>CM065808.1:188535062-193335062 GCA_033398695.1 Orobanche coerulescens
CCGGAGGAAATCCGGGCATATGAGGATTAAACAACGAGGCAGTAGAGGAAGGTAAGCCCAAAGATGCATGGTCATGTAAGTTCTGATTATATGCATGCATGGGAAAATTTAATGCCAGGTGCACATTGTCATGCAAATCAAGACCCGGGGTCATACGATTATGCATTGTATTTTTGTTAATAACATTATTAACGAAAACATCAGGATTAGCAACATTAGAATTGTAAGTAGAAACATCTAATACGTTAGGAACATTAACACGTTGTTTTGCAATATTGTTCGTGTCTAGTTGAGTAGTAGAGTTCATGGAGTCGTTAACCTGACGAGCGGAAACCGGAGACGCTGCAGAAACGAGGGCTGAGATGAGCGGTTGTAGCCATGGGTGTTGGGTGATGACTTTGCTGAGTTGAGATAAGGATGGAGGTGTGTCCGAGGCGGCTTGACGATCGATGGGCGGTGACGGGTAGAGTGGAGAAGAGTCTCCTGATGATGACGGGACCTTTGTGAGAGGACGAGCCATTGTAGAGTGCAAGGGTTCGATGGGCTGTACCCTAACAGTCTGTTTCGAATACGTCAATATGCCGGGAGATGAGGTATCTACGGCTGGACAGTCCGGTGGATGAGGGTCGGCGGCGCTTGGGCTGGAGGTCGCGGCGTTGATGAACAGAAGGAGCCATGGGAGCTCGTTGCAAAGGGCAGTGAATAGGCTCTTCTCCTCCAGTGAGAGGGATGCAGATGAGGGAGCAGACGAGAACGCAACCGAGGAGGCGTTCGCCGGCGATGAAGGATGGGAAACCCTAGGCTCAAACGTGCGCAGCCACGGATAGGTTTTGCATAAAGAATCAAAAAGAGGGCCGTATGTGTTGAAGGCGTCGGACATGATGATGGCGTTCACGATCCGAAGAGATTGCGGATGAAATCAGGGTCGGCGATGGCGGGGGGAGGTTGCCGACAGCATGGACATGAAGAAGGTGAGTCGCACCTACTAAAGTGTGAAATCGTACCTAGTGCTGTAAAAAATCTTTTTTAATTTTTTCCTCGACCTTTGAAATTGATTTGGATTTTGTCTGCCATAACGGTATACTGTACACTGTTATTTATTCCCGTATGGTAATTATAAATAATCTTTAGTTTTTAATTACCAGCTGGTAATATAACACTATCGGCGTTGAGCGTCGCCAACGTATGATAGGTTGGCAAGGGTTGGCCGACTTACGGTTATTAAATTACCAATTAATAATTTTCATAATCGACTAGTAATTCATATTACGAATTGGTAATTGTGACAAATGATAACCATAGCAAATGCTCAGTAATTTAAAGTACCAACTGATAATTTACTTTACTATGAGGTAGTTTGTGTTACTAGTTGGTAACTTAAAAATATTGGGTGTCTATGTCATCATGTCGGCCGCGACTGTCGGTTAATGCCAGTAATATTAATATACTTATTGTAATTTAAGTTACCAGTACCAGCAAAGCCAAAAAAGTGGCCAGCAAAAAACTACAATCGGCAGAGCCGGTGTTTGCACACGATTTTACACATCTTTTATAGTGATTTCTGGCACTTATTGATCTTGAATTTGTATAATTATTGTGTTTATGTTTATTTTCTCGTTTGTTGGACTCTATTACGCTTTGGTAGTTTTTGTGTGTTTCCAGGCATTCATAAGGGCATTATCAAGCATGAACGAAGTCTCGACCCCCGACACAGATTAGGCGAGACATGAATATGAGTATGGACCGAAGAAGGACTGAAAAATAGGGCCAAACAGCACAACACGACCATGACCGTATCAAACAACATGGGCCGTGTCAAATGACACGACCGTGGCCTCGATCGTGTCACGAGCCAGACATTTTGGCGATTTCTGGAGTAGTTTGACACATGCCGTGTGAAATGACAAGTCCGAGTCACTAAGCGGTGCTAATTCCCTTGTTTGACGAGTTTAACATGTTTTAACAGCCCTAAACCCTATATGTGGCAGCTAAAAGGACCCCAAAGGCCAATTTCCTGTGTCAAGTCTAAGAAGGGTTTAGGAGGCTATAAACACTATCAAGAGGCAATTGAAAGCATCAAGGGGTATCAAGTGCGAAGACCAAGTCAAAATCAAGAAATCATCATCCAAGTTTTTCACTTCTTACTTTCTTACTTTCTTTTCTTTTTATTTAGTTACATCATGTTGAACTTGAGTAAGACTTCTTCTTCTCTTTTCACCATATCAGACTAAATTTATTAGATTTCAGGTTGGGAGTACATTGATTTGTGATGAGTTTTCGAGGATTGATTGTTATATTTACTTATTATTTTGATTCTCTTTTCATTTACTTGGTTTTAGTTCATGTTTGGCACCTGATCAATCTTTACATATTTAACTCAATTGCTCATAATTCGGGAGATGAGAGCATTAATAGGTCTCAAGTAGTTGACATAATTAATTATGGGATCGAGAGATCGGTAATTGATTATGATGAATTAATGATCTTCTGTGCTTTTCGGAGTTAGATAATATATGAAAGATGGAGACATCATTATAGTTTATTTAATCTACGTTTTAATGCATCTCGAGAGGGATTTTAAGATACTTGTGTGATCATCGTATTGGGAAGATAGTGGATCTTTAACTGAAATCCAATCCGATTAACCCTAGCAATCAATGGAAACCTAGTCTTGGAATCTATTTTTTAAACCTATAAATTTCCTCCGTTCTAAATACTCTGACTTGTTTATTTTTTGTTTTATTATTCTAGTCCTTAATTATTAACTTTCTCAAAACTCCGATCGTCTAGATAAAATTTAAATTACTAGAATTCAGAACTTGATACAATAGAAATAATTAGTCTCTATGGATACGATCTTGCTCGCCACTTCCTACACTACTCCGTAGACTTGCGGGTAGTAAATTTAATAGCGAACAACCATAAACAGAAAAATAGTCAACCGCTTGTCGTCGATGACGATAAAAAATTGGTATTCAGTTGTCAATTAGACGACATCCGACAGTTGCTGGTATCCAGCGACCAAACGATCGGCAGAAAAAGATCGAGTAGTTTATATTATATCAAGTAATTTACAAAGGCATAATTTGATTTCACAACTATGATGTGTTTGATTTTGTGTGTAATATATGTTTATGTCATAAAAATAAACATGTTCTTTTTGTGATAATTAATTCTTTTATAGGGGTGAAAATATATACAAAAACATCAAGTTTACTGTACTGAAAAATTATCGAAAATATGGAAAAGGTGGGTATACTGAATTTTTGGTATGCTGTGGTATTGTACCTGTAATATCCGTACTTTCTATCTTTAGCAATTTCTATTTTTGGTGTATGTCTATTTTTGGCGACTCAATTGTAACCGTTTTGACGTTTTGAAACTATTTTGTTCTTGAGGTTTTTCCATTTGGACGAGTTTTGGAGGTGTTTTTTACGTAATTCTCCTTATGTTATGGTTTTCGTCGCATGTACGTTCTGTAATACCCGTAATTTCGATTTTTCGGTAATTTTCTTTTTTTCGGCGGAAGTCCGTTTTGACGACTCGCTCATGACCGTTTCGTCATTTTGAGAATAATTAATTCTGTACTTTTTGTCATCCGAGTTCGTTTCGGTGTCGTTTTGTTGAGTTCCATGCTTTTTAGCGATTTTTCCAAGATCGAGCTCGATTCTTGCGAATCTCGTCAAATCAAGTTGTTTCGAGTTTCTCGCAAGTTCATTTAATGTTATTATTCATGTTGCGAGCTTTGGTTCGGTGTTTCGATCACGTATCGGGATTTTCGGACGTTTTGGGCCATTTTTGTAATTTCCCAAAGTCTGGGGTAATTATTTCCGTTGTCGAATTCCGACACTTCGGATGGTCGGAATCGTGTGTTCTCTTAGTGCTTGGATTCGTCTTTGCGAGTACTTCGTAACCGTATCTTCGATTTTTACTCGAGTTCGGGTTTCGGGTCGTCAAGGCCGTCGGAGTGGCCACGCCGAGTCACGGCCGGCGAGTGGCCTGCTGGCCGAGTTACGGCCGTAAGGTGCCGTTACGGCCGTAAGGTGTCCGAGTTACGGCCGTAAGCGTGATCGGGTACGGCCGCATTTAAGTCGGGCGGATTTCGACGAAGGCGATTCTGGCCGTAAGGTGTGCGAGTTCTGGCCGTAAGTGTCCATTTGGCCTTGGGCCGATTTTTGACGAATGCGATTACGGCCGTAAGGCTGCCGAGTACGGCCGTAAGGTGTCCGAGTTACGGCCAGAAGGCTCGCCGATTCTGGCCGTAACCTGCGGCTATATATAGCCTGGCTCGGCGATTTCATTTCAACGCGATTTTTCTTCCTTTTTCGACGCCCGCGACGGAGGCTCGGGAAATCGAGTTCTTGGCCGATTCTAATCATTTCCAAGGCATTTTGGAAGATCCTTGTTGATTATATCATCATCTAATCCGAATATTTCGTCGAATCAAGGTATATTTCTTGATTTTCTTTCAAATTGACTTTTTGGAGAATTGTTCTTGATTTCGTTTCTAATCCGATTTTGATGAATCGGTTGATGTTAGTAAACATTATTAATCATGTTCTATGGATTGTATATCCATATTTTCGATTCGTTCAACCCGATTGATGATTTTTAGGGTCTTGAGAAACTTTGAACATTTAGTGTTCGATTAAATGCCTCAAAGAGTTTCTTTCGGTCGTTATGTTGATTTCGATTGATATTGTGTTATTGAATGAATTGTATTTCATTCAAGGTGGTTCGAGTACTTGTGTTTATCGGAGGACGCCGTTCGTTGTTCGTGGAAGGAATTCATCGCCTTCGGTTGAGGCAAGTTTTATACTTGTACTAGTCAATGAGCTAATGTCATCATGTATGCGTATGAATGTGTTGTATCATTCCGAGACTTAGTCTCTTCATGAATTCATTGATATCCAGAGATCGTTCGATACGATACCTTCCGGCAATTTTGCCAAATGTTTATTGTTGTTCGTTAACGGCCGATACAAGGCATTGTGATACTCATTATTAATGTCATTGTCGATAGCCGGTTCGCGGTATCGATGTATCGATTGTTGTTAATATAGATGTCAATTAAAGACATCGTTGAGATCATTGTTATTCCTGTTTGGATTGTCATTAAAAGCATGTGTCGATTAAAGGCATTGGCTTATTCATTTCTCGCCTTCGCTTGCAGAATCGATTAAAGGTGCCGAGGCATCCTTCATATCATTGTTATCGATTGGCCTTTCTAAGGCAATCGAGGTAATCACTCATTCATCGTATCATTGTTATCGATTGGCCATTCTCAGGCAAATCGAAATGTTCAATCATTCACTAAATCATTGTTATCGATTGACCTTTCTAAGGCAATCTAGGTATTCACTCATTCATGGTATCATTGTTGTCTATTGACCGTTTTAGGCAATCGAGGTATTGAATCATCCGCTGCATTATTGTTGTCGGTTGGCCGTTCTAAGGCAATCGAGGTGTTAATTTGGGACCGTCAAGGACGGTGTCTATCCGTGTGTTACCATCATCGTGTTGGCCGACTCAAGGCAGCACACTATCATTAATTGTGATACGGCTTTCATGCCGTGGCTTCGGCCCTAATTGTGATACGGCTGGATGCCGTGGCTTCGGCCCTAATTGTGATACGGCTGGATGCCGTGGCCCTAATTGTGATACGGCCGATGGCTTCGCCCTAATTGTGATACGGCCGATGCCGTGGCCGCCCTAATTGTGATACTGGATGCCGTGGCTTCGCCCTAATTGTGATACGGCTTTCATGCCGTGGCTTCGCCCTAATTGTGATACGGTTTTCATCATGCCGTGGCCCTAATCAATAACTTAATTTTTTCGACTTCATGTGATTGTGATATTTGACAGCTTCGGCTGAGTGTCTTTAAGGCCTTTGTGATTGTCTTGGTAATTTCATTGGAGCCTTCGGGCATTGTGATTCATAATTAATTCAGTTCTGGTTTGGTTCATGTCGTGTAATTCATTGTGGTACTGTGATTATGATTCGCCGTTGGGCACTTATGTTCTAACTGTTGAGCAGGTATTAATAGTATGCCGTGGGCATAGTATTTCACGAATGCTCGGTTCTTACATTGGTTTGTGAGCATCTCGTATTATTATCATCATTGTACCGTTTCATTACGCCTTTGGATGCATATCATGTTATACATGTATTTGATGTTCATTATCTGGATGGGACCGATGGGCGGAACATGTTTTTCATGTTTTAGGTGCTTGAGGAGAGAGTTGAGACACAGGGGCATGATGATGGCGACGAGGCATTCGAGCGATACTAGTACGAGTTATTCATTTTCGGTCTGTCAGTTGGAGTGTACTCCAGTCTTGTCAGTTGTTGTCGTGTTGTATTACCCGAACAGATGTTCGTGGATGTTGTTGTATTTCATTTTTGGCCATTTAGGGTAATTTTGTCGTTTAAATTCCATATCGGAATATTGATTCGGATGTCATGTTAAGGACAAATAATTTCCCTTGTTGTGTTAATTAATGTATTTTTAGTCATGTTCTTTGGTGGATCTCCTGGCGTGGGGTCCACGGCACCGTAATAACCCAATAGGATTTGGGGTGTTACGAAATGGTATCGAGATTTGGGTTGTGGAATACCCCGAGATGTGAGTTATGTGGTCCTACCGACGCGTAGTAGTGGGATTGTCAGGTTATGACAATCTAGTCAGTCAGGTTTTGTGAGTCGTAATATTAGTGCGACTGCACGAGTCATTCATTCATCGAGTCGTCGTCAGTGAAGACTAGTATCGCGAGACCTCGAAGCTTCGTATGACCTGTGTAAGGACTCGATTCTCTTTATGTTCGTACATTCATCATGTCATTAATTATTCATGCTTTGTTGAAACATATATGTGATATTAGCGTTATGATTGATTCATGACTAATTGTTTTGGAGCACGTGTGACTTGTGTAAGCATTAAGGATCAACTCATTCATCAGTTAATAATCCTCAATCATCATTCTGATCTTGTCGATCATGTTAATTCATTCATCACTCAGTCAATATCATTACTCAGTCAATTCATCACTCAGATAATTTATTCATCACTCAGTCAATATCATTACTCAGTCAATTCATCACTCAGATAATCCATTCATCACTCAGTCAATATCATTACTCAGTCAATTCATCACTCAGATAATTCATTCATCACTCAGTCAATATCATTCATCACTCAGTTAATTCATTCATCACTCAGTTAATCTCATCGTTCAGTTAATTCATTCATCACTCAGTCAATCTCATCGTTCAGTTAATTCATTCATCACTCAGTCAATCTCATCGTTCAGTAATTCATTCATCACTCAGTTAATCTCATCGTTCAGTTAATTCATTCATCACTCAGTCAATCTCATCGTTCAGTTAATTCATTCATCACTCAGTCCATATCATCACTCAGATAATAGTCAGTTAATTCATTCGTCACTCAGTCAATATCATCACTCAGATAATTCATTCATCACTCAGTTAATTCATTCCTCACTCAGTCAATATCATCACTCAGATAATTCATTCATCAGTCAGTTAATTCATTCGTCACTACCAATATCATCACCCGGATAATTCATCAATCACTCAGTTAATTCATTCATCACTCTGACAATATCATCACTCAGATAATTCATTCATCAGTCAGTTAATTCATTCGTCACTCAGTCAATATCATCACTCACATAATTCATTCATCACTTAGTCAATCTCATTGTTCATATTAATTCATTAATCACTCAGTCAATCTCATTGTTCCGTCAATTAATTCATTACTCAGTCAATCTCATTATTCAGTTAATTAATTCATCACTCAGATAATTCATTCATCACTCAGCCAATATCATTAGTCAGTTAATTCATCACTTAGTTAACTCATTCATCACTCAGTTAATTCATTCATCATTCAGTCAATATCATGGCTCAGTTGCTTCGTTCATCACTCAATTAACCTCATCGTTCAGCTAATTCATTCATCACTCAATTAATCTCATCGTTTAGCTAATTCACTCGTCACTCAGTCAATCTCATTGTTCAGTTAATTCATTAATCGTTCAGCCCATCTCACGGTTCAATTGTTGATCTTGTGGATCGAATTTTCAACCTTGTTAACTTGTTCAAGGTAATCATTTCAGGAATTTCATCAGATAATCATGTTACCTCATTTGATCTTTCATACGATCTTATCATACTCTGACGTAATGTCGACGATCATTTCATTAAATCATTAATGCATTCATTGTGCGAGGGCGTGTATGCTCATTATTGTCACTCTGTAATGTAATCATAATGCGATATTCATGCGGAATCTATAATTATCACGTGACTTTCCTGCCTCGGTATGGAAAGAGCTGTTAGAGGGACATCGGACTCCGACGTCCAAGAGATTGTTTTCTAGTCGTCTTCGTGGCCGAGAGCATCTTCATCTCGACGATGAGTTCGACCGTTGTTTGCTTTAACCGTGATCATCACCGGTTTGAGCAAGTTAATTCTTGCTCGAAGAGGATAATCATTCATTTCATCGCTGCTCATTCATTCATATAATTCACTCATCATATATTAAACACGTTGAGATTTATAATTATCAAACTAATCATTCAATTCACGGGGAACTATGGTTCCAATCATTTCATTTGAGCCGTCACTGCTACGTTATCATTTCACAACGGTGAGTCATTCTTGATCCTTGTTGGATTTCGATTCATTATCATTCATTGTGATCATTCTTGTTCGTGTGTATCTCGTCAATTTTTCCCCGGGATATTGCTTCTCCCTACTTGTTTTAAGTTTCGGGACGAAACTTCTTTTAAGGGGTAGTATGTAATACCCGTAATTTCGATTTTTCGTAATTTTCTTTTTCGGCGGAAGTCCGTTTTGATTTACTCGCTCATGACTGCTTTCGTCATTTCGAGAATAATTAATTCTGTACTTTTTGTCATCCGAGTTCGTTTCGGTGTCGTTTTGTTGAGTTCCATGCTTTTTAGCGATTTTTCAAGATCGAGCTCGATTCTTGCGAATCTCGTCCAAATCAAGTTGTTTGAGTTTCTCGCAAGTTCATTTAATGTTATTATTCATGTTGCGAGCTTTGGTTCGGTGTTTCGATCACGTATCGGGATTTTGGACGTTTTGGGCCATTTTTGTAATTTCCCAAAGTCCAGGGTAATTATTTCGTTGTCGAATTCCGACACTTCGGATGGTCGGAATCGTGTGTTCTCTTAGTGCTTGGATTCGTCTTTGCGAGTACTTCGTAACCGTATCTTCGATTTTTACTCGAGTTCGGGTTTCGGTCGTCAAGCCGTCGGAGTGGCCACGGCCGAAGTCACGGCCGAGGTGGCTCTGCTCGCCGAGTTACGGCCGTAAGGTGCGATTACGGCCGTAAGGTGTCCGAGTTACGGCCGTAAGCGTGATCGGGTACGGCCGTCACGAGTCGGGCGGATTTCGACGAAGGCGATTACGGCCGTAAGGTGTGCGAGTTACGGCCAGTAAGTGTCCATTGGCCTTGGGCAGATTTTTTAAGAATGCCTGTTACGGACGTAAGGCCTTGCGAGTACGGCCGTAAGGTGTCCGAGTTACGGCCGTAAGGCCTGCCGATTCTGGCCAGTAACCTGCCGGCTATATAGCACAGCTCGGCGATTTCATTTCAACGCGATTTTTCTTCCTTTTTCGACGCCCGCGACGGGAGGCTCGGGAAATCGAGTTCTTGGCCGATTCTAATCATTTCCAAGGCATTTTGGAAGATCCTTGTTGATTATATCATCATCTAATCCGAGTATTTCGTCGAATCAAGGTATATTTCTTGATTTTCTTTCAAGTTGACTTTTGGAGAATTGTTCTTGATTTCGTTTCTAATCCGATTTTGATGAATCGGTTGATGTTAGTAAACATTATTAATCATGTTCTATGGATTGTATATCCATATTTTCGATTCGTTCAACCCGATTGATGATTTTTAGGGTCTTGAGAAACTTTGAACATTTAGTGTTCGATTAAATGCCTCAAAGAGTTTCTTTCGGTCGTTATGTTGATTTCGATTGATATTGTGTTATTGAATGAATTGTATTTCATTCAAGGTGGTTCGAGTACTTGTGTTTATCGGAGGACGCCGTTCGTTGTTCGTGGAAGGAATTCATCGCCTTCGGTTGAGGCAAGTTTTATACTTGTACTAGTCAATGAGCTAATGTCATCATGTATGCGTATGAATGTGTTGTATCATTCCGAGACTTAGTCTCTTCATGAATTCATTGATATCCAGAGATCGTTCGATACGATACCTTCCGGCAATTTTGCCAAATGTTTATTGTTGTTCGTTAACGGCCGATTCAAGGCATTGTGATACTCATTATTAATGTCATTGTCGATAGCCGGTTCGCGGTATCGATGTATCGATTGTTGTTAATATAGATGTCAATTAAAGACATCGTTGAGATCATTGTTATTCCTGTTTGGATTGTCATTAAAACTGTACGATGTCGATTAAAGGCATTGGCTTATTCATTTCTCGCCTTCGCCGTTTGCAGAATCGATTAAAGGTGCCAGGGCATCCTTCATATCATTGTTATCGATTGGCCTTTCTAAGGCAATCGAGGTAATCACTCATTCATCGTATCATTGTTATCGATTGGCCATTCTCAGGCAAATCGAAATGTTCAATCATTCACTAAATCATTGTTATCGATTGACCTTTCTAAGGCAATCTAGGTATTCACTCATTCATGGTATCATTGTTGTCTATTGACCGTTTTAGGCAATCGAGGTATTGAATCATCCGCTGCATTATTGTTGTCGGTTGGCCGTTCTAAGGCAATCGAGGTGTTAATTTGGGACCGTCAAGGACGGTGTCTATCCGTGTGTTACCATCATCGTGTTGGCCGACTCAAGGCAGCACACTATCATTAATTGTGATACGGCTTTCATGCCGTGGCTTCGGCCCTAATTGTGATACGGCTGGATGCCGTGGCTTCGGCCCTAATTGTGATACGGCTGGATGCCGTGGCTTCGGCCCTAATTGTGATACGGCTGGATGCCGTGGCTTCGGCCCTAATTGTGATACGGCTGGATGCCGTGGCTTCGGCCCTAATTGTGATACGGCTGGATGCCGTGGCTTCGGCCCTAATTGTGATACGGCTTTCATGCCGTGGCTTCGGCCCTAATTGTGATACGGTTTTCATGCCGTGGCTTCGGCCCTAATCAATAACAGCTTCGGGCTGTTTCGACTTCATGTGATTGTGATATTTGACAGCTTCGGCTGAGTGTCTTTAAGGCCTTTGTGATTGTCTTGGTAATTTCATTGGAGCCTTCGGGCATTGTGATTCATAATTAATTCAGTTCTGGTTTGGTTCATGTCGTGTAATTCATTGTGGTACTCTGTGATTATGATTCGCCGTTGGGCACTTATGTTCTAACCTGTTGAACAGGTATTAATAGTATGCCGTGGGCATAGTATTTCACGAATGCTCGGTTCTTACATTGGTTTGTGAGCATCTCGTATTATTATCATCATTGTACCGTTTCATTCTGCCTTTGGATGCATATCATGTTATACATGTATTTGATGTTCATTATCTGGATGACTGACCCCGTGGGGGCGGAACATGTTTTTCATGTTTTAGGTGCTTGCGAGGAGAGAGTTGAGACACAGGGGCATGATGATGGCGACGAGGCATTCGAGCGATACTAGTACGAGTTGTTCATTTTCGGTCAGTCAGTTGGAGTGTACTCCAGTCTTGTCAGTTGTTGTCGTGTTGTATTACCCGAACAGATGTTCGTGGATGTTGTTGTATTTCATTTTTGGCCATTTAGGCTACTTTTGTCGTTGAAATTCCTTATCGGAATATTGTGTCGGATGTCATGGTAAGGACTATGATTTTCCCTTGTTGTGTTAATTAATGTATTTTTAGTCATGTTCGCCTGGTGGATCTCCTGGCGTGGGGTCCACGGCACTGTAATAACCCAATAGGATTTGGGGGTGTTACAGAAATGGTATCAGAGATTTGGGTTGTGGAATACCCTGAGATGTGAGTTATGTGGTCCTACCGACGCGGTAGTAGTGGGATTGTCAGGTTATGACAATCTAGTCAGTCAGGTTTTGTGAGTCGTAATATTAGTGCGACTGCACGAGTCATTCATTCATCGAGTCGTCGTCAGTGAAGACTAGTATCGCGAGACCTCGAAGCTTCGTATGACCTGTGTAAGGACTCGATTCTCTTTATGTTCGTACATTCATCATGTCATTAATTATTCATGCTTTGTTGAAACATATATGTGATATTAGCGTTATGATTGATTCATGACTAATTGTTTTGGAGCACGTGTGACTTGTGTAAGCATTAAGGATCAACTCATTCATCAGTTAATAATCCTCAATCATCATTCTGATCTTGTCGATCATGTTAATTCATTCATCACTCAGTCAATATCATTACTCAGTCAATTCATCACTCAGATAATTTATTCATCACTCAGTCAATATCATTACTCAGTCAATTCATCACTCAGATAATCCATTCATCACTCAGTCAATATCATTACTCAGTCAATTCATCACTCAGATAATTCATTCATCACTCAGTCAATATCATTCATCACTCAGTTAATTCATTCATCACTCAGTTAATCTCATCGTTCAGTTAATTCATTCACCACTCAGTCAATCTCATCGTTCAGTTAATTCATTCATCACTCAGTCAATCTCATCGTTCAGTAATTCATTCATCACTCAGTTAATCTCATCGTTCAGTTAATTCATTCATCACTCAGTCAATCTCATCGTTCAGTTAATTCATTCATCACTCAGTCCATATCATCACTCAGATAATAGTCAGTTAATTCATTCGTCACTCAGTCAATATCATCACTCAGATAATTCATTCATCACTCAGTTAATTCATTCCTCACTCAGTCAATATCATCACTCAGATAATTCATTCATCAGTCAGTTAATTCATTCGTCACTCAGTCAATATCATCACCCAGATAATTCATCTATCACTCAGTTAATTCATTCCTCACTCAGTCAATATCATCACTCAGATAATTCATTCATCAGTCAGTTAATTCATTCGTCACTCAGTCAATATCATCACTCACATAATTCATTCATCACTTAGTCAATCTCATTGTTCATATTAATTCATTAATCACTCAGTCAATCTCATTGTTCCGTCAATTAATTCATTACTCAGTCAATCTCATTATTCAGTTAATTAATTCATCACTCAGATAATTCATTCATCACTCAGCCAATATCATTAGTCAGTTAATTCATCACTTAGTTAACTCATTCATCACTCAGTTAATTCATTCATCATTCAGTCAATATCATGGCTCAGTTGCTTCGTTCATCACTCAATTAACCTCATCGTTCAGCTAATTCATTCATCACTCAATTAATCTCATCGTTTAGCTAATTCACTCGTCACTCAGTCAATCTCATTGTTCAGTTAATTCATTAATCGTTCAGCCCATCTCACGGTTCAATTGTTGATCTTGTGGATCGAATTTTCAACCTTGTTAACTTGTTCAAGGTAATCATTTCACCAATTTCATCAGATAATCATGTTACCTCATTTGATCTTTCATACGATCTTATCATACTCTGACGTAATGTCGACGATCATTTCATTAAATCATTAATGCATTCATTGTGCGAGGGCGTGTATGCTCATTATTGTCACTCTGTAATGTAATCATAATGCGATATTCATGCGGAATCTATAATTATCACGTGACTTTCCTGCCTCGGTATGGAAAGAGCTGTTAGAGGGACATCGGACTCCGACGTCCAAGAGATTGTTTTCTAGTCGTCTTCGTGCTGGGAGAGCATCTTCATCTCAGACGATGAGTTCGACTGTTGTTTGCTTTAACTGTGATCATCACCGGTTTTGAGCAAGTTAATTCTTGCTCGGTAAGAGGATAATCATTCATTTCATCGTCGTTCATTCATTCATATAATTCACTCATCATATATTAAACACGTTGAGATTTATAATTATCAAACTAATCATTCAATTCACGGGGAACTATGGTTCCAATCATTTCATTTGAGCTGTCACTCGTTACGTTATCATTTCACAACGGTGAGTCATTCTTGATCCTTGTTGGATTTCGATTCATTATCATTCATTGTGATCATTCTTGTTCGTGTGTATCTCGTCAATTTTTCCTGGCGGGATATTGCTTCTCCCTACTTGTTTTAAGTTTCGGGACGAAACTTCTTTTAAGGGGGGTAGTATGTAATACCCGTAATTTCGATTTTTCGGTAATTTTCTTTTTTTCGGCGGAAGTCCATTTTGACGACTCGCTCATGACTGTTTCGTCATTTCGAGAATAATTAATTCTGTACTTTTTGTCATCCGAGTTCGTTTCGGTGTCGTTTTGTTGAGTTCCATGCTTTTTAGCGATTTTTCAAGATCGAGCTCGATTCTTGCGAATCTCGTCAAATCGTTGTTTGAGTTTCTCGCAAGTTCATTTAATGTTATTATTCATGTTGCGAGCTTTGGTTCGGTGTTTCGATCACGTATCGGGATTTTCGGACGCTTTGGGCCATTTTTGTAATTTCCCAAAGTCCGGGTAATTATTTCGTTGTCGAATTCCGACACTTCGGATGGTCGGAATCGTGTGTTCTCTTAGTGCTTGGATTCGTCTTTGCGAGTACTTCGTAACCGTATCTTCGATTTTTACTCGAGTTCGGGTTTCGGGTCGTCCGCCGTCGGAGTGGCCACACGAGTCACACGGAGTAGGGCTGGCTCGCCGAGTTACGGCCGTAAGGTGCCGATTACGGCCGTAAGGTGTCCGAGTTACGGCCGTAAGCGTGATCGGGTACGGCCGCACGAGTGCCGGGCGGATTTCGGCGAAGGCGATTCTGGCCGTAAGGTGTGCGAGTTACTGTAGTAAGTGTCCATTGGTCGGGCCGATTTTTGACGAATGCCGGCACGGCCGTAAGGCTCGCCGAGTACGGCCGTAAGGTGTCCGAGTTACGGCCGTAAGGCTCCGGCTGGCCAGTAACCCCGCCGGCTATATAGCCCTGGCTCGCGATTTCATTTCAACGCGATTTTTCTTCCTTTTTCGACGTCGCGACGGGAGGCTCGGGAAATCGAGTTCTTGGCCGATTCTAATCATTTCCAAGGCATTTTGGAAGATCCTTGTTGATTATATCATCATCTAATCCGAGTATTTCGTCGAATCAAGGTATATTTCTTGATTTTCTTTCAAGTTGACTTTTGGAGAATTGTTCTTGATTTCGTTTCTAATCCGATTTTGATGAATCGGTTGATGTTAGTAAACATTATTAATCATGTTCTATGGATTGTATATCCATATTTTCGATTCGTTCAACCCGATTGATGATTTTTAGGGTCTTGAGAAACTTTGAACATTTAGTGTTCGATTAAATGCCTCAAAGAGTTTCTTTCACGTTATGTTGATTTCGATTGATATTGTGTTATTGAATGAATTGTATTTCATTCAAGGTGGTTCGAGTACTTGTGTTTATCGGAGGACGCCGTTCGTTGTTCGTGGAAGGAATTCATCGCCTTCGGTTGAGGCAAGTTTTATACTTGTACTAGTCAATGAGCTAATGTCATCATGTATGCGTATGAATGTGTTGTATCATTCCGAGACTTAGTCTCTTCATGAATTCATTGATATCCAGAGATCGCTCGATACGATACCTTCCGCAATTTTGCCAAATGTTTATTGTTGTTCGTTAACGGCCGATTCAAGGCATTGTGATACTCATTATTAATGTCATTGTCGATAGTTGTCATGTATCGATGTATCGATTGTTGTTAATATAGATGTCAATTAAAGACATCGTTGAGATCATTGTTATTCTGTTTGGATTGTCATTAAAACCGCATGTGCCGATTAAAGGCATTGGCTTATTCATTTCTCGCCTTCGTACTTGGAACCGATTAAAGGTGCCGAGGCATCCTTCATATCATTGTTATCGATTGGCCTTTCTAAGGCAATCGAGGTAATCACTCATTCATCGTATCATTGTTATCGATTGGCCATTCTCAGGCAAATCGAAATGTTCAATCATTCACTAAATCATTGTTATCGATTGACCTTTCTAAGGCAATCTAGGTATTCACTCATTCATGGTATCATTGTTGTCTATTGACCGTTTTAGGCAATCGAGGTATTGAATCATCCGCTGCATTATTGTTGTCGGTTGGCCGTTCTAAGGCAATCGAGGTGTTAATTTGGGACCGTCAAGGACGGTGTCTATCCGTGTTACCATCATCGTGTTGGCCGACTCAAGGCAAAGACACTATCATTAATTGTGATACGGCTTTCATGCCGTGGCTTCGCCTAATTGTGATACGGTGGATGCCGTGGCTTCGCCTAATTGTGATACGGTGGATGCCGTGGCCCGCCCTAATTGTGATACGGTGGATGCCGTAGCCCACCTAATTGTGATACTTTGGATGCCGTGGCCCCACTAATTGTGATACGGCTTTCATGCCGTGGCTTCGCCCTAATTGTGATACGGTTTTCATGCCGTGGCCGCCCTAATCAATACTTGACTTCGGTGTTTCGACTTCATGTGATTGTGATATTTGTGACTTGGTGAGTGTCTTTAAGGCCTTTGTGATTGTCTTGGTAATTTCATTGGAGCCTTCGGGCATTGTGATTCATAATTAATTCAATTCTGGTTTGGTTGATGTCGTGTAATTCATTGTGGTACTCTGTGATTATGATTCGCCGTTGGGCACTTATGTTCTAACCTTGAGCAATTATTAATAGTATGCCGTGGGCATAGTATTTCACGAATGCTCGGTTCTTACATTGGTTTGTGAGCATCTCGTATTATTATCATCATTGTACCGTTTCATTCTGCCTTTGGATGCATATCATGTTATACATGTATTTGATGTTCATTATCTGGATGACTGACCCCGTGGGGGCGGAACATGTTTTTCATGTTTTAGGTGCTTGCGAGGAGAGAGTTGAGACACAGGGGCATGATGATGGCGACGAGGCATTCGAGCGATACTAGTACGAGTTGTTCATTTTCGGTCAGTCAGTTGGAGTGTACTCCAGTCTTGTCAGTTGTTGTCGTGTTGTATTACCCGAACAGATGTTCGTGGATGTTGTTGTATTTCATTTTTGGCCATTTAGGCTACTTTTGTCGTTGAAATTCCTTATCGGAATATTGTGTCGGATGTCATGGTAAGGACTATGATTTTCCCTTGTTGTGTTAATTAATGTATTTTTAGTCATGTTCGCCTGGTGGATCTCCTGGCGTGGGGTCCACGGCACTGTAATAACCCAATAGGATTTGGGGGTGTTACACGTTCGATTCGCATAATACTCGTTCGAACATATTGTTTCCTTGTTCTTACAAGTCCGTAAGGTATAATTATTCGTGTTGTGAACTTCGGTCCGGCATTTCGATGTCGTATCGTGATTTTCGGACGTTTGGGCCGTTTTGTAATTTCCTAAAAGTTTAGGGAAATTACTTCCATTGTCGTATTCCGAACCTTCGAGTGGTCGGAATAATAGTGCTTAGGTTCGTTGTCGCGAATAATTCGTAAACGTGTCTTTAGATCCCATCTTTTTTTGCGTTTCGATTTCGTGCCTTCTTGAATTGTGGACTGCACTCAGCAGTACTGGACTGCTGCATTGCATAACGTACGTTATGCATGCTTCGTTACGTATGCTACAGACACTGTTAACGTACGTAAGCTCTTGACGATGGCGTATGTAATCGTCTTCAGCATTTTAGGCAATGAGCTCTGCCGAGTCCCTACGTACGCTAAATCCGGGTGTTACGTATGTAAAGACCTTAACGTACGTTACCCCCACTCGTTAGCGTACGTTAACGTCTGTCAGGTATTTAAAAACCTGAACAGACCTCAGACGCGTCATTTTCTTTCTTCCTTCTCTCTTGTCCGCGATTTGAGTTCCTTTGAGTGTTTTGGAGCGATTTGTGAAGAGCAGTCTGTGGAGTTCCTCAATAAATCGATTGTTGTGCTCCAAACGAAGTTATTCATCATCTTAATCCATCTCTCTCCACCCCAATCCAAGGCAATTGGCTAGAATCCCTAACCTTTGTTAATTTTGGTTTTTTTTGGGATTTGTCCAATTATGTACAAATTGTCCGTTGATATTGTATATTCTACTTCGATTAATGTTTATGGGTGTTTCCCAATTCGTTCCGTCAAAATTCAACCCGTATGTGCGGTTCTGAAGGGTAGTTGAGGTTATGGGTGTTTTTCACTCGATTATTGGCGTCGTCTAAGACTGATTCGTGTTAACCTTTCGTCTAGGAACGGACGTTATCATTCCGGGTCATTCCTAATCCTCGTAGATCTCCCGTTTCGATCACAATGTCTCAAAGGTAAGTATTTTATATTTGTTTACGTATTCTCGCATTTATTTATGGCTTTTCATGTATGTTTGGATGTGAATGCGTATGTTCACCCAGGGATGGCCTGACGGAGCCTCGGGGATACGTAGTGCTGTGTGTGTGCATATCATGAACTGGGGTTAACCACCCAGGGATACGTAGAATGTAATATTTTAGTGCATTGATATTTTGATGCATTTAATGCAGAGTTTTAATGCATTGCAAGTTTGATGCACGAAATGCATATATTGCATGCATAAGTCAATCTGGACCGTACATCACACACATGTCAATGATTCAAATTTATTCTCAATTCACAACATAAAAACCATTCTCATATGATCCTAAATTTATATATATATTCACAACATAAAAACCATTCTCATATTATCCTAAATTTATATTTATATATATATATATATATATATATATATATATGTGTGTGTGTGTGTGTGTGTGTGTGTCATTTTATGTCAATGTTGAAAAATCAAGAGATGGATTTATAATAATTTACCTGTAACATGTCCCCAACTGTGATGACTATTGAATCTTGATTAGGACAAGATGAGACCCAAACTCTCTTGGAATAAACATGGAAATCAGTTGATCCACTGCATATATGCAGACACAATGCATGAGGAAACCCACATCCTCTTATCAACATTCTTATCACATCATATCTCATGTAGCTGTCGGACGAGTCGCCGTCGGTTTTCCGGAGATGTTTTTCTATGTAGCAAAATTTTCCGGCCAATTCTTGATCCTCCGGTGAGTTATTTTCGTGGCACGATTTTCTCAGAATATGTTGCTCATGAAGAAGTTGCAGAATTTTAATACCTGGCTCATCAATCTGCCTCTTTAGCTTTTCCATTTCTTGGCTGCAAATAAGAAATTAATTACCATTGCATTTCTCATTACAAATTAATATATATTATAGAAAAAGAATGAAATATTAAAAATGTAAAAGAAAACTACTATAAAATAATAAAACATAGTAACTTAAAAATGAAACTAATAATTTTGTAAAAGAATAATAGATGAAAACCTAACTATGCCCCAAAAATAATTAATAAAAAATAAAAAAACAGTAAACAACTAAACAATATGAAGTGTAATATAATATATATATATATATAGAGAGAGAGAGAGAGAATAAGAGAAAGCTAGATAATAGAAAGGGAGGAGATCATTTTTATTCATATATATGTATCTCTTACATATCAAGAATGTGGCCTTTATATAGGCTTATGATTCAAGAGTTACAATGGAGATGAAAGACCAAAGGTCTAGACTTGAAAAGCCAAAGGTTGTATGTATTAATGGAGAAAGATGAAAGGTCATCCAATAATATATAACACTCCCCCTTGGATGACCTGTACAAACATCATGCCTCGTTAACACCTTACTAGGAAAAATCCTGTAGGAAAAACCCTAGTGAAGAAAAAAGAGTACATGTGTTGTACAAATAAAATATCATATCTCCCCCTCATTTTAACATCACTATTAACATATATCTCAAAATTTGCGCATCCCAATCTTGTATACTAATTTCTCGAAAGGAGCTGTAGGGAGCGCCTTCGTGAACAAATCTGCTGGATTCTCACATGAACGAATTTGACAAACATCAATTTCTCCCCTTTGCTGAAGTTCATGGGTGAAGAAGAATTTTGGTGCTTCGTCCTATCTCCTTTAATGTAGCCTTCTTTAGTCTGAGTAATACAAGCTTCATTATCTTCATACAGGACAGTTGGACTTTCTTTGTTAACTGGAAGATCACATGATTTTCGAATATGATGGACCAAAGATCTAAGCCATACACATTCTCGACTTGCTTCATGAAGGGCCAATAACTCAGCATGGTTTGAGGAAGTTGCTGCAAGAGCCTGCTTTGTAGATCTCCAAGATATTGCTGTATCACCGTATGTGAATATGTAACCTGTTTGTGATCTTCCCTTATGAGGATCAGATCGATATCCAGCATCAGCATAACCAAATTAATTCTGCTTTTGATTCTTTAGAATAAAACAGACCCATATCCATTATTCCTCGGAGATATCTAAATATCTGTTTCACGCCAGTCTAATGTCTTCTTGTTGGAGCAGAACTATGTTATGCCAATAAATTAACAGAAAATGCAATATCAGGGCGTGTACAGTTGGCAAGATATATTAGTGCATCAATAGAACTAAGATATGGTACTTCAGGACCAAGAAGTTCTTCTCCATTTTCTCTTGGACGAAATGGATCCTTTTTCTTTTCAAGTGAACGTATAACCATAGGTGTACTCACAGGATATGATTGTTGTGTCAAGATTTAACACCTTCCGACCGGCGATCGCCTCCGAGGCCGAGCGACCGACTTACTGCCGAGCGACCAAGGCAAGCCTGCCGATCAGCGACCAGGCGACGGAGCCTTAACCCAGCGGACATGCTATATCAAGCAACCAAGGTCCCAGGACAAGTCCCGGTGCCGAGCGATCGACCTCGATACGATCGTCTCTCGGTACTCGGCGACCGACTCCTGGCGACCGACATCCGCGACCCTCTATCGGCATCCGCCGATCGACCCTTGGTGATCGACCATTGGCGACCGCCTTGGTGACCGACCATTGGCGACCTCCATCCACCGGCCGATGACGACCTCGGATGATCACCAGGGACGACCGCTCATGTCGATCACCACCGATGGACATCCAGGCCAAGGCCGAGCCTCAAGATCGCACCATGTGCAAAGGCCGGGACAAGATCCGCGAATCCGGGCCATTGACCACAGCCCGCGATTCTCTCCACCACCGACAAGCCGAAAGCTTGTCGGTAGGGCCGCATGTTGACCGACTCGACACGTGATGGCTCCTTATCGACCGCCACTGTGGCAAGCCTCTTCCTCGACTTTAGCCCTGACAGACAAGATCTTCCTCGACTCTAGCCCGACACCGTGAGATCGGCACAAGATTATATTAGCTTGCAATGATCGGCACCTTATTATAATGGCCGGCAGACGATCGGCCACTACAGGACAGGGCACCTCAACCCCTATATATACAAGGCAGCAGGCACTTGTAAGAGGACCGAGATTCTGACTCTCTAAACTCTCGGACATTCTTGCAATACATACGCAATACAGGAGCAAACATTAAGCACCTGGCAAATCTCCAACTCTTGGCAACAGCTTTCTTTCGGTCTTACTTCTCCCGGCCTTTCTCCTCGAGCAGATTACCGGCAAGGACGAAGAACACCGAGCTTCGCTCAAGAGCCGGATTAACAGAGTCTTTTTATACTCATTGTATTTAGATTTCTCACATTAATACTTGTATCCACGAATATTTGTATTAATAACATCTCGCGAGAGCATTCAAGCCCTGCCTAACAAACCCGCAAATCTTGTATTATTTATCTTCTCTCGAAGTGCTCCCGCAATTGTTGTTTGTTGTCCGTCTTCCAGCAGATTAATCTTCGGATAAATATTTTGGGCAACAACAATCGCGCTAGAGGAAGGGGATCCAACCTCGAATTTTTATACCTACCGTCCCGAAGAACACTCATCAAGTTATCGGTATACTTGAAGTGACACTCACCGCACTTCAAAGAAATCCTTCAAATCATGTCTTCGCATCCGCCGAAGAAAGCCGGCCGCCGCCCGGCCTGCTCCGCCTCGGCCCGAGCCGCAGCCGGTGGTGGAAGGCAGCCGCCGCGGTCAGAGGCGCTCGACCACGTCCCGGGAAGGCGGCCCGAGCCTCTCGCTCGATCGGTTCCGAACCAAGGAACAGATCGAAGGGGCCCTGGCCGTCCTTCAAGAGCGACAGAGTGCACTCGACGCGCCTCCAGCTATCACCCACTCGGCTTCCCGCCGGAAGATCAAGCGGAAGCTTAAGGCACTACTGGCCGAGCAAGCGCCAGGAGGCTCTCGCCCGCAAGAAGAGGCGCTCGGCAGCCGGGGCACGTCTGTCTTCGATCGCTGGCGCGACTCCGACTCGGCGGGGCGCCCGGCCTGCCTACGAGACGACGGAGTTGGTGTCCGTCACCAGAGCTCGGCCTACCCGGCTCCCACAAGGCGATCCAGCCGCCTGGCTCCAGCTCGCCAAATTCCCGAGGTCGGCAGCAGCCGGGTCCGAGGTCGACACGATCGCCTCGGCCCCGCTCCCAAAGCCGATCCGCAGCGAGCCGCGGCGATTGCCGCGATGCAACGTCAACTCAACGACATGAAGGCGCTCTCGCAATCCGGGCGGCGCCACCAAGACGATCGCCGCGCGAAGCGAGCCGCCGCGATCGACATCGAGCTCGCTTCGGCAAAGACAGATCGCTCCTCCTCGACACCCGTGTACCAAGGGCGATCGGACCCCAAGCACACCGCACAAGTTCAACATCTACATGACCGGGTGTGGGGCATCGGACGCGACCGTTGCCGAATGTTCCTCCGACACTAGACGACCTCGCCCACCGGTGGTACACCTCATTGCCACCTCGGTCCGTTGGCTCCTTTAACGAATCGCGCAAGTCTTCACGGAACACTTCGCCACCAGGGTCGCCCGGCCAGAAGGTCGCCATCGCATGATGCAAATCAGGCAAGGAGAAGAAGAGTCCGACTCGGACTACATCGACCGGGTAGACGTGATCATCCTCAACGGCGAGCCCGTAAGCGATGAGACCGCCCTCTACGCGGTCCTAGGAGGTTTCCAGGGCTTCTCGCCTATGTTCAGGCATCTCACGAAGACCCTGCCAACGACCTACGCAGCCTTCCGGCTAGGGCCGCAGATTTCTGTCCGTGCAAAGGCTTCTTCTTAGCCTAGAGTATCATGCGGCGCCCGAGCGGCGACCTCCAGTCTCCCAGCCCGAGCGACGACCTCCAATCTTCCAGCCCGATCGCTACTATCCAGAAGAGCCGGAGGACTCGCTCACGGCCTACAGTCCAACATTCTAAAAAAGGGACTGACCCCCGCCGATCGCCGACATCAACCAACGAATAAAGCGATCGGCTGCCGAGCGGCGATCGCCAGTCTTCCGGCCCGATCGCCGATCATCACGCTACATCATCAGCAACCCGGTGGACACGATCGCCATCTACAGTCCAACATATAACATGACGGACTAAGGCATAAGATCGCCTCCACCGCGCATCATAAAGCCATAGCCCTGGCAGTCGATGGAACCGGCTGCTTCGGTCATGCAAGGTCCCTTTCGGCCGAGATCGCCCGCCCTTCGTTTAAATACGAGGCCGGCGTAGTCTGAGGGCTCTCCAACATTAATCAGTGGACTCATTCCACAACCCCGTCTCAACGTACACCGTCGAGGTCGGCCATCTCCATGGCTGGCCGAGGTGGAAGCAGAGCTAACAAGCCGCGGGCGTGGAGTTGATTCATCCGACGCTGCCCCGCGCAAGGACTCCTCTAGACCAAGACCGCACGCCCTTCGTTTAAATACAAGGCGAGGCGCAGCCTAACAGAGGACCCTCATAATAAAGTGAGTCACGAGACACTCATTGTCTTCGTGCACCAAGACACGGTCATGGGGTCGGTCCATCGATCTCCGCGACTGTGCACGATTCCTCAAGCAAGCGAAACCACCAAGTTTCCGTGGGGGATCGGCCAATGTTGTTTTTGCAGGTACAAGACCAAAAGATAGCTAAGCCAATCGACCATGATTAAGCCCAAGTCCGAGTCCTAAGTCAGCTCAGATCGCCCGTCCTCATCCATGCACGATCACCGGCAAGAACCACCTCGCCCCATGTCTTCAACATAGGAGCAAGCTGGGGGGCAATTGTTGTGTCAAGATTTAACACCTTCCGACCGGCGATCGCCTCTGAGGCCGAGCGACCGACTTACTGCCGAGCGACCAAGGCAAGCCTGCCGATCAGCGACCAGGCGACGGAGCCTTAACCCAGCGGACATGCTAGATCGCAATCAAGGTCCTGGACAAGTCCGGTGCCGAGCGATCGACCTCGAATACGATCGTCTCTCGGTACTCGGCGACCGACTCTGGCGACCGACATCCGGCGACCCTCTATCGGCATCCGCCGATCGACCCTTGGTGACCGACCATTGGCGACTCGCCCTTGGTGACCGACCATTGGCGACCTCCATCCACCGGCCGATGACGACCTCGGATGATCGCCAGTGGACGACCGCTCATGTCGATCACCACCGATGGACATCCAGTGGCGAAGGCCGAGCCTCAAGATCGCACCATGTGCAAAGGCCGGGACAAGATCCGCGAATCCGGGCCATTGACCATGCCGCGATTCTCTCCACCAGCCGACAAGCCGCCGAAAGCTTGTCAGTAGGGCCGCATGTTGACTGACTCCGGACACGTGATGGCTCCTTATTGGACCGCCCAGCTGTGGCAGCCTCTTCCTTGGACTTTAGCCCGGACAGACAGCATCTTCCTTGGACTCTAGCCCGACAGCCCAGGAGATCGGCACAGTATTATATTAGCCGACAGTCGATCGGCACCTTATTATAATGGCCGGCAGACGATCGGCCACTACAGGACAGGGCACCTCAACCCCTATATATACAAGGCAGCAGGCACTTGTAAGAGGACCGAGATTCTGACTCTCTAAACTCTCGGACATTCTTGCAATACATACGCAATACAGGAGCAAACATTAAGCACCTGGCAAATCTCCAACTCTTGGCAACAGCTTTCTTTCGGTCTTACTTCTCCCGGCCTTTCTCCTCGAGCAGATTACCGGCAAGGACGAAGAACACCGAGCTTCGCTCAAGAGCCGGATTAACAGAGTCTTTTTATACTCATTGTATTTAGATTTCTCACATTAATACTTGTATCCACGAATATTTGTATTAATAACATCTCGCGAGAGCATTCAAGCCCGGGCCTAACAAACCCGGCAAATCTTGTATTATTTATCTTCTCTCGGAAGTGCTCCCGCAATTGTTGTTTGTTGTCCGTCTTCCAGCAGTATTAATCTTCGGATAAATATTTTGGGCAACAACAATGATTTATCCATAATAAACCGTTTGAGGATCTTTTCAATATATGATGATTGATGAACCTTTTGATAAATGTTCAACTTGAAAACCAAGGCAAAGTTTTGTTCTACCCAAGTCTTTCATTTCAAATTCCTTTTTCGGATATGCAATCGTTTCATCAAGTTCAACATGAGTCCCAATGATGTTCAAATCATCAACATAAACTGCAATGATAGTAAATCCACCTTTTGTCCTTTTAATAAAGACACATGGACATATTACATTATTAACATATCCTTCTTTCAAAAGGTACTCACTGAGACGATTATACCACATCCGTCCTGATTGTTTCAACCCGTACAAGGATCTTTGTAACTTAATTGACTAAACCTCTCGGGGTTTTGAGTTACATGCTTCAGGCATTTTCAATCCTTCAGGGATTTTCATGTAGATGTCATTATCAAGTGACCCATATAAGTAGGCAGTCACAACATCCATTAAGTTCATTCGAAGCCCTTCTAAAATTGACAGACTGAGTAAAAATCTGAATGTCGTTGCATCTATTACCGGTGAATAAGTCTCTTCATATTCAATTCCCGGTCTTTGTGAGAAGCCTTGTGCAACAAGGCGTGCTTTGTATCTCACAACTTTATTTTTTTCATTTATTTTGCGCATAAATACCCATCTAAAACCAACGGGTTTCACACCTGCAGGTGTTTGGACAATAGGTCCAAAAACTTGACGTTTTTTAAGTGATTCTAACTCTGCCTCAATAGCATTTTTCGATTTTGGCCAATCATTTCTTCTTTTACATTCATAGATCGATCTAGGTTCATGATCCTCAATTTCTTCAGAAATATCAAGGGCAGCTGCATAAGCAAATATATCGTCCATGACAATTTCTTTTCTATTCCACCTCTTTCCTGAAATGATATAGTTTATCGAGATATCTTCATTGTCATCTATTTCAGGTATTTGATCATCTTTTGAAGACGTCTCTTTAGTGATCAAATCTATATCTTTATGAATGATGTCATTTGATGTACCAGCTTGCTTATTAAGTTTTCTTGTTTTTTCTTGAATTTTTATCCTTGGATCCAATAGGTCTACCACGCTTCTGGTGTGCATTAGACTCTTTTGATAGCAATATTTTATTTTCTTCATCAGGAAGTTTAATTTTACAAGGAACATTGATAGCTCGTATATGTGACTTTGTCATTGTCTTGACATCGGTAAATGTATCAGGCAATCTATTGCCATTTCTTGTAGGTTGATAATCTTTTGAACTTCAAGTTCACACTGATTTGTTCGAGGATCATAATGAGACAGAGATACTGCATTCCACAAAATTTCTTGTCTTTCTCTTTCAAATTTTTACTTATCTCCCCCTAATGCGGGAAAAATTGTCTCATCAAATTGGCAGTCAGCAAATCTTGCTTTGAATAAATCACCAGTCATGGCCTCTAAATATTTAATAATTAAGGGAAAATCAAATCCACCATATACCCCTAATCTTCTTTGGGGTCCCATATTTGTTCGTTGTGGAGGAGATATATGAACATAAACTGCACACCCAAAAATTCTTAAATGGGTTATATTTGGTTCTTGACCATTCACAAGGTGCAAAAGGGAATATTTATGATAAGCAGTCGGCCTTAATCGAACTAGAGATGCCGCATGTATTATTGCATGTCCCCAAGTAGTAAATTTGTTCTCATAAGTAAAGGTCTAGCAATTAATTTTAGCCTCTTAATGAAAGATTCGGCTAGACCATTTTGAGTGTGCACGTGAGCAACAGAATGTTCCACCTCAATCCCAATTGACATATAATAATTATTAAAAGATTGGGATGTAAACTCTCCTGCATTGTCCAGTCGAATTTTCTTTATATTATGATCAGGAAATTGTGCTCTTAATCGAATTATTTGGGCAAGGAGTCTTGCGAATGCAACATTACGAGTGGACAATAAACTAACATGCGACCAACGTGTCGATGCGTCTATAAGTACCATAAAGTACTGAAATTGTCCACTTGATGGTGTAATAGGTCCATATATATCTCCTTGAATTCGTTCTTAAAATGATGGACATTCAATCGCAACTTTCACATGTGAAGGCTTTGTTATTAATTTTCCTTGAAAGCAAGCAACACAAGTAAAACCTTTGGACAATGGAACAATCTTGTTCTTTAAAGGATGTCCACTAGAATTTTCTATTATTCTTCGCATCATTGTAGACCCAGGATGACCTAAACGATCATGCCATGTAAGAAAGTTTGTTGGGTCTGTTGATTTTTGGTTCATCACCATGTGTGTCTCCACTGGATTAATAAAGGTATAATATAATCCAGATTTATATGACGGGAGTTTTTCAATCACTTGTTTCCTCCCAGAGACAATAGACGTGATCCATAGATACTTATCATCATTTTCATTTGTTGTCTCAATATGATAGCCATTGTGGCGTATATCTTTGAAACTCAAAAGGTTTCTTTTTTATCGAGAGGAAAACATTGCATTCTCGATAAATAAATGTGTACCATTAGGTAACACTATATTTGCTCTTTCGAAGCCTTCAATAAGATCTGATGCACCTGATATTTACATCAGCTTTAGCTAATATGAGATGCGAAAAATATTCTTTATTTTTTAAAATTGTATGTGTTGTTGCACTATTTGCCAGACACAATGATTCCTCATCTTTCATAGCATATAATGAGAGTTTACTGACCATATTTCTTCACAAAATAAATATAAATGAAGATTAGAATAATATTCAAAACTTCTTATTCATGATAAAAGGAAATTACATAGAATGCATAGAGTAAACCCAATCATTATAGAGTTCAAACATAAATATTCAATAAACAAAGCAAAGTTTTAATATATGGCCTAATTATTGCCATCACCAGATTTGGCCATCTCTTCATTCCCTTCTTCAAAAAAATCACCAACTTCTATATGGGTGATGCCTGAAGGATCAACTGGATCTCCACCACCAAAGTGTGCTTCAAGATGGGCAATACCCAAGGGATCACTCTATTCGGTAAAATTAGTTTCAACATTCTTCAAAGAAGCTTGATAAAGGTCAACAAGATGTTTGGAGGTACGACATGTACATCTCCAATGACCTTTCATTCCATAACGATTATAAATACTTTCACCTTTTTTAACCATCGTACTTCCCTTGGGTTTCTCCTTATTTTTTGTCCACTTCTGGTGGTGAGGCTTTCTTTTAAAGTTGGAGAGGTTTTGTTGATTACGGCCTCGACCATGCCCAAAGCCACGGCCACAACCATGGGCACGTCCACGTCCACGTCCATATCCACGCCCATGTCCATATTCATTACCAGTCACAACATTCACTTCAGGAAATGATGTTGAACCCGTTGGACGTGCTTGGTGATTTTTCATCAAAAGTTCATTGTTTTGTTCAGCAAGAAGCAAGACAGAAATCACCTCAGAATATTTTGTGAATCCACGTTCACGATATTGCTGCTGTAAAAGCATATTATTGGCATGGAAAGTGGAATATGTTTTCTTCAACATGTCTTTATCGGTGATATTCTCCCCACATAATTTCAATTGAGATTTAATTTTAAACATTGCAGAGTTATACTCGCTCACACTTTTATAATCTTGCAGACGTAAGTGTAGCCAATCATAGCGAGCTTTAGGGAGTATCACAGTTTTCTGGTGGTCGTACCTCTCTTTTAGATCCTTCCAAAGATTTGATGGATCTTTAATAGTCAAATATTTGGTTTTCAAACCTTCATCAAGGTGGTGGCGGAGGAATATCATAGCTTTTGCCTTATCTCCCTCGGAGGTTTTATTTCCCTCCTTTATAGTGTCACCAAGACCCATAGCATTAAGATGGATCTCAGCATCCAAAATCCACGTCAAATAATTGTTGTCGTGCAATCAAGTGCGTTGAATTTGAGTTTTGTAAGATTCGACATAGTAAAAACTATAAACAAGATACAAATTAAGTTGAATTATAGAATGAGCATGTAAAGGTCTTGCACTTACATACAACATTAGTATTTAGGCACATGCATAATCTTATAAATAAATCAATTAATAAATAACTTATTTATATGTAATTTTAATCAAGTAGACAGATAATCTTAACGCATAAATAAATTACTAAACTATTGTCAGTCTGTAAGAATGGATTGATACAATACATAGCATACTAACAATTTTTAAATTAAATCCATAGTACAATAGTATGTTAATACTATATTTAATACAAAGACAAGTATAATAAGGACATAAAACTTAGGTAAAACATTTAATTAGGGCAGTAACTATCTAAATATTGTGATCACAAGAATATACTTCTATTCCCCTTTTTTTTAAACACTATTTGCATGTTGACCTTACGATAGTTATATTTAATAATAAAATGATTACCATTTGATGCAGACTAAAATAACAACAATTGTAATAAATTATTATTCGAATTATATATATTATAACTTTTAAACTCAACCAACCCCGGTGACAGAAACTTGCAAGTTACATATGCATGTCACATGATATATTCATTAATAAATTGGATAGCAATTACATAATAATGTCAAAGACTCATAGAAGGTAAATTTTCATTATTATCAACATAATCAATCTAAAATGAAACTTTTTCAGTAGTTAAGCATAATGATCTGCAAAATCAACTCATCAAGCATTTTGGTCTCATAAAAGGATATCACCATCAAATAAATAAAATATATAGTTTATTGTGTCGTGTCTTATTGGCATAAGCCAGATAAATAATAAATCAAAACAAATCATATCAATCACAGAGACTAAAATGAATAATAACGCACAAATATATACACAAATAAGAATGAGGCTTGTAGGTAATTATATCGTACTTACGTAATGATGTGTACTATATAATTAGACGGAAGTGGCACCAGGATATACGTTTGTGTTTAATAAGATTGCTCCCTCTAAAAACTTGCAACGCCTTTCTACTTTCCTTTCCCCGCAATTTGTTTGTGCAGCCCCTTCACTTATCGATCGTGCTGATAACGTAAAGTATAATATATATATATATATATATATATAGAGAGAGAGAGAGAGAGAATTCGGGAAGGAAGGTGACACCTTCTTTTTTTTGTGAGGTGCCCGCCACGTGTCATGTTCTGATTGGAGGTGAGTGTTTTAATTATAACACTCACCACCAAGTGTTGTGGGCCAGCCGGGTGAGTGTTATAATTAAAACACTCACCTCCAATCAGAACATGACACGTGGCGGGCACCTCACAAAAAAAAGAAGGTGTCACCCTATATCCCGAACTCTCTCTCTCTCTATATATATATATATATATATATATATATATATATATATAGAGAGAGAGAGAGAGAGAGAGAGAGAGAAAATAAGATAAAGCTAGATAATAGAAAGTAGGGAGATCATTTTTATTCATATATATGTCTCTTACATATCAAGAATGTGGCCTTTATATAGGCTTATGATTCAAGAGTTACAATGGAGATGAAAGACCAAAGGTCTATACTTGAAAAGTCAAAGGTTGTATGTATTAATGGAGAAAGATGAAAGTTCATCCAATAATACATAACACAATAATAATAATAAGATTAATAGTAATGATAATGTTATAATAGTAAGATTGATTCTAAACTAAATTGAACCGAACTGAATCAAATTTTTCTGACTTGAACTGAACTGAATCTTGCTGAGCTAAACGGAACTGAATTAAAAATAAACTAAGTGACCAAATTTTTATCTGAATTCATTTAAATTTACCTGAAATTTAAATATCCAAAATGGCCAAACTCCCTCCATTAGAAACCTCATCCCTTCATGATCTCCGCGCCACAAGAACCTTTAACTTTGATCTCTAAGTTCGTCCTCTCCATCATCAACCTCCTCAAAGCCATATGACCTTTCCACCGACCGCGCCACCCTAATCTTCTTTTCCGGCGAGAGCTCGAAAATGCCAGCCGCAAGAAACAAAACCAGTTTAATCAAATCACGTGAGACTCTATGGTTAATCACTTCCAAGCACCCCACCTCCACGATCAGTTCAGCGGTTCTTGAGCTGGATTCATCTTCCGGCGAGAACAAGTTCTGCAAATCGATTTGTGGTGGGTTTTGAACTGATTTTTGCTTGGGAAGGACTCTTTCGGGAAGAATTTGGTCTGGGACTTGTAGGAATTGCTCGAGATATTCAGTCAAAAGATCGTCGTTTGCCAGCGACGATCACGGCCTGGAATCCGCTGGAGATGGTGGAGGTGCTCGGAAACTGATGGTGTGGGTCACTGGCGACGATTCTGCCTTCATGGTCACAAACGGACAACAAACTGCGTCGTCAGTCTGTTATAGTTAAAGCTGATTTTTTGGTGTGGAGTTACTTACTCAGTCCAACTATAAGGTGTGGAGGATGTGTATGGAGTCGTATCTCGTCGGAGAAGGTGCTCTTTGGCACTCTCGTTTGGGACATGTCTCATATGATGTTATTTCACTTTTGAATAAACAAGGTGCCTTATCGGTATCCTCTATTTTGCCTAATCCTGTCTCTTGCACTGCTTGCCAACTAGCCAAAAGTAAACGTCTTGCTTTTTCAGAAAATACCAAAAGAGCTAATAAGGTTTTAGATCTCATTCATTGTGATTTATGGGGTAAATCACCAGTTAACTCCACTGATGGTTACTCTTATTTTGTGGTATTTATTGATGATTATTCACGCTTTACGTGGTTTTACCCCATTCGCCACAAAAATGATTTTTATAATGTCTTTGTTGGTTTCAAAGCTATGGTCGAAAATCAATTTGAGAGGAAAATAAAAATATTGCAAACTGATGGAGGAAAGGAATTCACTGAACATAAAATGGAAGATTTTCTGCACACTAATGGCATTTTACATCGTATTTCTTGCCCATATACTCAAGCACAGAATGGTCGGGCGGAACGAAAACATCGACATATAGTTGAATTAGGACTTGCTATGCTATTTCAATCGCACGTCCCTGTGAGATTTTGGGTGGACGCCTTCAGCACGGCAGTGTTCACTATTAATCGTGTGCCAACCAAACTTCTCAATAACAAGTCTCCTTTTCAACTACTATTTGGAACCATGCCTAATTATGGAAATTTCCATCCGTTCGGTTGTCGGGTATTTCCATGTCTTCGGGATTATGCAGCTCACAAACTAAGCCCTCGCAGCACTCCTTGTATTTTTCTCGGATATAGTAGCAATTATAAAGGCTTCCGGTGTTATGACGTATCTACACGTCGTTATTATATGTCCCGTCATGCAAAATTTGCTGAATCATTTTACCCTTTTTCGGGCGACAACACATCTCAGTCGATCAACCCGCTGGATACTTCCACATTCTTCGAGCCTTCGATTTCCGACGACGATCCGACGCCTGCATGCCCAGCCGATCCAACGGCCGATCCGACGGCTGCATGCACAACCTCCGATTCCCAACATTGCACATGCACAGCCGATCCGACGCTTGCATGCACGCCATGCACGTCCATCCCTGAAGAGCCCATTCACGAGCCGGATTCGCCTCCGACACCGAATGACACACCAACGGCCGCGCCTCCAACAGTGGCAACTCAACACCATATGATAACTAGAGCACGTGCAGGAATTTTTAAACCAAAATATCCCTCATATTTTGCAACCAATGGCCTAATTACTGCTCTTTTTGCCAACACTTTACCGCGAGGGTTCAAATCGGCACTTAAACATCCACATTGGGTCGCAGCCATGGATGACGAAATTGCGGCACTTCATGCAAATCAAACATGGACTCTTGTACCTCGTCCTCCCAATATCAACGTAGTTGGATCCAAATGGGTTTACAGAAATAAATTACTTTCCGATGGCACCCTTGAGAGACATAAGGCACGCCTTGTCGCACAAGGTTTCACTCAACTCCCGGGTGTGGATTTCGATCTTACCTTCAGTCCAGTGGTCAAGGCAACTACAGTTCGAGTGGTTCTCAGTATAGCCGTTATGCGCGGATGGCCCCTACATCAACTTGATATTAAAAATGCATTTCTTAACGGACTCCTTCAGGAAACGATTTATATGGAGCAACCGCCGGGCTATGTTGATCCGAGATTTCCACATCATGTCTGTCGGTTGAACAAAGCGTTATACGGACTCAAACAAGCCCCCCGTGCATGGTTTCATCGCCTTGCCACCTTCCTTCATAAATTTGGTTTTACTTGCAGTAGGTCCGATCCGTCACTGTTCTTCTATCACCGTGGAACAACATCCTTATTTCTTCTCGTCTATGTCGATGATTTGATACTTACAGGAAGCAACTCCACCTTGCTTCTAAAATTTATAGCTGCACTAAACTCTACCTTTGCAACAAAAGATATGGGCAAATTAAGCTACTTCCTTGGGATTGAAGTGTCACACACTTCAGACGGGATTTTTCTGAGTCAAACAAAATATGCTCGGGAAATACTTGAGCGAGCCTCCATGCACGAATCAAAACCAGTGTACACTCCTCTAAAAGCCGATACTCATCTTCGAGTTGATGGTACACCTTTTGCAGACGTCACTCTCTATCGATCGCTAGTTGGTGCCCTTCAATACCTAACGATCACACGTCCGGATCTCTCTTACGCAGTCAATCACCTCAGCCAGTTTCTTCAAAAACCGACGGACGACCATTTCTTAGCCGTCAAACGTGTTCTACGCTATCTCGCCGGAAGTCTCCATCACGGGCTTCGCATTGATCGCTCGCCCGCCGCCTCTTCGCTACTAGGGTACTCCGACGCCGACTGGGCCCGTTGTCTTGACACACGTCGATCGACCTACGGTTATTCCATTTTTCTTGGAAATAACCTAATCTCTTGGAGTGCTAAAAAGCAACCCACTGTCTCTAGATCTAGCTCCGAATCAGAATACCGTGCCTTGGCAAATACAGCTTCCGAAATTCTCTGGCTACGTAATCTACTCTCGGAACTCCGTTTTAACTTAAGTCGTAGGCCCGTAATACTGTGTGACAATAAAAGTGCCATCTTTCTCGCAAGAAACCCGATCTCTCATAAGCGTGCCAAACACATTGATTTAGATTACCATTTTGTGCGTGAACAAGTGGTTCGTGGATCTCTTGGAGTCCAATTTATTCCATCAAAATTTCAGTTAGCCGACATCTTCACCAAAGCTCTACCTCGTCCATTGCATGATTTCTTTCGACACAAGCTTCGCGTTCAAGTTCATCCCACGCTAAGCTTGAGGGGGGATGTAAATAATAAATAGAATTATTTTGTATAGGACTCTTATTTTTGGTATTTACCTTATGGTAGGATTCTTGTAATATATTGCCTCTATTATTATAAATACAAGACACACACATTATTTTGTGTGGTGAGATTTCATTAATCTTACAGATCAATGGTAACAACACGAGTGCTCCAGCAAATACTCCCGAAAATGCCGATGCGGCGAGAAGATGGAGGCAGGTAAATGCCAAGGCAGAATTTGTTTTGAAAAGATCGATTTCGCCGGGGCTGTTCGCTCATATAATAAGCTGCAAATCGGGAAGGAAAATATGGGAGACTCTCAACAGGTTGTTCAACAAAAAGGACGAGGCTCGACTGCAAATATTGGAGAACGAGCTAGCAAACATCACACAAGGTACTCTTTCAATTTCAGAATACTTTCTGAAAATTAAGAAGCAGTGTTCAGAGATATCCCTTCTGAATCCGAAAGAAGCGATATCTGAAGCGAGGCAAAGATGCTACATAATCAGGGGACTCGATGTCAAGAATGCATTTTTGTACGGGGAGCTCGACAAGAATATCTATATGGAGCAATCTCTTGGATACGTCTCTTTATCATATCCTAACTCTGTATGCAAGCTCCATAAATCTCTCTACGGATTAAAACAAGCTCCGCGAGCTTGGTACGAAAAGATTGCGGAATATTTAGAATTTTGTGGATACTTTGCCTCAAATTATGACCAAATTTTGTTTGTTAAGAAAAATGGGAACTTGCATATTCTCGCACTATTATACGACATGATGATAACTGGAAATGCTGAGAATCTAAAGTTACGAAAGGGAGAAAGTTCGTTCTTAGAAGATCCTCGTCCATATCGTGCTTTAGTTGGAAGCCTTATTTACTTAACCATCACAAAACCGGACAATAAACAGTGGATAACAAATAAAGAAGAACATGAGGAAAATCAGCAACGAAATATACAGGACAATAAACACAATGACGAAGAAATCTAGAAACATAAGGGTAAGAAAGGGGAGAGATATGAATGAAATGGTTATGGAAGGAGGAGTAGCTAAGGCAAATAAAAAAAGAACGGCATTATAGGAATGTATTTTAAGAACCTTACAAATAAAAAAATATGCATCTTCCTATATACTAATGCAGAATATTGAGCCTGCCGATGCCTTCTCATTCTTCTACGCCACGTGTCTTGCTTAGTCATACATGCATGTCACCTCTCACGCCAAATGACACATAATCAATTACTGGCATAATCATCATTGCATTAATTAAACTATTATACCTCAAATAACTTCTACCTACCTTATTAATTTTTACGAATTAAGGAATGTGAATAACGAATAAATAGGAATTAATTATATTTACAGAAATACTTCAAGTTTATTAATTAGAAAATATAAGTACCAAACAAATAGAAATTTAATATAGTAGTGTGCACTATATATTACAAACTTAAACCTAAAATCTTAATTATTGCTATATATAATTAAAAAGGTACTCGAAGTCCTAATTAATTAAATAATTGAAATAATCTTAGTAAAAAATATTAAAAGTGTGGAAACAATGGTTTTAATTATTATCTATAAATAAATCAAAAAAACTATGGAATAAATCAATTAGTCTATTTTAGATTTTAAATCTTATTTAATTAATATAAAATAACAAAATAAATGAAAAAACTCATATTTAGTAAATTATATAATTACTGAGTATATGAATTTTCAAAGAGATATTTCTAAATATATAAGACATTAAATTGAATAATAATATACTAATCCGTAGATCCATCTTTATACAAAGAGGATTTCAAAAAATAAAAATTGATTGTTTTAAGTGATTTTTACGTAATTTTTTATTTTTTAGTTTTAAAAGATTTGCTAATTTATCTACTTTCAAAATCAACTATATATTTTTGAAATTTTGGATTTGCTTTTGTATTTTAAATTATATTCAAATAATTTATGTAATTTTTTTTAAATATAAGAATTAAATTATCTCCTTTTTGGTCATTTAATAGAATCGGTTAATACTTAACGATTTGGACCATTTTGGCAAAAAAAAGATCAACTATTTATGTGTTCTCTTGAATGTAAAATGTGCAACTTTAATACTTCTATATATTAAGTTAACTATTTGAAAATAATATCATATAACTGATATAAAGTTTCAACTGAACCAAATATCACTTAGATTTTTTGTAACACAAGTTTCACAAATTACTAAAAATACTCTAATTATTTTTCTCTTCTTTTGAATGTAAAATTTCTTGAATTTAATACTCTTAAACATGAAGTTCAATGCTTGAAAAGTACCCTATAGCTTTTATTACAAATAAAATTGGTCATTTTTTTTACTTTTAAAAAATAGGGATAATTCTAATTAGGCTAGGATGTGGATGTGGTTTTCTTAGTTAATATTTACAACAAGTCATACAAGTAATTCACTTATATATACTACGATGCTGCTTTTTTTTTTTGGCAAATTGGCAAGTACTTAATTTTAAGTTATAAGTCATAGTCTCTTTACTTTGTAATTCCAAAACCTATTTTAAAATTAATATACATATAGTTTCACTTCAACCAAATGCCGTCGAAATTTTTTGTAATACAAGTTTCAGAAACTAAAATGGGTAGACTTTAATACTCTTAAATATGAAGCTAAATGTTTGAAAAATATCATATAAGCATAAATATGCTGTTTCACTTCAATCAAATCAATTGAGTTTTTATTTTTGTAATTTTCTAAAATTTTAAGGTCGTCTGTAATTAGGATAAAATTTTGATGTATATTTTTTAACTTATCCAAGCTATTCTTATATTACATTCTAAATTGTTAAATTTCTTGGTAATTTTAAGGCTAGGACTTGGATGTGGTTTTCTAAATTAACATGTATATTTATAATAGGCATACAAGTAATTAAATTGTATATATTATTATTATATTTTTTTATTGCAATTTGAGAAGTGCTTAATTTTAAGTTATAAGTCAAACTCTCTTATGTATTTCCAAAAGCCTTTTAATTTTAAATATTATTAAAATTACCCTTGCCACAATTATTTAGTGTAATTCTACATATGAACTTGTACTAAAGAACAATGCATATATCGTTTATTCAAGTATAAGCTCTACTTCACTTTGGCATCATTGTAAACTCATAAAACTAACCAAGAATATATATGAGATTAATTGTTAGACAGATAATGTCATCTCACCATCTACAAGAAATTAAGGACTTCTCAGAATGAATCCTCAAAATTGTAGATGGTGAGCTGGGTGAAGAAGTTGATAGAGAAATCTTGATTGATATTCTTGATATTTACTAATCCCGATTGCCAAAAATCACATTGCAGCCATTGTTGAAAGCACTATCATTCACTTATAAGTAACTTTCAGTAAAGTAATTTTTTGAAAAAAAAAAACAATCATGCGCCAACAAACGAAATTGTGGAAATAGTAAATGATTACGTGATGTCTATAATTTCAAAAGACAAGCGGATATATCTCAGTTCTGGTATATGCACTGCGACCTCTATGTATATCCATTGGATTTTTTGAATAACATCAAGTGATCTAGAATTCCAAATCACATCTTGAAATCGCAAGTTAGAGTTTCAATTATGCTATTCAAAATATGGATCAATTATCAGGATTTTGCAATGTCACATCAATAATATTTATCCAAATCCGTAACCATATTACTGAAAATATTCGGGGAGTAATCATTTATGAGCCCGTTAGATATTAAGCCCGTTAGATAGCAGATTACCATTTAAATTTTAAATACGTCAGTTCCCACTTATTATGAGTTTTGTCATGCTATATTTAAGTGTCAATGTCGAGCGCTCTCTCATGTCGGTATGTATCTTACAAGACTCGTATTCGGCAATGATTAGCCTTATGTAGCCATATCAAGAGTGAAGATCAGGAAAGACTAAAAATCTTTTGTGCAATGAGAATGGTGTAATCACAAACAGAACAAATAGTGTAGTTTATAAAGAAGTATTATGAAATTTATAATGAACGATTTACATATTATATATTTATATAAGAGTTATTTTTTACGTTCTCGTGTAATTACACGGGTGTTATACTAGTACATGTATAAAGCGGTAAAAATATAATTATTCTAATTGGTTGTTAAATATGTAATATATTATTAAAATGTATCAATTACTATAATTTACCCTTAATTTTATAGCATTAACATAATTTTGTTATGTATTTTATTAGTATGAGGCATTATCCAACTCGTGCGATACACGGTCTTTGGTTGAATATCTACGTGTTTTATACGTAATGTTGGGACAGACGGTTGAATGAGCAGATGACAGAATTTAAATGCCTTTTAGAGAAGTTTATATGTTTTTTTATTGTTATTGTCCTTTTATTTTAGTCTATGTAATTATTATATGAAATGAGGCTTTACTAACCTGTATGTTATATATTTTTTTATTGTTATTGTCCTTTTATTTTAGTCTATATAATTAGTTATATGAAATGAGGCTTTACCAATGTTGTTTCTGGTTTATTTAACACGTGCGATGCACCGATTGTATCTAAAATTTCATAGCTAAAATTTAACCATCTTGTAATTTATACTATCATTTAAAAGTTCATTTTAACCACCTTGTGTATTAGAAGGTGCATTTGTATTGTGATGTTTATCATAACTTTTGTATTTAAATTAGTTTATTTACATTAAAAGTTACGATTAAAATAGTCTCTTCATATATTTACAATTAAAAGTTATTAAATCACCCTTTCATATTAAATTAAGGGTGATAAGTATTATATAGTATAGATAAAACTCGGCCCATTTTATTCATCGCACCTAACCCCTGAATATTTATGGTTTAGTATAATGAAGTATATTTTCAACTCGAGATTTGCTTCGTGGTTATAGCCTACATGCATTTGAAACAAAATCAATATATTGGAAAAGTTGGGGCGGGTGTCACATTACATCTTGTGTTTTTTTTTTTTTAAAATAAATAATTTATCTTTTCGTGTAATTTAATTAACCTCATTATCTTAATGCGTTTTTTAAAAATAAACTCGTTTAACTTCGTATGTATTCTAAATAGACTCATTTAGGGGCGTATTTAATTGAGACTTGCAATGAGTTTCAAAGATTTTTTATAGAATTTTATGGATTTGGAAAAGTTTGGGTGTATTTAATTGAGACTTTTAAAAGTCAATTAATATTTTGCGGTATTCAATACAGAATTTTATGGAGTTTTTAAAAGTCCATTAAAGTCATGAAGTATTAAATGAAAACTTTTATAAATCTTACAAAATTTTGAGGTATTCAATTTATTTTGGATTCTAAGGATTTTAATGGAATTATCTAGGTACCTATCTTTAAGCACAAAATACAAACATAATTTGTCTTTTAAAATTTTTCGTACACTCCTAAGATCTTGATGGATTTTTATTCGTCACCATTACCCACCACCACTGCCACAGCCGCCTCCACCACCACCACGTCACCGTCTCCACACCACTATTGCCACTGTCCCGTCCCACCACCAACACCATTTCCGTTGTCACCCCCCGCCACCACCACCACTGCCACTACCAGCATATCCCGGAACAGTAAATAAATTCTTATAATATTTTTATCTTTTGTTCTTCAACTTTCTATGAAAAATAATTATTTACAAAAACTTGTAAAAAAATCAATTTATAAATAAATATTTTATATCTACACATTACTTTAATAACTTGATATATTTTGGTCTTTTTGATATAAGATAGTTTTTTAATTTTTCTCGTTAAATTATATCAAATTATTGTAAAAATTCTATTTACAATAGCTACTTATATTTAATTAAGAAATCTAACTATCTATTAAGATAGAACACTAATAAATGAAATTCCTGTGGTTACTATTTTTGAGAAAAATAAAGTCATTATAAATTCGTAAAAGTCCACAAAAATCCATGAAAGTCTATACAATTCTAATAGATAGAAGTCCATTTAAATCAAAGAGAATTTATGAAAGTCTATTAAATTCCATTAAAATTTATCAAACCCATCAAACTCTAAAGTCTATCAAATTTTAAACTTGGTGCGGATTAACCTTTATGTTTATTTAGATAGTGCAAATTTGCTCTGTGTACGAGCTCTATTAAAAGATGTAGATTAAATCAAGAATATGAGAATTCTCACTAAATTTTAATATTCCTCGACTTGTTTCCCTAGCCGTGTAGAAGATTCGGCTAAGGTTCAAGTCCGAGCCAACATTAGTTTGCTAGATACGGGTATATTTCTCACATCAAACTTATTAGCAGTTGAAAGAGAGGCTTTGCAACCAGTGGTTTTAGTCCAGTGGCTATCGGGTTCTCCATTTTATGGAGATCCAGGTCGATTCCCTCTAAGATTTTGGTTTGATGGTAAGAATACTGGAGTTAAAAAAATTTGGAGTATTCGGTATTTTTCAAAAGTACGAACACATAAGGAATCGACATTCTCAACCTGACCATTTTATTATAAATGAGATGAATGTCGATATTCAATACTCAACTCATCGATCATGATCCAAACTTATAAGTTGTGCCTCGAAAGTATTTAATTTTTAAGGATTAAAATGAGAAACCCAATTTAGAAAAAGGAAAAAGAAAATGTAAGGGCACTACTATATGAACAGTTTTTTTTTTTTTTTTTTTTTTTAAGTGTGACAGGTGAGTTTAGTTAACCAATTCTATTAAGTAATAACTTTGACAAAAGTGAAATAATCCCCAACTAACATTACCAGCAAGAAGCCACCAAGAAGCCACCTACCAATACCTGCTTGGACTATACGGAAGGATAGTTAAGTTGATGGAGTAGGTGAGTGCGGGACTGAAAGATCACGAATTCGATTCTCCCTACTAACACTTTCTTGGTTGAGCTTGTCACACATGGCTTGCCTAGTATGGTTTACTTGGTTGGCGGAGTTTTCAGGCTATTACGTCCATGGGCGGATCCATGCATAAGTTATGGGGGGGACATGCTGTAATATCCGTAATTTTTCCATTTTTAGCAGTTTCCATTTTTTGTGTATGTCTATTTTTATCGACTCGCTTGTAACCGTTTCGACATTTTGAATCTATTTTGTTCTTGGAGTTTTTCCATTTGGATGAGTTTTGATGATGTTTTCACGTAATTTCGTTTTATGGCATGTTTTGCCGTACGGACGTTCGATTCCTGTAAAACTCATTCATTTTCGTTGTTTCTTGGTTCGTACAAGTTTGTATGGTTGAGTTGGTCATGTGGATACTTTCGGTTTGTAAATCCGACGTCGTTTCGTGATTTTCGGGCACTTGGGCCATTTTTATAATTTCCTAATAGTTTAGGGAATCTCGTTTTCGTTGTCGCATTACGGACCCTCCGGTGGTCGGAATTGTATTTTCTTTCAGCGCTTAGCTCCGCTGCCTTGTATGCTTCGCCTATGTTCCCGGATTCTCGGTTTCGTCATGCTTCGTGTTTTATACCCTCGATGACTTACTGGCGATGTGACATCGCAGATCTTAATCACGTGTAGGTAGCGACGCTACCCTCGCACCTTGCGTGCGCTACCAAAGTGCGATTAACGACGCTAACTCCTATTGTTAGCGTACGCTAACGAAGGGTGGCGAGCCACCTGGACTGTCACGCCCGTTAGCGCGCGCTACATATGACGGTTAGCGTCGCTAACTCCACCGAATATAAGTCACGGACAGCTTCGCAATGAGCTTTATTTCTTTTCTCTTCGTTTCTTCGTCGTGCGACCTCAGAGACGATTTCCACCGGTTCTATTCGGAGTTCTCTTCAAATTCCATCACCGTAGAGTCGTGCTAACATATTATCATCAGCATAATCGTCATCCATCATCCGAAATCAAGATATTTTCGTCTAGAACCCTAACTCGTCAAATTTGGGGATTTTTCCGGGTTTTGCTAATTGGAACCGAATTATTCCAGTATGTTATGATATTCTTCACCGATTGTGATTATTGAGTGATTTCAAATCCAATTTCCTTGATTTTAATCCGTGAATTATCAATACGGGGAGATTTTGCGTAAACCCTCGCCCGTATCAATTGATCGTCCATTGTCGTATTATGTAATCGGGGTTATGGGTGTTTTCCACTAGAGTATTGTTGTCCGTTGGGACTCGAACTGTTGATCCTTCGTTTAGGAACCGCCGCTTTCCACCCGACCGTTCGTAGTCGCGTTTCACTTCCGTTTCTTCAAGAATGTCTCAAAGGCAAGTACTTTACATTTGTTTACATGTTCTAGTATTTGAATTATGGCTGTATCGTGGTTGTTGTGGATGGTTATGTGTATGTTCACCTAGGGATGGTCCGACGGGGCCTCTAGGGATACGTATTGCCGTGAGTGTGCGTATCGTGAACTGTGGTTAGCCACCCAGGGATGTCCGACGGGGCTCTGCGGGGTACGGTGGCCGTGAGTCTCGTGCCAACGGTTAACTTTGAATTATGATTTGTTGGAGATAAGGTGTTTTGTGTTTGTACATCATAAATATTCCAGAATATAAACTGTTTTCTAAAATGACTTTTTGGCGCATATATTCATCTGATTAGAATGTAGTTCAAATGGATTGTACTTGCACTAGCAGTTGTCGCTAACCCCTTAAATGGGGGAAATACTTTTTGTATTTCGTGCTCGATCGTGGGGATAAGCGAGCACCCGAGCTGTATGAGGATGATGGGCAAGCATGATATTGTCCAGTATTTGATTTCCGGAGTTATGTCCGTCGGTTATTATTGATGTCTGATTTTGGGATTATGCATTATAAAATTGGTTTAAATACTCGAGTACTTCCTATTTAAACTTGTTACTGTTGTGTCCCCGTTTGGGAAATGGATTTGATGACAGAATTTTATTTGTCGGTTATAGTCTTTTATTTAACTTGTCGTTTTGTTTATGATGGTTTGTCGTTGTCGTATGTCATGTTTGGTACGTTAGCCTGGTGGATTCCACAGTGTGGGGTCCACGGCACTGTAATATGCCCTGAATGTCTTGGGGGTGTTACAGAATATGGTATCGGAGCTTAGGTTTATGGATACCTAGGTCAGCCGGTCATTCGGGTCTAGTTAAGTGTCGTTTTGGGACGGATCAACCGCTATGCCATCATCTCGATGCGCCGGTGCTCGTAAGTTTTCCTAACTTGACTCATTTCATCGTTATGTTCTATTCCTGTCTTGGTATCTTATTGCGTTTTGCGTTTGAATTGTACTTACCCGTTGCTTCTTCAGAATTCCTGCTGGTAGAGGACGCGGACGCAGTCGCGGACGCGGTAGGGGACGTGGCGCAGCCGGTGGGGCGGCCATGTCCGATCACTCGGGAATTGATTCGGCGATGCCTTCCTTGTCGAACAGTGTTCCCCCTAGTTCCGGAGGTCACGGGACCGATCTGCTAGCTCCGTAATACACATGAGAATGTTGGAGTGGCCAACATTTTGCGGCAGTAGCGAACCGGATGACGCTCTCGGCTCAGCCGTTCTAGTCGGCCAAGCTAATGCCAACCCGGTTCCGCCTACTGGATCCGGTAATGATAAGCTACTTCAGACGTGATTCGTATGCGTCCTCCGCAGTTTGATGGTGCTTCCACCCTTTCCGGTTAGGAGAATGGCTATTCGAGATGGAGAAAGTGTTTGAGGTCGCTAATTGTTCCGAGGAGAGGAAAGTATCCATTGTTCAAGATTTCTCGCCAAGGAGGCAGAACGTGGTGGCAAGCGGTGAAACCGCGTGACCGAGCGACTATGTGGGCGAGTTTCGGATCCGATGGAAGACGCACTCGCCTTGGCTAGTGAAAGAGGGAAGGATCTGAGCCTTCTTTGAGGCTAAACCCCAAGATGTTCCTATATCTCAAGCTATCAAAGACTACAATCAACAGTTGCACTATGTGAGAAACCAAGTCCGAGATGAGCTTGATAAGATCCGCCACTTTGACATGCGGATGAAGCCGAGGGTGCGCCACTACATGTCTGGTTTGGGGTGCACGACTTTGAAAGATTATCAGAATAAAGCGATGGCTTACGAGATGTCGTTTTCTGCGACAGAGACGGCAGCTGAAGGAAAGAAGCAGAAGACCTCCGGTCAGTTTTCGGGAGGCAAGTCAGGAGGGTATCCGAAGGCTCACAGTTTGCGAGTCTTCGAGTCGGCCGCCATCAGTTGGTCGAGGAAACGGTTCTAGGTCTGCTCCTGCTGGTTCCGTTCGTGGTCCTAAGTGCTTCAACTGCAGTCGTCCGGGCCACATGACGAGTGAGTGTGATAGGCCTCCGATTCAGTGTCTTGCTTGTGCTCGTATGAGTCATCGTTCTAAGTTTTGTACGGATGCAGCTCGGGCTCCAGTTACTCAGATATCAGCCCCAGCTGTGGGAGAGCCGAGTGTAAATCAGGCACCGACAGTTCCTCAGCTGCAGCAGAGTTTTGGTAGAGGTCGAGGTCGTGGTCAGCCTTCTAGAGGGGGAGCTTCTAGTGCGGGGTCTGTTCCGCCCCGTGTGTATGAGATGAGGCGAGCCGAAGATCCCGATGCGACGGTGGCTACAGGTACCGTCCACATCCTTGATCATCCTGTTTCCGTATTGTTCGATTCTGGTGCTACGCATTCTTTTATATCTATGGATTGTGTGCGTCGTCTGCATGTTGATTGCCTTGTTGCTTGTGAGCCTTTTGTTGTTAAACTTCCTAGCGGGGATAGCATCGTGGGGGACCGTGAGATTAGAATTTTTTCTGTGAGTATCGCGGGGAGGAATTGGCCTTCTAATCTGATTGCGGTAGATATTAGAGATGAAGATTTGATTCTGGGTGAGGATTGGTTGGACCGTCATGGGGCGATCATGAATTATAGATCGAGGACTGTGTCGATGTTAGCCTCTGACGGTACCGAGCATTCTTTTGTGGGGCGTAAGCGGAGTAGCCAGAGATTACTGATCAGCGCCTTGAGGGCGGTGAGACTTCTTCGAGGAGGTTGCACGGGCTATTGGTGTTACGCTTTGAGATCGGAAGAAGGAGGAGTCGAACTCTCGTCTATTCCGGTAGTATGTGAGTATCCTGACGTTTTTCCAGATGAGTTGCCGGGTTTGCCGCCGGACCGAGAGGTTGAGTTTACCGTCGATTTAGAGCCGGGGGCAGCCCCGATTTCTAAGACGCCATACCGTATGGCGCCTGCCGAGATGCTTGATTTGAAGAAACAGTTGGGAGAGTTGCTAGACATGGGGTATATTCGACCGAGCGCTTCACCTTGGGGCGCACCGGTCCTGTTTGTGAAGAAGAAGGATGGGTCACTTCGTTTGTGTATCGACTACCGAGAGTTGAACAAAGTGACCATCAAAAACAAGTATCCGCTCCCGAGGATTGATGATTTGTTTGATCAGTTGCAAAGGGCAACTGTATTTTCGAAGATTGATTTGAGATCGGGGTATTATCAGCTCCGAGTGAAGGATACCGACATTCCGAAGACGGCCTTTCGGACGAGATACGGCCACTACGAGTTGGTGGTTATGCCTTTGGGGCTAACTAACGCCCCACCGTGTTCATGCGACTTATGAACAAAGTCTTTATCGAGTACCTCGATAAGTGTGTAGTCGTTTTTATCGATGACATCCTGATTTACTCGAGGAGAGAGGAGGAGCACGCCCGCCATTTGCATATTGTATTAGACGTTTTGAGAACTCAGCATCTTTTTGCGAAGTTCTCAAAGTGCGAGTTTTGGTTACGGGAGGTTATGTTTCTCGGTCATGTAATCTCGGCCGAGGGTGTTCGTGTGGACCCACATAAGGTAGAGGCAGTGTTGGATTGGGCGCCGCCCAAGAACGTGAAAGAGGTCCGCAGTTTTCTGGGATTAGCCGGGTATTACCGCAGATTCGTCGAGGGGTTCTCTAAGCTCGCTCGACCGCTGACTCAGTTGTTACAGAAGTCAGAGAAGTTTGTGTGGACCGATGAGAGGCAGAATAGTTTTGAGGAGTTGAATAAGCGGTTGACGACCGCTCCCGTTTTGGCTTTACCGAGTGGTAATGATGGTTTCTCCGTTTATAGTGATGCTTCGGGCCAAGGGCTCGGATGCGTACTTATGCAGCACGGGAGGACGATTGCCTATGCTTCCCGTCAGTTGAAACCGTATGAATTGAATTACCCTACGCACGATCTTGAGTTGGCCGCAATTGTTTTTGCGTTGAAAATTTGGCGTCATTACTTGTATGGCTCGTCGTGTCAGATTTTCACCGATCATAAGAGCCTAAAGTACATTTTCACCCAGAAAGAGCTTAATATGAGGCAGAGAAGGTGGTTGGAATTGATTAAGGATTATGATCTCGAGATCCTTTATCATCCGGGCAAGGCTAATGTGGTAGCAGATGCCTTGAGCCGGAAATCGGTATCGCTTCGGGCGCTTGAGTTGCTTACGGCCCAGTCGGGACTTCAACGAGAGTTTATGAGGTTGAGCATTGAGATTGTACTGCCAGAGAGTTCCGGGCAGTTGCGTACTCTTGAGATTTCTTCATCTCTGGTCGAGGACATTAAATCGGGACAGTTAGAGGACCCGATGTTTATTCAGCTTCGAGAGAGTGTAGGGAAGGAGAAAGCCCCGGGATTCGTTATTCATGAGGACGGTGTGTTGAGATTCCGAGGTCGGTTGTGTGTTCCGAACGACTCGAAATTAAGACAGAGCATTATGCGAGAGGCTCATGCGTCACCTTACTCAGTCCATCCGGGCTCGAGTAAAATGTATAAAGATTTGAGGAAGAATTTCTGGTTGAACGATATGAAGAAGGAGGTAGTTCAGTTTGTGGCTAAGTGTTTGACTTGTCAGCAAGTCAAGATTGAGCATCGTGGCCACCGGATTATTGAAACCACTTCCGTTAGGAATGGAAGTGGGAGGACATCTCTATGGATTTTGTCACGAGTTTGCCGAGGACGAAGACGGTATGAATATGGTGTGGGTGATTGTAGACCGATCGACTAAGTCGGCATATTTTCCGGGCATCAAGGATACTTGGGGTCCGTAAAAGTTGGCTCGTATTTTTATCGCTCGATAGTGAGGCTTCATGGTACGCCGAGACCATTATTTCAGACAGAGATGGCCGATTTGTATCGCATTTTGGCAAAGCGGTACATAAGGCATTGGGGACACGATTGCGTTTGAGCACTTCGTTCCATCCCTGCATCGATGGGCGTCCAACGTACCATTCGGACGTTTGAGGATTTGTTGCGTGCGTGTCGTTAGATGGAGTAGTAGTGGGAGGATCATCTGGCCTTGATTGAGTTTACTTATAATAATAGCTGGCACGCGTCGATTAAGATGGCACCGTATGAGGCACTTTATGGCCGACGTTGCCGATCACCGATATGCTGGGATGAGCCGTCCGATTTGGTTGGCACCGAGCCGGACCTTGTATTAGAGACGAGGGAGAAAGTCGAATTGATTAGAAAGAGGGATGTTGGCTGCTCAGAGTCGACAAAAGTCTTATGCGGATGTTAGGCGTAGACCTTTGGAGTTTGAAGTGGGAGATCATGTTCTGTTGAGAGTGTCTCCAACGAAAAGAGTTTTCCGTTTTGGGAAGAAGGGGAAACTCAGCCCGAGATATATTGGACCTTTCGAGGTATTAGAGAGAGTCGGTGAGTTAGCGTACCGTTTGGCGTTACCTCCGTCGCTAAGTAATGTTCATAGCGTATTTCACGTTTCCCAGTTGAGGAAGTACGTTCCTGACCCGTCCCATATTATTGACTTTGGGGACGTGGAGATCGAGAAGGATATTACGTTTGAAGAGAGGCCCGTCAGAATTTTGGAGCGTCGTGACAAGCAGTTAAGGCACAAAACCATTCCTTTGGTTAAGGTGCAATGGTCGAGGCACGGAGTAGAAGAAGCGACGTGGGAGCTAGAGGAGGATATGCGTTCGAGATACCCCGAGCTTTTTGATTCTTAAGTTTCGGGACGAAACTTTATTTTAGAGGGGGAGAATGTAATATCCGTAATTTTTCCATTTTTAGCAGTTTCCATTTTTGGTGTATGTCTATTTTTATCGACTCGCTTGTAACCGTTTCGACATTTTGAATCTATTTTGTTCTTGGAGTTTTTCCATTTGGATGAGTTTTGATGATGTTTTCACGTAATTTCGTTTTATGGCATGTTTTGCCGTACGGACGTTCGATTCTTGTAAAACTCATTCATTTTCGTTGTTTCTTGGTTCGTACAAGTTCGTATGGTTGAGTTGGTCATGTGGAGACTTTCGTTTTGTAAATCCGACGTCGTTTCGTGATTTTCGGGCACTTGGGCCATTTTTGTAATTTCTCAATAGTTTAGGGAATCTCGTTTTCGTTGTCGCATTACGAACCCTCCGGTGGTCGGAATTGTATTTTCTTTCAGCGCTTAGCTCCGTCGTCTTGTATGCTTCGCGTCTATGTTCCTGGATTCTGGTTTCGTCATGCGTTTCGTGTTTTATACCCTCGACAGCAGCTTACTGCTGATGTGACATCAGCAGTGCTGAACTGCTGTGTAGGTAGCGCACGCTACCCCTGTTACCTTGCGTGCGCTACCAAAGTGCAGTTAACGTACGCTAACTCCCTATTGTTAGCGTACGCTAACGGCGGTGGCGAGCCACGGACTGTCACGGCCCGTTAGCGCGCGCTACATATGACGGTTAGCGTCGCTAACTCCACCGAATATAAGTCACGGACGCTTTGAATGATTTATTTCTTTTCTCTTCGTTTCTTCGTCGTGCGACCTCAGAGACGATTTCCACCGGTTCTATTCAGAGTTCTCTTCAAATTCCATCACCGTAGAGTCGTGCTAACATATTATCATCAGCATAATCGTCATCCATCATCCGAAATCAAGGTATTTTCGTCTAGAACCCTAACTCGTCAAATTTGGGGGGTTTTCCGGGTTTTGCTAATTGGAACCGAATTATTCCAGTATGTTATGATATTCTTCACCGATTGTGATTATTGAGTGATTTCAAATCCAATTTCCTTGATTTTAATCCGTGAATTATCAATACGGGGAGATTTTGCGTAAACCCTCACCCGTATCAATTGATCGTCCATTGTCGTATTATGTAATTGGGGTTATGGGTGTTTTCCATTAGAGTATTGTTGTCCGTTGGGACTGAACTGTGTTGATCCTTCGTTTAGGAACCGTCGCTTTCCACCCGGACCGTTCGTAGTCGCGTTTCACTTCCGTTTCTTCAAGAATGTCTCAAAGGCAAGTACTTTACATTTGTTTACATGTTCTAGTATTTGAATTATGGCTGTGTCGTGGTTGTTGTGGATGGTTATGTGTATGTTCACCTAGGTATGGTCCGACGGGGCCTCTAGGGATACGTATTGCCGTGAGTGTGCGTATCGTGAACTGTGGTTAGCCACCCAGGGATGTCCGACGGGGCTCTGCGGGGTACGGTGGCCGTGAGTCTCGTGCCAACGGTTAACTTTGAATTATGATTTGTTGGAGATAATGTGTTTTGTGTTTGTACATCATAAATATTCCGGAATATAAAATGTTTTCTAAAATGACTTTTTGGCGCATATATTCATCTGATTAGAATGTAGTTCAAATGGATTGTACTTGCACTAGCAGTTGTCGCTAACCCCTTAAATGGGGGAAATACTTTTTGTATTTCAGGTACTGATCGTGGGGATAAGCGAGCACCCGAGCTGTATGAGGATGATGGGCAAGCATGATATTGTCCAGTATTTGATTTCCGGAGTTATGTCCGTCGGTTATTATTGATGTCTGATTTTGGGATTATGTATTATAAAATTGGTTTAAGTACTCGAGTACTTCCTATTTAAACTTGTTACTGTTGTGTCCCCGTTTGGGATATGGATTTGATGACAGAATTTTATTTGTCGGTTATAGTCTTTTATTTAACTTGTCGTTTTGTTTATGATGGTTTGTCGTTGTCGTATGTCATGTTTGGTACGTTAGCCCGGTGGATTCCACAGTGTGGGGTCCACGGCACTGTAATATGCCCTGAATGTCTTGGGGGTGTTACAGAATATGGTATCGGAGCTTAGGTTTATGGATACCTAGGCTGTCGGTCATTTGGGTCTAGTTAAGTGTCGTTTTTGGGACAGTATCACTGCTATGCCATCATCTCAGTACGCCGGTGCTCGTAAGTTTTCCTAACTTGACTCATTTCATCGTTATCTTCTATTCCTGTCTTGGTATCTTATTGCGTTTTGCGTTTGAATTGTACTTACCCGTTGCTTCTTCAGAATTCCTGCTGGTAGAGGACGCGGACGCGGTCGCGGACGCGGTAGGGGACGTGGCGCAGCCGGTGGGGCGGCCATGTCCGATCACTCGGGAACTGATTCGGCGATGCCTTCCTTGTCGAACAGTGTTCCCCCTAGTTCCGGAGGTTAGCAGGACCAGTCTGCTAGCTCCGGTAATACACATGAGAATGTTGGAGTGGCCAACATTTTGCAGCAGGTAGCGAACCAGATGACGCTACTGACTCAGGCCGTTCTAGTCGGCCAAGCTAATGCCAACCCGGTTTCGCCTACTGGATCCGGTAATGATAAGCTACTTCAGGACGTGATTCGTATGCGTACTCCGCAGTTTGATGGTGCTTCCGACCCTTCTGGTTGGGAGAATTGGCTATTCGAGATGGAGAAAGTGTTTGAGGCTGCTAATTGTTCCGAGGAGAGGAAAGTACCCATTGCTCAGTACTTCCTCGCCAAGGAGGCAGCAACGTGGTGGCAAGCGGTGAAACCGCGTGACCGAGCAGCTATGTGGGCAGAGTTTCGGGATCTGATGGAAGACGAATTCTGTCCTTAGCTAGTGAAAGAGGGAAGGATCCGAGCCTTCTTTGAGGCTAAACCCCAAGATGTTCCTATATCTCAAGCTATCAAAGACTACAATCAACAGTTGCACTATGTGAGAAACCAAGTCCGAGATGAGCTTGATAAGATCCGCCACTTTGATATGCGGATAAAGCCGAGGGTGCGCCACTACATGTCTGGTTTGGGGTGCACGACTTTGAAAGATTATCAGAATAAAGCGATGGCTTACGAGATGTCGTTTTCTGCGACAGAGACGGCAGCTGAAGGAAAGAAGCAGAAGACCTCCGGTCAGTTTTCGGGAGGCAAGTCAGGAGGGTATCCGAAGGCTCAGTCTGGTTTGCGAGTCTTCGGGAGTCAGTCGCCATCAGTTGGTCGAGGAAACGGTTCTAGGTCTGCTCCTGCTGGTTCCGTTCGTGGTCCTAAGTGCTTCAACTGCAGTCGTCCGGGCCACATGACGAGTGAGTGTGATAGGCCTCCGATTCAGTGTCTTGCTTGTGGTCGTATGAGTCATCGTTCTAAGTTTTGTACGGATGCAGCTCGGGCTCCGATTTCGGATATCGCCCAGTGGAGAGCCGAGTGTAAATCAGCACCGACAGGTTCCTCACCAGCAGAGTTTTGGTAGAGGTCGAGGTCGTGGTCACCTTCTAGAGGGGAGCTTCTAGTGCGGGGTCTATTCCGCCCCGTGTGTATGAGATGAGGCGAGCCAAGATCCCGACGCGACGGTGGCTACAGTACCGTCCACATCCTTGATCATCCTGTTTCCGTATTGTTCGATTCCGTGCTACGCATTCTTTTATATCTATGGATTGTGTGCGTCGTATGCATGTTGATTGCCTTGTTGCTTGTGAGCCTTTTGTTGTTAAACTTCCTAGCGGGATAGCATCGTGGGGGACCGTGAGATTAGAATTTTTCTCGTGAGTATCGCGGGAGGAATTGGCCTTCTAATCTGATCATGGTAGATATTAGAGATGAAGATTTGATTCTGGTGAGGATTGGTTGGACCGTCATGGGGCGATCATGAATTATAGATCGAGGATCGTGTCGATGTTAGCCTCTCGACGCAGAGCATTCTTTGTGGGGCGTAAGCGAGTAGCCGAGATTATCGATCGCCTTGAGGGCGGTGAGACTTCTTCGAGGAGGTTGCACGGGCTATTGGTGTTACGCTTTGAGATCGGAAGAAGGAGGAGTCGAACTCTCGTCTATTCCGGTAGTATGTGAGTATCCTGACGTTTTTCCAGATGAGTTGCCGGGTTTGCCGCCGGACCGAGAGGTTGAGTTTACCGTCGATTTAGAGCCGGGGGCAGCCCCGATTTCTAAGACGCCATACCGTATGGCGCCTGCCGAGATGCTTGATTTGAAGAAACAGTTGGGAGAGTTGCTAGACATGGGGTATATTCGACCGAGCGCTTCACCTTGGGGCGCACCGGTCCTGTTTGTGAAGAAGAAGGATGGGTCACTTCGTTTGTGTATCGACTACCGAGAGTTGAACAAAGTTACCATCAAAAACAAGTATCCGCTCCCGAGGATTGATAATTTGTTTGATCAGTTGCAAAGGGCAACTGTATTTTCGAAGATTGATTTGAGATCGGGGTATTATCAGCTCCGAGTGAAGGATACCGACATTCCGAAGACGGCCTTTCGGACGAGATACGGCCACTACGAGTTTGTGGTTATGCCTTTTGGGCTAACCAACGCCCCAGCCGTGTTCATGCAGCTTATGAACAAAGTCTTTATCGAGTACCTCGATAAGTGTGTAGTCGTTTTTATCGATGACATCCTGATTTACTCGAGGAGAGAGGAGGAGCACGCCCGCCATTTGCATATTGTATTAGACGTTTTGAGAACTCAGCATCTTTTTGCGAAGTTCTCAAAGTGCGAGTTTTGGTTACGGGAGGTTATGTTTCTCGGTCATGTAATCTCGGCCGAGGGTGTTCGTGTGGACCCACATAAGGTAGAGGCAGTGTTGGATTGGGCGCCGCCCAAGAACGTGAAAGAGGTCCGCAGTTTTCTGGGATTAGCCGGGTATTACCGCAGATTCGTCGAGGGGTTCTCTAAGCTCGCTCGACCGCGACTCGGTTATTACTGAAGTCGAGAAGTTTGTGTGGACCGATGAGAGGCAGAATAGTTTTGAGGAGTTGAATAAGCGGTTGACGACCGCTCCCGTTTTGGCTTTACCGAGTGGTAATGATGGTTTCTCCGTTTATAGTGATGCTTCGGGCCAAGGGCTCGGATGCGTACTTATGCAGCACGGGAGGACGATTGCCTATGCTTCCCGTCAGTTGAAACCGTATGAATTGAATTACCCTACGCACGATCTTGAGTTGGCCGCAATTGTTTTTGCGTTGAAAATTTGGCGTCATTACTTGTATGGCTCGTCGTGTCAGATTTTCACCGATCATAAGAGCCTAAAGTACATTTTCACCCAGAAAGAGCTTAATATGAGGCAGAGAAGGTGGTTGGAATTGATTAAGGATTATGATCTCGAGATCCTTTATCATCCGGGCAAGGCTAATGTGGTAGCAGATGCCTTGAGCCGGAAATCGGTATCGCTTCGGGCGCTTGAGTTGCTTACGGCCCAGTCGGGACTTCAACGAGAGTTTATGAGGTTGAGCATTGAGATTGTACTGCCAGAGAGTTCCGGGAAGTTGCGTACTCTTGAGATTTCTTCATCTCTGGTCGAGGACATTAAATCGGGACAGTTAGAGGACCCGATGTTTATTCAGCTTCGAGAGAGTGTAGGGAAGGGGAAAGCCCCGGGATTCGTTATTCATGAGGACGGTGTGTTGAGATTCCGAGGTCGGTTGTGTGTTCCGAACGACTCGGAATTAAGACAGAGCATTATGCGAGAGGCTCATGCGTCACCTTACTTAGTCCATCCGGGCTCGAGTAAAATGTATAAAGATTTGAGGAAGAATTTCTGGTTGAACGATATGAAGAAGGAGGTAGTTCAGTTTGTGGCTAAGTGTTTGACTTGTCAGCAAGTCAAGATTGAGCATCAGCGGCCAGCCGGATTATTGAAACCACTTCCCGTTCCGGAATGGAAGTGGGAGGACATCTCTATGGATTTTGTCACGAGTTTGCCGAGGACGAAGACTGGTATGAATATGGTGTGGGTGATTGTAGATCGACTGACTAAGTCGGCACATTTTCTGGGCATCAAGGATACTTGGGGTCCAGAAAAGTTGGCTCGTATTTTTATCGCTCAGATAGTGAGGCTTCATGGTACGCCGAGGACCATTATTTCAGACAGAGATGGCCGATTTGTATCGCATTTTTGGCAGGCGGTACATAAGGCATTGGGGACACAGTTGCGTTTGAGCACTTCGTTCCATCCCCAGACCGATGGGCAGTCCGAACGTACCATTCAGACGTTCGAGGATTTGTTGCGTGCGTGTGCGTTAGATTGGAGTAGTGACTGGGAGGATCATCTGGCCTTGATTGAGTTTACTTATAATAATAGCTGGCACGCGTCGATTAAGATGGCACCGTATGAGGCACTTTATGGCCGACGTTGCCGATCACCGATATGCTGGGATGAGCCGTCCGATTTGGTTGGCACCGAGCCGGACCTTGTATTAGAGACGAGGGAGAAAGTCGAATTGATTAGAAAGAGGATGTTGGCTGCTCAGAGTCGACAAAAGTCTTATGCGGATGTTAGGCGTAGACCTTTGGAGTTTGAAGTGGGAGATCATGTTCTGTTGAGAGTGTCTCCGACGAAAAGAGTTTTCCGTTTTGGGAAGAAGGGGAAACTCAGCCCGAGATATATTGGACCTTTCGAGGTATTAGAGAGAGTCGGTGAGTTAGCGTACCGTTTGGCGTTACCTCCGTCGCTAAGTCATGTTCATAGCGTATTTCACGTTTCCCAGTTGAGGAAGTACGTTCCTGACCCGTCCCACATTATTGACTTTGGGGACGTGGAGATCGAGAAGGATATTACGTTTGAAGAGAGGCCCGTCAGAATTTTGGAGCGTCGTGACAAGCAGTTAAGGCACAAAACCATTCCTTTGGTTAAGGTGCAATGGTCGAGGCACGGAGTAGAAGAAGCGACGTGGGATCTAGAGGAGGATATGCGTTCGAGATACCCCGAGCTTTTTGATTCTTAAGTTTCGGGACGAAACTTTATTTTAGAGGGGGAGAATGTAATATCCGTAATTTTTCCATTTTTAGCAGTTTCCATTTTTGGTGTATGTCTATTTTTATTGACTCGCTTGTAACCGTTTCGACATTTTGAATCTATTTTGTTCTTGGAGTTTTTCCATTTGGATGAGTTTTGATGATGTTTTCACGTAATTTCGTTTTATGGCATGTTTTGCCGTATGGACGTTCGATTCTTGTAAAACTCATTCATTTTCGTTGTTTCTTGGTTCGTACAAGTTCGTATGGTTGAGTTGGTCATGTGGAGACTTTCGGTTTGTAAATCCGACGTCGTTTCGTGATTTTCGGGCACTTGGGCCATTTTTGTAATTTCTTAATAGTTTAGGGAATCTCGTTTTCGTTGTCGCATTACGAACCCTCCGGTGGTCGGAATTGTATTTTCTTTCAGCGCTTAGCTCCGTCGTCTTGTATGCTTCGCGTCTATGTTCCTGGATTCTGGTTTCGTCATGCTTTTCGTGTTTTATACCCTCGACAACAGCTTACTGCTAATGTGACATCAGCAGTGCTCAACTGCTGTGTAGGTAGCGCACGCTACCCCTGTTACCTTGCGTGCGCTACCAAAGTGCAGTTAACGTACGCTAACTCCCTATTGTTAGCGTACGCTAACGAAGGGTGGCAGTAGCCACTGGACCTGTCACGGCCCGTTAGCGAGCGCTACATATGACGGTTAGCGTGCGCTAACTCCACTGAATATAAGTCAGCGGACAGTTTCAGAACAGCAGTTTATTTCTTTTCTCTTCGTTTCTTCGTCGTGCGACCTCAGAGACGATTTCCACCGGTTCTATTCGGAGTTCTCTTCAAATTCCATCACCGTAGAGTCGTGCTAACATATTATCATCAGCATAATCGTCATCCATCATCCGAAATCAAGGTATTTTCGTCTAGAACCCTAACTCGTCAAATTTGGGGGGTTTTCCGGGTTTTGCTAATTGGAACCGAATTATTCCAGTATGTTATGATATTCTTCACCGATTGTGATTATTGAGTGATTTCAAATCCAATTTCCTTGATTTTAATCCGTGAATTATCAATACGGGGAGATTTTGCGTAAACCCTCGCCCGTATCAATTGATCGTCCATTGTCGTATTATGTAATCGGGGTTATGGGTGTTTTCCACTAGAGTATTGTTGTCCGTTGGGACTGAACTGTGTTGATCCTTCGTTTAGAACCGCCGCTTTCCACCCGGACTGCTCGTAGTCGCGTTTCACTTCCGCTTTCTTCAAGAATGTCTCAAAGGCAAGTACTTTACATTTGTTTACATGTTCTAGTATTTGAATTATGGTCAGATCGTGGTTGTTGTGGATGGTTATGTGTATGTTCACCTAGGGATGGTCCGACGCCTCTAGGGATACGTATTGCCGTGAGTGTGCGTATCGTGAACTGTGGTTAGCCACCCGGGGATGTCCGACGGGGCTCTGCGGGTACGGTGGCCGTGAGTCTCGTACAACGGTTAACTTTGAATTATGATTTGTTGGAGATAAGGTGTTTTGTGTTTGTACATCATAAATATTCCTAATATAAAATGTTTTCTAAAATGACTTTTGGCGCATATATTCATCCGATTAGAATGTAGTTCAAATGGATTGTACTTGCACTAGCTTGTCGCTAACCCCTTAAATGGAAATACTTTTGTATTTCGTAATCGATCGTGGGGATAAGCGAGCACCCGAGCTGTATGAGGATGATGGGCAAGCATGATATTGTCCAGTATTTGATTTCCGGAGTTATGTCCGTCGGTTATTATTGATGTCTGATTTTGGGATTATGCATTATAAAATTGGTTTAAGTACTCGAGTACTTCCTATTTAAACTTGTTACTGTTGTGTCCCCGTTTGGGAAATGGATTTGAAGACAGAATTTTATTTGTCGGTTATAGTCTTTTATTTAACTTGTCGTTTTGTTTATGATGGTTTGTCGTTGTCGTATGTCATGTTTGGTACGTTAGCGCAGTGGATTCCACATGGGGTCCACGGACCGTAATATCGCCGAATGTCTTGGGGTGTTACACGCCTCAAAGTGAAAAAAGTATGTGTATATATATATATATATATATATATATATATATATATATAGCCCATCTCTTTCTTCTTCTGCAGCGTCTTGCTTCCGCTTCTCTGACTCTAGAAATTACCCTATATATATATATATATATATATATATATATATATAAATGTTAATTACTAGTTAGAGTATGTATAAAATTAATTTATTTATTGTTGATTTTAATTTTTAGGGTTTGTTGAAAGAATGGAAATATTTTTAAAAAGAAAAATATCGACACCCGGATCTTCAAGTGCAGATAATATTTCTCAACCTAGTTCTACTCTTTTGATGACTCCGGAAATTGATTAGGATGATCTTCCTTGGGATCGAAAGGAAAAGAATTTTAGAGTATCACCCTAATCAAAGAGATGAAATAAGGCCGAATTTTTGAAGACTATTTGAACGGTTGTGTAATTTGTACCGTTGAAATAGGACTTGCCGTTGTTACGAATGAAGATGTAATGAATCGCTTTCAAAAAATGAAATTTCGTAGAGAACAACTGTAAAATATAATTTGTTTCACCTTTATAATAATATTATACTTCATTATTGATTTTTTTATTACGGTAATAAAAATTGTGCCCCCGGTCTTAGAAAATCCTGGATCCGCCACTGATTACGTCCAGCCCGAAGGTTTATCCAGTGCGCACTCGAAGAGTAACGGCTGCGGTTTCCCTCGTTATAAAAAAAAAAGACTATATACTACCGCTCTGTTCACTTTGAATTTTCGGGTGCAACTTTGATTAGTAATATTTTTACTTATATATTTATAAAAATTATAAAAAGTTAATATTTTAAAAGTATATTTTAAAACGAATCTAATGAGATCTTATATGATTATTTTCTGCCACACGTATAAATCACAAAAGATGGTCAAAAGAGAGAATGTGGACAATGTAAAAATCAACAACATGTTGCAATAATAAGATCAGAAATTTATTATTCGTGAGCTCGCTCATTTAATATCGAGTGAGCTTTAACTTGGTTTAACGAGCAGTAATTTGAGCTTCGAAAGCACTCGTTTCGCATAACAGCTCTTATTATAAGAGAATAGATGAAGTGATGGTACTAATTTCGCCCATCAAGAAGTTACCTCTTTGATTTCTTCACGGATTATAAGAAATTAGTTGAGTAAATTGTGTGATTGAAATAAGGGTCCATTTTTATTGTAATTTTCAAATAAAACGTGTGGTTATACTTATCAAATCTTAAAATGAATATATATATATATATATTTTTTTTTTTTTGTGAATGGATGGAGTACTTTATTGTGTGGTTTATAATATTTTTTGAAGATTCAAAAGACAACTGAAGTTTTGGGAGCCTCCTCCAACTTATATCATTCGATCAGTCAAAGATTATACTTAAAAAAAATACAATCTATTTAAAACTTATATAAAAAATTCTAAGATTAATATTATCATTATATAAATTATAATATTGGCTGATTGAGAAAAATAAGTAAAAAATTAATTATTTAAAGAGTTGGGCATTACCTCTATTAAATATATTAAATCAAATGAATTGAAATAGAGGGCTTAGAGGGTATCAAATTAAAATATTTTAAATCAAAACCAATTAAAATAAACTTTTTTAAATAAAACGAGAAAGAATTATATTTCTATAAAACTTTATTTCAAGATATGTCCGAACTTGAAACGATCAATCATCCCTCACTGTATGTTTAAATTATATTCTGAATTTAGAATTTGTATTATCATTCAAAAATCTATTATGATATTGGAAACAAGAATAATTAATCAAAGCAATTTAGAAAGAATAGTGACCAAGGCTTTAATAATCGAAAGCACCGGGCTCAAGTCTGTTATATACTAATTTTGTAATTAATTTGACACATGTCAATTGGATGCTCATTCTAAATTATATTTTATTGTCAAATCAAATCCCATAATTATTACACATCATTCTTTATTGCCACATAATAATTAACTTATTTATAATTTATATTAAACTGAAGTAGAACATATTCTATGAATGGAGGTAATTACCGAATTTAAAAATACCAATTACTGTATTTTTATTGTCATATCTTTGGAATAGGACATACAATTTTGTATATTCAATGCTCAATTTTGTTAGTTAGAATATTTTAAAGTAAGATTGATATTTAATCTAAGATATTATGAATATTTAATTATAATAATTTATTTGGACATTTTGTAATTAAAATATTTTGTTTTAAGTTTAATTTCAGTAATTAAAATATTTTGGTAATAAAGAGTTGTATATTCAATGATCAAATATTTTTTTTTATAAAATAGCAATTATAATTGAAAGCTACTTATATTTTTTATAGTAAGAGTGTTATTAAATTTTAGTTTAGCTTTAATTAATTAGTAACTTATCAAATATAAAATAAACTTACTAAATTTTTAACTTTTTAGTATTTCATATGATTAATTAGTTAATCAATTAATTAATTTAAATATTATATATTCATAATTAAGGAATTTTAAGAGAATAACCATAATAATATAAATGCAACATTCAAATAAATATAATATATTTATAAAAAATATACGATAATATCCTTAATTCCATACATATATTCATATTCCCAATAACTAATAGGAAATTGCGTCAAATCGTCCAACTCCATAATTGGAGTCGCAAAAATAATACATTTATCAAGTATGCAATAACTAAGAAACTGAGTAAAATATAGATCTCCGAGAATTCTTCGTTAGTGGAAGACACAGACAGAGCCATAAATAAGGGGGGGGGGGGTGAGTTCAATAAATATTTAGTGCATATATAAAAATATCTAAAATACAATCACTCATAACAAAAATATCGAAATTATAAAAGTACACATCGATTTTTTTTTTTTTGTAAAAAAAATATGAAGTCTCATTATTTAGTAAAAAAGCCCTAAATAAGAATTTGTAACTAAAGAGTGAACTAAAAAATTTAATAAGAGATACCTAGGTTAATTGACAAATATTCAATATTGGGCTGGAAAAATACAATAAAATACATATATAAACAAATTCTACACTTAGGTTAATGGAATAGAGAATTTAGGCTGGACTATTATTACAATTATTAAGTGGGATGGATTAGAATAAGTAGCTTATTACTAAAAAAATATCGAAAATGACGTCCCATGATGAAACATGCCGAAAATGACGTATTGGGGCGAGACGGCCGAAAATATCACTTTAGGGGAGAAATGGTCGAAAATGATGCTCTGGGGCAAAAACTGACCGAAAATGATGCCCCAGGACAAAACGGACAGAAAATGACGTCCCAAGACGAAATATGTCGAAAATGACGCACCGGGCTGAAAATGTCGTCCTGGCGCAAAAGAGGTCGAAAATAACATCCCATGACGAAACATGTCGAAGATGACGCCACGTGGCGAAACGGGTCGAAAATGACATCCTAGGGCGTAACAGGTCAAATATGTCACCACGTGGCGGAACGGGTAAAAAACGACGTCCCCCGCGAAAATGCTCGAAAATGATGCTCTGAGATAAAAAAGGTTGAAAACGACGTTCATGGGCAAAATAGATCGAAAATAATGTCTTGGGGCATAATGGATCGAAAAAAATGTCTTGGGACGTGATGGATCGAAAATTATTCACGTGACGAAACGGGCCAAAAATGTCATCTCGGGGCGAAACGAGCCAAAAATATCATCTCGGAACAAACATGTCGAAAATGATAACCCGAGACGAAAGGGATCGAAAATGACCTCACATGACGAAATGGATCGAAAATGACGTTCGGGGGCAAAACGGCTCAAAAATGTGTCACATGACGAAATGGGTCGAAATAATGTTCCTGGGTGAAATAGGTTGAAAATAACGCCTCGTGACAAAGCTGGTCGAAATGGTCGTCCTCTAACGGTCGAAATGGTCGTCCTCGTTTCAAATACATCAAATATTATTATTATATATACATAACAATTTTTTTCGGGCCCTGAAAAAATAATATTAGGCTGGGGCCCTGTGCGGTAGCACAGCCCGCACAGGCCCAAAGACGGCCATGTTGCTTATACAATCTTTATTATTTTATGTGGAATCAAAAAAACTGGACACCAAAAGGTCTGCATTCCAGATAATGCAGACTTGGTTAGCTACATCGTGCCCGCATATGATAGAAGTTTCGAGGACCAACAGTCAATCCTCGTTATAATCTTTGCAATAAAAAGTTGGCATTGGAGAACTTAGAGAACTTATTAAAAGCTCCCATAAGTTGCTTGACCCCTAGAAAATAATAGGAGATCATCGGCAAATCACATGTGTATCAACCCCAATTTGTGCTGTCCGCAAATTGAAGGTGGGATATTTTGACATTATTGTTAGCCATCAAAGCTGCTTCAAACAAGTCCTGCTAGTCAATTTCAGTTGGTGGATACAATTAATAATTTCAAATAGGTAATATTCTTTGGTTCTTGATTATAATGGAATAAAATAAAATGACTCACTAAATTGGTTGCACTTCTTTTTCTCATGAAATACTAGTCATTCCATGCAATTCTCGATGCAATTTTCATTTTGGATCATCCGGAAACAGCCTCTCTGTGTTAAGACAGGGGTAAGGCTGCGTACATCCGATCTCCTCTTACCCCGCTTTTTGCGGGAGCAATTGAGGCATTGGGGGTAATGTTTTGTTGTTGTTGTGAAATAGGTAATATTATGAAACTTTATTAATTTTTTTTATGACGGGGAACCCGCAACCGCTACTCTTCGAATGCGCACTGGATAAACTCTCGGGTTGGACGTAATAGCCTGCAAACTATGCCAATCAGGTAAACCACACTAAGCAAGCCCCGTGTGACAGGCTCAACCAAGAAATTGTTGGTAGGGGGAATCGAACTCGTAACCTTTCAATCCCGCGCTCACCTGCTCCACCAACTTGACTACCCTTGCGGCTAATTTGTTAAAAAATTCTACTACAATATAAGGATGGACTAACTCCAAGAGGGTGAATAGAAAGACGGTCAAATTTTGTTTTAATACATTTTTTCTTATTTCAACCACATAACTAACACAAATTCTGAAACACCGAATAGAAGTTCCATTCATCCTAATAGAGAAACAAAAAGAAGTTCCATTCCTCATTTTTACTATTTTTTCGTATCATTTAAGATGAAAATATTTCTTTCTTCTTCTTCTTCGGGACATGTCACACATTAAAACATTTAAATGAAAACGTGTAATAGTTAGGAGGAAACTTACAATGTTTGGTGGACAGTATTGGGTATATATTTTTCGTGGGAATCGACAATCGCTATTCTTTGAGTGCATATTAATTAATTTCGAACTGAACATAATAGTCTATAAATTAAGTTAATTACAAATCTTATGTAATAGATTCAAGCGAAATAGTATTGACAAGAGAAGTTAAACTCGTAAGCTTTCAATCTCACACTTACCTATTTCAAGAAAAATAATACTGAATAATTTCGAACTGAACATAATAGCACCTGAATTAAGTCAATCTGTAAATCGCATTTAACAAAATTTATGTATTAAACCCAAGCAAAATAATATTAACAAGAAAATTAAACTCATAATTATTCAGTCGCGCACTTACCTACTCCAATCGATCGCTTTGCGGTTCGGTATACTAGTTATTATCGCCGCTAGTACTATTATAACCACAACGTACTGAAAAAGCTTTATTTTTTATTATTATTTTATATTATCTATACTATATAATACTTATCACACTTAATTTAATGTGGAAGAGGGATTTAATTGTAACTTTTAATCGTAAATATATGAAGAGACTATTTTAATTGTAACTTTTAATGTAAATAAACTAATTTAAATACAAAAGTTATGATAAACATCACAATGCAAATGCACATTCTAATACACAATGTGATTAAAATGAACTTTTAAATGATAGTATAAATTACAAGATGGTTAAATTTTAGCTATGAAATCTTAGATACAATCGGTGCATCGCACGAGTTGAATAAACCAAAAACAACCCCGGAGCAACATACGAGTTAGTAAAGCCTCATTTCATATAACTAATTACATAGAGTAAAATAAAAGGACAATAACAATAAAAAAATATATAAACTTCTCTAAAAGATATTTAAATTCCGTCATCTGCTCATTCAACCGTCTGCCCCAATATTACATACAAAATACATAGATATTCAATCAAAGACCGTGCATCGCACGGGTTGGATAATGCCTCGTTAATTATAAAACAAACGAAAACACCCCAAAAAAAAAAAGAAACAGAAAAGAGAAAAGAAAAAATGAAACCAACGAGAGGAGAACAGGTCATAAATCTTCTGCCAGTTCTGACATAATTGCAAAGCTAACTTCGAACGACAATTACGAGAGAGAGAGAGAGAGAGAGAGAGAGAGAGAGAGAGGGGAAAGGGAAAGGGGAGAGAAAGAGGTGTCGAACAGGAGAGCATATAAGGAGAACTAGACTTTCCCTACTCTCTCTTTTTTCATTTCCTTTTTCCTCTCTTTTCTCTCTTCGCTCTGCATTCCCTTCACAACGCAGCATATACTACTGCCCAAACACTTTCTCTCTCATATTCTTAGATTTTTATGCGACCATGCTTTCGTTAAACGGAACCTGCTCCTTGGTAATCCCTGAATCCCCCAAACAAATTTCTTCTCCGATTAATCTGCTATTTTGTTGGGCAGTTCTGATCCAGATTGGCGAAATTAATCACAACCCATTTTCAAGAAACTGTTCATTATAGGAATCTAAAGATTTGATTTTTTTCCCCCTGCAGAGTAATTCTCTTTATGGGGTGTCTAAAAGCTTGGCTCAGTCTACACAAAGAAAAAAATCAGCTCCGTCGGTGGTGGCGGCGGCTGTAAGCTCAAATGACAGACCAGGGGATGGAAATGTCGTCTTGATGGAGAATACTTTGAAGAAGATGAGAGAAAGTGCCCCATCAGCACCATCGTCATCGGCGATTGAGAAAGATTCAAAATCCACCGTCGGTGGTGGTGTGGAGGATGTGTACGGCGAGGATAGCGCCACGGAGGATCAGTACATCACCCCCTGGACTGTCACTGTTGCTAGGTGATTAAACCGATTTATGTTGTAATTCTTTTTATACTTCACTTTTTGTATTTTATTTTCTTGTGTATATGTGTGTGCTTGTGTCCTCTATGGAATATTGGGAGTTCGATGATATCTATGTTCTATTATTATTGATATTATTATTTATTATTTGCTTCCACTGTTTAATATTCGTTGTCCTTTCCAATTGTAGTGCTCGATTAATTTTATATATCTTTGTACAGAATGGTGATGGCATTGATTGTGCTATTTGTTTGAAATGAAGTTACAGTTACCGTTGCCGTTGCCTGATGGCGATCGGGACTGCAAATTCTAACTATTAGTTAAGCTTTCCAAAAAAATTAATATCCAAATAAAAGAAAATAAAGAATGCATTCAATAACGACACAATCTATTTTCTTGTTTAACCCCGTGTTTCTCAATATTCACTATGATAACGCGTTGCAATCGTTCGCCGGCATTTATTTTCTTGACATGAGCTCTTCATCTGTATGCTTTTATGATTTCATTTTTTGTTCTGTTTTTTAACAGTGGATATCCGTTGTTGCGCGACCCCCATTACAACAAAGGCCTCGCCTTTAGTGAGAAAGAGAGGGATGCTCATTTTCTGCGCGGTCTGCTTCCTCCTGTCGTTATAAGCCAAGAACTCCAGGTTAACATTATAGGCTCCTCCTCCCACTTTTTAGATTGAATGCTCCTTATTTTTCAGTCTTTTACGACTTTGGTTAACTATCTGATTGGCGTTGAATATCCGTGGCTGTTTTACCGAGTAGGTTAAGAAAATGATGCACAGCATGCGCCGGTACCAAGTTCCCCTGCAAAGGTACATGGCCATGATGGATCTTCAGGTAATACATTATTTATTCTGTTTGCATGATTTAGTTGTATTATAAAAATCAACCCCCGAGCTTTGGCGTAATTTCGGAAAAGACCAGTTGTCTTTCAAAATTATGATTACCCTTTTGATTTTTGTTTCTCTTTTTACAACCTGCACCCTCAAGTGAGAGGTATCTGTTAGGTAATACAAACCTTAAGGGGGTGTTTGTGGGGTATTTGTCATTTTGAAAGATGAGCTGAAGCTTTTTCAAAATTATGTCAAACTTTAGGGTAATTTTTGTAGTTATCTCAACTATTTATTTATTTGATTTAAGGTCTATCTTTCAGAATTATGAATACCCTTATGATTTTGTGTTTCTCTTTTTACAACCTGCACCCTCAAATGAGAGGTGTATCTGTTAGGTAAATAGAAACCTTAACGGGGAGTGTTTGTGGGAGTATTTGTCATTTTGAAAGATAAACTGAAGCTTTTTTGTAATTAGGTCAACTGTAAGGTTAATTTTGTGATTATCTTGACGAATTATTTATTTGATTTAAGGTCTATAATTATGATATGCTGAACTCGTTAAAGCTCCAACACCTTGACGACTCTGTGCAAATCTCTTGCTGTTTTCATTTACATGTCGGCTTGTTATTCAAACGGCCTCTGCCGCCTTTTTTTTTTCTTTATTATTTTAATATCTTTACGTGCATCTTTTTCAGGAGAGAAATGAACGATTGTTTTACAAGCTTCTCATTGACAATGTTGAGGAACTTCTTCCGGTTGTCTACACTCCGACTGTAGGTGAAGCGTGCCAAAAGTACGGAAGCATTTTCAGGCAACCACAGGGTCTCTTCATCAGTCTGAAAGAAAAGTATATTTCGTCTCAACAGTAGAATACACATTTCAGTTTAATTGCCGCAAGGTTTCGTCACTATTTGAACCGATTATGGTTCATATTTTTGCAGGGGGAAAATACTCGAGGTATTGAAAAATTGGCCCCAGAAAAAGATTCAAGTTATTGTGGTGACAGATGGCGAGCGGATCTTGGGGCTTGGGGACCTGGGATGCCAGGTAAATGGGTTACTTTTTTTTTCCTCTCCTTTTTTTCCTCCTAATTAAATATTTTTTGTTGGAAAATACTTGCGTGAGACCACCAATTTGGTCTCAGTGTGTGAGACAGCATAAATTTTAGTTTTTAGTTGTTATTTTTTGTTTTTTAATTATTTAATGTTTTTTTTGCCTATACTAATAAATCTTTTTATTATTTAATGTTTTTTTCCCATCTTGACCAGGGAATGGGGATACCGGTAGGAAAGTTATCCTTGTATACAGCTCTTGGAGGCATCCGTCCTTCTGCTGTAAGTATCTGCAAAAACAGGTTTTGCTCTCTTCTTAAAGAACTAATACCGAATATGGTGTTTTTCCTTTTTATTTTTTCTTTTCAATCGGTAGTCTTTTGCTTTTGGTCCATTAAGGCAAAAGCTTATACATACCAAATTTTTCTATCACACGCGTAGAAGTCTAAGTGGCCTCGAATATTTCTCATTTATGTATTACCACATAATATTTTTTTTTTCATTTCGACCGATGTAAATGTAGCATTTGTCGATAAACTTAGACGCGCATTAAGTAATTTTTACTCACATATATTACATTCTGATCGCATAGACTGTTGTACTTCACTTTGCGGTCAGTAATTTTTCCCAAATTCTCGGGACATTTGAAAGCAAATTTTGATTCATTTATTATTCGTTTGAGTCATAATTTCGTTCTTTCGCTTGCAACTTTTATTTTGGTTTGTTACTGAAAATGAAGGTGCGACAATTCATAATTTTCGTATTTTTATATTTGATCCATACCAGTGCTTGCCCGTGACGATTGATGTGGGTACGAACAACGAGCAGCTGTTAAATGATGAATTTTACATTGGGCTAAGAAGAAGGAGGGCAACGGGGCAGGTTAATAATAATGTTATATAGCAAACTACTCATGGGAATAAGCTCCAAAGGCAGTCATTTTTTTGTATCTGAACTAACTTTCGGATAATTATGTTTTGCTCAGGAGTATGCTGAGCTTTTGGATGAGTTTATGTCTGCGGTTAAGCAGAATTATGGAGAGAAAGTCCTTATTCAGGTTAGTAAATTTTTATTATTTTATTTCTTATTTTGATAAATTGTGTTTTATTAATTGGTTCGGAAATTCTAATTCTTGTCAAATCTTTTACTCGACCGAATTGTGCAGTTTGAAGACTTTGCCAATCACAACGCTTTTGATCTCCTTGCAAAGTATGGATCCACTCATCTTGTTTTTAACGATGATATTCAGGTAACTTCGTCTATTTATTGCTCACTATGCGTGCTATGAGCAAGTCCGATATCTCTCGATTGATAATGTTTGTTTGTCTATTTACTTAACAAATATCTCCGTATTGTTCTCTTTATTTCCGGGGTTGGTTTGCTCGATCATAGTTATTTATTGATTTTTTTTTCATAATTAAATATTGATTTGGCATGTGTTTGCTCTGCAATTAGGGTACGGCATCTGTGGTTCTTTCTGGACTTATGTCAGCACTTAAATTGGTAGGGGGTACCCTGGCGGATCACTCCTTTTTATTCCTTGGAGCTGGAGAGGTGTGCCTTTTGACCACCCTCGATGTTCATTTTTTTTTTTTATGCTTCAGGATTCATTATATATTAGGCACAAATTCACGGTGGCATCGATCGCATGAGGTTGATATAAATGTTAATGTGTGTCTGTTGCCGCTTACGCCCTATATTTCAACATGCATAGTTTTTTTTTCCCATTTCCAATTATTTTAATTAATTTCTGCTTATCCTTTCACTATGTATTTTCCCCCGGTTTTGATGGAAGATTTTGGACCCCCAAAACAAACAAACAAACAAACAATGCAGGCTGGCACTGGCATTGCAGAACTCATAGCTCTAGAGATGTCAAAACAGGTCAAAATAACCTTAAGCATTTGTAATTTAATATTTAATAATTTGTCATTTGACTTCTATATTGACGGAAGTCGAATTAAAAGAAAGATTTATGAGTAGTATTTCGTTCTATATGCAGACCGGTGTTCCATTGGAAGAGGCTCGTAAGAAAATATGGCTTGTGGACTCAAAGGTATTCAACATCTACTCTCCGTCGGGTGATTTTTTTTTTTTTTTCCTTTCTAATTCCCATCTCCATTACTGAAAACTCGTGGTTTCCTCTATAGGGACTGATTGTTAGGTCTCGTACGGAGTCGCTTCAACATTTTAAGAGACCCTGGGCCCACGAACATGAACCTGTTGGAAATTTGTTAGATGCTGTCAAGGTCTGAACCCACCTCCTACCCAACCCCTCCACCATCCCCCAATTTTTTTGTAGCTGTTGCCTGAATGAACAAAGTGTATGTAATGTGGGTTCTTACATGCCTTTGTTATGACAGACGATTAGACCAACAATCTTGATAGGATCATCGGGAGCAGGAAGAACGTTTACTAAAGAAGTGGTCGAGGCCATGTCATCTTTCAATGAGGTAGGTCCTTCGATGTAAAAACTAATAATTTTTATGACTTAGTTACAAAAAATATGTCCCTTTAATCACAAATGCGCCTCCTTAATATTTGTCGCTATTTTACGAATCACACCTCAGCAGGAGGATTTCGTTAAAAGTAATTACCAACCTTAGTAAATACGTGAAGGGCATAATTATAATCTTAAAAGATAATTATAATTTTTATAATAAAAATAATTACTTTTTTTTTTTTTTGGGCAGAAACCTATTATTCTTTCCCTCTCCAACCCGACCTCGCAGTCTGAATGCACTGCTGAGGAAGCCTACAAATGGAGTAAGGTAATGTTGTAGCTTTACCCTTTAATACACATTATTAAAGTAATTGATTGTCATGATAGTGATTTTTTTAATTCTATTTCCAACTTATTTCCTCTGTTCCATTCGAAATTTAGGGCCGAGCCATTTTTGCTAGTGGGAGCCCATTTGGTCCGGTTGAATATAACGGGAACTTCTATGTGTCTGGCCAGGTCGAGACTCTTAAGCATTTATAATCCTTATCGTTCATTTTTTATGGCATTGGTTATTTTGCTTGACTTCATCGTGATTTTTCCGTGGGTTTAGGCAAATAATGCATACATCTTTCCCGGACTTGGTCTGGGGTTGATAATTTCTGGTGCAATTCGAGTTCACGATGACATGCTTTTGGCAGCCTGTGAGTTCCTGAGAATTATACTCGTTAATCATGTTCTTGTTTTGATCTTTTTCTGCATTATGATACATTCTTGGTCGTCTCGATTTTTTTTTTTTGGGGAACAGCGGAAGCATTGACTGCACAGGTTAGCCAAGAGAATCTTGATAAGGGGCTCATATATCCACCATTCTCGAACATCCGGAAGATTTCAGCTCAGATAGCAGCACGAGTAGCAGCTAAAGCATATGAACTTGGTAATACGTCATTAACTCTTCATATTCTAGGGATAATTGCAAAATTTACCCCTGAGATTGATAATTGCAAAATTTACCCCTGAAATTATACTTAATTACAAAGAAAGTTTTTTTTAACTACAGTTAAACATCAATAAATGAATGTTCGATAAACGAATAACCTCGCCAAATGAATAATTTTCTCCGGTCCCAACTCTTTATAACATGTTCAAATTTTCTTTCGACAAATGAATAATTTCCCTAAATGAATATTTTTCTCCGGTCCCGATCATATTCATTTATCGAGGTTTTACAGTACTACTTGGATTTTATCCGTTACTCATGTTTAAGCTTTATGTATATTTATTTGCCACACAGGCTTAGCCACCCGACTGCCGCCACCGGAAAACCTAATAAAATACGCGGAAAGCTGTATGTACAGCCCCAACTACCGCAACTATCGTTGAGCCAGTCGCAGTAGCAGCTATCAATTATGGCATCCTTCTCGATTAATTGCGAGTTTCTTCAGAATCTATTGCCATTTTTTTTGGTTTTTCATAGTTTTAGTTCCTTGCTAACTAGCCTGTTCTTTTAATTAAATAATGGACCATCATATAAGAAAAAAACTCATCATTAATACATTCGTCGCTTTCTCCATCGTTTAAAGAAATTTCTTATACACAGCAAACGAATCGAAAATACTATATAGAAGACTATGAAAAGAGGTAAGTGCATATACCGGAGATTTGTATAGGGGAAAATTCAAAATGCTCATTTGCTTCTATAGATTTCCAGCTATAGACCTTAGTGAGAAGGTTAAAATGCCGGTATCTCCTAAAATCAGCTGGGACTTGCCTACGAGTTCTTTCATATGTTCTCTATAAGAATCTGATAGTTGAAGATGGAAAGGTGTAAAAGCCAGCTTGAGAGAAAGATCTAGAGAAGGCAGTGCATTGTGCCGTGAAATTTTCTATGCCCGGGGCGAAAGAGGAAATTAGGGCCTCATTCCTCCGTAAAAATGACGCAAATAATGAACTTGCATAGCATAATATACAAAAGCAAATTGTAATGAAGTATATAGAAATTATTTAAAATGACAATTTTCGCAATTTGCGAAGAAAAATTCAACGATAATTTTCTTGTAATCAATTTATTCCAACGTATTTTTTCAATGCATCAAGTTACTAATCCATTTAGCATTTCTTGAGACATCGTTGATCGTAAGTAATTCTTTGGTAATTTTAATTTTGAAAAACTTCTCTCTGCAGATGCTACAATCATTGATATTCTATGAGCAATCAAAGCATTTGAATAGCACCTAGGATATTTACAATTTTAATTTATCAAGTGCCGTTTTTCTCCTACTGGTAAAGTCAGCTGTAACGCTTTCGATTCAAAAAATAAACTATTTGAATCAATATCTTGAGAGCTACTCATATCCAAAAGGAAATTGCTCATCTCACTCATTCAACTGAAATCCCGTCGCCACGCTCAAAACCTCGTCACCATCCCTATTCGACATGTCTAAATTGTTGCCAGTCGGCCACCATATGAGATCTCTGATTCTTAGAGCAATCTTTCCTTAATCGCTGATATACACACTGAATTGATTCCAACTTACTCATGGGAGGCGACCGACTATTTTCATCGGAAAATATTGAATCGCAACCACCAGTTCAAAGTAATATAGGTTTGAATTAAGTTGAATGCAATTAGAGTTGAATATAATTCGAAAGAACATCTACTATTAAGGCACAGTTAACCACCGCCTAGATACAAGGTGAATTTGGGGCAATTCCGACCACCTCTAAACTAGAGGTGGCCATCGGGCCGGGCAGACCCAATCCGGCCTGACCCAACCCAGACCCGCGGGCAGTGGGATTCGGTCTTCCAACCCAAGCCACCCTATCAATAGATCTATCCTCGGCCGACAAGCCTCAGCTCGGTCCCTCAAGTCCGATTGCAGGCCGACCCATTAACACTCCTACTTTAGTCCATTAATTCAAAAGCTCACTCTCTTTTGCAATATGTGCAGTGTTTGTTAAATTTTGCTATTGATAATTTCTCCTCAAATCAGGTTTGGACTTCGTTTATATTTTTATTCATCTTAGTCTCCCTCTAAATCTCCTTGAGAGATCGATTCGTGTTGACTATCATTACTGCAAGTCAATCCCATTCTCTTTCGGATGAGATTTAATTACACTAAGATATTTGGAACAATTGTAACTTATATACCAGTATTGCTTGCTTCAATTGACATATAAGCATAACACTAGAATAGGACGTCAAAAAATTTGAATAGCTAATAGTAAAGATGAGTATCCATGTCGGAACAATATGATAAATAAAAAACAATTAAACCCAACACTTAATATAATAATAGAGTAAGTCCATTGTGTATGAATAATATGTGATAAAACAAATTTTACTCCCTCTAATTTAACCTATTATCTTTCTTTCTCGACAAACTTCACACTCCACACTACTAAAAAATAATAGCTTCACATTATTAACTTCAAACAACAATGTGAAGCTAAAGAAAAAAGGGCGACAAAAATTATTACAGAATGGCGTCACATATGTGACACCTTAAAGTTTTAGTGAAATTGCATCGTTTTTCGAATCGAATGAATCAATCGAATCGAATCAATCGAATCGAATGAATCGAATCGAATCGAATCGAATCAAATATATATTAAGGGTAAATAATAATAATAATAATGGTAAATAATAATAATAATAGTAATTAACAACAACAACGATTATAGTAATATTATTAGTAATAATAACAATAATAATAATTAAGATTAATAATAAAAAGAAGAAGAAGAAGAAATTAACCGAATGGACTTAATCGAATCAATCGAATCGAATGGACTGAATCAACTAAAATCGAAAAATAAATCCAAAAGAACAGGGCCTTAGTCGTTGTTGTGTAAATAAAAGCGTCACATATGTGACGCCCTTGTAAAATATTTATTTTTGTAATTTTATTGCACCATTTGGGTCAGTGAAACGACACCAATAAGTCAAAATGACAGTTACTTTAACGTCACATAACTGACGCTAATGCCAAGAGAAGTCAAATTTTTTTTCAAGAAAATAAATTTTTTACCTACATATTTATATATTCTAAATCTATTTTAAATGTAAGAAAATAAATGTATATTGATTTAAATATTAAATAACTATAAATAATAAATTGGTAATTATATTTAAATAACTGTAGTGTTAAAAATTGATTAACTATTATAATTATTTATGTTTAAATATTTCGAAACTTGATTTAATTTGGAAAATAATAAATTAAACATATATATGAAAAATACAGTATTAGTACAGATAAATGTCATAAAAATATCGAATGAGTATATAGCTCACTGGTAAAATTGTTCCTTTGCGTAGGCGGGGTTCGATTCCTGCGCCGTCCATTGAGCTATTTTTTTTTCATTTAACATCTTTAGTGTCACATATATGACGCCTTTATGTAGCTATCGACGTCACATATGTAACGCTATATGTCTTTTTTTTTGTTTTTCTGGACAGACACCAGAACAGGTTCTGTAGCCTGTTTTGCAAACAAAACATCCTTGTCAATCTTTAACACATCAACAACCCAACCAACCAACAAAGCAAGAGAACAACAAACAACATTCTATACTAAACCAACAAAACAATAAAACACCATGCATAATAAATATAACATTTTATACAAATCAAAATCACAATATACGCAAAATAGAACAAATACGATCATCAAAACATAAATCTAACATGCTACTCGTCAGATATTGATCGCATCAACTCATCCTCATCAAATTCGTCGGAATCATCATCCTCGTCATTCACCCGAGATGGTGAGGTATCTACCTTCTTCTTTCTGTAACACCCCCAATCCACTCAGGGATATTACACGCCGTAGACCCTCTCCTCGAGGATCTACCAGGCTGGTAACAACATTTAACATCTCGACAATGCCTTCAAGGCTACAATGACTCAGTAGACCGATTTGGTCTTTCCACAAATACATACAACTCAAATACAACTCATGCCCACGCAGGGGACAAAATACAACTACACTCGTACAACGGGAACAATACAACAGCGGAAAATAAAGTACAACTGAACCAACACACGATGTACGGTTCCTCATGTGATTAGTATCGATCATCTTTCATCATCCTTCGTGCCGACCCTGTGTTATGCTCCAAAACCTGAATGCAAAAACAGACATCCACCCCCCGAATACTCGGGGGTTAGCAAAACTCCACTGTTTTGCTAGTGCAAGAACAAAGTGCAAATACGAGCCATACAATTCACATTCCACGAATAACAATAACCAGGAATCCTCAAAGATCCAAACAAAACGAAGAATACTTCCCGAGGCAAGAGTTTGAGAAAACCTTTCAAAATCGAAATATCATAAATCAATGGGAATAATTTATAAAACGATTTAGAATGCCATCGAGAGTTTTAATAGAAAACAATTTAGGATTATCAAATCCTACTTTTCAAAATCCACAAGACAAAAGGGGTCATCGCCCCAAAGTTTACTTTCCGTAAAATAACCTTTACCAAACCGTTGGGATTTTAGCCCCAAACCCGTCAAATGACCTTTACAAAACCATTGGGATTTTAGCCCCAAAACTCATCAACTCACAGTACGCAAGAACGACCACAAGATTCGTCTCCCAACACCAAAATCCACAAATAAAGGATTTAAAACAAACAACAAAATACTCTTGTGCCATCCTAGCCAAGTAGGCCAAACGAATAACTTACCTCTTACACACTTAGTCAATGCATGCAATCATGAAAACCGTTCAAAAGCGCTCATTTCCGGAAATGCCATTATCAAATCACATTTGAAAAATGCACCACAATTAACCGTCGATCCACGTCTCTGTGGACCCCTACCGAGACCCCGTCGGATCTAACCCGTAGTGGTTAAAAGCAAGCTCGTCGATCCACGTCTCTTGTGGACCCCTACCGAGACCCCGTCGGATCTAACCCGTAGTGAGCATACACACACACACGTTACTCATGCAATACTAATATGCTAAGAATGTAAGTTCATTAAGAATACTCACTAGAGATGGTCATTAACTCGACACCATTATCGAACTCTTCAAAATACCATGACAAGATTAAATACGGAATACACGATTCCATAACTTTAAACAATAGGAGTATCATCATCAAATCCTTCAACGTTCAAAATAATCAAATCATAATAAATTCCCAAAACACAACGTTCACAAAACACACACGCGTTTTGAAAGAGAGCCTTTAACGAGGCCAAACCGAAATCCTTTGAAAATTCATTTCAAATAACCAAACAAACACATCAAGACGACCACCGATCATCGTATCCATAAAACGAGAAAGGTATGGGCAAGGTACTTGCCTCGAATAAGAACAACGCGGAGAATCGACCGAAGTAGGTTGGCCCGAACCGACTACGAACCCGCCGACTCCACCGAACGCCAACTCACGTTCACAAACTACGAAGGACAAATAATAACAATGAAATGAATTCCATAACACGACTCAAAGCCGTTGAATTCAAAGAACGAATGACGAAAGTTCACGGATTTCCCCAAAACGGCCAAGAACACGATTCGTTCCACAAAACCCGAAAACGGAATTCCAAGTTGAAATATGGATATACAATCCATAGAATATGTTTAACAACATCATTTAACCATAATCGATCCATCGAAAACGGATGAAAAAGCGAGATCGGGACAAATCCCCCAAAAAGTCAATTCGAAGGAAATCAAGAATTATACTTCGATTCGACGAAGAACAATGGATTAAATGATGTTAAACACAAGAATACTATCAAGATTAATCATACCCATCATGAATTAATCAACAACACGGAACGAATCGGACGAAAATGCAAAAATCCCCAAATTCACGAAATTAGGGTTCTAAGGAAGATTACCTTGATTCGCTGGATCAAAGGTTGATAACGGACGATCGATTGATGTTATGAACTCAAGGACTTCATGGATTTGTTGTTAAACAACATGGCTTCGTCACCCATGAATCGCCATTCGCGGAAGGAGAAGCAAGGGAATGAAAAACGAAGTGAAATGTGACTGCTCAGCCACATTTATATCGGGCAGATTAGCGTGCGCTAGCCTTTCCGGACTAGCGTGCGCTATCGCCAGATCGGCCGAGTACCCTCGGCCAGTGGCCCACACGACCCGGCATCACCGACCAACCCCGCCGACCAAACCTGCCGACCCGACTCGCTAGCGTGCGCTACGGCCGAAGCCTGCGCTAGCCGACTGGCCCAAAGAGCCACCGGATCGAATCGCCCGGCCAGTAACGACGCTAGCCGGCCGACAAGGCGCTTACGCTGCCGACTAGCGCGCTACGCCGGCGTAGCGTGCGCTACTGCCGATCCCGACCGAGTCCGTAACCTCGAAACCCCATCGCCCGAGTTCGATAGCGCGCGCCAGTTACCCGGCACAGGCGCTTACACTGCCGGTTAGCGCAGCCTTCCGGCCAGAAGCGTGCGCTTACGCGGTCTCGCGCACCCGTCCGGCCGGTGCCCGCAATCGTCCGGCCAGTCCCGCCACCGTCCGGCCAGTCCCGCAACCGTCAGGGCTCGACGACCCGATTTCCGAAATCGCACGGAACGAACACGACGAAAAGTTCACGGACGACATAAATGACTCGAAATGAAAACGTAATACCATAATTAGTCATACGCGACCAAGAAACGGGTCGAGACAACCATTACAGATACAGATACCCGTAACTTTCAAGAAATTACAAAATGGCCCAAAACGCCCGGAAATCACGATACGTGATCGAATAACCAAACCTAAGTTCACAACACGTCTAACAAAGTTAAACGGACTTACGAGAAACTCAAATGTTAGCCAACGAGATTCGCAAGAATCGAACTCAAGCGCGGAAAAGTCGCTAAAAAGCACGGAACTCAACAAAACGACACCGAAACGAACTCGGATGTCAAAAGTGTAGAATTAATCATTCTCAGAATGACGAAACGGTCATGAGCGAGTCGTCAAAACGGACTCCGACCGAAAAAGAAATTTACCGAAAATCGAAAATTGCGGATATTACATTCTACACTCCTTAAAAGAAGTTTCGTCCCGAAACTTAAAACAAGTAGGGAGAAGAAATATTCCGCCAGGGAAAACTCAACGAGATACACAAGAGTGCGTAACCAACGCCCAACGGCGAAATGTTACAAACAACGCAAAGGAATATGCGGCGTGTAAACACGCTCCACGGCGACCAACACAACGTCGCCGTTAGGGATATAATAAAACCAACAAGTGACAAGCGTCATCAAATGGATAATACAATCAAGTCAATTATCCGAACAATCGCAAAACACAACGAACAAAATCAATATGATTGACCAACCTAACGGTACATTGATCAAAACGCGAGCCAAACGCTGAACAAATACGGAATTCCACCGCCTAAGGTTGAAAGATCGAAAACGAGACTAATTTCCCGAACTTAAGGGAATTAGGAAGGAGCCTGAATGTTCACCAATCACGGAACGAGGTCAATAAAAACCGAACAATCAAACGATCAAACCACAACGATCGAGACAACAAAAATCGAAGAATCATGTTCGAATCACGAAGGATAATAAAATTCAAACAACAACTCCAAGGTTCACATCTCGACTCGAGACAATATATGATCCGGTGAAAACAACAAGATGTGCGTTCACATAAGATCCACAGGAAAGGGAATAGCAATTAAAAAGTCACAACGACAAACGAGTTATTCCGAAACAATACCACACTCGTTCGATAAACATAAACAAGGGGCAGGACAAGCTCAGAAATGTCAACGAACATAAATGAGTCGACAGAGTCGAAAACATAAGAGTTCCAAATCCGATCCACTTCGAATAAAAGAACTAATAGAACCAGATGATGTCACTCCCGAACAAGGTTCACAAGAATCGAACTGAACCCGAAAAATTCACATCGATAACCAGATCGACCCACAACAAGATCACAGCTCGTTCGGACGATGAAATCGAAATATAGAACAAGTTCATAAAGTGCCAACGAACATGAACGAATCGATAGACTGGAGAAAGAGAAAATACAGAAGTCAAAATAGTACGGGCATTACCTCCGACCTCGTCCACAAAATTCACAAAACGGGAGCAAGGTAACAAGACATTAAACAACCGACGCATAACGGAACCATCACCGATGCACACGGTCATACCAAACCAAGCTCTAACAGCTCGCACATGCGCGACAACGCCGGAATCACTACGAGGCGATAATATTCAACACCAACATCCCGCCTCTCACAGGGGGCTAACACAACAAATGTGTGGAAAGCGACTCAACGCTCACACCGCCAATTCGGTCATACTCGGGAGAAAGTATCAAAATGACAACGCGAACATCACACATACATACCCAGCCCTCAAACGGGAATGGATAGGTTTTAAAAACGAAAACCTCATTTTGAAAATAATTTGAAGAATACCGGTTGATCTTGAGTATCATCTTTCAAAAAAAATACAAACGTGAAACGTCGTTATCGAGACTTTGGAGAACCATTTCGCATTTGATAAGAATGAAGATACTTTCTCTTAATGAAAACTTTCAAAATATTCGACCCTCGGGTCTAAATAAAAGTGCTTCTAAAACATTGAAAATATCTCAAAGCATTTTGGTCCTCGCGGTAGAAAATTTTTGAAATATATTGTGGCACCTAGGATGTACCACAAGAAAATAACTCATTTGAAAAGTATGTCTCGAAATTTATTTTTCTAAGATACTCAAGGTTTTCAAAAATCCAATAGGCCAGAATGCCCAAAACTCACACATACCGACGTTCACTAAAACAACTCCTAGCACACGCATCAAAAAGTTTAAAATCAAGACAATATATGTCTTTAAACGGAAATAAACGATAAAATACCACATTCGGAACAAAACCACTGATAAAATACTCTCCCGATCGGCTAGTGAACAAGTCGAACGCGTATAAGCACAAAGCTTCCACAAGAGACTTGTAAAACGTGCAAATCGATTCGAAAATCATTAACAACGGAGAAAACAACAATAAAAAGACATCACAAGCGACGACACTCCTCGTATAAATCAAATACGAAAGTCGACTAAATACATATCGCGAAATCAAAATTCACATAAGGATTCCACCACTTAACAAATAATCATAAAAATAGCTCGTGTCACACGAGGCACAACACAAAGAAGGGAGACTTACTTCCACAGGTCGCACGAAGATGATGATCGCCCCACGATACTAATCACGACCAACAAACTCAAACGACGCGTCGCGACACGACTCAGTCAGATAAAATCCGATGAAACAAGACTCAAACAACACGACTTGACCCGACAGCCTAGGTTTCCTCAACCTAAGCTCTGATACCATTTATGTAACACCCCCAATCCACTCAGGGATATTACACGCCGTAGACCCTCTCCTCGAGGATCTACCAGGCTGGTAACAACATTTAACATCTCGACAATGCCTTCAAGGCTACAATGACTCAGTAGACCGATTTGGTCTTTCCACAAATACATACAACTCAAATACAACTCATGCCCACGCAGGGGACAAAATACAACTACACCTGCATAACGGAACAATACAAAGAAATGAAAATAAAGTACAATCCGAACCAACACACGATGTACGGTTCCTCTTGTGATTAGTATCGCTCATCTTTCATCATCCTTCGTGCCGACTCGTGTTATGCTCCAAAACCCGAATGCAAAAACAGACATCCACCCCCGAATACCTGGGGTTAGCAAAACTCCACCGTTTTGCTAGTGCAAGAACAAAGTGCAAATACGAGCCATACAATTCACATTCCACGAATAACAATAACCAGGAATCCTCAAAGATCCAAACAAAACGAAGAATACTTCCCGAGGCAAGAGTTTGAGAAAACCTTTCAAAATCGAAATATCATAAATCAATGGGAATAATTTATAAAACGATTTAGAATGCCATCGAGAGTTTTAATAGAAAACAATTTAGGATTATCAAATCCTACTTTTCAAAATCCACAAGACAAAAGGGGTCATCGCCCCAAAGTTTACTTTCCGTAAAATAACCTTTACCAAACCGTTGGGATTTTAGCCCCAAACCCGTCAAATGACCTTTACAAAACCATTGGGATTTTAGCCCCAAAACTCATCAACTCACAGTACGCAAGAAAGACCACAAGATTCGTCTCCCAACACCAAAATCCACAAATAAAGGATTTAAAACAAACAACAAAATACTCTTGTGCCATCCTAGCCAAGTAGGCCAAACGAACAACTTACCTCTTACACACTTAGTCAATGCATGCAATCATGAAAACCGTTCAAAAGCGCTCATTTCCTAAATGCCATTATCAAATCACATTTGAAAAATGCACCACAATTAACCGTCGATCCACGTCTCTGTGGACCCCTACCGAGACCCCGTCGGATCTAACCCGTAGTGGTTAAAAGCAAGCTCGTCGATCCACGTCTCTTGTGGACCCCTACCGAGATCCCGTCGGATCTAACCCGTAGTGAGCATACACAAACACACGTTACTCATGCAATACTAATATGCTAAGAATGTAAGTTCATTAAGAATACTCACTAGAGATGGCCATTAACTCGACACCATTATCGAACTCTTCAAAATACCATGACAAGATTAAATACGGAATACACGATTCCATAACTTTAAACAATAGGAGTATCATCATCAAATCCTTCAACGTTCAAAATAATCAAATCATAATAAATTCCCAAAACACAACGTTCACAAAACACACACGCGTTTTGAAAGAGAGCCTTTAACGAGGCCAAACCGAAATCCTTTGAAAATTCATTTCAAATAACCAAACAAACACATCAAGACGACCACGATCATCGTATCCATAAAACGAGAAAGGTATGGGCAAGGTACTTGCCTCGAATAAGAACAACGCGGAGAATCGACCGAAGTAGGTTGGCCCGAACCGACTACGAACCTGCCGACTCCACCGAACGCCAACTCACGTTCACAAACTACGAAGGACAAATAATAACAATGAAATGAATTCCATAACACGACTCAAAGCCGTTGAATTCAAAGAACGAATGACGAAAGTTCACGGATTTCCCCCAAAACGGCCAAGAACACGATTCGTTCCGTCAAAACCCGAAAACGGAATTCCAAGTTGAAATATGGATATACAATCCATAGAATATGTTTAACAACATCATTTAACCATAATCGATCCATCGAAAACGGATGAAAAACGAGATCGGGACAAATCCCCCAAAAAGTCAATTCGAAGGAAATCAAGAATTATACTTCGATTCGACGAAGAACAATGGATTAAATGATGTTAAACACAAGAATACTATCAAGATTAATCATACCCATCATGAATTAATCAACAACACGGAACGAATCGGACGAAAATGCAAAAATCCCCAAATTCACGAAATTAGGGTTCTAAGGAAGATTACCTTGATTCGCTGGATCAAAGGTTGATAACGGACGATCGATTGATGTTATGAACTCAAGGACTTCATGGATTTGTTATTAAACAACATGGCTTCGTCACCCATGAATCGCCATTCGCGGAAGGAGAAACAAGGGAATGAAAAACGAAGTGAAATGTGACTGCTCAGCCACATTTATACTGGGCCAGACTAGCGTGCGCTAGCCTTCCCGGACTAGCGTTCGCTATCGGCCGGTATCGGCCGAGTACCCTCGGCCAGGGCCCACACGACCCGGCATCACCGACCAACCCTGCCGACCAAACTCGCCGACCGACTCCGCTTAGCGTGCGCTACGGCCGAAGCTCGCGCTGCTAGCCGACTGGCCCAAAGAGCCACCGGATCGAATCGCCCGGCCAGTAACGACGCTAGCCGGCCGACAGGCGCTTACGCTCGGCGTAGCGTGCGCTACTCGCCGATCCCGACCGAGTCCGTAACCTCGAAACCCCATCGCCCAGTTCGAGAAGCGCTAAGCCACCGGCAGCGGCGCTACACTGCCGGTTAGCGCAGCCTTTCCGGCCAGAAGTGCGCTACGCCGGTTCCTGCCGCACCCGTCCGGCCGGTGCCCGCAATCATCCGGCCAGTCCCGCCACCGTCCGGCCAGTCCCGCAACCGTCAGGGCTCGACGACCCGATTTCCGAAATCGCACGGAACGAACACGACGAAAAGTTCACGGACGACATAAATGACTCGAAATGAAAACGTAATACCATAATTAGTCATACGCGACCAAGAAACGGGTCGAGACAACCATTACAGATACAGATACCCGTAACTTTCAAGAAATTACAAAATGGCCCAAAACGCCCGGAAATCACGATACGTGATCGAATAACCAAACCGAAGTTCACAACACGTCTAACAAAGTTAAACGGACTTACGGGAAACTCAAATGATTAGCCAACGAGATTCGCAAGAATCGAACTCAAGCGCGGAAAAGTCGCTAAAAAGCACGGAACTCAACAAAACGACACCGAAACAAACTCGGATGTCAAAAGTGTAGAATTAATCATTCTCAGAATGACGAAACGGTCATGAGCGAGTCGTCAAACGGACTCCGACCGAAAAAGAAATTTACTGAAAATTGAAAATTGCGGATATTACACTTTCCTTTGAGTAATTTCAACACGAGTTTACTCATCTTTGAAAATTTGGACTTCATCTTCTCTCTATCCTTCTTCATCTCCTCTCTATTCTTCTTCATCTCCTCGTTATCATGTTTTAACGCCTCGATAGTAGCCTCCAGAGATCGATTGATCTCGATAGGTCGTAATGATGCCCGTGAGTCAACAAGACGACGACTTGTGGGTTGGTCGATGACTTCATTTATGATTATCCCCTTTGAAATTTCCCTCACCCTTCCACCTTGTCTAACTCCGCCAGCCTCCTGAGCCCACAAGTTTGGATAAAATTCATCTTCCGAAGAGGGGTTTGGGGAATGCAATGCCTCAACAAGTTTGTTGTATCGGTCCTGTTTCAAGTGTTCGTAATACAAAATGTGAACAAGCTACACAATTTACAATTTACTGACGTATTTGTAATACAAGAAATTGAACAAATATAAAGCTAAACTTACGTATCGTTCTGCACTGTGGGCATGTATCCATTTGGGAGTAAAGACTCGGAGACCAAGTTTCGACATGATATTTTTTAGTTCGGAATAATTATCGGGGATTTGGCTCTGATATTGCTCCGGTGCCATGCCTTTGTTGCTTTTGACAAAATAATTCATTGCTTTTTGTGATGCATTACACGTCGTCTTGAAATTCATTACCTCCATAACCCAATGCAACAAAGACTTATTATGCAACTCATACAAAGGCCGATCAGCATACTCTAACAGATCATATCGCTTCACGATTTGGCTCTGCTGGCTCATTATCAGTGTAATTGCGAAATTGAGAAAAAATATCCATGATCATATCTCTTTGTGATGTAAAATAATTTTCTACAGGTGTAGAAGATGATCCTCCTATGTTATAATCATTGATCTCGCAATTTTGATAGTCTTCACCATGACATACCCAAACACGATAATCTGGTGCAAATCCACATTGATATAAATATTGCATGATTGTATTGCAACCGTGTTCACGCCAACTCTTGCACTTTTTGCACGGACATAATATCTTACTACCAACTACTACACGAGCGAATTCAAAATCCAGAAACATATTAACACCATCAATAAATTCTCTAGTAATCATACCGTCATGACCACGACATTTTTCGTACATCCAGTCTCTAAAAGTAGATATTTTTTATCACTGCATACAAAATAAATAACTACCAAATATAAAAAAAATTAAATTGCATTCCAAAATAATGTATTATCAACTAAAACATAAATAATATTTTCGAATTTAATATAATATTTATAATTAATTTAGAACTACAACTAATTTATCGACTAAAATAAATTTATTTCGTATTATCAATAAAAAAATTAAGTACAATATTGCATAAATTTGAACTACTTAATCCATATCCGTACCTCATAATATATAATAATTTATTTCGAGTTATAAACAGAAAATTAACTAACTTTCATCCACTAGTAGAATAAACATCAAAGACTTCGGTACGTCTCACTTTGGTAATGTATATTAGCAAAGTAAAAACAAACAACAACTTCGCTTTTAAATTTACTGAAGTGAAAAACCCGCATAGACTTCATTAAATGGTACCAAACAAAAAAGCAAGAGCTAGTTAGAAATTCTAAGTTACAAAGACCTCACTAATTTGATAATTACTGAAGTAAAAAATATGAAATTTTATTTTTTACCAAAAAAAATTTACAATAGCGAAGTGTATGTCTTGAGACCGGGATATAATATTTTGAGGTTCAATTTTTTTCATTTGGAGTTTTTAAAAGGAGTTTTATTTTTAGGTTTGCTTACAGAGAGCCGCTCCCTTTGCTCTTCTTCGTAGTATCCCGCTCAGTCGACTGCTTCTTCGTGGAATTGCTCACTCCGCTCGGTTGACTGCTTTTCTCCAGATTCTCCAGTCTCCACAACTCTCCAAGGTGCAGGACAACGGCAGCGATTATCTCCAGGTCCAAGTTAGTCGCCTCTCGCCTGATTCATCTTCTTCTTCTTCGTTTTTTGCTTTCCCCTGTTTGCCCCTCTTTGTTTTTGCAGTAAATTCTCCCCCCAATTTTGCAGTGAATTCTTCCCCATTTTTTTTTGGAGATGAAAAGTTTCGAACAGGCAACTCTTGTTTGCTTAGCGTGTGCTCTACCATCTAGGATACAGCGCCTTTATTTCTCCCCCGTTCTTTGCTCATTGCCTGCTCTACCCGAGGACATCGCCATGGCTAATCTGGTCGGAGTTCTTCGCCAGCTCGGTGACCTAGCAATTGAGTTTCCGATTTTCACATTTTTTGTTTTATTTTATGAATGATTGTGTTTGGATTTTTTGTGTTTCGGTTGGAATGTGGGTTGAGGCAATTATGATATTGATAGGTTGGAGATTTCAATTTATGAGTTCCTAATTGTGCTGTATGTGTGTGTTTGGTTTGTGTATAGATTGTTCTAGAAATGATTGAACTTCGGGAGATTGATACAGCACGTGCCATAGTAAGACAAACCCAGGTGATGGTTGTCATGAAACAGGAGCAACCTGAGCGATACTTACGACTTGAACATCTACTTGTTCGGACTTACTTTGACCCAAGTGAGGTAGGGTGTTTTTTTCTTTATTCTGGAGGCTTTCTTGCCTGTATTTTAGGCCTTGAAACTTCATCTGAGCTTATTTGATGTATATGCTATAACAATCTAGATTTTAGATCACATGCCGGGTCATGGTATTCTACATATGCATTTACTTGACAATCAGTCTTGAAAAGAAAAATTTATAGCATATGTTCCGTCTAGCAACTGGACTTTTCTGCATTGTGTCTTATTATATTTTTTTTCTGTTCATCATCAACTTTCTTGATAATTGTACTACTATTTTAGATTGAAAGATTTGCTATTATTGGTGATTTACATATATACCTTGTTACACGTAAGGAGTTAATTTGGATTGTGGTGTGATACTTTTTACTCTTATGTGCAGGTCTATCAAGACTCATCAAAGGAAAAGAGGCGTGCCCAAATTGCACAAGTTTTTTTTTTTTTTTCTGTCCGTTTTTCTTTTCATTTTATTTGGTATGACATGCAACGATGTCATTTGATATTCAGACAATACTCGTCATAGTAGATGTATGACTTAATAGTACTGCATGGTTTCACTGTCATTGGACTTCTAGATGTGTTGAATTTTCTGTAGATACTCTCTCGTTTATTTCCTGTAGGTATATGCTCACATAAAATCTTCGTTTATATTTTCAGTTGTTGCATCAGAAGTTTCGGTGGTTCCACCTTCACGATTAACGGCTTTGATTGGTCAAGCTCTGAAGTGGCAGCAGCATCAAGCTTCATATAAAAGAAGGGAGACATGTGACCTATTGGCTATTGTCTTTGCATTCTAACTTTCTATTTTGTTTATGTTAAATTCAATTGCTCCGCAATATTATCCTTATATAACAAAGGGAAGAGAACTTTGATTGGACATTATTTGTAAGTTTCCAAGAGTTCAGAAACCTAGTTACTGCTATGTGTTGTTTTTTCGGGATAGTACCATAAGAAACCTTTGGGATGGTTACTAGTCTAAATGAGTACTTGTGGTCTTGGATATTGCAAGTGTGCATATCATTCTTTTTCCTTGAAAATACCTGCTTAACATGTCACCATATTTTACAAAACGCCTGTCATAAGGATTTCTGATGTTTCTACAGTTATTCTGTTCAACTTTGTGGAACCTATTAGACATTTATGAGTTGTGACCTCAATTTTTTGTGGCCAGGTTTACTTCCGGATAGAACACAATTTGATTTGTTCAGAGGCACAGTAGCTATGAAACAAGATGTAGAGGATATGTACCCGACAATAATTGGACACACTATAAAGGTATATGATGTTTTTGTGGAACAACTTTGCTGTGTGTAGGTTGATTTTTTATGCACTCATGTCATGCTCATGAAGTGTTTGATTTCCTTTTGCAAGTCCTTTTTTTTTTGTGTGTGTTGATGAGTGTATTTAGGGATGGCAACGGGGCGGGGATGGTGCGGGGTTCACAACTCCCGGCCCCGACCCTGGCCTCGGTTTCTAAATCCTTCCCCCAGCCCCGGCCCCGGCCGGGTACGGAGATTAATACCCCATCCCCGGTCAAACTCCGGTCTACCCCCGGTCAAACCCCGGCCAACCCCCAGTTGACCCCCGATCCCCGATCCTTACCCGGTCCTCCCGATTTGCTGCTGTTTTTATAGCTACTTTTAACTATTTTTCTCATGTCTTTTCAGTCAAAACACATAAAAATAGTAATTAAGTAACTGTAAAAAATTATATAAATTCATAAAAATCCACAATAAAATATTACATAACTTAATCCCTACCGGCCCGGACCGTACCCGATTGGCGGGAATCCTCACTTCTCGGGCGGGTCGACCGGGTTCCCCACCGGGTCGGGTCAAAATGCCATGCCTAAGTGTATTTGAAGATTTTAATGAACATGTTCAACCATGGGAACAATCTTTCATTTTATCTTTTCTTGTATTATCACTGGCTTGATAGTATGCCTTTTACCAATATGGAAACAAAATTTACATCTGAACAGTTGTGTTATTCTCGATCTTTTTGTCCTATTACCATATATGTGATCAAAACCTCCGAGACTTATTTTTTATTGATGCTTATTGACTGCAGTTTGGGAGAACAGTCATCCCGAATGCGCTCGGTTCTCTCCGGATGGGCAATTTCTCGTTTCTTGTACAATTGATGGATTTGTCGAGGTTACTTATTAAGTATCTGATTTTGTGATTCCATTTGATTTAAAGTATCGCTTGATAATCTTGGTGCTCTTTAGGTGTGGGATCATATAAGTGGAAAACTGAAGAAGGATCTCCAATACCAGGCTGATGTGAGTTGCTTATGATCTTTTTTCCTTCTCCTACTCTTACCAACTAAAATCTTTTTTCTTGTTGTTACACTCTGTAGAAGTTATTTTTGACTGTTTGATAATGTTGTAGTATTTGTGTTACGACACATTATGCTAATATATTTTAGTTGATAATATAATTTTGGCTTTCAGGCAAAACCTCGTAATTTCTTTACTGGGGAAGAAGATTTGTTAAACCAGTAACAAACTGATTATGTGGATTTGTTTGCTTCACTTGCCGATGTTGAAGATTTGAAGGAGAAAGTTGATGAGAAGATGATTTCAAGAACAATAAGTATGATCGTCTGATGAAAAGCAATGATGTGCTGAAGAGAGACTTTGTCGTTTCGAAGTATATGATCTTTTTTAATCCTTTTTGTTCTATTTGTGGTGTTCATGATGAAATAGATAGAATCTTATTACACATTCTTTGTCTTTGTTATGATATGTATCTGGTTTTGAATTGGTTGGAACGCATGTTATTTTTTTTAAGATGGGATGATATGAAATTGTTGGTTCTTATTTTATTGAGCTCTTGTGGTTGATGGTTAGTTATAGTTGAATGTAGATTTTGGCAATGAATTTTAAATTGAAATGTGAAATATTAATATATATTACTGCAGAAAATACTAATATATATTATACAATAACTGAAGTAAAAGTTCTTTATTTACTACACCAATTATAAAATAACCGAAGTTAAAGGCATTCTTTTACTTCACTTACCCCCATATTTGGATCATAATTAGAAAAAAAACGAGATAGACTTCGGTTATTAGGATAATAGACTTCGCATAAAAAGCGTAGTCTAAAGTATACCTTTTACTACACGAACATAGACTTCGGTAATTAAAACATTTTTATTTCAGATATTATCCGAAGTTTTTGACGTTTATTCTTATAGTGATCAAACTAAATTTAAAATTGATATAAAGCTACAACTAAAAAGATAATTCTATTTCGTATTAACAACAAGAAAATAAGTATATCAATATTTCATACAAAATTAATATATTTAACTGCATATTAAATTCAACTGTTTCCACATACCTAAAACATAAATAATATTTTCGGATTTAATATAACATTTATAATTAATTTATAACTACAACTAAATTATCGACTAAAATAAATTTATTTCGTATTATCAACAAGAAAATAAGTATAATCAATATTGCATAAATTTGAACTACTTAATCTATCTGTACCTCTATCTGTACCTCATAATAATATAATAATTTATTTCAAATTATAAAACTATTAAATTTCAACTGAATTATATTAATTGATTTAAAACTGCAACCCTAAATTATCAACTATAATGATAATTCTTTTTCGTATTAACAACAAGAAAATAAGTATAATCAATTGCATACAAAATTAATATATTTAACTGTACATTAAATCAATTGTTTCTACATACCTTATAGTATCGACGAATAATGCTTCAAAATGCTCAATATATCCTTAATATATTTAGGAAAAAATCAGAAAAAAAATATATTCCTCCATAAAATGAGAGAGTTTTTGGGATATCTCTCTCTATCGAACGAACTATTATTTTTATAGTATATTTGCTTAAATATATGTGAAGCCAAAGAAAATTGCATTATGTTGTAGGTGGCGCGCATGGTACATGGTATTTGTATATTTTAGCTTCACATATGTGAAGCCAAAGTTGCTGATTAGAGGCGTCACATAATTGTCGCCGATATGAAATTTTCAAAAAAAATTGGCGGAAGCTTGAAATTTTTCCGTAAATGAGGGGAAAATTTGAATTTATTGAAATACATTAACTTCACATATGTGAAGTTATTTGCTTGCAGAATTTACTATAAATACAACATCAATATAAACAATCGTCTATTCCAACCTCATTTCATCTCACTCTCTTCCACTTTCATCTTCTATCATCAAGATAACTTCTAAATTACTTTTTATTTTGTTAATAGTTTTACTTATATTATTTTTTATTTATACTAACTTATTAATTAAGTTTTTTTGTTTTTTTTTTATTTTGCAGATTTTTTATTTATTTTAATATAAGTAAATTATATTTTTTAAATATAGTTTGAATATAACGTAATGTGATTTATCTCTTCCTAAACATAATTGATAATATTTATTTTTTAATTAAAATAAATATCTTTTAATTCTAATGTAGTTTTTTAATAAGAACTAAAAGTGTAGTTTTTGACAATTATTTTTAATTCAAATAAAAATTTATATTAAGAATATATTTCTGATTAAATTAATATATATATATATCTGAAATTAGTCAAAAAATAATCTTTTTAGCTAATTTCAGTTTTTTTTTTTTCGAAAGTACTTTAGCGTCACATATGTGTAGGGCTGTAAACGAACCTGAAAGCAATTCGGTTCGAGATATTCGGCTCGAAAAACTCGATCAGAGGCTCGATTCGACCCCTCAAACTTAGAGCCAAACCCTAATATTTGGGGTTCGCAAACCGGACCAAACGGTTCGGCTCGACTCGGTTACTGTAGCATAGGCCCTTTAAAAATAACTCTCCCCCAGCCCAACTAATTCTATCAGTCCATTTAAGCAAAAACATATCTCTAGTCCAATTTGTAGATGCTTCATGTAATATTTTTGCTTATGCCTTAGATATGATGTAAACTTATGTTGAAAATCTGATAAAGATACAAATTTATCATCATTTATCTCATTTTTTTCATTTCTCAACAATTCTCATCCATTTAATCTAGTCACTAGTAAATATATGAAACGTTTAGTCAAACAGTTCGGCTCGATTCGCAAAAGTTCGACTCGGTTCGAGGTGTTCAAACGTATACCCAAACGTTAAATTCTAAGATTCGACACTTTCACAAATATGTTCGAACCTAAGATTCGATATTTTCCTAGACCCACCATCGGTCGGCCATACACATTATTCCTTTTGGGTATATCTGCGGAAGTTTTTTTCCTATACAATGTTTATATATTGTGATTTACGTAAACATGAGCGTGTGTATGTGTCTGTGTGTTTTTATCACAGCAATTCATATAATTCTTAAAGTTACAAATTGGTTGGACATCAGTGTGCCCAAATTACCAAAAGAGAAAGGGAAAAAGGAGAAAACACCACTCTTTATTACATATATATGAAAGTAAAGAGGTAAAATCTGGTTATTTCACACAAAACGAAGGGACAAAAGGACAACATTACATTTCTAAGGAAAGGGAAGCATATGCCCTCCTATGATACTGAAAGAAAAAAGGTACCGAATAAAGCACACTTAACTAGTCTTTATTTGACGCCATAATCAGGATTAAGGTGCAACTGATTATTATGACGCTCTAGCTTCTTCTTTTAGCCTGTGAATAGATAGCCAAATATCAGTTGACAGTACAAAAAAGTTATTTTTCACACTATGCATGACATATATATATATATACAAAAATTACAATAATTACCCAATATTCTAGCTAGACTTTTAAATTACAAAAAGAATTTGGGACATTTTTTTAATTGTTTATAAATATGAATACCCTTTTTTTTTCTCTGTATAATTATTAAATACTTGTGTTAAGTAGTACTCCCTCTGTCCCATTTCAATTGGCCTGATTAAGAAAATGTTTGTTTTTAGTGAAAAAATAACACGATCCCACCTTTTTGTGTGTTAATTGCTTGCCATTTTGGGAAAGAGCCAATTGAAATGGGACAACCCAATATGGAAACTAGGCAAATTGAAATGGGACGGAGAGAGTAGTATTTTTTTGTGATGTTAATATAATTTCAAAATTTTCAAATTACGAAATGGTGATAAAACAAACCTAAAAATGCAAAACTAAAGATCAGTAAATTATGAAAGGAAAAAAAAGGAGGGGGGGGACCTTAAAATAGGTTGTTAGTTTCTTGTTCAGCGAGTCATGATCATTCTTCAGTTGTTTAAAAGATGTCTTGCATCTGTATAGAGAGGGGCAAACAAATTAATAATAATAAATAAATAAATAAATAAGAAACTAAAAATCAGTAAATTGGTCTCGTCTCGTCTGGTATATTTAATAAAATCGTACTCCTCTGTTCACAAAGAATGTGGCCTTATTATTTGAAGATGAGTCTATTTCTCCACTCGAAACACAGTTCACAGTTTTTTTTTTTTTTAAGATTCGTACAGACTCCTTTACAACCCATTCTTTGTAGACGGAGGCAGTACTTCATATCGCTAATAAAAATGTGTTAATCGAGCATAAAGCAGAGTTAATTAAGAAATTTACCCGTCACCATTTCCTGCTATGCAGTATCCTTTGAAATCATTACACCCAGCAATAACCTTTCGGGCTCCAATGCTGCAAAAATAGAGTTATGGTAAAATATTGAAAACAAAAAAAATGTTGGATAGATAAAGTTAAAAAAATAAAGAATTAAAGATATTAATAATTAAAGTTGTGAATTGACAAACGTAAAATTTCAATTGTTGCAATTATAAAAGAACGGGGCAGCAAAGACTTATAAATAAACACAATACTCTCGAATACTCCGCTAGAGTGTGTTTGCTTACGTCGTACTGCTACTATTGAGTTCCTGTATATAGCCAGCCAGTTCTCCGAAATCAAGACGTCTCTTCTTCCTAACAAGAGACGAATCATAACCAAGATTTTATGTTAATTTCCAAATTAAAATCTAAATACTAAATTAAAATCTATATAATATTTTTCAAATTAATATCTATTATCATATCAATCACAATATTAATTGATTGCAAAAAATATTACAAAAATAAATTATGTCATATGATTGAAAAATAATTGTGTAACTGTTGCAGTGATTAGAATTAAAAAAATAGACTGTTAATCAAAGTAGACTATACAAATGGGAGGGGGGAGGGGGGGGGGGGAGAAATATTGCAATTGGAATTAGCACCAGAGGTCGTGGAGCTCCTCAATAGAGTCCAACAGGTCATGCACTCTGATATTGTGACCCCAAGATTTATTGACGGGGTTTTTAGGAGAATTAGTGTTACTATCCAAAATGGGTTAGCGGCGCAGCTTGTTGCCCGTTTACCTTTCACCTCGATCTAAAAACTTTTTTTCTAATGAGTAAGAAAATCTCTTCAGCTGAAAAAAAAAAGACTAGTATTGAACTAATTAATCAGATGAAACTCACAGGGCTTTGACGTTAGGCCGATAATAAAATTACATATTTTTTTTATATTTGTCGATTTCAGTTTCTATATTCTTTTTGTTAGGGTTGAACTGTGCGGATTGAAATCGACAAATATGAAAAAAATATGTCAGGCCAGGTTTTCCTTGCCGGATATTAGAAAAGCCCACGTGACTTTCACGTGGAACGAATAACTTGCAAGGTATTGCAGAAACAAGTTCGACCTTGTGCCACACAAATTTCATGTAAACAAATAGATACTTCTTACATAAATATATATAAGATACTACATATATTTATATACATTACTAAGAAGATCCCCCAACGCCATATCTAGTGCAGTCGTCGACATGCTTCTTTTTCTCGGTAGAGACAATGAGAGAACAAGATACTATAAAGACGATGTGTTCTTAGTACGTAGAGAGGTCGGAAGAATATGATATAAAGTTAATACTAAGAGGGTTTATATAGTTGCAGGGGCAAATGGTTTAGGGGAATGAGTCAAATAACCCAAAGTACAATCCTAAAAATATTTATAGGTCCCTATAAGAAAATAACTTTAATTTTCCATACCTAAAACTCAAGTCTTCTTCCACTTGAGACACATACATAAAATAAAATTATTTTAAAAAAAAAATATTTATACCTTTACTTTAAATATAAGAATATAATAATGGCATATTTTTTACACAAGTAGAACATCGGGCTCACCGCCGTCCCGCCTGCAACCACCGCAGGAATTTTTATAATCTTTTTTCTGCCATCAGTCGACGATAAAAATTACAATTTTGATAATTTTATATTATCATTTGTGTTCTAACTACCATCGACCACAATCGGTCAACATCCGCCAACTATTAAAAAAATTACCGACTGATCATTCAGATTGTCGTCGGGTATCGTAATATGGTAATAATATACTGATGAATATTTTATCGCCGACCACGTCGAATCACCACGAACCGACTTGTTGAGAAAATTACTGACGGATAATTTAAGTTACCGAAGATACTATAAATTACCTTATGATAGCAACAAACACAACAATGTAATTTATAAATAATAATACTAATATATATATATATATACCAGATAGAAAAACACACAATTTACAGTGTATTTTTCATGTATTTACAAGTCTCAATATTCAGGGCCGACTCAAGAGTAAAGCTACCCAAGATAGGGTTTTAGGCCCCAAAAATTTGGGAAAAAAAGGCCTCAAAAGTTATCATTTTAATTATAAATATATAGTATGACAAAAAATTATATGTGTTTTTGTAGGTTAATTAGTCAATATTAGGGCTCCAAATTCTTTTGCTCTTAGATTCAAATATTTAACTATGCAAAACTGATATTTTTTAATCGATTTTTTTATTTTAATAGGCTCATTTTAAAATTTGCTTTAACCTTCTTAATGTGTTGAGTTGAATTAGAGGTGCCCAACCACGGGTCCGGATCGGACCCGCCGGGTCGCCGGGTCGGCAGGACAGGACCCGGACCCCACCCGTACATATGAAATGTACGGGTTGGCGGGTCGGCCACGGGTCCGGGTCCGGGTCCGACCCGCCGGGTCACGGGTCGACCCGTCTATATTTTTTTTTTAAATGTATATAAAACTTTTATTTGTTATCATTTTATACACGAAAAATAACTATAAGTGAAAAAGGAAATCATTTGAAAAAATTAGCTTGTATTTAATTTTAGGTTTTTACTTAAAATTAAATTGCCTACGTATCCCCGTGAGGAATCAAAGCTCCACGTAGTTCTTTTACTTGAGAAGAGTTAAAAAAAATGGGCTTGTATTTAATTTTAAGTTTTCACTTAAAATTAAATTGCCTACGTATCCTCGTGAGGAATCAAAGCCCTACGTAGTTCTTTACTTACCTGACTTACCTTACTTACCTTTAGTCGAAGTCGATGTCGTCGTCGTCTTGATCATCGGTTTGACTCATTTGACTAGACTCTCCTTCGTAGTGCCTTCTTGATAGGCATCTTGGTCCGCTAATAGGTCATCCCATTTATTTTCTTGATCTCGTAACTCGGCTTTTGTTGCGTCTTTAAGTATCATTTGAGCCTCGAGATTTTTGGCGTCATTCGGGATCTCCGCTCGTCAAAGATATAGCCTCCTTCACTAAAAGCACTCTCAACGGATCGTGGATGCGGCACTGCAAGAATTTCTTGTGCCATAATGGAAAGTATGGGAAATTCGGTTCCCCTTCTTTCCACCAATCCAACAGATCAAAGGTACCTGCATTGTTATCCTCCGGCACAAAACTAGTTGCATAATATCTACTAAGGTCATTTCTTTGACCGACGTTACTACCATCCCTATTTCTTGCTATATTATAGAGTTGTTGTTGAAATGGGTTAGTGGGAGTTCTGTCAATTCCATGTTAAATGTATTTGTAGTCTTAGTTCTTGTTTTTTGAGTTTGAATCTTATCACCATATTTAGAAGAATATTCAGAAAAAACAGTTTCTAAACTATTTTTCAAATCAATTTTTACTTGTTCAACGTCAGGAATATTTTCAAATAAAGTTTGACTTTCAACACTATCCTCAATATTAGGAAAACCCAAATTTTTAAGAATATTATAATATATTTCAAGTAATTGTTCTACTTGAGCTAAATTCAAATCGGGAGATAAAACAACACTAATCAAGAAAACATCATGAATACGATTAAAGTATTTTAGCCATTTTAAACACATATTGTAAATAACATTCGATAATCTTTCGGATTTACTACAAGCATCCATTTCAGATACAATAAAACAACAATGAAGTAAAACTTTAGGAGACGTGGGATAATAACAACCACTTAAATCTTTAGTTGCATTTTCAAAAACCCTTAATAGTTTTATTAAATCTTTAGTTTCATCCCAATACGTTGGCAATAAATAAAATCTTTCTACGTGAAAATACGTATCAAAAAATTCACACAATAATTCTTTATATTCATTAGTTGAATTTAACATCTCATAAGTTGAGTTCCATCTATGTTTGACGTCTGGAGTAAAAAATTTGGGTTGCATTTGTTTTGACTTTAAAAATTTTACCCATTGTCTAGCTAACTTAGTGCGATTATGTAAAAACAAGACACATTTTCTAATTGGTTCTATTGCCTCATCTACAAATTTTAATGCATCTTGTACACATAAATTTAGAATATGACATATACATCTAGTATGAAATAATCGACCCGCTAAAACAGATTGCAAGCTTGTATTAATCTTTGGTACACTTGCGATTAGAACTAGCATTATCAAAACCAATTGTGAAAATTTTATCTTTTAAGCAATAAAAAGTTAAAATTTTAATAATTGCTCTAGCTATATTATCTCGCACTATGTGTACAATTAAATTTTTTAAACGCAAGTAATCTTTTGTTTAAGTTCCAATTTTCATCAATCCAGTGTATAGTTATTCCCATATAATCATTTTTTGTTTAAAATCACCCAAGTATCTGACTAAAGAAACTCTATGATTTATAGATCTAAAATAAGCTCGTAGTGCAAGTTTATGTTGTTTGGCTAAGTATACTACTTGTCTAGTCATTGTGGTACGTGGAATTCTTTTAATAGCAGGATTATAGGCATTTTGCATCCTGTATTCCCAACCCGTACTATCCGCAAAATTAAAAGGTAAAGATTCTTGTGCACATAATTTTGCCATTTGTTCTCTAGCAATTTTTTCATTATATTTATAAAGTTGAGATTCAGACATACCTTGATTGCCGTCTGGCCCGGCTCCAGTAGAAGGTTGGAAGTTGAGTTGACTTTGTGACTTTTGTTCTCCGTGGACCGAGGCATGGTTATTCTCAAAATGCCTTTTAAAATTTCCATATCCATCCCCGACTTTATACGGATACTCTTTCGAGCAGTAGTTGCAAGATACCTTCATCGAACCATCCGACATTTTTCCCTTGGTAAAGTGTTTTGAAAAAAGTACGGATACCGGTCTCCTTTCTGCAACAGGGGCAGGCTTGTTTCTTGCTTTAGTTTTCTTGCTTCCTCTGCCTTTCACATTTTCTTCCTCCTCGGACGATAACTCCTCAACATAAGGAGGTTCTTCTTCAGCTTGGCTTGCCGCAGGACGCTTCGACTTTGATTTTTGCGTCGGAGTTGGTACGCCATGAAGAGTGCGCTCGAATGTTGCATATGTTTGATTTAACATAGCTTCATCGATTTCATGGTCCATTTCTTCGTCGATGTTTTGCAGTTGTTGACGATTCGGGACACGTCGAAATCCCCGGAGATCAACTTCTTCTTCACTGGTAGTTGTTGTACTACCGTAATAGATATTTTCATGTGTAGCATCATATTCAGGTTCTTGACTTTCATTTTCAAAACCGGGTGGAGTTTGGTTTTGGGGCTCCCGAATAATTATTCCAGATGGTTTCTTCGATTTGCCCCAAAGACCCATTCGCTCGAACTTGGACATTTTGGATTTTTTGGGAGATGTAGCAATACCCTTTCCCTTGTCAGAACTCGACATAATGATAAAATGCGAAAAAAAAAGAGAGATTAAGTAGTATAGCAATTAACAATGAGTTTGAGAGATAGATAGTATTGAAGGTGTGGAAAAATTGTGTTGGGGAGGGGGTATTTATAGATAGGAATTTTTTTTTTTTTTAAAAAAATCGGACTAGCCGTTAGACCCGTCGGGTCACGGGTCCGACCCGCCGGGTCCAACGGCCATTTTTTGAATTTTTTTTTTATTTCCACCGGGTCGACGGGTCGGACCCGGCGGGTCGACGGGTTGGGAGAAGCTCGACCCGGACCCCACCCGTGTATACCATGGGTCCGGGTCGGCGGGTCGCACGGGTCGGCCGGGTCCGGGTCTAGCACGGGTCGGCCGGGTCCGGGTCTTGCACGGGTCAGCCGGGTCCGGGTCGGCGGGTCGACCCGGCGGGTTGGGTCGTTTGGGGCACCTCTAAGTTGAACCGGTCCTGTCAATATTATTTCCAGAATCTGAACACCCAAATATAAAAAAAAAAATTGAATTTAATATTCTAAAATACTAAAATAAATAAGTTCTCGCGAGATCGACCAGTGTCCATTTTGTTGAGGGAGTGAGCTCTCCCCCCACCGGACCGTTGGTCCCTCGGTCCTGCAGGAGATAAATGAGGGATGCGTCCTAGTGGCCAGAATCTGAGTAGGGGTGTTAATAGAAATCCGAAAACCGACCAACCAATCCGAACCAATCCGCACCGAACCGAAAATTCCCGACCGAAAGCAACCCCGAACTTGAAACTTACAAACCGAAATCGAAACCGAATTAATTCGGGTTTAGATAACTTAAAACCGAACCGAACTGAATTACCCCGAATTGAACTGAACTAACCCGAATTATTTATATTATATAAAATTTTATTTATATGACTAAAATTTTTAAACTTATAAAATAATATATCTACACATATATTGTAGTTTTGATAAAAACAATGATTAAATATATCAATTAAAGATCTATCTATTATTTTAGAACAAGTTTTATTAATATAATTAATTTTTTTGTTACTTTAGTAAATAAATATATATAAATTAATTATGTTTGGGTCAAAACCGAATTTGACCGAACTAATCCGAAACCGAAACATTTGGGGAGGGTTTGGGTTTTGAGTTTTGAAAACCGAAACCGAAACCGAATTTTAAAGTTTGGGGAGGGTTTGGGTTTCGAAAATTTTACCCCGACCGAAACCGAAAACACCCCTAAATCTGAGTGAGAGGACCCACGATACCGACCCCAAAGACAGTCACATCAAGCGGTAAAAAGCACCACACGAGAATCGAACCATTCTGCCGAATCGATATCTCACGTCATCTCAGTTTTAACCACTAGGATATGCCCGGCAGCCCGGGGACATCGACCGGTGTCCATTGCTTAAGAGAAACCGGCTTACAATCAAGCGAAGACACCGAAATCATGCCAATCATCAGACCAAAACTAAAAGAGAAACCGGCTTAAAATCACGTCAATTGCCGGTCTAAAACCATACCAACTGACTATTCATTCTGTGACCTAGGCAAGATGACAAGAATAGAGGGAATATATAATAATAATAATAATAATAATAATAATAATAGGTTCGGTGTCACACCAACTTTGGTGCAACACCATAATAATATTTAAATGTATCAAATATTAAATTAATGGTTCATATTGATTATTAATTATATATATTATTTTATTTCTTAAATTAAGCAATAAATTTCTAATTGATTACATTATAAATTCATTGATTTTTTAATTACTTATATCAGATAAAAAACAAATAAAATTCTAATTCATTAATAATATACTTAATTATTTAACTTTAATATATAATTTTAATATATATAATTATAGTGATTTTGTGTGCTACATATTTTGGTGTACCATTATATTAATATTAAAATATATTAAATATTATATTATAATAGTTCACATCTCTTCTCTAATAAAATAGAGTGAATTTAGTGTAATACCAACTTTGGTATAATATTATAATTATAATAATAATAATCTTATAAATTGTGTTAAATAAAAATTATGGAATCCCATAATCAATTTATGACCTACCTTCAATTTCTAAAGTTGGGATACATGAATAATAAAATAAAAGTAATAATAATCAAGAATAATTCGTATTTAGTAATTTTTTGAAATTCTCTAATTTGTGAACTATCCTATAAATTTGTGTTTTTTATTTAATAATTTTATGTGAAAGTCTAAGGTACGACATCCGTAATTGTAGTAGTGATAAAATAAAATTGTATATTGTACTAAATGTAGATTTTGAATCCCATGATTTATGAACTATATTTTCAACTTTTATAATTGAATGCATTAATAATATTATAATAATAATCAAGATATTCTTATTTGTTCTCAATGTAACTTATATAATACCCTAAAATACGAACTAACCTCTTAGTTGAAATTTATATATAATAATTTTATGTGAGTCCACTTATGATGTCCATTATCTTGTAGCAAATATAAAGATTAAGTCCAATAATTAATTGTGGAGTTTTTTTGACATAAATGTGAATTGAGTACAAGGCCAAATATATGAGCACTAAACTCAAACGGTATCTAAGAATTTTTGCACCCCCTTCAACTTCATCACATTTGATGACTCACTTTTACTTGATACTAATATTGACAACTAATTTACATTTAAAGAATTCCTGCAGTCCTTCAAGTTCCATCTCCTTTCATAACTGACATTTAAATCTCTATGACATAAATGTGAATTGAGTACAAGCACAAATATATGAGCACTAAACTCGTACGGTATTTAAGAATTTTTGCACCCCTTTCAACTTCATCACATTTGATGACTCATTTAAATAATTACTGCAACCCTTCAAGTTCCATCTCATTTCATAACTGACATTTAAATCTCTATCCACTAATCACATCTATAAAAAGTGCTACAAAGAAAATGTCGATTAACTCATTCATACACACGGTGATGTGCCACAAGTAAGACGTCTAAAATACCGTCGTGATTCCAACACCGTCCATCTCCGGTCAGCCATCGATGGCCACGCAAAAGAAACCACCAGGCCCACTTCGACCACTCAATTAATAAATGATACGCCGAAGATGGTGCAGCCCGTGCGGTATTGGCGTGATCCAGAGCAGCTTGGTTCTATGGGGTTGATGGTTACGGATGAAGGGATAATTTGTAAGGTTTGGAGTTGCTAACGGGAGCGAAGAAGGCTGAGATGGAGGAAAAGTGGAAGGAGCTTAAGGTGCAAGAACTCGAGCATTTCGTGAGGAAAGCTGAGCTTTTGAAAGAGCAAGCGGATGTTGTGTTGGATGCGGTAATGAGGTCTGGTGCTAATTAAGGTACATTCAAATATGGGTTGTATGTGAGTTTAGGAGTTATGGAAGTGAAAAAAAGTTTAGATTTTGTTATAATGGATAATGTATCATTGTTTTGTTTGTTGGTAAATTGGACTTTTGACTTTCGTCGTATATGTTTTTTGTTTTTTAATTGAGAGAAACAAATTCATTGAGATCATATAGCAGCAAATAAGATGTTGTTGTTTGTTAATAGAGCTTGATAGTTTATAGCTACAAGATCTTGATTGTGATGACTTCCATATGTTCTTGATGTTTATTAATTGATAATAAATATAAATCGCAAGGGTGCTACTACAATTACGCACTAAAGACAAAATGTTGGAGCTAAAAAGGAGTTTATTGGTTTGAGTATTATATTTTTGTTTGTCTGCTGTTACAACACGTGACATGAGGAATCATTGGCTTTGCGTGCTTTGATCGAACATATTTAATGGTCATATTATGAATATTAGTTTTTTGCAATAGCAAAATAAAGTGAAGCAAGTAGCACTGGTTCTACATCTTTCAAAAATTATGTTGTGCAAACTATTATTTTGATTATTGAACGCAAGTTTTTAGCAAATATTGATCGGGTGAACACCCCTATTATAACCCGTTTTCATGCTTTCTACCAGGGAATGCCTTTAGTGAAATTGCGTCTGTAGGTTCTGTTGGAGCAAAATCGAAATTAGCGTCGTGGTGCGGAAGCGTGAAATATAAATGGCGGAAAATAAACGACACAAGGATTTACAGAGGTTCGGCTATAATCGAGCCTACGTCCTCTCTCGGTATCTTTTTCTATAGGTTGAACATAAAAACCTCTGCACCTCTCTTCTATCGGTCGAGGGATAACCGTTACAATCACGTCTTCTATTGATCCGTGATAAACCACTCGTACTTGTCTTAGTGTCGGTCCAAGTTAAACCGTTTTTCTTTTATATTGGACAAGGAATCAACCGTTCTAGCTTTCTATGGGTACTAGATAAAACCTCACGAAGATATCAATTGCGATTCTAATAATGCCGGATCCTTGATCCTAATAACACCGAATCCAATCGTATCTTTTCTTTTACCTCTCGTGTATATGTTGAATGTATTAACACTCAAACTAACAATATAAGCTCAATATTGTTGCTACCCAAAATATTATCCGGAGATAGATATTGCTGGAATGGATGGATAGCAAACAAATGCAAGAGCACTTCCGTGAAAAAGATAAATAACACAAGATTTGCCGGGGTTGTTAGTCCCGGGCTTGAATGCTCTCGCGAGATAATATTAATACTAATATTCGGGGATACAAGTACTAATGTAAGAATACAATTACAATGAGTGTAAAGATTCTTGTTATCTTAGCTAGTGAGCGTGTAGATTGCCGGAAGAACCAGATTTGATGCTCTGTGAGTTCTTGTAACAAAGGAGATGAACAGTCGCGGCGGTGAGAGATCGACAGTCTCTCACGGCGAGTATTAGCTGGATGCTTGAGCTCCTGGGCTTATGAATCTCTTGGAATCTATCTTGTGGAGACTTCCGGCCTCTGCCGATCGTCTTCTGGATGAGGGATTCGGAGAGAGAAGTCCTGAGACGGATTCCGGCGCGACATCATGGAGCTTGATGGTATGTATGTTCTACTGTATTTTCGTGAATGAATTCGGAATGTAGGTGAATGAATTGGGAAAAATTCGGAACCTTTTTCCAGTAGGAGGAGGTTCTCTATTTATAGGACTTTTGATATGCTGGGTGATCGCCTTTACTGTATTATAATAATCGGGCGATCGCCTTTTAGCACATGGGCTTGTTCCCTTAAAGTCCGCGGCTGCTGCTGGCAGCCAGCTGTACGGTCCAATGGGGAGCCTGCACGTGTCCTGAGTAGCTGTCGCGGGCGGTCCTACTGACAACTTTCGGCGCGCCTGTCGGTAGGTGAGGTAGGTGACAGGCTGTGGTCAAAGGTCTTGTCTGTCAGCAAAGATCTTGTCTGCGAGCGCCTTTTGTGGATCTGCATGTGGGTGCTGTTCTGAGATCCAGTCTTCGATGACTTTGACGGGCGATCATCCCTGCTCGGAACGTAGGTAGATTGCCCTTAGCCGGTCACTAGAGTCGATCGCCAGCTGCCAAGGGGCGATCGCCTTGGGAGTCGATCGCTAGGTACCTTATGGTGGTCTGGAATCTTCGATTGGGCGAGCTAAACATAGTTTGACTGGTGTTGACTTGGTCGCTCGGCCTTATCGTCGATCGCCTGTCGGGATGAATAAATCTTGACACAACAATTGCCCCCCAGCTTGCTCCTATGTTGAAAACGTGGGGTGAGGTGGTTCTCTTGGCGATCGCTGAACTTTTGACGAGCGACTACAGGCTTAACCGATCCGCGATCGTCTTTGAGCTGATATATCCTGAGTTTGGACGACCTGGTTGGCCGCTAAACTGCACGGGAAATGGCAATGGGCGTGGAAAAGTCTCCGCGCACGTGTCGGGCTTCCGTTGGAGGATATCAACGGTCATTAATGACTCTACCGACGCGTCCTTGAAAAGACGCGTACGCGGGTCTCGAGGGAGTCAATAAATGCGACGTTTGGGATCCGACCCCTGAGATTTTCCCTTATTGCAAACGAGTCCCTGCCATCTCCTATAAAAGGGCGCAGTGTTGCAGTCTTCGTCCTCACGCGCACTTACTGGAGAAAGAAGGACTTGCTGAAGATTTTTCTGAAGATCTTAGTGTCGATCGTCGTTCGATTTCACCTTCGGGTAAGAAAAATCCTTTTCTCCTTTTCTTTCTTTGAGAATGGCCGGAACGTCATCATCACATGGAGTGGGTACCAGTTCCGCCGCCGGGACATCGACTGTACGGGGAGGACCTTCTTCCGACTTCCACCTGGAGATGGCGGCTGAGGCTATTCGGGTCGGAATCGACCCTGATGAAATCGAGGCTTTATTTAATAAAGCCGACGTCGCTAAGAAAGCGGCTGCTGAAGATAGACGATCGCAGATAGAGAGAGATCTGGCGATTAGGGCCTACTGGGAGCAGCATAGCACTTTCGGCCGGGCCTATAAGGCTTTTGCTGAGATAATGAAGAAGTTGGCCGGTCCGACTCCGAGATTCGATTTCCGGGGATACTCGGTCGCCTACCCTTATTAGCTTCCCAAACGGTCGCAGTACCGGGTTGCGCAGTGATCTTTGTGGTCGCTTGGCCAAATCCGGAGTTCGACGATCAGGAAAGATCTGGCCGTCTGGCGGAGAATGAGCGAGCCGATCAGCCTCCGATCGGTATGGTCGCCGTGAATGAGGCGATTATGGAGGCCGGGCTGCGCTTCCCTCTATCTTTTGCTGTCTCCCACCTGCTGGCCGCTTGGAACGTGGCGCCACTTCAGCTGACGCCGAACACCTGGCTCCAAATTATCTGCACTCTCACTCTTTTCGGCGGTCACCGCCTGTACCGCCTCCCATCGCCGTTGGAGATGAACCATTTGTTCAAGCTGACGGCTCAGAAAGGGTCGGTCGGCGGTTACCATATTCAGGGCCGATCTGGTCGGGTAATCCATGGAGTCCCAAATAAGGCGCGGGGCGATCCGATGAAGTGGTTGTGGGTCGCCGGCAAGTGGAGGGCTTCCGCGAGCGATAATCCTTCGGGCGAGCAGGATATCCCTATTGAGTTTCGGGAGAGGAATCCCGCTAAGGGTTTAGACTCTCCCTTCATTCGGATGCGTTTTGGACTGATCTAATTTGATTTCGGTTTTACAGGTTTTCACATTCCGGCGGTCGAGGAGCTGCCTTTTGACTTCCTGGTTGTCTGGGAGCGGATACGGAGCTTGTCGGACGACGACCTTGACGCTAATCGGATCAATAAGGAGAGTCGTTGGTTGTCGGCTCGACTATTCCGTTTCCCGAGACATCTCTCGGTACCAGGTATGAGTTTCTGCGACCTTCACTTTACAGGCGATCGCCTTACTTGAGGAAAGTATCTAACTGTTGATCGATCGTCTTAACTGTAGAGGTTCGCTTTCCTCGCTTTTTGGAGCCCCCACCGGAGATCGCCATGTCGAATCCTGGAGTTCTAGGCCGTCTCCGCCACAAGAAGTCGTCTCGGGCCCCACCTGCTGCGTTGCCAATTGTTCCGGAGGCGGAACCTCGCGTGGAGCCGATCGTGGCTGAGGAGGAAGTTCCGGAGGAGGGGCTTCGAACGAATCGTAAAAGGCCGAGGCCGGAAGAAACTCCAGTTCCTGCCCCTGGCAATGAAGTGCCCATCGCCGCGCCTCCGATCACCGTTCTCGCTCCGGAGAATGAGCCGCCCTCTGCGGCTTTTATGCGAGAGATGGCGATCGCCGACGCTGAGACTCTTCGAGGGAAACCGTATTTCGGTCGTGACCCCGAGAGGGCTGAGAGGTAGACTGCATTTTTGGGTTGATACTTGCAATTGCGTAGGAGTTGTGTTAACTTTGTTGTTTTGATGTAGGATCCGTCGCACAAATCCATCTTGCCCGCCGATGGTGTTGGACTTCCTAGCCAGCCGATCTCCTCGCCAGTCCTGTGACATCCCGCAATACGTCAGCAAGGCCGCTTCCGCTCTGCCGAAGGCCTGGACGACCGATCTGGATGCGATCGCTGTTAGGATTGTATACTGCAAAGCATACTTTATGCTTGTATTACCCAATTTCCCTGTTACTACCTATGAGGATATTAATTACACTTAATCACATGATTTGCATATTAATTCACGTTATGGTTATGCAAATGAAATGTCTAATTATTTTATATTGTAGATAATGTGGTGTGTTGGTGTCACACGGAAGATCACATTATCGGTGCCTTATAAAATAATATAATAGTTCACAACCTATATAATTATTAGACAAATTATATAAAGGGTTGTAGTGTATGCTTGAGAATAGTTGGTCTTGACTATTAGCATATATTAGCGTATTTGTATACGTTGAACAGGATCGAGGTGAGATAGTGTCTTCTGTACTGACTGTAAGAAGAACGTAAATCTCGGATAATTATTATTTCTTAATTCTAAGTATATAATATTTAATTGTGTATTTATAATAATTATTGCTTTGATTTACCATAGGTGAGAGTCAAAATGATCGACTCAATAAGCCTCGTATCTTGGGCAATAATATTGTTTATACGACAATTATTATTATTACTAGAAATCGTGTCCCGACTCATGCGGGTTGATGATGTCCCCTTGAGGAGCTCGATAATGATTATTATATTAAACTCTGCAGGTGGATTTAATTCCGATATAATAATAAGGTTCGAGTGGTACTACTCTTGGATAAGATATTAATTAATTAAAGTCACGTAGCTTATAATTAATTAATGGACATTCGATATCTTAAACACGGGAAATAATATATTTAATAAGGAGCCCAATTTCGTAATTTGGGATTTTGGTAGGAAGTGCAATATCAACTTTTTAGTGGACTAAGTTGATATTAATTGATTCATCATATATTAGGAAGAGTTCTAATAAGGTAAGATGAATTAATTGGGAGTCCTTCCATAATCCTCCTTTAGATCCCTAGTAGTAGTCCAAGAGCCTATAAATAGGACATTATGGGGCTTGGCCGATTTTATCACATACTTGCACAAGGAATTTCGATTTTTCTTCTAAGTGTTTAATTGTGGATCTTGACTTGTGTCTTTGATTCCACAATTGAGATAACACTTTAATTCTTGCTACATATCGGAATTACTTGAAGAAAAGAAAATCGAGAGTTGTGAGGCATAAGAATTCGGCCGATCCATAAGGTGTCCAAGCAAGATCCGATAGCTCGTTGCCCACACAACGTCCGGTTCAAGGCGGATCATACTCTAGAAGATCTGAAGGTAGAAATACAAGGCGATCAAGAAGGAAGTAACCAACGCGCTTCAAAAGGTAATATCCTATGATCTTGGATCTAGATTAGGATATTTTAGTTAATCAACATATTTAATTAATAAATAATAAATAATATTTAAATTGCTTATTAATCTTAGTAGTTAATTAATTAGCATGCCTAAATAGATCTAATGCTCGTAGATGCGTAAAACGCCATTATCAACTTTATCAAACTTCGCTTCCGCTGCGTTTTACTTTCCAACAATTGGTATCGGAGCCAGATTTTAGGCTTTTGCTATTTTAATTAATTTTAGTGATTAATTAATAGCAATTTAAATATTCATATATTTTGATATTGGAATATTTTGCTAGATGTGTTCTTGCAGGTGATATGATCCAATTATCATGGTTTATATGAATGGTGCATTTATTTATTTATTTTTATTAATTATGCAATTGTTGGTTTGGCCCGATTTTGAGGCATGTAATGGTTTTTCCCGTGAGAAAATCCGCGGGTAGTTCTAGGTGGTTTTATTTTTTCGTGTAAATCTTGATGTAATTTCGATGTATTTTATTTTGTATAAAATTGTAATCGAATTTAGAAAAGACGGGATCGCGAAAAAGAGCGTAACCGGCTAACGGATCGCCGGCAAACCGCAATGCGATCGATAGAAGCAGCGCCGCTGAGCAAGACACGGCCGCTGAAGCAGTACCAAGTGATGCGGCACTGTCCGGCCGGTTATTGTTCGGGCCGGTGGTCCAGCTTTAGTCCGGTCGTTTTCGCTCGTTAAGCGTCCGTTGGGAAGTCGGGATTTAAAATTAAATTTTTTTATGTAATTAATTTTGCATAAAAGTAAAATTTTAATTTTGAAAATCCACGGCTACGGGAGAAGCGACGAGATGCTTGATTCATGGGAGAGATCGAGTCGAAGATTTTCTCGGATTCAACTCAAGGAAGAAGACCATGATAATTGGATAAATTTAATTATCCATGCTTTATTTTGGTTTTTATTGTTTTGATGTATGGCATGTATGGATGTATGCGTGATATGTTTCCTTGCATGTTAGGACGAGAAAATTAAAAACCTTAAGGCTAAAATAACTAAGTGATTAAATTGATTTATTTTTTTTTTAATTAAAATTAAATTGGCCTCCATAATTAATTTAAATTATGAAGTAATTAGCATGCGCGTTGACATTAGAGTCTTCCTCCATATCGGATGTGCTAATTATAGGTTCACTAGTTTTAAATTTCAAAATGATAACATAAGGTAAATATTACTTTTTATGATAGGACCTCTCCATCTGTAGGACTATTATTTAAAAGATAATATTTTAAGGATGTTAAATTATGGTGTTCACTTAGGTGTATTAATTAATAAGCTCCCCATCAGAGTCTATGTTAATTAATACATGGCCAAGAGGAACCAACTATTAATTTTACTTGTCATAACGTAATTTGACTAGATAGTAAAATTAAAGACGTAAAACTCTACTTGAAAAATGTGTGTGTAAACGTCCACACGATCGTGGCTTGCATGTGCGGATTTTTTGAGGTGTTGGTTGCTAGCATATATATTGTGTTTTGAGGTTTTTCGATATATTTTGCTATGCATTATGTGATGGATGTTTTTAATTTTTATTCTCAGATGTCTTTCAATCCACTAGCTGTTATTCTCAAAGAAAATAAACTAGATGGCACTAACTTTGCCGATTGGAAAAGAAATCTTGATATTGTCCCGATCACGAGGGGCATAAGTTTGTCTTAATCGAGGAGAGCCCTCTAGAACTGTAACCGGATGCCACTCCCGAAGAGTTGGTGAATTCGAAAATGGAAAAAGTCTCGATGAGATGGCTCATTGTTACATTTGGCTTCACCGACAAATGTATTGCGGATCGACATCGACGATGGGTTCGGCCGCGAAATGATGAAAAGTCTCACCGAGATGTTTGGTCATCGTAACTGGGCGGCTAGACAAAATGCTATGAGGGTATTGATGACAACCCAAATGTCCAAGGGACTCGGTGAGGGATCATGTTCTAAAAATGATGTCTCATTTGAACGAACTGAGCATACTGGGGGCTACTATCGATGCGGAAACGCAGGTCGATATTATCTTAGGCAGCTTACCTAGAAGCTTTGAGCAGTTCCGCCTTGACTACAATATGAACCGTAGGACATATAGTTTGGCGGAACTCCTGACAGAGCTTCAGTCTGCTGAAGGTCTCTTCAAACAAGGTTATCATCAGATTCTTGCGGCAACCGGTGCTACTTCTTCCAAACCCAAATGGGGAAAGAAGAAGAAGCAGGTTGGCCAGAAGCAAGTGGCAACCCTCAAGGTGAAAAGCAAGGCTCCTCACCCCGAGGCGAACAAAAAGCCAAAGGGAAAGTGCTACAAGTGCGGTCAGAAAGGACATTTTAAAGCGGACTGCCCTACTCTTAAGAAAGGTATGTCTCGTGCACTAGTAGTCAAAACATGTTTGGCAGCTTGTTCTTCCACTTCGTGGATAGTTGATTCAGGCTCCACTGATCATGTTTTCTTTGACTCGCATGGTTTTCAGGTAACCAAGCGGCTTAGTGCGGGCGATATTACCATCAAGCTGGGCGATTATTCCGTGCTTATGGTCATTGCGGTGGGAGTCGTGCAGTTGAAGATTAATGATAAATTATTAGTTCTCAATAATATATTATTAGTACCAGATTTTAGAATGAATTTAATTTCGGTTTCTAAATTAAAAAGCGATGGTTATTCAGTTTCTTTTGATGATGATGCCATTATTAAGAAAAGAAGCGGTGAATATATTTGCAAAGGTACTTTTAATGATGGACTATATGTCGTTAATACTGCACAAACTCCTATGCATAAATCACTTAACTCTTTGTCTAAACCTAAAAAGAGAAAAGAACCTTCAAGCATAAACCAAACATATCTGTGGCATTTACGGTTAGGACATGTAAACCTTAGAAGGATTCAAAGATTGGTAGATGATGGCCCATTGGATGATCTCCAAGTTGAGTCATTTCCAATTTGTGAATTCTGTCTGGAAGGTAAGATGACCAAAAGGGTTTTTAAAACCAAGGGAAACCGTGCTCAGGATGTGTTAGAATTGGTTCATACGGATGTATGTGGTCCAATGAATATCCAGTTAGGGTGGTTTCGAATACTTCATCACGTTTATAGATGATTATTCGAGATATGGATACATCTATTTGATGCGACGTAAGTCTGAAGCCTTTGACAAGTTCAGAGACTTCAAGGCTGAAACGGAGAAGCATCATGGGAAGAGTATCAAGTCGCTACGATCTGATCGTGGTGGCGAATACCTTAGTGGAGAGTTTTTGGATTTCTTGACGAATGAGGGGATTTCGTCCCACCTCACAGCGCTGGGAACTCCACAACAAAATGGTGTGGCTGAAAGAAGGAATATGACTCTTTTAGAAATGGTTAGATCAATGATGAGTTATTCAGATTTACCTATTTCGTTTTGGGGATACGCCTTAGAAACAGCGGCGTACATTCTAAACTTGGTGCCTTCGAAATCAGTTCCAAAAACACCCACAGAACTGTGGAGTGGGCGTAAGCCCAGTCTAGGACATGTTCGGATTTGGGGTACTCCAGCACATGTGCTGAATAAGGAAGCTGATAAGTTGGCATCTCGTACAGAAGTGCGAGTGTTTGTAGGATACCCTAAGGGAACGAAGGGTGGCTTGTTCTATAGTCCCCAGGATCAGAAGGTCATTGTTAGCACCAATGCCCGATTTCTGGAAGAGGATTATATGATTAGTCACAAGCCCATGAGCGAGATAATTCTGGAAGAGCTGAGGGGCGAGACTCCGTCTATACCAATCGTACAAGCGCCAACTAACACTGCACCACGTATCGATTCTGAAACTTTTACACCAACTCAGGATTTGCCTCGTCGTAGTGGGAGGGTTGTTCGTCAGCCCGAACGATTCATAGGCGTGGGAAAGTCTTCGGACTCAATCCCAGACGAAGATGAATCAGTTCCCTGGACCTATAAGGAGGCAATCCAAGATAAAGATGCTGACTCCTGGCAAGAAGCAATGGAATCAGAAATGGGATCTATGGATTCCAATCAAGTGTGGGAGCTAGTAGAGCTACCTGATGGTGTACAAGCCATTGGGAGTAAATGGGTCTACAAGCGAAAGAAAGGACGTGATGGGAAGGTTGAAACCTTCAAAGCGAGGCTTGTTGCAAAAGGTTACACTCAGAAAGAGGGTATCGATTATGATGAAACCTTTTCGCCGGTAGCCATGCTTAAGTCAATCCGGATTCTTTTAGCTATAGCTGCGCATTTGGATCTGGAGATTTGGCAGATGGATGTCAAGACTGCATTCCTGAATGGAGTCTAGACAAGGAAATCTATATGCGCCAAGCAGAGGGATTCATTGCTAAAGGAGAAGAGCACTTGGTGTGCAAACTTAAGAAATCCATTTATGGACTTAAGCAAGCATCTAGATCTTGGAACACTCGTTTTGACGAAGTTGTCCAGTCATATGGATTTGTCCAATGTCCGAGTGAGAGTTGTGTGTATAAGAAATGCGATGGAAACGTGTTGGTGTTTCTTGTACTGTATGTAGACGATATCCTTCTGATTGGAAACAACGTGAAGGAATTGTCGGACGTACGGGTATGGCTGTCTGAAAGCGATTCGATATGAAGGATCTAGGAGAAGCAGGACACATCCTTGGAATCGGGATCTTTCGTGATCGGAAGAAAAGGATGTTGTGCTTATCCTGCATCCTATATCGATACTGATCTTTGACGGTTTAGCATGGAGAATTCCAAGAAAGGTTTTCTACCTTACAGGACATGGAATTCAACTATCTAAGAACATGTGTCCTAAGACACAAAAGGAGATAGATGACATGAAGATGGTCCTTATGCATCTGTGTGGGAAGTCTCATGTATGCTATGCTTTGCACTAGACCGGATATCTGTCATGCGGTGGGCATGGGCTAGATATCAGTCAAACCAGGACTGTGACACTGGATTCTTTGTCAAGCACATACTCAAGTACCCGAGAAGGACTAGGAGTACATTCTTGTATATCAATCGACGACTGCTTCCTGGTGTGTTACACTCGACTGCATTTTTCATCGGACAAAGAAAAGTCCAAGTCTACTTCGGGTTATGTGTTTAGCACGGGAGGTGGAGCCATTAGTTGGAGGAGTGTGAAGGTAAATGCATCTCGGACTCTACCATGGAAGCGAGTACGTGGCGGCCTCTAAGGCGACCATGGAGCGGTGTGGCTCAAGTACTTCTGCAGACTTAGATGTGATTCCCGATTTGCCAGAGGGTATTACACTTTATTGTGATAATACTGGTGCAGTCGCAAATTCAAGGGAACCACGAGCCCATCAGGCAAGTAAACATATCAACCGCAAGTACCACATCATACGACACTTCGTAAAGGAAGGAGACGTAGTTGTAGCCAGGGTTGCATCGGAAGATAATCTTGCTGACCCTTTCACGAAAGGCCTACCTTTAAAAGTTTTTGAAAGGCATGTGGAAGGAATGGGATTACGGTGTATGGCAGCATTGCTTTGAGTATAAGTGGGAGAAATGAGAGACTATGTAATAGAGTAGTATACTTAAAAGCATGCTTTGAGTATAAGTGGGAGATTGTTAGGATTGTATACTGCAAAGCATACTTTATGCTTGTATTACCTAATTTCCCTGTTACTACCTATGAGGATATTAATTACACTTAATCACATGATTTGCATATTAATTCACGTTATGGTTATGCAAATGAAATGTCTAATTATTTTATATTGTAGATAATGTGGTGTGTTGGTGTCACACGGAAGATCACATTATCGGTGCCTTATAAAATAATATAATAGTTCACAACCTATATAATTATTAGACAAATTATATAAAGGGTTGTAGTGTATGCTTGAGAATAGTTGGTCTTGACTATTAACATATATTAGCGTATTTGTATACGTTGAACAGGATCGAGGTGAGATAGTGTCTTCAGATCGACCGTAAGAAGAACGTAAATCTCGGATAATTATTATTTCTTAATTCTAAGTATATAATATTTAATTGTGTATTTATAATAATTATTGCTTTGATTTACCATAGGTGAGAGTCAAAATGATCGACTCAATAAGCCTCGTATCTTGGGCAATAATATTGTTTATACGACAATTATTATTATTACTAGAAATCGTGTCCCGACTGCAAGTGCGGGTTGATGATGTCCCCTTGAGGAGCTCGATAATGATTATTATATTAAACCCCGCAGTGGATTTAATTCGATATAATAATAAGGTTCGAGTGGTACTACTCTTGGATAAGATATTAATTAATTAAAGTCACAAGAGCTTATAATTAATTAATGGACATTCGATATCTTAAACACGGAAATAATATATTTAATAAGGAGCCCAATTTCGTAATTTGGGATTTTGGTAGGAAGTGCAATATCAACTTTTAGTGGACTAAGTTGATATTAATTGATTCATCATATATTAGGAAGAGTTCTAATAAGGTAAGATGAATTAATTGGGAGTCCTTCCATAATCCTCCTTTAGATCCCTAGTAGTAGTCCAAGAGCCTATAAATAGGACATTATGGGGCTTGGCCGATTTTATCACATACTTGCACAAGGAATTTCGATTTTTCTTCTAAGTGTTTAATTGTGGATCTTGACTTGTGTCTTTGATTCCACAATTGAGATAACACTTTAATTCTTGCTACATATCGGAATTACTTGAAGAAAAGAAAATCGAGAGTTGTGAGGCATAAGAATTCGGCCGATCCATAAGGTGTCCAAGCAAGATCCGGTAGCTCGTTGCCCACACAACGTCCGGTTCAAGGCGGATCATACTCTAGAAGATCTGAAGGTAGAAATACAAGGCGATCAAGAAGGAAGTAACCAACGCGCTTCAAAAGGTAATATCCTATGATCTTGGATCTAGATTAGGATATTTTAGTTAATCAACATATTTAATTAATAAATAATAAATAATATTTTAATTGCTTATTAATCTTAGTAATTAATTAATTAGCATGCCTAAATAGATCTAATGCTCGTAGATGCGTAAAACGCCATTATCAACTTTATCAAACTTCGCTTCCGCTGCGTTTTACTTTCCAACAATCGCTCGTCAGCGATCGGGGAGTACGATGCAGGCTGTTCTCGCCCTTTCTCTCCAGACGGCGACCATGGCTGTCCAGGCTGCGCAGGAGTTTGAGGGGCGGCCTTCCACTATTCGCCTGCAGGCGGATCTTGAGGCGGCTCGGAAAGAGAACGCCGAGTTTGCCGACAAGATCGTGGCGATGGAGAAGGACTCTTTGGAGGCAGCCAAGCGGGCGAGCCACGAGCTTGAGCTGGCAAAGAAGGAAACCGAGTTGTCTCGTTTGGCGGTTGACTGATTTCGGGACCAGATGCTGAATGCCGTCCGGGCGCAGAAGGTTGCTGAGGAGGAGGCCGATCGCCAGAAGGTGACGATCGCTCGGTTGACTAGCGAGCTGGCGGAGTCGAAGGAGAAGGTTGCTGCGAGGGAGGCCGAGCTCCAGGGGTCGCAACAGGCGATGGCGGAGCTGAAAAGAGAGGTAGAGGCGACCAAGGCTGGCCCCTTTCAAAACTTGGAGTTTTTCAGCGAGTTCGCCTATTATATGGCGTTCGCCGACTCGATCTGAGTAGCTAAGAAGGGAGGTTTGGAGATCGGGCCTCTTGCTGAGAACTTCAAGGCGTATGCGTTGGAGCATCCTCTCCATTCAGCTTTCTCCTTGCCGATCTTGGATCTTGCGGACATCGGCGTGGATTTGAGCTGGTATCCGACTCCGACCAATCTTGCTCATCCCGACGCTCCGGAAGTTGAGGGGACCGCACCGGATGCTGATGGCGATGGCCAGGCAAGGGCCTGAGGCACTTCATTTTTGATGTTTTAGCTTATTTCCTTGTAATTCGTAGCTTTCTTTTGTAGCATTTAGGCCTTCGGGCGACCATGTACTCTGATCTTTTCAAGTAATGAAATGAACGTTTGAATTTCTGACTTATCACTTGAATGATTGTTATTTTTGAGTCTTTGTTTGACTTTGTACAAATGTGTGAGGAGAGATCGCTATGCAGGGTAGTTCCAAATGAATTGATAAACTCATAAAGATAACTTTTACAACAAATTCGATCACTGCACAACATCTGAAAAATGACGATCTCCGTATGTGGTTGAATAGGGACGATCGTCGTATGGGCAGTCCGCACTCTTCCCCCTTGTTTTTATTCACTTAGTGGAAGTAAGGGGATGAAAATAATTCGTTGAGTGAGCGGTCTTCAACTTTGTCGAATCCTCGAGGACGATCGTCCGTCTTGAGGAACCGTGCACGATCGCGGAGTTCGATGGACCGACTCCCTGATCATGTCTTGATGCGCGAAGACATTGAGTGTCTCGTGACTCACTTTATTATGAGGGTCCTCTGTTAGGCTGCGCCTCGCCTCGTATTTAAACGAAGGGCGCGCGGTGTCGGTCTAGAGGAGTCCTTGCGCGGGGCAGCGTCGGATGATTCAACTCCACACCCGCGGCTTGTTTAGCTCTGCTTCCACCTCGGCCCACCATGAAGATGGCGAACCTCGACGCTGTACGTTGAGACGGGGGTTGTGGCACGTCGCATTGTCCGGGTTCACCACGTTAAATGATGAACCTTTGAGGGTGAGCGATCGTGTCCACTGATTAATTTTGGAGGGCCCTTAGACTACGCCGGCCTCGTATTTAAACGAAGGGCGGGCGATCTTGGCCCAAAGGGACCTTGCATGGCCTAAGCAGTCGGTTCCATCGACCACCAGGACCATGGCTGCACTCTTCCACCTTGGATCGTTATGTAGATGGAGACCTTCGACGGTGTACGTTGTGCGGGGGAGGCGATCTTGTGCCTTAGTCCATCATGTTAGATGGTGAACTGTGGATGGCGAGCGAGTCCTCCAGTTTCTTAAATAAAGAGGGTGATCGGGGAGACTTCCGAGGTCCCCTTTTCTTGATTGAAGCATGTAGAGACGGTCGCCGAGGTTGATCCAGGGGTCGGCTCGTATGAGCTTTCCAGCCTGTTTTGTGTTCGACTCGGACGATCGTGTATAGAGATTGGTAGGGGCTTTGGCTAAGCCAATAAGCTGTCCAACTTGCCTTCCTCGAACAATCTCCAGAGCTGTTTGAGGAGGTCGCGGCATTGGTTGGTGCTGTGGCCGGGACTCTTATGGTAGGCACAATATTGATTGTTGTCCAGGTGACCGTGGTCCCTTATCGCCTTTGGCTTTTTGAGCTTTTCGTGCCCCTTGATGGCATAAAAAATATGTGCCGGAGTTCGGTTGAACGTATGGAGGAGATGGGCTTCCATGTCCTCGAAGGCCTTGAGATCTCCGGGTGGCTTGGCGATCGCCTTCTTTGCTTTGGCGATCGCTATATTCTGGAGAGGAGGTGGCGTTTCCTCGCCTAGGCGGAGGGTGAGTAGCCTTTGCCTGTCCAGAAAGTTGGCAGCCTTAGCGCGGAAGATCGCGTAGGTTGGGGGAATATCCTTGGTGAGATGTCTAAACATGGGAGAATGACCGTAGAATCCCCCCATGATCGAGAAGAGAGCGAGCTCGTCACTGACGGGTTCGCCGGTGAGGATGATTTCGTCTACTCGGTCAATGTAATCTGCGTCGGTTTCGTCTTTCCCCTGCCTGATTTTCATCACGCGGTGGGGGCCTTCTGGTCTGGCGACCTTGTTGGCGAAGTATGACGTGAATTCATTCGCCAGTTTCTTAAAGGAGGTGATTGATCGTGGTGGTAGTGAGGCGTACCACCTATAGGCCATCTCGCCCAATGTTAACGGGAAGATCCGGCACTTGGTTGCATCAGATGCCCCACACCCAGTCATGTAGATTCGGAATTTACTCAGGTGGGTTTTGGGGTCCGATCTCCCCTCATACAGAGGTGTTTTGGGAGGAGCGATCGTTGGTTGTATGGGGGCAAGCTCGATGTGGACCGCGAGTGGCTCGGTCGGCCCGGTGATCTTTTTGCTGGCGCTTGCCCCAGTCTCCAAGAGTGCTTTCATCTCGTCGAGTCAAGGCCAGATAGCGACCATCGTCGTGGCCTGGCCGCCATGGCTCGGCGCTCGAGCAAAGCCGAGGAGATTGAGTACGATCTCGGCGACGGACGGAGTCGATGGCCGACTCGCATTCGGTGAGGTGGGTAGGCCGAACTCCCCGTGACGGATTCGGATTCCGTCTTTTCGTGGTTGGAAATCAATGCCCTTGCCGCCAGGATGGGTCACGCCCCAAGCGATTGAATATGGATCCGTCCGGTCGTGCGAGAGCCTTTTCTCGCGAATTGGGGCTTTCTGACGATCGCTCGCTCAGTAGCCCGTTGAATTTCCGTTTTCCCATGCGGCGGACGATCGAGGGAGTTATCGCGGGTGACGCGCATGCTCTCCGTCGCTCCTCTAGGATGGCCATAGCCTCCTCGATCTGTTCCTCGGTTTGGAACTGATCGAGTGAGAGGTTGGGGCAATCTCTCGGGTGCGGGATCGAGAGTCTCGCGTTCGCGCTTCCCCTCGCCGGGCCGGGTTCGAACTGAGCCGGGATATGGTGTCCGGCGGTTCGGAGAGTGGCTTTCTTCGATGCACCGGTGGATGTCATGATTCTGAAGGTTTTCTTTGAAGCGCAGTGAGTGTCACTTCAAGTATATGTCCCGAGAACAGTGAGTGTTCTTCGGGACGGTAGGAATAAAAATTTGAGGGTTAGATGCCCTCCTTCTAGCGCCAATTGTTGCTACCCAAAATATTATCCGGAGATAGATATTGCTGGAATGGATGGATAGCAAACAAATGCAAGAGCACTTCCATGAGAAAGATAAATAACACAAGATTTGCTGGGGTTGTTAGTCCCGGACTTGAATGCTCTCGCGAGATAATATTAATACTAATATTCGGGGATACAAGTACTAATGTAAGAATACAATTACAATGAGTGTAAAGATTCTTGTTATCTTAGCTAGTGAGCGTGTTGATTGCCGGAAGAACCAGATTTGATGCTCTGTGAGTTCTTGTAACAAAGGAGATGAACAGTCGCGGCGGTGAGAGATCGACAGTCTCTCACGGCGAGTATTAGCTGGATGCTTGAGCTCCTGGGCTTATGAATCTCTTGGAATCTATCTTGTGGAGACTTCCGGCCTCTGCCGATCGTCTTCTGGATGAGGGATTCGGAGAGAGAAGTCCTGAGACGGATTCCGGCGAGACAGCAGGGAGCTTGATGGTATGTATGTTCTACTGTATTTTCGTGAATGAATTCGGAATGTAGGTGAATGAATTGGGAACAATTCGGAACCTTTTTCCAGTAGGAGGAGGTTCTCTATTTATAGGACTTTTGATATGCCGGGCGATCGCCTTTACTGTATTATAATAATCGGGCGATCGCCTTTTAGCACATCGGCTTGTTCCCTTAAAGTCCGCGGCTGGCACACCAGACGGTCCAATGGGAGCTCGCACGCGTCCCGAGTAGCCGCTGCGGCGGTCCTATCGACAACTTTCGGCGCGCTGTCGGTAGGTGAGGTAGGTGACAGCCGTGGTCAAAGGTCTTGTCTGCACAAAGAAGATCTTGTCTCGCGCGCCTTTTGTGGATCTACACGTGGGTGCTGTTCTGAGATCCAGTCTTCGATGACTTTGACGGGCGATCATCCCTGCTCGGGACGTAGGTCGATTGCCCTTAGCCAGTCACTAGAGTCGATCGCCAGCTTCCAAGGGCCGATCTCCTTGGGAGTCGATCGCTAGGTACCTTATGGTGGTCTGGAATCTTCGATTGGGCAAGCTAAACATAGTTTGACTGGTGTTGACTTGGTCGCTCGGCCTTATCGTCGATCGCCTGTCGGGATGAATAAATCTTGACACAACAAATATTATAACAACAATATAAGTATATCAATCTCTGATGAGTGTATCGTTTGCTTGAAGTTGTTGTGGTGAAACAATACCATAGGAATGGTATTTATAGGCTTCTTCATCAAACTAGCCGTTAGCACCCTGAGCCTCTCTTACGTACGTTAAGGTCTCCATATTACGTACGTTAGCTCGTGTTACGTATGTTATTCCATCCTTGTTACGTACGTTAGCTTAGTCCAGTTTCAGTCCAGTAACATTCGTTTCCTCCTTTTACGTACGTTAATAAAACACCATTACGTACGCTACGTATGCGTCATTGCTGACGTCATATGTCCGTTGTAGCTTTTCTGACTTTGACTCCTCCAACGTTCATCTGGTTTGAACTCTGAAACACATCTTTACGTACGCTAACCATCATCTCTTACGTACGTTAAGTGGCTTAAATTACGTACGTTATAAAGCTTATGTTACGTACGTTAAGCTTGCATAAATACAACTTTTTGCACTTTGTTTCCTTCGATACATTGCTTCGCCTCTTTTGTTGTTTTGTTTTGTTTAACAACTTTAATCATCAAAACACCACTAAGCATGTATGGAACAAAATGTTCCAACAATCTCCCACTTTTTGATGATTACAAAAAAACACTTCGTCAATGGGATTTACCTGCAAAAATACAAATATATGTATACGTGTACAGACCAAAGTTTTCGACTTTGTCCGTTTCGTTAGTTTCTTCTCCCATTTCTTTTTTTTTGACTCCTTTCCTTTTCTTTTTCTTTTTCGAATTTTTAAATTTTCATCATCTTTTCGACGTCTCCTCATTTTTCTTTTCAACTTTATCTTTTCGACTTTTCTTCGATTTTCCCTCCCTTTCAGGGTTAATCCCATTCTTTTTCTTTTCTCCTTTCTCCCCCTTTTTGTTTTCATCAAAAAGTGTAATAAATGACAATAAAATGATAAATACCAAATTGATGAATATAACTATATGCATGAATAGGGTATAAACTCCCCCTGAAAATATTATCTCCCCTTAAAATTATTACTCCCCCTAAGTAAAATATATTTTGATAAAAAATAATTTTTGGGGATCCAACCTATAGTTGATTTTTCATTTGAAACATAGACGATATTTGAAATAATTGTTCCTTTAGGAACCCAAATCTTTTTAATTTTAATCGTCCGGCGTGGGCTTTTACAGTTAGAAATGTAATGCCCGATTTTCAAACATTTTTCGCAATGGGGTGCTTTTAAATTTAATGATTCGTTTTTAGAACGAGGTGTGAATTTCATCCCCTGTTTATTTAAAGTAAACTTTTGAAGCGAGAGCATATTTTCAAATTTTTCGTTTCCGAGAGTAAATTTTTCGTTAAATTTTTTAGCTCGGTTTGAATTTTAATAAGATCATCCTTTAAAATATTTTCGTTTTCAACGCATTTTGAATGATCGGTTTCGATAAATTTTTCTTTTTCAAGAATTTTGGAAATCTCATTTTTCAAAGATTTATTTTTAGATTTAAGGGATTTAATTTCGGATAAAGCATTTGAAAATCGGTATGCAGTAATTCAAATGCTTTAAATAATTCATCGTGAGAATTACTTACTTGGCTTTCGACGTCGCTATCGTCGAATGAACTTTGGGCCATGAGAGCGGGATTATTTTGATTGATAAAATCATCATCTTCGTCGTCATCGCTCCATATTGTAACGAGGACCTCCTTCTTGGGTTTAGCTCGAAATTTCTTTGCAAAGTGACCTGGTTTATCACAAAATCGACAATTGTTGTTGAATTTCTTAGATTCGTCCGAGATGTCATTCTTTCTCCGGTTTAATAAGGTTTGGAACTTATTAATATTCTTGGCATAATATGCCAATACTTCATCGCTATCATTCACCGGAATTTCTTCTCTCTTTGACATCTTAGCCTTCAAGGCTATCGATCTTTCCTTCAGTTTCGTCTTTGCATTTCGAGATTTAAAGACTATCTCGTAATTTATTAGTGAACCAACGAGGGCACTAAAATCAAGATTATTGAGATCTTTTGATTCCATAATCGTCGTAACCGTGTCGTCCCATTCAACAGGTAGTGATCTTAAGGTTTTCTTGACTTTTCCACTACTTGATAATAGTTTTCCAAATAAAGCAAGTCCATTTGTGATGACCGAAAATCGGTCGATCATGTTGGTGATGGACTCGTCACCCTTCATCATGAATAATTGATAGTCATGTAGAAGCATATTGATCTTCGTCTCCTTGACTTGAGTTGTTCCTTCGTGTGTGATTTCAAGAATTTTTCATATCTCTTTAGCACTTTCACACGATGAGATTCAATTGACCTCTTCCGGATTTAAGGCACAATATAAGAGTTGAATAGCCTTACAATTTAGATGGTCGTTCTTCCAATCCTCGTCATTATATTCTTCGAAACTTTTAAGAGATCCGTCGGATTTGATTGGAACTTTCGGGCCAAGACAAATGATCTTCCAAATTTCTATATCATAGGCATGAATGAAGATCGACATCTTTTTCTTCCACGTCATATAATTTGATCCGTCAAAAAATGATGGTCGGTTTAAAGCAAGACCTACGACCGGAGCAAATTGGAACGCCATTTGGATCTTCTCCTCGGATATTAAGCCACTTTATTGGAGGTACCGCTCCGATACCAATTGTTGGATCAAAATCGGAATTAGCGCCGTGGTGCGGAAGCGTAAATTAAATGGCGGAAATAAAAACGACACAAGGATTTATAAAGGTTCGGTTATAATCGAGCCTACGTCCTCTCTCGGTATCTTTTTCTATAGATTGAAGATAAAAATCTCTGCACCTCTCTTCTATCGGTCGAGTGATAACCGTTACAATCACGTCTTCTATTGGTCCGTGATAAACCACTCGTACTTGTCTTTGTGTCGGTCCAAGTTAACCGTTTTCCTTTTCTATCGGACAAGGAATCAACCGCTCTAGCTTTCTATGGGTACTAGATAAACCTCACGAAGATATTGATTGCGATTCTAATAATGCCGGATTGTTGATCCTAATAACACCGAATCCAATCGTATCTTTTCTTTTACCTCTCGTGTATATGTTGAATGTATAAACACTCAAACTAATAATATAAGCTCAATATCACAACAATAATATAAGTATATCAATCTCTGATGAATGTATCGTTTGCTTGAAGTTGTTGTGGTGAAACAATATCATAGGAATGGTATTTATAGGTTTCTTCATCAAACTAGTTGTTAGCACCCTGAGCCTCTCTTACGTACGTTAAGGCCTCCATATTACGTACGTTAGCTTGTGTTACGTACGTTATTCCATCCTTGTTACGTACGTTAGCTTAGTCCAATTTCAGTCCAGTAACATTCGTTTCCTCCTTTACATACGTTAATAAAACACCATTACGTATGCAACATATACGTCATTGCTGACGTCATATGTACGTTGTAGCTTTTCTGACTTTGACTCCTCCAACGTTCATCTGGTTTGAACTCTGAAACACATCTTTACGTATGCCAACCATCATCTCTTACGTACGCTAAGTGGCTTAAATTACGTACGTTATAAAGCTTATGTTACGTACGTTAAGCTTGCATAAATCCAGCTTTTTGCACTTTGTTTCCTTCGATGCATTGCTTCGCCTCTTTTGTTGTTTTGTTTTGTTTAAGAACTTTAATCATCAAAATACTATTAAGCATGTATGGAACAAAATGTTCCAACAAGTTTGAAGGTCGAGATTGAGTCCCGGTAATTGATGTTAAGTGTTAATGATTAGCGTAAATTTTTATAAGTTTTGTAATATTTGTTAAAACTATAATAATAAATTAATTTTCTAAAAGCTTCTACACACATCTGCATTCAAGAATCAAAGTATCAAACGGTTGCAAATTTATTTGGACACATACATTAAGTATCTTTCTTAGTTAGTAGATTTATGATCAAAACTAAGTAATTAGAAGAGACCATTCATATTCTTATAGAGGGTTACATTCTGCATATTGTTAGTATAAATAGTTTTGTTTTCATGTCAAACGATATATTAATCCAAACGAAAATAAGATAAAAACTCCTACCACTTTAACATGGTCGCATACTGAATATGAAGAAAAACCATTCATCAGCTAAGCTACAAGCAATGATGGACAAGAAGATTATGACGAAACCATGTTCTCAAGTAGTACAATATTTGATGTGACTTATTCGAAATGAGTCAAGTATTATTTGTAGATTATATGGATTTAGTATGTTACTTTTTATATCAAATAAATGTTGTCGGCTTAACTTGATGCCCAATTTTACCTATGAGGAGCTATTATCTCTTTTAACAAGTGAACAAAACCGACTCACATGTTTAGTAGATTAGTCTTTACAATGCTCATTAATGGAGAAGCTAATCAATTTTTGTTTAAAAAAATTGGGGTTAGACATAAGCAAAAAAAAAAAATAAGACATGTGCATCGCACGGATCTGAATTCCTTGTAATAATAATAATAATAGAAATAGTAATAAAGAATAATATTATACAGTATATTTGGACCTTTTAAGTTTTCATGATTATTTCATTTCCAAAGTACCAAATGTAATTTTAGAGAAAAATTTATTCTTCACAAAAATATTTAAATTTTTTCCAAATTATATACTAAATATGTAATGCACATGCATTGCATGCGCATATAGTCTAGTAATTATATATATATATATATATATAATAATAATAATAATAATAATAATAATAATAATATGTGCCTTTTGAATTTCACTTATATTATCAGAAGGTGGACTTGCTTTTGCTTTAGAATAATTGAGCCAAAAAATGATTCGAACCAAGAAAAAAAAACCCAGATATTTTTTTTTAGCATAGTAATTAATTCCAAATTCTTGAAAAATGTAGAATTCTTAACTTTTTATAAAGCAAAACTACAAAATACGTTTACCACATGTTTTTCTCCCAAACAGGATAGACATAGGGTGGCAATCGGATAATACGGATACGAATATGGTTATATCCGTATCCGAATTCGGAACCAGGAATCCGTATCCGGATCCGGGAATATCCGGGAAAATCTTATCCGAATCCGAATCCGGCGAATATTATCCGGATACGGATAATATCCGAATCCGAATCTGCAATTCTTGGTTTATTTTTCAAAAATAAATGGATGCAAAGGGATTTGAACCCACAACTCCTCTCTTTGTGGATTTTTAAAACCACACTCAAACCACTTGGGCTACTTGATTGTTGTGTTAAAGATAGAAATAATTATAGATAACTTAGTATAAACATATCACTTAATTAAAGATATACTAAGATCTCCAACCAAATTACTTATTTATTTTTTGAAAATTTGGGAATATCACTAAATTATAGTAGTGATCTACTAAGATCTAAAACCAAATTATATTTATAAAAAATTATATTATTATAAATATAAAATGTGTTATATTTTGTAATTATATATTAAAAATATATTAAAATTATATATTATATATAATTTATCTCGGATACGGATATTTTCGGATACGGGTGCGTCTATATCCATATCCGTATCCGGAATTTTCGAATACGAATAATATCCGTATCCGCTTTTTTTCGGATACGGATAATATTCGCTTTTTTCGGATACGAATACAGATATTTCGGACGGATATCGGATTTTTCGGATTTTTTTGCCAGCTCTAGATAGACATCACAGTCCGTGATGATTTTCATATATCCCTGAGTCTGCCTTGTTTTGTAAACGGTTCGGGATAAAATTTGTTCGTAACCAAATCATTAGGGACAATCTCGATACAGTCCGATTCAACCAAATAGGGCCGAGATTTGTACCACCATGAAATATAGGGGTATACGAATGCATAACTCGTGGAACTTCAATGGAATGAGTTGAAACGAACATAGTAAATGAAGTCAAATAATACTAATGAATTAAAAACGATATTGAACGAATTATATAGATGAAGTTCATTTTCAAAAAATCAAATAGAAATCATTACACATATAATCTTTACAATTTAATATCTAAATCTAATATAGTAATACTAGCACGTAACCTGTCGAATTTCGACGGGAAACTATTTTATGTTACAAAAAGTATAAACTTACGGAATAATGAAATATTGGTTGGAGTTCAGCCACCTGAAGTCTTTCACTGAGGCAAAACATGACGGCGAACCGAAATGATGAAGCCATGTGGATCCATTTATAATTTATATAATTGTACCCACCCCACATCCGATAAATAATTCGTCATCCATCTCAACAAACATCGAACATTACAAAATAAACGTTATGAATAAATAGTATAAATATCAAAAGATTAAAAATTTAATTTACCTATAAATATAGAATTTATACAATCCAGAAACTTATTTAGAATTTACATACGTGTATCCTTTCCAAACCAGAGTAAAAAGTAATTTTATTAACCTTTCTCGTCCCAAACTCGTATAGTTAAATCCGTTAATTACCCGAACTCATTCAAATGTATAAAATATCATAATAATTAAATATAAATTATTACAACAATTGGCTATTCGTCTAATAAATACATGGACATTACATAGTAAATTTTGTGAATAAATATTATAAATGATAAAAAATTAACAATTAAATTTTGATCGTGCATATACATACATACTAGCACCGATGGACACGCGATCTATGTGTAAAGTCATCTATGATTAGCATATTCTATAAAAATAATTGGTTAATTTTAGAATTCGAATTTATGTTTATTTTCCTCACAAATACGACCAATCTTGGTATTTTATTTTCTCTTGATTTTTCACCATTAAGGTTTATTTTGGTAATTTTTAATCGTATCTTTTTAGTTTGTGAATTTTATGAATTCACGAAGAGATTTAGTCGCCAAATTATCCCATTAGGAGTATATATAGATTTAGAATCATATGAGAATGGTTTTTATGTTGTGAATTTAGAATAAATCTGAATCATTGATCTGTGTGTGATGTACGGTTCAGATTGGTTTATGCATGCAATATATGTATTTCGTGCATCAAACTTGCAATACATAAAAGCTCTGGATTATATGCATCAAAATATCGATGCACTAAAATATTACATTTTATGCATACATTTTTGTGAGAATAAATCTAGGTCATCCATTTAATCAAGATCTATGGATCAAACTCATTTTATTTCTTAACTTAAATATCATTCTCACCAGAACCCACACACACACACACACACACACATATATATATATATATATATATATATATATATATATAATGAATTGGTTCAAATGGGAACCAATCCCTAAACCCTAAAGTCGGTTGTTCACCAGTATCACCATCGAAAGTTGGTGAGATTTTGACATCTTTGAAATCATGGCTTTATCTATTATACTAAAAGATTGAGTCCCCTTATAAATGTGGAGACTTTATGTGTGAGTACATTGCTTTAATATTCATGCTTAAGGTACATATGGCATACAATTAGTCCTTCGAATGTAGATGAATAGGAACTGCTCCCCATATTAATTGCAGAAACTGGAGTTAATAATAGAGGTGAATATGAAGTTCATCCCTAGAGTCTTAATAATTAAAAAAGTCTCTTCATATAATAGTCTTTTCATATCCGTGAGTTACACATACTATATACATATAAAAACAACAACCTCATCGGTCTTCTTTTTACAGAAACAAGATGAATTAATCTTAACATCACAAGAATCACATGGACCAACATGACACGTCTTGAAACAACAATGGCGTTGACAATTTAGAGGCTTAACACAGCGCTGTCCATATGTTATATGTGACTTCTGATTCTGATCAGAGCATTTTATAGCAATCATTTTCTTACCGCAAGAACACATCCTTGGTGGATCATAAACCTTATAAGGTGGACATGGACCAGGGTGGCATTGAACAACACAACGATGACAATGATCACCCTCATCATCATAAGATGCAGCAGCAGCAACAATGTCTTTGTCAAGCGCCTTTCCACAAGGCTCGCGGCAAGAATGAGGTGTAAGATACGGATCCGATGGTGGATCCTGCCTTTTTTCAGATAAACAAACATAACGGATCTATTTAAATGATGTAAGTTGGACCGAAACCCCAGGCATCGCCAATTAAACTCTTGATTTTTCTCAACAAATAAGTCTATAGAAGTAGGTGCATATGTTGTTCGAAAGAAACCAGACATGGATCTTGGGAGATTAGGGTTGTGTTTATGTCTTGACTGCACAAAAATAATGATAGGGTTTTCAAGACACGTTATGTGATTATGTTTTTATGTAATTTTGGATTGGGCTTAAAGAACTAAGGCTATAAGTCTCTAACCGTTGTTCTGGACTTCTGAATTTATACTTTGGGCCCAATGCGCCAATGTTGGAATAAAATTTATCAGTTGTGTTTTTTAGTCCATTTGTCCAAAGTTGTATTAAGTATTAACCCACCTCTATGTTGAATATAGTAAACATAAAAATTAGAATATTCAAACAAGGAAACTAATGCATCATTCTAACTTTTGTTCTTTAATAAAATTATAAAAGTATGTATTTAAATTGATTGACTGTGTTAAAGTGTATCAATTTCTTCCCCCGTGAATTCCCGGCATGTAGTATTAAGAAGAGTTTTAAAAATGTTATCAATTAGGTAAAGCATTACTATAAAAATAAAAAAATAAATCACACGTCTAAGGTGTGAGATTATAAGGATTTGACAAATTATACATATAAACATAGAGTCTAAACCCATTATACTATAAGCCCATTGTCCGAAACTTAGACTAGAAACATAGAAAAAAGTAAAGAAACACAACAAGAAGAACTAAACTATAAACTCAACAAAATAGTCACATCTACCTAAACATTAGCAAAATTCTTCCAACAATCAACAACGAGGGCTTGGAGGTCTAAGTTAGAATCCCAGGGCTTGCGTGTGAGTCGGTCTAAGACAGAGTATCTCTGATGTAACTTTAGTGGTGAGGCCAACGAGGAAGATGCAGAGGTTATGATTGCGGATCAGATCGTTCTCCGTACGGATAAGTTTAAGTATTTGGGTTCGATCATTCAGAAGGAAGGTGAGTGTGAAGATGATGTCACTCATCGCATCAAGGCGGGGTGGCTAAGGTGGAGAGCAGCGACAGGGGTCCTGTGCGACAAGAAAGTCCCTCTAAAGTTGAAGGGTAAATTCTTTAGAGCAGTAATCCGACCTGCAATGTTGTATGACTCCGAATGTTGGGCGATGAAGAAGTCGCTTGAGAGCAAGTTGGAAGCGGCTGAAATGAGAATGTTACGCTGGTCGTGTGGTCGCTCAATTTTAGATAGAATCTCGAACGGGGTCTTCAGGAACGCGCTAGAAGTGGCGCCCATTTCAGCGAAAGTTACGGAAGGGAGATTGAGATGGTTTGGCCACGTCCGCAGGAGGCAGGCGTCTGCTCCGGTGAGGAAGGTCGAGATTTTAGTAGTTGTCGGGGAGAGGAGGAGAGGCAGACCGAGGAGGACCTGGGAGGAGCAGCTGAGATTGGATTTGAAGGCCTTAAACCTTTCCGAGACCATGACTGTTGATAGGTGCGCTTGAAGGCGCCAGATCAGAGTTGTGGATTCTTTAGTTGGGAGTGGTGCTGTAGTTGAGAGCCTCAGGGTTGGGTTGTCTCGGTTAGCTTTGGCCTAGAGCATTGCATTTTTACATTTATTGTATATTTTATCCTATTGCCTTTTACGTGTGGTGTATTTTTGACAGGGAACTGTGCGCGGAGTCAACCTCTCTTCTGTTTGAGCAGCGTTCAACGGGAGTGAAGTAGCCAAATTCCTATTAGGTAAGTCCCATGTGGATTAAGCCATGGGCTCAGGTATGGTATTGAGTTTTTTCGTATCATATGCTTCCCTTTGTATTTTTTACTCAATATGTTGTTGTGCATTAAGCTGAGGGTCTTCACGGAAACAGTCTCCCTACCGTAATAAGTAGGGGCATGGTCTGCGTACATCTTGCCCTCCCCAGACCCTGCTCTGAGCGGGATATAGTGGGTATTCTTGGTTTGGTTTGGTTTGCTTCCAACAATCAACAAAAAATTTTGTAGTTTTTTTTTTCATCGCACGGGTTCTGCCCGAGTTATAAATTGATAACCCAAGAACCAAGATTTGAGTCTCACCATCATACTAACAACTTGGCAATTTACACAAACATTTGACGATGACAAGTTCTATGAAGCGATTGGTAACCCAAGAACCAAGATTTGTAGTTTTTTTGTGCATCGCATGGGTTCTGCCCGAGTTATAGATTGTTGTATATTTGAGCCATTACGCAACAAGTTTACACCAACATCACGCAACAAGCACTACAAGAATTAAACTATAAATCAACAACATAATTACCGCTACGTAAATTGTCAACAAAATAAACCAACAATCAACAAAATTGTCACGAGGCAACACAATATGAACAATTAGACAAATAGATTTTGATCAAAATATTGGGTTGTTAAAATCTTGAGAATGGCTAAAAAAAGTGTGAAATTTGTAAAGATTTTTCATTTGCGATAGAAAATGTTATTAGAAACATAGATAAAAAAGGAACCGGAACTACAACAACTGAACTAAAAAACAACAGTATATTATCAACAAACTAAACATTAACAAAAAATCTCCCAAGAATCAAGAAAATGTTCTACATCCAGCGTTATAACAAACGAGCAATTTACGTAAATATTACGCTTTCAACAATTTGATACAACCTCGGTGCATGAAAATGTTCTACATCCAGAGTTATAACAAACGAGCAATTTACGTAAATATTACGCTTTCAAAAATTAGACACAACCTCGGTGCATCGCACGGGTTCGTAAAATAATTGGGGAGTATTAATGACATCAATTTTGGAACATTTATTAGGGTTTTGCAATTTAGCCCTCACATTTTCCTGCAGCTTTCAATGTAACCCCAGAAATGTTGTATACTTCAATTTAAACCCATTTTGATTTATGATTCTTCGATTTTAACTCAGTCAGCTTCTCAACTCTTACAATTTGACCCCACTCAACTTTAAAACCTCCAATTCAGTCCCATTTTGACCAAGACATTAAAATATTGACCTTTCAATATTAATAATTAGTCCGATTTTATGCATATATATTTTAATTTCCGTCATAATATCGTAATATTTTATAATGATTAAAATATTATTACATGAAGACTTTAGCGAGGATTTACGGGCTTAAGACTGTGAGTCGAGCATCTCCATATTCAAGTCAGACATCATCATTTATTCGTGGGAATTTTCACTATCACTTTAATTGCTTTAATTGGATTGTATATGTGATATTCAATTCAATATGTGATATTCAATTCATGTTTAAAAATTGACGATACATGTTGTGAATCAGACTCACATGTATACGTGTAAAGAGTCTATCTTAAGATATATGTTGTTGCGGGGACGGAAATGATATATTACCCACTCTACAAGTCTCTAATTTCCCCCAACATCTTAATTAGATGGATTCTAATTGGACCCCTCATGTATAAATATGAGTCCCGCGAATAAAAACACGACATGTGTCATTCGGTACATATGTTGGGACCAATTTAGGGGTGTATAGCACAACTCTGCGGGGACACCTGCGCAACCTCAATATTCACATGCGTGCTCGATTCATGTTATATGTGGTATTTTGTGTATGTTTCATGTTGTTGCGGGGACACCTGCGCAACCTCAATATTCGTGTTATGCGTGCTAGATTCATGCTATACGTAATATTGTGTGTATGTATTCATGTTGAGGAAAAGATATGATAGATTATTCATTTTATGCTTTCCATGAGATTATATATTACTGTGATAAGTGAGATTTCCACGTGCCGGAGGAAGCTCACCCCCACCTTTATTGATCCCGCAGGTTAAACCGAGTCGGATGAACGAAGGAGCAAACCGAGAGGGCATATGAATTAAATTTTATAAATGATGTTTTTCTTATGTCAAATGTTTCGAAATTCTTTTGAGGAAACTTTTGTTAGAAATTAACAATTTATAATTTATTCTTCCGACGCAAATTTTATTTCGTATCTATGACGTGTTATTGTCTTAATTAAAGGTATTTAATTTATGTCAGTGTAGCGACTCGACTTTGTAGGCGTTATTCTTCGTCAAATTTACCTTTTATTTATTTTCCCCAATAATTACCCCTAGAAAGTCGGGGCGTTACATAGTGATATAACTTATATTACACACATTAACGCAACCTTGATATAAAGTATATAAACATCTGCACAAACATTACGTACAAAACACGTAGATATTCAACCAAAATCATAGTCGGTGCATCGCACAGGTTCGTAACGCCTCGTGTATATAGAAACTTTTCTTTCTCACCTTTTCCTTTAATGTAGTCTTTGTTTCTTAACTGCCAAACTCTTCTTTTGTCATGCGTCATTTAATGCATATCAAATCCGCATTAAATATTTTCACACTTCCTCCAATAGTATATGAATAAATATTTATCGAGTCTAACGGAACTTTGTTGTAGTTTCTTGAGAAGTGCTCTGCTGTAGCATTAATTTTCCACTTGTAGAGCCTACAACTTACCGATGTATCTTCTCTGTTGTATCCTGAATCATTGTAAGCTCGCCATCTGTTGTTTGACTCCAATGTCCTTCTTGTTGTAGTTTCTGACTGTTGTAGAACTACGCTGTAACTTTCGCACTTACCAAAACCCATATGATTATTCCCAATAATATTTTCATTTTTTGATAATGCCAAAATCCAATAAATTATAACTGAGCTAAAAGTTGAACAACTCTGTAAACATAGTAAGATTGTAGCATAATCGCTTAGATATGTCAACTTGATGTATGCACGGCTACATGAATGTTCTTATAACAATTGTGCATTGACAAACGTGAAAGTCCACATGTTGTAGTTATAAAAGAACGAATATAGTATATTTTATATATCTTAGTTCAGATGCCCATGTTTTTATTTTTCTAGATTTTTTTTCAAAAAATCGAACTACCTAAGCTCTGTTAGAAAAGGTCAAGTTAGTAACTATCTTATATGTGAACTGAGTGAATTAATAATTAATAAGAGACAAAATTATGAGAGAGAGAAGATAATAAAGTAAATAAAAAACTTATTTACCAAAGTAAAGCAAAAAAGTCATATCAAATAAAAGTGAGATAATCAACAATATCGAACTTTAAAGACTTTTGTTAATTCAAATTGTCAAAAGGTGGTTTAAGTAAAGAATTTAGAATGGAAGACGAATAAAAGTTTATTGTGATCAAGAGATCTTAATTAGTATATGGAAACTAAGATTGCGATTGGTCGTATTTTTATTCCATCCATTTTGATTTTCTGAGTTAATAGTGGCAAAAATATTTTAAAGAACGAAAATGGTAAATGGAGTGTGATTGAAAGTAGTTGAAAAAATAATGACTGGATGAGAATTTTGTGTGGTGTACTAGAATGAAAAATATAAAATTAAGAAAAAAATAAATAACATAGCGTTGTTTGGCAATTAACGATTAGCTGTCAGTTCTTAGTTGATTGATTAGTCGTTTTAACTAATTAATTGTATTAGCTGATTTATCTAGTGTTTTGTATTAATTATTTGTATAAAGATGTTTGGTAAATAACGGATAACTCAGAGCTACTTGATTGTATTAAATGACCAACAAGAATATATATTCAAACAGTTCATTACCTAGATAATTTTTATTCACTTCTTTTTTTAATTTTTATTTTCTATAAATTCATATTTAACTTGTATAACATAAGACAAATTACTATATAAATTTAATTGTAAAATTCATTGAAACGAAAATATTTCTTAAAATTAGATACTTTAATGAGAGAGAAAAAAATCATTCAATTTGAACAAAATGAACTAGGAAAACTAATTTCTACTTTTAGACATAGTAGAAATAAAAATTATAAAAATACAACTCTATAAAATTGAGATGGAAAATAACCACGTCATTGATATATGTTCTTACGACACCGGTCTATGAATAGTTCTTTTTAACGTATAATCATATTCGTAGTATATTAGTTTATCAATTGAAATTTTAGTTTGAGATTTATGACTAAGGCAAATGTTGTGATTCTATCAAGCTATGAAGATAAACATGGCTTCTCAACTCATTATTGAATAAGCTAACGGGCAAAAAGCTCATAAATGAGCTATTTATATAACAAATTTTGAATTTTGATTCTAGATTTTTTTTTTCAAAGAATCTAACTATCTTAGCCTTCTAGAAAAGGTCAAGTTAGTAACTATCTTGTGTGAACTTAGTGAATTAATAATTAATAAGAGACGAAATCATGAGAGATAGAAGATAATAGAGTAAATAAAAAACTTATTTACCAAAGCGAAGCAAAAAAGTCATATCAAATAAAATTGAGATAATCAACAATATACACTCCATGTTAGGATGCAGATCTTGAATCTCACAAATACAAATCACAACTTTATATGATTAATTAGCCACTTGCTAAAAAAAGCCATGATTTTGTGGTAATTTAAAGACTTTTGTTAATCCACATATCTCTCAAAGTGTCAAAAAGTGATTTAAGTAAAGAATTTAGAATGGAAGAAGAATAAAAAAAGTTTATTGTGATCAAGAGATCTTAATTAGTATATGGAAACTAAGGTTGCGATTGGTTGTATTTTTATTCCATCCATTTTGATTTTAGTGGCAAAAATATTTTAAAGAATGAAAATGGTAAATGGAGTGTGATTGAAAGTAGTTGAAGAAATAATGACATGATGAGAATTTTGTGTGGTGTACTAGAATCAAAAATATAAAATTAAGAAAATAAATAAATAATATAGCTCTGTTTGCCAATCAACGATTAGCTGTCACATTAAATATTTTAACTAACTAATTGTATTAGTTGATTTATCTAGCATTTTGTATTAATTATTTGTATAAAGATGTTTGGTAAATAACGGCTAACTGATAGCTACTTAATTGTATTGAATGACCAACAAGAATATATATTCAACCAGTTCATTACCTTGATAATTGTTATTCATTTTTTTTAAATTTTTTATTTTCTATAAACTCGTATTTGTTTGAGGAGAAAGTAAAAGACAGCAAATCAATTGTATTGATAACAATGAATAGAGGGGCCTTTATATAGGCATTACAATGAGAGTCCTTCCATACATAGGATTCCTAGTTAAGGTAAGACATCTAACAGGATCCTACTACCTCTGAAAGAGTCTAGAACCTTCCATAACTCTATCTCCCTATAACTAGTATTAGGTAAGACACCAATAAGGAAAGGATTTCCCGGAACACTCCCCATGTGTCGAACACTAATACTAACATGGTGCATAAGGTGTTGGCTCGGTAAAAAACCTTTCCAAGTCAAATAAAACCCCGTGGGAAAAAACAAAGACTTGGTGAGGAAAAAGAGCACAACGCACCAACTACAAATGTCAGAATCATGTGAAGTATACTCCCCCTGAGGTATACATGACAGCTTATTCCGTCGAGCTATCATTAGTTGAGCTCGGATAATCGACACATGCCGATGCTTCTCACATGTTTCTCAAATGTAGATTTCGGCAGAGACTTAGTGAACAAGTCTGCGATATTCTCATCGGAACTCACTTGTTTCACTTCGATATTCAGCAATTTCTGCTGCTGCTGATTATAAAAGAACTTCGGCGCAATATGCTTGGTATTGTCACCCTTTATGAAACCTAACCTCATCTGCTCAATGCATGCCGCATTGTCCTCAAAGATGCAAGTAGGGGTTGCTATAGTAGGATCTAATCCACACGTTCCTCGTATATGGTCTATGACTGACCGAAGCCAAATGCACTCCCTTACGGATTCGTGCAATGCAATTATCTCTGCATGGTTCGAGGAAGTAGCAACCAGGGTCTGCTTGGTAGATCGCCAAGATATCGCCGTATTCCTAATGGTGAACACATAACCAGTTTGGGAACATCCTTTATGCGGGTCAGAGAGATAACCGGCATCAGCAAATCCAACTAACGTGTCATTAGGATTCTTTGCATAAGGGGTAAGCTTGCTCGCATTAGCACTTCTGGTAGTCAAGCTACCATGCTCAGCTGCAATATCAGAGGAAGATCGACGGTCGGTATGCATCGTCTTAACCTCAACAGTTCCTTTCGGAATATCGCTCTCTTGCGTAGGGAAAGAACAATCCAAGATCACTGGAGCCTTTCAAGTATCGAAAGATGTGTTTTACTCCATTCCAATGCCTTATCGTGGGAGCAGAGCTAAATCTCGCTAACAGATTCACAGAGAATGCGATGTCTGGACGAGTACATTGAGCCAGATACAACAACGCACCGATTGCGCTAAGGTACGGTGTTTCTGCTCCAAGGACCTCTTCATCCTCCTCTTTGGGACGAAACGGATCCTTGTTCATTTCCAGACTTCGACCAATCATGGGGGTAGCAAGAGGATGTGCCTTGTCCATACTAAATCGCCTGAGCATTTTGTGGACATAGGCAGACTGATGAATGAGTATGCCATCATCTCGATGTTCTAGCTCTAAGCCCAAGCAGAATCGAGTCCTCCCCAGGTCTTTCATCTCGAATTCGGATTTAAGGTAGCGGGCCGTTTTATTGACCTCGTCTATGGTACCGATAACATTCATGTTATCTACATAGACGACTACAATCACGAATCATGTATCTGTTCTTTTCACGAAAATGCATGGACATATGTCACTGTTCTCGTATCCCTTCCCAACCAAGTATTCACGTAGGCGGTTGTACCACATCCTTCCGGATTGTTTCAACCCATACAGTGAATGACGCAATTTCACAGCGTAAGCGCTCCGTGGTTTAGAGCTACTTGATTTGGGCAATGAAATCCCTTCGGGGACTTTCATATAAATATTCGTATCTAGATCCCCATAAAGATACGCTGTAACCACATCCATAAGCTGCATATTCAGTTTTTCGGACACTACCAAACTGACTAAGTAGCGGAAAGTGATGATGTCCATAACGGGAGAATACGTCTCCTCGTAGTCAATGCCAGGGTGCTGCGAGAAGCCTTGGGCAACTAGTCTCGCTTTGTAATGCATGACCTCATCCTTATCATTGCGTTTACGAACAAAGACCCACTTATTTCCAACTGGTTTAACGCCCACGGATATTGGCTCGATACGGCCAAATACCTCACGTTTAGCCATTGAGTCTAGTTCAGCCTGCATTGAATCTTTCCATTTCGGCCAATCGGCTCGTTGTTGACATTCACCAACCGAGCGCGGCTCAGCATCGTCGTCTTCAATAATTTTTTGAGCGATGGAGTAGGCAAAAGCATCATCGACTAGCGTGGACGACCTGTCCAATAGTACGTATTCACTCGTACATTGCATCGAGATTTCTTTATTTTCTGACATCAACAAAGTTTCCGACGCGTCCGTCGATTGTTTTATTGTTGATTCGAGGACATATCCATAGTCAGAGATAATCTCGTGCGACGGAGTCACTGTGTCGATGATGAGAGGATTTTGTGCCTCCGTTCCTCTTCTCTTTCGAGGTTCGGTATCCTTTCTACCCACTGGCCGAAGCAGCCGTCCCACCACTAAGGTTGACGTCGGGGCATCATTCCTTTGGGCGGCTGAACCTTGCCCTATAACTGGGATTTCTAACCTTGCAGGAACATTCGCAGCGGGAATGGTAGATTGTGTCACTTTCGCAGTATCAGTAAAGCTGTCGGGCATCGAATCCGCAACTTTCTGAAGACTGAGAATACGTTGCACTTCTAGCTCGGATTGAGCTGTGTGGGGATCTTGATGAGGCAAGGAGGGAGCACACCAGACAATTTCCTAGCGTTCAACTGGAATCGTTTGATTCCTCTGTCCCCCTAGCGACGGGAAGTTTGTCTCATCAAAGTGACAGTCTGCAAATCTTGCAGTAAACAGATCTCCTATCAAAGGTTCCAAATAGCGGATAATTTTAGGCGATTCATAGCCAACGTTTATACCTAATCGTCTTTGCGGACCCATTTTAGTACGTTGTGGAGGCGTAATTGGCACATAGACTGCATAACCAAAAATGCGTAAGTGTGAAATATCAGGCTCATATCAAGTTACCAACTGGTACGCACTAAACGGTTGATTGGCAGTGGGTCGAAAGCGAATAAGTATAGCCGCATGCAAAATTGCATAACCCGAGGCAGAAATCGGCAAGTTGGTGCGCAATACCAATGCTCGGGCGATAAGCTGTAACCGCTTAATCATAGCCTCAGCAAGGCCATTCTGCGAATAAATATGGGGGACGGGATGTTCAACTTCAATCCCAATCGACATGCAATAGTCGTCAAAAGACTTTGACGTAAACTCACCAGCATTGTCCAATCTTAATGACGAGATTGGAAAGTCGGGGTGGTTAGCCCGTAACTTGATGATTTGTGTTAGGAGTTTAGCAAATGCAGCATTTCTTGTGGATAGCAGAGCGACGTGTGACCATCGCGTCGATGCATCAACCAGAACCATAAAGTATTTGAATAGTCCGCACTCTGGTTGAATAGGTCCACAAATGTCCCCTTGAATTCTTTGTAAGAAGCGAATGTTTTGTGTTGAGTCGTTAGCAAAGGACGGATAGGGTATCAACTTTGCTAGTGAATAGGCTTTACAAAATAATTTATGGGCATTAGAAATTGCCACGGAAGCCTCGGGATTTACGAGAGATGCACCGTCAACCTTAATAGGGCGTGCGATCTTTAGTCCCGGTGATACGGTATCAAGATCACTCACATCAATGCCGATATCAAGTGGTGCTTCCAATCGTTTTATGGACTTGAAAAACGGATGACCATGTGAGTTTTTCAAAATGCGAGTCATTATGTCGCGTCCAGGGTGACCGAGTCGGTCATGCCATAGTTGGTATGCTTCGGAATCACACAGTTCGTGACTCACATCATAGGATTCAATAACCCTTATTGTAGTCTGGTATAAACCACTACTTAGACTCATAAGTTTCTCGAGAACGCGGCGTCTTCCGCAATCTGCCAGAGTAACACACAAAAATTCTGTCTCATTCTCACAATGTGTATCAAGGTGATAACCGTTGGCACGGATGTCCCTAAAACTTAGCAAGGTTCGGTTTGCTCTTGGGGCATAGAGAGCATTTGTGACATTAATATACGTACCATTAGGTAGCAAGAAATGAGCAGGTCCCCTCCCTTGAATTACTTGGGAGGAATCAATCATTGTTGTCACTGAGGATATATATGGCACAATATCCTTGAATAATTGCCTATTCCGAAGAATAGTGTGGGTTGTTCCACTATCAGCAAGGCACTCAATTTCGCCACGAGACATCTACAATAAGACATGAAACTCGATTAGTCTTATGATTAAAGACATAGCGAAAACTCATTAACTTCGAGTTTGGGGAAATTCGACCAAGTTGGTTAGGATTAAAGTTAGCACAATCGCTGGAAATAATTTCCGTGCAGCTTGACCTTTGTTCACTAAAACAGCAATAACTTCTTCGTTAAGAAGGCTATGGACGAACGGTCCGTTGTTATGGAAACTAGACTTCCGTATCTTTCTGTACATAGGTCGTGCACTTTCTGAATTATTAAACTCAAATCTCAGTGCTCATTTCAACTCGCTATTTAGGTATTTCCCTATTGTTGAGTGATAGAGCAAGGTTGAAGCCTTTTTCAAAGGCATTATTGTTGATACAATACTATGGAAATATGGCTATAGGAGCGTTTAAATACTTCAAAACGCATCGTGGTGTTCGATTTATATCTCGACTAATGATCCTTTCGGTAACTCCAACTTGGTAGACTTGCAGAGAAAGTAGGAATGTCAGCACTAAAATTTGTTTAAAAACCACTGATTCCGTTTGAACTTTCAAAGCATAAACAAATACCAAGGAGGATGCGCCTAGTCTTGATCAAAAGTTTTGATGAAATCCACCAATGTATCAATTTAACCAAGCAATTCATTACTGAGCAATTATTTTGTGATAAACCAAACATGCTTTCGAAGGGAAAAATAAAATTCGTTTTTGCACAATCACAGCAATTAAAAGAATTTTATTCATCATGGCCAACTTTATTACATTCATAGAAAATCCAAAGTAGTTCTCGAAAATTGTAAACAAGACAAAACATAACCAAAGCGTAAAACTAGTCAAACTACAATGATCTAGTCAAAGTCGGCAACATCCATATGTTGGTCCTTGTCCGCAATGGTGAGAGGAGGGATCTCAGTTGGGATCTCAGTATGGTTCACCTCCGTATTCTCATTATCTTCCTCCATGTAATTTGACTCTTGAGTCAAGTACTGTTTATAGTGCTTGTAGTAAGCTTAGATGTTCTTTGGCGCCTTGCAATTGCGGTAAGTATGCTTCTTCGATCCGCAAGTATAGCAATTCCGGCCTTCCTTTGGAGTGGTTCCATTCCCGGCGGCAGGAGGCGGTCCACGTGGTTGGGTTCCACTGGGTCCCGTGGCCGAGCCACCTTGCCTCTTCCACACATTGGAACGACGACCTCGTCTTTTCCCTCGCTTGCTCGAGTCATGCACCCGTGGTGCTTACAAAAACTGAGTAGCGTTGCCTTTTCTATTTTGTCGTGGTGCCTTCATGTGGGTAGCCTGATTCACTTCCGGAATCGGCTTCGTACCAGCTGGGCGCGCATTGCTATTGAGAATAATCTCATGGTGCCTTTCTTTTTTCGCGAGGTGGGAGATAAGGTCACTAAAATTTTTAATTCTCCCTTCCTCATAGGCGGCCTTGGTGATGAGCAATCACACTTGCTCCCATGGGAAACGTGTTAAGAGTCTTCTCGATCAAATCTTGATCAGACTTCTTGACACCACAAAAACCAAGATCAGCGCGAAGATCGAGGATGGCTTGATTATAGGCCTCCACATTCGCATAATCCAAAAATCGGATTTTCTCCCACAGAAGTTGCAATTCGGGGAAGCGCTGATCATGCATATTATTAAATCGTTGTTCGAGTGTATCCCATAGTTCTTTGGGGGTTTGCAAATTCATGTAACACTTTTTCAACAACGGATGTATATGTCTACGCAAGTACATCAGTGCATTAGCCTTGGTTTCCTCGCTCGGTTCTTGAGCGGTAGGCTCGTTAGAGGGAAAGATGGTGGTGGTAAATCTCTTACCGACGAACGCCAAGCGAACGTCTGAGACCCACCTATGGTACTCCTTACCAGCATGGTCAAGGATGTCGAACTCTAGATGAACATTGGAGCTTTGTGCCATCTACAAGATATAAACAAGAGGAAGTTAGTCTTGTTGGATTTTCAGTGACAATGTAAACGGTCACAATCGATGCTTTTAAAACCGTGTAACATAACCGTTACTCGATGCACTTCCCTTAATTGTTGTTTAGTAAAGTCGACAAAAAAAAATGGCGATATCAGATCGCACCCAGATACGTGGTGTATGCAATAACCACAAGTATCGACTTTCAACAATTTCGTGACTCCCCCAGGACCGTCACACAGTTTTCTTCAACATGTAGAGATACCGACTTTTCTCGCGGTCTCATCCACCGCAAAGTAGCGTGGGAGATAAAGAACCCAAGAACCCATGTCCCCAAAAGAAAAATTCCCAAAAGGAGAGAATTGAATAGGGACAAGTCAGATAGTTACCTCGATTATAAAATTAGGCACGTGATGAATTTGTGGTGTGCTTCGATCTACCGGTTGGTACTCGATGCGACGACGTGAAACCGGAGGCACAATTTTGGCGGCTTCCGAAGATAAGTTGATGTTCGGGTTTTGGTCCGAGGTTCAGAACCGGGTCGGACTTGGCTGGAGCCGCGCGGCGGCCGGCGGTGATGTTCCCGGCTGGATCGGGCGGCGGCTTCAGGCTGATCGGATCGACCACTTCCATTTGGAGCGGTCCGGCGGCGCTGGCGGCGGCGCAGTAGGCGGCGGCATTGGTAGCGGCGGCGGTGGTTTCTACTGGGCAAGCGATGGTGGCGGTGTTTCATGGCGGCAGACGGGCAGCGCAATGGTGGCAACGTTAAGCGGCCCAGGCGATCGCTGAGGCCGGCCGGGCGGCTGGGTCAATAAGCAATCGGGCGATGGCCATTTGCGGTGATTGGGCCGCCGATTTTTTCTTCCCTTTTTTTTTCTTTCGAGCTACGTGCTGATAACATGTTTGAGGAGAAAGTAAAAGATAGCAAATCAATTGTATTGATAACAATGAATAGAGGGGCCTTTATATAGGCATTACAATGAGAGTCATTCCATACATAGGATTCCTAGTTAAGGTAAGACATCTAACAGGATCCTACTACCTCTGGAAGAGTCTAGAACCTTCCATAACTCTATCCCCCTACAACTAGTATTAGGTAAGACACCAATAAGGAAAGGATTTCCCGGAACAGTATTTAACTTATATAACATAAAACAAATTACTATATAAATTTAATTACCTAATTCATTGAAACAAAAATATTTCTTCAAACTGGACGGTTTAATGAGAGAGAAAAAAATTCATTCAATTTGAACAAAATGAACTAGGAAAACTAATATCTTCTCTTTTTTGGGGGGAAAAAACGTCAACGGGGTTGAGGCGGGACCCACCAACCTGTGAGATAAAGAAGAAATCAAGAAATACAAAATGTCCGCTCCAAATTATGACAAAAAATGGGTCACAATCTGGATCCTAAAAACTAAAGTGCCTACGGCCCGCTAAAGAAATACAAGTGCACCACTAAAATCGTGGGCTAATATGTGGACCCATAGGCAATAACACAATTCCTAATCAAGCAAAATAATAATACTATTGAACATTAACTTTATCATCATCTTCATAATCGGTTAATTGTTGTTCCTCTTCTTCTTCATAAATTTGCTCTATCAACTCCACATTATCCTTGACTGACTTCTAGATTCCATCGGTTATTGTAAGTCATACAATATCCATGGCTTTTTTTCTCGCATCATCGTACGTGTTATGATCAGCTCTTGATTCCATTACTTTAACTTGGTGTGTGAAAGCAATCCCTAGATCATGTAAACAAATAAAATTGTGAAGCGTACCCAAACTTTTTCGGGTATTCGATCCCGTACTCAAACTTTTTCGGGTATTCGATTGGGTACCTAAATCAACCGACTCGAATGTCCACCCCTAGCTACATAAATACATAAGGGAAAAAATAATTAATAAAGAAGAAAAGGTAAACTATAAAGTGAAAGAAAATTAATAATATATTTATCAACAAGTATTCAGCTCCTCGTACTATTTATCAAAATTAATAATATGTTTTTTAAAATATTTCTATTGTTAATAAGTAATTAGCTTATTATTTATAATTATTTATTATTTCTATTAATAATAATATCATTTATATTATTATTATTACTACTTATTTTTAGATTATTAGTTACTTTTACTTTGGTCGATTGATTTTTCAGATTCGATTGATTCGATTTGATTTTTTCATTCAATTCAATTGATTGCGTTGATTTAATTTTTGATTCGATTGATTCGATTGAATTTTCACAAGAGAATGTGCCCTATGAATATGAATAGAAGTGGTAGATTTTTTTTTTTAAAATAAAATTGAGTTGATTTCAGAGACGAAACAATAAGAAGTATCTTTAAGCGGAAATGATTTTTGACACAATCAAATATCATGGATAAAACTAAGACATTTAATTAGTTAATAAAATATTATTTGTCATTGACACGTTAATAGATTGGCACAAGTTTTATATGTCTATAAGAGCTTTCCGAGCAAGATTATATGACTATAACATTAGAAAACAGGACTGGGATTTAGAACCCGAATAGCCGAAAATCGAACCGAATTGTTATCGGTTCGGTTTAATTCGGGTATTACGAAAGAAATGGTTAAGAAAATTCGTGTTTGGGTCCTGAAATAAACTTTGGGTTCGAGTTGGGTTATTACTATTTCAAAATCTCAGTAACCGTAATACCCAAAATTAATATCAATAACCGAATAATATATTATAACCCGTAATACCGGAAATATGAACCTATTAAAACGCCATAATTTACTGTCCCTTCCTCAAAGAAATTTAAAAATAACCAAAGTAACCGAAGTAAGTGTAACACCCACAATCCACTCAGGGATATTACACGTCGTAGACCCTTTCCTCAAGGATCTACCAGGCTGGTAATAAAATCAAACACCTCAACAACGCCTTTAAGGCTATGACCCAGTAGACCGATTTGGTCTTTCAATTAATACATACAACTCAATCTCAATACACACCCACGCAGGGGTCAAAATACAATACGCTCCCGTACAACGGGGAAAAATTACTGCAGCGGAAATAAAATAGAACTAAACCAATACAACATCGTACGGGTCCTCATGTGATTAGTATCGATCATCTTTCATCATCCTTCATGCCAACCCTATGTTATGCTCCCCAAAACCTGAATGCAATACAGACATCCACCCCCCGATTACTCGGGGATTAGCAAAATTCTACTATTTTGCTACTGCAAGTACAAAGTGCAAATACGAGTCATACAAATCATATTCCAAAAATAATAATAACCACGAATCCTCAAAGATTCAAACATAATAAAAAATACTTCATGAGGTAAGAGTTTGAGTAAAACTTTCCAAATTCGAAAGATCACAAATCACGAGAGCATTTTGCAAAATGATTTAAAATGCTCTCGGGAGTTTTAATAGAAACCATTTAGGATTATCAAATCCTTCTCTTTCGAGAGCCAAAAGGGTTCACAGCCCCAAATACTTACTTTCTCAAATAAAAACCAACAATTCAGAGGGTTCATATCCCACGTCATGTGTCCTCGACGGACGTAAAATCAACAAAACATAATCACCCAAGATACGAAATATCGGTAACACATCCAAGATACTCGACCTGGCAAAACACATCCAAAATCATATACATAACACCGTGATCTATGCCACGTCATCTCACAGTTGGATCATTCACTTGTTGTCTCCTGACCACATGATCGCATGCCATGTGTCACCGTAGGTATTCTTAGGCGCTCTTGGATCAATCACTTGTTCATCCCGACCACACGATCACAAGCCATGTGTCATCGTAGTTTCTCTTAGGCCCTCACGGTTGGATTAATCACTTGTTGCATCCTGACCCCATGATCACAAGCCATGTGTCACCGTAGACCTCGCTGTGTCCACACATTCACACACATAACATAATGCACCAAGGATATCACAATAATCCACACCGAGACAACAAACACTTAGCACGTCACAAATGTCAAATCACCACGCACCGAAATGAAGCAATATATGTATATATATTATCAAAGCACGACATCAACACCAAGCGTATTCATAAGGTTCACTTAACTATTCACACAAAACACACGTCACAAAACCCACACACATTTTGAAAGAGAGCCTTTAACGAGGCTAAACCGAATCTTTTGAAAGTTCATTCTAAACAACCAAAAAAACACACTTAGACGATCACCGATCATCATATCCACAAAACAAGAAATGTATGAACAAGGTACTTGCTTCGAGTAATCACAAACGCGGAGAATCGATCGAAGTAGGATGGCACGAACCGACATGAACCAACCGACTCCGCCGAACGTCAACTCACGACAGTAAACTACGAATGACAATAACAATAATGAAAATGAATTCCATAGCACGACCCAAAGCCGCTGACTTAAAGGAACAAACGATGAAAGTTCAAGGGTTTCCCCCAAAACGACCAAGAACGCGAATCGACTCGACAACAACATGGAAACGAACTTCCAATCGGAATATGGATACACAATCCATAGGATATTTTTAACAACATCATTTAACAACAATTGATTCATCAAAATCGGGTGGAAAACGAAATCAAGAACAAAACTCCTAAAAAGGTCAACTCTAGGGAATCAAGAAAAATACCTCGATTCGACGAAGAACAATGGATTAGATGATGTTATAATCACCTAGGATACTCCAAAACACCTTTGGATGGAACAAAATCGGTCCCGATCACGAACCTTAGTCGCCCACGACTCACACCCGCGGAGAGGAGAGGAAAAGAAGTGGAAATGGTGAAAAACGACTGTTGTCCAGTATATATACTGGACAGCTTAGCATGCGCTAATCTTCACTGATTAGCGACCGCTATCGAAGCATCAAAAACAAATATTCGGCTAAAACGTACAGTTAGCGTGCGCTAACCACAATAGTTTAGCGTGCGCTAACGAGACCTCCAGACCTAGTCCAGTAGCTTCTGGACTGCATCGAACTACCAGTTAGCGTGCGTTACGTGCGCTAACTACTGCACCTTAGTGCCCTCTAACCACCCGGATGTAGCGTGCGCTATCGACTCAGAAATGACAGCAACAACACTCTCAAAAATGGGTACGACGACGGACTTCTCCGACCGAATCATCAAGTTCAAGATACGCACGGAAAGCCCCAGAATATGATCATACTAAGAGTCTGATCTCCAATCAAACTCACACGCGACCATGGAAAGGGTCGAAACAACAAATACGAAGGCGGATACCCACAACTTTGGGAAATTACAAGATAGCCCGAAATGCCCGAAACTCTCGATACGTGATCGAATAACCAAACTAAAGTTCACAACACGTCCAAAAAAGTTAAACGGACTTTGAAGGAACACGAAATAGTATTTTCGAACAAGATTCGCAAGGATCGAACTCAGCGCGGAAAAGTCGCTTAAGAACACAGAACTCAACAAAACGACACCGAAACGAACTCGAATGACAAAAAGTGCAGAATTAATCATTCTCAGAATGACGAAACGGTCACAAATGAGTCGTTAAAACGACTCCTTCAAAAAAAAAAAGAAATTTACTGAAAATCGAAATCGCGGATATTAAAGTAAGTTCGGTTTTTTTAGGTTCTTTCTAAAAATTTGAACTGTAAACTGTGGTTTGGGTACTTTCAGTTTCTGAACAAATTATTTCAATTCCTAGAAATTCAGTTCCTGAATAAATAAATGACCAGGAACTGAGTCCGAACTACATAACAAATTTTGGATTTTGATTCTAGATTTTTTTCAAAGAATCTAACTATCTTAGCCCTAGTGGAAAAGGTCAAGTTAGTAACTATCTTATGTGAACGGAGTGAATTAATAATTAATAAGAGACAAAATCATGAGAGAGAAGATAATAAAGTAAATAAAAAACTTATTTACCAAAGTGAAGCAAAAAAGTCATATCAAATAAAATTGAGATAATCAACAATATACACTGCATGTTAGGATGCAGATCTTGAATCTCACAAATACAAATCACAACTTTATATGATTAATTAGCCACTTGCTAAAAAAAGCCATGATTTTGTGGTAATTTAAAGACTTTTGTTAATCCACATATCTCTCAAAGTGTCAAAAAGTGATTTAAGTAAAGAATTTAGAATGGAAGAAGAATAAAAGTTTATTGTGATCAAGAGATCTTAATTAGTATATGGAAACTAAGGTTGCGATTGGTTGTATTTTTATTCCATCCATTTTGATTTTCTGAGTTAATAGTGGCAAAAATATTTTAAAGAATGAAAATGGTAAATGGAGTGTGATTGAAAGTAGTTGAAGAAATAATGACTGGATGAGAATTTTGTGTGGTGTACTAGAATAAAAAATATAAAATTAAGAAAAATAAATAAATAACATAGCCCTGTTTGGCAATCAACGATTAGCGGCGAGTTCTTAATTGATTGATTAGCCGGTTTAATTAATTAATTAATTAATTGTATTAGCTAATTTATCTAGTGTTTTGTATTAATTATTTGTAGAAAGATGTTTGGTAAATAACAGATAACTGATAGCTAGTTAATTGTATTAAATGACCAACAAGAAATATATATTCAAATAGTTCATTACCTTGATAATTTTTATTCACTTTTTTTTAATTTTTATTTTCTATAAACTCATATTTAACTTATATAACATAAGACAAATTACTATATAAATTTAATTACATAATTCATTGAAACAAAAATATTTCTTAAAATTGGATACTTTAATGAGAGAGAAAAAAATCATTCAGTTTGAAAAAAATGAACTAGGAAAAATAAAAAATTTTACTTTACTTTTTAGAACTTTATTTTAGGACCGATCTAAAAAATGGTAGCTTCACTTTTTAGATCGATTATTTTAAAATCGATCTAGAAAGTGGCCACATCACTTTCTATCAATTTCTAGATCGAGTCCGCTACAACCAATCTAAAAAATCTTATTTAGAAAGTATTTTGTCTAGTAGTGATCCTTTAATCCAAAAAACTCCCGACCAAATACCAAAAATAGAAGTTTGAAAAGTGAAGCCTCTATTTTTTTTTTTAAATAAAATTGAGTTCATATGAATAGAAGTGGTAGACTTTTTTTTTTTAAAAATAAAATTGAGTTCATTTGAAAGACGAAAAATAAGAAGTATCTTTAAGCGGAAATGATTTTTCACACAATCAAACATCATATATATTGAAAGATTCACCCAAAAAATTCATTGATGAGAAGCGATGACCAATTATTGCGCTTAAAAATTCCACGCAAGGCAATACCTTAATGAGGGCATGCGAAGTGTTGGTGTATTCATTGAGATATTCACCGTGTAGTAATTACACTAATATGAAAGGTCCGAGCGTATTTATTGTGAGGCATACCAAGTGTACGTGTATTCATTACGGATATTATGATTGTGAAGGTTACATGTAATAAGAATGTCCATCATCAAAAATTGTGCATCTATAAATTATAATTGCTTTCCTAAATCTTCTACCATCATATATCATATAAAGATTAGGTCCTAAAAATCATTGGAGAGTATTAATGACATCAATTTTGAAGTGAAAATTATATAAGTCTCTACATTGATTGTGAAGTCTTAATGATTGAAAGCATGCATCTACGAGGGAGGGCTGTGTAAATGAATGTTGGGAATGCGAATTGGTGCTGCAAATAAATGTTGGGATTGAGAATGCGAATTGTTGCTGCAAATAAATATTGGGAATTCGAATTGAAGTCCTTTATGAAATCAATTTATGAATATTGATCACAGGTAATTGTTGTAACCAATTTCATTAGTTACAATCTCTTCGTATCCTGAATAGTTACACATTACAAAGTATAAATAGCATAGTTCAACACATCTCATTTTAATCATCATGGCGTGCATGAGTCGTTGATGAAGAAGGTTATTGAAAAATTGATGTGATGTATATTTTATTTATTTGAATTGTTTCTTTTGGTAATGTGATATGGTACTAAGTTTAGTTTTGATTGTTGTCGTGTGTAATGAGCAGCTCCAGAATGATTAACGTCGTTGGCAAACATATTTGTTTGTGATTGTATTGTTAATGATTGATTATTAGTAATCTTATATGTGTTGTTGTTGCATGATAGGTTTGGGCAAGAAGATGGTGTAGGAGATGATATCTTCGCCAACAACCGTATGTCTTCTTTCATTCCCTTTTACAAAATATATTTATATAAGCAAACACATACACACGTAAAATGTATTTGATTTTATTTAACCCCTCATGTATTAGGAGGGGGTGGCCAACTCAAATTCATTCATTTCGTTTTCTTAAAAAAATATATTTGTTTGTGATTGTATTGTTAATGATTGATTATTAGTAATCTTATATGTGTTGTTGCTGTTGCATGATAGGTTTGGGCAAGAACATGGTGTGGGAGATGATATCTTCGCCAACAACCGTATGTCTTCTTTCATTCCCTTTTACAAAATATATTTATATAAGCAAACACATACACACGTAAAATGTATTTGATTTTATTTAACCCCTCATGTATGAGGAGGGGGTGGCCAACTCAAATTCATTCATTTCGTTTTCTTAGAAAAAATATTTGTGGGGGATAAAGTTAAGTTCTATTGTTCTATGTCTTATCGATTTTCCAAATGTCAGGGAATGGATGAAGGAAAAAACAAAGAATTAGAATAAGAAGAAGAAGAAAGCAAAACAACTAGGGTCTTTCCTCACAAGAAAGAAGCCAACAATAATCGTCTTCGAGCTTAGGAGTGTCGAGATCATGTTCAACCAGGGAAATGCAAAGATATTCATCGAGGCAAACTCGATTGGCTGTTCGGTCCTTTAGGCTTCGGTTGTCAACAATATATGAAGTTGAATTATCCTCTAATCAGTCTCATTCTCATAAATTTTATCCATGATTCATTGCGACACTCAATAGTTGGATGGATCTGAATGTTAATATTTTGTTTGCGTTTAATCTTTTTGACTCTTTGATATCCATATATGTATATACTGAATTGTTGGAGGAATAATGAATCTGAGCTTTAATTTGTAATCTCATGCTGTGAAAGTTATATTCTTTAACTTTTTATCATCATGATCATGCTAAAAATAGAAAATTCAAACTCTATTAAACAACAAAGTACGAACGAATGTTCGTCATATAATAAACTTCCACGTTATAAGCATATAGGCCATGTCTTCAAACACAATATATAATACAAGTTCATTGTTAGGCAACAATTTTTTATACTCAATCACTTTGTCCAGAAAATTAAAAAGTCAAACAAAACAATTAGTTTTGTTATTTGTTTCTGAAATCATTAAAGGACAATGTCATTTGTGTTTATACTGATTTGGAGGGTATTTGGATGGTGCTTTTAAAGTAATTTTAACAACTAAGAGAAACTTGTAATATAATGAATCATAACCATACAATAAAGTTCAATGGATAGAACCCTGTGCTATAATAACCTGTACCCATGCAGGTGAAGTTGCGCTTCAATTAATGGAATACAAAGTGATATATAACTTAATGAAATACATAGTGACATAACTTGAACCCCATTCTATTTATCAAATGATTAAATACATTCAATTTGTGTTCTTACAAACACTACACTCTTTTTATAAAGGTTCTCATTATTACGATGCCCGTTTTGTTCAAATAGATACTTTTATCTTCATTTCTAAAACTTTACGCTAAACATTATGTAGCAAATAATTTTATACAATATCGCAATGCTATGAGACGTGTGGGTTTCTGCTTTTTGACCGAGACTATGGTATGGCAGATTGATTGACTCTTTTATGGTTATTGTTTTATTAAAGAAATTAATTAATAATGCAAATTTATAATAATGTGTAACCAAACCATCTTAAGCAATCCCAAATTTTGAGAAATTAAGAATAAAAAAAAAAACAAAAAGTAAAAAAGAAAAAAAAGGACAACAACAAGAATTAAACTATAAAGTCAATGAAAGGGAAAAACAATGAGGTTGATACTATCAATAATTGATTCGACAACATCAAATGTTGCTACACATTTGCCATCATCGTCTTCTAACAATGATACGGATTGTTAGGTGATGAAAGATGATTGCGACAGTGATTATGAAGGCCAAGAGTCTGCACCAACATTACGTAAAAACACGTAGATATTAAACCAAAATACAGCCGGTGCATCGCACGAGTTCGTAAAGCCTCATCCCGTGATAACAAACACAAATCACAAACTTATTGAACAAAATAAATAAATAAATAAACAACCTAATACATTACATATAACTGATTATGTAAAACTTATATTACAAACATTGACGCAACCTTGATAAAAAGTATATAAATATCTCCACAAACATTACGTACAAAACACGTAGATATTCAACCAAAAACACAGCCGGTGCATCGCACGGGTTCGTAAGGCCTCGTAATGAATAAAACTAAGACATCTAATTAGATAATAAAATATTAATTGTCATTGACACGTTAATAGATCGGCACAAGTTTTATATATCTATAAGAGCTTTTCGTGGTGAATCATGATATTAAGGATAATTCTTCGATTTTATTTATTTCCTAGTTTCAAAATTAATCATTTGCTACTTATTATTTCCCTTAGATGGATGACATGTGAGGTTTAATTTGTTATAAACACTTGCTTCATGTGACATATATAAATTTAAATTATTCGATTGTTCAAAAAAATTACTTCCTTTGTCCACAAAAGTATGCTCATTCTGACTATAATTGGTTAAAATTTCATAATTTTACCATAAATTACAGTCAATATATAAAAAAATTATAGTGATGTAAGTACTTTTTTTTACCAACGTAAGCTTTTCATTCCAAGTAAACATTGTAGTAAATTTGTCTCAACACTGATTACAAACAAGTGACTAAAGACATAATACACAAGTCTAATACATCATAGCAGTGGATAATCTGTCGAAGTCCAGCAGAATTTTCCCATCTTCGCAACTCGTATTAAGGACAAGTTCTCTCCACTGCACCTTATCTGTATCTGGCCTAAGCACCCCATACAATCTGTGCAAGTTCAATTTCCCCTGCTGAAGCTGTAGCTCCCATTCAGTATTACCAAGAACCATTTGCCTTAAACTTCGGTAACTTCTTAAAAAGATATGATGCATCTACAGGCTGCTCCATACTCATCAAATCCTCACCTTTCATATAATAGATATGCATCCAGTTGACCCACAACTTATCTTCCTTCAAGGTTATGTTAGTGTTGTATACTGCAAAGCATACTTTATGCTTATATTACTTGTAACACCCCCAAGATATTCAGGGTATATTACAGTGCCGTGGATCCCTACATGGGACCCACCAGGCTAGGTGACCAAACACACTCACCGACTCGCGGATTCAACATAATAACACCTCGTCATAAAGACGCAAAACAATAATAATCCACCCGGTTCAACCGGTCAAACAACATCACAACCACCCGATGAAAATATAATAGACGACACAGTTCAATTCGAAACGACCAAAAGCTCCTAAGTACTCGAGTACTTCTATTAGTTTACAAGTTGACAATCGCTCAAAAGACAGAAAACAGTAAAACACTACTCATGCACAATCATCACGCACGACCATCATCCTCGTACTGATCCAGCGCCCGTTCGTCCCGATGAACCTGACCTGAAATTCATAAAACGAATTTCCCCAAACGGGTCTCCAAAAGGGGTTAGCAATTACGCTAATACAAGTAAGCCAAATGAACAACTTACATCTTACACATATAGTCAAGCATGCAATTCAGAAAACATCAGTTGAAACACACATTTCCGGAAACGCCACAATTCAAAACACATTTGTAAAATGCACCACAATTAACCGCGGATCCACCCCTCCGTGAACCCCTACCGAGACCCCTTCGGATCTAACCCGTAGTGGTTAAAATCAAGCTCGCGGACCCACCCCTCCGTGGACCCCTACCTAGATCCCGTCGGATCTAACCCGTAGTGAGCAAACACACACACACACACAAACTCATGCAATACTACTATGTCAAGATTGTAAGTTCATAAGGGTACTTGCCTCGATCAATAGACGATGACACGAACGAAAAGGAAGAATCAAACACGACCGCTAGGAACCGGCGAAATCGAACCTAACGATTCGAAGAATACAATCACAACCATTTCTAAACGAAAAAGGAAATGGAATACACCCGAATCCCCGCCTACGATTCATGTATATTCGTACAAGAACAACAAAGAGGGCGGACCACAACCAAACCCCCTCGATTACGCAAATACCACGAAATATACCATGAATCCATAGGGAAACCAAGAGTACCAACAAGATTCCAAGCTCGATTCCATGAATCCATAGGGAAACTAAGAGTAACAAGAGTACCCCCCATCGATTACGCAAATACCATGAAATATACCATTAAATGATGATAATCTGGTGTTAGAGACTCAAAATCTTGGATGGATGATGATACTCGCTCGATTCCAAGCTCCCAAATGCTCCAAATCGCCTAACTCTCGGAGAAGAAAAGAAGAGGAAGAGAAATGAGCTGCCCCAGTCAACTCTATGGTTTTTATAACCAGAGGGTTATTAGCGTGCGCTAACCTTTCAAGTTAGCGTGCGCTATCGGCCAACACCCCAGTCCAGAACCTATAGTTCTGGACCGTTAGCGTGCGCTATCAGTAAATAGCGTCCGCTTACCGCCCCTCGACAGCACGCTATCGGGCCATAGCGTGCGCTACCAGGACATCAGCCGAGTCCAGAAACATTCTGCCTAGTAATGGACTGCCGGATTAGTGCGCGCTACCGGACACTCTGCGCGCGCTAAGCCCAACAATAGCGGGCGCTAGAACTATAACACCCCCAATCCATTCAGGGATATTACACGCCGTAGGCCCTTTCCTCAAGGATCTACCACGCTGGTAACAAAAATCAAATATCACAACATCGCCCTTAAGGCAAAAATGACTCAGTAGACCGATTTGGTCTTTCAATAATACATACAACTCAATCTCAATACATGCCCACGCAGGGGTCAAAATACAACACACTCTCATACAACGGGGAAAGAATACTGCAGCGGAAATAAAATACAACTAAATCAATACAACAACGTATAGGTACTCATGTGATTAGTATCGTTCATCTTTCATCATCCTTGATGCCGACCTTGTGCTATGCTCCCCAAAACCTGAATGCAATACAGACATCACCCCCCGATTACTCGGGGGTTAGCAAAATTCCACTATTTTGCTAGTGCAAGTACATAACCATACGAAATGTAACAAACAAACGAAAATCATCGGGTACGACAATTAACTACAAAAGCCTTCCCGAGAAGTTTTATTAATTAGAAAGCAATCAATGAAGTGTTTAAAAATAAATTCCTCATCCCGGGGATTTTAAAAGTAGAAACCTTGTTAGACCTCAAGTCCGTAGTTGAAAAATAACCATTTCAAAACGAATGGGTCTCAGCCCAAAATCACTTTCCATAAAACGACCTTTACAAAACCGTTGGGATTTCATCCCAAATCTCATCAAATCACAGTACGCGAGAACAATAATAAGGTCCGTTTTCCAACATCAAAACCCACAACCAAAGGATTAAACATAAACGACAAATACTCTAGTGCCATCCTAGCCGAGTAGGCCAACGAACAACTTACCTCTTACACATCTAGTCAATGCATGCAAGAATCATGAAACCATCGTTGAAAACACTCGTTTCCGGAAACGCCAATATCAAAACACATTTGTAAAAAAATGGACCACAATTAACCGTCGATCCACACCTCCGTGGACCCCTACCGAGACCCCATTAGATCTAACCCGTAGTGGTTAAAAGTAAAGCTCGTTGATCCACACCTCCATGGACCCCTACCGAGACCCCGTCGGATCTAATCCGTAGCGAGCATTCACACACACCATTACTCACGCAATACTAATATGCTAAGAATGTAAGTTCATTAGGAATACTTGCTAGAAATGGCCACTTGCCCGACACAATTATCATCCTCAACACAATAATTCCATCATGAGCAATCACTCATAACACAACGACACAATTAATATGGAATACACGATTCCACAACATTAAACCAATGGAAATATCATTAAAGTCCCCAACGTTCAAAATAATCAAATCAAAATCAATTCACACGAATCATATTCACGAGGGTAAAAAAACCATCATAAATCCAACATGTAAATTCTATTTGCAGGACACAAAACGTTTAAGAAAATACTTGCCTCGAAACCACGATCGAAATGAGATGACGGATGGGATGCGGTCGAACAGCCCCGAACTCACGAACACTAACAAGAACGCGATAGCACTGTAACACCCCCAAGTTATTCAGGGTATATTACAGCGCCGTGAGCCCCGCCGTGGGACCCACAAGGCTAAACATACGCGGAACTATAAACTTGATCGATAAGGTCTACATACAATAGAAAGAAAGACGATACAAATAGTATTCAAAACCATAACCAATGAAACCATATACATCACTGCACAAATCAATACCTCGGCAACACAGGCCGGAACATCAAGGAAACTGAAATACAATACTCGAGTATTTAAAAATCCATTCCAGTACAACAACACTGAATGGAGGAATCCAATAAAATAACCGGAGACAAGACACAGTATCACACTTGCCCATCATCTTCATGCCGACCCGGTACCCACCTGTCCGCTCTCCTGGAACCTGAAATACATGAAACGTATTTCCCCCATAAAGGGGTTAGCCGTCGAATAGCTAGTGCAAGTATAACAGTATGAAACACAATACTCCTCGACAATAAAGTAAATGTAACCGTCAATTCATCAATTCAAGACTAGTATTCCGGAATAACTAAAATCTCATAAGACGTATGTGAATGCCGTAGAAACGGTTCGTTCACCTCATACGCCGATACGTATGTGAATGCCGTAAAAACGGTTCGTTCACCTCATACGCCGATACATGTAGGAATGCCGTAAAAACGGTTCGTTCATTACATGCCAACAATACATACATGAATGCCGTAAAAATGGTTCGTTCATAATATGCCATCAATATATCTATGAATGCCGTAAAAACGGTTCGTTCATGATATGCCATCAATATTTCTTACTTTCAAAGTCGAGAACGTACAATCATAAATGTATACTTGCCTTAATAAACATTACCGAAAATCCCAAAGGACACGGTTCGACCGGGAAGCTTGAACCACGAAGAAGACAACGAACGGAAGGGTTCCGACTTGAGTTCTTCACAAGGATTTCGTCCCTAAGTCATATCAATGATAAATCAACAATCGTACGATGAATAATAATCGTACAATGCACAAACTCCCCTCTTAGACCTTTTGTCGGACACTTTCAAGGCGTCGACTAATAACTCAACCAAAACGACGAATCAATACAATCCAACCGTGGAATAACGATGGAAATGATAGAATACACCTAAATAATCATCAATCCATCACTAATCTAAATTACTACGGATTAAAAGGATGAAGTCAAACAAAATCCCCAATTTCCAACACAAAATTCAAAGTGTTCTTGAATAATCTTTCAATAATCCGATGAATACTCCGACATGTCCATAATCATGCATATATCACTTCATACCCCGTGATTTTAACATCCAAAACATCATTACCCAATACAAAATCGAAATCCAAGATGTTGAAGAAATTACCTCTTGAAAATCCAAGCACTACGATTCGAAGAATACGCGATAGCTTGATGATCCGAGCTTCCCCACCAAATGAAAATGATAAAAATTCAATACTCAAGAGGTAGATGATGCAAAGTTCTCTCCCCAAGCTCTCTCTCTCGTGTGGGTTGAAGAAAATGGAGAAATGATCAGATTTTGCTGAAAAAAACGTAATTATACAGTTGACTGCAACGTGTGCCGCGGCTCAGCCAAAGTGTGCCGCGGCACGAGGTCTGACGGTTTTGGCCGAATCTGGAAAATGAGAGTGACTTAGCTATTTCGACCATAACTCCCTCGTCTGGACTCCGATTGACTCGCCGTTTGAACCATTGGAAAGCTAACTCGATGCTTTATAATATTGCAAAGATTCAGAATTTTTGGAGTTTCCAAAAATTAATGGTGATTTAACAAAGTCGAACTCATACGTGGAAAAGTCGCTAAAGAACACGGAATTCAACAGAACGATACCGAAACGAACTCGGATGACAAAAAGTGTAGAATTAATCATTCTCAGGATGACGAAACGGTCCCAAGAAAGTCGTCAAAACGGACTTTCGCCAACAAAGAAAAATTACCGGAAATCGAATTTGCGGATATTACATTCTACCCTCCTTAAACGAAGTTTCGTCCCGAAACTTAAAACAACTAGGGAGAAGCAATATCCCGCCAGGAAAACTCAACGAGATGCACAAGAAACGCGTAACTTACACCCAACGGCGAAACGTTACAAGTAACACAACAATACATTACCCGAAGGTAATCCAAGCCAACATTGAGGTAAATACGAATCACAATTTCTGAAGGCTCCAACAGAAATACCAATACATCGCAATGGCTTGAAAGCCCCTCAACCGAAGCTGTATATCACGATGTCCTGAAAGCCGAACAGTCCAAAGCTGTAAATCATCACAATACAGATCTCAAAGAAGCAAACCTGACTGTCGGACATACCCCTCGGCGTATGAACAACCAATCGCAAATCGTCGGACATATCCAATACAACATGGACTACGAACGACCAAACAATAAGGCTCAAGAGGGAACATCACAGTACGCCCGATCCGGAAATGTGTCCGTGCACATGTCCACCCCGTATATGGAATCCAGAATATATGTGTGACAATGTACCTAACTAGCCTCACGAACTACGTCTCGTGTGCACGGTCTAATGCGGAAACATCCACGCATGACCATCGTGTGCCCGGCTAAAAATCCTACACATAACCAATCGGCACGCAGATATGATTCCAGATATGCCACGATACAACATGACCGCGAAGCTCAAAGGATAACATATCCAATACGAATCACGCGACTCACCAAGTGAACGATGACGCACGAATAATGAAAGACCGACACGACCAACAATATCCAAACCAACCATCCTGGAATCAAAATCCCGAAGGACCGATTAACACGAGCAACGATCACAACACAACAGTCCGGGAAATCCCCAACCCTCAACGATCACAAAATTACCGAGTTTACAAGAATAATAGTGGGCTGCCTTGAGTCGGCCAACACGGCAATAATAATTCAACGGATGGGAACTATCCTCGACATTCCCAATTCAATACCTCGATTACCTTCAGGACAATCAATCGATAACAATTATACGATAGAATTAGATGTCCCGGCGCCTTAAACCGACCACCGAAACGGAGATGATAAAAGAATATATCAAACGCCTTCAGTCGGCTAACGCAACGTCATAGCAACAGTTCCAATTCGATAATAAAGATTCAACGATGCCTCAGAACGACATTAATTGTGAACAATAGTAATCAATACATCGATACCGCGAACCGGCTATCGCCAACATCAATGTCAAAAAGAATCTCAATGCCTTAAACCGGCCGTTAACGAATAACAATAATATTTAGCATAATTGCCGAAGGGCGTCGTGTCAACCAATCCCTTGATATCAATACAATCATAAAGAGGCCAAGTCCCGAAATGATACACACATTCGTACGCCTACACGATAACATTAGTCTCATTGATTAGTACGAGTATAAAACTTGCCTCGATATCAATACAACGAACTGTTACCAATTCAGTTGATTTCGTCTTACGAATTCCCTCAGTCTCGACCAAGTTAATCTACGAACCCTTCAACCTTAACCGCAACACAACAGTCATAATCTATGATCAAACATCATATCTTATTGTAAAACGAAGGATTGATAATCAACCGGTTCGATGACGACCAATATCAATACTACCAAACCACAAACTCAATCGTTTCACCATATCTCGACTAATCACAGTATGAACAATCCAACTCAGACACTTACACATCCTGTCCACAATACGGGTCGAAGTATGATGATCATATCCGCAACAAATGAGGACCAATAATAAAGGTCTAAAAGTTCCAAACTCAATCCTTAAATACGAATTGATAAGGTTCCCTTCTCGTAAATCCATCATTAAAATTTACTTATGATCGTCCTCAATTCGAATCATCCGACTGGTTCAAAACAATAGATAATCATATTAAAAAGGTTATCCAACAATCCAATGACTTGAATATTTGCTCCATACGTATAGGCTTCCAAATTCAGGGATGAATAATGGTCTCATCAAACTCATAATCACATTCGTATTCCTATACGAATATTATTTCACACACATAATTTAGCTCTAGATATGAATGTTCCATATTCATTTTCAAAACATCAACACTTCTTAAAAAAAAATTTCATCACCTCGTATAATTCAAGAGTTCTTCAAGAGCACGAAATATACGAAATCCCGTTCAGAACAACATATCCGAGGTATATATCTCCGTGTTACCATTTTCTTCATCATGCCATTCATACAACCTTAAGAATCGCAACAAAACCCTTATCATCATATGAAGAAGATCTCAATAATCATATCAACATCCGAAATCTCTTATTACAATTCCAATAAATCTCGTATAATATTATCACATGATACCATAATTGTAACACCCAAGATCCTCCTGGGAATATTACACGCCGTAAACCCTTCTCACAAGGATTTACCAGGCTAAGCACAATTTTCCACGTCATTTCAAAAATGCCAAAAAGACCGATGACGGTAATATTTTTCAAATACTAAAAAAAATCATTTTCCAAATACCGTCAAAACGATCAAGGCTAAAATGCCAAAAACTCAGTTTAGGGAATCGGTTTTACAAAATAAAATTTAGTTGGCAAAATACCAAAAGCAATTTCAAAATACTCACGCAGTGGATAAAAGTACAGTCCAATATATGCATTTACATTGAAATAAAAACGAACATCAAAATACACGATTCCCAACATGCTCCCTCCCAAGTAGTAATCCTTTAAAAACGAACCACTATCAAAGGGATACAAGGATTACCTTGTATGGACGAACCACGAAGAAGAATAATTGAACTTCATTCCAAGAATCATCAAAACTTCAAGAACAATACTTAAATCCGAGCTCTCCATCTTAATCCTGTTTAAGAGAATCATCTCTCAATGTTTAGGAACTTCAAGTACTTCCCAAGGCTCTCTCTATTGGTGAAAGAAGGAGAATGGACAAAATGCCTCTCGGACTCGTCTATCCCCTCTATAAAACACATCACTAGCGCGCTAGACCTTATATTTAGCGTGCGCTATAGAACCGGCGTGCGCTATCCTTCCTTGATAGCGTGCGCTATCGGGAAGTCCGAAGCTCTTGCATTGCTTCGAAATTCATCTAACGTACGTAATGCCCATGCATTAACGTACGCAAATAGGCGTTGACTTGCTACAGTGAAATGCTCAGTAGCGTGCGCTATTCCTCGACCTTAGTGCGCGCTAATCGTCGTTGACCCGACAACCTGTACCTTCCCAGAAGATGTCCGGGTCCTACACGCCGAAAGCAACCAATAAAGCCAAGATTCCCTGTTGATGATCTGAAATTAGCGTGCGTTAATCGCCGATAATAAACGATGGGCCTACCTGTCGGCCACTTTACGGACCTTATCCAGAATACCTTACGTACGTTAGGGGTCCTCCTTAGCGTACGTAACTCAAACCTCTTAGCGTGCGCTAAGTATGCACCGTGGCGTACGCTAAGTATATATGTCTTAGCGTGCGCTAGGCATACCTTGTAGCGTGCGCTAACATGGCTGTACTTAGCCATTTTCCGCTATTCTCGACAAACATCTCGACATACCAAACGATCGTACGGCACAATGAATACATAAACGCATTCAATAACATTGTCATACGTTCACATCATCCTTAAGAACAATTATCCATCAACGACATCCAACATATAAACGAAAAAAAAAATATATCCGAAAAATCGGGGTATTACACTCTACCCCCCTTAAAAATAAGTTTCGTCCTCGAAACTTGCAATCACTCGCACAAACAACATTTCAACGGAAATTTGAATTCACCAAGAATTATCGAGTAATCCGAACAACATACTTACAAGTCTGCGAAATCGAAGATCTCCCGTGATACTAGCATGCGACTCCTAAACAAAGTCTCAACATAATACCGATACACACCATTATCGCAATTAGCAACTTAACAAAATCTCAAGGAAGAGTTCACGTCCGTGACCACGGCCACGATTCTTCCTACTTTCAGCCAACATTCTGAAGGGCACATACGTGCGTAAGTATAATCCGAATCGCACATTCTCAAAGTGACCAAATCCCAAGAATACCAAGCTATAAACGAAACGATTAAGAAAAATACAAGAAGAGTGAGAGGACTTACAAGTACCGGTCGCACTGTGATGATGGCAGAGTAGTGATACTGTGGGCAAATACCGACTCAATCGACCCAAAAGACCGACAGCCTAGGTATCCATAAACCTAAGCTCTGATACCATATTCTGTAACACCCCCAAGTTATTCAGGGTATATTACAGCGCCGTGAGCCCCGCCGTGGGACCCACAAGGCTAAACATACGCGGAACTATAAACTTGACCGATAAGGTCTACATACAATGGAAAGAAAGACGATACAAATGGTATTCAAAACCATAACCAATGAAACCATATACATCACTGCACAAATCAATACCTCGGCAACACAGGAACATCAAGAAGCGAAATACAATACTCGAGTATTTAAAAATCCATTCCAGTACAACAACACTGAATGGAGGAATCCAAGAAAATAACCGGAGACAAGACACAGTATCACACTTGCCCATCATCTTCATGCCGACCCGGTACCCACCTGTCCGCTCTCCTGGAACCTGAAATATATGAAACGTATTTCCCCCATAAAGGGGTTAGCCGTCGAATAGCTAGTGCAAGTATAACAGTATGAAACACAATACTCCTCGACAATAAAGTAAATGTAACCGTCAATTCATCAATTCAAGACTAGTATTCCGGAATAACTAAAATCTCATAAGACGTATGTGAATGCCGTAGAAACGGTTCGTTCACCTCATACGCCGATACGTATGTGAATGCCGTAAAAACGGTTCGTTCACCTCATACGCCGATACATGTAGGAATGCCGTAAAAACGGTTCGTTCATTACATGCCAACAATACATACATGAATGCCGTAAAAACGGTTCGTTCATAATATGCCATCAATATATCTATGAATGCCGTAAAAACGGTTCGTTCATGATATGCCATCAATATTTCTTACTTTCAAAGTCGAGAACGTACAATCATAAATGTATACTTGCCTTAATAAACATTACCGAAAATCCCAAAGGACACGGTTCGACCGGGAAGCTTGAACCACGAAGAAGACAACGAACGGAAGGGTTCCGACTTGAGTTCTTCACAAGGATTTCGTCCCTAAGTCATATCAATGATAAATCAACAATCGTACGATGAATAATAATCGTACAATGCACAAACTCCCCTCTTAGACCTTTTGTCGGACACTTTCAAGGCGTCGACTAATAACTCAACCAAAACGACGAATCAATACAATCCAACCGTGGAATAACGATGGAAATGATAGAATACACCTAAATAATCATCAATCCATCACTAATCTAAATTACTACGGATTAAAAGGATGAAGTCAAACAAAATCCCCAATTTCCAACACAAAATTCAAAGTGTTCTTGAATAATCTTTCAATAATCCGATGAATACTCCGACATGTCCATAATCATGCATATATCACTTCATACCCCGTGATTTTAACATCCAAAACATCATTACCCAATACAAAATCGAAATCCAAGATGTTGAAGAAATTACCTCTTGAAAATCCAAGCACTACGATTCGAAGAATACGCGATAGCTTGATGATCCGAGCTTCCCCACCAAATGAAAATGATAAAAATTCAATACTCAAGAGGTAGATGATGCAAAGTTCTCTCCCCAAGCTCTCTCTCTCGTGTGGGTTGAAGAAAATGGAGAAATGATCGGATTTTGCTGAAAAAAAACGTAATTATACAGTTGACTGCAACGTGTGCCGCGGCTCAGCCAAAGTGTGCCGCGGCACAGGGTATAGACGGTTTTGGCCGAATTTGGAAAATGAGAGTGACTTAGCTATTTCGACCATAACTCCCTAAATGCGGACTCCGATTGACTCGCCGTTTGAACCATTGGAAAGCTAACTCGATGCTTTATAATATTGCAAAGATTCAGAATTTTTGGAGTTTCCAAAAATTAATGGTGATTTAACAAAGTCGAACTCATACGTGGAAAAGTCGCTAAAGAACACGGAATTCAACAGAACGATACCGAAACGAACTCGGATGACAAAAAGTGTAGAATTAATCATTCTCAGGATGACGAAACGGTCCCAAGAAAGTCGTCAAAACGGACTTTCGCCAACAAAGAAAAATTACCGGAAATCGAATTTGCGGATATTACAAGCACCGCGAACACTACGAGAATAACATCACACGAATTATCAATCACCAAACGGGATTCAAATCGGAATCCTCCAGCACCTATAATCCTCCAGAAGGAACAACAAAAACATGATTACGATGAGGATCAAGACCAAAACAACGGATATTACAACAAACTATCGAAGGAAAACTCATTCGAACATTTAATCAAACATTAAATGTTCACTACACCTCAAGAACACCGAAATCACCCTTCGGGTTGAAACGAACAGAAGATATGGATATACAATCCATAAAACAAGTTTAATAACAACATCTAACACCAATCGATTTATCAATATCGGATGAAAAACGAAATCAAGAACAAAACTTCCGAAAAGGTTAACTCCGGAGAATCAAGAAAATACCTCGAATTAATAACGAAGAACACGAATTGATGTTGTTAATCCACACCAAGAACTTGAGGAAGATGATATCTCTGAGACAAATCGCCCAAAATCGCACAAACAATCACCCAAAACGAGAGAAAGAAGAAGAGAGGAGAGGAAATGAAACCCTCTCCCAAAATTCCGCTGAAATAGGGCTAATCAGACTCGCGTGCCGCGGCCCGGACTGAGTGTGCCACGGCCCGCGGCTAAAATTGCGAGCAGCAACCATCTTAGTGCCTCGGCCCGGCCAACAGAGGGTCGCGGCCCGCGGTACAGCCGCGCTAGGCTCACTGTGCAGTCTTAGCTAATTTGACCATAACTCCTTCGTACCGACTCCGATTGACTCATCGTTTGAACCATTCGAAAGCTAACTTGATGATCTATAATACTGTAAAGATTCAGAACTTTAGGAGTTTCCAAGCATTGATGGTGAATTTACAAAGTCGAACTCATACTTGGAGAAGTCGCTTAAGAACACATAACTCAACAAAACGACACAGAAACAAACTCGGATGACAAACAGTGTAGAATTAATCATTCTCGGAATGACGAAATGGTCCAATAGAGTCGCTAAGACTGACTTCCGCCAAAAAAATAAAATTACCGGAAATCGAAATTGCGGATATTACAAGAACAACCTATTAACGTGCGCTAGAACAACTCTCCACAGAGTAGAGGACAGAAGCAGGCTACTGCCACTGCTGTGGCCGAGTCACTAGCGCGCGCTACCAAACAAGCGTAGCGTGCGCTACCAAGGAAACTAGCGCGCGCTAATTAACATCCATGGTGTGCACTAGGGGTGGACCCGGTTCCATTCGGTTCGGTTTTTGACCGAAATCGAGAGTCGAACCAAATATTCGGTTTCGGTTTGGTTCGGTTCTTTTTGATGTTCGGTTCGGTTAAGTTCGGTTTTATAAATATTCGGTTCGGTTTCGATTTGGTTTGATGTTTTTTCGGTTCTTCACAATATAAATTCAAATATTATATGCAATAGAATAAGTTATATATAACAACAAGCCAATAAGAGTTATATATATGTTCAAGATAAAAGATAGAGTTGCATAGCAATTTCCAAATATCTCAAAATATATAACAATCGTAAATCACAGTAGCTCATTCTCTCAACCTAAATTAATTGAATCACAAATTCATGAGCATATTATCGGTCCTTCTTGGACCCATGAGGGTCTTACAAAAGGAAAACGAATTATACTAAAATTTGAAACACACCAAAATCATAAAAACAAGGTCATTTTAGTATGTTGAAATTTGACTTCGGTCCATTTCGGTCCGGTTCGGTTCCGCTCTACCCCGAACCGAGAACCGAACCAAATTAGTTCGGTTCGGTTCTGTTTTTTTGTTTTTCGGTTCGGTCTTCTTTGGTTTCGGTTTTTCGATTATTTTTTTGGGTTTTTTCGGTTCGGTTTTAGATTTTCGGTTCCAAAATGCCACCCCTAGCGTGCACTAGACAACCGAGTGCAAACCGACTCAAACACCTGAAACACACGAAACATGCTCGAAACAACAAACGAAAGCTCACAACACGCACAATAACATATGATATATTTACGACAACCCCAAAATAGCGGTTCCGAACAACAATTACGAGAATCGAACCGAATAGCGACGGAAAAGCCAATAATTGCGGAATGAGTAAAATAAATCCGAAAATAAGTATTCCCGAAATACACATACGGTTACACACGAGCCACCAAAACAAGAAAAACACAAAATTGTGAAAATACCGGGAAAAGAAAAATACGGCTATTACATTCTACCCCTCTAAAAATAAGTTTCGTCCCGAAACTTAAGAAACAAATAACTCGGGGTACCTAGCACACATGCTATACTCGGTTTCCCAAGTTGCCTCCTCGACACCATGCCTCGACCACTGCACCTTGACCAAAGGAATGGTCTTATGCCTCAGTCACTTCTCACGGTGCTCCAAAATCTTCAAGGGACGCTCCTCGAAAGTAATATCCTCAGCGATATCAATCTCACCATAATCGATGATGTGGCTAGGATCCGGAACGTATTTCCTCAGCTGGGAAACATGGAAAACACTATGAACGTGACTTAAAGGCCGGAGGTAATTCCAACCGGTATGCCAACTCGCCGACTCTCTCGAGCATCTCGGGCTCAATTTTCCCTTCTCCCCGAAGCGAAAAACTCCCCTCGTCGGCGACACTTTTAATAAAACATGGTCTCCCACCTCGAATTCCAAGGGTCGACGACGGACATCAATATATGACTTCTGTCGGCTCTGAGCAGTCAACATCCTCTCCCGAATCAATTCCACCTTCCGTCTCGTCTCTATAATGATATCCGGTTCAGTCCCGACCAAATCGGACGCCTCGTTCCAACAAATCGGCGATCGACATCGCCGCCCATAAAGTGCCTCATACAGTGCCATTCGAATCGACGCGTGCCAACTATTGTTGTACGTGAACTCGATCATCGGCAAATGCTCCTACCAGTCACTGCTCCAATCGCGAGCACAAGTGCGCAACATGTCCTCAAATGTCTGGATAATGCGCTCCGACTGCCCATCCGACTGAGGATGAAAAGAAGTGCTCAGAGCAAGCGTGTACCTAATGCCTTATGTACTGCCTGCCAAAAATGCAATACGGAACGGCTATCCCGATCCGAAATAATAGACTTCGGAGTATCGTGAAGTCTCACAATTTGCGCAATAAACACCCGAGCTAACTTTTCCGGACCCCAAGTATCCTTGATGCCCAGAAAATATGCCGACTTGGTCAGCCGATCCACGATCACCCAAACCATGTTCATGCCCGATTTCGATCTTGGCAAACTCGTGATGAAGTCCATCGAAATATCTTCCCATTTCCATTCCGGAACGGGGAGCGACTGCAATAATCCAGCCTATCGCTGATGCTCGATTTTGACCTGTTGACAAGTCAAACATCTCGCTACAAACCGTGCGACCTTCTCCTTCATATCATTCCACCAAAAGTTCCTCTACAGGTCCTTGCACATCTTACTCGAACTAGGATGAATGGAGTAAGGCGTAGCATGGGCCTCCCGCAAAATACCATGCCTCAATTCTGTGTTGTTCGGTACACAAAGTCGACCCTGAAATCTCAACACACCATCTTCATGAATCACAAACCCAGGAGACTTTCCCTGACCCGAAGCATCACTATAAACAGCAAAACCCTCGTTGCCACACGACAATGCTAAAAATGGGGCTGAAGTTAAACGCCTCTTCAGCTCCTCAAAACTCGCATGTCTCTCGTCATTCCACACGAACGACTTGGACTTCTGGAGCAACTGTGTAAGTGGCCGAGCTAATTCCGAGAACCCCTCGACGAACCTACGGTAGTAGCCAGCCAAACCCAAGAAACTATGAACCTCTTTCACATTCCTAGGCGGTGCCCAATTCAACACTGCCCCAACCTTCTGTGGATCCACACGGACCCCCTCGACTGAAATAACGTGACCTAGAAACATCACTTCCTTCAGCCAGAACTCACATTTCGAGAACTTCCCATAGAGTCGCTCGGTCCTCAAAATGTATAACACCACGTGCAAATAATACGCATGCTCCTCCTCGTTCCTCGAATAAATAAGGATATCGTCAATGAAGACGACGACACACTTATCCAAATACTCAATAAATACCTTGTTCATCAACTGCATGAACACCGCCGGCTCATTAGTCAACCCGAATGGCATGACCACAAACTCATAATGTCCGTATATCATCCGAAAAGTTGTTTTCGGAATGTCAGACTCCTTCACCCGAAGCTGATAGTACCCTGATTTCAAGTCGATCTTCGAGAATACCGCAGCTCCCTGCAACTGATCAAACAAGTCATCAATCCTAGGCAAGAGATACTTTTTCTTGATGGTCACCTTATTTAGCTCACGATAGTCGATACACAAACGAAGTGAATCATCCTTCTTCCGCACAAACAGAACCGGTGTGCCCCAAGGCGAAGCGCTCGGTCGAATATACCCCGACTCAAGAAGCTCACTCAACTGCTTCTTCAACTCAGCCATCTCTGAAGGTGCCATACGATACGGCGCCTTCAAAATTGGAGCCGAACCCGGCTCTAGCTCGATAGTGAACTCTACCTCACGGTCCGGTGGCAACCCCGGTAACTCATCACGAAACTCACTAACAACTGGAATCGATGAAAGCTCGACTCCACTACTCTCCGCCTTCAAGGCGTATCACCAATAACCAGTACACCCCTTCCGCAGGAGTCTCATCGCCTTCAAAGCGTTAATAACAAACTTCTGGTTTCTCTTTCGCCCCGCGAAAGAGTGCTCGGTGCCGTCATTGGCTAGCATGGTGATGATTCTCGTGTGGTAGTTCATGATCGCACCATGCTGCTCGAGCCAATCATCCCCGAGAATTAAATCCTCACCCTCAATACCCACAACAATAAGATCAGAGAGCCAAGCCCTCTCGCAAATAATCACAGAACAATCTCGGATCTCCCGATCACCAACGATCCTATCACCGCTAGGAAGTTTAACGATGAAAGGCTCACAATGTGACAAACAATCAAGACCCAAACGGCGCACACATTCCAAAGGTATGAACGAATGCGTAGCACTAGAATCGAAAATCACACTGACAGGATGCAAATAAATGTGAACGGTACATGTGGCTACGGTGGCGGCTGGGTCATTGGCCCTCCTCATCTCATAAATACGCGGGTGGGTGGAGCCAACACTGGAAGCTCCCCCTCTAGCGGGCTGACCCCGACCTCTCCCTCGACTGGCACTCGGCGGAGACTGAGAAGCAAACGACCCTTGATTCACACTTGGTTCCCTAGGCGTTGGAATGGAAGTCGGGGCACTAAGAAATCTCTATCTCTCAGCACAAAAAGCAGCCTTGTGGCCCGGCTGGCCACACCGATTACACGTCAGCAAAGGGCTCGGACAATTACGACTGATGTGGCCCGGTCGGCCACAGTTAAAACACTTCACATCCCGAGAAGGAGAACTGGTAGCCCCTCGGAAACCCCCAGTAGAACAGGCTGGACCACCACCGGTGGAATAATTAGCAGGTTGAGATTTCTGCTGACCTCCACCCTTGTGGCCCGAAAAGCTTCCGGTGGACTTCTGCTTCTTGCTCTCACGATCCGCCTCACTGGCCGTCACGGACATATCATAAGAAAGGTCCCTACTCTGATAATCCTTCAAGGTGGTGCAGACGAGCCCAGACATGTAGTCACGAATCGACAATTACATTCGCCTCGAGAAGTGGAAAATCTTGTCGCTCTCCTCTCTAACATGGGCCTTCACGAAGCCCAACTCCCGGTTGTAATCAGCAATGGCCTGCGAAACGGGGATATCCCGAGGCTGAGCATCAAAGAAGGCAAGGATTCGAGCCTGTTTGACCGGCCACGGGCAATATTTGGTCTCCATCAGGTCCTTAAATTCGTCCCATGAAGCAACGCGGTCCCTGGGCTCAATGGCCTCCCACCAGTCAGTAGCATCCCAGTGAGAAAGTACTGGGCAATAGAGACCTTGCGATCCTCGGGACAATTGGTGGCAATAAGGACCTTGGATATCTCCTTGATCCACCCTCCCAGCTAATCCGGTCTGAAGATCCTGAAAACTGAGGAGGTTGCATCTTGATGACATCCTGGAGCCGACGATCTACTCCGCCCCGAGCAGCATGGGCCGGAGTCGGATTCTGAACCGCCTGAGCTATTGCCGCCATTTGGTTCATCATTTGTTGCATAACAGCCGCAACACCAAGGTCGGAGCCATATTGAGTAGAAGCATGGCTATGACGGTCACCGGTACTGCCGGCTCCAGAAGAATGCGACATGGCCGCCTCACCGGCTGCCCCACGTCCCCGGCCGCGTCCACGACCTCTGCTAGCATCCATACTGGTGTTAAATAAGTAGTAGAAGCAATTCGATGGTAAGTACGGGGGAAAACAAACATAAATCAAGAATCGAAGGTGCAATACAAGAAAACAAGGAATATGGTAAGGAAAAACTTACGGGTACTGGAAGTACTGAGATGCTGGCAGCGGTGTGACGATGTGCAAAACAAAACACAACTGGACCCAAATAACAGACAAGCCTAGGTATCCATAAACCTTTCTCTGGTACCATTTTCTGTAACACCCCCAAGATATTCAGGATATATTACAGCGCCGTAGATCCCTACATGGGACCCACCGAGCTAGGTGACCAAACACACTCATCGACTCACAGATTCAACATAATAACACCTCGTCATAAAGAAGCAAAATAATAATAATCCACCCGGTTCAACCGGTCAAACAACATTACAACCACCCGATGAAAATATAATAGACGACACAGTTCAATCCGAAACGATCAAAAGCTCCTAAGTACTCGAGTACTTCTATTACTTTACAAGTTGACAATCGCTCAAAAGACAAAAAATAGTAAAACACTACTCATGCACAATCATCACGCACGACCATCATCCTCGTATCGTACTGATCCAGTGCCCGTTCCTCCCGATTAACCTAACCTAAAATTCAGAAAACGAATTTCCCCAAACGGGTCCCCAAAAGGGGTTAGCAATTACGCTAGTACAAGTAGGCCAAATGAACAAATTACATCTTACACATATAGTCAATCATGCAATTCAGAAAACATCAGTTGAAACACACATTTCCAAAAACGCCATAATTCAAAACATATTTGTAAAATGCACCACAATTAACCGCGGACCCACCCCTCCGTGGACCCCTACCGAGACCTCGTCAGATCTAACCAGTAGTGGTTAAAAGCAAGCTCGCGGACCCACCCCTCTGTGGACCCCTACCGAGACCCCGTCGGATCTAACCCGTAGTGAGCATACACACACACGCTCATGCAATACTACTATGTCAAGATTGTAAGTTCATAAGGGTACCTGCCTGGATCAATAGAAGGTGACACGAACGGAAAGGAAGAATCAAACACGACCGCTAGGAACCGGCGAAACCGAACCTAACGATTCGAAAAATACAATCACAACCATTTCTAAACGAAAAAGGAAATGGAATACACCCGAAAACCCACCTACGATTCATGTATATTCGTACAAGAACAACAAAGAGGGCGGACCATAACCAAACCCCCTCGATTACGCAAATACCACAAAATATACCATGAATCCGTAGGAAAACCAAGAGTACCAACAAGATTAATCATATCCATCATGAATTAATCAGCTACATGGAATGAATCGGACAATAAAATCGAAAACCCCCAATTTGCCCAAAAGTAGGGTTCTAGAAGATTTACCTTGATTCAATAGATATAAGATGATTAAATGATGATAATCTGGTGTTAGAGACTCAAAATCTTGGATGGATGATGATATTCGCTCGATTCCAAGCTCCAAATGCTCCAAATCGCCTAACTCTCGGAGAAGAAAAGAAGAGGAAGAGAAATGAGCTGCTCCGGTCAATTCTCTGGTTTTTATAACCAGAGAGTTATTAGCGTGCGCTAACCTTTCAAGTTAGCGTGCGCTATCGGTCAACACCCCAGTCCAGAACCTATAGTTCTGGACCGTTAGCGTGCGCTATCAGTAAATAGCGTGCGCTAACCACCCCTCAATAGCGCGAGCTATCGGGCCATAGCCTGCGCTACCTGGACATCAGCCGAGTCCAGAAACATTCTGCCCAGTACTGGACTGCCGGATTAGCGCGAACTACCGGACATTCTGCGCGCGCTAAGCCTAACAATAGCGGGCGCTAGAGCAACCTATTAGCGTGCGCTAGAACAACTCTCCAGAGAGCAGATGACAGAAGCAGGCTACTGCCACTGCTGTGACAGAGTCACTAGCGCGCGCTACCAAACAAGCATAGCGTGCGCTACCAAGGAAACTAGCGCGCGCTAATTAACATCTATAGTGTGCGCTAGACAGCCGAGTGCAAAACGACTCAAACACCCGGAACACACGAAACACGCTCGAAACAACAAACGGGAGCTCACAACACGCACAATAACATACGATAGATTTACGACAACCCCAAAACGGCGGTTCCGAACAACAATTACGAGAATTGGACCGAATAGCGACGAAAAAGCCAACAATTGCGGAATTGAGTAAAATAAATCCGAAAATAACTATTCCCGAAATATACATACGGTTACACACGAACCACCAAAACAAAAAAAACACAAAATCATGAAAGTACCGGAAAAAGAAAAATATGGATATTACATTACCTTATTTCCCTGTAACTAACCATAAGAATATCAATTACACATAATCACATATTTTGCATATTTGTTCACAGTATGGTTATGCAAATGAAATATCTAATTATTTTATATTGTAGATAATGTGGTGTGTTGGTGTCACAGAGAAAATCATATTATCAGTGCCTTATAAAATAATATAATAGTTTATAATTTATATAATTATTAAGACAAATTATGTGAAAGGTTGTAATGTATGTTTGAGAATAGTTGGTCTTGACTATTAGCATGCATTAGCATATTTTCATACGTTGAACTGGATCGAAGTGGGATATTGTCTTCTCTACTGACTGTAAGAAAAACGTAAATCTTAGATAATGATTATTTTTTAGTTCTAAATATATAATATTTAATTGTGTATTTATAATATATATTGCTTTGATTTACAATGGGTGAGAGTCACAATGATTGACTCAATAAGCTTCATATCTTGGGCAATAATATTATTTATACGACAATTATTATGACTAGAAATAGTGTCCCGACTCGTGCGGGTTGATAATGTCCCCTTGGGAGATCGATAATAATTATTATATTAAACCCTGGAGGTGGGTTTAATTCCAATATAATAATATGGTTCGAGTGGTACTACTCTTGGATAAGAAATTAATTAATTAAAGCTGTCAGTAGCTTAAATTAATTAATGGACAGTCGATATCTTAAATACGGAAAATAATATATTTAAATAAGGAGCCTGATTTCGTAAATTGGAATTTGGGTAGAAAGTGCAATATTAACTCTTTAGTGGACTGAGTTGATATTTGATAGACTCATTATATTAGGAAATGCCTAATATAGAAATTTGAGGTATATTCCTTTCCCTAATTCTCCTTAAGATCCTTAGAGTAGTCCAAAAGCCTATAAATAGGACATGAGAGAGTGGTTTGGCCGCGACATCAATAATTCTACACAAGGGTTTCGATTTTTCTTGTGGATCTTGACTTGTGTCTTTGATTCCACAATTGAGATAACACTTTAATTCTTGTTACAAATCAGAATTACTTAAAGAAAAGAAAATCGAGAGTTGTGAGAGGGAGTAAATTCGGGCGATCCACTTTGTTGTCCAAGCAAGATTCAGTAGCTCGTTGCCCTCACAACGTCCGAGTTAAGGCGGGATCATATCCTAAAAGATCTAAAGATAGAAATACAAGAAGATTAAGGAGAAACTCAAATACTTCGTTTCAAAGGTAACATTTTCTAAGATCTTTTATATCTAGGTACAATACTACAAATTATTATATTTAGACATGTAAGTATATATTGCTTGTTTAAATTGCTTATTAACCTTTGTAATTAATTATTTGACGAGCCTAAATAGATTCGATTCTTGAGGGTTGATTTTAGTAAATCCAAACTCAATGCTTCCGCTGCGTTTTAGTTCCATCAATTAGTATCGGAGACGGTCTTTAGGTTCCGTTCAATATAATTAATTTTGTGATTAATTGCTAGCAATTTTAAAATATTCATATATTATGATCTTTGGAATATTTTGCTAGAATTTGTCTTTCAGGTGAATATAGTCCAATTATCATGGCTATATGTTTTCTATTTTTATTCTTACGTGTTTTGATAATGTGGCCCGGTTTTGTGGCATGTTGATTAGTGCATAATTGATCTAAAGATTCATATACAGAATATTCCTTTTCCTGGCATAATCATACTGATTTGTGATTAAAAATAGATGTTTTAAAGATATGTCAAAACATGAGCATTCACACACGGCCGACATTTTGCGCCGTGTCCTCGCGCGTATTCTGGAAGAGACCGAGTCACCACAACACGGCGCAAACATGGCCGTTTTCCAGTGCCGTTTTAAGGCAGATCCTTTGTTGAATTTTCCACCTTTGGCCTCTTGTGAGCTCAACCACCATATATTTTATTTGGGGTCAAAGATCTGAAAAATCAAGACATGCATGGAGGATGAAGTGTGAATCAAATAAACAAAGAAAAAATCAAGATACTACAACACATCTTTTGAATTAAATAATCCATAGTATTCTTGAAAATCACCTATAAAAGGACACCTTCATCCATTGCAAAAACCACTCCTCTTCTTGCTAAGAAATACCCTTTCTTTAGCAAGACATCTCTTCCTAGAAAAGAACTTTTTATTTTTGTATCCATTTTATTTTTGATAGTTTGAAGTTGTTCTTCTATTTTGTAATTGAAAAGTGCTTGATCAATAAGTACTTAGTATCTTACTTCATAGTTTGGAACTTTTGTAATCAAGTTCGAAGTTGTATTTCGGAGATCATTTCTTGCACTTTGATACATCGTATTCAAATATGTTTTCATCTATTGTCATTAAGTTCTAAGTTATTACAAGTTTTTATACATTATGTATATTAATCAATTCTATTTTAATTATAGTACGTATAAATCGATGAGTAGCTAATCTTTCTTCCTAGGGGAAGGGGGATTTCTATTAGGCTATATATAAAAAGTATTTGATTGATTTACACTATCTCGATTAAAAGGGATTAATTGGTTTAAATAGTGATTGATCATATCCTATTTCTACTAATAAAACCTTCTTGATTAATTGTTAAGTGAATTGGAAATATATCTTTTCAATCATCAAATGTTTATCTTGTTAACAATATCTTAAGGTTACGAAAGTAATTAAGAGACATTTGAATACGAAAGTTATGAGGTGAAAAGTTGATTACTCGATAAGCACTCGTTTATCTTTTATATCCGTGTAAATCAATTCATCTACTTTATTAAAAACTTAATTTAATGAACCCATAATCCCCTAGTTTTTATCAAATCAAGTTCTAACTCATTTTAGTTCGATTCATTCTCACTAGCATTAAAAATAGTCTTATTAAAAATAGTTTAGTATAAAAATAGTCTAGTATAAAAATAGTCTTAATAAAAATAGTTTAGTTTAAAAATAGTGCATTTTAATTTAGTTAACTTAAAAATCCAAAAATCTGTTTTAGAATATTTTAGTATTTATTTCTCGCAATCTATAACAAAATGTTATACGAAGTCCTGTTAAGCAATCCTTGAGAGAAAAGACCTTGGTAGAATTTACCACAAGTACTTCTACCTCGTATATATTTGCGAGCGACTCAAAAACTCCTATTTATAGGATACGTTTTTGTCGAACATGTGTGTAAGTTTTTCCCGTGAGAAAATCCACGGGTAGAATAGGATTTTATTTTTCCTGTAATTCTGTTACAAATTCGATGTATTTTATTTTGTGTAAAATTATAATCGAATTGGAGTACACAAAGTACAAAGAAAAAGGAGCCCCGCGCGAAAAGGAGTCCCAATCGGACGTACCGACCAGGACCGAGAAGCTGCCGTGCGGTCCGGTTGCGGGCGTGCGGTACAGACCGCGGTCCAGGCTAGTCGTCCAGGTCGGGTCGTCCAGTGTATGTTCTTGTTCTTTTTTCCACCGTTTGTTACGTCCGTTGGTGCACAATAATTAAATTTGGAATTTTCTTGTGCAATTAATTTTGCAAGGAAAAGAACATTTCTAAATTTGGAAATTTTGTGGGCCAAACAGGAAGAGGTGACGAGATGCTTGAAGCAGTGGGAGATTTCGAGCCGAAGATTTTCTCGTTATTCCAAACGAGGAATAAAAGCCATGATAATTGGATTTAAGTATCCAATTTTTTTATTGTTGATTTTTATTGTTTTGTATGTATGGCATGTATGAATGTCTGCGTGATATATTTCTTGCATGTTAGGACGAGAAAATTAAAAACCTTAAGGCTAACATAACTAAGTGATCAAATTGATTTATTTTTTTAAATAAAGTCAAATTGGCCTCCATAATTAATTTAAATTGTGAAGTAATTAGCATGCGCATTGACATTAGGGTCTTCCTCCATATCGGATATACTAATTATAAGTTCACTACTTTTAAATTTCAAATGATAACAAAAGGTAAATATTATTTTTTATGATAGGACTTCACCATCTGTAGGACTATTATTTAAAAGATAATATTTTAAGGTTGTTAAATTATGGTGTTCACTTAGGTGTATTAATTATTAAGCTTCCCATCAGAATCTATGTTACTTAATACATGGACAAGAGGAACCAACTATTAATTTTACTTCTCATAACGTAAATTGACTAGATGGTAAAATTCAAGACGTAAAACTCTACTTGAAAAATATTATGTAAACGTCCACACGATCGTGGCTCGCATATATGGGTTTTTCGAGGTATTGGTTGCTAGCATATATGTATTGTGTTTTTGAGATTTTTCAATATATTTTTCTATGCACTATGTGATGAACGTTTTAATTTTATCTCAGATGTCTTTCAATCCACTTGCTGTAATTCTCAAGAAAACAAACTAGATGGCACTAATTTTATTGATTGGAAACGTAATCTTAATATTGTCCTGACGGCTGAGGAACACAAGTTTGTTCTAAGTGAGGAATACCCATTGGAACCAGATGCAGACACCTGATGAGGTGAAAGAATACCGCAAATGGAAGAAATCTGATGAGATAGCTCGCTGTTACACCTTGGCTTCTTTAGCAAATGTATTGCAGCACCAGCATCAAAGTATGGGCATGGCACCGGAAATGATGAAAAATCTCGATGAGATGTTTGGTCATCAGAACCGAGCGGCTAGGCAAAATGCTATGAGGGTCTTGATGATGACCCAAATGCCTGAAGGAACCCCGGTAAGGGATCATGTTCTAAAGATGATTTCTCATATAAACGAACTTGATATCTTAGGGGCTACTATCGATGCGGAAACACAGGTCGATATCATCCTAGGCAGCTTACCTAGGAGCTTTGAGCAGTTCCACCTAAAATACACTATGAATCGTAGGGAGTATACATTGGTGGAATTGATGACAGAGCTTCAAGTGAAGGTCTCTTCAGGCAAGGGTATCAAGTTCTTGCGGCTACTGGTATTTCGACTTCTAAACTCAAGTGGGGGAAGAACAAGAAACAAGTGGGCCAGAAGCAAGTGACAACTCTCAAGGTAAAGAGCATAACTCCTCATCCTGAGGCGAACAAGAAGCCAAAGGGAAAGTGCTACAAGAGCGGTCAGAAAGTACATTTCAAAGCAGACTGCCCTGCTCTTAAGAAAAGTATGTCTCGTGAACTAGTAGTCAAAACATATTTGGCAGCTCGTTCTTCCAATTCGTGGATAGTTGATTCAGGCTCCACTGATCATGTTTGCTTTGACTCGCATGGTTTTCAGGTAACCGATCAGCTTAGTGCGGGCGAGTTCACCATCAACTGGGGCGATTATTCCAGGCTTATGGTTGTTGCAGTGGGAGTCGTGCAGTTGAAGATTAATGATAAAATATTAGTCCTTAATAATGTATTATTGGTACCAGATTTTAGAATAAATTTAATTTCAGTTTCTAAATTAAGTTGTGATGGTTATTCAGTTTCTTTTGATGGTGATGTTATTATTAGAAGAAACGGTGGATATAATTACAAAGGTATTTATACTGATGGACTGATGTCATTAATGCTACACAAACTCCCATGTATAAACATAAATCACTTAACTCTTTGTCTAAACCTAAAAAGAGAAAAAAACCTTCGAGCATAAACCAAACATATCTGTGGCATTTACGGTTAGGTCATGTAAACCTTAGGAGGATTCAAATATTGGTAGATGATGGCCAATTGGATGAACTCCAAGTGGAGTCATTTCCGATTTCTGAATCCTGTTTGGAAGGTAAAATGACCAAGATGGTTTTTAAGACCAAGGGAAATCGTGCTCAGAATGTGTTAGAATTGGTTCATACGGATGTATGTGGTCCAATGAATATCCAGGCTAGGGGTGGTTTCGAATACTTCATCACGTTTATAGATGATTATTCGAGATATGGATACTGAAGCCTTTGGAAAGTTCAGAGATTTCAAGGCTGGAACGGAGAAGCGTCATGGGAAGAGTATCAAGTCACTACGATCTGATCTTGGTGGCGAATACCTTAGTGGAGAGTTTTTGAATTTCTTGGCAAATGAGGGGATTTCGTCTCAGCTCACTGCGCCGGGACCTCCACAACAAAATGGTGTTGCTAAGAGAAGAAATGGAACTCTTTTAGAAATGGTTAGGTCAATGATGAGTTCCTCAGATTTACCTATTTCATTCTGGGGATACGCCTTGGAAACAACGACGTACATTCTAAATCTGGTGCCTTCGAAATTAGTTCCAATAGCACCCATAGAACTGTAGAGTGGGCGAAAGCCCAGTCTAGGACATGTTCGAATTTGGGGTACTTCAGCACATGTGCTGAATAAGGAAGCTGATAAGTTGACATCTCGTACAGAAGTACGAATGTTTGTAGGATACCCTAAGGGAACAAAGGGGGGCTTGTTCTATAGTCCCCAGGATCAGAAGGTCATTTTTAGCACCAATGCCCAATTCCTGAAAAAGGATTATATAATTAGTCACAAGACCATGAGCGAAGTAATTCTGGAAGAGTTGAGGGGCAAGACTCCTTCTATTCTAATCGTACAAGTGCCAACTAACACTATACCACGTATCGATTTTGAGACTTCTACACCAACTCAGGATTTGCCTCGTTATAGTGGGAGGGTTATTCATTCACCGGAATGATTCATAGATGTGGGATAGTCTTAGGACTCAATCTCGCGAAAATGAATCAGATCCCTGGACTTACAAGGAGGCAATCCATGATAAAGATGCTGATTCCTGGCAAGTAGCAATGGAATCAGAAATGAGATATATGGATTCCAATCAAGTGTGGGAGCTAGTAGAACTACTGGACAGGGTATAAGCTATTGGGAGTAAGTGGGTCTACAAGCAAAAGAAAAGAGGTGACGGGAAGCTTGAAACCTTCAAAGCGAGGCATGTGGCGAAAGGTTATAATCAGAAAGAGGGTATCGATTATGATGAAACCTTTTCGCCGGTAGTCATGCTTAAGTCAATCCGGATTCTTTTAGCTATATCTACGCATTTGGATCTAGAGATTTGTCAAATGGATATCAAGACTGCAATCTTGAATGAAAGTCTAGACAAGGAAATATACATGCGCCAATCAGAGGGATTCATTGCTAAAGGAGAAGAGCACTTAGTGTGCAAGCTTAAGAGATCCATTTATGGACTTAAGCAAGCATCTAGATCTTAGAACACTTAATTTGACGAGGTTGTCCAATAATATGGATTCGTCCAATGTCCGAGTGAGAGTTGTGTATATAAAAAATACGATGGAAATGTGTTGGTGTTTCTTGTATTGTATGTAGAAGATATCATTCTGATTGGAAACAACATGAAGGAGTCCTCGGACGTACGAATATGGCTATCTGAACAATTTGATATGAAGGATTTGGAGGAAGCAGGGCACATCCATGGAATTAGGGTCTGATGAATCAAATTAAAAACTCGCAAGTGTATGAATCGCAATTGTAGGATGCGACAAGTAACTCCGAGGTCAATCTCTCGAGGAGTTGGAAACGGTTTGAAGTTCGATTATGTGGCAAATAGTCGAATTAACAAAAGTAAAGTAAATTAAAGCACAGCGAATGATTCGATTGAGATGTAAGTTCGTAAAACAAGTGCGGAAAATTAAATTAATCGAAGCGTTAAAAACACCGAATTTAAGGTTGGATATCTAGAGAATACAATTATGAGAATGGTATGGAAGTTTAGAATCACCAACACATACGTTATCAATTATTAGTTTCGATACTCAAAGAATTTATGGTTTAGAATTACCGATTACTCACAATTAAAAGAAATCCGTTTGATGGCGGCAAATTATAAAAATCGCGATTGTCCTTTTCGAAAACAAGAGAAACTCTTACGATGGTGATGAATCCCTACTAAAAATCGACTAGCTAGATACCTTTGATGGGGGTAATTCACTAAAAGATCGCGGAAAAAGGTTTAGAACATTCACAATCACTTCTATCGGGTCATTTTATGGCGAACACCGACAAAAACCCTCGATTTTGACAATAACAACAACTATGAAAAAGGTTTGATGATCTAAATCATAAGTTCTCTTGCGTCTAAATACTATTCATGCACAAATATCATCAAGAACGCCGATAGATTACTAAGAACAAAGAAAGAGGAATAATCCCAAACTCATACCCGAAAAATCAATCAAAACTAGCAATCAAGAACATGTGTGTGGTTCAATCTAAAAACCCATATAATAATATTATCTACTCATGATCATTTCAACAATAATAGCAAATATCATAGAATAAAACATGGTAGAAATCTTCCCTTGAGAAAATGAAATCGAAGCCCGAGGAAGGTTTGATGTTCTTCATTAAAAAACGAACAAAATCTCCTTACAAATGATGAAAATCCTTCACAAATTGTATTTCTTGATGTTTAGAACACTCAAAAGCTGAGAAAAACTGAGTTTGGATCATATTTTGCGGCCTACCCGAAGTTGGGTATAGGGTTTCCCTATATATACCCGCCAAAAATCGCCAAAAAGTGCAGAAAATCGCATTTTCTGCACAAAGGGGCTGGACCGATGGCCTGAGGGCTGGGACCGCGATGCAGGTGATTTTGGGGGCGCCACGCGATGCGGATTTGGGATCGTGGTCCGGGTGTGGTCTGGGCTTGGATCGCGGTCTCAACTCTTCGGGCCGCGGTCCGGACTGCGTGGCCGTGGTCTAAAAGTCATATCTCCCTCAATACACCTCGGAATTTAGCGTATAATATACCGTTGATTTCACGAGGAATCTATAAATATATAGAACACATCCTAGTTCGAAGTAATGAATCTGGAAATTAGAAAATAGGACCGACATTGCTTCAATCTTTATCGTTTTAGGCCCCGTTCTTGCTCTTGATCGCTATAAACTCCAATATTGGCCATAAAAGCGCATATTTCACCACAATCTTCGTCCAGCTACCTACAAAACAAAAACACAACATACCACGCGTAAAAAGAGCAAAAACACTTAAAAACAAACAAAAGCACGACTCAATAGAATAGAATGAGATGATCAAAAATCGACTCATCAAATCCCCCCAAACCTAAACCTTTGCTTGTCCCCAAGCAAAAAGAAATAAAACACACGACAAAGAAAATGAGGAGGCTTGAATAATCAAGTTAATCATCGGGTATACATACAATCAACCGGGAATGTAAAAGCATCGTAAAGTCTCGTAATTCGTCATGGAAGCCTAAACTCACAAATGAATGGAAAGCAATGGCACTTGATAGAACATGCAAGAAAACAAGTCTTAGTAGTCCCTCACAGAATTTTATCGATTCACTCATCTCTCAAGTGTTTAGATAGGTCAATACGCTCAACTCGATTCGAATGGAAAGTTCTACTATATGCTTGCACTTCTTCTCTTCATCAAATGCATCAATATTCACAAAACATGAGTCATAGGGTCTTACTTTTGGTTGTAACGGGGTTGTGGCTCAGGTTGGGAAAATTTGGCTAGTAGTTACAAGTTCTAGTCCAAGTAGAGCATATACAATCCTCACATATATGAAAATAAACACTCAAAGCAAGATCGATCACTCTACTTCAATTCTCCCGTATATATATATATATATATATATATATATATATATATATATCTAAAAAGTCTCTTATAATAAAAAGTGTAGGAAAGATTGTGGGAGTGACATGTGTCACCTTGCCACATCATCATGCCATATCATATGACATGTGGCACCCCCTACCCCGGAAAAAATAATTTTTTTTTTCACGCCATAAAAAATTTTTCAGAGTTATAAGTTTTGGTGCATCACACTAATAAGTTTTACTGCATCACAGTTATAAGTTACTGCATCATAGTTAACAGTTAAGTGCATGAAATATGATGCAGTAACTTCTAACCTTAATGCACTAAATCATAATTGTGATGCAGTATCTTTATAACTGTGATGCAGTAATAATTTTTGGCGGGAAAAATTTTTTTTTTTTGCCCCCCCCCCCTCCCCCCCCCCAATTTTTTTTTTGGCGGGAATTTTTTTTTCGGGGGGTGGGGGTGGGGGTGGGTGACACATGTCATATGATGTGTCATATGATGTGGAATGAGGATGACACATGTCACTCCCACAATCCTTCCTACACTTTTTATTATAAGAGACTATTTATTTTAACCCATATATATATATATATACATATATATATATATATATATATATATTCTTTTCAATTCAAGGCCTTGTTAATCGCAATTTTGTTTGATATCGGCCTAATCATCACAACCCAACGACTTCTCTTTTGTTTTTCTTAGGCTCACTCCTCTCCTCCCCTATCTTTTCTATCCCATTATTATTATTATTATTAGGATCACCCCCTTTTTTGGGGGGGCTTATTATTTTCAGGGGAACGGGAGAGAAGATTTTTGCCTCTATACACCACAAACTTTGCACATCTTCGTTTTTCAAATATACCCTTTCATGCTCTTACGTGGACTAATACTTGGGTAAGTTATGGCTTTTGGATATGGAGCTATAAGATGCGGGTTTTTCGAACAAATATATGGCTAAAGGCTCAACGGGGCTAGCAAAGAATATTGATATGAAATGGTAGGTATTTTCTGATAAGTAGGTTCAAGACAAAAAATGGGAAGCCCTAATCATTTCTCGTGTATATAAATATCAACTCATCATCCGACAGAATCATGCAAGTTCTAAAGAATACAATCCATAAGAAGAGAAATCACACATGAAAGAATTTTACCGCTAAAAGTGAACGGTTCAACTAGGCACAAGAACTCACCGCTTTTGGACTACCACACTCATTCCTTACACATCAAATCAAGTAACCAAAACTATACATTTACACGCAAGGTCAAACAATCAATTAGATTTATAAAACTCCACGAGTCAAGTACAAACACAACTAATCATTCATATACCCCACAATTAACGAGGTTATTACAATCCAACTACTATATCACGCAAGAAAAAAATAAAGAAAAGAAACCAAAAAAAAATCATGCAAACTAAAAACAAGTAAAAATCAATGAAGTTGCACCCCCTCCCAACCTAAACCTTTGCTTGTCCCCAAGCAAAAAGATTAAGTCAGGAAAAATGCGAAAACGCAAATTAAAAAGAAAGAAAATAAAGCTATCGGATTAAGAAGTGTGGTTCTTGATCGCGGGGCACCATGCTTTTGTGCTCGGGTCTCAGCTTTCAATAGGCTTAGGTTTCTTCCTCCGATAAGCATCTCCTTTTTAGATTTCCTACACACACCACAGACAAAAACAAATAAAAGCAATAATAATAATAATAATAATAATAATAAAAATAATAATAATAATAATAATAATAAAAGTGATAAAAATTTAAAAACTCCCTTGGGTTGCCTCCCAAGTAGCGCTTTTTTATATTCTTTAGCTCGACTCTTCAGCTTCTTCTATCCTGGATTAAATGTAAACGTGTCAGCTCCATCCACATAGCTCGTTATTTTTCGCTCGTTTTCCTTTGTCAGGATATGGATAGTGGTTCCATGGATTTCCATTGTGAGCACTTTTGTCACCATTTCAATTTTCATTATGATTGTCACCATGAAATGTCTTCCTTGAAGAATAAGTGACGTGATTTTTGTTAGTGATGTTTCTTCTATGTTTGGTATCACGAAATCCATCGAGGCTATCACCTCCCCCAAACCTAATGGCAAGTATATTGGTTTTTTGCGTTAAATTAATACTCGCTCCTAAGTTCACAGTGGGAACTTCTTTCTCCACGAAAAGAACTTCCATGTCAAAGCTTTCTAGGTCCTCCTTTTGATGTATTGATTCGACTAGTTCGCTCTTATTCTCTTCAATTGGCTTCTCGATTGGATCTTTATATTTCTTCCAAGGAATTCGAGTCTCGCAAGATTGAGTACCAGTTGCTCGGATTTTTTCATCTTTCAACTCATCCGATTCAATCACCATAGATTTCTCCGATTGGCTCCACAATTCTTCTTTCTCACCGCCCCCCTCTTTCGCTTCGGAAATTGTCTCTTTATTTATCACTTTACCACTTCGGAGGGTGGTAATAGCTTGAGCTTGCTCGGGCTGACTTGGTAGTTTACCCCTTTCTTGTCTGCATGCCTCGGTAGCAAGTTGCCCTATTTGAATCTCCATTTTCTTCACCAAAGCTTCTAAATATTCGAATTTTATTGTTCTCAGCTCGATTTTCCCTGCTTTCCTTAACGAACGCCGCAATACTCTCCTCAAAAGAGTTTCTTTGCTGTGGAGGTGGTTCACTTTGCGTTGTTTGTTGGGATCGATTTCATCCATTGTATTGATCTTGGGAACTTGTGTCGTACAACATCGGGTTGTTGTTTCTCCAAGAGAAATTCGGATGGTTTCTTAGCCCAGGATGATAAGTGTTCGGGAGAGGTGCATTTCTTGCATTTCCGCCATAATTATTTCTCACCTCCTTCCACTCGAGCCTTCCCGTGCTTTGTCCCATAGCCCAATTCACTTGTTCAGCCTGTTCTTCTGGAAAAGTATGTAAGCAAGAATTAGCATCATGTCCGGGTCCCCAACAAATTTCGCAAATTCGTGAGCTCGAAGATTTATTTTGGGTCTTGAGTTGTCTTAGTTCCTTCGTTAACTCATCGATTTTAGATTGCATCTCATCCTTCTCGCTTACTTGGTTCACAATTCCCTACAAACATGCACACTTTTTTGTTGAGAATTAGCTCCCCATATTTCATATACGTCATAAGCTTGTTTCTCCGTTAACCCCCAAAACGAACTACCGGATGCGTTATCCACTGCACCTTGGCAATATTGAGTCAATCCATCATAGAAAAATTGATTAAGTAGTTGAAGCGGATAGTGATGGTGTGGGCATTGAATGAGGAGCATCTTGAATCGGTCCCATGCTTCGTGAAATGCCTCTCCGTCTTGTTGTCCAAATGTTGAGATTTGGGCTCTCAACTATGTAGTCTTCGAATGAGAGAAGTACTTGGTAATGAATTTGTCGTAAACCTCATCCCACGTTCTTAGTGAGCCTGGTGCCAAAGTCATCAACCAATGTGTCGCCCCATCCTTGAGTGTATAAGGGAAACACTTTATTCTTAGTTGATCCTCGATCAACCCATTTAATGGGAAGTTGTCAATCACCACATAGAATTCCTGGATGAACGACAATGGGTCCTCACATGCTAATCGGTGAAATGAGGGCAATTGCTCGATGTGAAATACGCTGATGTGGTAGTTCTTTGCTGCCGGTGCTAATTGGATTCACGAGATGGCGGTGTTAACCACGGGCTTTGCATAGTCCCGTATTAGATGATCAACCGGAGGTTGTTGCGGCATATTGTAGTTTGCTTCCATCCCATATTGAGGCCCGGGATAATAGTTCACTCCATATTGCACTCCAACGGGTGGTTGTCTCGGATAAAAGTATCTCCCTTGTTGAGCTTCGGGTATCCCTTGATTGCGCCCAACATTCTCATATCCCGGAAACCTCGGTTGACGAATGTTTTCTTCATCTAAATTTTGTGCAACATTCTCATGCCTCGGTTGACGAGGGTTTTCTTCCTGGAACAAAAGTCGCTCTTCAAGATCCAGATTCTCCTCGTCGTTTGCCATTGATGATGTGGCTATTTTTTTTGGTGCTCTAATTCTTTGAACTTCGTCTATGGGTGGAAGAGTCGGGTTTCCCAACGATCTCTTACCAATCATAAATAAAAGAAGTTAGAGCGAATTTTTTAAACTTTATCGAAAATAATGAAAACGGGAAAATGATCAAGAAAAACAATTCAACTATTATTAAGACAAGATCAAAATTGAAATGCCAACTCCCCGGCAACGACGCCAAAAACTTGATGAATCAAATTAAAAACTCGCAAGTGTACGAATCGCTTTTGTAGGAAGCGGCAAGTAACTCCGAGGTCAATCTCTCGAGGAGTTGGAAACGGTCTGAAGTTCGATTATGTTTAGCAAATAGTCGAATTAACAAAAGTAAAGTAAAGCACGGTGAATGATTCGATTGAGATGTAAGTTTGTAACACAAGTGCGGAAAATTAAATTAATCGAAGCGTTAAAAACACCGAATTTAAGGTTGGATATCTAGAGAATACAATTATGAGAATGATATGGGAGTTTATAATCACCGACACACACGTTATCAATTATTAGTTTCGATACTCAAAGAATTTATGGTTTGGAATTACCGATTTCTCACAATTAAAAGAAATCCATTTGATTGCGGCAAATTATAAAAATTGCGATTGTCCTTTTCGAAAACAAGAGAAACTCCTACGATGAGGATGAATACCTACTAACAATCGACTAGCTAAATACCTTTGATGGGGTAATTCGCTAAAAGATCGCGGAAAAAAGTTTAGAACATTCACAATCACTTCTATCGGGTCGTTTGATGGCGAACACCGACGAAAATCCTCAATTTTGACAATAAAAACAACTTTGAAAAAAGTTTGATGATCAAAATCATAAGTTCTCTTGCGTCTAAATACTATTCGTGCACAAATATTATCAAGTACGCCAATAGATTACTAAGAACAAAGAAAGAGGAATAATCCCAAACTCATACCCGAAAATCAATCAAAACTAGCAATCAAGAACATGTGTGTGGTTCAATCTAAAAACCCATATAATAAGATTAGCTTCTCATGATCATTTCAACAATAATATCAAAAATCATAGAATAAAACATGGTAGAAATCTTCCCTTGAGAAAATAAAATCGAAGCCCGAGGAAGGTTTCATGTTCTTCCTTCAAAAATGAACAAAATCTCCTTACAAATGATGAAAATCCTTCAGAAATTGTATTTCTTGATGTTTAGAACACTCAAAAACTGAGAAAAACTGAGTTTGGATCGTGTTTTGCGGCCTGCCCGAAGTTGGGTATAGGGTTTCCCTATATATACCCGCCAAAAATCGCCAAAAGGTGCAGAAAATCGCATTTTCTGCACACAGGGGGGTTGGACCGCAGTCTGGAGGGTTGGGACCGCGGTCTGGATGATTTTGGGGGGCGTTGTCATGCGGTCTGGATTTAGGACCGCAGTCCGGGTGCGGTCCGGGCTTGGATCACGGTCTCAACTCTTCGGGCCGCGGTGCGGACTGCGTAGCCGTGGTCTAGAAGCTATATCTCCCTCAATATACCTCAGAATTTAGCGTATAATATACCGTTGCGAAGATGATTTCACTAGAAATTTATACATATATAGAACACATCCTTTCGAAGTAATGAATTTGAAAATTAGAAAATACGACCGACATTGCTTCAATCTTTATTGTTTTAGGCCCCGTTCTTGTTCTTGATCGTTATAAACTCCAATATTGGCCATAAAAGCGCATATTTCACCATAATCTTCGTCCGGCTATCTACAAAACAAAAACAACATACCATGCGTAAAAAGAGCAAAAACACTTAAAAACAAACAAAAGCACGACTCAATAGAATAAAATGAGACGATCAAAAATCGACTCATCAGGGTCGGTCGTAATCGAAAGAAAATGATGATGTGCTTATCTCAGGCATCCTATATTGATACATTGCTAAAGCGGTTTAGCATGGAGAATTCCAAGAAAGGTTTTCTACCTTACAGATATGGAATTCAATTATCTAAGGATATGTGTCTCAAGACATAAAACGAGATAGATGACATGAAGCTGATTCCTTATGCGTCAACTGTGGGAAGACTCATGTATGCTATACTTTGCACTAGACCAGATATCTGTCATGCCATAGGCATGGATATCAGTCGAACCCAGGACCTGGACACTGGATTGCTGTCAAGCACATACTCAAGTACATGAGAAGGACTATGGAGTATATGCTAGTATATCAATCAGACAACATGTGTCCGATGGGTTATACTTACTCAGATTTTTCATCAGACAAAGAAAAGTCCAACCCTACTTCAGGTTATGTGTTTTGGGAGGTGGAGCTATTAGTTGGAGGAGTGTGAAGCAGAAATGCATCTCGGACTCTACCATGGAAGTCGACTACGTGGCAGCCTCTGAGGCAGCCAAAGAGGCGGTATGGCTCAAGTAATTCCTGCAGGACTTAGATGTGATTCCCGATTCGCCAAATGGTATTACACTTTATTGTGATAATACCGATGCAGTCGTAAATTCGAGGGAACCACGAGCCCACAAGGTAAGTTAACATATCAACCGCAAGTACCACATCACACGACACTTCGTAAAAGAAGGAGACGTATTTGTAGCCAGGGTTGCATCGAAAGATAATCTTGCTGATCCTTTCACGAAAGGCCTGCTTTCAAAAATTTTTGAAAGGCATGTGGAAGGAATGGGATTACGGTGTATGGCACATTGCTTTAAGTATAAGAGGAAGAAATGAGAGACTATGTAATCGAGTAGTATACTTAAAAGCATGCTTTGAGTATAAGTGGGAGATTGTTAGGGTTGTATACTGCAAATCATACTTTATACTTATATTAATTCCAGTAACTACCTATGAGAATATTAATTACACATAATCACATGTTTTGCACATTTATTCACGTAATGGTTATGCAAATGAAATGTCTAATTATTTTATATTATAGACAATATGGTGTGTTGGTGTCACATGGAAGATCACATTATCGGTACCTTTAAAATAATATAATAGTTCAAAACCTATATAATTATTAAGACAAATTATCTGAAAGGTTGTAATGTATGCTTGAGATTAGTTGGTCTTGACTATTAGCATGCATTAGCGTATTTGCATATGTTGAATTGGATCGAAGTGAGATAGTGTCTTCCATACTAAATGTAAGAAGAACGTAAATCTCGGATAATTATTATTTCTTAATATTAAGTATATAATATTTAATTATGTATTTATAATATTTATTGTTTTGATTTACCATGGGTGAGAGTCACAATGATTGAGATAATAATAAACTTAAATAAGGAGCCCAATTTCATAAATTGAGATCTGGATAGGAAGTGCAATATTAACTCTTTAATGGACTGAGTTTTTTTTTTTAAAGGAAAAAGCATCCAGTGACAAAGAAAAGATTTCCAAATCCAAATAAATAATTAGCCGTCGACAGCAGGGATCGAACCTGCGCGGGCAAAGCCCAACAGATTTCAAGTCTGTCTCCTTAACCACTCGGACATATCGACTTCACTGGACTGAGTTGATATTTAATAGACTCAATATATTAGGAAAGGCCTAATATGGAAATTTGAGGTCTATTAGGAATCCTGTCCCTAATCCTCATTAAGATCCCTAGAGTAGTCCAAAAGCCTATAAATAGGACAAGAGGGAGGGTTTGGCCTCAGCATCAATAATTCTACACAAGGTTTTCAATTTTTCTTCTAAGTGTTTAATTGTGGACCTTGACTTGTGTCTTTGATTCCACAATTGAGATAACACTTTAATTCTTGTTAGAAATCGGAATTACTTGAAGAAAAGAAAATCGAGAGTCGTGAGAGGAAGTATATTTGGCCGATCCACTTTGTTGTCCAAGCAAGATTCGGTAGCTCGTTGTCCACACAACATCCGGATTAAGGCGGGATCATACTCTAAAATATCTAAAGGTAGAAATACTAGAAGATCAAGGAGAAACTCAAATACTTCACTTCAAAGGTAACGTATTCTAAGATCTTTTAGATCTAGGTACAATACTACAAATTATCATGTTTAGATGCGTACATATATATTGCTCATTTAAATTGCTTATTAATCTGTGTAATTAATTATTTGACGAGCCTAAATAGATCTAATTCTTGAGGGCCGATTTTAGTAAAATCCAAACCCGACGCTTCTACTGCGTTTTATTTCCACCAGGTTACAAAGTTTATTCCAAGATGGAAGGTGCACCAAACCCAAACCTCCAATGGATCTTGGCCTACAAGCTTCAGACCAGGCTACAATAGATTTCCTAGAACTGCCCACATCCCCAGTCCAAAGAAACTGTATGCATATAGCCTCAACTGCTACTTTCACTTTCTTAGTAAATGGAAAGATATGGCTTCAGTAACCTTGTATAGCATAAAACATACTTTGTATTAACTGCAACCTACCCCCATAACTTAGAGTTCTTGCAGTCCAGTGCCCAATTCTAGCCACCATCTTTTGAACCGGTGGTTGGTATTGAGCAATTGACAACCTTTTAGCATTGAGAAGAATATCCAAGTATCTGAAAGGAAGCTCACCTTGTTGTAGCTGCACATGAGCTACAATACTAGCTCTAACTTGCGGCTTAACTCCTGCAAAGTATAACTCACTCTTTCTTTTATTTGCTATCAAACTAGAAGTGCAACTAAAGATATCTAACTTGTCCATAATTGCATTAACAGATGATAGATTCCCCTTAGCAAAAAAGAGCAAGTCATCAGCAAAAATCAGATGTGTAATCTTAAGAACATCACACCTAGGATGATATCTGAAAGCTGGCTCATATTTCAAGGGCTGCATAATCCTGGATAGATACTCCATACTAAGAACAAACAGGAATGGGAAGATGGGATCCCCCTGTATTAGCCCTTTCCTCCCTGCAAATGGTTGAGTCAATTGACCATTAATATATATCTGGTATGTAACAGTAGTCAAACAAATCATCACCCAAGACACAAACTGGTCTGGAAATCCCAAACATCTGAGGAGTTGATCCATAAAGGCCCAATTAAATGAGTCACAGGCCTTTTGTAAATCCATCTTAACCACACATCTTGCAGAAATACCTTTCCTACCATAGCCTCCAATAATCTCCTGTGCAAGTATGGTATTATCATGTATAAACCTTCCAGGTACAAAAGCTGCTTGCTCTGCATTCACTAGGTAACTCATAACCTTGCTCATTCTATTGGTTAATACCTTAGAAATGAGTTTGTATAAGACTATACAGCAAGCTATGGGCCTATAATATTTTATGGTGTTTGCAGTAGAGCTCTTAGGAATGACAGTTACCATAGTAGTGTTAACTACCTTCAATAATTGACCTGTGTTGAAAAAATCTTGAGCAACAAGATTTCTTAAAAAAACTTAGAAGTATATCCATCTACCGCTGGGCCCTTATCCTGACCTATAGACTGAATGCACTGAAGATTTCATGAGCATAAACACTTATCACAAGCTGCCTTCTTTGTTCATCATTGAGCAAAGGACCATTCTGCACCACTTGAAAGTCTACTGCTTGTGTTGCTTGAGTAGGTGTTCCTCGAAGATTCTTATATAATGATAGAACTTCAGTCTGGATGTCTGCTTCCTCAGTCAGTTTTCTGCCGTTTCCATCATAAATTACTGAAATCCCACCACTCTTCCTTGCTTTAAGGCTAGCATGAAAGTATCTATTATTTCCATCACCACATGCCAACCAGTGAACCTTAGCGCTTCGTTTCAAGATTTATTCTTCTTTAAGTAACAATTTCTCATGCTCTTTTTGCTCTGTAACCAATTTTGAGAAAAGTGCACTATCCAATGGATTAACTTTCAAGGCTTCTTGAAGTTGAGTAACCTTGGCTTGTCCACTATCCAATATAAACTGCACATAGGAGTAATGCTTGGTAAGACTCTTGAGAGGGCCTTTTAAAGCATTCAACTTTATCCAAACTCTATACATTTTTACCCCCACAATAGGCATCCTCCAAGTAACCTCCACAGTTTCATTAAAATCATACAATTCAAAAACTTGAAATTTCTAGGCTTGGTGGGTGGTTTACTACCCAATTGGACCATAAGAGGAGAGTGGTCAGATCCCCCAGGGTTCATAGCCTCCACCACTGTACCACCAAAGCAATGATGCCACTGCAGATTAGCAAAGCTTCCATCAATTTTAGAGTAGATAAGGTTATCTGGCTGCATATTACACCAGGTATAAGGCAACCCTATGTAGTTGAGCTCTTGAAGCTATACATATGCTATAGTATCTCTGAAATCCCTGCACTCAGTCTCATAAACAGGATTGCCCCCTGTATTGGCAAAAAATAGATCTGTCTAATAAAAGAAGCCTAAATATTATTGAGGCCCAAGAGGGTTGGCCCAACCCCAAGATTAAAGCAGATGCCATAAGATACTGCGAGTGGGCCCAAATAGCAAACAATCATCTCACGAAGATTCTAAAGACAGTCCAGGAACACACAAATACAGTCCTTTCAATTGGATCGGGTCGGTCCAATTCAAGAGGCAACCTCTACCGAAAATAAACCTTGCCTGCAGACCAAGCCCAAGTCTAACATGCCTAAACAGCCCAATCCATCCGAGGGGCTCCATCTGACTGATAGAGTCAACACAAAACCAACAAATATGACGGTAGACCTGGTCAACTTGAACCGAGCCTCCCCAATACACGTGATGAACGTGCCTCCCGAATGTTGAGAGTAAATATCTCAACGAATTCCACACGTGGACCATGAAACGGGCCGTCTGGTCAACATGCACATGGAGATAAGTGAGAGTAATTCCATGATTTCGAAAAAAACCTCCAACGACCCCCGAATATAGGGAAGTGTTGCGAGATACACTCAAACAGAACGCGTCCCACCTCACCTATAAGTAGGGGGAGTCCAGACTCTAGAGGGCACCGAGCGATCGAACGGATAACCCTCACTTCGCCATCCCCTCTCTCTTATCCATCTACTCTCTCTCTCTCTCTCTCTCTCTCTCTCTCTCTCTCTACATTGTGCTCAATATTCCGGCTGACTCCACTACTCATCGACGTTCCCAGAAGATCATCGGTCATCTCTAAGTCTGGTGACTTGTGGTTTCCAGGTGATCAAACTCTTAATGGCACCACACCGGTGTCCACTTGGATCCTTATGTTCTAGATATTGCTTTTGTGTAGTCTTGCAGGTTGCTGGTGCCCCCTCTTCACTCAAAAATCAATTGTAGATTTGTGAGCGTCTACACCCCCTATTCTATCCTCTGTACAAATCACACTATTAAAGTTACCAATAATTATCCAAGCTTGTTGCATATTCATAGCAAGTCTGTTTAACTCAGCGTTGCATCCTTCCATTCAAATCATTCAGACCATAAATGAAAGTAATTGATGTTTGTTTGGTTCCAACAAGAACACTTACAATCCCATGAACTGTCAGTTCAGTTGTAGAGAGACATTGAAAGTGGACCTGAGTAACATCCCACCCAATCCAAATTCTGCAATTATAAGCTTGTAAATAATTATCTACAAACTGCATATTATTACCAAATAAAGACCTTATTCTGGTAGCTTTTTGCTGCTTTATTCTTGTCTCAAGTAAACAAAAAATAGCCACCTTGTTACTCCTTAAAACCATAATACTAGCCAATCTGCTCAAACTTTTCTTTCCCAAATACTACAGAGGTAAGTTAGGAAGCTTTATCCATATTGAAACTATCCTCAGCTTATCCTTTGAAAAATCAAAGTCAGGGGTCCATCTTTTAATGATTACAGGCTGAATCTAGGTGCAGGGACCTGCATTTAGGACAACATTACAATCATCCTCAGTCTGAAATCTAGCTACGAAGAATCCATCTTCATACTGATGTAAGTCTGGGACAGCAATAGACCCACAAGCTTTCTCCACAAAACGCTGCATATAACTAAGTGTATATCCAGCACCAATAACATACAGGACAAGGGAATGCTTTCAATTCTCCTGCTCCTCTGCAACATCATCATTAGAGACACAAATACAAGGTTCATCTTCCACCATAGATGGTGCAACATACTCAAGAGGAGTACCATTAATGGCCAGCCTGTTACCTTGCAGGGTCTGCATATATGTATGAGCAACATCTTCATCAATAGCCCTATGATGTACATCCTCAACATGACCGGGGGTTAGACGTTCACCCTCTAAAACCAAATGGTCGAACAGTTGGTGGACGAAAGACTGGTTTCAGAAACTAACTTATTCGTACCACCATCCTCAACTGGAAAAACTGTCGCTATAGGAGGCCGAGCAACCGACGGGTCAATCATGGAGACACCGTAGCCTTGACTGATGAAACCGCCGCCTCGTTCGTGTTTTGATTTATCCTAACTTCACTCGTGGGTAAACTCACCCCAACCCCCCCCCCCCCCCACTCCGGGAAACTCCACCCGGAGCATTCTCCGGCGTAAAAATATGAGAAGCTACAGGCACTACTGGTGCCGCTGCCTGCCTGCGATCAACATTCCTCGGCCGACCACGTTTCTTTCTACTCATCGCTGCTCTACCTTTTTATGCTTTACAGTCTAATACTTGTTTGATTTGTCCTTAAATATTTTTTCCAAATATTATTTTTAATACAAAATAAATAAAAATATTATAAATTGTTGAAGGGAAAATAACTTGAGACAGAAAGTAGGGCAAAAGTGTTGTATTATTCCATCAATGAGATCCCTTAAATAGGGTGAAGTACATACAAACAGGCCAAATCCAATCTAGGAAAGTTCGTATAAACTAACAGACTTGACACAACGGGTATTATTCCTTTAACACTCCCCCTTGTGCCTAGTCTACAAGCGCATGTCATGTTGCCTCGTTAAAACCTCGTCAAGCAAAAACCCAGTGGGAAAAATGTCTTGATCGTAGGGAAAAGAGTACAACATCTAGACACATCAAGTTTAGACTTCGTCCTTTGAATCTATCCTCTCATATGATCGTTACATTTGATCATAGCGCTACTAAGGTGACCATTCCATCGATCCCTAAAATCGTACATCTTGTTACCTCGTTAAAAACCTTTCCAAGTGATAAAAACCATGTGGGAAAAATGATCCTTGGAAGGAAAAGAGTATAACGTACGTTGTGGATGTAAGACTTCTCAAGTCTACATCTCCCTGATTTGTACACCAATCAAGTAGTTGTTGCCTCATTAAAAACTTCGCCAAGTAACAAAACCCAATGGGAGAAAATGAACCTTGGTCAAAGAAAAGAGTACAACACATGTGATTAAGTTTCTTTATAATCATCATTTCCTTGTGATCTTTGCATCAATCTCGGAAGTTGGAAAATTCTACAGCTCCCCCTAATGCTTACATTCATATATTGTTGCCTCGTTAAAAACCTTGCCAAGTAACAAAACTCAGTGGGAAAAATAAACGTTGGTCTAAGGAAAAGAGTGCAACCTATGTGAGTATGTTACGTTATATCTCACATATTTCCCGTTATGATCATTCCATCAATCAAGGGGATTTACATGTTACATCATGTTCATAAATGTAAGTATGCTCATCAGTGGCAGTACTTAACCGCTAGTTCCTCACACGTGTAGAATGATAGTTCTTAATCATGTACACTCACGGATTGATTCATGCAAAGCAATAATCTTGTCGTGATTCGAGGAGGTAGCCAAAAGGGGTTTGCTTATTCGATTTCCAAAACATAAGCAATTCATACCAACACATACTTTGTGGTAGTTGCTTCGGCACCAGCATTTACTTTAGCGGTTGCCTTTTCGTAAGCAGCTTCCTTTGCCTGCTTGTAGGGAAAGAATAGTCCCAAGTCAATGGTTTCTTTTAAGTATCAGAAGATATTCTTGATACCTTTCCATTGATGTTGCGTCGATGCTGAACTAAATCTAGTCAGCGGATTAACTGAGGAGTGATAGCAGGTCGTGTACATTGAGCTAAGTACAATAATGCGCTATTGCACTCATGTAGGGAATTTCAGCTCCCAAAGCTCTTCGTCACTTTCGTTTAGACGAAATGGATCTTTCCTTTGCATCCAAATGTTCGACCTATCATGGGGTGCTAGTCGGGTTTACCTTGTCCATGTTAAAGTGCCTGAGAAACTTCTGGACATAGGAAGACCGGTGGAATGAATTCCACAAACTCGATGTCTATGTCAATGCCTCGACAGAACCGAGTTTTCCCAAGATCTTTCATCTCAAACTCAGATTTTCAATATCCGGTGGTATCTCTTATTTCATCAAGACCGATTATGTTCACGTCATCGGCGTACATTGTGATGATCGTGAATCCGGAACTTATTTGTGAAGACGCAGGGACACAGTTCATCGTTCTTATATCCCTTACCAATCAAGTAGTCACTTAGACGGTTATACCACATCCTTAAGGATTGCTTCAAAACCGTAAAGTGAGCGTTTCAAACGAACTGAATACGCACTCCGTGGTCTGGAGTTACTTGATTTGGGTAATGAAATGCCATAGGGCACTTCTGTATATATCTCCGTATCTAGATCCCCATAGAGATACGTAGTAACCACATCTATTGGCTGCATTTCCAGTCCCTCAGAAATTACTACGCTAATCAAATAGCGGATACGTATACGTGGGAGTACATTTCCTCGTAATCAATTCCAAGGCGTTGTGAGAAGCATTACTTCGTGAACCTTGTACATTAGGACTCTATTATTCTCACTATGATTTACGACAAAGGTTCGATTATGTCCTTCAGGCTTTACACTTGGTTAGGTTAGCACTACCTACACCAAATACCTGTCTCTTTGTCGGATAATCTAGTTCTACCTGGAATGTTTTTCTTATAGGCCAATCAGCTCTATGTTGATTTCATCCAACCGAGCGAGGTTCGACATCATCGTACTTTATGATTCATGACATGTCATCAAAGTGGGTGGTTGATCAGGCCACACCCTCATAATTTCATCGAGATTCTTGATTTTCTGAATCATATCTTCGGGGCATCCCCCTCGTCATGATTCATGGACATAATAAAATCAAGCATGATCTCATGAAACGAGTTCATTGATGGTTAACATGTAATTTGTGCCATCATATACCTCTTACTTGGGTGAGTATTTAGTCGAACCATGTGGCTTCCACCCTTTCCTTCGCAGGGAGCCACGGCCTCAACCACACCTCCACCAAGTGCGGTTGCATCACCCGATTCATTGGTGATGTGCCCCTTGGAGGGGACTTCTAACCTTACAGGCACATTTGCTACATCCTGAAGATCGAGTGTTCTTTGTGCTTCACGGTAACATTGTGAAGTTCGGGGATCATAATGAGACAAAGTGGAGACACCATGACAATTCCTGTCGTTCCCCAAGAAATTACATTTTCTCTCCTCCCCCTAACGACGGGAAGGTTGTCTCATTAAAGTGACAATCCGCAAATCGTGCGGTAAAGAGATCACTGTGAAGGTTTCAAATAGCAGATAAACGTCTGGAGATTCTTATCCAACGTGAATACTTAATCGTTTCTAAAGACCGATGCGCTGTGGGGCGCAGAAGGCACATATAATGCGTAACCAAATATGCGCAATTGGCACTCAAGTCCGTCTGGGTCCAAAATACAAAAATCAGGCTATCCAGTTACCAACTGGTACGCATAAACTAATTGGTTAGCAAAAGGTCTAAATGAACGACTTAAGTAAAGTTGCATGCAATATTGCATAATCCCAAGCAAATATATGCAAATTGGTGCGCATAACCAATGACATAATCACCATACATATTCTTTCGACGGTGGTTTATGTGAGACCGTTTGCATATGCACATGGAACGAGATACTATTCATTAATCTCTATCATGCAATAAACATCAAGTACTTTTTGATGTGAACTCTCCAACATCATCGAGTCCTTTAGATGTGATAAGGGAGGTGAGTCCTTATAAATTATTTTGGAAGTTCTGCAGCAGTTTGAGTGGACAGGAGAGCGACATGTGACCAACATGCCGGAGAATCCATCAAAACCATCAATACATAAATGGTCCGCATATTAGGTGGATGGATCCACAAATATCTCCTTATATTCAGCATAAGAATGGAATGTTTGCTTTTATTTCTTTAGCGTAGGAAGGTCTCGCTCCTACTTTGGCTAAAGAGCAGGCTTTGTAACACTAAGTGGTGGGCATTTAATATGCATCTGGTTCTTTGGATGATTAACGTCAACATTGTGCTTTATGTTGAGTTGTTGCCACATTTTCACTCGAAAAGTAATGATGTACGTAAAAGTTCTTTAGTATATGGATCATTATACTTCGACCAGGATGACCTAGTCTATCGTGCCAAAGCCTATATGAGTCTATATCCAAAAGTACATTGTTGGTGACAACATAGGTTTTTAAAAACCTAATAATAGTGAGGTACATCCACTAGATTGACTCATGAGTTAATCTAAAATGCGTTTACGTCCACATTCATTAGAATTAATAAAAGAAACTCTATTCCATTCTCACAGTGGGTTTCAATCTGGAAACCATTGCTACGTATATTATTGAAGCTAAGTAAGGTTCGAAGGGCTCTAGATGCATACAGAGCATCGGTAACATAGAAGACTGTCGTTTAGGCATCAAGAATTGGGCAGTACCTCGCCGTTTGATGAGTTGGGAGGACCCAATCATCGTAGTTACCAAGGTTTGGCAGACGTCTAATTCGATGAATAGAAGCCTTATTCTAAGAACATTCAAGCTCTCCTCGATTCATTCCTTAGAAAAGAGTGAAATTTCGAACCATAAGTATTCAAGCAATATTCAGTACTTCGAAATAAAGCTAAGAACCTAACGTAAGCAATATTAATATCTTGTTCGTGAAACAACATTGCATCACGCCATTATTGAAAAGAAAACACCAACACAGTCGTCTTGAGGCAACTATACCAAATGTAAACGAGAAAGTAAACATAATACTAAGATTCAGTCTATAGACTGTGGCTCGTATGACTCAATTCGACGATTGGTGACTGTGAAATTGACATAGGGGGACTTGTCTAGATCATATTCCTCCATATAGTGAATTCTCCTTTTCTTTGGACTCTCTATATTTCTTGTAGTGAGATGCGACTTGCTTGCTTGCATGGCAGTTCTTGTACCATGTCCAGCATCTCCACAATGATAGCACGGTTCATTGCCAACTCGAGCCTTAGAGGCGATAGGATGGGTAGGTGCTTTTTGATTCCCTTAGCTAGTAGAGCCGGGAGCACCAAGTCTTCGCATTACATTGGAAGAACTCCCACGTCCTTGACCACGAAGCCTATCATGTTCCGTCCCCTATTCATTGGGGTAGTTTTCATCCTTCACTTTGCCATAATTGGCCTCGGGAATTTTCTTTCTCCCAACCGGCCTGACATTACTGCTCACTAACATTTCGTTATGCCTCTCAACTACTTGCAGTAGGTTGATTAGCTTACTGAAGGTAGTGATGCGTTTATTATCATACTCCAGCCTATACTGGTTCGTTAGTATATGAGCGGAAGTAGGGAAGGTGGAAAGGGTTTTATGGATCATGTCATCTTCTGTGATGTCCTTCCCACAGAAATTTAGGCGTGACTTGAGGCGGAGAATATCTTTGTTGAAGTCGTTGATCCGTTTATAATCAAGCAAGCGGATTTCATTCCACTGCACGGTCAACTCTGGGAGCAAAGTTTGTCAATGTTCCCAAATTGGCCCTTAAGGGCATTCCACAGTTCTTTAGGGAATTTCAACCGTAGATATTCCTATCTCAGGCTGGGTTCGATGTGCCATCTATGGTATATTAGTGCACTCGCTTTGATCTTATCAGACGGTACTTGGTCTGTGGTGTTAAGGAGCGTACCACTATATTCTTTAGTGATAAATGTGGTCTCGACGTAGGAGACACATCTATGGTACTCAAGCTCTTTTGAGTCCAAGATATCAAATTTGAGGCGAGTTGGATAAGCTATCTTAATACAAGAAAAAGGAAAATGATTTTTCACAGTTTACCATGAGTACTTTCCATGATAAAATTTTCAATAATGGGAGCATTATTATTTTTCGGAACCAAGATATGGTCAAAATTACTTTCGATGATATTGAGGATTACCAATGAAATTACTTTATCACGGTTCGAGTTGATATAGACAGTAGAGATAAGTCCTCTAAAATCTACTAGTGATGAAGCCTAATTGCATGCGATATCTATATATGCATACAAATATATGTATATTTATAGATATGATCACATAGTCCTAGAAATATATCTATACACGTATATATGCAGTCAAAGAGGTGTCTTATGACGCAATATAATTATTAGTTCAACGTGAATTTATTTTAATTCAAGTTGCTTTAGGCAATTTTACTTTGATTTAATTAAAGTTTAATGCATCATGTTTCAATTGGTTTAATTAAGCATAAATAATTTATGAAATATAAATATGCATTTAAAATAATTAAAGCATGTAAAATCGCACACTTTGCAAATAGTAAGGTTATTCGGATTACCTTGCAGGAAAGACACGATTCTTTCCTAGGGCATACCGTCGATTTTCTTGGGTGATATTGCACTCGTCTTTCCAATTGCAAAGTATGGAGCAGCTGATTCTGGAGATCAACCTGATCTCCGCCCAGGGTTTAAAGATCCCGTCCGCTAACTTGCGCCGGATGCAAACCTGGAACGACAAGTTCCTCTTCCGAGTGTCCGACGAATTCGTACGGGGACACATCAGCCGTCTCCGTCGAGATCTTCGCCGTCGGTTACATCAAGGATTTTCTGATCGGCACCGTTCGTTTTCTCCTCAGCACGTGCCTCAAGAGATCGGCGCCGCTGGCCTCCGCGAGCGAGGCGTCGGTCGGGACACCAGCGTTCACCGCCGTCCAGATCCGTCGCCCCTCCGGCAGATTTCAAGGCGTCCTCAACATCGCCGCCGCCGTGTACCACTCCTCGCACTACCCGATCCTAGAAAAAGTCCCCGCCGTGAGTTTCCGCGATCTGATGGAGAGGAACGAGCGCGAGCTGCGCCGGCTGCGGAGGCTGAGAAAAAACGGGAGGAAATTTTTTTTCCTTTGCTCAGTTGGGAACTACGTGCTGATAACGTGTTGAAGGGAAAATAACTTGAGACAGAAAGTAGGGCAAAAGTGTTGTATTATTCCATCAATGAGATCCCTTAAATAGGGTGAAGTACATACAAACAGGCCTCAGCCAAATCCTATCTAGGAAAGCCCATAAACTAACAGACTTAGACACAACGGATATTATTCCTTTAACATAAATTACAGTGTTGTTAGAATTATTTATATGGAGAGAGAGAGTAGAAAAAATACATTCGTATAGTTTGATATTGAGATGTGTGAAAGAAAAACAAAATTAAATTGACTTTACTGGTTAAAATAAGAAAATATGTGACACAAGCAATTAGACATCCCGCAAAATTTTTCGCAAGTTTTTATATAAATAAAGTTAATATCCTAGAGTTAATATTCATGAAGTATGCAAGATTCTTTTCTTTATGGCAATACGAGTGCACACAGGCTCGTTCTAATTGTTCGTAGCCTGTTGTTCAGCCTAATTTTTATCATCTTGTTGGTCAATAAGTTCACCAGTTGTGATTTTGGTATAACAAATACTCAAAATGATTTTATAAGTCGAAGAGGGAACATCATTACATTGATCATTTATTTAGGAGTTAATTACATAAATCGTCCTTGTAGTTTGTCGGGTTTCACAGGTTTAGTCCCTATACTTTTTTTTCAGCGGGTCATGTCCTTATGATTTTTGATCCGTTACGGGTTTAGTCCTTGTGGTTTGTCGGGTTTCACAGGTTTAGTCCCTATACTTTTTTTTCAGCGGGTCATGTCTTGTGGTTTTTGATCCGTTACGGGTTTAGTCTTTTGACCAATAATTCTGTTAGTTGATCGTTAATCTGAAGGGTATTTTCGTCTTTTCATATATTTTCTTTTATTATTATTATTTGAGTACGTAGTAAAAATCATCCCTACGGTTTGGTCGAATTGCAGATTTCGTCCTTGTGGTTGAAAATTTCAGATTATTATTATTATTATTATTATTATTATTATTATAACATCACTTTATTAGAAACTTATAGGATTTACAAGAAATTAGTCGGAAGCCGAGATACTATCTGGGCACCATTCCTCTAGCTATAGCACAGTTAATCCTGCTAAAGATATGAGTAGCAGCACACACCGACCAATCACAAAATCAACCATATCAGTTTGCGTATTTTGTAACTCTTTATTTTATTATTATTATTATTATTATTATTATTATTATTATTATTATAACTCTGTATTTTATTATTATTAGAGTGTTTTGTAACTAACTCTTTATTTGATTTATTTTGTTTTTTTTTGTATTTTTATTACTTTTTTATAATTTTTTTAATAATTTTTATCTTTTTTTATTTTAGTTTCGGTTCTTTTTCATTAAATCCGTTTGATTTTGAATTCTTTTTTGGTTATTTTGAATTGTTAGATATTATGGTACTATTAATCGCATTTGGAAAAATGTTGTTGGAAAAGATAATTTCTATATTTTACTTTTTTGTATTTATTAAAATCAAAAGAACTACGAAATAAGTTAAGAGTTATGATGGTTCATAACTAACTAGTTTATTTATTGAAAAATTAAAATTGAAAAAATGCTGAAAAAGAAATTGAAATCAAACCAATATAATATAAAAACCGAAATTGAAAAGTAATAAAAAAACAAAACAAAAAATAAATAAATAAAATACAGAGCTAATTACACTGTACTCAATAATAATAATAAAATAAAATTTTATTATTATTATTAATAATAATAATAAAAATAAAATAAAGAGCTAATTACAACGTACTCAAATAATAATAAAAATATATGAAAAGACGAAAATACCCTTTAAATTAAGGAAGGACTAAACCCGTAACAGATCAAAAACCACAAGGACATGACCCGCTGAAAAAAAAGTATAGGGACTAAACCTGTGAAACCCGACAAACCACAAGGACTAAATCCGTAACGGATCAAAAACCACAAGGACATGACCCGCTGAAAAAAAAGTATAGGGACTAAACCTGTGAAATCCGACAAACCACAAGGACGATTTATGTAATTAACTCTTTATTTAGTTATCTAAGTGTTCATAGCGTAAAAATCAGCACTAATTTTTGTCATGTTGATCATGGATCGATTTTCTGTTGGTCAATAAGTTTTTTTTTTTGGTATACCTGGGTTTTCCGACTCGACATTGCGAGCCGACTAATCCCAGGGCTACTACCCTTTTTGGATAGCCCGGAGTCGTTGCAGGTGAACCTCCGTGGCCGATGGGGGATTAATTTTCTCCCCAGGGTTCGAACCCAAGACCTCTTGGCACTTTCGTCCTAAGAGGCTAAGCCCTTACCACTGGGTCACCCCCATTGGTTGTTGGTCAATAAGTTCATACGTTGTGATTTTGTTATCACAAAAACTCAAATGATTGTATAAGTCGGATAATGTACATCATTACATTGATCATTTATTCATTTATCTAAGTGTTCATATTGTGTCGTTATTTCGTTACTTTTAATTGAGGTTGAGTCAAACACTTAAACTACAATATATAACTTGGGCTGCTTCTGGACCCGTGCGATGCACACATGTTTACAAAAATACCATAGCCCGTGCGGTGGACAATGCAAGGATTTTAAATATGAATTTTAAGTTTTGGTAACGGATGTTTACTTCTCCTTTACTTCAAGTGCTAATCTTTAGATTTGGCGTAGAAGAGCTTGCTGAGTGCTAACTTCATTTTATATTTTAGTAACAATCTTTTCTATTTATGAACAAATATTTTAATTATTTAATCTTTTAGTAAGCATGAATCAATTTAAATACAATAAATGCGATAAATATTGCAAAACGTAAACTGTAATGCTTGATTTAGCACACATTTTAAGTTTAAATACCAACATTAAATTCTATTTAAGAATTGGAATTAGAAATTTATTTACGTAAAAGTGGGGTTATATCCTTTGAAGGCAAAGGTTTTGCAGGAAAAACATACACAAAAGACATAAATTCAAATATATAATATAAATAATAATTGAGATATACATCCTTATTTTAATATTAGTTAATTATATAATGGAGTAACCCAAATAAATAATATAATAGTGAATTTATCTTCAAGTTGCATCTGATGGTAAGCAAACTGAAAAGCTTTTAACTGGGAGAAACAATAAAGTGCGAAGCGTATTAAATTATAATGTTTACGGGTCAACATTTTAAGTGAGACAATCCTTTGTTTTGTTAAAAATAAACACGGCCCAATATCAGCCAAACACCGATCCACACCACATATCAGCCAGAACCCGGCCCAATATTCTTTGTTTTGTACCTAACCCTACGCTGAGTTGATAACGGGATAACACAAACAAAAAACGCAACACCACAAACTCACGCCTCATCTTTTTCTTCTCTTCCAATTGAAAAACGCAGCACCACAAACCTTCAACCTTCTTTGTATTTCTTTACTCGAGTGGATAACACAAACAAAAATAAGAAACAAATATCGTCCCTTATTTTCGCTAATCTGAAACCCACAAACCACGAAATACAAAAACTTGAAGAACTTGTGATAACGGGTTCAAGATCTCTAAATGAGGTCTCGGGTAGGGTTATTTTAATTTTTGTATTCGTTTCTTGTTCTAACTGAATGAAAAGAGAGATGAAAACTGATTTGGTTTTTATTTGTTCTTTTAAAAGTTCGGATATTTAAAAAGAAGTGTGTGCTTCATATAGATCTATGATGTGTTCTTGTGTTAGATCTTTAAGGATCTATTAACTTGACGTAATTAGATACTGAGATCTTGTTTATTTTCTTTTTATTTTTGTTTTCGAGTCTTGGTGATGTATGGAGATGGGATTACTATGAGATGGGGATGAATTTGTAGATGTGGATTGTGGCAATGGGATTTGTTATAGTGGTTTGTGGATAGGTTTGTGGATGAGTTTCACGCCATTTGCATGTTTCACCCATTGATAAGCAAAATACATTTTCGTTTCTTTCTTTTTTCTTTTCGTTTTTTGTTTTGATTTGGACCTGTGAGTGGTAAAAATGGTGATAATTTGTTATTTATAATGTTCAAAAATTCAACTGAAAAGTCACATTTATTTGTAAGCAACTGAAAAGATTGAGAGTTTTTTGTTGTAACTATACAACAGTTCATCTCCATCTTCCTGATAACATTCACTTGCTACAAATAAATGTGTTTATTAGTACTCCACATTAAATTCACAGGACTGAATGCATTGAGTTGTTACATTCCCTGCAACTCTCTTGAAACGTTTAACGATTAATCTGCATATATTTTCACTTCAAAATTTGTGTCATTAATACTCCCCAATCATTTTTAGGACTCAATCTTTCGATATATATGAGGCATTACGAACCCGTGCGATGCACCGGCTGTGCTTTTGGTTGAATATCTACGTGTTTTGTACGTAACGTGTTTGCAGATATTTATATACTTTGTATCAAGGTTGCGTTAATGTGTGTAATATAAGTTATATAACTATGTAACGCCCCGACTTTCTAGGCATAATTATTGGGGAAAATAAATAAAAGGTAAATTTGACGAAGAATAACGCCTACAAAGTCGAGTCGCTACACTGACATAAATTAAATACCTTTAATTAAGGCAATAACACGTCATAGATACGAAATAAAATTTGCGTCAGAAGAATAAATTATAAATTGTTAATTTCTAACAAAAGTTTTCCCAAAAGAATTTCGAAACATTTGACATATGAAAAACATCATTTAATAATTTTCATTCATATGCCCTCTCGGCTTGCTCCTTCGTTCATCCGGCTCGATTTAACCTGCGGGATCAATGAAGGTGGAGGTGAGTTTCCTTCAGCTCGTGGAAATCTCACTTATCACAGTAAATATAATCTCATAGAAAGTATAAAATGAATAATCTATCATATCTTTTCCTCAACATGAATACATACACACAATATTACGTATAACATGAATCTAGCACGCATAACACGAATATTGAGGTTGCGCAGGTGTCCCCACAACAACATGAAACATACACAAAATACCACATATAACATGAATCGAGCACCCATGTGAATATTGAGGTTGCGCAGGTGTCCCCGCAACAACATATATCTTAAGATAGCCTCTTTACACGTATACATGTGAGCCTGATTCACAACATGTATCGTCAATTTTTAAACATGAATTAAATATCACATATTGAATTTAATATCACATATACAATCCAATTAAAACAATTAAAGTGATAGTGAAAATTCCCACGAATAAATGATGTTGTCTGACTTGAATATGGAGATGCTCGACTCACAGTCCTAAGCCCATAAATCCTCGATAAAGTCTACATGTAATAATATTTTAATCATTATAAAATATTACGATATAATGACGGAAATTAAAATATACATGCATAAAATCGGATTAATTATTAATATTAATTGAAAGGTCAACATTTTAATGTCTTGGTCAAAATGGAACTGAATTGGAGGTTTTAAAATTGAGTGAGGTCAAATTGTAAGAGTTGAGAAGCTGACTGGGTTAAAATCGAAGAATCATAAATCAAAACGGGTTTAAATTGAAGTATACAGAATTTCTGGGGTTAAATTGAAAGCTGCAGGAAAATATGAGGGATAAATTGCAAAACCCTAATAAATATTTTAAAATTATTGTCATTAATACTCCCCAATCATTTTTAAGACCTAATCTTTCATTATATATGATGATATAAGTATACACTAAGTTTTTTGGGTGTATTAATGTCAATTTATATTTATGACTCATTATGGATCCGCAATAAATATAAAAGAGGTAAATGAGGTAAAACATAAGTATCTTAATCAATCTTCTCCATTTATTGATCAATCTTCTCCATTTATGCCTTGTAATTGTTTTCGGATTCAAATTGTGTCATGAACTTGGATGCATGAAATAACAAACTCGTATTAAGAACTGTGCTTTTTTGTGTATTAACAACTTTTTTGTGAACTTAGGTGATATTAATGAATAATAAGAGATTTAATTAGGAGAGACGGAAGATAATAAAATAAAAAATTTCATTTACCATCACTAGACAAAAAAATCAATCAAATAGAAGAATAAAATACTACTCCTTCTCTCCCATTTAAAGCCTGATAAAGCGTGTGTATTTGGTGTATTTTAAGTAATGATTGATGTAAGTAATCATGGTAGATATGTGGTGGAGATTAAAAGTAAAAATATATTGATGATGAATGTGTGGTGGAGATTAAAAAGTAAAATATGATTGTTTGATTTGATTGTGTAAAGGTGATAAACGTAAAACTTTTAAGCCGACAAAAAAAATATAAAGTTTTGAGCGAGAAAGGTGGAGTATTAATCTGGTTCATTTGTGTATCGAGAACATAGATATCAGGATTCAACCTAAAGCCAATGTAACACGCCAACCTCATCGGAGACATTACATGCCGTAAAACCTCTCATCAGGTCTACCAACCATAACGGAACTAAATGACACAATACTATTACAAAGATACACGAGAAAACCATACGGGCCGTGACCTCGGCCAAAACATTTTAAGTACCATGTATACATAACATTTCTTTAAGTTCAAACATTCCCACACACGAGACTTATACCATAAAACGACACAACACAATCAAATCATAAAGCCGAAATGCAATTCGGTAAAACCAACGACAACTTTGTTTGAGAGCCTAACAACCATACTGCTCGTCGATTCCATGTGCTTCCCGTGCCAACTTCTCATCCTGAGAGATACCTGAAATGCATGAAAGACATTTCTCCCATCATAAGAGAATCCAAGTCACAACTTTGTATAGTTAAAGAGCGCTTGCTAAAAAATCATAAATTATGTAGGAATTTAAAGACTTTGTTGTCTCTAAAAGTGATGTAAGTAAATAATTCAGAATGGAATAGCGAAGATTTAGGTGACGTTCAGTGGCGGAGGCAGAGAAAATATACGGGGGGTCCAGACCAATGTCCGAGCATTGTTGTGTGCGCTTCTTTCACTTCCAATATGATCACCAAATTTCTGAGAAGCTTTCTTCATCTTTTTTTGGAAAATACCTCATCTCCGACTTTTTTATCTCCAAAAAGATAACAACATAAGCAAATGCGGCATCTTTTGAAATGCTATATTCCAACCATTCCCATTTTTTGAGCCATTCAACTTGTAACACCCTCATTCGATCTTATATTTTTATTTTCAGATAAACATGAGAAAGTGGTTGACAATGACCCATTTGCACATATTTTCTTCTAATTTCATCTCTAATTCGCGGCTCATACTCGTTTATGCATTTGCGAAGTCCCGGGTCACTAATAATATCACCCCCCTCGCAAATAGGGTTAGTCTCCGATTCCGTTCTAGCTCTTTTTCCACTTGATTTAACAATAAAATCCTCACTCGGTGCACTTGAAGACACAACAAGTTGTTGTTGGGGAGTACTTGTTGTTGATGGGCTCTTAGTTCGTGAAAAATATTTTTCCATATTCCTATATCAATCAATCAATCATGAATCAACAAATAATAAATAAATTCATACTACCAAAATACATTCATTCAACAAATATCCCACAATCGAAAATAACAAAAAAAAAATCATATTTTCAAGTTATACTCAAAACTCAAGTGACTCAATAAATATCAATTAGTATGCATAAATTATGCTTTTGAAGATATTCTCAAATCCAATTTCAATAAATAAATCCTAAATTATAAATCTAAATTAATAAAAAATCATAATTAAAACCATAAAATTTAAATAGAACCTTATTTTCTTGAATCTTGAGCTAGATGAATACTCCAGCAAATGATCGGGAAGCAGGATGCAAAATTGAGTGGTGAAATTTATCCTCTCGCCAGTCGCTCGCTCGCCCCTCCCTCTTTATGTTTTGCAATTTTTTATTTTGGTTCTGCCCTGATGCGCCTGCCCTCTGTTTTAAATAACCAGTCAGTTTTAATTTTTTTTATTGAGTACGAAACGACATCTTAAGTTCAGTAAGTTTACATGCCGAAACGACGTCGTTTCATATTAGGGGAATAAAAAAAAGAAAAAAAGAAAAATGAGGTTGTCTTCTTCCCCGAACCTGTTCGGCTCTTCCGCCTCAAATAGAAGTGTAAGTAGTCCAAAAACCCTCGTGCAATTACAGCATCTCTATATTCTCAGAATCGGGTCGAATCGGCCCGAATTACAGCAGCAGCCCCAAAAACCCTCCTCCTGCCCCACTCCTGCAATTCCCAGGAAGAACCCTGAACCCCCGATCGAACCCTCCCTGGACCCCTTTCCCTTGCAATTCTGGCCGGCCAGCAGGGTCCGTGGACCCTCCCGGACCCCCTGGCTCCGCCCCTGGTGACGTTTGGTTAATATATAATTCTGGTACGGGGTATGAGTAGGGGTGTGCAGAAAAATCGAATCCGAAAAATCGAACCGAAAATCCGAAAATCTGATCCGAACCAGTCCGATCCGATATCTTCGGATCGGATTTCGGATTAGAATTTTACAGATCCGAAAATTTCGGATCGGATCGGATTAAATCCGCGGATTTTCGGATTAATCCGATTGATCCGAAATATATATAAAAAAAGAATTTTTTTATTATTTTTAGGTAAAACGCCAGAAAAAACATCGGATCGATCGGATTAACCGCGGATTTTCGAATTAATCCGATCCATCCGAAATATATATATAAAAAAAATGAAATTTTTATTATTTTTGGATTATGATTTTTATTAAGATTATTAGTTTTTAAAATTTAAGGATTTTAATGATTAAAATCGATCAGATCAGATCACGATTCGGATTGATCCGAATCCGATCCGAACGATCGGTTCGGATTTCGGATTGAGCAAAAGGTGATCCGAAATTTCGGATCAATCCGAATTCGGATCGGATCGGATCGGATTGATCCGAATGCACACCCCTAGGTATGAGTTTGAAATGGGTAAAATCCATACATACGTTGATTGTTAAAAATATAAATCGTAAATTTATAAGTCAAACTCAAAAGTTACGAGTTGAGAAACCCATTGGAGGAAGTGGGTTTGGCTCAAATTATACCTAGAAAATAGTTACTAAAAAAACTAAAATAATATTAAATTAATATTATTTTAATAATATTAAAACTAAATAATATTAAAATAATTCATAAATATAATTGTTCATAATTGTAAATAGTTACTAAAAAAACTGAAAAATCGTATAAAAATAATATAAAATAGAACATAATATATATTAAATTATTTAATAATATAAAAAGTCATAATTTAATTTAAAAATGGAAATAATATTATATTAATCAATACGTATAATTTTTTTAATTTTAAGTAATAATTTGACCAATAAAAGAAATTATATATAGTATCTATTTAATTACAAATTAAATAGAATTACGTAATTATTTTTATTTTTTGGTTTTGTAAGTAACTATTTGAATTTACAAAATTATATACTTATTAATTGATATAACAATATAAATTATGGGCCTTAACCCTAATCCTAACCCTAACCCTAGCGGGCTTCGGGCTAAACGGGCTAAATATTTAAATAGTCTATTTTTTTACTTTTTTATAAGCTATAAACAAAAAAAAGAGTAACAATATATATTATATATACATAATAAATATATAGTAACAAATATACTATAATAAATGTATACTGACAAAAAATACAGTTTTATAGATATATATACACAAATACCGTAACAATATATATTTTATATAAAATATTAATATATATTATATATCTATATAATATTAATATATAAATTAATATATAATATTAATATAGATTATATAGATAGTATTAATACAAGTTAAAATTATTAATATATATTATATATATATATGTAAAATATATTAATATGGTCTCTCTCTCTCTCTCTCTCTCTCTATATATATATATATATAGAGGTGGGTTATGGAGTGAAATGGTATAAGTGTAAGAAATAGGAATGATTGTAAGCCATTAATTCTTGGAGATTAATGACCCAGATTTCGTTCTGGTGTGCTAACACGGGAAACTAGGAGTGCTAACGAATTTAATTACTGGGGGTACCAATGTAATTTGACTAATTTATCTTATGGGAAGTTACTAAAATCATGGGAAGTTCCTATATTCATGGGATTTCATATTTTAGGTTAATATCTATTTTTTTATGGGATTTCATATTTTTTAGTCGTTCAAATATTTTATATTTTTGGTGTATTTATTTTTATTTTTTTAAAAACTAACATTATCTTTTTTTATATTTGATTTGTATTTTTAAAAATCGGAACTGTTGTGCTAACCATTTGTTTTGTGTGTGCTGCAAATTGGAAAACAGATTGCGGTTCTGGTTATATTCCAATTATGTGAGTTTTTTGTTATGTTTTATTGTGTACAATACAGTCAAATTTGATACAATGTGTTGTGCTTTATTTTTTTGGAAGATAAATAATCATACTCGTTTTCAAGTATAGGTACAAAATGATTTTCGCGTCATTTACTACAAAAATACAATAAATACAATAAGACTCCATTTGTAAATCCCATAAACTGCTATGCAAGCATTACATACCATATATGCTAGTATTACCTATTAAATGTGCTAATACAAATAACATTTTAATGTTAAACTCTACTATTAAAACATTAACAGAAATACAATGTATTAACAATGCAAAATTTTACAGATTTAAGTGCTAACTATCACACAAATGACATCACAATAATTATCAAAATAATATTATCAAAGGTGCTAAAATTTGGGAAGAGATAAGAAGTGCGATATGAAATCCCATGATTGTAGGAAATACCAAACATAAAATCTGTATAATTACAAAAATATCCCCTCAAAAATATTCCGCGTAGCACACTTAGGCTAACTCTTTAGCACAACGTGCACAAATCGCAGCCATTAATCACCAAAGATCAAGGGCCCAAAATCATTCTTATTTCTTACGGAAAAAAGCTTTCCTACCTGAACCTATCCCTATATATATATATATATATATATATATATATATAGATATTCTGGCCCGCGGGCCAGCCCGTTTAGCTCGCGGGCTAATCGGTCCGGGCCAAATAGGCCCGGATTTAAACTGGCTACAAAATTACAGCCCTAACCCGGTTTTTTAGCGGGCTAAACGGGCTGGCTCGCGGGGCTCGGGTCCATTTAACATCTCTAAGTAAACTCACCTCCTCGATCACTTCGAAAAACTTTCAAATGCTTTCCTATCTCCTTTTCCGTCAAAGCTTTGAATTTTTTGAAGTACATAAAAGCCCTCTTCTCTTTGCTCTAATCCTTGACGTCATTTCGCGAGGGATTCAAGATGGCATCCCGTGGTGCATGCTTTTTGCTGACGACATTGTGTTAGTGGCGGAGTCGAGGAGGGAGGTGAACTCGAAGTTGGAGCTTTGGAGGGCTAAGTTAGAATCCCAGGGCTTGCGTGTGAGCCGGTCTAAGACCGAGTATCTCTGGTGTAACTTTAATGGTGAGGCCAACGAGGAAGATGTTGAGGTAATGATTGCGGATCAAATCGTACCCCGTACGGATAAGTTCAAGTATTTGGGTTCGATCATTCAGAAGGAAGGTGAGTGTGAAGATGATGTCACGCATCGCATCAAGGCGGGGTGGCTAAGGTGGAGAGCAAATGACAGGGTCCGTGCGACAAGAAAGTCCCTCTAAAGTTGAAGGGTAAATTCTATAGAGCGCAATCCGACTGCAATGTTGTATGGCTCCGAATGTTGGGCGATGAAGAAGTCGCTTGAGAGCAAGTTGGAAGTGGTGAAATGAGAATGTTACGTTGGTCGGGTGGTCGCACAATATTAGATAGAATTACGAACGGGTTTTCAGAACGCTACTGAAGTGGCGCCCATTTCAACAAAGTTAGGGAAGGGAGATTGAGATGGTTTGGCCACGTCCGCAGGAGGCGTGCATCTGCTCCCGGTGAGGAGGGTCGAGAGTTTAATGGTTGTCGGGAGAGGAGGAGAGGCAGACGAGGAGGACGTGGGAGGAGCAATTGAGATTAGATTTGAAGGCCTTAAACCTTTCCGAGACCATGATCGTTGATAGGTGCGCTTGGAGGCGCGGATCGTAGTTGTGGATTCTTTTGTAGGGAGCGGTGCTGTAGTTGAGAGCCTCAGGGTTGGGTTGTCTCGGTTAGCTTTGACCTAGAGCATTGCATTTTTACTTTTATTGTATATTTTATCCTATTGTCTTTGCGTGTGGTGTATTTTTGACAGGGAGCTGTGCACAGAGCCAACCTTTCTTTTGTTAGAGCAGCGTTCATCGGGAGTGAAGTAGCCAAATTCCGCTTAGGTAAGTCCCATGTGGATCAAGCCATGGGCTTAGGTATGGTCTCGAGCTTTTTCGAATCATATGTTTTCCTTTGTATTTATCACACAAGATTCTGCTGTGCACTAAGCTGGGGGTCTTTACGGAAACAGTCTTCCTACCGTAATAAGTAGGGGCATGGTCTGTGTACATCTTACCCTCCCCAGACCCTGCTCTGAGCCAGATATACTGGGTATGTTTGGTTTGGTTTGGTTTGGTTTAAAAGCCTCAATTTTTTCTTTTAATAGATATGTCCACATATAACGTGAAAAATCGTCGATTAAAGTAAAAACATACCTATTTCCTCCCATGGTAGATGGTGTGATAAGTCCGCACAAGTCTCCGTGGACTAAATCCAATGATCGAGTTGCTTTAAAAGACGTTGCAGTTGGAAACATTTTTCTCGTTTGCTTGCCCACCAAGCATGACTCACATAATTAATTCTCATGTTCGATTTGTGGCAACCCTTTGACTAGTCTCTTCTTCGACATCATTTTCATTGACTCAAAATTAATGTGTCCAAGTCGTGCATGTCATTGTCAAGTATTCTCGCTAATTTTTTAATAAAGACAAACGGGAATTCCAATTTTTAATTTTACATTATAAAGACGGTTTGGAGTTCTTTGTACCTTCAATAGTAGACATTTGTTGGCATCATGCATAGTTAGGAAGTTGCTTCTCATCCGAATGTCACACCCGACTTTCGTAGCTTGACCGAGGCTAATTATATTGTTCTTAACATCCGGTATGTAGTAGATCTCAGTCATCAACCGCTGCTGTTCCGACTTTCCTTGGAAAAGAATAGCGCCTTTTCCCTTGATTTTCACACACAAGTTATCACCGAATTTGACCCGTCCGGTTATGCCTTCATCGAGTTTGTAGAAAAATGACTGGTTCCCTGTCATATGATTACTAGCCCCGTTATATAAGTACCACACATCGTTTTCTTGTGAATCATATCGAGACGGTATCACCTTTTCTTCGTTTAAAAATACGGTTTCATGTAAAAAAACAGTCGCATCATTATCCTCATTTTGGTAAGGTTTGACTCCTGCAACTTCTGGATTCGATCTGGCCATTGGGACGCAAAGTGTCCTGGTTTATCACATCGGTAACAAATAATTTTGGAGCGATCCTTCTTCTGCTTGCCTTTGCGCATCGCGTCCATCGGAGGGCGCGTCGCGATTTTAGCGAACGAGTTCCTCCCATTTTGATTTCCCCGTCCTTTGCCATTTGTCCCGTTCTAGCGGCCCTTCGTGTTGTCTTGACTTTTTTGGTTTGATTGATCATTTTTCGTGAACAGTAGCTTCGATCGATTGCTTTCCCGAAATCGTCTTCTTTTATTCGCTCCTCATAAGCCTTCAAACGTCCCACAACATCTTCAAATCATGTGTCGTTAAGATCTAGAACTTGCTCGAGTGAAGCAACGGTGTGTATAAACTTGGTATGCGGGAGGATTTTAAGGAACTTCTTCACAAGTTTCGATTCTTCGATGGTCTATCCTAGCACCGCTGATTTCGATGCAATCCCGGACAACTTCCCGGCATACTCGTTGATCGACTCGATATCCGTCATTGTGAGACTGTCGAACTCGGTCATTAGGATTGTAATGTTTGTCTATTATGTTGGTGTTGAATGATTGTGTTGTATTTGACCGGTTGAACCGGGTGGATTATTTTGTTTTGCGTCTTTATGATGAGGTGTTATTATGTTGATTTCGCAAGTTGATGAGTATGTTTGGTAGTTTAGCCTGGTGGGTTCTAGGTAGGGATCCACGATGCTGTAATATACCCTGAATATCTTGGGGGTGTTACAGAAAATGGTATCGGAGCACTAGGTTTATAGAAACCTAGGCTTGTCGGTTTATTGGGTCTTGTTGTGTTTCGTTTTGCACATCGTCATCACGCTGCCATGATTCTGGTGCTTCCAGTGTAATACCCGGTTGTAATTCAGTAATTATCACTCAGTAATTATCATTCAGTAATTATCACTCAGTAATTATCATTCAGTAATTGATACTCAGTAATCTCATTCATCATTGATCATTTGTCACTCATATTCAGTCATGGTATTTATCATTCAGAGTAATTGTATCGTGTATCAATCGTCATTCATCACTAATCTGATTGGAGTTTCGTGCCGTGTTTATCATCATTGTCATTTTCGTTGCAAGCTGTGCTTGAGGAGTAGCGCACGCTACATACTCCTTTTAGCGTACGCTAATTGGGTATAGGTAGCGCACGCGCTACCGCTCGCTTTAAGCGCACGCTAAGGCTACCTTGATGCGATCCGGAAAGGTACCGGATCAGCAGTGAGAATATTTGTAGCGCACGCTACGAGTGGTAAGTAGCGCGCTAACGGGTTGTAGTAGCGCACGCTATATGTGTGGAGTAGCGCGCGCTAGGGACGGATCGAGGTTGAGTCCGGTGGCTACCTTGGATCGCACCGGTTAATTCATAGCGTCGCTATGCATTGTTGTTAGCGTCACGCGGCGATATATTAGCGCACGCTAAACAATGGTTGTAGCGCACGCTATCGGGGTCAGATCAGAGGTCAGACAGTTTTCTGGACTCCAGTCCTGGGCGTCAAATAGTTCGCGAGCGCACGCTAACAATGGAGAGTAGCGCCCGCTAGTAGTAGGGCCGTAGCGCACGCTACAAATAGGTACGTAGCTCGCGCTTCCGTGTTCGGACAGTGTGTTTTGGACTACCCAAATTACTCGTTAGCGCACGCTATGCACAAGCTAGCGCACGCTAACCTGGGTGAGTATAAATTGGGCAGTTTAGTCGAGTTCGTCATTTTTCATCTCATTTCATTCCTTCGGTAGTTTTGGCGATTTGAGCGATTCGGAGAGGATTCTTCGAGGTGTAATCATCAATCATCATCTTCAAGCTCATCTTTCGGATTAATCATCATTTCATCATCTTCATCACATCGAATCAAAGGTATTAATCTCTTGGATCTAGAATTTCGGATTTTTGGGGTTTTCCTTCCGATTTCTTCTAGAAAGCTTGGATTATCATTGGAATATGTTAGTTATGGATTATCTAACTTGTATAAATATATTCCTACGGATTTAATGGTTATTTTCGGAATTATTTCAAGAACCCTTGGGGTTGACTTCGGTTAATTGGGGATTTTCCGATTGATGTTGTTGTAATCATGAGTTATGGATTCCTAATGGATTATTGATATCCTTGAAAGTGTTTTGATGGTTTGAAATACTCATCTTGGAGTTGGTTTCGATTTATTCGAGCTCGGATATCGTTGTGTCGACGTTTGAGTCGATTATGATCGTTTTTGATTTGCGTAATGATCGGATTATTGGTAATTGTGTTATTCAAGGTTGTTCGAGCGACCGATATTTCATTTAGGACGTTGTTCGTGGACGGACATTCATCATCGGTATTGAGTAAGTTAATTCTTACTCGGTTAAAAGGATATTCATTCCTTTTGTCGTTGTTCATTCATAATCATAACTCATTCATCATTGTATTAACCGTATCATAACTCGTCATTGTCAATTAATCACCTCAGTCATAAGGAACGACGGTTCCGATCATTTCATTGAGCTATCATTCATTTCACCATCATTCAATCTTGGTGAGTCATTATTCATTTTCATTGTCACTTTTGTCATATTGTGGCATTCCGGGTCATACTGGCGTGCCGGTTGGTATGTGTAGGATTTTCATGTCGGGCACATTATAGTCGTGTGTTGGTTGGTGGCCTCACATTGGATCGCACACGAGTCGATTGCTCGTGAGACCGATTAGGTACAAGACCACGCGTGTTTGATCGTTGGTGGCTTGTGCACGGACACATTTCCATCCGGACGTAGTGTGGCGCCATTCCTTTGAGCCGTCGATTAGTCGATTCATATAACATGTTTGATTGCGTATGTTTCGGCTGGATAATTCATAATTTCGGATATATCATGATTGTGTATTTTCAACCCTTGAGGATTGTTGTTACGTATCGACCCGTTGGGGATGTTGTTTTTCAGTCATGGCAAGGCTAAGGCACGGGAGAGCACGATGACGGCGAGAGTCAGTGATACTAGTAGGGGCCCGATCATTCGATCATTCATTCAGTCATTTATGTTTCCTTTATTCATTCCGCTGCAGACATTCCGTTTGAATGCTCATTTCATTCAGTGTTGTGTATTTTATCGTCACATAAAATACACATGTATTCTATTTTATCCTGGGTGTTGTATAAAACTCCTCATCGGAGTAATTGATGTTGTAATGTGGTTCGGTACTACATTTACCTGTGTAATTCATTCATTCTCATTCGCCTGGTGGGTCCCAGTCGGGGGTCCACGGCACTGTAATATCCGCCTAGTTTGGGGTGTTACATCCAGTGCCCATAAGTTTTTCCTTACTCTGTTCCTTGTTTCCTTGTATCGCACCTTTGATTCTCGATTGTGATTGTTTTTCTTCTCGTACTTACCATCATATGGCTTTTGCTACTTACTTAACACCAATATGTATGCCGGAAGAGGCCGTGGTCGTGGACGTGGTCGTGGTTGTGGATGCGGCCGGGGACGTGGGACAGCCGGTGAGGCGGCCACGTCGCATTCTTCTGGAGCCGGCAGTACCGGTGACCGTCATAGCCATGCTTCTACTCAAGATAGCGCCGACCTTGGTGTTGCGGATGTTATGCAACAAATGGTGAACCAGATGGCGGCGATAGCTCAGGCAGTTTAGAACCCGAATACGGCTCATGCTGCTCGGGACGGAGCAGACCGTTAGCTTCAAGATGTCATCAAGATGCATCCTCCTCAGTTTTCGGGAGCCTCAGACTTGATTGGCTGGGAGGGGTGGATCAAGGAGATATCCAAGGTTTTTATTGCCACCAACTGTCCTGAGGACCGTAAGGTCCCTATTGCCCAGTATTTTCTCATTGGGGATGCTACTGACTGGTGGGAGTCCGTTGAGCCAAGGGACCACGCTGCTACTAGGGATGAGTTTAAGGACCTGATGGAGACCGAGTATTGTCCGTGGCCGGTCAAACAGGCTCGAGTTCGTGCTTTCTTTGATGCTCAGCCTCGGGATATCACTGTATCTCGGGTTATTGCTGACTTCAACCGGGAGTTGGGCTTCGTGAAGGCCCAAGTTAGAGAAGAGAGCGACAAGATTTTCCACTTCTCCAGGCGGATGAAATTATCGGTTCGTGACTACATATCTGGGCTAGTCTGCACTACTTTGAAGGATTATCAGAGTAGAGCCCTTGCTTACGATATGTCTGTGACGGCTAGTGAAGCGGCTCACGAGAGCAAGAAGCAGAAGTCCGCCGGTAGTTTTTCGGGCCACAAGGGTGGGGGTCAGCAGAAATCCCAGTCTGCTAATTTTTCCGCCAGTGGTGGTCCAGCTCATTCCTACCGGGGGTTTCCGTGGAACTACTAGTACTCCTTCCCGTGATGTGAAGTGTTTTAACTGTGGCCGACCGGGCCACACCAGTCGTATTTGTCCGAACCCTTTGATAACATGTAATCGGTGTGCCCAGCCGGGCCACAAGGCTACTTTTTGTGATGAGAGAGAGAGAATTCTTGGTGCCCAGGCTTCCATTCCAGCGCCTAGGGAACCAAGTGTGAATCAAGGATCATTTGCTTCTCAGTCTCCTCTGAGTGCCAGTTGAGGGAGAGGTCGGGGTCAGCCCACCAGAGGGGGAACTTCCAGTGTCGGCTCCGCCTATCCGCGTGTTTATGAGATGAGGAGGGCCGATGATCCAGCCGCCACCGTAGCCACAGGTACCGTTCACATTCATTCTCATCCTGTCAGTGTACTTTTCGATTCGGGTGCTACAAAATCATTCATCTCCCTGTATTGTGTGTGCCGTTTGAGTCTCGAATGTTTGAAGCCTTGTGAGCCTTTCATCGTTAAGCTTCCTAGCGGTGATAGGATCGTTGGTGATCAGGAGGTCCGAGACTGTTCTATGTTTATTTGTGAGAGGGCTTGGCTCTCTAATCTTATTGTCGTGGGAATTGAGGGTGAGGATTTAATTCTCGGGGATGATTGGATCGAGCGGCATGGTGCGATCATGAACTACCGTATGAGAATCGTCACCATGTTAGCCGAGGACGGAACCGAGCACTCTTTCGCAGGGCGAAAGAGGGGAAACCAGAAGTTTGTTATTCACGCCTTGAAGGCGATGAGACTCCTGCGGAAAGGGTGTACTGGTTATTGGTGCTACGCCTTGAAGGCAGAGAGTGGTGGAGTCGAGCTTTTATCGATTCCAATTGTTAGTGAGTTTCCTGACATTTTTCCTGACGAGTTACCGGGGTTCCCACCGGACCATGAGGTAGAGTTTGCTATCGAGTTAGAGTTGGGTGCTGCTCCGATTTCGAAGGCACCGTATCGCATGGCCCCTTCAGAAATGGCTGAGTTGAAGAAATAGTTGAGTGAGATTCTTAAATCAGGATATATTCGACCGAACGCTTCGCCTTGGGGCGTGCCGGTTCTGTTTGTGCGGAAGAAGGATGGTTCACTGTGTTTGTGTATCGACTATAGCGAGCTAAACAAGGTGACCAACAAGAATAAGTATCCCTTGCCGAGTATTGATGACTTGTTCGATCAGTTACAGGGAGCTGCGGTATTTTCAAAGATTGACTTGAGATCGGGGTACTATCAGCTTCGGGTGAGGGAGTCTGATGTTCCGAAAACAGCTTTTCGAATGAGATACGGACATTATAAGTTTGTGGTCATGCCCTCCGGGTTAACCAACGCGCCGGCGGTGTTCATGCAGTTGATGAACAAGGTCTTTATCGAGTATTTAGATAAGTGTGTCGTCGTCTTCATTGATGATATCCTTATTTATTCGAGGAACGAGAAGGAGCACGCGCATCATCTGCGAGTCGTATCAGACATTTTGAGGACCGAGCAACTCTATGCGAAGTTCTCGAAATGTGGGTTCTGGCTGAAGAAGGTGATGTTTCTAGGTCACGTGATTTCAGCCGAGTGAGTCCGTGTGGATCCGCATAAGATCGAGGCAGTGTTGGATTGGGCACCGCCTAAGAACGTGAAGGAAGTCCGTAGTTTCTTGGGTTTGGCTGGCTACTACCGTAGGTTCGTCGAGGGTTTCTCGAAACTAGCTCGGCCACTTACACAGTTGCTCCAGAAGTCCGAGACATTCGTCTGGAATGACGAGAGGCAGGCGAGTTTTGAGGAGCTGAAGAGGCGTTTAACTTCAGCCCCGGTCTTAGCGTTGCCGTGTGGCAATGAGGGTTTTGCTGTTTAGTGATGCTTCAGGTCAGGGTCTTGGGTGCGTATTGTTGCAACACGGCAAGACCATTGCGTACGCATCGAGACAGTTGAGGCCGTACGAGCTCAACTACCCTACTCACAATTTGGAGTTAGCGGCAGTTGTCTTTGCACTCAAGATTTGGCGTCACTATCTGTTTGGCTCCGCATGTCAGATTTTTACCGATCATAAATGTCTGAAGTACATATTCACCCAGCGGGCATTGAATATGAGACAGAGGAGGTGGTTGGAGTTGATTAAGGATTATGACCTTGAGATTCTTTATCATTCGGGCAAGGCGAACGTCGTGGCCGATGCCTTGAGTCGGAAACTAGTTGGGTTGAGGACAGTTGAGATCCTTACGTCTCAATCTGAGCTTCGACGGGTTTTGATAGAGTTGGATGTTGAGATTTTATTGCCGGGAGCGGTCAGACAACTTTGAGCTTTAGAGATTTCATCGTCGTTGGTCGATGAAATTAAACTAAAGCAATTGGAGGATCCGATGATTTCTCAAATTCGGGAAAATGTTCTCAAGGGGAAGTCTCCCGGGTTTGTGATTCACAATAATGGTGTGTTGAGATTCCAAAGTCGGCTCTGTGTACTGAACGACTTGGAATTGAGGCAGAGTATTTTGCGGGAGGCCCATGCTACGCCTTACTCCGTTCATCCTGGTTCGAGTAAGATGTACAAGGACCTGAGGAGGAATTTTTGGTGGAATGATTTGAAGGAGGAGGTCGCACAATTTGTAGCGAGATGTTTGACTTGTCAACGGGTCAAAATCGAGCATCAGCGACCGGCTGGGTTATTGCAGTCGCTTCCCATCCCGGAATAGAAATGGGAAGATATTTCAATGGACTTCATCACGAGTTTGCCGAGATCGAGATCAGGCATGAATATGGTTTGGGTGATTGTGGATCGGCTGACCAAGTCGGCACATTTTCTGGGCATCAAGGATACTTGGGGTCCGAAAAAGCTGGCTCGGGTGTTTATTGCGCAAATTGTGAGACTTCATGGTACTTCGAAGTCTATTGTTTCAGATCGGGATGGCCGTTTCATATCGCACTTTTGGCAGGCAATGCATAAGGCGTTGGGTACTTGTTTGCGCCTGAGTACCTCTTTTCACCCTCAGTCGGATGGATAGTCGGAGTGCACTATCCAGACGTTTGAGGATATGTTGCGCGCTTGTGCCCTCGATTGGAGCAGTGACTGGGAGGAGCATTTACCATTGATCAAGTTCACGTACAACAATAGTTGGCACGCGTCGATTCGTATGGCACCGTATGAGGCACTTTATGGACGGTGTTGTCGATCACCGATTTGTTGGAACGAGGCATCCGATCTGGTTGGGACCGAACCAGATATCGTTATGGAGACGAGGCGAAAGGTGGAATTGATCCGAGAGAGGATGTTGACTGCTCAGAGTCGAAAGAAGTCCTATGCTGGTGTTCGTCATCGACCTTTGGAATTTGCGGTGCGGGACCATGTTTTGCTAAAGGTGTCGCCGACGAAAGGGGTTTTCCGCTTCGGGAAGAAGGGAAAATTGAGCCCGAGATTTATTGGGCCCTTTGAGATTTTCGGGAGGGTCGGTGAATTGGCATACCGTTTGGCATTACCTCCAGCCTTGAGTCACGTTCATAGCGTTTTCCATGTTTTCCAGTTGAGGAAATATGTTCCGAATATGAGTCACGTCATCGATTATGATGAGATTGATATCGCGGAGGATATTACTTTCGAGGAGCGCCTCTTGAAGATTTTGGAGCACCGTGAAAAGCGGCTGAGGCATAAGGCCATTCCCTTGGTCAAGGTGCAGTGGTCGAGGCATGGTGTCGAGGAGGCAACTTGGGAAACCGAGGATAACATGCGTGCTAAGTACCCCGAGTTGTTTGTTTCTTAAGTTTCGGGACGAAACTTATTTTTAGAGGGGTAGAATGTAATATCCGCATTTTTTTCCCGGTACTTTCTCGATTTGGTGTTTTTCCTATTTTGGTGGCTTGTGTGTAACCGTATGTGTATTTTGGGAATACTTATTTTCAGATTTATTTCACTCAATTCCGCAATTGTTGGCTTCTCCGTCGCTTATTGATCCGATTCTCGTAATTGTTGTTCGGAACCGCCATATCGGGGTTGCCGTAAATCCATTGCATGTTATTATGCGTATTGCGATGTTCCGTTTGATGTTTCATTCGTGTTCCGGTGTTCCGGGACCGTTGTTATCATCTGCCTAGCGCGCGCTAAGTTCATACTGTAGCGCACACTAAGCTTACTTCACATGCTACACTTGTTGGTAGGGCGCGCTAGTAAGTTGAGCCCTGGCAGTGGCAGTGAGCCTGTTTCTAATCTCAGTCCTCTGGACTAACGGTTTAGCGCACACTACGTTTATCTAATGCACGTTATTGTTGGAGGACTAGCACGCACTAGGTGTCCGGTAGCGCGCGCTAACACGACAGTCCAGTACTAGACAATTTACTCCTAGACTCGATTAGGTGCCCAGGTAGCGCACGCTATAGCCCGATAGCGCGCCCTACCGAGGCGCTGTTAGCGCACGCTAAATTGTGGTAGCGCACGCTAACGGTCCAGAATAGTAGGTTCTGGACTGTAATATAACCATGTAGCGCACGCTAACCGTTAGCCATTAGCGCGCGCTAAGCCGTGTGGCTATAAATACCCGGGAGTTGACTTTAGACGCGTCTTTTCCTCATTTCACCTCCTTCCCCCGCGGCTTTGGCGATCTTAGGCGATTTCTTGGTGATCTTTTCTTCCAATCACCTCAACCATCATCTTCTTTGAGTTCTTGATGTATATTAAAAATACCAACACGAATCCTTCATCCTAATCTAAGGTAAATCTCATAGAACCCCATTTTTGGGGAGTTTTGGGGGTTTTTGAGTTTTTATTAGATTCGTTCCGTGTTGATGATTAATTCATGATGAATATGATTAATCATGTTGGTATTCTTGAATTCCCTACGAATTCATTGTATATTTCATAGTTGTTGCGTATTCGAGAGGGTTTGGTTGTGGTCCGCCCTCGTTGTTGTTTTTATACGAATATACATAAATCGTAGGCGGATTTCGGGTGTATTCCATTTCCGTATTCGTTTAGAAGTGGTTGTGATTGTATTCTTCGAATCGTTAGGTTCGTTTTCGCCGGTTCCTAGCGGTCGGGTTGATTCTTCCTTTCCGTTCGTGTCACCATCTATTGATCGAGGCAAGTACCCTTATGAACTTACAATCTTAACATGGTAGTATTGCATGAGTAACGTGTGTGTGTGTATGCTCACTACGGGTTAGATTCGACGGGGTCTCGGTAGGGGTCCACAAAGGCGTGGATCCGCGAGTTGCTTTTAACCACTACGGGTTATATCCGACGGGGTCTCGGTAGGGGTCCACAGAGGCGTGGGTCCGCGGTTAATTGTGGTACATTTTACAAATGTGTTTTGGATTATTGGCATTTTCGGAAATGTGTGTTTCAACCGATGTTTTCATGATTGCATGCATTGACTATATGTGTATGGTGTAAGTTGTTCATTTGGTTACTTGTACTAGCATTATTGCTAACCCCTTTTGGGGAAATTCGTTTTATGAATTCCAGGTCAGGTTCATGGAGACGAACGGGCGCTGGACTAGTACGCGGATGATGGTCGGGCGTGATGATTGTGCATGAGTGTGTTTTTATGGTTTTCTGTCTTTTGATGCGATTATCAAATCGTAAACTAATAGAAGTACTCGAGTACTTAGAAGCTTTGGTTTGTTCGGATTATAATGTTTGTCTATTATGTTGGTGTTGGATGATTGTGTTGTGTTTGACCAGTTGAACTGGGTGGATTATTTTGTTTTGCATCATTATGACGAGGTATTATTATGTTGATTCCGCAAGTTGATGAGTATGTTTGGTCGTTTAGCCTGGTGGGTCCCAGGTAGGGATCCACGGCGCTGTAATATACCCTGAATATCTTGGGGGTGTTACACAGAGGTCGCTCCAACCTTTTTTTCCTTCGGTGAGGTAGCCTCACCCGACATGGTGAACTTGATCAACAAGTAATCAAGAGCCGAAGGCTTGGATCTTTGCGCGCTGCTCTCCGATGCCAATTAAAGAAAACAAGAACACACTGAAAGTGTATAATAACTAGGGCTGAGCAAAACCGAAATCGGAAATCGAGAAACCGATAAAAACCGATGAAACCGGAACCGAAAAACCGAAACCAAAGAGAACCCATCGGTTTTGGGTTCATATTTTAGAAACCGAATTTTTCGGTTTCGGTTTCGGTTTGTACTTTAGAAACCGCACCGTGAAACCAAAACCGACCCATTCTTACGAAACCGACCCAGGAACCGAGCCAAACCCAGAAACCGGCCCATAATATATTTATATACCTGATTATTTAATATTTAATATATATTTTAAAAAATAAAAAACTAAAATGTGGAACCTAACCCTAATTATAATATTAAATATATATTTAATATATATTTTAATATATACATATGCTGGAAAATGGGTTAAAACCCAAAACCCACGGATTTAAACCCAAAATCCATGAGCGTATGGGTTGAACCCGAGAAACCGAAACCGAAACCAAAACCGACCAGAAACCGAGAAACCGAAACCGAACAGAAACCGAACCCATTGAGTTCTAAAACCCAAAAACCGAAATTAGCGGTTTGGGTTCGGTTTTACCCCAAAACCGACCCAAACCGACCCATGCTCAGCCCTAATAATAACTCTCCAATTTGTTGAGAAACTCACTCAAAACTCAATTACAAAAATTGTGATACATTGACCATCTCTCGCTATGTATTTATAGCTATCAACCTATAGCAATTAGACTAGGAAACTCATTCCTAAAGTAAAGACCAAACCAATTTGCTTGTCCTTGTCGACTTGAACTTCCTTGAGTCCTACTCAGGCTTAGGAAATTCCAACATGAAGAACGATAGAATCGTAATTCTCAAAATAAAGATTAAATTATGAGAGAGACAAGATAATAAAATAATAAAACTCATTTACGAGAGGAAAGCAAAAAAGTCATATCAAATAGAAGTGAAATAATAGAGCAATGATAAATAGACCTAAAAAAACCACCATACAAATAGACCTACATTACGAGAATGTGATAAGTGTCATTTGTTAATCAATCAATAGTAAGTAATTGACACTTGTCATGTTTTGTATGGTATAGGTCTATTTGTAGATTGATTTTGTAGTTATATGAATCATTTTTGGAGATAATTTCTCATCAAAAAAAAAAAAAAGAAAGAAAAATAGAAGTGAGATAATCAACAATATACGGTACATGTTAGGATGCAAATATTTGGATCTGCAAATCAAATCCCAGCTTTACATGACTAATTAATCCCTTGCTAGAAAAGCCATAAGTTTTGTGGGAATTCCAAGACTTTTGTTAATCGACGTGTCTAAAAGTGTCAAAGGTCTTTCTTGAAAATTTTTTTGTTTGTTAATCGACGTGTATAATTATTAATACTATAATTTATATATTAAATTATTGTCAAAATAATATCATATTTTTTATATTTTAATTATAATATTAAAAAAAGAGCAGACAAATATGAAATTCACGTAATACACTTAAAAATTGCAAGTCTTTTATTATTTTTCTAAATTTCTGAGGTAATATTTTTTCAAATATTATTATGATAATTATTCACTTTCTAATTAAAATTCTATTATAAAAAAAGTTAACTACATACAATATCCATCATCTAAGTAAGTATGAAATCCAACAAAAATATTGAATAATGAGAAATAATTGGAAATTCAAAAACTTTAATTAAATAATTATAGAAATTATTTCGTTGCTTATTTTATTTTCCTATATAAAAATTGAAAAAAATAAATATTATAAATTTTGAAACTTTATTTATAATTTTAGAGTGCATTATATTTTATTTATAATATTTAAACATAATTGAGGATATTTTTGTATTTTTGTTCTTCATTTTATTTGCATGTCTTTTGGAACTTTTACGTGCTTTTTGTATTTATTTGTACTTTTCAAAATTTATTTGTATTTTTTAAAGTATTGGAAGTATTTAAATTATTACGAATTTATTAAAATTGATAAGAATTAAAAAATTGACAAACTTATTTATATTCTCGGGATATTACTTCTGTTTACATTCTTTAGTATTTATCTGTATTATATTGGATTATTTTTACAATACTTATATTTTATATATTTACATAACTTTTAATATTATTTTTGATCTTTTAAGATTTATTCTACTTTTATGATTTATTTTGTATTTAATAATGGATTATTATTTTTAGAATTTCTTTTTTTTGTATATTTAGAATTTATTTGTATCATCAGAATTTGTTTGTAAGTTTTTAAATTACAATATTTAATATTTATTATTTGCAATTTCTCATATTTATTTTGCAAATTTTAAAATTTATATGAATTTTATTTATAATTTTGAAAATTATTTCATAATTCAGACGATTTTTTTGAGTAATTTACATTATAAAATAAAATAAAATTTCTATTTATTTATTTGTTGTTTTTGTATTTCAATTACTTTAAATTTATATTTAATATAATTATTAATTTCAATCCTAATGCGTACTTGCATACATATAGTACAACGTCTACCCATCTGAAGAAAATCCCAAGTGTCAAAAAGTGATGTAAATAAAGGATTAGAATGGAAGACCAAAAATTTATTGGAATATCCGAGATTTTTCTATCTTACATAATTTTTCATTTGTGTTATTTTTCTATTTTCGGCGACTCGCTTGTAATCATTTTGTGATTTTGAAAATTATTTTGTTCTGCACTTTTTGCCATTCAAATGAGTTTTGAGCTTGTTTTTAACGAATCCATAAAATATTGTGACTTTTCTGGGTTTGGGTTCGATTCTTGTAAATATTGTTCAGAATGTGGTTTCGTTGTTTCTGCAAGTTCATTTAATATATTTAGTCGTGTTGTGAACTTCGGTATTGTTGCTCGATTTTGAGTCATGATTTTCGGACAGGTTTAGAGATGGCTTCCAACAACTTGTTGCAACCTCAACTTCCTCGTTTGATGGGAAAGAACTACAACCAATGGAGCATTCAAATGAAGGTGTTATATGGCTTTCAAGATCTTTGGGAGATTGTTGAAAATGTATATGAAGAACCGGATAATCAAGCAGCGCTTTCAACATAATAATTGAACACTTTGAAAGAGAATCGAAACAAGAACAAGAAGGCTCTTTAATAAGATGTACAAAGGCATCAACATCAAATGAGGCATGGGACATCCTTAATAAGATGTACAAAGGTGAACAAAAAGCAAAAATAGTAAGGCTTCAAACTCTAAGAGGTGAGTTTGAGTTACTTAAAATGAAAGAAAGTGAACCGGTGGATGATTTTTATAATAGAACTATTTCTATTGTCAATCAACTTCGAGTTAATGCTGAAATTTTTTGGATACAATAATTATTGAAAAAATTCTTCGAGACATGACAAGAAAATTTGAACATGTTACTGTTGTTATTGAAGAATCAAAATAATTGAATACTTTTTCTCTTGAAGAATTGTTGGGCTCACTTCAATCTCATGAGCTTCGCATCAAGCAATTTGATTCCTCTCCTTCCGAACAAGCTTTTCAAATTTAATACCCCAACCATGGTGGTTTAAGAGGAAGAGGTGGAAGAGGATCAGTCCGTGGTAGAGGACAAGAAAGAGGCAAAATTCAAAGTGAAAATTCAAGCCCATCTCAAAGAAGAAGATGAAGAAGTTGACGCAGCGTGAACGCAGTAATGCAAGAGTAGGGTTGGGAAATTTCCGAGATTTTAGATTAATATCAAACGTATCTAATACATCTCCAGGATGACATATAAATACTAGTAAACTAGGATTTTTACATCAAAAGCCCATAAAAGTCCAACAAAAAGCATAATAAAGCCAATAACGATATAAAAGTAAATAAGTAAATAAATAAATAAAGCAAATCTTCAATTCGTGATCTGTTCTCCATCATTTCCTCCCTCGTCGGAGCGACTCGTCCTCGAATCAGGAAGGATCTGTTCTCCAGTAAAGTAGGGTACTAAGTGTTTGATGTTGAAGACATCAGAAGTACGGATACTAGGAGGGAGGCGGAGGCAGTAGGCGTTGGAATTGATCTTTGCAAGAACCGCGACTGGTCCAATCTTCCGAGAGGCAAGTTTGTTGTACTCATGGGCAGGAAAGCGGTCTTTGGTAAGGACGGTCCAAACCAAATCACCGACCTCGAACTCTACGTGTCTGCGTTTCCCATCGGCATAACGCTTGTAAGAAGCATTACTAGACTCCAAACGGGCCCGCGTATCAGCATGCACCCTAGTTAACTCGTCCCAATAGGCCGTCGTGCAACCCTCAAATGGTGCAGTAGTAGGGAGGGGTAGCAGGTCGGACGGGCCACGAGGAACAAGGCCATAAACAATGAAGAAAGGGCAGAAGCCCGCGCTGCGGTTCACAGCCGAATTATGAGTGAATTCGGCCTGGGGTAGCTTCATGTCCCACGATTTGGTGTTGTCCCCGACCAAACACCAAAGTAATTCCCGAGGGAGCGGTTGACCACCTCTGTCTGGCCATCAGTCTGCAGATGGTAAGCGCTACTAAAATGGAGTTCTATATTGGCGTGACGACATAAGCATCGCCAAAAGTGGCTCAAGAAGCGAGTATCCCGGTCAGAGACGATAGAAATGGGTAAGCCATGAATGCGGTATACCTCGCGAAAATATAGCTGGGCCACGTGGATGGCATCGGAGGTACACTTGCAAGGAATAAAGTGCACCATCTTGCTGAAGCGGTCAACAACGAGAAAGATCGAGTCGAAACAACGCAGCGTGCGAGGAAGACCAAGAACGAAGTCCATACTAACACCCAACCAAGGAGCATCAGGGATGGGTAACGGTTGATACAAGCCTGCATTGGAAGCGGTGCCCTTGAACACCTGGCAAATGTGGCAGCACGCGACAAAACGATACACCTCGCGCCGTAGATACGACAAAAAATAACGATGCTGAACAAGAGCCAGAGTGCGATCCTGGCCAACGTGTCCCATGTTATGGAGCTCGGTGATAAGCTGGAGGTGAAGACTGCAAGAGGGAACGCAAAGATGGGCGCCCATGAAGAGAAAACCAACAACCAGAGTAAAGGAGGTATTTTCGCCGGCCGACATCTGAGAGAGGACGTGAGCAAAATAAGGATCGGTAGCATAAAGGGTTGTGAAGTCATCTAGCCAAGGGACATAGAAACGCATGTCAACAAGGAGGGAGTGCCGACGGCTTAGAGCATCCGCCACCTTGTTCGCCGAGCCAGACTTGTGACGAATTACAAAATTGAACTGCTGGAGGTAGGCAGCCCAGGATGCATGACGGGCGGAGACATTATCCTGAGAGGCCAAGCACTTCAAGGAGTCGTGGTCTGCGAAAAGGATGAACTCACGCTGGAATAGATAGTGGCGCCAATGGCACACCGCACGAACCACCGCATAGAACTCTGCATCATAAGCGTAATAGCGAGAATGGGGGGCTGTGAGTTTCTCGCTAAAGTAAGTGACAGGACGGCCATCCTGGCTAAGAACCGCACCAATGCCGACCTTCGAGGCATCACAGTGTAACTCGAAAGGAATCGTAAAGTCTGGAGGGACCAGAGTAGGGTCCGAGTTAAGCTTTTGTTTGACGAGAGCAAAAGCCGATGCTGCAGGTCTGACCACTCAAAAGACTTCCCTTTTATACAATCGGTAATAGGAGCCATAATAGAACTGAAGTGAGAAATAAAGCGTCTATAAAAGGATGCTAACCCGTTAAAGATGCGCACGGCCAGTCACGAATCGCCTCAATCTTGGACTCATCAACACTAACACCGGCTGCAGAGATACGAAAACCCAAAAAGGTGACAGAGTCCGCAAAGAAAACACACTTCTAAGGAGCCCCATAAAGCTTCTCTGTACGAAGGATAGAGAGAACCGCGCGTAGATGGTCCATGTGGTCAGACTCCATTTTGCTGTATACAAGGATGTCATCGAAATAAATGATGACACAAGTACCAATGAGGGGGCGCATAGCCTGGTTCATGACTCGCATAAAAATGCTGGGGGCATTGGAGAGGCCGAAGGGCATCACTAACCACTCAAAGAGGCTTTCACGCGTCTTGAACGCCGTCTTCCACTAGTCTCCTGGGCGAATACGAATCTGATGATAGCCGCTACAGAGATCCAGCTTAGAGAATATAGTAGAGCCATTGAGCTGATCAAGGAGGTCATCAAGTCAGGGAATAGGGAACATGTAACGCACCGTGATTTTTTTGATACCCCAGCTATCAATGCATATACGCCATGAACCATCCTTCTTAGGTGTAAGAAGGGCCGCAACAGCACAAGGGCTCAGACTCTCACGAACCATGTCGCGGGTCAATAAATCTTCAACCTGACGACGAAGCTCGACGTGCTCTGACGGGCTCATGCAATAATGAGGCCTATTTGGCAAAGAGGCGCCCGAAACTAGGTCAATCTGATGCTGGATATCTCTTAAAGGTGGTAGCTCGACTGGGAGCTCATTCGGGAACACATCAGTGAAGTCCTGCAAAAGAGATTGGGCAATAGACGGAAGAGGCAGAGCAGTAGAAATATCATGAGTGTAATGCCCGGATAATTATTGTGTATTCATCTTGTAAGATTCAACTTTGTGATGTTATTACTCGGAGGTTGATTTTCCGTATTTCGTATCCTTACGTTTTAGTATCTCCAGCATTCTGCATGCATGGTTCTGCATGTGTTAACGTATGCTATCAGGCGTCCATAACGTACGCTAAGACTGCAGTATTACGTACATTATATGATGTTAACGTACGTAAGCTAAGTCAACTTACGATCGGATAAGGGTCGGCGTGTAGGGGCCAAGGAAGGGGCCGGGGAAGATTCGTATGATTTCCGCGTGAACCTGGACATAGGCGTTACGTACGCTATGGTGCATGTTTTACGTACGCTAAGGACATAGACATTACGTACGTAAAACCCTTGTTATTACGTACGTAAGGAGATGGCGAAATCAGGCCAGTGAGTTCTGGTCAGACGACTACGTACGCTAAAGATAGGGTATAACGTACGTTAAGTTTGTTACGTACGTAAGGTTAATTGCATAACGTACGTAATGCCCAGAATTCTATTTATAGACCTCGGCCCTATTTCATTTCTCACCTTTCCTTTGGCCGATTTTTCGTGTTCTGGGGATCTTTCATCACCTCTTATCCTTCATATCATCTTCTGAGACGATTCTTGGGAAGCTTGGGCCTTGTAGACTGGTGTTTAAGCTTCCGGTGGTAGAGTTTATTCAAGTTCTTCATTGTTCATCAATTTATTGAGGTATGTGATCCTTCATCAACTAATTTAGCATGATCTTAGTAACGTTTTTGACCTGCTTTGTGTAGACCGGACCAGTTATCTTCTTGAGGAGCCTTTCATCATGGTTTAGAAGATTAAATTCAACTATTTTCGATTCCTCTTGGTTGTTGTAATCGTTGAGCAAACCTTCTAGTGATTAGACTATTGATTAGTGCATCTTGAGATTGTAAACCCAATCATATCTAGTTTTCGAAGATTTTCTTAGTTCATGAGAATGTTATGATCGAACATTTCGGTGAAGAATTAATGGATTGAACTTAAGGAGTTATTCGTAGAAGGAGAGGATATTGAAACTAGTGATCAAGTCTTTATGATGATTCATCGAAGTTCGGATATCTTGTTATAATAGAACATGATTAGAATCCTCCTAGGATGAATTCCATGTTATGTTGTACCAATCAACCAAAGGAATTGTGTTGGAACTTAGAAAGTATTCCGTTGAGCTATTGCAAGGACGAATAGCGTAGTATCGGTCCAACCAAATTGTGCTGGGGCAGAATAGTCCATCGCCATGATAGATGCATCATGCCTTTTTATGATTCATTTGATGATTTGAACGATTATCCGGAACCGTTAGTTATACCGACGTTATTGTTCGATGAAGGTTTGCATTCCGGTGAGCCGACCAAGTGAGAATTCTCCGAACGGATTGAAGACTATTGATAGTAGAAATTCTTGTCACCATTTGTTGAGGCAAGTATCGTATTTTGAAAGTTTGTGAATAATTGATGAATTTGATCATGCATATGGTTTATTCGTGTTGTTGACATGGGATTATTTCATTAAATTGTCATGACATTTGCTATCGATTTAACGTACGTTCATATTGATGAACATGTCGATTTTCTTGCATATGTATATGGATAGTTGTGTTATGTGTAAGTTGTGATGATCCGAAGGGATCAAGCGATCTATGCTGAGGGCGCTGGATCATTGGACGGGTTTTTACACCTCGTGTTGGTCCGACGGGATTGGGATCTATGCTGAGGGCGCTGGATCGTTGGAATACCCATGTTGTGTTGATTGAATCTTGTGGATTCGTATTGTTGGATTCCGGTAGCGGAAGTCCGTATTGTGTATGTTTTTATGCATTGTCGTTTGCATATTTGTGTGTTCCGATACTCGTACTAGCATTGTTTTGCTAACCCCTTCGGGGGTGGACATTTGTTTTGATGTTCAGGTAGCCGAGGAGCGGGGAAACAGCCACAGTACCGTCATGACGATGAAGTGGCTCAGTGATGTTAAATGTTCGTTTGTGATTTGTCTTCTTGATTCATTTTCAGTACTCGAGTACGCGTGTCTTTTTAATATCATTTCGATATGGTTGTAATGGATCAGTTGGAACCGGTTTTGTAATTTGAATTTCGGTGGTATTGTTGATTTTTATTCACATTTCTTTTAATCAGCCTTGTAAATCCTTACTTAAAGGGTTTACGGCACTGTAATCATTCCGATTATCTCGGGGTGCTACAATGAGCAATAAGTAGAAAACCTTAGGAGCCCGAGGAAAGCTCATGTTCAAATGAGGGGCGGGACAGAAAGACCACCAAAGGAGCGGGTGGTGGATCGGGGATCACAGGGCTCGAAGGGTGTAGCACAATAGTATACGACCATCAACAGAAAAGGAATATGTGTTCAAATAACCATCATGAGCGCAGTATTAGTGCGAGCAGAGGGGCAAACCCACTTGCCGATCTACTCCGTTAGTCAACGCGGAGACGCGTTACACGCCTCTGGAGAAGCTCGCCTACGCACTTGTCATGAGTGTTCGCAAGCTGAGAGCCTATTTCTTCGAACACCAAGTGGAGGTTCTAACAACTCTCCCTATAAGGCAAGTTCTGCACCGGCCGGACACCAACGGGTGACTCCTCAAGTGGTCACTGGAGATCGCCCAATACGGCGTCACGTATGCTCCTCGTACGGCGATCAAAGGCCAAGCGCTGGCGGATTTTGTGGTGGAATTAACTTTCCCACCTAGCCTGACCCAAGTCGGTCGTCCCGCCTGGAAACTATTCGTAGATGGCTCGTCGACCAGCTCGCGAGAAGGGGCGGGGATTGTCCTCATCAGCCCCGATGGCCAGAGTTTTACAAATGCTGTGCATTTCGATTTCCGAGCGACCAACAATGAAGCCGAGTACGAAGCCTTAGTAGGCGGGCTCGATCTAGCGCTTGCCATGGGCGTTCATCGCCTTCACATCTTCATGGACTCCCTCTTGGTCGTGAACCAAGTCAAGGGGGAATATGAGGCGCGCGGCGAACAGATGGTCAAATATCAATAATTGGTCGCCGAAATATGCACAAATTTTGAAGAAGTGTTGATCGAGCAAATCCCGAGAGAGCACAACTCCCAGGTCGATGCCCTATCCAAACTCGCATCGCCGGATGGGGCAGCAGACTTCTCTAACATCCAAATCACTAAATTGGCAAGATCGTCGATCGAAAAAAGCTTGGTCGCCACAGTTTCCGTCGCCGAAGAGAACTGGATGACTCCGTTCATCGAGTACTTGAAGGACGGAACGGTCCCCACGGATCGGGTCAAGGCTCGCCAGCTTCAGCTCCAATCAACCAGATACACCCTCTTGGTCGACCGTATTTACAAGCGAGCTTTCAGCCTTCCTCTCCTCAAGTGCATTACGCCGGAGGAAGGCCGACTTATTTTAGTCGAAATCCATGACGGGATCTGTGCAAAATAGGCCCAGGCCCGCGGGCCGGGCCAGCCCGCCCGTTTTTGGGCGGGCATTGGGCTTCATATTTTTGGCCCAAAAAAATCGGGCCTTTTTGGCCCGGCCCAGATTTGGCCCGCCCGTTGAGGCCCGGCCCGCGGGCGGCCCGCCCGACCCAGTTTTTTTTATATTTATGTTATATGTAATTAAAATATTTAAAAATTTTCCTTATTTGTTAGATTAGATTACATCTATATGTTAATTATTGATATAGTTTTATTTTTTATGTGACTTTGTGATTACTTTGTAGTATCTCATATCAATAATAATATTATTTTATGATTTTTATAAGAAAGTAGTAGTGATAAATGAAATGATGATCAAATAAAAATATTTATATATTTGTCTTTTGATTGTGGTAGTGTAGTAAATAATATAATTATCAAATAAAAATAATTGTACATTTATTTAATTGATTGTGATAGTATAGTGAATAATATAATAATTACAGATCGAAAAATATTTCTATATTTATTCAGAAATAATATTTCAACAAAAAAAGAGTCGAGGCCCGCGGGCCGGGCTGGGCCACGGGCCTAATATTTTTGGCCCAAAAAAACCGGGCCTTTTTGGCCCGGCCCAGATTTGGCCCGCCCGTTTTTTGCCCGACCCGTTTGGGCCGAGCCCGCCCATTTGCCAGGTCTACGCGGGAGGGCAGGGCTGTTAGCGGTCCAAGTATACTCGAGAACCACCCGAGAACCGTCCGATAATACCCGGGACCGATACTCACCCGAAACGTTAGCGGTGCGGATACTGGTACCAAAGTTAGAACCGAAATCGATAAGTACCGAAACCGGTAACCCGGTAAAAAAACCGGTATTTTTTTCATAAACATACATTGTACAAAATATTGTATAAGGTATCAGTACATATAGAAAAATAAGTTTAAAAGACCTTATCTCTTAATTTCCTTAGCGTACATTTGAAAAAAACCCTCAATTCTTGTTTCGATTATGATGTTTTGGTGATTATGGCTTTTAATGATCTAAGATACCCGAGAACCCGCCCGAAATACCCGGGACCGATACTCACCCGAAACGTTAGCGGTCCGAATATAAGTATTGAAGTTGGGACCCGAAACCGGTAAGGACCGAAACCGGTAATACTCGATACCTTAACGGTCCAGACCCGAGAAGACAATACCCGGACCGAACCGGACCGAGAACAGCCCTAGGAGGGCGAGCCCTCATCCCCAATACGACCAGGCAAGGCTTTTTCTGGCCTACCCTGCAAAAGGACACGATCGCCTACGCCCTATCTTGTCACAGGTGTCAAATCATGGGTCCGAACATCAAGCTCTCCCCCGAGCAGCTCACCTCTATGTACAGTCCGTGGCCGTTCGCCCAATGGGGCATCGACCTCATCGTTCATTTGCCAACAGCACCGGGGGGATGTAAGTTCGCCATCGTTGGGTCGATTACTTCACAAAATGGGCAGAGGCCGAACCACTCAACAGGATCGGCCAAGAGCAAGTAATCAAGTTCATCTGGAAAAACATCATCTGCCGTTTCAGTCTACCTCAGGCTATCATCTCTGACAACAGAAAGCAGTTCGACGGTCTGGGAATTATGCAATTCTGCGAAAAATGGGAAATAAAAAAGTTGTTCTCGGCCCCTTACCACCCTTAAACAAACGGGCAGGTAGAGGCTGTAAACAAGATCCTCAAGCACACAATCAAAGCCAGACTCGAATCCAAGCAAGGGTGCTAGGCGAGCGAGCTCCCGGATGTTTTGTGGTCTTACCGAACGACGACCCGAAATTCAACCGGTGAAACCCCATTCGCCCTCGCTTTTGGAACAGAAGCAGTGATCCCATCGGAGATCGCCGTCCTCAGCCACCGAACTGCGCAACAACTGACAACGGACAATGATGAAGCTCGGCGAATCGACTTAGATATGCTCGAAGAACGGAGATTGACCTCGAAAACGAAGAACACGATCCACAAAAGGAAGTCCGAAAAGTTCTTCAACTCAAAGGTCAAGGAGAGACGGTTCCAAGTGGGCGACCTAGTCCTCAAAAAGATCCAGACCCACACGGGAGTATTTGGCCCAAATTGGGAGGGGCCGTTCAGGATATCCAAGTGGCTAACCAAAGGAGCCTACAAGCTCCAACACCCAGACGGAACTCCGGACCAATATCCCTGGAACGTCGTCCATTTAAAGAAGTACTATCAGTAGAAATACCCTGTATTCATTTACTTGATGTGCAAAGTGCTTAATGAGATTTCCCAATTCTCCCCAAGTGATTCGTCATCTAAATAGAGGATGACTCATCGACCCTCTAAAGTTCGTCATCTAACATGATGGACCTAGGCAAGCGATCGCCTCTCCCAGCACAACATATATCGTCGAGGATCGCCATCTAACATGACGATCCAAGGTATAAAAGTGCAGCCATGGTTCTGGAGGTCGATGGAACCGACAACCCATCCATGCAAGGTTCCTTTGGGCGAATATCGCTCGCCCTGTCGTTTAAATACGAGGCGAGCGTAGCCGAAGGACCCTCCAAAACAGATCTGTGGACACGCTCGCCCGCCCTCAAAGGTCCATCATCTAACATGGTGGACCCGGACAATGCGACGCATCCCTCCCCCCGTCACAACGTATGCCCTCGAATGTCCGTCATCTAACATGTCGGTCCTAGGCAGAAAAGTGCTAATGCGCTACGGTCGCGAAGTCGATTAATCCGACGGTACCCTATGCAAGGACTCCTCCAGGCTGAGATCGTCTACCCCATCGCTAAATTGCGAGGCAAAACGCAGCCTACGGAGGACCCTCACAATTAAGTGAGTCGCGAGAACGTAGACCATCCGACGGAATGTCGCTCGCGCACAAGACATGGTCGCGGAGGTCGGTATCGAACTCCACGACCGTGCACGGTTTCTCTAGGCCGAGATGGTCGGCCTTCCTCGAGGAATCTACAAAATTAAAGATCACAATAACTAAACCGAAGATAGCTCGCTAAACGATTTATTTTCGTTCCCTTACTTTTACTAAGTAAACAAAAACAAGGGGGAGAGCGGAGCTATACATACGACGATCGGCTTTGTTCAAATATATATATATATATATATGATGATTGACTTTGTTTTGGAAATTACCAGTATGAGTTTAAGTATATCAATTAATTTGGAGCTGCATGCACGACGATCGCTCCTCAAACACTTTTGTATAAAGTCAAATGCAAAAGATTTAGAAAGACGATCATACAAACAAGAAATAAGAGAAGGAAATATTTATTTCATTTCATGTGAAATACAAGTACAGTCGCCCGAGGGCAAAATACAAAAAAAGGAAAGCCTAGAAAATTACAAGCAAAAACAAAAAGAGCAGGCTAGCTCAGGCTGCCCCTGCCGAGCCATCGCCCCCATCCGCAGGATCGGCATTCGATCCCTCTCCAGCGTCAGGCACTACACTCCTATCCTTCGGGGCATCCGGGTGAACGAGGTTGTCGGGCAACGGATACCAGCTCAAGTCGACCCCATGATCCGCAGAGAGGTCGAGGATCGGCACAAAGAAGGCTGGCTGCAGAGGGTGCTCAAGCACGTAGGCTTTGAAGTTATCAACCAAAGGGCCGACCTCAAGCCCTCCCTTCTTGGCAGCGCGGATTGCGTCAGCATAAGCCATATAATAGGTAAATTCGCTGACGTATTCCACGTTGCGGTAGGGATCGGCCTTGGACGCCTTCAGCTTCTCCCTCAGCCCTGCGATCGTTTGGTCCGCGCTCTAGAGCTTGGCAACTTTAGCGGCCACCTCTCCCTTCGACAACGCCAGCTCGCCGGTTAACCGGTTGACAACCTCCTTCAGCTGAGCTGCCTCCTTCAGCTCGGTCGTCATCTGATCCCGCATCCGGTCGTTCGCCGCCCGGGCCCGTTCGAGGTCTTGGCTCGCTTGCTTGGCCGCCTCCATGGAGCTCTTTTCCATAGCCACGAGCCTGTCGACAAGCTCAGCATTTTGTTTTCGAGCGGAATTGAGGTCCGCCTGGAGCCGAGCGGTGGAGGGCCGCCCCTCACAGTCCTTCACGGCATGAGCAGCCATCGTCGCCGTCTGAAAGGTCAGAGCGAAGGTCGCCTGCATCGCATCAGCGGACCTCTGGCGTGCGATCGCGTCCAGGTCAGTCGTCCAGGCCTTCGGCAGGGAGGCGGCATCCCGAGCAACATAATGAGGGACATCGTAGGCCTCGCGAGGGGCATTGCTCGATAAGAAGTCCAGCACCATCGGCGAGTAGTTCGGGTCGGAGCGACGGACCCTGCACCAAGAACAAAAGAGTTAGTATATTTCCAACTAGGAAATGTCATAACCCAGCAAAACAACCAAGCTCACCTTGCGACCTTCTCCGGGTCGCGGCGAAAGAACGGCCTCCCGCGAGGGGTCTCAGCACGGGCGACCGCTGCGGTTACCAGGAAGCTCGAAGAGGGCGTGGACCCCTCCGCCATTGGAATCGCAGAAAGTGGAGCTGCGGCGATCGGCGGCACCACGGTAGGCGCATCAGCAGTAGTGGAGACCGAGGGATCCTCCGCCCTCCGCCTCTTGCGATTGAGCCCGAGTCCTCCATCCTCCCGAGGCTCTTGCTCATCGGCGACCGGCTCCACGACAGGCCTGGCCTCCGGGATAGGTCGGATCGGTGCCGCAGGGACTCGGCTCGTTTTCTTCCCTTGGCGCAGGCGACTCATTATCCCGGGGTTCGACATAGCAACCTCTGTCGGGGGCTCTAAGTAGCGGGGAAAGCGGATTTATGCAAAGAAAGCGATCGACAAAAGTTAGTTACCCTCTTCAATCAAAGTCGATAATCAAGCAAAGGAAGATCATGAAAATTCGTACATGGTACCCTTAAGTGGCGGGGAAAACAAAACAGCCGAGCAACCAACCAGCAGTTTTCGTTGTTGATCTGGAGAGCGTCGATATGAGAATCTGGAAGACTACGTATTCACTCCCAAACGATTGCAAAATCGAAGGCTAGCTCGCCTGCCGCCGGAACAAGGACACCTGCAAAAATAAAGCCAAATTAGATCAGTTCAGAATGTATCCGAACGAGGGGAGAGTCAAAACCCTTACTCGGATTCCTCTCCCGGAAGTCGGTGGGGATATCCAACTCATTAGTCAGATTATCACTCGCGGCCGATTTCCACGCGCCGCCGACCCAGAACCACTTCGTCGGATCGCCCCGGACCTTGTTCGACACCACAAGAATCACCCGGCCCGAGCGACCTTGAATGTGATAGCCGCCAACAGAACCCTTCTAAGCCGTCAGCTTGAAGAGAGAGTTCATCTCCAGCGGCTAAGGGAGACGGAACAGCCGGTGACTGCCGAACAAGGTGAAGGTGCAGACGATCTGCATCCAGGCATTCAACGTCAACAGAAGCGGCGCCATATTCCAGACGATCAACAAGTATGACACGGAGAACGGTAGTGGGAACCGCAGTCCGGCCTCCATGATCGCCTCATTAACGGCGACCATGCCCTCAGGAGGTCGGTCGGCACGTTCATTCTCAGCGGGCAGATAAAGGGAAACGTCATAGGGGACATGGAACTTCGCCCTCCAACGAACCAAGTCCTTCCTGGTCGCCGAACTTTTAATCTGGCCAAGGGACCATGGGGATCGGCATGCGGACCGGAACAGCGTTCGCCTTTTAGGCTCATGGGGATGGGCGACCGAGTACTCGTGGAAATTAAACTTGGGATTCGGGCCGGCCAGTTTCTCCATAAGTTCGGCAAAATCTGAAAAGGCTTTGCCGAACGCACTATTTTGCTCCCAGTACGCTTTCACTGCCATCTCCTCTTCGTCCAGCGAGCACTTTCGCTCCGCCTCCGCCGCCCTGGCCGCATCAGCTTCGTTGAAGAGCTCTTCAACCTCCGCGAGTTCAATCCCGGCGCGGATAGCCTCGACAGCCGTCTCCACATGGAACTCCGCGGAGATCTCATACACCGTCAGTTTCCCTCCGGACATCTTCAGAAAAAGAAAGGAAAAAAAGAAAATGATTTTTTCTTACCTAAAATGTGTAGTCAAACGGCACTCAGCAACTCAAAGCTTCAGAGAAATCCGGCGATGTTTCTTCTCAGGCAAAATGCATATAAGGATATAACACAGAAACCCTACCCCCTTTAATAGGCAAGAGCGGGGGCTTCTGGACAAATAAACAGAGTCTCAGGGGCCGAAATGCAAAGGTCGGGAAAGATCCGCATTTAATGCCGCCCTCGAATCCCGCGTGCGCGTCGTTTCGAGGGCACGCCAAAGGACAGGTCTGACAAACCGTCAGACTCCCCCAACAGGAATGCGACACGTGCCCCAATGACGGTTCAAGTCAGCTTTCACTTCCCGCTCTTTTCAGCGATCGAGTAGGTCATCCAAATTCAAAATCAGTCCGCTCGAGAGACGATCGTCTATTTCATAAAGTGAGGAGTCGCTCGTCTAATTCAAGTGATCTCCAGTAGAACCACCTCACCCCACGTCTCTAAACATCGGAGTGAGCTGGGGGGCAATTGTTGTGCGGCGATTAATACGCCCCAACGACGATCGGCACAAGGGCCGAGCGATCAAGTCAACAGCAAATGAACCAAGGCAAAATTATCAAACAAAGGTTCCAGATCAAGATCGAGTACCGAGCGATCGACATCCAAGGCGATCGTCTTTTGGCACCTAGCGATCGACCCTAGTGCCCGACCAAGGTCGGCCGTCTTATGCCACGTGTAAAGCCAACATCTGTCAAAGTCTACGAAGATGACACCTATATATATCCGAAGATTTGAAGTTGAGCAGTACGATGCGAACAACACTCTCGAGCAATCAAAGCAATTAAAAGCAATCAGAAAACTATAGCATCGTGAAAGAGCAGTACTCTAAGTTCATACACGAAGAAAGCTCTTTAGTTGAAGAAGACAAAACACTCTTGTCTTAAAACCTGAGTAAGGGGTACTTCACTGGTTGAAGTTTCGGGACTGATAGACATCCAAGGATTTGAAGAATCGAGTGGTGCTAGGCTGTCAGAAAGGAGTTGCAACGACAAGATTTCCACTGGTTGGAAGTATTGTAGCTAAGTTGTAGAATCACTGTAATATTTATCCCTGGTTGAGAATTATAGTGGATTCATATCCAACTGGTTTGGAGAAAGTGGATTAGTAGAGGATTACCCCACCTCTGAGACCACTTTAAATTGCCTGCGCACTTTATTGTTTTTAGCATCATACTTAACTGCTGCATTCATACTTAAGTGTTCCATTAATTATTTCTGTATTCGTCATCAGCTGACTTCCGCACTTACATTGACTACAGACGACTCCAAGTCATCTGTACCATCAACCGAGAAACTCATCCTTTGTGGAAAAGAGTTTCAATAAGTCTATTCACCCCCCATCTAGACTTATTCCTGGACGACTTGTGACCTACACCAAGAGCATGGTATGAGACACTATCTGTGTTTCTGGAGAAGAATGGATTCAGCAAAGGACATGTAGACAAGACACTGTTCATAATTGAACATGAAGACCACATATTGCTTGTTCAAATATATGTGGATGATATCATATTTGGCTCAACCAATCCTGAGCTATGTGAAAAATTCTCAACTCTCATGCAAGGAGAAATTGAGATGAGTATGATGGGGAAGCTAAATTTCTTTCTTGGTTGCAAGTCAAACAAGTTGACAATGGAATCTTCATCAATCAAGCCAAGTATACCATAGATTTAATCAAAAGATTTGGCATGGACTCGGCCAAACCACTAAGAATACCTATGAGCACCTCTCAACACATTGATGCAGATGAAGGAGGCATTTCAGTAGATCCAACCCACTACAGAGGACTAATTGGCTCACTTCTATACCTCACTGCAACCAGACCTGATATTTCATATACAGTGGGAGTATGTGCAAGGTTTCAGTCAAAACCGAAGCAGTCTCACCAGGAAGCAGCTAATAGGATAATCAGATACCATTAGTCCACAATCAATGTTGGTTTATGGTATCCCAAGGATGACAACTTTAAACTCTCAGGATATTCAGATGCAGACTTTGCAGAATGCAAGATAGACACGAAAAGCACCAGTGGAACATGTCAGTTCCTAGGAACCAGACTTATATCATGGTTCAGCAAGAAGCAAGTATCTAACTCAATCTCCATAGCTGAAGTCAGAATACTTAGCTGTATGTAGCTGTTGTGCTCAAATTTTATGGATCTGACAACAGCTAAGGGATTACAATATCATTGCGAATGAAGTTCCTATCTGGTGTGACAATAATAGCGCAATAGCTATCACCAACAATCCAGTCCTGCACTCAAGAACAAAGCACATAGATGTCAAATATCATTTAATCAGAGACCATGTGCTTAACAAAAGAGTCAGGGTGGAAAAGGTCAGCATAGAGTATCAAATTGCTGACATATTCACTAAGCCCTTACCAGAGAAAGGTTTCTGGAACTTAGCAGGGATCTTGGATTACTAGATTGGGAATCTAGTACTTAGTTGAACAGATAAGAAAAGTCATCTGAAGAAAAGCCACCGGAAGAAAAGTCAGCAGATCTGAAGCAGACAAGAGACGAGGAAAGCCACCTGATGTGCAGATGAGGAAAGTCACCTGATCAGACCAGACGAGGAAAGTTACCTGATCAGACCAGGCGAGAATCCACCTGATGCAAAAGCAGACGACCAATGAAGAAAGGTCTCTGATCAGAGGCACAGACAAGAAAAGTCCTCTAATGAGAGCAGATAAGAACTTGAGATCACAGCCGCATCAGAAGTCAAATGGTCAACCAGCCTTGTTTTTTCATTCCGTGACCAACTTATGATTATTATATTATTTAGTTAACACGTGGAAAAACACATGATCACACTACCTCCACGATATTCAATCAACTTCAACTGCCATTCTTTATTTATCAAAATTTGAACCGCCGCTTGTTTATTTAATTATTAAAATTCAAAAGGTCTTTTCAACTGGGTATATAAGACGGAGGAAATTATTTCAAAAAACTTTATCATCTTCAAACTCTAAGAACCTTAATTTTTCAAAAGCATAAAAACTCTTGAATATTCTCTGCACTCAAATCGAAAAGCTTATTCTTGCAGAAATGGACTATACCAAGTACTTCGAAGGAGTTAATCTCAAGCTAGTGAAGGAACAAATAATATTAATCATCGTCGTCGATTTCGAGGGATTACTAGAATCGAACAACATGGGAGAAATGAGTCATGTAATTCGGATGATGAAAAAGAATGGTATCTACCATTTTTGTGTAATATCCGCATTTTTTTCTTTCCTTTGTATTTTTACTTTTGGTGTATTTCTCGATCGTAGTGACCCTCGTGTATTTTACAGTGTATCTTTTCCGTCATCTATTGATCTGATTCTCGTTATTGTTGTACGGAACTGCCATTTCGGGGTTGCCATGGATCCATTTCGTGTTTTTGGTTCCCAAATATTGATTCCTATTGCTTTTATTCTCTTCCCGGATCATTTTTCATCTTTTAGGACCCAAAAGGGGGTGTGAGCCGCGACTCAAGGTGTGTGCGCCGCGGCACACACATTTCTCCAGTTGTTGGTCGACCGAACTGTACTGTGTGCCGCGGCACACCCGTCCGGTGCCGCGGCACACTCGTGTGGCATCTGCGACCAAAACCCGACTGTACCGAGTGCCGCGGCACACGCAGGCCGTGCCGCGGCACACGGCCGAACCCTGGGAGTAAATTTTTGGCCTGTGCCACGGCACACCTCAGCTGTGCCGCGGCACACAATGCGGTCAACCCTCTATAATTGTGTTGTTTTGAGCGAGAACAGCTCAAAACCTTCTTCTTCTTCTTCCATTGACGCGAGAGAGAGTGAGAGAGGAGGAGAGATTCTCATCATTCATCAATTGAGGGTTGATTTTCATCATTCTTCTTCGGTTGTGAAGCCCGGATAATCTATCTAACGCGTGTTCTACGAATCTAAGTACTTGAATCTTCAAGGTAATATCTCTTGAAACCCTACCTTTTGGATAATTGGGGATTTTGGGGTTTTTGTCCGATTCTTTCCGTTTTGTTGATGGATTCTTGATGAATATGATTAATCTTGTCGATATCATTAGTTTTCCTACGGATTCATGGTATATTTACATAGTTTTGCGGAATCGAGAGGGTTTGGTTGTGGTCCGCCCTCGTTGTTATTTTTGTGCGAATATCCATGAATCGTAGGCGGGTTTTCGGGTGTATTCCATTTCCGTATTCGGCTAGAGTTGGTTGTAATTATGTTCTTCGAATCGTTAGGTTCGGTTCCGTTGGTTCTTAACGTTCGTCGGTGATTATCCTTTCCGTTCGTTGCGTCATCAATTACTCAAGGCAAGTATTTTTGGAAACCTTTATGCTTAACGTGAAATGGTAATGTATATTGTGTGTGATTTCTCACCTCGTGAGGGTCCGACGGGATCACGGAGGGAATCCAATGGTATAGCCCTGGATTCATGAGTTTGTTTCGCTAGCCAGCTCGGGAGGGTCCTTAGGGATCATGGAGCGGGATCAATGGTATAGCCCTGTTCCCAAGGCGATGCGTGTGCGTGAATTGTTTTATAATATGGCCAGCTCGGGAGGGTCCTTAGGGATCCCGGAGTAGGATCAATGGTATAGCCCTGTTCCCACGGCAAATTGTTTGACTGTTTATTTCTGGAAAAGACATGTCTGGTTTTGGTTTATGAAATGATATTGGTGCATGTACTATGAAACGTGTAAGCGATTGGTTTGCCTTGATTACTTGTACTAGCGTAATTGCTAACCCCTTTGGGGACCCGTTTTGGGGAAATTCTTGTTATGGATTTCAGGTTATGATTATCCGGACGAGCGAGCACCGGGACAGTACGAGAATGTGGGCCAGGGTCGTTGACATGTGCATTTGGGTCTTCTCATTTCTTTTGTTCATTTCGATTTGGTTGTTTCCACAGTTATAAACTTATAGATTGTACTCGCGAGTACTTAGGCTTTTCATTTCAAACTCCGTATTGTATTACTTTAAAATGGCTACATTGTCGATTGTTGCTCATTTCGTCGGTTGCTTTGGGTGTATTTTCATAAGATGTATTATTTTATTGTGTATCCTCGCTAACCGAGATGGTTAGTCGAGGGGTACCCGCTTGTTGTATCCTGGTGGGTCCCATGTAGGGGTCCACGGCGTTGTAATATACTCCGAATATCTTGGGGTGTTACAGAAAATGGTATCGGAGCACTAGGTTTATGGATACCTAGGCTTGTTGGTTATTTAGGTCTAGTCGTGTTTTGTTTTGCACATTGTCACACCGCTGCCAGTATCTCAGTACCTCCAGTGCTCGTAAGTTTTCCTTCCTCTGTTCCTTATATCCTCGTATCGTACCTTTGATTCTCAATTTGTGATTGTTCTTTTCTCGTACTTATCATCGTATGGCTTTTGCTACTTATTTAACTCCAGTATGGATGCTGGAAGAGGTCGTGGTCGTGGTCGCGGTCGTGGTCGTGGACGCGGCCAGGGACGTGGTGCAGCCGGTGGGGCGGCCACGTCACAGTCTTCGGGAGCCGGTAGTACCGGCGACCGTCACAGTCATGCTTCTTCTCAGGAGCGCGCCGACCTTGGTATTGCGGGCCATTATCGGCAAATGGTTAACCGAGATGGCGGCTATAGCTCGTGGTCCGTAACCCCGATCGTGCCCATGCTAATCGGGCGAACGGATCGGCCGGCTTCAGGATGTCATCAAGATGCATCCTCCTCGCCGGGAGCTTCGACCCGATCGGCCGGGAAGGATGGATCAAGGAGATATCTAAAGTCTTCGTTGCCACCAATCGTCCCGAGGACCGCAAGGTCCCTATTGCCCAAGACTTTCTCACCGGGACGCCATGGATTGGTGGGAAGCCGTGGGGCCCAAAGATCATGTTGCTTCGTGGGCCGAATTTCAGAATTGATGGAGACCGAATATTGCCCGTGGCCGGCCGAGTGCCTGTACATGCTTTCTATGATGCTCAACCACGGGATATCCCCGTATCTCAAGCCATTGCCGATTTTAACAAAGAATTGGGCTATGTGAAGACCCAAGTTGTCGAAGAGAGCGACAAAATTTTTCACTTTTCCAGGAGGATGAAACTGTCCATTCGGGACTATATGTCAGGACTCGTCTGCACTACCTTGAAGGATTATCAGAGTAGGGCCCTCGCTTATGATATGTCAGTGACGGCTAGTGATTTGGCTCGTGAGAGCAAGAAGCAGAAGTCGGTCGGAAACTTTTCTAGTCCCAAGAGTGGAGGCCAGCAGAAATCTCGAGCTGCGAATATTTCTACGGGCGGTTCGGCTCGTTTCTCTGGGAGCTTTCGGGGTGCCGCCGGAACCCCCGCTCGTGAGCCCACATGCTTTAACTGCGGCTTTTCGGGTCATAAGAACCGGGACTGTCCTCGTCCGCCTTTAACTTGTCATACTTGTGGTCAGTCGGGCCACAAGGCTTCTTTTTGTGATCAGCTCAGACAGCTTCGCGGTGCCCGTTCTTCTCACCCAGCACCTATGGAGCCGAGTGTGAACCAGGGCTCATTTGCTCCGCCGCCTCCACCGAGTGCCGGCCGAGGTAGGGGTCGGGGTCAGCCCGCTAGGGGTGGAGCTTCCAGTGTCGGCTCTGCCCAGCCGCGTATCTATGAGATGAGGAGGACCGATGATCCAGCAGCTACTGTGGCGACAGGTACCGTTCATATCCATTCCCATCCTGTCAGTGTGCTTTTCGATTCAGGTGCTACCCATTCATTCATTTCTCTAGAGTGTGTACGCTGTTTGAGTCTCGACTGTTTGTCACCCTGCGAGCCTTTCATCGTTAAACTTCCTAGCGGTGATAGAATTGTCGGTGATCGAGAGGTCCGAGACTGCTCTGTGTTTATTTGTGAGAGAGCTTGGCTCTCTAATCTTATCGTCGTGAGTATCGAGGGCGAGGATTTAATTCTCGGGAATGATTGGCTCGAGCGGCATGGTGCAATCATGAACTACCGCACGAGGATCATTACCATGTTAGCCGAGGACGGCACTGAACACTCTTTCGCGGGGCGAAAGAGAAACCAGAAGCTTGTTATTAACGCCCTGAAGGCGATGAAACTCCTACGAAAGGGGTGTACTGGTTATTGGTGCTACGCCTTGAAGGCGGAGAATGGTGGAGTCGAGTTTTCGTCGATTCCAGTCGTTAGTGAGTTTCCTGATGTTTTTCCTGACGAGTTACCGGGATTGCCACCGGATCGTGAGGTTGAGTTTGCTATAGAGTTAGAGCCGGGTGCGGCTCTGATTTCGAAGGCGCCATATCGCATGGCACCTTCAGAGATGTCAGAGTTGAAGAATCAGTTGAGTGAGCTTCTTGAGTCGGGGTATGTTCGACCCAGCGCCTCGCCTTGGGGCGCACCGGTCTTGTTTGTGCGTAAGAAGGATGGTTCACTGCGTTTGTGTATCGACTATCGTGAACTGAACAAGGTGACCATCAAGAACAAGTATCCTTTGCGGAGGATTGACAACTTGTTCGATCAGTTGCAGGGAGCGGCAGTATTCTCAAAGATTGATTTGAGATCGGGGTACTATCAGCTCCAGGTGAGGGAGTCCGACGTGCCGAAAACAGCTTTTCGGACGAGATACGGACATTACGAGTTTGTAGTTATGCCTTTCGGGTTAACTAATGCGCCGACGGTGTTCATGCAATTGATGAACAAAGTCTTTATCGAGTATCTGGATAAGTGTGTCGTCGTCTTCACTGACGATATTCTTATCTATTCGAGGAATGAGGAAGAGCATGCCCATCATTTGCGGATAGTGTTAGACATTTTGAGGGCCGAGCAACTCTATGCGAAGTTCTCGAAATGTGAGTTCTGGCTGAAGGAAGTAATGTTTTTGGGTCACGTGATTTCAGCCGAGGGAGTTCGAGTGGATCCGCAGAAGATTGAGGCAGTGTTGGACTGGGCACCGCCCACAAGTGTGAAGGAGGTCCGTAGTTTCTTGGGTTTGGATGGCTACTACCGTAGGTTCGTCGAGGGTTTCTCAAAACTAGCTCGGCCACTTACACAGTTACTCCAGAAATCCGAGAAGTTCGTCTGGAATGACGAGAGGCAGTCCAGTTTTGAGGAGCTGAAGAAGCGTTTGACTTCAGCTCCGGTTTTGGCGCTGCCATGTGGCAACGAGGGATTCGCCGTTTATAGTGATGCTTCGGGTCAGGGTCTTGGGTGCGTATTAATGCAGCACGGCAAGACCATTGCCTTTGCGTCGAGACAGTTGAGGCCGTATGAGCTTAACTACCCTACTCATGATTTGGAGTTAGCGGCAGTCGTTTTTGCGCTCAAGATCTGGCGTCACTATCTTTTCGGCTCTACATGTCAGATTTTTACCGATCATAAGAGCCTGAAATACATACTTACTCAGCGGGAGTTGAATATGAGGCAGAGGAGGTGGTTAGAGCTGATTAAGGATTATGACCTCGAAATTTTTTATCATCCGGGCAAGGCGAACATCGTGGCCGACGCCTTGAGCCGGAAACCGATCGCGTTGCGAACGCTTGAGGTCTTTACGTCTCAGTCTGAGCTTCGGCAGACTTTGATCGAGTTAGATATTGAGGTTTTATTGCCTGGAACTGTCGGGCAACTTTGTGCTTTAGAGATTTCGTCGTCTTTGATCGACGAAATTAAGCTGAAGCAGTTGGAGGATCCGATGATTACTCAAATCCGAGAGAACATTCTTAAGGGAAAGTCTCCTGGCTTTGTGATTCATGAGGATGGTGTTTTGAGATTCCAGAGTCGGCTTTGTGTACCGAATGACTTGGAGTTGAGGCAGAGTATTCTGCGCGAGGCCCATGCTACACCTTACTCCGTTCATCCTGGTTCGAGTAAGATGTACAAGGACCTAAGGAGAAATTTCTGGTGGAATGATATGAAGGAGGAGGTCGCGCAGTTTGTAGCGAAATGTTTGACTTGTCAGCAGGTCAAAATCGAGCATCAGCGACCGGCTGGGTTATTGCAGTCACTTCTCGTTCCAGAATGGAAATGGGAAGATATATCGATGGATTTCATTACGAGTTTGCCGAGATCGAGATCGGGCATGAATATGGTTTGGGTAATTGTTGATCGTCTGACCAAGTCGGCACATTTTCTGGGCATCAAGGACACTTGGGGCCCGGAGAAGTTGGCCCGTATATTTATCGCACATATTGTGAGGCTTCACGGTACTCCGAAGTCTATTGTTTCGGATCGTGATGGCCGTTTCGTATCACACTTTTGGCAGGCGGTGCATAAGGCGTTGGGAACTCGTTTGCGTTTGAGTACCTCTTTTCACCCCCAATCAGATGGGCAGTCGGAGCGCACTATCCAGACATTTGAGGATATGTTGCGTGCTTGTGCTCTCGATTGGAGCAATGACTGGGAGGAGCATCTGCCATTGATCGAATTCACGTACAACAATAGTTGGCACGCGTCGATTCGGATAGCACCGTATGAGGCACTCAATGGGCGGCGATGTCGATCACCGATTTGTTGGAATGAGGCATCCGATTTAGTCGGGGCCGAACCAGATGTCGTTTTAGAGACGAGGCGGAAGATAGAATTAATTCGAGAACGGATGTTGACTGCCCAGAGTCGACAGAAGTCATATGCTGATGTCCGTCGTTGACCTTTAGAATTCGAGGTGGGAGACCACGTTTTGCTAAAGGTGTCACCGACGAGAGGAGTTTTTCGCTTCGGGAAGAAAGGGAAGTTGAGTCCTAGATTTATTGGACCCTTCGAGATTCTCGAGCGAGTCGGTGGGTTAGCATACCGTTTGGCGTTACCTCCGGCCTTGAGTTATGTTCATAGCGTTTTTCATGTTTCCCAGCTGAGGAAATATGTCCCGGATCCTAGTCACGTCATCGATTATGGTGAGATCGATGTCGCCGAGGATATTACTTTGAGGAACGTCCTTTGAAGATTTTAGAGCATCGGGAGAAACGACTGAGGCATAAGACCATCCCTTTGGTCAAGGTGCAGTGGTCGAAGCACGGTGTCGAGGAGGCAACTTGGGAAACCGAGGATAGCATGCGTGCTAGGTACCCTGAGTTGTTTGTTTCTTAAGTTTCGGGACGAAACTTGTTTTTAGAGGGGTATAATGTAATATCCGCATTTTTTTCTTTCCTTTGTATTTTTACTTTTGGTGTATTTCTCGATCGTAGTGACCCTCGTGTATTTTACAGTGTATCTTTTCCGTCATCTATTGATCTGATTCTCGTTATTGTTGTACGGAACCGCCATTTCAGGGTTGCCATGGATCCATTTCGTGTTTTTGGTTCCCAAATATTGATTCCTATTGCTTTTATTCTCTTCCCGGATCATTTTTCATCTTTTAGGACCCAAAAGGGGGTGTGAGCCGCGGCTCAAGGTGTGTGCGCCGCGGCACACACATTTCTCCAGTTGTTGGTCGAGCGAACTGTACTGTGTGCCGCGGCACACCCGTCCGGTGCCGCGGCACACTCGTGTGGCATCTGCGACCAAAACCCGACTGTACCGAGTTCCGCGGAACACGCAGGCCATGCCGCGGCACACGGCCGAACCCTGGGAGTAAATTTTTGGCCTGTGCCGCGGCACACAATGCAGTCAACCCTCTAGAATTGTGTTGTTTTGAGCGAGAACAGCTCAAAACCTTCTTCTTCTTCCATTGACGCGAGAGAGAGTGAGAGAGGAGGAGAGATTCTCATCATTCATCAATTGGGGGTTGATTTTCATCATTCTTCTTCGGTTGTGAAGCCCGGATAATCAATCTAACGCGTGTTCTACGAATCTAAGTACTTGAATCTTCAAGGTAATATCTCTTGAAACCCTACCTTTTGGATAATTGGGGATTTTGGGGTTTTTGTCCGATTCTTTCCGTTTTGTTGATGGATTCTTGATGAATATGATTAATCTTGTCGATATCATTAGTTTTCCTACGGATTCATGGTATATTTACATAGTTTTGCGGAATCGAGAGGGTTTGGTTGTGGTCCGCCCTCGTTGTTATTTTTGTGCGAATATCCATGAATCGTAGGCGGGTTTTCAGTGTATTCCATTTCCGTATTCGGCTAGAGTTGGTTGTAATTATGTTCTTCGAATCGTTAGGTTCGGTTCCGTTGGTTCTTAACGTTCGTCGGTGATTATCCTTTCCGTTCGTTGCGTCATCAATTACTCAAGGCAAGTATTTTTGGAAACCTTTATGCTTAACGTGAAATGGTAATGTATATTGTGTGTGATTTCTCACCTCGGGAGGGTCCGACGGGATCACGGAGGGAATCCAATGGTATAGCCCTGGATTCACGAGTTTGTTTCGCTAGCCAGCTCGGGAGGGTCCTTAGGGATCACGGAGCGGGATCAATGGTATAGCCCTGTTCCCAAGGCGATGCGTGTGCGTGAATTGTTTTATAATATGGCCAGCTCGGGAGGGTCCTTAGGGATCCCGGAGCGGGATCAATGGTATAGCCCTGTTCCCACGGCAAATTTTTTGACTGTTTATTTCTGGAAAAGACATGTCTGGTTTTGGTTTATGAAATGATATTGGTGCATGTACTATGAAACGTGTAAGCGATTGGTTTGCCTTGATTACTTGTACTAGCGTAATTGCTAACCCCTTTGGGGACCCGTTTTGGGGAAATTCTTGTTATGGATTTCAAGTTATGATTATCCGGACGAGCGAGCACCGGGACAGTACGAGGATGTGGGCCAGGGTCGTTGACATGTGCATTTGGGTCTTCTCATTTCTTTTGTTCATTTCGATTTGGTTGTTTCCACAGTTATAAACTTATAGATTGTACTCGCGAGTACTTAGGCTTTTCATTTCAAACTCCGTATTGTATTACTTTAAAATGGCTACATTGTCGATTGTTGCTCATTTCGTCGGTTGCTTCGGGTGTATTTTCATAAGATGTATTATTTGATTGTGTATCCTCGCTAACCGAGATGGTTAGTCGAGGGGTACCCGCTTGTTGTAGCCTGGTGGGTCCCATGTAGGGGTCCACGGCGCTGTAATATACTCCGAATATCTTGGGGTGTTACATTTTGGACATCAATCCTAAGTAGCTGTACAAGGAAGCCGTCATCTATTTCTTCAAACAAGAGCGAGTCATGGAGCATCGCATCGAAAGTTCAATCTTTGGAGAAGAAGTCACCATCACATCACAAACCATCGGTGACGTATTTAAGATGGAGAATAGGGGAATTGCTATCGAGGCCCTAAAACAAAACCCTAATGAAATCTGGTATGAAATCAAGTTACCTGAACAGTCAAATAAGGTCAAATTTACGGCGAAGAGAGGCGACCTTAAGAAGGAGTACAAGTATGTCCTTAACATCACGAACAAAATCTTCATGGGCATGGCAGGCAGTTATGATCAACTATCATCTCCCAAGTATACAGTGATGGGAGCTCCAATCCAGCAGCAGAGGATTAACTGGCCTGACTACATCTACAGGTAGTTAGTCCGGGAAGTGAACAAAGTTAGCTGGAATGAGGATGAGAAGAAATTCAGACAAAAACTGGCTCTTGGAACTCAGATCAGTTGTATCTTGGAGTTCTTTGGGAAGTCTAAAGGAGATGTAGATACCTTTCATGGAAGCAAAAGACTTGGTCACCTGGACCAAGAAACATTGAAGAAGTTGGGAGACCAGAGGAAAGCAGCTGAGATTCTGAAGGAGATGACAAGTGGAACTTCTCCCTACAGAGCACCTTATGACTCAGACGAAGTTCGCTCTGATACAGCTATCCAAAACCCTCCTGAGATACTTGCAGAGGAGATAACCTCAGCCCCCTCTGTAGCCGAGATTCAGAAGTCACCTACAAATCTACCTGCAGATGACTCTGACTCGGACAACATTCCTCTATCCAAGACATTGAAAAGAAAGTTACCTGAAATAGAGAAAGTTGTCCACATCACCTCTTCACCAGATCAGTCCCCAAAGAGACAAAGAGGCCTAGTGAACTATCCATCAGAAGAAGAAGAAGAAGAGTTGCAGCCTCCCTCATCACCTGCACCTGCACCGTTTGCAGAACAATCAAATCAAATGCAGCTGATCATATCACCTGCAGTGTCTGAAGATCAACCTGAGCATACATCTGAGCTGGTACCCGATGTAATTCCCCTCCTAACTCTTCCAAGCATAATAGAGGAAGAAGAAGCAGAAGAGACAATTGAAATACCAGCTGCATACTACTCATTCAACCTAAGGACAAACAATTCTTTGGGACTTGCCAAAACTCAACTACAGTTGGTAAGAAAAAAAAGTTTTAAATTACTCCTTTATTAACATGTATGAGGAATCACTACACCAAATCTGCCAATTTGTCTCTACAATGCGCTGAAGGTTTGTCACGGTCCGAGTCCGTGTCAAATATAACACTAAAAAACACGGAAAATTTTCAAGTCATTCTAGTGACATAGAATTGTCTCAGACTTTGACACAGACATATCACTTTTAAGTGACACCACCTAGAGTGAAAATATTTCCCCTTTTATGTTTTTTTCCCCTTTCCCTCCCCCCTTTCTTTTTTCACCCCCGTTTCCAAACCCTTTATTTTTCACCAAAACTATCCTGCTTTACAGACATCCTCCCCCTTTGAAAAACCCTAGCCGACGAGAGCAACACTGAAGATTTTCAATATTATTTAATTTCCTCCCTTAGTGTTCATTTTCACCAAACTAATCACCCCATGTTTGAAAACCCTAGCCAACAACCCGCACAGCCTCTTTTTTTGAGAGAAAAGTTAAGGGGCTAAGTGACTCTCGAAAGTCTTTCTATCGCGTCTCTTTTCGGAAAAACCTGGTCTTTCTTGCAATTGAAGATTTGAAGGAGTTGATATTTAGAGTTAATCGGAATTAGAGCATGAATAAAGAACAAGTGAAGATTCTGCGTTACCATTGTCTTCAGTACTAGAGATTCAGACGCCTCACCATCCTCTTCATTTTCTTCGGTAATATTTTTTGACTTAATTCAATCTTTGTGAGTTTTAATCATGGTTTAATTTTATACTTGTTGATATGCTAGAGTTTAAATATACACGAGCCCTAATAGAAACAGCACGTCTGAAGACTGATTCAGGAAACTAGGGTAATTTTGAAAGATTTTGAAATTGACTGCTGGGGCTTTTTTGAAGATTTTGAAATTGACCAAAGGGATATTGTTGAATTATTCTAAAGTTGATTACTATTTTATTTAGAAACCTAACTTGATTTATTGTAAGAATTTGATTGTTTTTTAAAGATTCGGTTTATGACAAGATGGTATTTTTGAAAAATTAAACAGTTCATTACATTGTTCATTTATTAATTTATTTGAATGTTTGAATTATAGTCTTGGTTTAGTACAATTCATTTTTAAACTTATAAAATAAATTTCAGTTGAATTCATTTTTAAAATTATAAAATTATGTTTTATATTGGTAATTTGCATATTATATCATTTGGAAAAAGTGACGGTGGTTGTATTCACAAGTATTATTTTTCCTTAATCATGTGAAACGTATTAAGTTCGATTCAACAAGTTATGTATTAGTTTTTATATTCAAAATTTAAAAAAAGTATTAGTTTTTGTTCAACATGTTGAGTACTAATGGTTGTATCTATTGATTTTTGACTGGAGAGGAGGGCATCCATTTTAGTTATCGTTCGATTTTCTTAGAAATCAAGAACTTATGTTGTCTTATTGATCTACTAGTTTGTGTCCTGTGGAAGTTTCAATCTCAGACATGTTTTTGATAACTAGGATTTTTGATTACCTAACTGATTGTTGTAAGAATTTAAAACACAATAGGTCTAGCACACACTTATCTCTTATATTTTCCATCAACATAATGAAACTATCTTCTCTTAAATTATGTAGTGTATGATACTTTTGGTCTTAGGAGTTAATATAATTATAGCATTTATAGTACATCAGAGGTGTTCGGTATTCGCAAAACCAGTCATGTTGGGTGGATGAACAAGTCATTTTAGAAAAAAATCTCAATTTTTTTATTAGGGCTGACGGAAAAAATTTCTATCTCCAATTGCCGCCTTGATGATTGGTCAAGAATGAATTTTCAAGAATATGAAGACAACAGCTAACATCTCATTTCATTTATATAGGTTTCTTGATGATGAAACTTTTGTGCCATGTATTTGTTGATCTGTTGATACTTCATATCATAATGTAAATCTCTAATTTAAAGCACACATCACATTGTCTAGTTATCTAATAGCTTTAATATTTTTTTGTAGCTAGTTCCTTATCAATTGTAGATGGAAGATGAGCCAATCTAAGGGCCCATATTTGTGGAACTTTATGTAAAATAGATCACATCTTTAGATTTATATTCATGTTTATAAGGGTAGGTCTGTGTAATTTACTACTTGTAATTTGTACTTATGACGTATTATCTTCTCGTGTACATACTGGAACACTGTGTTCTGTAACTGTTATCAGAATGAGGATTCTGTAAATTTGAATTACTAACTGTAGTATCTCATGTGTTACATGTCTTATGTCCTTGAATTTATAACCATTGTAGACTTACAACTCAGTTAAAGACGCCTTAGTATGTAAATGAAGATCCATTTACTAGTTTTAGGATGTGGTAATCCTATGAGTTATGCAGCAGCTAACTCCTAACTTCCTTAATTGTTAATTTTACCCAATAGTGCCATCTCACCTCTTTTTAGCCGTTGCACTTTTTGATATCCACCAATTTTTTTCATTTATAGTTCTGCAATTTTCTCTCTATTGTTAGTTCTTCAACATATACTGAATTTTGTTTGTATTTTCCTTTCGGGTTACTTTGAACTTTTCACTTTCTTCTGGAGTAATATTATTATACTGTATGTAGTTTAGTCTAACTAGGCTAAATGTGGTTTCATTTATAATGACAAAAGGATGTTGGAATATTTTATTCTAAATATTCATTATCGAGTTTTGATGATTAGTTGTTAAATAAAGAAAAACAACAAGGAAGCAAAATAAAACAACGAAGAAGTCGAAGACGCAAAAAGACGGAAATTGGAAGCTGTTTAACAAGCTTAACATACGTAATGTGTATAAGATAACGTACGTAATGCTAGAGGCTTAACGTACGTAATGAGGTGTTTCTGAATTTAAACGAGGAGCCGTTGAAGATGACTTCATGGCATAGGTCAACATGCAACGGATATGAAGACTAAGTTAACATACTTAATGAGGGTGATGATAACGTACGTAATGGAAGAAATGAAAGCTACTGGACTAATTTTCACACAGCTTACATAAAAAATAATGTTAACGTACGTAATGTATCTAACGTACGTAAAGGATGGTTTATAACGTACGTAAAGGAGCCTGCAGAGCAACGACTAGTTGGGCCTTTGAGCCTATAAATACCAAACCATTTGGTATCAATCCACACAACAACTCTGAGCAAATCATGTATACTTGTGATATCATTGTAAACATTCTTGTTGTTATATTGGAGCTTATATTAATAAGTATTTGAGTGTTATACACGAAAAAATACACGAGAGGAAAAAGAATGGATTCGATGTTATTAGGATCAAAGATCCGGCATTATTAGAATCGCAATCTATATCCACGTGAGGTTTGTCTAGTACCCATAGAAATCTAGATAGGTTGATTCATTGTCCGATAGAAAAGGAAAATGGTTTAACTGTAATATCCAACTGTAATTTTTATCTATTGTTGTATTACTCGAATGATGTGAGTATAGTGAATTGTTTCATTTAGTATAATGACTATAATGTTGAGATGTTATAGATTTGAGTTACTTATGTTTGTTATTCACTTTACGTTTGATGGTTATATGTTAATTGGAGAGTTGCATTTTTGACATGTCTGATGGTGTTAGTGTATGCTACGCAGCTAGGATAATGTATGTTAAGTTTGTGTCTTAACGTACATAACCTGTTATCCGTTGTGTGTGCTTGGAGGGAATCAGATCGCATCGGTTGACTTACGCCTGTGTATGGCCATGCACGTTGAGAGTGTTGGACTGCCGGGAGGGTCAAAGTCAACCATAATTAGCGTACGTAATATTTTGTATTTAGCGTACCGTACGTAAATGGCATGTGTAAGTCGAGGCAGTAGCCTCTGTAGGATGGTTACGTACGTAACATTTGCGGGTTAACGTACGTAACAGGGCTTAGCGTACGCTAATTTCTTTCGATAGCGTACACTACTAATGCACAGTCTATTTATAGACAAGCTGTGTCTTTCATTTATTCACAACCCAAACCCGATTTTCTCTCCATATATCGTCCCCTGCCTCCCTATACCGATATTACCCTCTTCCAACTTGTTTTTAAGCCTTAAATCTTGGAGTGGAGCTCATTGATTTGAAGTTTAGAAGGTGTTATTGAAACTTGGAGTGTGTTCTTGTAGTTTTGGGGGTTGTTCTTCATTTCTGGAGGTATGTTGGGTGATTCTCCTCTATATTTTCGTAGTTATGATGTTAATGATATGGTATACTACACCTAGTGTTGAATTAATCAAGTGAAACATGGTTGTAGTTAAGCTTTTAACATTTCTTGATGAATATGGTAATTAGAGGTTTGGAATGAAGATGTTCTTGATATTATAATGATAGTAACCATGTTTATAAGTATCATGCTCATCTTGCTAGACGTAATAATGTCAGTGGAACAATGATAATCATTTAGCTTCATCATAGTTGGGTTTAATCAGTAGAATTGATATCATAAAAGTGTTAAAACACCATGTTAGGTATATTTCCTACCTTGGGAAGAACTTGATGCATGGTAGAGATTAAGATTGATGTTCTCTCGGTCCAGAGATCTTAAAAGGGACGTAACACTCTTGTTGATTCGGATTAGCAAGTCTTTGAAGAGATGATAAGAATATGGATGAATATAACTATAACTTTTATGTATTCATGATAATTGGTTGTGTTGATACCTTAGGTATATGTTTATCACCATATTAATAAGTTGAAGATATGATTGATTATTGGTGATAATGTTAGTTCACAGCGATCTCTGTGAAATGAAAGATGTAGATGTTAAAGAACTTGGTTAAAACCGGTTGTTAATCGTGAATTGAAGGGTTTAATGCATAAACTTGTTTATAGTAATAACAAGAGTATTGAAAGGATATTTTAGTTTAGTAATCCTATTTGTGGAAGACAAATCATATGTATTGACATCATCAATAATCGGTAGAATGTTCATAAGAATAGAATGAATCATTCGGGTTGGTTCGGGCGTCGTTTCCTACGAATTGATATCAATATTATGTGAATATGTTATTGAATGAATTACGTTTCATTCAAGGTTGCTTGTTCGATTGAGTATTTAACCGAGGATACCGTCCGTTTGATCATTTGTATAAGGACTACCTTTCACCTACATAATTGAGGCAAGTTATCTTGCTTGGTTATAATGATGATTGGATTCTTGTGATGGTTATACGTTTCGTGTATATGAAACACTTATGAATTTGTGATTCGTAGTTTGATATTGTTCTTGATGATGTTATGTTTCTCATCATGGGATCGCATTCCCAAGTTTATCACCTTTGAATCGTTGATCTCGTTGATCCTTATTGTCACTTCGGTGAGTTTCTTGATCCTTGATCGGATATGTGATTTATTGAATTCATTGTCATGTTGTATCGTGACATATCTGGAATCATATATGCATGCCGATTGGTTATTGTGTAGGATTTTTAGCCAGGCACATATATAGTCATAAGTGGATGTTTCTGTATTGGACAGTGCACACGAGACGTAGTTCGTGAGGCTAATTAGGTACATTGTCACACATATATTCTGGATTCCGTATACGAGGTGGACATGTGGACGGATATATTTCCAGATCGGGCGTATTGTGATGTCCATATTGAGCCATATTGTTTGGTCGTTCATAGTCCATATATGATTGGATATGTTCGACGGTTTGTTACTGATTGTTCATACGCCCGAGGGGTATGTTCAATAGTCGGGATGTTCCTTTGAGATCTAATATATGTGAATTGTATAATGTCTTGAGAATTATTATCATATATGTCTGACCCTGTGGTTTGGGCGAAATACTTGTGTTGTATTTTAGGTCAAGGCAAAGGTAAGGCACGGGAAGAGCATGGTGACGACGAAGGGTTCGAAGGATACTAGTTCGGGGGCCCCAAATCTTTTGTTGTCCGGTCATGTTCAAAACCGTGTAATGTTATTTTCCACTTCATCTAAACTGTTGACCGTTTGTACTGTAATTTGAAGTATACTCTATCTTCATATGGTTTATACTCGTATTTGGATCATGTGTACGTTAAGGCCATTGGCCATACTATTTATAAACTCCTAATCGGAGTAATGACTATTTATTGTGGTTCAGTATCACAAGATAACATATGATCATTCTATAATTTGGTATCGCCTGGTGGGTCCCAGTGTGGGGTCCACGACACAGTAATAGCCACCGGTTGGGGTGTTACATTAACTTGGACCGACAAAAGGATATGTGTGTGAACGGTTTATCTGGGACTGATAGAAGATGAGATTGTAACGATAATCCCTAGACCGATAGAAGAGAGGTGCAGAGGTTGATCTTCATCCTATAGAAAAAAATACGGAGAGAGGACGTAGGCACATTTGGCCGAACCTCTATAAATCTTGTGTCAATTTCATTTCTGCACTTTATTTACGCTTCCGCACAATAGCACATGTACCTAATATACCAATAATTGGTATCAGAGCGGGTATCCATATTAAATTGGCTTAACATCCGAGGAAGATCCTATGGCATTTCAATTTGCACTGGTCGAAGGTCTTGCCTTGAACCGACCACCTTTCTTTGATGGATCAAACTTTATGACTTGGAAGAAGAAGATGTCAATATTCATCCGAGCTTATGATATCGATCTTTGGAAAATAATTTGCCTAGGTCCAAAAATTCCTTCGAAACTGGACGACTCTCTCAAAAGCTTCGAAGAATATAGTGATAAAGATTGGAAAAACGATCATCACAATTGTAAGGCAACTCAACTCCTTTATTGTGCTTTAAATCCGGAAGAACACAACCGAATCTCATATTGTGATAGTCCCAAGGAGATATGGAAAATGCTAGAAGTGACACACGACGGCACAAATCAAGTCAAGAAGACGAAGATTAACATGCTGTAATACCCGAGATTTCTGATATGTATTTGGAACTTGTGATATTGTAATTGTTGCACTTTGATCTGAGTATTATTCTCCGTATTATATAGTCCGGTGTTGTTGAGCGTATGATTTCATGAATGTGATTTAAAAATTGTGATTCTGCGCATGTAGCGCACGCTATCGTCTATGTGTAGCGTACGCTAACTTGGATCCATAGTGTTAGGCGTATTTTTATACGCTTATTTATCATTATTTTTGTAGTGTTTTGGTGAGTGAAATCATCTAAATGAGCTTTTAATGCCTTGATTTTGTATGATTGACAGGAAATTGAAGTCCGGAAGCTAAAACGAGGCAAAACGGGCGAAGACGGCAAAATCGACTCGAGCCGCGGCACAAGGAATCGAGTGCGGCACAGAAGACACCACCAAGGGCGAGTAGGGTGTACTGCGTGCGGCACAGCCCAGTGAGCCGCGGCACAGAGAATTTATTTACGCCTGTGCATTCGTGTTTTTGCTATGTGCCGCGGCACAGCCCAAGTGAGCCGCGGCACACTTAGCGGGTTTGGTCTGCGCGGATTTTGGGCCGTTTGAAGCCGTTTCAACCGATTAATACGGACGCGATTTGTGGAGGTGCTGAGCTATAAATAGGGTTTAAGACCCTAATTTAATCATCTGGGAATCATTGAATCTAATACCTTGGAGAGCTTAAGCTTGGAGACGGCGAGAAGAGGAGAAGCGTAAGAATTCAAGGGCGAAGGCGGGAGGCAAGAACGGAGGAATCCGAACTTCATCTGCGTTTGAATTTTATGCTTTCGTTTATTTATTCTGTATTTTCGTTTTTAGTATGTCGCTAAAGCCCTAATCTAGGGTTTTGATGAAACCTTTGTTTTGACAAATTGATTGAGATTATCCAATTTATTACCTTTTTATTGAGTTTTCCCAATTATGTTTAATGCTTGCAATTATCGGCCAATAGTTGTATTGATTTAATCATTCACTTGAATCGGGAGAGGAGATTTGGTGAGGAACTATTGGTGAGGACCGTTTTATTCTGTGAGATAGGAATATACTCATAGGAACTACGTGGCCTTTAGGAGATTTCATGCTTTTTGCCTATCGACGAGATAATTCACCTAGGGATAGAGTGCGTTAGTCGCCGTTAGATAAATCTATTGACCTCGGGAGAGGCGGTAGAATATATTAGCAATCTCCGCCTTCAATAAATTGGGAAAATTATTTATTACGGATAATCGAGATTAAATTCGGATAAATTAAGGTGGATTCGAACCCTAGACTTATTCACCATTTGATTTCCTTTAATCCAAGATATTGTTTTCTATCGCTTAGTATTTTAGAAATTCTTTTAGTTATTAATCACAAAAACCAACTTCGATTGTTCAAATAAAATTGGAATACGAAAACATCGGTAGTTAGAGATTCAATCCTCGTGGGAACGATACTCTACTTATCACTTTATTACTTGTAAACGATGACGTGCACTTGCGTGTAGGAAATATCGCAACAAGTTTTGGCGCCGTTGCCGGGGATTGAAATTTTTCTAATATCGATTTAAGTATTTCCAGTCTTAATTTGAACGTTTTATTTTTATTTTTGTGTATTTAATTTTGTTTATTCGTTTTTCCTTTCAGGACCTTTCGTTAGTGCATGAGAAGACTCGGTAACGAAGGCCTACTACCTTTGGACACCGAGCTCGAGCGCACTCTAAGAAGGAACAAATAGGAGAAATGAGAGTTGCAGACGAGGGTCAACATGGCCGAGAATATTGAAATCCAGGGAGGAGACAACCAAGTGCGGCAAGTTCAACCGGAACTAGCTCTTAGAGATTATGCCATGCCGCAGGTCAACGCTAATTTTTCGGGAATTCGGCGTCCCACGATCCAAGCTAATAACTTTGAGATCAAGCCCGCCATTATTCAGATGGTGCAGGCGAGCCCATTCTGTGGACTGCCGAAGGACGACCCGAATGCCCACATTGCTTCGTTCCTTGAGATATGCGACACATTTAAAACGAATGGTGTCACCGACGATGCCATCCGATTGAGGCTTTTCCCTTTCTCTTTGAGGGATAAAGCAAAGTTTTGGTTAAATTCCCTACCGCCGGGGTCAATTACAACATGGGAGAGGTTAGCGCAAGCCTTCCTTGCAAAATTTTTCCCACCAGCTAAGACGGCGAGGTTGAGAAACGAGATAACTACTTTTGCCCAGTACGATATGGAAACGCTCCACGAGGCGTGGGAGCGATATAAAGAATTGCTACGAAGATGCCCTCATCACGGCATTCCTGATTGGCTTCAGCTGCATACGTTCTATAATGGTTTGAGTGCTTCTACTCGCACTCTTGTGGATGCAGCCTCTGGAGGAACATTCATGGGAAAATCTATGGCCGAGGCACACGTTCTTTTGGAAGATATGGCTGAAAACGCATACCAATGGCCATCAGAAAGATTGACACCGAAAAGAGTAATGGAAGTTTCAAGCAATGATCCGATCTCCACCTTGTCAGCTCAAGTCGCCGCTTTGACACAACACTCCAGACATTTTCGCACGCACCAGCCCCCGTTACCATAGAGACATGTAATTGGTGTAACGGATCACACCCGAGTGCGGAATGTCAATTTGGAAATCCGTTCGAGCAAAATCAGATGGAGCAGGCTCAATTTGTGGGAAGTGGGAATCGACCGAATAACCCGTACTCCAATACTTATAATCCGGGGTGGCGCAATCATCCCAACTTTTCATGGAGAAACGGACAGAACGCACACCAACCCCCTTTCGCCCAGAATCAACAGCAGCCCCCTTCCGCTCCCAAAGTGTCTCTCGAGGAAGCGCTTGCAAAATTGGCGGCAAATACGAGTCAATTTATGACTCGGACGGAAGCTACACTACAAAATCATTCTGCTTCCATTCGGAATTTGGAGGTCCAGCTGGGCCAAATCGCTAGTGTGTTGACAGCTCGTCCGGAGGGAGCATTGCCGAGTACAACAAAGACTAATCCTAGAGAGAGTCTAAACGCAGTTAGCTTGAGAAGCGGGAGAGAGGTGCTGGATCAACCCGAGCGGGGTAAAGAGAAGAAGGAGATTGAAGAAGAGAAGGATTTAAATCTAGAGGAGTCGAAGGAATTGAAGCCGGATAACTCGAAGACATGTGTCCCCGTTCCGTTTCCGCAGACTACAAAGAAAGATGGGCGGACAAACAATTTTCCAAGTTCCTCGATGTGTTCAAAAAGCTTCACATCAATATTCCGTTCGCCGACGCATTGGAGCAGATGCCGAGTTATGTCAAGTTCATGAAAGAGATATTATCGAAGAAGAGAAAGCTTGAGGAGTTCGAAACGGTCACCTTGACAGAGGAGTGCGGTCTATTCTTCAAAAGAAGCTCCCACCTAAATTGAAAGATCCGGAAGCTTCAACATACCGTGCACCATGGGGAATCTTTCATTTAATAAGGCACTATGCGATCTTGGTACGAGTATCAACCTCATGCCTCTGTCAATTTTCAAAAGTGAATATTGGGGAAGCTAAGCCAACCACAGTCTCATTACAATTGGCGGATCGATCGATAAAGTATCCGAGGGGAGTGATCGAGGATGTTTTAGTTAAAGTTGATAAGTTCATCTTTCCGGCCGATTTCATCGTACTAGACATGGAGGAAGATGAAAATATTCCGATCATCTTGGGACGACCATTTCTAGCGACGGGCCGAACCCTTATAGACGTGGAAAAGGGGGAGTTAACTCTGAGGGTCCACGACGAGCAAGTTACTTTTCGAGTATTCAATTCGTTCCCATGTCCAGGAAGTGCTGATAAAGGATCACAAATTGAAGGTGTGGATGTTGTTGAAAGAGGAAAGCACCGAAAACATCGTCGGTGGAAAAATGCAGATTTTGTGTTAAATGACCCGAGTTTTAAGAAGGAGGTGGAACGAGTGGCGTTCCTCGAGCATGAGAAAAAATCTACTGCAATCGTGAGTTCGTTTGTGAAGGAGGAGAGTGAGCCGAAAGCCAAGTGGAAAATTAGTCATGGAGAAACCGGGTGTTTCGGAAAGTTATTCAAGTCGAAACCTTTTCAAAAACAACATTTGATGACCGAACCGAAACTCGAACCACTGATGACCAATGGTCATAATTTTAACCAAAATATAAACGGTTCGATGAACGGGCGGAAGCCAAATGGAGTTTGCGTGCGAACTAACGTTGTCCAATAGGTCCGGCTGAAGACTATAAACTTAGCGCTCCTCGGGAGGCAACCCGAGTATTAGTTGTAGATTCTTTGTTGTTTGCTTGCATTTTTTGAGTCTCTCTTTGTCTTCTTTCTTCTTTGATCCATCCTTCCCTCTCGTCTTGATGTTTTCGTGTTAAAATTCTGTGCAGGAATCAGCAAAGGGGAGGAATTCAATGATGGGCCGCGGCACAGTCCAGGTGAGCCGCGGCACACAGCAGCTGATGAAAAAGGGCCGATCAAACTGTACCCTGTGCCGCGGCATGATCTTACTGAGCCGCGGCACACCAGGTCTCTGAGCCGCGGCACCCGATAACTGAGCCGCGGCACACTAAATGATCAAGAAACGCCCAGGGAGCCTGTACTTTGTGCCGCGGCACACTAAAGCTGAGCCGAGGCACACGAACACACTGAGCCGCGGCACACAAAATCTGAGCCGCGGCACCCGACGACATATCAAAATGTCCCAGTCCGACTGTACTTTGGGCCGCGGCTCACTTATATTATGCCGCGGCCCCCGTCGCAAAATAAGAACAGCCAGGTAAGGCTCATTCAGTCGATCGGCCTGCATAGGATACTTCTTCCCTCCCTTCCTTCCTTCCTGCACACGATGAGGTTAGTTGGTTCCATTCTATTAGTCTCCTTCTCAAATTCTCCAGGTAATTTTTGATTTCTAAATCATAAGTGATTATTGATGTGAAAAGATTTGGATTTTTATATTGTTAGTTGTTCTTCATTGTTGCTTCTAAAATGGAGTTGGAATATGGGGAATTTGTTATTGTGATGGAATTGATGTTTATGAACGAATTGTTGATGATGGTTTTTGTAATTAGGTTATAATCGTATTTATTATTTTTGGGATTTGGAATTAACCATAAAAATTCTTGTTCTTCATTTTAACTTGTGCACACAAGGTGTTTGATAAATTGCGGCAATGAAAAATGGGTAAGCTAGGCATTTTCAAACTTATATGCAATGAATCATGTTGTCACATTATCCCGACCTCTACATCATGTTCAACTTGAGAGCTCGTACTTAACTTCCTTTTTGATGATGCAAGCTCGTTTATTCACATTCCGCATGATGTAGTCAAGAAGCATGCAAGCTCACGGACGATGCGGCACGGCTTACAGCGATTGGAGGAGTACTTGACCTTTTACTTTTCTTGCATTTCATTTTTGTCCATTGAGGTCAATGTACGTCCTAAGTTTGGGGAGGGATTTACATTCGATCTACATTCATTCTTTGTACTCTATTTTCTTCTTTGTACATTATATTTTGTTGCACTTTTCTTTTCTTTGCGAAAATTTTTAGATAGCCTTGCTTGTCTTAGTTTTTCCTTATTCGTGAATTTTCGTGCTTCTATTTGTGTGATATCGATGTTACGACAATCGTCTTTCTCTCTGAAGAAGCGGGCGAGTTCTAGTCGAGTTGTAGTCGATTATTTCTGCTCGCTTAGTATTCAATTAGGTCCGAAATTTTTCGTGATTGTAGAGGTCTTGGCGTATAAGAGACGATACATACTTGTTTTTAAATCCCCATCAATACGTTTGGCTACATTTTCCGGATAGTGAGTCGTACTGTTTCTTTAGTCGTGTTGGCACTTAGATTGAGTTTAGAGTCGGTCAGTTTTTCCCAAAAGTCGAGATAAGTGTTCTATGAAGGGAAATCTAGTAACCGGGGGTATTCGCGTGACCCATTGTTTACTCTCGCGTAAAACGACGACCCTGATTAGACTAGTGATTTAGATATTTCACATGTGCCAATGATAGGGAGCCTAGTAACCGGGGGTATTCGCGTGACCATTGCTTACTCGCGTAAAACGGCAACCTTGATTCGGACATGCGGAAATTATATATTCGAGTTGTTTCTCCGCTGTAGACGGGAACTTAGTAACTAGAAGCATCCATGTGCCCCATGAGTGTCTTTTACGTCAAACGGTTTCCTAATACATGAGAATGGAAGTTCCACCCTAGGATTATCCCGATGAAACATCCCGAGATCCTAACCTAGTGGTCGACTCGAATCAAATTCTTGAGCATATTTATATAAGGGGATACTGTCCGAGGTTTATTTGTTATGAGGCTCGTGAAAATTGTGCCTTTAGACTGTGGAACGCGACAAACTAGCTTGTTTATGTTAGCTTTTCATATTGACGGTCGATTTGACTCATGTTTTGTTAATCTTTGAGCTGAAATTTTCTTCATGAACGAGTGATTAGGACTGAATTTGGTTACTTTGCGGAATCATTATTCTGAGTGCAGCTCGCTTTTATGACACTCGTATTATTTAGAGAGAATGGCAGGATAGTATTGATTAGGGTGAACACTATGAGTCGCACGATTGTTCACGATATTCTTTTATTGAATTTAATTCTTTTTGCTTGAGGACAAGCAAAGGCTTAAGTTTGGGGGTATTTGTTAGGCGTATTTTTATACGCTTATTTATCATTATTTTTGTAGTGTTTTGGTGAGTGAAATCATCTAAATGAGCTTTTAATGCCTTGATTTTGTATGATTGACAGGAAATTGAAGTCCGAAAGCTAAAACGAGGCAAAACGGCGAAGACGGCAAAAGCTGGACTCGAGCCGCGGACAAGGAATCGAGCCGCGGCACAGAAGACACCACCAAGGGCGAGAGTAGTGTACTGTGCCGCGGCATGCCAGTGAGCCGCGGCACATGAGAATTTATTTACGCCCAGGCATTCAGGTTTTTGCTATGTGCCGCGGCACAGCCCAAGTGAGCCGCGGCACACTTAGCGGGTTTGGTACGTCTGCGCGGATTTTGGGCCGTTTCGAAGCCAGTTTTCAACCGATTAATACGGACGCGATTTGTGGAGGTGCTGAGCTATAAATAGGGTTTAAGACCCTAATTTAATCATCTGGGAATCATTGAATCTAATACCTTGGAGAGCTTAAGCTTGGAGACGGCAGAAGAGGAGGAAAGCAGAAGAATTCAAGGGCGAAGGCGGGAGTCAAGAACGGAGGAATCCGAACTTCATCTGCGTTTGAATTTTATGCTTTCGTTTATTTATTCTGTATTTTCAGTTTTTAGTATGTCAGGCTAAAGCCCTAATCTAGGGTTTTGATGAAACCTTTGTTTTGACAAATTGATTGAGATTATCCAATTTATTACCTTTTTATTGAGTTTTCCCAATTATGTTTAATGCTTGCAATTATCGGCCAATAGTTGTATTGATTTAATCATTCACTTGAATCGGGAGAGGAGATTTGGTGAGGAACTATTGGTGAGGACCGTTTTATTCTGTGAGATAGGAATATACTCATAGGAACTACGTGGCCTTTAGGAGATTTCATGCTTTTTGCCTATCGACGAGATAATTCACCTAGGGATAGAGTGCGTTAGTCGCCGTTAGATAAATCTATTGACCTCGGGAGAGGCGGTAGAATATATTAGCAATCTCCGCCTTCAATAAATTGAGAAAATTATTTATTACGGATAATCGAGATTAAATTCGGATAAATTAAGGTGGATTCAGAACCCTAGACTTATTCACCATTTGATTTCCTTTAATCCAAGATATTGTTTTCTACTGCTTAGTATTTTAGAAATTCTTTTAGTTATTAATCACAAAAACCAACTTCGATTGTTCAAATAAAATTGGAATACGAAAACATCGGTAGTTAGAGATTCAATCCTCGTGGGAACGATACTCTACTTATCACTTTATTACTTGTAAACGATGACGTGCACTTGCGTGTAGGAAATATCGCAACACATAGCGCACGCTACGAAGGAACCTTAGCGCACGCTATACGTGGTCAATATGATTGAGACGTGTTGGTAGGTGAGATCAGGCCGGGGATCTTGGTCGGATTGTGCCGGGATGAACCTGGACGGCTTTCGGGAAAAAGCCAAGTCAACGCGTTAGCGCACGCTACCCGCATGATGGTAGCGCACGCTAAAGGCTGAGTACAGTGAAATCAGTAAGTTTCAAATAGCCGTTAGCGCACGCTATGAATATGGACTAGCGCGCGCTAATAACCATTTTCTATAAATAGGACAACATCCCTTTTCGTATTTTCAGTCTTTTCACTTCCCTCATCCGAATCCTTATACTTAGAGAATTACTCTCTTCATCCTAAACACTTAATATCAGCATCCTAGCTCGTGTTGAAGATTGTAGATCATCGGGGATTGGTGTTCAAGCCTTCGGCGTTGGATTACTTCGAATTCCTCCTTGTTCTTCGCTACTTTGAGGTAGGTGATTCTTCACCAATACTAAGTACTAGTATGAAGGACGTTTTGATCATGATTATCTAGTCAGTTAAATTCGTTAGTAGTCGAACATCATGTGTTAGAAGGATATTTTTGACGTTTCGGCACTTATTCATCGTATAATCCATTGAACCTTTTTAGTATATGGACTCCTAAGCATATTCATGTATCTTCAAAACCGATTATGACCAGTATATGGAGATTACCTAGTTCTTATGTTTTACGTAAGGAATCATATGTTTTGGGACTTGGAATGAATTGAACTTAGGATATTTTCTTGAAGATCAAGATGAATTATGGTGTAGTAATGATGATACGTATCCTTGTGTCTCGTAGTCATTTAATCCATAAAGATCTTTCATAAACCGTATGAGCATGATATGCACGGAGTTGGCACGTATTAACACTGAGGATTTCATGAGTTTTCATCACCTTTAGCTCAAGTTTTTACCCAGTAGTGACTGCCATGCACGGTTAGCGCACGCTAAGATGTATATATTAACGTGCGCTATCGGGAATGAGTAACGTACGCTACGTTGGGTACGTAACGTACGTTATGTCATCAGGCAGGGCAATCGGCTGTTCAGAGAGGGCTGTCTGTACACAGCTAGCGTATGCTAGACTTTATTATTAGCGTACGTTAACGGGCAGGCTTAGCACACGTTACGTAGAGTACGTAGCGCGCGCTATGTAGTTCAGGCAGAATTCATTTTTAGAGCTTGCGGCCGTAAAACCGGATTGATAGACGTTCGTACGACTTGAGAGGAATTCTTTATTATTTCTTAGGTCCGAGCCTTGCATAGGGGACGATCGAGGGGCGATGGCATACGGACGCGTGTCAATTGTTGGAGTATTTCATTCTTGCCATTTTCGAGGCAAGTATCATATGTTGAGTTTGATGTATATTGGAACTTTGATCATGCATATGGTTTTGTTCATGTTGTCGAATATGAGATTTATTTCTTTAATTTCTCGTGGTATTCGTCGTTAATTGTTCGTATTGATGAACATATTGAAATGCATATATGTATGCTTAATTGATTGGTTTATGGTGTAAATGATCCAAGGGGATCATGAGGATCTATGCTGAGGGCGCTGGATCGAATGTCCACCATGCGTTGGTCCGACGGGATCATCATGGGGATCTATGCTGAGGGCGCGGGATCGCTTGACGGGTTTTCCACCATGCTTTGGTCCGACGGGATCATCATGGGGATCTATACCAAGGGCGCTAGATTACCCTGTATTGTGTTGATGGAAATCGTGAGGATTCACATCGTTGGATTCCGATGACGGAAGTCCGTTTGCATGTTTTATGATGTACTGATGATTTATGTATTATGATACTTGTACTAGCATTGTTTTGCTAACCCCTTCGGGGGTGAACATTGTTTTGATGTTCAGGTAGCCGAGGAGCGGGGAAGCAACCACAGTACCGACATGACGATGAAACGTCTCAGTGATGTGGTTCATGTTTATTGTTATTGTGATTTGTCTTCTTGGTTCATTTAGTACTCGAGTACGTATGTTTTAATAAGGTCATTTTCGATATGTTTGTATAAGTTAACTCATTGGATCATTTGAACCAAATCTGTATATCGAACTTCAGTTGTACGATTGGATTATATTTACATTTCTTTTAAATTAGCCTTGTAAATCCTCCTAAAAGGGTTTACGGCACTGTAATTATTCCGAATATCTCGGGGTGTTACAGAATATGGTATCAGAGCTAAGATTCATGGATATCTTGGCAGTCGGGTTAGTTGGGTATGTTTACGTTATTTGATTATTGGTCGTTTGTAACATCACTGCTGAGCCAGCATCGTCGTGTGGACCGTGGTTGTAAGTTTCCTAATCTCAAATACTACCGTTTTATTTAATTCATGTTTTGTAAACATTGATGGACTTACTTTTAGAAAGATTGCCCTGGATATTGAGTATCTGTGTTTACAGTATGTTGAGGGGAGGTCGTGGACGCGGACGCGGTCGTGGACGCGGACGTGGAAACACGAGACAAGAAGATTCGGTGTCTACCCCAGAAATAACCGCTAGCCGAACGGATTCCCATTCCGGGGGACAACAGGGATCAGCAAATAATAATGCAGATCCTAACGTGCCGGGAGTGCTTCAGCAGGTGGTTGCTCAGATAAACCAGTTTGCTCAAGTTGTTGATCGCATGCAGACGGCGATGGGACAGCAGCATAACGTGGATAATCGGGGAGATAAATGGCTTACTGAGGTGATCAAATTGCATCCTCCGAAATTTGACGGTTCTCACGAGACGCTTTCTTGGGATCACCGGGTCAAGGAGTTAGAGAAGATTTTTGGGATTAATCGTCCCAACGACAGAAAGGTTCCGGTCGCCCAGTATCTTCTGACGGGGGAGGCTTTCGACTGGTGGGAGGCCATTCGACCTGAGGAGCACAATGTCGACGGGACGGAGTTCAAATTAATGATGGAAGCGCAGTATTGTCCTCGCCCAGTTAGAGAGGCCCGAGTCCGGGAGTTTTTCTCACCACAAAATTCAGAAGCATCTGTGACAGACGTGATTAAGACCTTTAATCACCAGCTGACTTATGTGCGCCACTTGGTCAGGACCGAGGCGGAGAGGATTTTCCATTTTGACATGCGAATGAAGCCGGAAATTCAGAAATATATGTCCGGATTTGAATGTACCACTTTGCGACAGTATCAGGACAAGGCGCTGGCCTATGATATGAAAGAGGCGGCAGTAGAGAAGTCAACGGAAGCAAAGAAGCAGAAAGTGGCTGGCAACTTCACGGAGAATAAGAGTAGTGGGCCTCGCAGGGGCCAGTCCTCTTTTCATTCATCCAGGAGGCCTCCGCATCCTTCTCGAGGAGGAAAGAAGTTCCGGGCAGCACCAACCGTTTCAGACGCAGGGAAGAAATGTTATAACTGTGGCAAAGCGGGGCATGTTCGACGTGACTGTTTCGCGCCTGCTGTGACCTGTTTCGAGTGTGGACAGGAAGGGCATTGCGCAACATTTTGTGGGAATGCGACTCGATCTTTTGGCACTCGCACTCCTGTACTGGTTCCGAAGGACACTAGTGTAAACCAGACGCAGCAAAGTGGTTTCCAGCAGCAGAATGTTGGGAAAAGAGAAGCATCTAGCGCTGGGTCCGTCCCTCCACGTATTTACGAAATGAAGAAGTCAGACGATCAGAACACAGCTATTGCATCAGGTACGATTCAGATCCTTTTGCAACCAGTTAGTGTCTTATTTGATTCAGGAGCTACGCATTCTTTTATATCTTTGAACTGTGTTAATCGTTTGAAAATCTCGTGCTTGTATGATTGTGAACCTTATGTTGTGGGTTTACCGAGCGGAGAGAAAATTATGGGAACCCTAGAAGCTAGAGATTTTCCAGTGTCTATAGGAGGGAGAGATTGGCCATCGAATCTTATCGTAGTTGACATCTATGGTGACGACTTAATTCTCGGAGACGATTGGCTCAACCGTTATGGAGCTATTCTGAATTACCGAAAGAGAGTCATTTCTATCATTGTTGATGACAGATCTGAACACTTATTCCGAGGATGGAGACCGGGAAGCTCGGGAAAATTGATCAAAGCAATGAAAGCCGTGAAATTACTGAAGCAGGGATGTCATGGACTTTGGTGCTATGCCATGAGGAAAGAGGACGGAGTAGAGCTCTCATCTATTCCAGTTGTGAATGAATTCTCCGATGTATTTCCTGACGAACTACCTGGGTTACCTCCGCAGAGAGAGGTGGAATTCACTATCGAATTAGAGCCTGGAGCCACTCCTATTTCCAGAGCACCATACCGCATGGCGCCAACCGAGATGTATGAGCTAAAGAAGCAACTGGAGGAATTATTATAGAAGAGTTATATTCAACCTAGCGTTTCTCCTTGGGGAGCGCCCGTTCTCTTTGTCCGGAAGAAAGACGGATCCCTCCGACTGTGTATTGATTACAAGGAGCTCAACAAAGTGACAATCAAGAATAAGTATCCTATACCTCGGATCGACGACTTGTTTGATCAACTGCAAGGGGCAAGGGTATTCTCGAAGATTGACTTGCGATCAGGATACCATCAGTTGAGAATTAAGGAATCGGATATACCAAAGTCTGCTTTCAGGTCCCGGTACGAGCATTATGAATTTGTAGTGATGCCATTTGGACTTACAAATGCTCCTGCGGTATTCATGCAATTAATGAATCGGGTATTCTTAGAATACTTGGATAAATTTGTGGTCGTCTTCATTGATGACATCTTGATATATTCGAAGGACACAGAGGAGCATGCCGAACATTTGCGTGTGGTTTTGAGCACCTTGAGGAAGGAACAACTGTATGCAAAGCTTTCCAAATGCGAGTTCTGGCTTAGGGAAGTAAATTTCCTTGGGCATGTGATATCAGCTGACGGAGTTCAGGTGGACCCGAAGAAAGTCAAAGCAATCTTGGAAGGGGAAGCTCCAAATAACGTGAAGGAAGTCCGGAGTTTCTTAGGACTTGCTGGATATTATCGCCGTTTTGTAGAGGGATTTTCAAAAATTGCTCGTCCGCTCACTCAGCTATTACAGAAAACTCAAAAGTTCACGTGGGATGAGAGATGCCAGGCTGGTTTTGATGAACTTAAGAGGAGACTGACGACAGCACCTATATTAGCGTTACCAGAGGGAACGAATGGATTCATGGTATACAGCGACGCTTCAAATCATGGTCTGGGATGTGTGTTGATGCAGAAGGATAAGGTGATTGCCTATGCTTCTCGGCAGTTGAAACCGTACGAGGTTAATTACCCGACTCATGATCTGGAGCTAGTAGCCAGTCTTTCCATTGAAATTTGGAGACATTATTTGTACGGCACTTATTGTCAGATCTTTACAGATCATAAGAGCCTCAAGTACATTTTCAGCCAGAAAGAATTAAACATGAGGCAGAGGAGGTGGTTGGAATTGATCAAGGATTACGACTTGGAGATTTTCTATCATCCGGGTAAAGCAAACGTAGTAGCCGGTGCTTTGAGCCATAAACCTGTTTCTCTTCGAGTGTTAGAAGCACTTACATCCTGTTGGGAAAACAAATACCCTGTATCGAAACAGCCGGGATATCCGATCCCTGTATCGAATGATATTTGATAAAGAGGTTTTGGCACATATGCCAATACCGAATACAGTAAGGAAACTGTATCGAAGCTTTAAGGCTTTATCCTGTATCGAAGACCTGCCTCGAATCAGCATAAGTGAAGCTCTTCAGTACAGCTAGAAGACTTGTAAAAAGACCAAGTATGGAAACTGTCTCGAAACCCAAAATACAGTTATCTTCCATACAGCTCACAACAGGACAAAGAAGGAACAGAAGTCAAGTCCCGTTGAATAAAGAAGTATTTAAATACTCAAGGATAAAGTATTTAAATACCGCGCCTTCGATCTTCGTAATCCATGAAATCCGGATCGTGTCATAATCCCGTTGGAACGAAATCTTATTCAAACGGATATATCTCAACGGATACTTTCTTCAGAGACTATATATATCCTATGAAGTCATTGAAGATCAGTGACCCAAGTAACCTAACACTCAAGCTATCAAAAGTTATCATCAGAGCAAACATATCTCCAAAGCATACTGCAATTAAGAACGAAAGAGATATACAGTGCTCAACATCAAGAACAGCCATCATCAGCTCAAGAACTTCATATTCAAAGCTGTTGTTCTTACCTGGTTACCTACCTTTTACCTCTGTGTAAAAACTGAGCTCTGTGTGAACTCAACAAGTTATTCTGACCTGTGTGGGACGAATAAGGACGAAGCTTTGGAACTGTGTGTGAAGAAGCTAGTCAAGAAGGAAGCTTTAACCAATCTATGTGAACGGTTGAAAGCGACATTCTTTGTATCAATCTGTGTGAACGATACAAGGATAGATTTGTTTATAATTACGTAGTTGTGTACGCAGTAATTATAATAAACTTTTTACTCCTGTGTGGAGGACCAGTGGACGTAGAGGGGTTTACCTCGAACCACTTTAATTACTGTGTTATTTACCTTCAGCTTTTACTGTTTTAAAATTACTGTGATATATTAAGTATACACCATACACTTAGTTGGTGTATCCACAGCAACTTACTGTATCCAAGACTTCCGCTACGCACTCAGATTTAGATTCCGTACAGTTTGTTGTTTAAACTATTTTCCAAACTGTATCCAGTATACTTAAGTGGCCAACAAGTGGTATCGGAGCGGTTGATTCTAAAAAGAATCAGTCATATTTCTTTTTAACCGAATCAGATTCACATCACTTATTTTCAAAACAGTCTCTTTCATTCCTATATTATCAGTATGGATACTTCTATGATTAACAAAGTCCCTATGTTCTCTATTAATGAATTTGACGACTGGAGAATTAGAATGGAAGCTCATCTTGCATCAATGCACGAAGAGATGATTTTTGTTATACAGGATGGTCCTATCAAGATCATGAAGGTCAATCCGGCCGCAAGGATTGAGGGCCAAGCCCATGCTGAAATGCTCGAGAAAGAACGCGAGCAATGGACAACAGATGAAAGGAAGCGAGCCAATCTCGACAACGTGGCTAAGAACGCGTTATTTGTCACTCTTGACAAAGGCACGTTCTCAAAGGTAAAGAGCTGCAAAACAGCCAAAGAAATCTGGGATAAACTCAAGTTAATTTGTGAGGGAACTGAGCTCTCAAAAGAAAACAAGATTTTAAAACTTACTCAGCAATTTGAATCTTTTGAAATGAAACCAACGGAAACACTTGAGGAACTTGACCTCGATTTACCGGTATTGTTGGTGAACTTGAAGCGTTGGGCAAAATTTACACCCAAAAGGAGAAGAACTTAAAAATTTTCAGATCTCTCCCCCGATGGGACATTAAGACCACACTATGCGTGTATCCTGTAATCTTAATGAAATATCCACTTTTGATCTCTTCTCCGACCTTAAAGCTTTTGAGTATGACATTGACAAGAGAGAAAGTCAAGAATCTCCTTCAAAGGTCACAGCTTCCGCCGTCAGACGAACCGTCGACACAAGATGCCTAGCTCGTCAAGCCCGATCACAAGAATGCCGATAAGGACGACGACATCCCGTCCCAAGATGAAATGGCGCTTCTAATGCATAAATTCAAAAGTTCATCAAACACTGAAAGACTCCATACAGCCCAAACCTCGTCAACAAGGTAAATCAAACATCATCTCGGTGATGCTAACTCGTGCTATAATCAGGAAACCGTGCCATTATGCAAATAAATGTCCTCATCCCAAAGTCCAAAGATTGCCCGAGGCCGAGCAACAAGAGAGAGATGAAAGAAGACGTGCTTGGAAAGACAAGCTCACGGCCCTGATTGGAGAATCAGAAGCCTCCCCCACACCATCCAAATCAGCAGAATGTCTTCAGGTGGTCACTGAAAGTGATTCATTTGACGATGAGTTCGATGATAAAGCATACATGTGCTTTATGGCCAAAGATGTTCCGTAAGGTGAAGATGACGATGAGGTAAGTTCAACCTCTGCTATTCCATCTAATGCATCTCATACTTTCGAAAATATGATGAATGAATTAAAAAACATTCAAAAGGCCCATGAGACTCTAAAAACTGAGAATATACAGCTTCAATTAACAAATTTAGAGCTGAAAGATGAGAATGACTTGCTGAAAATAAACTATGAAAATATGTCTCTTGATTGTGAAACCAGCAAGGTCGATTTTGAAAAACTCATGGAGAGCAATCATAAACCTGCTCGTGAACTAAATGAGGTTAAAACCCACAATGAGAGCAAGACAAATGATTTGGTTCTACTACAAACCAAAATTACAACTCTCGAAAAGCGAGAAACTGAACTTGAGACCATTCTGAAGTCTTTTGAAAAATCGTCCAAAAGAATGGAAGAAATTCTAAGCACTGGGCAACATGCTCATGATAAAAGTGGCTTAGGATACAGCTCATGTTCGAATAAAGGGAAAACTAGTACAGTGTTCGTCAAGAGTGTGGAACACATTCCAGAATCGGAAGATACTCCTAGTCCCATAAAGGAACTCGTGCCGAGAAAACCGAAGGCCGCAATTCCGCCCCGCAACTCTACTATTCGAGACAGTGGAACCAACAACCACTCGAAGGCGTACTCAACAGATGCTCCACAAGCATATCATAAACGCCGGCAATCATTCGTAAAGAAGGCGGTATCCAACCACCAAAGGCCCGCACGGCATTCTCTCGATGCAGGCGCCTAGGTATTGGATACAGGAGCCTCGTTATCCCTCAAGACAAGCAGATGCGATTCGGTATCAACAACAACATTGGGAATCCAACTGGAGACCCGTAAGACAAGTCATAGGCCTAGGAAAATGGCTCCACCTCCTAGACGGCACTCGTCTTGGAATAATAATAATAACCCCGAATTTTACATGCATAGTAATTATCATGATTATAACAACTACGGATATGCCCCCGTAGATATCGCAATACCGTACCAAGTACATCCTACAAGAAACCAATTGTCAGAAAGTTTGGGTACCTAAAGGAACTAACATACATGGACCCAAAATCAAAGGGGACCTAAATCTACCTAATTTCTTTGTTACAGGACATTCTAGAGGAGGATACCGGTACTTTGATAGTGGATGCTCGTCACATGACCGGAGATAGGAGCAAGCTATCCGATTTTGTAGAAGGTCGCGGTCCAAAAGTTCGCTGGTGATAAGTCTAAAGGAAGAACAAGAGGGAAATGAAACCTACTTGTCGGGAAATTCAAGGTCACCGATGTTGCATATGTTGAAGGCTTACAAGATAATCTACTTAGTATTAGCGCCTGTGATAAACAGCTTCTCGGTGAAGTTCTATATAGATCAGTCAGAGAGTCAAGAACACTCAAACCAAGGAAGTTGTGCTTACAGGAAGCAGATCGTAATATGTACATTGCCGATCGGAAGCCTATGAGCTCCTCAATTCCATGTTTTGTTGCCAAAGGCACCGCAGATCTTAGTGGCTATGGCACAAGAGGATGTCTCACGTCAACTTCAAGACGATCAACAAGCTTTCAAGACAGTGGTATGGTTAGAGGTTTGCCGATGTGTCATTCAAGAAGGACAATCTGCATGACCATGCCGTAAAGGCAAGCAAATCAAGTCAACCCCGAAAAGCAAATCCTACCTTTCAACCCAAAGAGTGTTGGAAATGCTACACATGGATCTCTACGGTCCCTGTAGACCCAGAAGTTTGGGAGGTAAGAAATATTGCATGGTTGTTGTTGATGATTATTCCAGTATGCTTGGACGATCTTTCTTAGCAAGAAGAAGGAAACAACATCAAGGTGCCCGAGCTCCCGAGAAAGTTGCAAAATGAAAAGGCATCGAGTATCGTGTGCATTCGTTCCGGCAGAGGTACCGAATTTACTAACCGCTTTATAGAGCAATACTGCTCGGAGAATGGAATACAAAGACGAATACTCACCGCCCGTACACCTCAACAAAATGGTGTTGCCGAGCGAAAGAATAGGACGTTGAAAGAAGCAACAAGGACAATGATTGCCGCAAGCAAATTGCCACACAGCGCTTCGGGTGAAGCAACCAATACAACAGGCTACACTCAAAACCGTATCGTCAACAAGCACCACAACAAAACAAACTTATGAGGTATGGAATAACAAAACTCCATTAGTTTCGTATTTTCACATTTTGGATGCGGGTGTTATGTATTGAACAATGGGAAGGACCAACTTAGAACCTTTGATGAAAAATCGATGAAGGAATATTCGTAGGATACTCCTCCGTCGCAAAGCTTTAATCTTTAATAAAAGGAAGTCGACGATCGAGGAATCGGTTCATGTAGTGTTCGACGAACCACACCATGACCCTACATGAGTAGATGATATCACTCAGACATTCACCATCTATCTATCTTGGATCCACCTACACCCATAGAACCTCCGTTGATTTAGAAATCAACCCCGCACTGTAAGAATCGATGTGGATGAAGCCGACGCTGCATAAGTCAAGCCGTATCCACAGAAACTTTCGATACAGTACGGGATCCTGAGTTAGAACCCGACCGAAGATGGTTGAGAGATCACCCGCAAGAGCTGATCATTGGAAATATTAATGCCGGTGTTTCTACTCGTAGGAGAATACAGAGTACACAAGGAAATGTACTGTGTGCACAAGAAGAATCTAATGTCAAGTTTCACAGCTTCGAATGGAAATCTCAATCCGAACTTAGAGATCGAATATGTGCACTATCGCCGTATTCTTAGCCCAATTCGAACTGTTTCACCATAGACGCTCTTAACAACTCTCATTGGATAACATCTATGGAAGAAGAGCTTAATGGTTTCGAAAGAAACAATGTATGGTATCTTGTACCCAGACCGACACACCAATCGGTTATAGGAACCAAATGGGTATTTCGAAACAAAAAGGATAGAAATGGACTTATCATAAGGAACAAATCCGCACTAGTAGCACAAGGCTATTGTCAGAAGAAGGAATCGACTATGATGAAACCTTCGCCCCGTAGCGAGACTAGAAGCCATTAGGATATTCTTAGCCTTTGCCGCCCATAAGAGTTTTATCGTATACCAAATGGACGCCAAGAGTGCTTTCCTAAATGGAGAACTTGCAAGAAGTTTATGTTGAACAACCACCGTGGTTTGCCAACACAGACGGTATCGATCTAGTTTACAAAGCTAAGGAAAGCGCCAGACGGACTTAAGCAAGCCCCTAGAGCACAGTACGAAACCCCGTCCCAAAGATTCAACCAACAACGGATTTGAGAAGGGTGCTGTAGACAAAACCTTGTTCAAGATACAGGAAGGTGATGACCTTCTAATGGTACAAATCTATATCGATGATATTATTTTTGGTTCAACTAACCTTGCTCTATGTCAAAGGTTCTCTCATCTCATGCAAAGTAAATTTAAAATGAGTATGATGGGGGAACTTAGTTATTTCCTAGGTTTGCAGGTAAAGCAGTTGCCTACAGGTATATTCATCAACCAGGAGAGATACAGCAAGGAGCTTCTCAACAAATTTGGAATGAACAATTCCAAATCCTCGCCAACCCCTATGAGCACTTCCGTGCAAATTAGTCTTGATGAAGCCGGAAAGCCGCTTGACCAATCACTCTACAGAAGCTCATTGGTTCGCTCCGTACCTAACGGCCAGCGTGCCCGATGTCCAGCTTTGTTGGAGTGTGTGCGAGATACCAAGTTGCACCTAAGGAATCACACTTCAATACAAATAAACGAATCTCAAGTACATTAAAGGAACAATGATGCAGATCGTGGTATCCTAAGGAAGGCGGATTCGATTTAGTTGGATACAAATGACTGGATCTCTGAGGTCGCAAGCTAGATAGGAAGAGTACAAGTGGAACTTGTCACTTTCTGACCTAGACTCGTTTCTTGGTTCAAGAAGAAGCAATTGGCTAACTCTCTTTCCACGGCCGAATCGAGTACTATGTCACGGTAGCCGCCGTATGCGATCCTTTGGATGCAAAGAACAACCGCCGACTATGGAATCGATGCTAGAGAGACTCCAATCATGTGTGATAGCACGAGTGCAATTGCAATCACGCACAATCCTCGCTCGCACTCGCGCACTAAGCATATCAACATGAAGCATCATTTTATCAGAATCATGTCGAGAACAAGGATGTTCGCCGAAAAAGTCCATACGACGTTCACCTAGCCGACATCTTCACCAAGCCTCTCGACACAAAGAAGATTCAACATGCTCAGACAAGAATCGGGAATACTACAAATGACTCTCTAAGTAATTTATCGCTTTTACTCAACAATTGAGGGGGAATGTCAGTAAGACCCGTGAATACAAAGATTCAACATTAATTATCCGTACACTCGTAATCATCAATACAAGATCAGAGCGAGCGAACGCATATGAATCCTACACTGGTGTGTGCAATAATTAAGGGGGAATACTGTAGGACTCATGAATACAAAGATTAATCCAAAATTGTCAGATGGAATTCAAAACCTATTAGTACCTTTTTAAGGGGGAAAGTCAGACGACGGAGAACAAAGACATACTATAGGATTTCGATTCAAGATATAATATAATATTATTTCCTTTTAAAAATAATTTTTGTCCACGTGCCCTGTTTTTATGTCAAACGTCATGTTCATTAAATGCCTTACACGACATCCGACAATCAATCTCAAAAGCCGCGATGTTTTCAAATTGTTTATTATTTTTAAACCGCCGTTTTAGGCATTTAGGGTATCAACCTATGTCAGAAGTGGGACCCGCTCTATTTTTAAACCTTTTAATGGATTAGCGTACCAGTTACACTCAATCCATCTTAACCGTTGATTTCAAAACCGGTTCCCATCCCTTAAAATCTGACCATTCGTACTCTGCAAAACCCTATTTCGCCGCCCAACTATAAAAGGACTGTATCTGCCATTAGAGACTCTTTACGCTTTCTGCAATTACAAGAAGTTCTCAAGCAAACAACCTACATATTTTTCTGCATTTCACTGCGTATTTCCATTGCTTTCTTGTACCTTTTACTTAAGAAAACATCAATGGCTGGTCAATCTTCTTCCCCTGTTCTGAAGAAATCCTCCAACATCATTGATGGCCGGATCTTCTCCAAACCTGTCATCATGGAGCGTATTCTCTCGGAAACCAACGACTCAGAACCTATGGAGTATATCATTACTCGTCTTCAACAACAAGGCCTCTATCGCCTTGGGAGCAAGACCGCCGACAAATTCGACCCCCAGTTGGTTGAGGAATTCTACCTCAACGCCGCCGTCCGTTTTCTGTCACTGGCCCAGGGAGGTCATGTTGCTGACATCACCGCAATGATCCAGGAGTGGAGATCTGTATCAATCGCGATCTGCTCCAGAGAATCTACAGGCTGCCCGCCGATGGCCTGACCATGGACCAACTTGAGACGTTCGGGTCTCAAGAGCTCATTACCAAGTTTTATGGACTATTTACAGGGTCCAAAGTGGTTGATATGGTGACAACTACTTGTCACAAGAAAAATTTTCTTCTTCATTTTGTGTATCTGCATGACTTTTGCTCCAGGATTATTGAAAACCGAACCGGTGCGTTCGAGATGTGCACGAACTTAAGGTTCAGGATGATGGTAGCTATTTTGACCTGTGAAAAGGTCAATTGGTGCCAAATAATTCTGAAACGTCTTCAAGAAGAGGTGTGCAAACCTGCCACCCAAAAGAAATCCTTTGGTTTAATGCTGAATTACATCCTGACGAAGTGCGGACTGACGCAATCCGCCGACGCGAAGAAGATTAGCTCGAGGATATACTTAGGAGGCGTCAAGCCCACTGCGTATAACCAGAGCACCATGCATCGCAACCACCCGAGAACCAGGCACATGCCTATTTCTGACAACCCAAGAGATGAAACCTTGAAGGTCCCAGAAATGGAATCTTCAAAGAAGCGAAAGCGATCTCACAACAAGAAACACTCTGCTGGTGAGAAGCCCAAGAAGAGACTCAGGAGGCTTTCAAAAATCAAATCTGCCAAGCACTCCAAGGATGTCTCCCGTGGCGCAACCCATCGATGAAGAACCCGTGGCCCAACCCCGTGGAAGAGGTATCTCCATCAGATCGATAGTAGATCCCGAGCCTTTGGCGGCTACGACGGATATAGAGACATCCGCCAACGTTCAAGACTTTAGCGAGTCGGCCGCCCATTCGAGCCAAAAGCTACTTCTCCTCTGCGGGATCCCACACCCGTGCAGATCCATCTTCCTTCAGGCACCATCCCATGTAAGGAGTCCTTCTTCCGTACAGATCCCATACCTGCATGTGAATCCCTCGAAACAGCGTATCCAGACGTTATTCGAAGTCCCTCCCCTGACTCGATCATTAATCAGACACTTCTTTCGGTTCAAATTGAACATGCCTACGAAAGATTTCTGCAATGGAAAGGCTACAGGCTAGCTCCGTACGATACACTGTACAACTGGAGCGATTGGAGCCATGAAGAGAGATTCGTCTCCGAAGTAACAGACTCAACTGAAATTGAGGCCCTGCTTCGATGGGACAACGCCTCTTGCAAGGATCTAATTGAAAGCCACCTGCTGCACAAATCTGACGCCAGGAGGAAAGGAAAGAATAAGTCAGAGGATTCTCCCACCAATCCAAAAGATGACGAAGATCATGACTTAGACGACGACGACGATGCTTTACAAGCAGGTCTGAGAATGAGTCGTGAAGAGGCTGAAGCTCGAGACGCCTCCACCTGAGAGATGACGAAGGGCCTTCTACCCAAGCCAATCCCCTTCACATACTGAGAACATTCTCGACCAAGAGAAATCACCCTCCAATCGAGGAAGTTCAAGAAATTTTGGAACAGCACTGAGCCTGCTGCGACCGTAGAAGCTGTTCCTGAAAGCCAACAGGAGGATTCAGTCCCTCCTGCATCCATGATTGCTGAAGAACCTTCGCCACAGGACGCTTCTCAACCCACTGTCGCCGAACCACAGGAAGCTGCTCCCGCCCCTTCAACCATGGAATCCGAGGACGGTACCGAACCTGAGGATGTCCAACTTACTTCACGTCCATCCGTGAATGTAAGAAGGTTGAACAGCACTGCAGACCTTGCCGAACCAGATTCTCCGATCTCTGCCGCACGAAAAGAGCGCCTGCGAGCTCTTGGCCTTCAGACTGTGTTTATCCAAGATGCAGTAAATGCTCTATCTTCCGTTGAAAAAGCACTGAATTGGATGCACACTTCTGCCGTCGAAGAAATGACCACTCTTCAACACGAAGTATCTCGAGTTGTCGACGCATTCATTCTTTTGCCAGAAGTTTTCAAGCAAGCCTTGAAGATCATAGAAGATAAGCAGGAGCAACTGCTGAAGGAGGAAGCTACAAAGACAAGGATAGCTGAAGCCAAGACCGCTTGTGCAATGATCGAGAATAGCTCTCACCTGCGTGCTCACGACAAATGCATTCAGGAAATGTCGCAGACTCTTTCCTCCATTGTCGAAAGAATGACCAGCATCGAGACGAAACAGGACGCTGCTCTAGAAATCCTGCAAAGTCTTGATGAAGCCAAAACGGGGGAAGAGGCACGAGAAGCTGCTAGGAGAATAAGGCTGCAACAAGAAAGGGAATTTGAGGTCGCTGCAGTATCACTGCCGAATTGAACAAGCTAGCACCTCCATCCCAAAGCTTTAAAATTTCAGGCTCCAGACCGGAATTCCATGATCCCAATGTCCCTTGGCAAACTCTTATTCAGAGACCTTCGGAAATTTGTCTGCCGACCAACCGCAACCCAACTGCCGACGAAGTGAAGCACTGGAGGAAGAACGAACTGATGAGATACTTTGTCAGACTCATCAGGGAATCCGCCATCTTCAAGAATTATAAAACGTTAGCGGAGGCCGCAGATAAATTTACGAAGATGCTAGAATAAGGTAAACTCCCTCTCCAAATCGAAATGAAATCCAAACATAGAAGAGGAGATTGGGTCACCCACCCAGAAGATTGGATACTTGCCTTTGATCGATCATATGAAGGAAGAGCGATATACCAGGATCGAGGCAATGATTCTCTTCAAAACTGGTGGCGTGGCACCGAGAATGAACCAGGGAAAAGACCATGAAGGCATGCGGATTATAGATAAAGGAGATGAAATCTATGTATTTTTTTTTGTAATTTCTATTCGAAACAGCAAACTCTGTACTCATTCACTTTGAATATCAATAAAAACGTTTGTTTGTCTTGAAAGATTACAACTCGTAATCTACTGTGTTAATGTATGATTACTTAAATTGTTTGATAGAAATCTCAAGTTAGATAAACTTGACTGTAAAATAAGCTGTACGAACTAGTCTACGAACAGTTCATAATTTCAGTTGTAAACTTAGAATACATTGTAAGATTGTGCCTGCGCGCCAATCATAAGCTTAAGTTGTAAACTCAGATTTAAACTTGCCTCATGAAAGCGCTTCATTATTGTAGACTAAGTCACTAAGTCGACCTCTTGACAAAAGACCAAGAAATCGCCAAGTCATCAAAGAAGATCGCTTCATAAAGAAGGTTTTGGCATCATCAAGAAGACTCAAGAGTTAAGAAAGAAGGTCTTGGCAAATTGTCAAAAAGGGGGAAATTGTTGGGAAAACAAATACCTGTATCAAACAATGGGATATCCGATCCTCGTATCGAATGATATTTGATAAAGAGGTTTTGACACATATGCCAATACCGAATACAGAAGGAAACCGTATCGAAGCTTTAAGGCTTTATCCCGTATCAAGACCCGCTCGAATCAAGATAAGTGAAGCTCTTCAAGACAAATAGAAGACTTGTAAAAGACCAAGTATGGAAACTGTCTCAAACCCAAAATACGCTTATCTTCCATACACTCACAACAGACAAAGAAGGAACAGAAGTCAAGTCCCGTTGAACAAAGAAGTATTTAAATACTCAAGGATAAAGTATTTAAATACTGCCAGTCTTCAGATCTTCAGAATCCCGCGAAATCCGGATCGTGTCATAATCCCGTTGGAACGAAATCTTATTCAAACGGATATATCTCAACGGATACTTTCTTCAGAGACTATATATATCCTATGAAGTCATTGAAGATCAGTGACCCAAGTAACCTAACACTCAAGCTATCAAAAGTTATCATCAGAGCAAACATATCTCCAAAGCATACTGCAGTTAAGAACGAAAGAGATATACAGTGCTCAACATCAAGAACAGTCATCATCAGCTCAAGAACTTCATATTCAAAGCTGTTGTTCTTACCTGTTACCTACCTTTTACCTCTGTGTAAAACTGAGCTCTGTGTGAACTCAACAAGTTATTCGACTGTGGGACGAATAAGGACGAAGCTTGAACCGTGTGAAGAAGCTAGTCAAGAAGGAAGCTTTAACCAATCTGTGTGAACGGTTGAAAGCGACATTCTTTGTATCAATCTGTGTGAACGATACAAGGATAGGTTTGTTTATAATTACGTAGTTGTGTACGCAGTAATTATAATAAACTTTTTACTCCTGTGTGGAGGACCAGTGGACGTAGAGGGGTTTACCTCGAACCACTTTAATTACTGTGTTATTTACCTTCAGCTTTTACTGTTTTAAAATTACTGTGATATATTAAGTATACACCATACACTTAGTTGCTGTATCCACAACAACTTACTATATCCAAGACTTCCGCTACGCACTCAGATTTAGATTCCGTACAGTTTGTTGTTTAAACTATTTTCCAAACTGTATCCAGTATACTTAAGTGGCCAACACATCCCAAACCCGCATTCAACGGGAACTGATCCATGAAGGGATTGAAGTATGGACACCAGGAATCCAAGGGCAGCTATATGTGATAGAACTGACTTCATCACTAGTCGAGGAAATCAAATCTAAGCAGTTGAACGATTCTATGATCCTTCGGTTATGTGACGAAGTGAAGAAAGGAAAGGCCCCAGGATTCGTGATACAAGATGATGGAGTTCTGAGATTTCATAGTCGACTTTGCGTTCCCGATGCTGATGATTTGAGACGGACCATTCTGAAGGAAGCTCATAGCGCACCTTATTCTATTCACCCGGGCAGCAGTAAGAGGTATAAGGATCTAAAACAAAACTTCTGGTGGGGGAATATGAAGAAGGACGTAGCAGAATACGTTTCAAAGTGTTTGACTTGTCAGCAGGTTAAGATTGAACATCAGCGACCTGCCGGAATGTTGAAGCCGCTTCCGATCCCTGAGTGGAAGTGGGAGGATATCTCGATGGATTTCATCACCAATATGCCAAGGACCAAAATGGGAATGAACATGATTTGGGTTATAGTTGATCGACTAACCAAGTCGGCTCATTTCCTAGGAATTAAAGATACTTGGGGACCCGAGAGATTGGCGCGAGTATTCATTGCAGAGGTAGTCAGATTGCATGGGACGCCGAAGACCATTATTTCAGATCGAGATGGTCGCTTCGTGTCGCACTTTTGGAAGGCAGTTCACAGGGCTTTGGGGACTGAGCTCAACTTTAGCACGGCTTATCATCCCCAAACGGACGGTCAGTCCAAAAGGACTATACAAACAGTAGAGGACATGCTTAGAGCTTGTGCCTTAGATTGGTCGACTGATTGGGAAGTTCATTTGCCGTTGATTGAATTCACCTACAATAATAGTTGGCATGCTTCTATTAAGATGGCACCATTTGAAGCTTTGTACGGGAGAAGATGCCGATCACCCCTGTGCTGGGATGATTCTTTGGATTTGATCGGGACGGAACCGGAATTGATAGTTCAGACTCAAGAGAAGATAGTTTTGATTCGAGAGAGACTGTTGACTGCCCAGAGTCGACAGAAGTCTTATGCAGACGTACGTCGTCGCCCTCTAGAGTTCGACGTTGGGGACCATGTACTATTGAAGGTGTCTCCTACACGAGGGATTTTCCGTTTTGGGAGGAAAGGTAAGCTAAGTCCGAGATATATCGGGCCATTTGAGGTCCTCGAGAGAGTTGGGGATTTAGCATACAGGTTGGCCTTACCGCCATCGCTGAGTCACGTTCACAATGTGTTTCACGTATCCCAATTGCGGAAGTATGTACCGAACCCCAGTCACGTCATTGATTTCGATGAGATCGAGATAGCTAATGACGGCACCTTCAAAGAGAGACCAATCAAGATACTTGAGAGTCGGATCAAACAATTGAGGAATAAACCAATACACTTGGTTAAAGTACAATGGTCACGACACGGAGTTGAAGAGGCCACTTGGGAAATAGAGGACAGTATGGAGGCTAGATATCCAGAGTTGTTTTCATCTTAAGTTTCGGGACGAAACTTCTTTTTAGGGAGGAAGGATGTAATACCCGAGATTTCTGATATGTATTTAGAACTTGTGATATTGTAATTGTTGCACTTTGATCTGAGTATTATTCTCCGTATTTTATAGTCCGGTGTTGTTGAGCGTATGATTTCATGAATGTGATTTAAAAATTGTGATTCTGCACATGTAGCGCATGCTATCGTCTATGTGTAGCGTACGCTAACTTGGATCCATAGCGCACGCTACGAAGGAACCTTAGCGCACGCTATACGTGGTCAATATGATTGAGACGTGTTGGTAGGTGAGATCAGGCCGGGGATCTTGGTCGGATTGTGTCGGGATGAACCTAGACGGCTTTCGGGAAAAAGCCAAGTCAACGCGTTAGCGCACGCTACCCGCATGATGGTAGCGCACGCTAAAGGCTGAGTACAGTGAAATCAGTAAGTTTCAAATAGCCGTTAGCGCACGCTATGAATATGGACTAGCGCGCGCTAATAACCATTTTCTATAAATATGACAACATCCCTTTTCGTATTTTCAGTCTTTTCACTTCCCTCATCCGAATCCTTATACTTAGAGAATTACTCTCTTCATCCTAAACACTTAATATCAGCATCCTAGCTCGTGTTGAAGATTGTAGATCATTGGGGATTGGTGTTCAAGCCTTCGGCGTTGGATTACTTCGAATTCCTCCTTGTTCTTCGCTACTTTGAGGTAGGTGATTCTTCACCAATACTAAATACTAGTATGAAGGACGTTTTGATCATGATTATCTAGTCAGTTAAATTCGTTAGTAGTCGAACATCATGTGTTAGAAGGATATTTTTGACGTTTCGGCACTTATTCATCGTATAATCCATTGAACCTTTTTAGTATATGGACTCCTAAGCATATTCATGTATCTTCAAAACCGATTATGACCAGTATATGGAGATTACCTAGTTCTTATGTTTTACGTAAGGAATCATATGTTTTGGGACTTGGAATGAATTGAACTTAGGATATTTTCTTGAAGATCAAGATGAATTATGGTGTAGTAATGATGATACGTATCCTTGTGTCTCGTAGTCATTTAATCCATAAAGATCTTTCATAAACCATATGAGCATGATATGCACGGAGTTGGCATGTATTAACACTGAGGATTTCATGAGTTTTCATCACCTTTAGCTCAAGTTTTTACCCAGTAGTGACTGCCATGCACGGTTAGCGCACGCTAAGATGTATATATTAACGTGCGCTATCGGGAATGAGTAACGTACGCTACGTTGGGTACGTAACGTATGTTATGTCATCAGGCAGGGCAGTCGGCTGTTCAGAGAGGGTTGTCTGTACACAGCTAGCGTACGCTAGACTTTATTATTAGCGTACGTTAACAGGCAGGCTTAGCGCACGTTACGTAGAGTACGTAGCGCACGCTAAGTAGTTCAGGCAGAATTCATTTTTAGAGCTTGCGGCCGTAAAACCGGATTGATAGACGTTCGTACGACTTGAGAGGAATTCTTTATTATTTCTTAGGTCCGAGCCTTGCATAGGGGACGATCGAGGGGCGATGGCATACGGACGCGTGTCAATTGTTGGAGTATTTCATTCTTGCCATTTTCGAGGCAAGTATCATATGTTGAGTTTGATGTATATTGGAACTTTGATCATGCATATGGTTTTGTTCATGTTGTCGAATATGAGATTTATTTCTTTAATTTCTCGTGGTATTCGTCGTTAATTGTTCGTATTGATGAACATATTGAAATGCATATATGTATGCTTAATTGATTGGTTTATGGTGTAAATGATCCGAGGGGATCATGAGGATCTATGCTGAGGGCGCTGGATCGAATGTCCACCATGCGTTGGTCCGACGGGATCATCATGGGGATCTATGCTGAGGGCGCTGGATCGCTGGACGGGTTTTCCACCATACGTTGGTCCGACGGGATCATCATGGGGATCTATACCAAGGGCGGTGGATCGCTGGATTACCCTGTATTGTGTTGATGGAAATCGTGAGGATTCACATCGTCGGATTCCGATGACGGAAGTCCGTTTGCATGTTTTATGATGTACTGATGATTTATGTATTATGATACTTGTACTAGCATTGTTTTGCTAACCCCTTCGGGGGTGAACATTGTTTTGATGTTCAGGTAGCCGAGGAGCGGGGAAGCAACCACAAGACCGGCTGTGACGATGAAACGGCTCAGTGATGTGGTTCATGTTTATTGTTATTGTGATTTGTCTTCTTGGTTCATTTAGTACTCGAGTACGTATGTTTTAATAAGGTCATTTTCGATATGGTTGTATAAGTTAACTCATTGGATAATTTGAACCAAATCTGTATATCGAACTTCAGTTGTACGATTGGATTATATTTACATTTCTTTTAAATTAGCCTTGTAAATCCTCCTAAAAGGGTTTACGGCGCTGTAATTATTCCGAATATCTCGGGGTGTTACACATGCTTCTCCACGACTACGAGCTATTACAAATGAAAGATGAAGAATCCATTACAATCATGCTCGAACGATTTTCGGTCATTACGAATGGATTGGCTTGTTTTGGAAAACCCCTTTCGAGTAGTGAAAAAGTAAAGAAGATCCTATGATCACTACCTCGGGAATAGGAAGGAACGGTGACGGCGATTATGGAATCGAAAGATTTAAATAATCTTGATTTTAGCGCCCTCGTTGGTTCGCTAACAAATTACGAGATTGTTCTAAAATCTCGGAACGCAAAGCCAAAGCCAAAGGAAAAATCGATAGCTTTAAAAGCTAAGATGTCTCGCAAAGAAGAAGTCCCGGTCAATGAAAGTGAAGAAGAATCGGCATATTATGCCAAGAATATTAATAAGTTTCAAAACTTATTGAACCAGAGAAAGAAGGACAACAAATCGGGCGAATCTAAGAAATTCGACAACAACCGTCGAATATGTGGTAAACCAGACCACTTTGCTAATAACTGTCGAGCTTCAACTTCCAAGAAGGAAGTACTCGTTGCAACATGGAGCGATGAATATGAAGATGGTGATTTCAATCAAAATAATCTCGCTCTCATGGCACGAAGTTTATTCGACGAAAGCAACGTCGAAAGTCAGGTTAGTACATCCTCTCACGATGAACTTTTTGAAGCATTCGAATTATTACATACTGAGTTTTAAAATACTTTATCCGAAATAAAATCCCTTCAGGCTAAAAATAAATTGTTGGAAACCGGAATTTCCAAAATTCTTGAAAAATGGAAATCTTTGGAGACCGATCATTCAAAATGTCTTGAAATAGAAAATAATTTAAAGAATGATCTTTTGAAAGTTCAAGACGAACTTAAAAATTTAACTAACAAATTTTCTCTCGGAAACGAGAAATTTGAAAACATGCTTTCTGTTCAAAAATATACTTTAAACAAACAGGGTTTAGGATTCAAACCGCATAATAAAACCGAATTCTTAAATTTGAAAGTACCCCGTTGCAACAAATATTTAAAAATTGGACATCATATTTCAAATTGCAAAAGCCCACGTCGGACGATAAAAACTAAAAATATTTGGATTCCAAAAGGAACCGTTATTCCGAATATCGTCTATATTTCAAATGAAAAACCAACTATCGGTTGGGTCCCCAAAAATCAAAATTAAATATTTCATCAAATCGTATCTTTATCTTTGATATTTTCAAAATCGATATTTAACTCAAGAGGAGTTTTTATATTTTTTAGGGGAGATTTTTGTCAGGGGGAGTTTACCCATTTCAGCATTATCATAATTATTATCGATTTTATAATCGTTTATACATTTTTTGCTGATAACAAAAAGGGAGAGAAGAATGGTATAAGGGGAGAAAAATAAAAGAATGGAGAAAAGCGTCATGGAAGAATGACGAGAAAAATAAAAATATATTCGAATCATGAAAGGAGGAGAAAAGACTAAGAAAGTCGAAAAAGATGCAAAAGAAAAGAAGAAGTTGAAAAATGAGAAGAAGTTGAAAAGGAGAAAAAGAAAAGATGGGAGACAGAAACTAACAAAATGAACAAAGTCAAAAACTTTGATTCGTGTGTGTGTATATATATATATATATTGCAGGTTTATCCCATTCAAGAATGTTGTTTTGTAATCATCAAAAAGGGGGAGATTGTTGGAATATTTTATTCCAATTATTCATTATCGAGTTTTGATGATTAGTTGTTAAACAATGAAAAATAACAAGGAAGCAAAACAAAACAACGAAGAAGTCGAAGACGCAAAAAAGACAGAAATTGAAAGCTGTTTAACAAGCTTAACGTACGTAATGTGTATAAGATAATGTACGTAATTCTAGAGGCTTAACGTACGTAATGAGGTATTTCTGAATTCAAACGAGGAGCCCTTGAAGATGACGTCATGGCATAGGTCAACAGGCAATGGATATGAAGACTAAGTTAACATACGTAATGGGGGTGATAATAACGTACGTAATGGAAGAAACGAAAGCTACTGGACTGATTTGAAAACATCTTAATGTGTGTAACAAAATGATGTTAACGTACGTAATGTATCTAACGAACGTAAAGGATGGTTTGTAACGAACGTAAAGGAGCCTGCAGAGCAACGGCTAGTTGAGCCTTTGAGCTTATAAATACCAAACCATTTGGTATCAATCCACACAACAACTCTGAGCAAATCATCTATACTTGTGATATCATTGTAAACATTCTTGTTGTTGTATTTGAGCTTATATTGATAAGTATTTGAGTGTTATACACGAAAACATATACGAGAGGAAAAAGAAAGGATAAGATTGGATTCGGTGTTATTAAGATCAAGGATCCGGCATTATTAGAATCGCAATCTATATCCACGTGAGGTTTGTCTAGTACCCACAGAAAGCTAGATAGGTTGACTTCTTGTCCGATAGAAAAGGAAAATGGTTTAACTTAGACCGACAAAAAGACAAGTGTGTGAACGGTTTATCTCGGACCGATAGAGGACGAGATTGTAACGGTAATCCCTCGACCGATAGAAGAGAGGTGCAGAGGTTGATCTTAATCCTATCGAAAAAGATATGGAGAGATGACGTAGGCACGTTTGGCCGAACCTCTATAAATCTTTTGTCAATTTCATTTCTGCACATTATTTACGCTTCTGCATAATAACACATATACCTAATATACCAACGAATGAGTGAGTTGAAGCCAAGAATTTTTTTGCATCTGAAGAAGCTGAAGAAGAAATTAAAAGGGTATCTGCAAATACTTTTGTACCTGGTGATATTCATACCACTCAAGATCTTGCAAAGAAGGAACAAACGGCTAAACCAGTTGCTCCTACTCCAGAGCAAATTTTAGCTATAAAGGTATGCACTTTTTTTATGGTTTCATTTTTCTCCTTACTATGAGCAAGACTAACAAGTTGCTATTACTCCATCTGTCCCACTTGAAGTGTCCACATTGTTGACTGGAGAACTATTTATGGATTGCACGATACAATACACAAAAAAAGTATTTTGGTTACCATTTTCTGAAATTCATTACTGTGGTGTTTGAAATCTAGGGTTTTTTTAATAACCTAATTGGATTTTTGTAAGAATTTGAAACACAAATGGGTGCTTTTGAAAGTTTTGATATTGATAAATCGGGGGTTTTCGAAATATTCTGAAATATTTTTTAGTTTAAAATTGACAGGCTTTTGCTATCACGGCACTATACAAGGTTCACTACTCTATATTATGACTTTTCCTCTTTATAAAGAATGGATGGGTGAATCTAGTAGAGTAGGTGATGTGTACCTCCAAGGAGTAAAAGAATTTATTCGATTTGCTAGGAAGAGTTTACATAATGAGTTCTCTTGTCTATGTAAAAACTAAAGAAATGGCAAATGTTTGCATTTTAAAATGATCGAGCTACACTTAGTTCAATTGTTTTGTGTTTTTCATGGTGAAAGAGATTTTCCATTTGTTTCGAATAAGTGAACAACGAATGAGTCCGTCTTTATGGAACGTGATCCAGCGGCACCTCCAACATTGAATAACCTTATTGATGATGCTTATGATTTTCATGTGTTGCCAAATAGTCATACTTTTGATGCAGCTGATCGTGAAGCAGGTCTTTCAACCACTTCTAGTGACGTAGGAAATCAAGAAAAGGATTATATCAAGTTAAAATCTAAATCCACACAACATTTATATCCCAATAGCAACGACAATGTTACAACCTTGTATGCATTGGTTGGGTTACAGAATTTAAAAAGTCGATTTGGTTTGTCCGGGAGTAGTTTATCTGAATCCTGGTGTGGGTGAAGGACTTGTTACCAAAAGAAAATAATCTACCGAACAATTATCCGGAGATGAAGCTTTGCTTGAATGGATTAGGAATGAAGTACAAATCTATTCATGCACGCAAGTACGATTGTATCTTATATCGAAAAGAACACTGCTTTAAAAATAAGTGCCCAATATTTTAGGAATCTTGATACGTTTTAAAGAAAATGCAAGATAAAACTATTCGAAAATTTTCAAAGGTACCTCAGAAAGTGTTGAAGTACTTTCCTTTGAGTCCAAGGTTGAAAAGACTTTACACTGTACCTTGGATAACAGAGGCAATGACTTGGTACACTAGAGTAGTTGTGGGTGACAATTTGATGTGCCATCCCATTGATTCATCGATTTGGAAATCTGCTAATTTTCAAAATCCTTGATGAGTCAATTTTTGATCGTCTCATTCTATTCTATTGAGTCGTGCTTTTGTTTGTTTTTAAGTGTTTTTGTTCTTTTTATGCTTGGTATGTTGTGTTTTTATTTTGTAGGTAGCCGGGCGAATATTATGGTGAAATAGGTGCTTTTATAGCCAATATTGGAGTTTATGACGATCAAGAGCAAGTCGGGAGCGAGAACATGGCTTAAACGATGAAGATTGAAGCAATGTCGGTCGTATTTTCTAATTTCCAGATTCATACTTAGAATTAGGATGTGTTCTCTATATTTATGGATCCTCGTGAAATCAGCTTCGCAACGGTATATTATACGCTAAATTCCGAGGTGTATTGAGGGAGATATGGCTTCTAGACCACGGCCGGACCGCGTCCGGATCGCGATCCAAATTCAGACCGCGGTCCCAAATTCAGACCGCACAGCAGCGCCCAGCCAAAACACCCAGACCGCAGTCCCAACCTCCCAGGCCGCGGTCCACCCCCTGTTTGTGCATAAAATGCGATTTTCTGCACTTTTTCCGATTTTTGATGGGTATATAAGGGAAAACCCTATACAAAACTCCACCCAAGCCGCAAAACTGGATCCAAACACAATTTTTATCAAGTTTGAGTGTTCTGAACTTGGAGAGATACATTTTGTGAGAGATATTCATAACTTATAAGAAGATTTGTGAGATTTTGAAGGAAGAACATCATACTTTCCGGGGATTCGATTTCGTTTTTGCAAGGGAAGATTTCTACCAGGTTTTATTCGATGATTTTTGCTATTATTGTGGAAATGATCATGAGTATCTAATATTATCGTATGGTTTTTTAGATTGAACCACACACATGTTCTCGATTGTTAGTATTGATTGATTTTCCGGGTATGAGTTTGTTATTTCTCTTTTGTTGTTCTATCATTTTGCTCGGTGTTCTTGATAATATTATGCACGAATATTGTTCAGACACAAGAGAACTTAGGATTTAGATCATCAAACCTTGATTCTAAGTTGCTAGTATTGAGATATACGGGTCTTTTTATCGGTCTTTGCCATAAAACGGTCCGGTATAAGTGATTGTGAATGTTTTTGAGCTTTTTCCGCGATCTTTTAGCGATTTACCTCATCAAAAGTAGTCGGCTAATCGATTGATAGTTAGGGATTATTCCCCATCAAAGGAGTTTCTCTTAATATTGAATATAGCAATCGCGATTTTTAAGATTTACCGCCATCAAACGGGTTTCTTTTAATTGTGAGCAATCGGTGATTTCAAACCTTAAATTCTTTGAGTATCGAAACTAACAATTGATTACGTGTGTGTCGGTGATTCTAAACTTCTATATCATTCTCATAATTGTAATCTCTAGAAATCCAACCTTAAATTCAGTGTTTTTAACACTTAGCTATTAATTTAATTTTCGCGCTTGTGTTTTTACAATCTTACCTCTCTATCGTATCATTCATCGCGTTTTAATTTACTATACTATTGTTAATTCGACTATTTGCCAAACATGATTGATCTTCAAACTGTTCCAACTCCTTGTGAGATCGACCTCGGAGTTACTTGCCGCTTCTTACAAAAGCGATTCGTACACTTGCGAGTATTTAATTTGTTCATCAAGTTTTTGGCACCATTGCCTGGGAGTTGGCGTTTCAATTTTGATCTTGTTTTGATAATAGTTGAATTGTTTTTCTAGATCATTTTTTCCGTTTTCATTATTTTCGATAAAGTCTAAAAATTCGCTCTAACTTCTCTTGTTTATGCTTGGTAGGAGATCGTTGGGAAACCCGATTCTTCCACCATATACGAGGTTCAAAGAATTAGAGCACCAAAAACAATAGCGCCATCATCAATGGAAAACGACGAGGAGATTCCGGATCTTGAAGAGCCCCAATTGCTCGAGGGAGAAAACATTTGTCAACCAAGACTTCCGTGATATGAGAATGTTGGGCACAATCAAGAAATACCCGAAGCTCAACAAGGGAGGTACTTTTATCCGAGACAACCACCCGTTGGAGTTCAATATGGAGCGAACTATTATCCAGGGCCTCAATATGGGATGAGAGCAAACTATAATATGCTGCAACAACCTCCGGTTGAGCATCTAATGCGGGACTATGCAAAGCCCGTGGTTAACACCGCCATCTCGTGCATCCAATTAACACCGACAGCAAGTAACTACCACATCAGTGGATTTCACATCGAGCAATTGCCCTCATTCCGCGGATTAGCACGTGAGGACCCATTGTCGTTCATCAGGGACTTCTATGTGGCGATTGAAAACTTCTCATTAAATGGGTTGAGTGAGGACCAACTAAGAATGAAGTGCTTCCCATATAAACTCAAGGATGTAGCGAAACAGTGGTTGATGACTTTAGCACCGGGCTCGCTAAGAACATGGGGTGATGTTTACGACAAATTCATCACCATGTATTTATCTCATTCGAAGACTACACATTTGAGAGACCAAATCTCTACATTCGGACAACAAGATGGAGAGGCATTTCACGACGCATGGGACCGATTCAAGATGCTCCTCATTTAATGCCCACACCATCACTATCCGCTTCAACTACTTAATCAATTCTTCTATGATGGATTGACTCAATATTGCCAAGGTGCAGTGGATAACGCAGCCGGTGGTTCATTTTGGGGGTTAACGGAGAGACAAGCTTATGATGTATATGAAACATTGGGAGCTAATTCTCAACAAAAAAGTATGCGTGTTCGCAGGGGAGTTGTGAACCAAGTAAGCGAGAAGGATGATATACAATCTAAAATCGATGAGTTAACGAAGGAACTAAGACAACTCAAGACTCAAAACAAATCTTCAAGCTCACGAGTTTGCGAAATTTGCGGGAGACCCGAACATGATGCTAATTATTGTCCACATACTTTTCTAGAAGAACAAACCGAACAAGTGAATTGGGCTATGGGACAAAGCACGGGAAGGCACGAGTGGGAGGAGAGGAGAAATAATTATGGCGGAAACACAAGAAACACACCTCTCACGAACACTTATCATCCTGGGCTAAAAAACCATTCGAATTTCTCATGGAGAAACAACAACCCGATGCCGTATGACACAAGCACCCAAGCCCAATACAACAGAGAAAATCGAGCCCAACAAACAATGCAAAGTGAACCACCTCCACAACAAAGGAACTCTCTTGAGGAGAGTATTATGGCATTCATTAAGGAAAGTAAAGAAAACCAAGTTGTGAACAATAAAAGGTTCGATTTTTTAGAAGCTTCGGTGAAGAAAATGGAGACTCAAATTGGGCAACTCGCTACCGATGCACACAGACAAGAAATGGGTAAACTATCAATTCAGCCCGAGCAATCTCAAGCTATCACCACCCTTCGGGGCGGTAAAGTGATATATAAGGAGGACCTAGAAAGCTTTGACATAGAAGTTCTTTTCGTGGAGAAAGAAGTTCCCACTGCAAACTTAGGAGTGGGTATTAATTTAACGCAAAAACCAATATACTCGCAACTAGGTTTGGGGGAGGTGACAGCCCCGATAAATTTCGTGATACCAAACATAGAAGAAACATCACCAACAAAAATCACGTCACTTATTCTTCAAGGAAGACATTTCATGGTGACGATGATAATTAAAATTGAAATGGTGATAAAAGCGCTCACAATGGCCATGGAACCACTATCCATATCCTGACGAAGGAAAATGAGCGAAAAATGATGAGCTATGTGGATGGACCTAACATGTTTCCATTTAATCCAGGATAGAAGAAGTTGAAGAGTCGAGGTAAAGACTATAAAAAAATGCTGTTTGGGAGGCAACCCAAGGGAGTTTTTAAATTTTTATCGCTTTTATTATTATTATTGCATTTATTTGTTTTTGTCTGTGGCGTGTGTAGGAAATCTAAAAAGGAGGTATTTATGGGAGGAAGAAGCCTAGCCTATTGAAAGTTGAGACCCGAGCACAAAAGCATGGTGCCCGCAATCAAAAAACCACACTTCTTAATCCGGTAGTTTTATTTTCCTTCATTTTAATTTGCATTTTGCATTTTTCCTGACTTAATATTTTGCTTGGAGACAAGCAAAGGTTTCGGTTTGGGGGTGCAACTTCTTTGATTTTTATTTGTTTTAGTTTGCATGATTTTTTTCCTCTTTTTCTTTTTTTTTTTTAATTTCTTTTCTTTATTTTTTCTTCTCGCATGATGTAGTAGTTAGATTGTAATAACCTCGTTAACTGTTGGGTATATGGATGATTAGTCGCGTTTGTACCTGACTCGTGGAGTTTAATAAATATAATTGATTGTTTGGCCTTGCGCGTGAATGTATAGTCTTGGTTACTTGATTTGATGTGGAAGGAATGAGTATGGTAGTCCAAAAGCCGTGAGTTCTTGTGCCTAATTGAACCGTTCACTTTTAGCGGTAAAATTCTTTCATGTGCGATTTCTCTTCTTATGGTTTGTATTATTTAGAACTTGCATAATTCTGTCGGATGGTGTGTGGATATTTACATACACGAGAAATGATTAGGGCTGCCCATTCTTTGTCTTGAACCTACTTATCTAAAAATACCCACCATTTCATATCAATATCCTTTGCTAGCCCAATTGAGCCTTTAGCCGTATTTTTGTTCGAAAAACCCGCATCTTATAGCTCCATATACAAAACCCATAACTTACCCAAGTATTGGTCCTCGTAAGAGCATGAGAGGGTATATTTGAAAAACGAATGTGTGCAAAGTTTGTGGTGTATAGAGCCAAAAAATTTCTCTCCCGTTCCCCTGAAAATAATAAGCCCCACAAAAAAAAATGATCCTAATAATAATAGTGGGATAGAAAAGATAGGGGAGGATAGGAGTGAGCCCAAGAAAAACAAAAGGGAAGTCGTTGAGTTGTGAGAAATAGGCCAACATCAAAAGAATTGCGCTTAATTAGGCCTAATATATATATATATATATATATATATATATATATATGCGAGAATTGAAGTAGAATGATCAATCTTGCTTTGAGGGTTTATTTTATATATGTGAGGATCGTATATGCTCTACTTGGATTGAACTTGTAACTACTTGCCAAATTTTCCCAACGTAAGCCACAACCCCGTTATAACCAAAATTAAGACCCCATGACTCGTGTTTTGTGAATATTCATGCGTTTCATGAAGAAAAGAAGTGCAAGCATATAGTAGAACTTTCCATTCGAATCGAGTTGAGCGTATTGACCTATCTAAACACTTGAGAGATGAGTGAATCAATAAAATTCTGTGAGAGACTACTAAGACTTGTTTTCTTGCATGTTCGATTAAGTGCCATTGCTGTCCATTCATTTGTGAGTTTATGCTTCCATGACGAATTATGAGACTTTATGATACTTTTACATTCCTGATTGATTGTACGTATACCCGATGATTAACTTGATTATTCAAGCCTACTCGTTTTCTTTGTCGTGTGTTTTATTTCTTTTCGCTTGGGGACAAGCAAAGGTTTAGGTTTGGGGGGATTTGATGAGTCGATCTTTGATCGTCTCATTCTATTCTATTGAGTCGTGCTTTTATTTGTTTTTAAGTGTTTTTGTTCTTTTTATGCTTGGTATGTTGTGTTTTTATTTTGTAGGTAGCCGGACGAAGATTGTGGTGAAATAGGTGCTTTTATGGCCAATATTGAAGTTTATGACGATCAAGAGCAAGTCGGGAGCGAGAACATGGCTTAAACGATGAAGATTGAAGCAATGTCGGTCGTACTTTCTAATTTCCAGATTTATCACTTCGAATTAGGATGTGTTCTCTATATGTATGGATCCTCGTGAAATCAGCTTCGCAACGGTATATTATATCTAAATTCTGAAGTGTATTGAGGGAGATATGGCTTCAAGACCACGGCCTCACAGTCCGGACCACGTCCGGATCACGATCCAAATTCAGACTGCACCCGGACCGCGGTCCCAAATTCAGACCACGCAGCAGCACCCAGCCAAAACACTCAGACCGCGGTCCCAACCTCCTAGACCGCGATCCACCCCCTGTTTGTGCAGAAAATGCGATTTTCTGCACTTTTCTCGATTTTTGACGGGTATATAAGGGAAAACCCTATACACAACTCCACCCAAGCCACAAAACTCGATTCAAACTCAGTTTTTTTTATCAATTTTGAGTGTTCTAAACTTGGAGAGATACATTTTGTGAGAGATATTCATAACTTGTAAGAAGATTTGTTGTTTTTGAAGGAAGAACATCAAACCTTCCGGGGATTCGATTTCGTTTTTGCAAGGGAAGATTTCTACCATGTTTTATTCTATGATTTTTGCTATTATTGTGGAAATTATCATGAGTAGCTAATCTTATCGTATGGGTTTTTAGATTGAACCACACATGTTCCCGATTGTTAGTATTGATTGATTTTCCGGGTATGAGTTTGGGTTTATTCCTCTTTTGTTGTTCTATCATTTTGCTCGGTGTTCTTGATAATATTGTGCACGAATATTGTTTATACAAAAGAGAAATTAGGATTTAGATCATCAAACCTTGATTCTAAGTTGCTAATATTGAGATATACGAGGGTTTTTATCGGTCTTCGCCATTAAACGGTCCGGTAGAAGTGATTGTGAATGTTCTTGAGCTTTTTCCGCGACCTTTTAGCGATTTACCTCATCAAAAGTAGTCATCTAATCGATTGTTAATTAGGGATTCTTCCCCATCAATGGAGTTTCTCTTATTATTGAATAGAGCAATCGCGATTTTTAAGATTTACCTCCATCAAACGGATTTCTCTTAATTGTGAGCAATCAGTGATTTCAAACCTTAAATTCGTTGAGTATCGAAACTAACAATTGATTACGTGTGTGTCGGTGACTTTAAACTCCCATATCATTCTCATAATTGTTATCTCTAGAAATCCAACCTTAAATTCGGTGTTTTTAACGCTTAGCTATTAATTTAATTTTCGCGCTTGTGTTTTTACAATCTTACCTCTCTATCGTATCATTCACCGCGTTTTAATTTACTATACTTTTGTTAATTCGACTATTTGCCAAACATGATTGATCTTCAACCTATTCCAACTCCTTGTGAGATCGACCTCGGAGTTACTTGCCGCTTCCTACAAAAGCGATTCGTACACTTGCAAGTTTTTAATTTGTTCATCAATCCTAACTTTGCTAAGGAAACTCGAAATGTTCGTTTAGGGATATCAACAGATGGGTTTAATCCTTTTGGTAATTTGACCACAAACCGGAGTTGTGGCCAGTAACTCTTGTCCCGTACAATCTCCCCCCTTCTTTATGCATGAAAAAACAATTCTCCAAGTTATCTCTTCTGATACCTGGCCCAAAAGCACCAAGCAATAACATTGATGTTTATCTTGCACCACTCGTAGAAGAACTTACTGAGTTGTGGGTAGAAGGAGTTAAAGCATACGACTCAAGCAAGCAAGAGGAGTTCACGTTGAAGGCTATGCTTGTAATACCCATACTTTTTATTAATTGTTTGACCTTGTCGTTCTTCTTATATTGTCGCTCTGTAAACTCTGTGTGATGTTGTCGATATTATTATAGAGTTTCGTAATTTGTTTAGATCATGATCGTGTTGTTTAGACCGTGTGGAAGTGTTCCATGTCAGAGAGATAGCGCACGCTAGGCCTAGGCTAACGCACGCTAATTCTTCTTCAGTAGCGCATGCTAGCCTTGAGCCGTAGCGCACGCTAAGGGACCAGCCAGGTCAAAACCAGTAACTCATCCTGCTCTCTGGACTAACAATTAGCGCACGCTAGGAATTAGCTAGCGCACGCTATTAATGATCAGTAGCGCACGCTAATACGTCCGTAGCGCACGCTAACAGGCTAGGTCGGCAGAGGCAGTGAAGTTGTCAGGTTGTCTGGACTATCAGGTAATGTACGCTAGGCTTTGGCTAGCGCACGCTATAGGTGCTGTGTAGCACACATTAAGCTATCACGGTAACATACGCTAAGACTCGAGCAGGGCAGAGGGCAGTAGGTTTTGGACTGTAATTTCTGGACACCATTTTCGGCTAGCGCACGCTAAAGGAAGGCGATTAGCTCATGCTAACGAGGCCGACAAAAGCCACTGGACTACCCGGTGACCTCGCTAGCGCACATTAATATTAGAGGCGTAGCGTGCCCTAGACTGGGCGAGTATATATTGGACAGTTGACTTCCATTTCGTCATTTTTCTCATTCTTCTCACTTTTCAGATCGAGAGCAGCAGGTTTCGGAGATTTGGAGAGTTCGAAGGCGATCTTTCTTCAGATATCAACATCTTTGGTTGGAGAACAAGGATTTCACAACATCTAATCTATTCCATCTTCTAAATCAAGGTAAAAATCCTTAGAACCCTAATTTTTGGGAATTATGGGGTTTTTCTTAGATTCGTCCGATTTATTCATTTTGAAGCTTGAGAACCTTGAGATTATGATGTATCTATCCCATATACATGCTTTCCTACGATGTTACGGTTTGGTTTGGGCCGTGTTCGTACTTGTGAGGGTTTGGGTGATTTTCCAACCTCTAGTTGTTTACCCTTGTATTTTCGTGAATCATAGACGGGTTTCGGGAGTTTCTTCGTGAGTTATCAGTATGGATTATTGATTATCATATCCCTTACGAATCGTTTAGGTACCGGAAGAGCATTCTTGGACCTACCGAACTCATACTCTTTTCCATTCGATTTCTCGATGTCTCAAAGGCAAGTATATATTTATGATTATACATTCTCGACTTTGAAAGTAATATATATGAATGGAATGTTTATTTATATCCACTCTGAGATGGGCCGACGGGTCCTCTGAGGGTTTCGTAGCCTCTGGTGCGATTCCACGGATCATATGAGTTAACCACTCTGGGATGGACCGACGAGTCCTCTGAGGGTTCCGTAGCCTATGGTGCGGTTCCACGGTTGATCATGTATGTATTGATGTGATGCTATGAGATTTAGTTATTCCGGAATACTAGTCTTGAATTGATGAATTGACGGTTACCTTTACTTTATTGTCGAGGAGTAGTGTATTTCATATTTCATATATTTGCACTAGCTATTCGACGGCTAACCCCTTTATGGGGGAAATACTTTTTATGTATTTCAGGTTCCAGGAGAGCGGACAGGCAGGTATCGGGTCGGCACGAAGATGATTGGAAAGCGTGATACTGTGTTTTACCTCCGGTTGTATTTTATGTTCTCTCACCCAGTGTTGTTGTACTGGAGTGGTTATTGAATACTCGAGTATTGTGTTCGGGTTTTCTTTGATGTTCCGGCATGTGTTGCCGAGGTATTGATTTTGTGTTATGATGTCTTTGGATACATTGGATATGGTTGAATACCCTTCGTATTGTTCTTCATTTCATTGTATGTAGACCTTCTCGGTCAAAAATTTATAGTTCCGCATATGTTTAGCCTTGTGGGTCCCACGGCGGGGCTCACGGTGCTGTAATATTCCCTGAATAACTTGGGTGTGTTACAGAATATGGTATCGGAGCTTAGGTCTATGGATACCTAGGCTATCGGTCTTTTGGGTTGATTGAGTCATCGTTTGTCTACAGTATCACTACTTTGCCATCATCACAGTGCGACTTCTATTTTTAGTATTTTGAGAATCGGTCACTTCGGTGATGTGCGATTGCATTGTACTTACGTGCCTTGTGTGTTCTTTAGTATGTTAGCTGGTAGGGGACGAGGCCGTGGTCGTGGCCGTGGACGAGGACATGGCGCGGCCGCTTCCCTCAGTTCCGTTGTGGGGTCGACCAACCCCATCCTATCTAACTCGGTGCATCCTGACACCGAAAGTCAGCACGACCAGTCGACTAGCCAGGGGAACAGCGCGGACGTTGGAGTTGCGAATGTACTTCAACAATTGGCTAACTAGATGACCATTTTGGCCCAAGCCGTTCAGTTGAACAATCCGAACCCAACAACGGGTGCCTTGTTGCAAAATGTCATCCGTATGCACCCTCCACAGTTTGGCGGTGCCACAGACCCGTTAGGTTGGGAGGATTGTCCCGAAGCGAGGAAAGTACCGATTGCTCAGTATTTCCTCACCAAGGAGGCTGCTAAGTGGTGGAAAGTCATCAAGCCACAGGATCGTGTTGCTACGTGGGATGAGTTTAAAGAACTTTTGGAGGCCGAGTTTTGTCCTTGGCCGGTGCGAGAAGGCCGAATTCGAGCCTTTTTCGAGGCTAAACCGCATAATATTCCCGTTTCACAGGCAATCATGGAGTAAAACCAACAATTAATCCATGTGAAGGATCAAGTGCGAAACGAGCATGATAAGATCCATTACTTTGATATGCGGATGAATATGGACTTACGGCGGTACATGGCCGGATTTTATTGCACCACGTTGAAGGAATATCAGGACAGAGCTTTGGTCCATGACTTGTTAAGCCCCGATAGTGACACCAACGAAGAACCGAAGAAGCAGAAGATCGCGAGAAATTTTTCTGGCTCTAAGAGTGGCAACTTCCAGAGGTCACAAATGACTAACCGTTCCGCTGGACAGTCGTCACATTCTCCTAAGGAAAGAGGGGTTTTCGTTCTGCACCGGGCACCACAACTCGCACGGTGACTTGCTATAATTGTAGTCGTCCAGGCCACGTTAATTTGGAATACAATTTCTCACCATTGAAGTGTCACACGTGCGGACAGATGGGATATAGGGCGGCTTATTGTTCCAAACCAAATCAGAATTTGGACACTCGAGCTTCTGCCCCAGCGCCACTTGATCAAGGCGTGAATCAGCGGCAATCTTTTGGTCAGTCTCAATAGAATTACGGTAGAGGCCGGGGACGGGGTCAGAACGCTGGAGGGGGGAACTCTAGCGTCGGTTCGGTACAACCAAGAGTCTATGAGATGCTTCGAATAGATGAACCCGACACAGCGGTGGCCTCAGGTACCATTCATATTTTATCTCATCCAGTTCGTGTACTTTTTGATATGGGTGCTACCCATTCTTTCATTTCCTTGGAGCGTGTACGCCGTTTGAATATAACTTGTATGACTGTTTGCGATCCCTTCATTGTGAAACTACCTAGCAGGGATAGAATTGTGGGGAACCGGGAGATTAAAGATTTCCGTGATTATATCCGGTATAGATTGGTTATCGAATTTGATTGTAGTTGATATGGAAGACGAGGACGTGATCCTCGGTGAGGATTGGCTTGATAGTCACCAAGCAATTATGAATTACCGTACCAAGGTTATCACCATGATGACTAAAGAAGGATCCAAGTACTCATTTTTGGGACGTAAGTCGGGCTAATCTAAGTTACTTATTAGTGCCATAAAGGTCGTAAAACTTTTGAATAAAGGTTGTACGGGTTATTGGTGTTACACTTTGAAGACGGAAGGGAAGGAAGTCGATTTCTCTTCGATTCCGGTTGTTAATGAATATCCCGATGTTTTCCCGGACTATCTCCCGAGATTACCGCCAGATCGGGAGATAGAATTTTTTGTGGACTAAGAGCCGGATGCGGCTCCAATTTCTAAGGCACCATATGGAATGGCACCTTCCGAGATGCAAGAATTAAAAAGTCAGTTGGGAGAACTACTGGAGAGAGGGTACATCAGACCGAGCGCTTCGTCTTGTGGCGCGCCTGTCCTTTTTGTGAGAAAGAAAGATGGTTCACTACGTTTGTGCATCGACTACCGTGAGCTGAACAAAGTGACCATCAAGAACAAGTATTCTTTGCCTCGTATAGATGATTTATTTGATCAGTTGCAGGGGGCCGCAGTTTTCTCGAAAATTGATTTGAGATCAGGGTACTATCAACTCAGGGTGAGAGAGTCCGATGTTCCGAAGACTGCATTTCGGACGAGATATGGGCATTATGAATTTTTAGTTATGCCTTTTGGTTTAACTAATGCACCGGCAGTATTCATGCAGTTAATGAACAAGATATTCATCGAGTACCTCGACAGGTGTGTGGTCGTCTTTATTGACGACATTTTGATCTATTCTCGAGATAAAGAGGAACATGCCCGACACTTACATTTGGTACTAGATATTTTGAGAACCGAGCATCTCTATGTAAAATTCTCAAAATGTGAGTTCTGGTTGGAAGAAGTTATGTTTCTCGGCCACGTGATCTCGGCCGAAGGGGTTCGTGTAGACCCGCAGAAGATTGAGGCAGTGCTAGATTGGGCACCACCTAAAAATATTAAGGAAGTTCGTAGCTTTTTGGGCCTTATTGGGTATTACTGTCGGTTTGTCGAGGGGTTCTCGAAGCTCACTCGTCCGCTTACGAAATTACGCCAGAAGATAGAAAAGTTTGTTTGGACGGATGAGAGACAACAGAGTTTCGATGAGCTGAAGAGACGTTTGACTTCAGCGCCGATTCTAGCTTTTCCACATGGTAGTGAGGGATTTGCAGTTTATAGTGACGCTTCGGGTCAAGGTCTTGGCTGTGTGCTTATGCAGCATGATAAGACGATAGCTTTTGCGTCACGACAACTAAAGCCATATGAGATGAATTATCCTACTCACGATTTGGAGTTGTCCGCAATTGTCTTCACACTCAAGATTTGGCGACATTATTTGTATGGTTCTCCGTGTCTGAGTTATACTGATCACAAGAGCCTGAAGTATATTTTTAGTCAGAAAGAGCTGAACATGAGACAGAGACGTTGGTTGGAATTGATAAAGGATTACGATTTGGAAATACTTTACCACCTAGGAAAAGCCAATGTTGTCGCAGATGCTTTGAGCCGCAAATCGGCATCGCTTCAAATGCTCGAGGTTCTTACGTCTCAGGCGAAGATTCATCAGGATTTAATTGAGCAAGGAATAGAAGTTTGGCTTCAACGAGTACAAGGACAGTTGTGTACTCTAGAAATTACTTCATCCTTAGTTGACGACATCACAAGGAAACAGTGGAGTGACCCGATGATCTCTCAACTGAAGGAAGATGTAATTAAAGGAAAAGCCCCTGGCTTTATGGTTCACGAGGATAGTATTCTGAGATTTCAGGGTAGACTTTGTGTTCCGAATGATCTAGAGTTGTGGCAGAGAATTTTTAGAGAAGCCCATGCTACGCCTTACTCAATCCACCCAGGAACGAGTAAGATGTACAAAGACTTGAAACGAAATTTTTGGTGGAATAACATGAAGAAGGATGTCACGGAATTTGTACTACGGTGCTTGACGTTTCATCAAGTCAAGATCGAACATCAATGACTGGCGGGGTTGTTGAAGCTGCTCCCCATTCTCGAGTGGAAGTGGGAAGATATCTCTATGGACTTTATCACGGGCATGCCGATAACTGGAACCGGAATGAATATGATTTGGGTGATCGTCGATCGGTTGACCAAGTCTGCACACTTCTTGGGTATTAAGGATACTTGGGGACAGGAGAGATTGGCTCGAACTTTTATAGCTGAGATCATAAGATTGCACGGTGCCCCCAAAACCATTGTTTCGGATCGAGACGGTAGTTTCGTATAGCATTTTTGGCAGGCCATTCATCAGGCTTTGGGTACCGAGTTGAGATTGAGCACGACCTTCCATCCCCAGTCAGACGGTCATACGGAGAGGACGATTCAGACATGGGAAGATATGTTGCGGGCTTGTGCCCTAGACTGGAGTAACGATTGGGAGCTTCATTTGCCATTGACCGAGTTTGCCTACAATAATAGTTGGCATGCGTCGATCAAAATGGTACCATTCGAGGCACTTTATGGTAGGCGATGTATATCGCCATTATGTTGGGACGAGGCTTTGGAGTTAATCGGAACGGAAACGGATATGTTGATGGAGACTAAGGAAAAGATTTATATTATCCGAGACCGGTTGCTGACTGCCCAGAGCTGTCAGAAATCTTATGCTGATACTCGTCGTCGACTTTTGGAGTTCGAAGTGGGGGATCATGTTCTACTCAAGGTGTCGCCGACCAGAGGGGTTTTCCGCATCGGGAAAAAGGGAAAACTTAGTCCAAGGTATATCGGACCTTTTGATATTTTGGACAGGGTTGGAGATTTAGCTTATCGCTTGGCGTTGCCTCCAGCTTTGAGTCACGTCCATAGTGTTTTTCATGTGTCTCAGTTGAGAAAGTACGTGCTGGATCCGAGTCATGTTATCGACTATAGTGAGATTGACGTAGCCGAGGATATTACCTTCCCGGAGAGACCCGTGAAGATCCTTGAACGTCGCGAGAAACAACTTCGGCATAAGATCATTCCACTGGTTAAAGTGCAATGGTCTAGACATGGAGTCGAGGAGGCGACTTGGGATACGGAAGAGAAGCTGCGGTCCGAGTATCTTGAACTTTTTATTTCTTAAATTTCGGGACGAAACTTTTTTTTAGAGGGGGAGAATGTAATACCCATACTTTTTATTAATTGTTTGACCTTGCCGTTCTTCCTATATTGTCGCTCTGTAAACTCTGTGTGATGTTGTCGATATTATTATAGAGTTTTGTACCTTGTTTGGATCATGATCGTGTTGTTTAGACCTTGCAGAAGTGTTCCGGGTAAGAGAGATAGCGCACGCTAGGCCTAGGCTAACGCACGTTAATTCTTCTTCAGTAGCGCACGCTAGCCTTGAGCCGTAGCGTGCGCTAAGGGACCAGCCAGGTCAGAACCAGTAACTCATCCTGCTCTCTGGACTAGCAATTAACGCACGCTAGGAATTAGCTAGCGCACACCATTAATGATCAGTAGCGCACGCAAATACGTCCGTAGCACACGCTAACGGGCTGGGTCGGCAGAGGCAGTGAATTTGTCAGGTTGTCTGGACTATCAGGTAATGTACGCTAGGCTTCGGCTAGCGCACGAGCTATCACGGTAGCGTACGCTAAGACTCGAACAGGGCAGAGGGCAGTAGGTTCTGGACTCCAATTTTTAAACATCATTTTCGGCTAGCGCACACTAAAGGAAGGCGATTAGCGCACGCTAACGGGGCCGACAGAAGCCACTGGATTACCCGGTGACCTCACTAGTGCACGCTAATATTAGAGGCGTAGCGTGCGCTAGACTGGGCGAGTATATATTGGACAGTTGACTTTCATTTCGTCATTTTTCTCATTCTTATCACTTTTTCGATCGAGATCAGTGGGTTTCGTAGATTTGGAGAGTTCGAAGGCGATCTTTCTTTAGATATCAACATCTTTGGTTGGAGAACAAGGATTTCACAACATCTAATCAATTCCATCTTCTAAATCAAGGTAAAAATCCTTAGAACCCTAATTTTTGGGAATTTGGGGGGTTTTCTTAGATTCGTCCGATTTATCCGTTTTGAAGCTTGAGAACCTTGAGATTATGATGTATCTATCCCGTATACATGCTTTTCCTACGATGTTATGGTTTGGTTTGGTCCGTGTTCGTACTTGTGAGGGTTTGGGTGATTTTCCAACCTCTAGTTGTTTACCCTTGTATTTTCGTGAATCGTAGACGGGTTTTGGGAGTTTCTCCGTGAGTTATGAGTATGGATTATTAATTATCATATCACTTACGAATCATTTAGGTACCGAAAGAGCGTTCTTGGACCTACCGAACTCATACTCTTTTCCATTCGATTTCTCGATGTCTCAAAGGCAAGTATATATTTATGATTGTACGTTCTCGACTTTGAAGGTAAGATATATGAATGGCATGTTTAATTATATCCACTCTGGGATGGGCCGACGAGTCCTCTGAGGGTTTCATAGCCTCTGGTGTGATTCCACGGATCATATGAGTTAACCACTCTGGGATGGACCGACGAGTCCTCTGAGGGTTCCGTAGCCTCTGGTGTGGTTCCACGGTTGATCATGTATGTATTGATGTGATGCTATGAGATTTAGTTATTCCGGAATACTAGTCTTGAATTGATGAATTGACGGTTATCTTTACTTTATTGTCGAGGAGTATTGTATTTCATATTTGATATATTTGCACTAGCTATTCGACGGCTAACCCCTTTATGGGGGAAATACTTTTTATGTATTTCAGGTTCCAGGAGAGCGGACAGGCATGTATCGGGTCGGCACGAAGATGATGGGCAAGCGTGATACTGTGTCTTACCTCCGGTTGTATTTTATGTTCTCTCACCTGGTGTTGTTGTACTGGAGTGGTTATTGAATACTCGAGTATTGTGTTCCGGTTTTCTTTGATGTTCCGGCCTGTGTTGCCGAGGTATTGATTTTGTGTTGTGATGTCTTTGGATACATTGGATATGGTTGAATACCCTTCGTATTGTTCTTCATTTCATTGTATGTAGACCTTCTCGGTCAAAAATTTACAGTTCCACGTATGTTTAGCCTTGTGGGTCCCACGGCAGGGCTCACGGCGCTGTAATATTCCCTGAATGACTTGGGGGTGTTACAATGCTATTATAGGTAATACCCGACTTTCCTACATATGGGACCTTATCAGTGTGCAATGTTCATGGATACTTTGGTTGTCCTATATGCGGCGAAGAAACTGAGTCGGAGTGGTTAGAGAAGACTAAGAAAATGTGTTATCACACTCGCATAAGATTTTTGCCTCAAAATCACAAGTTTAGATTTGATAAAACCAATTTTTTGCCGACTGGGATTGAGATGAGGCCACCTCCTAGAAGACTTTTTGGTGTGGAAATTGAAGCCAAGACAACAAGGTATGGTTTTGTCCCTAAAGGGAAAAAACCTAAGTGCGTACGTCGAAAACGTAAAAGAGATGAAGAAGAGTCTGATAAGAAGAAGGCATGGGCAAGGAGATCTTTGTTATTTGACTTGCCATATTGGAAGGAACACTCAGTACGACATGTGATAGATGTGATGCACTTGGAGAAAAATGTAATTGAGCATCTCGTGAGCACATGTCTAGATGGTACTCACTCGAAAGATAATGAAAGAGCGCGACAAGAACTTCATACAATGAATAGACAAAAATGGTTATGGTTGATAAAAGAGTCTGTAGATGGCAAAAGTAATATGTCTGGCAAAAGTAATATGCATGTTGGTGCATTTACTTTGAACAACGGTGAAAGGAAAATTTTTCTCGACACGTTATATGATTCAAAATTTCCTTCTAAATATTCTGGTAATTTGCGGAGGGTCGTGAATTATGCCACACATGATCTGAAACAATGTAAGTCTCACGATTGGAACGTGATCATGCAACTTGTACCATTATTGTTTAAGCATTGTTTTTCAAAGCATAAGGATTTACGAAGGGCAATAATGCAAATAAGCTTGTGTTTAACCTTATTGTGTGAAAAGGTTGTCAACAGAAACCACATAATTGCTGCCAAATTATCTCTTGTTGAGGCTACTTGTGTTTTGGAGAAACATTTCCCTCCTGCGTTCTTTGACATAAGCATCCACCTCTTAGTACATTTATGTGATGAATCGTTACTATGTGGGCCTGTTAGATATCGTTGGATATACCCTTTTGAAAGGTAAATCCTATTTCTCCAATTTATGTATAGTGACTTTACTTGAATCATATTTCCCCAACTAAACTGAATTAAAATTTAGGCTAATGAAGACCTATAAGGATTACGTGAAGAATACTAGGTATATCGGAGGGTCCATTGCGGAGGCATATATAACAGAAGAAGCGTCTTTATATGCATCGCAATATATTCCCAAAACAAAAGATGTTGACGTTGAGGTTTTTAACGAGTTTATAGAGGATAAATCTATAGGCAAGGGCAAGCGAATGACGTTAACAGACGTACAGTATGAACAAGTAGCTCGGTATGTTCTAGATACATATGATGAAGTGGATGAATGGAAAGAGTAAGTATCATTAACCTAAATCTCTTTTTCAACATTTTAAATTGAACTCCACTAAACTGTGTCTAAACCACCATAGGAAATATAATATGTCTATATGTGTCATTAACAAAAAGGAGTTCAAAATACCAACTCTGAATTTCGGTATTGGCTAGTTAATGAGGTAAATTTGACATTAGTTGTTTTATTTATTTTTTATTACATATGACAAATGTGCAGATTTGATCACTTGAAATTGTGATTTCAGTTAATCAAAATTGGTGATGTCACATCTAAGCTTGCACGGTTAGCTAACGGCCCTAGTTTTCATGCTCAAGAATTGGAAAAATATCGCCTTAACGGTTTTGTATTTGCTCCTAAAAGGCGCGAGCAAACATCTGTAGGAAAACAAAACAGCGGGATCTCCATGAAAGCTCTCACATTATGCTGAACTAGTAGAAAAGACAAAAATATGCTTGAAGCAGAGATTACTTATTATGGGGTTATAGAACAAATACTTGTTCTGGATTATTCAAGTTTCAAGGAAGTGGTATTCTATTGTGATTGGGTTAAAGTGGAGGACAAGAGTGCTCATAAGATTGATCCGGCAACAAACTTGATACTTGTAGATTTGACAAAAATGAAGAGTAAAGGTAGTATGAACGATGAACCATTTGTTTGCTCTTTCCAAAATATTAAGCAAGTCTTTTACTCCAAGTATATCAATAACGGAGAGTGGTCTGTGGTAAACCATTCACCAAGGCGTATAACAAGTTCAATATATGACTTGGAGGCTCCTACTAAATTTCAATCAGCTCTGGACGATAACCCTAACTTGCGTCTATTTCTAGATAATTTAGTTGAATAAGCTAGTTCCCTTTTTCCCTAGTGTTTTTACTGTTTTGTAAGCTCAAATAATTTTCTATGTTTGTAATATCTATACACTTTATTGCTTTGAGCACGGTCGGTCACTTCTGAGGTTGCCGCCCATTATTTTGCTAGAAGATTGACCGGTGAGGGGGTCACTTTGAGGCCAAAAAAGATGATTGCAGAGATGCGTAGGGAGTACGGTATCGACATTCCATATAGTTTTGCTCTCTGGACGAGGAATATAGTGATAGAGAATACATATGGTGGCTTTGATGAGTTGTATCAGAGGATCCCATATTATCTGTATTTGTTGATATAGCGTAATCCAGGGACGATTTATGATTTGCAGACGACTCGTGAGGGGGTGCTTTGCCATATGTTTGTTGCACTCGGACAGAGTATTATGGCATTTGATATGTGCCTTTGGCCGGTGATTATAATTGATTGGACCCACCTGAAGGGAATGAATAAAGAAACTTTATTTGCGGTAGTCATATTTGATGGGAACGAGCAAGTATTTCCTCTTGCAGTTGGTCTCGGTCCGATAGAGAAAGACGAGTCGTGGACTTATTTTCTGTATAACCTGCGCAGATGCTACAATCCTATGGAAGATTTACTAATTGTGAATGACCAACATAAGGGCATTCATAATGTTGTTCGAGCCGTCTATCCGAATGCATTCCACGGATTGTGCTATCACTATCTTGCAAAAAATATGACCTCCTACGGTGTTCATGTTGTAGGACTCTTTAGAACTGCTGCCTACACGCATCGTGAAGAAGTTTGAAAACTACTTTTTGAAACTACATATTGAAAGCCCTAATGGGGCTCACACAGGTGCCTTTCAGAAATTAGGCCAGAGAAGTGGGTTAGGTCAAAGTGTCTGGTACGATGCTATAACTTCTTGACATCCAATGCTGTTGAATGCTTTAATAATCGTATGTTGTGGGAGAGGCGTTTACCTGTTTGCTCGTTACTTGAGATATTTTGCCTAATTTTAGATAATTAGTTTGATGAGAAGCGGGGAGAAGCTACATCAAGAGACCACGAGTTGACAACGCACACTTTTGAAAAGCTCTCAACTCTGTGCAAGCCATTTAGACTCTTACTGTTCGAGCTACCACCCCACTTATTTATAAAGTCAAAGAAAACAAAGTTTCTTATGAGGTCGACCTTCGGACCTGGACATGTTGTTGTCGGGAGTTTGGTTTGGATAAGATTCCATGTCGTCGGGCTATTGCCACTACAAGGTGATTATTTTGCTCTAATGTGCACATCATTCAATGTTTTTGTCTATGTGTATGACATATTTGCTTATTGTAACAGGCGCACTGGTAATAGTTTGTCTGTATATGATTTCGTTAGTCGTTATTTCAAGCAACAAGGCCTTAGGGAGACTTATAAGGAGCATATTAATCCTATCCCACATCCTGATGAGTGGAATGTCCCACCGGAGATCTCATCCATCGTTTGCTTACCTCCAGAGGAGGTATGACAAGCCGACCAACCAAGAATGAGTCACGCACAGTCCGCTGTTGAAAATTTGGCTGCAGGTAGACGGCCTCAGGTGTGCGGTAGGTGTAAGGGAACCGACAACAATAAAAAAAGATGGTGTGGATTTGAATATCCCTCCAGAAGAAACTCAAGAAATGGATGAACAAACGAGGCAAAGGCACCGACAGAAGAAGAGGTGTAGCATTTGTCATCATGATGACCATGACATAAGGGGATGTTCATACCATGAAACTTAAATTGCTTACGTATTTTGATATTTGTGACTATCTAGCAATAATCATGTCATGATATTTTGATCCTCGATGGACTATGTATTGATCCATTATTCCGATTATAAGTTGAAATGAAATGCATAATTTTATCTCTATTTTCTTTATCTTTGAATTTAAATTTAAGTGTTCAAATATGTAAATAAAATAAAGGTGAATATGGAGGCATACATTAACCATAACAAAGTAGCTCAGTTTAAAGAGCAATAGTTTACACCAAAAGCATATAACTTTACATAACAAAAGTTCATCACTGTGACCATAACAACTATAATTCATCACCATCACACCAAAATATCTAAGATTAACTTAATATGAGTACACTTTTGTGACTATGGATATAAAGGAATATGAATAGAAGATCCACAAGCAAACAACCAAAAATGAATATAATAGTTTTTTTTAAGGAAGTCACGGATTAGTGAATACTAGTGATATTACAGAAATTAAAGTTTTGAATCAACTATAGATACTAAAGTACTTAAATATAACAAACTAGATGCACATAATTATACAGATAAGACAAAGGGAAAATAAAATATAAAAAGCATATATCATGATATGACCAGATGTAACACAAAGGAAGTGTTCATTACTGTATTGAAAACATGTACCGTCATTATTCTTTTAATATTATATGACTATGTAACTTAATAAATGAATCAAATGGAAAGAAATTTATAACACTTAATAAAGATGTCAATTATAAAATTTCTAACAATACTGAGAATCATTATAATAAACACATTGTCATGTAAATGCATATATGTTACCAATTGCCCTATTTTCTCTTTAACATATTGTTTTTGAATAGAAATGAATAATTATAAAATAACCCCATAAGGTTTCAACATGTAATATATAAAACAAATTCAGTAGGTGATCTACTAAATAAGTTCAGACCATGATAATAAAGTGATTAAAATAAGAGCTTGGTATAAACTTCAAAGCATGGCTATGAAAAATAACATACATACATCTTTTGAAACATACATGTAGGTTTTTACATGAAGTCACATGGACACTTAAATTTTTAAATTAGACTAATTAGTATCACTGTCTAAAAATTTGGTGGTAACATAATCATATATGCATATCTAACACATGCAGACCATAATATGTGATAGTACTAAAGACCATATAGTATGTAGATACATCCTTTTATTATTACCTTAGACTGTGATATTTGATTTTGGAACGACTTTCAGTAAACCTTTATCCTTCCAGTGTTGTTCTCGTGTAGATCCTTCACTTATCGATCGTGCTGATAACGTGTTGTGTAATATAATATATATATATATATATATATATATATAGAGAGAGAGAGAGAGAGAGAATAAGATAAAGCTAGATAATAGAAAGGAGGGAGATCATTTTTATTCATATATCTAGACCTGGCAAAATAGGCCCAGGCCGCGAGGCGGCCCGCCGTTTTGGGCGGGCATTGGGCTTCATATTTTTGGCCCAAAAAACCGGGCCTTTTGGCCGGCCAGTTGGCCCGGGTGGGGCCCGGCCCGCGGCCCAGCTTGATTTTTTTTTTTTTTTTATATTTATGTTATATGTAATTATAATATTTAAAATTTTTTCTTATTTGTTAGATTAGATTACATCTATATGTTAATTATTGATGTAGTTTTATTTTTTATGGGACTTTGTGATTACTTTGTAGTATCTCATATCAATAAGAATATTATTTTATGATTTTTATAAGAAAGTAGTAGTGATAAATGAAATGATGATCAAATAAAAATATTTATATATTTGTCTTTTGATTGTGGTAGTGTAGTAAATAATATAATTATCAAATAAAAATAATTCTACATTTATTTAATTGATTGTGATAGTATAGTGAATAATATAATAATTACGGATCGAAAAATATTTCTATAATTATTCAGAAATAATATTTCAAAAAAAAAAATCGAGGCTCAGCGGTAGGCCGCCTTGGCGCCACGGGCCTAATATTTTTGGCCCAAAAAAAACCGGGCCTTTTTGGCCCGGCCCAGATTTGGCCCGCCCGTTTTTTGCCCGGCCCGTTTGGGCCGAGCCCGCCCGTTTGCCAGGTCTACATATATCTAACAAGTTACAAGTTAGGCTTTATATAGCCTCTCCAAATATAAGTTACAATGCAAATGAAAAGTCAAGGGGTGTGTATATTAATGGTGAAAGTTGAAAGGCCAAGAGTCATACAATATTACATAACATATATGATTTATTGACGGGAATCTTTTTTCCCCTCCTCAACCTACTAATAATGGTAAAAATACTAAAATAATCTTTTTACTTATAATTGTTATTTTGTGATGATGATGTGCACGCTATGGAGAAACGCCATATTTGTTATCCCGTTCAATGATCAAAGTAAATATAGAATAGAGTACCCACGGAAATATGTTGCTCATATGGAGAGAAGCCAAATTTATTATTCCGTTCAAGGATCAAAGCAAATATGGAACCAAGTACCCGTAAGATTTTATTAAAGTTTTCGTTTTTCAATCCTCTCTTTTGAGAATTTTTTTTGGGGAATTGGGTATTTGGGTTCTTTATCTCCCACACTACTTTGCGGTGGATGAGACTATGAGAGATGGTATCACTCTCGGATGTCGAAGTAAACTGTGCGATGGTCCTGGGGGAGTCACGGATAATTGTTGAAAGTCGATATTTGTGGTTGTTGCATACACCACGGTTTGGGTGCGATTTGACATCGTCGTTTTGTCGATTTTACCAACAATTAAATAAATGAACATTATCGGTAATGGTAAAGTTATGACTTGTTCATGATTAGTCACGTATTTGTGACGTACAAATGGGACAAACATCGATTGCGACAGATATATCTTGGTTAAAATCGATTTGTGACGGATTTGTCACGTTGAATTGAGCGACCACCACGTTGGTCTTGACGCAATCCCATACTTGGAAAACTCCATCTTTCATTCTATTAAAATAAAATATTGCATGTGGGTGTAGTCATGCACCGACTCCCTGCAATATGATATATGAAAGAAAGTACGAGTAATTCTCATGAATTTTAACATGTAAAGCAATGGCATATTGCGGTAAATACATGAATTCGTTGACCTCGATTATAGTTCGTATGACTATAGGTCCGAATACTTTTCCGAGTATTTGTAAAGGCATGTGCCTTATACATTTGACTATGTTTAGTCGATCTAATTGGATGGTCAAGACGAGTTGGTTATGGTATATTCATTATGTCTCACGGTTCAAAAATGCTTAATATTGATGCACTGCGTTGCATCCATATAACATGGCTATTATGACGTATACTTGCAAATTGAGAATTAAAATTCTTGGTTGATTTGATGCACTTTGGTGGATATTGTCTACACTTTTGATCATGACTAGGCGCATCCTCCTTGGTATTTGTTTATGCTTTGAAAGTTCAAACGGAATCAGTGGTTTTTAAACAGCCTTAGCTGTACCGACATTCCTACTTTCTCTGCAAGTCTACCAAGTTGGAGTTACCGAAAGGATCATTAGTCGAGATGAGAAATCAAACACATTGTTGCGTTTAAACACACATATGGCTGTCATTGCCATGTTTTTCCATCAACACTTATGCCATTGGATATGGTCTCAACCTTGTTTCTCACTAAACTTGGGAAATACTAAAGCAGCCAATTAAAACATGTACTGTGATCTGATTTTAATGATCCATGTGGTGCACAACATATGGATAGAAAGATACGGAAGTCTAGTTTCCATAACATCTGACCATTCCTCCATAGCCTTCCTAAACAAGGGAGTTATTGTTGTTTACTGAAAAAAGGTCAAGCTGCACGGAATTTTATTTCCAGCGATTGTGCTAACTTTTATCCCAATCAACTTGGTTCCCATCTTAAATTTACAAGTGGTCCTATGAAACATGTTTTTCAACCTCTTTTTGGCCGAATTTTCCATAGATGATTCAGTTTTTGGTATGCATTGTACGCTAAAATATCATCTTTCAAATATTGAAAAACAGTTTCCTTGGGGAAGCCCAAAATACGCACCTTTATAAGAAGGTCGAGCGTGTGCATGGTAGTGCTACACCATGCTTGTGTCGTAATTTTGCCTCTTAGGCATATAACCTTGCCATGTTATGCACTCAATATGATAGATCATTTTGATCGTATCAGGTATAAAATCTCTATGTTGTTGGAGTGTTCGCTATGCTCATGCTTATAAAGATTTTGCAAGCGAAATTGAGTGCGTATTAAGCTATTTCCAAGGAACACAATATTTTTGGATTTCGTGTTATAAATCCATTGTGACTATGATGAGTAGGTCATCACAATCAATGAGCGGTATAATACTCAAGTTGTTGAATGTCGAATGGCGTTTTCTAGTCACATATGTTCCGTAACAATTGAACCATGTTATGACTCAATGACATATATGCCAAAGTGTATCACTCATAGCATCTCATTGTGATTTGTGAGAAATAAAATCTTATGCATCACTTGTATTGGATATGTGAAAATAAAAATATTCATGAGTCAATATGGTCCGTCTTGCATCCGGTTTTGTAACCAGAAGATGTATTGGGACATTGACACATTTAGGCTTTAATAGTCCAGAGTTTGGACAGTTTGATAATCCATATACCACGCTATTGTCATGGACATCATTTTCTTTGAATAAAGAAACTAGTTGGATCAAAGAAACCAAAGTACGTTGGTGGAGTCATGAGCAGGGCTCATGACCGATGATGATATTTATGTCATCCGTGTCTTGTTTTCATAAACATGTGTGATGCCAAAGACCCTCCCAATGATCCTTCTTATCCATGTTCATTGATTTAAGCCTATTCTTTGGCACGGTTAGGAGATGACGCCCTCCTATGCTAAAGAGAATAATGTAGTGACTCGCATAAGCATGGTGCTAAGTCCTCCCTTTTCACCGAGTCCTTATACATACATGATCATAAGTATTAGTCTGGGTGGCTTATGATGCTATGATGGTGTTCACAAATGGTCGTACTCAAGTAATAACATTATATGTTGTGTGGTTCATTTGATAATGATTGATAAGTTGATGAAACTTGAGTTTATGGTTATCTAACTTGCGGACCAGTCATTGTAACGGTTCACCCACTTTTAGACCAAGTATTAAAGTGAAATTTTAACAATTACTTCCTAACATCCAAGGCTACCTTCTCACAAATTTTGGTGTCATTTGGAGACTTGGAAGGAGGTGAACCACTTAAATGAAGTTTTCACATACCACCAGCCATCCCAACAACCAGTTCGATGTCATTTCGACCGGTTTCTGACTACAAGGTTGATGGTTTTAGAATCCCAACACCCGTTTATACATGCACACGAAATTTTGAGGTGTTTGGGGCTGGTGAAGTGAGTGAACTCTTCAAGAAAGCACTAGAGGTTCGATAAAACCAACGGTCTATCATCGGTTCAATCGTTTCTTTTGTTCGATCCCGGTGGTGCATGGTGGTGGTTTTGTTGGATTCTCAAGACCAGTAGCTACGGTTATGTAGCATTGGTCAACATGTCATATTCACTTATACCTATCATTATTCAAATGCTTAGTTACAAGTGTAACCGTATGCATTTTGTTAACTGGATTGTGTTAACACTGAAAACCTTTATCGTCCACATGTTTATGTGCCAAAGTGCGTCACCACAACGCATTATGACGGGTTATAAATGATGAATATGACATGCGCTTTCACTCATAGTCCGCTTACTATATACGTTGGCAGACGATCTCGCAAGTCACTTTGATGAGTCAGTCTTCCCGTCGTTAGGGGGAGATGCGAACGAGCATGTTCGAGTAGAATGACTTGGAATTGTCGTAGTTTGTCCCTACTGTGCCTCACCAAGTTCCCTAAAGTGACGAGATTAAATACATGCTGCAAACATGTCGGCAATGATTGTGTCCGGTCATGGATGTTCGTCACCTATGAATGGTGATAAGGTAACACCACAAATTGTGGTAGATGGTGTTACTAGGCCGTGGATCTCATAGAGTATTGGGATGCCAATTGGTTCGATAAATACTCTAGCTAAGAATGTATGCGAGTTTGGTACATGAAACTTGATCATCTGTTCAAATGAACTCATCTATCTCATGTGATTCTGAATTACAGTCATCATTGGGGGACGCCTCAATGAATGCCAATCCATAAAGAGTACTCTATGAATAAAGACGATACATGAGGACGTGGAATGTGAGTTTAATCGAACCATACTTCGTTGAAAATCTACAACGTCATAGCATTGTCCTAAAATGGAAATATATGTGACTCCAGTATGAACAAAGTGATAGCCCTTTGTTGAAGTGGTACCGACACTCCAAAGATAAGATCTATCTGTATACTTTGTTAAATGCGAGTGAGAGAAGGAGTTAAACTCACCTCATGGCGCAAGGTTTCTCATGAACGCACTGGAATCGACTACGATGACACGAAACTTAGTTGTGATATCGTAATGGATGTTATAGCATACACTATCTTTTTAGTTAGATAGTTTCCCAAAAACTGACGTGCAGCTTGTGGTTAAATCTTATCTTAGTGGGGAACTAAGTTAAGTGATAAAAGGATCTCGTGGTGGATCAAACTCAAATCAAGTGGCTCCTGACCACGGAGCACGACGACAAGTGATTGTAGGGAACGCATACTAAGTATATACTTGATTTGAAAGAGATATGAAGCTTTTGCGTGTAAAACTATGGGTTTATAGTGATGTACTCTTGTGAGACTAAGAGATTCCGCTAAATCCAAAGTTAAGAATGAAATGATCTTGGGGACACTTGATGATGCGTATTCATCAATCGGTTTAAGGCAATCTAAGGGACGGTTTCCCTAAGAGACGATAAAGTATGCCTATATGATTCCCAATGACTAGTCGAAGTCATAATAAGACTTGGCTCACTTAAGTGATGATGTAGTCTTAAGAGAAAAGTATGGTATTATGTACTCATGTTTGACTCGATGTACTCATTCGTAATAATCCGGTAAGTCCACTGTGATGATGGCCTAGGATGCGCTCATACAGTATCTGTGAATGAAAAGAAGCTTGAAGCTCGCTCTATCTCGATAAAAGGACACTTGAAAATTGATACCCGAATTTGCCCAGAATGTATTGGTCTATCTTCCATATGACCTACAGGGCAGCTCACTTGCTGGAAAATGGTGAAATTGGTACCATTGGAAAGGTTTGTGTCTACTTTCCAAGGAAACCAACCATTTGATCACATCCATCATGTTGAGTGACATATGACTATTGTTGCAAAGTAGTACAGGATATGTCCGGTAATTTGCTGAGTCAACTTCGACAGAGCTTTGTGATCTGCTCAGGTCGATATAGGTTACGTACTGTATGTGAATGGAAAGCTATTGGTGTCTAGTTTTCATAAGTTCTTACAGTTTCGTTGATACCTATTGAATCGAAGAAGTTATGACTGATTTAGTGCATGGAGGTCAAGACTTTTGAAAACTTGATTTTCGGATAAGTCTTTAGATACTCTGCACTTTGGATGTGTCGCGCTCTTTTTGTCCTTAGACCAAGGTTTGTTTTTCCCATTGGGTTTTCACTTGGTAAGGTTTTTAACGAGGCGACCTATGAGAACATCCATACAATGATGGTTGTACTTCTGTTCAACTTAGACCAAGAGGTATTTTTCCCACTGGATTTTTCCTTGGTATAGTTGTGAGGGCAACTTGGCATCTGACTCCTATGATTTGAGGTACTCATGAGGGGGAGTCATTATGTATACATCAGGGGAAGTATACATGACATGTTATGTTGGTGCGTTGTAATCTTTTCCTCATCAAGCCTTTATTTTTCCCATGGGGTTTTGTTTTGGCTTGGAATAGGTTTTTACGAAGGCAACATCTTCTGCACCCTTGTTGTATTAGTGCTCGAAACAGGGGGAGTGTTCCGGGAATTATTATTCCCGTGATGTGTCTTACCTAATACTGGTTGTAGATATATAGATGGAAGGTTGTAGATGTAACTCCCCTAGATTTAACCGGAAATATTACAGCGTCGTGGGCCCCGAGATGGAACCCCCAAGGCTGAAGGAAATTTTCGCAAACATTTACAAATGCCCAAGAGGCCAACGACGGTACTATCTTTAAAAATTCACAAAGACTTATAAAATCTGTTTATCAAAAACCGTCGTAAAAACTCATTTGAAATCGCAAGGCCAAACGGCCGACACTCAAAAGTTTAGAAAACGATTTCCAAAGTAACCTCAGTTACCAGATACCAAAAGAGCATTTTAAAATACTCACGCAGTGGAAAAAGACCAACCATAAAGATACTCTAGCAGCGGAATACAAGAACCAATCAAAAAACTCAATGCACAAAACATGTCCTAGCCAGTATCTTCCGGGAAGCTCATCTCTTCACGACCGCTACAAGCTCGATACTCCAAGAACCTAAAAAAAATTTCCGGGAAGGAAAGAGGGGTGGCCATCTAGAAGGAGCCGGGCGAGTTCGGTCCGTTTCGGACTCCCGTGAGTCCAAACAGATAAACTCCGATTCCGTTCCGATGTATTTATATTGATTAATTAATCCAATTAATTAATCATATCAAATACATAATAACATAATTAATTTCTCCAAGAAATAATTATATTCATGAATTAAATTAATCACCGAGTAATATATTTAATTCATTTGGCCGTAAATCAATTTATCTAATAAATCGATTTAGACATCCAATGTCCCAAATTAGATATCCAATATCTAATATTTATAATGAGAGATTAAGCTCGATTCATTCCGTCAATCCTAATGCGCGACTCGGTAGGTCCGTCTCGATCAAAGAATGGGAGGAACCAAAGAGTAGTAGCACCACCTAGCCACCTGGTGGCCTACACTGTACCCCGACTGAGAACGAATGATTGGGATCATTCAAGAACCATTCTGTCGTGAATACCAGTAAACGTATAAACCCTTCTTTCAAATGTCCCGATCAAGTTATAGGGTCACGGTCAGTCAAACCCTATCTCAGACTTGACGCTATGCATGCGTTAATGCAAATCGAGATCATCGAGCTCTCGTGTATCTAATACGGCTAGCTCCAATGCTTTGGCCAAAGACTTATGATCTCATCCGCCAATAACCGCATAGGACATATAACCCGTTCACTAACAGGAGAAAGAATTCTATCTTGGTATTCATAGGACCTGCTACTTGCCCATCAAGATGCACGTCGAGGTTGACCCCGCCTTCCGGTTTATAGGGTCTAACTACTCTAATGAAAATCTTGACGTCACAAGCACATCCCTACTAAATCCTCAAGTCGAAGGTTCACGAATACCTATCGCAACCTTTCGATTCCGTCATTGATCGTCCTGAGTGAAATCCGTGTGACGAATCGAGGGTGAGTCGGTTCGAGTATACTAATCCAATTAGCATACCTATAACGTGTGCTCCCACTAACCATTAGTGTTCGAGTGCACTCTCCTTGTCAAAGAACACGTCATACAAGTCTTCACATAAACTTAACGCCTACCAAGTTTCATCGACTTGCGAACGATTAAGTATTTGAGCTATAAACCTTTCCAAAGGCCGACCTTATCCAATAAGGAGTGGAACGTTTTTCTCTCAAATACACGGACTAGTTTCTACATGTATATTTACGAGTTAGGAATGCCAGTAACTACCAGTAAATAAAGAAACATACATTGCCTTATATTGATGATTTACATAATAACAAGTACAATACCCTCACTCAACATCCTCTGAGTGGCATTCGAGGACATAATCCTAACAGTTGTACGTATATTATTGGTTATCCACCTCGTGTTGATCTTGTAGGATCATCTTGGGATCTATGCTGAAGGCGCTGGATCATGGGATTTCCATTGAGTATACACTGTTGTTATTGTTTTGAGCATATTGACGTGGTCATATGAGTATGTGTAACACCCCCAGATTTAACCGGAAATATTACAGCGCCGTGGGCCCCGAGATGGAACCCACAAGGCTAAAAGAAATTTTCGCAAACATTTACAAATGCCCAAGAGGCCAACGACGGTACTATCTTTAAAAATTCACAAAGACTTATAAAATTCATTTATCAAAAACCGTCGTAAAAACTCATCTGAAATCGCAAGGCCAAACAGCCGACACCCAAACGTTTAGAAAACGATTTCCAAAGTAACCTCAGTTACTAGATACCAAAAGAGCATTTCAAAATACTCACGCAGCGGAGAAAGATCAACCATGAAGATGCTCTAGCAGCGAAATACAAGAACCAATCAAGAAACTCAATGCACACAACATGTCCTAGCCAGTATCCCCCGGGAAGCTCATCTCTTCACGACCGCTACCAGCTCGATACTCCGAGAACCTAAAAGAAATCCCACGACGGGGTCAGCCATAATATCCAACAATGATATCAATCACATCCCATCAATAATACATACCAATGAGAATACAGAATAAGAATGCGACCAATGAAATCTTACCGTCATAACTTTACTTACTCAAGTAATTCTCATCAGAATAACCCTTATCACATTTTACATCCTGTACTCGATTAACCAATAAACTCGAACATAATATCTGTATTGTACCTCAAACAATATTCAAGATTCTCAAACTGTCATCACCAACTCACGATACGGAAATATACCATTACCGACCAATACGATCCATCGATAACATCATCAAATCCCAAGACGATAACCGATTTTCCATCAAAGACAAATACCAAGGAAATACAGAACATACCTCGAGATATGAAGTGCCACGACAATCATATCAGTCTAATCCGAGATCAGATCAATGCAATACGGACATGGTCCTAACACAAGACCTACAAATGCATACTCATATGACCACGTCAATATGATAACAACAATAACAATCATGTATACTCAAAGGAAATCCGACGATCCAGCGCCCTCAGCATAGATCCATTTGTTGATCCTATCAGATCAACATAAGGTGGATAACTAACAATACTCATGTGAACAACAACACATGATAAAATCAATGATGCGAATTCACAAGATTCCATCAACACAATACTGGTAATCCAACGATCCAGCGCCCTCAGCATAGATCCCCATGATGATCCCGTCGAACCAACGCATGGTGGAAAACCTGTCCAACGATCCAGCGCCCTCAGCATAGATCCCCATGATGATCCCGTCGAACCAACGCATGGTGGACATTCGATCCAGCGCCCTCAGCATAGATCTCATGATCTCACAGGATCAACACAACGTATAAATCACATGATCTCACAGGATCAACACAACATAAACAATACAATTATGCATACACATATGCAACTCAATATGTTCATCAACATGAACAACATAACATGCACGATAACATGACAATTTACTAGAATGGCTCCATGTTCAACAACATGAAAGAAAATGTACGAGACCAGAATAGATAACACTAAACCATAACCAATATGGAATACTTGCCCCGAGTCCTTCGGGAGCAACCTCGATGTCCAATCATCACCGACGATTATCCTCAATGCTGGGCGATCCAAATACCCAGAGTTCACAATAATGATAATCATCGCTATATGCATATAAACGAAATGAAACTGAAACCATTCATTAAATATTATAACTGAGCAAGTAATAACTTGCCTCGATACCGATACGACGAAGACGAAGCCGCTACCAATCCCATTGCCTTTGTCTACGAGCTCCTCAGCCCCGATCAAAAGCAATACAATGGACATACTCGAACACGACCGCAATATCCGGTTATAATCACCGATCAATAATCTCAACCTATCGAAGAAATCAAATAACACATATCCGATAACAATCAACAACTGACAAAACTAACCAATCGAACTCAACGGTTCAACACAACCTCGAATAAACACATTCAGAACCAACCAAGTCAAACCATCACGAATTCATAATCAAAACACAAAATACTGCACTGTCTGCCTACTTAGCGCACGTTAAACGCATAACGTAGCGTGCGCTAAGTTGTCCCGTTAGCGTGCGCTAGCCAGTAAGCTTAGCGTGCGCTAATGCTGTTCAGTGGCATGCATTCCAAACATCGACTCACATCTTGCGACTACGAATCCGAATGAAGGGAGACATAAATCTCCATATCTCTTGAAGATAAACGACACCATAACTATCACAAGGATCAAATCAATGTCCATATATCAATAATAACATCAACAATCAAACCGACTCGATAACAAGGATCATATCATATTCAATCCGGAATTCAACCTCGTATCATGATTTAACTCCTCTAAATCGATCAATATAATTAACAAGATTCAGAAATCCATCTTAGATCGGGTTAAACGAATCACCATCCTTATAGTAAGAAGAATCTTAACTAACATCCGAAACTCTTATCAAAATTCCATTGAATCTCATATAACATCATCATATGATTATCCAACATGCTCCTTACATGAAATCATCCAAGAAAACGAACCATCATCAAGAGGATACGAAAATTACCTGGATGGATGAACCAAGAATAAGAACACTAGACTCCATTCCAAGAATCATGAATAACTTGAAGAACGAGGCTTGAATCCATGCTCTCCATCTTAATCTTGTTAAAGATCATCATCTCTCGTGTTTGGGACCTCAAACCTCTCTCTAAAAACTCTCTCTCTCGGTTACAAGGAAGGAATGGACGAAATGCTTCATAACACCCTTCGTCCCTTTTTATAATATTCATTATTAGCGTGCGCTAACATCTCATGTTTAGCGTGCGCTACCGCCTTAGCGTGCGCTAAATGACTTTGTTAGCGTGCGCTATCGAAGCCCAAAGGCTACCGCCTTGCTTCGTAAACTAACTTACGACGTAATGCCCATGCATTAACGTCGTAAAACATCCTCGCTTAGCGACGCAAGTCATTTATCTTAGCGTGCGCTATCCGGTTGACTTGCTACGTTGTTCACCTACCACTCGCCCCCACATTCCGACAAAGATCTCGGCAAGGATAAGATTCCTTGTTGATCGATACATAGTTAGCGTGCGCTAAGCCTAATATTTTAGCGTGCGCTAATACTTCAGACAACAACCGTTGACTTACGAACGTGCGCGGCGGCAAATGTCCACACGCATATTCTTTCCGATCTGTATGCACTAGCGTACGCTAACCTATAAACGTAGCGTGCGCTAATCCTGCACGATAGCGTGCGTTATGCATGAATATCAGCGTGCGCTAATAAGGCTATACTTAGCCATTTTCCGCAGTTCTTGTCCAACGTCTCGACATACCAAAAGCGAACATAAGACACACTGAACACAAACACTGAATCCAATAATATCATCATACGATATACCCAATATCAAAAGTACGACAACCTGATACACAATATCCTCAAATGTAATTGTCGAACAAATACGACAATTATACCGATACTGATATCTCAGTCCTTTATTTATTTTATCTCTACTGTACAGATTCCACGCTGTACAATATAACTCGGATAAAATAATATTAAACATCAGTAGTAGAAATTCCGGATATTACAGTATGCATTTGTAGATCTTGTGTTAGGACCTTGTCCGTATTGCATTGATCTGATCTCGGATTAGACTGATATGATTTTCGTGGCACATCATATCTCGAGGTATGTTCCGTAATTCTTTGTTGTTTGTATTTGATGGACAATCGGTTATCGTCTTGGGATTTGATGATGTTATTCGATGGATCGTATTGGTCAGAACTGGTATATTTCTGTATCGCGAGTTGGTGATGATAGTTTGAGAATCTTGAGTATTGTTTGAGGTACAATACAAATATTATGTTCGAGTTTATTGGTTAATCGAGTCTGAGATGCGAAATGTGATAATGATTATTCTGATGAGAATTACTTGAGTAAGTAAAGTTATGGCGGTAAGATTACGTTGGTCGTATTCTTATGTTGTATTCTCATTGGTATGCAATTATTAATGTGATGGACAGTTATCATTGTTGGATATTATGGCTGACCCCGTCGTGGGATTTCTTTTTAGGTTCTTGGAGTATCGAGCTTGTAGCGGTCGTGAAGAGATGAGCTTCCCGGAAGATACTGGATAGGACATGTTTTGTGCATTGAGTTTCTTGATTGGTTCTTGTATTCCGCTGCTAGAGTATCTTTATGGTTGGTCTTTTTCCGCTGCGTGAGTATTTTGAAATGCTCTTTTGGTATCTGGTAACTGAGGTTACTTTGGAAATCGTTTTCTAAACTTTTGAGTGTCGGCCGTTTGGCCTTGCGATTTCAAATGAGTTTTTATGACGGTTTTTGATAAACGGATTTTATAAGTCTTTGTGAATTTTTAAAGATAGTACCGTCGTTGGCCTCTTGGGCATTTGTAAATGTTTGGGAAAATTTCCTTCAGTCTTGTGGGTTCCATCTCGGGGCCCACAGCGCTGTAATATTTCCGGTTAAATCTGGGGGTGCTACAGATTATGGTATCGGAGCTTAGGTTGTGAAAACCTAGGCCGTCGGGTCAAGTTGGGTCGTGCTTTTGTGGTGCTATTCGAATTGTCGGCTGACAAGTGTTTGAGCTCTGAGTTTTTGTTGTTCACTCGGGCTTGTGCGTTACATGATTTATCAGTGTGGTACTGGGGTTGTTGTAACTTTTCCAAATGGTATTAACGTGTTTTTTCGGATAGAGCCGTGTTGTGTTCACGAGTTGAACTAAGTTTGCAAAATATGTGTTTTGAAATTATCTGTGCCGAGTATTTTCTTGAGTCGAGACATGTGCCAGTATCACGAGGAATCGTCGGCTTCACGACCTGTAAGTATTTGGATTTTTGAATTTCATTGAGATTTATTGCCATTCTAAGTTGATATGCTTTGAGATTCAGCAGAATATTATGTGTTACAGTATAAGGTAACAAAATTGGGACAAGATTGATGAATTGAGAAACTATGATTTTGGAAATCATTATGTGAGTTAGATTTTGGAAACAGAGTTGTGTAATCGGGAGGAGGACTGTGGATTGTTGAGAAGAATATGTAGTCATGTTAGTTCATTTTGTGATATATGAACTGTTTTGGAGCATTTGAAAATGATGTTTTTCAAAATGAATATTTTATGAATGTTTTACGGAAAATGATTTTTGGGTCGAGACCCAATCGATTTTGAAATAGTTTTATAACTGAGAACATGAGGTCCAGAAGGATTTTCTACTTTTTAAACTTCTTGTAATGCGGAACAAAATATGGGCTGAAACCCTAATGTTTCAAAAGGCTTTTTCATGTTTTCTAAAACTCCCGAGATTTGTGAAGCACTTTACCAATCGTTTATCTATTTGATTATTACCTTTCGGGGTTTTGGCTTACTTATTCAAATGAAACTTCTCGGGAAGTCTTTCGCCGTGTTTGATGTGTTGATTTGTTTCAATGTTTTGTCATAGCATATTTGAGGTGATCCGGGATGGATTAATGATTGACGTTGCGAGTCATATGTGGAAAAAGGAGTTTTTAGTCGGAGTTTATATATTGAGATTTTGGAACTCTATTGTGTGGTTTTCTGATGGAATATCAGTGGATATTGGTGACAAACCGAGTTGGCATACTAGAGTACGTATGTGGTTAAACATTTGCATTGTTTTCATTTTAAAACTTCGAAATCGTGTGGATTCGAAGGAAAATGTTATCGAATACTTGGCACCAGCGAGCCAATTTAATTTTTTGAAAATTTATTTTGTGGTCTTACCAAAATTTATGTTTTGAGTTTTGGAATTTTTGAAAAGAACTTTCGAAAATTGTCTTTGTGACAAGAGTATATGATTTCAAACTGCTTTTGAAAATATGATTGAGGTACATACACATTTAGTGCATAATGCATATCGTGGTGAAGTTCTGAGCGAGACTCTCGACTGGATATTTCATCGGTATGGTACGAGCAAAAGAGATTCGAATTTCAGCATGGTAGTTTGGTTATCCAGGGATGATCGGTTGATTGATCAGGTAAGAAGAATATGCTGCGTGTTGTAGATTCATGCACGGAATATGATTTTGGAACTTTGGATTTTGTTGAAATCGGGACATATGTGCTATAAGATTCCATTGGTATGGTAGTAGTGTGATTTTTACCATAGTGATTTTGAAGGATTACGTTATAAGTGTAGATTTGGGGATGGTGACCCCATGCTGGTTGTTTTGGATATTGAGTGGTCGTTCCCACTCCCTGTATGATTGGATATGTTTGTCGGTTTGTGATTGGTTGTTCGTATGCCGAGGGGTATGTTCACCAGTCGGTTGTGTTTCGTTGAGATCCACTGTAATGTGATTTGTTTAACGTTTTGAGAATTTTGTTCTTTCATATATCGGTTTTTGTGGTTCTGTGTTGATCGTGTTGGAGCTTACCGTGTGAAGGTATTCTCGATTATCGTTGATCGTTCATTGGTAATATTGGAGTTTATCATGATGATGATATTCTCGGCTGTGTTTTGACCTTTAGATTGGTCGTATTAGAGTTTATCATGTCGATGATATTCTCGGTTAAGTTATTGGTTGATTATTGCTAGTGAACATCTGAGCGTTCAGATTATCTGTCGATTTTTCGGGATTCGTTGCCATTGTAGGTGAACCCTACCTTTATCCAAGGTATTTGGCTTAGAACCCTACCTTTATCCATTTTGGGGGTTTTTCGGGATTTGTCGATATTTAACTCAAATTGTTCGTTTATGTTGTGATATTTCTTATTGTTGTTGGGTGATTCCCAACCCGTTTCTATCGTGTTTAATCCATGGATTGTTGATTTGGGGAGGTTTTGTGAAAACCCTCGCCCGTATTTGAGTTAAATAACCCGTCCAATGATCTATGCTGAGGGCGCTGGATCAGATGTCCACCTCGTGTTGGTCCGACGGGATCATCTTGGGATCTATGCTGAGGGCGCTGGATCATTGGACGGGTTTTTCCACCTCGTGTTTGTCCGACGGGATCATCTTGGGATCTATGGTGAGGGCGTTGGATCATTGGATTACCCAGTGTCGTATTGATGGAATCATGTAGCTTCGCATCGTTGGTTTTATATGTGTTGTTGTATGTATCTTATTGGTTATCCACATCGTGTTGATCTTGTAGGATCATCTTGGGATCTATGCTGAAGGCGCTGGATCATGGGATTTCCATTGAGTATACACTGTTGTTATTGTTTTGAGCATATTGACGTGGTCATATGAGTATGCATTTGTAGATCTTGTGTTAGGACCTTGTCCGTATTGCATTGATCTGATCTCGGATTAGACTGATAGGATTATCGTGGCACATCATATCTCGAGGTATGTTCCGTATTTCTTTGGTATTTCTCTTTGATGGACAATCGGTTATCGTCTTGGGATTTGATGATGTTATTCGATGGATCGTATTGGTCAGAACTGGTATATTTCCGTATCGCGAGTTGGCGATGATAGTTTGAGGATCTTGAGTATTGTTTGAGGTACAATACAGATATTATGTTCGAGTTTATTGGTTAATCGAGTCTGAGATGCGAAATGTGATAATGATTATTCTGATGAGAATTACTTGAGTAACTAAAGTTATGGCGGTAAGATTACGTTGGTCGTATTCTTATGTTGTATTCTCATTGGTATGTAATTATTAATGTGATGTGACGGTTATCATTGTTGGATATTATGGCTGACCCACATAGTCTCCACATGTTGGTGGAAGACTTATGTTCAATCAAGGGGACAAATATCACACCTTGGTGATATTGTCTAAAGTAGGAGATCTTGGGGAGTTGAATAAGAATATAAGTGGAGACAAACTCTCACTTGCTACTACACAATTCCAGCCGTGAGCTTTGAAGAAGTGAGAGAGAAAATTATTTTTCTTAGTCTTCATCTTCATCTTCTTCTTCACTTTTGTTCTTGAGTTTTCTTGGAGAAAATTCAAGATACATTAAGAGAGATATATTATACACTTAGAGTGTAATAACAAAAGCTTCACCACTTGATTCTAGCCGTAACCTTAGAGGTTAATCGAGTGTTGTTGTTCCGGTCGTTTTTCCGGCGCGTGGCAAGTAGAGACGCGGTGTTTTCGGCGTTGGATCGTTCAAGGGCTTGGAGCGGATTGAACTCGTAGAAATCAAACTAAAGCTTGGGGAATAGCTCAAGAGAAGGTTTCCATTTAATCAACGGACTTTGAGGGTTAGTTTCTTACGACTCTTGCCTTTCGTTTATATATTCGTATATACGTAGCTCGATCGATCCTCGTAGGGATTCGGATCGAATTAATTTTCATTTTACCGCTTACGCTGGGCCTTCGTTTTAGGCACCGAATCCCAAAAGTGGTATCGGAGCGTAGGTCTTGTGATCGTATGGCATTTGGAATGCTTGATTATATGGTGAATGATTTGGAATCATTTTAGTCATAATCGTGGTATATATTTTTACGTTCGTTGTAGTTATATTTTTCGTAAGTTTATGTCTAAATATAAATCTTAATTTCTTGGAAATATGATTTATATTGAAGATATGAATGTTGAAAAATATTGATATCGATATCCTAGTCGAAAATCGAGTTCAATCGTCATTTGACGACTTTTCTGACAAAGGGCGTGAAGTTGCCAGGTGACTCGGCCGTGTCCGTGACACGGGCCGTGTCGGCGATCCCAGCCACCGCAGGCAGACTCCGACCGTGTCAGAGACACGGGCCTTGCCTCGGCCGGTAGCCGCCGAGCGTGACTCGGCCATGCCAGCCGGGCCACGGAAGTGCCGGCAGCGACTTCGGCCATGGCAGCCAATTTCGCCTACTCGATTTTTTCGTATTCTTGAAAATTAATCTCCCGCATGTTAAATTGGATTTAATATGATTAAAATGATTTATGGTATTTCATTTTATAAGGGAAATTTGATTAATTGGAATATTTATGGTCGACCAAATTATTTTGAACGTTATCATATTACCGATTGTGTGAATCGATTTGATCGGTTCGTATTGTTGATTGGATCAATGTATCTCTACGCTTTCCATTTATTTAGTATTTATTGGATGAATGCTTTTGAATGAGGATGTGGTTCGTGGACTTAGATTTGAATCGTTCGTTTTATTCGATTGGGTTGTAAAGGCCGTTTTGAGCCTATTTATTTTACTAGAAATATTTGTATCTAGGATGCAATTTTCGATGTAAAATTTATATGTAATGACGAAGACCGGAGGAAGATCCATTTCGAGAAGACGAAGATTCAAGACGAAGACTTGTAATTAGATTACGGAGTTTTTGTTTTCTAGGAACGGTCCATGAACCACATGTTGGTAGCAACTAGGTTGTGAATGGTTTTTTCATATTGTATGAATGCCACAAACATGCTTAAATGATTAATGTGCAAAGTGTAACGTTAATCGCGAAAATTCTCCCACAATAAATTATTAAGTTTATAAGGTTTCAAGGTTTTCCTTCCCTCCATCGAGTTTTCGGGAAATTGAAATCCAAACCGGATGTGCTATGCTTCCGAGTTATCGGGGTAGTCGTTCGGGGAGGACGGATAAATTACCGGGAGCGCATTGGATGCCTTCGGTTGGAGCAAATTTTATCCCTAGAAACCTGATAGGTTGCTGGATAAGATTCAATTGTGAAACTGATTTGCGTCGATGGTATAAACTTAACTTGTTCACGAACCATAGAAACCGTATAGGTTGAGGGGAGTGAACAAGGGGAAAAAGAAGATCGAATCATCCATTAGATGGGTTGGTGTTGGACACCACTTTATGAAAATTAATAGACTAGAAACCTGTTCGGTTGCCCTCTATTAAGATTTATAAAGAACTCGATCACCACTATGAAGTAGAGCGACGATACTTTCGGATTTCACATGGGAGTGTATTATTCCGATAAAAATAGTGGGAGGTGGGTAACAAGAATAGAAAAGACCTTAATTCTATACTCAGAACATAATTGAATGAGTCACTAATTAATCTGTTATACTTAATGCAGACAAATCTCAATATGACAATGAATCCAATCGCAATTCTACTCGAAAAGAACACCTTAATGGGACCTAACTTTGTGGATTGGCTCCGCAACCGATGATTGTCCTCGATAGAGGCACTGGGATACGTCTTGGAGACGGACATTCCGGCGCCTCCTATGCGGACTCGAGCCAATCAGGAAGAGATTGAAAACCACGAAAAGTGGGTTAAGGATGACGTGAAAGTCCGTGCTTATATGATGGCTTCCATGTCTAATGAGCTTCAGAGAGCTCATGAGAAAATGACTTCGCTAGGCGCATTCTATCTCACTTAACCGAGCTTTATGGTGAGCACAAGCAGAATCGCTAGATATGAGATATCCAAGCAACTGCTCGGTGCAAGGATGAAGGAAGGTGAGAAGGTTGGGGAACACGTCCTCAAAATGATATCCATGATCGAGAGATTGGAGGCTCTTGATTTTAAAATGGATACTTCTCTCCAAACCGACCTTATCCTACGCCTCTCCCCGATTCCTTCTCACGCTTTGTTATGAACTTCAACCGCAATGAGATTGCATGTAATTTAGCCGGGCTAATGAACAAACTTGTGACCGCTCGCCTCGATGAAGACTCCGCGGATGAAGGAGTCTGCTCTTGTGATTTCTTCCGGACTCCTGAGGTCTAAGAATAAGAAGAAAAAGACCAAGAAGCAGACTGACCACAAGCTAAGGACCTTAAGGGTAAGGGCAAGGCCCCAATGGTTCAAGAACAAGAAGAAAAGGATACTTGTCTCAAGTGCGGTGAGTCGGCCACCGGGCTAGAGACTGTCCGATTCTTCATGGCACTTCGTGCATGTAACTTTTAGTTTTGGAAACAAATTGTTCGCTACCGTATTTTCTACTTCCCGGATAATCGGATTCTCGTGCTAGTTCTCATATTTGTACCGTGAATCGTGATCTGAACAAAGTAGGAAGCTTGGAGCCGGAGAAGATATGATCACGGTCGGAAGCGGGCATAGTGTCGAGGCGACCGACATAGGATCACTTCTTTTGGGTTTAGAATCCGGCTTTGTTTTGACTTTAGAAGATGTACTTGTTTTGCCCAAGGGGCACAAAACATTGTATCCATTCCGGTCATGGACCGAAAAGGCTTTTCATTTTTCATTGGTGATGGTTCCCGCAAAATTTATTTTAGAAATAAACTAGTGGGTACTGCTACATTGTTGAATGGATTGTATCATCTAAATCTCAAAGAACAAAGTAGTTGTGAATACTATGACTAGAAAACGTGGTAGGGATGAAACCAATCAAGTTTTAAAATGGCATCTTAGACTTGGTCATGTTGGTACTCAAGGTTTACAAGATGGAAAAAGATGGACTTATGGGTCCATTGGGATCGGAACCCTTTCCTACTTGTGAATCTTGCCTTAAAGGCAAAATGACTAAGTCCCCTTCACAGGACTTTTGAAAGAGCCGATAAATCGGGATTAATCCATACCGACGTTTGTGGTGCTTTGAAGAAGACGTGACGGATATCAATATTTCATTACGTTTACAGATGATCATACTAGGTATGGTTATGTATACCTAATGAAACATAAATCCGAGGCTTTTGAGAAATTCCAGAATTCAAGGCCCTAGTCGAGAAACAACCGGTAATCATATCAAAGCACTTGGTCGGACCGAGGTGGCGAGTATATGAGTACGGAGTTTGACGAGTTCCTTAAGGAACATGGAATAGTTTCACAACTAACACCTTCCAGTACCCTCGCTTAAATGGTGTGTCGAAAGAAGGAACCGGACCCCGTTGAACATGGTCCGTTCCATGCCGGGCTATACCGACTTGCCGATTTACCCGTGGGGTATGCACTCGATCGCCGCGTATATCTTGAACAGATGTCCTTCCAAATCCGTTTCTAAAACTCCACATGAGATGTGGGAGGAAGGAAACCAAGTCTTAATCATATTAGGATTTGGGGATGTCCCGCCTATGTCAAGAAGACTAAGGTGGAAAAGTTGGAAGCTAGGTCTGCGAAGGGACGTTTCATTGGATTCCCGTCTGGGACGATGGGATATCTATTCTACATGCCCGAAGATCGAAGGATCATTGTTGCTTTACAAGCACACTTCCCGGAAGATGAGTTCATTCAGAAGGCGGAGCAGGTAGAAGTATTTCTTTAGAAGAATACAATGAAACTCCTCGAGAGACACTCGTGCAAGAAATCGAACCGAACTTTCAAACACAAGTACAACCACCTCGTAGGTCTAGTAGGGTGTCTCATTTACCCGAGAGGTATGGGCTTGTGCACTTGGAGGAGCCGGGTCTCCATGAGGTTCCAAGTGATAGCCAAGAGACCGACCCGACGACCTATGACCAAGCGATGGTGGATGTAGACTCCGCGAAATGGCGTGAAGCTATGGAAGCCGAGATAGACTCGATGCATGTCAATCAGTGCGGACTCTAGTAGACCGCCCCAAGGGCATAGTGCCTATTGGGAACAAGTGTATCTACAAGAGAAAGACTGATGGTGATGGCAAGGTTGACGCCTATAAGGCCGTGCTAGTGGCAAAGGGTTATACCTAAGGAAGGGATCGATTACCACGATACCTTCTCACCCGTAGCCATGATCAAGTCTATTCGCATGATGCTTGCTATAGCCGCTACCACGATTATGAGATATGGCAAATGGACGTAAAGACGGCTTTCCTTAATGGATTCCTCGAGGAGGAAATCTATATGGAGCAGCCTAAAGGCTTTGTATCCGAAGTCGATATTCGAAAGTGTGCAAGCTTCATTGCTCCATTTATGGATCAAGCAAGCGTCACAGAGTTGGAATCTTCGTTTTGACGAGGCAACAACGAGTTTGACTTCGTGCAAAATGAAGAGGAACCTTGTGTATACAAGAGGGTTAGTGGGAGCAAGATCGCATTCTTAGTACTATATGTAGATGACATTCTACTAATAGGAAATGATGTGGGAATGCTCGGTTACGTGAAAGCTTGGCTTTCGAGTAATTTCTCCATGAAAGACTTGGGAGAAGCTACCTATATTCTTGGTATTCGACTCTACCGGGATAGAGCGAAGAGAACAATAGGTCTTTCCCAAGCCCTCTATATAGACAAAATCTTAAAGCGATTTAAGATGGATGATTCTAAAAGAGGGTTCCTACCGATGCGACATGGAATAAAACTCACCTTGAAGATGTGTCCTCAAAGTGAGGAACAACAAAAGGAAATGAGTAATATACCATATGCTTCGGCCGTGGGTAGCCTTATGTATGCTATGTTGTACAAGACCTGACATCGCGCATGCTGTAAGCGTGGTGAGTAGGTTTCAGGCAAACCCAGGTAGGGAACATTGGATCGTCAGAAAGAACGTTCTCAAGTACTTAAGAAGGACTAGAGATATGGTTCTTATGTATGGCGGTGGAGAATTGGATGTTGTGGGATTCACTGATTCGGACTTCCAAGGACTGAAGGACGACTCGATGTCCACTTCTGGCTACATATTTACTCTTAATGGAGGAGCAGTATCTTGGCGTAGTGCCAAGCAAAGCGCGATCACGATTCCACCTGTCAGCCGAGTATCAAGCACCTCGGAGGATTCCAAGGAATGGTTCTGCTTTAAGAAGTTTCGGGAGAACTTCAAGTGATACCATGTCCGAGCCGCCTGCTCTACTGCATCGCGACAACGACGGAGTCAGAAGATGTGCCAAGGAGCCGAGGTTTCACAACAGCACCAAACATATTGAGAGGAAGTATCATCTCGTAAGAGAATTTGTTCGCAAGGGATACATTGTGCTGCTCAGAGTAGACTCGGCCGACAACGTCGCCGATCCACTGACCAAGCCACTTTCTCAGACTAGCTTGGAGCGTCATCTGGAGAATATGGGTATTAGATACCATAGTGTGTGGCATTGAGTGCAAGTGGGAGATTGTTAGGAGTATGTCCTCGAATGCCACTCAGAGGATATTGAGTGAGGGTATTGTACTTGTTATTATGTAAATCATCAATATAAGGCAATGTATGTTTCTTTATTTACTGGTAGTTACTGGCATTCCTAACTCGTAAATATACATGTAGAAACTAGTCCGTGTATTTGAGAGAAAAACGTTCCACTCCTTATTGGATAAGGGGGTCGGCACTGGAAAGGTTTATAGCTCAAATACTTAATCGTTCGCAAGTCGATGAAACTTGAATGGGCGTTAAGTTTATGTGAAGACTTGTATGACGTGTTCTTTGACAAGGAGAGTGCCTGTCGAACACTAATGGTTAGTGGGAGCACACGTTATAGGTATGCTAATTGGATTAGTATACTCGAACCGACTCACCCTCGATTCGTCACACGGATTTCACTCCGGGACAGTCAATGACGGAATCGAAAGGTTGCGATAGGTATTCGTGAACCTTCGACTTGAGGATTTAGTAGGGATGTGCTTGTGACGTCAAGATTTTCATTAGAGTAGTTAGACCCTATAAACCTAAGGCGGGGTCAACCTCGACGTGCATCTTGATGGGCAAGTAGCAGTCCCATCAATACCAAGATAGAATTCTTTCTCCTGTTAGTGAACGGGTTATATGTCCTATGCGGTTACTGGCAGATGAGATCATAAGTCTTTGGCCAAAGCATTGGAGCTAGCTGTATTAGATACACGAGAGCTCGATGATCTCGATTTGCATTAACGCATGCATAACGTCAAGTACAGATAGGGTTTGACTGACCGTGACCCTATAACTTGATCGGGACATTTGAAAGAAGGGTTTATACGTTTACTGGTATTCACGACAGAATGGTTCTTGAATGATCCCAATCATTCGTTCTCAGTCGGGGTACAGTGTAGGCCACCAGGCTGGCTAGGTGGTGCTACTACTCTTTGGTTCCTCCCATTGCTGACTGAGACGGACCTACCGAGTCGCGCATTAGGATTGACGACGGAATGAATCGAGCTTAATCTCTCATTATAAATATTAGATATTGGATATCTAATTTGGGACATTGGATGTCTAAATCGATTTATTAGATAAATTGATTTACGGCCAAATGAATTAAATATATTACTCGGTGATTAATTTAATTCATGAATATAATTATTTCTTGGAGAAATTAATTATGTTATTATGTATTTGATATGATTAATTAATTGGATTAATTAATCAATATAAATACATCGGAACGGAATCGGAGTTTATCTGTTTGGACTCACAGGAGTCCGAAACGGACCGAACTCGCCCGGCTCCTTCTAGATGGCCACCCCTCTTTCCTTCCCTTTTCCTTGGTCATAGTCTCCACATGTTGGTGGAAGACTTATGTTCAATCAAGGGGACAAATATCACACCTTGGTGATATTGTCTAAAGTAGGAGATCTTGGGGAGTTGAATAAGAATATAAGTGGAGACAAACTCTCACTTGCTACTACACAATTCCAAAGTAGTGAGCTTTGAAGAAGTGAGAGAGAAAATTATTTTTCTTAGTCTTCATCTTCATCTTCTTCTTCACTTTTGTTCTTGAGTTTTCTTGGAGAAAATTCAAGATACATTAAGAGAGATATATTATACACTTAGAGTGTAATAACAAAAGCTTCACCACTTGATTCTAGCCGTAACCTTAGAGGTTAATCGAGTGTTGTTGTTCCGGTCGTTTTTCCGGCGCGTGGCAAGTAGAGACGCGGTGTTTTCGGCGTTGGATCGTTCAAGGGCTTGGAGCGGATTGAACTCGTAGAGATCAAACTAAAGCTTGGGGAATAGCTCAAGAGAAGGTTTCCATTTAATCAACGGACTTCGAGGGTTAGTTTCTTACGACTCTTGCCTTTCGTTTATATATTCGTATATACGTAGCTCGATCGATCCTCGTAGGGATTCGGATCGAATTAATTTTCGTTTTACCGCTTCCGCTGGGCCTTCGTTTTAGGCACCGAATCCCAACAACAACAACACATATAAAACCAACGATGCGAATCCACATGATTCCATCAATACGACACTGGGTAATCCAATGATCCAGCGCCCTCAACATAGATCCCAAGATGATCCCGTCGGACCAACACGAGGTGGAAAAACCCGTCCAATGATCCAGCGCCCTCAGCATAGATCCCAAGATGATCCCGTCGGACCAACACGAGGTGGACATCTAATCCAGCGCCCTCAGCATAGATCACATGATCCCATCGGATCAACACAACGCAAACAACACAATTATGCATACACATATGCAAATCAAAATGTTCATCAACATGAACAACATATGAATCAAAACATGAACGACACTATGATGAAACAACTAGGACGACTTCATATTTAGCAACATGAATGACAACCTGCATGATCAACATTATTAACACTAAACCGAATCAACTAAGATACTTGTCCCGAGTCCTTCGGGAGCAATCTCGATGTCAAATCATCACCGGCAATTATCCTCAATATTCGGCGACCCAAACGTACAATGAACTATAGATACTCATATCCTCGTCTTTATCGCAATATAACCTCGATACCCAAACATACCAATAACTGAGATAAAGCATATACATTATGATTTACCTCCCAGAATCGGAAGAACGATATACGATCCAAATACCCAGAGTTCAAAATAATAATCATCGCTATATGCATTATAAACGAAATGAAACTGAAACCATTCATTAAATATTATAACTGAGCAAGTAATACTTGCCTCGATACCGATACCACGAAGCTGCTACCGAACACATTGCCTTTGTCTACGAGCTCCTCAGCCCCGATTAAAATCAACACAACCGACATACTCGAACACGACCGCAACATCCAGTTATAATCACCGATCAATAGTCTCAACTTATCGAAGTAATCAAATAACATATATCCGATAACAATAAACAACCGACAAAACTAACCAATCGAACTCAACTGTTCAACAAAACCTCCAATAAACGCAGTCAGAACAAACCAAATCAAACAATCACGAATTCATAATCACAACACAAAAATGCTGCATTGTCTGCCTACTTAGCGCACGTTAAACGCATAACGTAGTGTGCGCTAAGTTGCTCCCGTTAGCGTGCGCTAGCCAGTAAGCTTAGCGTGCGCTAATGCTGTACAGTGGCATGCATTCCAAGCAACGACTAACATCTTGCGACTACGAATCTGAATGAAGGGAGACATTAATCTCCATATCTCTTGAAGATAAACGACACCATAACTATCACAAGGATCATATCAATGTCCATATATCAATAACAACGTCAACAATCAAACCGACTCGATAACAAGGATCATATCATACTTAATCTGGAATTCAACCTAGTATCATGATTCATCTCATCTAAATCGACCAATATAATTACCAAGATTCAGAAATCCATCTTAGATCGGGTTAAATGAATCAACATCCTTATAGTATGAAGAATCTTAACTAAAATCCGAAACTTTTATCAAAATTCCGTTGAATCTCATATAACATCATCATCTGATTATCCAACATGCTCCTCGTATGTAATCATCCAAGAAAAACGAACCACCATCAAGGGATACGAAAATTACCTGGATTGGATGAACCAAGAATAAGAACATTTGACTCTATTCCAAGAATCATGAATAACTTGAAGAACAAGGGTTGAATCCATGCACTCCATCTTAATCTTGTTAAAGATCATCATCTCACCGTGTTTGGGAACCTCAAGAACCTCCCAAAGCTCTCTCTATCGACTGAAGGAGAAAGAATGGACTAAATGCATCTCAAAACCCGTCTGTCCCCTTATACAGAATACATTACTAGCATGCGCTAACATCTCATGTTTAGCGTGCGCAACAGCCTTAGCGTGTGCTAACTGTCTTTGTTAGCGTGCGCTATCGGGGTCCAAAGGCCACTGTCTGGCTTCATACATGTGCTTGCGTACGTAATGCCCATGCATTAGCGTACGTAACTTACACTGTCTAGCGTACGCAAGTCCTTTGCCCTTAGCGTGCGCTATCCGAAGTTGACTTACTACAGTCTGCACCTACCCCCGTGTCCCCACATGCCGAAAGTAACCTGACAAAGCCAAGATTACTTTGGTCCGATCTGATAAGCGTGTGCTATAAATATACATTAGCGTGCGCTAATCGTTCACAACAAACATCCGTTGACCTTGTCGGCACATGCGCCGAAAGTGACCGGGTCCACATATAGATTCCTTCTGATCTGGTCTGTACTAGCGTGCGTTATCATTTACTATTAGCGTGCGCTATGCCTGCACGATAGCGTGCGCTAGGCATGTATATTAGCGTATGCTAATAATGCTACACTTAGCCATTTTCAGCTACTCTTCGCCAACGTCTCAACATACAGAATACGAACATACGGCATACTAAATACATATACTCAACACATTATATCCTCAAATACAATTGTCGACCAAATACGATAATTATACCAATACTGACATCTCAATCCTTCATTTATTTTATCCATATTGTACAGATACCACAATGTACAACATAACTCGGATAAAATAACATTAAACAATAGTAGTAGAAATTTCGGATATTACATACTACACCACTTAAAATAAGTTTCGTCCTCGAAACTTGCAATGCGTCATAGAAAACAAACAAACCGTTCAACCAAAATATTCCGAAACCATCACGACAACGATCGATCATCATTATTACCGAATAACCAAAATAGCATACTTACAAATGTGCAAATTCGACGATCTCCTGAGATACTTACAATCACAATTCCATGAATCTCAACAAATTATATTATCTTCAGATGAAATAATCTATCCGTGTCAAATCTTGTCTGTCTGATTACACAATCAAGTCCTAATCTACTAAAAACCAATAATGCATGATACACCTGTGAAACAACTGCTCAATACAATGCAACGAATCCCGAAAAATCGACAGATAATCTGAACGCTCAGATGATCACTAGCAATAATCAACCAAAAACTTAACCGAGAATATCATCGACATGATAAACTCTAATACGACCAATCCAAAGGTCAAAACACAGCCGAGAATATCATCATCATGATAAACTCCAATATTACCAATGAACGATCAACGATAATCGAGAATACCTTTACACGGTAAGCTCCAACACGATCAACACAGAACCACAAAAACCGATATATGAAATAACAAAATTCTCAAAACGTTAAACAAATCACATACAGTGGATCTCAACGAAACACAACTGACTGGTGAACATACCCCTCGGCATACGAACAACCAATCACAAACCGACGAACATATCCAATCATACAGGGAGTGGGAACGACCATTCAATATTCGAAACAACCAGCATGGGGTCACCATCCCCAAATCACTATGGTATCAAAATCACTATGGTAAAAATCACACTACTACTATACCAATGGAATCACAAAGCACATATGTCCCGATTTCAACAAAATCCAAAGTTCCAAAATCATATTCCTGCAGCGCCCTCAGCATAGATCCCAAGATGATCCCGTCGGACCAACACGAGGTGGAAAAACCCGTCCAATGATCCAGCGCCCTCAGCATAGATCCCAAGATGATCCCGTCGGACCAACACGAGGTGGACATCTAATCCAGCGCCCTCAGCATAGATCACATGATCCCATCGGATCAACACAACGCAAACAACACAATTATGCATACACATATGCAAATCAAAATGTTCATCAACATGAACGACATATGAATCAAAACATGAACGACACTATGATGAAACAACTAGGACGACTTCATATTTAGCAACATGAATGACAACATGCATGATCAACATCATTAACACTAAACCGAATCAACTAAGATACTTGTCCCGAGTCCTTCGGGAGCAATCTCGATGTCAAATCATCACCGGCAATTATCCTCAATGCTCGGCGACCCAAACGTACAATGAACTATAGATACTCATATCCTCGTCTTTATCGCAATATAACCTCGATACCCAAACATACCAATAACCGAGATAAAGCATATACATTATGATTTACCTCCCAGAATCGGAAGAACGATATACGATCCAAATACCCAGAGTTCACAATAATAATCATCGCTATATGCATTATAAACGAAATGAAACTGAAACCATTCATTAAATATTATAACTGAGCAAGTAATAACTTGCCTCGATACCGATACCACGAAGCTGCTACCGAACACATTGCCTTTGTCTACGAGCTCCTCAGCCCCGATTAAAAGCAACACAACCGACATACTCGAACACGACCGCAACATCCGGTTATAATCACCGATCAATAGTCTCAACTTATCGAAGTAATCAAATAACATATATCCGATAACAATAAACAACCGACAAAACTAACCAATCGAACTCAACTGTTCAACAAAACCTCCAATAAACGCAGTCAGAACAAACCAAATCAAACAATCACGAATTCATAATCACAACACAAAAATGCTGCATTGTCTGCCTACTTAGCGCACGTTAAACGCATAACGTAGCGTGCGCTAAGTTGCTCCCGTTAGCGTGCGCTAGCCAGTAAGCTTAGCGTGCGCTAATGCTGTACAGTGGCATGCATTCCAAGCATCGACTAACATCTTGCGACTACGAATCCGAATGAAGGGAGACATTAATCTCCATATCTCTTGAAGATAAACGACACCATAACTATCACAAGGATCATATCAATGTCCATATATCAATAACAACGTCAACAATCAAACTGACTCGATAACAAGGATCATATCATACTTAATCTGGAATTCAATCTAGTATCATGATTCATCTCATCTAAATCGACCAATATAATTACCAAGATTCAGAAATCCATCTTAGATCGGGTTAAATGAATCAACATCCTTATAGTATGAAGAATCTTAACTAACATCCGAAACTCTTATCAAAATTCCATTGAATCTCATATAACATCATTATCTGATTACCCAACATGCTCTTCACATGTAATCATCCAAGAAAAACGAACCACCATCAAATGGATACGAAAATTACCTGGATTGGATGAACCAAGAATAAGAACATGTGTGTTAGCGTATGCTAATAATGCTACACTTAGCCATTTTCATCTACTCTTGGCCAACGTCTCAATATACAGAATACGAACATATGGCATACTAAATACATATACTCAACACATTATATCCTCAAATACAATTGTCGACCAAATACGATAATTATACCAATACTGACATCTCAGTCCTTCATTTATTTTATCCATATTGTACAGATTCCACGATGTACAACATAACTCGGATAAAATAACATTAAACAATAGTAGTAGAAATTTCGGATGTTACATACTACACCACTTAAAATAAGTTTCGTCCTCGAAACTTGCAATCCGTCATAGAAAACAAACAAACCGTTCAACCAAAATATTCCAAAACCATCACGACAACGATCGATCATCATTATTACCGAATAAACAAAATAGCATACTTACAAATGTGCAAATTCGACGATCTCCTGAGATACTTACAATCACAATTCCATGAGTCTCAACAAATTATATTATCTTCGGATGAAATAATCTATCCGTGTCAAATCTTGTCTACCTGATTACACAATCAAGTCCCAATCTACTAAAAACCAATAATGCACGATACATCTGTGAAACAATTGCTCAATACAATGGCAACGAATCCCGAAAAATCGACAGATAATCTGAACGCTCAGATGATCACTAGCAATAATCAACCAATAACTTAACCGAGAATATCATCAACATGATAAACTCTAATACGACCAATCCAAAGGTCAAAACACAGCCGAGAATATCATCATCATGATAAACTCCAATATTACCAATGAACGATCAACGATAATCGAGAATACCTTCACACGGTAAGCTCCAACACGATCAACACAGAACCACAAAAACCGATATATGAAATAACAAAATTCTCAAAACGTTAAACAAATCACATACAGTGGATCTCAACGAAACACAACCGACTGGTGAACATACCCCTCGGCATACGAACAACCAATCACAAACCGACGAACATATCCAATCATACAGGGAGTGGGAACGACCACTCAATATCCAAAACAACCAGCATGGGGTCACCATCCCCAAATCTACACTTACAACGTAATCCTTCAAAATCACTATGGTAAAAATCACACTACTACCATACCAATGGAATCACATAGCACATATGTCCCGATTTCAACAAAATCCAAAGTTCCAAAATCATATTCCGTGCATGAATCTACAACACGCAGCATATTCCTCTTATCCGATCAATCAACCGATCATCCCTGGATAACCAAACTACCATGCTGAAATTCGAATCTCTTTTCCTCGTACCATACCGATGAAATATCCAGTCGAGAGTCTCGCTCAGAACTTCACCACGATATGCATTATGCACTAAATGTGTATGTACCTCAATCACATTTTCAAAACCAGTTTGAAATCATATACTCTTGTCACGAAGACAATTTTCGAAAGTTCTTTTCAAAAATTCCAAAACTCAAAACATAAATTTTGGTAAGACCACAAAATAAATTTTCAAAAAATTAAATTGGCTCGCTGGTGCCAAGTATTCGATAACAGTTTCCTTCGAATCCACACGATTTCGAAGTTTTAAAATGAAAACAATGCAAATGTTTAACCACATCCGTACTCCTGTATGCCAACTTGGTTTGTCACCAATATCCACTGATATTCCATCAGAAAACCACACAATAGAGTTCCAAAATCTCAATATATAAACTCCGACTAAAAACTCCTTTTTCCACATATGACTCGCAACGTCAATCATTAATCCATCCTGGATCACCTCAAATATTCTATGACAAAACATTGAAACAAATCAACACATCAAACACGGCGAAAGACTTCCCGAGAAGTTTCATTTGAATAAGTAAGCCAAAACCCCGAAAGGTAATAATCAAATAGATAAACGATTGGTAAAGTGCTTCACAAATCTCGGGAGTTTTAGAAAACATGAAAAAGCCTTTTGAAATATTAGGGTTTCAGCCCATATTTCGTTCCGCATTACAAGAAGTTTAAAAAGTAGAAAATCCTTCTGGACCTCAAGTCCTAAGTTATAAAACTATTTCAAAATCGATTGGGTCTCGACCCAAAAATCATTTTCCGTAAAACATCCATAAAATATTCATTTTGAAAAACATCATTTTCAAATGCTCAAAAACAGTTCATATATCACAAAATTAACATGACTACATGTTCTTCTCAACAATCCACAGTCCTCCTCCCGATTACACAACTCTGTTTCCAAAATCTAACTGACATAATGATTTCCAAAATCATAGTTTCTCAATTCATCAATCCTGTCCCAATTTTGTTACCTTATACTATAACACATAATATTCTGCTAATCTCAAAGCATATCAACTTAGAACGGCAATAAATCTCAATGAAATTCAAAAATCCAAATACTTACAGATCGTGAAGCCGACGATTCCCCGTGATACTGGCACATGTCTCGACTCAAGAAAATACTCAACACAGATATTTTCAAAACACACATTTTGCAAACTTAGTTCAACTCGTGAACACAACACGGCTCTATCCGAAGAAACACGTTAATACCATTTGGAAAAGTTACAACAACCCCAGTACCACACTGGTAAATCATGTAACGCACAAGCCCGAGCGAACAACAAAAACTCAGAGCTCAAACACTTGTCAGCCGACAACTCAAATAGCACGACAAAAGCACGACCCAACTTGACCCAACGGCCTAGGTTTTCACAACCTAAGCTCCGATACCATAATCTGTAGCACCCCCAGATTTAACCGGAAATATTACAGCGCCGTGGGCCCCGAGATGGAACCCACAAGGCTGAAGGAAATTTTCGCAAACATTTACAAATGCCCAAGAGGCCAACGACGGTACTATCTTTAAAAATTCACAAAGACTTAAAAAATCCGTTTATCAAAAACCGTCGTAAAAACTCATTTGAAATCGCAAGGCCAAACGGCCGACACTTAGAAGTTTAGAAAACGATTTCCAAAGTAACCTCAGTTACCAGATACCAAAAGAGCATTTCAAAATACTCACGCAGCGGAAAAAGACCAACCATAAAGATACTCTAGCAGCGGAATACAAGAACCAATCAAGAAACTCAATGCACAAAACATGTCCTAGCCAGTATCTTCCGGGAAGCTCATCTCTTCACGACCGCTACAAGCTCGATACTCCAAGTACCTAAAAAGAAATCCCACAACGGGGTCAGCAATAATATCCAACAATGATAACCGTCACATCACATTAATAATTACATATCAATGAGAATATAACATAAGAATACGACCAACGTAATCTTACCGCCATAACTTTACTTACTCAAGTAATTCTCATCAGAATAATCATTATCACATTTCGCATCTCGGACTCGATTAACCAATAAACTCGAACATAATATATGTATTGTACCTCAAACAATACTCAAGATTCTCAAACTATCATCACCAACTCGCGATACGGAAATATACCAGTTCTGACCAATACGATCCATCGAATAACATCATCAAATCCCAAGACGATAACCAATTGTCCATCAAAGACAAATGCCAAAGAAATACGGAACATACCTCGAGATATGATGTGCCACGATAATCATATCAGTCTAATCCGAGATCATATCAATGCAATACGGACAAGGTCCTAACACAAGATCTACAAATGCATACTCATATGACCACGTCAATATGCTCAAAACAATAACAACAGTGCATACTCAATGGAAATCCCATGATCCAGCGCCCTCAGCATAGATCCCAAGATGATCCTACAAGATCAACACGAGGTGGATAACCAATAATATACATACAACAACACATATATAACCAACGATGCGAATCCACATGATTCCATCAATACGACACTGGGTAATCCAATGATCCAGCGCCCTCAGCATAGATCCGAAGATGATCCCGTCGGACCAATACGAGGTGGACATCTGATCCAGCGCCCTCAGCATAGATCACATGATCCCATCGGATCAACACAACGCAAACAACACAATTATGCATACACATATGCAAATCAAAATGTTCATCAACATGAACGACATATGAATCAAAACATGAACGACACTATGATGAAACAACTAGGACGAATTCATGTTTAGCAACATGAATGACAACCTGCATGATCAATATCATTAACACTAAACCGAATCAACTAAGATACTTGTCCCGAGTCCTTCGGGAGCAATCACGATGTCAAATCATCACCGGCAATTATCCTCAATGCTCGGCGACCCAAACGTACAATGAACTATAGATACTCATATCCTCATCTTTATCGCAATATAACCTCGATACCCGAACATACCAATAACCGAGATAAATCATATACATTATGATTTACCTCCCAAAATCGGAAGAACGATATACGATCCAAATACCTAGAGTTCACAATAATAATCATCGCTATATGCATTATAAACGAAATGAAACTGAAACCATTCATTAAATATTATAACTGAGCAAGTAATAACTTGCCTCGATACCGATACCACGAAGATGCTACTGAACACATTGCCTTTGTCTACGAGCTCCTCAGCCCCGATCAAAAGCAACACAACAGACATACTCGAACACGACCGCAACATCCGATTATAATCACCGATCAATAATCTCAACCTATCGAAGTAATCAAATAACACATATCCGATAACAATCAACAACCGACAAAACTAACCAATCGAACTCAACGGTTCAACAAAACCTCCAATAAACGCAGTCAGAGCAAACCAAATCAAACCATCACGAATTCATAATAACAACACAAAAATGCTGCACTGTCTGCCTACTTAGCGCATGTTAAACGCATAACGTAGCGTGCGCTAAGTTGCTCCCGTTAGCGTGCGCTAATGTTGTATAGTGGCATGCATTCCAAGGATCGACTAACATCTTGCGACTACGAATCCGAATGAAGGGAGACATAAATCTCCATATCTCTTGAAGATAAACGACACCATAACTATCACAAGGATCATATCAATATCCATATATCAATAACAACATCAACAATCAAGCCGACTCGATAACAAGGATCATATCATACTTAATCTGGAATTCAACCTAGTATCATGATTCATCTCATCTAAATCGACCAATATAATTACCAAGATTCAGAAATCCATCTTAGATCGGGTTAAATGAATCAACATCCTTATAGTATGAAGAATCTTAACTAACATCCGAAACTCTTATCAAAATTCCATTGAATCTCATATAACATCATTATCTGATTACCCAACATGCTCTTCACATGTAATCATCCAAGAAAAACGAACCACCATCAAATGGATACGAAAATTACCTGGATTGGATGAACCAAGAATAAGAACATTTGACTCCATTCCAAGAATCATGAATAACTTGAAGAATAAGACTTGAATCCATGCTCTCCATCTTAATCTTGTTAAAGATCATCATCTCACCGTGTTTGGGAACCTCAAGAACCTCCCAAAGCTCTCTCTATCGACTGAAGGAGAAAGAATATACTAAATGCATCTCAAAACCCGTCTGTCCCCTTATATAGAATACATTACTAGCGTGCGCTAACATCTCATGTTTAGCGTGCGCTAACTGTCTTTGTTAGCGTGCGCTATCGGGGTCCAGAGGCCACTGTCTGGCTTCGTAAATATGCTTGCGTACGTAATGCCCATGCATTAGCGTACGTAACTTACACTGTCTAGCGTACGCAAGTTCTTTGCCCTTAGCGTGCGCTATCCGAAGTTGACTTACTACAGTCTGCACCTACCCCCGTGTCCCCACATGCCGAAAGTAACCTGACAAAGCCAAGATTCCTTTGGTCCGATCTGATTAGCGTGCGCTATAAATATACATTAGCGTGCGCTAATCGTTCACAACAAACATCCGTTGACCTTGTCGGCACATGCGCCGAAAGTGACCGGGTCCACACATAGATTCCTTCTGATCTGGTCTGTACTAGCGTGCGTTATCATTTACTATTAGCGTGCGCTATGCCTGCACGATAGCGTGCGCTAGGCATGTATATTAGCGTATGCTAATAATGCTACACTTAGCCATTTTCAGCTACTCTTGTCCAACGTCTCAACATACAGAATACGAACATACGGCATACTGAATACATATACTCAACACATTATATCCTCAAATACAATTGTCGACCAAATACAATAATTATACCAATACTGACATCTCAATCCTTCATTTATTTTATCCATACTGTACAGATTCCATGATGTACAACATAACTCGGATAAAATAACATTAAACAATAGTAGTAGAAATTTCGGATATTACAGTAGATCCTTCTAGAGGTAGTAGGATCCTATTAGATATCGTACCTTATATAGAAATTCTATGTATGGAAGGACTCTCATTGTAATGCCTATATAAATGCCCCTCTAAAAATAGGGCTTTTCTGAAAGTGTCAAAAAGTAATATACGTAGAGGATTTGCATAGGCACATATGCACCTCTATCTTAGGCTATGTTTTTTTTTTACGTGAATTAAATTGAACTGAATTAGGGCTGTAAACGAACCGAGTTGTTCGCGAACAAGCTCGGGCTCAGCTCGTTAAGGGCTCGGTTAGGCTCGGTTCGTTAAGAACTCAAGCTCGAGCTCGAACGCAAAAATATGTGCGTTAAGAAAATGAGCTCGAGCCTTGCGGCTCGAGCTCAGCTCGAAATCGTTCGAGCTCGGTTCGGCTCGTTATAGCTCGAGAAAATATGTACGTATAGATTTGCTGGATTTGCAGTAAGTAGTAACATATTTATAATAACCATTACCAAATCAACCAACTTGAAGTCTTGAACAAGGAGTTGTAAACATTAAACAAAAGAAAAAGAATATATGTGTAAAATTTTGAACCGGGCGGAGGGAATAAAACTTACATATTAAAGTAAAACACGGGTCATGTTATCAAATAAAACGTAGGTCATGGTATCAAATAGAAGTGAGAGAAAATAATAAAATAAAAGGAGCTAATTTGAACATTTTGTATGCCAAAAATAAACTACTCCTACAAAATGTTGGATTGCAAATATGAATCCCGCCTTTATATTATTAATTGAAAGCAAACCAAATCAAACCAAACATACCCAGTATATCCCGCTCAGAGCAGGGTCTGGGGAGGGTAAGATGTACACAGACCATGCCCCTACTTATTACGGTAGGGAGTCTATTTCTGTGAAGATCCACAACTTAGTGCACAGGTTGAGTGAAAAATACAAAGGGAAGCAGATGATTCGAAAAAGCTCAATACCATACCTGAGCCCATGGCTTAATCCATATGGGACTTACCTAAGAGGAATTTGGCTACTTCACTCCCGATGAACGCTGCTCAAACAGAAGAGAGGTTGACTCCGCGCACAGCTCCCTGTCAAAAATACACCACACACCAAAAGCAATAGAATAAAATATACAATAAAAGTAAAAATACAATGCTCTAGGTCAAAGCAAACTGAGACAACCCAACCCTGAGGTTCTCAACTACAGCACCACTCCCAACTAAAGAATTCACAACTCTGACCTGGCGCCTCCAAGCGCACCTATCAACAGTCATGGTCTCGGAAAGGTTTAAGGCCTTCAAATCTAATCTCAGCTGCTCCTCCTACGTCCTCATCGGTCTGCCTCTCCTCCTCTCCCCGACAACCAATAAACTCTCGACCCTCCTCACCGGAGCAGATACCTGCCTCCTGCGGACGTGGCCAAACCATCTCAATCTCCCTTCCCTAACTTTCGCTGAAATGGGCGCCACTTCTAGCGCGTTTCTGAAGACCCCGTTCGAGATTCTATCTAACATTGTGCGACCACACGACCAGCGTAACATTCTCATTTCAGCCGCTTCCAACTTGCTCTCAAGGGACTTCTTCATCGCCCAACATTCGGAGCCATACAACATTGCAGGTCAGATTGCCGTTCTATAGAATTTACCCTTCAACTTTAGAGGGACTTTCTTGTCGCACAGGACCCTTGTCGCTGCTCTCCACCTTAGCCACCCCACCTTGATGCGATGAGTGACATCATCTTCACACTCACCTTCCTTCTGAATGATCGACCCCAAATACTTGAACTTATCCGTACGGGGTACGATCTGACCCGCAATCATTACCTCTACATATTCCTCGTTAGCCTCACCACTAAAGTTACACCAGAGATACTCGGTCTTAGACCGGCTCACACGCAAGCCCTGGGATTCTAACTTAGACCTCCATAGCTCCAACTTCGAGTTCACCTCCCTCCTCGACTCCGCCACTAACACAATGTCGTCAGCAAAAAGCATGAACCACGGGACGCCATCTTGTATCCCCCGCGAAATGACGCCAAGGATCAAGGCAAAGAGAAGAGGGCTTAGCGCCGACCCCTGGTGTAGCCCTATCTCAACTGGGAAATAATGAGTGTCACCATTCCTAAAAGGCCATGTTGAGATCGGAAAAAAGGACGTCCAATATGGGATTTGTAAATATGAATCCCATTCCCAACTTTATACTCCTTCTGTCCCAGGCTTAATTGCTACCTTTTTCTGGGCACGGGTATTAATGTTAGAGTTGTTTATTAGTATTGTGTGTAATAAAGTGATATTTTAAGAGGGGTAATAATAGAAATATGAAATCATATTAGTATTGTTTATTAGTATTGTGTGTATAATTGGGTGGGCCCATAATGACGTTTTATGGTAAATATATGATTGTTGGGGTTGTATATTTGGAGGGAATGATTGCTTTATTTGTTTTTATAGTAAGTAGCAGTTTAGTATGGAACGGGCCAAAATGGAAAGGTAGCAGTTAAGTATGGGACGGAGAGAGTATGATTTATTGACAGAAATCTTTTTTCCCCTCCCCAACCTACTAATAATGGTAAAAATACTAAAATAACCTTTTTACTTATAATTGTTATTTAACATATATTTTTAATAATTAATATATTTAATAAATATTCCATAATTGTATAGTAATTATATTAATGTATTTTATTTGAACGGCTATATTTTTAAAGTAATTATTTTTATCTTTCTACTAATTTATATTAGAGTTATTATGTTTTATATTTTTGTTATTATTTTGAATCGATATTGTAACAATAATTATTTTTATTAGTCTAAAATTAATAATGATAGAATTAACAATAATGTAAAACCGAACAGAAAAAAACCAAATAAATAAAATTTGGATGCCTTCTTTAGTTTTTATATAATTAATTAATTAATAAATAAATAAATAAATAACTAAAATTGAAGATAAATAAAAAAGAGGGACATTTAGGGAAATATTAAAAGAAAAACACGATGGGAATTTAAAGACTATTGTTGATATGTGTCTAAAAAGGGGGCTTTTCTGAAAGTGTCAAAAAGTAATATACGTAGAAGATTTGCATAGGCACATATGCACCTCTATCTTAGGCTATGTTTTTTTTCTGTGAATTAAATTGAACTGAATTAGGACTGTAAACGAATTGAGTTGTTCGCGAACAGGCTCGGGCTCAGCTCGTTAATGGCTTGGTTAGGCTCGGTTCGTTAAGAACTCAAGCTCGAGCTCGAACACAAAAATATGTGCGTTAAGAAAACGAGCTCGAGCCGAGCTATGAGCGTGTGCGGCTCGAGTTCGGCTCGAAATCGTTCGAGCTCGGTTCGGCTCGTTATAGCTCTAAGAAATATGTACGTATAAATTTGCTAGATTTGCAGTAAGTAGTAACATATTTATAATAACCATTACCAAATCAACCAATTTGAAGTCTTGAACAAACAGTTGTAAACATTAAACAAAAGAAAAAGAATATGTGTAAAATTTTTAACCGAGTGGAGGGAATAAAACTTACATATTAAAGTAAAACGCAGGTCATGGTATCAAATAAAACGTAGGTCATGATATCAAATAGAAGTGAGAGAAAATAATAAAATAAAAAGAGCTAATTTGAACATTTTGTATGCCAAAAATAAACTACTCCTACAAAATGTTGGATTTGCAAATATGAATCCCGGCTTTATATTATTAATTGACTACCTACTAAAAGGCCATGTTGAGATCGGAAAAAAGGACGTCCAATATGGGATTTGTAAATATGAATCCCATTCCCAACTTTATATGATTTATTGACGGGAATCTCCCCCAACCTACTAAAAATGGTAAAATACTAAAATAACCTTTTTACTTATAATTGTTATTTAACATATATTTTTAATAATTAATATAGTTAATAAATGTTCCATAATTGTGTAGTAATTATATTAATGTATTTTATTTGAACGACTATATTTCAAAAGTAATTATTTTTATATTTCTACTAATTTATATTAGAGTTATTATGTTTTATATTTTTGTTATCATTTTGAATCGATATTGTAACAATAATTATTTTTATTAGTCTAAAATTAATAATGACATAATTAACAAATAATGTAAAACCGAACAGAAGAAAACCAAATAAATAAAATTTGGATGACTTTTTTAGTTTTTTATATAATTAATTAATAAATAAATAAATAAAATTGAAGATAAATAAAAAAAGAGGGACATTTAGGGAAAAAATAAAATAAAAAACACGATGTGACTTTTGTAAGAAAATATTAGAAGAGATGAAAAGTGTCTCTTAATTGACTACTTGCTAAAAGGCCCAAATTATGGGAATTTAAAGACTATTGTTGATATGTGTCTAAAAATGGGGCTTTTCTGAAAGTGTCAAAAGTAATATAGGTAGAGGATTTGCATAGGCACATATGCACCTCTATCTTAGGCTATATTTTTTTGGCAATTAAATTGAACTGAATTAGGGCTGTAAACGAACCGAGTTGTTCGCGAACAAGATCGGGCTCAGCTCGTTAAGGGCTTGATTAGGCTCGGTTCATTAAGAACTCGAGCTTGAGCTCGAACACAAAAATCTGTGCATTAAGAAAACGAGCTTGAGCTGAGCTATGAGTGTGTGCGGCTCGAGCTCGGCTCGAAATCGTTCGAGCTCGGTTCGGCTCGTTATAGCTCGAAGAAATATGTACGTATAGATTTGCTGGATTTGTAGTAAGTAGTAACATATTTATAATAACCATTACCAAATCAACCAACTTGAAGTCTTGAACAAACAGTTGTAAATATTAAACAAAGAAAAAGAATATATTGAACCGGGCAGAGGGAATAAAACTTACATATTAAAGTAAAAAGTAGGTCATGGTATCAAATAAAACGTAGGTCATGATATCAAATAGAAGTGAAAGAAAATAATAAAATAAAAAGAGCTAATTAGAACATTTTGTATGCCAAAATAAACTACTCCTACAAAATGTTGGATTTGCAAATATGAATCCCGGCTTTATATTATTAATTGACTACTTACTAGAAGGCCATGTTGAGATCGGAAAAAAGGACGTCCAATATGGGATTTGAAAGTATGAATCCCATTCCCAACTATGATTTATTGAGGGAATCTCCCCCAACCAATACTAAAATAATCTATTTACTTATAATTGTTATTTAACATATATTTTTAATAATTAATATAGTTAATAAATGTTCCATAATTGTATAGTAATTATATTAATGTATTTTATTTGAACGGCTATATTTTTAAAGTAATTATTTTTATCTTTCTACTAATTTATATTAGAGTTATTATGTTTTATATTTTTGTTATCATTTTGAACCGATATTGTAACAATAATTATTTTTATTAGTCTAAAATTAATAATGACAGAATTAACAAATAATGTAATAAAGAACGGAAGAAAACCAAATAAATAAAATTTGGATGCCTTTTTTAGTTTTTATATAATTAATTAATAAAAAAAATAAATAAAATTGAAGATAAATAAAAAAGAGTGACATTTAGGGAAAAATTAATAGAAAAAACACGATGTTGTTTCGGGAATTATTATTCCCGTGATATGTCTTACCTAATACTGGTTGTAGATACATATATGGAAGGTTCTAAATCCTTCTAGAGGTAGTAGGATCCTATCAGATGTCTTACCTTATCTAGGAATCCTATGTACAAAAGGACTCTCATTGTAATGCCCATATAAAGGCCCCTCTATCAGTGTTATGAATACAATTGATTGACTCATATTTACAGTCTTTTTACTTTCTCCTGAAACACGTTATCAGCACGTAGTCCCCAACTGAGCAAGAATTTTTTTCCTCTCCCGTTTGTTTTTTCTGAAAATCACGAAAAAACAGAAAATCTGAAAAAAAAAAAGAAAAAAAATCTCGCCCGAACCGTAGCTTCGACTTCGGCCAGCCTAGCGCCGCCTCCGTCCCATCCGCTGAACTCTCGACCCGCAACTAACCCCTGGAACCCTCGATCCCGATCACCAGAATCCGACCGACTCCCGCAGGTGTTCCTATCAGGTCTACACGGTCACAGCCATTCCCCCCCTCCAACGCGAACCACCGTTGGAGACCTACCTCTGTCTCCTGCTCCGATTTCAGATTCCAGCCCGCTCAGCCCGTTTGTCTAGCCCGTTCGCAAGCTTGGTTCCCAGTTTCCGGAGCTCCAGAACCCGACTCGCGATCCAGAAGGACAAATCTAGTTGCTGACCTGAATTGCTGAGTTAATCCGGTTGCTGACTTGATCCGACCCGATCCAACCGAGTTCCAGCCCCGATCGCCCGTCGCTATAGTCCAGTCCAGACCCGACCCGATTGCTCACCGAACCAGACCCGATTACTGACCCATTTTCAGCTCGTTTCTGCCCCTATTCATGAAGTAAGAACTACAAGTTCAACAGTGGAGATCTGATTCGGAACAGTATTTATCGACGAAATTGTACGCGAACAGAAGCAGATTTTTAGACACACACAAAAAAAAACGAGAGACGCGAATTTCTGCGCGTAAATTTTCTGCACAGTGTAGCCGTACCAAAATCATGTTTCCCGATTCATTAACCGTCGGATCACTGTGAAATTTTGACAGCAACTTTCCAACACAAATATCTATATATTCAACCGTGCAGATCAGATTCTGAGTAGTATTTCTTACTGAATCTGCTACCGAACAGAAGTAAATTTTTTTAAGGACATTTGGAGATCCGGCCTCATCCAATACCGAGCTGCTGCAACGCCGCGCCCGAGTCCTTTTTCGGCTGATTATCGAGCCCAGTAGCCCTTTCCGGGCGTTTCTCAACTCTCCATATTTTTCTAATTAATGATTCATTTGTTCATTGATTTGTACACTTATGAATCTTACCATGTTTATGTTTTACGTGCATATAGGAAAATATGTTGCTCATGATGATGTGCACGCCATGGAGAAAAGCCATATTTGTTATCCGTTCAAGGATCAAAGTAAATATAGAATAGAGTACCCACGGAAATATGTTGCTTATATGGAGAGAAGCCAAATTTATTATCCCATTCAAGGATAAAAGCAAATATGGAACCAAGTACCCGTAAGATTTTATTAAAGTTCTCGTTTTTCAATTTCTCTCTTTTGGGAATTTTTTTGGGGAATTGGGTATTTGGGTTCTTTATCTCACACGCTACTTTACGGTGGATGAGACTATGAGAGGTGGTATCACTCTCGTATGTCGAAGTAAACTGTGTGACAGTCCTGGGGGAGTCACGAATAATTGTTGAAAGTCGATATTTGTGGTTGTTGCATACACCACGTTTCGGGTGCGATTTGACGTCGTCGTTTTGTCGATTTTAAACCAACAATTGAATAAAATGGACATTGTCGGTAATGGTAAAGTTATGACTTATTCATGATTAGTCACGGATTTGTGACGTACAAACGGGACAAACATCGATTGCGACGGATATGTCGTGGTTAAAATCGATTTGTGACGGATTTTGTCACGTTGAATGAGCGACCACCACGTTGGTCTTGACCCAATCTCATACTTGGAAAACTCCATCTTTCATCCTATTAAAATAAAATATTGTATGTGGGTGTAGACATGCACCGTCTCCTTGCAATATGATATCTGAAAGAATGTACGAGTAATTCTCATTTTTTTTCAACATGTAAAGCAATGTCATATTGCGTTAAGTACATGAATTCGTTGACCTCGATTATAGTTCGTGTGACTATAGGTCCGAATACTTTTCCAAGTATTTGTAGAGGCATGTGCCATATACATTTGACTATGTTTAGTTGATCTTATTGGATGGTCAAGACGAGTTGGTTATGGTATATTCATTATGTCTCATGGTTCAAAATGCTTAATATTGATGCACCGCATTGCATCCATATAACATGGCTATTATGACGTATACTTGCAAATTGAGAATTAAAATTCTTGGTTGATTTGATGCACTTTGGTGGATTTTGTCTACACTTTTGATCAAGACTAGGCGCATCCTCCTTGGTATTTGTTTATGCTTTGAAAGTTCAAATGGAATCAGTGGTTTTTAAACAACCTTAGTTGTACCGACATTCCTACTTTCTCTGCAAGTCTACCAAGTTGGAGTTACCGAAAGGATCATTAGTCGAGATAAGAAATTGAACACACTGCTGCGTTTAAACGCACCTATGGCTGTCATTGCCATGTTTTTGCATCAACACTTATGCCATTGGATATGGTGTCAACCTTGTTTTCTCACTAAACTTGGGAAATACTAAAGCAGCAAATTAAAATATGCACTGTAATCTGAGTTTAATGATCCGTGTGGTGCATAATATATGGATAGAAAGATACGGAAGTCTAGTTTCTGGAACATCTGACCGTTCCTCCATAGCCTTCCTAGCAAGAGAGTTATCACTGTTTTAGTAAATAAAGGTCAAGCTGCGTGAAATTTTATTTTCAGCGATTGTGCTAACTTTTATCCCAACCAACTTGGTTCCCATCTTGAATTTGCAAGTGGTCTTATGACACGTTTTTCAACCTCCTTTTGGCCAAATTTGCCATAGATGATACAATTTTTAGTATGCATTGTACGCTAAAATATCATCTTTCAAATGTTGAAAAACAGTTTCATTGAGGAAGACCAAAATACGCACCCTTATAAGAAGGTCGAGCGTATACATGGTAGTTTTACACCATGCTTGTGTCGTGATTTTGTCCCTTAGTCATATAATCTTGCCATGTTATGCACTCAATATGATAGAACATTTTGATCGTATCTGGTATAAAATCTCTATGTTGTTAGAGTGTTCGCTATGCTCATGTTTGTAAAATTTTGCAAGCGAAATTGAGTACATATTAAGCTATTTCCAAGGAAAGCAATACTTTTGGATTTCTTGTTATAAATCCATTGTGACTATGATGAATAGGTCATCACAATCAATGAGTAGTACAACGCTCAAGTTGTTGAATGCCGAATGACGTTTTCTAGTCACATATGTTCCGTAACGATTGAACCATGTTATGACTCGATGACATATATGCCAAAGTGTATCACTCATAGCATCTCATTGTGATTTGTGAGAAATAAAATCTTATGCATCACTTGTATTGGATATATGAAAAGAAAAATATTCATGAGTCAATATGGTCCGGCTTGCATCGGTTTTTGTAACCAGAAGATGTATTGGGACATTGACACATTTAGGCTTTAATAGTCCAGAGTTTGGACAGTTTGATGATCCATATACCACGGTATTGTCATGGACATCATTTTCTTTGAATAAAGAAACTAGTTGGATCAAAGACACCAAAGTATGTTGGTGGAGTCATGAGCAGGGCTCATGACTGATGATGATATTTATGTCATCCGCGTCTTGTTTTCATAAATATGCGTGATGCCAAAGATCCCCCCCCCCCATGATCCTTCTTAGCCATGTTCATTGATTTAAGCCTATTCTTTGGCACGATTAAGAGATGACACCCTCCTATGCTAAAGAGAATAATGTAACGACTCGCATAAGCATGGTGCTGAGTCCACCCTTTTTCACCGAGTCCTTATACATACATGATCCTAAGTATTAGCCTGGGTGGCTTATGATGCTATGATGGTATTCACAAATGGTCGTACTCAAGTGATAACATTTATATGTTATGTTGTTCCTTTGACAATGATTGATAAGTTGATGAAACCTGAGTTTATGGTTGTCCAACTAGCGGACCAGTCATTGTAAAGGTCGGTTCACCCACTTTTAGACCAAGTCTTAAGGTGAAATTTTTATGATTACTTCCTCACGTCCAAGGCTACCTTCTCACAAATTATGGTGCCATTTGGAGACTTTGAAGGAGGTGAACCACTTAAATGAAGTTTTCACATACCACCAGCCATCCCAACGACCAGTTCGATGTCATTTCGACCGGTTTTTTACCACAAGGTTGATGGTTTTGGAATCCTAAACACCCGTTTATACATGCTCACGAAATTTTGAGGTGTTCGGGGCTGGTGAAGGGAGTGAACTCTTCAAGAAAGCACTAGAGGTTCGATAAAACCAATGGCCTATCATCGGTTCAATCGTTTCTTTATGTTCGATCCCGGTGGTGTATGGTGGCGGTTTTGTTGGATTCTCAAGACAAGTAGCTACTGTTATGTAGCATCGGTCAACATGTCATATTCACTTATACGTATCATCATTCAAATGCTTAGTTACAAGTGTAACCGTATGCATTTTGTTAACTGGATTGTGTTAACACTGAAAACCTTTATCGTCCACATGTTCATGTGCCAAAGTGCGTCACCACAATGCATTATGACGGGTTATAAATGATGAATATGACATGCGCTTTCACTCATAGTCCGCTTACTATATACCTTGGCAGACGATCTCGCAAGTCACTTTGATGAGCCAGTCTTCCCATTGTTAGGGGAAGATGCGAATGATCATGTTCGATTAGAACGACTTGGAATTGTCATAGTTTGTCCCTACTGTGCCTCACCAAGTTCCCTAAAGTGTGCTGCAAACATGTCTGCACGGATTGTGTCCGGTCATGGACGTTCATCACCTATGAATGGTGATATGGTAACACGACAAATTGTGGTAGATGGTGTTACTAGGTCGTGGATCTCATAGAGTATTGGGATGCCACTTGGTTCGATAAATACTCTAGCTAAGAATGTATGCAAGTTTGGTACATGAAACTTGATCATCTGATCAAATAACTCATCCGTCTCATGTGATTCTGAATTACAGTCATCATTGGGGGACGCCTCAATGAATGCCAATCCATAAAGAGTACTCTATGAATAAAGCTGGTACATGAGGACGTGGAATGTGAGTTTAATTGAACCATACTTCGTTGAAAATCTACAACATTGTAGCATTGGCCTAAAATGGAAATATATGTGACTCCAGTATGAACAAAGTGATAGCCCTTTGTTGAAGTGGTGCCGACACTACAAAGATAAGATCTATCTGTATACTTTGTTAAAACGAGTGAGAGGAGTTAAATTCACCTCATGGCGCGAGGTTTCTCATGAATGCACTGGAATCTACTACTATGACACGAAACTAAGTTGTGCTATCGTAATAGATGTTATAGCATCCACTATCTTTTCAGTTAGATAGTTTCCCAAAAAATGACGTGCAGCTTGTGGTTAATCTTATTCTTAGTGGGGAACTAAGTTAAGTGATAAAAGGTTCTCGTGGTGGATCATACTCAAATCAAGTGGCAATCTAAGGGACGGTTTCCCTAAGAGACGATAAAGTAATGCCTATATGATTCCCAATGACTAGTCGAAGTCATAATAAGACTTGGCTCACTTAAGTGATGATGTAGTTTTAAGAGACAAGTACGGTATTATGTACTAATGTTTGACTCGATGTACTCCTTCGTAATAATCCGGTAAAGCCACTGTGATGATGGCCTAAGATGTGCTCACGCAATGTCTGTGATTGACAAGAAGATTGAAGCTCGCTCAATCTCGATAAAAGGACACTGGAATATCAATACCCGAATTTGCCCAGAGTGTATTGGTCTATCTCCCATATGACCTACAAGGTAGATCACTTGCTGGAAAATGGTGAAATTGGTACCATTGGAAAGGTTTGTGTCTAGTTTCTAAGGAAACCAACCATTTGATCACATCCATCATGTTGAGTGACATATGACTATTGTTGCAAAGTAGGATAAGATATGTCCGGTAATCTGTTGAGTCAACTTCGATAGAGATTTGTGATCTGCTCAGGTCGATCTAGGTTACGTACTGTACGTTAATGAAAAGCTATGGGTGTCTAGTTTTCATAAGTTCTTACAGTTTGTTGATACCTATTGAATCGAAGAAGTTGTAACTAATTTAGTGCATGGAGATCAAGACTTTAGAAAACTTGATTTTCGGATAAGTCTTTAGCGACTCTGCACTTTAGATGTGTCGCACTCTTTTTGTCCCTAGACCAAGGTTTGTTTTTCCCATTGGGTTTTCACTTGGTAAGGTTTTTAACGAGGCAACCAATGAGAACATCCATACAATGATGCGTTGTACTTCTGTTCAACTTAGACCAAGAGGTATTTTTCCCACTGGGCTTTTCCTTGGAGAAATAGACTTCTTTGTTCTTTCTGAATGTTGCAAGGCTGGATTCCCATATTTTAATCCATTTTCCGACTGTTGTGAAGACTTCCATGTGATGGCGCCGAATCTTTTGAATATAATAAGATTAAAGTCTTCAAAGGTGGGTCTGGATGATTTATTTAAATCATATCCTTCCGGGAATCTCTCCAGTCTGTCTCTAATCACCCGCATATGACTTTCCATGACTATTCAACGCATGCCGACGTGGACAGGTTTACTTGGCTGATCACTTAATTGATCTCTCTGTGGTCAAACTGTCTGATGTGCAGTCAACCTTTTCTGATGTCGACTTCTCTGATGTGCCGACTTGTATGAAGTCTTCTGACCTGGTTGAACTTGACTGATCTGATGGTTAAACTTCAGATGACTTGACTTTTCTTCTTGACTGCAGTCTGGTCCAACTTCGCTGATTAAATTGTTGACCAGAACTTCTCTGATAAGGGTTACCTGATATAGCTCGTCTGTGGCCAACCTTATCCGAACAGTTGAGTTGACCAACACTCGGCTGATAGGTACTTATCTAATTTGTACTTAGCCGATTTTTAAAGCCTAACTTATATGGCCTATTGAAGATACTCATTTGGTTCTTCTTTACATTTTGCCAAGTATCTAACTTATCACAATTTGGCCTATGGAAGATACTCATTTGGTTCTTCCTTACATTTTGCCAAGTAATTTAGAACATACATTTGAATAAACAAATACAATGATGACATCATCAAAATCTAACAAGTATTCCTAACAGATTCACCCTATTTTGATGATGGAAAAACTTAAGCAATTATTCAAATGCATAACAGGTCTGCACATAAGTGCAAGACACAAACTAAAATCAGTCTTGTTTTGAGACAACTAGAGGTTGTCATTCAAATGACTATTTATATAATTTTTCTGAGTTTGTTTACAAGTACATCATCTTTGAATGAACAAACAAATACTATAAAAGTTACAAGTACTTCAAAAACGAAAATTACAAAGAAAAATCCTATCTGCCTCTGCCTCTTCGGACAGTTTGCTTAGGAGGCCTAAATAACTTAGCTCCAATAGACCTCTTACAGACAGGTGCCAGACCATATTTCCTTTTTATGATCTGGGAGGCAAAATTTTGCTCGTTTGTGGTTGAGAAATTATTTTGCTCACAGAGAGCTCTGATTTCTTTCTGCAAGGCTAGCTCATCTAATTCATTGTCCAAACGGGTAGGCACTTCTTCTGCTCTAAATGAAGGGATCATAGGATAAATGTTCCATTGGGCTGCATATTTGAGCGTGATCTTCCAAAGAGTAGGCCATTTGGTCTCCATGTAGTTCATGAATGACTGTTGAGGAGAGCATTCTTTGTCCTGGAGTATTTCCCAGAGATAATACTTCTCTGTGAACTCCTTCCTGGCGTCTACCCAACTGGATATAAATTCTGAAGGCAGAATTTCTTCAACATGCCACATTTCTTTTTGATGTGAATCAAGAAGCAGTCAGTCAGTCAGAAGAAGAACTATACATTCCTGTGGGACCAATAACAAGATCACGAGCAAATGCGATAAAGAATTCATTAACAATGCTCGTGCAAAATCATTTAATCAGACCGGTGATCATAAATATAATAACATATTAATTTGTGTTATTGAAGCCGTCACATGTTAGATTAAAACTATTGATGTCATCATTCCAAGCAATAAGCCTAACTGAAGATGCGATACAATTGAAAGCAGGCGTTGGAATTTCAGATACGATACATGTTCGTATTTTTATCATAACTTTCACGTCCGATATCCGATTGAGACGATTCAGGTGGATTTGGAAAGCTAAGAGGCAGTACTACAATTATCTAGAAGACATCAAGATCAAAATCCGAAGTCTAGGATCTGTTATTCCACTAAAACGACAACAGCATATTTTTCTTTAACTTTGTTTTCTTATTTTCAAAACTCAAGTCTTGGTCCTTGATTTTTGTCCCCTAAAAATGTGTTGACTCCTTAACTTATGGGTTGATTTGTCATGGATCAGATTTTAGGAGCTTTGAATGTTGAATTTATAATTTTTTAGTCTTTATTTTATAATTTTATATTGTAATAGTTGTAAGAATTTTGGCTATAAATAGCCCTCATTTTCATTTGTAAGGACACCTTGAAATTTATCAAAATTGTGAGTGTTTGTGTTAACAAACTTTCTTCTTATTTTGTTGAGTGTGTATCCAAAATATAAATCGTGATTTCAATTCACTTATCGAGGCGTTAGAAACCTCGTGGCGTGTTTGAATCGCACCTTCCGGTTTGCTACGGCGCGTCACGTAGAGGGCTTGAAGTAAAACAATCATTTGCTTAATATTGGAACGATCTTGGGAACTAAAATCATACTAGCGATAGCGGTTACCACAAAGACGTCGTGTGGGGGTCGATCGATTGGTATCGAGCTCGGTTTTTCCATTACTAAGTGGTATCTAATTTCCTTCATTTTCATAATCTTCTTATCTTACCATCCTATACTTTCTTTCTATCTTCTAAACTTTCCGTCTTCTTAATATACAAAAAAAAATATATACAAAAAAAAAGTATACAAAAAAAAGTATACAAAAAAAAAAGTATACAAAAAAAAAGTATAAAAAAAATACCTATATATATAAATATACCTATTTATCACGAAGGTCGGTTCTACCACCACAGTGAATATATATACATATACATATCTATCACGAAGGTCGATTCTACCACCACAGTGAATATATATACATATACATATCTATCACGAAGGTCGGTTCTACCACCACAGTGAATATATATATATATATATATATATATATATATATATTATATACATATACATGTGAAATATAAAATAAAAATAAAGCTGGAGTGCGAATTACCGCCCCTGTAAAATTAAATACTTGTCACAATACTAGCCTATATAATCACCTTGTGAGTTGTGGGACATTTATATAAAGTCGAGTGATTAAAGGCAAGAACACTGCAAAAAAAAAAGAAAAAAAAAAGAGTGATACACGAGCATTGAGTGATCGAGCGATATACGTGAGGATCTTGTGAGGACTAATTTGTGTGTGTGTCAAAAAAAAAAGAGAAAAAAAAGGGCAAAAAAAAAAAAAAGAAAGGCAAAAAAAGCCAAAAAAGCAAAAAAAGGGCAAAAAAAAAGCCAAAAAAAAAGAGCAAAAAAAAATGTCAAATCCGATATTGAGAAAAATGAAGGAAACGAAGCCCTTGAGAACATACAAGAAATGCTCACACAATTAATTAGAAGACAAGATCGACAAGAAGAAGCGATCAAAAATTTACAAAAAAATAAAGAAGATGAGCATCACCGTAGAAGAAGGAATCCGAGTCCCATCTCATATAGAGAGTACGAGGATGAAACATTCTCTGAGGATGGAACTTACCAAAATCGAGGAGGAAGTGGTCGAGGAGGTTGGAGAGAACAAGGTAGACGGTATGAAAGGGAAGGACGAAACGAGGAAGACCGAAGTATGGGAAATATAAAAATGAAAATCCCAGCCTTCGAAGGGCGGAGCGATCCCGACACATACCTTGACTGGGAGAGGAAGTTGGAAACTATATTTGACTGCCACAACTATGCTAGTACTAAGAAAATGAGGTTAGCAATAACCGAATTTTCCGAGTATGCCAGCATTTGGTGGGACCAACTTGTGACGGATAGAAGGAGGAATGGAGAGAGGCCAATTAATAGTTGGGAGGAATTAAAGATTGTAATGCGTAGAAGATTTGTTCCTAATTATTATCATAAGGAACTATTTTCTCGCCTTCAATCCTTAAAACAAGGTTCAAGGAGCATAGAAGATTTATAAAAGGAAATGGAGATGTTAATGATCCGGGCCGATGTGAGGGAGTCGAGGGAGGCCACAATGGGGAGATTTCTACATGGCATGAGGGCGGAAATCTCTAAAGAAGTTGATAAACAATATTATGTTGAGTTCGAGGACATGGTATATGCAGCGATCAAAATTGAGAGGAATTTGCGAAAGGGAGGCAACAATACTTACTCCACGGGGTACACAACTCCTTGGAAGCCTCAAACGGGAAATCGAGACGTATCCAAGGGCAGTTTTGATAAAAGCACCATGAAGGGGAAGTTTGAGGTGGGGAGTACTAGTCGAACAAAACCAGAAGTCAAATCTATATCCGTAGAAAATACAAACACGAGAAACAGGGACATCAAGTGTTTTTGATGCCACGGGCGAGGACACATTGCATCCCAATGCACTAATAAACGAGCAATGATACTTAGGGAGGACGGAGAATATGAAACAGATGATGAAGATGAGGAAGAAGTGAAAGAAGAAAGTGATGAAGGGGAGCTAGAATTTGCACCCGCACTTGTCATTAGGAGGGTGTTGAATGTGAAGGCAAAGGAGGAAGAGAGCAACGATAACGAACAACGAGAAAATCTTTTTCACACTAGATGTTTTGTGAAAAATAAAAATTATAGTGTGATCATTGATAACGGAAGTTGCACCAATGTGGCTAGTGCGATGCTAGTCGAGGGGTTAGAATTACCAACAAGGCGACATCCTAAGTCTTATAGACTTCATTGGCTAAACGATTGCGGAGAGGGTCGGGTGAATAAACAGGTACTCATAACCATCACAATTGGAAAATACCATGATGATATCCTATGTGACGTTGTACCAATGCACGCTTGCCATATTTTGTTGGGGAGACCATGGCATTACGATCGAGATGCCCAACTTAGCGGGAAGAAGAATCGTTACTCATTTGAGAAAGATGGAAGGAAAATCACATTAGTTCCCATGACGAAAATACAAGTCCATGAAGATCAAATTCGACTCCAAAAAGAAGTTGAAGAAAAAGAAAAAGAAAAGGAAAAAGAAAAAGAAAACCAAAAAGAAAACCAATAAATTATGCAGCGCACCTGTGTTAGCATTACCAGATTTTTCTAACACTTTTGAAGTTGAGTGTGATGCTTCAGGAGTAGGAATTGGAGCAGTATTAATGCAGGGAAAGAGGCCGATTGCTTACTTTAGCGAAAAACTTGGAGGAGCGATGTTGAACTATCCTACATATGATAAAGAATTGTATGCTTTGGTTAGAGCTTTACGTACGTGGCAACACTACTTATGGCCTAAGGAGTTCGTGATTCACACGGATCATGAATCATTGAAGCATCTCAAGGGACAAAATAAGTTGAGTAAAAGACATGCCAAATGGTTAGAGGAGATCGAATCGTTTCCTTACATCATCAAGTATAAACAAGATTTGAGGACGAATCCTTTTGAGGATGGAGGGAATGATGTGAATCAAGAAGCAGTCAGTCAGTCAGAAGAAGAACTATACATTCCTGTGGGACCAATAACAAGATCACGAGCAAATGCGATAAAGAATTCATTAACAATGCTCGTGCAAAATCATTTTAATCAGACCGGTGATCATAAATATAATAACATATTAATTTGTGTTATTGAAGCCGTCACATGTTAGATTAAAAGTGTTGATGTCATCATTCCAAGCAATAAGCCTAACTGAAGATGCGATACAATTGAAAGCAGGCGTTGGAATTTCAGATACGATACATGTTGGTATTTTTATCATAACTCTCACGTCCGATATCCGATTGAGACGATTCAGGTGGATTTGGAAAGCTAAGAGGAAGTACTACAATTATCTAGAAGACACCAAGATCAAAATAAAAAGTCTAGGATCTGTTATTCCACTAAAACGACAACAGCATATTTTTCTTTAACTTTGTTTTCTTATTTTCAAAACTCAAGTCTTGGTCCTTGATTTTTGTCCCCTAAAAATGTGTTGACTCCTTAACTTATGGGTTGATTTGTCATGGATCAGATTTTAGGAGCTTTGAATGTTGAATTTATAATTTTTTAGTCTTTATTTTATAATTTTATATTGCAATAGTTGTAGGAATTTGGCTATAAATAGCCCTCATTTTCATTTATAAGGACACCTTGAAATTTATCAAAATTGTGAGTGTTTGTGTTAACAAATTTTCTTCTTATTTTGTTGAGCGTGTCTCCAAAATATAAATCGTGATTTCAATTCACTTATCGAGGCGTTAGAAACCTCGGGACGTGTTTGAATCACACCTTCCGGTTTGCTACGGCGCGTCACGTAGAGGGCTTGAAGTAAAACAATCATTTGCTTAGTATTGGAACGATCATGGGAACTAAAATCATACTAGCGATAGCGGTTACCACGGCACGTCGTGTGGGGGTCGCATCACTTTTTCTTCCCATTCGAACCTTGGCTCTGCTTCTTGCCTTGTTCTCCTCTTCTTCTCTGCAGGCTGATCTTCAGGATCAGCTACTTATTTCCTCTTTTGGCTTGATGTCCCAACTTCAATTAATGGGATATCTTGCCTCTTCTTCGATCTGAGCTCTTGAGCGTGTACTTAACCTGATACTTCTCTTACTTCCCCCTACTTACTTACTTCCCCCTTTTTGCCAGCATCAACCAAAATAGTCAATTGCTGCTCTACTCGGTGCATCCAGTCAGACATGCCAAGGGGCATTATGGAGTTTGTAGGAGGAGGAGGTTGAGGGATATTCCTCTGCAGTAGGGTATCAATTTTGGTGTTGATGGACTGCAGGTCAGGTGAGATTTTTGCGGCAAGCAACTCTTCAATAGATTCTTTGACAATGTTGCGGATTAGCTCAGTCATCACAGGGGAGATGGGTGATGGCTGAGGAGAGTGCTCACCGAAGCTTTATACGCCTGCAGGTAGGTTTGCAGTTGACCTACCTGTCTGCAGACTCCTGTCTATAGGCGGCTGATCAGGTGGGGTCTGTTCTGGGGTCCCCGACCTGTCTTCTTCTTCTTCATCTAGGCTGGTGTAGCGGGCAGGTGCCCCAGCCTCATCTGCTCTAGCTTCATCTTTGCCTTCTTTTTCTTCTTCAGCCTCTTTTTCCTTCACTTCTTCCTTCTCTTCTTCCTTCTCTTCTTCTTCTTCTTCCTTCTCTTCTTCCTTCTCCTCCTCTTCATTAGTTTTCTTTTAATCCTCATCACCTTTTTTATTCTCATCATCATTATCATCATCATCATCATTTTCTTTTTCAACTTCTTCTCCTTCTTCTTCATCTTCTTCTGCCAACTCTTCTGTCTTTTCCACTTCCTCTTCTTCAGTTTGTTTTTCAACTTCTTCTGCTTTTTCTTCAACTATGATGTTTTCTTCTTTTTCTTCCTCATGTCTCTCTTCTTCTTCTTGTTCGTCAACAAATATTTTTTCTTCTTCTTCAACTGCTACTTTTTCTTCCTCTACTATTTCTTCAATTCTAATTTCTTTTTCTATTATTTCTCCATCCTCATTGAGAGTACCACAAAAACACTTCCCATAATAGCATGGATGAGCTGGTCCATGTTGGTTTTAAAATGGGACATGAACCAGTCTTTCTGAAGTATCAAAATTAGGTCTGACTCATTGCAAAAATGAATGAGTAGATCCTCTGTAGCCTAGGGATAGTCCCAGCTACTCATTTCAATAAAAGCTTGCAGTTGAGTAAGTGGAACAGATTTTAATGTTTTCCATTCGACAAAAGAATGTTTAAGAGCATGTTGTTTTACCAGTAAAAGCTGCTCTATAGACAGTTTGAAGGAATTGTTTTCGAGCAGGTTGAACGAATAATTTGCTTCTGGGATGTGAGTAATCAGACCTGCTTCTTCTTCAGATATGAAATGAGGGGTTAGAATAGGAACCATTTGAGTTTCCAGGCTAGTGGGAGCAGGCTGATCCTCCATGTGATCTGGTGCAGAAGTAGATAAGTATTCTGGCTGCTCCTCCTCTTCAAAATCTAGTCGTCTGGGCCTCTTGGGGGATGGTTCTGGTGAGGATTCGATTAAGGATGGTTCTCCAGGGGCTGGTACCCTTCTTTTGAAACGAATGGCGATTGGGGTATCGTCTGAATCTGAGTTAGACTGAGCTGCAGGTTGATCCCTGGCTGCAGTTTGATCTCCAGCTGACTCGCCTGAGCTCGATAGGTATCTGTAGGGAGTTGGCTCTACAGACATTTCCCTTAGCAATTGAGCTGATTTCCTCTCTCCGCCTAATCTCCTTAGGGTCTCTTGGTCTAAGTGACCAAGCTTTTTATTGATGTGGAGGGGGTCAGGGTTTCCCTTCGCCACACCTAACTGCTCCAAAATCCAACTTATTTGTGTTCCAAATGCCAGTTTGTTTTTTAATCTGTTTTCATCGTCTAGCCACTAGACTTTGTTTACCTCTCGCACTAATTGTCTAAAAATGTAGTCAGACCAATCGATCAGTTCATCTTGAATAAGAGCCCCCAAAACCATGAATTTGGCTGACGATAATTGATCATAACTCCCAGCCATGCCCATCACTATTTTGTTGGTAATATCCAACGCATAGCGATATTCTTTATTTAGCTCACTTCGCTTGGCAGTTAGCTTCAACTTTGATGGCTGCTCGTGAGCCTTGATCTTCAGCCACGTGTCGGCTGCATTTTGATTTAGGGCTTCGACAGCCATTCCATGAGACTTCATCCCGAAAACTTTTCCGACCGATTGCGGAGTGATATCCAGTTGAACTCCAAAAATTGAGCTCCTAATGCCCGATTCGAGAACTCTGGATTCTCTGTAGAAAGCGATAACATCCTCTTTGAAGAGATATTTGGGGCTGATATCCAGAAATGGGGAGATCCCACTCGTCTTCATTGATCTGATAAGGTGACGCACGTCGTTGTCCAGGTTGGTTTTGAGCAGTCCCTCGAAATCGACCACCAGAGAAAAAATGATTTGGTCCTTCACCGCCTTCAGGTTAACGCCGTTGAAGTAGGATTCCATTTCTGCGCAAGAAAAAATTCTGAGTGTATTTGAAAGTTTGAAGGATTTCTGCTCTCTAAAATTAGGGTTTGTAAGCTTGAAAAGGGTAAAATGACTTTCCCATCTTTAAAAAGAAATTGAAACGACATTTTAATATTAAATTAATTTTTGAGTCGGTTCAAATTTTAAAATCATATGACGGTTGGAATTTTTTAATTTGTATTAGTGAGGTCGTGTGAACGTGTAAGCTTGCGAGCTTGTCATCGTGTCAACATGTGAACGTGGGATTGCCCCGTGTAAATAAATAATAATAAAATATTCAGGAATCGGCCAAAACTAGAAAACTTAGCTGGTTGACCGTTTGACTATCTGACTGTTTGACTGCTCTGCATCAGGTAACTCTTCTTGTCTGCTTCAGGTAGATTCTGATGCCTGTGGTCAGCTTAGTCCGTCCTTCGTCTTTTCGTCTGGTCTGATCAGGTAACTTCCTTTGCTCGTCTAATCTGGTCTTCAAGTAGCTTTCTCGTCTGTACTAGATTCCCAATCTAGTAATCCAAGTTCCCTGCTCAGCTCCAAAAACCTTTCTTCTGGTAAAGGTTTGGTGAATATGTCAGCAATCTGGTATTCTGTGCTGACTCTTTCAACTCTGACTCTCTTGTTATGCACGTGGTCTCTTATGAAATGATGCTTAACATCAATGCGCTTTGTCCTTGAGTGCAATACCGGGTTGTTGGTGATTGCAATTGCACTATTGTTGTCACACCAAATTGGGACTTCATTTGCAATTATGTTGTAATACCTTAGCTGTTGTCTGATCCACAAGATCTGGGCACAACAGCTACCTGCATCTAGGTCTTCTGACTCTGTTGTTGAGATAGAGATAGATATCTGCTTCTTGCTAAACCAGGATATCAGTCTGGTTCCTAGGAATTGGCACATTCCACTAGTGCTTTTCCTATTAATCTTACATCCTGCAAAATCTGCATCTGAATATCCTGACAGCTCAAAGTTGTTATCTTTAGGATAGCATAAACCAACATTAATGGTAGACTTTAGATATTTAATGATCCTCTTAGCTGCTTCCAGGTGTGACTGCTTGGGTTTAGACTGGAATCGTGCACATACTCCTACAGCATATGAAATCTCTGGCCTGCTTGCAGTCAGATAAAGAAGTGATACAATGAGTCCTCTGTAGTGGGTTGAGTCCACCGATATGCCTTCTTCATCTGCATCTAGGTGTGTGTTGACACAAAATGTATTTTGATGATGGTTACATACAAAACATTTAATTGGATCTATCTCGGCTCGATAACATTTTGAAGGAACAAAATATGGCTAACGCACGCTAAGTATCATACCGTAGCGCACGCTATCGGGACATGCTTATACAGTTCAGTCAAGTCAGCTGCAGCCTACTCAAGTCGCCTGATCGATAGCGCACGCAAGCTTTTCAAATATAACGCACGCTATCGCAAGTCTCCAGAGATCAGTGAAGTCTGGAAGGAAATCAAAATTGGACGTTGCGCACGCTACTCATACATTCTTACGTACGCTACATCATGGACTTAGCGCACGTTAATTCTCATATCTAGCGCACGCTACCGAAATTATGGTTAGTAGTCCAGTAGCCACTGGACTCACTTCGTCAAAGGTTCTTACGTACGCTACACAAGGTAACGTACGTTAATGAAATAACTCAGTAGCGCACGCTAATGGAAAGGTATTAGCGCACGCTAATTGGAATCTGCAGTTTACCGTTTGAAATTCAACCGTTGGAAGCAAGAGTCAATGCAGATCCGGAAAATCTGGAAATATTAGATTTAATTAATGCTAGCGCACGCTATGCATACTTGCTAGCGCACGCTAATCATGAATTTAGCCGTTGGAAAAAGAGTCGTTGGAGAGAAAATCGGATATTCTCAAAGTCAAGATCGAAGACTAGTTGACCAAGACGTTAGCGCACGCTACCATGTCATTACTAGCGCACGCTAGTCACGATTTTACCGTTACAAATCTTTGTGACCGTTCGGAGATTTCAAGTCAAAATCCGCTAACGCACGCTACAAGGATCTATTAGCGCACGCTAATAGTATATTTTTCAATTTGAAGGTGTCTCACACCTATAAATACCCGAAGGACTTGGGTATCAAACACACAACTTCAAGCATACAAGCATACAAGCAATCAAAGCATTCTTGAGCTCAGATTTATATACTTTATTGCATTACAAGTTGTGAGAAAAGAAAGATACAAGAGCGATTTCAATTGTAATATCTATTAGTCTTTGTATTCTTTCATTTGGTTGTAAGTGTTGCATCACTTACACGTGAGCGAAAAAGAAACGAATCAAGAGTCACTAATCCGGTGTTATTAGGATCCTTGATCCGGCATTGTTAGGATTATACTCCCATATTCGTATAGTGAGGATTATCTAGTTCCTATAGAACACTAGATAAACAATTATTCATATTGAGGGAAAGGTTGAGCTTGGACCGATAGAAGACAAGCGGATTGTAACGGTTGTGAACTCGGACCGATAGAAGACGAGTTAAGGTTGTGGTTTTTCTTAAGCCAATAGAAAAAGAAAGTCGGAGAGAGGACGTAGGCAAGTTGCCGAACCTCTATAAATTCTTGAGTCTTTATTTTCCGCATTATTTTCTTTTTACTCGCAAGAAATTTCGATATTCCGCATCACCACTATTCAACCCCCCTTCTAGTGGTGAATTTATCTCTTCAGTTGGTATCGGAGCGGGTCTCTTTTTAAAGGTTTAACCACCTAAGAGAAAAAGATCCGCAAATGGCTCTTCTAGGCCAAATTGAAGGAAATGCTCTCAACCGTCCTCCTTTCTTCGACGGTTCCAATTTCATGACGTGGAAAAAGAAGATGGCGATCTTCGTTCAAGCCTACGATATTGAAATCTGGAAAGTTATTGCTCTCGGTCCTAAACTTGCTAAGAAAGAAGATGGATCGTTGAAAAGATCAAGAATTCAGCGATGAGGATTGGAGAAACACGCATGTCAACTCCCGAGCTACTCAACTTCTCTATTGCGCTCTCAATCCCGAAGAACTTAATAGGATATCATCCTATGAAAGTGCAAAAGAAATTTGGGAAATTCTCAAGTCACTCACGAGGGAACCACTCAAGTCAAGGAGACCAAAATTAATATGTTACTCCATGACTACGAATTATTTTCCATGAAAGACGAGGAAACGATCACAAATATGTTGGATCGATTTTCGGCTATAACAAACGGTCTTGCATCTTTGGAAAGCCTATATCGAGCGACAAAGCTAAGAAAATTCTGCGATCGTTGCCACGAGAATGGGATGCCACGGTCACCGCGATCATGGAATCCAAGGATCTCAACAAGCTCGAATTTAGTGCCCTCATCGGGTCACTCATCAACTATGAGATCGTTCTCAAGTCTAGAGGCACAAAACCAAAGCCTCGGGAAAGAGTAGTCGCATTCAATGTTGATAGCGACGTTGAGGAAGATGTTGCCGAAGATGAAGACGACGAGGAACTCGCTCTTTATGCCAAAAACTTTAGAAGGTACAAAAACCTAATTCAAATGAGGCGAAGTTTTCTTGGTCGGGATGGCAAACTGGAGCAAAAGAAGAGTGGCTACACTCCTATCAAGAAGTTCGACAATAATTGTCGGAAATGTGGTCAAGCCGGTCATTATGCCAAAGAATGCCGAGGATCCTCTTCAAAACCGCAAATGGAAAGATTCAAAAAGAAGGAGGTTCTAATCGCTTCTTGGAGTGATGACGAGGAGGAGATTGAAAGATCTCTAGACGCAAACCTTGCATTCATGGCCCTCGACTCCGAAAGCAATATCGAGGTAAGCTCCAAACTCAATGATGATGAATATGACTCTTTTGATTTTTGTGATTCACAAGAAGTTCATCAAGATGATGAGTTGTTGAGTGCGTTTGAATCGTTAAATACGGAGTATGACGAGATGGTCAAGTTAAATATATCCTTAAAGAGAAAAATAAAATCTCTAGAACTCGAAAACTCCTCGCTTCAAAACAAGGGCAAAACTATTGAGACCGACCATACTTCATGTCTTGAAAAAGAAAATGTTTTGAAAATTGAATTAACAAAAACTCAAAAGGAGCTAAAATATATTTTGAACAAATTTACTCTCGGAAACGAGAAATTCGAAAGGCTCCTATCTATTCAAAAATCGCCCTTGCTCAAACACGGTCTTGGTTTCGACCCTTTTAAACGGGAACAATCCCTTATTAACCTTGACAAAATAAAGAAAATCGAAACCGAGAACCCAAAAGATCCGTTCAAACGAGTTCACAACGATAATACCCATTCAAAGTTAAGAACTATCAAAATTAAGCAAATATGGGTTCCGAAAGGGACGATTGTTCCGAATGCTATAAGCATAATTAACTTTGGAGGACCCAAACGGGCTTGGGTACCGAAACAACCGAGAAATTCTACTTTTGTAGGTACCGGCACCAAGGAAAAACAAGTGGTACATTGATAGCGGATGCTCAAGGCACATGTGCGGCTCCGAGGACCTATTTGAAGACCTCGAATATCAAGATCAAGGACATGTGACCTTTGGAGACAATCAAAAGGGAAAAATCAAAGGAATCGGCAAAGTCGGTAAGGAACCTTCTCCTTCTATCAACAAAGTACTATTTGTTGAAGGTTTGCATCATAATCTCCTTAGCGTTTCGCAACTTTGTGATGAAGGTTTTAAAATTCTATTTGAGCAAACGCATTGCACGGCATTTAGAAATAATAAAATTGCATTCATTGGTTTGAGATGTGGAAACATCTATATTGTTGATCTTAATGATAAGAGTTCATTCAATGAAAAATGCCTTATTACCTTGGATGACAATGCATATTTATGGCATCGAAAATTGGGGCATACTTCTCTACCTATTATTTCTATCTTATCTAGACACGACCTTGTTCGTGGATTGCCCAAACTCAAATTCGATAGAAAACATTTGTGTGAATCATGCATTAAAGGGAAACATACTCGAGAATCGTTTAAACCAAAATTCGAGGTTTCCACTAGTCGAGTTCTTGAACTCGTGCATATGGATTTGATTGGACCATCTAGACATGTTAGTTTAAATGGTAAACTTTATACTTTGGTTATTGTTGATGATTTCTCTCGATTTACTTGGGTTAGATTTTTAGCTCATAAAGATGATGCATTTTCCGAGTTTTCTAAATGGTGTCGTTTGGTATCAAACGAGAAAAACCTCTCCATAATTTCTATTCGCACCGACCACGGAGGTGAATTTGATTGCACCCCGTTTGAACTTTTATGTGATAAATACGGTATTAATCACAATTTTTCGGCTCCTAGAACGCCTCAACAAAATGGTGTCGTTGAAAGGAAAAATCGATCTTTGGAAGAAATGTCGAGAACAATGCTTAATGAATACTCTCTTCCACGATACTTTTGGGCCGAAGCAATTTTTACGGCATGTTATGTGATTAACCGAGTTCACGTTCGTAGAACTCATCTTAAAACTCCGTATGAATTATGGAAGGGCAAAAAGCCCAATATTGCTTACTTTCATCCCTTTGGTTGCAATGTATTTATTTTGAACAATGGCAAGGATAACTTGGGCAAGTTTGATGCCAAATCCGACTCCGGAATATTTCTTGGTTATTGTACTAATAGCAAAGCATATCGTGTGTATAACATTAGAACAAATAAAGTTGAAGAGTCTATACACGTTAAATTCAATGATATGATCTCACCCCCGAGAAAGGTAGAATATTTTGATGATGCAGGTACCTTTCCGGATCCCTCACCCGAAGTGAAGAAAATTTCGGAAATCGAAACGAACACAATCGTTGATTTACCGAAAGATTGGAGGCACATCAAGGATCATCCGAAGGATCTCGTGATCGGAAACATTGAAGACGGTGTTCAAACCCGAAGGAGGACCACCGAATTTATGGCTCATTGTGCTTTTGTATCCGAAATAGTTCCCAAAAATATATCCAAGCTCTCGATGATGAAAGTTGGGTGATGGCAATGCAAGAGGAGCTTGTGCAATTCAAGCACAATAATGTATGGAATTTAGTTCCCGCCTAAAGATAAAACAATTATCGGAACTAAATGGGTGCATAAAATCAAGAGTGACGAAGACGGCTATCCTATTCGAAATAAATCTCGTTTGGTCGCTCAAGGATATAATCAAGAAGAAGGTCTTGATTACGAGGAAAGTTTTGCTCCCGTGGCTCGACTCGAAGCCATTCGCTTGCTTTGTGCATTTGACGCTCATAAGAAGATAAAACTATTTCAAATGGATGTCAAAAGTGCATTCTTGAATGGTTTCATTCAAGAAGAAGTCTACGTCAAGCAACCTCCCGGTTTTGAAGACCATCATTTTCCGGATCATGTCTTCAAGCTCAACAAGGCACTCTACGGGTTGAAACAAGCACCCCGAGCATGGTATGATCGTTTAAGTCAATTTTTAATCGCAAATGACTATAAAAGAGGCAAAGTCGATAATACCTTGTTTGTTAAAGTACTAAATGATGATATACTTGTTTGCCAAATTTACGTTGATGACATTGTTTTTGGAGCTACTAATGAATCCTTGTGTCAAGATTTTTCTAATCTTATGAAAGGAGAATTCGAAATGAGTATGATGGGAGAATTAACGTTCTTCCTCGGGCTTCAAATCAAACAATGCGAAGATGGAATTTTTATCCATCAAACGAAGTACTCAAACGACCTCCTCAAGAAATTCAATATGGAAAGTAGCAAGGTGATATCTACGCCAATGTCGTCCTCATTAAAGCTCGAGAAAGATGAAAATGGCAAATCCGTAGATCAAAAACTATATCGAGGTATGATCGGATCTTTGCTATATTTGACTGCATCTAGGCCAGATATAATATTTGCTACATGTCTATGTGCTCGATTCCAAGCTAATCCCAAGGAATCACATTTAATTGCTTGTAAACGCATTTTTCGCTATTTGAAAGGAACTATTGGACTAGGCCTATGGTATCCTTCTTGCTTGGACTTTAATTTAATTGCCTATAGTGACGCCGATTTCGGCGGATGCAAAATTGACAAAAAGAGTACTAGTGGTACATGTCATTTTGTTGGATCTTGTTTAATATCTTGGGGAAGTAAAAAACAAACCAGCGTAGCATTGTCTACAGCTGAGGCCGAATATGTCGCTGCAGGGAGCGCCTGTGCTCAACTACGCGACTACGGCATTCATTTTGAAAATACCCCTATCTTATGTGATAACACTAGTGCTATTAATTTGAGCAAAAATCCTGTTTTGCACAGTCGAACCAAACATATAGATATCAGACATCATTTTTTACGTGATCATGTTCAACAGAAAGATATCTGTTTAATTTTTGTCGGGACGAAGGATCAACTTGCTGACATCTTCACGAAACCTCTTCCCGAAGAATCTTTTAATTCCATTCGTTTACAACTTGGCATGGGACATGTAGACAACTTTTGAAATAAGCTTCTACTCAAAACATCAAAATCAGTGAGTCAGATCAATCGCTAGCGCGCGCTAGCTTAATATTCTTAACGCGCGCTAAATTCTGCATTCGATAACGTACGCTCAACTCTACCTTCTAGCGTACGCTAATTAAAGTTTCTTCGATTTTCATTGAACAGTCCAGTAAGCCTCTATTTTTCGCCTAACGTACGCTAATCTTATAAATCCTAGCGTACGCTAACTTAAAACTCGCTGACTATATATATGCCGTACAACCCTAAAACACAACACCTTCTCTAACGCACGCAATCGACTTCCCTCTTGCAAAAACCCTAGACACTCATCGGATCCAATCTGCAAGCTTCTCCCTCAAAATCTTCGATTCCCTTCGTTTTACCCATCAAAATGTCGAGCAAGAATCGCACCGCTATGGGAAAGCAATACAACAACCTTAAACGCCCGCTCAATGCCCAATTTGATTCGGATCGATTCGTCTCAGCCACTGCTTCGAGGGTGTTCTTCGACATACTCCCTCAAGAACACATCACTGATTGCTATTTCTTCAATCTCTTAAGCCTTGAACGGGTAAACGTTGACATTTCCAATTTCTTTTCTTCGCTCGGTATTTCTCGCTTTGTTGAATGCAAAAACCCTGTTTTTCCTGAGCTCGTCCGGGAGTTCTACGCCAACCTTCACGTGGCCGAGAGTGAAGGTTCTTCAGCCCTTGTGCTAGGTAGTCTTGTCGGAGGAACCAAGGTGAAAGTTTCTTCCGACGTTTTGTATCAAATTTTCGGTTTACCTTCTGATGGTTATATTTGCACTGGTAAATCCTTGGCCGACGACAGTGAAGTCGGCGAAATTGATGTGAAAGAATTTTTGAGCTCGAAGGCCGTTATCGACATAACGGATGATTTTTTTGAAAACAACGACTTCGGGGTCAATATCCGTTTGCTTTTGGTAGCCCTCACAAAATGCCTTATGCCAAAGGTCAATTCCCAGCATAAACTTGTAGGCGTGGACAAGCAAGTGGTTTACCGAGTTCTCAACGACGACAAAATCAATTTCTCCGACATCATCATCAGCTGGATGAAGGTGAAGGGAGATTTGTTTCGGTCGAAAAACTATGCCACTCGTTCTCGGAAGGCTGGAATGCCTTATGGCTCAATCTTGTCGGCTATTTTCAGTTTCCATCAAGTTGACTTGTCGAAGGACAAGGCAGTCCCCGTCTCCCTCGGACATGAAATCTCGGACGCTTCTCTCAAAGCTATGCACTACGTCCGGACGATCAACAGAGGCTGGATTCTCTTTCCGTACCTACGCGATGATGACCAAGTAGAGAGAGGGTCACGGTTGCCCACTGCCGAAGAAAGGATCACTCGTCGGGGACCTCACACCCTTCGAGAAATGCAGACTGGGGAATTCGTAAGGAAACCTACATCGAAAGGAAAAAGGCCAATGAGAAATGTGGTGACGGAGGAAGAAGAGAGTGATCTCTGTGCTCGGATGCGGGGCATCGAGACCTCACATGCTGAGATACGAGAGGATTTTCGGGCTCTGCGTTCGGAGGTCCGGGAAGTGCGTTCAGAAGTCCGGGAAGTTCGTGGGCTGTTATCCGAGTTCATACGCTACACTCACCCCTCGTTCCCCTTTCCTTCATCCTCCTCCGATCCTTAGATTTGATGATCTTTGATGTTTGATGTAGAAACTTGTGTTCGAACAAGCTATATGTTTTGTTTGCCATGAAAAGCTCGTTGTATTCCTGCATTTTTAATAAAATTCGTATTTCTTCATTTGGCGTTTGTTATGTACAAGTATTTGCTATTTACAAGTATCGCTATTGGTGTCTACAAGTATTGTTGAATTAATCTTGACTAAAGGCACTTTCAGTTAATATTTATTAATAATGCAACAATTCAGGGGTAGTTCCTTTTGTTTATGTCAAAAAGGGGGAGAATACTCCAAAAACGAAAATTTACTAATATATCGAACAAGTTTACCTTGATTCGAATTTTTCAAAAATGTTTTTGCAGGTATTAATCAAATGTTTTGACATCATCAAAAAGGGGGAGATTGTTGACACAAAATGTATTTTGATGATGGTTACATACAAAACATTTAATTGGATCTATCTCGGCTCGATAACATTTTGAAGGAACAAAATATGGCTAACGCACGCTAAGTATCATACCGTAGCGCACGCTATCGGGACATGCTTATACAGTTCAGTCAAGTCAGCTGCAGCCTACTCAAGTCGCCTGATCGATAGCGCACGCAAGCTTTTCAAATATAACGCACGCTATCGCAAGTCTCCAGAGATCAGTGAAGTCTGGAAGGAAATCAAAATTGGACGTTGCGCACGCTACTCATACATTCTTACGTACGCTACATCATGGACTTAGCGCACGTTAATTCTCATATCTAGCGCACGCTACCGAAATTATGGTTAGTAGTCCAGTAGCCACTCGACTCACTTCGTCAAAGGTTCTTACGTACGCTACACAAGGTAACGTACGTTAATGAAATAACTCAGTAGCGCACGCTAATGGAAAGGTATTAGCACACGCTAATTGGAATCTGCAGTTTACCGTTTGAAATTCAACCGTTGGAAGCAAGAGTCAATGCAGATCCGGAAAATCTGGAAATATTGGATTTAATTAATGCTAGCGCACGCTATGCATACTTGCTAGCGCACGCTAATCATGAATTTAGCCGTTGGAAAAAGAGTCGTTGGAGAGAAAATCGGATATTATCAAAGTCAAGATCGAAGACTAGTTGACCAAGACGTTAGCGCACGCTACCATGTCATTACTAGCGCACGCTAGTCACAGTATTTTACCGTTACAACAGTCTTTGTGACCGTTCAGAGATTTCAAGTCAAAATCCGCTAACGCACGCTACAAGGATCTATTAGCGCACGCTAATAGTATATTTTTCAATTTGAAGGTCAGTCTCACACCTATAAATACCCGAAGGACTTGGGTATCAAACACACAACTTCAAGCATACAAGCATACAAGCAATCAAAGCATTCTTGAGCTCAGATTTATATACTTTATTGCATTACAAGTTGTGAGAAAAGAAAGATACAAGCGCGATTTCAATTGTAATATCTATTAGTCTTTGTATTCTTTCATTTGGTTGTAAGTGTTGCATCACTTACACGTGAGCGAAAAAGAAACGAATCAAGAGTCACTAATCCGGTGTTATTAGGATCCTTGATCCGGCATTGTTAGGATTATACTCCCATATTCGTATAGTGAGGATTATCTAGTTCCTATAGAACACTAGATAAACAATTATTCATATTGAGGGAAAGGTTGAGCTTGGACCGATAGAAGACAAGCGGATTGTAACGGTTGTGAACTCGGACCGATAGAAGACGAGTTAAGGTTGTGGTTTTTCTTAAGCCAATAGAAAAAGAAAGTCGGAGAGAGGACGTAGGCAAGTTGCCGAACCTCTATAAATTCTTGAGTCTTTATTTTCCGCATTATTTTCTTTTTACTCGCAAGAAATTTCGATATTCCGCATCACCACTATTCAACCCCCCTTCTAGTGGTGAATTTATCTCTTCAGTGTGTGCTTGTGCTCATAGGAATTTTTGCTGATTTGGCTGATTCCATTCCAAATCTCTTGATTAGATCCCTGGTGTATTTGGCTTGGTTGATGAAAATTCCATTTTCCATCTGCTTAACTTGCATTCCTAGAAAGAAATTTAGCTTTCCCAGCATGCTCATCTCAAACTCTCCTTGCATGAGATTTGAGAACTTCTCACATAGCTCTGGATTGGTTGAGCCAAATATGATATCATCCACATATATTTGAACTAGCAATATGTGGCCTTCATGCTCCACTCTGAATAGGGTCTTATCCACCTTGCCTTTGCTGAATCCATTTTTCTCTATAAACACAGATAATGTTTCATACCATGCTCTTGGTGCCTGCTTGAGTCTATATAGAGCCTTTAGAAGCTTGTAGACTTTGTCTCCTTTAACAAATCCAGGGGGTTGGTCCACATAGACTTCTTCTTCTAGAATTCCATTAAGAAAAGGACTCTTCACATCCATTTGGTAGACTTCAAAATCTTTGAATGCTGCATATGCAAGGAATAGTCTGATGGCTTCTAATCTTGCAACAGGTGCATAGGTTTGATCAAAATCTATTCCTTCACATTGTGCATAGCCTTTAGCAACAAGTCTGGCTTTATTCCTAACAACAGCTCCATCTTTATCTCATTTGTTCTTGTACACCCATTTGGTGCCAATAACCTTCTTATGATCCGGTCTATTTGTTAGTTCCCAAACATTGTTCCTTTCCATCTGGTTAAGCTCTTCTTGCATTGCATTGATCCATGAGTAGTCTTCCAGGGCTTGCTCTGTTGTCTTGGGTTCTATTTGAGACATAAAGCATGAAAACATTGCCATTCCTACGGGTAGAGTAGACTGTCTTGTCTTGACTCCATCAGTTAGCTTCCCAATGATCTGTTGAATAGGATGATCTTTGAGCCACTTAGGAATGTCTTCTTCTTCAGGGTCTGTTCCCCCTGTAGATTTGCTTTGGTGGGTTTCTTCTCTCTCTGCATCAGCTTGGTTCTGATCTTCTTGGTCTGCAACTGGATCAGCTACTGTCTTGTCATCTGTAGGTGGGAGTCCTGTCTGATCTTCAGATGAGTCTTTATCAGCTACATATTGGTCTTCATCAGCATCAACTGGATCAGGTAGGTTTTCTGGTCCTATCTGATCTGCAGTTGGGTCTTCAGGCTGGTCTGCAGGTGAGTCCACCATTCTTGTGTCATGAACAATGACTTCTTCTAGGGTGGCAGATTTGAGCTTATTCTCTATTAGCTCCACCTTTTTCCTGTACTCAGCAGTAGTTTCATCAAATACAACATGAGGTGTTTCCTCCACAACTAAGGTTCTTTTATTAAAAACTCTATATGCCTTGCTTCTTTGTGAGTATCCCATAAAGTGTCCATCATCAGTTTTAGCATCAAAGGCATTTAGTTGGGTTTTACCATTGTTGTGGATGAAACACTTACAACCAAAAATATGAAAATATGCAACAGTTGGTGTTTTGCCATTCCAAACCTCATAGGGAGTTTTGCCATGTCTCCCTACTATCATACTCCTGTTCTGAGTGTGACATGCTGCGTTGACAGCTTCAGCCCAGAACCTCTTGGGCAGGTCTGCTTCTGCAATCATGGACCTGGCAGCTTCCTTCAAGGTTCTGTTCCTTCTTTCAGCAACACCATTATGCTGAGGGGTCTTGGATGCAGAGACTTCATGATGGATTCCATTCTGATCACTGTAATCAGTGATTGCCTTGTTGAGAAATTTTCCTCCTCTATCTGATCTGATCTTGATGATTGAGAGAGATTTCTCATTTTGTATCCTCCTTAGCATCTCAGGTAACTTGGTTAATGCTTCACTCTTTTTATAGAGAAAAACAACCCATGTATATCTTAAGTAGTTATTTACTACTACTAGAGTGTGCTTTCTGCCACTTAGGGTCCTTGGCTTGATAAGACCAAATATATCCATGTGAAGTAGATCTAAGATCCTTGTTGTGAGAGTGGTAGGTTGAATTGGCTTGAATGATGCTCTAGTTTGCTTCCCTTTCTGACACGCATCACAGAGAGCTTCCTTCTTGAATACTTCTTCTGTAAGTCCTCTGACCAGCTTCTAAGAAATAATCTTTTTGATGGCTTTGAAATTTAGGTGACATAGTCTCTTGTGCCACAGCCATCCATTCTCAGCTATTGTCTTAGATAGAAAACAGGTATTAGGAGTTCCTGTGTTCCAATCTATCATATAGACATCTCTTCTTCTGAATCCTTGTAGCTTCACTTCTCCAGATAGGATATCTATCACCATGCATTTCCAAATGGTGAGGACTACTAGATTCTTATCATCACAAAACTGACTTATGCTCAAAAGATTATACTTGAGTCCTTTGACATAATGAACTTTGGATATAGTGATGTTTCCTCTGTGCAACTCTCCAAAATCTTTAGTCTGAACTCTAGAGCTATCTCCAAAGGTTATGTCTAGACCTCTTTCTTTGGTATAATTTCTCAGCACCTTCTTGTTCCCGGTCATGTGCCTTGAGCATCAGGAATCTACAAACCATTCTTCACCTCAAATGTTTGAATTTGTGGAGATGTGGTAGTAGTCCTTCCACCTTTTCTGCAATCAGACAAGCAGAGATTTAGGTACCTAAATCTGTGTGGGTCCTGGGGGGTTAGTTGGTTTCTTGGAGAACTGGTTTCTCTTGGGATTGTGAAAGTTGCTGTTATTACCCCTAAAAGGTGTGTATTATCTGGGCCGATTTCCTCTGTTAGGATTGTGTACCGGATATGCCTCATAAAATTGATTTTGTGCGCCATGCCTAAATCTTGGCTGAGATCATTATTAAATCTTTGAGGTCTCCACACCTGTTCGTTTTGAAAATTAGGATAACCTTGAGGTTTCCATTTGCCACTCCTATTTTGAAATCTATTTTTGGGGAGTCTTTGATAATAATGGGCATGTTATGCAGAACCTTACGCCTTGGCCATTGCCTAGTCTCATATCTAGGTGGCTGCCTTTTATACCTTGGCTGCAGCCTAGACTTGTGACTTGGCTGCTGCCTATTTTGAAATACAAGTTTGTATATTGGCTTAGCAGACGAGATAATTGTTTCTCCCTTGATGAAAGTGGTTTTAGTACTAGAGGGAGTGTGGGGGTCATATCCAAGGCCTGATCTGGAATATAATGGCCTTTTATTCATACACAATTCGTCCAGGGTTAGAGATGCTTTTAGGGAGGTTATTTCCTTCACCTGAGTTTTACTTAGCTGAGTCAGTTTTGTAAACTTAGCTTTGACATGAGCAAGTGCAGCTGATTTTTCACTATTCAAAATAGTTAATCGTTTTATCTCAGCTGTGGTATTATTAGCCTGGTTTGTAGAGTTGTCTGCAACCTATTTTTCAAGATCAGCTTTGGTTTTATTCAATTCTAGGCTGAGTTTTTCAAAATCATTTTTCAGCTGCCCATTCTTATCTTGCAGCTGGGTCCTCTCGGCTGATACAGATTGGTGTGCAGATTTTAATCTCTCAAAATCTTTGAGAAGCTGATTTAGAGACTCGTGTAAGTCTATGTCTTGTGACATGTCTGAGCTGTTGTTATTTGAAACTAAGGGTTTAGATGTTACCTCTTCATCAGCTAGGTTGGCCATCAGACAATCATATTCTTCATCATCATCAGAGAAGAATCTGCTGCTTGATTCTACTCGCTCTTGGTCTTCTCTGTTGGAATATTTATTCCACACATTATTTAATTTGTGTTTTGATGATTAAAGTTGCTAAACAACAAAGCAACATCGAGACGAAGCAAAACAACGAAGCAAACGAAGACGCGAAAAGCTGAGCAAAATGCATGTCTAGCGCACGCTAAGACATACATGTTAGCGCACGCTAACGGGGAGTTATCTGCATATCAGCCAAGTTCGAAGTTACCTGAAGGGAAGTTGTCTGATGGGATAGCGCACGCTTCACGTTATCATTAACGTACGCTATCGAAGTCCTATTATCGTTGTGAAGGAATTCAAACACAGAATAACGTATGCAATGAAGTCAGCATTAGCGCACGCTACAAAGAAGGAATAGCGCACGCTAAGCAGTTTGAATCCAGTCAATCAGAACGTTGGAAAAAGCAGGTCAAAGTCAGCCTATCAAACGGATACTTTGACAAGTCATGCAACGGATATATTGTATTAGCGCACGCTACAATGTGTTATTAACGCACGCTAATACAAGATGGTTACGTACGTAAGGCAGAAGGCATAACGTACGCTAAAGAAGAAACGAAGCTATTGGACTGAAACTGAGAATAGTCTAATGCACGCTACATGAAAGACATTATGCACGCTAAAGCAAAAATGTGCGATAGCGCACGCTAAGAAGGAAGAGCTAGAGCATGCTAGCTAGTCAACTGGCAGCAACGGCTAGTTTGTGGGAAATGCCTATAAATACCATCCCTATGGTATTGTTTGAGAACAACAACTTCAAGCAAATAAGTCATACATCTGAGAATCATATACTTACATTGTTGTTGTAATATTGAGCTTATTTTGTTAGTTTGAGTGTTTATACATTCAACATTATACACGAGAGGTAAAAGAAAAGATACGATTGGATTCGGTGTTATTAGGATCAAGGATCCGGCATTATTAGAATCACAATCGATATCTAAGTGAGGTTTATCTAGTACCCATAGAAAGCTAGAGTGGTTGATTCCTTATCCAATAGAAAAGGAAAAACGGTTTTACTCGGACCGATAGAAGACGAGCTTGTAACGGTAATCCCTCGACCGATAGAAGAGAGGCGTAGAGGTTTTGATCTTAATCCTAAGAAAAAGATACATCGAGAGAGGACGTAGGCTTCGTTAATAGCCGAACCTCTATAAATTCTTGTGTGATTTATTTTCCGCAATTCATTTACGCTTCCACACAAAATGGCGCAAATATCCGATTTCATACCAACAATTGGTATCGGAGCGGTACTCCAATACGCGGCTTTACATCCGAGGAGAAGATCCAAAATGGCGTTTCAAATCTCTCCAGCTGAAGGCCTTGCTCTCAACCGACCACCATTTTTTGATGGCGCGAACTTCATGACTTGGAAGAAGATGTCGATATTCATTCGAGCTTACGACATCGAACTTTGGAAGGTGATTTGTCTTGGTCCAAAAATTCCAACGAATTCCAACGGTACGCTTAAAACTTTTGAAGAATATGACGACTCCGATTGGAAAAACGACCATTTCAATTGTAAGGCAACTCAACTCCTTTATTGTGCCTTAAATCCGGAAGAACACAACCGGATATCATCGTGTGATAGTGCCAAAGAAATCTGGAAAATGCTTGAGGTAACACACGAAGGTATGTCTCAAGTCAAAGAGACAAAGATAAACATGCTCCTTCACGATTATGAATTATTCCAAATGAAGGACGACGAATCCATCTCGATTATGCTCGACCGATTCTCGGTCATCACCAATGGATAAGCATGTTTCGGAAAACCACTTTCGAGTAGTGAGAAAGTAAAGAAAATTCTCCGATCACTACCTCGAGAATGGGACGGTACGGTTACGGCAATTATGGAATCTAAAGATTTAAACAATCTTGATTTTAGTGCTCTTGTTGGTTCTCTTATCAACTACGAGATCGTTCTAAAATCTCGGAATGCCAAACCGAAATCGAAGGAAAGATCGATAGCTTTCAAGGCTAAAATGTCTAAAAAGAAAGAAGAAATTCCGGTGGATGATAGCGACGAAGAAATGGCATATTATGCCAAGAATATTAATAAGTTCCAACACTTATTAAACCGGAGAAAGAAGGACATTCAAGTGGGCGAATCGAAGAAACCCGACAACACTTGTCGATTATGTGGTAAACCAGGCTACTTTGCCAAGAACTGTCGAGTAAAGCAAAAGAAAGTTTTAATCGCAACATGGAGCGACGAAGATCCCGATGAAGATTTTCTTGACCAAAATAATCTCGCGCTCATGGCCCGGAGTTCATTCGACGATAGCGACGTCGAAAGCCAAGTAAGTAACTCCTACGACGAAATCTTTGAAGCATTCGAGTTATTACATACAGACTATCGAAATGCTTTAAATGAAATTAAATCCCTCAAGTCTAAATATAAAACTTTGGAAATTGAAAATTCCAAAATACTTGAAAAAGAGAAATTTGTTGAAATCGATCATTCGAAATGCATTGAAAATGAGAATATTTTAAAAAATGATCTTTTAAAAGTTCAAGATGAACTAAAAATTTTGACAAAGAAATTCTCGTGTGGCAACGATAAATTTGAACAAATGTTATGTGTTCAAAAATATACTCTAAATAAAGAGGGGTTAGGATTCAAACCACGTTCGAAAAACGAATCCGTCAATTTCAAAATACCCCGATGTGAAAAATGTTTGAAAATCGGGCATCACATTTCAAATTGCAAAAGCCCAAGACGGACGATAAAAATTAAAAAGATTTGGGTTCCTAAAGGAACAAAAATTTCAAATATCGTTCACGTTTCAAAACAAAAACCAACTATCGGTTGGGTCCCCAAAAATAAATTTTAACAATTGATATTTTAAAAAGGGGGAAGATAATACTTTCAGGGGGAGTATTAATGCATAAATTGGTATCATGCATATTTATATTCCATTTCATTATACTCTATATTCTTATACTTTATATTTTTTTACTTTTTGATGAAGACAAAAAGGGGGAGAAGGAGATGAATTGAGATAAAAAAATGAGAAAAATCGAAGAAGTCGAAAAGAAAAAGAAAGCATACAAATAGGGGGAGTTGAAAATTTGAAAAATGAAAAATGAAGAAGTTGAAAAATAAAGGAGAAGTCGACAAATGACAAGAGAAGAAAATTGGTGAAACTAATGAAACGATCAAAGTCGAAAACTTTGATTCGTAGAAATATACATATATTATTTTTACAGATTTTATCCAATTCAAGAGTTGTTTTGTAATCATCAAAAAGGGGGAGATTGTTGGAATATTTATTCCACACATTATTTAATTTGTGTTTTGATGATTAAAGTTGCTAAACAACATCGAGACGAAGCAAAACGACGAAGCAAACGAAGACGCGAAAAGCTGAGCAAAATGCATGTCTAGCGCACGCTAAGACATACATGTTAGCGCATGCTAACGGGGAGTTATCTGCATATCAGCCAAGTTCGAAGTTACCTGAAAGGAAGTCGTCTGATGGGATAGCGCATGCTACACGTTATCATTAACGTACGCTATCGAAGTCCTGTTATCGTTGTAAAGGAATTCAAACACAGAATAACGTATGCAATGAAGTCAGCATTAGCGCACGCTACAAAGAAGGAATAGCGCACGCTAAGCAGTTTGAATCCAGCCAATCAGAACGTTGGAAATAGCAGGTCAAAGTCAGCATATCAAACGGATACTTTGACAAGTCATGCAACGGATATATTGTATTAGCACACGCTACAATGTGTTATTAATTCACGCTAATACAAGATGGTTACGTACGTAAGGCAGAAGGCATAATGTACGCTAAAGAAGAAACGCAGCTACTGGACTGAAACTGAGAATAGTCTAACGCACGCTACATGAAAGACAATACGCACGCTAAAGCAAAAATGTGCGATAGCGCACGCTAAGAAGGAAGAGATAGCGCACGCTAGCTAGTCAACTGGCAGCAACGGCTAGTTTGTGGGAAATGCCTATAAATACCATCCCTATGGTATTGTTTGAGAACAACAACTTCAAGCAAATAAGTCATACATCTGAGAATCATATACTTACATTGTTGTTGTAATATTGAGCTTATTTTGTTAGTTTGAGTGTTTATACATTCAACATTATACACGAGAGGTAAAAGAAAAGATACGATTGGATTCGGTGTTATTAGGATCAAGGATCCGGCATTATTAGAATCACAATCGATATCTAAGTGAGGTTTATCTAGTACCCATAGAAAACTAGAGTGGTTGATTCCTTATCCAATAGAAAAGGAAAAACGGTTTTACTCGGACCGATAGAAGACGAGCTTGTAACGGTAATCCCTCGACCGATAGAAGAGAGGCGTAGAGGTTTTGATCTTAATCCTAAGAAAAAGATACATCGAGAGAGGACGTAGGCTTCGTTAATAGCCGAACCTCTATAAATTCTTGTGTGATTTATTTTCCGCAATTCATTTACTCTTCCGCACAAAACGGCGCAAATATCCGATTTCATACCAACATTCTCCAATGAGGGCCTTCCTTCGGTCTTCTTTTCTGCTAACCTCCTTCTTGCTCTCGTCCTTCTTGAGATCAGGACAGTCGATTTGGATGTGTCCTATCTTGTGGCAATTATAACACTCCACCTTCCAGCTTCCCGCTTTTTGATTTCTCCTTGGATTCTCCTTATAGTTCTTTTTATATTTGGAGTAATTCTTTCTGAAGTTACTGAACCTTTGCATTATGAACGCCATTTCTTCCTCGAAATCGAGTGGATTTGGAGGTTTGACATTATATAGGTTCTTGGCGGGGGACTCGGCTGCAAAGGCTATTCCCTTTTCTGCAGGCTCGGTTGATGATGAACTTGGGAGTTCGGATTTATAAGCCTTTAGATCGGAGAACAGCTCTTGGATTTTTATTTTATTGAGGTCTTTGGATTCCCTCATGGCCACCGCCTTCATACTCCATTTGGGACTAAAAGATCTTAGCACCTTCAAGGCCATCTTAATCAATGGAACACTTAAGTATAAATGCAGCAGTTAAGTATGATGCTAAAAAAATAAAATGCGCAGGCAATTTATAGTGGTCTCATAGGTGGGGTAATCCTCTACTAATCCACTTTCTCCAAACCAGTTGGAGATGAATCCACTATAATTCTCAACCAGTGATAAATATTACAGTGATTATACAACTTAGCTACAACGACTTCCAACCAGTGGAAATCCTGTCGTTGAAACTCCTTTCTGACTGCCTAGCACCACTCGATTCTTCAAATCCTTGGATGCCTATCAGTCGCGAAACTTCAACCAGTGAAGTACCCCTTACTCAGGTTTTAAGACAAGATTGTTTTGTCTTCTCCAACTAAAGAGCTTTCTTCGTGTATGAACTTGGAGTACTGCTCTTTCGCGATGCTATAGTTTTCTGATTGCTTTTAATTGCTTTGATTGCTCGAGAGTGTTGTTCGCATCGTACTGCTCAACTTCAAATCTTCGGATATATATAGGTGTCGATCCTTTTAGCTTTTCTTCATAGCCGTTGCAAATTTGTAACAAATTCGTCCGTTGGAGACATAGACTTCTTTGTTCTTTCTGAACGTTGCAAGGCTGGATTCCCATATTTTAATCCATTTTCCGACCATTGTGAAGACTTCCATGTGATGGCGCCGAATCTTTTGAATATAATAAGATTAAAGTCTTCAGAGGTGGGTCTAGATGATTTATTTAAATCATATCCTTCTGGGAATCTCTCCAGTCTGGTTCTAATCGCCCGCATGTGACTTTCCGTAAATATTGACTATTCAATGCATGCTGACGTGGATAGGTTTACTTGGATGATCACTTAACTGATCTCTCTGTGGTCAAACTGTCTGATGTGCAGTCAACTTTCTCTGATGTCGATTTCTCTGCTGTGCCGAATTGTCTGAAGTCTTCTGGCCTGATTGAACTTGACTGATCTGATGGTTAAACTTCATATGACTTGACTTTTCTTCTTGACTGCAGTCTGGTCCAACTTTGTTGATTAATTGTTGACCAGAACTTCTCTGATAAGGGTTGCCTGATATAGCTCGTCTGTGGTCAACCTTATCCGAATAGTTGAGTTGACCAAGACTCGGCTGATAGATACTTATCTGAATTGTAGTTAGCCGATTTTTAAAGCCTAACTTAAATGGCCTATTGAAGATACTCATTTGGTGCTTCTTTACATTTTGCCAAGTATCTAACTTATCACAATTTGGCCTATAGAAGATACTCATTTGGTTCTTCCTTACATTTTGCCAAGTAATTTAGAACATACATTTGAATAAACAAATATAATGATGACATCATCAAAATCTAACAAGTATTCCTAACACTTGGTGCCTGTTTGAGTCCATATAGAGCCTTCAGAAGTTTGTATACCTTGTCTCATTTGACAAATCCAGGGGGTTGCTCCACATAGACTTCTTAACTCCATTGAGAAATGCACTTTTTACATTCATTTGGTGGACTTCAAAAAACCTTGAAAGGTGCATATGCAAAGAATAGTATTATAGCTTCCAATCTTGCTACAGGTGCATAGGTTTCATCAAAATCTATTCCTTCACATTGAGCGTATCCTTTTGCAACTAGTTTGGCTTTATTCCTAACAACAGCTCCATCTTCATCACATTTGTTTTTGTACACCCATTTGGTGCCTATGACTTTCTTGTGATCTGGTCTGTCTGTTAGTTCCCAGACTTTGTTTCTTTCCATCTGGTTTAGATCCTCTTACATTGCAATTACCCATGTGTAATCCTTAGTGCTTGATCTGTTGTCCTGGGTTCCATTTGAGACATGAAACATGAGAACATTGTTATTCCTGCTGGTTCTGTAGATTGTCTGGTTCTGACTCCATCAGTTATGTTTCCAATTATTTGTTGAATGGGATGATCTCTAAGCCATTTGGGGATATCATCTTCAGGGTTTGTTCCCCCTGTTGAGTTGCTTTGATGGACTTCGTCTCTCTCTGCATCAGCTTGGTTTTGGCCTTCTTGAACTGCATCTGATTCAGCTACGGTCCTGTCATCTGCTGATGGGAATTGTATCTACTCTGCAGGTGTGTCTTTATCAGCTGCAGTTGGAACAGGTACAGTTGAGTTTAATGTCCGATCTGCAGTTGGGTTTCAAGTTGGGTCTTCAGGCTGATCTGCAGTTGGGTCTTCAGCTGAGTCCATCATTCCTGTGTCATGGATAATAATTTCTTCCACGGAGGTGGATTTGATCTTTTTCTCAATTGATTCCACCTGTTTCCTGTACTCAACAGTAAACTCATCAAACACAACATGGGGTGTTTCTTCCACAACTAATGTTCTTTTATTAAATACTCTGTATACCTTGCTTATTTGTGAGTATCCCATAAAGAGACCATCATCAGTTTTAGCATCAAAGGCATTCAGTTGGGTTTTACCATTGTTGTGGATGAAAACACTTGCAACCAAATATATGAAAGTATGCAACAGTTGGTGTTCTGCCATTCCAAACCTCATAAGGAGTTTTTCCATGTCTCCCTACTATCATACTCCTATTCTGAGTATGTCATGACAGCTTCAACCCAGAACCTCTTTGGCAGGTCAACTTCTGCAATCATTGATTTGGCTATTTCTTTCAAGGTTCTGTTTCTTCTTTCAGCAACACCATTTTGCTGTGGTGTTCTTGGGCAGAAACTTCATACTGGATTCCATTCTAATCACTGTATTCAGTGATTGCCTTGTTGAGAAATTCTCCACCTCTGTCTGATCTGATCTTTATTATTGTGAGGGATTTCTCATTCTGAATTTTTCTCAGCAGTTCAGGTAACTTTGATAATATTTCACTCTTTTTATAGAGAAAGACAACCCATGTAAATCTGGAGTAGTCATCTACTACTACTAAGGCATGCTTTCTTCCACTCAATGCTCTTGGATTGATGGGGCCAAAGAGATCCATATGAAGTAGATCTAATATTCTGGTGGTTAGAGTGGTAGGATGAACTGGTTTGAATGATGCTTTGGTCTGCTTTCCCTTCTGGCATGCATCACAGAGAGCCTTTTTCTTGAATACTTCTGATGGAAGTCCTCTGACCAGCTTTTGAGAACTTATCTTGTTTATGGCTTTGAAGTTCAGGTGACATAGTCTCTTGTGCCGGAGTCATCCATTCTCAGCAATTGTTTTTGATAAGAAACAAGCGTCTGGTGCTCCTAATTTACAGTCTATCAGATAGACATCTCTTCTTCTAAATCCTTGTAGCTTCACTTCTCTAGTCAGGAGATCAATCACCATGCATTTTCATCTTGTGAAGACTACTAGGTTGTTCTCATCATAGAATTGACTTATACTTAGAAGATTGTATTTTAGCCCTTTGACATAGTGCACTTTAGTAGTGATTATGTTCCCCCTGAGTAGTTTCCCATGGCCTTTGGTTTGTCCACTTGAGCTATCTATAAAGGTTATATCTGGACCTCTTTCTTTCACATAATCTGACAGAATCTTCTTGTTCCCTGTCATGTGCCTTGAGCATCCAGAATCTACAAACCATTCATCACCTCCTCCTGTTGAGCTTGAGGTGACATGGTAGTAGTCCTTCCACCTTTTCTACAATAAGACAAGCAGATGTTTATGTACCCAAATTTGTGTGGGTCCTTTGGGGTTAGTAGGCTTCCTGGAGAATTGGTTTCTCCTTAGATTATAAAAATTATGTTGATTACCCCTATAAGGTGTGTGCTGTTTAGGTCTATATCCCTGGTTAGGATCGTATACTGGATATGCCTCATAAAATCTGTGGTGGGGCCATTTCTAAATCTTGGTTGAGACCATTTGTTAAATCTTTGGGGTCTCCACACCTGTTCATTTTGAAAGTTTGGATAACCTTGAGGTTTCCATTTACCTCTCCCATGTTGAAATCGATTTTTGGGAGTCTTTGGTAATAATTTGCATAATGTTTTGACTGTTGCTTCTGCCTTGGCCATTGCCTAGTCTCCTGTCTAGGTGGCTGCCTTGTATACCTTGGCTGATGCCTAAACTTTTGACTGGGCTGCTGCCTATTTTGAAATACGGGTTTTATAGGCTCAGCAGTCGGGACATAAGTTTCTCCCTTGACAAAAATGGTTTCTGAACTAGAGGGAGTGTTGGGGTCATATCCAAGGCCTGATCTTGAATAAAGTGGCCTCTTGTTCATACACAAACCATCAAGAGTTATAGATGCCTTCAGAGATGTTATCTCTTTAGCTTGTGTACTATTTAGTTGTTTCAACTTAGATAGCTCAGTTTTGATATGAGCAAGTGCAGCTGACTTTTCACTGTTTAAAACAGTCAGCTTATGAACTTCAGCTGTAGTATTTTCAGCTGAGTTTTTCAAAATGTTTTCAGATTGTTTTTCAAACTCAGCTATAATGTTTTTAAATTTTGCTGACTCTTGGCTGAGTTTGTCAAAATCATTTTTCAGCTGGACTTTCTCATTCTTCAGCTGTGCATTTTCAGCTGTAACAGTTTGGTGAGCTGGTTTTAGGGTTTCAAAATCTTTTAGTAACTAATTTACATATTCGTGAAGATTCATATATTTAGACATGTCAGAGCAAAAACCCTCTGTAGTTTGAGATTTGGAAGTTACCTCTTCATCAGCTAGATTGGCCATCAGACAGTTGTATTCATCATCATCATCAGAGAAGAATCCACCGCTTGATTCTACTCTTTTTTCAATCTAATCTTCTCCAATGAGATCTTTTCTCTTGTCTTTCTTCTTGCCCATGTCCTTCTTAGCTTTATCTCTCTTGAGATCAGGGCAGTCAAATTGTATATGTACTGTCTTATGACAGTTGTAGCATTCAACCTTCTAGTTTCCAGCCTTTTGATTCCTCCTTAGATTGTCTTTGTAATTTTTCTTGTACTTGGAGTAGTTTCTTCGGAAGTTGCTGAATATTTGCATGATGAATGCCATTTCTTACTCAAAATCTAAGGGATTTGGAGGTTTAACTTCAGACAGGTTCTTTGTAGGGGACTCTGCTGCAAAAGCTAATCCTTTCTCTGCATGGCAGCTCAAACTCATATGCCTCCAGGTCAGAGAACAATTCTTGATCTTGTTGAGGTCTTTTGATTCCCTCATGGCTATGGCTTTCATGCTCCATTCGGGGTTCAGGGACCTTAGAACTTTCAGAGCCATCTCCCTGTTGCCATTTGTTTTTCCTAGAGAATCGATTTCATTTATTATCTCTATGAATCTTCCATCCACCTGGTCAATGGTTTCTCCATTCTTCATTTTGAAGTTGTCAAACTTTTGGGTAGCTATTGACAACTTGTTTTCCTTGATCATCTCGGTTCCTTCACACATTACTGCTAATGTGTCCCAGATTTCTTTTGCATTCTTGCAGTTCTTGATCTTCACCATGGTAGATTTATCAAGGGTCTGCTATAGAACATATCTGGCTCGGTTGTCTAGGTTGGCCAGCTTCCTCTCTTCAGGTGACATCTCTGTTCTCTTCTTTGGAATCTTCTCTGGCTTCCCGACTGCTATTTCTTCAGGTGTGTTATCTTTCTCAAATATGAAGGGACCATCTTCTATGACACACCACATGTCGTCGTGGATGGATGAATGATGTGCCTGCATTCTTATTTTCCAGAGGTCATATTCATCAACGGAAAATACATATAATCTAGAGTGCATGTGCTGCATGTGTTCCATTCTGAATGAGAGATTAATATATATATGCTCAGATATATGGATTTGGTTCTGTAAAAATTGAACCAACTTCTCTGATACCACTTGTAGGTCCCAAGTAGTCAGGAATAAGTCTAGAGGGGGTGAATAGACTTATTAAACTCTTTTCCTGAAAGTCAGGTGAGTTTTTTCAGCTGTTAAATATGCAGGTGACTTATATCGACTGTAGATGAGTAGTGCGGAAGCACAGCTGGTAATATTGCAGGTGACTTATGTCGACTGCAGGTGACTTATGTCAACTGTAAAACTAAGTTATGTGGAAGACAGTTGACTACTTATGGAACAGTAAGTATGGATGCAGCAGATAATTATGATGAATGCAGTAAAAACACACAAGCAATTATAATGGTCTCAGAGGTGGGGTAATCCTCTATTAATCCACTTCTCTCCAAACCAGTTGGAGATAAATTCACTATAACTGTCAACCAGTGATAAAGGTTACAATGAATTCACACAGTTACAATAGCTTCCAACCAGTGGAAACCTGTGGCCGTTGCAACTCCCTTGACTGCCTAGCACCTCCTGATTGAAAACCCATGGATGCCTCAACAACTCTCGAGTTGTCTATCACCTTCCAATCAAGAACCCGTGGATACGTATACAGTCTCTTTACTTTTAAGAACCTCGTTCAGGAAACAACCCCTTACTCAATCTTTTAAGACAAGAGTTTTTGTCTTCTCCAACTTAAGAGCTTCTTAGAATATGACTATTTAAGCTTTGCTCTTCACGATGCTATTGTTCACTTTGATTGCTTTGATTGCTTCGATCGCTTGAATGTATTGTTCGCATCGTACTTTGGTCATTCTGATCTTTAGATATTTATAGTACGAATCTTGACCTTCTCTTTATAGCCATTACATCTTGTAACAAATCCGTCTGTTGGAGAGTGGACTTCTTTGTTTAATCGTTCATCTCTTTGCACGACTTGACTTCTTTCTTCAAATCTGTCCGTTTGGAGAATCTTCCCGTTGCGCCTTTTTCTTGATTTGTATATTCATAAGTCTTCCTGGCGCGGATCTTAAGGAATATTTTGTTCCTAACTTTCCGGGAATCATTCACTTTGACTTTCAATGCTTTGCTGTCGTGGACTTAGTTCAGAGCGTGTCTGAAAACTTATCTGATCTGTCAAGGTTCTCTGATGTGCTCTGATGAAGTTCTCTGATCTGCTCTGATAAATTTCTCTGATCTGCTCTGATAGGGTTCTCTGATCTGCTCAGACAAAAGTTCTCTGATAGAGTTCTCTGTTCTGAAAAATCGTCGGATTTAAAACTCGCCTGTGGTCAAACTTCTCTGATATAATTTGTTGACCAGAACTCCTCTGATAAATTGTCTGCGGTCAAACTTCTCTGATATGCTGAGTTGACCAATACTTCTCTGATGAAGACTTGTCTGCACTTCGGCTGTTACAGTGTTTGGTCAAACCTCTCTGATGAATTTTGTTGACCAAAACTCGGCTGATAATTAACTTATCTGATATATAGATAGTTCTATACTTTTGGCCGATTTTCTAACACTTTATCAAACTAAGCTTATTCAATGGCTTTAGAAGATACTCATTTGGTTCTTCTTTACAATGCCAAGTATTTAGAACATACGTTTGAATAAATCACAAAAGATAGGGATGGCATCATCAAAATCTAACAAGTATTCCTAACACCTGAAACATACAACTTCTATGAGAAGGCAACAACAACACAATCAATATGAGAATAACAACTAATAACAACGGAAAACACACCCAACACCCGAAGAAAACTCATTGAAACATTTAATCGACCATTAAATGTTCAAGGTTACTCAAGAACACCCAAATCATTGATCGGGTTAAACAAAATCGAAATATAGATATACAATCTATAGAACGCGATCAACGACATCATATAACACTAACCAATTCATCAAAATCGAGTTAGAATTTGAAATCAAGAGTTTTTCCCAAAATGTCAAGCCTAAGGTATCTGAGGAAAAATACCTTGATCCAACGAAGAACAACGGACTAGATGATGTTATAATCACCTAATAGCTTCCAAAACACCTTTGGATGGAGTATAATTGGTCCAAGAATCCCAACCCTAGCCAAAATTCCCCAGCCACCGCGAGAGAAGAGAATGAAATGAAAAAATGCAGAAGAGGAACTGTTGTCCAGTATATATACATGACAGTATGTTCTGCCTGACAGTACAATTAGCGCTAGCTAGCTAAGCTACGTAGCATGCACTAACAAGCCCTAATTTCAGTAGCTTATTTTCTCGATCTCGTGCTAATAACATCTCTTAGCGTGCGCTAATGCACTCTGAACAGGCAGTAATTCTGATGCAAAAACTCGATGCAACGACGAAACTAATCGATGAAAACAATGATCACTCAACATGTGATGAAACATTTGTTAGGGTCGTATACTGCAAAGCATACTTTATTCTTGTATTACCTTATTTCCCTGTAATTACCTATGAAAATATTAATTACATTTAATCACATGTTTTACATATTTATTCACGTTATGGTTATGCAAATGAAATGTCTATTTATTTTATATTGTAGATAATGTGGTGTGTTGGTGTCACACGTGTAATACTTGTACCTTTTATTTTCCGGTTTACTTTGGTATTGTGCTATTCTGGTTTGTTTGTCTTGGACCGTTCCGGTTTGTTGGATATTTTGATGTATTGTTGATTTCTTGGACCGTTGGGTCGGCATGTCATATTACGGTTTCATCATATCTACTCAGTTGTGGTTGCGTCATCGAGTGGCCAGGAGCTTTCTGGCCATACCTGTGCAAAATGGAGATGAAAACGACCAAGGATTTGCGCCGGGTGTTCGCGCATTTAGCAAACGGCCGAGACACCCGCGCGAGTGCCTACCGCGGGTGATGCGCCATTTGTCGCAACACGGCGCTAGACCCCCGACACTTTGCGCCGTGTCCGTGCGCCGTGTCGTACAGGCACGCTCACTGTCCCGCAACACGGCGCTAGACACGGTGATGTTTGGACCGTTTGTTGCGCCGTGTTCCGTCCATTATATATAGGACAAACGGGTGTTTTGACCCCATTTCTCACTTTTCCTCCCGGCTCTTCACTTCTTCAAGGCGATTGTGGGCGATTTCACTTGGGTGTTGTATCCAATCATCTTATAACTCAGAATTGGAGAGTTTATCACGAATTAATCATCCTCCTTCCACCATTTCATCACCAAATCGAGTTATATGGTCCTTTTACCAAACTTTCGGGTTTTGGCTATAATTCGTGATTCAACTCGTTTTTGCTCTGATTATTGGTATATTATAGTGGTGTAATCATGGCTTCATGTTTTCCTAGAAGTTTCATGGATTAATTCCGAGTTTTTCCTTCGTTGATCGAGTTTAACCTTTTATGCCCCATAGTGTTCGGTATATTGTTCTTAAGTATAGAACTTCAAATGATTCTTGGTTTTTCAGCGGGATTATAGTTGATTGAGTCTCTGTTGTTGTTAGGATCGGAATTTGGGGATAATCCGGACCGAAGCATTTTTCGTTCGTCCTTCACTCCGCACTTTAGGAACCAAGGCAAGTACCTTATTGCACTAGTTTATGGCATGCATTTCGGTGATGAAACTATGATGGTTGTGTGTTGTGAGGTTGTTCTCGGGTACTCTCACCCGGGGATTGACTCGACAGGGTCACACGGGGACCTGGTGGCTTAGCGGCTGGACCGGGTAGCGAGGGTTACTTTTGAGTGGGGCATTCTCACCTGGGGATTACTCGACGGGGCACACAGGGACTTGGTGGCCTGCATCCGGACCGGGTCACGAGAATTGCCGGAGCGTTTTACTAATGGTTACAGTTTGATATTCTGGAATATCGTGAATTATGAACTGTTTTGAGTTTTGGAATAATTAGAAATGCTTGTGTATTAAATTCGTAGTAATATTGTACTTGCACTAGTAGTGGTTGCTAACCCCTCGTTGGGGTGGAATGTTTTGTACATTTCTGGTACTCTCGGGATTCAAGAGCCTACATGTGGTGCATATGGAACTGACGGGCAGGACGGATGTTAAGAGCTTGAGTCAGTAGTTGTTTTAATAATGTCGGTGTTGGTCTTATTAATTAACGTTGTGATTGGTCTTGTTGTATTATGACGTGTGATGTTTGAGTCTTTGATTGAGCGGTGCTAAACTTTCGTATTTTGGCCGCGGTCGAGGCCTAACTTATGTTTTGCATCATGTATTTTTATTACTGTTGTCTGGTATGTGTGTGTGATGTCAGTCTGGTAGGCCCCGGTGGATCTACGGCGTGTAACTGCCCGTAATAATTTTGGGGTGTTACATTTTTTGTATCGGAGCCTAGGTTTGGGGATACCTAGGCCATTGGTTATTAGGTCTATCAGGTCCTTAGAGTCGTGTAAAACTGACCGAGCTTAAACATCTTGTGCTGCTGTTGAACCGTGTGACCCGTGGTAGTAATACTTCTTGAATTTTCCTTATGTTTTATTGCTTTCGTATAGTGTAACTGGAATTCCTTAGATTTGTGAGTTGTTCTGACAATTTCAACTCTTTTATCTCATTGAATGTTGAGAGGTTGTGGCAGACGTGGACGTGGCAGAGGCCGCGAACGTGGTGCCGTTTATGAGTCTGATACACCTTCTAGTGCTGCATCTGGCTCGGCACCCCGTACGGTGCCAAACACCGACTCTTTGAACCATGACAATCAGCCAGATCCTTCCGTTAATTGAGAATCGTCGGCTGATCCTAATGTGAATGCCGGCATAGCTACTATACTTCAGCAGGTAGCGGCACAGTTAGTTCAGTTAAAAGAGGCCGGACACCGTGACCAGCCGACAGATAAGGTTGTTGGGGCTAGGGGTGTTCAAAACTACCCGACCCGGTTGACCCGGCCCAATTACCCGACTACCCGGAAAGTTTTACCGGGTAATTTTTTTAATTACCCGGATTTAGCGGGCCAGGTACCCGGCCCGCTATTTATGTGAGTTACCGGGCCGGGTAATGGGCCGGCCAAATAAAATTATCGGGTACCCGCCGACCCGGTAACTTTTTTTTTTTTAGTTTTTTTATTTTCTCACTACATATTTTATTTTAACCATTTTAAAAATTATGTATAGAATTAGTATGTATTTACTTATATTTTAATAATATTAACATTATAATACCTATGTAAAATTTGGTCTATATTAATCTTATGCTCTATTTTTTTTCCTTTTCATGAATCATATTTTTTTATAATTTAAATCTCATTAACTATTTTAAATTATGACATCAAAATTACAAAACTGAGTATGTATTAATATAATATAGTTGTCTAATTTCAATGTGAATAGATTAAATATTTTATATAATATCTTAATATGTTAAGACCAATGATAATAAAATGAATGTTATAATTATTATAAACAATTTTCTTACTTTTAATTTAATTTTTTTTTGTAGAAATCAATCGAGCAAATAAATTAAATTAAAGTTAAATTTTCTTAATATTTGATTTAATTGTAACGCATGACTTTAAAATTAGAATCAATTCTTGCTAATTTAAAATTAATTATTTTTGTTGAACTAAAAGTTGAAAAAAATATAGCAAATATATATATATATATAATTATTATAATAACAATAATAATATATATGATTAAAAAAAACTCAGGTACCCGGGTGACCCGACTCGGAAAGTCGGGTACCCGAAAAATCAGGTACCCGGATTTTATGGGCCGGGCCATGGGTTGCCTAAATAGGTACCCGGAGTTCCGGGTACCCAAAAAAGCGGGTACCCGAAAAGCCGGGTACCCGCTTATGAACACCCCTAGCTGGGGCTACTAAATGGATTCGGGGAGTGATGAAGATGCAGCCTCCCCGTTCCGCCGGTGCGTCTGATACTTTGGGATGGGAGGGTTGGTTGTTCCAGTTTTGGCAATATTTTCGATGCTATTGCTTCTCCAGATGAGAGACGGGTTCCTATTGGGTAGTACTTTCTTGACAAGGAAGGCGCGGACTGGTGGGAAGCTGTTGGGCCTACTGATCGTGTGGCCACCTGGGCAGAGTTTAAAGCTGCGGTAGAAGAAGAGTATTGTCCTTGGCTAGTTAAAGAGAAACGAATTGCGGACTTCTTTACTGCAACTCCGCAGGATGTACCCATTACTGAAGCCATTGTTACATATAATCAGCAGCTGAGTTATATTCGCGAGCAGATCAGGACTGAAGCGGATAAGATCCGCTACTTTGATTTGTGGCTGAAACCTAGGATCCGAGAGGGTATGGCAGGTTTTCGATGTGCTGCTCTGAAGGAATACCAGGATCGAGCCTTAGCTGTTGAGATGGTCATCTCCGCATCAGGGACGAGTATCGAGAACAAGAAGTCAAAGACGACTGGGGGGTTTTCAGGAAGCAAGGGCAGTGGATTTCGCAAACCTCAGGCTTCTCATTCTGCTATTGGGAAGTCGGTTCATCAAGCTAATAACGCTCCAATTTTTCAACCGGGCCAATCTTCTGCATTCGGTAGAGGGCAATGTTATAATTGTAGTCAAGCGGGTCACCAATTTAGAGAGTGTTCCTTTTCTCATACTACCTGATTTACGTGCGGATAGGTCAGTCACAGGGCTGCCTATTGTAAGGTTGCCACCAGGTTCACTAAACATCAGAATTTGGCGCCAACTCCAGTGTGAACCCAGGGGTTACAACTGGCCAGCCACAACAGACTATGTGATGAGGCAGAGGTCAAGGTCGGTCAGACCATCAGACTACATCCAGTGTGGGTTCAGTTCAGACGAGGGTATATCAGATGAGACGTGCAGACGACACAGAGGCTCTGATAGCTGCAGGTACCACGCAGATACTTTCTCAGCCTATTTCCATATATTTGATTCAGGAGCTACGCATTACTTTATTGATCTTGATTGTGTGCATCGTTTGGGTCTTGATTGTTTTATCGAGTGTGAACCGTTTGTAGTTGGTACTCCGAGTGGGGAGCTTTTGGTTGGTAACCGTAAGGTTAGGGATTGTCCTGTGTACATCGGGAGTCGGGATTGGCCTTCAAACCTCACTGTTGTAGATCTTAAGGGAGAGGATGTGATTCTAGGAGATGATTGGCTGGTCCGGCATGGCGCTATTATGAACTACCGGACACGAACTATTTCTATATTATCTGAGGATGACGTCGAGCATACCTTCATGGGGTGTGCCAGGTAGTTCGGGCAAACTGATTTCAGCCGTCAAGGCAATGAAATTACTGAAGCAATACTGTATCAGTTATTGGTGCTATGCCCTGAGTACCGATGATGGTGGAGTTGAGTTATCATCAATTCCAGTTGTGAGCGATTATCCTGATGTCTTTCCGGACGATCTTCCGGGATTACCCCTATCTAGAGATGTAGAATTTTCCATCGATCTCGAGTCGAGTTCAGTACCTATTTCTCGTGCGCCGTATCGTATGGCACCTGCCGAGATGTTAGAACTGAAGAAGCAGCTGGGTGAGCTTCTCGACAAAGGGTATATTCGACCAAGTGTTTTGCCTTAGGGCACACCAGTTCTTTTCGTTAAGAAGGACGGTTCGTTCTGTATGTGTATTGATTATCGGGAGTTGAACAAGTTGAACATCAAGAACAAGTATCCGTTGCTCCGTATAGATGATTTGTTCGACCAGCTTTAGGGAGCTACTATTTTCTCTAAGATCGACTTGCATTCGGAATATTATCATCTTAGGATTTGGGATTCAGACATTCCGAAGACTGCTTTTTGTACCCGTTATGGTCACTATGAGTTCGTAGTTATGCCGTTTGGGTTAACTAATGCTCCCGACGTGTTTATTCAGCTGATGAATAAAGTCTTCATTGATTACCTTGATAAATTCGTAGTCGTCTTCATCGATGACATTCTTATCTACTCGCAGAACGAGAGAGATCATGCTGTATATCTCCACGTAGTGTTGGACACTTTGACGGCGGAGAAACTTTATGAAAAGTTTTCCAAGTGTGAGTTTTGGCTTAAGAGAGTAGCCTTTCTCGGGCACGTAATTTCAGTGGATGGGGTTCGAGTGGACCCTCAGAAGATAGCGGCGATTCTTGAGTGGGAACCACCTAGGAATGTGAATGAGACACGGAGCTTCTTAGGACTTGTTGGGTATTACCGTAGGTTTGTCGAGGGATTTTCGAACATCGCCCGACCCCTTACTCAGTTGCTCCAGAAGTCCCAAAAGTTCGAGTGGAGTGCGGAGAGACAAAACATTTTTGATGAGTTAAAGAGACGGTTAACTTCAGCGCCAGTGTTATCTTTACCCCAGGGTACTGAGGACTTTGTTATTTATAGTGATGCTTCGGGCCTCGGACTTGGATGTGTTCTTATGCAGAGGGATAGGGTTATTACTTATGCGTCTCGACAGTTGAAACCATGTGAAGCAAATTACCCTACACATGATTTGGATCTAGCTACGGTTGTTTTTGCCCTAAAAATTTGGAGACATTATCTCTATGGGTCGTCGTGTAAGATTTACACGGATCACAAGAGTCTGAAGTACATCTTCAGTCAGAAGGAATTGAACATGAGGCAGCGTAGGTGGCTGGAATTAATTAAAGATTACGATCTTGAGATTCTTTACCATCCGGGCAAGGCCAATGTAGTGGCGGACGCGTTGAGCCGTAGACCGATGGCTTTGCAGATGTTGGAGGTACTTACGCCTCAGAGCAGGATCAAGCGGGATTTGATTTGACAAGTAATCGAAGTTCGGATTCAGAGAGTTCAGGGTCAGCTATGTGCATTAGAAATCACTTCGTCTTTGATTGATGATATCAAGGCGAAACAGTACGACGACCCATCTCTAGTTTAGTTGATGGAAGACGTGAAGAAAGGGAAAGCTCCGGGATTTGTAGTTCATGATGACGGAATTTTAAGATTTCGTGGCAGGTTGTGTCTCGTGCGATATTGAGTTGAGACAAAAGATTTTGAGAGAAGCTCACAGTACACCTTATTCCATACATCCGGGTACAAGAAAAATGTACAAGGATGTAAGGAGTAACTACTGGTGGAGTAATTTGAAAACGGACGTTAGCGAGTTTGTATCGAGGTGTTTGACCTGTCAATAGGTTAAGATCGAGCATCAGCGACCCACGGGGCTATTACGACCACTTCCTATCCCGGAGAGGAAGTGGGAGGATATTTCTATGGATTTCATTACCAGTATGCCTAGGACTCGGACCGGAATGAACATGATTTGGGTCATTGTCGATTGACTAACCAAATCTGCTCATTTTCTGGGTATTAAGGATACTTGGGGACCAGAGAGGTTAGCTCGGGTGTTTATTGCAGAGATCGTGAGGATACATGGGACTCCTAAGAGTATTGTTTGAGATGACCGGTTCGTATCACATTTCTGGCAAGCTGTTCATCGAGATTTGGGGACTGAGTTGAGGCTCAGTATATCTTACCACCCTCAGACGGACGAACAGTCGGAGCGGACGATTCAGACGTTAGAGAATATATTGAGAGCCTGTGCTTTAGACTGGAAAGATGATTGGGAGTCACACCTGTCGTTGATCGAGTTTATGTACAACAACCGTTAGCACACCTCGATAAAAATGGCACCATTTGAGGCTTTGTACGGAAACAGGTGCAGGTCACCTTTATGTTGAGATGATGCATCTGAATTGTTAGGCACGGAACCAGATTTGGTAGTTGAGATGAGGGAGAATATTACTCTGATTCGTGATAGGTTGTTAACATCTCAAAGTCGACAGAAGTCCCATGCCGACACGCATCGCCGACCGTTGGAGTTTGAGGTTGGAGATCACGTTTTGCTGAAGGTGTCGCTGACCCGGGGAGTTTACCGCTTCGGTCGGAAGGGTAAACTTAGTCCGAGGTATATTGGACCCTTTGAGATTTTAGAATGAGTTGGGGATCTCGCCTATCGTTTGGGTCTCCCACCGTCGTTAATGTAACACCCCCAAGTTATTCAGGGTATATTACAGCACCGTGAACCCCACCGTGGGACCCACAAGGCTAATCATACGCGGATCTATAAAACTTGACCGAGAAGGTCCAAAACAAGGAAATGAAAGACGATGCAAAGGGTATTCAAACCATGTCCCATGTATCCAAATACATCAAAGTACAAAATCAAAACCTCGGCAATATAGGCCGGAACATCAAGGAAGACTGAAAACAAACAAACAATACTCGAGTATTCATTAACCATTCCAGTACAACAACACTGAATGGAGGAACACAAGACATAACCGGAGATAAGACACAATATCACGCTTGCCCATCATCTTCATGCCGACCCGATACCTGCCTATCCGCTCTCCTGGAACCTGAAATACATAAAAAAGTATTTCTCCCATAAAGGGGTTAGCCGTCGAATAGCTAGTGCAAGTATATCAAGTATGAAACACAATACTCCTTGACAATAAAGCAAAGGTAACCGTAAATTCATCGATTTAAGACTAGTATTCCGGAATAACTAAATCTCATAGCATCACAACTATGCAAACATGATCAACCATGGAACCGCACCAAAGGCTACGGAACCCTCAGGGGACCCGTCGGCCTGCTCCAGAGTGGTTAACCCAAATTATCCGTGGAATCGCACAAAATGCTACGAAACCCTCAGGGGACCTATCGGCCCACCCCAGAGTAGATATAAATAAACATGCCATTCATATATCTTACTTTCAAAGTCGAGAACGCACAATCATAAATACATACTTGCCTTTGAGACATCGAGAAATTGAACGGAAAAGAGTATGGGTTCGGTAGGTCCAAGAATGCACTTCCGGCACCTAAACGATTCGAAAGGGATATGATAATCAATAATCCATACTCATAATTCACGAAGAAACTCCCGAAACCCGTTTACGATTCACGAAAATACAAGGGTAAACAACTAGAGTTTGGAAAATCACCCAAACCCTCACAAGTCCGAACACGGCACAAACCAATCCGTAAATCGTAGGAAAAGTATGTATACAGGATAGATTCTCAAGCTTCAAAATGGATAAATCGGACGAATCTAGGAAAAACCTCAAAATTCCCAAAAAATAGGGTTCTAAGAATTTTTACCTTGATTTGGACGATAGAATGGATTAGATGTTGTTAAATCCTTGTTCTCCAACGAAAGATGTTGATATCTGAAGAAAGATCGCTTCCAAACTCCCCGAATCGCCTAAATCCACTGCTCCCGGTCGGAAATTGAGTGAGAGGATGAAAAAATGATGAAAAGGAAGTCAACTGTCCAATATATACTTGCCCAGTCTAGCGCACGCTACGCCTCGATTATTAGCGTGCGCTAGCGAGGTTACCGGGTAGTCCGGTGGCTTCTGCCGGCCCCGTTAGCGTGCGCTAATCGCCTTATCTTAGCGTGCGCTAGCCAAAAATGGTGTCCAGAAACTGGAGTCCAGAACCTACTGTCCTCTGCCTTGCTCGAGTCTTAGCGTGCGCTACCGCTATGGCTTAGCGTGCGTTACGCAGCTCTGATAGCGTGTGCTATCCGAAGACTAGCATACGTTATTTGATAGTCCAGAAAACCTGACAACCTCACTGCCTCTGCCGACCAGCCCGTTAGCGTGCACTACGTACGGATCTTAGCGTGCGCTACTGACCACGAATAGCGTGCGTTAACGAACTCCTAGCGCGCGTTAGCGCGATCGAGCGGTATGAGTTCGTTACGACTGATCGCTCCCTTAGCGCGCGCTACGGCTCAAAGCTAGCGTGCGCTACTGAAGCAGAATTAGCGTGCGGTAGCTTAGGCCTAGCGTGCGCTATTTATCTAACCCAGAACACTTCCACAAGGTCTAAACAACACGATTGTTATCCAAACAAGATACGAAACTCTATAACAATATCGACAACATCACCAAGAGTTTGCAGAGCGACGAAATAAGAAAAAACGGCAAGGTCAAACAGTCAATAAAAGTACGGGTATTACATTCTCCCCCTCTAAAAAGAAGTTTCGTCCCGAAACTTAAGAAATAAAAAGCTCGGGGTACTCCGACTGCATCTTCTCTTCCGTTTCCCAAGTCGCCTCCTCGACTCCATGTCTCGACCATTGCATTTTAACTAGTGGAATGGTCTTATGCCGAAGTTGTTTCTCACGACGCTCAAGGATCTTCACGGGTATCTCCAGAAAGGTAATATCCTCGGCTACGTCAATCTCACTATAGTCGATAACATGGCTCGGATCAGGCACGTACTTTCTCAACTGAGACACATGAAAAACACTATGGACGTGACTTAAAGCTGGAGGCAACGCCAAGCGATAAGCTAAATCTCCAACCCTGTCCAAGATCTCGTTTCAAGTCCTTATACATCCTATTCGTTCCGAGGTGGATTGAGTAAGGCGTAGCATGGGCTTCTCGGAGAATTCTCTGCCTCAAATCTAGATCATTCGGAACACAAAGCCTGCCCTGAAATCTCAGAATACTATCCTCGTGAACCATAAAGCCAGGAGCTTTTCCTTTAATTACATCTTCCGTCAGTTGAGAAATCATCGGGTCACTCCACTGTTTCCCTTTGATGTCGTCAACCAAGGACGAAGTAATTTTGAGAGTACACAAATGTCCCTGTACTCATTAAAGCCAAACTTCTATCCCTTGCTCGATTAAATCCTGACAAATCTTCGTCTGAGATGTAAGAATCTCGAGCATTTGAAGAGATGCCGATTTGCGGCTCAAAGCATCCACGACGACATTGGCTTTTCCGGGGTGGTAAAGAATTTCTAAATCGTAATCCTTTATCAACTCTATCCAACATCTCTATCTCATATTCAGCTCTTTCTGACTGAAAATATACTCCAGGCTCTTGTGATCGGTATAAATCCGACACGGAGAACCATACAAGTAATGCTGCCAAATCTTGAGTGCGAAGGTAATTGCGGCCAACTCCAAATCGTGAGTAGGATAATTCATCTCATACGGCTTTAATTGTCGTGACGCAAAAGCTATCGCCTTATCATGCTGCATAAGCACACAGCCAAGACCTTGACCCGAAGCGTCACTATAAACCGCAAAGCCCTCACTACCATGTGGTAAAGCTAAAATCAGCGCTGAAGTCAAACGTCTCTTCAACTCATCGAAGCTCTGTTGTCTCTCCGTCGTCCAAACAAACTTTTCCGTTTTCTGGAGTAATTTCGTAAGCGGACGAGCGATTTTCGAGAACCCCTCGACAAACCGACGGTAATATCCTGCAAGGCCCAAAAAGCTACGAACTTCCTTAACATTTTTAGGCGGTGCCCAATCTAGCACTGCCTCAATCTTCTGCGGGTCTATACGAACCCCTTCGGCCGAAATCACATGGCCGAGAAACATAACTTCTTCCAACCAGAACTCACATTTTGAGAATTTTGTATAGAGGTGCTCAGTTCTCAAAATATCTAGTACCAAACGCAAATGTCGGGCATGTTCCTATTTATCTTGAGAATAGATCAAAATGTCGTCAATAAAGATGACTACACACCTGTCGAGATACTTGATGACAATCTTATTCATTAACTGCATGAACACTGCCGGTGCATTAGTCAACCCAAAAGGCATAACTACAAATTCATAATGCCCATATCTCATCCGAAATGCCATTTTCGGAACGTCGGACTCTTTCACCCTGAGTTGATAATACCTTGATCTTAAATCAATTTTTGAGAAAACTGCAGCCTCCTGCAACTGATCAAATAAATCGTCTATACGAGGCAAAGGGTACTTGTTCTTGATGGTTACTTTGTTCAGCTCACGGTAGTCGATGCACTAACGTAGTGAACCATCCTTCTTTCTCATAAAAGGAATAGGCGCGTCCCAAGGCGAAGCGCTCGGTCTGATGTACCCTCTTTCCAGAAGTTCTCCCAGCTGATTCTTTAATTCTTGCATCTCGAAAGGTGCCTTAGAAATCGGGGCCGCATCTGGCTCTAAGTCCACAGAAAATTCTATCTCCTGATCTGGCGGTAATCCCGGTAGATCGTCCAGAAAAACATCGGGATACTCATTAACAACCGGAATCGAAGAGAAATCGACTTCGTTCCCTTCCGTTTTCAAGGCATAACACCAATAGCCCGTACAACCTTTATTCAAAAGTTTTACAGCCTTCATGGCGCTGATAAGTAACTTGGATTGGCCCGACTTACGTCCCAAAAATGAGTACTCGGATCCATTTAGTCATCATGGTGATAACCTTAGTAAGGTAATTCATAATCGCTTGGTGACTATCAAGCCAATCCTCACCGAGGATCACGTCCTCGCCTACCATATCAACTACAATCAGATTCGATAACCATTCCATACCGGATATAATCACCGGAAAATCTTTAATCTCCCGGTTCCCCACAATTCTATCCCCGCTAGGTAATTTCAAAATGAAGGGATCACAAGCAGTCATACAAGTTATATTCAAACGGCGTACACACTCCAATGAAATAAAAGAATATGTAGTACCCATATCAAAAAGCATATGGACTGGATGAGATAAAATATGAATGGTACCTGAAGCCACCACCGCGTAGGGTTCGTCTGTTCGACGCATCTCATAGACCCATGGTTGTACCGAACCGACGCTAGAGTTTCCCCCTCCAGCATTTTGACCCCGGCCCCGGCCCCTGCCGTAATTCTGCTGAGTTTGACCAAAAGATTGTCGCTGATTAATGCCTTGGTCAAGTGGTGTTGGGGCAGAAGCCCGAGTGTCCAAAGTCTAATTTGGTTCGGAACAATAAGCCGCTCTATGTCCCATCTGTCCGCAAGTGTGACACCTCAACGATGGAAAATTAAATTCCAAATTAACGTGGCCTCGACGACCACAATTATAGCAAGTTACCGTACGATTTGTGGTGCCCGGAGCATAATGGAAACACCTCTTTCCTTTAGCAGAACGTGACGACTGTCCGGTAGAACGGTTAGTCGTCTGTGACCTCTGGAAGTTGCCACTCTTAGAGCCGTAAAAATTTCCCGTGATCTTCTGCTTCTTCGATTCTTCAGTGGTATCATTGTCGGGGCTCAACATATCATGGGCTAAAGCTCTGTTCTGATATTCCTTCAGTGTAGTGCAAGCAAATCCAGTCATGTACCGTCGTAAGTCCATATTCATCCGCATATCAAAATAACGGATTTTATCATGCTCGTTTCGCACTTGATCCTTCACGTGGATCAATTGTTGGTTGTACTCTACAATTGCTTGCGAAACGGGAATATTCTACGGTTTAGCCTCGAAAAAGGCTCGAATTCGGCTCTCTCGTACCGTCCAAGGACAAAACTTAGCCTCCGAAAGCTCTTTAAATTCATCTCACGTGGCGACACGATCCTGTGGCTTGATGACTTTCCACCATGTAGTGGCTTCCTTGGTGAGGAAATACTGAGCAATCGGTACTTTCCTCACTTTGGGGCAATCAACCGCTTCAAAAATTTTCTCCAACTCCGCTAGCCAATCTTCCCAACCTAACGGGTCTGTGGCACCGCCAAATTGTGGAGGGTGCATACGGATTACATTCTGAAGCAAGGCATCCGTGTTCGGGTTCGGATTATTCAGCTGAACGGTTTGGGCTAAAATGGTTATCTGGTTAGCCAATTGTTGAAGTACATTCGCAACTCCAACGTCCACGCTGTTTCCATGGCCAGTCGACTGGTTGTGTTGACTTTCGGTGTTCGGATGCACCGAGTTCAATAAACTGGGGTTGGTTGACCCCGCAACAGAACTGAGGGAGACGGCCGCGCCACGTCCTCGTCCACGGCCACGACCACGGCCACGGCCCCTACCAGCTGACATACTGAAGAACACACAAGGCATGTAAGTACAATTCAATCGCACGTCATCGAAGTGACCGATTCTCAAGAATACCAAAATAGAAGCAAAACGAATAAGGAAACACCAGAAGAGTAAGAGGTATTACAAGTACCGGTCGCACTGTGATGATGGCAGAGTAGTGATACTGTGGACAAATGACGACTCAATCGACCCAAAAGACCGACGGGCTAGGTATCCATGGACTTAAGCTCTGATACCATATTCTGTAACACCCCCAAGTTATTCAGGGTATATTACAGCGCCGTGAACCCCACTGTGGGACCCACAAGGCTAATCATACGCGGATCTATAAAACTAGACCGAGAAGGTCCAAAACAAGAAAATGAAAGACGATACAAAGGGTATTCAAACCATGTCCCATGTATCCAAATACATCACAGAACAAAATCAAAAACTCTGCAATACAGGCCGGAACATCAAGGAAGACTGAAAACAAACAAACAATACTAGAGTATTCATTAACCATTCCAGTACAACAACACTGAATGGAGGAACACAAGACATAACCGGAGATAAGACACAGTATCACGCTTGCCCATCATCTCCATGCTGACCCGATACCTGCCTATCCGCTCTCCTGGAACCTGAAATACATAAAAAGTATTTCCCCCATAAAGGGGTTAGCCGTGGAATAGCTAGTGCAAGTATATCAAGTATGAAACACAATACTCCTCGACAATAAAGTAAAGGTAACTGTCAATTCATCGATTTAAGACTAGTATTACAGAATAACTAAATCTCATAGCATCACAACAATGCATACATGATCAACCATGGAACCGCACCAAAGGCTACGGAACCCTCAGGGGACCCGTCGGCCCGCCCCAGAGTGGTTAAACCAAATTATCCGTGGAATCGCACCAAAGGCTACGAAACCCTCAGGGGACCTGTCGGCCTGCCCCAGAGTGGATATAAATAAACATGCCATTCATATATCTTACTTTTAAAGTCGAGAACGTACAATCATAAATATATACTTGCCTTTGAGACATCGAGAAATTGAACGGAAAAGAGTATGGGTTCGGTAGGTCCAAGAACGCACTTCCGGCACCTAATCGATTCGTAAGGGATATGATAATCAATAATCCATACTCATAATTCACGAAGAAACTCCCGAAACCCGTTTACGATTCACGAAAATACAAGGGTAAACAACTAGAGTTTGGAAAATCACCCAAACCCTCACAAGTCCGAACACGGCACAAACCAATCCGTAAAATCGTAGGAAAAGCATGTATAAGGGATAGATACATCATAATCTCAGGGTTCTCAAGCTTCAAAATGGATAAAGTGGACGAATCTAGGAAAAACCTCAAAATTCCCAAAAAATAGGGTTCTAAGGATTTTTACCTTGATTTGGATGATAGAATGGATTAGATGTTGTTAAATCCTTGTTCTCCAACCAAAGATGTTGATATCTGAAGAAAGATCGCTTCCAAACTCCCCGAATCGCCTAAATCCACTGCTCCCGGTCGGAAATTGAGTGAGAGGGTGAAAAAATGACGAAAAGGAAGTCAACTGTCCAATATATACTCGCCCAGTCTAGCGCACGCTACGCCTCGATTATTAGCGTGCGCTAGCGAGGTTACCGGGTAGTCCGGTGGCTTCTGCGTGCGCTAATTGCCTTATCTTAGCGTGCGCTAGCCAAAAATGGTGTCCAGAACCTACTGTCCTCTGCCCTGCTCGAGTCTTAGCGTGCGCTACCGCTATGGCTTAGCGTGCGTTAGCAGCTCTGATAGTGTGCGCTATCCGAAGACACTACAAAAAAACAGTATTTATCGACGCCATTTACCGATGCTAGTAAAGGCGTTGGTTCCGACACCCATGAATTTGGACGATCCCCGACGGCTTTAACGACGCCATAGCGCGGGTGTCTTCCCGTGAAATTTGCCGATGCCAGTACCGACGCCGGAAGTCGTCGGAAATATACCGACGACACTTTTGCCATCGTTAAATGGCACGACTTACATGAATTAACGATGCCACTCCCGCCGTCGGTATTTGTTAAATTTAACAACGCCTTTACCGACGCCAAGTTATCTGTCAAATTTTACAAGGCCATTACCCACGGCCCGTTGGCGTCGGTAAATTTTAATACATTCTCAGCCCTCTGCCTATTCTGGTTCGACCTAAAATCATTCTAATTCACCTCCTGCACCTCTGCAAAACCCCTCTCTCCCCGCACCTCTCTGCAAAACGCCTCTCTCCCCGTGCAAAACGCCTCTCTCCCCGGCGACCTAAAATCCCCGACGGAGATATCTGCGCTTTCTTCCTCCGGCGCACCTCCGAAAAACACCCCCAATCGGCGACCTAAAATCCCCGACGGAGATATCACGCTATCCTCTTTCAATTTCTCAATTCAGGTAACATCTCCGTTAACTTTCCATTTTTGATTGTTTTCCGGACACTTTTGGGTTCCTTGTTTATTTATGTTGAACATACATCCTGTCCTTGTAATACTTGATGTTCTAATCTGAGTTTCACTAGTTTCTTCACTCAAAGTAACTAGTTAGGCTTTGAAATGCCTTTGAAAAAAGAAAAAAGGAACTCGCTTAACTCGTTAGGCCCTCCGGAGCATTGATTTCGTAACGAAGAGGCTAGCTCCACAAATAGCATAAAAACTGAAAGTTAAAAAATGTGATTCATGTTACCCAAACACGTATCGATCATGTGATTCATGTTTAATTTCAAAGTTCACGTCTGTACCATTACCTTCCTAAGAAAGGGTTTGATTCATCAGCTAATGATTGAGAAAACAAACATTCAATAAGGAAAGACAAATAAATAGTGATACATACGGCCCCTTAGGCTGCCCTGTTGGATTAATCACCAAATCCTTCTGCAGCCCACCCTTCTGCATATCATTTGATTGTTCAGGGCCTGCACAAAGTAGAAATATTCCTGATCAATTAAGGAGGATAAGAGAAAAGTACTCGGATGAAGTTTTGGTACGTCCACACAGGAGATGGAAAATATTCAGATGAAGTCTTGGTATGTCCACACAGGATACGAAAGGTTTCACAAATTTAAGAGTTTTAATAAGGATGAAAACAAAAACTTGCATATCAACACACTAATAGCTTTAAGGTTTCATAATTGGCAACACTTGCAGTACCTGGAAGTGCAAGCACATTAGAGGGAGTAGAAGTCTGCTGTGTTTGACTTTTTGCAGCTGTCATATGCGTAGAATGTTCTGCTGCCACGTTTATCACGCCCCGAAACTCGGTATTTAGCTAAAAAATCACCAATGAACCAAAACAAAAAAGAAAACTTTATGAAAAAACACATAAATACATAATAGCAAAAACAAATTCTGAATGTTTCTATTACACAAGCTCTCAATTATTTATTACTTCATTGCTGAATGGAAAATGTACAAGCAGAAATCAAAAGAGAAACATTGTGCATAATTACGAAATGCAGTAGCAAAACACAGTAATTTTCCAGAGTAAGCACATAAAAACACGAATAGGAATTCTTTTGGGTAACCCTTTCAGTTGATTTTGAGCCTTAGGTGGAGACAAGTTTCAACAGTTTGCATCAGTTTTTTAGAATTCTTTTTTAGAGTAGAATATGTGAAATCATGCCTAGCTCTGACCTGCTCCTAGTCTTTATGTTGTCATGTTTAATTTACTTTTTTGCTGGACCATTTCTATAGCCAGATAGTCGAGTGAAAATGAATTTATGATAAACAAAGGTCTTTGTCTGCATCTGTCTTTGGCATGAAATTGCTGTCATTCACTTCATAGTTATGGGAAATAAATGTGTTGGATGTGACTTATGTATGAGGCTTTAGAATATCAAGATAATCATGCTTTAACAGATCAAGCTGCCATGTGAGGTGAGCTAATGTTTATTCAATCTCTTATCAATTATTCATTTATTAATTATAATTTTTACATGATATATATAGTTGAATCTTCATGTTCTGTTCATTTATGTATTTGGAGATTAGTGTTGTGAATAATAGGTTTTCTCTTATAAAAAAATAGTAACAACTAGAAATGCATTATGAGATGATGCCGATGTACTCATATATGATTATTCTAGGTTTTTTTCCGACTTTGCCGCTCAAATGTAATTAGAATTCATATATGATTATTCCGTTTTTTTTCCTTATTGCTGCTTAAATGTAATTAGAATATTTATTTCTGTAAAGTTGTATTCATTTGGAATGTTTTTCTCATTGAACATGTTTTTCTTCTCAGGCTAGGGTTAAGCAGCTTGCTGCAGAGCAAGGAGAGGGAGCAGATTTAAATATGATCTATAAGACTGATCACAGAGAAGGAGGCCGCCAAAGAATATGTCAAGAAAAACAGGATGTATGGCACTGGCAGTCTAGCTCCCAGCATCATAAGCACAGGCTCTAGCGGCAGTGGATCAACGACCTCACAGTTTCACGCATCTAAAGAGATCCACACTCGATTCACATCCTTAGAGGAGCAGCTGATAGAGGAGCGCAGACTGAGAGAAGAGCAGGCAAAGGTGATTGAAGAAGAGCGCGTGAAGAGACAGCGCCTTGAGGAACAGTTGCAAGCTATTCAAGAAATGCTAACACAACAAAATCTTCCACCTCCGAGTCGCCCTTCTACTTCACCTTGATTTAGACTACTTATTTCTTTTTTTTACTGTACGATGAAATGATGACAACTCTTGATTGTGTACGACGATATAACTATGACGATTGTGTAACATTGAGACGTTTTTTATATTTATGACTAGTTTGTTTGATTATTCAGAAATTGAAAGCAGGTAATGAAAATAATTAAAAATTCAGAATATTGGGCAAAAACAAAAATTACCAACGACATTACCGACGGCAAAACTGCAGTTGAAAAATTACCGACGCCCTTTTACCATCGGTAAAATGCGTCGGGATTTACAGTTTTACCAACGGCAGTGAGGCCGTCGGCAATAGTAAATTAGCGACGGCTACATTCCGTCGGCAAAGGCGTCATCATTGTTCCGTTTAACAACGCCAGGCCCGGCGTCGTTATTGCAAAACTAACGATGGCAACACGGCGTCGTAAAATCCGTCGGCCGTGGTGTCAGTAGTGGCATCGGTATCCGTCGGCAAAACCGTCCCAGTTTCAGGTCACCCGGGGATTGCCCGACGCCAACGGCATCGGGAAGCCGTCGGTAATTTAACAATGCCACGAAATGGCGTCGGTAATTTTTTACCGTCGATCAGTTTTCCAACGCCCTTTTGGCGTCGGTATTCAGTTTACCGACGCCCCTTGCTTATTTTGCCGACGGAATTTGGCGTCGGTAAATACTGTTTTTTTTGTAGTGAGACTAGCGTACGTTATTTGACAGTCCAAAAAACCTGACAACTTCACTGCCTCTGCCGACCAGCCCGTTAGCGTGCTCTACGGATGGATGTTAGTGCGCGCTACTGACCACGAATAGCGTGCGTTAACGAACTCCTAGTGCGCGTTAATCGCCACCCGTAGCGGATGAGTTATCGTTCGACTGATCGGTCCTTAGCGCGCGCTACGGCTCAAAGCTAGCGTGCGCTACTGAAGCAGAATTAGCGTGCGGTAGCTTAGGCCTAGCGTGCGCTATTTCTCTAACCCAGAACACTTCCGCAAGGTCTAAACAACACGATTGTGATCCAAACAAGATACGAAACTCTATAACAATATCGACAACATCACCAAGAGTTTGCAGAGCGACGAAATAAGAAAAACAGCAAGGTCAAACAATCAATAAAAGTACGGGTATTACAGTTAAGTCATGTGCATAATGTGTTTCATGTCTCGCAATTGAGGAAATACGTGTCGGATCCTAGCCATATTATTGATTTCGGGGAGATTGTATTGGCATCCAACGTCACCTTTGAAGATAAACCAATGCAGATCTTGGAATGCCGGGTGAAACAACTTAGACGTAAAACTATTCCTTTGGTGAAGGTACATTGGTCAAGACATGGAACGGAGGAAGCTACATAGGAAACCGAGAGTAGTATGAAGTCGAAGTATCCGGAGTTTTTCGCATCTTAGTTTCGGGACGAAACTCTTTGTTAGAAGGAGAGAATGTAATACTTGTACCTTTTATTTTCCGGTTTACTTTGGTATTGTGCTATTCTTGTTTGTTTGTCTCGGACCATTCCGGTTTGTTAGATATTTTGATGTATTGTCGATTTCTTGGATCGTTGGGTCGGCATGTCATATTAAGGTTTTATCGTATCTACTCATTTGTGGTTGCGTCGTTGATTGGCTAGGAGCTTTATGGCCATACCTTTGCAAAACGGTGGTGAAAACGGTCAAGGATTTGCACCGTGTTCTACGCCGTTTGTGAAATGGCGCTGCCGAGTCCTGCGCTGGGTGTTCGCGTGTTTATCCAACGGCAGAGACACCCGCGCGAGTGCCCGCCGTGGGTGATGCGCCGTTTGTCGCAACACGGCGCTAGACCCGTGACACTTTGCGCCGTGTCGTACAGGCACGCTCACTTTCCCGCAACACGGCGCTAAACACGACAATGTTTGGACCGTTTGTTCCGCCGTGTTCCGTCCAGTATATATAGGACAGACAGGTGGTTTGACCCCATTTATCACTTTTCCTCTCGGCTCTTCACTCCTTCAAGGCGATTGTGGGCGATTTCACTTGGGTGTTGTATCCAATCACCTTATAACTCAGAATTGGAGATTTTATCACGAATTAATCATCCTCCTTCCACCATTTCATCACCAAATTGAGGTATATGGTCCTTTTACCAAATTTTAGGTTTTTGGCTATAATTCGTAATTCAACTCGTTTTTGCTCCGATTATTGGTAGATTACAGTGTTGTAATCATGGCTTCATATTTTCCTAGAAGTTTTTTGGATTAATTCCGAGTTTTTCCTTCGTTGATCGAGTTTAACCTTTTATGCCCCGTAGTGTTCGCTATATTGTTCATAAGGATAGAACTTCAAATGATTCTTGGTTTTCCAGCGGGATTGTAGCTGATTGAGTCTATGTTGTTGTTAGGATCGGAATTTGGGGATAATCCGGACCGAAGCATTTTTCGTTCGTCGTTCACTCCGCATTTTAGGAACCAAGGCAAGTACCTTATTGCACTAGTTTATGGCATGCATTTCGGCGCTGAAACTATGATGGTTGTGTGTTGTGAGGTTGTTCTCGGGTACTCTAACCCGGGGATTGACTTGATGGGGTCACACGGGGACCTGGTGGCTTAGTGGCTGGACCGGGTCGTGAGGGTTACTTTCGAGTGGGGCATTCTCACCTGGGGATTGCTCGACGGGGCACACAGGGACTTGGTGGCTTGCAGCCGGACCGGATCACGAGAATTGCCGGAGCGTTTTACTGATGGTTACAGTTTGATATTCCGGAATATCGTGAATTATGAACTGTTTTGAGTTTTGGAATAATTAGAAATGCTTGTGTATTAAATTCGTAGTAATATTGTACTTGCACTAGCAGTGGTTGCTAACACCTCGTTGGGTTGGAATATTTTGTACATTTCAGGTACTCTCGGGATTCAGGAGCCTACACGTGGTGCACATGGAACTGACGGGCAGGACGGATGTTAAGAGCTCGAGTCAGTAGTTGTTTTAATAATGTCGGTGTTGGTCTCATTAATTAACGTTATGATTGGTCTTGTTGTATTATGTCGTGTGATGTTTGAGTCTTTGATTGAGCAGTGCTAAACTTTTGTATTTTGGCTGCGGCCGAGGCCTAACTTATGTTTTGTATCGTATATTTTTATTACTTTTGTCTGGTATGTGTGTGTGATGTCTGCCTGGTAGGCCCTGGTGGATCCTATGGCGTGTAACTGCCCGTAATGATTTTGGGGTGTTACATTTTTGGTATCGGAGCCTAGGTTCGGGGATACCTAGGCCATTGGTTATTGGGTCTGTCAGGTCCTTAGAGTCGTCGTGTAAAACTGATCGAGCTTAAACATCTTGTGCTGCTGTCGAACCGTATGACCCGTGGTAGTAAGACTTCTTGAATTTTCCTTATGTTTTATTGCTTTCGTGTAGTGTAACTCGAATTCCTTAGATTTGTGAGCTGTTCTGACAATTTCAACTCTTTTATCTCTTAGCATGTTGAGAGTCGTGGCAGACGTGGACGTGGCAGAGGCTGCGGATGTGGTGCCGTTTATGAGTCCGATACACCTTCTAGTGCCGCATCTGGCTCGGCATCCCGTACGGTGCCAAACACCAACTCTTTGAACCATGACAGTCAGCCAGGTCCTACGGCGTGTAACTGCCCGTAATGATTTTGGGGTGTTACAACACGAAAGATCACATTATCGGTGCCTTATAAAATAATACAATAGTTCACAACCTATATAATTATTAGACAAATTATATGAAAGGTTGTTGTACGTGCTTGAGATTAGTTGGTCTTGACTATTAGCATGCATTAGCGTATTTGCATACGTTGAACTGGATAGAAGTGAGATAGTGTCTTCTGTACTGACTGTAAGAAGAACGTAAATCTCGGATAATTATTATTTCTTAATTCTAAGTATATAATATATAATTATGTATTTAAAATATTTATTGCTTTGATTTACCATGGGTGAGAGTCAAAATGATTGACTCAATAAGCTTCGTATCTTGGGCAATAATATTATTTATATAATAATTATTATTATAGCTAGCATGTCCCGACTAGTACGGGTTGATGATGTCCCCTTGAGGAGCTCGATAATGATTATTATATTAAACCATGCAGGCGGATTTAATTCTGATATAATAATAAGGTTAGAGTGGTACTACTCTTGGATAAGATATTAATTAATTAAAGCTGTCAGTAGCTTAAATTAATTAATGGACATTCGATATCTTAAACACGGGAAATAATATATTTAAATAAGGAGCCTGATTTCGTAAATTGGGATTTGGGTAGGAAGTGAAATATTAACACTTTAGTGGACTGAGTTGATATTTAATAGACTCAATATATTAGAAAAGAGCCTAATATGGAAATTTGAGGTCTATTATGAGTCCTTTCCTAATCCTCCTTAAGATCCCTAAAGTAGTCAAAAGCCTATAAATAAAATATAAGAGGAGGGTTGGCCACATCATTACACGTCTATCACAAGGGTTTCGATTTTTTTTTTCTTGTTTAATTGTGGATCTTGACTTGTGTCTTGATTCCACAATTGAGATAACACTTTAATTCTGGTTACAAATCGAAATTGCTTGAAGAAAAGAAAATTGAGAGTTGTGAGAGGAAGATTTCGGCCGTCCACTTATGTTCAAGCAAGATTCGGTAGCTCGTTGCCCACACAACGTCCGGATTAAGGCGGATCATACTCTAGAATATCTAAAGGTAGAAATACAAGAAGATCGAGGAGCAAGCAACCACTACGCTTCAAAAGGTAATATCCTATGATCTTTGATCTAGATTAGGATATTAAATTTACCAATATATTTATTTAATAGATAATAAATAATATTTAAATTGCTTATTAATCTTAGTAGTTAATTGATTAGCATGCCTAAATAGCTTTTGTGCTCGTGGATGCATAAAACGCTTTAATCAAACATTTCCCAACTTTGCTTCCGCTGCGTTTTATTTCCAATAACATTAACGTACAACACCAACGAACTACTTCGATTGCTAGTGGGATACAAAGAGGATATGTGTTGTGGGAAAATCCCTCACAATATGCCGCAAGTGCACGGTGTCAACAAGTAATAAAGTGATAAGTAAAGTATCGTTCCCTCGAGGACTGATTTCACTAAGTACCAAAATTTAGTCAACTCACAATTTTATTTGAAGAACAATTAAATAGAGTTTATATCTAAACTAATTGCAGAAAATAAATAATAGAACTAATAATAATAATAATAAGAGGTAGGATTATGATTTTCACCTCAAACAATCGGGAGTGATATTTATTCGATTCAATTCACTGTTATTCAATTGATTGTAAGCCAGGAATTCCTAAATTATTCTAAAGCCTTTCCCAAGGTCGATAGAAAATACTACGAATTACTAACTCGATATATCCCTATTCGAATTAGATAATTAATAGCTAAAACAGTTCAAGAATTCCTACAATAACAGGCTTCACAATTCGCATGAGTATATCCCTATCTCACGAAAATTATGATTCGTCTCACAAGAACTATGCCTAAATTTCATCTCCCGAATCCATAAAGACATTCAAAACAAATTAATCATGGCGGACAATTAAAAAGCATTAAGAACAGTAATAAGAGTCCAATTCAATAGAATAACGAGTAAATCGAAATAATAATAAATAATCAAACCGTCATGAAATTGGCTACAATCAAAATCCTACTCGAATAAATCTAAAAACTAAGATACAGAAAAACCGTAGGGATCCGTGGTCCTGTCGTCCCCCAGAAATCTACACCTTCTGTTCTCCTTTATTTCTGGTTCCGCCCAATACTCCCCAGTTCTATCCTGTCTGTGCCTTTTTATATTGTTTCTTTTTCAAATCAGTAGGTTTTTTTCTTCCCCAGGAAAATAAATTCCTTACTCCACGTAAAGCTCCTCACGGCCAAACACAAACAAAAGCCCAAGCGGCCCAAATTTCAACTCCTAATTTCTTTTCCCTCATTTCATCTCCCGCGGCCCAAAGAGAAAAACCTATGCGGCCCAACTTCTTTTCTCCCACACACCAACAAAGAAATATGGCAGTGGCGTCTTTTTGCTTTTTGCGCTTTCTGTGCCGCGGCTCACTTAATGTGTGCCGCGGCACACAGTACAGTGTGCATATCATTCGCTGGTTGTCTTCGTGTGCCGCGGTTCACTTGGTGTGTGCTGCGGCTCATGACTAAAAACTGCTATTTTCGCCCGTTTTTCATCGTTTTGGCTTCCGGACTTCGATTTCCTGCAAAACATATAAAAATAATGCATTAAAAGCTCATTTATGCTGATTTAGGCTCAAGATGGATATAAAATAATGATATAAAAGCGCATAAAAATACACCTAACAAATACCCCCAAACTTGAGCCTTTGCTTGTCCTCAAGCAAGAAATTATAATTTTAAACAAAATGTATCGTAAATAATCATGCAAATCCATAGTGCTCAACTTAATCAATACTACCCTGAAAATCTCAAAGAATAATACAAGTATCGTAATAGTGAGTCACGTCCAGGACACTGATTCCATAAAGTAACCAATTTCAGTCCTAATCAATCGTTCATGAAGAAAATCAAGCTCAAAGATTAACAATCGTGAATTTAACCGACTGTCAATATGAATGGTTAGATTAAACAAGCCAATTCGCTCAGTCCCACAGTCTAGTGGCAAAATTCAAGAGTTTCATTATCAAAATTACGCCTAGGACAACATTCCCTTATGTATGGTCAATAATATGATTCGAGTTAACCACTAGGTTTCGGTTCTCGGGATATTTCATCGGGATGATCCTAGGGTGGATTTCCATTCTCATGTATCGGGGAACCGTTTGACGTAAAAGACACTCATGGGGCACATGGATGCTTCTAGTTACTAAGTCCCCCTCTACAGCGGAGAAAAAACTCGAATAGCAAGTCCCGCATGTCAAGGTTGCTGTTTTACGCGAGGGTAAACAACGGGTCACGTGAATACCCCCGGTTACTAGGCTTCCCATCATCGGTAATGCGATATTTCTAAATTATTAATCTATTCAGGGTCGTCGTTTTACGCGAGAGTAAACAACGGGTCACGTGAATACCCCCGGTTACTAAACTTCCCATCATAGAACAAATAATATCTCGACTTTTTCTTGGGAAAAACTGTCCGACTCTAAACTCAATTTAAATGCCAACAAGACTCATGGTCTTTCGACGACGAGCTACGCAAAAGTTTAACCAAACGTATAAACGGTGATTTGAAAACACGTATGTCTCCTTTCTTATCTGCTAAAATTTCTACAAAAACGATAAAATTTCGGACCTAATGAATACTCAACGAAACAGATATCGCCGATTGCAACTCGACTAAAACTCAACCGTTTCTTCCAAGAGAAATCGAGATCGTAACATCGATTTTACACACGGAGCACGAAAAATTCACGAAAAATTCAAGCTTGCAAAACCATCAACAAAGATGCAAAATAAAGTCCACTACACATAACATTATCAATAATAAAACTCATGTGAAAATAAAAAAGATAAGGAAAAGTGAAACTTATTCCAAATGTCTTCTTGAACACCCGCACATGTCTGAGTGGAAATGTCGGTCAATCCATACTTCAAATAACACCCAACATCACGAGGGACCCCCAAACTTAGTCTCTAGTCATGAGATAACAATAGACATTAAATCAAGAAAGACTAGAATATGAAGAATAATAACTCATAGGGGTTATAAAGAAATATCAGAGAAATAAGGGCCAACAAGAATACACGAATCCAAATGAAATAACAAAATAAAGAAAAATAAATTACTAACGAAAAATCAAATAAAAACAACTAACTAGAAAGCAAGTAAAATTGATGGGTTGCCTCCCATCCAGCGCTCTATTTTACGTCTTGAGCATGACGTGGCAAAAAAAAATCTAACGTGGTTTTTTTCTAGGGAGATTGCCAAATGCCCCCTTCTTGCAATCAATAAGCCTCTTATTCCACAAGGGAGGCTTTGGCTCATGCCCGGTTGCCAAAAATAATGAATAAGAATAATTATGCGGACAACCAAAAAATGATGGAAGAATATAATAATGATAAGGCATGAAAAAATAAGCAGAGTTCGAATGGGCAAATAATAAAGAATTATCATGCATAACCTCATTAGAACTCGAAGAATCAGCCTCAACAAAATCATGAGTAATGGGGTCAATCTCTCCCATTATGGATCTAGGAAAAATTATGCGTGGCACCGTTAATAAAATTTTTGGCACAAAAGTATTCACCTTATTAGTCGAAGTTTGATGACAATTTAATGGAATTTCTTTGGAAACATCATCAATGATAACTTCTTCTCTAGGCTCATCACACTTTATGAAATCATTAGGTGCTGGGGGATCGACCCTAAAACTCAACATGTCGTTCTTCTCAACCTCCCCCTCAACTTCACTACTAAATAAATGAGCTGGAAAATAACCGTAGTGAACCTCAAGACCACGATGTGCACATTCTAGCTCAAAAAGGGTACTATCGGGATTTTTAAGAACGTCTACACATTGTTCAAGCATGGTCTTTTGTTTTGGGGAGGGGTATCGACCCTATTTGGCGAATGATTAAGAACATTGGGATTTATGAAATGCCAAGGGCCACGATACTCATAGGAAAACATAATGAAAAAAATAAAAATATAGAAACTAAAGAAGAAACTTCAAATTAAAATTAGAGTCGCTTGGTATTGATATTAGCGAAAAATCAGTCCCCGGCAACGGCGCCAAAAACTTGTTGTGGGAAAATCCCTCACAATATGCCGCAAGTGCACGGTGTCAATAAGTAATAAAGTGATAAGTAAAGTATCGTTCCCTCGAGGACTGATTTCACTAAGTACCAAAATTTAGTCAACTCACAATTTTATTTGAAGAACAATTAAATAGAGTTTATATCTAAACTAATTGCAGAAAATAAATAATAGAACTAATAATAATAATAATAATAATAATAATAAGAGGTAGGATTATGATTTTCACCTCAAACAATCGGGAGTGATATTTATTCGATTCAATTCACTGTTATTCAATTGATTGTAAGCCAGGAATTCCTAAATTATTCTAAAGCCTTTCCCAAGGTCGATAGAAAATACTACGAATTACTAACTCGATATATCCCTATTCGAATTAGATAATTAATAGCTAAAACAGTTCAAGAATTCCTACAATAACAGGCTTCACATTTCGCATGAGTATATCCCTATCTCACGAAAATTATGATTCGTCTCACAAGAACTATGCCTAAATTTCATCTCCCGAATCCATAAAGACATTCAAAACAAATTAACTGTTGGCCAGACAATTAAAAAGCATTAAGAATAGTAAAAAGAGTCCAATTCAATAGAATAACGAGTAAATCGAAATAATAATAAATAATCAAACCGTCATGAAATTGGCTACAATCAAAATCCTACTCGAATAAATCTAAAAACTAAGATACAGAAAAACCGTAGGGATCCGTGGTCCTGTCGTCCCCCAGAAATCTACACCTTCTCTTCTCCTTTATTTCTGGTTCCGCCCAATACTCCCCAGTTCTATCATGTCTGTGCCTTTTTCTATTGTTTCTTTTTCAAATCAGTAGGTTTTTTTCTTCCCCAGGAAAGTAAATTCCTTACTCCACGTAAAGCTCGTCACGACCAAACACAAACAAAAGCCCAACCGGCCCGAATTTCATCTCCTAATTTCTTTTCCCTCATTTCATCTCCTGCGGCCCAAAGAGAAAAACCTATGCGGCCCAACTTCTTTTCTCCCACACACCAACAAAGAAATATGGCAGTGGCGTCTTTTTGCTTTTTGCGCTTTCTGTGCCGCGGCTCACTTAATGTGTCTTGCGGCCACAAGATCTGATATCATTCGTTATTTGGTTGTCTTATGTCTGCGGTTGGCTCACTGTGTCTGCATGGTAAAAATCTTATTTTCATTGCTTTTAAATCGTTTTGGCTTCCGGACTCCGATTTCCTGCAAAACATATAAAAATAATGGATTAAAAGCTCATTTATGCTGATTTAGGCTCAAGATGGATATAAAATAATGATATAAAAGCGCATAAAAATACACCTAACAATATGGAGGTCCATGTTGTGAATAGTAGCTCCTCTGCCCCCGAGGTTAATGTGGGATGTATCATCTCTATAGTAGATCCCGACAATACATATTATAGGAGAATGTAGTAATACAAAGCCCTATAACTCTATGTAAATGGGGATTAAATAGTAACACAAAGCCCATAACTGTAAGAACCCCTAGGAAATAAATACTACTACTCAAAATCCTCAATTAATACTCATACCCATGTCTCGACCATCATATCAGGATAAAGTAGTAGTATATCAACAAATTGGCTACCTTCACATAATCTCATATCTCCCTACCCAACTCTCGAACATTGAACTTCTTGAGCATTACATTAACCTTAATATTTTTTGAATAGAGTATTATGTGGAAAATACTATCAAGCCGAAGGATATGGTTGTCTTGTGGATAAAAGATAGAATTGCCAAAGTACAATCCAATGATCAAGGCAAAATCATGTGCCGAGAAATGAATGATCCTCCCCTAAACCTGGAACCACGACTTGTCCAGGGGAATGTGATTACCCTCCAACTGACAGGCAATGACGATATGTAGGGTAGTATTTGTACTCCCAATTCTCTTCATTATAATTAAACGGCCAAGGACCCCCTCGATTAAGCTATCAATAGCTCGTGCACCAACTACAGTATTGCGGTCAATACATCGTAGTGTATCAGTTATCCCTTTAATATCGCCTCCCATATGTAAAGATTCACTTGTCGTGTAATAAGGCGCAATGGGAGTCTTCCATACGCAACCAGGTTGCAATATAAAGCTTCAAAGTATAAGAACCATTATAGAATGTCTAAGGAAATAAGAACACAAAAGGAAAAAAAAAAGCTTATGCCTGCACACGATGGGCTGCACATGATCATTGCCCATCATGTGCATCCCACCGTGTGCAGGCCTCGTCTGTGTACTTGGTGCCCACGAAGACACAACCCATCGTTGCACACGACTACACACACCATCGTGGCTATGATGGTGTCATCGTCTTCACCACCATCGTGAGTCGGTGAACATCCTTCGTGGGGGCAATTGTGTTAGACTAAATTACACCAATTTTCAATGCCTAAACTTCTAAATAGCGTTATCTAAACTCATACAAGCATATACATCCCTCCCTACTACAATTAAGCATGTATAAGCACATATTTTAGAAGCTTAAGCTTTTAAAAAAAATACAAACTCAGGGCACTAACCAGCGGCTCATTAACAAAAGCTTATTCAAATTCGGTGTCGCTATCGTGTGAGGAACCTATATCATGTTTGGACTATCTATCGTGGTCGGAATTTCTATCATGGTCAGCCATTTTCTTACCCGTGATGGAATTCTTGGTCGGGTTCCCTAAGAGAGAGAGAGCGAGAGAGATTTCTTTTTAAAAAAGAGAAAGAGTGGGTGGTGGGGACCGTTGAATTAGGTTTTGTTTATTATTATTTTTTATTTATTTTATCTTTTTTTATCTTTAATGATAGACTTAAGGGTATTAATGTCTTTTGACATATTTTGGTATCGGTAACCTATACTCTTATGAATAAGGATATATAATTTGGTACTAAGAAGATAGGACCCTAATTATTATCATTATTAATATTATTATTATAATAATAATTAAGCTTACATAAAGTTGGATGGGAGTCTAGACACAAGTTGTGCTCCCACTCCTTTCTGAATACAAAAACTTATTCTATGAAAGATAAAAACACCACTCCTAACGTTATTTGAGTGGCTGATGGCGATAGACTTAATACGTGAAAGTGTGTCCAAAGCTTCCGTATCGAATTCTCCGAACGTAGAAAAAGCAAATGGTATGAACTTATAACCGTTATCCTCACATTTGGACACATATTTCTTCTTTTTCTTCTCCACGGCGTTATGAAAAGCTACCCCACGAGCCCATTAAGTCAACCCCCCACCAGCAAAAGGAGAGATTCCAGTCACATCCAAACACGCATCTTTACCTTGGAGCCAATTATACAACAAAAGATCTGCAGGTCATAGCTCTTTCCCATCCTCTGAGAGGAAACCCATAGAAGCCTCCTTACGCACCATAATCCCAACCTTGGAACATATATCAACAAGAATATCACGTACCAGGTTGTGCCTAAACTTCACACCCACTTCACTAGAACAGTGAACTGCATGATCACCCCATTGGTCCATACGACGCACATTGCAACTCGGGCATAGGCTACCTTCAGAGAACATAGGTATAGCAAGCCTATAACACAACACAGAGCGAAATTGGCGATGGTTCATCCTCTGTCCCAAACCATCAATAGGGATGGTGAAAAGAAAATCCTGTGCATGTGGGGCACGAATACAACTGAAAATAGCCACATGTCGTGGACTAAGTGAGTACTTAACAACAAGATCTTTCTCAATGGCACCAAAGTAGCACTTTGCCAAGGTATTCATCATATGGGGGGCAGAAGCGCAAGTGGTGACAGAAAGCAAGTCAATGTTGCAAGTAGTGTTAAAAATATCAAGGGCATGCTCAAAAGATGAACCATGAGAGATAATACCAGATTTAGTCAGTATCTTGGCCTGTAGATCGCTAGATTGCATACGGGAGGCAAGAAAAGCATACCGGATGATGTCCCCACCGAAATGATGCCAAGACCACCCAACTTGATTGGAAGAGTGGCTAGCCGCCACCGATCACCGAACCCCGGCCCCGAAGCTGTGACAATCTTCTCCAAGGAGGCACGTAACGCTTGATCAAACTGAATTTGGGCCTCCAATAAATACAAAGGTGAACATGTCCTCAAAGCATAAGATAATTTCGCAACCCCAGCACAATTGCGAAGAAGAAGAAGTTCACATTGGGGATCATGGAGTTTGTGAATCGCCTTCATTAGGGAGATGGTCTTAGAAACCCTTTTTAAAGCCAATTCCCGACAAAAACCATCATTCAAACTGACTGAACCACCAAGAAGTTTGACACCATTGAGCGGGCGAGAGATATTTATAGGAAAAACACCCTCCGTCCTACTTCTAGGATTATTGTTTTTGTTGTTGTAATTGTAATATAAATAAAAAATTTTATTATTTCTATCTTGTTATTTAATATTATTATTATTATTGATATCAATATTATCAATATTATTATATAATTTTTAAATTATTTGTAATTTTATTTTATTATTATTATCATTGTTGTAATGTAAATAATTTTATTATTGTTGTATATATTGTTAAGTGATATTATTATATTATTATTTATATTAAAATTATTAATAATTTTAATATTATTTTTATCATTATTGTTGTTGTTGTTATTCTTGTAATATACATTATTATTATTGTTGTTGTTGTACATTGTTATCTAATATTACTAATGATTATTGTTATTGCTATTATTATTATTCAGTAACTTCAGTTCAGTTAAGTTCAGCATAGTTCATTTCAATTCAGTTCACTTCACTCAGTTCACTTCATCAAAATATGTTGTGTTCAGTTCAGCTCAAAAGAATAGAGCATAAATATGTATTGGACTTACGTTCTCACTTAAATTTTAAGGATTAGTTACCATTTGAACCAATATATATATATATATATATATATTATATTAATTTTTTTTTAGCCGACGACTTTGACTTTATAGGCATTAATATATATATATTAATTTTATTTTAGCCGACGACTTTGACTTTAACAGAATTAAATCAATTTCGAAATATTTAAACATAAATAAATATTATAATAGTAAATAAATTTCTTACACTATAGTTATTTAAATATAATTATAAATTTACTATTTATAATTATTTAATATTTAAATCAATACAAATTTATACATTTAAAATAGATTTAGTATCTATAAATATATTTAAAATTGATTTATAAATATATCAGCCAAAAGATTATATTTAATTTTATAATGGCGTCACTTATGTGACGCTTTTAACATGTTTTTAGTAGTATAATGGCAACACACATGTGACACCATGGAAAAATATTTTTTTAGAAAAAATCATCTCGTCTTTATTTATGTCACATGTGCGACGATAAAGTCACATACTGTTTTGAGTTTTGGCGTCACATGTGTGACACAAATGCCGGAATAAAAGTGAAAAGTAAATATTTTACGGCGGCGTCACATATGTGATGTCTTTAATTACCCAACTTTGACTGATTTCATTCAAAATTCAAGGCGTCACATATGTGATACTTTTGTGTAATGTTTTTGTCGCCTTGTTTTTTTTAGTTTCACTTTTTGGCTAATTCACCCATGTGCCATTATTTGGGAAATTATTTTTTTCAAATGCCATCCTTTTTAAATTTAATACTAAAATACCATCTTTTCACATTCTCTCTCCTAGTCCCTCATTCTTTTGTCATTCTTATACTAATTCTCTTCTCTTTAATTAATTAATTGTTAAAATTAATTAACCAACTAATTTATTGTTTTTTTATTAATTCAATTATTTTTTAAAACCAATTAGTGGGCTTGGACGTTTTTTATACTAGTCCCTCATTCTTTTGTCATTCTTATACTAATTCTTTTTGGCTTGGACGTTTTTTTAAAATCAATTATTCTCTTCTCTTTTGTCATCTCTTGCGATGGCCAGTCCTTTCCCCCTGATCCATTTCAGTACGAATATGAGTAGACTGCGGACGACCTTTTGGATCTTTCTGCATGGCTGGATTGTGACACAACTCAAGTCCAGTGTATTTTGGCCAGTACGATTCATGGGGCACTGCTTCAAACTCTTCGTTGTAAACATTGAAAACATATCGCACCGTGTACTGTTCTGGCATATACACTGCATAGTTATGGTGAATGTGTGCACAAACAATGATAACATGTGAGCATGGGTAATGTAGTGCTTGGAATTCACCCCAGTCACACTATCGTCGTTGCATGTCTACAATGAATGTCCCTGCAGGCCGGCCTTCTCGCCAGGGAATATATTCTTATTCTGATTCTAGGGAATATATTCTTATTCTGATTCTAGGGAATAATCTAAATAATTAATTAAATATGTTCAATATGAAAACCTTGTTTAGTAAATAATACATTTTTATAGAAAATATATTAAAAATCAAATTTATTAGTTATTTAATTAATTATCTATCTCTAATGAACTAGATAAGTAACTACTTAATTACATATCTAATTAAATAATTACATAACTTTTCAAATAAGAAATTACATAATGAATTAATTAGTTAACTAACGAATAAATTAGTAAGTTAAAAAAAGAATTAGTTAGTTAGTTAATTTTAAAAATTAATGTTAAAACTAATTAGTTTTAAAAAACGTCCAAGCCCACTAATTAGTTTTAAAAATTAATTGATTGAATAAGAAAATAACAAATTAGTTGGTTAATTAATTTTAACAATTAATTAATTAAAGAGAAGATAATTAGTGTAAAAATAATAAAAAATGAGGGACTAGGCGAGAGAATATGAAAAGGTTGCATTTTAGTATTAAATTTGAAAATAATTTCCCATGGCACATGGTGAATTTGCCTCATTTTTTTTTTATAACTCAGCTTCCAGGCTTATGCCTGACTATGCCTGAGGACAACAGCGAAGACCCTCTATCCACTGTCACCGGTTAAATCGCGGGATGTAATTTGCCTCACTTTCTTCTCTGATGTTCCCATTTTTTTAGTAGTGTCAGCCCACGACAATCTTCAGCGAATTTAGACTTTAGGCAATGATATGTTAGACTTCATCAGACGAATGTTTGGACATTAGCGCTCTAAAACCGTTCTGTATGCACTCCAAAGGGGACCAAAGCTTTTGCCCCTGACAACTATATATATAAACCTTCTTAGTATTAACTTCATACCATATTCCCACCTCTCTACCTGAGTGCTAAGAACACATGGCGACTGCGGCAGCTAGCGTGAAGCGGAATTTTTTTACTGAGGTATATAAAGTCCTTTTTTAATATATATGATCAAATGAAAATGACTCTTATCTTGCGAATTGCGAATATGCATGAGTTTTGTACTAATTATGCATGAAATATATGCATTTCGTGCATCAAAATTACAATGTATTAAAATATGCATTATATGCATCAAAATATCGATGCATCAAAATATTGCATTATATGCATCAAATTTTTGTGAGAATAAATCTAGGACATCCATTTATCAAGATCTATGGATGAAATTCATTCTTATTTCTTAACTTAAATCCATTTCGATTTGCATTCTATAACTGTTAAATCTTGCGCAGGGACATCTTGAAGCCGACCAATTTACTGAGCTAGAAGAACTCGAGGACGATGAAACTCCAAATTTTGTTGAAGCTGCTGTTGGATCGTATTACATAGATTCAGCTAAACAAATCACAAATATAGACCAAGCCTTGTGAGTTTCATCTAATTATAGTTTATTGAGTAGTGCAATTTCGTTAATTAATTAGAAATCATAGTGAAATTTGTGTCTACAATGGAATTATGCAATTTTATGAATTATTATTGCCGTTTTTAAAACATAATTTTCAATTTTAACATAGTGTGTAGTAGGACATAGTGTGTCCATTTAGCATTTCTTTAGTTCATTATTAGTCCTCCCTTTTTTACTAGTTGCAATTGTATTTTTTTTCCCTCCTATTAATACAGTCTATTTTGATTAAGGTATAATTTTTAATATTTTATTCGCTTTAACAACTAAACAACCATGTATTTTGTAATAGTTTTTCTCATTCAATTAATATTGTGATTGATATATATGATAAAAGCTATTAATTTCAAAGAATATTATACTAATTTTAATTAAATAATTAAAGTTTTCATTTAGATAGAATTTTCTATAAAATAAAATCATATGTAGAATAGAACGGAGGGAATGGTTCAACATATAACTGATACTCCTGGTTATAATTTGCTTTCTTGTTAGGAAGAAGGAAGTTCTTGATTTTGGAGACCTGGCTATCCGTATAGACCGCCTCAACGGTAGCAGTACGAGGTAAAACAAACAACACACATTGGGCAGATCCAGGATGTTGTTTAAATTTCTAGGACTTGTTTGGTTGGTAAGATTAGATTAAAATTATCTCATGTTTTTTGTTTGGTTTGTGAGATAGGGCTCGAGAGTCAATCTTAGTATAATGCCATATAGGATTAATCTCGGGTAATCTTGCATTTTTTAGTCTTACCTTCACCCTTAAGATTAAAAAATTTTTGAGTTTTCTATCTTGTGCCAATCTTATCTTATCTTACATGATAAATAATCTTGCAAACAAAACACCCCCTAATGTACTAAACGCGGTCGGGTCCCGACTAGCGCCCCATTTGTTATTTTATTTTTTTATTTTTAATTTTGTTACTATTGAAGTATATTATCTATTTATCTACCAATATTTTTTTTATTAAATATTTGTCCATACCGTTATTTTTAAACAAAAATAACTAAACTTTATTACTAAAATAAATAACATAAAATATTGTTCAATAGATAAAAATGTTAAAAGCTAAATTAACTTCCTAAGAATATTCAAAATTACCCCTATATTTTCAAAAAAATTCAATATTGGAGCCAAATACCTCTATATATATATACATATATATATATATAGGTATTGGAGCCCGAAATATTTTAAAATATTTTACCATAACTCTGTTTTTGCAGCATTGGAGCCCGAAAGGTTATTGCTGGGTGTAATGATTTCAAAGGATACTGCATAGCAGGAAATGGTGACGGGTAAATTTCTTAATTAATTCTGCTTCATGCTCGATTAACACATTTTTATTAACCTATTTAAATATTAGATGTTCGCTCGTGTGATGCACCAAACACAACTTTATTTTACTTAAAAGATATCCTATCTATCCTCAAATTTGTTCTTGAGGATTTTCGATATAGATCTTAATAAAAAATTATTGATTGTATCATGAAATGTAATGTAATTGTATAAGAAGTCTCACATTAACGTAATGTTAAGTTAATTACTGTCTATTATATGAATAAATTTGGGGTACATATCGAAAAAAAGAGGTAGGAATAAATTTGGGGACGAAAGTAATATTATTATTTACGTATTTGTTTTGCCCCTCCTCTCTCCACAGATGCAAGAGAGCTTTTAAACAACTGAAGAAGGATCACACCGCTCTGACAAAGAAACTAAAAGCTTATTTTAAGGTACCCTTTTTTTTGTTCAAAAATTACTGATCTTTAGTTTTGGGGTTCGGATCTGGTGCAGTACAGCACCATGCTGTGCACCAGATCCGCCGTCGGATCACACACGCGCACACACACACCCGTGCGGGTGTGTGTGATCCGACGGTGGGGTGCAGCACAGCATGGTGCTGTACTGCACCAGATCCCCTTCCTTAGTTTTGATGTTGATCCGCATCACATTTAGAAGAAGAAAATACTATTTTTTCCAAATAAAATAACAAAAAATAATAAAGACTCTTTATAAATAAGTAGTTTCAAGATATAAAATAAATTATTTCGTGATTTGATTATTTTAAAATTATGTTAACATCACAAGAAAATACTACTTAACACAAGTATTTAATAGTTGTACAAAAAAAAAAGGTATTCAACTTTGAAAACAATTAAAAAAATGTCCCAGATTATTTTTGTAAGAAAGTCTAGCTAGAATATTACGTCCCAAATTATATTCATTTAAAAAGTAAAATATAGTATATTATCATGTACATAATTTTTTCCTATATTTAGGCACAAAAAAAAAAAGAAATAAGCACCTCATCGGAAGACGAAAAGAAATCAATTAACTTCAACTGATATTTGACTGTCTTGTTCACAGATTGCAAACAAAGCTAGGTCGTTGTCATCATCATCAGCTGCACCCTAATTCCAATATGCTTCCATTTCGTTAGAAATGTAATGTTGTCCGTTTCTCCCTTTGTTTTGTGTGAAAATCACCAAATTTTAACATCTTTTACAGATGTAATAAGAGTGATGGTTTCTCCTTTTCCCTTTTCTCTTTGGTAATTTGGGCACACTGATGTCCAATTTGTATTTAAATAAAAGCATTATATGAAATGTTGTGATGTCAAGCTTTGTTTTATACACAACTCTATAAACACACACACACGCGCACACACTATTTATGTAAATCACATAAAACAGGACTTGGGTAGTTGTTCGATAAACCACATCCTCGAAGAGTAGTTACTATAATTTCCATGCTGGGGAAAAAATGTATAGGAAAAAACATCCACATACATAATTTATGATCAAAGCCGGTGGATAACTGCGCCGTAATTTCCGATATATTGAATCAATTCAGTGTGTGTATCAGCGATTACGGGATTGCTCCAAGAATTAGAGATCTCATATAGTAACAGACTGCCAGCGATTCAGACATGTCGAATAGTGATGGTGGCGAGGTTTTGAGCGTGGTGGCTAGGGTTTCAATTGAATGAGTGGGATGAGCAATTTCCTTTTGGGTATGAGTATTGTGAGTGTGTGTATCTAGGTTAGTAGGAAATTAGATGAATGTTGGTTTTATCAAAAATTAGGTTAGTGTAAAATGTAACCGGTTAGTCCAACGGGTGGTTGTGATTGGTCAGATCAAACCAATCGGTTCGAAATTGAAGAAAAATCACCGCAATAATGTCAATCGATCTAAATTTAAAAGAAACCAGTTTAAAACTATACCAAGTGCCGGTCTAACATCATGGCAACCGACTTTTCAATGATCTAAGCAAAGATTACATATATAATTATAAATGACAGTTTATCATAAGATGATGTACATATATATCAATGATGTACATAATTATATATATATATACACTACAACAAAAAACCCCTTTTACAACGTACAATCTACAACGATATTTTGAAATGTTGTAAAAAGTTATACCTTCTACAACTTTTGTAAAAATAACGTTGTAGATGGTATGTTGTAAAATGTTTTTTTCATTAAAATGTTGTTGGACTTCATATTTTTTACAATGATGAGAAGAAATGATGTAAATTCGACCTTTAACAACTGTTCTTTTGTTGTTGTCAAATAATTATTTTTTACAATTTTTAGACACTGTTGTGAATTTTCAATATTATACAATGACTTTTAACATTGTAATCGCACCATTTGACCACATATGTATATACGTTGTAATTAACTGTCTAAATCATAATCGACAATGCCAAAGATGACGTTGTAAATTAGTATAAATTAATCATACTTATACAACTTAGACACCACATTGTTGTAAGGTTTATCTACAATCTATATGTCCGTTGTGGTAAGGGTTACTGTACATATACCTTAATTATACCATGCCACATTATATTAGAAAAAAAAATTACATCTCAATTCCGCGTAAGAAAATATTATAAATAAAAGTGATGGTGATACACAATTATACAACTTTCACTATATTCCTTAATTAGTTATATAATGTACTTGCCACGTTCATATAACATTGTAAACTTGGAACAACGTTATATCGAATAATATGTGCAAAGTAATGCTATATGATAAAGAACTTTTTTTTCTGCAATACTTCGGTTGTGCAGTGATTATTTGCCTAGTATTATGTTATTATCATTGTGACTAGTGACGTGACATAAGAATAAGCCATAAGGGTAAATGGCTCGGTGACATGGAAATTAAACGCATAGCACAATAACTGGCTTGCAAGGCATGTTTCGTTAACAGGCTCATGTAATGCTTGGACTGATTTTGTCCCTATTTGTATTGGCTCTATTTCTATGAATGAAAGAAACTGTTGATCTGGTTTGAATCTCTTAAAAAAAACTGGCTTGTCCCTACTCGACTGAGTCCTTGATAAAAAAATGTACAAATTACATTGTATCTCATTAGGGAAAACTACGATATTTTTGGCATTACCGATATGTTTTGAGTTTCGTTTTTGGGGGAATAACAGAAAATAGTCTTCAAACTAGACACGGAAATTTACCATACTACACGAAAACACGACAGGAAAACACACGAACACGAAAGTACACGACCGAGATTTAGTGTCAGTTTTGTGTTTACCCTTTGGGTACACGACACGACACGAGGTACACGAAATAAATAAATAAATAAATAAATATATAATATTGTATATTTAATTTAATAAAAATATATATTTTATTAATTATGTTTATACTAAACTTTAAAATTTGAAAATATAATGTGAACTTTCATAAATTTCGTGTAAACATTCGTGTTTTCATTGTCATTCGTTTCATTTCGTCTACTAAAACCTATTAAAATAATATTGTAATATTAAAATTATTATCTTTTATAATATTTTAATATTTATTTTATATTATGTGCCTGACACGAAAACACGACACGAAACGACACGAATTTACGCGGTACACGACACGACATGTCACGAATTCATTTAGTGTCGTGTATGGGTTTGGACTTTTGGTACATGAAATACGAAAGTACAGGACACAAAAATACACGACACGAACGAATTGCCAGATGTACTTCAAATCTATCGAACTTAGGGGAGAAATTTTATGGGAAAAACTCGGGGGAGATTTTGGCGCTATAAGCCATTTTAGGGGGGAGATTTCATGGGAAAAATCGGGGGGAAATTTTTTTGGGAGATTTATTTCCCATGTCCCGATAAACCCTTTGATTCATTTTCTTCTAATCTCCTTCTTCTCTGGCCGACGGGATTACCCTTTAATCCATTTTCTTCTAATCTCCTTCTTCTCTGGCCGCCGGGATTACCCATTTTCCTTTAATCCTCTTCTTTTATTTAAACCCCTTCTTCTTTTGAGGGATGGGAGGCGAACGGAGTTGTTAACAGACGAAGAAGAAGGATAAGAAGAGAAGATGCTGATGAAGAACAACAACGGATTTTAACAGGTTAGATTTTAACTTTTTTGTTTGGTGGGATTTTTAAGAACTGATTTTAGGGTTTTTCAGAGTAGAAGAAATTCAGTAACACAACCCCTCTGTCTTTTCTTTTGAGAAGTCGAACCTAGTCTTTGTGTGAGTTGTAGCGGATACTATTTTAATAGAAGAACAAAGTTCAGGGATCTTCACAGATGATTTTGTGTTTGAGCAGTAAGACGTGTTCTTTGTTCTGGTATTTGACTTTGGTCCTCTAATATTTGCAGACTAATGAACTTTATCAATTGGCATCTGTCGCTTTCTGCTTGCTAGTTGCTTGGGTTTGTTTCCTGACTTCCTAATTATGTCATTAAGCTGCTATAATAAATTCTCGGATTGTTGTTTGTTCAAGTATTTTGCGCTTACGTAATTTGAACAGAAATTCTTAGATATTAATGTTTTTAAACTTTTAATTAATTCTCCTAAATTTACTTATTTTCATAATATGTCGTTCTATGCATACTAACATACTAATATCATCTTTCTCTTACCGGTGTAGTGACAAGTTGGGTCCGAGCCTTGAATTGGGTTCCTTTGCTCTATCACGGTGTTTAATTCATATTCGGCCGGGTTTGGATGAGCTGGAGGCAAGGTAGTCATATCGTATATTGGATGTGTGTCATTTTGCAAAAATAGTATCGTATCGTAATGTATCGTAAGATACACTTTATTTTAATAAAAGAAAATAAATCAATAAAAGAAAATTTAATAGGCTGATACATATTTCATTCAAGATTACATAATATGCCTTAGACATGGATAATTCAAAAGTATAATTAATTCATTACAATTCATCAAAACACAAAATGAGCTGATGTTACTCTTTAATTTGCTTGTAATTTTATTGATTCACTTAATATAATAATGAGCTTGGTTGTTACTGTTTAATTTGCTTGATTTGTGTGATTGATGACTTGGTACTTGCCCTAATCTAGAAAGTGTTGATGTTTTTTTATGCTAGTGTGCGGCTGTTTCTGAAAATGGACAAAGCTTGGTTGTCTTGTGAAAGATTTTGCTGTTACTTCTGATGACTTAGGGCTTCCAAATTTCTTGGTTTTATTTTCATCTCAAGTCCTCTAATTCAGTCGTATGATTTCCAATTTCTTCAATCTTAATCCATCTTTCATTTGAATATTGTATTCCTCTCTTTTTTATACACCTCTTACTCTGTATGTTGGGCTATTCTAGATTAAGTACATGGTGTTTTTAGTCTGGGTTGTTCTTATAGAGATGTGGTGTTAATGATTAGTTGTGCGGTTTTATACTGGTTTGTGACGTTTATTGTTTGTTTTGTGATGTTATTTTGATTTGGGCTGTTTATTATTAGGTGTTTTTTTGATTTGGGTTATATTGGATTAGGTCGGTGGTGTTCAGATTTGTGGCGTCGTGTGCTGAGGTTGTTTACTTTAGAGTTTGCGGTGTTACAATGCTTGGGATTGTTTCTGATCCGCTCGTGGTGTTATTTGATGTGGGCTATTTTGGATTGGGTCTCGTTGTTCGTAATATTACTCATGGTTTAGATCTGTAGCGATTGCTTAGATTTGTTGTGTATGTTGGGTTGTTATCGCTTAAATATGTGGTGTTTTTAAATGGATTGTTTGAATTCGTAATGTTATTGCTTATTATGTGGTGATTTGTTTCATGTGGTGATATTTTTTGACTTTTTCATCTTTGAACAGTTATATATAGTGAATGTGTTATAAACTGAAATTAAGCTTTTCTGAAATGCACTGGAATAAGAGGGATATGCAATCTCTTGTCTAAGAGTTATTATGAAATTTGAAGCAATATTTTAAAAAACGCAAGAGGCATACGCCTCAAGGCGAGGCGCGCCGAAAATGCCTTGAGGCACTGTAATTTCATTCAGACTTGAGGCGAATGCCTCACCCGATCGAGGCGTTCCGGAGGCGTTTCAGATTTGTTTGTGTTTGACTATTTCGTTTGCTGTTATACAGTAATATGGTCTTTAGATTCTTGTGTCCTATCAATGTGCAATACTTTTGAATTTTTGAATCTTAATGTCGCAATACAAATCTATTTGCACTCTATATGATGAAGCTTGTATGAAACTCTTTTTTTTTTCCAGGGCCCCTATAAGTTGATATAGGTGGGGAGGAATCAATCTTTGAACGTGGCCGGAGTTTGAGATCATTCTACTTAATGTGCATTATTTGTGCTACAAGGGGTATATTCTTATGTGATAAGCCTGTGATTATTACAATGAATAGTTCCCTGATGAAGTTGGAGACTCCAAGTGTTCTTTGTGTGTGATGCCTTCTTTCCCCTCTTTTATGGTTTGTTCTTTTTTGCAAGACATGGAGAGAGCAATTACGAGAGACCTTGTCATGCATATTGGTTATTTTTTATTTATTAAAGACGAGTAGTGCATGATTGGAGATTGTTCGTGGCTTTTTCTTTATAGGTGATTGTCAAATATCAAGAAATTCTGGGCTCGTTGCGGTTCCATCTTCATGGACATGAAACGATTTGATCAGGAAACTCTTTGGTATCATCTGGTTTGTAGTTAGAACTGCTACTCAGTTGGTCTGTGATGCAACTAGTTATGTTCTACATGGACATGAAACGATTTGACCAGGAAACTCTTTTTTTTATATTAAATTTGATAATTCTTCGATAGTATGTATTAATACATCCTTAAGAATTCAATCATTAGATAGATTCTCTCAATTGTTTTTCGAACGCTCCAGGTGCTACAAGAACATAAAGACAAAATATTTTCCACGCAATTTTCTCACAGTGGCAAATACCTATCATCTGGTGATTGTCATGTCATTGTGTGGGAGGTAAGCATACTGCCACTCCCTTGTCTGTTTTATTTATTAATTTAAGGGTTTGAGTTTCATTTAAGGTACAAGATGTTTTGTTTTTTAATGGGTTTCAGCTGTTATTTAATGCATTGGAATATTTTGTCGTAAACGGATTCTCATTACTGGAATAATGAATTTGAATGAAAATACAATGTTATCAATAATGAGATATGCTGTGTTTATTTGTGCAAGTTGAGCGCTTGTTGATTCACAGGGATTGCTACTGCAGCTAGTATGCATTTGAATTTTTTTTTTTATTACAGGAGTTTTCCACAACGTTTTCATGATATTGTAAATACATCTTAACAGCACGTAATGAACCCATTGTAAAAGATTTAACCACAACGACCTCCAGATCTTGTTGATGGTTGAAAGACACTACTGTATAAATGTTGTAAGTTATTGTTTACATCTTTTAAAGGACTTTGTTAAAGAGTTACCCACACCGTATTTGCGTAGTTGTTGATGTAAAAAACGCAATTACCGAAAGATGTTGTAATAGATTTACCTACAAGATAATCACAACGTTGTTGATCATGGAAAAAATAATTATGTGATGAAGTTGTAAATAGTTATGTACCACTTCTACAAAACATTGTAATAGAATTACATACAGTATCTTTGCACCGTTGTTGATGTAAGAAATACAATTTCAATAGAATGTTGTCAAAACATCTGCGCATACTGAAAATATGTATTTACAACGGGGTGTACGACGCCACATGGGCGTTGTAAAAAAAAGTCATACTTTTAACAATGCCTTATTATACAACGAGATTGAAAACGTTGTTAAAACCCTTCTACAATGTCCGCGCACCGTTGTAAGAAGGGTTTTTTGTTGTAGTGATATATGACTTTTGAATTTCACTTATTATCAATTTATCATAAGATGGACTTGCTTTTATTTCGGACCAATTGAACCAAAAAGTGATTCAAACCAAGAAATAAAGTATCTAATACAAAAACTTAGCTAGGAAATAGTTTCAAATTTTGAAAATTATTCGTCACTCTTTATAAATGAACATAACAAAATAACCCTTATCGCGTGGTGTTTATCTAGCCGAGACAAACAAACACTCCAAGATAATTTTCATGTATCCCTATCCTATCTTATTTTATATCAGTCCGGAATTAGTTCGGAATAAAATTTGATCGTCCCAAGTAGTCCCAAATCAGACGTCAACAAATGGTATGAATCGAATCATAGTATCTTATTCTCATAGTATCTTATTCCCAGATACAACTATATAAACCTTCTTAGTATTAACTTCATACCATATTCCCACCTCTCTACCTGAGTGCTAAGAACACATGGCGACTGCGGCAGCTAGCGAGAAGCGGAATTTTTTTGCTGAGATATATCAAGTCCTTTTTTAATATATATGATCAAATGAGAATGACTCTTATCTTGCGAATTGCGAATATGCAAGAGTTTTGTATTAATTATGCATGAAATATATGCATTTCGTGCATCACAATTACAATGTATTAAAATATGCATTATATGCATCAAAATATCGATGCATCAAAATATTGCATTATATGCATCAAATTTTTGTGAGAATAAATCTAGGACATCCATTTATCAAGATCTATGGATAAAATTCATTCTTATTTATTAACTTAAATTGCATTCTCCAAAGGGGACCAAAGCTTTTGCCCCATTTATCAAGATCTATGGATAAAATTCATTCTTATTTATTAACTAAAATTCATTCTTATTTATTAACTTAAACCGTTTTGTATGGATAAATCTAGGACATCCATTTATCAAGATCTATGGATAAAATTCATTCTTATTTATTAACTAAAATTCATTCTTATTTATTAACTTAAACCGTTCTGTATGCACTCCAAAGGGGACCAAAGCTTTTGCCCCTGACAACTATATATATAAACCTTCTTAGTATTAACTTCATACCATATTCCCACCTCTCTACCTGAGTGCTAAGAACACATGGCGACTGCGGCAGCTAGCGTGAAGCGGAATTTTTTTGCTGAGGTATATCAAGTCCTTTTTTAATATATATGATCAAATGAGAATGACTCTTATCTTGCGAATTGCGAATATGAAAGAGTTTTGTACTAATTATGCATGAAATATATGCATTTCGTGCATCAAAATTACAATGTATTAAAATATGCATTATATGCATCAAAATATCGATGCATCAAAATATTGCATTATATGCATCAAATTTTTGTGAGAATAAATGTAGGACATCCATTTATCAAGATCTATAGATGAAATTCATTCTTATTTCTTAACTTAAATTGCATTCTCACCTGAACACACACATATATATATATATATATATATTAGAATATTAGATAAAATGGAGGAAATGGGCTGTTTTGAGCAGCCCACTTGAGAGGCAATTTTGAGTGGGCTCGACTACGAGTTAAAGTCGGGACTTAGTTGGAATACGTAGTACTCCATACGAGGTTTCCAAAAATGTAAGAATACTCAATCATTATGAATGGGATATAATGTTCCAAAGTGAACCCTTTAGAAATGGGTTTAGGACGTTATCCCACATTGGAAAAAGAAGAGAAAAATTGTGAGTATATAAAGAGATGTGGACAAAGTCTTGTTCAAAAAGTGAGACATGAGTGGATGTGTGACTAGGCGCCCCTCGCGCACACGCACACACACGCGCGCGCGCCGCCGTTCGTCCGGGTCGGGTCGGGTCGGGTCGGTCGGGGTCGAAGGGCGATTTGGGCGAAATGTCTCGGCGTCTCGAAGTTATCTTTTTACTGCAATTTTATTCGGTAAAATTTTATTTTACTGAAAATACCTCAATTAATAAATTCCGAATTTTTTGGAACCGGATAAAAACGAATTAAACAGATCTGGATAAGTATTGAGTTACTAATCCTGATCGGTTTAGAGTTCCTCCAGATACCAATTTTGGTCGGTATAGAGTTCCTCCAGCACACAACCTCCTCCAGCCTTCACCTATAAATACCCGGCTTGAGGGGCTCGTTTTTACATAGAAATTTTCGTCCGTTTTTCTCACCCGAAAATCCGACTTCGTTTTTTTTTTATTTTTTGGAAATAATTTCTCTTCATATTTTGGGTCGCGTCAGTGGTAGTTCAGGTTTATTCTAGTTCGCTGAGGGTGCGATGATCGATTTATCAACGCATCGAGATGTTGTTTTATCCTGGGAGGCAGACGCTATACACTGTTGTGGAGGCGAATTTGCTTTAAGGAGACAGATTTTCTGGACTCAACATCGCCCCCACATTTAGATTTACCTCATTTGATTAATTATATATATATATATATTATTTAATGCTTTCATCATTAACGAATCTGTCTCCTACTTTGTTCTTCTCAGATTTGCAGCACATACAGGAGATTCAAAACATGTGATCCCTTAAGTCGTAATTTGACGGACACGGACGAGTCCAAGACAAGCTTTTGGATCTACAGGTATAATGGAAAATCATCAAATATTATACTTCATAGTATAATTATATGACTTCAAATTTATCGATATAATTTTTAGTAAATTATACCAACAATCTTAAAGCAAATTATTATTTTGTAGCATAAATTTCGAAATTATTAATATCGGATCTCTGCAAATTTTCCATCTATGGGAAAAATAATTTATTATTTTCGAAATTTAATTTTAATGATGTTTGGATCTGCCATGATAAACATGCGGCTGTTCTTGCTGGGACACGCTGCTCAAAACGATCTTGTGAAGGTTCTTCAAACTTTGATCGACATGTGATCCAAATAAATGGACTAAAAAATATTACGAGCAAACAAAAAATTCAAATGAATATCCATTTCTCACGATCAGCTTCGGGATGTGCTCTTCTATTTCTTATTCTATTTATGGTTTTGCAATTGCCTTGGCTTAGAGTGAGGGCTTGAGCACCTACTGAAGTGCCGATTCTTCCAATCTTCCTTTGCCTCTATAATTCGATTTGCCCTAAGGTTGCTTTATAACTGCAAATATATATTATAAACATCTTATGTTTATTTTGTTGTATAAGGATGACTTGAATTAGCTGGATGTCATGTAGGAAAGTACTTATGTTTACATTAGTTATTAATGGTAAAAATCCGCATAAACATATTTGTGTGACTTGTGTTGATCCATGAATGGTAGGATCGATGATGCTTATTCGACTCTAATTCATTTACCCGGCATATGTGGCACTGCAATATCTAGTCTGAATTTTTAATTGAGTTACGCTAGTATCAGCAAACGTAGTTGCTAATAGCTGATTGAAATAAAAGAATATTATGGATTACATGTCGATCATTATTTAGAAAGTGTTTATGGTTAATATAAATGAGAAGAATTTATATTATTTATGGCCATGCATTTTTTTTAAATAAGACTGTGATTATATTTGCTATTATATAATCATGCATATGATGATTTTGATAAGTTATAGCTTTGTTTGATGAGAGCTGAATCATTGATTATTCGATTAAGATGTTAAGATTATTTAGTTTAATTAAGATATTAACAAAATAGTATTTGTTGATTGATTTTAATCTTTTATGTGATGGAATATCAATCTTGGTCGAATGCTCGGACGTTAAAAAAACTAACGGGACTGGTACCTAGTGAGTACATGTTGTGGGTCGGCTTGAGAATTATAATTTTTTGGTTGGATTTGCTCTTCCAGTTAAATTATATATTCTCGTGTTGGTGTCGGTATGCTGCGGCAGTGACACACGAGCCTATTACGGTGATCCATGTAATATCTAACACGACAAATATTGATATTTACATATGCTGAAAATTCGGAGAAAGCCAATAATTGAATTTTAGTGCTAAGAACATAAAAGTTCTTTAATCGAAAATTAAAACCAGAGAGGTTTTAAATGATGATAAAACCTACTCTTATGAGAGGTTGTAACAAGAAATGTGATCACTCTATAAAGACAGTGATACATTAGTTACGTGTACTCGATAATGAGTAAGGATGAAGCTAAAAAGAGATATTTACACTCTAAAAGCTTGAGATACAAAACTAACTTAATCCGGAAATTAAGATGGTTGAATTGTGTTCTAACGGAAACGCAAAAACGATGTTAATCAGTTCAAACTAGCTCTGAATATGAGGATATCAATCATGTGGAGACTAGTTAACATAAAACAAGATCCCATGCTAGGAAATAATTGAAATTTCCTATTAGCTCTGAAATGTAGTAAAACAATTTTAGAAATACTAAAAATGTGGGGGTGTATGGCTAAGGCAAAAGTTCCTAAGCCAAAGCAAGTGAATGTCTGACCCAAGACGGTCGACTGCATCTTCACTGGATACGCACATGATGCATGATGCGTATAAATTCGTAGTGCAAAAATCTGATAGTATGACATGTCAGTATGTACTAATTGAGTTAAGGAAAAGCGTGTATCAAACGCATAACTGATTTAAAAACTAAATCAATTATGAGATACCGTGGATTTATCAATGTGAAATGAATCACCAAGTGGTTTTAAAGGTTGAAGCAAAAAGGCTTGAACTTTGGAAAATCACTACGTCTGGAATTTCTAGCATGCGTGCTAGAAGATAACTTACAATGCCATACACACTCTTCATATGGTCATATAAGAGAGAATAATTCTGTTGTGCAGAATTTTGTTTAATGTTCGGTAGATCTTCCTCTGGAATAGATACCGCTAGGATCCAACGTAAATTCGAAAATAAAATTAAATGGATCCATGGATAAATAAGAGGCGAAACTACTAACTGAGATTGTAGTAATATGAGAGCCTAAAGTACTTTGAGATATATTCTCTAGTAACGAGAAGAAAGTTCATTATTATGATATACATGTAGAAGTATATCAAATGAACATACATGCAGTCTTTCTAAATGGCGGAGCGATTGAAAGTCTGCAACTTAGTGAAAGTATTATGAATCTAAATTGACACTAAAGTAATGGCATAAAATCTTTGACATTGTGGTGTCAAGCAATGACTTCAAAGGATGTGATAAAATCTGCAATTTGACAACGCTCAAATATGGTGATTAAATGACCGAAAAGTACCAATTTGGGGACGCTCAAATTTGGTAATGTAGTTAATGAGAAATTGCTAATTTTGGGGACGCTTAAAATTAGTAATTTGATCAACGAGAAATTGAAGTCTCGGTTAATAGTTAGTAACATAATTTTAAAACGTTAAAAATGCCAATTTATAATGTCAAAAAGATTCAAGACAATGAATATGTCAAGTGTGTATATGTCAAATACACATGACGACTATGTCATTTTAAGAATGAATTTGAATGATCGAGTCATTGATGTAAGTAATGACAAGGGGATCAATTCAACAAAGTCTGAAAAGATAAATATATGAGACCAAAGAGATGACTTTAAGATGTAAAATCTCAAGTCGTTCACAATGTCTCATATGAGGTCGGTCATACTATGATGACATGAATCTTGGAAAGATCAACGGAATCAATTGGAATGCCAATGGATATGGTGCATCTATCCAAGCACAAAGGCAACTGATCTTTCAAGAGTAACTAAAAGTCTAATGTACTAAGTGAATTGTACAAGACTAAATACAGTCTATATCGTGAGTAAGACTATGTGGATACACGAGTAATCAAGAAACTAATTATCAATTGGTGATTACAATGATATAAAGATTACTTGTGTGTATATGCTGCATGATATGAGATATTCACAAACTATAAAATGATATAGTAACGCAAATTAGATATCTGACATTATGAATTTAATGTCTAAATAGTGAATATATTTCACACTAGCTAGTGCAGCAGTGGTATGGAAATCTTTAATATAGATGGTTATTGCTCGATTTGTAAAGGAATATGAGTTCATATCCTTAGACAAATATGCATGAGAGGCATAATGCAATACCAATTTCTAGAAGATATTCCAAAATGGGCAAAGCTGTGACCGCAATATGTATTTATTGTGATAGTCAATCCACGATTGACGGGGCACAGAGCAAAAGTATAATGGTAAGTCTCGTCATATGAGGCAAAGACATAATACCATTTGCTATCAACATTGGTTATCACTATTGACTACGATTCGTCAAGAGATAACATCGCGGATCCGCTAACCAAAGGGTTATCAAAAGACCTTGTTGATAAATCATCAAAAGGAATGGGTCTATTACCATGAGCTAATGGTTTTATGGAGGATACTCAACCTAAGCTGACTGGAGATCCCAAGATCTAGGTTCAATGGGACAACCAATTCATAAAACTAGGCACGATCACTGTGGGGGTTACCCCGAACCGACTATTCCTAGGATGAAAACAGTGATACCCATAGGGAGAGGTTAAGCTTATGCTTTTAATGATTCTTAAGTCGACAACGTATAGTCGGGTGGAGTAAAATACGGGTTTACTCAAAACACTTAACGAGAATCACCTATGTTGGAGTGAAGAGGGGCCGCTTCAAAGGAGAATTGCAAGGCACAATTCTCTAGAAAATCCCGCAGAACCAGGACGGTGTCCACGGCCAAAACGGGCACAATAATGAGAAAAGAATAAATCAGGGAGGGCACTTGTGAAGGATATACGATCACTTACACAAGCGGTCGGACAGTTCAAAGGCATCTAGTCACACTGTCTAGCCAGTAAGGAGAATATATCTTTTCGAGGGAAGGTTCAAGGAGCATACTCTACCTATCCTATGCAATGCCTAACCGCAGTAACTATCACTAAGTCAAACTCCGTGTCTGACGTGTGCTGCTGGACCATCAATCTCATTCATGTGGGGGATTGTTGGAAATATTAGATAAAATGGAGGAAAGTCGGGACTTAGTTGGAATACGTAGTACTCCGTACGAGGTTTCCAAAACATGTAAGAACACTCAAAATGATTGAGGTATGAATGAGATATAATGTTCCAAAGTGAACCCTTTAGAAATGGATTTAGGATGTTATCCCACATTGGAAAAAGAAGAGAAAAATTGTGAGTATATAAAGAGATGTGGACAAAGTCTTGTTCAAAAAGTGAGACATGAGTGGATGTGTGACTAGGCGCCCCTCGCGCACACACACACACACGCGCGCCGCCGCCGCCGTCCGTCCGTCCGTCCGTCCGTCTCGGCTCGGCTCGGTTGGGTGGTTCGGGTCGGTCTCGGTCGAAGGGTGATTTGGGCGAAATGTCTCGGCGTCTCGAAGTTATCTTTTTACTGCAATTTTATTGGGTAAAATTTTATTTTACAAAAAATACCTCAATTAATAAATTCCGAATTTTTCGGATCCGGATAAAAACGAATTAAACAGATCTGGATAAGTATTGAGATACTAATCCTGCTCGGTTTAGAGTTCCTCCAGATACCAATTTTGGTCGGTATAGAGTTCCTCCAGCACACAACCTCCTCCAGCCTTCACCTATAAATACACGGCTTGAGGGTCCGTTTTTCTCACCCGAAAATCCGACTTCATTTTTTTTTTTTTTTCGGAAATAATTTCTCTTCATATTTTGGGTCGCGTCGGTGGTAGTTCAGGTTTATTCTAGTTCGCTGAGGGTGCGGTGATCGATTTATCAACGCATCGAGATGTTGTTTTATCCTGTGAGGCAGACGCTATACACTGTGGTGGAGGCGAATTTGCTTTAAGGAGACAGATTTTCTGGACTCAACATCGCCCCCACATTTGGATTTACCTCATTTGATTAATTATATATATACATATATATTATTTAATGCTTTCATCATTAACGAATATGTCTCCTACTTTGTTCTTCTCAGATTTGCAGCACAGACAGGAGATTCAAAACATGCGATCCCTTAAGTCGTAATTTGACGACATGCATTTCCAAGACAAGCTTTTGGATCTACAGGTATAATGGAAAATCATCAAATATTATACTTCATGGTATAATTATATGACTTCAAATTTATCGATATAATTTTTAGTAAATTATACCAACAATATATATACATGAAAAGTGTTTAGTCTAGACAAACATTCTTATTCTTCATCAATATGATCAAAGATCTTTTTATTTTCTGTATTTCCGTCAAAACTCTTTTTCTACACATACATTTAATTTTTCTTTCCGGATGTAAAAATCAGTAAAATCAGATAAGTACTCAGACGAGTACTTGGGAATCCGTCCTCAACTGAGCCAACTTGAGACTACCTGGGTCAAAAGTCGGTTCTGACCAAACTCGGGTTAAACACGGTTAAAATCGGATAAATTCGGATTAATCGGGAGAGTACTCGGATTTCATTGTTTCTCACTAAAAATTATTTTTTTTTAATTCAAACAGATTAAGTGGTCTAATTTTTTTTACAAAATTAAATATCAATATGATTATACGTACACATCAATTTACCATAACCAGACACTACGATAAAAAGATATGTTCTACTAAAATTATTTTAATAACCTTATAATGCATACATACCGAAATATAGAGATAATTAATAATTTTAATTATACATAGATTATTTAATGTTTTATTTGTTATTATTTTAAATCATTAAGTTTTATCAATTTATAAACAAACTAAAACTAAATTGAATATGCTTAAACAAACATAAAAAAGGTTACTCTTTCTATTAATATATATAAAAAACTAAAAAATATTTATTCATCCCGATTAGTTCCCCGAGTATTTAATCCAAGTACAATCCGATTATCTGAGTACGTATTTTTTTAAAAAAAATAAACCGAACGGGACCATATACCGGTTTTTACAACCTTAAAATCTATGGCACAACTGCACAAGTTCCAACTTGTTTTTGCAATAAAGTAAAGGCAAAATAGCTCTACTATGGACTAAAGTTTGCCATTTTTATCACTTAAGAGACTAAAGTTTTAAGTGTTTCAAACAAGGGACTAAAGTTCAATCCGTTTCACCCGTTAGGGACTCCGTTAGTTTGGTTCCGTTAAGTTTTAACGGATTGATGACGTGGCAGTTAAGTGCCACGTGTCAGCATTTTATTGGTCGGTAATAATAAAATAATAGAAAAAAGATTTCAGATTTTTCTAATAATGATAAAATAATAACGAAAAATGTAAAATTCGGAAAAATAAATATAAAAAAAATCTGTATTTTTTAGAAAAATTGAAACTCTTTTTTTAAATCTGGAATATTAATATTAAAAATCTAATGCTTTTATTTAAAGTTAAAAATAAAATTAAAAATTAAAAATATTTGGATCTGATTTATAATTAACCTTTAGTTTGTTTTTTTAGATTTTTAAATTTTTTTGTAAAATAATATTTATTTATTAATATTATGAAAAATTAGATCCAGTTTTATATTTATTTATGAAAAATAATATCTCAATTTTAAAAAAAAAAAGTTTATAAATTAGATCCAAATTTTTTAATTTTTTATGTTTTATTTTCAAATTTTAAATAAAAACATTCGATTTTAAGTACTAATATTCCAGATTTTTTCAAAAAAATTGAGAAAAAATAAAGTTTCATTTTTTTAAAAAAATCCAGATTTTTTTATTTTTTATATTTTTTTAGACTTTTATAGCTTTATTATTATTACAAAAATTAGAAATTTTTTATTGTATTTAGTTTTTATTTTTAACTTTAAATAAAAATATTAGATTTTTAATATTAATATTCCAGATTTTTTTTTAAAAAAATAAAGTTTCAATTTTTCCAAAAAATACAGATTTTTTTATTTTCTATATTTTTTTAGACTTTTATATTTTTTGTTATTATTTTATTATTATTACAAAAATCTGAAAAATTTTATTATTATTTTATTATTACCGACCAATAAAATACTGACACGTGGCACTTAACTGCTACGTCATCAACCCGTTAACATTTAACGGAACCAAACTAACAGAGTCCCTAACGGGTGAAACGGATTAAACTTTAGTCCCTTGTTTGAAACACTTAAAACTTTAGTCCCTTAAGTGATAAAAATGGCAAACTACAGTCCCTAGTAGAGCTATTTTGCCTAAAAAATACCTTACAAGTTATTCAAATCTCTTCCACATAAAAAACCTTACATGTTTTACAACCTTGTTTCATTCCATACAAGACTAAATATTTCAAAACTAAATTTTGATAGATATCTAATCGAAGTTTTGTTAATACATTTCAAATTAATGTTATATATTTCCATAAATAAAATAGTTATACTCACATCCACCGAAGAATTAAAATTTGGCAGAGGGATACTTGATTTGGAATTTTGATTTGCATTCTATAACTGTTAAATCTTGCGCAGGGACATCTTGAAGCCGACCAATTTACTGAGCTAGAAGAACTCGAGGACGATGAAACTCCAAATTTTGTTGAAGCTGCTGTTGGATCGTATTACACAGATTCAACTAAACAAATCACAAATATAGACCAAGCCTTGTGAGTTTCATCTAATTATAGTTTATTGAGTAGTGCAATTTCGTTAATTAATTAGAAATCATATTAAAATTTGTGTCTACAATGGAATTATGCAATTTTATGAATTATTATTGCTGTTTTTAAAACATAATTTTCAATTTTAACATAGTGTGTAGTAGGACATAGTGTGTCCATTTAGCATTTCTTTAGTTCATTATTAGTCCTCCCTTTTTTAGTAGTTGCAATTGTATTTTTTTTCCCTCCTATTAATACAGTCTATTTTGATTAAGGTATAATTTTTAATATTTTATTCGCTTTAACAACTAAACAACCATGTATTTTGTAATAGTTTTTCTCAGTCAATTAATATTGTGATTGATATATATGATAAAAGCTATTAATTTCAAAGAATATTATACAAATTTTAATTAAATAATTAAAGTTTTCATTTAGATAGAATTTTCTATAAAATAAAATCATATGTAGAATAGAACGGAGGGAATGGTTCAATATAACTGATACTCCTGGTTATAATTTGCTTTCCTGTTAGGAAGAAGGAAGTTCTTGATTTTGGAGACCTGGCTATCCGTATAGACAGCCTCAAGGGTAGCAGTACGAGGTAAAACAAACAACACACATTGGGCAGATCCAGCGCCCCATTTGTTATTTTATTTTATTTTTTATTTTTAATTTTGTTACTATTGAAGTATATTATCTATTTATCGACCAATATTTTTTTTATTAAATATTTGTCCATATCGTTATTTTTATACAAAATAACTAAATTTTATTACTAAAATATATAACCAAAATTAATATATTTTGGGGCCAAATACACACAAAGTAATCAATAAAATCACACAGATGAATAAAATTAAACGAATCTGAAAAATTCAATACCAGGCCCCTACAAGATCCGAGGACACTTAAGCGGTCCAGGCAGGAGGGTTTAAATGCCCGATTATGAAAAATTCCAGATTCAACACGAAGTAATATTGCAGTAATAAACACACAGAATATTACCAATAATGCGTCAACTAACATACGCAGCAGTAAGCAACAACGTAGACAAATAACCCAAAATCACGAAGAACAGTGGTCCGAGAGCAACACGAAGGGCAGCAAGACCCGAACAAAAATATCACAAAGGAAAATCACCAAGAACAACGAACGGAAATAATATCACAAAGAACAACGAGCAAGTAATAAACAGAAAATAGGGAGAGGGTTAAGCCGATATACCTGAGCGATCCGGGTTGACCCGATTCAGACAGATCCGAACCAAAGCTCCGGTACCAATGTTGAGTATTGGTCCGAATCGGGTGGCAAATTATTACAATAATTATAACAAATATAACTATTACACAAATCTACTCGGGATAGGGATTAGGGATTACACAACTTCTAATTAAATGAATCAAACAAGAACTAGATGAAAAATAAAAACAGTGAGTAAAGAAATGCAAACCAAACGGCCGGAGCCGATCGAAAAGTGATGTCACTATCGGGAAAAACAGCCCGGCTCAGTCCTCCGTCTCCGTAGCCACGTCCAGGACTCACAAGACCCGCGGCCAGCACCCAGAAACGAAGCCCACCACCGGAACCGGAAGCAACCACCGGAAGGAATCAAAGCACTAAGCAAGATTCAACCGAAACAGACCCCAAAAATCTGAATCGAAGCACCAAGCAAGATTCAACCGAAACAAACCCCAGAAAACTCAGATCCCAAATTCTCACAAGCCTCTCCACCCAAATCACTCAATTATTTCACAGAGAAAAATCGAGGAAATCAGAAAATATCACTTGCTCTCTCTTCGTTTTTGTTGTTGTGCTTTCATCTCATCCGAAATCGGAATTTATAGGAGAATCGGAACAACAGAACAAAGAGAGGAAATCGGAAAGATATAGTTTCCATCTCAGAAGAACAGGTCAACCGAGGAGAAGAGGAAAGAAAATCGGGAGAGATAAGGGAGGGTGGAGACTGACGGCGAGAAAGGAGTGAAATGAGGGATAGGGTTTGGGGTAAGGGTTTTATATTTAGGGCAAATATAAAACCAACAGCGAAGATTAAAAGATACCAGATAAATGGCCAGGATTAATCCAGACTAATGGGCTGCTTCCAAAGGTTCCGGGTCGGGTCCGTTTTGAGGTGGGCTGCAGGAGATTTAATATTGGGCCCTCATTAATATTAATCATTTGGGCCAAATAAACCCAACAATTCTCCACCTGGGCCAAATGAGTCATCGGGGTACATAAGTGAGACGGAGGTCATCATCGCCGTAGGACATCACCTGCACACAAAACACAAAGTAAGTACAGGTAATCACAAAGAAAGGTAGCAATCACTAAGACAGCAGGGCTATCACAAAGATAGCATAATAATTCACTAAGAATGAAAAGCCATCACAAAGAAGGCAAAGACCAAGAGTTAGTCTTGAGTTCCCAAGTTCAGCATGTCGGTGCAGGACACGAACTTCTCCAAAGGCAAGCATTTGGTGCCCATATCTGCAGGATTGAATTCTGAAGGAATTTTTCCAAGCTCAAGTTCACCTTTTTCAACAATGTCACGAATAAAATGAAATTTAACATCAATATGTTTAGTGCGGTCATGAAAGACAGGATTTTTGCATAGCTGAATTCCAGATTGACTATCCGAAAATACCACGACTTTTTCTTTCAGAAAACCGATTTCGGACAAAAGACCCTTTAGCCATATGGCTTCTTTAAATGCCTCAGTTGTAGCAACATATTCGATTCATTGTAGATAAAGCAACAACATTCTCAGAATCGAGATTTCCAACTAATGCAAGAGCCACAAAGGGTAAACACATAAGAGGTCGTGAATTTTCGATTGTCACGATCATTAGCAAAGTTAGAATCTACATATCCAACAAGTTTAACACCATCACCAGATTTAGAAAACTTAATACCAACATCCACAGAGGATTTCAGATAACGGAGAAGCCACTTCAAGGCTCCCGAGTGTGGCATACCAGGATTAGACATGTATCTACTCAAGCAACTAACAGAATAGGCTATATCAGGTCTGGTACTAACCATGAGATACATGACTGATCCTATAGCATTAGTGTAGGGAACTTTTTCCATTGATTTTGCTTCTTCACTAGTTTTCGGAGATTGATCTTTGCATAATAGAAAATGAGCAGCAAGAGGCACAGAAGCAGGTTTTGCAGCAGTCATAGAAAATTTTTCAAGTATTTTCTCAATGTAGGAAGACTGATTTAGAAACAATGAACAGTTTTTCCTATCTCTAACAATGTTCATGCCTAAAATTTTCTGGGCGTCTCCAAGGTATTTCATGTCAAATTGATCACTAAGACACGATCTAACATGATCAATCAATTTCATGCACGGACTCACAAGTAACATGTCATCCACATAGATAAGCAAGAAGATAGGAACAATGGAGTTTTCTTTAAAATAGAGACAAGGGTCATACGAACTACGTTTGAATTTTAAAGAAAGCATGTAAGAGTCAAATTTCTTGTTCCATTGCCTTGAGATCTGCTGTGCCATAAAGAGCCTTTTTAAGAAGGCAAACGTGATCAGGTTTCTTAGAGTCGACAAAACCTTCTGGCTGCCTCATGTAAATTTTCTCATTTAATTCACCATGAAGAAAGGCTGTTTTAACATCCATTTGTTTTAATTCCCAATTAAAGTGAGCAACTAAAGCAAGCATGACACGCACGGTGGTGAATTTCACAACAGGAGCAAATATCTCAGTATAATCAATTCCTTCCTTTTGAGTGAAACCTTTAGCAACCAACCTAGCTTTAAATCTGATATTCTCTACTTCACTCTTAACCTTAAATAACCACTTACAGTCTACAAGAGAACAACGATCAGGTTTTGGAACAAGAGTCCAGGTTTGGTTAACATGCAGGGAATTCATTTCATCATTCATAGCATTTAACCAATCAGAAGCATTTTCAGATTTTAAAGCATCTTTGTAGCTTTTAGGTTCGTTATTATCTAAAGATTCAAACACATTGCAAGCATGAGACATCATATGAAAATCATCAAAGTGATGAGGCCTCCTAACATTCTCTCTTCTAGGCCTATCCCTAGTTAATTGATAGTTGGTCAAATCAGCACTTTCATCAACATTCTCAATTATTTCATCACTAGAATTTTCGAAATGATTTTCATTTTCAACATGCAAAGTTTCATCATTTTCAGGCTCCACCTCACTCAAGGTAGGGTAGTTAGAAACAAATTCTGGATTAGGCATGTGCACGGGTGCGGGTGCAGGATGTTCAAGACAAGGAAATTTATCTTCATTAAATATAACATCCCTACTAATTAGCACCTTAAACCCTGGTTCGCCCTTAAGCCATAACCTAAATCCCTTAACTCCCTCCGGGTAGCCTAAGAACACACATCTTATCGATCTAGGCTCTAGTTTATGTTGTTTTTTATGAACATATGCAGCACACCCAAATACACGAAGATTTGAGAAATCAATATTACTACCAGTCCACACAGATTCTGGATAGTTTCCATTCAAAGGGACAGATGGAGATCTGTTTATAATATAGGCAGCTGTAGATAAAGCCTCACCCCAAAAACGTTTTGACAATCCGGAGCTGACGAGCATAGACCTTACCCTATCAAGGAGGGTTCGGTTCATGCGCTCAGCGATTCCGTTTTGTTGGGGGGTGTAGGGTGCTGTCCTATGCCTTTGAATACCACTTTCCGCACACAAAGTATCAAACAAATTATTGCAAAACTCCAGGCCGTTGTCAGTTCTCAAAATTTTAATTTTCTTACCGGTTTGATTTTCAATTAAAATTTTCCACGTTTTGAACGTGTCAAACACATCAGATTTGTTCTTAAGGAGAAACACAAAGACTTTCCTGGAATAATCATCAATCACAGATAAAAAATATCGGTTTCCGCCGTGTGTCTAACACCGGCAGCCCCCACACATCGGATGCGTACATTCAAACACATTTGAACTCTTAGGGGGGTTCGGGGAAGGTGAATGGGGAAAGTTCGCACGATGTTGCTTACCATACACACAGTTATCACAAAATGGCAAGTCATATATTTTATCATTCCCAAAACAACCATTTTTGTACAATATTTCAAGACCTTTACCACTAATGTGACCCAACCGTTTATGCCAGATTTCAGTTTTATCTCCAAGTACTGCATTAACGGAAAAGTTACTTACAGTGGAACAAATATATAAATTCATTTTACGAATGGCGACAAAAAAGGTTTTGGGACCTCTCGTAACTTTCATAGCACCCTTAGCCCATGTATCTTCAAAACCATCATCTTCAAGACATGCACATGACATTAAATTATGATCTAAGTGAGGAACATGCCTAACATTTTCCAAAGTTATCGAATTTCCAGATTCGAATTTAAGGCACACAGTTCCTATTCCAGCAACATTTCGTTTTACATGATCCGGCATAGACACATATCGATTTTTCAAATCACGATAGCTAGAAAAAAGTTGTTTATGCGGAGTCATGTGAAATGTGCATCCAGAATCAACCAGCCAATCATTTTCACCAAGGTCAGCTAACACAGAGTTCACAGAAGCATGCGTAGCATCAGAAATCATAAACACATCACCTAGATTTTCACCGACAGCTAAGTTAGCCTGTTCAGATTGCTGGTTTTTCTTAGGTTTAGTGCAGTCTTGAATGTAGTGACCATATTCACCACAATTGTAACACTTACGATTAGTAGGTCTAGGTTTAAACCGAAATTTTTCATTGCCCTTTTTCTTGTTGGCTTGGTTATTTTGACTGTTGGAAGACTTTTTATTTTGAAAGCGTTTTTGTGGTCTTCCTTTGATAAAATTAACCTCGCCAAGATTTCCAAGGGCAGCACCTTTATTGTTTTTCAAATCTAACTCTTTGCTTTTTAAGCCGTTTACAACAATATCTAAGGTCACTTGATCTCCACCATATTTAATGGCAGATTTCACATCACTATAAGAATCAGGAATAGCATTCAAAAGAACAATCGGAGTGTAATCATCGATGTTTTTATCTCCCGTTAATTTTATATCTTGAACCAGTTTTGTAAACACGTCTAAATTAGCATCAATGTCTTTATTTAGATCAAGCTTGTAGCGGAAAATTTTTTCAAGAAGAAACAGCTTATCACAAATGAAGTTTCAAGATACATTTCTTCTAATTTTTCCCATAATTCTTTAGCGAACCATGTTTACCTAATTTTCTTATCACAGAGTCAGAAAGGTTCAAGATAATCGCAGAATAAGCAAACTCATCAAGTTCAGCCTTTTTATCCGCCGTCACATTAGAAGCGAAAGAATTATCAATAGCTTTGAAACATTTTTGTTGAATGAGTATGCTTTTCATTTTCTGTTGCCAAATGGCAAAATCACCTTTTCCATCAAATGGGACCACAGAGAAGGCAGAGATCGTTCCCATTTTAATTTTCAAAATGAACAAAGTTTTTGAAAATTTGTGAAAAACACAAACAAGGAGGAAACGGTTAATTTTATCAAAACTCAGAAACACAAAGTAATCAATAAAATCACACAGATGAATAAAATTAAACGGATCTGAAAAATTCAATACTGCACTCTACAAGATCCGAGGACACTTAAGCGGTCCAGGCAGGAGGGTTTAAATGCCCGATTATGAAAAATTCCAGATTCAACACGAAGTAATATTGCAGTAATAAACACACAGAATATTACCAATAATGCGTCAACTAACATACGCAGCAGAAGCAATAACAACAGGGCCGAGACAGTCAACCCAAAATCACGAAGAACAGTGGGCCGAGAGCAACACGAAGGGCAGCAAGACCCGAACAAAAATATCACAAAGGAAAATCACCAAGAACAACGAACGGAAATAATATCACAAAGAACAACGAGCAAGTAATAAACAGAAAATAGGGAGAGGGTTAAGCCGATATACCTGAGCGATCCGGGTTGACCCGATTCAGACAGATCCGAACCAAAGCTCCGGTACCAATGTTGAGTATTGGTCCGAATCGGGTGGCAAATTATTACAATAATTATAACAAATATAACTATTACACAAATCTACTCGGGATAGAGATTAGGGATTACACAACTTCTAATTAAATGAATCAAACAAGAACTAGACGAAAAATAAAAACAGTGAGTAAAGAAATGCAAACCAAACGGCCGGAGCCGATCGGAAAGTGATGTCACTGTCGGGAAAAACAGCCCGGCTCAGTCCTCCGTCTCCGTAGCCACGTCCAGGACTCACAAGACCCGCGGCCAGCACCCAGAAACGAAGCCCACCACCGGAACCGGAAGCAACCACCGGAAGGAATCAAAGCACTAAGCAAGATTCAACCGAAACAAACCCCAAAAATTTGAATCGAAGCACCAAGCAAGATTCAACCGAAACAAACCCCAGAAAACTCAGATCCCAAATTCTCACAAGCCTCTCCACCCAAATCACTCAATTATTTCACAGAGAAAAATCGAGGAAATCAGAAAATATCACTTGCTCTCTCTTCGTTTTTGTTGTTGTGCTTTCATCTCATCCGAAATCGGAATTTATAGGAGAATCGGAACAACAGAACAAAGAGAGGAAATCGGAAAGATTTAGTTTCCATCTCAGAAGAACAGGTCAACCGAGGAGAAGAGGAAAGAAAATCGGGAGAGATAAGGGAGGGTGGAGACTGACGGCGAGAAAGGAGTGAAATGAGGGATAGGGTTTGGGGTAAGGGTTTTATATTTAGGGCAAATATAAAACCAACGGCCAAGATTAAAAGATACCAGATAAATGGCCAGGATTAATCCAGACTAATGAGCTGCTTCCAAAGGTTCCGGGCCGGGTCCGTTTTGAGGTGGGCTGCAGGAGATTTAATATTTGGCCCTCATTAATATTAATCATTTGGGCCAAATAAACCCAACAGTCCGGAACTAGTTCCGAATAAAATTTGATCGTCCCAAGTATTTCGAAACAATCTTGGGACGAGTCGATTCGGCCAAAAGGGACCAAAGGGAAAAAGACCTTGTCCCGAACCGGTCTCGACCCGTTTTGTACCACCTAAATGGGGATCGGAACAATCGTAATTGGGGATTATTCCGGACCGCGTCCACCCCTATAACTTGTACACCACTTGGACTGCATTGACTTCTTTTTTTTTCAAGGTTTTATTTATTGGTGAAAATTTGGTGAGATGTTTAAATAACTGTGAAAATAATATTTTCTTTTAAATATTCTTTTTTATTTTTTGAAATCAGCTCATTTTTCTCTCCTCACCCATCTTAATACCAGACAGTATTGTGTACTTATTCTACCCTCTTCTATACAATTATAAATTTCCAATTGTTTCTTTTATTCACAGCAAGTTTTATTTTATTTATTTATAATAATCCTAATAACATAAGGAGTAGAATATGATCCATATTGTCCATTTGTGTTAATTCGTTATTTTATTCAATAACCAAACAAACATTTTACAAAATAATGACCCTACCCGAGGCTAATTTAGTTTGAATTTGGTAATTTGAAAAATTGTTGTCTTTTATTTTGTAGCCTCTATATTTTTTGGAATATTTTTAATGAATACTCAGCGAGAAACTCTTTCCAGAAGGCTATTACGTCCCGTATAGTGTTGATGGATCTGATATGTTGTCCCCAGAGATTCAGAGCTTCGACGAACCGGAACAAGTGTGAGAATTGAGCAAAATACTTTTCTATGCATATGCTTGAATCTTCTTGTATATTGTGTGTATGCTATACATCCCGGATGCTGCAACTTATACTAATCTCCACCATGTATGGAATTACTGGGTATCAAGGACAGATTTAATAGTGTTTGATGACCACGAAACTGACTATATAAGTCATACTTAAGACATACATTTATTGTCATGTAACCAGTGAGTCATTTCAAATGTAAAAAACCAGAAGAGTTATACAACGTTCACCAAAGGAGTAACCTTTCTGTTTTTTTTTTCATATACATACCAGAATAGACAATCATTCTCTTCTAGTCAGTGAGAGTTATCGTAATTCTGCTGGGTAGCAACAATTAGACATGGCAAAATAAGCCCAAGCTCGCGGTCCGGGCCAGCCCGACCGTTTTTGGGCGGGCATTGGGCTTCATATTTTTGGCCCAAAAAAATCGGGCCTTTTTTGCCCGGCCATATTTGGCCCGCCCGTTGAGGCCCGGCCCGCGGGCGGCCCGCCCGGCCCAGATTCTTTTTTTTATATTTATTTTATATGTAATTATAATATTTAAAAATTTTTCTTATTTGCTAGATTATGTTACATCTATATGCTAATTATTGATGTAATTTTATTTTTTTATGGAACTTTGTGATTATTTTGTAGTATCTCATATCAATAATAATATTATTTTATGATTTTTATAAGAAAGTAGTAGTGATAAATGATATGATGATCAAAGAAAAATATTTGTGTATGTCTTTTGATAGTGGTAGTATAGTAAATAATGTAAAATTATCAAATAAAAATAATTGTACATTTATTTATCTGATTGTGATTGTGATAGTATAGTGAATAATATAATAATTAAGGATCGAAAAATATTTCTATATTTATTCAGAAATAATATTTCAAAAAAAAAAAAAGTTGAGGCCCGCGGGCCGGGCCTAATATTTTTGGCCCAACAAAATCGGGCTTTTTTGGCCCGGCCCAGATTTGCCCGCCCGTTTTTCGCCCGGCCCGTTTGGGCCGAGCCCGCCCATTTGCCAGGTCTAGCAACAATAATAGTTGGGTCAAGCCCAAGTCAACTCATCCATTCAAGTCGAGTCTAAGGCCCACGACTCAGGTAAATGCCTAGCCGAGCAGGCGGGCGCGCGTATAGTCTGAGGCACCTCCAAAACTAGGGGAGAGTCTTGGTCTTGTTACATAGTTTCCAAGGAGTTTCACCTTGTTAAGTGCCTTAAATGCCTTCACACATAATCAATGTGGAATGAGATTCTTTATCTTCCCATTCATATCAAAAAAACATTCCAAATGACTAACTTTACTCATTAATTTCTCATTCATCGAAAATCAGTTTTGTGGTTCATAAAAGTGGTACAACTCATCTTTTTCCGTTGCTGGCTTGTTATATACGGATTCATATTATAGATATAATCGCGCATCTTATACCCCCAACCAAGTATTTTCGACCCCTAAACGTCAAAATAACGATTGTATGTAACGTTATCAATAGGGATGGCCATGAGTCGAGCCGGGCTGAGGCTGTCGGCCCAGAACAGGCCCTCTAATTGGTGGGGGGGAAGGGGAGGTCGGGTCGGGATAGTATATTAAAAAAAATAAACTAATCTTGTTTAAAAAAATCCGTATGATTTAATACTATCTGTTTGAATTTAAAAAATATATTGATATTAAATTAAAAAAATTATAAAACCTATTTTGAATTTAAAAAAAATTGTTAACTTTAAATTAAAAAATCACTTTAAAAAATGTGTTTTAAATTAAAATAATTTGTTAACATTAAATTCAAAAATCTATCTAAAAATTTTGTTTTAAATTCACAAAATTTGTTTAGAATTTTAAAATATGTTAACATTAAAATATAACATTTGTTAAAAAAACCTGATTTGAATTTTTTTAAAGAAAATATGTAACATTAAATGAGGAGAAAATGGGGGAAGGAAAAATAGACTTGAACTTAATTTGTAAAAATTAGATTATTTTTTTATGATTTAATCTAATTTTTAAATTTAAGTTGTCTACGTATCCAAATTTAAAAATTGAAAGTGGTGGGCTGGTATGGATTGGGAAGGCTAGGATGGGTTTGGGCGAGTTGTGGATCGGGCCGGTCTGGACATGCGGGCGGGCTGACCCAGATGTGGGCTGAGAAGTTTGAGATCGGGATCACCCGGATCCTCAGTGGGCTGAGCTGAGCCTGGGCCAAGCTGGCATGGTGGTACGTGGTTCGGGAAAAACCATGCTGGACCGGTCGGGGTGGCTCGACCCCGACAAGCGACCACCTCTAGGCTCTAGTTACAATTAAACCTCGATAAATGAATGTTCGATAAACGAATAACCTCGCCAAAATCCGGTCCCAACTCTTTAGTAATGTGTGTGTGTGTGTGTATATATATATATATATATATATATATATATATATATATATATAGGAAATATATCATATGAAAACTAATTATTTTGTGAAATCTAGAAACTTTTGTAGGCCATTGATATTAGTGATCTAACGGCTGTAGATGAGTAGGATTATATGCATTTATGTATCTTTCTATTGCATTATTGTTGCATATACTAGCGACCAGTTTGATGCAACAAATAATAATAAATATGCAATGAAATTGCTTAATAATGCAACAGGTATAGATTGTGTTGTTGCCCGAAATATTTATCCGAAGATAGATATTACTGGAATGGTCGAGCAACAGCAAATTGCGAGAGCACGTCCGAGGGAATAGAAATAACACAAGATTTGCCGGGTTTGTTAGGCCCGGGCTTGAACGCTCTCGCGAGATGTTATTAATAGGAATACGTATGAGTACAAATATTAATGTAAGAATTCAATTACAATGAGTGTAAAAGATACTAGTTCTCTAGCTCTTGAGCGAAGCTCTGCGTGTTCTTGTTTCTCGTTTCTGCTGACCGTCTCGGGATTGAGAAGTGCTGAGAGAGAGAAAAGCCGAGAGATAGTTGTTGCCAAGAGTGAGAAAGCCAAGTTATGAGCTCAGAAAACCAGAGAGTCAGAGAGTCTGAACTGGTTGAAAAGCCGAGGGTTGTCCAAGTGTAGGCAGCCTTCTATTTATAGGAGCTGAGATGCTCTGTTTACTGACGGGCGATCGCCTTTCGCGTAATATAATAAGGGGCGATCGTCTTTATGTCACATGGGTCATGCTGCTTGAAGCTCGCTGGCAGCCACACCAGGCGGTCCAATGAGGAGCCGACACGCGTTCTGAGTTGCTGTCATGGGCGGTCCCACTGTGCACCTTTCGGCGGGTCTGTCGGTAGGTGAAAAGATGCTGACAGGCTGTGGTCAACGATCCATGTCTTGCGGCGCCTTTTCCGGATCTGCATGTAGGACTTTGTCCGAGCTTCGGCCTTTGCCGACCAGACGGTCGTCGGCTGTGCGTGGCCCGAGGTGATCGTCATTGGCCGGGCACCAGAGTCGATCGCCAAGTGCCAAGAGATAATCGCCTTAGATGTTGATCGCTCGGCATCGGGACTCGACCTGGGGCCCAAGATCGGCCAATTCTGCTTTGGTCTATTTAGGCTTCGGCTCGGTCGCCTGTCGTCTGTGCCGATCGCCTGTTGAGATGTATAATTCTTGACACAACAATTGCCCCCTAGCTTGCTCCGATGTTGAAGACATGGGGCGAGGTGGTTCTGGCGATCATTTAGGATGAAGACGGGCGATCCGTTGAGCGGACTTTGTTTTCGGACTTGGGCGATCTGGTCGATTGGCGAGCTATCTTCGGTCTTGTACCTGCAATAAACAATTTTGCCGATCCCTCGTAGAAACTTGATAGTTTCGTCGCTGAGGAACCGTGCACAGTCGCGGAGCTCGATGGACCGACTCCATGACCATGTCTTGTGCGTGTAATACCCGAGATTTCTGATATGTATTTGAACCTTGTGATATTGTATTTGTTGCATTTTGATCTGAGTATTATTCTCCGTATTCCTTGATCCGGTGTTGTTGAGCGCATGATTTCATGAATGTGATCTAAATTGTGATTCTGCGCATGTAGCGCACGCTATCGACTATGTGTAGCGTACGCTAAGTTGGATCCATAGCGCACGCTGTGCATGAACCTTAGCGCACGCTATACGTAGTCAGCATGATTAAGACAGGGTGGTAGGTGAGATCGGCTGAGGATCTCGGTCGGATCATGTCGGGATGAACCTGGACGACTTTCAGGAAAAGCCAAGTCAACGCGGTAGCGCACGCTAATTATATGAGGATAGCGCACGCTAAACGCCGAGTACAGTGAAGTCAGTAAGCTTCGTATGACCGATAGCGCACGCTATGAGTATGGACTAGCGCGCGCTAATAACCATTTTCTATAAATAGGACAATATCCTTTTTCATATTTTTAGCCTTTTCACTTCCCACATCCGAATTCTTGGACTTGGAGAGTCACTCTCTTCATCCTACACCTCTGATATCATCCTCCTAGCACGAGTTTGAAGATTGTAGATCATTGGAGATTGGTGTTCAAGCCCTCGGTGTTGGATTTCTTCAAGTTCCTTCGTGTTCTTCGCTACTTTGAGGTAGGTGATTCTTCACCAATATTAGTAGTATTCTGAAGGATGTTTTAATCATATTTTGGGATTACCTAGTCAGTTAAATTCGTAAGTAGTCAAACATCATGTGTTAGAAGGATATTTTCGATGTTTCGGTACTTATTCATCGTATAAACTATTGAACCTTTTAGTGTTTGAACTCCTAGCATATTCATGAAGCTTCAAAACCGATTATGACCAGTAGATGGAGATTACCAAGTTCTTTTGTATTTACATAAAGGAATCATACGTTTTTGGACATGGAAGGGATTGAACTTAGGATATCTTCTTGAAGATCAAAGATAAATTATGGTGTTGTGAAAATTATAAATATCCTCGTATCTCGTAATCGTTTAATCCGTCAAGATCTTTCACAAACCGTATGAGCATGATATTCACGGAGATGACATGTATTAGCACTGAAGATTTCATGAATTTCTTCACCATTAGATTAAGTTTTCTGCCATAGTAAACTGCCATGCACGGGTAGCGCACGCTAAGATGTATATATTAATGTGCGCTATCGGGAATGAGTTAACGTACGCTACGTTGGGTACGTAATGTACGTTATGTCATCAGCCGAGTCAGTCGGCTGATCAAGAGAGAACTGTCAGTACATAGTTAGTGTACGCTAGACTTGGTCATTTGCGTACGTTAACAGGCAGACTTAGCGCACGTTACGTAGAGTACGTAGCGTACGCTAAGTAGTTCAGGCAGATTACATATTTAGAGCTTTTGGCCGTAGACCGGATTGATAGGCATTCGTACGACTTGAGATGAATTCTATATCATTTCTTTTGTTAAGGTTCGAGCTTGCTACGTTGATCGAAGGAGGCGGCCTTCGAGTGTGTTGAGATCATTGGAGTGTTTCGTTCTTGCCATCTTCGAGGCAAGTATCGTAATGTGTTAATATTGGTATTTTGAGCATGTATGTGGTTTATTCATGTTGTTGAACATGGAATTTATTTCGTTGAATTGTCATGATATTCGTTATCTAGTGTTTGTATGTTCATGTTGATGGACATAGCGATTTGGCATATATGTATGCATGAGTTGTGTTTGTGTATGTTGTACGATCTATGCTGAGGGCGCTGGATTGGATGTCCACCTCGTGTTGGTCCGACGGGATCATCTTGGGATCTAGGCTGAGGGCGCTGGATCATTGGACGGGTTTTTCCACCTCGCGTTGGTCCGACGGGATCATCTTGGGATCTATGCTGAGGGCGCTGGATCGTTGGAATACCCATACTGTGTAAATGGAATCTTGTGGATTCGCATTGTTGGATTCCGGTAGCGGAAATCCGTGTTGTGTATTTTGTTATGCATTGTTGTGGCATATCCGATTTATTTAATATGATACTTGTACTAGCATCGTTTTGCTAACCCCTTCGGGGGTGGACATTTGTTTTGATGTTCAGGTAGCCGAGGAGCGGGAAAACAGCCACAGTACCGACGTGACGACGAAGGGGCACAGTGATGTTTGTTGTTTTGTGATTTGCCTTCTTGATTCATTTTCAGTACTCGAGTACGCGTGTCTAATTAATATCATTTCGATATGGTTGTATTAATTAACTCTTTGGATCATTTGGAACCGGTTTGTAACTTGAATTTTTGTGGTATGGTTGGATTTTATTTACATTTCTTTTAATTAGTCTTGTAAATCCTTACCTAAAGGGTTTACGGCGCTGTAACTATTGCGAATATCTCGGGGTGTTACAGAATATGGTATCAAAGCTAAGATTCATGGATATCTTGGCAGTCGGGTTTTAGTTGGGTCTGTTTACGTTATTTGATTTACGGGTCGTTCGTAACATCACTGTTCAGCCAAAGTCGTCATGTGGACCGTGGTTGTAAGTCTCCTAATCTCTTATACTACCGTTTTACTTAATTTCTGTTTTGTGAATATTGACGGGCTTTATTTTTGAAAATTTTGTCCTGGATATTGAGAAATTGTGTTTACAGTATGTTGAGAGGAGGACGTGGACGCGGACGCGGTCGTGGACGCGGACGTGGTAACATGAGACAGGAGGATTCCGCAACTACCCCAGAATTATCGGCTAGTCGAACCGATTCCCATTCTGGAGGGCAGCAGGGATCGGCGAATGATGACGCGAATCCTAACATGCCGGGAGTGCTTCAACAGGTGGTGGCTCAGATAAACCAGTTCGCTCGGGTAGTTGACCGTATGCAGACGGTGATGGTACAGCAGCACCACGAGGATAACCGGGGAGACAGATGGCTTGTTGAGGTGGTCAAATTGCACCCGCCAAAATTTGACGGATCTGCTGAGGCACTTACTTGGGATCATTGGCTAAAAGAGTTAGAGAAGATATTCGCGGGTATTAACTGTCCCGAGGACCGAAAAGTTCCTATTGTCCAGTATTTTCTGACTGTGGAGGCTTTTGACTGGTGGGAGGCTATTCGACCCGAGAATCATAATGCTGACTGGACGGAATTCAAGCTAATGATGGAAGCACAGTATTGTCCTCATCCAGTTAGAGAGGCAAAAATCCGAGAATTTTTCTCACCACAGAGTTCGGAAGCATCTGTGACAGACATAATCAAGACTTTTAACCATCAGCTGACTTGTGTGCGACACTTGGTCAGAACGGAGGCAGAAAAGATTTTTCATTTCGATATGCGGATGAAGCCGGAGATTCAGCAGTACATGTCCGGATTCGAGTGTACTACGTTGCGACAGTATCAAGACAAAGCGCTGGCCTACGACATGAAAGAGGCGGCGGTGGAAAAATCGGTGGAGGCAAAGAAGCAGAAAGTGACCGGCAATTTCTCGGAAAACAAGAGTGGTGGGCCCCGCAAGGGCCACTCTTCCTTTTATTCAGATAGGAAACCTCCACATCCTTCTAGAGGTGGAAAGAAGTTCCGGACAACATCAGTAGTTTCGGACGCATCAATGAAATGTTATAATTGTGGTCGAGCAGGGCATATTCGACGTGATTGCCCCGCATCTTCCGTGACTTGTTTTGATTGTGGGCAAGAGGGGCACCGTGCGGCTTTATGTGGAGTGGCGACTAGATCGTTTGGTACTCGCACTCAAGCGCCAGTTCCGAAAGAGATAAGTGTGAACCAGACGCACCAGAGTGGATTTCAGCAGCAGAATATTGGGAAGAGAGAGACATCCAGTGTTGGGTCCGTTCCTCTGCGCCTGTACGAGATGAGGAAATCTGACGATCAGAACACTGCTATTGCATCAGGTACGATTCAGATCCTTTTGCAACCAGTTAGTGTCTTATTCGATTCCGGAGCTACACATTCTTTCATATCATTGAACGGTGTTAATCGTTTGAAAATCTCGTGTTTATTTGATTGTGAACCATATGTTGTGGGTTTGCCGAGCGGAGAGAGAATTGTGGGAACCCTAGAAACTAGAGATTTTCCAGTGTCTATAGGAGGGAGAGATTGGCCATCGAATCTTATTGTAGTCGAAATTCATGGTGACGATTTAATTCTCGGAGACGATTGGCTCAACCGCTATGGAGCTATTCTGAATTACCGAAAAAGAGTCATTTCTATCATTGCTGACGACGGATCTGAACACTTATTCAGAGAATGGAGACCGGGAAGTTCAGGAAAATTTATCAAAGCAATGAAAGCAGTGAAATTACTGAAGCAGGGATGTCTTGGAATTTGGTGCTATGCCATGAAGAAAGGAGAAGGAGTAGAACTCTCATCTATACCAGTTGTGAATGAATTTTCAGATGTATTCCCTGACGAACTACCTGGGTTACCTCCGCAGAGAGAAGTGGAGTTCACTATCGAATTAGAGCCTGGAGCCGCTCCTATTTCCAGAGCACCATACCGCATGGCGCCAACCGAGATGTATGAACTAAAGAAGCAACTGGAGGAATTATTGCAGAAGGGCTACATCCAACCTAGCGTTTCTCCTTGGGGAGCACCCGTTCTCTTTGTCCGGAAGAAAGGCGGATCCCTCCGATTATGTATTGATTATAGGGAGTTTAACAAGGTGATGATCAAGAACAAGTATCCTATACCTCGGATCGATGACTTGTTTGATCAACTACAAGGGGCAAGGGTATTCTCGAAGATTGACTTGCGATCAGGATATCATCAGCTGAGAATTAAGGAATTGGATATACCGAAATCTGCTTTCAGATCCCGGTACGGGCACTATGAATTCGTGGTGATGCCATTCGGACTCACCAATGCTCCTGCGGTATTTATGCAATTGATGAATCGGGTATTCTTAGAATACCTATATAAGTTTGTGGTCATTTTCATTGATGACATCTTGATCTATTCGAAAGACACAGAGGAGCATGCCGAGCATTTGCGTGTGGTTTTGAGCACTTTGAGGAATGAACAGCTTTATGCGAAGCTTTCCAAATGCGAGTTCTGGCTTAGGGAAGTAACCTTCCTTGGGCATGTGATATCAGCTGACGGAGTTCAGGTGGACCCAAAGAAAGTCAAAGCAATCTTGAAATGGGAAGCTCCTAGTAACGTGAAAGAAGTCCGAAGCTTCTTAGGACTTGCTGGATATTATCGCCGTTTTGTAGAGGGATTTTCCAAAATTGCTCGTCCGCTCACTCAGTTGTTACAGAAAACTCAAAAATTCATGTGGGATGAGAAATGCCAGGCTGGTTTTGATGAACTTAAGAAGAGACTGACGACAACACCTATATTAGCATTACCAGATGGAACTGATGGATTCATGGTATACAGCGATGCTTCAAATCAGGGTCTGGGATGTGTGTTGATGCAAAAGGATAAGGTGATTGCCTATGCTTCTCGGCAGTTGAAATCGTACGAAGTAAATTACCCGACTCATGATCTGGAGTTAGCAGTTGTGGTCTTTGCCTTGAAAATTTGGCGACATTATTTATACGGCACTCATTGTCATATCTTTACAGATCATAAAAGCCTCAAGTACATATTCAGTCAGAAAGAATTAAACATGAGGCAGAGAAGGTGGCTGGAATTGATCAAGGATTATGACTTGGAAATTCTCTATCATCCGGGTAAAGCAAACGTAGTAGCCGATGCATTGAGCCGTAAACCTGTTTCCCTTCGAGTGTTGGAAGCACTTACATCCCAAACCAGCATTCAACGAGAACTGATCCGCGAAGGGATTGAAGTATGGTCACCATGAATCCAAGGGCAACTATACGTGATGGAACTGACTTCATCACTAGTCGAGGAAATCAAATCTAAGCAGTTGAACGATTCTCTGATCCTTCGGTTATGTGACGAAGTAAAAAAAGGAAAGGCCCCAGGATTCGTGATACAAGATGATGGAGTTTTGAGGTTTCAGAGTTGACTTTGCGTTCCAGATGATTTGAGACGGACAATTCTGAAGGAAGCTCACAACGCGCCCTATTCTATTCACCCGGGCAGCAGTAAGATGTATAAGGATCTTAAACAAAACTTCTGGTGGGGAAATATGAAGAAGGACGTAGCAGAGTACGTTTCGAAGTGTTTGACTTGTCAGCAGGTTAAGATTGAACATCAGCGACCTGCCGGAATGTTAAAGCCGCTTCCGATCCCTGAGTGGAAGTGGGAGGATATCTCGATGGATTTCATCACCAATATGCCAAGGACTAAGACGGTAATGAACCATTATTTCAGATCGAGATGGTCGCTTCGTGTCGCACTTCAGGAAGGCAGTTCACAGGGCTTTGGGGACCGAGCTAAACTTTAGCACGGCTTATCATCCTCAAACGGACGGTCAGTCCGAAAGGACTATACAAATAGTAGAAGACATGCTTAGAGCTTGTGCTTTGGATTGGTCAACTGATTGGGAAGTTCATTTGCCGTTGATTGAATTCACCTACAACAATAGTTGGCATACTTCTATTAAGATGGCACCATTTGAAGCTTTGTATGGGAGAAGATGCCGATCACCCCTGTGCTGGGATGATTCTTCGGACTTGATCGGGACGGAACCGGAATTGATAGTTCAGACTCAAGAGAAGATAGCTTTGATTCGGGAAAGACTGTTGACTGCCCAGAATTGACATAAGTCTTATGCAGATGTGCGTCGTCGCCCTCTGGAGTTCGACATTGGGGACCACGTACTATTGAAGGTGTCCCCTACACAAGGAATTTTCCATTTTGGGAGGAAAGGTAAGCTAAGTCCGAGATATATCGGACCATTTGAGATCCTCGAGAGAGTTGGGGATTTAGCATACAGGTTGGCCTTACCGCCATCGTGAGTCACGTTCACAATGTGTTTCACGTATCCCAATTGCGGAAGTATGTACCGGATCCCAGTCATATCATTGAGTTCGATGAGATCGAGATAGCTAATGACGGCACCTTCGAGGAGAGACCAATCAAGATACTTGAGAGTCGGATCAAACAATTGAGGAATAAACCAATACCCTTGGTTAAAGTACAATGGTCACGACACGGAATTGAAGAGGCCACTTGGGAAATGGAGGACAATATGAAGACTAGATATCCAGAGTTGTTTTCATCTTAAGTTTCGGGACGAAACTTCTTTTTAGGGAGGAAAGATGTAATACCCGAGATTTCTGATATGTATTTGAACCTTGTGATATTGTATTTGTTGCATTTTGATCTGAGTATTATTCTCCGTATTCCTTGATCCGGTGTTGTTGAGCGCATGATTTCATGAATGTGATCTAAATTGTGATTCTGCACATGTAGCGCACGCTATCGACTATGTGTAGCGTACGCGAAGTTGGATCCATAGCGCACGCTGTGCATGAACCTTAGCGCACGCTATACGTAGTCAGCATGATTAAGACAGGGTGGTAGGTGAGATCGGCTGAGGATCTCGGTCGGATTATGTCGGGATGAACCTGGACAGCTTTCGGGAAAAGCCAAGTCAATGCGGTAGCGCACGCTAATTATATGAGGATAGCGCACGCTAAACGCTGAGTACAGTGAAGTCAGTAAGCTTCGTATGACCGATAGCGCACGGTATGAGTATGGACTAGCGCGCGCTAATAACCATTTTCTATAAATAGGACAGCATCCTTTTTCATATTTTCAGCCTTTTCACTTCCCACATCCGAATTCTTGGATTTGGAGAGTCACTCACTTCATCCTACACCTCTCATATCATCCTCCTAGCACGATTTTGAAGATTTTAGATCATTGGAGATTGGTGTTCAAGCCCTCGGTGTTGGATTTCTTCAAGTTCCTTCGTGTTCTTCGCTACTTTGAGGTAGGTGATTCTTCACCAATATTAGTAGTATTCTGAAGGATGTTTTAATCATGTTTTGGGATTACCTAGTCAGTTAAATTCGTAAGCAGTCAAACATCATATGTTAGAAGGATATTTTCGATGTTTCGGTACTTATTCATCGTATAAACCATTGAACCTTTTAGTGTTTGAACTCCTAGCAAATTCATGAAAAACCGATTATGACCAGTAGATGGAGATTACCAGGTTCTTTTTTCTTTACATAAAGGAATCATACGTTTTGGGACATGGAAGGGATTGAACTTAGGATATCTTCTTGAAGATCAAAGATAAATTATGGTGTTGTGATAATTATAAATATCCTCGTATCTCGTAATCGTTTAATCCGTCAAGATCTTTCACAAACCGTATGAGCATGATATTCACGGAGATGACATGTATTAACACTGAAGATTTCATGAGTTTCTTCACCATTAGATTAAGTTTTCTGCCATAGTAAACTGCCATGCACGCGTAGCGCACGCTAAGATGTATATATTAACGTGCGCTATCGGGAATGAGTTAGCGTACGCTACGTTGGGTACGTAACGTACGTTATGTCATCAGCCGAGTCAGTCAGCTGATCAAGAGAGAACTGTCAGTACATAGTTAGCGTACGCTAGACTTGGTCATTTGCGTACGTTAACAGGCAGACTTAGCGCACGTTATGTAGAGTACGTAGCGTACGCTAAGTAGTTTAGGAAGATTACATATTTAGATCTTTTGGCTGTAGACCGGATTGATAAGCATTCGTACGACTTAAGATGAATTCTATATCATTTCTTTTGTTAAGGTTCGAGCTTCCTACGTTGATCGAAGGAGGCGGCCTTCGAGTGTGTTAAGATCATTGGAGTGTTTCGTTCTTGCCATCTTCGAGGCAAGTATCGTAATGTGTTGATATTGGTATTTTGAGCATGCATGTGGTTTATTCATGTTGTTGAAAATGGGATTTATTTCGTTGAATTGTCATGATATTCGTTATCTAGTGTTTGTATGTTCATGTTGATGGACATAGCGATTTGGCATATATGTATGCATGAGTTGTGTTTGTGTATGTTGTACGATCTATGCTGATGGCGCTGGATCGGATGTCCACATCGTGTTGGTCCGACGGGATCATCTTGGGATCTAGGCTGAGGGCGCTGGATCATTGGACGGGTTTTTCCACCTCGTGTTGGTCCGACGGGATCATATTGGGATCTATGCTGGGGGCGCTGGATCGTTGGAATACCCATACTGTGTAAATGGAATCTTGTGGATTCGCATTGTTGGATTCCGGTAGCGGAAATCCGTGTTGTGTATTTTGTTATGCATTGTTGTGGCATATCCGATTTATTTAATATGATACTTGTACTAGCATCGTTTTGCTAACCCCTTCGGGGGTGGACATTTGTTTTGATGTTCAGGTAGCCGAGGAGCGGGGAAACAGCCACAGTACCGACGTGACGACGAATGGGCACAGTGATGTTTGTTGTTTTGTGATTTGCCTTCTTGATTCATTTTCAGTACTCGAGTACGCATGTCTAATTAATATCATTTCGATATGGTTATATTAATTAACTCTTTGGATCATTTGGAACCGGTTTGTAACTTGAATTTCTGTGGTATGGTTGGATTTTATTTACATTTCTTTTAATTAGCCTTGTAAATCCTTACCTAAAGGGTTTACGGCGCTGTAACTATTCCGAATATCTCGGGGTGTTACAGTGCGCGAGCGACATTGTCTGTCTCGTGACTCATTTTATTGTGAGGGTCCTCTGTTAGGCTGCACCTCGCCTCGTATTTAAACAAAGGGCGTGCGGTCTCGGTCTGAAGGAGTCCTTGCGCGGGGCGTCGTCGGATGAATCGACTCCACGTCCGCGGCTGGTTAGCTCTTTTCTACCTCGGATCATCATGTTAGATGGCAATCCTCGACGGTATATATTGAGATGGGGGTAGTGACGCGTCGCATTGTCCGGGTCCATCATGTTAGATGATGAACCTTTGAGGGCGGGCGGTCATGTCCACTGATTAGTTTGGAGGGTCCTTCGGCTACGCCCGCCTCGTATTTAAACGAAGGGCGAGCGATCTCATCCCAAAGGAACCTTGCATGGTCTAAGCAGTCGGTTCCATCGACTACCAGGACCATGGCTGCACTTTTCCACCTCGGATCGTCATGTTTGATGCCGATCGTCGACGGTGTATGTTGTACGGGGGAGACGATCTCGTGCCTTAGTCCATCATGTAAGATGACGAACTGTAGAGGGCGAGCGAGTCCTCCGTTGTGGTGATGTTTCTTGATGTTAGCGATCGGGTTGGAAGACTGGTGATTGTCGTTCGGTTGCCGATCGCGCTGCTCATAGGTTGAGAAGAATCCTTTGCCTGTCCAGAAAGTCTGCGGCTTTAGCGCGGAAGATCGTGTAGGTCGGGGGATGGTCCTTCGTAAGATGCCTGAACATAGGTGAAAGACCATGGAATCCCCCTAGGACCGAGTATAGTGCGATCTCGTCGCTTATGGGCATGTCGTTGAGGATGATCTCATCTACACGGTCGATGTAGTCTGCGTCGGACTCTTCATCCCCCTGCCTGATCTGCATCATACGATGGGGACCTTCCGGCCGAGCGACCTTGGCGGCGAAGTAAGCTGTGAATCTGTTCGCCAGTTGATCAAAGGAATTGATGGATCGCGGCGGTAATGAGATGTACCACCTGTGGGCAAGGTCGTCCAGCGTCAGTGGGAACATTCGGCATCTGGTTGCATCTGATGCCCCACACCCAGTCATATAGATTCGGAACTTGCTCAGGTGAGTCTCGGGGTCCGACCTCCCCTCGTACAAAGGTGTTTGCGGAGGAGCGATCCTACGCTGCACGGGGGCGAGCTCGATGTGGACCGCGAGCGGCTCGCTCGGCCCGGCGATCTTGTTATTGGCGCCTGCCCCAGATTCGAGGAGCGCCTTCATATCGTCGAGCTGGAGTTGCATCGCGGCTATTGCTGTAGCTTGGTCGCTCGTGATTCGGCTTCCGGAGCGGGGGCCGAGGCGATCGTGTATCGATCTCCTGACTCCGCGGTCGCCGACTTCGGTTCTTTGGTGAGGAGGATCCAGATGACTGGTCGGCCTTCTGGGAGTTGGATAAGCTGAACTACTGGTGACGGACTTGGACTCCGTCGTCTCGTGGCTGGGACCGGACTGCCCCGGTCGCCATGATGGGTCGCTTCCTAGGCGGCTGAAGACGGAGGTGTCCTGGCTTGCGAGCGCCTCTTCTTGCGAATGGGGGCCTCCTGGCGATCACTCGGTCAGTAACGCCTTGAACTTCCGTTTGGTCATGCGGCGGATGGCTGAGGGGGTTATAGCGGGCGGCGAGTTGAAAGCTCTCTGTCGCTCCCGTAGGATGGCCAAGGCCTTTTTGATCTGTTCCGCGGTTTGGAACTGATCGAGTGAGAGGCTTGGGCCGTCCCTCGGAGGCGGGATCGAGAGTCTCAGGTCGCCGTGGCCACCCTCAGTCATAGGCCGGGGCTCGGATTGAGACGGAATGAGGCGTCCGGTGGATCGGCCAGCGGCTTTCTTCGACGTGGAAGCAGAAGTCATGATTCTGAAAGCTTTCTTTGAAGAGCAGTGAGTGTCTCTTCAAGTATATGCCCCGGAGAACAGTGAGTGTTCTTCGAGACGATAGGAATAAAAATGAGGGTTAAGATCCCCTTCTTCTAACGCTAATTGTTGTTGCCCGAAATATTTATCCGAAGATAGATATTGCTGGAATGGTCGAGCAACAACAAATTGCGAGAGCACGTCCGAGGGAATGGAAATAACACAAGATTTGCCGGGTTTGTTAGGCCCGGGCTTGAATGCTCTCGCGAGATGTTATTAATAGGAATACGTATGAGTACAAATATTAATGTAAGAATGCAATTACAATGAGTGTAAAAGATTCTAGTTCTCTAGCTCTTGAGCGACGCTCTGCGTGTTCTTGTTTCTCGTTTCTGCCGACCGTCTCGGGATTGAGAGGTGCTAAGAGAGAGAAAAGCCGAGAGATAGGTGTTGCCAAGAGTGAGAAAGCCAAGTTATGAGCTCAGAAAACAGAGAGTCAGAGAGTCTGAACTGGTTGAAAAGTCGAGGGTTGTCCAAGTGTAGGCAGTCTTCTATTTATAGGAGCTGAGATGCTCTGTTTACTGACGGGCGATCGCCTTTCGTGTAATATAATAAGGGGCGATCGTCTTTATGTCACATGGGCTGCTCGCTTGAAGCTCATGGCCGTCAGCTGGCAACAGTGCTGTCCAATGAGGAGCCGGCACACGTCCTGAGTTGCTGTCACGGGCGGCCCCACTGTGCACCTTTCGGCGGGTCTGTCGGTAGGTGAAAAGATGCTGACAGGCTGTGGTCAACGATCCATGTCTTGCGGCGCCTTTTCCGGATCTGCATGTGGGACTTTGTCCGAGCTTCGGCCTTTGCCGACCAGACGGTCGTCGGCTGTGCGTGGCCCGAGGTGATCGTCATTGGCCGGGCACCAGAGTCGATCGCCAAGTGCCAAGAGACAATCGCCTTAGATGTCGATCGCTTGGCATCGGGACTCGACCTGGGACCCGAGATCGGCCAATTCTGCCTTTGTCTATTTAGGCTTCGGCTCGGTCGCCTGTCGTCTGTGCCGATCGCCTGTCGAGATGTATAATTCTTGACACAACAGATTGGTTTCTAGATTTCACCATTAAGGGAGTTTCCACCATAAGCAATCAATCTCTCTCTCTCTCTCTATATATATATATATATATTAATTATTGGAGATTAAAGAGAAGAAACTTGTTCTCAATAATCCACACAACTTACACACAAAGAGAATGTTTGTTTACTCTAAAATTCACAATTGTATTAAGCACTCAAGATATGATTACAAGGCTAGAAGTATGTCCTATTTATATTTATATAGGACTATAAAGAAGCTACTAGAATACTTTTAGGACATGCACTATATTTAATATATTAAATACATGAATCATCTAGATCCTACTGATAGACACCAAAAGACATTCATGTATTCCACTAAGATAATTCAAGAAAACTATAAATATTAAAAAATAAAGTTTTGCTTATATTATTTTAACATCTCCCTTAAGCTAAACTTTTACGCATTTTCTTCAACTACTTAAAACTCTCCAACTTGAAAGGTTTTGTAAAAATATCGGCGATTCGATCTTGTGTCTTACAATGCTTGGCAACTACTTTACTTTTTCCAACCAAATCTAAAATGAAATGATACTTGATTTTTATATGCTTGTTCTTTCCATGAAAAACTGGATTTTCGGTGAGTGCTATAGCAGAATTGCTATCACAATATATAAGTGACTCTCCTTTGAAATATGCTTGAGTTCTTGTAGCACCCATGTAATCCACAAAGATTGACAACTAGATAAGGATAGTGAAATATATACTGCCTCGGCGGTTGAGAGTCACAACTTTATGTTTATTTGACATCCATGTGATTGCACTTGACCCAATGTAGAAAATATTTCCCGAAGTACTTTTACTATCATCAGTACTTCCGTCCCTATCGTTATCACAGTATCCAAGCACCTTCGGATCATTTACCTTTTGATAAGAAATTCCATCTCCAAGTGTTCCGCGCACATACCTTAAAATTCTTTTTCCGACATCCCAATGCGTCTTCTTTGGTTGCTCCATGAACCTACTAATCAAGCTAACACCATATGTAATATCCGGACGAGTGGCTTTCGAATGGAGTTGAGGCAATGTAATTGACCCCCATCCAGATTTCAATCTTTTGATAAGGGCTCTACGCCAGGGCTTCCATAAACCGGCGAGTGTAGGACCGGCTCTTTATTTAGGTAGAAACTCCATTTCCTTTCGCAGTAGAGGTCCCAACAAAACTTCTAAACACCGTTGGATCAACATATTTAGATTTTTCATCCTTGCTTAACTTCAAGCCAACTTCAACTGGAGTGCTAATTGGCTTTGCATCTACCATTCTAAACATCTTCAACAAATCTTTTGCATAATTTTCTTGAGAGATAAATATACCATCATTATCTTGCTTTACTTCAATACAAGAAATTAATAAAGTAGATCCAAGTCAGTTATCTCAAATTCTTGCAGCATACTTCTCTTAAACTCTTTAACATCATCAAGACTATTTCCCCTAAAAATTAAATCATCCATATATAAGCCAATGATGAGAAAATTACCTTTGTTCTCCTTGATGTAAAGAGTATGCTCAAATGGACACCTCTTGAATCCCATCTTCACAAAATAATCATATATTCGACTATATCATGCACATGGGCTTGCTTAAGTCCATACAATGCCTTCTTTAACTGACAGACTTTATGTTCTTCATTCTTCTTCACATAGCCTGGAGGTTGATGAATGTACAGCTCTTCTTGTAGTATTCCATTCAAGAAAGCGGACTTAACATCTATTTGATAAACTTGCCACTTATTTTGAGCGGCCAATGGAAGTACCAATGAATTGTTTCAAGACTTGCCGCGGGAGCAAAAACTTCTTTGTAGTCAACACCATACTTTTGCTTGTAGCCTTTCACAACAAATCGTGCCTTGTATTTTTCAACTTCACCTTGTACATTCAACTTTGTCTTGTAAACCCATTTAACTTCAATGGGTTTCTTCCCTTTAGGTACTTCAACTAACTCCCATGTTTGGTTTCTTTCAATTGCATCAATCTCTTGATCCATGGCTTGTCTTTATTTGTCTTCTTTGGCGGCATCCTCAAAAGCAACCGGATCCGCATTCGCATATAAACCAAAATCAACAAATTCATCTTCTAAAGTTCTTGTTTCACCATAAATCTATGTAAGAGGCCTTGTCTTTTTAGGTATTAATTCCGAACTTGAAGATGATGAAGATGATGAGCTTGGAGGATAATTAGATGGTGGAGTAGGTGGATTGACCCTTCTTCTTCAATTGGCTCAAATGCATCATTATCAAGAAAGATACTTGTACTCTCTTTCTCATTTTTCCATTTCCATACTTCTTCTTCATTGAAAATAATGTCATGACTAATGATAGTCTTCTTCGCGATAGGATTATATAATTTGTATGCCGTCGAACTTTCACTATAGCCAACAAAGATTTATTTTGGATTTGCCATCAACTTTTTATCTCTTTTCATACGGCACATGAGAGTAACAAATTCTTCCAAAAATTCAGAAGTGAGAAACACACGGCTTGTGACCACTCCATGCTTCTTGTGGAGTCTTCAGCTCGGTTTGAGGTGTTCAAACATATACCCAAACGTTAAATTCTAAGATTCGACACTTTCAAACGTGTTCGAACCTAAGGTTCGACATTTTCAAACGTATACTCAAGCGTACCATAGTTCGGTATAGTTCGGTCCGTTTACAGCCCTACACATATGCACCTCTATCTTAGGCCATTTTTTTGCGTGAATTAAACTGAACTGAATTAGGGCTATAAACGAACCGAGTTGTTCGCGAAGAAGCTCGAGCTTAGCTCGTTAAGGACTCGGTTCGTTAAGAACTCGAGCTCGAGCTCGAACACAAAAATCTGTGCGTTAAGAAAACGAGCTCGAGGCGATCTATGAGTAAACTTGAAGTCAACCAACTTGAAGTCTTGAATAAACAGTTGTAAACATTAAATAAAAGAAAAAGAATATATGTGTAATTGAACCGGGCGGAGGGAATAAAACTTACATATTAAAGTAAAACGCAGATCATGGTATCAAATAAAACGTAGGTCATGGTATCAAATAGAAGTGAGAGAAAATAATAAAATAAAAAGAGCAATTTGAACATTTTGTATGCCAAAAATAAACTACTCCTACAAAATGTTGGATTTGCAAATATGAATCCCGGTTTTATATTATTAATTGACTACTTGCTAAAAAGCCATGTTAAGATCGGAAAAAAAGACGTCCAATATCATATATATTGAAAGATTGAGTCCTAAAATTGATTGAGAAGTATTAATGACACCAATTTTGAAGTGAAATATATGCAGATTAATCGTTAAACATTTCAAGAGGATATGGGGCCTGAGGCACTAATTGATTGAGTCCTAAAAATGATTGGGGAGTATTAATGACACCAATTTTGAAGTGAAAATATATGTAGATTAATCGTTAAACGTTTCAAGAGGATGGGGCCTGAGGCACTAATTGATTGTAGATGTTACATGGAAGAAGAATATCAATCATCATGTAGTAATTACAACAATTAAGAATCGGGCATCTATAAATTAGAGATGCTTTGCTTAATCTTCCACCACTCCTTAACCTTCCATCATAATTACTACATTCCACTTCAACATGTCCAAGCAGTTTTCACAGAACATGGGCAAAAATGTTGTAGCACCAATTGTAGCACCAAACCTCCTGTTATTTCTGGATGATCTTGATGTCGGTGTGACTGGGACCATCGTGGTGATGGTTTGCAGAATATGGGATGTCAATGCAGTGACCGGACGCTATCTCATCACAGACTTTGTAGTGCCTGATTCCAAAGTAAAACACAATTAAACTTAGTATTTGATAAATATCATTTTGGTTCTAATGTTATTTGACTGTTTTGCAGAACTCAGTATTTGATAAATAGCTTTGGTTATAATGTTGTTTGACTGTTTTGCAGGGTAGTTCAATTCACTGTACTACAAGGAACCACATAGCTCATAATTTTGTCAGGTTGAAAGAAGGGTTGACATATTCTATTAAAGACTTTGTGGTCAAGTCCAATAAGGATGAGTACCGGATTATGCAAAGGGATCCCTTCCTGCTCGAATTTGATGGAACAACAACGGCAAAGAAAGTTACTGTTAAGGATGGAGGTTTTGAGAGGTACCCTTTTGAGCTTCAAAATTTGGCAAACCTAGAAAGTACAGATAATAAGTACTTGGTTGGTAAGTTTTTTTTTTAACAATACTTTCGCTGCCTTTTGTTATTATTGTTATGCAGCCATTCTGATATGTAGATCATTACCTTACAGATGTAGCCGGTTACGTGATGAATGTGTGTAGGACTACTCAGCAGAAAACAGGCTCTCGAACACTTGATTTTTATCTGGCAAATCAAAGGTTAGTACGTTGCAGTAAAATATTTATGCGTACATATTATTTATTACGTGTATTGTTTAGCCTATACCATGGACCGCAAATCAAGTTGTAATTTTTGCACACAGCGGGCAATCAGTTCGAGTGACACTATGGGGAAGCTTGGGAGAAGTACTTATAGAGAAAAAGACAAAGCATGCTGGCATGTGCCCGATTGTCCTGACATCACTAAATGTCAAAGATTACAACAGTACGTAAGCTAAGCATTATTAGCAAATGTCATCCATAAAATAAAGTATCGAAATAACACATTACTTTTATTTTTAATCTGCCAGACAAGCCTGTCGAGCAGCTCTTCCACATTAAAGATATCTTCTCATTAAAGATAACACATTGAAGCTTTATTTCAAATGTCAGATAGGAAATGCGTTTTTAAAGATGCAAAAGTATGCAAAAATGATATCATTTCATTCAAAAAAGTAATGATAACATAAAATAATTAGTTGACATCCACATTCAAGGTTAATGTCACACAGCAGCAGCATTGGATAATTGAAAATTAAATAATAAAGCCAAATATATATTCAGAAAAATAAAAGCATTTGCAAGATTGAATACAGTTTTTTTCACCTGTACAAGGTCGTTCTACTAAATTTATGCTTCAGGAATTTTGCAACATGCTCGAGGGCTCGGCACATTATGGGAATTAAAGCAACTGCCGAGAAATAAATCATCAACCATGAACATTAAAAAGAAAAATAAAAGAAGAAAAGGTCAACTTTTTCTCCGTCAAGCAACATATAACACGGAAACAAATAATTAAGTGATAAGATGGAACTGACATTTAAGGCACAGGTGTGAAGTGACGAAATTAAGGCAGTAAACAGAGACAATAAAAATCTTTGGTAGCCAGCACGGACTGAAACCAAACTTGCAAAGCCTGCATGTTCCATGCTCTTGGTTTCTGCAGGCAACAATTCGCTGGATAAAAAAGAATAAAAAATTAAGGACATACTAAAACAAATAATAAATAAACAAGAACATTACCCCCGTGATAACAAACACAGATTACAAACTTATTGAACAAAAAGGGGGGGTTGTCGGCTGCGAAGGAAGAGATCTAGAGAGAGCTCGGTTTTACAGGAAGTTCTTGAGAGAGAGGAAGAGAATTTTCACATAGTAGTTAGAGAAGAGAACAGGGAGGATAGGGATTTAGAGAGAGAGGGAGGGTAGAGGCAGAGAGGGGGGGTTCACGCACGGGAGGAGGAGGAAAATGTTTGGTGTCGGCTGACCCATGAGTTGAAGGGTTTTTTTACCCGCGAAAAATTAGGGTTTTGCAATTTAGTCATCACGTTTTTCAGCAGCTTTCAATTTAACACCAGAAATTTTGTATACTTCAATTTAAACCCGTTTTGATTTATTATTCTTCGATTTTAACCCAGTCAGCTTCTCAACTCTTACAATTTGACCCCAGTCAACTTTAAAACCTCCAATTCAGTCCCATTTTGACCAAGACATTAAAATATTGAGCTTTCAATTAATATTAATAATTAGGCCGATTTTATGCATATATATTTTAATTTCCGTCATTATATCGTAATATTTTATAATAATTAAAATATTATTATATGTAGACTTTATCGAGGATTTACGGGCTTAGGACTGTGAGTCGAGCATCTCCATATTCAAGTCAGACAGCATCATTTATTCATGTGGGAATTTTCACTATCACTTTAATTGCTTTAATTGGATTGTATATGTGATATTCAATTCAATATGTGATATTCAATTCATGTTTAAAAATTGACGATACATGTTGTGAATCAGGCTCACCTGTATACGTGTAAAGATGCTATCTTAAGATATATGTTGTTGCGGGGACACCTGCGCAACCTCAATATTCAGATGCGTGCTCGATTCATGTTATATGTGGTATTTTGTGTATGTTTCATGTTGTTGCGGGGACACCTGCGCAACCTCAATATTCGTGTTAATCGTGCTAGATTCATGCTATACGTAATATTGTGTGTATGTATTCATGTTGAGGAAAAAATATGATAGATTATTCATTTTATGCTTTCCATGAGATTGTATATTACTGTGATAAGTGAGATTTCCACAAGCTGAAGGAGCTCACCCCACCTTTGTTGATCCCGCAGGTTAAACCAAGCCGGATGGACGAAGGAGCGATCCGAGAGGGCATATGAATGAAATTTATTAAATGATGTTTTTCTCATGTCAAATGTTTCGAAATTCTTTTGGGGAAATTTTTGTTAGAAATTAACAATTTATAATTTATTCTTCCGCCGCAAATTTTATTTCGTATCTATGACGTGTTATTGCCTTAATTAAAGGTATTTAATTTATGTCAATGTAGCGACTCGACTTTGTAGGCGAGAATTTTAAAAAGAAAATTATCTTCGTCAAATTTATCTTTTATTTATTTTCCCCAATAATTACCCCTAGAAAGTCGGGGCGTTACATAGTGATATAACTTATATTACACATATTGACACAACCTTGATAAAAGGTATATAAACATCTGCACAAACATTACATACAAAACACGTAGATATTCAACCAAAAATACAGCCGGTGCATCGCACGGGTTCGTAAAGCCTCGTGAGATTTGTAAATATGAATCCCAACTTTATATGATTTATTGACGGGAATCATTTTTCCCCTCCCCAACCTACTAATAATGGTAAAAATACTAAAATAACCTTTTTACTTATAATTGTTATTTAACGTAGTATATTTTTAATAATTAATATAGTTAATACATATTTCATAATTGTATAGTAATTATATTAATGTATTTTATTTGAACGGCTATATTTTTAAAGTAATTATTTTTATCTTTCTATTAATTTATATTAGAGTTATTATGTTTTATATTTTTGTTATCATTTTGAATCGATATTGTAACAATAATTATTTTTATTAGTCTAAAATTAATAATGACAATATTAACAGATAATGTAAAACCGAACAGAAGAAAACCAAATAAATAAAATTTGGATGCCTTTTTCAGTTTTTTATATAATTAATTAATAAATAAATAAATAAATAAAATTGAAGATAAATAAAAAAGAGGGACATTTAGGGAAAAATTAAAAGAAAAAACACGATGCGACTTTTGTAAGAAAATATTAGAAGAGGTGAAAAGTATTTCTCTTAATTGACTACTTGCTAAAAGGCCAAAATTATGGGAATTTAAAGACTTTTGTTGATATGTGTGGGGGCTTTTCTGAAAGTGTCAAAAAGTAATATACATAGAGTATTTGCATAGGCACGTATGCACCTCTATCTTAGGCTATTTTTTTTTTTTTTGCGTGAATTAAATTAAACTGAATTAGGACTGTAAAAGAACCGAGTTGTTCGCGAACAAACTCGGGCTCAGCTCGTTAAAGGCTCGGTTATGCTCGGTTCGTTAAGAACTCGAGCTCGAGCTCGAACACAAAAATCTGTACGTTAAGAAAACGAGCTCGAGCCGAGCTATGATCGTGTGCGGCTCGAGCTCGGCTCGAAATCGTTCGAGCTCGGTTCGGCTCGTTATAGCTCGAAAAAATATGTACGTATAGATTTGCTGGATTTGCAGTAAGTAGTAACATATTTATAATAACCATTACCAAATCAATCAACTTGAATTCTTGAACAAACATTTGTAAACATTAAACAACTTCCAGTACCAGTCCAAACAAAATTAAGTCTTTAAATTTAAAAGATTACATCTTATTAACGAGCTGCTCGTTAAAAGCTCGTGTGTGACTCGACTCGATATTGTTCGATAGAAGCTCGTGTGCGGCTCGATTTATTGACGAGCTCGAGCTCGAACACGATTTTTGTTCGGTAAGGAAGCTCGGCTCGGCTTGGCTCGTCAGGAAAAAAAATTAAAACTCGGCTCGGTTCGATCAAAGTTCGGCTTGGCTCGGTTCGTTTACATCCCTAAACTGAATCATATTGAATAGAACTGAATTGAATTGAAGTGGAGTTATTGAATAATAACAATAACAATGATATTAATATTAATAATAATCCTAGTGTTCCGGGAATTATTATTCCCGTGATGTGTCTTACCTAATACTGATTGTAGATACATAGATGGAAGGTTCCAGATCCTTCTAGAGGTAGTAGGATCCTATTAGATGTCTTACCTTATCTAGGAATCCTATGTATGGAAGGACTCTCATTGTAATGCCTATATAAAGGCCCCTCTATCAATGTTATGAATGAATTGATTTGTTGTCTTTTACTTTCTCCTCAAACACGTTATCAGCACGTAGCCCCCAACTGAGCAAGAAAAAAATACCCAAATTGAAATTCAAAAAAAATCTGAAACCCTACAACCCGCTCCCGCCGTCGTCTTCGCCGCGAGTTCAAGTCCTCTTTCCAGACGGCACCCCATCCTCGGGACTGATCTACACCGGTAGTCTTCCCCAGATCCCGGCTAGCTCATCTTCCTAGGGCCAACTGCCATCACCGAACCTCCGCCATACCTCTCACACCTCTGCAAATCCACCACCCGAATTCCTTTATTCATGGGTTCATGAAGCCTTAATTTGTTTTGTTCTCGCGCAGGGCTCTCGCCACGCATGATGAGCGCCTTTTACTGGTGTTGGATTCTTGTCACCATACTTGGGGAGTAGGGTCAAGGCGATCAACAGAAGGGAGGCTTAGGAGCTAAGAAAGAGTTGGAATAGTTCCCTTCCCGTTGCAGATGATTTCAGACTGGACCTGGAGTCATGGCCCGTTCACGTCCAACCCAGTTTAATTATTGTTAAGATTTCGGACCGCTCGTCCAGTCTACTCGGTCCGCGACCCAGACCCAGAAGGCCAAACCCGATTCTTTTTTTGACCCGACCTTGCCATCGACCCGCTGATCGTTTTCGCCAATGGATCGTTGCCTAAAGTCACACCCGATCTGATCGAAGCACCACCAGATTTTCCTATGGTTTTATGCATGGATATTTACTGTTTGAAAACCTAGTGCAATCGAGACAAAACCTATCAAATCGAAAAAAAAAATCGAGAGACGAGAATTTCCGCGCGTAAATTTTCTGCACAGCGCAGTCGTACTAAAATCATGTTTCCCGATTCGTTAACGGTCGGATCGGTGTGAAATTTTGGCAGCAACTTCCCAACACAAATATCTGTATATTCAACGGTGGAGATCGGATTCTGTGTAATATTGGTTACTGAATCTACTGCCGAACAGAAGCAGATTTTTACGAAGAAATTTGGAGATCCGACCTCATCCAATACCGAAGCCGCCAGCATCGCCGCGCTCGAGTCCTTTTTCGGCCGAATTATCGAGCCCAGTAGCCTTATCCGGGCGTTTCTCAACTCTCTATTTTCCTAATTCATGATTCATTTATCATTAACTTGTATGTTTATGAATCTTACATGTTTATGTTTTACGTGTATATAGGAAAATATATTGCTCATGATGATGTGCAAAATATGGAGAAAAAACCATATTTATCCCGTTCAAGGATCAAAACATATATAGGAACCAAGTACCCGTAAGACTTTATTAAAGTTCTCGTTTTTCAATTCCTCTCTTTTGGGAAATTTTCTTTTTGGGGAATTGGGTATTTGGGTTCTTTATCTCCCACGCTACTTTGCGGTGGATGAGACAATGAGAGGTGGTATCACTCTCGGATGTCGAAGTAAACTGTGTGACGGTCCTGGGGGAGTCACGGATAATTGTTGAAAGTCGATATTTGTGGTTGTTGCATACACCACATTTTGGGTGCGATTTGATGTCGCCGTTTTGTCGATTTTAAAACCAACAATTGAAAAAAATGAACATTGTCTGTAACAGTAAAGTTATGACTCGTTCATGATTAGTCACGGATTTGTGACATACAAATGGGACAAACATCGATTGCGACGGATATGTCGTGGTTAAAATCGATTTGTGACGGAATTGTCACGTTGAATTGAGCAACCACCACTTGGTCTTGACCCAATCCCATACTTGGAAAACTCCATCTTTCATCTTATTAAAATAAAATATTGCATGTGGGTGTAGACATGTATCGTCTCCTTGCAACATGATATATGAAAGAATGTACAAGTAATTCTTATGAATTTTAACATGTAAAGCAATAGCATATTGCGGTAAATACATGAATTCGTTGACCTCGATTATAGTTCGTATGACTATAGGTCCGAATACTTTTCCGAGTATTTGTAAAGGCATGTGCCTTATACATGTTTAGTCGATCTTATTGGATGGTCAAGACGAGTTGGTTATGGTATATTCATTATGTCTCATGGTTCAAAATGCTTAATTATGATGCACCGCGTTGCATTCATATAACATGGCTATTATGACGTATGCTTGCAAATTGAGAATTAAAATACTTGGTTGATTGATGCACTTTGGTGGATTTTGTCTACACTTTTGATCATGACTAGGCGCATCCTCCTTGGTATTTGTTTATGCTTTGAAAGTTCAAACGGAATAAGTGGTTTTTAAACAAATTTTAGTCAGAGCATTCCTACTTTCTCTGCAAGTCTACCAAGTTGGAGTTACCGAAAGGATCATTAGTCGAAGATAAGAAATCGAACACCCTGCTGCATTTAAACGCACATATGGCTGTCATTGCCATGTTTTTGCATCAACACTTATGCCATTGGATATGGTCTCAACCTTGGTTTCTCACTAAACTTGGAAAAAACTAAACAGCCAATTAAAATATGCACTGTGATCTGAGTTTAATGATCCGTGTGGTGCACAATATAGGGATAGAAAGATACGGAAGTCTAGTTTCCAGAACATCTGACCGTTCGTCCATAGCCTTCTTAACAAGGGAGTTATCGCTGTTTTAGTGAACAAAGGTCAAGCTGCGCGGAATTTTATTTCCAGCGATTGTGCTAACTTTTGTCCCAACCAACTTGGTTCCCATCTTGAATTTGCAAGTGGTCTTATGACACATATTTTTCAACCTCTTTTTGGCCGAATTTGCCATAGATGATGCAGTTTTTGGCATGCGTTGTACGCTAAACTATCATCTTTCAAAAGTTGAAAAACAGTTTCCTTGGGGAAGCCCAAAATACGCACCCTTATAAGAAGGTCGAGCGTGTGCATGGTAGTGTTACACCATGTTTGTGTCGTAATTTTGCTCCTTAGGCATATAACCTTGCCATGTTATGCACTCAATATGATAGATCATTTTGATCGTATCTGGTATAAAATCTCTATGGTGTTAGAGTGTTCGCTATGCTCATGTTTGTAAAATTTTGCAAGCGAAATTGAGTGCGTATTAAGCTATTTTCAAGGAACACGATATTTTTGGATTTCGGTTTATAAATCCATTGTGACTATGATGACTAAGTCATCACAATCAATGAGTGGTATAATACTCAAATTGTTGAATGTCGAATGGCGTTTTCTAGTCACATATGTTCCGTAACAATTGAACCATGTTATGACTCGATGATACATATGCCAAAGTGTATCACTCATAGCATCTCATTATGATTTGTAAGAATAAAATCTTATGCATCACTTGTATTGGACATGTGAAAGGAAGAATATTCATGAGTCAATATGGTCCGGCTTGCATCGGTTTTTGTAACCAGAAGATGTATTGGGACATTGACACATTTAGGCTTTAATAGTCCGGAATTTGGACAGTTTGATGATTCATATACCACGGTATTGTCATGGACATCATTGAACAAAGAAACTAGTTGGATCAAAGACACCAAAGTACATTGGTGGAGTCGTGAGCATGTCTCATGACCGATGATGATATTTATGTCATCCGCGTCTTGCTTTCATAAGCATGTGTGACGCCAAAGACCCCCCCGATGATCCTTCTTAGCCATGTTCATTTATTTAAGCCTATTCTTTGGCACGATTAGGAGACGACACCCTCCTATGCTAAAGAGAATAATGTAGCGACTCGCATAAGCATGGTGCTGAGTCCTCCCTTTTCACCGAGTCCTTATACATACATGATCATAAGTATTAGCACAGGTGGCTTATGATGCTATGATGGTGTTCACAAATTGTCGTACTCAAGTAATAACATTTATATGTTATGTTGTTCCTTTGACAATGATTGATAAGTTGATGAAACTCGAGTTATGGTTGTCCAACTTGCGGACCATCATTGTAAAGGTCGGTTCACCCACTTTTAGACCAAGTCTTAAAGTGAAATTTTAACGAGTACTTCCTAACATCCAAGGCTACCTTCTCACAAATTTTGGTGCCATTTGGAGACTTGGAAGGAGGTGAACCACTTAAATGAAGTTTTCACATACCACCAGCCGTCCTAACGACTAGTTCGATGTCATTTCGATCGGTTTTTGACCACAAGGTTGATGGTTTTGGAATCCTAAACACCCGTTTATACATGCTCACGAAATTTTGAGGTGTTTGGGGCTGGTGAAGGGAGTGAACTCTTCAAGAAAGCACTAGAGGTTCGATAAAACCAACGGCCTATCATCGGTTCAATCGTTTCTTTATGTTCGATCCCGGTGGTGCATGGTGGCGGTTTTGTTGGATTCTCAAGACCAGTAGCTACGGCTATGTAGCATAGGTCAACATGTCATATTCACCTATACCTATCATCATTCAAATGCTTAGTTACGAGTGTAACAATATGCATTTTGTTAAGCTGATTGTGTTAACACTGAAAACCTTTATCGTCCACATGTTCATGTGCCAAAGTGCGTAACCACAACGCATTATGACGGGTTATAAATGATGAATATGACATGCGCTTTCACTCATAGTCCGCTTAAAATGTACCTTGGCAGACGATCTCGTAAGTCACTTTGATGAGCCGCCTTCCCACGTTAGGGGAGATGCGAACGATCATGTTCGAGTAGAACGACTTGGAATTGTCGTAGTTTGTCCCTACTGTGCCTCACCAAGTTCCCTAAAGTGACGAGATTAAATACATGCTGCAAACATGTCTGCAAGGATTGTGTCCGGTTATGGACGTTCGTCACTTATAAATGGTGATATGGTAACACCACAAATTGTGGTAGATGGTTTTACTAGGCCGTGGATCTCATCGAGTATTGGGATGCCACTTGGTTCGATAAATACTCTCGCTAAGAATGTATGCGAGTTTGGTACATGAAAACTTGATCATATGATCAAATGAACTCATCCGTCTCATGTGATTCTGGATTATAGTCATCATTGGGGGACGCCTCAATGAATGCAAATCCATAAAGAGTACTCTATGAATAAAGCCGGTTCATGAGGACGTGGAATGTGAGTTTAATCAAACCATACTTCATTGAAAATCTACAACGTTGTAGCCTTGGCCTAAAATGGAAACATATGCGACTCCAGTATGGACAAAGTGATAGCCCTTTGTTGAAGTGGTACCGACACTCCAAAGATAAGACCTATCCGTATACTTTGTTAAAGCGAGTGAGAGAAAGAGTTAAACTCACCTCATGGCGCGAGGTTTCTCATGAACGCACTGGAATCGACTACGATGACACGAAACTTAGTTGTGCTATCGCAATGGATGTTATATCATCCACTATCTTTTCAGTTAGATAGTTTCCCAAAAACTGACGTGCAGCTTGTGGTTAAATCTTATCTTACTGGGGAACTAAGTTAAGTGATAAAAAAGGATCTCGTGGTGGATCAGACTCAAATCAAGTGGCTCTTGACCACGGAGCGCGTCGACAAGTGATTGTCGGGGACGCATACTAAGTATATACTTGATTTGGAAGAGATATGAAGCTTTTGCGTGTAAAACTAAGGGTTTATAGTGATGTACTCTTGTGAGACTAAGAGATTCCGCTAAATCCAAAGTTAAGAATGAAAGAATCTTGGGGTCACTTGATGATGCGTATTCATCAATCGGTTTAAGGCAATCTAAGGAACGGTTTCCCTAAGAGACGATAAAGTAATGCCTATATGATTCCCAATGATTAGTCGAAGTCATCATAAGACTTGGCTCACTTAAGTGATGATGCAGTCTTAAGAGAAAAGTACGGTATTATGTACTCATGTTTGACTCGATGTACTTATTCGTAATAATCCGGTAAAGCCACTGTGATGATGGCCTAGGATGCGCTCACGCAATGTCTGTGATTGACAAGAAGCTTGAAGCTCGCTCTATCTCGATAAAAAGGACACTTGAAAATTGATACCCGAATCTGCCCAGAATGTGTTGGTCTATCTCCCATATGACCTACATGGCAGCTCACTTGATGGAAAATGGTGAAATTAGTACCATTGGAAAGGTTTGTGTCTACTTTCCAAGGAAACCAACCATTTGATCACATCCATCATGTTGAGTGATATATGACTATTGTTGCAAAGTAGGACAGGATGTGTCCGGTAATTTGCTGAGTCAACTTCGATAGAGCTTTGTGATCTGCTCAGGTCGATCTAGGTTACGATCGTATGTGAATGAAAAGCTATGGGTGTCTAGTTTTCATAAGTTCTTACAGTCTCGTTGATACCTATTGAATCGAAGAAGTTATGACTGATTTGGTGCATAGAGGTCAAGACTTTGGAAAACTTGATAAGTCTTTAGTGACTCTGCACTTTGGATGTGTCGCGCTCTTTTTATCCTTAGACCAAGGTTTGTTTTTCCCATTGGGTTTTCACTTGGTAAGGTTTTTAACGAGGCGACCTATGAGAACATCCAGACAATGATGCGTTGTACTTCTGTTCAACTTAGACCAAGAGGTATTTTTCCCACTGGGTTTTTCCTTGGTATAGTTGTGAGGGCAACTTGGCATCTGACTCCTATGATTTGAGGTACTCATCAGGGGGAGTCGTTATGTATACATCAAGGGGAGTATACATGACATGTTATGTTGGTGCGTTGCAATCTTTTCCTCATCAAGCCTTTATTTTTCCCATGGGTTTTGTTTTGGCTTGGAATAGGTCTTTACGAAGGCAACATCTTCTGCACCATTGTTGTATTAGTGCTCGACACAGGGGGAGTGTTCCGGGAATTATTATTCCCGTGATGTGTCTTACCTAATACTGATTGTAGATACATAGATGGAAGGTTCCAGATCCTTCTAGAGGTAGTAGGATCCTATTAGATGTCTTACCTTATCTAGGAATCCTATGTATGGAAGGACTCTCATTGTAATGCCTATATAAAGGCCCCTCTATCAATGTTATGAATGAATTGATTTGCTGTCTTTTACTTTCTCCTCAAACACCTAGTAATTATAGTATTAGAAAATAATATATATAACAATAATAATTATTTGTATTGCCATAATAATACCAAATTAAAAAATTATAATAATAATCATATATAATTTAATTTGATAATATAAATAATAATAATTGTAATAATAGTAATTAATAATATTGATTGTAAGATGAATCGGACTGAATTGAGCTGAATTGAACTGAATTGAACTGAACTGAACTGAATTGCGTTGAAATAAACTAAATCTGTAATATCCATACTTTTCTATTTTTAGTAATTTCCATTATGGTGTATTTTTCCGTTTTTAGCGATTCTCTTGTAACTCTTTCGACATTTTGAGAATGTTTAATTCTGCGAATTTTGGCATCCGAGCATGTTTCGGAACTGTTTTACTCGATTTTGTCTTTTAATAATTTTTCCGCTTGTTGGTTCATTTTGTGAGATTGTTGTGCGAAACTGTCGTTTCGGGTTTTGTGCGAGTTCGTTTAATGTTGTTAGACATGTGGTGAGCTTCGGCACGGTTGTTCGTTTCCATATCGTGGTTTTCGGTAATTTCGGGTCGTTTTGTAATTTCCTAAAAGTTTAGGGCAATTACTTTCGTTGTCGTATTCCGAACCTTCCGGTAGACTGGATCGTATTTTCTTTTAGCACTTAAGTTCGTTGCTTCGAACTCCTTGTAATGTTGTCTGCATGTTTCATTAATCGTCGCATTTCGGTATTCGTATCAATTTCTGCACAGCTGTTGGACAACTGTGATCCTGACATGGGAAACTCTTACGTACGTTATTTGCAGCGCATAACGTACGTTATGCAGTATACCTAACATACGTTAGCCCTTTTCGTAGCGTACGTTAGGGCCTTCAGGGAATCGGGCAGAGGGCTCTGCCAGTCCCTTACGTGCGTAAAGGAGGGGGTATTACGTACGTTAAGGGGTTAACGTACGTTAATGCTTCATGCATTACGTACGTTAGCATGTGCGGGTTTAAATACCCAGGAGTTGATTGAGATCGTCCATTTTTCTTCTTTCTTCCTCTCCTCCGCGACTTGGGCGATTCTTAGGCGATTTTGGAGCGATTTTAAGTCTTCAATCATTCAAGTTATCATCTTCCTTAGAGTTTTCTTCGTCTTTGAATCGAGGTAATTTTCTAGAACCCTAAATTTTCCGGGATTTGGGGGTTTCTTCGTAATTTCTCCGGTTTGGTTGTAGTTATGGTGGAATTGTGTTGCGTATAAATCATCTACTTTTGATACATGTTTTTCCTACAAGACTATTAGTGTATTCTTGGAATTGTTGAGAATCGAGAGGGTTTGGTTGCGATCCACCCTCGTTGGGTATATTGTTGGATTATGTGTATCGTAGGTGGGGTTTTCGGGCGTATTTCAATGTTAAATTCCAGTTGTGGTGTTGTTGATTGTCTTTTTACGAATCGTCTGTAACACCCCCAAGACATTCAGGGCATATTACAGCGCCGTGGACCCCACACTGTGGAATCCACCAGGCTAACGTACCAAACATGACATACGACAACGACAAACCATCATAAACAAAACGACAAGCTAAATAAAAGACTATAACCGACAAATAAAATTCTGACATCAAATCCATTTCCCAAACGGGGACACGACAGTACAAGTTTAAATAGGAAGTACTCGAGTACTTAAACCAATTTTATAATACATAATCCCAAAATCAGACATCAATAATAACCGTCGGACATAACATCGAAAATCAATTACTGGACAATATCATGCTTGCCCATCATCCTCATACAGCTCGAGTGCTCGCTTGTCCCCACGATCAGTACCTGAAATACAAAAAGTATTTCCCCCATTTAAGGGGTTAGCGACAACTGCTAGTGCAAGTACAATCCATTTGAACTACATTCTAATCAGATGAATATATGCGCCAAAAAGTCATTTTAGAAACATTTTATATTCCGGAATATTTATGATGTATAAACACAAAACACATTATCTCCAACAAATTATAATTCAAAGTTAACCGTTGGCACGAGACTCACGACCACCGTACCCCGCAGAGCCCCGTCGGACATCCCTGGGTGGCTAACCACAGTTCACGATACGCACACTCACGGCAATACGTATCCCTAGAGGCCCCGTAGGACCGTCCCTAGGTGAACATACACATATCCATCCACAACAACCACGATACAGCCATAATTCAAATACTAGAACATGTAAACAAATGTAAAGTACTTGCCTTTGTGACATCTTCGAAGAATCGGAAGTGAAAAACGACTACGGATGATCCGAGTGGAAGACGACGGTTCCTAACGAAGAATTAACATAACTCAGTCCCAACGGACATCAATAAACGAAAGGAATACTCCCATAACCCCGATTACAATTCACGGCAATAGACGTTCAATCGATATGGGCGAGGGTTTACGCAAAATCTCCCTGTATTGATAGTTCACGGATTAAAATCAAGGAAATTGGATTGAGAATCGTACAATAACAACAATCGGTAAGAAATTTCGCAACATACATGAACAATTCGGAATCAATCACGAAAAGCCCGAAAACCCCCCAAATTATACAAGTTAGGGTTCCTGAAGAAAATACCTCGGATTCGGATGATGGAGGATGATTATGCTGATGGTGATATGCTACTACGATTCTATGGTGATGGAACACGAAAAATTCTTCGATCAAAACTGAAGAAATCGCCTCTGGAGTCGCACCGTGAAGAAAAAAACGAGAGAAGGATAGGAAATGAGGTATTAGACCTCTGCCCGCTGTTTTAAAACAGCGGGCTGTTACGGCCGTAATAGGGGACACTTACGGCCGTAACATGGCCAACTTGCGGCCGTAACTTCTGGGAGTTACGGCCGTAACACCCCTTCTGGACAGCATTACTGGCAGCTGCTGTCCAAACGATTCTGGACGACCCCGAAACCCGGACCTGCTATCGAACCAAAAATACGACTACGAAGAATATTCGATGACGAGTCTAACCATCACAAGAAAACATCAATCCGACTACCCGGGAATCCGAAATACGACAACGAGTATGAAATTCCCTAAACTTATAGGAAATTACGAAAATGGCCCAAGTGCCCGAAAATTACGAAACGACGTCGGATTTACAAACCGAAAGTTTCAACATGACCAACTCAACCATACGAACTTGTACAAGCCAAGAAACAACGAAAACGAACGAGTTTAACGAGAATCGAACGTTCATACGGCAAAACATGCCATAAAACGAAATTACGTGAAAACATCATCAAAACTCGTCCAAACGGAAAAACTCCAAGAACAAAGTAGATTCGAAATATCGAAACGGTTACAAGCGAGTCGATAAAAATAGACATACACCAAAAATGGAAACTGCTAAAAATGGAAAAATTACGAATATTACATTCTCCCCCTCTAAAATAAAGTTTCGTCCCGAAACTTAAGAATCAAAAAGCTCGGGGTGCCTCGAACGCATATCCTCCTCTAACTCCCAAGTCGCTTCTTCTACTCCGTGTGTCGACCATTGCACCTTAACCAAAGGAATGGTTTTGTGCCTTAACTGTTTGTCTCGACGCTCCAAAATCTTAAGGGGCCTCTCCTCGAACGTAACACCCTTCTCGATCTCCACGTCTCTAAAATCAATAATGTGGGATGGGTCCGGAACATACTTCCTCAGCTGGGAGACGTGAAATACGCTATGAACATGACTCAGCGATGGAGGTAAAGCTAAACGGTATGCCAACTCACTGACTCTCTCCAATATCTCGAAGGGCCCAATATACCTCGGACTGAGCTTCCCCTTTTTCCCAAAACGGAAAACTCCCTTCGTCGGGGATACCCTCAACAGAACATGATCTCCCACCTCGAACTCCAAGGGTCGACGCCTAACATCCGCATAAGACTTTTGTCGACTCTGAGCGGCCAACATCCTCTTTCTAATCAATTCAACTTTCTCCTTTGTCTCCAATACAAGGTCTGGCTTGGTACCGACTAGATCGTACGGCTCATCCCAACATATCGGCGATCGGCAATGTCGTCCATAAAGTGCCTCATATGGTGCCATCTTAATCGATGCGTGCCAGCTATTATTATAAGTAAACTCAATCAAGGCCAGATGTTCCTCCCACTACTACTCGATCCTAACGCACACGCGCGCAACAAATCCTCGAACGTCTGAATGGTACGTTCGGACTGCCCATCGGTCTGGGGATGGAACAAAGTGCTCAAACGTAACTGTGTCCCCAATGCCTTATGTACCGCCTGCCAAAAATGCGATACAAATCGGCCATCTCTATCTGAAATAATGGTCCTCGGTGTACCATAAAGTCTCACTATCTGCGCGATAAAAATACGAGCCAACTTTTCTGGACCCCAAGTATCCTTGATGCCCAGAAAATGTGCCGACTTAGTCAGTCGGTCTACAATCACCCACACCATATTCATACCAGTCTTCGTCCTCGGCAAACTCGTAACAAAATCCATAGAGATATCCTCCCACTTCCACTCCGGGATGGGAAGTGGTTTCAACAACCCGGCTGGCCGCTGATGCTCAATCTTGACTTGCTGACAAGTCAAACACTTAGCCACAAACTGAACTACCTCTTTCTTCATATCGTTCCACCAGAAATTTTTCCTCAGATCTTTATACATTTTACTCGAGCCCGGATGGACTGAGTAAGGTGATGCATGAGCCTCTCGCACAATACTCTGTCTCAATTCTGAGTCGTTCGGAACACATAACCGACCTCGGAATCTCAACACTCCGTCCTCATGAATAACAAATCCCGGGGCTTTCCCCTTCCCTACACTCTCTCGAAGCTGAATAAACATCGGGTCCTCTAACTGTCCCGACTTAATGTCAGACCAGAGATGAAGAAATCTCAAGAGTACGCAACTGCCCGGAACTCTCTGGTAGTACAACCTCAATGCTCAACCTCATAAACTCTCGCTGAAGTCCCGACTGGGCCGTAAGTAGCTCAAGCGTCCGAAGTGCTACCGATTTCCGGCTCAAGGCATGTGCCACCACATTTGCCTTACCCGGATGATATAGAATCTCGAGGTCGTAGTCCTTAATAAACTCCAACCATCTCCTCTGTCTCATATTAAGCTCTTTCTGGGTGAAAATGTACTTTAGGCTCTTGTGATCGGTGAAAATCTGACACGACGAGCCATACAAGTAATGACGCCAAATCTTCAACGCAGAAACAACTGCGGCTAACTCAAGATCGTGCGTAGGGTAATTCAATTTGTACGGTTTCAACTGACGGGAAGCATAGGCAATCGTCCTCCCGTGCTGCATAAGTACGCATCCGAGCCCTTGGCCCGAAGCATCACTATAAACTGAGAAACCATCATTACCATTCGGTAAAGCCAAAACGGGAGCGGTCGTCAACCGCTTCTTCAACTCCTCAAAACTATTCTGCCTCTCATCGGTCCACACAAACTTCTCTGACTTCTGCAACAACTGAGTCAGCGGTCGAGCGAGCTTAGAGAACCCCTCGACGAATCTGCGGTAATACCCGGATAATCCCAGAAAACTGCGGACCTCCTTCACGTTCTTGGGCGGCGCCCAATCCAACACTGCCTCTACCTTATGTGGGTCCACACGAACACCCTCGGCCGAGATCACATGACCGAGAAACATAACCTCCCGTAACCAAAACTCGCACTTTGAGAACTTCACAAAAAGATGCTGAGTTCTCAAAATATCTAATACGATATGCAAATGACAGGCGTGCTACTCCTCGCTCCTCGAGTAAATCAGGATGTCATCGATAAAAACGACTACACACTTATCGAGGTACTCGATAAAGACTTTGTTCATAAGCTGCATGAACACGGCTGGCGCGTTGGTTAGCCCAAAAGGCATAACCACAAACTCGTAGTGACCGTATCTCGTCCGGAAGGCCGTCTTCGGAATGTCGGTATCCTTCACTCGGAGTTGATAATACCCCGATCTCAAATCAATCTTCGAAAACACAGTTGCCCCTTGCAACTGATCAAACAAATCATCAATCCTCGGGAGCAGATACTTGTTATTTATGGTCACTTTGTTCAACTCTCGGTAGTCGATACACAAACGAAGTGACCCATCCTTCTTCTTCACAAACAGGACCGGTGCACCCCAAGGTGAAACACTCGGTCGAATATACCCCAAGTCTAGCAACTCTCCCAAATGTTTCTTCAACTCAAGCATCTCGGCAGGCGCCATACGGTATGGCGTCTTAGAAATCGGTGCTGCACCCGGCTCTAAATCGACGGTAAACTCGACTTCTCGATCTGGCGGCAAACCTGGCAACTCGTCTGGAAAAACATCAGGATACTCACACATTACCGGAATAGACGAGAGCTCGACTCCCCCTTCCTCCGATCTCAAAGCGTAACACCAATAGCCCGTGCAACCTCCTCGAAGCAGTCTCTCGACCCTCAAGGCGCTGATCAGTAACCTCTGGCTACTCCGCTTACGCCCCACAAAAGAATGCTCGGTACCGTCAGAGGCTAACATCGAAATGGTTCTCGTTCTATAATTCATGATCGCCCCATGACGGTCCAGCTAATCCTCACCCAGAATCAAATCCTCATCTCTAATATCTACCGCGATCAGATTAGAAGGCCAATCTCTCCCCGCGATACTCACAGAAAAATCTCTAATCTCACGGTCCCCCACGATGCTATCCCCGCTAGGAAGTTTAACAACAAAAGGCTCACAAGCAACAAGGCAATCAACATGCAGATGACGCACACAATCCATAGATATAAAAGAATGCGTAGCACCGGAATCGAACAATACGGAAACAGGATGATCAAGGATGTGGACGGTACCTGTAGCCACCGTCGCGTCAGGATCTCCTGCTCGTCTCATCTCGTACACTCGGGCGGAATGCCCGCACTAGAAGCTCCCCCTCTAGAAGGCCGACCACGACCTCGACCTCTACCAAAACTCTCGGGCCGAGGAACCTGCTTCGGTGCCTGATTCACACTCGGCTCTCCCGCAGCTGGGGCTGATATCTGAGTAACTGGAGCCCGAGCTGCATCCGTACAAAACTTAGCACGATGACCCATCCTACCACATGCAAGACACTGAATCGGAGGCCTATCACACTCACTCATCATGTGGCCCGGACGACTACAGTTGAAGCACGTAGGACCACGAACGGAACCAGCAGGAGCAGACCTAGAACCGTTTCCTCGACCAACTGATGGCGACTGACCCCCGATGACTCGCGAACCAGACTGAGTCTTCGGATACCCTCCTGACTTGCCTCCCGAAAACTGACCGGCGGTTTTATGTTTCTTTCCTTCGGTTGCCGTCTCTGTCGCAGAAAACGACATCTCATAAGCCATCGCCTTATTCTGATATTCTTTCAAAGTCGTGCACCCCAGACCAGACATGTAGTGGCGCACCCTCAGTTTCATCCGCATATCAAAGTGGCGGATCTTATCAAGCTCATCTCGGACTTGGTTCCTCACATAATGCAGCTGTTGATTGTAGTCCTTGATAGCTTGAGAAATAGGAACGTCTTGGGGCTTAGCCTCAAAGAAGGCTCGGATACTCCCCTCTTTCACTGGCCAAGGACAGAATTCATCTTCCATCAGATCTCGAAACTCTGCCCACGTAGCTGCCCGGTCACGCGGTTTCACCGCTTGCCACCACGTTGCTGCCTCCTTGGCGAGGAAGTACTGAGCAATGGGTACTTTCCTCTCTCTAACAATTAGCGACCTCAAATACTTTCTCCATCTCGAATAGCCAATTCTCCCAACCGGAAGGGTGGAAGCACCATCAAACCGTGGAGGACGCATACGAATCACGTCCTGAAGCAACTTATCATTGCCGGATCCGGTAGGCGGAATCGGGTTGGCATTAGCTTGGCCGACTAGAACGGCTGAGTCGATGGCGTCATCTGGTTCGCTACTTGCTGCAAAATGTTGGCCACTCCAACATTCTCATGTGCATTACCGGAGCTAGCAGACTGATCCTGCTGACCTCCGGAACTAGGGGGAACACTGTTCGACAAAGAGGGCATCGCCGAGTCAGTTCCCGAGTGATCGGACATGGCCGCCCCACCGGCTGCGCCACGTCCCCTACCGCGTCCGCGACCGCGTCCGCGTCCTCTACCAACAGGAATTCTGAAGAAGTAATGGGTAAGTACAATTCAAACGCAAAACGCAAAAAGATACCAAGACAGGAATAGAACATAACGATGAAATGAGTCAAGTTAGGAAAAGATACCAGCACCGGCGTACTGAGATGATGGCATAGCAGTGATACTGTCCCAAAAACGACACTTAACTAGACCCAAATAACCGACAGCCTAGGTATCCATAAACCTAAGCTCTGATACCATATTCTGTAACACCCCCAAGACATTCAGGGCATATTACAGCGCCGTGGACCCCACACTGTGGAATCCACCAGGCTAACGTACCAAACATGACATACGACAAAGACAAACCATCATAAACAAAACGACAAGCTAAATAAAAGACTATAACCGACAAATAAAATTCTGACATCAAATCCATTTCCCAAACGGGGACACGACAGTACAAGTTTAAATAGGAAGTACTCGAGTACTTAAACCAATTTTATAATACATAATCCCAAAATCAGACATCAATAATAACCGTCGGACATAACACCGAAAATCAATTACTGGACAATATCATGCTTGCCCATCATCCTCATACATTTCAGTGCTCGCTTGTCCCCACGATCAGTACCTGAAATACAAAAAGTATTTCCCCCATTTAAGGGGTTAGCGACAACTGCTAGTGCAAGTACAATCCATTTGAACTACATTCTAATCAGATGAATATATGCGCCAAAAAGTCATTTTAGAAACATTTTATATTCCGGAATATTTATGATGTATAAACACAAAACACATTATCTCCAACAAATCATAATTCAAAGTTAACCGTTGGCACGAGACTCACGGCCACCGTACCCCGCAGAGCCCCATCGGACATCCCTGGGTCGCTAACCACAGTTCACGATACGCACACTCACGGCAATACGTATCCCTAGAGGCCCCGTCGGACCGTCCCTAGGTGAAAATACACATATCCATCCACAACAACCACGATACAACCATAATTCAAATACTAGAACATGTAAACAAATGTAAAGTACTTGCCTTTGTGACATCTTCGAAGAATCGGAAGTGAAAAACGACTACGGATGATCCGAGTGGAAGACGACGGTTCCTAACGAAGAATTAACATAACTCAGTCCCAACGGACATCAATAAACGAAAGGAATACTCCCATAACCCCGATTACAATTCACGGCAATAGACGTTCAATCGATACGGGCGAGGATTTACGCAAAATCTCCCCGTATTGATAGTTCACGGATTAAAATCAAGGAAATTGGATTGAGAATCGTCCAATAACAACAATCGGTAAGAAGTTTCGCAACATACATGAACAATTCAGAATCAATCACGAAAAACCCGAAAAAAACCCAAATTATACAAGTTAGGGTTCCTGAAGAAAATACCTCGGATTCGGATGATGGAGGATGATTATGCTGATGGTGATATGCTACTACGATTCTATGGTGATGGAACACGAAAAATTCTTCGATCAAAACTGAAGAAATCGCCTTTGGAGTCGCACCGTGAAGAAAAAAACGAGAGAAGGATAGGAAATGAGGTATTAGACCTTTGCCCGCTGTTTTAAAACAGCGGGCTGTTATGGCCGTAACAGGGGACACTTACGGCCGTAACATGGCCAACTTACGGCCGTAACTTCTGGGTGTTAAGGCCGTAACACCCCTTCTGGACAGCAGTACTGGCAGCTGCTGTCCAAACGATTCCGGACGACCCCGAAACTCGGACCTGCTATCGAACCAAAAATACGACTACGAAGAATATTCGATGACGAGTCTAACCATCACAAGAAAACATCAATCCGACTACCCGGGAATCTGAAATACGACAACGAGTATGAAATTCCCTAAACTTATAGGAAATTACGAAAATGGCCCAAGTGCCCGAAAATTACGAAACGACGTCGGATTTACAAACCGAAAGTTTCAACATGACCAACTCAACCATACGAACTTGTACAAGCCAAGAAACAACGAAAACGAACGAGTTTAACGAGAATCGAACGTTCATACGGCAAAACATGCCATAAAACAAAATTACGTGAAAACATCATCAAAACTCGTCCAAACGGAAAAACTCCAAGAACAAAGTAGATTCGAAATATCGAAACGGTTACAAGCGAGTCGATAAAAATAGACATACACCAAAAATGGAAACTGCTAAAAATGGAAAAATTACGGATATTACATCGTCTAGGTTCGAAGCTACCGAGTTCCTTCAACGGTGGTTGTTTACCGTATCAAAACAAACCGTCATGTCTCAAACGCAAGTAATCCTTTCGAATTTACAATCTTAAATGTGCAAAGTGATGTATTTGAGTGTTAGAGTGTTTATGTTCACCCCGGGAGGGTCCGACGAGGCCTCGGAGGGATCCATCATGGTTGGGTCCACGAACTTTTGGGTTAACCACTCCGGGAGGGTCTATCGGGGCCTCAGAGGAATTTGTGCATGGTCGGGTCCATGGTTAATCTGGAGGATTTGTATTTTTTGTGGTATATTATAGATTTTGCATTTCCGAAAATCATTATCTAATTGCTTTCGAAACTATTGATGCATGTGCTTTGATATTGTAACATGTAAGAGTTCGTTTGTATTACTTGCACTAGCTATTCCACGGTTAACCCCATTTTGGGGGAAATACATTTCATGTATTTCAGGTACGAAGAATGCAACTGGACGAGTGCCGGGGCAGTACGAGGATGAAGGCCAAGCATGATACTATGAAGTTGTTGTCGTATTTATTTTCTTTGACTCTGGTTATTGAGATTTTGGGTTTTTGTCACAAACTGTTAGTTGGTACTCGAGTACTATAGGGGGTTGTTTTTCTGCTGTCAGTTATGTAAACTTGTTGTTTATTGTGGTTTTAAATGTTGTCGTTTGAATTTCATCGGTTAACCCGATAAATGATTGATGGTTTTGATGTTCTTTGTTATGGATTTCGTACAAACTTATCCTTGTGAGTTCCAGATGGGATTCACGGCACTGTGACATATCCCGAATATCTTGGGGGTGTAACAGAATATGGTATCAGAGCCTAGGTTTATGGATACCTTGGGGGTGTAACTGAATATGGTATCAGAGCCTAGGTTTATGAATACGGTCACCATGACGGTTATTTTCTGAATTGTACTAATATGACCGGTACTCGTAAGAATGGACTGACTCAATCCGAATCGAATGGACCAGCCCGAATCAATCGAATCAAAATCAAAATAAGTCCAAAAGAACAGGGCTTAAATCAAGAAAGAGATTATAATAATATATTAGTCCATCTGTCCCACACAAAGCTTGATAAAGGATGTATATTTGGTGTATTTCAGGTAATGGTTGCTGTAAGTAATAATATTAAATATATGGTGGAGATCAAAAAGTAAAAGATATTGATAGCGAATGTGCAATAGAGATTAAAAAGTAAATGTGATTATGTGATTTAATTATATAAATGTGAGAAATTTGAAGTTTCTAAAAAAACAAAAAAAAAGAATATATGTGTAAAATTTTGAACCTGGCAAAGGGAATAAAACTTACATATTAAAGTAAAACGCAGGTCATGGTATCAAATAAAACATAGGTCATTGTATCAAATAGAAGTGAGAGAAAATAATAAAATAAAAGAGCTAATTTGAACATTTTGTATGCCAAAAATAAACTACTACAAATTGTTGGATTTGCAAATATGAATCCCGGATTTATATTATTAATTGACTACTTGCTAAAAGGCCATGTTAAGATCGGAAAAACGACGTCCAATATGGGATTTGTAAATATGAATCCCTGTTTGAGGAGAAAGTAAAAGACAACAAATCAATTCCTTCATAACACTGATAGAGGGGCCTTTATATAGGCATTACAATGAGAGTCCTTCCATACATAGGATTCCTAGATAAGGTAAGACATCTAATAGGATCCTACTACCTCTAGAAGGATCTAGAACCTTCCATCTATGTATCTACAATCAGTATTAGGTAAGACACATCACGGGAATAATAATTCCTAACACTCCACAGTGTCGAGCACTAATACAACAATGGTGCGTAAGATGTTGCCTTCGTAAAACCTATTCCAAGCCAAAACAAAACCCCATGGGAAAAATAAAGGCTTGATGAGGAAAAGATTGCAACGCACCAACATAACATGTCATGTATACTCCCTTGATGTATACATAACGACTCCCGATGAGTACCTCAAATCATAGGAGTCGGATGCCAAGTTGTCCTCACAACTATACCAAGGAAAAACCTGGGAAAAATACCTCTTGGTCTAAGTTGAACAGAAGTACAACGCATCATTGTCTGGATGTTCTCATAGGTCGCCTCGTTAAAAACCTTACCAAGTGAAAACCCAATGGGAAAAACAAACCTTGGTCTAAGGACAAAAAGAGCGCGACACATCCAAAGTGCAGAGTCACTAAAGACTTATCAAGTTTTCCAAAGTCTTGACCTCTATGCACCAAATCAGTCATAACTTCTTCGATTCAATAGGTATCAACGAGACTGTAAGAACTTATGAAAACTAGACACCCATAGATTTTCATTCACATACAGTACGTAACCTAGATCGACCTGAGCAGATCACAAAGCTCTATCGAAGTTGACTCAGCAAATTACCGGACATATCCTGTCCTACTTTGTAACAATAGTCATATGTCACTCAACATGATGGATGTGATCAAATGGTTGGTTTCCTTGGAAAGTAGACACAAACCTTTCCAATGGCACCAATTTCACCATTTTCCATCAAGTGAGCTGCCCTTTGGGTCATATGGAAGATAGACCAACACATTCTGGGCAGATTCGGGTATCAGTTTTCAAGTGTCCTTTTTATCGAGATAGAGCGAGCTTCAAGCTTCTTGTCAATCACAGACATTGCATGAGTGCATCCTAGGCCATCATCACAGTGGCTTTACCGGATTATTACGAATGAGTGCATCGAGTCAAACATGAGTACATAATACCGTACTTTTCTCTTAAGACTGCATCATCACTTAAGTGAGCCAAGTCTTATGATGACTTCGACTAATCATTGGGAATCATATAGGCATTACTTTATCGTCTCTTAGGGAAACCGTCCCTTAGATTGCCTTAAACCGATTGATGAATACGCATCATCAAGTGTCCCCAAGATTCTTTCATTTTTAACTTTGGATTTAGCGGAATCTCTTAGTCTCACAAGAGTACATCACTATAAACCCTTAGTTTTACACGCAAAAGCTTCATATCTCTTCCAAATCAAGTATATACTTAGTATGCGTCCCCGACAATCACTTGTCGTCGCACTCCGTGGTCAGGAGCCACTTGATTTGAGTCTGATCCACCACGAGATCCTTTTTATCACTTAACTTAGTTCCCCACTAAGATAAGATTTAACCACAAGCTGCACGTCAGTTTTTGGGAAACTATCTAACTGAAAAGATAGTGGATGATATAACATCCATTGCGATAGCACAACTAAGTTTCGTGTCATCGTAGTCGATTCCAGTGCGTTCATGAGAAACCTCGCGCCATGAGGTGAGTTTAACTCTTTTTCTCACTCGCTTTAACAAAGTATACGGATAGGTCTTATCTTTGGAGTGTCGGTACCACTTCAACAAAGGGCTATCACTTTGTCCATACTGGAGTCGCATATGTTTCCATTTTAGGCCAAGGCTACAACGTTGTAGATTTTCAACGAAGTATGGTTCGATTAAACTCACATTCCACGTCCTCATGAACCGGCTTTATTCATAGAGTACTCTTTATGGATTGGCATTCATTGAGGCGTCCCCCAATGATGACTATAATCCAGAATCACATGAGACAGATGAGTTCATTTGATCATATGATCAAGTTTTCATGTACCAAACTCGCATACATTCTTAGCGAGAGTATTTATCGAACCAAGTGGCATCCCAATACTCGATGAGATCCACGGCCTAGTAACACCATCTACCACAATTTGTGGTGTTACCATATCACCATTTATAGGTGACGAACGTCCATAACCGGACACAATCCTTGCAGACATGTTTGCAGCATGTATTTAATCTCGTCACTTTAGGGAACTTGGTGAGGCACAGTAGGGACAAACTACGACAATTCCAAGTCGTTCTACTCGAACATGATCGTTCGCATCTCCCCCTAACGACGGGAAGACTTGCTCATCAAAGTGACTTACGAGATCGTCTGCCAAGGTACATTTTAAGTGGACTATGAGTGAAAGCGCATGTCATATTCATCATTTATAACCCGTCATAATGCGTTGTGGTGACGCACTTTGGCACATGAACATGTGGACGATAAAGGTTTTCAGTGTTAACACAATCCAGTTAACAAAATGCATATTGTTACACTCGTAACTAAGCATTTGAATGATGATAGGTATAGGTGAATATGACATGTTGACCTATGCTACATAGCCGTAGCTACTGGTCTTGAGAATTCAACAAAACCGCCACCATGCACCACCGGGATCGAACATAAAGAAACGATTGAACCGATGATAGGCCGTTGGTTTTATCGAACCTCTAGTGCTTTCTTGAAGAGTTCACTCCCTTCACCAGCCCCAAACACCTCAAAATTTTCGTGAGCATGTATAAACGGGTGTTTAGGATTCCAAAACCATCAACCTTGTGGTTAAAAACCGATCGAAATGACATCGAACTAGTTGTTGGGGCGGCTGGTGGTATGTGAAAACTTCATTTAAGTGGTTCACCTCCTTCCAAGTCTCCAAATGGCACCAAAATTTGTAAGAAGGTAGCCTTGGATGTTAGGAAGTACTCGTTAAAATTTCACTTTAAGACTTGGTCTAAAAAGTGGGTGAACCGACCTTTACAATGACTGGTCCGCAAGTTGGACAACCATAACTCAGGTTTCATCAACTTATCAATCATTGTCAAAGGAACCACATAACATGTAAATGTTATTACTTGAGTACGACCATTTGTGAACACCATCATATCATCATAAGCCACCCAGGCTAATACTTATGATCATGTATGTATAAGGACTCGGTGAAAAGGGAGGACTCAGCACCATGCTTATGCGAGTCGCTACATTATTCTCTTTAGCATAGGAGGGTGTCGTCTCCTAATCGTGCCAAAGAATAGGCTTAAATAAATGAACATGGCTAAGAAGGATCATCGGGGGGGTCTTTGGCGTCACACATGCTTATGAAAGCAAGACGCGGATGACATAAATATCATCATCGGTCATGAGCCCTGCTCACGACTCCACCAATATACTTTGGTGTCTTTGATCCAACTAGTTTCTTTGTTCAATGATGTCCATGACAATACCGTGGTATATGGATCATCAAATTGTCCAAACTCCGGACTATTAAAGCCTAAATGTGTCAATGTCCCAATACATCTTCTGGTTACAAAAACCGATGCAAGCCGGACCATATTGACTCATGAATATTCTTCCTTTTCACATATCCAATACAAGTAATGCATAAGATTTTATTTCTCACAAATCACAATGAGATGCTATGAGTGATACACTTTGGCATATATATCATCGAGTCATAACATGGTTCAATTGTTACGGAACATATGTGACTAGAAAACGCCATTCGGCATTCAACAACTTGAGCATCATACCGCTCATTGATTGTGATGACCTACTCATCATAGTCACAATGGATTTATAAACCGAAATCCAAAAATATCATGTTCCTTGAAAATAGCTTAATACGCACTCAATTTCGCTTGCAAAATTTTATAATCATGAGCATAGCGAATACTCTAACAACATAGAGATTTTATGTTTGATATGATCAAAATGATCTATCATATTGAGTGCATAACATGGCAAGGTTATATGCCTAAGGGACAAAATTACGACACAAGCATGGTGTAACACTACCATGCACACGCTCGACCTTCTTATAAGGGTGCGTATTTTGGGCTTCCCCAAGGAAACTGTTTTTCAACATTTGAAAGATGATAGTTTAGCGTATAACGCATACCAAAAACTGCATCATCTATGGCAAATTCGGCCAGAAAGAGGTTGAAAAATATGTGTCGTAAGACCACTTGCAAATTCAAGATGGGAACCAAGTTGGTTGGGACAAAAGTTAGCACAATCGCTGAAAATAAAATTCCGCGCAGCTTGACCTTTGTTCACTAAAACAGCGATAACTCCCTTGTTAGGAAGGCTATGGACGAACGGTCAGATGTTTTGGAAACTAGACTTCCGTATCTTTCTATCCATATATTGTGCACCACACGGATCATTAAACTCAGATCACAGTGCATATTTTAATTTGCTGTTTAGTTTTTCCCAAGTTTAGTGAGAAAACAAGGTTGAGACCATATCCAATGGCATAAGTGTTGATGCAAAACCATGACAATGACAGCCATAGGTGCGTTTAAACGCAGCAGGGTGTTCGATTTCTTATCTCGACTAATGATCCTTTCGGTAACTCCAACTTGGTAGACTTGCAGAGAAAGTAGGAATGTCGATGACTAAGTACATTTAAAAACCACTGATTCCGTTTGAACTTTCAAAGCATAAACAAATACCAAGGAGGATGCGCCTAGTCATGATCAAAAGTGTAGACAAAATCCACCAAAGTTCATCAAATCAACCAAGTATTTTAATTCTCAATTTGCAAGTATACGTCATAATAGCCATGTTATATGGATGCAACGCGGTGCATCAATATTAAGCATTTTGAACCATGAGACATAATGAATATACCATAACCAACTTGTCTTGACCATCCAATAAGATCGACTAAACATAGTCAAATATATAAGGCACATGCCTTTACAAATACTCGAAAAAGTATTCGGACCTATAGTCATACGAACTATAATCGAGGTCAACGAATTCATGTATTTACCGCAATATGCCATTGCCTTACATGTTGAAACTCATGAGAATTACTCGTACATTCTTTCATATATCATGTTGCAAGGAGACGATACATGTCTACACCCACATGCAATATTTTATTTTAATAAGATGAAAGATGGAGTTTTCCAAGTATGGGATTGGGTCAAGACCAAGTGGTGGTCGCTCAACTGAACGTGACAATTCCGTCACAAATCGATTTTAACCACGACATATCCGTCGCAATCGATGTTTGTCCCATTTGTATGTCACAAATCCGTGACTAATCATGAACGAGTCATAACTTTACCGTTACCGACAATGTTCATTTTTTTTTCAATTGTTGGTTTAAAATCGATAAAACGGCGACATCAAATCGCACCCAAAACGTGGTGTATGCAACAACCACATTTATCGTCTTTCAACAATTATCCGTGACTCCACCAGACCGTCACACGCTTTACTTCGACATCCGAGAGTGATACCACCTCTCATTGTCTCATCCACCGCAAAGTAGCGTGGGAGATAAAGAACCCAAATACCCATTTCCCAAAAAAATTCCCAAAGAGAGGAATTGAAAACGAGAACTTTAATAAAGTCTTACGGGTACTTGGTTTCATATATGCTTTGATCCTTGAACGGGAGATTCTCTCCATATGAGCAACATATTTCCGTAGGTACTCCGTTCTATATTTATTTTGATCCTTGAACAGGATAAATATGGCTTTTTCTCCATAGCGTGCACATCATCATGAGCGACGTATTTTCCTATATACACGTAAAACATAAACATGTAAGATTCATAAGTGTACAAATTAATGAACAAATGAATCATTGAGTAGGAAAAAAAAGGAGAGTTGAGAAACGCCCGGATAGGGCTCTGGGCTCAATAATTCGGCCGAAAAGGACTCGAGCGCGCGATGCAAGGCTCGGTATTGGATGAGGTCGGATCTCCAAATTTCTTCGTAAAAATCTGCTTCATTCGGCAGTAGATTCAGTAACCAATATTACACGAATCCGATCTCCACCGTTGAATATACAGATATTTGTGTTGGGAAGTTCTGCCAAAATTTCACACCGATTCGACGGTTAACGAAGCGGAAAGCGTGATTTTAAATGCAGCTATGTCTGCAGAAAATTCACGCGCGGAAATTCGTCTCTCGGCTTTTTTTTTTCGATTTTGATAGGTTTTGTCTCGATTGCACTAGGTTTTCAAGCATTAAATATCACGTGCATAAAACCGTTTCGACGATCGCGATGCTTCGATCAGATCGGGTCGCGACCTTAGGCGCAAATTGGCTTGGATGAAAGCGGATGTCGGGCGGTCGGGTCGGCAACTGGTCGAGTCACAACCGGGATGGGCCCAGGCTAGTAGCGGCGGTCGCGGCAGCAAGATCCAGGCGGGCCAGTCTTTGGCGGCAACAAGCCAGCGGTCTTGGCGGCTTTAGGCGAATCTGGCGCGCGGTCGCGGCGGGCGGCGGCAAGCGGCTGCAGCGAATCTGGCGCGCGGTCGGCGGCAGTCCGGCCCGGCTCTGCGCGGCGCTCTGGCGCGCGATGCGATCCGGTGGTGGTAGCGGCGGCGGCGCAGCGGTGGTCGCGGCGGAGGCGGGCGCGGTGCTCGCGGGCGTCTGCGTGGTCGGCTTGGCGATTTTTTTTTTCGTTCAAGCTACGTGCGATAACGTGTTTGAGGAGAAAGTAAAAGGCAATGAATCAATTCCTTCATAACACCGATAGAGGCCTTTATATGGCATTACAACGAGAGTCCTTCCATACATAGGATTCCTAGATAAGGTAAGACATCTAATAGGATCCTACTACCTCTAGAAGGATCTAGAACCTTCCATCTATGTATCTACAATCAGTATTAGGTAAGACATATCACGGGAATAATAATTCCCGGAACAATCCCAACTTTATATGATTTATTGATGGGAATCTTTTTCCCCTCCCCAACCTATTAATAATGGTAAAAAATACTAAAATAACCTTTTTACTTAGAATCGTTATTTAACATATATTTTTCATAATTAATATAGTTAATACATGTTCCATAATTGTATAGTAATTATATTAATGTATTTTATTTGAACGGCTATATTTTTAAAGTAATTATTTTCATCTTTCTGCTAATTTAATGTAAAACCGAACAGAAGAAAAGCAAATAAATAAAATTTGGATGCCTTTTTTAGTTTTTTATATAATTAATTATCAAATAAATAAATAACTAAAATTGAAATAACTAAAAAAAGAGGGACATTTAGGGAAAAATTGAAAAAAAAAAACACGATGTGATTTTTGTAAGAAAATGTTGGAAGAGGTGAAAAGTATTTCTCTTGATGGACTACTTGCTAAAAGGCCAAAATTATGGGAATTTAAAGACTTTTGCTGGTATGTGTCTAAAACCGGGGCTTTTCTGAAAGAGGAGAAAACTTGTTTCGCCCTTTTACATATAGTATTATTTTTTTCTGCTTCAAGTTTAACAACAACTCTTTTGATACCCAAATTGTCGGAATTGACCTTTACTCGAATAAATTCAAGTCATATATTGTAATTTTGAGTAACATAAATTCGAGTCAACTTCAAAAAAGTTACAATATTGAGGAAGGTTGACAATCGGGTAACACGTATTAGACTACCTAGTTACTCGAATTCGATTTACATAACAAATCGGATCGAGTTAAACGAATAAGAATACCTATTACTCGGCCTATTCGAGTCACACGAGCCAGATTCGGATTACACGAGTCTAATTCGGGTTACCCGAGTGGACTTCGGGTTACTCGAAATCGAGTAACACGAAGAGTTCTATTACTCGGCCATTTCGAGTCACACGAGCCAGATTAATTCGGGTTACCCAGTAGACTTCGGGTTACTCGAAATCGAGTAACACGAAGAGTTCTATTACTCCGCCATTTCGAGTCACACGAGCCAGATTAATTCGAGTTACCCGAGTAGATTTCGGGTTACCCGAGTAGACTTCGGGTTACTCGAATCGTGACTCTCGAGTAACACGAACCTACCTCGGGTAACCCGATAAATAATGTAGTAACCCACCGTTATTCGAATCGTGTCTCGAGTAACTCGATTCGAGTAACTCGAGTAACCCGATCATTACCGAGTTACACCGAGTAACCCGAACGTTACTCGAATCGTGTCTCGTGTAACTCGATTCGAGTAACTCGAGATTTATCGAGTAACCCGAAAACTTCACTCGGGTAATTCGAAAGTTACACGAGTAACTCGTTTGTAAAAGACGAGTTTTAAAATAAATACCATGCTCAGCAAGCCACAACATCCATTGAACTAAACTATCGCTCAGTAATATTTTCACCTTTTTTTCTTGATAAATTATCTCATCAATATATTTTTACCTTTCTTTTCTGATAAATTGTCTCATATCAGGAGCTCTCTCACATCGAAGAACAAGGATTATTTCGACTGCAAAAAATAAAATGTATATTTGTAGCTCAATTTCAAATAATATTTATACTTGAAATATCAAAAAATATTCAAATACTATTTAACTGTGTAAATATTTTAACTTTTAGTTTTAGTTAATAACCTGAATTTTTTAAATTATTTGACAAATGAGTTTTTGGAAAAAGGTTATCTTTCGTTTTAATGGCAAGTGGCAAGATTTAGACTATCACGATGGAGAAGAACAAATATTGCATGTGCCCGTTGGTGTGAGCTATGCAACATTAGTAGATAATGTCCACTGTATTGTTGAAGCTGATAGAACAAAACATGTTTATGTTTTATTCTCAATTGATTGTGATGGGGAAAAAAGAAGAAGGATGAAGATAAAGAATGATTCTGATATAAATTACTTGTTCCAATTCAATGCTGAGCCTGTGATTTTTGTTAGCCTTCAAAATGCAACTAGCATTCCTCCAACAACTACCTCATTTGGTCCACAATTTGACTTACCTGGATCTAGCTCTTTTCCAGTACCGTATAATTCTAATTGTATGGATTATATGACTGATTGGTGTTGAGGCATGCAAATTCCTCAGGAATTTAATGGTTCTCGATTTGATGGTTGTGGTCCTTCAAATAATGTATGTGATGTTGGTGGTAATTGTGGTGGTGGTGGTGGTAGTGCTGATGATGGTAGTAGTCATGATTATAATGACAACATAAATATCGATGATATCGATCTCGAAGATGCTGAGGTTCAGAAATATTGGTTTGAAAAATTTTGCAAATACTGTGAGAAAAAAAGCATGTTCAATAAAAGATTGGTAAAAGAAACAGAACCAGAACCAGAATGGAGACGCTTTGATTTCGATCAATTAGTAGATGAAGAAGGTGGTCCAGCTCCTCCCTCTGGTCCTGGGTGGAAAATGCCAGGTAGACCTCCATATGTGTCTCCTTTTGAAGTTGATGATGATATGGATGAGAAATTTAATCCTGCAAATACACTATCTTTACAAAGAGGATCTGTATTTCTCTCCAAAGATAGATTGAAGAACGTTGTTAGGCGGTATCATTTGGAAAAGAAATCTGACTATCGTACTCTAAAATCTGATAAGAAGCACTATTCTATCGCTTGTACAGATGAAACTTGTAATTTTTTGTTGAGCGCCTCTGGGAGGGTGGATTTTTGAGAGTGCACTCACTGAACAAGCATACCTGCCATTTTGACACAAATCGCAAGGCACCTAAGCAGTTGCCTTCTAAGATGCTCGGTGAATACATGTCCAACAAACTATTAGTGGAAGGACAGATTATGACTCTGAAGCTTGTGCACGCTCAACTTAATAATAAGCATTATTTGAAAATCCGTTATCGCTTGGCATTGAGCATTCGCAACCATGCTATCTCGGTGATATATGGAGACCATCAAGATTCTTTCATAATGATCCCATCATACTTGCATATGTTGGAGGTGACGAATCCAGGTACCATAGCTGATTATGTGGTTGATGCAAATACTGAAAAATTTAAATACATGTTTTATGCTTTGTGGGCTTCGGTAGCTGGATTGCGTTATGCTAAACCAATTATTGTTGTTGATGGGACACACCTTAGGGGTAAGTCACTAGTACAAATATCCCTTTTACTGACACTAAAATAGTGTCAGTAATTATTTTTACTGACACATTATAATTGTGTCAGTAATGCTAAAGCCAGAAAATACTGACACTAATTTTTAGTGTCAGTAATACAAGTGTCAGTAAATACTGACACTAAAATAGTATCAGTAATTATTTTTACTGACATTAAAATAGTGTCAGTAATTTTTTTACTGACACTAAACATTAGTGTCAGTATGTTCTGGCTTTAGCATTACTGAGTGTCAGTATATGTTCAGATTTGTGAAAAAAAAATCTATTTTTATCTCAATTCTATTTTTATCTTAACTACATTTTTTTTGTTTAATTACATGAAAAAAATTACTATAAATTAAAATTGTCAAACAAACAATTCATTTGTAAAACATTCCAAATGCATTGTTAAATTGAATAATCAACATTAGTCGATGATGTTTTAGTCTCGAAAAAAAAGAGCAGAGAATACAAAATTCAAAATCTTATTAAACTACTACTAGAACGAAATCAAAGCACTACAGAATCTTAGCAAAAGAGCACACCAATGGAACGGAGACACATATACATAGAGTCGGGGTCTGCATGACCATCCTTGTCAAGTATCTTTACGGAAACTTTTGTGCCATTCCATTTAGTAACTTGATAAGAACCCTGCCCACAAAAATCAGCACAGTAAATGTTAGAATATCTAATTAATTGAAGTAAGAAATGCAAGTAAATATTTGGATGACATACAATCATTTTCTTTGATAACAATATTTGCAGTCTTTGACAATTGAAAACTGAGAACAAGGCAAAAACACCATCACATGTCAACTATTGTCTATACTTTAGCCATCAAAAATCACTTTGCATATTTACGTGATGAGAGTTTATGTAACTCTTTGGAGAACAATGGTCAATTATATGCAGGGAAATAGAGCATACCTTAGAGATGCCATCACTTCTTCATATTTGGATGCAGGGAAGTAGGCTTATTGTCGGTCATTTATATAATTAAACTGATTTTTTATTCAGATTTACGACTTTGCAAATATGAGCAAATCATGTCTGACCTCACACCACGAGCTCCATCAAATGTGCATAACCCGACCTCGAAGCATATTTTCTGTGGCTTTACCTGCGACAAATTGAATCATAATTCGGTCCAACAAGCAAATAAACATAACAGCGAAACAAGAAAAATCGCACACGGCAAAAAAAGATCGTGCACGACAAAAAGAAAACATTTGTAAATATATAGTTGGTTCCTACCGTCGTCAAGAGAAGATCCATAATATTTTGACCGTATTGGTCAACCACGGACTTGCATTCTCGGCTAAGAACACCAGAGGCTCCTGTGGCCTGATTAATCATGGCGATCACAGTCTACAAACATATGAAAAACAAAAATAAACATTTGCATTACTACAAATCAGTTATTTCAGTTTTACATTCTAAACAACAAAATGTGCGTAGATAAAGAATCACCACCATGAGCAGCTGGACTAAAACAGATAACATATGCAGATCCTATTCAAACAATACAACAAAAAAGAGGAAAAATTACTGAAAAAAGCACTTTTTTGGGTTAGGCGAGCTTGGAACATACTATTGGACCAGCAACGAGAGAAGTCCCGGAAATTGCCCAACATCCACCAGTACAATAACTTAATAAACACAGTGACATTTATTTAGACTACATGACTACAAGGAACACTTTATCAAATTCTGCATAAAAAAATATGATTAATGGAAAAAAATATTCAGCTTTCTCATAAACACCATCACATGTCAACTATTGTCTATACTTTAGCCATCAAAAATCACTTTGCATATTTACGTGATGAGAGTTTATGTAACTCTTTGGAGAATAATGGTCAAGTAGATGCAGGGAAATAGAGCATACCTTAGAGATGCCATCACTTCTTCGTATTTGGATGCAGGGAAGTAGGCTTATTGTCGGTCATTAATATAATTAAACTGATTTCTTATTCAGATTTACGACTTTGCAAATATGAGCAAATCATGTCTGACCTCACACCACGAGCTCCATCAAATGTGCATAACCCGACCTCGGAGCATATTTTCTGTGGCTTTACCTGGACAAATTGAATCACAATTCGGTCCAACAAGCAAATAAACATAAGAGCGAAACAAGAAAAATCGCACAGGGCAAAAAAAGATCGTGCACGACAAAAAGAAAACATTTGTAAATATATAGTTGGTTCCTACCGTCGTCAAGAGAAGATCCATAATATTTTGACCGTATTGGTCAACCACGGACTTGAATTCTCGGTTAAGAACACCAGAGGCTCCTGTGGCCTGATTAATCATGACGATCACAGTCTACAAACATATGAAAAACAAAAATAAACATTCGCATTACTAAAAATCAGTTATTTTGGTTTTACATCCTAAACAACAAAATTTGTGTAGATAAAGAATCACCACCATGAGCAGCTGGACTAAAAAAGATAATATATGCAGATCCTATTCAAACAATACAGCAAAAAAGAGTAAATATTACTGAAAAAAGCACTTTTTTGGGTTAGGTGAGCTTGGAACATACTGTTGGACCAGCAACGAGAGAAGTCCCGGAAATTGCCCAGTATCCACCACTTCAATAACTTAATAAACACAGTGACATTTATTTAGACTACATGACTACATGGAACACTTTATCAAATTCTGCATAAAAAATATGATTAATGGAAAAAATATTCAGCTTTCTCATAAACACCATCACATGTCAACTATTGTCTATACTTTAGCCATCAAAAATCACTTTGCATATTTACGTGATGAGAGTCTATATAACTCTTTGGAAAATAATGGTCAAGTAGATGCAGGGAAATATAGCATACCTTAGAGATGCCATCACTTCTTCGTATTTGGATGTCCAATGGCTTTGGAGACTTCGGCCGGTGGTGGCCCAGAACTGGACGGCGGACCAAATCTGGTAGATCAGTGGGGTTAGCCATGACAAGCCAAATGAAACTCCTAAAAACACACAACCACAAAGACTACAAATCAGATATGAAACTGGCGACGAACCCTATTTTCAGGGGAAATAAAAAAACACAAAATTCACAACAGTAAATCGAAAATAAAATGAGGGGAAAGTGACGCGGGACTCCCAGTAGTCTCCAGAGAGACGCCGCTCACTCAGATAGGCACCGGAGGACCGGCAACCTGACTTCCGTTTGAAAATACCGCGAGCGAAAAAAATTAGAAACTACGAGGTGAAGGTCTTCTTCGGCTTGGTGTTGGTATTCTTCTTATGCTTCTTAGCACCACCGCGAAGGCGAAGGACGAGGTGGAGAGTCGACTCCTTCTGGAAGTTGTAGTCGGCGAGCTGAAATGAGTGCTGAAAAGGAAATGAGACTACCAGGATGAGGTGCAGAGTTGACTACTAGGGTTTGGATGTGTAAGAAATGAAATGAGACGGTCTTTTTTAGTTTCAAATCATGATTTAGCGTTTTTTTTTAATTTTTGATATTAAAATATTAGCAATTTTGATATTTAAATTACTGATACTTTAGTGTCAGTGAATTTTGACACATTTATATTAAAGTCAAAAAATAGATTAAATGTCGGAAGTTACTGACACTTTTGGTAAAGCGTCAGAACAAAAGTGTCAGTAAAAGGTGTTTTTGTAGTAGTGAGTATAGAGGAGTATTATTTGTTGCTGTTACAAAAGATGGTAACAATCAGATATTTCCACTTGCTTTCGGGATTGGCGACGTCGAATGCGATGAGTCGTGAAAGTATTTCATGTAAAAATTGAATGAAGCCTTTGGTTGTCCAGGAGACCTCTTAATTGTTTCAGACGGGCACAAATCCATATCAAATCCTATAGGAGAGGTATTCCCACTTGCGCATCACGGATTATGTTGTTACTACGTTCAGAAGAATTTGGTTAAGTATGGTCAACACGTGGTGGAAATTTTTAATGCTGCAGCTTACAGCTATCGTATTGAGTACTATAATAGGCATATGGAAAGTTTAAAAATAGCATGTCCAGCTACAGCTACCCACCTGAAAGAAGATGTCGGTGAAAATAGATGGGCTCGTGTGAAGTGCCCAGTCCGGCGATTTGAGGTTATGAATTCAAATGTCGTTGAAAGCATGAACAACCGTCTTATCTGGGCTAGAAGGCTGCCCGTTTCCGCACTTCTCGAGGTATGTCGAACCGTGGTAGAAGAATGGATATCTGATTGACATAAAAATGCAAATGAGTGTCCTGAACCTTTGACGAATCATGCATACGAGATATTGATGAAGGCGGTTGGAGCTGGATCGAACATGGACGTACAATTCCTTAGTGATGGGGTGTTCAAGGTGACCTCTAACAGGAAAAATTATGTTGTGGACTTGAGAGAGCAAAAATGCAGTCGTATGATGTTCCAACATGATATGACCTCATGCAATCATGCCGCTGCAGCTATAAGGTACCTAAATCACAACCAAACTGTGTATATACATGATTACTATAAAGTGTCCACGTTTCGCCAAATGTGTGGACGGTCTGTGATTCCAGTACCTCACCCAAGTGATTGGTTCATTCCTGCTAACATCAAGGTAAAAGTTTGTGAACCACTACAATCCAAGGCAGGCAGGGCGACTAAAAGAAAGGAGACACACATCACGGATTGAGTCCCACCGTATAAACAAAGTAGTGGTATCACATACTACAGTATCTACATCATCGCTAAACCTCCATATAGCTCGTGCCATACGTCCTCTAAATACGTAAATATCCACATCGGTCCTTCCATAAGAGAAAGACTCATGAATGAGAGACTCTAAATCCGTATAGAATACGCAACACAAGAGGTTGAGTCATCTTGTAAATAGCATAAATCCTTCCTCACTATAGCAACTCGTAACGAAGTAACCGGGGTGATATCCAGGCGGCGCTCGTAAAATTCAGAATGCTGTAGAATGGTAGGAATTAAGCGACATATACCCGATGCCTGTCGCGATCTTAACTTCCAATATACATCGTGTTCCTGCACCAGAGAATCGTGCATGATGATGATACCTTCTCGAGTCTAATGCGGAGAACAACCCAATGTCCGCTCGAGGACTCTGGAGACATATTCCAGATGGTCAACACCTGGATTGTTCAAAAAGTACATTGTCAACACAATAGTACACGAATAACTAATATAAATAAATAAAAAAACATGCAATAAATTATCACCTCGCGTAACTCCCACCAAGGGCAATGATCGCCCCATAATGGTCTCAGACTGTGAACGTGGCTGATCAAGAAATCGAGATCATCATCGTCAATACTCAATGAACCTCCTCTCCTATTAGAATTATTCCATACATTGATACAGTAGCCTAATATAATATAATTTTGTCAGTAACGAAGCACTCAATTAATTTGGAATAAATTTTTAAATTAATATTTTTTCATTACCAAGAAGCTCGTATGAACCAAAACCGTCTGGGCAGCCCAATCATCGAGCCATCGCACGCCAAGAAATCCAGGATCAAACTATAGGATCCCCATATATGCATCCAGATGATGGATATCATTTAAATATAAAATAAATTAAACATTTTCAATAACTACACATTTCAATAAGATATTACGTACATATAAATTGAAAGACTTACTTCTGCATCTATCAATCTGGATCCGTCCTGTAGCATTAAAAACCAGGAGGCACTAGCTCCGCATGCAGCACCAACATTGACACTACAATTTAGTTTTTGTTTAAGTATGGACAATTTTAGTAAATAATATTGAATTTACAATTTAACTCACCTCTCGCCGCTGGCCAACCACCTGCTATACGCGTCCTCATCCAAGTCCTTCCTCTTCCAAACTATAGTGGTCGAGAAGGGGGAATGCAGTCTGTATGACCTATAATGCAGTCTAGGCGCATCATACATTTCTGCTCGAATAGGAATAGAAGAATACTCAAACGGGATAGGGCTCAGATCCGCAATGGAAGAGGATGGTCGAGTCCTAGGGGCAACCTCTGGTGGTGTCACTAACATCTCAACAGGAATAATCGGGGGGTAACTGTCGAGACCGAGGCTCCATCAGCATAATGATTAAGACTCTGAGTGTGCTCTACCGGGACTGAAGCTCCATTAGCATGATGATCGAGACTCTGAGTGTGCTCTACCGGAACCGACTCTCCGCTGGTGCTAGGGACACCCTCGGTCTGCTCGGTGAGAGACGACGCTCCATCAACACGAGTCTCTGTTGGCAACGATGCTCCGCCAGTGCCAGGGACACTCTCAGTCTGCTCGGAGGGAATAGGCACTCCGTCAAATCGAGGCTCTGTCGGCAACGAAGCTCCGCCTCGGGGGGAATAGGCGCTCTGTCAAATCGATGGTCTATCGGCAATGATGCTTCGCCAGTGTCGGGGATGCTCTCAGTCTGTTCGGGGGGATTAGGCGCTCCGTCAAATCGAGGCTCTATCGGAACAGAGGCATGATGAGGAGAATCGCGCATAAATCACTAATACCTGCAAAGTCCCATTGCGGCATATCAAGAGGAGCACTCTGGCCCACTACTTCATCAATATGTCGACAAATTTGTTGGACACTCTTTTCCACTTTGTCATCAACATATCGATGCATCTGCTCGATTGTTGAATCGATATATGTACACAGACGGGTGAAGAGGGTATCAAAGTCAGTAATGCGTGCAGACTCCTGAGTACCCCGTGCCGGAGAAGATGCAGTCTGGTGAGGACCCCGTGCCGGAGAACTCTGGCGCTGCAAATCAGTATGAACAGGCTCATGAGGCTCTCCTGATGACTCACGTCCAGTAGTAAGATATATAGGCTCGAAAATAACCAGACCGGATGTCCGATGCCGGACAATATGCTATCTGGCTAGATCACCGATAGAATCATCACCATCACGAGCCCTCCCCTTCCCCTTCCCCTTCCCCTTCCCCCTCCCCCCTCCCTTCTTGCATAGGGACATCCTGTGCGAATAATGCACCCGCTCGCTCGCAGCATCACTAATGGACTGCATATACGGCTCGTGCTCCTCCTCAGGTGTCGGAGATAACACCTCAAAACAATCAATCTAAATGTAATTCAATGATACATTTTTAGTCATTGTTACCTTAAATATCTACAAGAGTATTTACATATTGAAAACCTATAATTGATTACCTCCTCATCGAAAAATGTGGTAAAAGCAATATGACCCAGCTTCTTCAACTTCCAGCGTGTACAATGAGGTCGCTGGATGAAAGAAGCTCTGAGCATGATCCCACATTTGGAGCCTAACGAAGGTATAGTCTCGCAAGCCCATATCTGAAAACAATAATTGAATCCCAACATAAGAAATAATAACAATATTTATTTCGACTTTCAGTATATAATTAAGTTAATGAATACGAGGACGTACCATAATAGCATATAAGTTACCATAAAAATGGTAACTCGGATCCAGACCAGTGGGGACCTCAGTGGGAACATCGCTCAAGTATGTAACTAATATCTGATATGAATATAAGCCTGTTGGTCCCTAAAATGATGAAGACTGTCCTCACTGTACCAACACGAGTCTTTTCTAGCGCACTTTGTCCTCACTCACGCGCACCTGAGAAACTTCCCAGGGGGTCACCCATCCCATAACTACTCCAGGCCAAGCACGCTTAACTTTGGAGTTTCTATGAGATGTCCACGAGAAAAGAAGATGCATCTTGTTGGTATGAGTAGTCCAAATCAATTCATTTAACCACTTTCTAGTGCAGATCTCACAGGTCGAGTTGCAAGCCGCGCCTCGCGCAGTTTTAAGCTCATGCAGGCAGGATGCTGGACCAAAGCCCAATAATCCCCCTCCCAGTATCTTCCAGCATCTCAGCTCCAGAGTCTGGAAACCTCCGCGAACTAGATTTGATCACACAGCCCTCTAGCTGCTGGATTCATTCACACAGTCCTCCAACACTTGACATCAGTATCTGTTCCAGCTCCGTTTACTTCCGCTGCGCCAGTATCTCAGTTCCAGCATACTAGATTTGATCACATAGCCCTCCAGCACCTGACAACCTCCACAGCGCCAACATCTTAGTTCCGACCAACTGGCAACATTTGCTGCATGCCCCCTCTCAGTTCCAACACTGGCAGCCCCCACTGTAGGATACTTTGAGGGAATCCGCACCCATGACCTGCTCTGATACCAATTGTTGGTCCTTGAAATAATGAAGATTGTCCTCACTGTACCAACACGAGTCTTTCCGTGTGCGCTTTGTCCTCACTCACGCGCACCTGAGAAACATTCCAGGGGGTCACTCATCCCATAACTACTTCAGGCCAAGCACGCTTAACTTTGGAGTTTCTATGAGATGGCCACGAGAAAAGAAGATGCATCTTGTTGGTATGAGTAGTCCAAATCAATTCATTTAACCACTTTATAGTGTAGATCTCACAGGTCGAGTTGCAAGCGGCGCCTCGCGCATTTTTAAGCTCATGCAGGCAGGATGCTGGACCAAAGCCCAACAAAGCCCCATGGAATGCTCTCCCACCGAGTCTGGTCCTCAACCAACGTCCACAACCACCGGTCAACAATACGCTTCCCACCATCTGCATCGAATATAAAATAGCAGACGCACAACACCTTAGCGACCTTCAGCGCATCACCGGACTGCTCTCTAAAACATCCAGCAGCAAATCGGTCACGAATACGGTATAACATCTGCCCCCCACGACTGACCAACGGATACCGATCATACACGCCCCCTCCGGTGGGACATCATCCCCGTGTACATCAAAGTCGGAGTCTCCGAATCGAAAACCGGGTGACTAATGCATACTCATATCTAGAAAATCGGATCAAGCGATGACCGATCCTAAACCAAAACTCATCGGCTTGTACATCCGGTCTAATCACATTGTTCGAGAACAAGGCATGCAATGCGGCATTAGAGACATACACCCCCCCACCCCACTCCTCCCTGATAAAGTGTCAAAGACATGACTCTCTAAACTCTCTAATAGTGTCATCACCTACACTCCGCAGGTAAGCAATAATAGTCTTAACAATTCCTAATCTAACATACCCATTTATCGAGCATTTTGAACCCCGCATATTCGGCCTCATCCAAACAACCTGACGATTCAAATATATCTTAATTTTAGCTTCTTGAGGGTGTATTCGGGTAATATGTAATCAGGAAAAAGTAACTAAACAATTCAAGTAACAGTAAAATTTATTCGGTTTATTTCCATCGAGTTATTCTAATTCAACTTGAGACATCCTAATTCAATTTCAATCATCTAATGCAATTCGAGACATCCTAATACAATCCGAGTCATCCTAATTTGAGTAGTTTTATGTCAATTCGAATCATCCTAAATCAATTTGCGTCATTCTAATTATGGAGAACATTAGTCTTCTAAATTAATTTGAGAAATCCTAATTAGTTAATTAGTACTGTAACACCCCCAAATCCTATTGGGTTATTACAGTGCCGTGGACCCCACGCCAGGATATCCACCAGGCGGAAACGACTAAAATACATCAAATTAACCACTGAGGGAAATCACAGTCCCTACTATGATACCCGACATAATATCCCGATAAGGAATTTCAATGACAAGGATGGGCCTACATGGCCAAAAATGAAAATACAACAACCTCCACGAGCCTTGCTCGGATAATAAGAAAAGACAACAACTGACAAAACTGGAGTACTCCAAACTGTCTGACCGACATGAACAACTCGGACTAGTATTGCCTGAATGCCTCGTCGCCATCGTCATGCCCCTGTGTCTCAACTCTCTCCTGGCAAGCACCTAAAACATGAAAACATGTTCCGCCCCTACGGGGTCAGTCATCCAGATAATGAATATCAAATACATGTATAACATGATATGCATCCAAAGGCAGAATGAAACGGTACAATGATAATAATGATACGAGATGCTCACAACCCAAGGTAAGAACCCAGCATTCGTGAAACACTATGCCCACGGCATACTATTAATACGTGTTCAACAGGTTAGAACATAAGTGCCCAACGGCGAATCCTAATTATAGAGCACCACAATGAATTACACAACATGAATCAAACCAGAACTGAATTAATTATGAATCACAATGCCCGAAGGCTTCAATGAAATTACCAAGACATCACAAAGGCCTGAAGGCCACTCAGACGAAGCTATCAATCAACACAATCACCTGAATCCAAAACAGCCCGAAGTTGTATCAATGAGGTCCGAAGCCACGGCACGAAGCCATATCACAATGAGGGCCGCCGTATCACAATGAGGTCCGAAGCCACGACATGAAGCCGTATCACAATGAGGTCATCCAATGACCGTGACCTACTGAACTGTAGGTGTTGGGAACCCAACCACGAAGGTTCAAGCCCCAAACTTACCCATAATGAGCACTAGCCGAGACTAGCCTCTAAAACACAATCAATCCCAAACGGCAACGATCCTAAGATTGCCGAATCCACAAGAATGATAGTGTGCTGCCTTGAGTCGGCCACCACGACGACAGTAACTCACGTATGGGCACCGTCCTTAACAGTCCCAATTCAATACCTCGATGGCCTTAGAATGGCCAACCGATAACAATGATGCAGCAGATGATCCAATACCTCGATTGCCTTAGAACGGCTAATCGATAACAATGATACAGTGAATGACTCAATACCTCGATTGCCTTAGAACGGCCAATCGATAACAATAATACAATGAATGATTGAACATCTCGATTGCCTTAGAACGGCCAATCGATAATAATGATACAATGAATGCCTCGGCACCTTTAATCGGTTACCGACGACGAAGATGAGAATGAATATGCCAATGCCTTCAATCGGCCCATACAACATGAATGACAGGATACCAACATTAATAGCAATGATTACAACAATGTCTTAGATCGACATAAATATTAACAACAACAATCGATTCATCGATACCGCGAATCGGCTATCGACAATAACATTAACAATGAGTATCCCAATGCCTTGAACCGGCCATTAATGAACAATAATAAACATTTGGCATAATTGTCGAAGAGTATCGTATCGAACGATCCCCTAATATCAATGAACTCATGAAGAGACTAAGTCTCAGAATGATACAATACATTCATACACATATATGATACCATTAATCTCATTGACTAGTACAAGTATAAAACTTGCCTTAAACCGACGGCGAGAAAGTCCTTCCACGACCAACGTCCTTAATGGAATTATCCGCCGCTCAAACAACCTTGAATAACACAATTACCAACGATTCGCTTAATATACATATCCATGTATAATCAAAATCAACTCAAAAGGTCGATACAACACTACCCAACTCATTGGGGCAATTCAACAAACACGTTGTAAACAATCTTCAATTGTTTATAACTAATCTCGATTATATCGATTCCAAACCTCCAATGAATGATTCAATCCAACAAAACATCCTCTATATAATCAATATTCTCATAGGAATACACAATTCGAGATTACGACAACATCTAATCGGAACCCCCAATTCCAAAATCAACCTTCGAAATATTCTTGAATAATCCTCTATATAATCAATATTCTCATAGGAATACACAATTCGAGATTACGACAACATCTAATCGGAACCCCCAATTCCAAAATCAACCTTCGAAATATTCTTGAATAATCCTCCAACAATTCAATGATAATTCATAGAAACTCATAAACATATGTATATCCTTATACATATCATGATTATAACATCCAAAACATCATATTCCATCTTAAAATCGAATTCTAAGGTTTTGGAGAAATTACCTTTGAAGATCCAAACTCTTCGATCTGTTGAACTCGTGTTAAAACGACTCCCCAAAGCTCTATAATTGGAGATAGATGATTAGAACATGAACACACAAGTGTTTGATGATGAGAAATCCTCTCCCAAGACCCTCTCTCTCGGACTCAATTGATGAAATGAAGAAATGAGGCTGAAAGATCCGTCCCAGTCATTATATACTGCGCAGAGTTACGGCCGTAACTCTGCCACCTTACGGCCGTAACTTTCCAAGTCAATGGCTTTATGCCCGTAACTTCACTTCGCCGAACAATCCTGCCGACCGAAATCCTCGACTTACGGCCGTAACTAGAACTCCCTTACGACCATAAGCATCCTTCGTCGAGACACCCCCGAACCAAGTACTTGATTGTACGGCCATAGCCTGCCTCTTCTTACGGCCGTACCTTCCTCTTCTTACGGCCGTATCAAGCGAGACTTACGGCCGTAAGACGTCCTCGTCCAAAAACCATGAAACCAACGAACGCATGTTACGGCCGTAATGAATCATAGGTTACGGCCGCAACTCTCAGCTGGAGAGAAAAATGCGAAAACTCTGCCTCCTCGATACGAATGATGAATGATCCAACATACATAACTTGCATGAGTATGATTAAGTCCAATCACACGCAATAATGATACTTACAACACAAGGCTACCAATCACGATGATTATGATAATACTCTCATCTCGATTCCCAAACAAGGTTGGACAACGAATGATAACTGATACACGGCTCAAATATACGCCGAATGATGAACACGAATGAATGAACACGAATGATGAATGATTATTATTGAGCAAAAAAATTTCTGAGTGACATTTACTGAATGATAATAAATAAATTCACAACCGGGTTTTACAAGTCCAATTTGAGTAACTTATAAACTATATTCGAGTAATACAAATAGAAAAAATGAAATAAAGTAACTAAACGAAATAAACTAACTAAACGAAATAAACTAACTAAATTCGACACGATATCAATATTTATAACATTCCCAAATTCGAATTCAACCTCGAATACGAATTATCAAGATTATATAAATAATCAATTCAACACTATATCAATTCAATTGATTCATAAATAATCAATTCAACACGAGCACCCTACGTAGAGTAAAACGATAAAAGTTCAGCGGTAGATCCAGTAAAGGGGGTAAAAATGAGCCTAAATGTCGAGTAAAACGAGTCTAATTTCGATAAAACCAATCCAAATTCGAGTAAAATGAGTCTACATTCAAGTAAAATGGGTCTAGATTCGAGTAACACGAGCCTAGAATCGAGTAACACGATATTCGGCATATCTTACTTGGTTTTCGGCAGATCTAGCGGCGGCGGACTCGGCATCGGCGTGACCGGCGGTGTCAGCTTCTCCATTCGGGGAACGCCTCACATTCGGCGAAGGCGAATTCGCCATCGAGAAACACGTAACTCGATTGTATATGTCTTACTCGGATAAAACTCGAATACTTTTGTTAACTCGATTCGTGAAACTCGATTTCTTAATCGTTAAACTCGATTTCTTGCTCAGCCGAATGTAGGAGATGAATCGAATGAAGAAGACGACCTCAGTTTATAATGAGTTACCCGAGAATTCGAGTAACTCGAAACACTCGAGTAAACCATTTTGGGTTACTCGATATCGAGTAACACATTTCGAGTAACCCGTCGAGTAAAACACTTCGTGTTACTTGATTTCGAGTAACCCGAAGTCATACTCGGGTAACTCGAATATCCGAGTAATAGAACTACTGGGTAACCCGAAGTAATCTGGCTCGTGTGACTCGAATAGGCCGAGTAATAGAACTCTCTGTGTTACTCGATTTCGAGTAACCCGAAGTCTATTCGGGTAACCCGAATTAGACTCGTGTAACCCGAATCTGGCTCGTGTGACTCGAATAAGTCGAGTAATAGGTATCCTTATTCGTTTAACTCGATCCGTTTTGTGTAAGTCGAATTCGAGTAACTCGGTAGTCTAATACGTGTTACCCAATTGTCAACCTTCCTCAATATTGTATTTTTTAAGTTGACTCGAATTTATGTTACTCGAAATTATAATATATGACTCGAATTTATTCGAGTAAAGGTCAATTCCGACAATTTGGGTATCAAAAAAGTTGTTGCTAAACTTGGGGCAGAAAAGAACAATACTATATGTAAAAGGGTAAGACAAGCTATTCCCAATTCTGAAAGTGTCAAAAAGTAATTTACGTAGAGGATTTGCATAGGCACCTATGCACCTCTATCTTAGGCTATGTTTTGTTTTGCATGAATTGAACTGAATTTATATTGAATAGAATTGAATTAAATTGAATTGAATTGAACTGAAGTGGGTTGGCGAGAAGGCAAGAGTATTAGCTCCTTGGGGTTACAAGCTTTGGTACTCTGGAAAGGATAGAAGTAGAAATGGAGTGGGTATCGTCATTGATAAAGAATTCATTGATGATGTGGTGGAAGTGTCAAGAAAGAGCGATAGAATAATGAGTATTAAGCTTGTGATAGGGGATGAGTTTCTAACTATCATAAGTGCTTATGCACCACAAGTAGGATTGGATGCATCGATCAAACAAGAATTTTGGGAAGATTTGGAAGAGGTTGTCGAACGAATTCCTATGGGTGAGAAATTGATCATTGGTGGTGACCTCAATGGGCATGTCGGTGTTAGCAGAGATGGCTTTGAGAGCATTCATGGTGGCTTTGGTTTTGGGGACAGAATGAAGCAGAAATGATATATTGGATTTCGCATTAGCTCATGACTTGGGTATTATGAACACTTGGTTCGAGAAAAGGGACTCTCATTTGGTGACATATAGAAACGGAGGTAATGCAAGTCGATTGATTTCTTTTTAGTAAGGAATGTTTGGAGGAAAAGTTTTACTAATTGCAAGGTAATACCGGTGAGAGTGCCGCAACACAAGATAGGGTTGTGGTGCTTGACTTTCGAGGTAAGAGGCACTTAAGAAAGAGAAGACCACAAGTTGACCCTCGAATTAAGTGGTGGAAGCTCCAAGGAGAGTCGACATACTTTTGTGGCTAAGATTGCCGATAGTGGTATTTGGTCCGATTGCACGGAGATGGATATAGATTCGATGTGGAACTTGTTGGAACACAACATAAAGGAAGTTGCAAAAGAAGTCCTAGGAGAATCTAAAGGAAGCAGGACCATCAAGTAAGGACACATCTTGGTGGAATGATGAAGTTAAGCAAGCGATAAAGACCAAACGTGAATGTTATAAGGTACTGGGTAAATGCTCGAGCGATGAGAATTATGAGAAGTACAAGAAAGCTCGAACAGAAGCTAAAAAGGCAGTGCGAAATGCCCGATCAAAGGTCAATCAAGAATTATATGCAAGATTAGATACTAAAGAAGGGGAAAAAGATATCTATAAACTTGCTCGAATGAGGGAGAAGAAGACGCGAGATATTGGAAAAGTTAAATGTGTAAAAGATACTGACCAAAAAGTTTTGGTTCAAGATAAAGAGATAAAAGAGAGATGGAGGTCATACTTTGATACCCTATTCAATTGCCATCAAGATCTAGATATTGGGAATTTAAACATCCCCTCAAGTATGGTTAACCGAGAGTTTAAGAGAAGAATCCAAAAGGGTGAAGTGACAATTGCATTGAAGAAGATGGGGTCAAAGAAAGCAGAAGGACCAGATGGTATACCTATTGAAGTTTGGAGGTGTTTGGGGGAGAGAGGGATCGAATGGGTAACTATGCTTTTCAATAAGATTTGGAGAAGCAATAAGATGCCGTCAGCATGGAGGAAAAGTATTCTCGTCCCTTTGTATAAGAACAAAGGTGATGTTCAAGATTGTTCTAATTATCGCGGAATTAAACTAATGAGTCATACCATGAAGTTGTGGGAACGAGTGATTGAACAAAGGATCAGGAAATGTGTGAAGATAACAGAAAATCAGTTTGGATTTATGCCTGGAAGATCGACCATGGAAGCAATTTATCTTATCCGTGATTGATGGAACATTATCGAGATAATAGAAAGATCTGCATATGGTTTTTATTGATTTAGAGAAGGCATTTGATAAAGTACCAAGAGAAGTACTTTGGTGGGCCTTAGCAAAGAAGGGTGTATCGCGGAAATATATTGACATTATAAAGGACATGTATGAGGGAGCTAGTACAAGTGTACGTACTAATGTTGGGAGGACAGAAGAATTCCCTATTACGATTGGGGTGCATCAAGGATCTGCTCTTAGTCCTTTTCTCTATGCCATAGTCATGGACGAATTGACAAGAGAAATTCAAAATGACGTTCCGTGGTGTATGATGTTCGCAGATGATATTGTGTTGATTGATGAAACGAAGGTTGGAGTGCAACGAAATTGGAACTTTGGAGGATACTTTGGAAGCTCGAGGCTTTAGGGTGAAGTAAGGCGAATATATGGAGTGTAGGTTTAGCGCTTGATGATAGAGAGGCGGGGATGATCACATTTGATGGGAAAGTTGTTCATGGATCCACTTTCTTTCGGTATCTTGGATCTATTATCCAAAAGGATGGAGAGCTAGATGGCGATGTGGCTCACGAGAATAAAGGCGGGGTGGTTGAAGTGGAAGAGTGCCACGGGGTTTTATGTGATCCGGCATGCCTCATAGATTAAAGGGTAAATTTTACCGCACGGCAATTAGGCTTCATTGTTATATGGCACCGAGTGTTGGGTCAGAAATAGTGTCACGTTCAAAAGATGAATGTGGCGAGATGCGTATGCTACGATGGATGTGTGGTCATACAAAAAGGATCGGCTCGAAATGAGGTGATCGGAGAGAAGGTAAGAGTTGCGTCTATAGAAGACAAGATGATGGAGAATCGATTACGATGGTTTGGTCATGTGAGAAGAAGACCTATTGATGCCCAGTGAGGAGGCTAGAAAGTTGGGAGCAAGTAATGTTGTGAAAGGTAGAGGAAGACCCAAGAAAACTTGGATAAAGATGATTGAAAATGATATGCGGTTTCTTGGAATTGGAGAAAGTATGGCGATGGAGAGGCAAATGTGGCGGGAAAGAATACTGATGGTGGATGGAGTTTGATTCTTTTTTTTTTTTTTTTTTTTTAATTCCTATTTTCTTTTATTTCATGTTATTTTATTTCATGTTATTTTTTTTTTATTTTTTTTTTTTCACTCTCTTTTTTTATTTGCTTTTTTCTCTACTTTTTTCCTTTTATGTTATTTATGTAACGATTATTGACGGTTTCAAAGTTTGATTCATGTTAGCCGACCCCAAATCATTTTGGGACTAAGGCTTAGATGTTGTTGTTGTTGTTGTTGTTGTGAATTGAACTGAAGTTATTGAATAATAACAATAACAATAATATTAATATTAATATTAATCCTAGTAATTATAGTATTAGAAAATAATATATACAACAATAATAATTATTGTATTGCAATAACAACAATAATTATACCAAAATAAAAAATTATAATAATAATCATATATAATTTTATTTGATATTATAAATAATAATAGTAATAATTAATTAATAATATTGATTGTAAGGTGAATCGATCTGAATTGAACTGAATTGAACTAAAGTGAATTGCGATGAAATAAACTAAATCTTACTGAACTGAATTTTGCTGCATTAAATTGAAGTAAAATATACTGAAATTAAGCCTAAAAAACGAGAGTCTTAGTGGCCTAAATATAGTACACAAACTTGTTGAGAAAATTTATGAAATAAGAACAGGTGACACATGAAAAAAAATATGAAAATGCAAGAGGGAGGAAAGTCGGGAAGTATTTGTATGTGGCAAATCACAAAAAATAGAAAAGTACACGGAAGCAAATATGTGTTAGACTCTACTTTTGAGCTGAATTGAGTTGCATTGATCTGAACCTAATAAATAAATAATAATAATAATATTTAATAATGTTAGATAATATATAACAATAATAATATATATTACAACAATAATAATAATGATAATAATAGAAATAATAACAATTAATATAATAATTGTAATAATAAATAATAAAATTAAATAATAATATATACAACAATTATAATTATTATTTATATTTCAATTACAACAAGAACAAAAAAAAATAATAAGATTGATATATAATAATTATTATATATAATATGATTAATAATATTAATATAAACAATAATACTCAGAAATTAGTAGTTGGAAAAAAATACAATGATGAGTATTATTTATATTACAACAATAATAATAATAATATAAAATAAATTATTAAAATAGTATTAATTATATATGTAACGCTCCGAGCGTGAAAGCCTGAACCGCTACATGTAGCTCAGACACTTGCTCATTATGCAATAACATCTTCGATCAACTAGGCCTACCACAAATCCACCCAAAAGTCCATGGATGATATTGGTGCCCTATAGTAGTGGGTGAACATCTTGTAAGTATATAAATCACACTTTTTGATACGTGATGGGTCCTTACAATCTCCTCCACTTAAATTATTGACGTTCTCGTCAAATCTAAACAATGCCCCGAGCAATGTATGATTCAAGAGGTGGCTCGTGTGGGATCAAGAGATGGCTCACACCCCTAGTGGTGCAGCACTTTGGCCCGAACAACACTTTATTCCCACACTTTCGACCTGAACATATTTCTGATATCACACTGTAGCAACTTGATTATTGTAAGATACTTTATGAGAATATTTAATAAAATGAAACTTGTAGAAATTTAAGTCGTGCCACCTCTAGTGGTGTAGCACTTTATTGGCCCAAACAATACTTTACTCCCACACTTCCAATTGGGATATATCTCTGATACACATTGTAATTGTAACGATCCAGTTTTTCTAAAATATTTTATGAAAATATTTAATAAACAGAAATTTATGAAAATTCAAGAGTTATGAAAAATGACAATTTTTAAAATAAAATAGTCAAAAAATACATAGAGTTTAAATCTCCAACACAACTACAAAATCCTTGCACCTGAAATGATTGTAAAAAATAAAGTCAAATGTTCCATTTCTACATAAACGAAAAAAAAGAATAATATTAGAAATACCATACAATGTTCCATTTCTACAACTCGTTGCTCGACATTCAATCTAACTTGAAAATTTTACATCGGAAATGGGATGAGCTTCCTATTGCTCATGAGAACATCACAAGTCAATAATAATTATAATACATAATTTAGAAATAACATGAATAATTGTTATATCAACATAACTTTAGCATGTAAACATGTGACTGCATGGTTAACATAAATATAGCATATCATATATATAATCCAAATAAACTAATTAAAATTGATAAGTAATATAATTCCTACGTGAAAATAGGATGACTTAAATGCAAATGCTTGGAATGTTTGAATCAATAGTCCTATCCCCGTACTCTTGATTTTACGTATACTTTAACATATAATAATTATAAGAATGACCCGAACCTAGAATAGAGGACTAAAGGTCTTTTTAAAGGGTTCCGTCTCGAACTCAAAAATGGGGCGAGTCCCTTTGATTTTATTTCTGAAAGAGAATAGACTGGGCCTGCGATGACAACAGCGTATTTAGTGAACATTACTCCAGGGTGAGAAATACCTGAACCTTGACGATACTGCCCATAAAGATTGATCCATGGTCCCCCGGCTTGAAGTTTTTTTTTTTTTTTAAAAAATAAAACGTTCAGTGGGGACGGGGGGTGAGGCGGGACCCACCAACGTGGACGGGGGGTTGAGGCGGGACCCACCAACCTGTAGATAAGAAAAATCAAGAAGTACAAAGTATCAGCCCCGAATTATGACCAAAAATGGGCCATAATTCGGGTCCAAACATCGGAGTAATCTACGGCCCGCTAAAGAAATACAAAGTGCACCACAAATCGTGGGCTAATGTGCGGACCCGTAGACCAAAATAACTCAACTCCGAATTATGACCAAAAATGGGCCATAATCCGGAACCTAAAATCTAAAGTGCCTACGGCCCGCTAGATCAGTATAAGGTGCATCACTAAAACCGTGGGCTAATGTGCAGACCAATAGGTAACCAAGCAATCGATAAAAAATAAAACCTATCTAAACCTAAATGACGGATAACCAAGCTGATCCATCCGTATAAGGGAGAGGAGAAACGGAGGAGCAGTATCGTAAGTATAAGTCTGAATGCCGAGGGACGACATGCCGAGCTCAGAAAGATAGTCGGCCGACCGGTTGCCCTCCCGGAAAATATGAGTGACTTATATATATATATATATATATATATATATATATAGAGAGAGAGAGAGAGAGAGAGTTCGGGATATAGGGTGACACTTTTTTTTTGTGAGTGCCACACGTGTCATTTTTCGATTGGAGATGTTTTAATTAAAACACTCACCTACGGCCCACAACACTTGGTGGGTGAGTGTTTTAATTAAAACATCTGCTCCAATCAGAAAATGACACGTGGCGGGCACCTCACAAAAAAAAGAAAGTGTCACCCTATATCCCGAATTCTCTCTCTCTATATATATATATATATATATATATGCCTAAACGAAGTAAAGGCATATCGGGCTATCATTAAATCAGGTTAGATTTATGGACTTATTTGACTCAATATCGAAATTGGGCTGAAGGATTAAATGGATATTGCTTTAAAGGTTTTGGGCCTGGAGAAGGCATTGGCCCAATCGAAAGATGATGTATAATCGACCAAACCAGTTCATAATTTTCCATTTCCATCCCTCTCTCTCTCTCTCTCTCTCTCTCTCTCTCGAGTTTTCTAAGAATCTGAGACTTCCCGTCCCAGCGGCGATGGCAATCTAAAATTGATGACAGTCATGCCTTAAATCGGAGTCGCGGCCGCGAATTTAATCATGATCCAAGAACTTGCTCGATTCATAAATTCAAAGACTCGCTCAAGTTACCAAATGGTCTATGGAGCTACACTCGGCGATTTTATCTTTCGAATGTATTACTATAAAACGTATTTATCAAAGGTACTTGAATAGAATGGTATTTGAAATAATAAGGTATTTTGGATTATTGTATTGATGGGTTGAGTATAGACTACAGATCAAGGTACGTTTTAGTAGCAATTGTACACAGAGTTCATGTATTGTACAGTATTTTAGCATAAGGGCCGACTTCAAAAAATTACCCTTAATTTTGGACTGTCTAGAAATTCTGAAACTTAACAGTACGATAGATAATTGAGTTAGCTATCTGGTGGTTCAAACGATGAGTCATTTCGAGTTGAATGAAGGAGTTACATCTCTGATATTGTGCCTTTGGTCCAAATGGCCCTTCGTTACCTCTCTTCTTGTTGTTATTATCGTTACTCTATCCCTACCACTTCCTCTTATTTAAATTCACGACTGGCAGCCTTAACCTTTTCCATATCCAAACTGGCGGAGATGTCCTCGTATCTAGAAACAACCTCCTTATATGTCATCTTCCCATCAATAGCCAGATGATGTCTGATTCCATCTCGAAATCTATCACGAAATTTTTGTGCTTTCATGTCCTCAGACTCGACCATTATGAATGGTGCAAATTGGCACATGTGATCAGACTTCCTTTCGTACTAGGGTGATAATTAAGACTCTTTGAGTTAAATCCAAACACTCCTTTTGCATTTTAGCTTCATAGACCCCTGGGTGGTACTTGTCCATGACTGTCTCCTTGAATCCATCCCAGGTTAGATCCTGCATTCCGTTTCAGTTCGAACTCTCCATGACCCATTCTACCGGGTTCTAGCATCTTTCTTGAATTGGAAGACTACGCATCAAACTTTTTTAGAATCATTGCAGGATATATAATCAAAAATGCTCTCTAAGATTAGTATCCACTCCTTGATAGCACCAGGTCATTCCCTTCCGAGGAACGTAGGAGGTTTGAACTGATTGAACTGGTTGATCATCCGGGTCTGGACTTGCTCTTGAGTCTTGACTAACTGAGGGGACTATAGTTGCTCCTTGAAGTAGAGTATCTAACAACGTGACCAACTGTTGCTGATAAAGGATGGAATTCCCACTTGAAAATGTGTCATGCACACCTTTAGCTTGGGTTCTGGATTCGGCGTTAGAGGTGGCCTCACATGGAGTCATGTTCGGTAAATGAATCATTGTTCTTGTAAGTTCTTGAGTGCAAGAAATGAGGTAAGGATAAAGATCTATATATGTCTAACATAAAATAAAAAAGAAAGATAATCCATCATATATTGGAATTATTTAGTGTGAGTAACTGAATATTATATTAAATTACGATTTAAATAGTCAACATGAACATAAACTTCTGAATAATAATTTACAAAAACAACTAAATGATAACTGAATAAAATCATGGAATCTCAAACAACACGACTACTCCTTGTCATCACTACTAAGGAACTCCATAACTTGAATTGAGGGTTGGGACTCAGTATAAGAGATGATATCATCATCGTCCGTGTCAACAATCATCTCACGCTCTGGGTCCTCCTCCTCTAGATCCTCCTCGGGATCCTCCTCAAGTCCCTCATCAAGCTCCTCCATCAGTTGTGATAGGGTACTGGATCTCGTCAACCCTGGGAATCTCGTCTCTCGAGCATAAGCCAAGAATCTTCCCAGCAGCATACTGGAAATCATCAACGACGGTCCTCTCCCCAGGGATCCTGTGGAGTGCCTCATGCCAAAGGCAGTACAATGAGTAGCTCCAATCACTCTGCAGGGGCTGTGATTAGATGCTTGATCTCCTCAACCGGATCTCCGGCCTTCCCGGGCATAATTACCACTTATGCTTCATTTTGATCACGTAATACAGGGCATTCTCAGACAACCCTGGATTACCCCAAGAATTCCTATGTGTCAAAAGGCATAAGCTAAAACCAGCCTCAACCTGGAGTCACCTTAAATCCGGCCATACTAACAAAATACATGTACATTCACATGAAATTGTTAAATTTATGATCCTATGATAAATGTGTGAATGATATTAATATACACTGAAACTGGTCACCTTGGAATGGAGTAACAAAGTAGCGGCATTCGTACATATGACGTTCTCTTTTTGTAAAATATTTTATTAATAAAAATTTTCCGGCTACTATGGAAGTAGACCGAGTTTTATCTTATACCACACTGTAAAGAGCCGAATTTTTTAAGGTATTTTGTGAGAATATTTAAGAAAGATAAACTTGTATAAATTTCAAGCCGTTACGAAAAATGACATTTTTTAAAATAAAATAATCACGAAAATATAGAGACACACGACCATAAATTCTTACATCAAAAATAATTGTCAAAAGCAAAGTCATGTTCCATTTCTACATAAATGGAAACCAAAAAATGAATAATATTAAAAATATTATATATCATCTTGCCCTGCAACTCGTTGCCCGATATTTCGATTTAATCTGAAAATTTACACAGGAAATGGAATGAGCTTCCTATTGCTCGTAGGAACATAACAAGTCAACAATAATTACAATACATAAGGAGGCATAGCATGAATAATTATTATATCAATATATAACTTGAGCATGTGAACTTGTGACTGCATGTAAACACATATAATGATACTTGGTATGAAAAATATGTGACTGCATATTTAACATAAAATATAACACATTATCTATATTATCCGTTGAGGGCCGGGTTCGTTCCCGCGATGTTCGGACCTGGGGGATCGGTCGCGCCATCTTGTTTGCAACAACTGTTTATCAAAGAAAAACAACAATGGAACAAACCAAAGCAACAATAAATCAACAAGAAGTCGAAGACACACGAGCTGGACCGAAGAACTTTGATATGAAGCTATATCATATATAATGTACGCTACGAAACATACATAACGTACGTAATGAGAACCCAGCTGAAGACAGACGAGTTCTGGCAAAGCTTAACGTACGCAATGCATGAAGAACACCGTACGTAATCAGCAGAGTATAATGTACGTAATGAAGATCTGAATCAGAATTCAAATAATAATACCGTTGTGACGTCATGGAGTAGGTCATCATATCAACGGCTATCCAAGACTTATATAACGTACGTAATGGGGAAGGATAATGTACGTAATGGAGAAGACAGAAGCTACTGGACTGAAATGATGAGCAGTTAACGTACGCTACGTATAAGTTTTACGTACGCTAACAAGCTTGACGTACGTAATGTATGACATATAACGTACATAATGAAGGGTCAGTCACCAACGGCTAGTTGAGAATTTATGCCTATAAATACCAAGGTATTTCGTATCTTTCTCAACGACAACTTCAAGAAACTTATATACATACTTGTTATCATTATATAAATTATTGTTGTTGTATTTGTGCTTAATTGATAAGAGTTTGAGTGTTCATACACTAAACCATACACGAGAGGAAAGAAAGGATTGTAAATTTGATTTGGTGTTATTAGGATCGTTGATCCGGCATTGTTAGAATTAATATCTAAGTCCGAGTGAGGTTTGTCTATTACCAATCGAAAGCTAGATAGGTTGATTCCTTGTCCGATAGAAAAGGAAAACGGTTTAGCTTGGACCGAAAAAAAGACAAGAGCATAACGGTTTATCTTGGATCGATTGAAGACAAGATTGTAACCGTATCCCTCGGACCGATAGAAGACGAGGTGTAGAGGTTGATCTTAAGCCTAAAGAAAAATATACGAAGAGATGACATAGGCATTATTGGCCGAACCTCTATAAATCTTGTGTCTTTCCACAATTTAATTACGCTTACACAAACGCAAAAGAGTGTGAAAACTCTACTCAGCGATATTATCCCACCATTCTAAGTGGCAGTACCAAATTTTCAATAATTGGTATCGGAGAGGGTATCCATAAAAGTTGGCTTAACATCCTAGGATAAAAAGATCCAATGGCGCTTCAATTTGCCCCGGTCGAAGGCCTTGCCTTAAACCGACCTCCATTTTTTGATGGATCAAACTTTAAGACATGGAAAAAGAAAATGTCTATTTTCATCCGAGCCTATGATATTGAGATCTGGAAAGTTATTTGCCTAGGTCCGAAAATTCCTACATATCCGGACGGCTCCCTCAAAAGCTTCGAAGAATACGATGATGCGATTTGGAAGAACGATCATCACAATTGCAAAGCAACACAATTGCTATATTGTCTTTAAATCCAAAAGAACACAACCGGATATCATCATGTAAAAGTGCCAAAGAGATTTGGAAAATGCTTGAGGTAACTCATGAAGGAACATCACAAGTCAAGGAGACGAAGATCAATATGCTTCTCCATGACTACGAGCTCTTTATGATGAAGAACGAAGAGTCCATAACGAACATGCTCGACCGATTTTCGGTCATTACAAATGGACTGGCTTGTTTTGGGAAACCATTAACAAGTAGTGAAAAAATGAAGAAAATATTACGATCACTACCTGTTGAATGGGACGGAACGGTTACAGCTATAATGGAGTCTAGATATCTCAACACTCTCGATTTTACCGCCCTCGTCGGTTCGCTAATAAATTATAAGATTATTTTAAAATCTCGAAATGCCAAGCCGAAACCCAAGGATAAAGCAATAGCTTTAAAAAGATAAGATGTCAAGAAATGAAGAAATCATACCGGTAGATGATAATGATGAAGAATCGGCATTTTATGCCAAAAATATTAATAAGTTTCAAAACTTATTAAATCGGAGAAGAAAAGACATCCATTCGCGCGCCCGGAATGATTCAAAAAGATCCGACAATAACTGTCGAAATTGTGGCAAACCCAGACATTTTGCGAAAAATTTCTATAGCTCAAAAGAAGTTCTTATAGCCACGTGGGCTGACGAAGAGGAAGATGACGAATTTATTCAAAATAACCTCGCACTCATGGCAAGAAGCTCATTCGATGAAAGTGACGTTGAAAGCCAGGTAAGTACCTCGTCTCACGACGAACTTTTTGAAGCTTTTGAACTTTTGCATACGGATTTTCAAAATGCTCTAATTGATAATAAATCCCTCAAAGCGAAAAATAAATTGTTGGAAATTGAAATTTCCAAAATAAAAGAAAAAGGGGAAGTCTTTGAAAATGACCATTCTTTTTGTCTTAAAAAAGAGAATATTTAAAAAATGATTTGTTGGAAGTCCAAAAAGAACTTAAAAATTTAACGAAAAAAATTTCTTGCGGTAATGACAATTTTCAAAAATTGCTTTCGGTTCAAAAAAAATCGTTAAACAAATAAGGATTAGGATTCAAATCGAGTTTTATATGCGAATCCAATGATTCCTTAAATTTAAAAATACCACATTGGGAAATGTTAGAAAATCGGGCATCATATCTCCAATTGTAAAAGCCCAAGACGGGCGACTAAAATTAAAAAGGTATGGATCCCAAAAAGAACCATAATGTCGAATATCATCTATTTACCTAATGAAAAACTACCAAGAGTCGGTTGGATCCCCAAAATTCAAAATTAATATATTTCATCAATTATTATTCTAATAATTGGTATTTAACTCAGAGGCTTATAATTTTTAAAATCAAGATGGGGAGATATAATTTTCAGGGGGAGTTTTACCCTACGTATTTTATATTATTTAATTTTTTATTTACTTATATGATTATTTCATGCACTTTTTGCTGATGACAAAAAGGGGGAGAGAAATGACGAGAAAAATGAGGAGAAAATGACGAGAAGTATGTCGAGAAAAATGAGAAGAAAAAAATATAATGGGGAGAAGAAAAGAAAAGAGAAGAGAATAGAAGATGGGAAGACTAATAAAAACGGGCAAAGCCGAAAACTTTGATCTATATATGTTTTATATTTTTACAGGTATCCCGTTAATTGATTGTTGTTTTGTCATCATAAAAAATGGGGAGATTATTAGAATATCCTATTCCATATAATTATAAATTGGTTTTGATGATGAGTTGACGATCAAAGAAAAACAACAATGGAACAAAACAAAACAACAATAAATCAACAAGAAGTCGAAGACGCACGAGCTGGACCGAAGAACTTTGATATGAAGCTAAATCATATATAACGTATGCTATGAAACATACATAACGTACGTAATGAGAACCCAGCTGAAGACAGACGAGTTCTGGCAAAGCTTAACGTACGCAATGCATGAAGAACAACATACATAATCAACAGAGTATAACGTACATAATCAAGATCTGAATCAAAATTCAAATAATAATACCGTTGTGGCGTCTTGGAGTAGGTCATCATATCAACGGCTATCCAAGACTTATATAACGTACATAATGGGGAAGGCTAACGTACGTAATGGAGAGACAGAAGCTACTGGACTGAAATGATGAGCAGTTATGTATGCTAACAAGCTTAACGTACGTAATATATGACATATAACGTACGTAATGAAGGGTCAGTCACCAACGGCTAGTTTAGAATTTATGCATATAAATACCAAAGCATTTGGTATCTTTCTCGACAACAACTTCAAGGAACTTATATACATACTTGTTATCATTGTATAAATTATTGTTGTATTTGTGCTTAATTGATAAGAGTTTGAGTGTTCATACACTAAACCATACACGAGAGGAAAGAAAGGATTGTAGATTTGATTCGGTGTTATTAGGATCGTTGATCCAGCATTCTTAGAATCAATATCTAAATCCGAGTGAGGTTTGTCCAGTACTAATCGAAAGATAGATAGGTTGATTCCTTATCCGATAGAAAAGGAAAACAGTTTAGCTACCGACAAAAAGACAAGAGCATAACATCTTGGACCGATTGAAGACAAGATTGTAAAGGTATCCCTCAGACCGATAGAAGATGAGGTGTAGAGGTTGATCTTAAGCCTAAAGAAAAAGATACGAAGAGAAGACGGAGGCATTGTTGGCCGAACCTCTATAAATCTCGTGTCGTTTATCTTCCGCAATTTAATTACGCTTCCGCAAATACAAAAGAGTTTGAAAACTCTACTCCACGATATTATCCCACCATTCTAAGTAGCGGTACCAAATTTTCAACAGTTCAAGCAAAAAAAATTTGAAAATTAATTGTCCCTTTAATTTAAGTTGATTTAATATTATTATAATATTCTAAGAGTACTTTCAAACTTATTATTGTTGAACATCTTATATTATTATTAGTAAATTCAACACAAAAAGAAGGGAAGGCAATGGGAGGGGTAGAATGGTCTTCTCGAGTGTACACCACCCAAAAACACAACTACCCTTTATATTATAGACTAGAGATAATATGTGCCATAATGGCACGGTAGCGATGATATAATTGAATTAAGATAATTAAATTACCAGATTGCCTTACTTGAAAAAGTTGGTTCCCAATATTCTATCGACGGGCGATGGGCCTCCCACAAAAAAATAAAGAATGCCGAAAAACATGCCGGAATGTCAAAAAAAATGACTGGCGATCGAAAAGCAGGCCGGCGGCCTGGTGAAGAAAAAATGGCCCGCCGGAAAATAAATTGGGAGCCTCGCGTAAAACAAAGGAAAAAAATTAAGGACCATAAGAAAGTAGGCTGACGGGATTGGCCTTGAAAAAAATGGTCGGTCATGCATATCGGGTCTGGACATGCTCTTGAGAGAGACAAGTAGGTTTGAGCTGATTGAACTGGTTGATCACTTGGGTTTGGATTTGCCGTTGAGTAACTGGGGGCACTGTAGTTTCTCATTGAAGAATAGTAGCTAACAACGTGAGCAACTGTTGCTGATAAGGGATGGCATTCCCACTTGAAGACGTGTCATGCGCAACTTTAGCTTGGGTTCAGGATTCGGCATTATAGGTGGCCTCACATGGAGTCATGTCCGGTCAATGAATCATTGTTTTTGTAAGTTCTTGAGTGTAAGAAATGAGGTAAGGATAAAGATCTATATATGCCTAACGTAAAATAAAAATGAAAGATACTCGATCATATATTGGAATTATTTAGTGTGAGTAACTGAATATTATATTAATTACTATTTAAATAGTCAACATGAACATAAACTTCTAAATAATAATTTACAAAAACAACTAAATGATAACTGAAATAGTAAAATCATGGAATCTTAAACAACACGACTACTCCTTATCATCACTACTAAGGAACTCTATAACTTGAATTGAGGGTTGGGACTCTGTCTAAGAGATGATATCATCATCGTCCGTGTCAACAATCATCTCAGGCTCTGGGTCCTCCTCATCTAGATCCTCCTCAGGTCCCTCATCAAGCTCCTCCATCAGTTGTGATGGGGTTCTGGATCTCGTCAATCCTGAGAATCTCGTCTCTCGAGCATAAGCCAAGAATCTTCCCAGAAGCATACTGGAAATCATCAACGACGGTCCTATCCTCAGGGGTCCTGTGGAGTACCTCATGCAAAGGCATTACAATGAGTAGCTCCAATCACTGGGCAGGGGATGTGATTAGATGTTCGATCTCCTCAACCAAATCTCTGACCTTCCTGGACATAATTAGCATTTATGCTCCATTTTGATCACGTAATGCAGGGCGTCCTCAAGCAACCCTAGATTATCGAAGAATTCCTATGTGTCAAAAGGCCAAGTTAAAACCTGACTGAACCTAGAGTCACCTTAAATTTGGCCATACTAACAAAATACGTGTACATTCACATGACATTATTAAGTTTATGATGCTATGATAAAAGTGTGAATGATATTAATATGAACCAAAACTAGTTACCTTGGAATGGAGTAATGAAGTAGCGGCAGTCGTACATATGACATTCTATTTTCGTAAAATATTTTATTAATAAAAAGTTTCCGACGTACTATGGAAGTAGACCGAGTTTTTCTCTGATACCACACTATAACTGTAATATCCGCATTTTTCTTTTTCCCGATATGTTCATTTTGGTGTATTTTTTCATTTTTAGCGACTCACTTGTAACCGTATTGATATTTCGAGAATATTTAATACTGGACTTTTTGCCATACGAGCTTGTTTCGGAATTGTTTTACTCAATCCCGTGTTTGTTGCCTTTCCGTCGTTGTTTCGTTCAATTCTCGTAATCATTGTTCGGAACCTCCGTCTCAGGGTTGCCGTAAATCCATTCCATGTTATTATGGATGTTGTGAACTTTTAATGGTATTTGGATCGAGTATTGGGTTGGGACCGACTGTGTTTGGCGTGGAATCACCATACGAGGGTTCGTGATAGTTCGTTCATGCCTTTAAATGGTCGGGGCTAGGCGTCGATCAAGTGTATCATGTTCGGGGGCCGTTTTCGTCACTTTTTGGGCACGAACAGTGTGCGCCGCGGCACGCCACTTCCTAGAGTCAGGCTGGGCGTGGCTGTACCGTGCGCCGCGGCACACCACGATCCGGGCCGTGGCACGGCACAACCTTGCGAGACTCGAGCAGGGCACTGTACTGTGCACCGCGGCACACCACCTTCCGGGCCGTGGCACAGCCGAAAACCTGCTCAACCATTTCCAGCCGCGGCACACTCGACCTGCACCGCGGCACGCGGGTCGGTTGACCCTATATTGTGCGGGTTTTTGGAGAGGATTTCTTTTCCTCTCCATTCTTCTTCTCCATAGTCGCGTTTTGGGCGTTCTTCAAGGTGAAAATCGACGGGGGTTCATCAATCATCATCCTCTCTAGTTCACAACGTGATTTAATCACCGCAACTCCGTTTCGCCTCTTTCAAATCAAGGTAAACCGTTGTGAATCCCTACCTTGGGTAGTTTGGGGGGTTTTGCTCGATTCGGTTGTGTAATCCGTTTTTGACCATGGAAATCTTGGGTTTATGATTAATCTCACTTGTATATATGTGAAACCTATGATTTCATGTTCTACTTTGGGTAGTGTTGTGAATTCGAGAGGGTTTGGGTGTTTCCCAACCCTATGTTCATGATACCATAATCGGGGGGAGTTGTTAGTGGGTTTCTCCGTGTGATTTGCGTATCGATTACCGTATCCTCTACTAATCATTTAGGTGTCGGAAGTGCGTTCTTGGACCTACTGAACCTATATTATTTTCCTTCCGAATTCTCGATGTCTCAAAGGCAATTATATGTTTATGATTGTACGTTCTCGACTTTGAAAGTGAGGTATATGAATTGTATGATTGTATGTATTCACTCTGGGACGGACTGACGGGTCCTCATAGGGTTCCGTGGCCTTTGGTGCGGTTCCATGAAGAGTTTGGGTTAGCCACTCTGGGAGGGTCCGACGGGACCTCCGGGGGTTCCGTTGCATTTGGTGCTGTTCCATGGTTAATCATGTATGTATTGAAATGAGATTTAGTTATTCCGGAATACTAGTCTTGAAATGATGAATTGACGGTTGCTTTTACTTTGTTGTCGAGAAGTATTCTGTTTCATATTCGATATACTTGTACTAGCTATTCGACAGCTAACCCCTTTATGGGGGAAATACTTTTCATGTATTTCAGGTTCCAGGAGAGCAGATAGGCATGTACCGGGTCGGCATGAAGATGATGGGCAAGTGTGATACTGTGTCTTATCTACAGTTATATTTCGTGTCTCTTCTATTCAGTGTTGTTGTACTGGAATGGGTTTGAATACTCGTGTACGATTTTCAGTTTCCTTGATGTTCCGGCCTGTGTTGCCGTGGTATGGATTTGTGATGTATTGTATTCGGATGTGTTGGAAATGGTTTTGAATACCATTCTTATTGTCTTCCATTACGTTGTACTTGGACCTTCTCGGTCAAATTTTATAGTTCCGTATATGAATGGCCTTGTGGGTCCCACGGCGGGGCTCACGATGCTGTAATATACCCTGAATAACTTGGAAGTGTTACAGAATATGGTATCAGAGCTTAGGTTTATGGATACCTAGGTTGTCGGTCTTTTGTCTACAGTATCATTACTTTGCCATCATCACAGTGCGACCGGTACTTGTAAGACCTCTTACTCTCCTAATGTTTCCGTAAACGTTTTACTTTTGAATTGATGTTTTGCGAAACGGTCACTTCGATGACGCGCGATTTGAATTGTACTTACGTGCTTTGTGTATCCTTCAGAATGTCTGATGGTAGGGGATAGGGACGAGGCCGTGGTCGTGGACGCGGACGAGGACGTGGCGCGGCTGCTTCCCTCAGTTTCGTTGCGGGGTCGAACACCCCCAGCTTATCTAACTTAGTGCATCCTGACACCAAAAGTCAGCATGACTAGTCGATCGGCCAAGGGAAAATCGCAGATGTTGGAGTTGCGAATGTCTTTCAACAATTGGCTAACCAGATGACCATCTTGGCCCAAGCCGTTCAATTGAACAATCCGAACGCAACAACGGATGCCTTGCTTCAGAATGTGATCCGTATGCACCCTCCACAGTTCAGCGGTGCCACAGACCCGTTAGGTTGGGAGGATTGGCTAGCGGAGTTAGAGAAAGTCTTCGAAGCGGTCGATTGTCTGGAAGCGAGGAAGGTACCGATTGCTCAGTATTTCCACACCAAAGAGGCCGCGACGTGGTGGAAAGTTATCAAGCCACAGGATCATGTTGCTACGTGGGAAGAATTTAAAGAGCTACTGGAGGCCGAGTTTTGTCCTTGTCCAGTGCAAGAAGGTAGAATCTGGGCCTTTCTCGAGGCGAAGCCGCAGAATATTCCAGTTTCGCAGGCAATAGTGGAGTACAACCAACAGTTGATCCACGTGAAGAATCAAGTGCGAGACGAGCGTGACAAGATCCATTATTTTGATATGCGGATGAATATGGATTTACGGCGGTACATGGCCGGGTTTGCTTGTACTACCTTGAAGGACTACCAAGACAGGGCTTTGTCCTACGACATGTTGAGTCCCCACAATGATACCGCGGAAGATCCGAAAAAGTAGAAGACCGTTGGTAAATTTTCTGGCTCTAAGGGTGGCAACTTCCAGAGACCCCAGGCGACTAACCGTTCTGTCGGGCAGTCGCCACGTTCTTTTAAAGGGAGGAAGAGTTTCCGTTCTGCTCCGGGCACATCAACTCGCTTGGTAACCTGTTTTAATTGTGGTCATCCAGGCCACATCAATGTGGAGTGCAACTACCCACCTCTGAAGTGCCATACTTGCGGACAAATGGGGCATAGAGCGGCTTATTGCCCCAAACAGGATCAGACTTTGGGCACTCGGGCTTCGACACCAGCGTCTAAAGATCAGAGTATGAATCAGCAACAACCAATCGGGCAGTCACAACAGAGTTACGACAGGGGATGAGGACGGAGTCAAAACGCTAGAGGGGGAGATTCTAACGTCATCTCGGTACACCCACGAGTCTATGACATGCGTCAGACAGACGAACCGGATGCGGCGGTGGCCTCAGGTACCATTCATATCCTATCTCATCCAGTTCGTGTACTTTTTGATTCGGGTGCTACACATTCTTTCATCTCCTTGTAGTGTGTGTGCCGTTTGAATATAACATGTATGACTGCTTGCGATCTTTTCATTGTGAAACTACCTAGCGGGGATAGAATCGTGGGGAATCGGGAGATTAGAGGTTTTCCAGTGAATATAGCCGGTATAGATTGGTTGTCGAACTTGATTGTGGTTGACATGGAAGGCGAGGATGTGATCCTCGGCGAGGATTGGCTTGATAGTCACCAAGCGATTATGAATTACTGCACTAAAGTTATCACTATGATGACGGAAGACGGTTCCGAGTACTCGTTTTTAGGACGCAAGTCGGGCCAACCTAAGTTGCTTATCAGCGCCATGAAGGCCGTAAAAATTTTGAATAAAGGTTGCACGGGATATTGGTTCTATGCCTTGAAGACGGAAGGAAATGAGGTCGATTTCTCTTCGATTCCAGTTGTTAATGAATATCCCTACGTTTTTTCGGACGACCTCCCGGGATTACCGCCGTACCGAGAGAGAGTTTTTTGTGGACTTAGAGCCTGACGCGGCTCTGATTTCTAAGGCATTGTATTGGATGGCACCTTCCGAGATGCAAGAATTAAAGAGCCAGTTGGGAGAACTATTGGAAAAAGGGTACATCAGACCAAGCGCGTCGCCTTGGGGCGCGCCTGTTCTTTTTGTGAGGAAGAATGATGGTTCACTACGTTTATGCATTGATTACCATGAACTAAACAAATGACCATTAAGAACAAGTATCATTTGCCTCGTATAGATGATTTATTTGATCAGTTGCAGGGAGCTGCAGTATTCTCCAAAATTGATTTAAGATCAGGATACTATCAGCTCCGGGTAAAAGAGTCCGATGTTCCGAAGACTGCATTTCAAACAAGATACGGACATTATGAATTTGTGGTTATGCCTTTTGGATTGACTAATGCACCAGCAGTATTCATGCAATTAATGAACAAGATATTCATCGAGTACCTTGACAGATGTGTGGTCATCTTTATTGACGACATCTTGATTTATTCTCGGGATAAGGAGGAACATGCCCGGCACTTGCGTTTGATACTAGACATTTTGAAAGCCGAGCACCTATATGCAAAATTCTCGGAATGTGAGTTCTGGTTGGAAGAAGTTATGTTTCTCGGCCATGTGATTTCGGCTGAAGGGGTTCGTGTCGACCCGCAGAAGATTGAGGCAGTGCTAGATTGGGCACCGCCTAAAAATGTTAAAGAAGTTCGTAGCTTTTTGGGTCTTGCTGGGTATTACCGTCGGTTTGCGAGGGGTTCTCGAAACTCACTCGTCCGCTTACGCAACTACTCCAGAAGACAGAAAAGTTTGTTTGGACGGCTGGGAGACAGCATAGCTTCGTTGAGATAAAGAAACGTTTGACCTCAGCACTGATTTTAGCCTTACCACAGTGTCACGGGGCGCTTATAGTTTGTATATAATGTACGCGCACCGTGCGGGTAGTAGTCGATTTACCCGACTACGTCCGCCTAACTCGTTCGAGCGTTGGTGCTAATGCGACGCAATCACGCCGAGGCGTTTTAGTGGCACAGCAAAATTGAAGACGAAAATCGATTTATATTAATACAATGAACGATTACAATAGGCAACAATGATTACAAGCATACACGGATAGGAGGGTCTCAGCAAACTAGCCAATTCGTACTACAACTCTTCAGTACACTCTTCCCCCCTATAATAGGCTTAGAAAAATAAAGGCTAATGACAACAGTGGATATTGAAAAGCTGAGCAACCACTAACTAGCTATTACAACACTAACTAGCTATTACAAGGAAAATAAAGTAAAGCCCTACACTATAGATGATAACTTGAAGTGTGATGAGGCTCTGCATCCCACAAAGCTACAAGTAGGTCCATGAATGGCCGTTGATCAGGTAATACCGCCTGGGGTCGCGGGCATCCCGTGACAGCACTCCCCCCTCTGAGTTGGTGACGTCCCCGGCGCCATAGATGTGAGATAAGCATCCAGTAGTGGTTGAAAAGCTTTAAGTGTTGTCGCCCTCTCCCAAGTGTTCTCCTCCATACTGCAGCCCTTCCATTTCACCAAATATTCTTTGTATAGCTTCTTTCTCGGCCCTGCATCACGGTGGTCGATAATAGCTTCGGCCACCCTCTTCCCCAAGTTGCGTAGTTTCAGTTGTGGACGGTTGGGCAGGTTGCGTGTGGTGTCCTCTTTGTCTGCCTGATATGGCTTGAGTTGGCTGACATGAAAGACATTATGAATGCGCCACCATTGGGGTAACTCAAGCTTGTAGGCTACATTTCCGACTCTTTTGAGAATGTTTAGGGGCCCAATATATTTTTGCATTAGTCGTGAATCTCTCCCCCGTGTTGCCCTGGAGGAACTCTGGTTCGGGACCTTCACCATTACCTTGTCACCCACACAGTATTCAACAAAGCAGTGTTTAAGATCAGCATATTTTTTCATCCGCTTTTGAGCCTTCTCCAGATAGCCACGGGCCAAATCAAGATTTTGTTCCCATTCAAGGGAAAATGTTTGTGCCGAAGTAGGCCTGGCATTTTGTGGAACAGTATCAATATTGTGCGGGAGGAGTGGCTGCTGCCCATTACAAATTTCAAAAGCACTCTTATTGGTGGTAGAGCATTTTTGAGCATTGAAACACAGTTGAGCAACATCCAAAAGCTTCACCAAATCCTTGATTAGTGCTCACAAAATGTCGAAGATATTCCTCCAACATTGAGTTAAATCTTTCGGTTTGGCCATCAGTTGTGGGTGGAAGCTAGAGCTCATATTCAACATGGAGCCGAGTAGTTTGAAGAGCTCGGTCCAAAAGTTACTAGTAAACCGGTGTCTCGGTCACTAACAATGTCCCTCGAGTCCCAATACTTAACAATATGCTTGAAAAGAGCCGAAAGTGTCTCTTTCGCCGAAACTGTCTTGGGTCCGCTATGAATGTAGCATATTTGGAGAACCGGTCTACCACAACAATAATGGCATCAAGATCCCCAACTTTTGGTAGATCGGTGATATAATCCATTGAAACACTTTCCCAAGCCACGACAGAATGAGTAGTGGTTCGGCAAGCTGCCTTCTTTTGTCGATCAGGTTTATCTTGTTGGCACACCAAGCAGGTGCGGACAAACATCTCAATGTCGTCCCGCATTTGGGGCCAATAGTAAGCTCGTTGAACTAAGGCCACAGTGCGCTCCTCTCCTGGGTGGCCCGCCCAGAGAGTGTCGTGACATTCCGCAATAATAGTTTTCCTCATATCGCCGCCTATAGGTACATAGAGTCGTCTCCCCTTGGTCCATAAGAGGCCATCCTCTAGCCAAAATCTTCGTGTTGTACCCTGGCAGATAAGATTTACCAAACATTGAGCCGCTGCATCGGCTCCCATTAGTTCTCGTATTCGATCTTTTAATGGAGTGGTCATCTGACTCGAGGAAAGTGCTGCCAGCACTCGTAGAGCAGCCAGGTCGGATCTGCGGCTCACGGCATCCGCCACCTGATTACTAGAACCGGCACGATACTCAATCGCAAAGTTGAACTCGAACAATAGTTCCTGCCATCTCGCTTGTTTCCCAGTAAGCTTAGGCTGGGACAGAAAGTGACTAACAGTAGTATTGTCAGTTTTTACAATAAACGGCAACCCCAATAAGTAATGTCTCCAAAGTCGAAGGCAATGGACCACTGCTAAAAGCTCTTTCTCATGCACCGTGTAACGCCTCTCGACATCCTTAAGTTTCTTACTCTCGAAGGCAACAGGATGGCCATCTTGCACTAAAACTCCTCCTAGTGCAATATCTGAAGCATCTATTTCAACCACAAAAGGTTTGGATAGATCCGGTAGTGCGAGGACCGGGTCCGTTAGGATGGCCTTCTTTAAGTTGTCGAAGGCATTTTGGCATTCCGGTGACCAATTCCAAACTTCCGTCTTTCTTGTCAAATCGGTTAGGGGTCTTGCTATTCCGGCATACCCCATCACAAATCTTCTATAGTAATTCGCCAACCCGAGAAAGGACCGTACTTCATGTACATCGGTTGGTGGTTTCCATTCTTGAATTGCTCGTATTTTTCTCGGATCCATACGAATATTGCCACACTCAACGATATGACCCAAGAAACTGATCCGCTTCTGGGCAAATGAGCACTTCGACAGCTTAACATATAGTTCGTGCTCACGAAGCCTAGTAAGAACCATTCTCAAATGTTCCACACGTTCTTCCAAGGTTCGGCTGTATATAACAATATCATCTAGGTATACCACGACAAACTCGTCCAAGAACCCTTGGAGAACTTGATTCATCAAGGTGCTAAAAGTTGTTGGGGCGTTTGTTAGGCCGAAGGGCATGACCAAGAATACGAAGGCCCCGTAACGTGAGACAATCGTCGTTTTTACCTCATCTCCCTCCTTGATGCGAACTTGCCAATAACCTGATCTCATATCGATCTTTGTATAGTACTCCGCTCCACTGAGTCGGTCAAAGCAATCTGCTACGAGCGGAATAGGATACAAATTCTTCACCGTAATTTTATTTAGAGCACTATAATCACAACACAATCGCAAAGTTCCGTCCGACTTTTTCTGAAAGAGAACAGGAGCTCCATACGGTGATTTCGCCGGTTGGATCATGCCACATTCCAACATCTCTTTTAACTGCTTTCTGAGCTCCACAAGCTCAGGTTGCGACATACGATAAGGGGCTCGGACAGGAGGTTTTGTGCCCGGCACCAACTCAATCTCATGATCGACCGCCCTCTTAGGAGGAAGCTTCCGAGGCAATTCGTCGGGCATAACATCTTCAAATTCGTTTAGGAGGTGCTTCACAGCATCAGGGATAGGACCTGACAACTCCTCTACTTCGTCGAATTGCAAGGCGCACAAGAAGGACGGTTCCCCATGCCTGCATCCCTTCTTGAATTGTAATGCGGATAGGTTACTTTACCCTTGGGTTGCGCTAATTGTTGGGATAATATGTGGTTTATCCCCCAAAACCAAGAGTGCATCAGCATACGGCATGACTAGGGTTTGAGTGTCACGCATGTACTTGAGCCCGAGTATTAATTTATAGTCATCCATCTCCACAACGGATAGGTCGGCCCTACCTTCGAAGGCTCCTACCTTAATTCGAACAGCCTTGGCAATCCCCACTATCGGTTTTGACGGAGAGTTTACGGCTTTAAGTCAACCCACTCCTTTCTCTAACAACAGTCCAAGTCTCTCCACTTCAGTGCTCGCCAGATAATTATGGGTGGCACCCGAGTCTATCATAGCACGAATATTTTTCCCATTGATTTTAACATCAACAAACATTAATCCCTTCTTTCTCTTATCGGGACCACCTGTCGTGAGAGCAGGTACGGGTTTTATAGCTTTTGTCGGCACTCTTGCCTTAGCTGTCACCTGATGGGTTAACGAGTTGCACCATTGATTGATGGCCCCAAGGTTTTCCTCATCTTCCGATCTTCCTTCATCATCTGGAACTTGCAACTCTTCTTTCGGTTGCGAACTCAATTCTGCGGCGCTTGTTAAGGCGCTCAAAAGTTGCCTCTTCGGACAATTACTGAGAAAATAAGGCCCATCACATAAGAAACATTTAACGATCCGTTGGGAAGGGGCCTGCTGACCTTCTGTAGGTTTGCTACGATTCGTGCTCCCATATGAACTTCCTTGAGTATAGGTTTGCCGATCCCCTACACTCCGACTCAAGTTAGGTTTGAACGGTCTTGGCATTACACTTCGGGACGGTGCCATGTTTGTTGTTACGGGACGATCCTTTCGAGGTTCCGACGTGTAATCTATTAATCTTTCTGCCGCTCCCATGGCGGTACTGAGGTCGGTGACTCGTTGGCGCAGAAGCTCCGTACGAGCAAATGGTTTCAACCCTTCTAGGAACGTAAATAACCGGTCATTCTCCGACATATCGCTAATGTGTAAGATATGTGTCGAAAATGCCTTCACGTAATCTCGAATAAGACCGGTGTGCTTCAAATCTCGCAAGGCCCTTCTTGCATTGTACTCAACATTCTCTGGGAAGAATTGTTGCCTGATGGCTTCTCGCAGTTGTTCCCAAGTGTCAATTCTTACTCGTTGAGCCTGAATGTCCGCATATTTGGTGCGCCACCACAATTTGGCATCATCGATCAAATACATTGTGGAGGTTGACACCTTTTTCGCTTCGTCCAAAACATTAGCGGCATGGAAGTATTGTTCCATGTCGAATAAGAAGTTCTCAACTTCCTTGGCATCTCGGGTTCCACTATAGGAACTTGGTTCGGGGATCCAAATTCTCGCAATAGGTTCTTGAGCAACACGGGGTGTGTTGTTCACTGCTCTTTGAAGCAATCCAATCTGGATACTCATTGCTTCCATCTCGCGTCTTATTTCAGCCGTATTGGTGGCTCCCATTGCTTCTGCAAGGGTTCGGCAGACTTCTCTGCATTCGCCCAACTGGGCTCGGAGGTCTTCATTCTCTGCCTCGAGGGTCTCGACCTTCTCCTCCAAGGTCTCGACAACATATCTCAATCTAGAGCACTCTTGCTCTAGATTATCGAATTGGGCTTTAGAGGCCTCGGCCTCTTTCCTCTTTCCGTCATCCTTTTTCTTGCCCTGCTTTCTAGGGACTTCCGTCTCGTTACCCGATTCCATTCTTTCGACCTTGACCGGTCTCCGATACCACCTGTCACGGGGCGCTTATAGTTTGTATATAATGTACGCGCACCGTGCGGCTAGTAGTCAATTTACCCGACTACGTCCGCCTAACTCGTTCGAGCGTTGGTGCTAATGCGACGCAATCACGCCGAGGCGTTTTAGTGGCACAGCAAAATTGAAGACGAAAATCGATTTGTATTAATACAATGAACGATTACAATAGGCAACAATGATTACAAGCATACACGGATAGGAGGGTCTCAGCAAACTAGCCAATTCATACTACAACTCTTCAGTACACTCTTCTCCCCTATAATAGGCTTAGAAAAATAAAGGCTAATGACAACAGTGGATATTGAAAAGCTGAGCAACCACTAACTAGCTATTACAACACTAACTAGCTATTACAAGGAAAATAAAGTAAAGCCCTACACTATAGATGATAACTTGAAGTGCGATGAGGCTCTGCATCCCACAAAGCTGCAAGTGGGTCCATGAATGGCCGTTGATCAGGTAATACCGCCTGGGGTCGCGGGCATCCCGTGACACACAGGGTATCTAAGGATTTGTAGTCTTTAGCGATGCTTCGGGACAAGGACTTGGATGTGTGCTTATGCAACATGATAAGACGATAGCTTTTGCGTCACGGCAGTTGAAGCCGTATGAGATGAACTATCCAACTCATGATTTGGAATTAGCCGCAATTGTATTTGCACTTAAGATTTGGCGGCATTATTTGTATGGTTCTCAATGTCGAATTTATACCGATCACAAGAGTTTGAAATATATTTTCAGTCATAAGGAACTGACTATGAGGCAGAGATGTTGGTTGGAATTGATCAAGGATTACGATTTGGAAATTCTTTACATCCGGTAAAGGCCAATGTCGTCGGTGACGCTTTGAGCCGCAAATCGGCATCGCTTCATATGCTCTAGGTCCTTACATTTCAGACTAAGATTCGTTAGGATTTAATCGAACAAGGAATAGAGGTTTGGCTTCAAAGAGTACAAGGACAGTTGTGAACTCTCGAAATTACTTCGTCCTTGGTTGACGACATCAAAGGGAAACAGTGGAGTGACCCGATGATTTCCCAACTGAAGGAAGATGTAATTAAAGGAAAAGCCCCTGGTTTTATGGTCCATGAAGATAGTATTCTGAGATTTTAAGGCAGACTTTGTGTTTCAAACGACCTAGAGTTGAGGCAAAGAATTCTCCGAGAAGCCCATGCTATGCCTTACTCTATCCACCCCGGAACAAGTAAGATGTACAAAGACTTGAAGCGAAAGTTTTGGTGGAATAATATGAAGAAAGATGTCACAGAGTTTGTGATACAATGCTTGACGTGTCAACAAGTCAAAATTGAACATCAACGACCGGCAGGGTTATTGAAGCCGCTTCCCATTCCCGAGTGGAAGTGGGAAGATATCTCTATGGATTTCATCACTGGAATGCCGAGAACTAGAGCCAGAATGAATATGATTTGGGTAATCGTCGATCGATTAACTAAGTCTGCACACTTCCTGGGTATTATGGACACTTGGGGATAGGAGAGATTGGCTCGAACTTTTATAGCCGAGATTGTGAGATTGCATGGTGCCCCTAAGACTATTGTTTCCGATCGAGATGGCCGCGTTGTATCGCATTTTTGGCAAGCCGTTCATCAGGCTTTAGGCACTGAGTTGAGTTTGAACACGTCTTTTCATCCCCAGTCAGACGGTCAGACGGAGCGGACAATTCAGACATTGGAGGATATGTTGCGGGCCTGTGCCCTAGACTAGAGTAACGAGTGGGAACTTCATTTGCCGTTGATCGATTTACCTACAATAATAGTTGGCATGCGTTGATCACGATAGCACCTTTCGAGGCACTCTATGGTAGGCGGTGTAGATCACCGTTATGTTGGGACGAGGATTCGGAGCTAGTCGAAACAGAACTGGACATGTTATTGGAGACTAAGGAGAAGATTTCTATTATCTGGGACCAGTTGTTGACTGCCCAAAGCCGTCAGAAATCCTATGCTGATACCCTTAGAATTCGAAGTGGGAGATCATGTTCTACTCAAGGTGTCGCCGACCAGAGGAGTTTTTCGTTTTGGAAAAAAGGAAAACTTAGTCTGCAGTATATCAGACCGTTTGAAATTTTGGACTGGGTGGGAAATTTAGCTTATCGCTTGGCGTTGCCTCCAGCTTTGAGTCATGTCCATAACATTTTTCATATTTCTCAGTTGAGGAACTACGTGCCGGATCCGAGTCATATTATCGACAACGGTGAGATCCATGTAGCCAAAGATATTACCTTTCCAGAGAGACCGGTGAAAATCCTTGAACGTCGTGAGAAGCGACTTCGTCACAAAATCATCCCGTTGGTTAAAGTGCAGTGGTCGAGACATGGGGTTGAAGAAGCAACTTGGGAGACGGAAGAGAAAATACGATCAGAATTCCCCGAGCTTTTTATTTCTTAAGTTTCGGGATGAAACTTGTTTTTAGAGGGGGAGAATGTAATATCCGCATTTTTCTTTTTCTCGGTATGTTCATGTATGGTGTATTTTTCATTTTTAGCGATTCGCTTGTAACCGTATTGATATTTCGAGAATATTTAATACTGTACATTTTGCCATACGAGCTTGTTTCAGACTTGTTTTACTCAATCCCGTGTTTGTTGCCTTTCCGTCGTTGTTTCGTTCAATTCTCGTAATCGTCGTTCGGAACCACCGTCTCGGGGTTGCCGTAAATCCATTCCATGTTATTATGTATGTTGTGAACTTTTATTGGTATTTGGATCGAGTATTGGGTTGGGACCGACTGTGTTTGACGTGGAATCACCATACGAGGGTTCGTGATAGTTCGTTTAGGCCTTTAAATGGTCGGGGCTAGGCATCGATCGAGTGTATCATGTTCGGGGGTTGTTTCTCGTCACTTTTTGGGCACGAACAGTGTGGGCCGCGGCACGCCACTTCCTAGAGTCAGGCTGGGTGCGGTTGTAAACGTGCGCCGTGGCACACCACGATCTGGGCCACGGCACGGTACAGCCTTGCGAGACTCGAGCAGGGCGCTATATTGTGCTCCGCGGCACACCACCTTCCGGGCCGCGGCACGGCCGAAAACCTGCTCACCCATTTCCAGCCGCGGGCCGCGGCACACTCGGCCTGCGCCGCGGCACGCGGGTCGGCTGACCCTATATTGTGCGGGTTTTTGGAGAGGATTTCATTTCCTCTCCATTCTTCTTCTCCATAGTCGCGATTTAGGCGTTCTTCAAGGTGAAAATCGACGGGAGTTCATCAATCATCATCCTCTCTAGTTCACCACGTGATTTAATCACCACAACTCCGTTTTTCCTCCTTCAAATCAAGGTAAACCTTTGTGAATCCCTACCTTGGGTAGTTTGGGGGTTTTGATCGATTCAGTTGTGTAATCCATTTTTGACCATGGAAATCTTTAGTTTATGATTAATCTCACTTGTATATATGTGAACCCTATGATTTCATGTTCTACTTTGGGTGGTGTTGCGAATTCGAGAGGGTTTGGGTGTTTCCCAACCCTATGTTCATGATACCGTAATCGGGGGGAGTCGTTAGTGGGTTTCTCCGTGTGATTTGCGTATCGATTAATAATTATCGTATCCTCTACTAATCGTTTAGGTGTCGGAAGTGCGTTCTTGGATCTACCGAACCTATACTATTTTCCTTCCGAATTCTCGATGTCTCAAAGGCAAGTATATGTTTATGATTGTACGTTCTCGACTTTGAAAGTGAGGTATATGAATTGTATGATTGTATGTATTCACTCTGGCACGGACCGAAGGATTGTAAATTTGATTTGGTGTTATTAGGATCGTTGATCCGGCATTGTTAGAATTAATATCTAAGTCCGAGTGAGGTTTGTCTATTACCAATCGAAAGCTAGATAGGTTGATTCCTTGTCCGATAGAAAAGGAAAACGGTTTAGCTTGGACCGAAAAAAATACAAGGGCATAACGGTTTATCTTGGATCGATTGAAGACAAGATTGTAACCGTATCCCTCGGACCGATTGAAGACGAGGTGTAGAGGTTGATCTTAAGCCTAAAGAAAAATATATGAAGAGATGACGTAGGCATTATTGGTCGAACCTCTATAAATATTGTGTCTTTCCGCAATTTAATTACGCTTCCACAAATTCAAAAGAGTGTGAAAACTCTACTCAGCGATATTATCCCACCATTCTAAGTGGCAGTACCAAATTTTCAATAATTGGTATCGAAGAGGGTATCCATAAAAGTTGGCTTAACATCCTAGGATAAAAAGATCCAATGGCGCTTCAATTTGCCCCGATCGAAGGTCTTGCCTTAAACCGACCTCCATTTTTTGATGGATCAAACTTTAAGACATGGAAAAAGAAAATGTCTATTTTCATCCGAGCCTATGATATTGAGATCTGGAAAGTTATTTGCCTAGGTCCGAAAATTCCTACATATCCGGACGGCTCCCTCAAAAGCTTCGAAGAATACGATGATGCGATTTGGAAGAACGATCATCACAATTGCAAAGCAACACAATTGCTATATTGTGCTTTAAATCCAAAAGAACACAACCGGATATCATCATGTAAAAGTGCCAAAGAGATTTGGAAAATGCTTGAGGTAACTCATGAAGGAACATCACAAGTCAAGGAGACGAAGATCAATATGCTTCTCCATGACTACGAGCTCTTTATGATGAAGAACGAAGAGTCCATAACGAACATGCTCGACCGATTTTCGGTCATTATAAATGGACTAGCTTGTTTTGGGAAACCATTAACAAGTAGTGAAAAAATGAAGAAAATATTACGATCACTACCTATTGAATGGGACGGAACGGTTACAGCTATAATGGAGTCTAAATATCTCAACACTCTCGATTTTACCGCCCTCGTCGGTTCGCTAATAAATTATGAGATTATTTTAAAATCTCGAAATGCCAAGCCGAAACCCAAGGAGAAAGCAATAGCTTTAAAAAGCTAAGATGTCAAGAAATGAAGAAATCATACCGGTAGATGATAATGATGAAGAATCGGCATTTTATGCCAAAAATATTAATAAGTTTCAAAACTTATTAAATCAGAGAAGAAAAGACATCCAGTCGCGCGCCCGGAATGATTCAAAAAGATCCGACAATAACTGTCGAAATTGTGGCAAACCCAGACATTTTGCGAAAAATTTCTATAGCTCAAAAGAAGTTCTTATAGCCACGTGGGGTGACGAAGAGGAAGATGACGAATTTATTCAAAATAACCTCGCACTCATGGCAAGAAGCTCATTCGATGAAAGTGACGTTGAAAGCCAGGTAAGTACCTCGTCTCACGACGAACTTTTTGAAGCTTTTGAACTTTTGCATATGGATTTTCAAAATTCTCTAATTGATAATAAATCCCTCAAAGCGAAAAATAAATTGTTGGAAATTGAAATTTCCAAAATAAAAGAAAAAGGGGAAGTCTTTGAAAATGACCATTCTCTTTGTCTTAAAAAAGAGAATATTTGAAAAATGATTTGTTGGAAGTCCAAAAAGAACTTAAAAATTTAACGAAAAAAATTTCTTGCGGTAATGACAATTTTGAAAAATTGCTTTCGGTTCAAAAAAAATCGTTAAACAAATAAGGATTAGGATTCAAATCGAGTTTTATATGCGAATCCAATGATTCCTTAAATTTAAAAATACCACGTTGGGAAATGTTAGAAAATCGGGCATCATATCTCCAATTGTAAAAGCCCAAGACGGGCGACTAAAATTAAAAAGGTATGGATCCCACAAAGAACCATAATGTCGAATATCATCTATTTACCTAATGAAAAACTACCAAGAGTCGGTTGGATCCCCAAAATTCAAAATTAATATATTTTATCAATTGGTATTCTAATAATTGGTATTTAACTCAGAGGCTTATAATTTTTAAAATCAAGATGGGGAGATATAATTTTCAGGGGGAGTTTTACCCTACGTATTTTATATTATTTAATTTTTTATTTACTTATATGATTATTTCATGCACTTTTTACTGATGACAAAAAGGGGGAGAGAAATGACGAGAAAAATGAGGAGAAAATGACGAGAAGTATGTCGAGAAAAATGAGAAGAAAAAAATATAATGGGGAGAAGAAAAGAAAAGAGAAGAGAATAAAAGATGGGAAGACTAATAAAAACGGGCAAAGCCGAAAACTTTGATCTATATATGTTTTGATGATGAGTTGACGATCAAAGAAAAACAACAATGGAACAAAACAAAACAACAATAAATCAACAAGAAGTCGAAGACGCACGAGCTGGACCGAAGAACTTTGATATGAAGCTAAATCAAATATAACGTACGCTATGAAACATACATAACGTACGTAATGAGAACCCAGCTGAAGACAGACGAGTTCTGGCAAAGCTTAACGTACGCAATGCATGAAGAACAACATACATAATCAACAGAGTATAACGTACATAATCAAGATCTGAATCAAAATTCAAATAATAATACCGTTCTGACGTCATGGAGTAGGTCATCATATCAACGGCTATCCAAGACTTATATAACGTACATAATGGGGAAGGCTAACGTACGTAATGGAGGGACAGAAGCTACTGGACTGAAATGATGAGCAGTTATGTATGCTAACAAGCTTAACGTACGTAATATATGACATATAACGTACGTAATGAAGGGTCAGTCACCAACGGCTAGTTTAGAATTTATGCATATAAATACCAAGGCATTTGGTATCTTTCTCGACAACAACTTCAAGGAACTTATATGCATACTTGTTATCATTATATAAATTATTGTTGTATTTGTGCTTAATTGATAAGAGTTTGAGTGTTCATACACTAAACCATACACGAGAGGAAGGAAAGGATTGTAGATTTGATTCGGTGTTATTAGGATCGTTGATCCAGCATTCTTAGAATCAATATCTAAATCCGAGTGAGGTTTGTCCAGTACCAATCGAAAGATAGATAAGTTGATTCCTTGTCCGATAGAAAAGGAAAACAGTTTAGCTACCGACAAAAAGACAAGAGCATAACATCTTGGACCGATTGAAGACAAGATTGTAAAGGTATCCCTCAGACCGATAGAACATGAGGTGTAGAGGTTGATCTTAAGCCTAAATAAAAAGATACGAAGAGAAGACGGAGGCATTGTTGGCCGAACCTCTATAAATCTCGTGTCGTTTATCTTCCGCAATTTAATTACGCTTCCGCAAATACAAAAGAGTTTGAAAACTCTACTCCACGATATTATCCCACCATTCTAAGTGGCGGTACCAAATTTTCAACAGTTCAAGCAAAAAAATTTGAAAATTAATTGTCCCTTTAATTTAAGTTGATTTAATATTATTTTAATATTCTAAGAGTACTTTCAAACTTATTATTGTTGAACATCTTATATTATTATTAGTAAATTCAACACAAAAAGAAGGGAAGGCAATGAGAGGGGTAGAATGGTCTTCTCGAGTGCACACCACCCAAAAACACAACTACCCTTTATATTATAGACTAGAGATAACATGTGCCATAATGGCACGGTAGCGATGATATAATTGAATTAAGATAATTAAATTACCAGATTGCCTTACTTGAAAAAGTTGGTTCCCAATATTCTATCGACGGGCGATGAGCCTCCCACAAAAAAATAAAGAATGCCGAAAAACATGCCGGAATGTCAAAAAAAATGACTGGCGATCGAAAAGCAGGCCGGCGGCCTGGTGAAGAAAAAATGGCCCGCCGGAAAATAAATTGGGAGCCTCGCGTAAAACAAAGGAAAAAAAATTAAGGACCATAAGAAAGTAGGCTGACGGGATTGGCCTTGAAAAAAATGGTCGGTCATGCATATCGGGTCTGGACATGCTCTTGAGAGAGACAAGTAGGTTTGAGCTGATTGAACTGGTTGATCACTTGGGTTTGGACTTGCTGTTGAGGAACTGGGGGCACTGTAGTTTCTCATTGAAGAATAGTAGCTAACAACGTGAGCAACTGTTGCTGATAAGGGATGGCATTCCCACTTGAAGATGTGTCATGCGCAGCTTTAGCTTGGGTTCAGGATTCGGCATTATAGGTGGCCTCACATGGAGTCATGTACGGTCAATGAATCATTGTTTTTGTAAGTTCTTGAGTGCAAGAAATGAGGTAAGGATAAAGATCTATATATGCCTAACATAAAATAAAAATGAAAGATACTCGATCATATATTGTAATTATTTAGTGTGAGTAACTGAATATTATATTAATTACTATTTAAATAGTCAACATGAACATAAACTTCTAAATAATAATTTACAAAAACAACTAAATGATAACTGAAATAGTAAAATCATGGAATCTCAAACAACACGACTACTCCTTATCATCACTACTAAGGAACTCTATAACTTGAATTGAGGGTTGGGACTCAGTCTAAGAGATGATATCATCATCGTCCGTGTCAACAATCATCTCAGGCTCTGGGTCCTCCTCATCTAGATCCTCCTCAGGTCCCTCATCAAGCTCCTCCATCAGTTGTGATGGGGTTCTGGATCTCGTCAATCCTGAGAATCTCGTCTCTCGAGCATAAGCCAAGAATCTTCCCAGAAGCATACTGGAAATCATCAACGACGGTCCTCTCCTCAGGGGTCCTGTGGAGTGCCTCATGCAAAGGCAGTACAATGAGTAGCTCCAATCACTGGGCAGGGGCTGTGATCAGATGTTCGATCTCCTCAACCAAATCTCTGACCTTCCTGGACATAATTAGCATTTATGCTCCATTTTGATCACGTAATGCAGGGCGTTCTCAAGCAACCCTAGATTACCGAAGAATTCCTATGTGTCAAAAGGCCAAGTTGAAACCACACTAAACCTAGAGTCACCTTAAATTTGGCCATACTAACAAAATACGTGTACATTCACATGACATTATTAAGTTTATGATGCTATGATAAAAGTGTGAATGATATTAATATGAACCAAAACTAGTTACCTTGGAATGGAGTAATGGAGTAGCGGCAGTCGTACATATGACATTCTATTTTCATAAAATATTTTATTAATAAAAAGTTTCCGACGTATTATGGAAGTAGACCGAGTTTTTCTCTGATACCACACTATAACTGTAATATCCGCATTTTTCTTTTTCCCGGTATGTTCATTTTGGTGTATTTTTTCGTTTTTAGCGACTCGCTTGTAACCGTATTGATATTTCGAGAATATTTAATACTGGACTTTTTGCCATCCGAGCTTGTTTCGGAATTGTTTTACTCAATCCCGTGTTTATTGCCTTTCCGTCGTTGTTTCATTCAATTCTCGTAATCGTTGTTCGGAACCGCCGCCTCAGGGTTTCCGTAAATCCATTCCATGTTATTATGGATGTTGTGAACTTTTATTGGTATTTAGATCGAGTATTGGGTTGGGACCGACTGTGTTTGGTGTGGAATCACCATACGAGGGTTCGTGATAGTTCGTTCATGCCTTTAAATGGTCGGGGCTAGGCGTCGATCAAGTGTATCATGTTCGGGGGTCGTTTTTCGTCACTTTTTGGGCACGAACAGTGTGCGCCGCGGCACGCCACTTCCTAGAGTCAGGCTGGGCGTGGCTGTACCGTGCGCCGCGGCACACCACGATTCGGGCCGTGGCACGGCACAGCCTTGCGAGACTCGAGCAGGGCACTGTACTGTGCACCGCGGCACACCACCTTCCGGGCTGCGGCACAGCCGAAAACCTGCTCAACCATTTCCAGCCGCGGCACACTCGGCCTGCACCGCGGCACGCGGGTCGGTTGACCCTATATTGTGCGGGTTTTTGGAGAGGATTTCATTTCCTCTCCATTCTTCTTCTCCATAGTCGCGTTTTGGGCGTTCTTCAAGGTGAAAATCGACGGGAGTTCATCAATCATCATCCTCTCTAGTTCACAACGTGATTTAATCACCGCAACTCTGTTTCGCCTCTTTCAAATCAAGGTAAACCGTTGTGAATCCCTACCTTGGGTAGTTTGGGGGGTTTTGCTCGATTCGGTTGTGTAATCCGTTTTTGACCATGGAAATCTTGAGTTTATGATTAATCTCACTTGTATATATGTGAAACCTATGATTTCATGTTCTACTTTGGGTGGTGTTGTGAATTCGAGAGGGTTTGGGTGTTTCCCAACCATATGTTCATGATATCGTAATCGGGGGGAGTCGTTAGTGGGTTTCTCCGTGTGATTTGCGTATCGATTACCGCATCCTCTACTAATCGTTTAGGTGTCGGAAGTGCGTTCTTGGACCTACTGAACCTATACTATTTTCCTTCCGAATTCTCGATGTCTCAAAGGCAATTATATGTTTATGATTGTACGTTCTCGACTTTGAAAGTGAGGTATATGAATTGTATGATTGTATGTATTCACTCTGGGACGGACTGACGGGTCCTCAGAGGGTTCCGTGGCCTTTGTTGCGGTTCCATGAAGAGTTTGGGTTAGCCACTCTGGGAGGGTCCGACGGGGCCTCAGAGGGTTCCGTTGCATTTGGTGCGGTTCCATGGTTAATCATGTATGTATTGAAATGAGATTTAGTTATTCCGGAATACTAGTCTTGAAATGATGAATTGACAGTTGCTTTTACTTTATTGTCGAGAAGTATTCTGTTTCATATTCGATATACTTGTACTAGCTATTCGGCGGCTAACCCCTTTATGGGGGAAATACTTTTCATGTATTTCAGGTTCCAGGAGAGCAGATAGGCATGTACCGGGTCGGCATGAAGATGATGGGCAAGTGTGATACTGTGTCTTGTCTACAGTTATATTTCGTGTCTCCTCCATTCAGTGTTGTTGTACTGGAATGGGTTTGAATACTCGTGTACGATTTTCAGTTTCCTTGATGTTCCGGCCTGTGTTGCCGTGGTATGGATTTGTGATGTATTGTATTCGGATGTGTTGGAAATGGTTTTGAATACCATTCTTATTGTCTTCCATTACGTTGTACTTGGACCTTCTCGGTCAAATTTTATAGTTCCGCATATGAATGGCCTTGTGGGTCCCACGGCGGGGCTCACGACGCTGTAATATACCCTGAATAACTTGGAAGTGTTACAGAATATGGTATCAGAGCTTAGGTTTATGGATACCTAGGTTGTCGGTCTTTTGGCTACAGTATCATTACTTTGCCATCATCACAGTGCGACCGGTACTTGTAAGACCTCTTACTCTCCTAATGTTTCCGTAAACGTTTTACTTTTGAATTGATGTTTTGGGGAACGGCCACTTCGATGACGCGCGATTTGAATTGTACTTACGTGCTTTGTGTATCCTTCAGAATGTCTGATGGTAGGGGACAGGGACGAGGCCGTGGTCGTGGACGCGGACGAGGACGTGGCGCGGCTGCTTCCCTCAGTTTCGTTTCGGGGTCGACCACCCCCAGCTTATCTAACTTAGTGCATCCTTACACCGAAAGTCAGCATGACTAGTCGATCGGCCAAGGGAAAATCGCAGATGTTGGAGTTGCGAATGTCTTTCAACAATTGGCTAACCAGATGACCGTCTTGGCCCAAGCCATTCAATTGAACAATCCGAACGCAACAACGGATGCCTTGCTTCAGAATGTGATCCGTATGTACCCTCCACAGTTCAGCGGTGCCACAGACCCGTTAGGTTGGGAGGATTGGCTAGCGGAGTTAGAGAAAGTTTTCGAAGCGGTCGATTGTCTGGAAGCGAGGAAGGTACCGATTGCTCAGTATTTCCTCACCAAAGAGGCCGCGATGTGGTGGAAAGTTATCAAGCCACAGGATCATGTTTCTACGTGGGAAGAATATAAAGAGCTACTGGAGGCCGAGTTTTGTCCTTGGCCAGTGCAAGAAGGTAGAATCTGGGACTTTCTCGAGGCGAAGCCGCAGAATATTCCAGTTTCGCAGGCAATAGTGGAGTACAACCAACAGTTGATCCACGTGAAGAATCAAGTGCGAGACGAGCATGACAAGATCCATTATTTTGATATGCGGATGAATATGGATTTACGGCGGTACATGGCCGGGTTTGCTTGTACTACTTTGAAGGACTACCAAGATAGGGCTTTGGCCTACGACATGTTGAGTCCCCACAATGATACCGCAGAAGATCCGAAAAAGTAGAAGACCGTTGGTAAATTTTCTGGCTCTAAGGGTGGCAACTTCCAGAGACCCCAGGCGACTAACCGTTATGTCGGGCAGTCGCCACGTTCTTTTAAAGGGAGGAAGAGTTTCCGTTCTGCTCCGGGCACATCAAATCGCCTGGTAACCTGTTTTAATTGTGGTCATCCAGGCCACATCAATGTGGAGTGCAACTACCCACCTCTGAAGTGCCATACTTGCGGACAAATGGGGCATAGAGCGGCTTATTGCCCCAAACAGGATCAGACTTTGGGCACTCGGGCTTCGACACCAGCGTCTAAAGATCAGAGTATGAATCAGCAACAACCAATCGGGCAGTCAGAACAGAGTTACGACAGGGGCTGAGGATGGAGTCAAAACGCTAGAGGGGGAGATTCTAGCGTCATCTCGGTACACCCACGAGTCTATGAGATGCGTCGGACAGACGAACCGGATGCGGCAGTGGCCTCAAGTACCATTCATATCCTATCTCATCCAGTTCGTGTACTTTTTGATTCGGGTGCTACACATTCTTTCATCTCCTTGGAGTGTGTGCGCCGTTTGAATATAACATGTATGACTGCTTGCGATCTTTTCATTGTGAAACTACCTAGCGGGGATAGAATCGTGGGGAATTCGGAGATTAGAGGTTTTCCAGTGAATATAGCCGGTATAGATTGGTTGTCAAACTTGATTGTGGTTGACATGGAAAGCGAGGATGTGATCCTCGGCGAGGATTGGCTTGATAGTCACCAAGCGATTATGAATTACTGCACTAAAGTTATCACTATGATGACGGAAGACGGTTCCGAGTACTCGTTTTTAGGACGCAAGTCGGGCCAACCTAAGTTGCTTATCAGCGCCATGAAGGCCGTAAAACTTTTGAATAAAGGTTGCACGGGATATTGGTGCTATGCCTTGAAGACGGAAGGAAACGAGGTCGATTTCTCTTCGATTCCAGTTGTTAATGAATATCCCGACGTTTTTTCGGACGACCTCCCGGGATTACCGCCGGACCGAGAGATAGAATTTTCTGTGTACTTAGAGCCTGACGCGGCTCCGATTTCTAAGGCATTGTATTGGATGGCATCTTCCGAGATGCAAGAATTAAAGAGCCAGTTGGGAGAACTATTGGAAAAAGGGTACATCAGACCGAGCGCGTCGCCTTGGGGCGCGCCTGTTCTTTTTATGAGGAAGAATGATGGTTCACTAAGTTTATGCATTGATTACCATGAACTAAACAAATGACCATTAAGAACAAGTATCATTTGCCTCGTCTAGATGATTTATTTGATCAGTTGCAGGGAGCTGCAGTATTCTCCAAAATTGATTTAAGATCAGGATACTATCAGCTCCGGGTAAAAGAGTCCGATGTTCCGAAGACTGTGTTTCAAACAAGATACGAACATTATGAATTTGTGGTTATGCCTTTTGGATTGACTAATGCACCAGCAGTATTCATGCAATTAATGAACAAGATATTCATTGAGTACCTTGACAGATGTGTGGTCGTCTTTATTGACGACATCTTGATTTATTCTCGGGATAAGGAGGAACATGCCCGGCACTTGCGTTTGATACTAGACATTTTGAAAGTCGAGCACCTATATGCAAAATTCTCGAAATGTGAGTTCTGGTTGGAAGAAGTTATGTTTCTCGGCCATGTGATTTCGACTGAAGGGGTTCGTGTAGACCCGCAGAAGATTGAGGCAGTGCTAGATTGGGCACCGCCTAAAAATGTTAAAGAAGTTCGTAGCTTTTTGGGTCTTGCTGGGTATTACCGTCGGTTTGCGAGGGGTTCTCGAAACTCACTCGTCCGCTTACGCAACTACTCCAGAAGACAGAAAAGTTTGTTTAGACGGCTGAGAGACAGCAGAGCTTCGTTGAGATAAAGAAACATTTGACCTCAGCACCGATTTTAGCCTTACCACAGGGTATCGAAGGATTTGTAGTCTTTAGCGATGCTTCGGGACAAGGACTTGTATGTGTGCTTATGCAACATGATAAGACGATAGCTTTTGCGTCACGGCAGTTGAAGCCGTATGAGATGAACTATCCAACTCATGATTTGGAATTAGCCGCAATTGTCTTTGCACTTAAGATTTGGCGGCATTATTTGTATGGCTCTCAGTGTCGAATTTATACCGATCACAAGAGTTTGAAATATATTTTCAGTCATAAGGAACTGAATATGAGGCAGAGACGTTGGTTGGAATTGATCAAGGAGTACGATTTGGAAATTATTTACCATCCGGGAAAGGCCAATGTCGTCGCTGACGCTTTGAGCCGCAAATCGGCATCGCTTCATATGCTCGAGGTCCTTACATTTCAGACTAAGATTCGTCAGGATTTAATCGAACAAGGAATATAGGTTTGGCTTCAAAGAGTACAAGGACAGTTGTGAACTCTCGAAATTACTTCGTCCTTGGTTGACGACATCAAAGGGAAACAGTGGAGTGACCCGATGATTTTCCAACTGAAGGAAGATGTAATTAAAGGAAAAGCCCCTGGTTTTATGGTCCATGAAGATAGTATTCTGAGATTTTAAGGCAGACTTTGTGTTCCAAACGACCTAGAGTTGAGGCAAAGAATTCTCTGAGAAGCCCATGCTATGCCTTACTCTATCCACCCCGGAACAAGTAAGATGTACAAAGACTTGAAGCGAAAGTTTTGGTGGAATAATATGAAGAAAGATGTCACAGAGTTTGTGCTACAATGCTTGACGTGTCAACAAGTCAAAATTGAACATCAACGACCGGCGGGGTTATTGAAGCCGCTTCCCATTCCCGAGTGGAAGTGGAAAGATATCTCTATAGATTTCATCACTGGAATGCCGAGAACTAGAGCCAGAATGAATATGATTTGGGTAATCGTCGATCGATTGACTAAGTCTGCACACTTCCTGGGTATTATGGACACTTGGGGATAGGAGAGATTGGCTCGAACTTTTATAGCCGAGATTGTGAGATTGCATGGTGCCCCTAAGACTATTGTTTCCGATCGAGATGGCCGCGTTGTATCGCATTTTTAGCAAGCCGTTCATCAGGCTTTAGGCACCAAGTTGAGTTTGAACACGTCTTTTCATCCCCAGTCATACGGTCAGACGAAGCGGACAATTCAGACATTGGAGGATATGTTGCGGGCCTGTGCCCTAGACTGGAGTAACGAGTGGGAACTTCATTTGCCGTTGATCGATTTACCTACAATAATAGTTGGCATGCGTTGATCAAGATAGCACCTTTCGAGGCACTCTATGGTAGGCGGTGTAGATCACCGTTATGTTGGGACGAGGATTCGGAGCTAGTCGAAACAGAACCGGACATGTTATTGGAGACTAAGGAGAAGATTTCTATTATTCGGGACCAGTTGTTGACTGCCCAAAGCCGTCAGAAATCCTATGCTGATACCCTTAGAATTCGAAGTGGGAGATCATGTTCTACTCAAGTTGTCGCTGATCAGAGGAGTTTTTCGTTTTGGAAAAAAAGGAAAACTTAGTCTGCGGTATATCAGACCGTTTGAAATTTTGGCTCCAGCTTTGAGTGGAAAATTTAGCTTATCGCTTGGCGTTGCCTCCAGCTTTGAGTCATGTCCATAATGTTTTTCATATTTCTCAGTTGAGGAAGTACGTGCCGGATCCGAGTCATATTATCGACTACGGTGAGATCCATGTAGCCAAAGATATTACCTTTCCAGAGAGACCGGTGAAAATCCTTGAACGTCGTGAGAAGCGACTTCGTCACAAAATCATCCTGTTGGTTAAAGTGCAGTGGTCGAGACATGGGGTTGAAGAAGCAACTTGGGAGACGGAAGAGAAAATACGATCAGAATTCCCCGAGCTTTTTATTTCTTAAGTTTCGGGATGAAACTTGTTTTTAGAGGGGGAGAATGTAATATCCGCATTTTTCTTTTTCTCGGTATGTTCATGTTTGGTGTATTTTTCATTTTTAGTGATTCGCTTGTAACCGTATTGATATTTCGAGAATATTTAATACTGGACTTTTTGCCATCCGAGCTTGTTTCAGACTTGTTTTACTCAATCCCGTGTTTGTTGCCTTTCCGTCGTTGTTTCGTTCAATTCTCGTAATCATCGTTCGGAACCACCGTCTCAGGGTTGCCGTAAATACATTCCATGTTATTATGTATGTTGTGAACTTTTATTAGTATTTGGATCGAGTATTGGGTTGGGACCGACTGTGTTTGACGTGGAATCACCATACGAGGGTTCGTGATAGTTCGTTTAGGCCTTTAAATGGTCGGGGCTAGGCATCGATCGAGTGTATCATGTTCGGGGGTCGTTTTTCGTCACTTTTTGGGCACGAACAGTGTGGGCCGCGGTACAAGGGATTGTGTGCCGCGGCACGCCACTTCCTAGAGTCAGGCTGGGCGCGGTTGTACCGTGCGCCGTGGCACACCACGATCTGGGCCACGGCACGGTACAGCCTTGCGAAACTCGAGCAGGGCGCTATACTGTGCGCCGCGGCACACCACCTTCCGGGCCGCGGCACGGCCGAAAACCTGCTCACCCATTTCCAGCCGCGGGCACTGCCTCGGCTCTTGCGACACGCGGGTCGGCTGACCCTATATTGTGCGGGTTTTTGGAGAGGATTTCATTTCCTCTCCATTCTTCTTCTCCATAGTCGCGATTTAGGCGTTCTTCAAGGTGAAAATCGATGGGAGTTCATCAATCATCATCCTCTGTAGTTCACCACGTGATTTAATCACCACAACTCCGTTTCTCCTCCTTCAAATCAAGGTAAACCTTTGTGAATCCCTACCTTGGGTAGTTTGGGGGTTTTGATCGATTCGGTTGTGTAATCCATTTTTTACCATGGAAATCTTTAGTTTATGATTAATCTCACTTGTATATATGTGAACCCTATGATTTCATGTTCTACTTTGGGTGGTGTTGCGAATTCGAGAGGGTTTGGGTGTTTCCCAACCCTATGTTCATGATACCGTAATCGGGGGGAGTCGTTAGTGGGTTTCTCTGTGTGATTTGCGTATCGATTAATAATTATCGTATCCTCTACTAATAGTTTAGGTGTCAGAAGTGCGTTCTTGGATCTACCGAACCTATACTATTTTCCTTCCGAATTCTCGATGTCTCAAAGGCAAGTATATGTTTATGATTGGACGTTCTCGACTTTGAAAGTGAGGTATATGAATTGTATGATTGTATGTATTCACTCTGGCACGGACCGACGGGTCCTCAGAGGGTTCCATGGCTTTTGGTGCGGTTCCATGAATAGTTTGGGTTAGCCACTCTGGGAGGGTCCGACGGGGCCTCAGAGGGTTCCGTTACCGTTGGTGCGGTTCCATGGTTAATCATATATGTATTGAAACGAGATTTATTTATTCCGGAATACTAGTCTTGAAATGATGAATTGACGGTTGCTTTTACTTTATTATCGAGAAGTATTGTGTTTCATATTCGATATACTTGTACTAGCTATTCGACGGCTAACCCCTTTATGGGGGGAAATACTTTTCATGTATTTCAGGTTCCAGGAGAGCAGATAGGCATGTACCGGGTTTGCATGAAGATGATGGGCAAGTGTGATACTGTGTCTTGTCTACAGTTATATTTTGTGTCTCCTCCATTCAGTGTTGTTGTACTGGAATGGGTTTGAATACTCGTGTACGATTTTCGGTTTCCTTGATGTTCCAGCCTGTGTTGCCGTGGTATGTATTTGTGATGTATTGTATTCGGCTGTGCTGGAAATGGTTTTGAATACCATTCTTATTGTTTTCCATTACGTTGTACTTGGACCTTCTCGGTCGAATTTTATAGTTCCGCGTATGAATGGCCTTGCGGGGCTCACGGCGGGCTCACGGCGCTGTAAAATACCCTGAATAACTTGGGGGTGTTACAATAACGACCCGATTTTTATAAGGTATTTTGTGAGAATATTTAAGAAAGATATACTTGTATAAATTTCAAGCCGTTATGAAAAATGACACTTTAAAAATAAAATAATCACGAAAAGATAGAGATACAACCCTAAATTCTTACACCAAAAATAACTGTCAAAAGCAAAGTCATGTTCCATTTCTACATAAATGGAAATAAAAAAATGAATAATATTAGAAATATTATATATCCGCTTGTCCTACAACTCGTTGCTCGACATTCCAATCTAACCTGAAAATTTATACAGGAAATGGGACGAGCTTCCTATTGCTCGTGGGAACATAACAAGTCAACAATAATTACAATACATAACGGAGGCATAACACGAATAATTATTATCAAGATATAACTTGCGCACGTGAACTTGTGACTGCATGTAAACACATATACTGGTACTTGGTATGCAAAATATGTGGCTGCATGTTTAATATAAAATATAACATATCACCTATAATATCCACTGAACTCGGGCTCGTTCCCGCGATGTTCGGACCCGGGAAGCGGTCGTGTCATCTTGGTTGCAACAATTATTTATCAAAGGTACAATGTCTAGAATGGTATTTGAAATAATAAGGTATTTTGGATTATTGTATTGATGCGTTGAGTATGGACAACTGATCGAGGTACTTTTCAGCATTAATTGTACATGGAGTTCATATATGAGGATGTACCGGTACTTAACTATTGTGCAGTGCATAAGGGTCGACTTTGAAAAAAAACATCAATTTTTGGATTATCCAGAAATTCTGAAACTTGAAAGTATGATAAGTAATTGAGTTAGCTCTCGAGTGGTTCAAATAATTTCTTTTGAAAATTAATTATCCCTTTAATTTAATTTAATTTATTATTCTAATAGTACTTGTCAAATTTATTATTGTTGAACATTTGATATTTTATTATTATATTCAACAGAAAAAAATGGAAAGAAATGGGAGGGGTAGAATGGTCTTTTTGGGTACACACCACCAAAAAATATAGTTCTCCTTTATATTATAGATTAGAGATAACTCGTGCCATAATGGCACGGTAGCGGTGATATAATTTAATTAAGATAATTAAATTACAAGATTGACTTGCTAGAAAAAATTGGTTCCCATGATTCTATCGACGGACGACGGGCATGCCACAAAAAAATTAAGGACCGCCGAAAAAAAAATGACCGGCCGCTGGACAGCAGACCGACGGGCCTCGGACAAAAAAATGGCCCGCTGGAAAGCAGGTTGGGGGCCTCATGTAAAAAAAAAAGGAAAAAAAATTAAGGACCGCCGGAAAGTAGACCAACGGGCCAGGCCTTGAAAGAAAATAGCCGGCCGTCGAAAAAATCAGGTCGGCGGCCTGGCGTTTTAAAAAAAATATATATATTAGCCGACTGCCAGCGGTGGCCAGCTGAAAAGCAGGACGACGGGCTTGGTGTAAAAAAAATAATGTTGGGCGCGCGAAGACCCACCCAAAAGCAGGTCGGCGACCAGGCATAAAAAAATAAAATTGGTCGGTCGTCGGCAATGGCCCATCGGAAAGCAGGCCGGCGGATTGGAGTAAGAAAAAATGACCGGTCGCGGGCGGTTACCACCAGACAGCAGGTCAGTGACCTAGCGTTAATAAAATAATGGTCGGTTGTCGGTGGTTCGCGACCGACGGCGGCCCTATCGGAAAAAACTGGCCTGTCGGAGGTCCATCGGCGATCTCCGTAAAAGAATGAAGATTAGTTGCTCGTTTAATTTAATTTAATATTCTAAAAGGATTTTTTAAAGTTTATTTTTGTTGAACAAATAACATTATAATTATTAAATTCAACATAAAAAGAGTGAAAGGACATAGAAGGGGTATAATTGTCTTTTCAGGTGCACATTGCAAAAAATACCATTTTCCTTTATATTATAGCACAGGGATTACTCGTGCCATAATGGCACGGTGGCGATGATATAATTGAATTTAAATAATTAAATTACCAGATTACTTGCTCGAAAAAAAATTTGGTTCACAAAATTCTTTCGACGGACGATGGGCCTGGCGTAAACAAAAAAGGAAAAAAAAATAAGCACCACCGGAAAATAGGTCGGCAGGCCTGGCGTTGTAAAAAAAAAAGGCAAGTTGCCAGGCGGTGGGCTTGGCATTAAAAAAAATGACCGGCGGCGGCAGTGGGCCGCCAGAAAATAGGCCGGCGGTTTGACGTAAAAAGAAAAAAATAGCCGACCGCCGGTGGTGGCCCTCCGGAAAGCAAGTCGGCAGCCCGGCATAAAAAAAATGACAGTCCTCCGGAGGTTCGCCGGGAAGCAGGCCGGCGGCCTGGCTTAAAAAGAAAGTTGTGCAGACATGGAGGTCTGTCGGCGATCGGCGACGGCCCATCCAAAAAAAATGATCGGTTGGAAGTCCCTTGTGGATCCCCGTAAAAAAGAATATTGAGTTTAATATTCTAGGAATATTTTATAAAATTATTATTGTTGAATATTTGATAATATTTGAGTATTATTATATTCAACCCAAAAGGAAGAGAAGAAGATGGGGGAGTACAATGGTCTTTTTCGGTGCAGACTATGACGATTGCCAAAAAATACCATTACCTTTATATTGTAGATTAAAGATTATCCGTGTCATATAAATAAATTAGCCAGCCACCAGAGGTCTGCCATCCACCGGCGGTGCCCCGCCAGAAAGTAGGCTGGGGCCTTACGTTTAAAAAAAAAATAACCGACAGCCGGAGGTCTGTCGGCGACCGCCAACGGCCCTGTCGGAAAAAACTGGTCTGCCGAAGGTCCGTCGGAGATTCACGTAAAAAAATGAAGATTAGTTGCCCTTTGAATTTAGTTTAATATTCTAAAAGGATTTTTTAAAGCTTATTTTTGTTCAACAAAAATATTATAATTATTAAATTCAGCATAAAAAGAGTGGAAGGACACGGGAGGGGTAGAATGTTTTTTTCAGGTGAACACTACCAAAAACATTGTTGTCCTTTATATTATAGACTAGAGATTACTCTTGTCATAATGGCACGACGGCGGTGATATAATTGAATTAAAATAATTAAATTACCAGATTACTTGCTAGAAAAAAAAATATGTTGGTTCCCAAAATTCTATCGGTGGGCAACGGGCCTGCCATAAAAAAAGAAAAAAAAAATAAGGACCCCCAAAAAATTTGTCAGCGGGTTTGGCCTTTAAAAAAATTAGGGTCGATGGCCCGGGGGGCTTGGTGTTTAGAAAAAAAAAAAATAGGCCGTCAGTGGTGTGGCGTAAAAAATAAAGTCGGCCGTCGATGGTGGCCATCCAGAAAGCAGGTCGACGGCCTGGCATACAAAAAATGACCGTTCGCCGGAGGTCTTTCGGGAAGCAGGCTAGCGATGCAGCGTAAAAATAGTTGGGCACCTTGGAGGTGCATCACGACAGCATAGCCGCCTGACCAAAACTGTCTGCTGGAGGTGCATCGGAGATCCCGTAAAAAATGATATTTAATTTAATATTCTAAGGGTATTTTTTAAAATTTATTATTTTTGAACATTTGATATTATTATTGAGTATTATTAAATTCAACACAAAAGGAAAAGAAGAAGAGGGGAGGAGTACAATAGTCTTTTTCGGTGCGAACTATGATGACCGCTAAAAAACACAATTGTCCTTTATATTATCGACTACAGATTACCCGTGCCATAATAAATAAATAAATTGGCTGGCCGTCGGAGGTGCCCCGCCAGAAAGCACGCTGACGGCCTTGCGTTTTAAAAAGAATGAAAAAAATAGTCGGCCGCTGGAGGTCTGTCGGCGACCGACGGCGGTCCTAGCGGAAAAAACTGATGTTTCGGAGGTCCGTTGGAGATTTCTGTAAAAAAATGAAATTATTTGCCCTTTTAATTTAATATTGCAAAAGGATTTTTTTAATGTTTATTGTTGTCGAACGTATAATATTATAATTATTAAATTCAACATAAAAAGGCTGGAAGGACAAAGGAGAGGTAGGATGTCTTTTCAGGTGCACACTACCAAAAAATACTGTTGTCCTTTATATTATAGATTAGAGATTATCCGTACCATAATGGCACGATGGCGGTGATATAATTGAATTAAAATAATTAAATTACCAAATTATTTGCTAAAAAAATATGTTGGTTCCCAAAATTCTATCGGCGGACGACGGGCCTGCTGTAAAAAAAAAGGAAAAAAATAAAGGACCGCCGGAAAATAGCCCGGCAGGCCTGGCCTCTAAAAAAAATAGGTCGGTTGTCGATAGAGGTGCCCATTCACGGTCCGGGTCCGACCCGCCATATCCACAGGTCGGCCGACCATGACCCGGATCCTACCCGTACATATGAAAAATACGGGTCGGCGGATTCACGGGTCGACCACGGGTCCAGGTCTGACCCGTGTATTTTCATTTTGAAAAAGTATTTTTAAAATTTTATTTCTTATCATTTTGTACACGAAAAACAAATAATGAATAAAGAAAATATATGGAAAAAAATGAGTTTGTATTTAATTTTAAGTTTTCACTTAAAATTAAATTGTCTATGTATCCTCATGAGAAATCAAATCCCTACGTAGTTCTTTTACTTAAAAAAGAATTAAAAATGGGTTTGTATTTAATTTTAAGTTTCCACTTAAAATTAAATTACCTATGTATCCTCGTGAGGAATCAAAGCCCTACGTAGTTCTTTTACTTACCTGACTTACCTTACTTACCTTTAGTCGAAGTCGATACCGTCGTCGTCTTGATCGTCGGTTTGACTCATTTGACTAGACTCTCCTTGAGTGGTGCCTTCTTGGTAGGCTTTTTGGTCCGCTAATCGGTAATCCCACTTATTTTCTTGATCTCGTAACTCGAAATTTGTTGCGTCTTTAAGCATCATTTGAGCCTCGAGATTTTTCGGCATCATTCGGGATCTCCGGTCGTCCAACATATAGCCTCCTTCACTGAAAGTGCTCTCAACGGGGACTGTGGATGCGGGTACTGCAAGAACCTCTTGTGCTAAAGTATTGGAAATTCGGTTCCCCTTCTCTTCCACTAACCAACAGATCAAGTACCTGCATTGTTATCCTCGACCACAAAACTAGTTGCATAATATCGACTAAGGTCATTTCTTTGACCGAGATTATTGCTATATTATAGAGTTGGTGTTGAAATGGGTTAGTGGGAGTTCTCTCTAGTTCTATGTTAAATATATTGGTAGTCTCTTATTTTTTGAGTTTGAATCCTATCTCCATATTTAGCTAAATATTCAACAAAACGAGTTTCATAACTATTTTTTAAATCTATTTTTATTTGTTCAACATGAGGAATATTTCAAACATAGTTTGACTCTTAACACTATCCTCAACATTAGGAAACCCATATTTTTTAGAATATTATAATAAATTTTAAGTAATTGTTATACTCCAGCTAAATTTAAATCAGGAGATAAAACAGCACTAATCAAGAAAATATCATGAATACGATTAAAATACTTTAGCCATTTTAAACACATATTGTAAATAGCATTCCCCAATCTTGAGGATTTGCTACAAGCATCCATTTTGGAAACAATAAAACAACGATGAAGTAAAACTTTAGGAGATGTTGGATAATAACAACCACAATTAAAATCTTTAGTTGCATATTCGAAAACCTTTAATAGTTATTAAATCATTGGTTTCATCCCAAAAGTGGCAATAAATAAAATCCTTCTAAGTGAAAAAGTTATTAAAAAACTCACACAATAATCCATTATATTCATTAGTAGATTTAACATCTCATAACTTGCGTTTCATCTATATTTTACATCTGGAGTAAAAAATTGCATTTGTCTTGATTTTAAAAATTTAACCTATTGTCCTGCTAACTTAGTACAATTATGTAAAAACAAGATACATTTCTAATTGGTCCTATTGCATCATCGATAACTTTTAATGCATCTTGTACACACAAATTTAGAATATGGCATATACATCTAGTATGAAATAATCGGCCTTGTAAAATAGGATTGCAAGCTTGTATTAGAGCTGGTACACTTGCAGTATTAGAACTAGCATTATCAATAACAATTGTGAAAATTTTATCTTTTAAGCAATAAAAGGTTAAAATTTTAATAACTGTTCTAGCTATATTATCTACACTATGTGTGCAGTTAATTTTTTAAAGGCAAGTAACCTTTTGTTTAAGTTTCAATTTTCATCAATACAGTGTATAGTTAAGTTCTGTTCTTTTGGACTGAATGAATCTGAAGTGAACTGAACTGAACTGAATGGACCTTAACTGAACTGGACTGGAAAACTAAAAAATAAGTCCAAAAGAACAGGGTCTTATTCCCTTACTATCATTTTTCTGTTTAAAATCTGCTCACGTAACAACAGCTAAAAAAACTCTACGATTCATAGATTTAAAATATACTCGTAGTCCAAGTTATGTTGTTTGGCTAGGTATACTACTTGTCTAGTCATTGTAGCACGTGGAATTCTCTTAATAGCAGGATTACAGGCATTTTGCATCCTATAGTCCCAACCCGTACTATCCGCAAAATTAAAAGGTAAATATTCTTGTGCACATAATTTTGCCATTTGTTCTCTAGCAATTTTTTCATTATATTTATAAAGTTGAGGTTAGGACGTACCTTGAATGCCGACTCCAGTAGAAGGTTGAAAGTTGAGTTGACTTTGCGATTTTTTATATCCGTGGACCGAGGCGTGGTTATGGTCAAGATGCCTTTTAAAATTTCCATATCCATCCCTGGCTTTATACGGATAATCTTTGTTGCAATAGTTACAAAAAACCTTCATAGAACAATCCGACATTTTTTCCTTCTTAAAGTGTTTTGAAAAAAGGTCGGATACCGACATTTTTTATACAACATGGGCATGCTTCTTTCTCGCTTTAGTTTTTGGCTTCATCTTCCTTTCACAGTTTCTTCCTCCTACTCGGACGATAACTATTCAACATAAGGGGGTTGTTCTTCGGCTTGGCTTGTCGCAGGACGCTTCGACTTTGATTTTTGCATCGGAGTTGGTAAGCCATGAAGAGTGCGCTCAAACATTGCATATGTTTGTAAACATAGCTTCACTGATTTCGTGCTCCATTTCTTCGTCAACGTTATGCAGTTGTTGATGATTTGGGATACGTCGAAATCCTCGGAGGTCAACTTCTTCACTAGTAGTTGTTGTACTACCATATAGATACTTTCATGTATCATCGACCCACCGGGTCCGGGTTTTCTGGCCACCTTTAGTCGCCGATAGTGGCCCGTGGATAGCAAACCAGCGGGCTTGGTGTTTTAAAACAATGGTCGTCCGCCGACGGTGGCCCGCCGGAAAGTAGGCTGGCGGTCTGGCGTAAAAGAAAAAAGTGGGTGGCCGTTGGAGGTCTATCGGCGACCGGCGGCGGCCCTGCTGGTAATTGGTCGGTTGTAGGTCCGGCGGAAATCTCCACAAAAAAAATATTTAATTTATTATTCTAAGGGTAGTTTTTAAAATTTATTATTTTTGAACATTTGATATTGTTATTAAGTATTATTAAGATCAACCAAAAGGAAGGAAAGAATAGGGGAGGGGTACATTGGTCTTTTTCAGTGCGGACTATGACGACCGCCAGAAAATATCATTGTCCTTTTATATTATAGACTAGAGATTACATATGCCATAATGGTACGGTGACGGTGATATAATTGAATTAAAATAATTAAGTTACCAAATTACTTGTTAGAAAAAAATATATTGGTTCCCAAAATTCTTATGACGATCGGCGGGCCTACCTTAAAAAGAAAAGCAAATAATTGGCCAGCCGGCGGATGTGGGGTTTTAAAAAGAATTTGGCCGGCTACCGGGGATGCTCGCTGGATAGTAGGCTGGCGAGCTTGATGTTAAGAAAAGAAAATTTGGCCGACCGCCGACTGTAGCCCACCAGAAAGCAGACTGACGGCCTAGCGTAATTAAAAAAAAGACCGCCGGCATTGGCGTTGGCCCGTCGAAAGCAGGTCGGCTCGCATAAAAAGAAAGAAAAAAATGGCAGGCCTACGTGCCTGGAGAAAAATTAAAAAAAAAAACTGGTCGGTCGTCGGAGGTCTGCCGGCGACCGGCGACGGCCCTAGAGGAACAACTGGGCGGCCGGAGGTCCGTCGGAGATCATCGTAAAAAAAAAAAATTAAACTTAATTGTCCTTTTAATTTAATTTAATATTCTAACGGTATTTTTTAAATTTATTATTGTTGAATATTCGATATTATTATTATTATTATTAAATTCAACATGGAAGGGATACAATAGTCTTTTCCAATGCGGACTACGACGATCAAAAAACTTTGTTGTCCTTTATATTATAGATAGAGAATACCCGTGCCAAAATGGCATGGTGGCGGTGGTATAATTAAATTACCAGATTACTTCGTTAAAAGATGTTGGTTCTGAAAATTCAGTCGGTGGCCTACTAGACTGCCGTAAAAAGAAAAATTAACGACCGTCGAAAAGTAGGTCAGCTGGCCTAGCCTTAAAAAAATTGGTTGGCCTCCGGTGGGGGCCTGTCGAAAAGCAGGTCGTCGGGCCCGGCTTAAAAAAAAAAAAGAAAGAAAAAGTTGGTTGGCCAATGGCAATGGCCCGTCGGAAAGTAGGCCGGAGCCTAACGTTAAAAAACAATCGCGCCTGTCGGAGGTCCGTCGGAAAGCAGGTTGGCGGCCTGGCGTTCAAAAAAAAAGGTGGTCAGCCACCGGAGGTCTGTATCTATCAAGAGAAACAGTGTTAATGGGTATCGATGTAGGGATTCAGATGACTGGTTGATTAGCTATATAGTATTCTTGACATTCAGCCAGTACGTCCCTCTCATAATAACTAAACACATCGTGAATCAACCTTCTTGTGAGATTATTGGATGTGCTACCACTGTACTGTCCGTGATCGTGCAGAATAAGTGAATTTGATCGTTCACTGTGGTAAATCCGACATATGTATTTATCCCAAAACTCATTCTTTTTCAAGTGCTCTCATACAATATCAAGTATAAAATGGTACATATCGCTGCGGCATTGATATTTATTGCATGTACAGTAATGAATTGTACTATCACTATCATGCTTCTTCACAAATCGTATAAACTCTCCAATTCCATTTATGACTCTTGTATCCCATTTGTACACCAATCCAACTTTTATCCATCGTATAACAAAAATAACAACAATATTACACAATCATAATTCATATTCATCAAGAACATATGAAAATTACAACTTCAATCATCATAGCTCGGCTTCAAGATGTCAAATCCATATACATATTCAAAAATACCAATACTTGATCATATAATCAATGTTATATATACACAAAGAAATCTTCAAGAAAACGAAATAATTCTTAAACATGTTCAGAATCATCAAAAGAACTTTAATATTTATATATACGCATATATATATAGGGGCGCGTTCTATGCAGTACCAATATTAGATGCAGTACTTTACAATACTAATTTATGCATGAGTTTTGTACTAATTATGCATGAAATATATGCATTTCGTGCATCAAAATTTCAATACATTAAAATATGCAATATATTTGATGCATATAATCTAATATTTTAATGCATCCCTATATAGTGGCGCTTTCTATGCAGTACCAATATTAAATGCAGTACTTTACAGTACTAATTTATGCATGAGTTTTGTACTAATTATATGCAATGAATATTAGAATTATTCATGATGAATGAATATGCCTTAATTCAAGCACTCCTGTAAATATTTTCTAATCCGTCACTTTCAGTTCAGAAGGTTTCAAAGGCAGCTATTTTGAGTTGGCGGCCATTAAAACAGATAAATCTCAGAACAAACCCAAAAGATATTAACAGCTTTTATTTTGAATTTGTTTCCGAGAATTATCCCAGGAGTGAGACATGTAATTTTTGGTGGGAAGAAAGGTGTGATCGATTTTGGTATAATTCATTCAGGGCCTCTTGTTATCAATCTGCATGGACACAATGGATCATATTACAGCATTAAACTCACATTAGATCATATTACAGCATTAGACTTTTTCGTTTCTCCATTTTCATTGGCAAATTTGATGTCGCACCCGAGAGCACGTAGTAAGTTACTTGCCACATCTCAATCTATATATCACCTGATTTGTTTTGAATTGAAATTATTTTTAGTGAGTAAAACTAAAAAGTTAACTGATTTTTACTGATTAAAACTGATTTTTTACTGATCCACGGTGTATTTTATGAAATGAAATTGCTGATTTCAGTACAAATATTACCATCATTTAATACAGATGTATGTTATGAAAATACAACTAAATTATAATTTTCCAATAATATTAATTATAAGTTCTTGATACGTGTGAAAGACAACACAAGTCTATATAATTTTGTGGCAGTCGGATAAGATGCTTATCTTGCCACATCGAGAGTGATATATACTTGTTCACACTCTCAATCTATATAACACCTGATTTTTTCTGAATTGAAATTATTTTTACAGAGTAAAACTAAATTTAACTGATTTTTACTTATTAAAACTGATTCACGATGTATTTTATTAAATGAAAGTACTGATTTTAGTACAAATATTATCATTGTTTAATATAGATGTATTTTACAAAAATACAACTAAATTTTATTTTTCCAATAATATTAATTATAAGTTCTTGATACGTGTGAAAGACAACATTAGTCTATCTTTGTGGGATGGGGACTACAATAACCATAAAGATCAAGATTCATGTCCAATCATATATTTTTTTTTGTTGAGTGAGAGACGAGAAACTCCCTCCACCTGTATCAGAGGTCCCTTGACCAGGCGGGTGTTAAATCGGGGGATGTGCACCAATGGCAGTCCTGCAAGTGAGAGAACCAACGAGACACGAACCCAGCAACAAATTTTGCAATATTTCAGCAAAGTATTGTCACCACACGGATTCGAACCCGCGATATCAGAGTGTTTCCACCCCAATCACCTTGCAACTTACCATCAGTCTACGCCCCTGGGGACCATGTCCAATCATATATGTTTCCAAACTATTGAAGTAAAAAAATGTCATCTTCAAAGTCCCTCAAACTAGAAAAGAAATCATTTTCCGGACCTCTCGACACATCCAAGTGATTCGACTATTTTGCGAACCATGTTCTCATAAATCATCCCGCATATCAGTCTTCCGCTTGGCCTGCAGAGTAAGCCGGGCATCTCTTTCTCGTTCGAATTCTCTGTAATCGGCGCGTTGCAGAAAAGAAACCCTGTCCAGATACTGATTTGAGCTTTTCTTGTACGCGTCTAGTTCATCTTCATACCCTTTATTTTCTTCTTTGTATTCACCCCAGTCCTTCTTCGTCTTATCGAGGACACTTAGTTTAGGTTTCTTTTTTATCTGCTCAAGAACAGCGTCGACGGCTGACGTGGCGCCTGCGGCGCTTGAACCTTTCTGGGTTGCTTCTTTTGAGTCGGCGTCGATGAGTTTCTTCACTTCGATTTCCTCACCAGCAAAGTCTCGGACTTCAGTTATCTGTTGTTAACATTTAACCAGAAATGAAAAATACAACAGAAAAAATGGTCTACAAAAGTAAACGAAATATGAACTCTAGAATGCAGATACGAGATGAATGTGTAGGATCTCCAGAGTTGTAGGAGGTGAACATATCCATGGTTCAATTGACATCATAAAAAATGGTTAATTACCAAAACCCACCCTTTAGTAGGACTAATTACCAACTAGGAATCCACTTTTCTAAAATTACAGATAATCCCTTGAGGTTTGTATTTACTTTACAAATAACCCACTCTCGACTAGTGCTGTTCATGGGCCGAGCTCTACCTGATCCCCGGCCTGGTCCCGATATAACAACCGACTCGGTCCAACCCGTTAACAGCACTACGTACCAGGTCTCATTGATGTCGCGGTTCTTTGATGAGTCGGTCCCGGTCCTGACTTGCTACCCGATTTCTTAACGGGCCAGTCCGCACCCAAATCGAGACTCTACCAAGCCGGATCGGGTATAGTAATACCCGACTCAGTTCGACCCGTTACAAGAACTACCTTTGAACCTTCTTTGAGGGTGTACTTCTATAAGAAGTGGGGTTATTTGCAATTTTGAAAAATATATGGATATTTTTTAATTAGGCTAAACATCATGGGCGTTTTTTGTAATAATCCCTACAAAAAGAAGTCCAAGGAAATGTATTTGAGACCCTAGTGGAACTTGTAAAGTGGAAGTGAACCAGAATTAACAGCAAGAAAATCGGACACAATAGGAAAACATTAAAAAAAAAAAAAAAAAAGTTCTCCGAGTAAACATTCAAATGGGGAATATCCTTTTCGCTCTGAACTTTTTATTGTGTACTACCATCTAAGCATTATGAAGTTGTAGGTAGTGTTTGGATAGCAAGCATGCGATCTTGAGAAAATTTTGCAAAAATATACACCATCGAATTATTCGCAATTTTCAATCATCAATCACTTCCAATTATAATTTCACAAAATAAACATCACATCAACCACTTTACAGTCTTATTTTTCCAATCATCGATCAAATGTAATCACTATTTTACTACAAAAAAGAAAAATTGCATGAACTATCAACAATCTCCCTCTCAACTATCATTCTCGTTTTCTCTAACATTGTTCCCATATTATTCTGTCCAGAAAAAACAGAAAAGGAACGGAAAAAAATGTACCTCAACTTTCCCGCTTCCTGTAGTGGCCAAAGCAGCTGAATCCTTCACTGCTGAAAGAGCAGCCGCAGCCAGTCTTCTAGCATCTTCGTCGGCACCACGCTGAGTAATGCTCAAACGGGTTTCCAGCTGTCCTTGTCCAGGAGACGGTGCCTTCTTCGATCCTAAACCTAGATAAGTCATCCATCCCTGAAAGAGGGAGTGGGTGGTTCCTCAATATCAAAGTTCAGCCTCATCCTAAACATTAGAAACAGGAATATTTACAAAAACTTCCCCTGAAGTTTCACCTAATTACCCATTCTCTTTCAAATTTACAAATACCTCTTGATGCTTGTATGTGTTTCACATCACCCCCCTCAGTAGGTGCATTATGTTGGGGTATAAGGGTCTTGTGGAGATCCGGATTTTCCAATGGATCGTGTAAACACTTTCCGAACTGATATTTCTACCCTATGCCCGGGTTACAAGAAATTCAGCCTAGGATAATCCAATGGAACACTTACGAATCCAGGCACAGAAACGTAAGCCAAATTGCTAGAGAAATTCTGTGTTTATCAGAAAGATAAAGAGCTCAGAAAAGGGTGTGTTTCAGACTCATGAGGAGAGCCCTATTTATAATGTCGGATTAGGGTTACAAGTAGGTCGATTTTAGGGTTTTGATGACGGCGCCGTCATTAGTGGTCCGAAATTAGGGTTGACGGGTGGTTTAACGAAATTAATCAATTTTACCACAGTCTCCCTCTAAAATTCGGAAATATCACTAAATCCCCAGTCCAGGGGCTCTGCCCCATGGACCCCTTCAGCGCGCCCCTAGACCCGTCAGTGGGCGCCCCGGACCCGACATTAGCCCGTACCGGCTTATAATTCGATCTTATACATGTGTGCACTCCGCACATACCCGATCATATATTAGAATACGAATCATAAACCCCTTAGCTCACATATTAGTTCCAATTACACAAAATGAATGGTGACACTAAAATCACCAACACATTATTGTAGAACAGTAAAAATTAGTGGATATTTTGTAATTATCCCTAACAAAGTATCTTTATAGTTTACTGAAAGAGGGAGCGGTTTCTCACTGATGATGATTTCTTCACGTGATTCTTTTGAGGGGACTTGTTCCCGATGGAACTCTTGTTTCCGGACATGGATTTAAGAGTTTCCGCAGAGACAACTCCTTTATTCATTTGTTTCCACACAGCATCCACCCGGGCTTTTCTCTCTGTTATCAGAAACGTGCATACAATCATTCTAACTGAGTTCGTCTAACGAAAAAAAAAAAAATGCGGGCCGGTTAATGAACAAACAAAACACTAACCAATTTCTTCGGGCTGAGCCACTGAGGACAATGCACGAGCATCTTCTTGCAAGGAATCTGCTTTACAACCGTCCATCTCACTTCCTGGAATCAGAAACGGAAAAACTTTAATTTATAAGGGAATATCGGACTGAACCAAAGATCGGCAACCTCAATTTTTGTTACTGGCATTAGGGTGTAGATTAATCTAACTATAAACTTATTTTTGAAAAAAATTCGAGCTTTAAACCTTGCATTTGAGTTTGATTGAATTAGTAATCGAGTCGAGTACCGACGAGACTTGATGAAATCAAATTAGAACAATTCGTTTCGAAATAAAACCTACCGTTGAGAACAGTGGAAGAAGGCTTCGAATCTGCAAAAAAATCTTCAAAGAGGCAAAGATTATGTGCAGGAGTTGCAGCTTTTTGTTCAGACTTTCTTCTTCTTCAGATTTACGGTCCATCCATCCATCATACAAGCAATTTTTACCCGCCCCACAGCAAGAATGAATGGGCTATTGGGTTGCGATCAAATAATAAAATATTGTAACCAAATGACTCAGGTGGTTGGGCTCCGTCAACCACTGGCCCAATTAAAAAAGAAATGTTTGTAGATTATGTAATTTACAATATTTGTAAATTATTATAAAAATCTAACACAAAAAATAACTAAAGAAACAGACGCATTAGATACTTCTAATAATAGTTTTGTTACCTCAAATAATACATTTGAAAACCAATTATTCGGTATCTGACGTCCAATTATTTGGTTACCTGATATATTGTATTTGAATACTAGCTGGAGTTGTGATACTTGTAACTATTTTGATAGTGTTGACGTCTGGTTTGGTCAACGTCACGTGTGCTGATTAAGACGAATGAATCGAAGCCACGTAGAAAATAAAATAACAAAAAGGAAGGTGTTTGATCACTAAATTCTATTAATGACCTTTTTGATAGAGTAGAACCGGGCAGGATAATTTATTTCGGTCTGTCTGGATGCTTGTTGATTACAAGTCTTATTTTCTTTTTTCTCCTTTCTTTATCTCTCTTTTTCTCTCTCTATATATTTTCTTCGCTCTTTTTTTTTGAAAGTCCTTTTATTGTACATTCTCCTGGCATATATATAGACTATGTCAGCCATTCGTGAGATGAGAGCAGGAAGATTCAGGTGAATATGCTGATGACATTTGTCACAGTGTGGTGACTTCTTCGACATGTGTCACCTTCTTAAGTTTGCTTTGGGAAGGGACATGACAACCCTCTTTTATTGTCCTGTCTGCCTGTTCTTCGGGCTTTTGGCGATACTTATCTGTTGCGACCGACAACGGGGTCGGCCCTCGAGCTTCCCGCTACTCTGGTCAGTCTTATTCATGATTATGGCTCGGAGCGTATTCATATAGGGTCTGCTCGGTCCTTAAGTCGGATTAAGTCGGCTCTAATGTCTCTGCCGGTCCGGTTTTGTGAGTCAGAGACAATCGGGTCTATGGAAGTTCGGCTCGTGATCTGCTCATTTGGTCAGTGCTGGAGCGCTTAAGTAGATGCGAGTGGATCATTCTGTGAGATATTATGATATTTTCGTATTTTTTATAAAATATAGTATTAAAAAGTGTAATTTGCCCTCTAAATTTCAGTTCACTAAATGGAATTTGGTGTCTTTTAAACATATCGATACCAGTTATAAAATAATTGTAATTTAATCATCTCATTACCATATAAGTTGGACCTTTGACGAATTAAGTTAAACTTATCTGGAGCTGTTAGCTTCAGGCATTATGTTTGAGCCTTCTATGTCATTGGTGTTGGTAGTCGATCCGCCTTGGCGTCCACCTAAGCGCTTCGGACAGCCGAACGGCCGAGCCGATCCCGGAGCTAAACCGGTCTTAAACTTGATCGTTACTCGGGTTCGCACAAAGGACCGGACCGGGCAGAGACCTTAGAGCCGACCCGGAATCTGGACCAGAAAGGCCGAGCAGGCCCTATATGAAAACAATCCATAATCACGGATAAGGCCGACCAGTAGCGGGGAGGCTGAAGGGCCGACCTCATTGTCGGTCATAACAGATAAATATCGAAGGCCCGAAGAACAGGCAGACAGGACAGTAAGTAAGAGCTGTCATATCCTTACACAAAGCACACGTAAGAAGACAACATGTGTCAAAGGAGTCACCTTCATCACGACACATGTCATCAGCATAGTCATCCCCATCGCCCTGTTGTCCTCTCATGAATGGCGGGAAACACCTATATATATGCCCGAAGCAGGCATAAAAAAAGGAGGGGACTTTAAAAAAAAGAGAGATAGAGAGAGAAAAAAGAGAGATAGAGAGAGAAAAAAGAGAGATAAAAAAGAAAGAGATAAAAAAGAAAGAAAAAGAGAAAAGGATAAGACTTGTAAATAACAAGCACCAACTGTACGGACGGGCCAAAATACTTTCGGCCCGGTTCTCCTCTTTATCAAGATCATCAATAAACTTTTAACGGGCCAATATTTTTACTTCTGTTTATACGTCCCTCTTATTATTTCCTACGTGGCTTCGATCCATTCGTCCAGATCAGCACACGTGACGTTGACCAAATCAGCCGTCAACAGATTGGCGCTAGAAGAAGGGCTTGAACCTCCGACCTTGTGGTTAACAGCCACAACCCATGCTTTTCTCGTTCATATTGCAAGCGACCTTGTGGTTAACCGCCACAACCTACGCTTTTCTCGTTCATATTGCAAGCCAATCCTATGCTTTTCTTTAAAAGATTTCTCGTTAAGTATAGGATTCTCCATCTCTAACCACAAGTGACGAATTACCATCAGGCCCGTCCAAAGGGCCCGTTATTCGATGGAGGGCACCGTTATGAGGTGTACACGCTAGGAAGTTCTCTATCATGCATGGACGTATCGGACTACTCTTAGTGTGCACAGGACGAACACGGCTTCGCGCCAAACTGCAATCAGCACGCAGATATTTTGAAAGACAGTCTGATGGCGGAGCATTTTGACACACCTTGTGTTCATCCGGAGATAACCACGCCCACCAAGGGATGGTAAGATGAAAGCATAGGAATCATCGTAACTACGAGTCGAAAGCATAGGAATCATCGTAATATGAAGTTGAAAGCACAGGAGTCATCGTGATCACGGGCTCCTGCTCGGCTCGGCTGACCCCTTAGAGGTCATAATTTGAAGGATATTGAGCGTCGCTCAAAATTCCAGGGAAGGTCTCAAAGAGTCCTCGTGTCCTTCAAATTAAAGTTGCAGTCAACATACACTGCAACATCTGAAAACTCCTTCTAATTCCCATCCACCCGCGAGGTCACAGTAATCCGAATGGTGATGGACCACTCACAAAGCATCTCCGAGTATTGAGCCATGTGTTAGAAAAGCAGTGGCGGCCCTTACCAGGGAATTGGAAGTCAAAGCAAAAGTAATCCATAAAGGAGGTTTCCCCATAATCACCCGACCAGCGATCGTTAGGAGACCACCGGCGAGACTCAAAACTCCAAGTGATGAAAAAGCCGTGAAAAGTGGAAAATCCCGGTGAAACTAAAATGAGCCGAGGAGTAATCTGTAAGAAAAGAGGGGCCCGACCAACCGAGTCACTGACCGTACCGCGACGGCCGACCCAAGAAGAATCCCAGGCGTTCTACGATGACCCCGGTCGAAATTGGGATACACCCATAGGAGAAGTCGTTTCAAAGAACAAGGTCAATATGACCCCGAGAACTTGGACCTCGTCGCCCAAAAAGGCGGAACGTATTCTACGAAACATCCAAGGATTATCAGAGTTTCCAGGCTAATGACCTCATTGTTAAAATGAGCACTGGGGCCCGATACGGGACCTCCTGAATCCGATATGAAGCCGTCGAGCGGAGGTTGCTAGCTAGAATATGTAAGTGACCAAGGGTCAATTCATTTGTTGAATGCCATTAGGGTACAGTCAATAAAATTTGATTTTATGTTCACCTCGGAAATAAAATGCACTATAAAGACCGAGTTCGCCTCGGCACCTCGAATGACCGGCTCCTCCGGCACTATAAGACCGAGTCCACCTCGGCACCTCGAATGACCGGCTCCTCCGGCACCATAAGACCGAGTTCACCTCGGCACCTCGAATGACCGGCTCCTCCGGCACTATAAGACCGAGTTCACCTCGGCACCTCGAATGACCGGCTCCTCCGGCACTATAAGACCGAGTTCGCCTCGGCACCTCGAATGACCGGCTCCTCCGGCACCATAAGACCGAGTTCACCTCGGCACCTCGAATGACCGGCTCCTCCGGCACTATAAGACCGAGTTCACCTCGGCACCTCGAATGACCGGCTCCTCCGGCACTATAAGACCGAGTTCGCCTCGGCACCTCGAATGACCGGCTCCTCCGGCACTATAAAGACCGAGTTTGCCTCGGCCCCCAGGTTTCAAGGAAGAGATCAAAAGTTCCAACCACTACGCTTCAAGAGGTAAATATCCTGTGATATTATGATCTTTATTAGGATATTGATTTCACCAAGATTAAAAGTCCGAGCTCGCCTCGGCACCTTATAAGACCGGTCCACCCGGCACTAAAAGTCCGAGCTCGCCTCGGCACCTTATAAGACCGGTCCACCCGGCACTGAAAGTCCGAGCTCGCCTCGGCACTTTATAAGACCGGTCCACCCGGCACTAAAAGTCCGAGCTCACCTCGGCACCTTATAAGACCGGTCCACCCGGCACTAAAAGTCCGAGCTCGCCTCGGCACCTGATAAGACCTGTCCGCCCGGCACTAAAAGTCCGAGCTCGCCTCGGCACCTTATAAAGACCGGTCCACCCGGCACTAAAAGTCCGAGCTCGCCTCGGCACCTTATAAGACCGGTCCACCCGGCACTAAAAGTCCGAGCTCGCCTCGGCTTTGACCACTGTCGCCCGGCACTAAAAGTCCGAGCTCGCCTCGGCACCTTATAAAGACCGGTCCACCCGGCACTGAAAGTCCGAGCTCGCCTCGGCACCTTATAAAGACCGGTCCACCCGGCACTGAAAATCCGAGCTCGCCTCGGCACCTTATAAAGACCGGTCCACCCGGCACTGAAAGTCCGAGCTCGCCTCGGCACCTTATAAGATCGGCCCATCCGGCAGAAAAAACGGCGGTCTGACCAATAGAGCCCAAACACAAAAAGGCAACAAAAGCCATAAAAAGATCGTATTCACTCGAAATAAGTTCCATACAAAAATCAAGGAAGAGTGGCACGCAGGCCATACATGGAATAAAACAAAAAGTCTACTCGGCCTTGTCCTTCTGATCGGCCGCCTGAGAAGACTGCCCCCCACCTCCTCCAAACAAGGTCTCCTCAGGATCTTCGACAGCTTCGGCGGCCTTCGACTCATCATCCCCGAGAGCTTCAACCTTGAGTCGGCCGCACAGGACTTTATGTAGGCCTGGACTTCCTCAACGGTCTTCCCTTCCTTCATGAGATCCAACATCTCATAACAAGTGGAGACGTAGTTAAGGTTGATCAACTCCTCGTACTCGGGCGTCTTTTGAAAAGCAGCCGCTCCGTCAGCAAGGCCCCTGTCGTAACCCGCAGATTCGCAAGTCCGAACCCGCTCGGTCGATTGCTCAAGTTGGGCCTTAGCGCTTTGCAAGTGAGCCTCGTACTCGGCCCCGATGTCCGAGCCTTTGTTTTGCGCCTTCGGCCGCCGCGCCATCTCGTCGACCTTCCCTTTCCATATCTCGGCCTCAAAGGCCGGCTCTCGAAGCTCCATCTTACCCTTCGGAGAAGCCATCTCCTCCTCCAAAGATTTGATAAGCGAAGGGCGGAGATGGTGTTCCTCCTGTAAGGCCTTCTGATCGGCCTCTGCCTTTTTATGTTTCCCAGTGAGGCGACGGCTCCCCAGCCTTCACATAGGTGCACAACGCCCGGCCCGAATAGCGTTTCCAAAATGGATCTGCTCGCCGGATCCATATCGTTGGTCACCATCTCCATCTTTGGTGTCCCGGCCCAAAAGGGAACATGGTGGACTCAACCACCGAGGGGAACACGATCGAGCGATTCGGCGGTGGGAGTGGCCGCTGGGCGTAGTCGAGGAACAGTAGCGGTCTCCGCCCTTTCATCCGAGCACAAGGCTCTTCCCGATCCTTATTCATCGGGAGATAGTGGCCCTCAAATCAATTAGGGGCTCCTTACCCTTTGCCGGCTGTGTCGGCAGGCTCAACGAGCACGACGATCTCGGGAAGGGGAAAGCCCTCGGCCACTGGTCAAGTTATCCTCGAGCTCGGCCTCTACTCTCTTAGTTTGCCCGCACGCTCCCTACGCTCGGCGGCCTCTGCGGCCGGCCTCGCCACCCGGCTGCGCGGCGTCTCTTCCGTCGATCGAGCTCCTACCCTTGGGGCTGGATGAAGAAGAATTAAAAAAAAAAAAAAAAAAAGGCTACCTGATGAAGACATTCATTCGGGTTAGTGGATCGAAGCCCGCGGCCGAGAGATTGTCCTCGGTAATCAAAAGGTATGACTTCCTCCGATCAGCAGGAAGATCGAGAGGCATTCAACGGTCGTCGAACAAAGAGGAGGTCTCTGAAGCCGGAATACGTTCTGCACAAACAACAAATTATGAGCGTCAGACAAAAAAGGTACAGCAACGAAGAACACAACACTTACTCATTTTGGCAACAAAGTCTTCGGGGACCCGGAGCTCGGCGTCCATCACACCAGGTTCCCACTCATCAACCGAGCTCAGCCACGGTCCCCCCACATAGAACCACTGGTCTTTCCAGCTATGGATGGTCTCCGGTACCTCCACCAATTCCTTATACATCGCGTGTCGGGCTGTCAAATAAAACCAGCCGGAACCAGATCGGCCGGCCGACCTCCATAAAAAGAGACTGTTAATCTCTTCAAAACTGGGCTCGGGCCACCCATGCTGACTAAAAAGAATTAAAAGACCCACCATCCGGGCCCAAGAATTCGGATGAATTTGGGCAATGCAAAGGCCCCACTGCCTCAACCACCGGGAAAGAACCAACGGCAGAGGGAACCTTAGCCCAGACAATAAAGACCGGTAGTACACCGCCGTACATCCAACAGGAGGGGTGTGGGGTCTCTCCTCTGGGTTCGGAACAAACATCCGCACCACCGCGGGTATCTTAAATCGCCCCCGCCAAGCCTCCCACTGCCCATCGGTGGCCGTCTTGCATATCGAGGCGAGTCCCATTCCGCCTCGACAAAGAGAGCAGGCGAGGCCGAACCCAATCTCGCCACCCGCCGTCAACGACGTCGCCACCTCCACGTCTCCAGAAACTGCATCTCCAGAATCCGGCGACCTTGCGGCCTCACCTCCACTCTCATCGCTCCAGTCAACGGGAGCGTCATCTGTCGACAAATCTACCACTCCCGGGCGGTCTGGGGACACAACCGCCTCCTCCGTCGTGTCCCTCCGCTCCGACATCGTAAAACAAGAAGAAAGGGGAGGAGGAGCAAGCTTACCAGGAAAGTCTGCGAAACCCGAAAAGAAGAAAGATTGCCGGAAGAAGATCTCTCTCTGCAGTAAAAATGGCGAAGGAAGCAATGAAGAAGGAGACACTCTATATTTATAGGAGGAGGCAGGGGTATTAATTACTGAAGCGGCGATTCATAATCATCGCGAAAATTAAGAACGCGTGAGACACATAGCGAATTACATCCCGCCACGCGTCCCCCTCGCTGTGACTCTTGGAGATCCCGAAGTCAAATCGATGCGACTCTCAAAAATATGACCCTTCAAAGGATCTTATCCACCTCCAAATCGGACCGACCTCAATCTGAGACGATTCCAGCACCGGCCGACCCGGCACGACCCTGGACTCGGGGGCCCTTGTTGGTAGTCGATCCGCCTTGGCGTCCACCTAAGCGCTTCGGACAGCCGAACGGCCGAGCCGATCCTGGAGCTAAACCGGTCTTAAACTTGATCGTTACTCGGGTTCGCACAAAGGACCGGACCGGGCAGAGACCTTAGAGCCGACCGGAACGGACCGAGAAAGGCGAGCGGGCCTATATGAAAACAATCCATAATCACGGATAAGGCCGACCAGAGTAGCAGAGGTCAAGGGCCGACCTCATTGTCGGTCATAACAGATAAATATCGAAGGCCCGAAGAACAGTGCAGACGGGACGGTAAGTAAGAGCCGTCATATCCTTACACAAAGCACACGTAAGAAGACAACATGTGTCAAAGGAGTCACCTTCATCACGACACATGTCATCGGCATAGTCATCCCCATCGCCCTGTTGTCCTCTCATGAATGGCGGGAAACACCTATATATATGCCCGGCAGGCATAAAAAGGAGGACTTTAAAAAAAAGAGAGATAGAGAGAGAAAAAAGAGAGATAGAGAGAGAAAAAAGAGAGATAAAAAAGAAAGAGATAAAAAGAAAGAAAAAGAGAAAAGGATAAGACTTGTAAATAACAAGCACCAACTGTACGGACGGGCCAAAATACTTTCGGCCCGGTTCTCCTCTTTATCAAGATCATCAATAAACTTTTAACGGTCCAATATTTTTACTTCTGTTTATACGTCCCTCTTATTATTTCCTACGTGGCTTCGATCCATTCGTCCAGATCAGCACACGTGACGTTGACCAAATCAGCCGTCAACAATTGGCATCCCATATTGGAGTAGCAATGATAAATAGTATGTTATTTGGATAAACCATATAACTATATATATATATATATAACAATATTTTGGTATTGTTACATGCAATGTACTCGTGATATACTGAAACACATGAGATAAAATAATTAAATTGGACAATATTTTGGTATTGTTACATGCAATGTAAATGTACTCGTGAATACTGAAACACGTGAGATAAAATAATTAAATTGATAATATTTATTTGTGTTAAAGGAATAATACCCGTTGTGTGCCTAAGTCTGTTAGTTTATGGGTTTTCCTAGATAGGATTTGGCTGAGGCCTGTTTGTATGTACTTCACCCTATTTAAGGGAACTCAATGATAGAATAATACAACACTTTGCCCTACTTTCTTGTCTTGTGTTATTTTCCCTTCAACACGTTATCAGCACGTGTCTAACCAACTGAGAAAAATCCCGGCCGAAAACCCTAAAAAAAAAAAAAAAAAAACGAAAAAAAAATTCGCGGCCAAAAAAAAAAACCCTAAATCCGCCGCGCCGTCATCTCTTCCCGAACCCTAGATCTCCATCGCCGGCGTCATCACCTTCCCCGACGACCGACGCGACACTGCTCCTCGGTTTTCTCGGTCAGATCGAACCACCGCGACCGTCGCCTGTCTCATCCTCCGCGCGAACCGCGACCGCCGCTTGTCTCGTCCTTCGCGCGACCCCTCAACCCCCGCTCAGATTCGCCCGCTCGCTGCAAACCCTAGCCGACGAGCGACCTCCCCCAGTCATCACCACGACGTGCGACCTCGCCTGCTCGTTTTTTCTCCCCGACGTCCGACCTCCGTCGCCTGCTTCTCTCCCGCGCGCGAAGATCCGTCTGACGCGACCTGCTCCGGCTTCTCCAGATCGCGACCCGTCCACTGCAACTCGTCTCCCCCAAATCTCCAGACCGTGACGTCATCCCCGCGACCCAGACCCAGAAGGAGAATCACCGGCCGATTCTTGTGAAACCAGATCCGATTCTTGACCCGACCCGCCTTGATCTTGTTTTATTTCGTTTCTGCTCCTATTCGCGAAACAAAGTACACAAATACGAACCCTACTATCTGCAATGTGCGAATTTACATTTTTTTTCATTACTATTAATTGTATATTATTCTTCGAATTTATTTATGCTTAATTTAACCAAAAGCATGATGCATTCATAATTTTAATTAAATTAAAATAAATTGCTTAAACAACTTGAATTAAAATAAATTCACGTTGAATTAATAATTGCGGCATAAGATACCTCTTTGACTGCATTTGTACGTGTATAGATATATTCATAGGGCTATGTGATTATATCTATAATTATACATATATTTTGCATGCATTATTAGTTATGGCATGTATATTAAGTTCATCATTAGTAGAACTTAGAGGACTTATTTCTACTGTCTATATCAACTCGAACCGTGATAAAGTAATTTCATCGGTATAAACCCCAATAGCATCGAAAGTAATTTTGACCATATCTTGGTTCTGAAAAATAATAACCCTCCATATTATTGAAAATTTTATCATGGAAAGTACTCATGATATACTGTGAAAATTCATTTTCCTTTTTTTTCTTGTCTCAAGATGGCTGATCCAACTCGTCCCGAATTTGACATCTTGGACTCAGAAGGGCTTGAGTACCATAGATGGGTTTCTGACGTAGAGACCACTTTTATCGCTAAGGACTATAGTGCTACTATCTTTGAAAAAGCAGCGAAGTACCGTCTGACAAAACCAAAGCTAGTGCATTAATGTTCCTTAGGCGACATATCGACCCGAGCCTAAGGTGGGAATATCTGCAGTTGAAATCCCCGAAAGAACTGTGGGATGCCCTTAAAGGCCGTTTTGGGAACATCCACAATATTTTGCTCCCAGAGTTGACCGTGCAGTGGAATGAAATCCGCTTGCTTGATTATAAACGGATCAACGATTTCAACAAAGATATGCTCCGTCTGAAGGCACGCCTTAATTTCTGTGGAAAGGACCTCACAGAAGATGATATGATTCAGAAAACTCTTTCCACTTTCCCTACTTCCGCCCTTATACTAGCGAACCAGTATAGGCTGGAGTATGACAATAAACGCATCACTACCTTCAATAAGCTTATCAACCTACTGCAAGTGGCTGAGAGGCACAATGAAGTATTGGTGAGCAACAATGCCAGGCCGGCTGGGACAAAGAAAGTTCCTGAGGCCAACTATGGCAAAGTGAAAGGTGGAAAGAAACCCAATGCACAGGGGACTGGTCATGGCAACCCCAAACCACAACGTGGAAGAGGGCACAGTGGTCGAGGACGTGGTCGAGGACGTGGGGGTTCTTACAATGTAATGAGTAGACTTGGTGCTCCCGGCTCTTCTGGCCAAGGAAACAAAGCACCTACCCCCCATGTCGCTCCCAAAGTCAGAGTTGGCAATGAACCGTGCTATCGATGTGGAGATCTTTGGACATTGGTACAAGAAGCGCCATGCAAGTAAACAAGTCGCGGACACTACAAGAAATATAGAGAGTCCAAAGAACGGAGGCTCACTATATGGAGGAAGATGCTCTCGGCGAGTCCCGACGTCAATTTCACAATCACCGATAATCGCAATGAGCCATACGTGTCACGGTCATTAGAGGCCCCTCTTTATGAGAATGTTTTCATTATGTTTACTTTCGTTTACATTTGGCATTGTTAACTCGGAGCGATTTTTCGATGTTTTATTTTCAATAATGGTGTGATGAAACTTTGTTTTTCTAGAACAAGATATTATTATTGCTTACGTTATATCCATAGCTTTATTTCGAAGAAATGAATATTGCTTGCATGTTTATGGTTCGATTTTTTTTCTCTCCTTTTCGTAGGAATGAATCGGGGAGAACTTGAATGTTTGGTTGACAGTGGGACCACCCACACCATTCTTAGGAGTAGGCTTCTATTCACGGAATTAATTGCATGTCAAACCTCGGTAACCACGATGACTGGGTCCTCCCAACTCATCCAAGGGCGAGGCAATGCCCGATTTTTATTGCCTAACGGCACTCTTATCCGAGTTACCGATGCTCCATACGCACCTAGGGCCCCTCAAACCTTACTAAGTTTTAAAGATATACGTAGCAATGGTTTCCACGTCGAAACCCACTGTGAGAATGGAATCGAGTTCCTTTATATTACATCTAATGAATGTGGACGTAAACGCATATTAGAAAAACTTAAGAGTCAAAATAGTGGACTGTACACCACAACAATTAGGGTATTCGAATCCTATGCTGTCACCATAAATGAAATTTGGGACAAAGACTCATATAGGCTTTGGCATGATAGACTAGGTCATCCTGGTCGAGATATGATGATCCGTATCCTAAAGAACTCGCACGGACATCCTTTCTTTCGAGCGAAAAAGGGGCAACAACTCAACACGAAGAATAGTATTGATGTTAATCATGCTATGTCATCTAAAGAAATAGAGACATATACCCCTTCTAAGCAATTGACTATGTCAAAAGCACATCGCTCATTCTGCAAAGCCTGCTCTTTAGCTAAAGTAGGAGCGAGACCTTCCTACACTAAAGATACTAAAGCGAACATCCCATTCTTACAACGTATACAAGGAGATATTTGTGGACCCATCCACCCAGAATGCGGACCATTTAAGTACTTTATGGTATTGGTGGATGCTTCGACATGCTGGTCACATGTCGCACTCCTTTCCACTCGAAATGCTGCATTTGCAAAACTCCTAGCTCAGATCATTCGTCTAAGGACTCACCATCCTGATCACCCTATCAAGTCTATTCGACTCGATAATGCAGGAGAATTTACATCTAAAGTAATTGATGACTACTGCATGTCAATCGGAATCGATGTAGAGCATCCCGTTCCCCATGTGCATACACAAAATGGTCTCGCAGAGGCAACCATTAAAAGAATCCAAATGGTAGCACGAGCATTGGTTTTGTGCACCAATCTACCCATCTCTGCTTGGGGATATGCAGTCCTACATGCAGCCATACTTATTCGTTTCAGACCCACCGTTGGCCAACCATTTTCTGCGTACTAGTTGGTAACTGGATATGAACCGGATATTTCACACCTACGCATATTTGGTTGTGCAACATATGTGCCGATTGCGCCCCCACAACGCAATAAAATGGGTCCTCAGAGACGTTTAGGTATTTACGTTGGATACGAATCCTCAACAATTATCCGCTACTTAGAACCCTTTACAGGTGATCTTTTTACCGCACGTTTTGCGGATTGTCACTTCAATGAGTCAGAATTCCCGTCGTTAGGGGGAGAGGAGAAAAAGAAGTTTCTCAAGGAGCAGCGGGAATTGTCTTTGGTACGTCCCGAGTCTGTCTCATTATGATCCCCGTACCTCACTATGTGATCGTGAAGTACAACGAATCCTCGATCTTCAGAACGTAGCAGATATGATGCCTGATGCGTTTACTGATATCGCCAAAGTGACAAGATCACACATTCCAGCTGCAAATATGCCTGCAAGGTTAGAAGTCCCGAATAAAGGGCACATCACCAACGTACCGAGTGATGCGATCGCACCCAGTGGAAATGCGATCAAGGCCGTGGCTCCCAAAAGGAAAAGGGGGAGGCCACCGGTTGTGAGACACCCGCCCAAGGAAGAAAAGGGCGGTGAGGCACAAACCAACCCATTAATCATCAATCTGGGAATCCTTCCCACGAGATCATCTCGACTATAGCTATGTCCACGAATCATTAATGGGGATGCCCGAGATCGATTCAAACATTAGAAAACAAAGAGATCTCGATCAATTATGAAAGTGCGTCGATTTGATGGAGCGATCGACCACTCATATTGATGATGTGTTTGCATACACAGTTGCTCAATAAATCATAGAGCAAGATGATGTAGAACCACGATCTGTTGAAGAATTTCAACAAAGAGCCGATTGGCCTAAATGGAAAGAAGCTATCCAGAAGAGCTTGACTCTCGACAAAACGCAAGGTACTTGGCCCAGAGTGCTAACTCCGCCAAGTGTAAAGCTGTTGGACACAAATGGGTTCTTGTCGAAAGCGTAATGAGAATCACGAAGTCACGAGGTACAAGGCTCGCCTTGTTGCACAAGGTTTCTCACAGCATACAGTATAGATTACGAGGAAACGTACTCCCCCGTAATGGACGTTATTACGTTCCACTATCTAATCAGCCTAGTTATTTCCGAAGGATTGGAAATGCAGCTAATGGACGTGGTCACTGCGTATCTCTATGGGGATCTAGATACGGAGATTTACATGAAAGTGCCCGACGGCATTTCATTGCCCAAATCAAGTAACTCCAGACCACGGAGTGCGTATCCAGTTCGTTTGAAACGCTCACTTTACGGCTTGAAACAATCCGGAAGGATGTGGTATAACCGTCTGAGTGAATACTTGATTGGAAAGGGATACAAGAACGATGAACTGTGTCCTTGCGTCTTTATAAAGAAAACAAGTTCCGGATTTGCAATCATCGCAGTGTATGTCGACGATATGAATATAATAGGCACTCTTGATGAAATAAGAGAAACCACCGGATACTTGAACACTGAGTTTGAGATGAAAGATCTTGGGAAGACTCATTTCTGTCTTGGTATTCAGATAGAACATAGAGTCTGTGGAATTCTCATCCACCAGTCTGCTTATGTCCAGAAGATGCTTAGACGCTTTAACATGGACAAAGCACACCCGGTTAGCACTCCCATGATCGGTCGTAGCTTGGATGCGAAGAAAGATCCATTTCGTACAAAGGAAGATGACGAAGAGCTTTTGGGAGCTGAAATTCCCTACTTAAGTGCAATAGGCGCTCTATTGTACTTAGCTCAATGTCTGTGACGGACATCGCCTTCTCAGTAAACTTACTAGCTCGATTTAGTTCAGCACCGACGCAACGTCATTGGAATGGTATCAAGAATATATTCCGATACCTAAAAGGAACTATTGACTTGGGACTATTCTTTCCCTACAAGCAGGCAAAGGAAGCTGCTTCCGTAAAGGCAAATGCTAAAGTAAATGCTAATGCCATAGAACCTACTCCGACGAACGTATTGGTAGGATTTACTGATGCAGGGTATCTCTCCGACCCACACAAAGGTCGTTTCCAAACTGGCTATGTATTTGCTATTGGGAACACTGCTATATCTTGGAGATCCACAAAGCAAACCCTTGTAGCTACCTCATCTAATCACGCTGAAATTATCGCTTTGCATGAGGCGGTACGTGAGTGTATTTGATTAGGAGCTATCATTACACATATCCGAGGTAACCGTGGACTAAGTAATGTCACTGGAGCACCCACATGCATATATGAAGATAATGCAGCTTGCATCAAACAGATGAAGCTTGGGTATATCAAGGGGGATAACACAAAACACATATCTCCAAAATTCTTCTATAATCAGCAACAACAGGCTCTCCTCAATATTCAAGTAAAGCAAGTCAGATCTGAGGAGAATGTGGCCGATTTGTTCACCAAATCTCTGCCCAAGGCCGTGTTTGAAAAACATGTGAGAAGTATCGGAATGCGGAGAATTTCCGAACTCCCGAAATCGATGTAAAGGTAGAGGGAGAAGGGTGAGTCATAAAGAAACTTACTCACCGACGTTGTACTCTTTTCTTTGACCAAGGTTTATTTTCTCCCACTGGTTTTGTTACTTGGCAAAGTTTTTAATGAGGCAAACGACACATGCACAAGTTTTTCAAAGTATCCTTGATTGATGTACAAATCAGGGGGAGATGTAGACTTGAGGAGTCTTACATCCACAACGTCGTTATACTCTTTTCCTTCCAAGGATCATTTTTCCCACAGGTTTTATCACTTGGAAAGGTTTTTAACGAGGTAACAAGATGTACGATTTTAGGGATCGATGGAATGGTCACCTTAGTAGCGCTATGATCAAATGTAACGATCATATGAGAGGATAGATTCAAAGGACGAAGTCTAAACTTGATGTGTCTAGATGCTGTACTCTTTTCCCTACGATCAAGACATTTTTCCCACTGGGTTTTTGCTTGACGAGGTTTTAACGAGGCAACATGACATGCGCTTGTAGACTAGGCACAAGGGGGAGTGTTAAAGGAATAATACCCGTTGTGTGCCTAAGTCTGTTAGTTTATGGGCTTTCCTAGATAGGATTTGGCTGAGGCCTGTTTGTATGTACTTCACCCTATTTAAGGGAACTCAATGATGGAATAATACAACACTTTGCCCTACTTTCTTGTCTTGTGTTATTTTCCCTTCAACAATTTGATGATAATTAGCATAAAGTCACGATGATATATATTTACAAAAATAATAATAATAATTTTAAAAACTTCTAAAATGGCATACCGGTGGCATGTTGATTCCAAAATGGCTTGTTTGAGGTGAATTGGTGTTCCCTTAACGAAATCATGATGAAATCATGCGGTCCGCATATGTAGCAGAGGAGTAGTTTTGGGTAAGATGGGGGGAATAAATAGTGATATTGGACCCATAGCTGTTCTGGCAAGTAGAAATTTGGTTACTTGACATATTGTATTTGGATACTAGCTGGAGTCGTGATACTTGTAACTATTTTGATATTATTGTTTCAGAAGAAAGTAAAAGACTGTAAATACGAGTCAATCAATTATATTCATAACACTGATAGAGGGACCTTTATATAGGCATTACAATGAGAGTCTTTCCATACATAGGATTCCTAGATAATGTAAGACATCTAATAGGATCCTACTACCTCTAGAAGGATCTAGAACCTTCCATCTATGTATCTACAACCAGTATTAGGTAAGACACATCACGAGAATAATAATTTCCGGAACACTCCCCCTGTGTCGAGCACTAATACAACAATGGTGCTTGCCTTCGTAAAAATCTATTCCAAGCCAAAACAAAACCCCATGGAAAAAATAAAGGCTTGATGAGGAAAAGATTGCAACGCACCAACATAACATGTCATGTATACTCCCCCTGATGTATACATAATGACTCCCCCTGATGAGTACCTCAAATCATAGGAGTCAGATGCCAAGTTGCCCTCAGAACTATACCAAGGAAAAACCCAGTGGGAAAAATACCTCTTGGTCTAAGTTGAACAGAAGTACAACGCATCATTGTATGGATGTTCTCATAGGTCGCCTCGTTAAAAACCTTACCAAGTGAAAACCCAATGGGAAAAAACAAACCTTGGTCTAAGGACAAAAAGATCGCGACACATCCAAAGTGCAGAGTCGCTAAAGACTTATCCGAAAATCAAGTTTTCTAAAGTCTTGACCTCCATGCACTAAATCAGTCATAACTTTTTCGATTCAATAGGTATCAACGAAACTCTAAGAACTTATGAAAACTAGAAACCCGTAGCTTTTCATTCACATACAGTACGTAACCTAGATCGACCTGAGCAGATCACAAAGCTCTATCGAAGTTGACTCAGTAAATTACCGGACATATCTTGTCCTACTTTGCAACAATAGTCATATGTCACTCAACATGATGGATGTGATCAAATGGTTGGTTTCCTTGGAAAGTAGACACAGACCTTTCCAATAGTACCAATTTCACCATTTTCCGACAAGTGAGCTGCCCTGTAGGTCATATGGGAGATAGACCAACACATTATGGGCAAATTCGGGTATCGATTTTCAAGTGTCCTTTTATCGAGATAGAGCGAGTCTTCAAGCTTCTTGTCAATCACAGACATTGCGTGAGCGCATCCTAGGCCATCATCACAGTGGCTTTACCGGATTATTACGAATGAGTACATTGAGTCAAACATGAGTACATAATACCGTACTTTTCTCTTAAGACTGCATCATCATAAGTGAGCCAAGTCTTAAGATGACTTCGACTAATCATCGGGAATCATATAGGCATTACTTTATCGTCTCTTAGGGAAACTGTCCCTTAAATTGCCTTAAACCGATTGATGAATACGCATCATCAGGTGTCCCCAAGATCCTTTCATTCTTAACTTTGGATTTAGCGGAATCTCTTAGTCTCACAAGAGTACATCACTATAAACCCTTAGTTTTACACAGAAAAGCTTCATATCTCTTCTAAATCAAGTATATACTTAGTATGCGTTCCCGACAATCACTTGTCGACGCGCTCCGTGGTCAGGAGATACTTGATTTGAGTCTGATCCACCACGAGATCCTTTATCACTTAACTTAGTTCCCCACTAAGATAAGATTTAACCACAAGCTGCACGTCAGTTTTTGGGAAACTATCTAACTGAAAAGATAGTGGATGCTATAACATTGATAAGTGTTAGTTTTATACACTTATTTGTGATTAGTATTGATATATTTCACCCATAAGTATGATCTAGTCTACTCTTTTTTGCTTTGAATTAATTAATTTTTAATAATTTTATTTTTATAGGATGAAGATGTAAATTTAGTCTTAATCAGATTGAATTACTGATTTACTCAACAAATAACATGTTTATAAAATATTTATTTTATTGAATTTTTATGTATTCATGTTGTAGGGCTTTCCGAGACGAGTTCGGCGGTGTTTCCGGATTCAAAATCAGAGTTATATATCAAAAGTTATCATCCGAAGAAGATTTGGGGCGAAAACGCAAAGTCTAAGAAATTCTGGGCTGAAAATGAAGTCTGAAACTCCATACGGGCGTAACATCATAAAGTTACGGGTGTAACTCACACAACAACTAATGTGCAAAAGCCGTAGCCATGTTACGGCCGTAACTACTCAAAGCTACGGCCTAACTCTTGACATATTTTTGATCATTTATTAATCTTTTATACTTTTGGTCTATTATTGAGGGGATGGATGGCCTTGATCCGATCTAATGTAATAATGCTGGAGTTTTGGAGCTATTAGATGACTTTAGTTATATAAATAGACCCCTTAGATCCATCATTCATCATCCTTCATCTTATTATTTTCTCACTTTGTAATACTTTTTCTTTGTGTGAAGAACACACTTGTGTTCTTGAGAGAGTGTATGTAATAGTGGTTTAGGTTATGTTGTTGAGGGAGTTTATTACTTCTTTCTCCTTTATCTACTAAGGGAGTTAGGATCAATTCTTTCTCTTTTTCAACTAATAATGACCACTCAAGCTTGTAATATGTTGAATAAACCCTTCATGGGCTAAGTTATCCTTAGTTGGGATTATAAACAAGGTTTGTCATGTTATTTAAGTTTGTTTAAAGATCTATTATGGATTACTTATTATTGTGTGTGATTTTCATTGTTTTACCAATATTTATTTATTTGGCCAATAAATGATGATATTTATGGTCTTCATATGTTTTGAAAGAAAATATGTTTGATTAGATCAAATGATCTTCACTCTAAGTTGTTCTAAGGGATAGAAATATACCTCTAGACCTTAGATGATTCTTTGAGTTATTTTCATAAAACCTAATGCTATATATTGAAGCCAATCAACATAGAAATATAGTAGAGTGATTCAATATATAAGGGGCATTTTGACATTCGAAAGAGGAACCGTCTTTTTAAGGAAAATCGAATCTACACAACATAATAAGTAAATTCATCTTATGATCTCCTATACATCCTATATAACTAATGATGAACTAAGTTTGTAATTCCAACTATTTCATTTTACCTTTTATCAATCTATTATTAGTGCAATCTTTTATTTCCTTAAATTTTAGAACTATTGTTGCATTTTCCTTGCAATTGTCAAACCAAACTTTTAAATTGTGTGTTTCACTCATCTAAATCTCTATAACAAATAGATAAAGTGTATAATTCAATATATAACTTAACTTCCTCGTGGGATCGATAAACCGGATTCAAAAAGTCCACTTACTACTTGATACGATATCGTGCACTTGTGATAGTTACACAAAAGACGTGTCAAGTTTTTGGCGCCGTTGCCGGGGAAGTATAAGTGTTATTTTTTAAATCTTACATTGTAAACTATTGTTATAGATACAATTTCTCGATGTTGTAACTTAGTACTCAATTGTGTTTGTCCGGTCAAGTGGCGGATAACGGTACTCTGTGACTATTAAAGTCGGATTTTTCAGTTTCCCACAATAACTGATATTTTTAGATATTTTTTTCCTTTTATTTTTATTTTATTTTTTTTATCATGGAAGAAACTTTGAATAGTATTGAAAAGAGATTTCCCTTTCTTAGCAAAAAAGTAATTTTAAAAATTTACAAGACAAGACTTGAAAGGATGAGGTTGCTTATGAATAAAAACATACCTTTTGACATTAGATTCATTATTGAAGCCAAAGTGAGAATAGCAGGTGAATTCACAGAGATACCTACTAGATTTTTACCAGGGCTTGGAAAAAGTTCATATGCCAAGAAACGACGAGCAAAGATAATAGCCGTTTGCTATAAATGTGCTAGATGCAACTGTAATTTAAAATATCGATCTTTAGGAATTCCATCTACAAACAGAGAAGATAAAATTCAATTCATTAAGGATGGTCTGAATAAAGAGAATTTAGATAATATCGAAATTTCTCTTGACACGCATCCTAGTGGACTCGTACATTACGGAATTCGATGTTTGTGGAATAAATTCAAACCAGAATATGAACAACGTCTTGGGAATCTGACAAACGACCCTATTTGCCAATTTGTAAGAAAATTGGATGGGAAACTTCTCCCCGACTCATAGAAGGCGTTTAAGCCATTTCTGAACGTAAAATCAGAGGAAGATGTGAGCCACAATCACAACTACTGTACATACACGTGAGTATCTTTTATTTTTGTCGTATGGTGAGAATTTCTGAATAAAAAAATGTGATACGCGATAAATACATTCATTATTCTATTGAGTAGTTGAAGCGCAATTAACGCAATCACAGATTTGTTAAATATTTTTACCTTGTTTTTCTTCTATAAATAAACATTGTGCTTGTTTCTTTTATTCATCCCTCAAACTTGTACTTTTCTCTTTTTCTCTCAAATAAGTTTCTTTTCAAAAATGAAATCATCATCTTCCACAAAAAGATTTAACTCAGTCTGCATTTTTGGTGGAGCTAGTTATGGAACAGAGGCATGCTTTACTGAAGCAGCCCACAACTTGGGTCGTACCTTAGGAGAAAAATGCATTCATGTAGTTTACGGAGGAGGAAGTCTAGGATTAATGGGACGCGCTGCTGTTTCTACCTATATGGAAGGACTAAAAGTGTTGGGAATAATTCCAAAACCTCTGGCTGAAAGTAAAATCACCGGGGCAACTATTGGAGATGAGTTTAGAGCTGTAAATATGCAAGATCGCATCACTCACATGATGAATAATTCTGACGCCTTTATCACCCTTCCCGGTGGTTTTGGCACTCTTAAGGAACTTTTTCATGTGGTTACCAGAGCCGAGCTAAATGTTCATAAAAAAATCAATAGGTCTGCTTAATGTCAATGGTTTCTTTGATGGTTTACTATCTTTCATCGACTACTCTGCTGATAAAGGTTTTATTTCCGAGCGTGCTAAACGAATCATAGTCGTTGCAACAACACCAGAAGAACTAATAAAAAAAGTCATTGAATTTGTTCCTCAACCAGATCCAGCTCTAGCTAATATTGTCTGGATGTAAGATTTTACCGTGAGAAAACGAAAAGTGGATTCATTCCTCTCCCTTTGATAACCCATATCGGACCTATTGTTATTTTTACTTTCTGTCGTGTGTAAAAATCGTGCTAAATGATGGAAGCTTAAGGAGTTTCTTTTTGATCTCTTGATGCGCATCTATTCGCGATTTATGTATTGTTATTGCTGTAATTTTTATTATTTGTTTTTAATAAAAGCATTGATGGCAGCGTAAGGCGACTCTTCGGACTTTCTTGAAGCGCATCTTAAAAATTGTGTTATACTTCCGGGTATTTTTGTTGTTGTTGTTGTTTGCCTCGTATATTTTTTTTGTTTGCAGATCTAAAAAGGCGTTAGCTCAAGCATCAACTTTCATAACAAGGAGTATTCTGTTTTTCTCCTTGCTTTTTATTTTATTTTTTTATTTTTTATTTTCTAAACTGAGGACAGTTTTTTTTCAAGTTTGGGGGTGGTGTATTTTGATTATTTTGGTGTGTTTAGCTTTGATTATTGTGGTGTGTTTTGATTATTTTTGTTCGGCTTTGATTTTTTTTAGTGTATATTTATATATATTTATTATGCTTATTTTGATTTGTGAGATTTCTAGATCTGGCCATAACACCAATAAGTTAGTTATATACAAGTTTCTAAAATCGTTTTAACCGGTAAAAAATTTGTATATTCCAAAATTTTTGAGTCTTAATCTCTCTTTCCAAGCCTTGTAATTATCATTTAAAATGAGTCATTCATTACCTTGAGAAAAGAAAAATCAGTCGGTTGATGAAAAATAGAACTGAAATTTACTTAATTTGTGGAGTTTTTGATTTTTCATGCTTAACTAATAAATGATTTTTCTGCAAAAATTCTATTCCCTGGAAAAAATGTATTGGTGAAAAGAGCTACTCGTTAGCAAATAACGGTGTGAAAGCTATCACCTAAAAAAAGATGTAAAATGTGTTGGTGAAAAGAGCTACACATTAGCAAATAACGATGTGAAATCTATCACCTAAAAAAAGAGATGGAAAATGTGTTGGTGAAAAGAGCTACACGTTAGCAAATAACGGTGTGAAAGCTATCACCTAAAAAAAATGGAAAATGTGTTGGTGAAAAGAGCTACACGTTAGAAAATAACGGTGTGAAAGCTATCACTAAAAGGGAGGTAGATTATACGCAGATTTGAATTAATTGGTAGCTAAATTTCAATACACTCAGTTTCGTGAAGAATCACAATATTTGATGATGCAGATGAAATTCTTTTTCTTATTGAGTCGAAAAATAAACGAGTGATCGAGAGCAACCATTAAAGGGAGTCGTGTGTGTTGTAATATCCGGATTTTTATGGAAGTATTTCATCTGTATATTGAACCCTGTATTATTTTGGAATGATGATATTGATAATTGAAGTATGATAATTATCGTCTTTGTATCTTTGTACATGAGTGTGGCAACATGTAAATTTCCTCTATGCATGTACGTGATAACGTACGTTAAGAATGTAGCTTAACGTACGTTACCTGTTAATGATAACGTACGCTACGAATGAAGCGTAGCGTACGTAAGGCAGTCAATTATTGGGTAGGACGGCTAGCACATGGGGTATATGGTGGTGGGCTCGACCAAGATACCCACCAGATTCGCACGGCATGAATCTGGATACTTTTTAAGTCAACGGACTTTAACGTACGTTATGGACATTATGTAACGTACGTAAATTATATGGGTTACGTACGTAACATGATAAGTGTAGCGTACGTAATGAAGTTCAGAAACAAGATAGTGAACTATCTTGGACGATACCGTACATTATGAAGTAGTTCTAACGTATGTAACACTCAGAAAGTTATAAAAGGAGCAGCACCCCATTTCATTTCATCTCGTTCTTTTGCCTCTAAGCTTCACCATATTTCGTCCCCAGAAGATTTCCAACCCCTTTTAACACCCTTAGATCACTTGTTATTGAATAATTGAGATTGTAAGATACTACTTGATCATTGAAGACTACTTATATTGGACTTCGGAGTGGAAATCATCACGAGTCGGCGTTGAAGCAACCGGAGTCGGATTTTACTTATAGTCTCAGTATTTTCTTCCTCTTAAGGTATGTTATACTACTTCCAACCTTGAAGTTATGTTGTTATAGACGATATGATCACACTGCCAAGAATAGTAGATCACCCTGACGATGTATGCGACCTAGTATCATGTTTAAACTATGATGATCGAATTATTATGGTTTAGAACACCGTAGTTGAACCTTGTTGTGACAAAGATGAGAATAGTGAATTATAAACCGTATCAAATGTTATCGTCATATTGATCATAAACTTAGTGTTGATTTCTACTTTTACCAAATGGATTTTGGAAAGAATCATCATAGTTGTAATCTTACTTGCAAAGATGGAATAAGTAGTTCACCTTCAGTATAAGCCTGGATTTAATGACGATATTAGATCAAATACATCAACCATAGACCAGCCGAAGCTTGCATGAGTATTACAATCAAGATTGAGAATAGTATTACGATGATATTCGTATCCTTAAAATTGAAGATATTAATCCGTAGATCATTCGTGAGTATGATATATATTTGAAGGTATATTAAGTTACTCACTAAGGATTTTGTAATACTCCATCACTAATCGAGACAGTCATCTGCCCAGTGGGAAACTGACATGCATGATTAACGTACGTTAAGATTGGCAACTAACGTACATTATATTATGTTGTTAACGTACGCTACGTTTGGTACATAATGTACGTTATACTATCAGGCGAGTCAAGTCGACTGATCAGAGAGGAACTGTCGGTATATGGTTAGCGTACGCTAGACTTCATAGTTTACGTACGCTAACGAGTAAGTTTAACGTACGTTACAGAGGACATATAACGTACGTTATATAGGTCAGACAGTTTTCGTTTTTTTGGACTTTCAACCGTAATTTGGATTGTTAGATGTTTGTTCGACCTAAGATGAATTCCATGTTATTTCTCTTATTTAAGGTTCGAACTTTGCTACGTGATTGATCGAGAGGGGCGACCTTCGAGTGTTTTGTTTTCGTGGAAGTATTGTTCTGTCTTCAAATCGAGGCAAGTACCTTATTTGTTTTATGTATTGATGTTATACATATTGCCGTGCATGCATGTCGTTGTTATATGTACACCTCGTGTTGGTCCGACGGGATCATCGGGGGATCTATGCTAGCGTGCGCTGGATCATCGGACGGGTTTTTCCACCACGGGTTGGTCTGACGGGATCATCGTGGGTTCTAGGCAGTGAACGTTGGATCGTCGAAATTACCGTGTGTATGTTATGATATTATGTTGTGATTATCAGTTGTGTATGTCATTTATGAGTTTCTCGTAGGAGAAGACTCGTCGGTATTTTTGTCGTTTACGTTATTATTCTTCGTGAGATATGAATAATATGTTGTGGTACTTGTACTAGCATCGTCGTGCTAACCCCTTCGGGGGTGAATATTTTGTTTATGTTCAGGATCCAGGAGAGCGGGAAAACAACCACTGGAGCTGTATGACGACGAGGGTGCAGAGTGATGTTCCGGCCGGGTGTATTTGACTGTTGTATGTTGGTTATTTCAATAAGTACTCGAGTACGTAGTCGTTTATGATGAATTTGAATTTGGTGATGTATTAATAAGTTCCTGTTGAACATTTGTATTTTCAGTATTTGGTCAGAACTGTTGTATCTTAATTCAGTTAGTTCCATTTATTTGTACCTGTTAATGTCTGTTCAATTCTTCAGCCTTGTAAATCCTTATGTAAAGGATTTACGGCACTGTAATATTCCTGAATATATCGGGGGTGTTACAGAATATGGTATCAGAGCTAAGATTATGGATATCTTGGCCATTGGGTTAAATTAGGGGTCATTTACGTCTTTTGGAGTAACCGTCCGCGAATAACATCACTGTACTGCCTACGTCTTCGTGCGGGTGGTGGTTGTAAGTTCCTAAACTCTTTCTCGTCCTTTGCACGTTATATTTCCTTGTACTTGAGCATTTGAATGATATTGTTTCCTGTATATTGAGTATTTATGCTTACAGTATGTTGAGAGGCGGACGTGGACGTGGTCGCGGTCGCGGACACGGACGAAGGAATGCTGAAAGGGAAGCATCGCCTTCTAATCAAGCCAGTCATAGCCCAGGCGAGCCACAGAGATCTATCAATAACGAACCGGAACCTGCTGTACCAGAAATCCTTCGTCAGGTGGTGAACCAGATAACTCAGTTCGCCCAGGTCGTGGACCGAATGCAAGTGGCGGTGGGACTACAGCAGGAAGAGAGACAGCAAGGGATCCCGGACATGGGAAATCGAGGTGACCGGTGGCTACAAGAGGTGGCGAAGATGCAACCACCCAAATTCGCCGGTATTTCTGAGACTCCCACCTGGGACCATTGGTTGAAGGAACTGGAGAAAATCTTTGCCGGAATTAACTGCCCAGACGACCGGAGAGCCTCTATCGCTCAATATTTTCTGATAGGGGAAGTGGGAAGCCATTCGGCCTGTAGGCCATGATGCCAATTGGACAGAGTTTAAATTGATGATGGAAGCTCAGTACTGCCCTCATCCTGTGAGGGAAGCCAAGGTTCGAGAGTTTTTCTCCGCTCAGCCTTCAGATGTTCCAGTATCTCAGGCAATTAAGACATTTAACCAACAGCTGGCATTTGTTCGACATCTGGTCAGAACAGATGCAGAGATGATGATCCATTTCGATATGAGGATGAAACCAGAAATCCAGAGGTACATGTCCAGTTTTGAATGTACCACACTCCGTCAATACCAGGATAAGGCGTTGGCGTATGAGATCAAGGAAGCAGCTATGGAGAAATTTTCGGAATCCAAGAAGCAGAAAGTCTCTGGTACTTTTACAGAGCACAAGAACAGCGGGGACCGCAAGGCCCAGTCATCCTTTCACTCTTTCAAGAAACCTCACTTTTGATTAGGAGCGGAAAGAACTTCGGAGCGACATCAATTATGACTGATGTTATCAGGAAATGCTTTAACTGCGCCCAGACGGGGCACTATCGGCGGAATTGCCCCCTACCTGCCGTGACTTGTTTTGATTGTGGTCGAGAGGGATGTCGTGCAGTGTTCTGTGAAGAGACTGCAAAGTCTTTTAGAGCCCGTACACCACAGCCAGTCCAGAAGGAAGCCAGTATCCAACAGACACAACAGAGTGTTCAGATGCCTCAGAATTTTGGCCGCGGGCGAGGCAGAGGACAGTGGGACCGCAAGGGTACATCGAGTGCCGGATCTGTTCCCCACGTGCATGCGAGATGAGGAAAGCAGAGACGATCGGTGATCTTTGCCGTCGCATCGTCTTATCCGAGATCCTTTCCCAGCCAGTTAGCGTTTTATTCGATACAGGAGCTACGCATTCTTTTATATCTTTATCTTGTGTAAATCGTTTGAATATTCCTGGTTTTCATACTTATGAACCTTATGTTTTTGGTTTACCGAGTGGAGAGAGGATTGTCGGGAACTTAGAAACCAGAAATTTCCCTGTATCATTTGGAGGCAGAGAGTGGCTCTCAAAATTGATTGTAATAGAAATGCAAGGAGACGACCTGATACTCGGAGACGATTGGCTTAATCGATATAGAGCAATTGTAAACTATCGAAGGAGGAATATCTCACTGATCGCTGACGATGGTTCCGAAATTCTGTTTGAGGGATGGAAACCGGGAAGCTCAGGAAAATTGATCAAGGCGATGAAAGCTATCAAATTGTTGAAATAGGGATGTACCGGATACTGGTGCTATGCAATGAAGAAAGAAGATGAAATTGTGGAACTTTCATCCATTCCTGTTGTGAACGAATTTCCAGATGTATTCCCCGACGAGTTACCTGGACTACCTCCACGAAGGGATGTAGAATTTACCATTGAGCTGGAACCCGGAGATACACCAATTTCTAAGGCGCCGTATCGTATGGCACCTACTGAGATGTATGAACCAAAAGCAATGGAGGAGTTCTTGGACAAAGGCTATAATCGACCTGCGTTTCACCACGGGAGCGCCGATTCTTTTGTCCGAAAGAAGGATGGATCGCTTCGACTGTGTATTGACTATCGAGAGTTGAACAAGATGACGATTAAGAACAAGTATCCGTTGCCACGGATTGATGATCTGTTTGACCAGTTGCAAGGGGCAACAGTATTTTCTAAAATCGATCTGAGATCAGGGTATCATCAGCTGAGGATTAAGGAATCCGATGTTCCGAAATCAGCGTTTAGAACTCGCTACGGACACTATGAGTTTGTAGTGATGCCGTTTGGTCTCACTAATGCACCTGCTGTATTCATGCAGTTGATGAACCGAGTGTTCATCAAATATTTGGATAAATTTGTGGTCGTGTTCATTGATGACATTCTGGTGTATTCTAAGAACCCGGAAGAGCATGCACAACATTTGCGGATTGTATTAGAACTTTTGAGAAGCGAACAACTGTACGCCAGACTCTCTAAGTGTGAATTCTGGCTAAAGGAAGTAATGTTCCTCGGTCATGTGGTATCAGCTGAAGGAGTCCGAGTAGATCCTCAGAAGATTGAAGCGGTTTTGGATTGGAAGCCTCCAAAGAGTGTGAAAGAAGTCCGAAGTTTCTTAGGACTTGTTGGGTACTATCGTCGGTTCGTGGAAGGGTTTTCCAAAATTTCCCGCCCACTTACTCGACTCCTGCAGAAAACTCAAAAGTTTGAGTGGAACGAGTCGTGTCAGACTAGTTTTGATGAATTGAAGAAGAGATTGATGACGGCACCGATTCTATCACTTCCACAGGGGACTGGAGGATTCATAGTTTACAGTGATGATTCGAACCAAGGACTTGGATGCGTATTAATGCAGAATGACAAGGTGATCGCTTATGCATCGCGGCAGCTGAAACCTTATGAAGTGAATTACCCAACACATGATTTGGAGCTAGCAGCAGTAGTTTTTGCTTTATAGATCTGGAGGCATTATCTGTACGGGACTCACTGTCAGATCTTTACGGATCACAAGAGTCTCAAATACATTTTCAGTCAGAAAGAGTTGAACATGAGGCAAAGAAGATGGTTAGAACTGATTAAGGACTATGACTTGGAGATTTTGTATCATCCAGGCAAAGCGAATGTAGTGGCCGATGCACTCAGCCGCAAGCCTATTTCTATTCAGATGCTGGAGACTCTGACCTCCCAACTTAGCCTTCAACGAGAGATGATTAGAGAAGGAATTGAAGTGTGGTTACAAAGAGTCCAAGGACAACTGTGCGTGATGGAAATAACTTCATCACTAACCGAAGAAATCAAATCTAGACAGGCAGATGATCCTCTGATGATTCGTTTACGTGATGAAGTGATCAAGGGGAAGGCCCCTGGATTCGTAATTCACGATGATGGAGTTTTGCGATTTCAGAACTGACTCTGCATTCCCGATGTCGATGTTCTGAAACAGACGATTATGAAGGAAGCTCACAGTTCGCCCTATTCTATCCACCCGGGCACCAGTAAAATGTATAAGGACTTGAAGCAGAATTTCTGGTGGGGCAACATGAAGAAAGATGTAGCGGACTATGTTTCGAAATGCTTGACTTGTCAGCAGGTTAAGATCGAGCATCAACGGCCTGCCGGAATGTTGAAGCCGCTCCCGATTCCTGAGTGGAAGTGGGAGGACATATCGATGGACTTTATCACTAGTATGCCGAGAACCAAGACCGGAATGAACATGATTTGGGTGATAGTTGATCGTTTAACCAAATCAGCTCATTTTCTAGGCATTAAGGACACGTGGGGACCAGAGAGGTTGGCACGAGTATTTATTTCGGAGATAGTTCGATTGCATGGTACACCGAAAACCATTATTTCTGATCGAGACGGCCGTTTTGTGTCTCACTTTTGGAAAGCAGTTCATAAGGCCTTAGGAACCGAATTGAACTTCATCACAGCTTATCACCCACAGACTGATGGACAATCCGAGAGGACTATTCAAACGGTGGAAGATATGCTGAGGGCCTGTGCCTTAGATTGGTCAACTGATTAGGAAGCTCATCTACCGTTTATTGAATTTACCTACAATAATAGTTGGCATGCTTCCATTAAGATGGCACCGTTTGAGGTATTATACGGGAGGAGATGTAGATCGCCCCTATGTTGGGATGATTCATCAGACTTAATCGGGACTGAACCAGAGCTGATCGTGCAGACTCGAGAGAAAATAGCCTTGATTCGTGAAAGGCTGTTGACCGCCCAGAGTCGCCAGAAATCCTACACAAACGTACGCCGTCGCCCTTTGGAGTTTAGTATTGGGGACCACGTACTTTTAAAGGTTTCACCTACTCGTGGAATATTCCGTTTTGGAAGGAAATGAAAACTGAGTCCGAGATATATCGGACCATTCGAGATCCTTGATAGAGTTGGAGAGTTGGCATACAGATTAGCATTGCCGCCGTCGTTGAGCCATGTTCATAATGTAATATCCGCAATTTCGAATTTCGGTAATTTTCTTTTTCGGCAGAAGTCCATTTTGATGAATCGCTCATGACCGTTTCGTCATTTCAAGAATGATTAATTCTGCACTTTTTGTCATGCGAGTTCGTTTCGGTGTCGTTTTGTTGAGTTCCGTGTCCTTAATCGACTTTTTCACGTGGGAGTTCGACTTTGTAAAGTCACCATTAATTCTTGGAAACTTCAAAAAATTCTGAATCCTTGCATTATTATAGAGCATCAAGTTAGCTTTCCAATGGTTCAAACGGTGAGTCAATCGGAGTCCAGACGAGGGAGTTATGGTCGAAATAGCTAAAACTACACGATGTGCCTTTTTCGTGTTGGAGTGGGTTGTACCGTGTGCCGCGGCACACTTCAGCTGTGCCGCGGCACTAAGCTGATTCCTGGGCGTTTTTTTTGGCCCTGGGCCGCGGCACACTTGTCCTGTGCCACGGCACACGGGCTTTTTCTGCGTTTTTTAGCAGATTTTCGAGGAGAAACATTCATTTTCTCCTCTCTTCTTCGTCCTCCCATTCTAGGCGATTCTAAAGGCGATTTTGGGCGATTTGAGTGCTCCCAAACTTGTAGAGATCATCCACCTCAAGTCTTGTTGTAGATTTTCGACCTCTACTTGAATCATTCATCCAAATCAAGGTATTTTGGCTTGAACCCTTGTTTTTGTAGATTTGGGAATTTTCCTTTTTGATTTCGATTCCAATCCGTTTTTAATCAATTAATTGTTGTATAAACGTTGTTTTGAACTTGTTCTACGGATTGGATACTCGTATCTTTGGTTCGTTCGACCCGAGGGGTGATTTCTTTGTTCTTGAAGGGTCTTAAACATTTAATGTTCGATTAAATGTTCGAATGAGTTCCCTTTGATAGTTTGTTGGGATTTCCGTTGTTTTTGGCCTTGATTCTCATCGTAATCATGTTTTATTATTCCTTACGGAGGATTATAGGTGCTCGATGATTCCGATGTTGAATTCCGTTGGTGATTGATGATTCATGTGGTGTTTTCCCGTAGTAATTTGGTCTTTATCGCGTTCTAGATAGTGTTCGGGAATTTGAGGGCTACCCGGCCGTATCCGTTCATTTTTCCATTGCTCTTGATATCGAGGCAAGTACCTTGCCCATACTATTCTTGTTTTATGGATATGATAATTAGTGATCGTCTAAATGTGGTTGTTTGGTCGTTTGAATTGAACTTTCAAAAGATTCGGTTTAGCCTTGTTAAAGGCTTGCTTTCAAAACGCGTGTGTTTTGTGAATGTTGTGTCTTGTAAATGACTATGTGAATCCTATGGATATATTTGGTGTTGATGATGCACTTGGTATTTGCGTGTGGACGTATATTATTTCATTTCGGTGCGTTGTGGTTTGACGTGGTGTTTTGCTAAGTGTTTGATGCCTCTGAGTGAATTGTTTGGATATCTTTGTTGCATTGTGTTATTTGTGTGAATGTGTGGATATGGTTGAAGGTCTACGGTGACACATGGCACGTGATCATGTGGTCAGGATGCAACAAGTGATTGATCCAACCGTGAGAGCCTGAGATAATCTACGGTGGCACATGGCATGCGATCATGTGGCCAGGATGCAACAAGCGATTGATCCAACCGTGAGATATGTGTGATTTGTTTTGCTAGCCAGCTCGGGAGGGTCCTTCGAGGCCTCGAGTGGGATTTGTGGCTTCGTCCCGGTCCTAGGAGATGCGCGTGCGTGATTACGTTGTGTTGATTTTTATGTCCGCCGAGGACACGTGATGTTGGGCTCGGGCCCTGTGAATTGTTGTCTGTTTTCTATTTGCGAAAACAAAACCTTTGGGATGTGACCCCTGTTGATTTTTGGAAAGAGAAGGATTCGGAAATCCTAAATTGTTTTCTATTAAAACTCTCGATGGCATTTTAAACTGTTTTATAAATTGTTTTCCCTTGATTTGTGATCTTTCGATTTTGGAATGTTTTACCAAACTCATGCCTCGGGAAGTGCTTTTCATTACGTTTGGAACTTTGAGGATTCCTGATTATTATTGTTCTTGGAACTTGTATTGTATGGCTCGTATTTTTGCACTTGTACTTGCACTAGCAAAACAGTGGAGTTTTGCTAACCCCCGAGTATTCAGGGGGTGGATGTCTATTTTTGCATTCAGGTTTTGGAGCATAGCACAGGGTCGGCACGAAGGATGATGAAAGATGAACGATACTAATCGCACGAGGATCCGTTGATGTCGTATTGGTCTAGTTGTATTTTCTTTTCCGCTGCAGTATCTTTTCCCCGTTGTACGGGAGTTTATTGTATTTTGACCCCTGCGTGGGTATGTGTTTGGAATTGAGTTGTATGTTATTATTGAAAGACCAAGTCGGTCTACTGAGTCATTTTAGCCTTAAAGGCGATGTTTAGATGTTTGATTTTAGTTATCAGCCTGGTAGATCCTCGAGGAGAGGGTCTACGGCGTGTAATATCCCTGAGTGGATTGGGGGTGTTACATAAATGGTATCGGAGCTTAGGTTGTGGAAACCTAGGCTGTCGGGTCAGTGGTGTCTGTTGAGTTTTGTCTTGTCGGATTATGTCTGACTAAGTCGTGTCGCGACGCGTCGTCTGAGTTTGTTGGTCGTGATTAGTATCGTGGGCGATCATCATCTTCGTGCGACTTGTGGATGTAAGTCTCCCTTCTTTGTGTTGTGCCTCGTGTGACACGAGCTATTTTTATGATTATTTGTTAAGTGATGGAATCCTCTTATGGATTTTGATTTCTTGATATGTGGTTATTTGACCCTCATATTTCGTTCATATGAGGAGTAGTGTTGCTCGATTGTGTATGTTGGACCGTATTTCTTTTATCCGCTGCGTGAGTTCTTTTGTAATGACTTTCGGTATTTTACCGACTGAGTTTTATTTCAAAAACCGATTCCTTTAACCGAGTTTTGGCATTATGGCCTTGATCGCTTTGGCGAAATTCTTATGACGGTATTTAGTATTTTATAAATGGCTTTTGTAAGTTTTTAAAATATTACCGTCATCAACCTTTTTGGCGTTTTTGTAAATGGTTTTATCCTGGTGGGTTCCGGCGCGGGACCCACGGCGCTATAAAGTTTTGTGTAATTACCTGAAATTTTTGGGCATTCTAGCCTTTTTGGCATCGTCCTTTTTGGCATTGAATTATTTTCGAAAACTTGAGTATCTTAGAAATAAATTTCGAGACGTACGTTTCAAATGAATTGTTTTCTCGCGGTACTTCTAAGGTGCCACAATATGTTTCAAAATTCTGCTACCTCGAGGACCAAAATGTTTTGAGATATTTTCAATGTTTTATAAACACTTTTACTTAGACCCGAGGGTCGAATATTCTGAAAGCTTTTCACTAAAAGAAAGTGTCCTCATTTTTATCAAATGCGAAATGGTTTTCCAAAGTCTCGATAACGATGTTTCACGTTTTTACTTTTTTTGAAAGGTGATACTCAAGATCAACCGGTGTTTTTCCTAAATTATTTTCAAAAGGGTGGTTTTCATTTTTTTTGAAAACCTATCAATTCCCATTTGCGTTTTGGAATGTATGTATGATGTTCGCGTTGTCGTAATGGTGTTTGCTCCCGAGTATGATCGAATTGGTGGCATGAATGTTGAGGCGTTGCCACGCGTTTGTTGTACTAGCCCTCTGTGAGAGGTGTGAACTGGTATTTAATGGTTGTCGCCTCGTGGTGGATTGCATTGCATGTGTCACACGAGTGTGAGATGTTAAAGCTTGGGTTTGTATGTTGGTGTACATGTGTGATTGTTTCATGATGTTTGTAATTACGTGCTGGTTATCGTTTGGGCCGTTGAGGTCGCCGAACGATACCGTCGTTGTTGTGGTGTATGTGTATATATTACTTTACGATGATAATCGTTGTATATGATATGTGTTATGATTCTATGTTGTGCTGAGTTGGCATCTCCGCTATGTTGTTTTGCGACGTTATGCCCCATTGTATCTAGCATTTGTATTTTCGGTATGCCGAGCCGAGGTGTTTCAACCGTGACGTGCCGGGGGAATGTACGTGCAATTTGTCCTTCTCGTCAGTAACACATTTCGAGTGTGGACTCGAGGGTCACCGAATTCAGTTTTTCGAATTGGCTACCGAGACTTTCGGAGTTTGCGCTTCAGCACAGTTATCAGGATCGGCTCTGAGAGGCCCATAGGAGATTTTTCTGTCGGTTGCTTTTTGTGTTGTTACCTTGTTTCCGTTATTGTGAGTTGCGGGGACGACTTTCTTTTATAAGAGGTCGAATTTAATACTCGTATTATTTTTGGCTTCTATATTTTCTCTTTCTCCAGTCTATCGATTCGCCCGTGTTCGTTGATACTGTCTGAGCTTGTTCTGTATTTCAGTTTCATCGTTCGAACGAGCTGTGATCTTGTTTTGGGTTGATCTGGTTATCGCTGTGACTTTTCCGAGTTCGGTTCGATTCTTGTGAACCTTGTTCGGAAGTAGCATCTTTTGGTTCTACTAGTTCTTTTATTCGAAGTGGATCGGATTTGGAACTTCTGTATTTTCGACTCTGTCGACTCGTTTATGTTTGTTAATATTTTCTGAGCTTGCCCTGTCCCTTACTTTTGTTAATCGAACGAGGGTGGTATTGTTTCGGAATTACTCGTTCGTCATGTGACTTTTCAATTGTTATTCCCTTTCATGTGGATCTTATGTGAGTGTGCATCTTGTTGTTTTCACCGGATCATGTTTTTTCTTGAGTCGATATGTGAACCTCGGAGTTGTCGGTTGAACCTTCTTGTTCTTCGTGATCCGAACATGATCGTTCAATTTTTGTTGTCTCGATCTTTGTGGTTCGATTGTTTGATTGTTCGGTTTTTGTTGATCTCGTTTCGTGATTGTTGAACATTCAGACTCCTTCGTAATTCCCTTAAGTTCAGGAAATCAGTCTCGTTTCGATCTTCCAACCCTTGGGCGGTGGAATTCCGTGTTTGTTCAGCATTTGACTCGCGTTTGGATGGATGAACCGTTAGGTTGGTCAATCGTATTGATTTTCGTTCGTTGTGTTTTGTGATTGTTCGGATAATCGATCTGATTGTACTATCTATTTGATGACGTTTGTCACTTATTGATTTTATTATGTCTCTACGGTGGCGTTGTGTTGGTCGTCGTGGAGCGCGTTTTCACGCCGTATGTCTCTTTGCGTTTCTTGCAGCATTTCGCCGTTGGGCGCGAGTTTTCTGTTTTTGTGTATCTCGTCGAGTTTTCCTGGCGGGTATATTGCTCCCCCCTACTTGTTTTAAGTTTCGGGACGAAACTTCTTTTAAGGAGGGTAGAATGTAATATCCGCAATTTTGAATTTCGGTAATTTTCTTTTTTCGGCGGAAGTCCATTTTGATGACTCGTTCATGACCGTTTCGTCATTTCAAGAATGATTAATTCTGCACTTTTTGTCATCCGAGTTCGTTTCGGTGTCGTTTTGTTGAGTTCCGTGTCCTTAATCGACTTTTTCACGTGGGAGTTCGACTTTGTAAAGTCACCATTAATTCTTGGAAACTCCAAAAAATTCTGAATCTTTGCAATATTATAGAGCATCAAGTTAGCTTTCCAATGGTTCAAATGGTGAGTCAATCGGAGTCCAGACGAGGGAGTTATGGTCGAAATAGCTAAGACTACACGATGTGCCTTTTTCGTGTTGGAGTGGGTTGTACCGTGTGCCGCGGCACACTTCAGCTTTGCCGCGGCACTAAGCTGATTCCTGGGCGTTTTTTTGGCCCTGGTCCGCGGCACACTTGTCCTGTGCCGCGGCACACGGGCTTTTTCTGTGTTTTTTAGCAGATTTTCGAGGAGAAACATTCATTTTCTCCTCTCTTCTTCCTCCTCCCATTCTAGGCGATTCTAAGGGCGATTTTGGGCGATTTGAGTGCTCCCAAACTTGTAGAGATCATCCACCTCAAGTCTTGTTGTAGATTTTCGACCTCTACTTGAATCATTCATCCAAATCAAGGTATTATGGCTTGAACCCTTGTTTTTGTAGATTTGGGGATTTTCCTTTTTGATTTCGATTCCAATCCGTTTTTAATCAATTAAATGTTGTATAAACGTTGTTTTGAACTTGTTCTACGGATTGGATACTCGTATCTTTGGTTCGTTCGACCCGAGGGGTGATTTCTTTGTTCTTGAAGGGTCTTGAACATTTAATGTTCGATTAAATGTTCGAATGAGTTCCCTTTGATAGTTTGTTGGGATTTCCGTTGTTTTTGGCCTTGATTCTCATCGTAATCATGTTTTATTATTCCTTACGGAGGATTATAGGTGCTCGATGATTCCGATGTTGAATTCCGTTGGTGATTGATGATTCATGTGGTGTTTTCCCGTAGTAATTTCGGTGATATCGCGTTCTAGATAGTGTTCGGGAATTTGAGGGCTACCCTGCCGTATCCGTTCATTTTTCCATTGCTCGTGATATCGAGGCAAGTACCTTGCCCATACTATTATTGTTTTATGGATATGATAATTAGTGATCGTCTAAATGTGGTTGTTTGGTCGTTTGAATTGAACTTTCAAAAGATTCGGTTTAGCCTTGTTAAAGGCTTGCTTTCAAAACGCGTGTGTTTTGTGAATGTTGTGTCTTGTAAATGACTATGTGAATCCTATGGATATATGGTGTTGATGATGCACTTGGTATTTGCGTGTGGACGTATATTATTTCATTTCGGTGCGTTGTGGTTTGACGTGGTGTTTTGCTAAGTGTTTGATGCCTCTAAGTGAATTGTTTGGATATCTTTGTTGCATTGTGTTACTTGTGTGAATGTGTGGATATGGTTGAAGGTCTACGGTGACACATGGCACGTGGTCATGTGGTCAGGATGCAACAAGTGATTGATCCAACCGTGAGAGCCTGAGATAATCTACGGTGGCACATGGCATGCGATCATGTGGCCAGGATGCAACAAGCGATTGATCCAACCGTGAGATGTGTGTGATTTGTTTCGCTAGCCAGCTCGGGAGGGTCCTTCGAGGCCTCGAGTGAGATTTGTGGCTTCGTCCCGGTCCTAGGCGATGCGCGTGCGTGATTACGTTGTGTTGATTTTTATATCCGCCGAGGACACGTGATGTTGGGCTCGGGCCCTGTGAATTGTTGTCTGTTTTCTATTTGCGAAAACAAAACCTTTGGGTTGTGACCCCTGTTGATTTTTGGAAAGAGAAGGATTCGGAAATCCTAAATTGTTTTCTATTAAAACTCTCGATGGCATTTTAAACTGTTTTATAAATTGTTTTCCCTTGATTTGTGATCTTTCGATTTTGGAATGTTTTACCAAACTCATGCCTCGGGAAGTGCTTTTCATTACGTTTGGAACTTTGAGGATTCCTGATTATTATTTTTCTTGGAACTTGTATTGTATGGCTCGTATTTTTGCACTTGTACTTACACTAGCAAAACAGTGGAGTTTTGCTAACCCCCGAGTATTCGGGGGGTGGATGTCTATTTTTGCATTCAGGTTTTGGAGCATAGCACAGGGTCGGCACGAAGAATGATGAAAGATGAACGATACTAATCACACGAGGATCCGTTGATGTCGTATTGGTCTAGTTGTATTTTCTTTTCCGCTGCAGTATCTTTTCCCCGTTGTACGGGAGTTTATTGTATTTTGACCCCTGCGTGGGTATGTGTTTGGAATTGAGTTGTATGTTATTATTGAAAGACCAAGTCGGTCTACTGAGTCATTTTAGCCTTAAAGGCGATGTTTAGATGTTTGATTTTAGTTATCAGCCTGGTAGATCCTCAAGGAGAGGGTCTACGGCGTGTAATATCCCTGAGTGGATTGGGGGTGTTACACATAACGTATTCCACGTATCCCAGTTACGAAGATATATACCGGACCCTAGTCATGTCATTGATTTCGGGGAAATCGAAGTCGCTCAGGATGGGACGTTTGAAGAAAGACCGGTCAAGATACTCGAGAGTCGAGTTAAGCAGTTGAGGAACAAACCCATCGTTTTGGTCAAAGTTCAGTGGTCACATCATGGAGTGGAAGAAGCCACATGGGAAACGGAAAATAGTATGAAATCCAGATATCCAGAATTATTTTCGTCTTGAGTTTCGGGACGAAACTCCTTTTTAGTAGGAGAGTATGTAATATCCGGATTTTTATGGAAGTATTTCATCTGTATATTGAACCCTGTATTATTTTGGAATGATGATATTGATAATTGAAGTATGATAATTATCGTATTTGTATCTTTGTACATGAGTGTGGCAACATGTAAATTTCCTCTATGCATGTACGTGATAACGTACGTTAAGAATGTAGCTTAACGTACGTTACCTGTTAATGATAACGTACGCTACGAATGAAGCGTAGCGTACGTAAGGCAGTCAATTATTGGGTAGGCCGGCTAGCACATGGGGTATATGGTGGTGGGCTCGACCAAGATACCCACCAGATTCGCACGGCATGAACCTGGACACATTTTAAGTCAACGGACTTTAACGTACGTTATGGACATTATGTAACGTACGTAAATTATATGGGTTACGTACGTAACATGATAAGTGTAGCGTACGTAATGAAATTCAGAAACAAGACAGTGAACTATCTTGGACGATAACGTACGTTATGAAGTAGTCCTAACGTACGTAACACTCAGAAAGTTATAAAAGGAGCAGCACCCCATTTCATTTCATCTCGTTCTTTTGCCTCTAAGCTTCACCATATTTCGTCCCCAGAAGATTTCCAGCCCCTTTTAACACCCTTAGATCACTTGTTATTGAATAATTGAGATTGTAAGATACTACTTGATCATTGAAGACTACTTATATTGGACTTCGGAGTGGAAATCATCACGAGTCGGCGTTGAAGCAACCGGAGTCGGATTTTACTTATAGTCTCAGTATTTTCTTCCTCTTAAGGTATGTTATACTACTTCCAACCTTGAAGTTATGTTGTTATAGACGATATGATCACACTGCCAAGAATAGTAGATCACCCTGACGATGTATGCGACCTAGTATCATGTTTAAACTATGATGATCGAATTATTATGGTTTAGAACACCGTAGTTGAACCTTGTTGTGACAAAGATGAGAATAGTGAATTATAAACCGTATCAAATGTTATCGTCATATTGATCGTAAACTTAGTGTCGATTTCTACTTTTACCAAATGGATTTTGGAAAGAATCATCATAGTTGTAATCTTACTTGCAAAGATGGAATAAGTAGTTCACCTTCAGTATAAGCCTGGATTTAATGACGATATTAGATCAAATACATCAACCATAGACCAGTCGAAGCTTGCATGAGTATTACAATCAAGATTGAGAATAGTATTACGATGATATTCGTATCCTTGAAATTGAAGATATTAATCGGTAGATCATTCGTGAGTATGATATATATTTGAAGGTATATTAAGTTACTCACTAAGGATTTCGTAATACTCCGTCACTAATCGAGACAGTCAACTGCCCAGTGGGAAACTGACATGCATGATTAACGTACGTTAAGATTGGAAACTAACGTACGTTATATTACGTTGTTAACGTACGCTAAGTTTGGTACGTAACGTACGTTATACTATCAAACGAGTCAAGTCGACTGATCAGAGAGGAACTGTCGGTATATGGTTAGTGTACGCTAGACTTCATAGTTTACGTATGCTAACGAGTAAGTTTAACGTACGTTACAGAGGACATATAACGTACGTTATGTAGGTCAGACAGTTTTCGTTTTTTTTACCTTCAACCGTAATTTGGATTGTTAGATGTTCGTTCGACCTAAGATGAATTCCATGTTATTTCTCTTATTTAAGGTTCGAACTTTGCTACGTGATTGATCGAGAGGGGCGACCTTCAAGTGTTTCGTTTTCATGGAAGTATTGTTCAATCTTCAAATCGAGGCAAGTACCTTATTTGTTTTATGTATTGATGTTATACATATTGCCGTGCATGCATGTCGTTGTTATATGTCCACCTCGTGTTGGTCCGACGGGATCATCGGGGGATCTATGCTAGCGTGCGCTGGATCATCGGACGGGTTTTTCCACCACGGGTTGGTCTGACGGGATCATCGTGGGTTCTAGGCAGTGAACGCTGGATCGTCGGAATTACCATGTGTATGTTATGATATTATGTTGTGATTATCAATTGTGTATGTCATTTATGAGTTTCTCGTAGGAGAAGACTCGTCGGTATTTTTGTCGTTTACGTTATTATTCTTCGTGAGATATGAATAATATGTTGTGGTACTTGTACTAGCATCGTCGTGCTAACCCCTTCGGGGGTGAACATTTTGTTTATGTTCAGGATCCAGGAGAGCGGGAAAACAACCATTGGAGCTGCATGACGACGAGGGTGCAGAGTGATGTTCCGGCCGGGTGTATTTGACTATTGTATGTTGGTTATTTCAATAAGTACTCGAGTACGTAGTCGTTTATGATGAATTTGAATTTGGTGATGTATTAATAAGTTCCTGTTGAACATTTGTATTTTCAGTATTTGGTCAGAACTGTTGTATCTTATTTCAGTTACTTCCATTTATTTGTACCTGTTAATGTCTGTTCAATTCTTCAGCCTTGTAAATCCTTATGTAAAGGATTTACGGCGCTGTAATATTCCTGAATATATCGGGGGGGTGTTACATGTGTCACGAGTGGGAAAGAAATAATCAACCTTTTTGGGGGGAAACCTTGCATTTTGGAATTACAAAAATAAAACCGTGTTTTAACTTCAAAATCATTAGTAGATTTATTTTGAATCTTGATTCATTTTTATCTACTGTATAAAGCTGGTTGTTGTGTATTAATGGCATTTTGATCTATTTTTATCTTTATATATATAATTATTGTTCTTAATTTGTGTGTGTATTATTTTTCTTATTTTGTGTCTTATTTTTTTATTTTATTTTGAGTCTGAATAATAAAGAGTATTGCTCGGGACTAGCAAGAATTCAAGTTCGGAGGTGTGATAAGTGTTAGTTTTATACACTTATATGTGATTAGTATTGATATATTTCACCCATAATTATGAGCAAGTCTACTCGTTTTTGCTTTGAATTAATTAGTTTTTAATAATTTTATTTTTATAGGATGAAGATGTAAATTTAGTCTTAATCGGATTGAATTACTCATTTACTCAAGAAATAACATGTTTATAAAATATTCTCTTTATTGAATTTTTATGTATTCATGGTGTAGGTCTTTCCTAGACGAGTTCGGCAGTCTTTCGGATTCAAAATCAGAATTATATATCAAAAGTTATCATCCGAAGAAGATTTGGGGCGAAAACGCAAAGTCTAAGAAATTCTGGGCTGAAAATGAAGTCTGAAACTCCATATGGGCGTAACATCATAAAGTTACGGGCGTAACTCACACAACAACTAATGTGCAAAAGTCGTAGCCATGTTACGGCCGTAACTACTCAAAGTTACGGCCTAACTCTTGACATATTTTTGATCATTTATTAATCTTTTATACTTTTGGTCTATTATTGAGGGGATGGCTGGCCTTGATCCGATCTAATGTAATAATGCTGGAGTTTTGGAGCTGTTAGATGACTTTAGTTGTATAAATAGACCCCTTAGATCCATCATTCATCATCCTTCATCTTATTATTTTCTCACTTTGTAATACTTTTTCTTTGTGTGAAGATCACACTTGTGTTCTTGAGAGAGTGTATGTAATAGTGGTTTAGCTTATGTTGTTGAGGGAGTTTATTACTTCTTTCTCCTTTATCTATTAAGGGAGTTAGGATCAATTCTTTCTCTTTTTCAACTAATAATGACCACTCAAGTTTGTAATATGTTGAATAAACCCTTCATGGGCTAAGTTATCCTTAGTTGGGATTATAAACAAGGTTTGTCATGTTATTTAAGTTTGTTTAAAGATCTATTATGGATTACTTATTATTGTGTGTGATTTTCATTGTTTTACCAATCTTTATTTATTTGGCCAATAAATGATGATATTTATGGTCTTCATATGTTTCGAAAGAAAATATTTTTGATTAGATCAAATGATCTTCACTCTAAGTTGTTCTAGGGGATAGAAATATACCTCTAGACCTTAGATGATTCTTTGAGTTATTTTCATAAAACCTAATGCTATATATTGAAGCCAATCAACATAGAAATATAGTGGAGTGATTCAATATATAAGGGGCGTTTTGACATTCGAAAGAGGAACCGTCTTTTTAAGGAAAATCGAATCTACACAACATAATAAGTAAATTGATCTTATGATCTCCTATACATCCTATATAAATAATGATGAACTAAGTTTGTAATTCCAACTATTTCATTTTACCTTTTATCAATCTATTATTAGTGCAATCTTTCATTTCCTTAAATTTTAGAACTATTGTTGCATTTTCCTTGCAATTGTCAAACCGAACTCTTAAATTGTGTGTTTCACTCATCTAAATCTCTATAACAAATAGATAAAGTGTATAATTCAATATATAACTTAACTTCCTTGTGGGATCGATAAACCGGATTCAAAAAGTCCACTTACTACTTGATACGATATCGTGCACTTGCGATAGTTACACAAAAGACGTGTCAAATATCCATTACGATAGCACAACTAAGTTTCGTGTCATCGTAGTCGATTCCAGTGCGTTCATGAGAAACCTCGCATCATGAGTTGAGTTTAACTCCTTCTCTCACTCACTTTAACAAAGTATACAGATAGATCTTATCTTTGGAGTGTCGGCACCACTTCAACAAAAGGCTATCACTTTGTTCAAACTGGAGTCGCATATATTTCCATTTTAGGCCAAGGCTACAACGTTGTAGATTTTCAACGAAGTATGGTTCGATTAAACTCACGTTCCACGTCCTCATGAACCGGATTTATTCATAGAGTACTCTTTATGGATTGGCATTCATTGAGACGCCCCCCAATGATGACTATAATCCAGAATCACATGAGACGGATGAGTTCATTTGATCATATGATCAAGTTTCATGTACCAAACTCATACATTCTTAGCGAGAGTATTTATCGAACCAAGTGGCATCCCAATACTCGATGAGATCCACGGCCTAGTAACACCGTCTACCACAATTTTTGGTGTTACCATATCACCATTCATAGGTGACGAACGTCCATGACCGGACATAATCCTTGCAGACATGTTTGCAGTATGTATTTAATCTCGTCACTTTAGGGAACTTGGTGAGGGACAGTAGGGACAAACTACGACAATTACAAGTCGTTCTACTCGAACATGATCGTTCGCATCTCCTCCTAACGACGGGAAGACTTGCTCATCAAAGTGACTTACGAGATTGTCTGCCAAGTTATATTTTAAGCGGACTATGAGTGAAAGCGCATATCATATTCATCATTTATAACCCATCATAATGCGTTGTGGTGACGCACTTTGGCACATGAACATGTGGACGATAAAGGTTTTTCTTTGTTAACGCAATCCAGTTAAAAAAATGCATACTGTTACACTCGTAACTAAGCATTTGAATGATGATAGGTATAGATGAATATGACATGTTGACCTATGCTACATAACCGTAGCTACTGGTCTTGAGAATCCAACAAAACCGCCACCATACACCACTGGGATCGAACATAAATAAACGATTGAACCGATGATAGGCCGTTGGTTTTATCGAACCTCTAGTGCTTTCTTGAAGAGGTCACTCCCTTCACCAGCCCCAACACCTCAAAATTTCGTGAGCATGTATAAATGGGTGTTTAGAATTCCAAAACCATCAACCTTGTGGTCGGAAACCGGTCGAAATGACATCGAACTGGTTGATAGGACGGCTGGTGGTATGTGAAAACTTCATTTAAGTGGTTCACCTCATTCCAAGTATCCAAATGGTACCAAAATTTGTGATAAGGTAGCCTTGGATGTTATGAAGTACTCGTTAAAATTTCACTTTAAGATTTGGTCTAAAAGTGGGTGAACCGACCTTTACAATGACTGGTCCGCAAGTTGGACAACTATAAACTCAGATTTCATCAACTTATCAATCATTGTCAAAGGAACTACATAACATATAAATGTTATTACTTGCGTACGACCATTTGTGAACACCATCATAGCATCATAAGCCACCCAGGTTAATACTTATGATCATGTATGTATAAGGACTTGGTGAAAAGGGAGGACTCAGCACCATGCTTATGCGAGTCGCTATATTATTCTCTTTAGCATAGGAGGGTGTCATCTCCTAATCGTGCCAAAGAATAGGCTTAAATCAATGAACATGGCTAAGAAAGATCATTGGGGGTCTTTGGCGTCACACATGTTTATGAAAACAAGACGCGGATGACATAAATATCATCATCGGTCATGATCCCTGCTCATGACTCCACCAACGTACTTTGGTGCCTTTAATCCAGCTAGCTTCTTTGTTCAACGAAAAAATGATGTCCATGGCAATACCGTGGTATATGGATCATCAAACTGTCCAAACTCCGGACTATTAAAGCCTAAATGTGTCAATGTCCCAATACATCTTCTGGTTATAAAAACAATGCAAGCCGGACCATATTGACTCATAAATATTTTTTCCTTTTCACATATCCGATACAAGTGATGCATAAGATTTTATTTCTCACAAATCACAATGAGATGCTATGAGTGATACACTTTGGCATATGTGTCATCGAGTCATAACATAGTTCAATTGTTACGGAACATATGTGACTAGAAAACACCATTCGGTGTTCAACAACTTGAGCATTATACCACTTATTGATTGTGATGACATAGTCATCATAGTCATAATGGATTTATAAACTGAAATCCAAAAATATCGTGTTCCTTGAAAATAACTAAATACGCACTCAATTTCACTTGCAAAATTTTACAAACATGAGCATAGTGAACACTCTAACAACATAGAGATTTTATACCAGATACGATCAAAATGATCTATCATATTGAGTGCATAACATGGCAACGTTATATGCCTAAGGGGCAAAGTTACGACACAATCATGGTGTAAAACTACCATGCACACGCTCGACCTTCTTATAAGGGTGCGTATTTTGGGCTTCCCCAAGGAAACTATTTTTCAACATTCGAAAGATACATTTTAGCGTACAATGTATGCCAAAAATCGCATAATCTGTGCCAAATTCGGCCAAAAAGAGGTTGAAAAACATGTGTCATAAGACCACTTGCAAATTCAAGATGGGAACCAAGTTGGTTGGGACAAAAATTAGCACAATCGCTGGAAATAAAATTCCGCGCAGCTTGACCATTGTTTACTAAAACAGCGATAACTCCCTCGTTAGGAAGTCTATGGATGAACGGTCATATGTTCTGGAAACTAGACTTCTGTATCTTTCTATCCATAGGTTGTTCAACACACGGATCATTAAACTCAGATCACAGTGCATGTTTCAATTGGCTGTTTTAATATTTCCCAAGTTTAGTGAGAAAACAAGGTTGAGACCATATCCAATGTCATAAGTGTTGATGCAAAAATATGACAATGACAGCCATATGTGCGTTTAAACGCAGTAGGGTGTTCGATTTCATATCTCGACTAATGATCCTTTCGGTAACTCCAACTTGGTAGACTTGCAGAGAAAGTAGGAATGTCGGTACAGCTAAGACTGTTTAAAAACCACTTATTCATTTGAACTTTCAAAGCATAAACAAATACCAAGAAGGATGCGCCTAGTCGTGATCAAAAGTGTAGACAAAATTCACCAAAGTGCATCAAATCAACCAAGAATTTTAATTCTCAATTTGCAAGTATATGTCATAATAGCCATGTTATATGGATGCAACGCGATGCATCAATATTAAGCATTTTGAACCATGAGACATAATGAATATACCATAACCAACTCGTCTTGACCATCCAATAAGATTGACTAAACATAGTCAAATGTATAAGGCATATGCCTTTACAAATACTCGGAAAATTATTCGGACCTATAGTCACACGAACTATAATCGAGGTCAACGAATTCATGTACTTAACACAATATGCCATTGCTTTGCATGTTAAAATTCATGAGAATTACTCTTACACTCTTTCATATATCATATTACAAGGAGACGGTGCATGACTACACCCACATGCAATATTTTACTTTAATAAGATGAAAGATGGAGTTTTTCAAGTATGAGATTGGGTCAAGACCAAGTGGTGGTCGCTCAATTCAACGTGACAAATCCGTCACAAATCGATTTTAACTACGACATATCCGTCGCAATCGATGTTTGTCCCATTTGTACGTCACAAATTCGTGACTAATCATGACAAGTCATAACTTTACCGTTACCGACAATGTTCATTTTTTTCAATTGTTGGTTTAAAATCGACAAAACGGCGACGTCAAATCGCACCCAAAACATGGTGTATGCAACAACCACAAATATCGACTTTCAACAATTATCTGTCACTCCCCCAGGACCGTCACACAGTTTACTTCGACATATGAGAGTGATACCACCTCTCATAGTCTCATCCACCGCAAAGTAGCGTGGGAGATAAAGAACCCAAATACCCAATTCCCCAAAAAAAATTCCCAAAAGAGAGGAATTGAAAAACGGGAACCTTAATTAAATCTTACGGGTACTTGGTTTCATATTTGCTTTGATCCTTGAACGGGATAATAAATTTGGCTTCTCTCCATGAGCAACATGTTTCTGTGGGTACTCCGTTCTATATTTACTTTGATCCTTGAACGGGATAACAAATATGGCTTTTCTCCATAGCGTGCACATCATCATGAGCAACATATTTTCCTATATGCACGTAAAACATAAATATGGTAAGATTCATAAGTGTACAAATCAATGAACAAATGAATCATTAAGTAGGAAAAGATTGAGAGTTGAGAAACGCCCGGAAAGGGCTACTGGGCTCGATAATCGTCCGAAAAAGGGCTCGGGCGCAGCGGTGCAGCAGCTCGGTATCGGATGAGGCCGGATCTCCAAATTTCCTTATAAAAATATGCTTCTGTTCGGCAGCATATTCAGTACGCAATACTAAGAATCTGATCTCCACCGTTGAATACATAGATATTTGTGTTGGGAAGTTGCTGTCAAAATTTCACACCGATCCGACGGTTAACGAATCGGAAAACATTATTTTGGTACTACTGCGCTGTGCAGAAAATTTATGCGCGAAAATTCTCGTCTCGCCTTTTTTCCAGGATTTTCAGTGGAAATCCCATCTGGGTCGGATTTTGGACATGCGATTATCGCCGTAGGGGTAATCGGTGAAAGCCCTCTTCGCATTCTGAAAGGCACAGCAGCCGATGGAGTAGATGCCGATGAGGACCACCACCATCACTATGTTGAGCACCGACAGCTTGTGCCAGCTCCGGCAGACATCCTCCAGCACGCCTGCCTTGCACGACTCACACTCGTACCACAACACGTTCGGGTCGTTGTTCCAGCGGTAGTTGTCCGGGTCCTGCGCCACCGCGGTCCCCGCTGCATAGTTGCATGATGTGGGGGTTTGCAGCAGCCTGACTGGATTCTTGGGACCGGGATTGAGGGCTTCGGCTGGTTGCGGGTTGGGGGTCCAGGCAGATTGAGAACCGAGTGGAGGCGTTGGGCGCGGGCTGTGACGGGAATTAGGTTTCCCCTTGGCGGCGACGAGGTTCGGGCGGATGTGCGGATCTGGTTACTACCGGCGGAGGAGGAGGAGGAGATAGGAATTAGGGTTTTCGATTTTGATTTTTTTTTCTTTTTATCGGAATTTCAGATTTTCAGGAATTTTTTTTTCTTTTGACGGAAAAAAAATTCTTGCTCTGTTGGGGAACTACGTACTGATAACGTGTTTCAGGAGAAAGTAAAAGATTGTAAATACGAGTCAATCAATTGTATTCATAACACTAATAGAGGGGCCTTTATATAGGCATTACAATGAGAGTCCTTCCATACATAAGATTCCTAGATAAGGTAAGACATCTTATAGGATCCTACTACCTTTAGAAGGATCTAGAACCTTCCATCTATGTATCTACAACCAGTATTAGGTAAGACACATTACGGAAATAATAATTCCCGGAACATTTATGATATTTTTGTATTTTTTTATAAAATGTAGTATTAAATAGTGTAATTTGCCCTCTAAATTTCAGTTCACTAAATGGAATTATGTGTCTTTTAAACTAATCGATATAGTTATAAAATAATTGTAATTTAATCATCTCATTACCATATAAGTTGGACCTTTGGCGAATTAAGTTAAACTTATGTGGAGCTGTTAGCTTCGGGCATTATGTTTGGGCCTTCTCTTATTGGAGTAGCAATGATAAATATTTGTGTTGGGATTAAGTGGCCCAAATGAATAAAATAATGAGGGCCCAAAATTTATCTCCTGCAGCCCACTTAAAATCGGACCCGGTCCGGAACTCTTTTTTGGAAGCAGCCCATTAGGCTGGATTAATCTTGGCCATTCATCTCAGTATCTTTAATCCCGCCATTGGTTTATATTTACCCTAAATATATAAACCCTCTACCCCAAACCCTACCCCTCACTTCTCTCATCACTCACCCGCCGTCAGTCCCTTTCTCCCTTATCTCCCCCCCGATTTTCTTTCCTTTCTCCTCGGTTTGACCTGTTCTTCTGATGGAAAGAAAATCCTCCCGATTTCATCTCTTCGTTTTGTTGTTCCGATTCTCCTATAAATTCCGATTTCGGAGGAGATGAAAGCACAACGAAAATAAAGAGAGCAAGTGATATTTTCCCTTGAATCCTTCGGTTTTCTCTGTGAAATATTTGAGGGGTTTTGTGGGTGAGCTTTGTGAGAATCGGGATCTGATATTTCTGGGGTCTTTCGGTAGCTTTGTGCTTCGATTCTGGTTTTGGGGTTTTGGATCGGTTGAATCTTGCTTGGTGCTTTGATTCTTCAGAGGTTGCTTCTGGTTCCGGTGGTGGGTTCGGTTCGAGGTGCTGGCCGCGGGTCTTGTGGGTCCAGGACGTGGCTACGGGGACGGAGGACTGAGCCGGCCGGTTGTTTTCGACAGTGACATCACTTTCCGACGGTTTCGGCCGTTTGGTTTGCATTTTCTATTCCCACTGTTTTTATTTTTATTTCCCAGTTGTTGTTTGATTTATTTAATAGAAGTTGTGTAATCCCTAATCCCTATCCCGAGTAGATTCGTGTAATAGTTATATTTGTTATAATTATTGTAATATTCGTGCCACCGGATTCGGACCAATACTCAACATTGGTACCGGAGCTTTGGTTTGGATCTGTCCGAATCGGGTCAACCCGGATCGCTCAGGTATATCGGCTAACCCTCTCTTCATTTTCTATTTTTTACTTGCTCGTTGTCCTTTGTGATATTATTCCCGTTCGTTGTTCTTGGTGATTTTTTCTTTGTGATATTTTTTGGTTCGGATCTTGCTGCTCTTCGTGTTGCTCGTTGTTCTTCGTGTTTTTTGGGGCAGACTGTCTCGGCCAACTGTCCTTCGTGTTTAAATTTGTTGTCTCGGCCTGTTATTTTGCTTGTGCATTGTTGGTAATATTCTGTGTGTTTATTACTGCATTTTTTACTTCGTGTTGAATCTGGAATTTTTTCATAATCGGGCATTTAAACCCTCCTGCCTGGACCGCTTAAGTGTCCTCAGATCTTGTAGGGGCCTGGAATTGGATTTTTCCAGATTCGTTTAAATTTAATCATCTGTGTGATTGATTACTTTGTGTTTCTGAGGTTTGATATAATTAACCGTTTCCTCCTTGTTTGTGTTTTCCACAAATTTTCAAAAACTTTGTTCATTTTGAAAATTAAAATGGGATCAATCTCTGCCTTCTCTGTGGCACCATTTGATGGAAAAGGTGATTTTGCCATTTGGCAACAAAAAATGAAAAGCATACTTATTCAACAAAAATGTTTCAAAGCTATTGATAATTCTTTCGCTTCTAATGTGACGGCGGATAAAAAGGCTGAACTTGATGAGTTTGCTTATTCTGCGATTATCTTGAACCTTTCTGACTCTGTGATAAGAAAATTAGGTAAACATGGTTCGGCTAAAGAGTTATGGGAAAAATTAGAAGAAATGTATACTGAAACTTCGCTGCCCAATAAATTGTTTCTTCTTGAAAAATTTTTCCGCTACAAGCTTGATCTTAATAAAGACATTGATGCCAATTTAGACGTGTTTACAAAGCGGTTCAAGATATAAAGTTAACGGAGATAAAAACATCGATGATTACACTCCGATTGTTCTTTTGAATGCTATTCCGATTCTTATAGTGATGTGAAATCGCCATTAAATATGGTAGAGATCAAGTGACCTTAGATATTGTTGTAAACGGCTTAAAGAGCAAAGAGTTAGATTTGAAAAACAATAAAGGTGCGCCCTTAGAAATCTTGGCGAGGTTAATTTTGTCAAGGGAAGACCTCAAAACGCTTTCAAAATAAAAAGTCTTCCAACACCAAAATAACCAAGCCAACAAGAAAAAGGGCAATGAAAAATTTCGGTTTAAACCTAGACCTAATAATCGTAAGTGTTACAATTGTGGTGAGTATGGTCACTATATTCAAGACTGCACTAAACCTAAGAAAAACCAGCAATCTGAACAGGCTAACTTAGCTGTCGGTGAAAATCTGGGTGATGTGTTTATGATTTCTGATGCTATGCATTTTTCTGTGAACTCTGTGTTAGCTGACCTTGGTGAAAATGATTGGCTGGTTGATTCTGGATGCACATTTCACATGACTCCGCATAAACAACTTTTTTCTAGCTATCGTGATTTGAAAAATCGGTATGTGTCTATGCCGGATCATGTAAAACGAAATGTTGCTGGAATAGGAACTGTGTGCCTTAAATTCGAATCTGGAAATTCGATAACTTTGGAAAATGTTAGGCATGTTCCTCACTTAGCTCATAATTTAATGTCATGTGCATGTCTTGAAGATGATGGTTTTGAAGGTACATGGGCTAAGGGTGCTATGAAAGTTACGAGAGGTCCCAAAACCTTTTTTGTCGCCATTCGTAAAATGAATTTATATATTTGTTCCACTGTAAGTAACTTTTCCGTTAATGCAGTACTTGGAGATAAAACTGAAATCTGGCATAAACGGTTGGGTCACATTAGTGGTAAAGGTCTTGAAATATTGCACAAAAATGGTTGTTTTGGGAATGATAAAATATATGACTTGCCATTTTGTGATAACTGTGTGTATGGTAAGCAACATCGTGCGAACTTTCCCCATTCACCTTCCCCGAACCCCCCTAAGAGTTCAAATGTATTTGAATGTCTGCATGCTGATGTGTGGGGGCCTGCCAGTGTTCCGACACACGGCGGAAACCGATATTTTTTATCTTTGATTGATGATTATTCCAGGAAAGTCTTTGTGTTTCTCCTTAAGAACAAATCTGATGTGTTTAACACGTTCAAAACGTGGAAAATTTTAATTGAAAATCAGACCGGTAAGAAAATTAAAATTTTGAGAACTGACAACGGCCTGGAATTTTGCAATAATTTGTTTGATACTTTGTGTGCGGAAAGTGGTATTCAAAGGCATAGGATGACACCTACACCCCCAACAAAACGGAATCGCTGAACGCATGAACCGAACCCTCCTTGATAGGGTAAGGTCTATGCTCGTCAGCTCCGGATTGTCAAAACGTTTTTGGGGTGAGGCTTTATCTACAGCTGCCTATATCATAAACAGATCTCCATCTGTCCCTTTGAATGGAAACTATCCAGAATCTGTGTGGACTGGTAGTAATATTGATTTCTCAAATCTTCGTGTATTTGGGTGTGCTGCATATGTTCATCAAAAGCAAGATAAACTAGAACCTAGATCGATAAGATGTGTGTTCTTAGGCTACCCGGAGGGAGTTAAGGGTTTTAGGTTGTGGCTTAAGGGCGAACCAGGGTTTAAGGTGCTAATTAGTAGGGATGTTATATTTAATGAAGATGAATTTCCTTGTCTTGAACATCCTGCACCCGCACCCGTGCACATGCCTAATCCATTATTTGTTTCTATCTACCCTACCTTAAGTGTGGTGGAGCACGAAAATGATGAAACTTTGCATCAAAATGAAAATCATTCAAAATTCTAGTGATGAAGTAATTGAGAATGTTGATGAAATCTTGGTGACCAACTATCAATTAACTAGAGATAGGCCTAGAAGGGAGAATGTTAGGAGGCCTCATCACTTTGATGATTTTCATATGATGTCCCATGCTTGCAATGTGTTTGAATCTTTAGATAATAACGAACCTAAAAGCTACAAAGATGCTTTAAAATCAAAATGCTTGATTGGTTAAATGCTATGAATGATGAAATGAATTCCTGCATGTTAACCAAACTGGACTCTTGTTCCAAAACTCCGAACATTGTTCTCTTGTGGGTATGTAAGTGGTTATTTAAGGTTAAGAATGAAGTAGAGAATATCAGATTTAAAGCTAGGTTGGTTGCTAAAGGTTTCACTCAAAAGGAAGGGATTGATTACACTGAGATATTTGCTCCTGTTGTGAAATTCACCACCGTGCGTATCATGCTTGCTTTAGTTGCTCACTTTAATTGGGAATTAAAACAAATGGATGTTAAAACAGCTTTTCTTCATGGTGAATTAAATGAGAAAATTTATATGAGGCAGCCAGAAGGTTTTGTCGACTCTAAGAAACCTGATCATGTTTGCCTTCTTAAAAAGGCCCTTTATGGCCTGAAACAGTCTCCAAGGCAATGGAACAAAAAGTTTGACTCTTACATGCTTTCTTTAAAATTCAAACGTAGTTCGTATGACTCTTGTCTCTATTTTAAAGTAGACTCCACTGTTCCTATCTTCTTGCTTATCTATGTGGATGACATGTTACTTGTGAGTCCGTGCATAAAATTGATTGATCATGTTAGATCTTGTCTTAGTGATCAATTTGACATGAAATACCTTGGACGCCTTGAGAAAATTTTAGGCATGAATATTGTTAGAGATAGGAAAAATTGTTCTTTGTTTCTCAATCGGTCTTCCTACATAGATAAAATACTTGAAAAATTTTCTATAGCTTTGCAAAACACATACATGCCTCTTGCCGCCCATTTTACGTTATGCAAAGATCAATCTCCAAAACTAGTGAAGAATAAAAATCAATGGAAAAATTCCCTACGCTAATGCCATAGGATCACCATGTATCTCATGGTTAGTACTGCACTGATATAGCTATCTTTGTTAGTTGCATGAGTAGATACATGTCTAATCCTGGTATGCCTCATTGGGAAGCCTTGAAGTGGCTTCTCCGTTATTTGAAATCCTCTGTGGATGTTGGCATTAAGTTTTCTAAATCTGGTGATGGTGTTAAACTTGTTGGATATGTGGATTCTAACTTTGCTAATGATCATGACAATCGAAAATCCACGACCTCTTATGTGTTTACCCTTTGTGGCTCTTGCATTAGTTGGAAATCTCAGATACACAATGTTGTTGCTTTATCTACAACTGAATCTGAATATGTTGCTACAACTGAGGCATTTAAAGAAGCCATATGGCTAAAGGGTCTTCTGTCCGAAATCGGTTTTCTGAAAGAAAAAGTCGTGGTATTTTTAGATAGTCAATCTGGAATTCAGCTTTGTAAAAATCCTGTCTTTCATGACCGCACTAAACATATTGATGTTAAATTTCATTTTATTCGTGACATTGTTGAAAAAGGTGAACTTGATCTTGGAAAAATTCCTTCAGAATTCAATCCTGCAGATATGGGCACCAAATGCTTGCCTTTGGAGAAGTTTGTGTCCTGCACTGACCTGCTGAACTTGGGAACTCAAGACTAACTCTTAGTCTTTGCCTTCTTTGTGATGGCTTTACATTCTTAGTGAATTATTATATCTTTGTGATAGTCCTACTTTCTTAGTGATTGCTTTCTTTGTGATTACCTGTACTTACTTTGTGTTTTGTGTGCAGGTGATGTCCGGCGATGATGACCTCCGTCTCCCTTATGTACCCCGATGACTCATTTGGCCCAGGTGGAGAATTGTTGGGATTAAGTGGCCCAAATGAATAAAATAATGAGGGCCCAAAATTTATCTCCTGCAGCCCACTTAAAATCGGACCCGAACCGGAACTCTTTTTTGGAAGCAGCCCATTAGGCTGGATTAATCTTGGCCATTCATCTGGTATCTTTTAATCCTGGCCATTGGTTTATATTTACCCTAAATATATAAACCCTCTAACCCAAACCCTACCCCTCACTTCTCTCATCACTCACCCGCCGTCAGTCCCTTTCTCCCTTATCTCCCCCCCGATTTTCTTTCCTTTCTCCTCGGTTTGACCTGTTCTTCTGATGGAAAGAAAATCCTCCCGATTTTATCTCTTCATTTTGTTGTTCCGATTCTCCTATAAATTCCGATTTCGGAGGAGATGAAAGCACAACGAAAATAAAGAGAGCAAGTGATATTTTTCCCTTGAATCCTTCGGTTTTCTCTGTGAAATATTTGAGGGGTTTTGTGGGTGAGCTTTGTGAGAATCGGGATCTGATATTTCTGGGTTCTTTCGGTAGCTTTGTGCTTCGATTCTGGTTTTGGGGTTTTGGATCGGTTGAATCTTGCTTGGTGCTTTGATTCTTCAGAGGTTGCTTCCAGTTCCGGTGGTGGGTTCGGTTCGAGGTGCTGGCCGCGGGTCTTGTGGGTCCAGGACGTGGCTACGGGGACGGAGGACTGAGCCGGCCGGTTGTTTCCGACAGTGACATCACTTTCCGACGGTTTCGGCCGTTTGGTTTGCATTTTCTATTCCCACTGTTTTTATTTTTATTTCCCAGTTGTTGTTTGATTTATTTAATAGAAGTTGTGTAATCTCTAATCCCTATCCCGAGTAGATTCGTGTAATAGTTATATTTGTTATAATTATTGTAATATTCGTGCCACCCGATTCGGACCAATACTCAACAATTTGGATAAACCATATAACTATATATATATATATATTGGTATTGTTACATGCAATATTTTGGTATGGATACATCCCCAAATTTATGCATATTCTATTTTTGAGACCCTCTCTCCTAGGGCTATGAACAAATCTAAAAGTTCGATTCGATTCGAAGGATTCGGCTCGAAAAAGCATGATTCGTGGCTGGATTCGGAGCACCAAACGTAGAGCTGAATCCTATAAAATAGGTTTCGGGAATCGGATCGAACGGTTCGACTCGATTCGAGGGGCTTTGGACCAAGACATAAACCCCTCCCATCCCAGGCCGAACCATTCGGCTTCGTTGAATGAACCGAACTATATTCGAACTATACTGGACTTATAGAGTTATAGTGGACTTTAACTTGAGCCGAATCGAACTATATTCGAACAATTCGAAAATTCGAGCCGAATCAAATTGAACTATAAAAAGAAAATTAGCCTTCGAGCGAACCTCAAATTCTGAGGTTCAAAATTTTTGAGCCGAATCGAACCTAAGGTTCGAATAATTTCGAGCCGGACCGAACCCAGTAAAGGTTCGGTACAATTCGGCTCGTTTGCAGCCCTACTCTCTCCACTATCAATACCCTTAATATGGGTCTTTTCTCCACTCTTAATACTTCAAACAATTTTTTATTAAAACACGTGCCATGATCAACTATGTATTTTTATAAGGGGCGGAGAGAATATTATATAGTTTGGTAGGTGGGACCCATTGAAATCCGACAAAGGTAGTTGAGCGCACAGATCTAGGTAAGAAATTCTTGTAAAAACGAGGACCCAGAACTCGGAGTTAAAGCTTAGGATGGTGGCAACAATGCGGTATGGCATGCGGTTTGAGGCCATGACTAGCGGCAACACCGCCGCCACATGCAAGGCATGGCTCGGCATCATGATTCTCGGCAATCTTCACCGAAGCGGTTTGGTTGAAATAGAGACGTTGAAATTTAATTATCCGAACGTTGGGGATGTTTGTGGACCGTTGGGTTTGCAACAATTTAAAAAAAAAAATTCTACTATATATATTAGAAGGGAACATAAACAAAAATCACTTCTAATCTAATATAACACACCACAATTCACATATATTTACAATGTATTCATACTCTTCTTCTTCATCCGACTCGATATTTATCCCGTAGGAATCGTCCGAACTATGGGTATCCGGTAGTACCATATCAAACATTTTAGGCGTGATCGATTCACTTGAAGACACGGCAAGCTCTACCGATACTCGGGAGTATGTAACCCGTTTTCGTCAAAAAGCTTTACAAACCCTTATGGATGACTATTTCGTGGAACGACCAAAGTTTGGTGATGGTGTTTTTCGTGATAGGTTTCGTATGAATAAAAGCTTGTTTTTAAGAATCGTTAGTGATGTTGAAGCGAGGTTCGAATGGTTTCAAGAGGGCTATGATGCAAGGGGAAAAAAAAGTTTCACGGCGTTACAAAAATGCACGTCGGCCATAAGGCAACTTGCTACGGGTGAACCTCCGGATAGATTTGATGATTATATAAACATGGCGCGAAGAACGTCAGGTTATAAATTTTTTTAAAGTTCTCGTTATTTTTTATAATTATACTCTCGTTATTTTTTTTAATTTTAGTTATATATTTATTTACTTATTTATCTATTTTAAACTTGTCTTTATTATTTTTTTTAAATTATTGTTATTACTTTTTTTTAGGTGAATGCCTTGATCTTTTTTGCCATGCGATTATTGAATTATATGGTAGAGAGTTCTTACGTAGGCTAACATCACATGACGTTGCACGCTTATTCGAGGCACATAAAGAAAAACATCACATTCCTGGAATGCTTGGTACTATTGATTGTACACATTTTGTTTGGCGTAATTGTCCTAGAGAATTGAAAGGCCAATATAAGCGAGGTGATCATCAATATCCTACTATTATGCTTGAAGCCGTTGCTTCAAACGATTTGTGGATTTGGCATTCGTTTTTTGGTCCTCCCGGTGCAAACAACGATATCAATGTTTTGAATCAGTCTCCATTGTATCTTACGGAGCAAAATGGAACGGCGCCAAACAGTACATTTCATGTAAATGGACGGACTTACAAACGTGGATATTATCTTACCGATGGAATCTATCCTGCATATTCAACGTTTGTTAAAGCATATAAGTTTCCCACTGAACGTCAGGAAAAGAGATTCAAGAAGCTACAAGAGTCTGCAAGAAAAGATGTCGAGCGAGCTTTTTGTCGTCTTAAGACAAAATGGATGATTCTCAATCGTCCTCTACGGGCTATGTCGGTCGACAAGATTCGACAACTCGTTTATACGTGTATCATATTTCACAATATGATTTTAGTAGACGACTAGGTGGCAATATCACCGGTTCATATAATGGATCAGTCGGTCGCGCCAGTTTATGACGATAGTGTATTACCGGAGTTACTCGACGAAGATATCCATTACCGTCTCCGATATGATCTTACGAAGCACGTAGACGCTCAAGAGTTACCACACCTCGATGACTAGTTATTATTATTTTTTTTTAATTGTTATGTAATTTTCTTTTAATTATGTTTTTTTTCAAGTGTTATGTAATTTCTTTTAATTATTAATGAAATATTTATGTTTTTTATTAAATTGTGTAGTATATGAAAATAAAAAATAAAAAAATAAAATTAGTTGAGGTATAGTTGAATCATGGTTGCCACTAAAAAGTATGGTGAGGTATGGTTGAGGTATGAAATGTGGTGAAATGATATTATTGGTGAGTGGTGAGGTATGGGGTTATGTTTGAGTCATGACTGCCACCATCCTTAGAACTTCATTTGGTTAAGCTAAATTTCAAAAGCTATTTTGCAATTAACCCCAAATTAAATTTAACACACACACAGTCCTGTTCATCATCTATAATGCACGGATTCTTCAAAATTGGGCAGTATGCAGTATCGGATACTGCATGGATGCGGGTGCGGGTGCGATTCGCGTGGAATTCGCACGGGATTCGCCACGTGGCGAATCCGTGCAAAAAAAAAAAAAAAAATTCGGACTCGCGTATCCGGCACAGATACGCGAGTCCGAATTTTTTTTTTTTTTATAATTTTTAAAAAGTAAATCAAATAAATTAAAATACAAAAAAATAAATCATTTAATAAGTAATTACTTTTACCTTTAGCGGTATTCACTGACAACATTAGAAAACCATTTTCAAAGCCATTTTGAATTGTTTTTTGTATGACTTGTTTTATGTATTTGAATTGATTTTATGGTGATATTTGAATTGTTGTTTTTTATATTTAACAAGTGTTATATATAATAAAATATAAAATAAACAGACGTATCCTTGCCGTATCGCACCCTAACATTTTCAAAAAACCGTATCCCCGCACCCGTATCTGCCCGCACCCACACCCGCACCCGCCCCCGCCCCCTTGCACCTATGCAACATAGTTCATCATAGACTGAATACTTGTGGAAGATGTTGATCACATAGACAGTAGCACGAAACGTCCTATATATATATATATATATATATATATATATATATATATATATATATATATATATATATAAAAGAAAAACTTTACTGGGGGTTTCTTACATCAGAAGTGCGTAACTAAACATCCCACGGAAAGCTTTAACATTACATGTTCGGATGGATGGATGGATGGAGAGCATCTAAAATATATACAAACAAATACTACACATGTTACGGTTGGTAGCGCGAAGAGGACGAACAATTACCAAGTTTCACCAATACCATAAGTAATAATCCACTTTTTCTTAAAATCTGCAGAAGGAATTATGCCGAAAATCATGGTTAGGAATCAGGGTAATACAGAGAGTGCAATTTACATTTCCACATTTTTTTTTGAAAAAAAATAAATAAATAAAAACAATATCTCGTCGTATTTTTTCAGAAAACAAAAATAATCATGGCTCGCAGCCACTTAGAACTGAAAACTCAGGGATGGCTATTTCAACTCGAAAACTCAGGTAAATCATGGCTCTCATCGACTTTGCCAAAATTTCTGAAAAATAATCGTAGAGGATGGAGTTCAGAAGATTTTGCTACTAGAACTTAATGTGAAACAAACAAGACTAATCTGAGCAGTTAAACCATGCAGCAGTAGCTATTGACTTGAGACGATGGGTCGAATGGATTGGTTGAAAGGCCTAAAAGAGAACGTTGTTTTGAGTGGTATAATACCCACAGGTACCGGATTGAAAGGACTGGTCATTCCTTTTCAAAACAATAAAACAAAAGCTCTTTGGAAACAGAGAAAAATAAAAATCCATTCGAGGGGGGAATAAGAAAGATTTCGTTTTATCACATAAAGTTCTTTTCTTCTAAAATTTCATGATAAACCGATATCCAAGAAACGAATCTTTAAAGCTTAGCAGTAGGAAATCCTACCTTAATTTTTCAGAAACGAAGACTTCTTGTTGCAATTGAAGCCCTATATGTGGAAAAAAAATACATCAACAATAGATAGTCTAATTTCACATCCATAAATACAAGAACAAAATCGAAACTGAAAGGGAAAAAAAAAAAAAAAAAAAGGTTACCAAGCTTGCCGACACCTGACAGCCTCCTGACGAACAATCCTCTTAGGATCATCAAGTGCCTTTGATGTGGCTAGCAGAACCTACCATTGCAAAATGCATTTTTATTGCAGTTGAAGCAAGTGCGCGTTAGCTACCAAACAAGTTCGCAGAAATAAATGTGGCTTGTTGTATTTTGTTTAAGAGTGTGGCTGCTCCAGCCTCCAGGCTAGTAAGTACGAGTTCGTTTATGGGTCGAATATTTAACAAAAAAAAATTATTGATCCGACATTAGGCGAAGGACATCAGTAACCTGAATTCTAAAAGAACAATTATGCAAGAATTTTCCACATACCTTTGATCTCAAGGGATAAATTCTTGTGTGGGGAAGTTCAGACACAGCAACAAGACACTGTAGTGCTGTTTCTCGAATTACCTGAAAATATGAAGAACGTCGAACATGAAAAATATAGCATGGCCCAAAAAAAATGAAAAAAAAATCAAAAATTAAATGAAAACTGAAAATATGTTACCAAGAGTTACCAAATAGTGATGACTACATTTCGGACTTTGATATCCTAACCCCATCTCAACCAAGATTTAAAGGGAAAAGGTGAAGGGCTATTACCACCATGATGTCAAATAACAAAGAGACCCAACTAAGAAAATAATATTCGACTTTGCCAGTCCAGTCGTTGAGTAGATTTATGGTAAAATACACCCGGCCTACCGCCCACGTGTTCACTTCAGACACGGAAAAATTAGGAAGTTATCAATTGAGAAAGCAAACATATACCATCTTATGTGCATAGGTTGTTAGTTCAGTAAGTTGGTTGACAATGCCCGATGCATTTTCTACTGCAGCATCTTGTCCTGCAGCACAAGTCCAAGAAAAATCAATAGTAGTCCACAAAGAAGGAAGAGAGTTTTTCAACTATAATTATTAACACCACAATTCGAAAAGAGTCTGGAGCTTTTATTGGTTGAATCACTTTGGCAACCAAAATAAATCAATTTATTGAAACACCCCTCCAAGCCTCAATAGAAATATTGCACCTACCCAAAATTGTGTTCTTACTATCATTAGATATTCTTTCAAGTGTAACTAGACAAAATTAACATGTACACATATTATTTGAAGTGCGCAAACTCTCACCATTTCTCTCCACCAATATTCCGGATATGACAAGTAAGACGTTGTAGATAATTTCCTTGTTTGATACATCCTTGCTAAGAGTGGACAAACAACCCAATAACATAGGGACCAGCTGAATCAAAAGTCAGATGATTCAACATAGTTGCATAGAAAGAGTATATTAGAGTAAAATTCAGAAAATGCTATACTGAACTATTGGGCTAACCTTTTTGGCATCACTCAATATAGCAGTCAGGGGAGTATCTGAGACAACATGTGCAATAGCTCTATGTAGCATATATCTGGAAATGGATATAGGACTATATCAAGACCAAGACAAACGATATTACATATTATATATATATATATATATAGTAAGATCTACGACTAGAGAAAAGCAAAACAACCACTCTTAAAGCGGAGTTTGTGATCACTTTGGTGTATTTACATAATAGGTAACCCTTCTACCTTTCACTATATGTAGAGATGTCTTCTCTAGTTATTCTAACACAGACAATAATAATAGATTTCATTCTTATGTTAGAAAGGCACACAAATCAACTCCATTGGACGTATGAATTATGATCATCACAAGACTGAACAAATCTTACAACAGAAACTGTTCGTGCCGATGACAATCAGTTGGGATTATTTTATTTGATTAACTAAAACCAAGTACTTTTTAATTTTATTGGATAGCAAAAGCTTCAAGACGAACATAAAAGGATTATAAAAGTAATTACATGTCTGACCCAAACCAAAGTATTATTCAAACTAAGATAAGCACAACAAATGGAGCTTTATCAACACAACAGTCTCCAAGAGCCACAGGCTCACAGTCTAGGGTGTCAACTGTCAAGTAGGGAAAAGTTTAGGCAGCAATTGCAGCATAATCCAAGTAGATGGGGTTTGTCCAGATAAAGGCAGATTCAGTTTGAAAAATGAAATGAAATAGTTTCATCTGTTCCCAAAAAAAAAAAAGTTACAAAAGGGAGCCATCTGCATACGCACCTTACAAATGATGATTCAGATTTCACTACCAAAGACGATAATATTGGCATGATGGTGCTGAAAAATCGCTGCTTGTAGAGTGGTCGTATAATTGCATGATACATTCGATTCAAACATTCTTCAGAGTCGCTCATAATGATATGAAATGCGTCTCCCGCGCATATCATCAATTGATGTAAGTCTTCTTTATCAAACACTCCAATTGGATTCTTAAACTGTTTCGCACCCCCAGCCTCACCATCCAACATAAAGAAACTCAATAAAGCCATTGTTACATCCTTCACCTTCTCATGACCCCTCATAACTAATCCTTTACCAATCCAGGCTAATCCAATAACAGTGTTGACCTCTGATTTTATTCCCAAGTTGTTCAGTCTTAAACTATGGAAACTAATCCCACTACCATCATTTACAGAAGTACTTTCGTACCGAGAAGTCCCTATAAAATTATGAAATATCATGTCCAGTGCCTCATTCAGACTAAAACTTTCAGACGAGTCTGTTCCTGTGATCTCCATAGGTAGCTTGTTAACTAAAGACCCCAATGCATGAGCCGATGGGACATGACCATTGATGAGGCTCGTTACGAAAAGCTGCAAAATCGCTTTTACATTAGGTATACTTGTTCGAGGATGGAGGGCTATAACAACTGAAGCAAATAATGAAGTCAGCCATTCATTTGTTCCAAAATAATTTCCCAGATTGTAAGTTCGCGACAACGCTTCCTCCTTTATTGTAGAACAACCATTTGTGAATCCCACCGACCCAAAAACAGTACTTGAGAATAGTATTCTGAGAGCTCTGTTGATAATTATCTCCTGAATTTCCTTCGAACAACTTCCAACAGCCTTCTTCATTGCAGTCACTGTTGCACCAAGAACATCCTGATAACATGTTGTGTCATTTAGAGGAAGTCCAGCTTAACTAGTTGTATGGTAGGAAGAAACAAAAACAGGCTAGACAATCCAACAATTAACTATGTGTCTTAACACTTGCAATTTCCAGGGGATTAAGGTTTAAGGACTTCATACTTAAAAAGGTAATGATGATAATAATAATAATAAAATAATAATAATAATAAGAAGAAGAAGAAGAAGAATTATAAAAAAATCTAAGAATTAACTGACTGTGTCTTACAGTTGCAATTCCCACAGGATTAAGGTTCAAAGACCTCATATTTTCGATATTGTCCCAGATACTAAGAGCAAAATTCAACGGAATTTCCTCGGAACCTCCGATCTCAGAAAACCTGGAGGCATGTCAAAAAGTACTTTCACTGAATATAAAGAGAAACGATCAAGAGGCAATAAGTGTTAATCAAACACGATCAGACGTATAATTAGAGACTTAAATTAAAATTACAGAATCTTTAAAAATGTAGAAACTTGATACTGGATATTCTACCGGCTATAGTCATGTAGATGCTAGACTTAAGTCAAGGAAGAAAATATACTGAATTAACGAAAGAATATGATTACTGAAAATCTGCTTACCATGGAAGCACCTTCTGGGAATACGTGTCAAGAAGCTCGACCATAAGTTTATCAAACTCGGGATTCCGATGTTCCTGTATAGTTGTAGTGACTCATTTTTTTGTAGTGTCAACCAAAATAACATTTTAAATAAAATTACAACAAATAAGTCGTAATAAACTGGAACAGACAAAGAGAAGGTGTGTGTGCTGGGGGTGGGGGATGGGGGTGGTTGCTTATACAGCATAGACTACATTCCTCACTTCAATATAAACTATACTTCATTTGCTGGTGACATAACCTTCAAAGAACGTGTTATAAATGTATGAAAAATAACAAAATGTCTGCCACATATTTAAACAACCTGGACAAGTGATAGTGATGTGAAATGTTAAATGCACTTTATTCTTTATTCTTGGAAAAGATATCATATTATTTATAGCATGCGAGTATTTTCACCTAATTTATGACAGGATTAATATAGAATACATACATAAACATCAGAAAACTTGGTTCGTATAGCCTCGTCCAACCCTTGGACAACTCTCAGCATAAAATCCTTCCTTGTTGCTCCTATTTCAAAAGCTGCTTGCAATTTGAGTGATGAAGACATGGCCGAATCATCAGAAGAAATCAGGGAAACAATCTTTTTCACAACAATACTCTCAAAACTCCCAGCTTTCTCCGTGTCTGGACATTTATCAATAAAGAGTCCAATCTCTACTAATGCGTTCAGAGCCGATGTCCATAAGAATGTCTTATTGCTATCAGAAGCAACTATACCCAAAAGCTCCAAAAAAATATTGTCATATATGGACTTGGATACTGGAAGGAAGCTTCTCGGAAATGTAGCCAGAACTTGCAAGCCAATAACTGCATTTATGTGCAAATTCATACAAAATTAAGCCAGTCGCTTTATGAGATTTACTTATGTTAATTCACGCATATGCTGTTAAGTCAATTCTTAACTGACCATTGAATATACTGAAGTACTGAAATTAACCGTATCAAATTGGTATGTACGCAAAGAAGAACTTAAAAATAAAAAACGAAAGAAAAAAAGAAGAAGCTTGTTTATTAAGCGGCTTCCTTTGTGGTGTTCCTATTTCTTCTTTCCATGGAATCTCTTTAGGGAGAACGACTACTGGAGACTGAATTCACTTAATGAATTCGTATGATGATAGAACACGTAACTACTAGACTAATACTTTGGTTTAGTAAGAAAAATCAAAAGGGACTTGTGGAGTCCACAAAATTTAGCACGACTAGGTTCTTCAGTAACAAAATTATCTACTTTCTTTAACTTCTTCCCTGATTTTGAGTTTATTGGTGATTATCTACGTTTATTTCTTAAAAAATAAAAAAAAAAAAAAAAAAAAAAAAAACATGATGGTCAAGTACGACGGAAGTTAGGCTTTAAGCCGGAGCTAACCAACTGATTACCGTTCCAAACTATATAATACAAAGCTATGCCATTAATAATTTGAGAGCTCATTGACATGATCAGCCTGCTTGCAACAAATGTTTAAAGGAGAAGTAATCACCTCCAAAGTAAACAAAAGGACTTTGCGCATCATCATCAACATTTGATCTTAAGAGGAAAATAAAGGCTTCCACGAGTGGTTTAGAGAAACTGATAAGCAATGTGGACCATGTCGGATGAGAAAAATCATGGATTGATCCGCAATTCTCAAAAGACAAACACAAACATCTACAAGCTGTTAGAAGTTCTATGCAAAGATAAAGCATTCCAAAGTTAAATCGGACCGGACAAACACAATCTTCATCTTGATAGCTGTTAGCAGAAGTTTTTTCAACTGAAATTCCCAAACCATCCATGAGGAACGGAAAGAAACTCTCGAAGACATTGTCGCACAATGCAACAGAGGTTTTAGCACAAGTTGACAGAATATGACCAACTGCATGTAATCTCTGTTTGATTTGTACAGTAATAGCATCAAACTCCATATACTGATTCAGGGAGTTCACAAACATGTTTATGTCATTGTCACGTATGATTAAACTAATGAAATCACCACAGTGTCGAATAGCTTCCTGCAAAAGTGCAAAAGCCTGCGTCATAATGTCACTTTCCTGGAAACTCATTCCGCCCGTCGACTCAAACTCCTTAGATATAGTAGACTGATGTGAAAAATATGTTGCATCTTTTATAGAAGACCAAAGAGCTTCGGCATGCTTCTCCATCCTATCTGGTCCATATCTTGCAGTGCAGTAGCTAAGAAACCTGAATGAATCCACCTGCAGGTAAATATATTGTTCTTTCAAAAAACAATTCTGAACACAAAAGAGGAACAAGAATAAAATGGATTAGCACCAACCTTAGCTGATGGCAGAGAAGAAGACAATTTTTCTAGCAGCAACGGGACGGAAAATGGCTCAAATACGGGCGTAGAAGCAAATGCCAGCTGAAAAATATCACAACAAATGTGAGAATCAAAAAACGGTTATCAACTTTTCAGTTGATAAGGGTCGGTTACAAATACTAGTAATATATTAAGCATATCTAGAATAATAGCATTTGCAACCTTCAAAATATGTCCAAGTGCAAATAAAAATGCAGGTATTTTATATTTTCTTACACTGTCCATTATATATCGTAAAGACTCAAATCAGAATTCTTAACCAACAATAGAATTCCAGTTTCGCCCACAAAAGGGACTCCAAGGGAAATATACTTGGAGACAACGTTCAGGTGGAATGAAATTGACAGAATGGGGCTGGACTACTATGATTCATACTCTAACAGGGAGAATGAGGAATAAAATCAACTGAGTGATCTTACATGTAAGCTTTTGAACACCCAATCGGAAAGGCACGTGCTAGAGAGGAATATATTTCTAAATCTACTAGAGTCTGAACTTGATTATTATCTTAATATGAAGCAAACATACCATTAATGCTCTTGAGAGCTCCTCTCTTTTTGCATCATCATCCTCACCTTTCGGCTAGCCAAATGACATTGAAAAAACAAATTAGTGAGGGGAGCAAATACTGTATCATTTTTTTGTTTGGGGGAGGATCAGACCTCCTTCCTAGTGTACAAGCACAGTGTAAGTCGTACAGAAACATTCAAACAATCAGCATAAACTCCATTAAATCATGAATCAAACAAGAATGCAATGCAGAAAGTTCTGTTCCAACTCCAAGCATGTCTCCCACTACATATTTTATTCTGGTTCAGTTGCATATATTTTATATAAAAAAAATCCTTCTTCCAACTCTGATATATGCAGTTAGTCGTTGAACCACAAAAATTCAAATTCTTGTCAAATAATTAATGCCAAAATATAAAGTTATTTCTAGCTTGGCAGTACACCAGGACCTCTCCAATCAATTTCTTAACTGGTAGTAATTTGCCAAAAACAAATGTCAAAAAATCTAGCAAACCACACTTAAATTTATTTATCTAAAATTTATTTATCTAAGATGTGAAGTGCCCGGCTTAGTGCCATGAGAGTAATCACCACAGAGGCAAATAATATGAAAACTAATGCCAAAGAGAAGAAGGGCAGTGTAAGAGCTCTCACATGTGTAAAATGAATGGGGAAGTAAGAGCCCAATAGTACGAATAGTTCCTCAGCAAAATTTGCTAAAGGACCAGATGGACCAGGATATAATCGTGCAAGATTTTCCACTATACAAAATACGCTCCGTAAGCATTGAGGATCTTTTTCCCCGTCAATAGCTGCACAGATTCCATACACAAGGTCGTCCCCCTAAGACAAAATATTTAAGGAAACTTAAAATCTTTGTTAAAATTAAATTTAAAAATAAACATTACATGCATGTGTCACTGAACAGAGCCCATGATACAGCACAATTACCAGTCCACAAAGAAAGGACATGGTAATTCAGCACAAACTCATTACGACATCGTCCTTTAGTGCAAAATCCACAAAGGGGACATGTTAAAAAAACACCATAAGAATAGATGGAGGGAAGTCATATTAGTTTACCATATCTCTAATCGCACCAGAATAGCGATCCAGTAAAACTTCCATGAGTTGAAAGCTTAGCTGCAACATTTTTTAAGATTGAAAATAGAAATATCAAAGATGGTTAGTATGAGTAACAAGAATTATTGAAGTGTCACATGGAAAGAAAAAAAAAAGAAAAAAAAAACTAAACTACAAAAAAAAAAAAGGCATCCCTATAAACTGGAAGAAAAAAAAAAAAAAAAGACATACCTTCCTGTCATGTTGCCCCAAGGACTGCACCTGCAGAACTTGGAGATAGGACTGAGCAACAGCCTTCGCTTCATCATCAGTTACTATCCCAACATCATTTTTTCTTCCCAGTAATGCCAAGCAACCAACAATTGCACCGCGTACTGCTTTCCAATCTGCCTAATATACGAATAAAATATATTATCTGTCTTTATAACAATATATTTGGAGCTCCAGTGCACCAATTAAAGACAATCAAAAGAAAATGTTGCTAGAGAAAAGCAAGAATGAAGTAAATTCAGTAAAATTAAGCAAATCCGATCAAGGCTTTCTGTATCCTTATTTACTCACCAGTCTTTCTGTGAAGAATCCTATGAGGCTACGAATTGAAGTACTATTTAAGGGCTTCGAAGTCAGCTGCTCCAAAATCTCAGCAAGGAGAAGAATGCCTGAATGATACCATCACACCATGCATTAAGTAAGGCCTATATAAAATCAATCTATACAATATCAACACATACAGACTTCAAAAACAATGAAACAGAAGTGTATGCCATTACACAAGTCATATACAACACCACATGAAGGCATAAGCATTAGCTTTACCAGTTTAAAAACCAAAAAAAGAAGAGCACTCAAGTCCAAGCCTAGGAAAGTTCACCAGCAAGTGCAATGTCAGATAAATCGCTGGCACGCTCATCTTTCACCAAAAACACGAACGAAACACAACATTTTCTCATTAACAATTGTATCTTTAAGTGGACCAAGACCAAGTGACTACAAAGATGTTAAATATACGATTATCAAATTTTTCTCTCGAGAAATATATCTCCGACCTGTTGACGTCTGGTTTGGTCAACGTCACGTGTGCTGATCTGGACAAATGGATCGAAGACACGTAGAAAATAACAGATAAAGTGGAAGATATTAGATCACTAAATTTTATTAATGACCTTTTGATAGCATAGTGCCGAGCAGAATAATGGGTGCCGGTCTATCCTGTTTGCTTGTTAATTACAAGTCTTTTTCGTTCTTTTTCAGTATATCTCAAATCTCTCTTTTCTCTCTCTCTCTTATTAATGCTCAAAATCCAAAAGTCCCCTTTTTACTGTACATTTCTTCTATATATAGACAATCTGGGCCAGTGGAGGGATGACAGCTGGCGCATGTTTGGGGAATATGCCCATAACACTTGTCAGTCTGCATTTAAGTCTTGGACACGTGGCGGCCTCTAAGGAGTGTCTTGGGAAGGGGCGTGACTGCATGCGTTAATTGGCATGCGGGTCTGTTTTGCTGACTTCCGGTGATGTCTATCCGATAGGGTCGGTCCTCGGGTCTCCCGCCGCTCTGGTCGGCTTCGGGTCCCCCGCCGTTCAGGCCGGCCCTGCCGTAATCTTGAATCGGGACATTTTCGTCCTTTCTCTGCTCGGCCTTCCTGGATCAGATACCGGGTCGGCCTTGGAGTCATCGTCCGTTCCGGTTTTTAGCGAGCCCGGTTGGAAATCGGGTTTTTTGTCCGCTCCGACTTCGGGTTCTGCTCGGCCGGTTTAGCTGCCTGAAGTGCCTACGTGGATTCTGAGTAGGATGGGCTACCAACACGACCATAAACAGGAATATGCCAAACCCAAAGGGCTAGGTTTCAGTAGCCAAATAAAAGTTTACCAACTTGAAGTATAAAAGAAAACAAATCATCGAATGCACCTCAGGTAATTATCAAATTCACATAATAAGCACATGATTGCATCAGTAACATCAAACATGAGGAAAATAAATGGAGATGTGATAATACAGAAACAACATTACCTCTAGAGCGAATTATGATATCTGTAGTAGTCAAATACATGTCCATTTCCCTAACCTGTAAACACAACGACACAAACACATCATATTCTAAACATTTCAAATTTTCTTTTTTCACAGATGAGTTTGTTAGCACCGCTATCCCACATCGATAACAAAAATAAATATTGACTAGTATATGGACTTGGGGAGCTACTCCTCCTATTACCAATTGGTTTTAATGGAAAACTCTATATAGTCCATATATAGTCTGGGCCAAGCTCTATGCCCGCGCTCTGGCTTCCCTCTACTTCACTATTTCTAGAACATGGTATCAGAGTGGGTTGATCCGAACTATGCTTTTGTTGCTGCCTCTACTTGTATTCTATCATCAATCATCATCATCAACAGCACCTTAATCCCAACTATGTTGGGGTCGGTGGCATGAAGATTATAGTGTCGTTTAATTGTCTAAAATTAGTTAACACCATAACTCATGCAAATAACAAAGTGGCAAAGTTTTACGCCGGATGCCCTTCCTGTCGCAACCTTCATATGAAGGAGAAATAGAACGAAATTCCAAAACCGTCAACATCATAGGTTTTTCCATTTATATGGAAAATATCATGAGACGGCGATGAGTTTGAGATAATTGCTATTGTCATGTCACAATACGTGATTGATATTGTAAAATCAACACATACATCATGGAACATGACTTCTCTACTTGTATTCTATCTTTAAAAAAAAAAAATTCCAAGTGCTGGAACCTCGCTCAAAATTGACCTAGAGCCTACATCTTCTTTGCTCGGTCCCGGATCGCAGGTTAGGAGGCGTGTTAGAACCGCTATATCACGTCGACTATAGAAATAAATATTAACTAATATATGGACTTGAGGAACTACTCCTATTACCAATCGGTTTTAGGATGGAACCTCCAATATAATACATAACATAGTCTCAGCTAAGTCCATTCCTCGACTCGGGCCTCTCTCTCTTCCAATTCTACGCCCGCACTCTCTCTAATTCTATGACAAGCAGGTTATACAAGATTAACTATTACAAGAAAAAGTTGAAACAATATTGATAAATAAATTAGAACGAAATGACAACAAAAACGCAACTTACAAGAGCTTCTAGAGTTAAAGAGTCATTCTTTATCAGAGTGGTGACCGCGTCCAAACTCGCAGCCTGTAATTCGGATTCACACAGCATATATACTATTATTGATGACATGACTTTCGACTTCGACAACTTTCAGAGGGGATTTCTACTAGCACATAAACTTTCAAAATGATACTTAACTTCGATGAAATTTACAATAGAAAATTATAAACCTGCTGAGACGGAGTAGCGGAAGAGTTGACGTACAACTCTATGTGCTTGATCCATTTGACTGAATTGTCCATTTTGCGATTGTGTCGGTGTGTGTGTGTTTGCACCTTGCAGAAAACCTTGTGGATTTTGGCTTTGGGGTTTAAAGGTGTCTTCCTTTTGTTGTGGGGGAGGTTTTAAGGGTTTGTTTTATAGTGTTTGGTTGGAGGAATTCTGAGTCTAGGGAAAGGAGGGATTTTTTGTTTTTTTAAATCCTCTTAAGATAGGATGTAAAGAAAAAAAAAAGAAATTACATCCCCACGGTTAGGCCCACGGGCCGTGCGTGTCAGCCCGGCTCAGGACCGAGCACAGTACCTTTGGGCACCCGGGAGGTCCTGCTCCCGAACTCTGGCCCAAGCCCAACCCAATTCGACCGCCCCCAAGCCCAGATCGATCCGGCCCCCAGCCCACCCACCCCAAATCCACCCCAAGTCCACCCCAGCCCACCCCAACCCCACCCCAACTCCACCTCAAACCCATCTTAACCAATCTTAATCCACCATTCAAATCGATTGGAACTCATTTAATTTAATGTTAATATATTTTAAAAATTCAAAATAAATTTTTTAAAATGAAATTTTTAATTAAATGTTAACAAAAACAAAATTCAAAATTGATTTTTTAAATTAATATTAACTAATATATTTTAAAAATTCAAAATATATTTTTTCAAGCTGATTGTTAATTTAATGTTAACATATTTTTATATTCAAAATAATTTTTTTTATATTCATTCCGGCTCAGGACAGTCCAGGGGCGGGCGGGCAGTGGGTTGCATCCGCCCAACCCAGGCCTAGCCCAGCCCCACCCGCCACAAACATGGACCGGTCTTGAGCTCCCTAATCCCAGCGGTCTGGCCCATGGCCACCTCTACCATATATATATTGTATTTTCAGTATGTATCGTAATGTATATGATATAGTTGTAGCTGTTTATATCTTAAGCTCACAATGTTTATAAAATATTATATATTTAAAATAAATTAGGGATGGAGACAGGATTTTAATTTATTGAGCCCATTGAAAGATGATTGTATTGGAAGTTTGAAACTTATGTCCTTGTGATAAAGAAAATAAACATATGGGTTTGATGAAGATTGAAAGTGAAATTCATGAGTAGATTTCAAATATATTATGAATGCATGTAATGATTCAAAATAAAGTGTTGTGAAGGAGAATTTATATGTTGTATTTTTTTTTCTTTTATTGAGATTTTTATCACAAAGTTTTTTTTAAATAATTGTTTAACGAGATAGCTTAATCACAACTAATATGTAATCTCCAAAATATATTTGGCATATATTGCAATATTATATGAATATGAGTACGAAACTACAAATTGCACTGAATATGACACACATACTAATCTACGGAGGATTTTTGAAATATCTAGGCATATTTGTATACAAATACGCGTTGCACTCTCTTTTCCTTGATTGAAGTTTTATACTATTAGATTTTTTTTAATCAAGGTGTTTAACTAAGCAACTGAGATGGTATTAGCATGAACAATGTATTATTTCCCCTTCAGTATAATTTTTCTCACTTGGTTTTTCCTAATAATATTTTGTCAATGCATAATCTTTGCATAACGAGAATCACTATATAGATCAACATTATTCATCAAAACTTGATAACAAGAGTAGTTGTACTCTTTTTTCTCCGATCAAGTTTTTTCCGCACAGGGTTTCCTTGATTAGGTTTTAACGAGACAACAAATGAATACTCCTATTCATGAATGATAAATATATAAGAGAGTCATATTATTCATCCAGTTTTTGTCCGAAGAGGTTTTTGCCGAGGAAATATGTTGACCACTAAGTATACAGAATACAACTTGGAAAGTGTTTTAAGCAACAAGTTGTACGATTTTCAAGTTAGAGTGCGTAGCGGAAGTCTTGTAACAGTAAGTTGCTGTAAATACAGCAACTAGGTTTTATCTCATGTTTGTTTGGTGCGTACAGGGTTTTGCAGTGTATACTTATATAAATCACAGTTTATGAAAATAGTAACGGCAGAAGGTAAATAACACAGTATTTAAGTGGTTCGAGGTAAACCCCTATACGTCCACTGGTGTTCCACACAGGAGTAAAACGTTTATTATAATCACTACGTACATAGCTACGTGACTATAATCAAACCTATCCTTGTATCATTCACATAGATTGATACAAAGATTGTCGCTTTCAACCATTCACACAGATTGGTTAATGCGTTCACTTGACTGGCTTCTTCATACACAGTTCCGAAGCTTCGTCTCTACAATGCAAATCTATCACGCACAGTTCAGGAAAAGCAAGGCTTTCTCAGTCCACACAGGGCTGATGGATTTGTTCAATGAAAGAACGATGGTTTGAACAATATCTTGACTTTCTTGAGCTTTAGCTGATGATGTGTTGTTTAAGATTGAGCACTTGGATATTTTTTCTCTCAGAATATGCAGTATACTTGAAGAAATATGTTTGCTCAGATATATTCGTGTAAGCGCTTGTTATTGTAGGTGTCTGTTTTTGATATATATTTGTCGTTGTTTATTCTTTGTTATCAACGATCTTCAAACTCTGGGGGTATATATATATATATATATATATATATATATATGTATCCTTTGAATAGATCCGTTGAGAAAGATCCGTTGAGCAAAAGTCCGTTCCAACTGGATGGTTGACTTGTATAGACTAAGATTCGGATTTTGCATTGTTTGAAGATCTCTGTCGGTTTAGTATTTAAATACTTTATCCTTTTATTATTTAAATACTTCTTATCAAACGGGACTTGACTTTAGCGAATAACCAAGATTTCTTTCCAAACGGTCTTCAGTCCTGTTTCGATAGGTATTGAAGATCTCAATACTTTACAGCTTGAATGCTGTATCCATTTGTGCTGTAGGCTATAGTGGAGTAGTCGTTGTATGGAATGTTGCTGTATGAAGAGACAGCTTTCATACTTGGCGCTTTTAGACTCTATTGGCGCATGATGGCATAAAGATAAGTCTTCGATACAGGATCAGCAACTTCGACTAGTCTATCGATGCAGCAGCTTGCTGTATGATGGGTTGGCACTTTATCAAAACTCTTTATCAAAACCTCGATACAGGGATTGTTATCCCAACAATTTCCCCCTTTATGATAATTTGCCAAGTCTCCTTAAATCCTCTTGATGTTTTCCACAAATTCTTGATGATGCCAAAATCTTGACACCTAATGAAACATCTTTCAGGAGGGCAGACTTCTTGGTCTTCTGTCGAATGTTCTGGCCTTCAGCAAATAGCCTAACACTAAGAACTGCTCTCAGGCGAGTTCAACTTTAAAAGAAAATAGTATTACATCTTTAAACTTATGATTGGCGCACAGGCACAATCTTACAGTGTAGTCTAGTGTTAAGTACAACTAACCCTTTGAAATGTTCGCATACAAGTTCTTATAGCTTGATACTTAAACTCGTTTGATTGCAGCAATAAAAAAAATTGAGTTGAGTTTTCGCGTCGTTTGAGATAGTGAAGTCCAGATGTCGTGCAAAGCGTTTTAAATAATAAAAATGTTTGAATATTAAAATAGGGCATGTGGACTTAAAATTGTTTGCACTACACAATAGAATAAAACTATCAAGTATAATTGATGTCCTGTAGTGTAAGTACTGTATCCGCGAATAATACAGCGTTTTCCTTTAAAAGGTACATACAAGATTCAATTCTTACATTAATGTTTGGATTAACACTGAATTCACGGGTCGTACTATATTTCCTTCATAATTAATGCACACGTCAGCTGTAGGAAGGTTCCATACTTTCTCTGTCTTACAGTGTTGTTTGAATGTTCTGAGTGTACAGTTAATTAATGGTGGATACTGTATTCTTGGGTCTTACAACGTTCCCCCTTAATTAATGAGTAAAAGCATAAAAACTTACAGGAAGTCTGGCTGTAGCATTCCAATTCTTGTCGAAGCATAGAAATCAAGTAAATTTGCCCCCATTTGATTGTTGGGTCATAGTGCAATAGTGCCTTTCGGTACGCAAATTTGCCGGACAGTAATTGGTTTGCTGTAGGTTACTTTTGGTCCGTTTTTGCAATGTCTACGTGGGGCAAGCACGTAGATGCAGTAATCATGATTTTTATGTATGTAAAATCGAGAGTTATAGTTATTATTCCAGTACGATTGTCGTCTTGGAGGTGGAGCCATTTTCTTCAACCTTACAGCTTGCCTTCTGGGTTTCCAGTTGGGTTCCCAAAGCTGTTGCTGATACTGTGAGGATACTTGCTTTCGCGAGGGATAACGTGGCTCCTGTATCCAATACTTAGGCGTGTTGTACTAAAAGTACTGTCGTGCGGGCCTTTGATATTTGAATACAGTCTTCTTTCTGAACGACTGTTGGCGCTGTTGATATGCTCGGGGAGCATGCTTTTGGGTATGCCTTACAGGTCTGAATGGCTGGTGATTCTGATGTCTAGAATATGACTATGGTGGTGGAATGGCAGCTTTTGTTGTTCGCGGTTCAACAGGTGCTTTCACAGGACTCGGGGTCTCTTTCGGTACAGGAATGGGTTCCTCACTCCTGACGAATACCGTACTAGATTTTCCTTTGTTGGAGAACAAGTTGTACCATAAGCCACGTTTATCATGAGCATATTGCTCAGTGCTTAGGATCTCTTCCATTCTATTAGAGGATTTCTCGAAAAAAATCAAGATTGTCTCTAAATCTCCTTCACGTTTCTCGAGAGATTTTACTTTGGCTTCGAGTAGAGCCAAATCATTTGTCTTGATTTCAAGATGAGACTTAGTCTCATTTAGATCGTGAGAAAGTTGATGATTGCTCTCCATGAGTTTTTCTAAATTGACTTTGCTGTTTTCGCAGTCGACAGACATATTTTCGTAATTATCCTTCAGCAAGTCGTTTTCTTCCTTCAGCTCTAGGTTAGATAGTTAGAGCTTTATGTTTTCTCTTTTTAATGCCTCATGGGCCTTTTGAATTTTATTAAATTCATTCAAACATATTTTCAAAGGTATGAGATGTATTCAACATATTAAATTCATGAGTGTTGTATATTTTATCTTTATATGAAATATATATGTATTCTGTATTCCTGGGTGTATTGTACTTCAAACTCCTCATCACAGTAATTGGTAATATAATGTGGTTCGGTATTACAGTTATATTATTTAAATCATTACATTTCAACCACCTGGTGGGTCCCAGTTGGGGGTCCACGACACTATAATAGCCTCCTAGATTGGGGTGTTACAGAGTTGGTATCAGAGCGTGGTTTTGAATACTACCCTTCCGAGTCATGTCTCATTTTGCGGAGCTACAAAGAGAATTACAGCCAATATATGAGAAATTATATGGAAAAAGTGAATCAGAATTAGCCTTCGATGAGCATCTCAAGGGAGGAAAGTTTTCAATAAACACTCCGAGAAAGTTTGGTGTGGTTCAAGAAGACGAGTCATCAGTCGTACATCTATTGAGACCCATACCAAAACCTCCTTGGTGTGTTCACTAAAAAGGGAAGTTTTTCGACGAGCCAACAACGTAAAAAAGGCGCTTGTTGTAACACCCCCAATCCACTCAGGGATATTACACGCCGTAGACTCTCTCCTCGAGGATCTACCAGGCTGATAACAAAATATAACAACTCAACCATGCCTTTAAGGCTAAAATGACTCAGTAGACCGATTTGGTCTTTCAATAAATACTTACAACTCAATTACAACTCATGCCCACGCAGGGGTCAAAATACAACCACACCCGTACAACGGGAAAAATATACTGCAGCGGAAAAGAAAATACAAATAGACCAATATGACATCAACGGATCCTCGTGTGATTAGTATCGTTCATCTTTCATCATCCTTCGTGCCGACCCTGTGCTATGCACCAAAACCTGAATGCAAAAATAGACATCCACCCCCCGAATACTCGGGGGTTAGCAAAACTCCACTGTTTTTCTAGTGCAAGAACAAAGTGCAAATACGAGTCATACAATTCACATTCCACGAATAACAATAACCAGGAATCCTCAAAAATCCAAAAGTAACGAAAAGTACTTCCCGAGGCAAGAGTTTGGGTAAAACATTCCGACTCCGAAAGACCACAATTAAGGAGAAACATTTTATGAAACAGTTTAAAATGCCATCGAGAGTTTTAATAGAAAACAATTTAGGATTATCGAATCATTCTCTTTCCAAAATCAACGAAGTCATGACCAAAGGTTTTGTTTTCGCAAATAGAAAACCAACAGCAATACACAGGGTTAAAACCCACGTCACGTGTCTTCGGCGGACATAAAATCAATACAATATAATTGCCCAAGATACGTAAACCTTGGTCACCAAAAATACAACACCAACTCGTGAATCCAGGGCTATACCATTGGATTCCCTTCGTGGCCCCGTCGGACCCTCCCAAGGTGAGCAGAATGCGTTTTCGAAATCATATACACCAGTTTTACTCGTGAATCCAGGGCTATACCATTGTACTCCCGTCGTGGCCCCGTCGAACCAACCCACAGTGAGTAAAATACATTCACTAAAACATACACACGGACTCGTGAAGTTTACTCGTGAATCCAGGGCTATACCATTGGACTCCCGCCGTGGCCCCGTCGAACCAACCCACGGTGAGTAAACACATTCACAAACATAAGCAACCGCACTCGTGAATCCAGGGCAATACCATTGGACTCCCGCCGTGGCCCCGTCGAACCAACCCACGGTGAGCGAAATACATTCACACAATTAACACGTCACAACAAGGATATTCATACAATCCACCAAAGGCAACAAACACAAAGCACGACGTAATCGTCAAATCACAACGCACCGAAATGAGATAATATATGCACACACGCGTTATCAAGTGCAACATCAACACCAAACATATCCAAAGAATTCACGTAGTCACTTACAACCCACACAATATACAAAACACACGCGTTTTGAAAGTGAGCCTTTAACGAGGCTAGCTGAATCCTTTGAAAACTCAATTCAAACAAACAAACAAATATACCAAGATGATCACCAATCATCATATCCACAAAACAAGAAATGTATGGACAAGGTACTTGCCTTGAATAACCACAACGCGGAGAATCGACCGAAGTAGGTTGGCACGAACCGACTACGAACTCACCGACTCCACCGAACGACAATCCACAACAATGAACTACGAACGAAAACAATAACAACGAAAATGAATTCCAAAGTATGACCCAAATCCGCTGAATTCAAAGACCAAATGACGAAGGTTCAAGGATTTCCCCCAAAACGGCCAAGAACACGATTCGTTCCGTCAAATTACGAAAACGGAATTCCAAGTTGAAATATGGATATACAATCCATAGAATATGTTTAACAACATCATTTAACCATAATCGATCCATCGAAAACGGATGAAAAATGAGATCGAGGACAAATCCCCCAAAAAGTCAATTCGAAGGAAATCAAGAAATATACTTCGATTCGACGAAGAACAATGGATTAAATGATGTTAAACACAAGAATACTACCAAGATTAATCATACCCATCGTGTATTAATCGACAACACGGAACGAATCGGACAAAAACGCAAAAACCCCAAATTTTCCCAAAATAGGGTTCTAGGAAATCTCACCTTGATTCGCTGGATCAAAGGAGGATATGGAGGGATTAATCGATGATATGAACTCCCAATATTCGTGGATTAGTTGCTTGACAACATGTCTCCTGGATCGCCAAGTCTCCAGCCGCGGAGAGGAAAAGATGGAAATGAAAAACGAGTGAAAATATGGCTACTCTGTCATATTTATACAGGCACGGCCTAGCGTGCGCTACACCTTCCGGACTAGCGCGCGCTAACGGGCAGCCTCGGCCGATAACCATCGTCCGGGGCCCGCAAGGCCCTGTACTGAAGACTCAATCTGCCGGCTGGATCCTGCCTGCCCGACCGCGATAGCGCGCGCTGCGCGGATGCTAGCGTGCGCTAGCCGATCTGTCCAGAACCCTCTGGACTGAACTGCCCGGCCAGGTAACGTACGCTAGCCGGCCGACAGCGTGCGCTACGCCTGTAATACCCATATATTTCGCTTTCATTTTATTCGACTCTATCGACTCGTTTGCATTCGTCGATATTTTCTGGACTTTTTCTACTCTTCACTTTTGTTGTTTGAACAAGTTGCGGTGTTGTTCCGGGTTAATCCAATTGTCGTTGTGACTTTTTCCGAATTCGGTTCCGCTCTTGTGAATTTTATATGAATTCATATCTTGTCGTTTTCACCGGATCGTATATATTGTCTTGAGTCGAGCTGTGAACTATGGGGATGCTATTCGATTTTCGTTATTCGTTATGATTCATACATGATTGATCGACTGTCATTGTCTCGATCGTTGCAATTCAATTGTTTGATGGTTCGGTTTCTGTTGATCTTGTTCCGTGATTGTTGAATGTTCAGACTCTGTCGTAATTCCCTTAAGTTCGGGAAATTAGTCTCGTTTACAATCTTCCAACCCTTGGGCGGTGGAATTCCGTATTTGTTCAGCGACTGGCTCGCGTTTTGATTGATGTACCGTTGGGTTGGTCGATCATATCGATTTTCGTTCGTTGTGTTTTATGATTGTTCGGATAATTGACTTGACCATATTATCGGTTTGATGACGCTTTTCACTTGTTGGTTTTATTATGTCTCTATGGGTGGCGTTGTGTTGATCGTCGTGGAGCGTGTTTTCACGCCGTATGTGTCTTTGCGTTTCTTGCAGCGTTTCGCCGTTGGGCGTGAGTTTTCGGTTTTTGTGTATCTCGTCGAGTTTTCTTGGTGGGGATATTGCTCCTCCCTACTTGTTTTAAGTTTCGGGACGAAACTTCTTTTAAGGAGGGTAGAATGTAATACCCGTAATTTCAATTTCCAGTAATTTCTTTTTTTGGCAAAAGTCCGTTTTGAAGACTCGCTCATGACCATTTCGTCATTACGAGAATGATTAATTCTGCACTTTTTGTCATCCGAGTTTGTTTCGGTGTCGTTTTGTTGAGTTCCGTTCTTTTTGGCGACTTTTCCGCACTTGAGTTCGATTCTTGCGAATCTCGTTGGAAACTGCTGTTTCGAGTTTCACGTAAGTCCGTTTAACTTTGTTAGACGTGTTGTGAACTTCGGTTTGGTTATTCAATCACGTATCGTGATTTTCGGACGTTTTGGTCCATTTTTGTAATTTCCCAAAGTTTAGGGTAATTACTTCCGTCGTCGAATTCCGACACTTCGGGTGGTCGGAATCGTGTGTTCTCTTAGCGCTTGGATTCGTCTTTGCGAGTACTTCGTAACCGTATCTCCGGTTTTTACTCAGGTTAGGGTTTCGAGGTCGTTCGGACCGTCGGAGTGGCCACGACCGAGACGGCTGCAACAGGTACTGGTCTGGCCGAGTTACGGCCGTAAGGTGCCGGTTATGGCCGTAAGTGATCGGCAGGCATGGCCTGACGAATGTTGGTTACGGCCTTAAGAGTCGAGAGTTACGATCGTACGGGTGCGAGCGGCTTAGGACGAATGCGATTCTGTAAGTAAGGGCTGCAGCACGGCCGTAAGTGCCGAGTTACGGCCAGTAAGGCCGCCGATTCTGGCCGTAAGTGTCCGGCGATGGCCGGCTATATAAGGCACAGGCAGCCCGTTTTTACTCATTTCTTCACTTTCCTTGCGGCTATCGGACGGGTGCGACGGGAAATTGGGTTCTTGGTCGATTCTACTCAATTCCAAGACGTTTTGGAAGATCCTTGTCAATTATATCATCATCCAATCCTTGTTTTTCGTCGGATCGAGGTAATTCTTCCGTAGAACCCTAGTTATGTAATGTTGGGGTTTTCTTCGTGATTCTTAGATTTAATTCGTGGTGGATGAATTTATTATGGTATTCTTGTTGTCTTGGCCATGATCTTCGGATTTTGTAACTCATATATCGATTTTATCACCCGGGACTTGATTTCCAATTTCTTCGAAGGAACCCTCGGATCCTTGTTGTTTTTCCGGTCGATTCGGATTCCGTTTAACGTTATTTATCCGTGGTGATGTTATTTTCGTAGCGATCGTGAGGTTGTCGAATTCTTGGTCGTTTTTGGAAGTTCGAGGGCTAGCCGATCGTGTTCGTTCATTGTTCCGTTACTCGCGGTGCCGAGGCAAGTATCTTGCCCATACTTTTCATGTTTCGTAGATGGAATCATTGATAAATGATTTTATGTGCAAATCCGAATGTTTTAATGAACTTTTAAAAGGATCGGTATGTTTTTTATAAAGGTTTTCCTTCGAAGATAACTCGTAGGCTTTGTGAACAAATGTGTTGTCTGATTTTGTGTATCATTGTCGTGTGATGGAAGATATTGAACATATTTTAGTGAATTTAGTAGATCGTAAATAGTTGCCGAAGATTGTGTATTGAGATGTGTAATTATACGGTGAAAATGTGACGTTGTGTGATATTAGTTGTTACTCCTTCGTAAGGAGGTTGGGACACTTGGTGTTGTTTGGCATTGTTATTTGCTTGTCGTTGTGTGACGTTGATTGTGAGTATATGTCGGTTAAAGTGGCCATTCTAGCGAAGTACCTAGCATTTGTATGCATATTCTAGTATTCGAATTATGGCTTTCCCTGGCGTTGTGGATGATATGTGTATGTTCACTTAGGGACGGTCTGACGAGGCCTCTAGGGATACGTTGCCGTGAGTTTTGTATCGCGAGCTATGGTTAACCACCCAGGGATGTCCGACGGGGCTCTGCGGGGTACGGTGGCCGTGAGTCTCGTACCAAGGTTAACTTTGAAATGTTTTGTTGGAGAACTGTGATCTTTGGCGCATATTTCGTCTGATTAGAATGGCAGTTCAAATGGTATCGTACTTGGCTGGAATGGTACCAATAAATGTGTTGTGTATGATACGTCTCTTGGTTGTGATAATTTGGTATGGGTACGTGAGTCCTGTGGTTGCTCTGTGCATTGTAGCTCTGTGGTATGTTGAGTGAGATTGTTGTCATGGTAATGTTTGGCACGGTGTAGTTTCCACCGGGTTATTCTTGCGAGTATGTGATGTGGATGATTTGGGTCGTGGACCCCTGTGTTGTGATTGGAATGTTATGATTGGGTCGTGGACCCTGTTATCTGCTATCGGAATTGTATGTTGAAATAAACGATTGTTGGGCTATGTCCCTAAGCATTTCGAAAGGCTTGAAAATTCTTAAACCCCAAACGTTTTCAAAAAACTCCCGAGATCGTAAAATGTTTTGTAAGTTGTAAAATGGTTATATTCTTATCTTTCGTAATCTAAATTGTTTTGATCAAGTGAATTATCTCGGGAAGTATATTCATGATTTCTATGTTCTTGGAGTATGATATGTATGGCTTGTCTTTGTATTTATACTTGCACTAGCAAAACAGTGGAGTTTTGCTAATCCCAGAGTATTCGGGGGGTGGATGTCTGTTTTGCGTCCAGGTACTTGCAGGTTGCCAGGGAGCAATTCACAAGATCGTTACGAAGGATGATGGAAGACGACGATACTAATCACATGAAGACCGGTGTTGAGTATTTGGTGATGTCTTGTTTGTCCTTCCGTTGTGTTTTTAATTTTCCCTATGTGGGAACGTTGATTTATGTTAACCCCTGCGTGGGTATGAGTTACAAGAAAGAGTAATGTATAGTTGTTGTGTATGTTGCGGCAAAAGACCAAATCAGTCTAATGGTCTGTTATTTACCCATGTCGGTATGTATTGTATTGTGGTGTTTCTGTATTTAGCCTGGTAGATCCTCATGGAGAGGGTCTACGGCGCTGTAATATTCCCGAGTGGTCTGGGGGTGTTACAGAATATGGTATCAGAGCTTAGGTTGCGGAAACCTAGGCTGTCGGGTCGAGTTTTGTGTTGTCGGGTCTTGTCTTGTCTTGTCTTGTCAGATTTTGTCTGACTGAGTCGTGTCGCGACGCGTCGTCTGAGGTGTCGGTCGTGATTAGTATCGAGGTGCAACCATCATCTTCGTGCGATCTGTGGATGTAAGTCTCCCTACTTTGTTGCGTCCCGTGTTATACGAGCTTGTGTGATTATATGTTATTATGTGGAGTTTAAATGTGCCTGGTGAATACGTACTCCATACTTGTTTGATTCTCGTATTGTACTAGAATGAAAAGTGATACCGGTGTATAAATGTGTGTATATATTGTGTGAATCGTTTTATTGAAGTAATGGCTTGGTGTGATTCCGCAAGGAAAGTTTGTCAATGTGATATTTCAAAGTTTAATTATTTTGAAGAGTCACGTAAATTTTATTTTTAAACATCCTTCAAGAAAGGAAAATTTTTGATTTCGCATGATGACCTCGAGACCGGAGTATTTTTTTTTTTTTTTAGAACTTAACTACTTATATTTTATTTTCACCTTGCCTTGCAAGTTTTCAAAATTTGATTTTAAAAACTCAAATGAGGTCTATCAAAAATTTACTCGAAACGTGGCTCTTGCTTTCGACTTTTTGATTTCATGATCATCGGTTCGGGAGTATGTAGTGATGTCTGCATTATTATTTGGTCAATAATGCTCAAAATTGTGATTAAGTTGGTGGTGTGAACGTTAAGTCGTCCTAAATGCACTTGTTGTGAGAGTCCTCATTACTGAGAGGTAGGATTTTAGTTTTTGATGTTAATTATCTTATGACGGTTGCTTGTGTGATACTGTAATTACGTGGACAGATGATGTTGAAGTGTGATGGGATTTGATGGTAATGGATCGTATTTTGATATAGTGGTAAATTATATCTGTTGTGTGTGTGTTCGAAAACGCTTTTCTGAAAATTTTATGAACTTGAACGAGTTGTGGAAAATTAAAATTCATAAAGTTTTGACAAGGTTAATTTCAAACCGAGGTACCAAAAATACTCTCAAAGTTTTATTTTGAATAATCATGCAAATCCAAAGATTTCCAAATGACACCATTTAAAAGGATACCTCGTGGATCTTCTTATCGAGTTGCTATTAGTTGTCTTATGTGATATATCAAGCCGAGTTGGGAATTTGGTACATTATTTTGCGATGTTATACCATTGTATTGAGAGAGTATCCGCTTAATATGCCGAGGGCAAAGGGCGCGGTCGTGATCACGACAGCATCATGGAGATTAGATGCGGGACCAAGAGAAGATTTTTGGGAAGGTTGCTATTCTAGCACTTCGTTCTCGTTGTTTAGGTTTCGGGGACGAAACCTCTTTTAAAGGTGATATGGTGTAATACCCATATCTTTCGCTTTCATTTTATTCGACTCTATCGACTCGTTTGCATTCGTCGATATTTTCTGGACTTTTTCTACTCTTCACTTTTGTTGTTTGAACAAGTTGCGGTGTTGTTCCGGGTTAATCCAATTGTCGTTGTGACTTTTTCCGAATTCGGTTCCGCTCTTGTGAATTTTATATGAATTCATATCTTGTCGTTTTCACCGGATCGTATATATTGTCTTGAGTCGAGCTGTGAACTATGGGGATGCTATTCGATTTTCGTTATTCGTTATGATTCATACATGATTGATCGACTGTCATTGTCTCGATCGTTGCAATTCAATTGTTTGATGGTTCGATTTACTTGATCTTGTTCCGTGATTGTTAAATGTTCGGACTCGTCGTAATTCCCTTAAGTTCGAAATTAGTCTCGTTTACAATCTTCCAACCCTTGGCGGTGGAATTAGTATTTGTTCAGCGACTGGCTCGCGTTTTGATTGATGTACCGTTGGTTTGGTCGATCATATCGATTTTCGTTCGTTGTGTTTTATGATTGTTCGTATAATTGACTTGACCATATTATCGGTTTGATGACGCTTGTCACTTTTTGGTTTTATTATGTCTCTATCGGTGGCGTTGTGTTGGTCGTCGTGGAGCGTGTTTTCACGCCGTATGTGTCTTTGCGTTTCTTGCAGCGTTTCGCCGTTGGGCGTGAGTTTTCGGTTTTTGTGTATCTCGTCGAGTTTTCTTGGTGGGGATATTGCTCCTCCCTACTTGTTTTAAGTTTCGGGACGAAACTTCTTTTAAGGAGGGTAGAATGTAATACCCGTAATTTCGATTTCCGGTAATTTCTTTTTTTCGGCAGAAGTCCGTTTTGAAGACTCGCTCATGACCGTTTCGTCATTCCGAGAATGATTAATTCTGCACTTTTTGTCATCCGAGTTCGTTTCGGTGTCGTTTTGTTGAGTTCCGTTCTTTTTGGCGACTTTTCCGCACTTGAGTTCGATTCTTGCGAATCTCGTTGGAAACTGCTGTTTCGAGTTTCACGTAAGTCCGTTTAACTTTGTTAGACGTGTTGTGAACTTCGGTTTGGTTATTCAATCACGTATCGTGATTTTCGGACGTTTTGGGCCATTTTTGTAATTTCCCAAAGTTTAGGGTAATTACTTCCGTCGTCGAATTCCGACACTTCGGGTGGTCGGAATCGTGTGTTCTCTTAGCGCTTGGATTCGTCTTTGCGAGTACTTCGTAACCGTATCTCCGGTTTTTACTCAGGTTCGGGTTTCGGGGTCGTTCGGACCGTCGGAGTGGCCACGACCGACGCGGCAGCTTGATGCGGCAGCCGAGTTACGGCCGTAAGGTGCGATTACGGCCGTAAGTGATCGGCGAGCATGGCTCGAATGCCGGTTACGGCCGTAAGAGTCGAGTTACGGCCAGACGGTGCTGCGGCTCCGGACGAATGCGATTCTGGCCGTAAGGGATCGCTGCACGGCCGTAAGTGCCGAGTTACGGCCGTAAGGCCCGCCCGATTCTGGCCGTAAGTGTCCGGATGGCCGGCTATATAAGGCCAGGCAGCCGTTTTACTCATTTCTTCACTTTTCTTGCGGCTATCGGACGGAGTGCGACGGAAATTGGGTTCTTGGTCGATTCTACTCAATTCCAAGGCGTTTTGGAAGATCCTTGTCAATTATATCATCATCGATCCTTGTTTTTGTCGGATCGAGGTAATTCTTCCGTAGAACCCTAGTTATGTAATTTTGGGGGTTTCTTCGTGATTCTTGATTTAATTCGTGGATGAATTTATTATGGTATTCTTGTTGTCTTGGCCATGATCTTCGGATTTTGTAACTCATATATCGATTTTATCACCCGGGACTTGATTTCCAATTTCTTCGAAGGAACCCTCGGATCCTTGTTGTTTTTCCGGTCGATTCGGATTCCGTTTAACGTTATTTATCCGTGGTGATGTTATTTTCGTAGCGATCGTGAGGTTGTCGAATTCTTGGTCGTTTTCGGAAGTTCGAGGGCTAGCCGATCGTGTTCGTTCGTTGTTCCGTTACTCGCGGTGCCGAGGCAAGTATCTTGCCCATACTTTTCATGTTTCGTAGATGGAATCATTGATAAATGATTTTATGTGCAAATCCGAATGTTTTAATGAACTTTTAAAAGGATCGGTATGTTTTTGATAAAGGTTTTCCTTTGAAGATAACTCGTAGGCTTTGTGAACAAATGTGTTGTCTGATTTTGTGTATCATTGTCGTGTGATGGAAGATATTGAACATATTTTAGTGAATTTAGTAGATCGTAAATAGTTGCCGAAGATTGTGTATTGAGATGTGTAATTATACGGTGAAAATGTGACGTTGTGTGATATTAGTTGTTACTCCTTCGTAAGGAGGTTGGGACACTTGGTGTTGTTTGGCATTGTTATTTGCTTGTCGTTGTGTGACGTTGATTGTGAGTATATGTCGGTTAAAGTGGCCATTCTAGCGAAGTACCTAGCATTTGTATGCATATTCTAGTATTCGAATTATGGTTTTCCGTGGCGTTGTGGATGATATGTGTATGTTCACCTAGGGACGGTCTGACGAGGCCTCTAGGGATACGTTGCCGTGAGTTTCGTATCGCGAGCTATGGTTAACCACCCAGGGATGTCCGACGGGGCTCTGCGGGGTACGGTGGCCGTGAGTCTCGTACCAAGGTTAACTTTGAAATGTTTTGTTGGAGAACTGTGATCTTTGGCGCATATTTCGTCTGATTAGAATGGCAGTTCAAATGGTATCGTACTTGGCTGGAATGGTACCAATAAATGTGTTGTGTATGATTCGTCTCTTGGTTGTGATAATTTGGTATGGGTACGTGAGTCCTGTGGTTGCTCTGTGCATTGTAGCTCTGTGGTATGTTGAGTGAGATTGTTGTCATGGTAATGTTTGGCACGGTGTAGTTTCCACCGGGTTATTCTTGCGAGTATGTGATGTGGATGATTTGGGTCGTGGACCCCTGTGTTGTGATTGGAATGTTATGATTGGGTCGTGGACCCTGTTATCTGCTATCGGAATTGTATGTTGAAATAAACGATTGTTGGGCTATGTCCCTAAGCATTTCGAAAGGCTTGAAAATTCTTAAACCCCAAACGTTTTCAAAAAACTCCCGAGATCGTAAAATGTTTTGTAAGTTGTAAAATGGTTATATTCTTATCTTTCGTAATCTAAATTGTTTTGATCAAGTGAATTATCTCGGGAAGTATATTCATGATTTCTATGTTCTTGGAGTATGATATGTATGGCTTGTCTTTGTATTTATACTTGCACTAGCAAAACAGTGGAGTTTTGCTAATCCCAGAGTATTCGGGGGGTGGATGTCTGTTTTGCGTCCAGGTACTTGCAGGTTGCCGGGGAGCAATTCACAAGATCGTTACGAAGGATGATGGAAGACGACGATACTAATCACATGAAGACCGGTGTTGAGTATTTGGTGATGTCTTGTTTGTCCTTCCGTTGTGTTTTTAATTTTCCCTATGTGGGAACGTTGATTTATGTTAACCCCTGCGTGGGTATGAGTTACGAGAAAGAGTAATGTATAGTTGTTGTGTATGTTGCGGCAAAAGACCAAATCAGTCTAATGGTCTGTTATTTACCCATGTCGGTATGTATTGTATTGTGGTGTTTCGTATTTAGCTGGTAGATCCTCATGGAGAGGGTCTACGGCTGTAATATTCCCGAGTGGTGCAGGGTGTTACGGAATATGGTATCGAGCTTAGGTTGCGGAAACCTAGGTGTCGGGTCGAGTTTTGTGTTGTCGGGTCTTGTCTTGTCTTGTCTTGTCGATTTTGTCCGATCGAGTCGTGTCGCGACGCGTCGTCTGAGGTGTCGGTCGTGATTAGTATCGAGGTGCAACCATCATCTTCGTGCGATCTGTGGATGTAAGTCTCCCTACTTTGTTGCGTCCCGTGTTATACGAGCTTGTGTGATTATATGTTATTATGTGGAGTTTAAATGTGCCTGGTGAATACGTACTCCATACTTGTTTGATTCTCGTATTGTACTAGAATGAAAAGTGATACCGGTGTATAAATGTGTGTATATATTGTGTGAATCGTTTTATTGAAGTAATGGCTTGGTGTGATTCCGCAAGGAAAGTTTGTCAATGTGATATTTCAAAGTTTAATTATTTTGAAGAGTCACGTAAATTTTATTTTTAAACATCCTTCAAGAAAGGAAAATTTTTGATTTCGCATGATGACCTCGAGACCGGAGTATTTTTTTTTTTTTTAGAACTTAACTACTTATATTTTATTTTCACCTTGCCTTGCAAGTTTTCAAAATTTGATTTTAAAAACTCAAATGAGGTCTATCAAAAATTTACTCGAAACGTGGCTCTTGCTTTCGACTTTTTGATTTCATGATCATCGGTTCGGGAGTATGTAGTGATGTCTGCATTATTATTTGGTCAATAATGCTCAAAATTGTGATTAAGTTGGTGGTGTGAACGTTAAGTCGTCCTAAATGCACTTGTTGTGAGAGTCCTCATTACTGAGAGGTAGGATTTTAGTTTTTGATGTTAATTATCTTATGACGGTTGCTTGTGTGATACTGTAATTACGTGGACAGATGATGTTGAAGTGTGATGGGATTTGATGGTAATGGATCGTATTTTGATATAGTGGTAAATTATATACATTGTGTGTGTGTTCGAAAACGCTTTTCTGAAAATTTTATGAACTTGAACGAGTTGTGGAAAATTAAAATTCATAAAGTTTTGACAAGGTTAATTTCAAACCGAGGTACCAAAAATACTCTCAAAGTTTTATTTTGAATAATCATGCAAATCCAAAGATTTCCAAATGACACCATTTAAAAGGATACCTCGTGGATCTTCTTATCGAGTTGCTATTAGTTGTCTTATGTGATATATCAAGCCGAGTTGGGAATTTGGTACATTATTTTGCGATGTTATACCATTGTATTGAGAGAGTATCCGCTTAATATGCCGAGGGCAAAGGCGCGGTCGTGATCACGACAGCAAATCATGGAGATTAGATGCGGGACCAAGAGAAGATGTTTGGGAAGGTTGCTATTCTAGCACTTCGTTCTCGTTGTTTAGGTTTCGGGGACGAAACCTCTTTTAAAGGTGATATGGTGTAATACCCATATCTTTCGCTTTCATTTTATTCGACTCTATCGACTCGTTTGCATTCGTCGATATTTTCTGGACTTTTTCTACTCTTCACTTTTGTTGTTTGAACAAGTTGCGGTGTTGTTCCGGGTTAATCCAATTGTCGTTGTGACTTTTTCCGAATTCGGTTCCGCTCTTGTGAATTTTATATGAATTCATATCTTGTCGTTTTCACCGGATCGTATATATTGTCTTGAGTCGAGCTGTGAACTATGGGGATGCTATTCGATTTTCGTTATTCGTTATGATTCATACATGATTGATCGACTGTCATTGTCTCGATCGTTGCAATTCAATTGTTTGATGGTTCGATTTCTGTTGATCTTGTTCCGTGATTGTTAAATGTTCAGACTCCGTCGTAATTCCCTTAAGTTCGGGAAATTAGTCTCGTTTACAATCTTCCAACCCTTGGGCGGTGGAATTCCGTATTTGTTCAGCGACTGGCTCGCGTTTTGATTGATGTACCGTTGGTTTGGTCGATCATATCGATTTTCGTTCGTTGTGTTTTATGATTGTTCGGATAATTGACTTGACCATATTATCGGTTTGATGACGCTTGTCACTTTTTGGTTTTATTATGTCTCTATCGGTGGCGTTGTGTTGGTCGTCGTGGAGCGTGTTTTCACGCCGTATGTGTCTTTGCGTTTCTTGCAGCGTTTCGCCGTTGGGCGTGAGTTTTCGGTTTTTGTGTATCTCGTCGAGTTTTCTTGGTGGGGATATTGCTCCTCCCTACTTGTTTTAAGTTTCGGGACGAAACTTCTTTTAAGGAGGGTAGAATGTAATACCCGTAATTTCGATTTCCGGTAATTTCTTTTTTTCGGCAAAAGTCCGTTTTGAAGACTCGCTCATGACCGTTTCGTCATTCCGAGAATGATTAATTCTGCACTTTTTGTCATCCGAGTTCGTTTCGGTGTCGTTTTGTTGAGTTCCGTTCTTTTTGGCGACTTTTCCGCACTTGAGTTCGATTCTTGCGAATCTCGTTGGAAACTGCTGTTTCGAGTTTCACGTAAGTCCGTTTAACTTTGTTAGACGTGTTGTGAACTTCGGTTTGGTTATTCAATCACGTATCGTGATTTTCGGACGTTTTGGGCCATTTTTGTAATTTCCCAAAGTTTAGGGTAATTACTTCCGTCGTCGAATTCCGACACTTCGGGTGGTCGGAATCGTGTGTTCTCTTAGCGCTTGGATTCGTCTTTGCGAGTACTTCGTAACCGTATCTCCGGTTTTTACTCAGGTTCGGGTTTCGGGGTCGTTCGGACCGTCGGAGTGGCCACGACCGAGACGGCCGCAGCAGTGCAGCGGAGTTACGGCCGTAAGGTGCGATTACGGCCGTAAGTGATCGGCGAGCATGGCACGACGAATGCGGTTACGGCCGTAAGAGTCGAGAGTTACGGCCGACGGGTGCAGTGCTTCCGGACGAATGCGATTACGGCCGTAAGGGGCTAGATGCACGGCCGTAAGTGCCGAGTTACGGCCGTAAGGCCCGCGATTACGGCCGTAAGTGTCCGCGGTGACGGCTATATAAGGCACAGGCAGCCCGTTTTTACTCATTTCTTCACTTTTCTTGCGGCTATCGGACGGGTGCGACGGGAAATTGGGTTCTTGGTCGATTCTACTCAATTCCAAGACGTTTTGGAAGATCCTTGTCAATTATATCATCATCCAATCCTTGTTTTTTGTCGTATCGAGGTAATTCTTCCGTAGAACCCTAGTTATGTAATTTTGGGGGTTTCTTCGTGATTCTTCGATTTAATTCGTGGTGGATGAATTTATTATGGTATTCTTGTTGTCTTGGCCATGATCTTCGGATTTTGTAACTCATATATCGATTTTATCACCCGGGACTTGATTTCCAATTTCTTCGAAGGAACCCTCGGATCCTTGTTGTTTTTCCGGTCGATTCGGATTCCATTTAACGTTATTTATCCGTGGTGATGTTATTTTCGTAGCGATCGTGAGGTTGTCGAATTCTTGGTCGTTTTCGGAAGTTCGAGGGCTAGCCGATCGTGTTCGTTCGTTGTTCCGTTACTCGCGGTGCCGAGGCAAGTATCTTGCCCATACTTTTCATGTTTCGTAGATGGAATCATTGATAAATGATTTTATGTGCAAATCCGAATGTTTTAATGAACTTTTAAAAGGATCGGTATGTTTTTGATAAAGGTTTTCCTTTGAAGATAACTCGTAGGCTTTGTGAACAAATGTGTTGTCTGATTTTGTGTATCATTGTCGTGTGATGGAAGATATTGAACATATTTTAGTGAATTTAGTAGATCGTAAATAGTTGCCGAAGATTGTGTATTGAGATGTGTAATTATACGGTGAAAATGTGACGTTGTGTGATATTAGTTGTTACTCCTTCGTAAGGAGGTTGGGACACTTGGTGTTGTTTGGCATTGTTATTTGCTTGTCGTTGTGTGACGTTGATTGTGAGTATATGTCGGTTAAAGTGGCCATTCTAGCGAAGTACCTAGCATTTGTATGCATATTCTAGTATTCGAATTATGGTTTTCCGTGGCGTTGTGGATGATATGTGTATGTTCACCTAGGGACGGTCTGACGAGGCCTCTAGGGATACGTTGCCGTGAGTTTCGTATCGCGAGCTATGGTTAACCACCCAGGGATGTCCGACGGGGCTCTGCGGGGTACGGTGGCCGTGAGTCTCGTACCAAGGTTAACTTTGAAATGTTTTGTTGGAGAACTGTGATCTTTGGCGCATATTTCGTCTGATTAGAATGGCAGTTCAAATGGTATCGTACTTGGCTGGAATGGTACCAATAAATGTGTTGTGTATGATTCGTCTCTTGGTTGTGATAATTTGGTATGGGTACGTGAGTCCTGTGGTTGCTCTGTGCATTGTAGCTCTGTGGTATGTTGAGTGAGATTGTTGTCATGGTAATGTTTGGCACGGTGTAGTTTCCACCGGGTTATTCTTGCAGTATGTGATGTGGATGATTTGGGTCGTGGACCCCTGTGTTGTGATTGGAATGTTATGATTGGGTCGTGGACCCTGTTATCTGCTATCGGAATTGTATGTTGAAATAAACGATTGTTGGGCTATGTCCCTAAGCATTTCGAAAGGCTTGAAAATTCTTAAACCCCAAACGTTTTCAAAAAACTCCCGAGATCGTAAAATGTTTTGTAAGTTGTAAAATGGTTATATTCTTATCTTTCGTAATCTAAATTGTTTTGATCAAGTGAATTATCTCGGGAATTATATTCATGATTTCTATGTTCTTGGAGTATGATATGTATGGCTTGTCTTTGTATTTATACTTGCACTAGCAAAACAGTGGAGTTTTGCTAATCCCAGAGTATTCGGGGGGTGGATGTCTGTTTTGCGTCCAGGTACTTGCAGGTTGCCGGGGAGCAATTCACAAGATCGTTACGAAGGATGATGGAAGACGACGATACTAATCACATGAAGACCGGTGTTGAGTATTTGGTGATGTCTTGTTTGTCCTTCCGTTGTGTTTTTAATTTTCCCTATGTGGGAACGTTGATTTATGTTAACCCCTGCGTGGGTATGAGTTACGAGAAAGAGTAATGTATAGTTGTTGTGTATGTTGCGGCAAAAGACCAAATCAGTCTAATGGTCTGTTATTTACCCATGTCGGTATGTATTGTATTGTGGTGTTTCTGTATTTAGCCTGATAGATCCTCATGGAGAGGGTCTACGGCGCTGTAATATTCCCGAGTGGTCTGGGGGTGTTACAGAATATGGTATCAGAGCTTAGGTTGCGGAAACCTAGGCTGTCGGGTCGAGTTTTGTGTTGTCGGGTCTTGTCTTGTCTTGTCTTGTCAGATTTTGTCTGACTGAGTCGTGTCGCGACGCGTCGTCTGAGGTGTCGGTCGTGATTAGTATCGAGGTGCAACCATCATCTTCGTGCGATCTGTGGATGTAAGTCTCCCTACTTTGTTGCGTCCCGTGTTATACGAGCTTGTGTGATTATATGTTATTATGTGGAGTTTAAATGTGCCTGGTGAATACGTACTCCATACTTGTTTGATTCTCGTATTGTACTAGAATGAAAAGTGATACCGGTGTATAAATGTGTGTATATATTGTGTGAATCGTTTTATTGAAGTAATGGCTTGGTGTGATTCCGCAAGGAAAGTTTGTCAATGTGATATTTCAAAGTTTAATTATTTTGAAGAGTCACGTAAATTTTATTTTTAAACATCCTTCAAGAAAGGAAAATTTTTGATTTCGCATGATGACCTCGAGACCGGAGTATTTTTTTTTTTAGAACTTAACTACTTATATTTTATTTTCACCTTGCCTTGCAAGTTTTCAAAATTTGATTTTAAAAACTCAAATGAGGTCTACCAAAAATTTACTCGAAACGTGGCTCTTGCTTTCGACTTTTTGATTTCATGATCATCGGTTCGGGAGTATGTAGTGATGTCTGCATTATTATTTGGTCAATAATGCTCAAAATTGTGATTAAGTTGGTGGTGTGAACGTTAAGTCGTCCTAAATGCACTTGTTGTGAGAGTCCTCATTACTGAGAGGTAGGATTTTAGTTTTTGATGTTAATTATCTTATGACGGTTGCTTGTGTGATACTGTAATTACGTGGACAGATGATGTTGAAGTGTGATGGGATTTGATGGTAATGGATCGTATTTTGATATAGTGGTAAATTATATCTGTTGTGTGTGTGTTCGAAAACGCTTTTCTGAAAATTTTATGAACTTGAACGAGTTGTGGAAAATTAAAATTCATAAAGTTTTGACAAGGTTAATTTCAAACCGAGGTACCAAAAATACTCTCAAAGTTTTATTTTGAATAATCATGCAAATCCAAAGATTTCCAAATGACACCATTTAAAAGGATACCTCGTGGATCTTCTTATCGAGTTGCTATTAGTTGTCTTATGTGATATATCAAGCCGAGTTGGGAATTTGGTACATTATTTTGCGATGTTATACCATTGTATTGAGAGAGTATCCGCTTAATATGCCGAGGGGCAAAGGGCGCGGTCGTGATCACGGTACAGGCAGTCATGGAGATTAGATGCGGGACCAAGAGAAGATTTTTGGGAAGGTTGCTATTCTAGCACTTCGTTCTCGTTGTTTAGGTTTCGGGGACGAAACCTCTTTTAAAGGTGATATGGTGTAATACCCATATCTTTCGCTTTCATTTTATTCGACTCTATCGACTCGTTTGCATTCGTCGATATTTTCTGGACTTTTTCTACTCTTCACTTTTGTTGTTTGAACAAGTTGCGGTGTTGTTCCGGGTTAATCCAATTGTCGTTGTGACTTTTTCCGAATTCGGTTCCGCTCTTGTGAATTTTATATGAATTCATATCTTGTCGTTTTCACCGGATCGTATATATTGTCTTGAGTCGAGCTGTGAACTATGGGGATGCTATTCGATTTTCGTTATTCGTTATGATTCATACATGATTGATCGACTGTCATTGTCTCGATCGTTGCAATTCAATTGTTTGATGGTTCGATTTCTGTTGATCTTGTTCCGTGATTGTTAAATGTTCAGACTCCGTCGTAATTCCCTTAAGTTCGGGAAATTAGTCTCGTTTACAATCTTCCAACCCTTGGTCGGTGGAATTCCGTATTTGTTCAGCGACTGGCTCGCGTTTTGATTGATGTACCGTTGGTTTGGTCGATCATATCGATTTTCGTTCGTTGTGTTTTATGATTGTTCGGATAATTGACTTGACCATATTATCGGTTTGATGACGCTTGTCACTTTTTGGTTTTATTATGTCTCTATCGGTGGCGTTGTGTTGGTCGTCGTGGAGCGTGTTTTCACGCCGTATGTGTCTTTGCGTTTCTTGCAGCGTTTCGCCGTTGGGCGTGAGTTTTCGGTTTTTGTGTATCTCGTCGAGTTTTCTTGGTGGGGATATTGCTCCTCCCTACTTGTTTTAAGTTTCGGGACGAAACTTCTTTTAAGGAGGGTAGAATGTAATACCCGTAATTTCGATTTCCGGTAATTTCTTTTTTTCGGCAAAAGTCCGTTTTGAAGACTCTCATGACCGTTTCGTCATTCCGAGAATGATTAATTCTGCACTTTTTGTCATCCGAGTTCGTTTCGGTGTCGTTTTGTTGAGTTCCGTTCTTTTTGGCGACTTTTCCGCACTTGAGTTCGATTCTTGCGAATCTCGTTGGAAACTGCTGTTTCGAGTTTCACGTAAGTCCGTTTAACTTTGTTAGACGTGTTGTGAACTTCGGTTTGGTTATTCAATCACGTATCGTGATTTTCGGACGTTTTGGGCCATTTTTGTAATTTCCCAAAGTTTAGGGTAATTACTTCCGTCGTCGAATTCCGACACTTCGGGTGGTCGGAATCGTGTGTTCTCTTAGCGCTTGGATTCGTCTTTGCGAGTACTTCGTAACCGTATCTCCGGTTTTTACTCAGGTTCGGGTTTCGGGGTCGTTCGGACCGTCGGAGTGGCCACGCCAGAGGCGGCGCGGCCGAGTACTGGTCTGGCCGAGTTACGGCCGTAAGGTGCCGGTTACGGCCGTAAGTGATCGGCAGGCATGGCCTGACGAATGCCGGTTACGGCCGTAAGAGTCGAGAGTTACGGCCGTACGGGTGCCAGGCAGCTTCCGGACGAATGCCGGTTACGGCCGTAAGGGCCTGCCGGGTACGGCCGTAAGTGCCGAGTTACGGCCGTAAGTGTCCGGCAGTGACCGGCTATATAAGGCCTGGGCAGCCCGTTTTTACTCATTTCTTCACTTTTCTTGCGGCTATCGGACGGGTGCGACGGGAAATTGGGTTCTTGGTCGATTCTACTCAATTCCAAGACGTTTTGGAAGATCCTTGTCAATTATATCATCATCCAATCCTTGTTTTTTGTCGGATCGAGGTAATTCTTCCGTAGAACCCTAGTTATGTAATTTTGGGGGTTTCTTCGTGATTCTTCGATTTAATTCGTGGTGGATGAATTTATTATGGTATTCTTGTTGTCTTGGCCATGATCTTCGGATTTTGTAACTCATATATCGATTTTATCACCCGGGACTTGATTTCCAATTTCTTCGAAGGAACCCTCGGATCCTTGTTGTTTTTCCGGTCGATTCGGATTCCGTTTAACGTTATTTATCCGTGGTGATGTTATTTTCGTAGCGATCGTGAGGTTGTCGAATTCTTGGTCGTTTTCGGAAGTTCGAGGGCTAGCCGATCGTGTTCGTTCGTTGTTCCGTTACTCGCGGTGCCGAGGCAAGTATCTTGCCCATACTTTTCATGTTTCGTAGATGGAATCATTGATAAATGATTTTATGTGCAAATCCGAATGTTTTAATGAACTTTTAAAAGGATCGGTATGTTTTTGATAAAGGTTTTCCTTTGAAGATAACTCGTAGGCTTTGTGAACAAATGTGTTGTCTGATTTTGTGTATCATTGTCGTGTGATGGAAGATATTGAACATATTTTAGTGAATTTAGTAGATCGTAAATAGTTGCCGAAGATTGTGTATTGAGATGTGTAATTATACGGTGAAAATGTGACGTTGTGTGATATTAGTTGTTACTCCTTCGTAAGGAGGTTGGGACACTTGGTGTTGTTTGGCATTGTTATTTGCTTGTCGTTGTGTGACATTGATTGTGAGTATATGTCGGTTAAAGTGGCCATTCTAGCGAAGTACCTAGCATTTGTATGCATATTCTAGTATTCGAATTATGGCTTTCCGTGGCGTTGTGGATGATATGTGTATGTTCATTTAGGGACGATCTGACGAGGCCTCTAGGGATACGTTGCCGTGAGTTTCGTATCGCGAATTATGGTTAACCACCCAGGGATGTTCGACGGGGCTCTGCGGGGTACGGTGTCCGACGGGCCTCTGCCGGATCTGCTGCCGCCGCGATAGCGCGCTGGCTGCTGGATGCTAGCGTGCGCTTGATCATCCCGAACCCTCTGGGTGAATCTGCGGCCAGTAACGTCGCTAGCGGCCGACAGCGTGCGCTACGCCTGCCGACTAGCACGCGCTACGCTCGGCGTAGCGTGCGCTACCTGCCGATCTAACCGATTCGAACCCCGGGACTCCACTGTCCGGACCGATAAGCGTCGTTAGGCTGCGTGGCGTCGCTACACTGCCGGTTAGCGCGTGCGATCTTCCGGCCGTGGCGTGCGCTTCGCCGGTTCCTCCACTTTGTCCGGTGCCGCAATCATCCGGCGATCCGCAACCGTCCGATGCGACCACACAGGCTCGACGACCCGATTTTCCGAAAACGTACGAAACGAACACGACGAATAGTTCGCGGACAACATCAACGACCCGAAATGAAAACATAATACCATAATTAGTCATACGCGACCAAAAAACGGGTCGAGACAACAATTACAGATACGGATACCCGTAACTTTCAAGAAATTACAAAATGGCCCAAAACGCCCGGAAATCACGATACGTGATCGAATAACCAAACAGAAGTTCACAACACGTCTAACAAAGTTAAACGGACTTACGGGAAACTCGAAACAGCAGTTTCGAACGAGATTCGCAAGAATCGAACTCAAGTGTGGAAAAGTCGCCAAAAAGTACGGAACTCAACAAAACGACACCGAAACGAACTCGGATGACAAAAAGTGCAGAATTAATCATTCTCAGAATGACGAAACGGTCATGAGCGAGTCGTCAAAACGGACTTCCGCTGAAAAAAAGAAATTACCGGAAATCGAAAATTGCGGATATTACATTCTACCCTCCTTAAAAGAAGTTTCGTCCCGAAACTTAAAACAAGTCGGGAGAAGCAATATCCCGCCAGGAAAACTCAACGAGATACGCAATAAACGCGTAACTAATGCCCAACGGCGAAACATTACAAACAACGCAACGGAATATACGGTGTGAAAACACGCTCCACGACGACCAACACAACGTCGCCGTTAGGGATATAATAAAACCAACAAGTGACAAGCGTCATCAAATGGATAATACAATCCAGTAAATTATCCGAACAATCACAAAACACAATGAACGAAAATCAATACGATTTACCAACCCAACGGTACATCAATCAAAACGCGAGCCAATCGCTGAACAAATACGGAATTCCACCGCCCAAGGGTTGGAAGATCGAAAACGAGACTAATTTCCCAAACTTAAGGGAATTAGGAAGGAGCCTGAATGCTCAACAATCACGAAATGAGAACAAAAACCGAACAAGCAAACGATCGAGACAACAAAGATCGAACAATCATGTCCGAAACACGAAGGATAATAAAATTCAAACAATAACTCCCAGGATGATCTGGTGAGAACTACAAGACATGCATTCCCATAAGATCCACAGGAAAGGAAATAGCGATTGAAAAGTCACAGCGACAAACGAGTTATTCCAAAACAATACCACACTCGTTCGATCAACAAAAGCAAGGGGCAGGATAAGCTCAGAAATGTCAACGAACATAATGAGTCGACAGAGTCGAAAGCACAAGAGTTCCAAATCCGATCCACTTCGAATAAAAGAACTAATAGAACCAGATGATGTCGCTCCCGAACAAGGTTCACAAGAATCGAATTGAACCCGAAAAAGTCACATCGATAACCAAATCGACCCACAACAAGATCACAGCTCGTTCGGACGATGAAACCGAAATATAGAACAAGTTCATAAAGTATCAACGAACATGAGCGAATCGATAGACTGGAGAAAGAGAAAATACAGAAGTCAAAATAGTACGGGTATTACCTCCGACCTCGTCCATGAAATTCACAAAAATAGGAGCAAGGTAACAAGACATTAAACAACTGACACATAACGGAACGATCACCGATGCACACGGTCATACCAAACCAAGCTCTAACAGATCGCACATGCGCGACAATGCAGAAATCACCACGAGGCGACAACATTCAACACCAACATCCCGCCTCTCACAGGGGGCTAACACAACAAATGTGTGGAAACGACTCAACGCTCACACCGCCAATTCGATCATACTCAGGAGCAAACATCATAATGACAATGCGACATCACACATACATACCCATCCCTCAAATGGGAATGGATATGTTTTAAAGACGAAAACCTCATTTTGAAAATAATTTAGAAGAACACCGGTTGATCTTGAGTATCACCTTTCAAAAAGTACAAACGTGAAACATCGTTATCGAGACTTTGGAGAACCATTTCGCATTTGATAAAAATGAGGACACTTTCTATTAGTGAAAACTTTCAAAATATCCGACCCTCGGGTCTAAATAAAAGTGTTTCTAAAACATTGAAAATATCTCAAAGCATTTTGGTCCTCGAGGTAGAAAATTTTTGAAGTATATTGTGGCACCTTGGATGTACCACAAAAAAAAAATAACTCATTTGAAAGTATGTCTCGAAATTTATTTTTCTAAGATACTCAAGGTTTTCAAAAATCCAATAGGCCAGAATGCCCAAAACTCACACATATCGGCGTTCACTAAAACAACTCCTAGTACACGCATCAAAATGTTTAAAATCAAGACAATACATGTCTTTAAACGGAAATAAACGATAAAATACCAGAGTCGAAGACTGCCTAGGATTCAGAACAAAACCACTGACCCCATTCGAAGTCTCTAAGGACCCTCCCGCACCGACTAGTGAACAAGTCGTACGTGTATAAGCACTAAGCTTCCACAAGAGAACTTGTAATATGTGCAAATCGATTCGAAAATCATCAGCAACGGACAAAAACAACAATAAAAAGACATCACAAGCGATGACACTCCTCGTATAAATCAAATACGAGAGTCGACTAAATACATATCCTGAAATCAAAATCCACATAAGGATTCCACCACTTAACAAATAATCATAAAAATAGCTCGTGTCACACGAGGCACAACACAAAGAAGGGAGACTTACTTCCACAGGTCGCACGAAGATGATGATCGCCCCACGATACTAATCACGACCAACAAACTCAAACGATGCGTCGCGACACGACTTAATCAGATAAAATCCGACGAAACAAGACTCAAACAACACGACTTGACCCGACAGCCTAGGTTTCCTCAACCTAAGCTCCGATACCATTTATGTAACACCCCTAATCCACTCAGGGATATTACACGCCGTAGACCCTCTCCTCGAGGATCTACCAGGCTGATAACAAAATATAACAACTCAACCATGCCTTTAAGGCTAAAATGACTCAGTAGACCGATTTGGTCTTTCAATAAATACTTACAACTCAATTACAACTCATGCCCACGCAGGGGTCAAAATACAACCACACCCGTACAACGGGAAAAATATACTGCAGCGGAAAAGAAAATACAACTAGACCAATATGACATCAACGGATCCTCGTGTGATTAGTATCGTTCATCTTTCATCATCCTTCGTGCCGACCCTGTGCTATGCTCCAAAACCTGAATGCAAAAATAGACATCCACCCCCCGAATACTCGGGGGTTAGCAAAACTCCACTGTTTTGCTAGTGCAAGAACAAAGTGCAAATACGAGTCATACAATTCACATTCCACGAATAACAATAACCAGGAATCCTCAAAAATCCAAAAGTAATGAAAAGTACTTCCCGAGGCAAGAGTTTGGGTAAAACATTCCGACTCCGAAAGACCACAATTAAGGGGAAACAATTTATGAAACAGTTTAAAATGCCATCGAGAGTTTTAATAGAAAACAATTTAGGATTATCGAATCATTCTCTTTCCAAAATCAACAGGGGTCACAGCCCAAAGGTTTTGTTTTCGAAAATAGAAAACCAACAGCAATACACAGGGTTAAAACCCACGTCACGTGTCTTCGGCGGACATAAAATCAATACAATATAATCGCCCAAGATACGTAAACCTTGGTCACCAAAAATACAACACCAACTCGTGAATCCAGGGCTATACCATTGGATTCCCTTCGTGGCCCCGTCGGACCCTCCCAAGGTGAGCAGAATGCGTTTTCGAAATCATATACACCAACTCGTGAAGTTTTACTCGTGAATCCAGGGCTATACCATTGGACTCCCGTGGTGGCCCCATCGAACCAACCCACAGTGAGTAAAATACATTCACTAAAACATACACACGGACTCGTGAAGTTTTACTCGTGAATCCAGGGCTATACCATTGGACTCCCGCCGTGGCCCCGTCGAACCAACCCACGGTGAGTAAACACATTCACAAACATAAGCAACCGCACTCGTGAATCCAGGGCTATACCATTGGACTCCCGCCGTGGCCCCGTCGAACCAACCCACGATGAGCGAAATACATTCACACAATTAACACGTCACAACAAGGATATTCATACAATCCACCAAAGGCAACAAACACAAAGCACGACGTAATCGTCAAATCACAACGCACCGAAATGAGATAATATATGCACACACGCGTTATCAAGCGCAACATCAACACCAAACATATCCAAAGAATTCACGTAGTCACTTACAACCCACACAATATACAAAACACACGCGTTTTGAAAGTGAGCCTTTAACGAGGCTAGCCGAATCCTTTGAAAACTCAATTCAAACAAACAAACAAACATACCAAGATGATCACCAATCATCATATTCATAACACACATTTTTACACATATTTTTATAAGGTTTTTCCGGATTTTAAGATCCTAAAATGTGTAGAATTGTGTCGTTTGTACTCATATTGTGCTTGTTGGACTCGATCACGCTTGGGTATATTTTATTTGAATTTATAGGTGTTTTAAGGACATCATCAAGCAAGACCGAAGTCTCAATCCCCAAATACATATCAAGCAATGCAGAAACGAGAGAACGAGGCCTAAAACGATGAAGATTGAAGCACTACCTGTCGTATTTTCTAATCTCGAGATTCATTACTTCGAATAAGGATGTGTTATATATATATATATGGATTCCTCATGAAATCAGCTTCGCAACGGTATATCATACGCTAAATTCCGAGGTGTATTGAGGGAGATATGGCTTCTAGACCACGACTTCACAGTTCGTAAAGTTTTGCATTTTACGGGACGGTATGACACGGGCGTGTCAAATGACACGACAAGTCTGTGTCGGCAAGTTTTATCATTTTCTTGGACATTATGACACGGACAGTGTCATTTGACACGAGCCGTGTCACTTTTCGGTGGAAAAATCACTTTTTGACATTTTTGAAGATTTGAACATGAAAAAGTGGTTTTTTAAGCTTCATAAAAAGAGGTATTGGGGAAGACTTGAGGGATATGCTGAAGATTGGAGAGAGATAAACACAAGATTTGAGAGTTTTTCATCCAAAAAAAAGGAGATTTGAAGGAAATTCTTGAAGAACACTTCAAGAACATTTGAAGGCTTCAACCGGGATAAATCAAGAAACCTTCCGAGTTTTATCTTCTTCCTATCTTTTATTCATTTTGTTGTTTTATTTAGCATGAACATGATGAACATGATGATTATTAATCTTTCTTTCATTACCATGTCCGGCTAAACTCGTTAGATTCCGGGCATGGGAGTACGTTGATTTGCTATAGTTTTGAGGGATTGATGATTATATATATCTAGTGTGATTTCTTTATCAAATACTTGGTTTTTATTCATGTTTAGACACTTGATCAATGTTTTTATATGTTTAACTTAATTGCTCATAATTCGAGAGAAGAGGGCATTAATATGTTTGAGTATTTGACGTAGTAAATTACGAGATTGAGAAATCGGTGATAAGCTATGATGATGTTTAAATCTTATGAACATTTTGGAGTTAGATAATTTATAGTAAACGGAGACGTTGTTATAGGTTGTTTAATCTACGTTTTAATGCATCTCGAGAGGGACTTTAGAATATTATTGTGATTATCATTTTGGAAACACACTTAGAACTTTTGGAACCAATCCCGACAAAACTTAGTGATCAACGGAAACCGAGCCTTGGAATCTTTCTTTCTAAACTCTTGCAATTCTCCTTAATTCGGATATTTTCTTTTATTGTCATCATTTTATTTTATTTCGTTAACCATCCATTCAACTTTCGATCGTCTAGATAAAACCGGAATTATTATAATCTAGTACTCAACGCAATAGGAATATTTAGTCTCTGTGGAATACGACCTTGCTCGCCGCTTTCTACATTTACTCCGTACACTTGCGGATTGTTTAAAAATATAGCGAACAAGTTTTTGGCGCCGTTGTTGGGACTAATTTATTTTTGTTTGTATTGATATTACGATAAGTGTTTCCGGTCTTACTTTAGACATATTTTTCTGTTTTATTTTATTTTGTTACTTAGTATTGTTTTTGGGTGTGTTATAGGAAGTACATGAACACCCGCTCCTCTCGAGAACCTTTGGAAAACTTTATTCCCGAAGTAGAGGCATTTGCTCGAAGAACAAGTGTTGCTACACGGAAATTACGAAGGGATCTATCGTGAAATGGAAAGAGCGGGAGACGTAATTGCCGACATGGGCAATGATAATGCAATAACCCACAATCCAAACAATGAAGGCGTACGGGTGAGCGGCCCGATCCGAATTCAATCGATTCGGGACGGATTTGGCGAGGCTTGACCAAAATTATGGGGAATTTCTCATATTCCTATCAACGCCCTCAATTTTGAGTTGAAACCTTCATTAATATCGATGGTTCAACAAAATCGGTTTGGGGATTTGCCACGAAGATCCGCACGCCCATTTATTCCACTTTATTCAAATTTGTGATACCATTAAAATGAATGGGGTGCCAAACGATGCAATAAGATTGAAGCTATTTCCGTTCTCCTTGAGAGAAAAGGCTCGTAGTTGGCTTGGAACTCTTGCTTCGGGGAGCATAAGTACATGGAACGAGTTGGGCGAAAAGTTTCTTTTCAAATTCTTCCCGCCCAACAAGACTATGAGATTGAAGAGCGAAATAATGCAATTCCGACAAATGGATTCAGAGATGTTATATGAGGCGTGGGAACGCTTCAAGGATTTGTTAAGACGATGTCCTCTTCATGGGTTTCCGGAAGACCAACAAATGTGTTTCTTTTATAATGGGTTGGCCGGAGAGACGAAATCTTGTTGACGCTTCGGCCGGAGGAGCTTTGCTAGCTAAAAGTGCAGAGGAAGCATATGAATTGATCGAGGAGATGGCCATGAATAGCTATCAATGGCCTACCGAGAGGAGTAATATTCGTAGAGTGGCTGAAATTTCAGACTCGGATCCTATAAAGGCTTTAACTGCACAAATGTCGATTTTGACCAACCATTTGGGAATTCTAACGAAGAGTGCAAATGAAAAAATAAATCCAAAAGGAAGTGCACCACCACCGGACCCGTTGGAGGAAGCTCATTATATCAATAACCATAATTTCAATAACTATCGAAATAATCCTCATCCGGGGTTTTATCATCCTTCAAATAAGAATCACGAGAATCTTAGCTACGGGAATTCGAGAAATGTGTTGAAACCACCGACGGGATTTAAAGTGTCGAATGGTGAGGTGATAGAAGAGTCCAAGCCAAATTCTAATCTAGAGAATATTTTGGCTACTTTTATGATGGAAACAAAAAGTCGGTTTACCCGAGATGAAGAAAAGCTTGATCAGATTGAAAATCATGTCACTCAATTAGCAACCACCGTTGGAGCTCAAATGAGAAACTTAGAAACGCAAATCGGTCAATTGGCTAAGATTGTGGGGAGCCAATATCAAAAGGGCGATGTCCAAGCAACACCGAAGAAAATCCAAAAGCACAATGCAATGCCATTTTTTCGTGCGCCATGAATGAAGTGATATCGGAATCGGAGAATGAAGACGAAGATGCAATCGTGTTGTCTAATAATGCTGATGAGGAGAAAGATCGATCCGAAATTGAACATATCGAGGAGAAGAAAAATTTTGAGGTTTTCGTGCAAGACATGGCATCAAAGAAAAAAGAATTGGAGCGCCTACCGACTAAGCTTAAGGATCCAGGGAGTTTTTCAATTCCTTGCTCTATTTTGGGTTGTTCATTAAATGATGTATTTGTTGATCATGGTTCAAGTGTCAATATATTGCCTTTGTCTATTTTCAGGACACTTGGATTAGGAGAGTTGAGACCATCTCCAGTGAGCTTACAATTCATAGATCGATCTTTAGCTTACCCAAAGGGAATTGTGGAGGATGTAATTTTAAAAATTGATAAGTTCGCCTTCCCCGTTGATTTTATAGTGCTTGATGATGATGAGAAGCAAAATGGTCTAGTAATACTTGGACGTCCGTTCTTAGCCACTGCACGAGCATTAATTGATGTGGATCGAGGAGAATTAACGATTAGGACGCATAGTCAAAATGTTGTATTTTTGATGACTCCTCCCCATAAAATTGCACGTAAACCGGATTATAAGAGCTCGTTGAATGATACGGGATGAAGGAAACATGCGTCTGGCTGAAGACGTTAAATTTAGCGCTGGTTGGGAGGCAACCCAACACTTGCGTCCGGCTGAAGATGTTAAACTTAGCGCTAATTGGGAGGCAACCCAATGGTTCTTGTTATTTTATTTTGTTCTTATTCACATTTTATTTCTATTTTTACTTGATGAGAATCGGCCGGTTCAAGCGTTTGTCGATTCGCAGGAAAAAGATCCAGAGACCAGAAGCGCACTAGCCAGGCTAGTACGACACGGGCCGTGTCATTTGACACGGTCGGGTTGGCCATCCAGACGTTTTTTGAGTTTCTGGGCAAGTATGACACGGGCCGTGTCATTTGACACGGTCAGGTCAGGTGGGCAGACGATTTTTGGCAAATCTGAGCAGGTGTGACACGTGGCATGTGTAACACCCCCGATATATTCGGGAATATTACAGCGCCGTAAATCCTTTACGTAAGGATTTACAAGGCTGAAGAATTGAACAAGTATAAAAAGGTACTGATGAATGGAAATAACGGAATTACAGTACATTAGTTCTGACCAAAATACGGAAATAGTACAATTGTCCAACAGAACTCAATATTACATCACCAAATTCAAATCACCACAAACTACTTCGTACTCGAGTACTTATTGAAATGACGAATAAACGAAAGATAAATAAACCCGGTCGGGACATCACTCTGCACCCTCGTCGTCATACTGTTCCAGTGGTTGTTTCCCAGCTCTCCTGGATCCTGAACACAAACAAAATGTTCACCCCTGAAGGGGTTAGCACAACGATGCTAGTACAAGTACCACAGCATATTATTCATATCTCACGGTGAATAATAATAACGTAAACGACAAAATACCAACGAGTCTTCTCCTACGAGAATCTCAACATAACATATACAACATGATATCAATACATACACATGGTAATTCCATCGATCCAGCGTTCACTGCCTAGAACCCACGATGATCCCGTCAGACCAACCCGTGGTGGAAAAACCCGTCCGATGATCCGGTATGCGCTAGCATAGATCCCCGATGATCCCGTCGGACCAACACGAGGTGGACACACAATAACGACATACATGCACGACAATATGTATAACAACAATACATAAAACAATTAAGGTACTTGCCTCGATTTGAAGACAATAACAATACTTCCACGAAAATGAACACTCGAAGGTCGTCCTCCTCAATCAATCACGTAACGAGACCAAACCTTAACAAAAGAAATGATATAGGATTTATCTCACGTCGTATGAATGTTAAACAATTCGATTAACGGTCAAAAGTTCATAAGCGCAATCTGCCGAATAGCTTAGCGCACGCTAAGTACTCTGTGTAGCGTCGTTACGTGCATCGATAGCGCACGCAAACAACGAGCCTAGCGCCGCTAACGATGCATGGTCGATACCTCACCGACCCGGCCGGTTGACTCGTCGATGGTCTAGCGTGCGTTACGTACCAAACGTAGCGCCACGCTAACAAGCTGCCGATAGCGCACGTTACACCGCATATCATAGCGTGCGCTATCTACGCATGGCGATTCTTCTTTGGCGATAAGCTATTCTTGCCATGTTTGAAACAACGAAATCTTGCATGATAATTCATGTTACTACCATGAATACTATGTCTACACCCTCATGAATGATTATACGGATAAAGACAACTTCGGATTCAAGGATATGCATGCCAATATAAAACCATATTCTTTTCCGACTTCAAATCTTCATACGATAATACGAAAAACTAAATGGTTGATATCAACACCTCTATATCCGTCCATATTATCCTACTGAAGTTGATAAACGTCCTATATATACTAGATAAATCTTTCCATGATCAAACCTTTAGATTTATCTAACAATAAGGATGTTAACGTCTAGTCCAAGATTACTATGAAATCATCTATTAGATTCGGTTAACCATTGATAGAAGCTTCTCTTCACATATTCAGTGTACTAAGATTCGAATCATGATGATTATAATCAAGGTATTCCAGGCTTATACAACTCACTATTCCAAACATGATATATTTGGATAATTCATCTATGAAAATCCATATCTTGTTAACATGATCATCCAAATCGTTAGAATCCAACTCTAAGTCGGAGATAGATTGAACATACCTTAAAATGACGAAATCACTGAACCGTAAGGTAGAATCCAACTCCGGTTGGTTGTATGCCCTTCAAGGTGCTATTCCACTTCCATGAACATTCCACGTGGTAACCAATGTATAAATATCAACAATATGTGTTCTAAGTGTATAAGAGTATTTCTACAACTCTCGAACTCTCAAGATTGAGGAAAGTGCGAAAGAAATGCAAGCCAACACGGTTGATGTCCCATTTATAATTTACGCATTATTGATAAGTTAGCGCACGCTACTAAGCATCCCTTAGCGTGCGCTAATAATGGTTGACTTCAGATTTTGTCCGGGTGCGTCGGCGGAATCTTATCCGGACCCATGTCCCCGGCCCAGCGCCTGAGCCAGTGCTCAATAATTGAGTCCTTAGCGCACGTTATTCATACTGCATAGCGTGCGCTAATAATGGCCCGATAAGCGCGCGTTAAGATACATTCTTAGCGTGCGCTATCACAAGGTTGTTTGAGCAATTATACATGTTTCTATACTTATGCATAATGACATTAATGCACTAAATATCACACTCCAATAATCAAAATCATCAATCCGAAATAATACATGGTTGAATACGGATGAAATACACCGTAATAAATCCGGATATTACATACTCTCCTACTAAAAGGAGTTTCGTCCCGAAACTCAAGACGAAAATAACTCGGGATATCTAGACTTCATATCAGCTTCTGTTTCCCAAGTGGCTTCTTCCGTTCCATGACATGACCACTGAACTTTGACCAAAACGATTGACTTGTTCCTCAGTTGCTTAACTCGACTCTCGAGTATCTTGGTAGTCTTTCTTCAAACGTCCCATCTGTTCGACTTCGATCTCGCGAAATCGATGATATGGTAGGATCTCGTATATATCTCCGCAATCGATACGTGGAACACGTTATGAACATGGCACAATGACGGCGGTAATGCTAATCTGTAGGCCAACTCCCCAACTCTCTCGAGGATCTCAAATGGTCCGATATATCCCGGACTCAGCTTACCTTTCCTACCAAAACGAAAGATTCCCCGGGTAGGAGAAACCTTCAAAAGTACGTGATCTCCGGTACTGAACTCCAATGGGCGGCGGCGTACGTCCGCATAGGATTTCTGGCGACTCTGGGCAGTCAACAGCCTTTCACGAATCAAGGCTATCTTCTCTCGAGTCTGCTCGATCAACTCTGGTTCTGTTCCGATCAAGTCCGATGAATCGTCCCAACATAAGGGCGATCTGCATCTCCTTCCGTATAATGCCTCAAACGGTGCCATCTTAATGGAAGCATGCCAACTATTGTTGTAAGTAAATTCAATCAATGGTAGATGAACTTCCCAATCGTTTGACCAATCTAAGGCACAGGCCCTTAGCATATCTTCCACCGTTTGTATAGTTCTCTCAGATTGTCCATCAGACTGCGGGTGATAAGTCAGATGAAGTTCAATTCGGTCCCCAAGGCCTTATGAACTGCCTTCCAAAAGTGAGACACAAAACGGCCATCTCGATCAGAAACAATGGTCTTCGGCGTACCATGCAATCGAACTATCTCTGAAATAAAGACTCGTGCCAACCTCTCTGGTCCCCACGTATCCTTAATGCCTAGAAAATGAGCCGATTTGGTTAAACGATCAACTATCACCCAAATCATGTTCATTCTGTCGTTTTCGGCATATTAGTGATAAAGTCCATTGATATGTCCTCCCACTTCCATTCGGGGATCGGGAGCGGCTTCAACATTCCAGAGCCGTTGATGCTCGATCTTAACTCGCCGACAAGTCAAGCATTTGAAACATAGTCCGCTACGTCTTTCTTCATGTTGCCCCACGAATTGCTTCAAGTCCTTATACATTTCTTGGTGCCGGGTGGATAGAATAGGCGAACTATGAGCTTCCTTCATAATCGTCTGTTTGAACATCAACATCGGGAGCAGAGTCGGTCTGAAATTTCAAAACTCCATCGTCATGAATTATGAATCCGGGGCCTTTCCTTTGATCACTTCGTCATGCAACCGAATCATCGAGGGTCATCTCGCCTGTCTAGATTTGATTTCTTGATTAATGACGAAGTTATCTCCATCACGCACGATTGTCCCTGCTCTCTGTAACCACACTTCAATCCCTTCACGAATCATTTCTCGCTGAAGGCTAAGTTGGGAGGTCAGTGTCTCCAGCATCTGAATAGAGACAGGCTTGCGGCTAAGTGCATCGGCCACTACATTCGCTTTGCCTGGATGATATAAAATCTCCAAGTCATAGTCCTTAATCAGTTCCAACCATCTTCTTTGCCGCATATTCAACTCTTTCTGACTGAATATGTACTTGAGACTCTTATGATCCGTAAAGATCTGACAGTGAGTCCCGTACAGATAATGCCTCCAAATCTTCAAGGCAAAAACCACTGCTGCTAGTTCCAAATCATGTGTCGGGTAATTCACTTCATAAGGTTTCAGTTGTCGCGATGCATAAGCGATCACCTTATCATTCTGCATCAACACGCACCCAAGTCCTTGGTTCGAAGCATCACTGTAAACTATGAATCCCTCAGTTCCCTGTGGAAGTGATAGAATCGGTGCCGTCGTCAATCTCTTCTTCAATTCATCAAAGCTAATCTGACACAATTCATTCCACTCAAACTTTTGAGTTTTCTGAAGGAGTCGAGTAAGTGGGCGGGAGATTTTAGAAAACCCTTCCACGAATCGACGATAGTATCCAGCAAGTCCTAAGAAGCTTCGGACCTCTTTCACGTTCTTTGGAGGCTTCCAATCCAATATTGCCTCGATCTTCTGAGGATCCACTCGGACTCCTCTAGCCGACACCACATGGCCGAGGAACATTACTTCTTTTAGCCAAAATTCACACTTAGATAGTTTGGCGTACAATTGCTCGTTTCTCAAAAGCTCCAATCTGATCCGCAAATCTGCGCATGTTCTTAGGACTCTTAGAATACACTAGAATGTCATCAATAAATACGACCACAAATTTATCCAAAAATTCAATGAACACTCTGTTCATCAATTGCATAAATACGGCGAGTGCGTTAGTGAGACCAAAGCGGCATCACTACAAACTCATAATGCCCATAGCGAGTTACGAGCGATTTCGAACATCGGACTCCTTAATCCTCGATTGATGGTATCCCGATCTCGGATCGATTTTAGAAAATACCGTTGCCCCTTGTAACTGGTCAAACAAATCATCAATCCGTGGCAACGGATACTTGTTCTTAATCGTCATCTTGTTCACTCTCGATAGTCAATACACGATCGGAGCGATCCATCCTTCTTTCGGACAAAAGAACCGGTGCTCCCCGGTGAAACGCTTGGCTGAATATAGCCCTTGTCCAAGAACTCCTCCACCGCTTCTTGATTCGTACATCTCGAGAGGTGCCATACGATACGGCGCCTTAGAAATTGGTGTCGCTCCGAGGTTCCGGTTGATAGTAAATTCCACATCCCTTCGTGGAGGTAGTCCAGTAACTCGTCAGAAACACATCCGGAAATTCGTTCACAACAGAATGGATGAAAGTTCCACAATTTCTTCTTCTTTCTTCATTGCGTAGCACCGATACGATCTGACCTTGTTTCAACAATTTGTGACTTTCATCGCCTTGATCAACTTTCTGAGCTTCCGGTTTCCATCCCTCAAGCAGAATCTCGGAACCATCGTCGGCGACAATGAGATATTCCTCCTTCGGTAATTTACAATTGCTCCGTACCGATTAAGCCAATCGTCTCCGAGTATCAGGTCATCTCCTTGCATTTCTATCATGATCGATTTGAGAGCCACTCTCTGCCTCCAAATGATACAGGAAATTTCTAGTTTCTAAATTTCCGACAATCCTCTCTCCACTCGGTAAACCAACAACATAAGGTTCACAAGCATGAAAACCGGAAATATTCAAACGATTTACACAAGACAAAGATATGAAAGAATGTGTAGCTCTGTATCGAATAAAACGCTAATCGGGCGGGAAAGGATGGGCCGATGCACGATCGGCGGCATCACGATCGTCTGTCCTCCTCATCTCGTGCAGGCGTGGGGAGCAGATCCGGCACTCGATGTCCCCTTTCGGTCCCATTGTCCTCTGCCTCGCCGCGGCCAAAATTCGAGGCATCCGAACACTTTGCTGCGTCTGTGGAATCTTGGCCTCCTTCTCGACGGGCCGTGGTGCACGGGCTCTAAAAGACTTTGCAGCCTCTTCACAAAACACCGCCCGATGTCCCTCTCGTCCACAATCAAAACAAATCACGGCGGGAAGGGGCAATTCCGTCGATAGTGCCCGTCTGGCGCGATTAAAGCATTTCTGGTAACATCGGTAAAAGTTGATGTCGCCCGAAGTTCTTTCCGCTCCTAGTCAGTGCGGAGGTTTCTGAAAGAGTGAAAGGATGACTGGGCCTTACGGGCCCCACTGTTCTTGTGCTCTGTAAAAGTACCAGAGACTTTCTGTTTCTTGGTTTCCACAAATTTCTCCATGGCTGCTTCCTTGATCTCATATGCCAACGCCTTATCCTGGTATTGGCGGAGTGTGGTACATTCAAATCCGGACATGTACCTGCGAACTTCAGTTTCATTCTCATATCGAAATGGATCATCATTTACGCATCTGCTCGACCGGATGTCGAACAAATGCCAGTTGTTGGTTAAACGTCTTGATCGCACAGGATACCGGCACATCGAAGGCCGAGCGGAGAAAAACTCCCGAACTTTGGCTTCCCTCACGGGACGAGGGCAATCCGAGCTTCCATCATCATTCTAAACTCTGTCGAATCGGCGTCATGGTCTACAGGCCGGATGGCTTCCCACCATTCGGACGCTTCCCTATCGAGAAAATATTGAGCGATAGAGGCTTTCCGGTCGTGCAGGCGATTGATTAGGCAAAGATTTTCTCCAGCTCCTTTAACCAATGATCCCGGTGGGAGTCTCAAATCCGTCGAATTTGGGTGGTTGCATCTTTGCCACTTCTTGCGACCACCGGTCACCTCGATTTCCCATATCTGGGATCCCTTGCCGTCTCTCTCCTGCGTAGTCCCACCGCCACTTGCATTCGGTCCACGACACAGGCGGCGAGTCATCTGGTTCACCACTTGACGAAGGATCTCTGCAATGAGATCTGGTTCATTATTAATAGATTCTTTGCGGCTCGCCGAGCTATGGTAACTGGTTAGAAGGCGACGCCTCCTTCGGCATTTCTTCGTCGCGTCCACGACCGCGACCACGTCCACGTCCGCCTCTCAACATACTGTAAGCATAAATACTCAATATACGAGAAAACAACATCGTTCTAATATCCGAGTATAAAGAAATACAATATGCAAAGAACGAGATAGAGTTTAGGAACTTACAACCACTGTTCGCATGAAGACGTAGGCAGTGCAGTGATGTCATTCACGGCCGGTTACCCCAAAAGACATAAATGACCTCTATTTTAACCCAACGGCCAAGATATCCATAATCTTAGCTCCGATACCATATTCTGTAACACCCCCGATATATTCGGGAATATTACAGCGCCGTAAATCCTTTACGTAAGGATTTACAAGGCTGAAGAATTGAACAAGTATAAAAAGGTACTGATGAATGGAAATAACGGAATTACAGTACATTAGTTCTGACCAAAATACGGAAATAGTACAATTGTCCAACAGAACTCAATATTACATCACCAAATTCAAATCACCACAAACTACTTCGTACTCGAGTACTTATTGAAATGACGAATAAACGAAAGATAAATAAACCCGGTCGGGACATCACTCTGCACCCTCGTCGTCATACTGTTCCAGTGGTTGTTTCCCAGCTCTCCTGGATCCTGAACACAAACAAAATGTTCACCCCTGAAGGGGTTAGCACAACGATGCTAGTACAAGTACCACAGCATATTATTCATATCTCACGGTGAATAATAATAACGTAAACGACAAAATACCAACGAGTCTTCTCCTACGAGAATCTCAACATAACATATACAACATGATATCAATACATACACATGGTAATTCCATCGATCCAGCGTTCACTGCCTAGAACCCACGATGATCCCGTCAGACCAACCCGTGGTGGAAAAACCCGTCCGATGATCCAGCGCACGCTAGCATAGATCCCCCGATGATCCCGTCGGACCAACACGAGGTGGACACACAATAACGACATACATGCACGACAATATGTATAACAACAATACATAAAACAATTAAGGTACTTGCCTCGATTTGAAGACAATAACAATACTTCCACGAAAATGAACACTCGAAGGTCGTCCTCCTCAATCAATCACGTAACGAGACCAAACCTTAACAAAAGAAATGATATAGGATTTATCTCACGTCGTATGAATGTTAAACAATTCGATTAACGGTCAAAAGTTCATAAAGCGCAATGCCCGAATAGCTTAGCGCACGCTAAGTACTGCGTAGCGTGCGTTACGTGCATCGATAGCGCGCACGCAAACAAGCGAGCCTAGCGCCGCGCTAACGATGCATGGTCGATTACCTCACCGACCAGCGGTTGACTCGTCGATGGTCTAGCGTCGTTACGTACCAAACGTAGCGCACGCTAACAAGCTGCCGATAGCGCCGCGTTACTGCGCATATCATAGCGTGCGCTATCTCGCATGGCGCTTTCTTTGGCAAGATAAGCTGTTCTTGCCATGTTTGAAACAACGAAATCTTGCGTGATAATTCATGTTACTACCATGAATACTATGTCTACACCCTCATGAATGATTATACGGATAAAGACAACTTCGGATTCAAGGATATGCATGCCAATATAAAACCATATTCTTTTCCGACTTCAAATCTTCATACGATAATACGAAAAACTAAATGGTTGATATCAACACCTCTATATCCATCCATATTATCCTACTGAAGTTGATAAACGTCCTATATATACTAGATAAATCTTTCCATGATCAAACCTTTAGATTTATCTAACAATAAGGATGTTAACGTCTAGTCCAAGATTACTATGAAATCATCTATTAGATTCGGTTAACCATTGATAGAAGCTTCTCTTCACATATTCAGTGTACTAAGATTCGAATCATGATGATTATAATCAAGGTATTCCAGGCTTATACAACTCACTATTCCAAACATGATATATTTGGATAATTCATCTATGAAAATCCATATCTTGTTAACATGATCATCCAAATCGTTAGAATCCAACTCTAAGTCTGGAGATAGATTGAACATACCTTAAAATGACGAAATCACTGAACCGTAAGGTAGAATCCAACTCCGGTTGGTTGTATGCCCTTCCAAGGTGCTATTCCACTTCCATGAACATTCCACGTGGTAACCAATGTATAAATATCAACAATATGTGTTCTAAGTGTATAAGAGTATTTCTACAACTCTCGAACTCTCAAGATTGAGGAAAGTGCGAAAGAAATGCAAGCCAACACGGTTGATGTCCCATTTATAATTTACGCATTATTGATAAGTTAGCGCACGCTACTAAGCATCCCTTAGCGTGCGCTAATAATGGTTGACTTGATTTTGTCAGGGTGCGTCGGAATCTTATCCGGACCCATGTCCATTGGCGCCGAGCCACCGCCCGCTCAATAATTGAGTCCTTAGCGCACGTTATTCATACCTGCATAGCGTGCGCTAATAATGGCCCGATAGCGCGCGTTAAGATACATTCTTAGCGTGCGCTATCACAAGGTTGTTTGAGCAATTATACATGTTTCTATACTTATGCATAATGACATTAATGCACTAAATATCACACTCCAATAATCAAAATCATCAATCCGAAATAATACATGGTTGAATACAGATGAAATACACTGTAATAAATCCGGATATTACAGCATGTCCAACAAGGCCACTTCCCTTCGCCCAATCAATATGACCGGTTGTAAGTATTTCTTGACCCAAAGTTTTTATTGCTTAAATACTATACCCCCTTCGTGTGTACATTCTTTAATTCAAGTTTGGGGGGAGATATTGGGTCAAGATATACTTATATTGTTCGTTTATTTTTTTTTAACACCTTGTTTTATTTGTTTATTTTATTATTTGTTTGTTTCTATTTTTTTCGAATTTTAGTGTGAAGATTTGCTTGGATTTTGGTGTGGATTGTTGTTTTTGAACTTGGTGTGTTTTGAGTATCATGTACTTGGATGAAACTCGAAAGAATGAACTCTTGTCTTGGATACCTCGGGATTTATTTTGTTATTTTGATATGCAAATCGAGGATAATTTGAAGAGGAAAAAATTGTAGAATAATCAAAAGGGTGTGAAATTGAATAAATAGTTTAATCTCTTGGAAATATGAACAAATCTAGCTTGTGAGCTTTTGAGCCTTCATGCATCTTTAAATATGCAAGTTTCATTGTCGAGTGTATCATTCATGTTTTAAGACTCTAGAACTTGCCCTGGTATCTTATTCGAAACTACAAGTGTGTGCGCAAATTAGTGAAAGTGATTTTAGGCGATTTTTATTGACAACCCTTCAAACCTTTTGGCCAACTCGAAAAATTTATTTCCCTAGTTAGCCCATTTGAGCTTAAAGCATATTTCTTGTTAGCCACATTATGAGCTTTTCGTTCCATTATAAACTTTTGTCCCTATACTTGAGCTACTTAGAACAAATTGGCAAAAGAATGAAAAGATATGTGGAGGCGATGGGGAAGATTGTTGGTTCAAAATGCAATGATTTATCAAAATAAATTTGAAGAAAGATTGGTGTGATTTAATGATGATATTGTCCACCACATGAAAACATAAAAAAAAAAAAATCGTGGACACAAAAGAAACGAGGTGTATGGAGCAATAAGGAGGAATAAGGTTGTGATTCTCACTTTCAAAAGTGCTTAGTGCGATGATATTAAAATCAAGGGGTTGAAGGAAACAAATTCTAAGGGATTATTGAGCTTCTAATTGAGCGAAGTGATTATTGAGATAATGTTCTAATTTGCTCAAGTCAAGTCACTTTAAGCCATACTTATCCTACCCCGACCAAAAAGCCTACATTACAACCGATAAAGTCCTTTTTGATTCACCAAATTTGCATGCACAACTAGTGGTAGAGATGTAGACGATTGGCAAGCCTATGGGGATTCTTATTTCATTGAATGAGTTTTGAGCGTCACTTATCCCATTATACACTTTGAGAGTGAGGGAATACACTTGACCGGCGAGGTTCGTATTATTCAAGTATTAGCTATGATGTTAAGGAAGCACCCCCGAGATTTGAATACTTTATAGAACTCGACTTATTTATTTCTTGAGGCGTATTGATGAATTTTCAAAATGATCCTTTGAGGTATGTTGAGGGACGAGTTCCCTTAAGAGTGGTTATTTTAAATTGCATTGCTCGGGACGATCAACGTTCAAGTTTGGGGGATTTTGATAACACACATTTTTACACATATTTTTATAAGGTTTTTCCGGATTTTAAGATCCTAAAATGTGTAGAATTGTGTCGTTTGTACTCATATTGTGCTTGTTGGACTCGATCACGCTTGGGTATATTTTATTTGAATTTATAGGTGTTTTAAGGACATCATCAAGCAAGACCGAAGTCTCAATCCCCAAATACATATCAAGCAATGCAGAAACGAGAGAACGAGGCCTAAAACGATGAAGATTGAAGCACTACCTGTCGTATTTTCTAATCTCCAGATTCATTACTTCGAATAAGGATGTGTTCTATATATATATGGATTCCTCATGAAATCAGCTTCGCAACGGTATATCATACGCTAAATTCGAGGTGTATTGAGGAGATATGGCTTCTAGACCACGACTTCACGATTCGGAAAGTTTTGCATTTTCTGGGACGGTATGACACGGCCGTGTCAAATGACATGACCGTGCTTTGTCCGGCAAGTTTTTGCATTTTCTCGGGGAGTATGACACGGGCCGTGTCATTTGACACGGCCGTGTCACTTTTCGTGGAAAAATCACTTTTTGATATTTTTGAAGATTTGAACATGAAAAAGTGGTTTTTAAGCTTTATAAAAAGAGGTATTGGGGAAGACTTGAGGGATATCTTGAAGATTGGAGAGATTGGAGAGAGATAAACACAAGATTTGAGAGTTTTTCATCCAAAAAAGGAGATTTGAAGGAAATTCTTGAAGAACACTTCAAGAACATTTGAAGGCTTCAACCGGATAAATCAAGAAACCTTAGAGTTTTATCTTCTTCCTATCTTTTATTCATTTTGTTGTTTTATTTAGCATGAACATGATGAACATGATGATTATTAATCTTTCTTTCATTACCATGTCGGCTAAACTCGTTAGATTCCGGCATGGGAGTACGTTGATTTGCTATGGTTTTGAGGGATTGATGATTATATATATCTAGTGTGATTTCTTTATCAAATACTTGGTTTTTTCATGTTTAGACACTTGATCAATGTTTTTATATGTTTAACTTAATTGCTCATAATTCGAGAGAAGAGGGCATTAATAGGTTTAGTATTTGACGTAGTAAATTACGAGATTGAGAAATCGGTGATAAGCTATGATGATGTTTAAATCTTATGAACATTTTGGAGTTAGATAATTTATAGTAAACGAGACGTTGTTATAGGTTGTTTAATCTACGTTTTAATGCATCTCGAGAGGGACTTTAGAATATTATTGTGATTATCATTTTGGAAACACACTTAGAACTTTTGGAACCAATCCCGACTAAACTTAGTGATCAACGGAAACCGAGCCTTGGAATCTTTCTTTCTAAACTCTTGCAATTCTCCTTAATTCGGATATTTTCTTTTATTGTCATCATTTTATTTTATTTCGTTAACCATCCATTCAACTTTCGATCGTCTAGATAAAACCGGAATTATTATAATCTAGTACTCAACGCAATAGGAATATTTAGTCTCTGTGGAATATGACCTTGCTCGCCGCTTTCTACATTTACTCCGTACACTTGCGGATTGTTTAAAAATATAGCGAACACATATCCACAAAACAAGAAATGTATGGACAAGGTACTTGCCTTGAATAACCACAACGCGGAGAATCGGCCGAAGTAGGTTGGCACGAACCGACTACGAACTCGCCGACTCCACCGAACGACAATCCACAACAATGAACTACAAACGAAAACAATAACAATGAAAATGAATTCCAAAGTACGACCCAAAGCCGCTGAATTCAAAGACCAAATGACGAAGGTTCAAGGATTTCCCCCAAAACGGCCAAGAACACGATTCGTTCCGTCAAATCACGAAAACGGAATTCCAAGTTGAAATATGGATATACAATCCATAGAATATGTTTAACAACATCATTTAACCATAATCGATCCATCGAAAACGGATGAAAAACGAGATCGAGGACAAATCCCCCAAAAAGTCAATTCGAAGGAAATCAAGAAATATACTTCGATTCGACGAAGAACAATGGATTAAATGATGTTAAACACAAGAATACTACCAAGATTAATCATACCCATCGTGTATTAATCGACAACACGGAACGAATCGGACAAAAACGCAAAACCCCCAAATTTTCCCAAAATAGGGTTCTAGGAAATCTCACCTTGATTCGCTGGATCAAAGGAGGATATGGAGGGATTAATCGATGATATGAACTCCCAATCTTCGTGGATTAGTTGCTTGACAACATGTCTCCTGGATCGCCAAGTCTCCAGCCGCGGAGAGGAAAAGATGGAAATGAAAAACGGGTGAAAATATGGCTATTCTGTCATATTTATACAGGCACGGCCTAGCGTGCGCTACACCTTCCGGACTAGCGCACGCTAACGGGCAGCCTTGGCCGATAACCATCGGCCGGGGCCCGCAAGGCCCTGTACTGAAGACTCAATCTGCCGGCCGGATCCTGCCTGCCCGACCGCGATAGCGCGCGCTGCGCGGATGCTAGCGTGCGCTAGCCGTCATCGAGAACCCTGCAGGGTGACGCTTGACGCCAGCCGACAGCGTGCGCTACGCCTGTAATACCCATATATTTCGCTTTCATTTTATTCGACTCTATCGACTCGTTTGCATTCGTCGATATTTTCTGGACTTTTTCTACTCTTCACTTTTGTTGTTTGAACAAGTTGCGGTGTTGTTCTGGGTTAATCCAATTGTCGTTGTGACTTTTCCCGAATTCGGTTCCGCTCTTGTGAATTTTATATGAATTCATATCTTGTCGTTTTCACCGGATCGTATATATTGTCTTGAGTCGAGCTGTGAACTATGGGGATGCTATTCGATTTTCGTTATTCGTTATGATTCATACCTGATTGATCGACTGTCATTGTCTCGATCGTTGCAATTCAATTGTTTGATGGTTCGGTTTCTGTTGATCTTGTTCCGTGATTGTTGAATGTTCAGACTCCGTCGTAATTCCCTTAAGTTCGGGAAATTAGTCTCGTTTACAATCTTCCAACCCTTGGGCGGTGGAATTCCGTATTTGTTCAGCGACTGGCTCGCGTTTTGATTGATGTACCGTTGGGTTGGTCGATCATATCGATTTTCATTCGTTGTGTTTTATGATTGTTCGGATAATTGACTTGACCATATTATCGGTTTGATGACGCTTGTCACTTGTTGGTTTTATTATGTCTCTATCGGTGGCGTTGTGTTGGTCGTCGTGGAGCGTGTTTTCACGCCGTATGTGTCTTTGCGTTTCTTGCAGCGTTTCGCCGTTGGGCGTGAGTTTTTGGTTTTTGTGTATCTCGTCGAGTTTTCTTGGTGGGGATATTGCTCCTCCCTACTTGTTTTAAGTTTCGGGACGAAACTTCTTTTAAGGAGGGTAGAATGTAATACCCGTAATTTCGATTTCCGGTAATTTCTTTTTTTTGGCAAAAGTCCGTTTTGAAGACTCGTTCATGACCGTTTCGTCATTCCGAGAATGATTAATTCTGCACTTTTTGTCATCCGAGTTCGTTTCGGTGTCGTTTTGTTGAGTTCCGTTCTTTTTGGCGATTTTTCCGCACTTGAGTTCGATTCTTGCGAATCTCGTTGGAAACTGTTGTTTCGAGTTTCACGTAAGTCCGTTTAACTTTGTTAGACGTGTTGTGAACTTCGGTTTGGTTATTCAATCACGTATCTTGATTTTCGGACGTTTTGGGCCATTTTTGTAATTTCCCAAAGTTTAGGGTAATTACTTCCGTCGTCGAATTCTGACACTTCGGGTGGTCGGAATCGTGTGTTCTCTTAGCGCTTGGATTCGTCTTTGCGAGTACTTCGTAACCGTATCTCCGGTTTTTACTCAGGTTCGAGTTTCGAGGTCGTTCGAACCGTCGGAGTGGCCACGACCAGAGGCGACGCGGCCAGTGCTTGAGTGCGGCGAGTTACGGCCGTAAGGTGCGATTACGGCCGTAAGTGATCGGCAAGCATGGCACGACGAATGCGATTCTGGCCGTAAGAGTCGAGAGTTACGACCGTCTGGTGCCGAGCGGCTTAGGACGAATGCGATTACGGCCGTAAGGAACTGCACGGCACGGCCGTAAGTGCGAGTTACGGCCGTAAGGCCCGCCGATTCTGGCCGTAAGTGTCCGGCGATGACGGCTATATAAGGCACAGGCAGCCCGTTTTTACTCATTTCTTCACTTTTCTTGCGGCTATCGGACGGGTGCGACGGGAAATTGGGTTCTTGGTCGATTCTACTCAATTCCAAGACGTTTTGGAAGATCCTTGTCAATTATATCATCATCCAATCCTTGTTTTTCGTCGGATCGAGGTAATTCTTCCGTAGAACCCTAGTTATGTAATTTTGGGGGTTTCTTCGTGATTCTTCGATTTAATTCGTGGTGGATGAATTTATTATGGTATTCTTGTTGTCTTGGCCATGATCTTCGGATTTTGTAACTCATATATCGATTTTATCACCCGGGACTTGATTTCCAATTTCTTCGAAGGAACCCTCGGATCCTTGTTGTTTTTCCGGTCGATTCGGATTCCGTTTAACGTTATTTATCCGTGGTGATGTTATTTTCGTAGCAATCGTGAGGTTGTCGAATTCTTGGTCGTTTTCGGAAGTTCGAGGGCTAGCCGATCGTGTTCGTTCATTGTTCCGTTACTCGCAGTGCCGAGGCAAGTATCTTGCCCATACTTTTCATGTTTCGTAGATGGAATCATTGATAAATGATTTTATGTGCAAATCCGAATGTTTTAATGAACTTTTAAAAGGATCGGTATGTTTTTGATAAAGGTTTTCCTTCGAAGATAACTCGTAGGCTTTGTGAACAAATGTGTTGTCTGATTTTGTGTATCATTGTCGTGTGATGGAAGATATTGAACATATTTTAGTGAATTTAGTAGATCGTAAATAGTTGCCGAAGATTGTGTATTGAGATGTGTAATTATACGGTGAAAATGTGACGTTGTGTGATATTAGTTGTTACTCCTTCGTAAGGAGGTTGGGACACTTGGTGTTGTTTGGCATTGTTATTTGCTTGTCGTTGTGTGACATTGATTGTGAGTATATGTCGGTTAAAGTGGCCATTCTAGCGAAGTACCTAGCATTTGTATGCATATTCTAGTATTCGAATTATGGCTTTCCGTGGCGTTGTGGATGATATGTGTATGTTCACCTAGGGACGGTCTGACGAGGCCTCTAGGGATACGTTGCCGTGAGTTTCGTATCGCGAATTATGGTTAACCACCCAGGGATGTTCGACGGGGCTCTGCGGGGTACGGTGTCCGACGGGCCTCTGCCGGCCGGATCCTGCCTGCCCGACCGCGATAGCGCGCGCTGCGCGGATGCTAGCGTGCGCTAGCCGATCTGTCCAGAACCCTCTGGACTGAACTGTCCGGCCAGGTAACGTACGCTAGCCGGCCGACAGCGTGCGCTACGCCTGCCGACTAGCACGCGCTACGCTCGGCGTAGCGTGCGCTACCTGCCGATCCTAACCGATTCCAGAACCCCAGGACTCCACTGTCCAGACCCGATAGCGTGCGTTAGGCTAGCCGGTAGCGTGCGCTACACCTGCCGGTTAGCGCGTGCAGTCTTCCGGCCGTAGCGTGCGCTACGCCGGTTCCTCCCGCACCTGTCCAGCCGGTGCCCGCAATCATCCGGCTGATCCATAACCGTCCGGCGATGCAGACCACAGGCTCGACGACCCGATTTTCCGAAAACGTACGAAACGAACACGATGAATAGTTCGCGGACAACATCAACAACCCGGAATGAAAACATAATACCATAATTAGTCATATGCGACCAAGAAACGGGTCGAGACAACAATTACAGATACGGATACCCGTAACTTTCAAGAAATTACAAAATGGCCCAAAACGCCCGGAAATCACGATACGTGATCGAATAACCAAACAGAAGTTCACAACACGTCTAACAAAGTTAAACGGACTTACGGGAAACTCGAAGCGGCTTTGAGCGAGATTCGCAAGAATCGAACTCAAGTGCGGAAAAGTCGCCAAAAAGCACGGAACTCAACAAAACGACACCGAAACGAACTCGGATGACAAAAAATGCAGAATTAATCATTCTCAGAATGACGAAACGGTCATGAGCGAGTCGTCAAAACGGACTTCCGCTGAAAAAAAGAAATTACCGAAAATCGAAAATTGCGGATATTACACTTGTTGGGAGGCAACCCATTTTTTTTTTAATTTTTTGCTTTTTCTCTCTTTTTCGTTTTTTATTTGCTTGCTAGGAGTCAGTTTTTTTTTCAGTAATCTTTTCTTATAAATTAGATATTATTTTGCCCCTTTTGTAATTTTCTTAATTGCTTTTTTCCTTTAAAATTTTATTTCCTTTATTATTTTTCCACTACTTAGTTGTTACCTTTATTATTATTAGTTATTTACTTTATCCTTAAATCCCATCCCTTTCTCCCTTCTTTCTCTACCCTCGCCCTCGCTCGGTGTCAAAAATCTAACCTCCATTCCCCTCTCTTCTGCAGCCCAAACACCACACACCGTCGACCGATCACGAACCAATGGAAGACCTCCAGACCGAGCAGCAGCACGATAATACGGCTGAACAAGAATGAGGTCGAGGCCGAGCAAGAGCGCGCACTTCAAGCCAAGGTGGATCGTTTGACTGAGCAGTTGGAAGCCCTTTTCCCTCGTGAGCCCGGTGATTCCTACTCTACACTTTTCACTATTCTTTATTTTTCTTTTCCTTCTTTTATTTAGAGTATGTACTTAATTTTAAGTTTGGGGAAGTTGGATTTGAAACAATTAGTTGAATTTGGAAATTGTGATGAATTTAAATTTGTGTCTTTAGCTAAATTTGTGTGATTGAATCAAGTTCGTGTATTAGGGATTTAAGTATGGCCTGACATAGGAAATGGATATGATTGACTAGTTTGATTTTAATTAGGGTAGTTCACTATCTTGATTTTGGATTTGGATAAAAGTGTGAGTGATTCATGGCACAAGCCCTTTTTATTCGTGAGTTTTGAGCCGTAGAGCAAAATATATACATATATATAAATAATTATACATATACATGCTTACTATTTCTTCTTGTGGGGTCGAACGTGTTGTGTTCATGCTAGAACTTAATCAATTATACATGTCAAGACTGTTAGTGTTCTCATGCAGTAAAGTGATAAAGGCAATTAGGAATAACCCACTTGGCTTATATTTCCCGACCTCGACATAATCACCATTAGAAGCCCATTTGAACCTAAGCCTTATTCTTTGATCGAGCACATTTTATTAGCCATTATCTAATTTTTGGTGAAAATTCATCCGTTTGAACCCTTGGTCAAGATTTGGTTGTGAATTAGGTGTATAACAAGTCGAGGGAAGGACGAGGAATTATCAAAAAGTGGGTGGAGAAGTGAAAATAAAAAGGGTACTCGGGTTAAGATGAAAAAATAAAGACCGAAAAAAAAAATATAATAAAAAATATAAATAGGGGGCGGCCGTATACCCCCCTCGAATGTTGTTAAGCCACTGACCTCAACTAATCGTTCGTGGTTATGCAATTACATGTGCCTAAAAGGGTGCTCAAGAAAAGGATGGTGATTCATTGTTTGTAGGATTTGTTATGCACTTAATTTCATGATTAGTCTCGGCCAACGAATCCTTTATTTATCCTTTTTATCCTACCCATACCTAAAGCCCCGTTACTGTAACACCCCCAAAACCATCCGGGATATTACAGCGCCGTGAGCCCCGCGCCGGAACCCACCAGGATAAAATTCATTTTCAACAACGTTCAAAAACATCAAAAGGCGATGACGGTAATGTTTTCAAAAACTCACAAAAGTCATTTATAAAGTATCAAATACCGTCATGAAAATATCGTTAAAACGTTCAAGGCCAAAATGCCAAAACTCGATTTAGGGAATCGGTTTTATGAAATAATCCCAGTTTACGAAGTACCCAAAAAGCCATTTTTAAATGTACACACGATTTGGTAAAAATATCGGAAAGACATTTTGAAATATACACACGCAGCGGATAAAACACAGTTCAAAATATATATTTGCAGCGGAAATAAAACAACCAGAAAAGAATACTCAATTCCCAAAATAATGCCACGGCCAGTATCACCGGGGAAGCTCATCTCTTCACGATCGCTACTAGCTCGATCTCCGAGTACCTAAAAATAAAGCTCACGATGGGGTCAGCCACAATACTCAATAATGATATCGATCACATCACATAAATAATTACATACCAATGTAATAATACTGTAAGAATACTACCAACGTAATCTTACCGTCCTAACCTTACCAATCCAAAGCAATCCATACCAATTCAATCGTTACCATAATCCACATTTCGCATTCTCAAATGACGAAATGAACTCAACAACACTCATCTGGACTGAACCAAAACAATACTCAAGATCCTCAAAAATATCATCATAACTCATAAGCGGGAAATAATCTATTTGTGCCAAATCCTGTCCGTCGGATCGCACAAACAAATACCAATCCTGATAAGAACCAAACATGCACAATAAATCTGTAGATCAACTACCACAAAATAATGATAATAAATCCGAAACATCGATACACAGCCCAAATGCTCATACGATCAATAACCAGATCAAACAATACGTCAACTGAGAATATCACCAACATGACAAACTCCAAGCAAGACCAACAAAGAATCAACATCGACCAAGAATCTCATCAACATGATCAGCTCCAACATGACCAACAAGGATCTACGATGACCGAGAATACCATCAACATGGTAAACTCCAACACGACCAATAAAAGATCAACAACGACTGAGAATATCATCAACATGGTAAACTCCAACACGACCAAATATAATGGATCTCAAAGAAATAACCTCGACTGTCGAACATACCCCTCTGGCGTATGAACAACCAGTCACAAACTGTCGAACATTCCCAACCATACATGGAGGATGAACGGCCAAACAATATGGCTCAAAGATGGACGTCATAGTACGCCCGATCCGGAAATGTGTCCGTACACAAGGCACCCCGTGTATCGATCAAATACACGTGTGGTCTTGTACCTAATCGGTCTCACGAAGTAATCTTCTCGTGTGCACAGCCCAATGTGAGGACATGACCCCATCACACGTCTATATGTGCCCGCCCTGGAAATCCTACACATATCCGATCGACACGCAGATATGACTCCAGATATGTCACGATACAACATGACAACCAAACTCAAAGAATCACATATCCAATAAGGATCAAAAGACTTACTGAAGTGAACAATGACACACGAATAATGAAATATCGACTCGACCGACAATATTTAAAACAACAATCCTGGGATCACAATTCCCAAAGAACGATCAACACGATCAATAACCCCAACGCAACAGGCCTGGGATCAACATCCCTCAATGATCGATCAACACAACCATTAATACCAAACAATAGCCCTGGAATCAACATCCCTCAATGAACAACCAACACGAATCTCACTATATGAAACTTCAACTTACGACATATACCACAATTCAACATAATAATTATTCTCATAACTGAACAATACTTAAATGACCTCAAACCGACGATAATATCCTTTCCACGAACAAACCATCATCCCAACAATTTACGTTTATAAGATCATTGCTATATGAATTATAAATGAAATGAAAGCGAAACCATTCATTAAATATTATAAACTGAACAAGTATAACTTGCCTCGATACTGATACCATGAAGCCGTTACCAAAACCATTGCCTTTGTCTACGAGCTCCTCAGCCCCGACCAAAAGCAATCTACAAACTCTTCAACCTCAACCGCAACACAATGGTCGTAATCAACGATCAATTATCACCATCTATTGAAATAATTGATTAACACACATTCGATAATAATCAACAACCGGTATAACCAATCCACAAGCCTAACGATTCCAAAATATCTTGATTAAACACAAGTCCGAACAATCTAACTCAAACAATTACGAATTCATTCCCATGATTCCGCAAAGTCCATATATCGATTTGATAAGGCGAGTATACAACTTAACTAAAGTATTCCAATCAATTTCTCTTTCAAAACTTCAATCAAACACCTTGAAGGCGGAATTCAAAGGTATATTTGAATCATCAATCAATAAACACCAACAACATCAAGAACACGAAGAACACAATCATAAACATATATATCTTTCAACATTATATTATTCTAGCCATCGATACGAACTAAACAACCCAAATATATCAAGAATCTCAAACATCCCAAAATATTAGAGTTCAAGCCAATTACCTTCAATCCGGCGAAAGAATCAAGAATGATGTTATAATCCTTGTTTCAAGCTTTCCTGGACGTTATCACTTGATAAACCAACTCAAAATCTGAGGTTTAGGGGTTAAAAACCGAGTTTGGGTGATTTGGGACAAAACTGGATCGTGTAGGAAGGGTTGGGAAATAAAATTCCCGACTGCTGTACGTTTTTATACGTCCAGGCACGTTAGCGTACGCTAACTTCATCAATAGCGTGCGCTACCTATTCTCAGAATACAGACAGTATAGTTTTTGCCATTTTGAGCATAACTCACTCATCCGGACTCCGATTAACTCACCGTTTGAACCATTAGAAAGATAACTCGATGCTCTATCATACTGTTATGTTTCAAAATTTTTGGAGTTTTCAAGAATCGGTGGCGATTTTCCAAAGTCGAACCTTATACGCATTACTTTCCAAACAAGTGTCCAAATCTCATTTCTACTAACGTTTCAACATATAATCTTCTTAATCATATCATATAAACCAAGAATTATAATCACTTGCATGATCATTATCATACGAAGTAAATAATAATGACAACATCAAAACCCGAAATGAAGAGAGATATTAACCAACATATCTCTTGAAGAAGAACAACACCATTCCAAACCACACGAATCATATCAATATCCGTATATCAACAATATCATCAACATAACTCAGTAATCCATTTCATAATCATATACTCATCAGCTCATATACATGACGATTATCAACTCAAGAAAATCATATACAATTCAAAACGAAATCCCAAAGTGAAGAGTAATTACCTCTTTGAAGGAATGGATTGAATCCCAAGGTTGAATCTGTTTCCAATCGTTTCCACACTCCAATGTTGTTAAGGACGATCAACTCAAGTGTTTGGAACCTCAAACTTCTCTCTAAGAACTCTCTCTATCGAAATAAGGGAAAGAATGGCCGAAAATGCATCTTAACACCCGGCTGTCCCTTTATATATTGCAAATTACTAGTGTGCACTAAAACTTGTATTTAGTGTGCGCTACATCCCTAGCGTGCGCTATCCTTCCTTGACAGCGTGCACTATCGGGCAGTCCAGGGGCTACTATCTTGCTTCGCACATCATCTTACGTATGTAATGCACATGCAATAGCGTACGCAAATAGGCGTTGACTTACTACAGTGAAATGCTCAGTAGCGTGCGCTATTCTCCAACAATAGCGTGCGCTATTCCTCGTTGACCCGACATTGTGCACCTTCCCCGAAGATGCTCGGAGTCCACACGCCGAAAGTAACCTGACAAAGTCAAGATTCCCTTTTGACCGATCTGATATTAGCGTACGCTAACCATATGCACTAGCGTGCGCTAAATGCCGATAATAATTAGCCTGGGACTACCTGCCGGCCACCTTCCGAACCTTACCTAGAATGCCTTACGTACGTTAGGGGTCCTCCTTAGCGTACGTAATTCAAGCCTCTTAGCATGCGCTAAGTATACATCGTAGCTTGCGCTAAGCATACATCGTAGCGTGCGCTAACGTGGCTGTACTTAGCCATTTTCAGCTATTCTCGTCCAACGTATCGACATACAGAATACGAACATACGGCATATTGAATACATATACTCAATTCGATAAAATTCTCATATGATATACCCAATATCAAAAGTACGATAACCTGATACATGATATCCTCAAATGTAATTATCGACCGAATACGACAATTATACCAATACAGCTGTCTCAGTTCTCAATCTATTTTATCCATACTGTATAGACACCAAGCTATCCAGTACGTCTCAGATAAAATAACGCGGAAAATTTATACTGAAAATCCGGATATTACATACTAGAAATCAGGGTATTACACTCTACTCCCCTTAAAATAAGTTTCGTCCTCGAAACTTGCAACCTGCCACACCCAACAGATCAACCAAAATTTCCAACTCATCACAAAAACAATCAATCATCGCCACAAGCGAATAACCAAAATGACATACTTACAGGTGCGTAAAGCCGATGATCTCCCATGATACTAGCACATGACTCACATACGAAGTCTCAACACAATACCAACACACACCAATATCGCAAATAGCAATTTTGAGAATATCTCGAAGATTTTGGAACCTCCAAAAATCGTTTTGACTCAAAAGTTAGGAAAATCATTTTCAAAAAAATCACGCTACTACCGTACTGGTAGAGCCACATAACACACATGCCCGGGTTTCACAAAACCTAGGCTCTGATACCATCTTCTGTAACACCCCCAAAACCATCCAGGATATTACAGCGCCGTAGGCCCCGCGCCGGAACCCAACAGGCTAAAATTTATTTTCAACAACGTTCAAAAACGTCAAAAAGGCCGATGACGGTAATGTTTTCAAATACTCACAAAAGTCATTTATAAAGTATCAATACCGTCATGAAAATATCGTTAAAACGTTCAAGGCCAAAATGCCAAAACTCAATTTAGGGAATCGGTTTTATGAAATAATCCCAGTTTACGAAGTACCCAAAAAGCCATTTTTAAATGTACACACGATTTGGTAAAAATACCGGAAAGACATTTTGAAATATACACACGCAGCGGATAAAACACAATTCAAAATATACATTTGCAGCGGAAATAAAACAACCACAAAAGAATACTCGATTCCCAAAATAATGCCACGGTCAGTATCACCCAGGAAGCTCATCTCTTCACGACCGCTACTAGCTCGATCTTCGAGTACCTAAAAATAAAGCCCACAACGGGGTCAGCCACAATACTCAATAATGATATCGATCACATCACATAAATAATTACATACCAATGTAATAATAGTGTAAGAATACTACCAACGTAATCTTACCATCCTAACCTTACCAATCCAAAGCAATGCATACCAATTCAATCCTTACCATAATCCACATTTCGCATTCTCAAATGACGAAATGAACTCAACAACACTCATCTGGACTGAACCAAAACAATACTCAAGATCCTCAAAAATATCATCATAACTCATAAGCGGGAAATAATCTATCTGTGCCAAATCCTGTCCGTCGGATCGCACAATCAAATACCAATCCTGATAAGAACCAAACATACACAATAAATCTGTAGATCAACTACCACAAAATAATGATAATAAATCCGAAACATCGATGCACAGCCCAAACGCTCATACGATCAATAACCAGATTAAACAATACGTCAACTGAGAATATCACCAACATGACAAACTCCAAGCAAGACCAACAAAGAATCAACATCGACCAAGAATCTCATCAACATGATCAGCTCCAACATGACCAACAAGGATCTACGATGACCGAGAATACCATCAACATGGTAAACTCCAACACGACCAATAAAAGATCAACAACGACTGAGAATACCATCAACGTGGTGAACTCCAACACGACCAAATATAATGGATCTCAAAAAAATAACCTCGACTGTCGAACATACCCCTCGGGCATATGAACAACCAGTCGCAAACTGTCGAACATACCCAACCATACATGGAGGATGAACGACCAAACAATATGGCTCAAATATGGACGTCACAGTACGCCCGATCCGGAAATGTGTCCGTGCACAAGCCACCCCGTGTATCGATCAAATACACATGTGGTCTTGTACCTAATCAGTCTCACGAAGTAATCTTCTCGTGTGCACAGCCCAATGTGAGGACATGACCCCATCACACGTCTATATGTGCCCGCCCTGAAAATCCTACACATATCCGATCGGCACGCAGATATGACTCCAGATATGTCACGATGCAACATGACAACCAAACTCAAATAATCACATATCGAATAAGGATCAAAAGACTCACCGAAGTGAACAATGACACATGAATAATGAAAGATCGACTCGACCGACAATATTTAAAACAGCAATCCTGGGATCACAATTCCCAAAGAACAATCAACACGATCAACAACCCCAACACAACAGGACTGGGATCAACATCCCTCAACGATCGATCAACACAACCATTAATACCAAACGATAGCCCTGGAATCAACATCCCTCAACGAACAACCAATACGAATCTCACTATACGAAACTTCAACTTACGACATATACCACAATTCAACATAATAATTATTATCATAACTGAACAATACTTAAATTACCTCAAACCGACGATAATATCCTTTCCACGAACAAACCATCATCCCGACAATTTACGTTTATAATATCCTAGCTATATGAATTATAAATGAAATGAAAGCGAAACCATTCATTAAATATTATAAACTGAACAAGTATAACTTGCCTCGATACTGATACCACGAAGCCATTACCAAAATCATTGCCCTCGTCTACGAGCTCCTCAGCCCCGACCAAAAGCAATCTACGAACTCTTCAACCTCAACCGCAACACAATGGTCGTAATCAACGATCAATTATCACCACCTATTACAATAATTGATTAACACACATTCGATAATAATCAACAACCGGTATAACCAATCCACAACCCTAACGATTCCAAAATATCTTGATTAAACACAAGTCCGAACAATCTAACTCAAACAATTACGAATTCATTCCCATGATTCCGCAAAGTCTATATATCGATTCGATAAGGCGATTATACAACTTAACTAAAGTATTCCAATCAATTTCTCTTTCAAAACTTCAATCAAACACCTTGAAGGCGGAATTCAAAGGTATATTCGAATCATCAATCAATAAACACCAACCACATCAAGAACACGAAGAACACAATCATAAACATATATATCCTTCAACATTATATGATTCTAGCCATCGATACGAACTAAACAACCCAAATATATCAAGAATCTCAAACATCCCAAAATATTAGAGTTCAAGCCAATTACCTTCAATCCGGAGAAAGAATCAAGAATGATGTTATAATCCTTGTTCCAAGCTTTCCTAGACGTTATCACTTGATAAACCAACTCAAAATCTGAGGTTTAGGGGTTAAAAACCGATTTGGGTGATTTGGGACGAAAGGGGATCGTGTAGGAAGGGTTGGGAAATGAAATTCTCGACTGCTGTACGTTTTTATACATCCAGGCACGTTAGCGTACGCTAACTTCATCAATAGCATGCGCTACCTGTTCCCAGAATACAGACAGTATAGTTTTTGCTATTTTGATCATAACTCACTCATCCGGATTCCGATTAACTCATCGTTTGAACCATTAGAAAGATAACTCGATGCTCTATCATACTGTTATGTTTCAGAATTTTTGGAGTTTTCAAGAATCGGTGGCGATTTTCCAAAGTCGGACCTTATACGCATTACTTTCCAAACAAGTGTCCAGATCTCATTTCTACTAACGTTTCAACATATAATCTTCTTAATCATATCATATAAACCAAGAATCATAATCACTTGCATGATCATCATCATACGAAGTAAATAATAATGACAACATCAAAACCCAAAATGAAGGGAGATATTAACAAATATATCTCTTGAAGAAGAACAACATCATTCCAAACCACACGAATCATATCAATATCCGCATATCAACAATATCATCAACATAACTCAGTAATCCATTTTGTAAAATCCCCTAAAACTCGATAGTTTACTACATGTATAATTGTTAAATCATGATGTACTCCTATAACAATTGTTTAATCTACATCTAGTTTCAATTGTTTTACTCATTTATTCGTAAATTATTTATGAACCAAATAATCGAATTAATTAAAATTTGAAGTGGGAACAAAAAAAAATCTTAATGGGCCATGTGTATCAACACATATACACATAAACACACCATAAGACTCAAGCCCAAACTAAATAAAATCCCTAAGGCTTGGAATCACAATTTAAAGCCCAATTTAATCACTAGCCACTTCATTTAACACATACTTAATACCTATATCTATATACACCTAAAATACAAAAAAAAATATAATAATACACACACACACATAAGCACGACCAAGAAACACTTAGGGGGAGGGGAATCCTTGTCCCTCATGCAAGACTCAATGTCTTACATTTTCTCTTCCCAAGTATTCCACCTCCCAACCCCATTAAACCCTTTTAAAAATCAAACACCCTCATTCCTATTACCCTTATACAAACAAAATCTGAAAATTAGAGAGAGTAAGGGAGAGAGGAGGTCAAAATCAAGAAGAGAAGCATAAGAGAAGAAGAAGAAAAGAAGATAAGAAGAAAGGTTCAAATTAAGGAGGTAATTCCACTATCTATATGTAACTTCAATATATATATATATATATACCTAGATATATCTTACATACACTAACTTAAACCACATATTCATCATCCATGGTGTGGCATGCATTGGTCAAAATAAAAAGAGGAGAGGCAAAGAAGAGGTTGGTGCAACTAGTTCAAAGACTTAGATCTCTTCACCACTTCAAGAACTAAAGTGGGTAAAACTATTCTTCTCACTTTAATATGCAATTTATCTTAAACAAAGATGCATGTCCCTTCCATGAAGTTCATATAGTCCACTTTTCTCATACTAATAGTATGCATAATGGTTTATAGCTTGTTGCATGCGAAATTAGCCAATTTTGATGATTTAAGTGAAATGTCCCAAAACTTCTTATCAATTAAGTATGATTTTGTCTTCCTTTATATTCTGGAAATTATGTTTGGAGAGGTATATTTGTGTTATATGATCATGCATGTCAAGTTGGATGTTTAATTTGTGGCCTAACAAAAAATGGGATGATCAAAACGGACACAAAACAAGAATTAAGTGAAGATAAAGAAAATTATGAGAATTATTACAAAAAAAAAAAGATGTAATCTGACTCTGCCTTGGCGCAGTTGGCCACCTGACCTTCAATTTAGTTGGAGGTCAGGGGTTCAATTCCTAGTGGCAACACTTTGGAATTGAATTTCTCATGGCCCAATGATCCCTTAGTCTTTGACTAAGAGTTAGGGCCTAGCCCTCCGGGGTACGCTGGTGGAATAATTAAATATTGAGGGCTTCAAGCGGCAGTGTGGGAGGCCAGATCTCGGTGGGAACCTGCGGTTGGATTTGGGGGGGTCCAGCATGGAGCAATCACTTGGGGGACGACTCCTTGTGCGCGGTAGTTGAGGATATTTAAGAACCTGGGAGCCAGATACACATCTCGCGATTTAACTGGTAGCAGTACTGTGGGGCCGGGGCTGTTATCCCGAGAACTAGTCAGGTGTAAGCTTGGAACCTCGGTATCAAAAAAAAAAAATCCACCTACCCTTAAAATTTTATAAGAAACGTAAATCATTTTCTAAGTCAACGGGTTAAAATCGGCAAAACACGAAGATTGTGTAAATCCATCAAAATGGTGAAACTACTAAATAAAATCCGTATATTTCAGTTTGGAACATCAAAGTGGACATAATAACACATTTATCCTCTGTCCTAAAAATTTCGTAGTAATCAGAATCCATTTCCGGTGTCTACGGACCAAAAGTGTAAATTAAAACAAAATAAGGAGGTCAAATGATAAATTTCTCAAAAATTTGGAACCAAAGTAAAAAGTTCACCTTCTGGACTGAAGACATAACTTATATAGAAATAAATATTCTGACCTTAAAATTTCGTAGAGAGCGGAAGTCGATTCAAGATTTGGGGCTAAAATGCAATAATTGGTAAAATTGGGGTCAATTAGTAAATTTCAATAAAAATGAAATTATAAGATAAATTTTTAGGTCTATGGACCAGAATGATAATTATCAAAGGATAAATATTATATCCGAAAAACCCTATAACAATAGGAGTAAATTTTGGGTTTTGGGGTCAAAACGATATTTTAAATAGTTTTGGGGCAAAACTGAAAATTTTAGAAAAATCAGTCAGAAACTGAAAATTCTGGAAAGTTCACTCAAACACCGAAGTTTCAAGTTCAACATGAACTCTCCCATAAGTTTCGTCACCATCCGTGACGAAAACCAAACCTCATGGGTATAATAATCCGTTTCGCAAGAATTATGGGCGTAACCGTAAATTGGGAAAATTTAAACTAAAAATCAAAGATTGGAATTTATCAAGTCTGGAATCAATAATCACAATTATATTCCAAAGATATGTCAATAACGGAACCATAATTCATAAAAACTCGTGCCACGAATAAACTCCAAATCGCAATCGTATAATCAATTTACGCTAAGTATTGGATATTTGACTCTGACCATATCATGTGCATTCACCGCAATGTGACTAACGTATAATCACATCTAACCGGGAACTAAGTGCCATACAAACAAAGTGCCACAGACAGATCTGCCTCTAATCTTATCGGGGCAAAGTGCCACGTCGGCAGACGGGGGCCACCTATTGAGCCCATACGAAACCGAGAGCCGACCTGAAATCTGGGGGCCACCTCTTGAGTTGTAGGGGCCACCTCTAGAGTCCCAAATTTGTGTCAGGGACGGTTAGCCCATGTCTTGGATCGAGCAGCACGGCTGCGGTTCATGAACAAGGCTACCGTCGTTTCCTATTCCCTTGAAGCCAATGGACGGAGTGTTCTGGAGGTGACTGGGTCGTAGACTTAGGGTATAATCGCGATTATGGTATGATCCGTGCACTGAACCACAATTAAGGACATGCCGATCCCAGATAAGAGATAAGAAAGCATGTCACCAAGCGTGAGAGCAATAAGCTCAAAGGCCAAAGTTATAGTGACGGTCCGACAAACGCCCAAGGCTACGGTCATTAAACCAAAGGTCGTGGCGATAGTCAAAGGCCAAACAATGATAACGGTCTAAGATGTTATAAGGAGGCCGAGGGACTTAGTCATATAGACGACCTCCCGAAGCTAAATACTCACTAGGCGCTCGACGCCACATATTGTCATACCTAACAACAATCTACGGAGATTGATTGTTCACTCATAACTTAATTCATTGCATTATATTTTGAAACTTATACCATCCACAAATGATAAATTTTCAAAGGTGGGAGTAAAATAATATATATTTTAAAATAATTATATACGTATAATTTCAGAAAATATACTCAACCCAACTCACTGAGAATCCATTATTCTCACCCCAATTTGTATTTTTTTTTCTAAAACCCCACTAGATGAGGAGACCCAAGAAGATGACGAGACGAATGCTGATGACCAGTGAAGATCGTCGTTGAAGAACTGTCGAGACATAAGTATTAGAATGTTGAAATAAATGCTCCTTTTTATTCTTGTATCAATAAAGTATTCTGATCTCCGCTGTACTCTTTGAACTTTATGTAACTATTCCGCTGTACTCATGAATGTTTATTCCATCGAATAACCAGACTTAGTTCACCGGGCTAAGATCTGGCATTTGAATGCTCTACTGTAATTCTATTATCACAAACATCATTTAATTACATTAGCTGTCGCGTTCTCGTCCAACCGTGGTGTGGGGGCGTGACAGATATGGTATCAGAGCTCGGTTTGTAAGAAGGACACTTACATCGAGCTTTTCCAGGATAAGATTCTTCGGACTTAGATGGGAATTCCACCTAGGACGAAGTGAACCATAAAATTGAGACCTAAAGTAGATTTCTCGAGTCAACTTCCATTAAAAACCTCTTTCAGATTGTCGCAATTCACTTGGAATATACACAGTCATATTCAAAAGTTCCTAAGTCATTGGCTAAGATACTTGATTAAGTATTCGTAGCATTCCCCGATTGAATCAACTCCTCTATTGAACTCTTGAAATGGATATAGTATATGTTACTTATCGGTTTATTTGAAATCCATTGAACCTTCTTACTCTTCTGAAATTAGGTGTTAATATTCCTTGATTGCTAGTGTCACATAAGTATATTCGTTGAATCATTAAGTTCACTGCCTTGATGATTATTCATGCTTAATAGAGTTTATATCGGACATTAGATTTTTACGAAATACTGACTTAGAACTTGGTTTGGTAGGTATGGATTTCGAAATGGAGATGATTGTTGAGGTCATGCGCCTGACCGAGAAGCTGAAGCTCTTGGAGGAGCAGGCTACCCACTGGAGGGAGAGCTGGGCAGACCAGTTTAGGGCAAAGCTAAGAGACCAGGATCGAATCGAGTCGCTCGAACAAAGAATTCAGACCCTGACCGAGGAGCTGATTGGAGCTAGACAGGAGACTGGCATGTACCGCGGCCAGAGAGATGAGGCGATGCAGATACTCGGATTTCGTCGAGAGGAGTGCCGGATCTTGGAGATAGCATTGCATGAGCGAAATGATTACGTGAAGATGCAGGAGGCTGTCATTCAGAACCTTCAGCACGCATGCTCCCAGTTCAGTTCCCACGTGGAGGCGCTTGAGGGCACCTTGGCTTCAGAACACCAACAACATATAGAGTTTTCTAATGCGATGAGAGGTCACATGGCCAAGCTGACTGAGCTGATTCCCGAGTTGCTGATCACACCGCCCGGAGGGACGTCTGCAACATCCTCTAGCTCTGAGGAGGAGGACCCCGAGGAGGAGCCGATGGAGCCGGGGGAGGATTGAGGATGTTGTTTCTACGATATCGTCATGATGTTTAATTGATTATGATAACGATGTGATGTACCTAATGTTTTGTCTATGGTATTTTGAACGACGATTAAGTAGGTTAAGTTTCTAATTATCTTTATCGGAAAATGTAGTTTTCTATGTCACAGCAAACTATTAGAATGCATTAATCATAATTATGCAATTTTCATATTCTACGATAATAATGATTTAAAATAATGTGTGCACATTCAAATTCCCTGTATTTACAACTCGAACTAAGCCAACTATAAAAATCATTAGCTACTACAGATGGCTGATAGACGTAGAGGACGCCCGCGAGTTAACCGTGATGGACAACAAGACCAACGCAATAACGAAGGAGGAGCTGCAAATGATGCCATAGCACAAGCACTAACCCAACTGACAAACTTCCTGCAACAACAAGCTGACAACAATCGGACTGCGGGAGGCACACAAGACCGCATGTTGGAGAGATTCTTACGTTTCAGTCTGCCAACATTTGACGGAGAACCAGATGACATCAAGGCAGAATTATGGGTAGAAAGGATGGAGAGCATATTCAATGCATCCCAGTACACCGATGATCAACGTATAACGTTGGCTATGTTTCGACTTGAGGCTGTCGTGCATGATTGGTGGAAGATCGTTAATGCCCGCTGGATAAGAGAGGATTGTGCCAGAACTTGGGTCAATTTCTTAACTGGTTTTCGGACCCAGTACATCTCAGAAGCAACTAGAGAGGCTCGTCGAGATGAATTTTATCATCTAAAGCAAGGATCTTTGACTGTAGCTCAGTATGAGTCGCAGTTCAACCGACTCTCCAAGTTCGCACCAGGACTAGTAAGCACAGAGGAGGATAAGCTGTACAAGTTTACCCGAGGATTGAGGTTTTCTCTGCAACAGAGTCTGCTGCCAGTGAGAGTAACGACTATGGCGGAAGCAGTCGAAGCTGCAACCCAAATTGAAAGTGGGATGACACGTCTGGGACAAGCGAAGGAGCGCACTGCTGGGAAGTTTAAGAGATCCGCACAAAACCTATCATCCAGACCACCCCAAAAATTCCAGCGCAAGACTTTTGGCCAGAACACCGAAAAGAGGCCTGTGAATAATCTACCGCCCTGTCCGCACTGTAATAAGATGGGACATAAACTCGAGGACTGCTGGAAGAAACAAGGGAGGTGTCTGCGCTGTGGAGATAATCAGCATCAGACTAGAGAATGCCCGAAGTGGGAGACACCAGACAACAATCAGCAGAAAAATGTGGCCAAGAAGGATGATCGCAAGGGCAAAGGGAAAGCACCAGCGAGAGTTTTTGCCTTAGGTGGACAAGAAGCTCCTAATGCGATAGACGTGGTGGAAGGTACATTTCTTGTGTCAAACCACTCTGCGCATGCATTATTAGATCCAGGATCATCACATTCTTTTGTTGCACCCCATTACGCACAAAAACTGAATGTGTGTAAGGAATCACTGCCTGTAAGCTTAGAGGTGTCCACACCTATGGGTGCAAGCCAGGAAACGGATTCGGTATTTAGGAATTGTGAAGTTGTAGTTGAGGGTCAATGCTTCCCTGCTGACCTAATACTTCTTCCCATACTTGAGTATGACCTCATACTTGGTATGGATTGGCTATATAAACACTACGCACAATTGGCTTGTCATTCTAAAATAGTTAGGTTTTGCGAACCTAACAAGCCAACCGTGGAATTAATTGGAGATGCTAGAGTCAACCTAGCACCTATAATATCAACTATCAAAGCTAGTAAGGTAGTTGCCAAAGGGGCGACTGGATTTTTAGCCTTCATCATCAACAAACCCATGAGTAAGTCGGGCATAGAAACTATACGTGTGGTATCTGAATACCCTGACGTATTTCCCGAAGAATTGACCTCCCTACCACCTGGCAGAGAAGTTGAATTCAATATCAAAATCATGCCTGGGAAGACACCCATTGCAAAGGCACCATACCGAATGGCACCACTGGAGCTGCAAGAGTTGAAGGTCCAACTGCAGAAGTTACTCGACATGGGTTTTGTGCAGCCCAGTGTATCACCATGGGGAGCTCCGGTATTATTTGTCAAAAAGAAGGATGGAACTTTGAGGATTTGCATAGATTACCGTGAACTCAACAGCGTTACAGTTAAAAATAAGTATCCTCTCCCGAGGATAGATGAGTTGCTTGAACAACTCCAAGGAGCTACGGTGTATTCCAAGTTCGATCTTCAACAAGGATACTACCAGTTAAAGATTAGGAATGAAGATGTTCCTAAAACTGCATTCCAAACTATATACGGCCACTACGAGTTCGTAGTGATGCCTTTTGGACTCACGAATGCTCCTGCGGCATTTATGGATTTAATGCACAGAGTATTTCAACCATATCTCGACCAATTCGTAGTAATTTTCATCGATGACATACTCGTGTACTCTAAGTCGGAAAAAGATCACGAGAGACATCTTAGACTAGTGTTGGATACACTAAGGCAGCACAAGTTGTACGCCAAGTACAGCAAGTGTGAATTTTGGTTGAGGGAAGTGGCATTTCTAGGCCATATTATTTCTGGAGAAGGGGTTGCAGTTGATCCATCTAAGATAGAAACTATTATGGATTGGAAGAGGCCAGAAAATGTAACTGAGATCCGAAGCTTTCTTGGACTTACGGGCTACTACCATAAATTCATCAAAGACTTCTCGAAGATAGCGGAACCCCTCACCCGGCTAACCCAGAAACAAGTAAAATTTGAATGGACGGATAAATGCGAGTCAAGTTTCCAGGAACTCAAGAAGAGACTTACCACCGCACCTATACTGACACTTCCTGAAGGAACCCAAGGATTTGTCGTATATAGTGACGCCTCAAGGGATGGACTCGGTGTCGTTCTGATGCAGAAAGGTAAAGTTATCGCGTATGCTTCCAGGCAACTCAAGACGCACGAGAAGAATTATCCAACGCACGACCTCGAACTTGCTGCAATAGTATTCGCCTTAAAGAAATGGCGACATCATTTATATGGCGTTGAATTCACTGTGTTTACGGATCATAAAAGTCTCAAGTACCTATTTTCTCAAAAGGAACTTAATCTCCGACAGAGAAGATGGGTAGAGCTTTTAGAAGATTACCATTGTGAAATTCAACACCACCCAGGAAAAGCGAATGTCGTGGCCGATGCCCTAAGTAGAAAGGCTAGAGTGGCCCGACTCATGGTTCGAGAATGGCAAGCTCTCAAGGAACTGAGCTACCTGAAACCCATTCATGAAGGTACTCGTTTAAATTGCGCCAACCTCACGGTTAAACCGAATCTATTGGACGATATTCGATTAGCCCAAGAGAGAGATCCAAAACTTCAAGAGTTTAAGGACAAGATCGCTAAGGACGAAAAACCCACGTTTACAATTACCGAGGATGGAATTGTAAGGTTTAAGGGACGATTATGCATACCTCACGACGGGGAGCTCAACAGATTAATTCTCGAGGAAGCTCATTGCTCGAGATATACGATACACCCAGGAGGTAACAAGATGTACCGAGACTTGAAGAAACACTTTTGGTGGGTGAACATGAAGAACCAAGTGGCAAAATTCGTGGCGCGATGCCTCACATGTCAGAGAGTCAAAGCTGAGCATCAGCGACCCTCAGGACTACTACAACCGCTAGAAGTCCCTGAATGGAAATGGGAAATGGTAACTATGTATTTTATCACGGATTTACCGACCACAAGAGGAGGTTATAACACCATTTGGGTGATCATCGACAGACTGACGAAATCATCACATTTCGTGCCGGTTAAAAAGGACGACAGTTTGCAAAAGCTGGCTAGGACCTATATTAGAGAAATCGTTCGACTCCATGGAGTGCCAACAGACATAGTATCGGATAGAGACCCTAGATTCGTATCTCGTTTTTGGAAAGTCTTTCATAAGGAATTAGGAACTTCCTTAAGCTTCAGCACAAGTGCGCATCCCCAGACCGACGGGCATTCTGAACGAACCATTCAAACCCTTGAAGACATGTTACGAGCTTGCGTACTGGACTTTCAAGGAAATTGGGATCACCACCTGCCATTAGTCGAGTTTGCATACAACAACAGTTTCCAAGCGACAATCGGAATGGCACCTTATTAAGCTCTGTATGGGAGGAAGTGTCGATCCCGCTCCATTAGGAAATCGATGACCAATGGATGTCGAAGACTCAACGAACAGAACCTTCAGCAATGAGCACAGATTTGGTGAAGGAAGCCATAGATAAAGTACGACTAATCAAGGATAGGATCCGCACAGCGCAAAGCAGACAGAAGAGTTACGCCGATCAACGTCGGAAGGATCTAGAATTTGAAGTAGGAGATCAAGTCTTCCTGAGGTTAACACCATGGAAAGGTTTGATAGTATCAAGAAAAGGAGGAAAGTTAAGTCCCCGATATGTAGGACCATTCAAAATCACGGAAAGTATTGGACGACTAGCGTACCGATTGGAACTACCACCCAACCTGTCTGGAATGCACGACGTTTTCCATGTTTCAAGATTAAAGAAGTATCATCCAGACCCAACACACATTCTTACTTCTGACATTCCGCCGATCAAGGATATTTTGTCTTATGAAGAGAAGCCAATCAAGATCCTCGACCGGCAAGTACGCGAATTGAGGAAAAAGCGAATTCCTTTGGTTAAAGTCATCTGGTCGAATCACAATAGAGAGGAAGATGCGACGTGGGAAGCTGAGGAAGAAATGAAGAAATCGTATCCCGAATTATTTGAGTAGGAATTTGGGGACCAAATTCTTTTAAGGAGGGGAGGATGTAAAATCCCCTAAAACTCGATAGTTTACTACATGTATAATTGTTAAATCATGATGTACTCCTATAACAATTGTTTAATCTACATCTAGTTTCAATTGTTTTACTCATTTATTCGTAAATTATTTATGAACCAAATAATCGAATTAATTAAAATTTGAAGTGGGAACAAAAAAAAAATCCTAATGGGCCATGTGTATCAACACATATATACATAAACACACCATAAGACTCAAGCCCAAACTAAATAAAACCCCTAAGGCTTGGAATCACAATTTAAAGCCCAATTTAATCACTAGCCACTTCATTTAACACATACTTAATACCTATATCTATATACACCTAAAATACAAAAAAAAAATATAATAACACACACACACATAAGCACGGCCAAGAAACACTTGGGGGGAGGGGAATCCTTGTCCCCCATGCAAGACTTAATGTCTTACATTTTCTCTTCCCAAGTATTCCACCTCCCAACCCCATTAAACCCCTTTAAAAATCAAACACCCTCATTCCTATTACCCTTACACAAACAAAATCTGAAAATTAGAGAGAGTAAGGGAGAGAGGAGGCCGAAATCAAGAAGAGAAGGAGAAGAGAAGAAGAAGAAAAGAAGAGAAGAAGAAAGGTTCAAATTAAGGAGGTAATTTCACTATCTATATGTAACTTCAATATATATATATATATATATATACACCTAGATATATCTTACATACACTAACTTAAACCACATATTTATCATCCATGGTGTGGCATGCATTGGTCAAAATAAAAAGAGGAGAGGCAAAGAAGAGGTTGGTGCAACTAGTTCAAAGACTTAGATCTCTTCACCACTTCAAGAACTAAAGTGGGTAAAACTATTCTTCTCACTTTAATATGCAATTTATCTTAAACAAAGATGCATGTCCCTTCCATGAAGTACATATAGTTCACTTTTCTCATACTAATAGCATGCATAATGGTTTATAGTTTGTTGCATGCGAAATTAGCCAATTTTGATGATTTAAGTGAAATGTCCCAAAACTTCTTATCAATTAAGTATGATTTTGTCTTCCTTTATATTCTGGAAATTATGTTTGGAGAAGTATATTTGTGTTATATGATCATGCCTGTGAAGTTTGATGTTTAATTTGTGGCCTAACAAAAATGGGATGATCAAAACGGACACAAAACAAGAATTAAGTGAAGATAAAGAAAATTATGAGAATTATTACAAAAAAAAAAAGATGTAATATGACTTAAGGTCAGAAAATCCATCTACCCTTAAAATTTTATAAGAAACGTAAATCATTTTCTAAGTCAACGGGTTAAAATCGACAAAACACGAAGATTGTGTAAATCCATCAAAATGGCGAAACTACTAAATAAAATCCGTATATTTGTGTTTTGAACATCAAATTGGACATAATAACACATTTAGCCTCTGTCCTAAAAATTTCGTAGTAATCGGAATCCATTTCCGGTGTCTACGGACCAAAAGTGTAAATTAAGACAAAATAAGGAGGTCAAATGATAAATTCCTCAAAAATTTGGAACCAAAGTAAAAAGTTCACCTTCTGGACTGAAGACATAACTTATATAGAAATAAATATTCTGACCTTAAAATTTCGTAGAGATCGGAAGTCGATTCAAGATTTGGGGCTAAAATGCAATAATTGGTAAAATTGGAGTCAATTAGTAAATTTCAATAAAAATGGAATTATAAGATAAATTTTCAGGTCTATGGACCAGAATGTTAATTATCAAAGAATAAATATTATATCCGAAAAAACCTATAACAATAGGAGTAAATTTTGGGTTTGGGGGGCAAAACGATATTTTAAATAGTTTTGGGGCAAAACTGAAAATTTTAGAAAAATCAGTCAGAAACTGAAAATTCTGGAAAGTTCACTCAAAAACCGAAGTTCCAAGTTCAACATGAACTCTCCCATAAGTTTCGTCACCATCCGTAACGAAAACCAAACCTCATGGGTATAATAATCCGTTTCGCAAGAATTATGGGCGTAACCGTAAATTGGGAAAATTTAAACTAAAAATCAAAGATTGGAATTTATCAAGTCTGGAATCAATAATCACAATTATATTCCAAAGATATGTCAATAACGGTCCATAATTCATAAAAACTCGTGCCACGAATAAACTCCAAATCGCAATCGTATAATCAATTTACGCTAAGTATTGGATATATGACTCTGACCATATCATGTGCATTCACCGCAATGTGACTAACGTATAATCACATCTAACCGGGAACTAAGTGCCATACAAACAAAGTGCCACAGACAGATCCGCCTCTAATCCTATCGGGGCAAAGTGCCACGTCGGCAGACGGGGGCCACCTCTTGAGCCTATACGAAACCGAGAGCCGACCTGAAATCTGGGGGCCACCTCTTGAGTTGTAGGGGCCACATCTAGAGTCCCAAATTTGTGTCAGGGACGGTTAGACCATGTCTTGGATCGAGCAGAACGGTTGCGGTTCATGAACAAGGCTACCGTCGTTTCCTATTCCCTTGAAGTCAATGGACGGAGTGTTCCGGAGGTGACTGGGTCGTAGACTTAGGGTATAATCGCGATTATGGTATGATCCGGGCACTGATCCACAATTAAGGACATGCCGAGCCCAGATAAGAGATAAGGAAGCACGTCACCAAGCGTGAGAGCAATAAGCTCAAAGGCCAAAGTTATAGTGACGGTCCGACAAACGCCCAAGGCTACGGTCATTAAACCAAAGGTCGTGGCGATTGTCAAAGGCCAAACACTGATAACGGTCTAAGATGTTATAAGGAGGCCGAGGGACTTAGTCATATAGACGACCTCCCAAATCTAAATACTCACTAGGCGCTCGACGCCACATATTGTCATACTTAACAGCAATCTACGAAGATTGACTATTCACTCATAACTTAATTCATTGCATTATATTTTGAAACTTATACCATCCATAAATGATAAATTTTCAAAGGTGGGAGTAAAATAGTATATATTTCAAAATAATTATATACATATAATTTCAGAAAATATACTCAACCCAACTCAATGAGAATCCATTATTCTCACCCCAATTTGTATTTTTTTCTTCTAAAACCCCACTAGATGAGGAGACCCAAGAAGATGTCGAGACGAATGCTGATGACCAGTGAAGATCGTCGTTGAGAACTGTCGAGACATAAGTATTAGAATGTTGAAATAAATGCTCCTTTTTGTTCTTGTATCAATAAAGTATTCTAATCTCCGCTGTACTCTTTGAACTTTATGTAACTATTCCGCTGTACTCATGAATGTTTATTCCATCGAATAACCAGACTTAGTTCACCGGGCTAAGATCTGGCATTTGAATGCTCTACTGTAATTCTATTATCACAAACGTTATTTAATTACGTTAGCTGTCGCGTTCTCGTCCAACCCCGGTGTGGGGGCGTGACACATTTCATAATCATATACTCATCAGCCCATATACATGACGATTATCAACTCAAGAACATCATATACAATTCAAAACGAAATCCCAAAGTGAAGAGTAATTACCTCTTTGAAGGAATGGATTGAATCCCAAGGTTGAATCTGTTTCCAATCGTTTCCAAACTCCAATGTTGTTAAGGACGATCAACTCAAGTGTTTGGAACCTCAAACTTCTCTCTAAGAACTCTCTCTATCTAAATAAGGGAAAGAATGGCCGAAAATGCATCTTAACACCCGGCTGTCCCTTTATATACTGCACTTTACTAGAGTGCGCTAAAACTTGTATTTAGTGTGCGCTACATCCCTAGCGTGCGCTATCCTTCCTTGATAGCGTGCGCTATCGGGCAGTCCAGGGGCTACTGCCTTGCTTCACACATCATCTTACGTACGTAATGCACATGCAATAGCGTATGCAAATAGGCGTTGACTTACTACAGTGAAATGCTCAGTAGCGTGCGCTATTCTCCAACAATATCGTGCGCTATTCCTCGTTGTCCCGACATTCTGCACCTTCCCCGAAGATGCCCGGGGTCTACACGCCGAAAGTAACCTGAGAAAGCCAAGATTCCCTTTTGACCGATCTAATATTAGCGTACGCTAACCATATGCACTAGCGTGCGCTAAATGCCGATAATAATTAGTTTGGGACTACCTGTCGACCACCTTCCGAACCTTACCCAGAATGCCTTACGTACGTTAGGGGTCCTCCTTAGCGTACGTAATTCAAGCCTCTTAGCGTGCGCTAAGTATACATCGTAGCTTGCGCTAAGTATACATCGTAGCGTGCGCTAATGTGGCTGTACTTAGCCATTTTCAGCTATTCTCGTCCAACGTATCGACATACAGAATACGAACATACGTCATACTGAATACATATACTCAATTCGATAACATTAATATGATATACCCAATATCAAAAGTACGATAACCTGATACATGATATCCTCAAATGTAATTATCGACTGAATACGATAATTATACCAATACAGCTGTCTCAGTTCTCAATCTATTTTATCCATACTGTATAGACACCAAGCTATCCAGTACGTCTCAGATAAAATAACGCGAAAAATTTATACTGAAAATCCGGATATTACATACTAGAAATCGGGGTATTACAATTACAACCATAAAAGCCCTTTTGATTATATGCATGAGTTCATCTAAGTAGTGGAGATTTGATTTTTGTGTGAGAATGTGGTAATGACACACCATGTTTTAACGTGAGTGATTGCTTAATAATCCCTATATCTACTTGAGCGAGAGTGACCCCTTGTGAGGCCATCGATTTTTCTCTCACTTGATGCCAATGAAGATGTTGAGATTGGTTGAGGTACTTTAAATTTTCTTCATACTTGTTCATGATTATTTATTCTCCCTTGAATATGGCTATCATCTTGGATTTTTCAATACATGCTTCTTGAAATTCTTTCACTCGAATTATGCTTGAGGACAAGTGTTGGTTTAAGTTTGGGGAGATTTGATAGGACGAAAATAGTGTGCTAAAATCATTATTAATTATAAGGTTTTAATGAATTTTATGTTAGCACACTTGGTTATTTTCTACCTATTTATATTTTGGATGCAATTTACTTCACTTGGCAATTTGTTGTTTAATTTAGGTGTTTGATTGAGTTTTTAAGCTTAAAGAGTAATTTGGGCCATCAAACGGACCAAGCCAATGTGATTTGGGCTTTAATAAAGAAACTGTCGCGCGTCACTGGTGGCCAGTGCCAGTTCGGTGACCCAGTGTCGGCCCTGTTCCGAAAATAATCTTACTTGGGGCCCAAGAAATGACTCCAAACCATCTCAATCAGTCCCACAAAGCATAAAATCGACCCCTATACTCGGAAAAGTAATTTGAATAGATTTGGAAAGAAAGACTCCAAGGGAATTAAAACTCAAGAAGGATAAGAGGGAAGGAGATCCAATTAAAGAAGGAAACTAAGAGATAAGGGGATATTATAAAAGGATGGGGCTGAGATTATTATTGATCATCTTTATCACCATTCGGACGGCTGGAGCAGAAGGGAAAGAGGAGGACCGAGCGCCATTCTCACCGAGGCAAAATCGAGGTGTCACCGACGCGCGGGGAGGAAGACAACTCCGTTTGAATTTCTTTCTTCTATGTCTATTATTAATTTGTTGTTTTCTATAGCCAACATGTCCTGCTAATTTTCTATTCTAGTTCTTAGTAAAGTTTGAAACCATATTTGAATTATTCATGTTTTAATCCCGCAGCGTATTCTTAACTCGAAGTCTCTTGAATTACTTTTGTGTTATTAAATTCACTACTATGCCATATAATTTCTTGATTTGGTTTGGCCAACTAGATTAGGGGTTTTATGTCTTATGCTAGAAATTGAGTTGTAATACGTAATTGTTGCAATTTTAATTTCACAAGTAGCAAACAATTGAATTTGCTAAATTGAGTAACAAAAAATCAAGATCCCTTAAGTCGAGCTTATGGACTTAATATTTTGCCTATTTCATTATTTTGGTTTTTACTGCATCTAGCGAGCGAGATTTGAAGAGCTTGTTTTGAATCCACCGCATAGATAGGTTCGATTAAAGAGCTTGTTTTAATTGAATAAACTTAAGAAATAATTGGGGTCAACAGAGCTTGTTGTTGGCTTTTTTTTATTAAAAAAAACGTCCAGTGTGGAGGAGTTGAGGCGGGACCCACCAACCTGTAGATGAGAAGAAATCAAGAAATACAAAGTATCAGTCCCTAATTATGACCCAAAATGGGCCATAATTTGGGTCCAAACATCAAAGAAGTCTACGGCCCGCTAAAGAAATACAAAGTGCACCACAAAAACCGTGGGCTAATATGCGGACCCGTAGACCAAAATAACTCAACTCCGAAATATGACCAAAAATGGGCCATAATCAGGAGCCTAAAATCTAAAGTGCCTACGACCTGCTAGATCAATACAAGGTGCACCACAGATACTGTGGGCTAATGTGCGGACCAATAGGCAATCAATCAATCAATCAAAAGTAAAACCTACCTAAATCTAAATGAAGGATAACCAAGCTGACCATCCGTATAAGGGAGAGAAGAAACCGAGGAGCAATATCATAAGTATAAGTCTGAATACCGAGGGACGACATGCCGAGCTCAGAGAGGTAGTCGGCCGGCCTGTTGTCCTCCCGGAAAATATGAGTGACTCTGAACTGAATAAATCGGAGAATGTGTCGGATACGCATAAGAGTGTGATGAACCTGCCAAGAGCCCCGATGTCCAGATGATAGCAAGGTCACGGATGTGTCGGGCTGTATTGAAACTTGAATTAATTCGAAACGGTGGATAACGGAGCTAAGAACTAGATTATTCCTTACTTGATATTTTCAAATTTTTATTTCCTTTGTTTATTTTATTTTAATTTATTTTACGCAAATTATTTTGGTTAAGATCATAAACAAAATCTCCCCCCCCCCCTTTCGTTTTATTTTATTTTAATTGCACAAAGTACTTAATCCTTAAATAGTATAATTGATTTACCGTTCTCCGTGGGATCGACCCTTACTTGCCGATACTACTAGTTAGTAGCATTAAGCCAAGGACAAATATAAATAACTAATTTTGACGCGTCATGACAGCGCGGTCAAATTGTCGGGAAAATTTCTTCGTATGCCCTTTCTTACCAATGGTAACATTCAATATTGGCATACTTCCCCTTAGAATTACTTCTTTGTGGCCCTCTATTACTCGGACCTCTACTTTGACCTCTCCCCCATCTTTCAGTAACTAGAACAGCCGACTGTGACGAAGATCCTTGTGCCTTTCTTCGGACCTCCTCGTTCAGCATGTTCCCCTTAGCAAGTTCCATCGAAATGACACCATCAGGGGCAGAGTTAGACAACGACGTACGAAACGTATCCCAAGTATCCGGTAATGTACCCAACAACCACAAAGCTTGAACCTCCTCTTCAAATTTAATGCCCATTCCGGCAAGTTGATTAATGATGCCTTGGAATGCATTCAAATGATCCGACAGAGGAGTCCCGTCTCGATATTTTAATTTCATCATTTGTTTAATGAGGAATAGCTTATTATTCCCCGTCTTTCGAGCATACAATTGCTCAAGCTTGTGCCACAATTCTCGGGCATACTTTTCTCCACTAATGTGATTCAACACATTATCATCCACCCATTGTCGAATATAGCCACACACTTGGCGATGCAAAATGGTCCACTCGGCGTCGGACTTGCCTTCCGGTTTGTCTTTGCTAAAGACCGGTAGATAATAATCCTTCATATATAGAAGGTCTTCCATCTTCCCCTTCCATAAGTGGTAGTTCGAGCCATTCAAATTCACCATTCTAATCGTGTTGGATTCCATCTTACAATTGAGATAATAAACAACCACGAAACAAAAATCCCGTGGCTCCGATACCACTTTGTTGGGAAAAACTACACAATAATGACGTCACAACGAAAAATGTGGAACCTCGTTTGACAATTTCTCAATCTTTAATTGTAACTTCGAGGTTACCGACGAGTAGAGCAAACAATTACAACTCGAAAATTAATACAAATGATATACCAAAACAATAAATAATGAGACACAATTTTTAGCGTGGAAAACCCCTCAAGACGAGAGTAAAAACCACGGGACCGAAGCAGCTTAAATCCACTATCACCAATACACAATGAACAATTCGTCCCTAGTACAAACTAGAGGTATACAACAATAATCTTCAAATACTTGGTAATAAACAATCTTCAAGTATTTGGAATATACAACAACAATAAGATCGAGAAAGAAAAAACACTGTAAATAGCTTACACAAAAGCTAACAAAATACCTAAACTTCTAGACTCAAACCCTCGATCTATTCCAGTGAAAAGATTTACCCAATTTCTACCAAGCCCTTGTCAAAATATCATGACGATCCGATCGATACACCTCCGGGAAATCGAACAAGTATTTTCTCACTTTTCTTTTCTCTCTTGTGTGTTCTATCTTGTGTGCTCTCAAAGATGGTGATTGGAATGAAGAAATCCCGTCCACCGGAGGGGGGTCCACATGTTGGAATTTTGGCTATAATAAAAGAGAAGTTTTTGAAGATTGTCCCACATCGGTGAAACAATGAAAGGTGGAAGGGACTTCAAGCCTATAAAAAGAGGTCCAAGGCTAAGGTTTAAAGTGCACCAATTAAATACACTTTAGTGTAACACCCCCAAACCTATTGGGAATATTACAGCGCCGTAGACCCTCTCCGTAAGGATCTACCAGGAAAAAAGTGGAAAACACAACGTGAAGATACATGCCAACATGGCTAATAACGACTCACTAGACCGATTTGGTCTTTTCCACAACACACACAGCAAATATACATAACTATTCCTCAAAATTCATACCCACGCAGGGGTTGGAATACATCAATATTCCCATAAATCGGGAGAATAACACAACATAGAGACAAACAACAAAACTCTACCGAAATACTCAATGACTGGTCTTCATGTGATTAGTATCATTTTCTTCCATCATCCTTCGTACCAATTCTGTGATTCGCTCCCAAAGAACTGCAAGTACACGGGCCTTGAGACATCCACCCCCCGAATACTCGGGGGTTAGCAAAACTCCACTGTTTTGCTAGTGCAAGTATAAAATACAAATACAAGCCATACATATCATACTCCAAAACATAGTAATTGTGAACATACTTCCCGAGATAAATCACTTGATCAAAACAATTCAAACCATGAAGGGTGGGGATGAAACCCCTATGCATCTTACAAAACATTTAAGATCTCGGGAGTTTTGAAAATGTTGGGATTTAAGAATTCTGAAGCCTTTCGAAACCATTTAGGGACACAGCCCAAAAGTCATTTCCCCAAAATACAATTATGATAACAACACAAGGGGTCCACGATCCAATTATACCATTCCGGTCACAAAGCACGGGGTTCAAGACCCGATCATATCATAATAGCATGTTTCCACAGATTACTCGCGTCCCGTGATAGCAAGCCACGGACCTTAGATGCTCCCGCAGAACATACCCGAGTGAATAACCCACAGGGAAACCATACCAAATCACATGTTACCGTAATAACAGTCACGTGACCACAATCATATATATGTTCATAGTTATCCTGGCATCGCACTAACAAGGTACGAACCTCAGATGCTCCTACAGAACATACCCGATTGGACAACCCGTGACACGTACATCACATAACCAAATCACAACCATAAGTTATCCCGGCATTGCACTAACAAGCTACGAACCTCGGAGTCCCCGCAAGACATACCCGATGGATAACCTCATAAGTTATCCCGGCATCGGGCTAGCAAGCCACGAACCTCGAAGTCCCCGCAAGACATACCCGATGGATAACCCTACGGTCCCACCCGACCCATACTAGCAAGTATGAATCCCGGAGATTCAACAATCTGACCCGGTGGCACATCAATATCAACAGTCACACAACAATAAGTAATTACCAAGCCAAATAATATCAAGCATTACAACCTCCTTTCAAAGGAGTAACAATCAATATCACAACATATCACATTCCCGCCGAACAAGTACACGTATCGACACACCATCCTCGGTAAGTCATCACGGTCTATTATATTCACGAATTATGGTTATAACATCTATCAACATATAACACATACTCATATATTCCAAATACACATTTATCCACGGATCATACAAGTTATCTTGAAGAAAACCATTTTTATCAAGAATATACCGATCCTTTAGAAGTTTCATTAAAACATTCAAGTTCCACAATATAATCAATTATCAACTATCACGTCTACGAAACACGATGTGTATGGGCAAGATACTTGCCTCGAAACTACGAGTAACCGGATAACGAACGGATGGGGTTGAGCAGTCCTCGAACTTCCAAAAATGACCAAGAATCCGGAAACCCACGAATACTACGAGAATAACATCAACACGAATCAATAACACTAATCGGAAATCCAAATCAACACAAAGAACAACAAGGATCTAAGGGTTTCCCAAGGAAATCAAGAACTATGTTCCGAGTGATATAAAATCATGAATGAGTTCAAAAATCCGAAGATCATGAGTAAGAAAATGAGAATTACATAATCAATTCATCATCCTCAGATTAAATCGAAAAACCAAGGAGAAACCCCTAAAATTCAAGAACTAGGGTTCTAAGAAGAGATTACCTTGATTTGAGCAAAGGAGATGATTAGATGTTGTTGAACACCTACAAATCCACTCCAAGATAAAGCTCGATGAAGAAGGTCGCTCAAAATCGCCTCCGGAGCTCACTCCCATCGGAAAGGGATGAAGAAGGGTGAGAAATGACGAATTAACGCTGCTGTCCAGTATTTATACTGGACAGTTATTAGCGTGTGCTAAACATACTCATTAGCGCGCGCTAACGGGGTCAATGCCTCAAAACAACCCGCCTATAACACAGTTAGTGTGCGCTAGCCAATATGTATAGCGTGCGCTAACGAGTCACAGATCCAGTGCAGTAGCTCCTGGACTGGTCTGCACCTACCAGGTAGCGTGCGCTAGCAAGAACAATTAGCAGGCGCTAGGTAGACGATAGCGTGCGCTATCAACCAACCATAGCGTGCGCTAATGAGACTCCAGTCCCAGTCCAGTAGCTCCTGAACTGCCTCTGGACTGCCAGTTATTGTGCGCTACACCTCCAGTAGTGTGCGCTAACCTCAACACAGTAGCGTGTGCTACGCCACAAGCATTAGCTTGTGCTACACCACAATAAACCAAAAACTCACATAATGATCCGAAACGCCTCCAAACACTTGTCCCATCAAGGCACACCCAAAACATGGCACAAAATTCCAACGACGTGGACAATAACAATCCGATAAAAACCAGAAACTCAACGAATCCGGAACAAAGATCTCGGGTATTACATTAAGTATTTAATATTCTTTCTTTCTTTCTCTTGTCTTAGAGTGTGAAAGGTGTGAGTTAAATCTTTAGAGAGTGTGGGTGTAATTGGGGGTTGGCTTGAGAGATTATAATTGTGTGATTGTAATAATTTTTTACATAGTGGATTTTCTTCTCTCTGGAGGCCCGTGGTTTTTCTTCGATTTTGGAGTTTTCATGTATATTATTGTGTTATTTATTTTTCTCTATTATTGTTCTTTGGGAGGGTTGTTGGGGATCTTTAAGACCGTTTTTTCCAACAAGTGGTATCGGAGCTCCAGGTTGGAGGAGGTCTCGATTTTAGAGGTTTGGAGTATGCTATGTGGTTGCAGCTTTGTCTGATCTTCCACATCAGAAACAAATTTCTATTGGTCGTATTAGAGGGTGTCTTGGTATTTCAGAGGTTCGGAGTATGCTCTGTGGTTGCAGCTTTGTCTGATCTTCCACATCAGAAATGAGGATTCTGTTGGGTTTGAGATACGGATACGATGTCAAGACTCAGTCCCATGAGGTTCGATGTAGAGAGGTTTGACGGAAGGATCAATTTTGGCTTGTGTCAAGTTCAAGTCAAGGATGTGCTGATTCAGTTCGGATTACACAAGGCGTTGCGGGGGAAACGCCCCTGTTTCCAGCGATGATAAAAGCGGGACCAGTAAAAGCGATGATGAAGAATGGGATGATACGGATCTGAGAGCAGCTAGTGCCATTCGTTTGTGTCTTGCAAAGAATATGCTAGCTAATGTGCATGGGTTATCAATGGCAAAGGAGCTTTGGGAGAAGCTTGAACAGTTGTACCAAGGCAAGGGCATCTCAAATCGGTTGTATCTCAAGGAGAAATTTCATACATTGCGTATGGATGGAGGTACAAAAATTTCAGATCATCTAAGTGTTCTTAATAATATTGTTTCGGAACTGGAGGCTATTGGAGTGAAGGTTGAAGATGAGGATAAAGCGTTAAGGCTTATATTATCTTTGCCGTCTTCTTATGAACATATGAAGCCTATTCTGATGCACGAGAAAGAGACCCTGAAGTATGAAGATGTTACTAGCAAACTCCTGTCCGAGGAGAAAAGACTGGAAGGTAGCAGCAATACTTCATCAGAAGGTGCGGTTTTGATATGTAGGAATGAGAATAAGAAAAACCCTTTGAGGACTCCGACGTGCTGGAAGTGTGGGAAATCTGGACATGTTAAAAGAAATTGTCCAGGTGGAGTGGATTCGGCAAAAAGCTCTAATTCTGCTAACAATATCTCCGTCGTCACTGACGGTGAAGAATTCTTTTGAGAAGTTGGCATCTCCATGGTATGCCCGTTACCATTAAAAGGGATGTGTCCTTTTGTTAGCGGGTTCAAGGATTTACACATGGGCATTGGGTTGGCATTGATGCAAGATGTGTGGTGAAAATTGATGTCGAGGGCTGATAAACTTCCGGTGGCAAACAGGGAAGTTGTACCATAAACATTTCAGCAAGTTTTTCGACATGTGTCGAGGAAAATTCTTAGAATGGTTGATTCTAAGTGGTTAAAATTCTTAGATGGGTTTGTTCTAAGTGTTCTACTCATATGGTGGAGGAGGTTATTCTCTGTTTTGAGAATGGTGATTCTTTAGTTTAAGAATCATGATTGTCGGTGAAGACAATGGATTGTGGGTGAAGACGGTGAAGTTTTCTTTTATTTAGCCAATGTGGAGTTTTTTGGAATTTCCACGTATATTCTTGTGTTTGTTTCAGGAGAAAGTAAAAGACTGTAAATAGAGTCAATCAATTGCATTCATAACACTAATAGAGGGGCCTTTATATAGGCATTGCAATGAGAGTCCTTCCATACATAGGATTCCTAGATAAGGTAAGACATCTAATAGGATCCTACTACCTCTAGAAGGATCTAGAACCTTCCATCTATGTATCTACAACTAGTATTAGGTAAGGCATATCACAGGAATAATAATTCCCGGAACACTCCCCCTGTGTCGAGCACTAATACAACAATGGTGCAGAAGATGTTGCCTTCGTAAAAACCTATTCCAAGCCAAAACAAAACCCCATGGGAAAAATAAAGTCTTGATGAGGAAAAGATTGCAACGCACCAAGATTGTTAGGAATACTTGTTAGATTTTGATGATGTCATTAATATAAAATCAAATGTTTATTACTTGGCAAAAATGTAAGGAAGAACCAAATGAGTATCTTCCATAGGCCAAATATGTTAAGTATAAAACTTGGCAAAATGTAAAGAAGAACCAAATGAGTATCTTCTGTAGGCCAAAAATTAGTTAGGCTGAAAATCTGCTAAGTACTGAGTACAGCTAAGTACATCAGAGAGGATCAGTCGAGTCAAGTCAGAGCAGTCCTGGTCAACATAATTTATCAGAGAAGTTTGACCAGACTGCAGCCAAGGTACCTCAGGGAAGTCACCTGATCAGATAAGTCACAAACAAAGGAATGCAGAGAGGTCCCGATCGAGAGATGTTAGCCGCATATCGGCTACTCAAGTCGCCAAGTACTCCAAGTCCACATCAGCATGAGTTGAAAAGTCAAGTATTACGGAAAGTCACATGCAACGTGAAGAGACAAATTGGAGTGATTCCCGCTAGAGATATGATTTAAATAAATCATCCAGACCCACCTTGAAGACTTTAATCGTTTTATATTCGAAAGATTCGGCGCTCACATGCAGAAGTCTTCACAACGGTCGGAAGATAAAATAAAATAATGGGAATCCAGCCTTGCAACGTTCAGAAATTAAACAAAGAAGTCTCCCTCTCCAACGGACGGATTTGTTCAAAAGATTTGCAATGGCTACAAGGAAAAAGCTCAGAGATCGTGACCTATATATATATCCGAAGATTTGAAGCTGAGCAACTACCGGTGCGAACATACATTCAAGCAATCAAAGCAATCAAGCAATCTAAAGCAATCAATAGCATCGTGAAAAGAGCGGTTCTAAGAGTTCATACTTAAAGAAGCTCTTAGTTGGACAAGACAAAAACTCTTGTCTATAATCCTGAGTATGGGGTACTTCACTGGTTGAAGTAAGAGACTATAAAGGCATCCAAGGATCGAGGATCAAGAGGTGCAAGGCAGTCAAGTGTGTACAACGGCACGGATTTCCACTGGTTGGAAGCTGTTGTAGTGTGGTTTGAATCACTGTAATATTTATCACTGGTTGAGAATTATAGTGAATTCATCTCCAACTGGTTTGGAGATGTTGGGAAAACAAAGACCCTGTATCGAAACAGCCGGGATACTCGAATCCCTATATCGAATGTTATTTAGAGGTTTTGACATATATGCCAAATACAGTAAAGGAAACTGTATCGAGGCTTTAAGGCTTTATCCTGTATCGAAGACCTGCCTCGAATCAGCATAAGTGAAGCTCGTCAGTACAGCAAGAAGTCTTGTAAAAAGACCAAGTATGGAAACTGTCTCGACACCCAAAATACAGTTATCTTCCATACAGTTCACAAGAGGACAAGAAGGAACACAAGTCAAGTCCCGTTGAACAAAGAAGTATTTAAATACTCAAGGATAAAGTATTTAAATACTGCCAGTCTTCAGATCTTCAGAATCCCGCGAAATCCAGATCATGTCATATTCCCGTTGAAGGAAATCTTATTCAAACGGATACATCTCAACGGATACTTTCTTCAGAGACTATATATATCCTATGAAGACTTTGAAGATCAGTTACCCAAGTAACCTAATACTCAAGCTATCAAAGTTATCATCTGAGCAAACATATCTCCAAAGCATACTGCAATTAAGAACGAAAGAGATATACAATGCTCAACATCAAGAACAGCCATCATCAGCTCAAGAACTTTAAAGCTGCTGTTCTTACCTGGTTACCTACCTTTTACCTCTGTGTAAAAACCGAGCTCTGTGTGAACTCAACAAGTTATTCTGACCTGTGTGGGACGAATAAGGACGAAACTTTGGAACTGTGTGTGAAGAAGCTAGTCAAGAAGAAAGCTTTAACCAATCTGTGTGAACGGTTGAAAGCGACATTCTTTGTATCAATCTGTGTGAACGATACAAGGATAGGTTTGTTTATATTTACGTAGTTGTCTACGCAGTAATTATAATAAACTTTTCACTCCTGTGTGGAGGACCAGTGGACGTAGAGGGGTTTACCTCGAACCACTTTAATTACTGTGTTATTTACCTTCAGCTTTTACTGTTTTAAATTACTGTGATATATTAAGTATACACCAAATACTTCGTTGCTGTATCCACGGCAACTAACTGTATCCAAGACTTCCGCTACGCACTCAGATTTAGATTCCGTACAGTTTGTTGTTTAAACTATTTTCCAAACTGTATCCAGTATACTTAAGTGGCCAACAAGTGGTATCAGAGCGGTTGATTCTAAAAAGAATCAGTCGTATTCCTTTTAACCGAATCAGATTCAAATCACTTATTTTCAAAAAAGTCTCTTTCATTCCTATATTATCATTATGGATACTTCTATGATTAACAAAGTCCCTATGTTCTCTATTAACGAATTTGACGACTGGAGAATTAGAATGGAAGCTCATCTTGCAGCAATGCACGAAGAGATGATTTTTGTTATACAGGATGGTCCGATCAAGATCATGAAGGTCAATCCAGCCGCAAGGATTGAGGGCCAAGCCCATGCTGAAATGCTCGAGAAAGAACGCGAGCAATGGACAACAGATGAAAGGAAGCGAGCCAATCTCGACAACGTGGCTAAGAACGCGTTATTTGTCACTCTTGACAAAGGCACGTTCTCAAAGGTAAAGAGCTGCAAAACAGCCAAAGAAATCAGGATAAACTCAAGTTAATTTGTGAGGAACCGAGCTCTCAAAAGAAAACAAGATTTCAAAACTTACTCGGAATTTGAATCTTTTGAAATGAAACCAACGGAAACTCTTGAGGAACTTGACCTCAGTTCTTGGTATTGTTGGTGAACTTGAAGCGTTGCGCAAGATTTACACCCAAAAGGAGAAGAACTTAAAAATTTTCAGATCTCTCCCACTCGATGGGACATTAAGACCACAGCTATGCGTGTATCCTGTAATCTTAATGAAATATCCACTTTGATCTCTTCTCCGACCTTAAAGCTTTTGAGTATGACATTGACAAGAGAGAAAGTCAAGAATCTCCTTCAAAGGTCACAGCTCTTGCCGCTGTATCGAACCGTCGACACAAAGATGCCTAGCTCGTCGAAGCCCGGTCACAAGAACGCTGACAGTGACGACGACATCCCGTCCCAAGATGAAATGGCGCTTCTAATGCATAAATTCAAAAGTTCATCAAACACTGAAAGACTCCTACGAGCCCAAACCTCAACAAGGTAAATCGAAACATCATCTGGTGATGCTAACTCGTGTTATAGCTGCAGGAAACCAGCCAATATGCAAACAAATGTCCTCATCCCAAAGTCCAAAGATTGCCTGAGGCCGAGCAACAAGAGAGAGATGAAAGAAGACGTGCTTGGAAAGACAAGCTCAAGGCCCCGATTGGAGAATCGAAGCCTCCCCACACCATCCAAATCAGCAGAATGTCTTCAGTGGTCATCGAAAGTGATTCATCGACGATGAGTTCGATGATAAAGCATACATGTGCTTTATGGCCAAAGATGTTCGAGAAGGTGAAGACGGCTGACGATGAGGTAAGTTCAACCTCGGTTATTCCACCTAATGCATCTCATACTTTCGAAAATATGATGAATGAGTTTAAAAACATTCAAAAGGCCCATGAGACTCTAAAATCGAGAATATACGGCTTCAATTAACAAATCTAGAGTGAAAGATGAAAATGACTTCTTTGAAAATAAATTATGAAAATATGTCTCTTGATTGTGAAACCAGCAAAGTCGATTTTGAAAAACTCATGGAGAGCAATCATCAACTTGCTCATGAACTAAATGAGGTTAAAACCCATAATAAGAGCAAGACAAATGATTTGGTTCTACTACAAACCAAAATTACAACTCTCTAGAAGCGAAACCTGAACTTGAGACCATTCAAGTCTTTTGAAAAATCGTCCAAAAGAATGGAAGAAATTCGAGCCGGGCAACACGCTCATGATAAAAGTGGCTTAGGATACGACTCATGTTCGAATAAAGGTAAAACTAGTCTTGTGTTCGTCAAGAGTGTGGAACACATTCCAGAATCGGAAGATACTCCTACTCCCATAAAGGAACCTCTGTACCGAGAAAACCGAAGGCCGCAATTCCGCCCCCACAACTCTACTATTCGAGACAGTGGAACCAACAGCCACTCAGAAGGCGTAATCTACAGCATGCTCCACAAGCATATCATCAAAGCCGACAGTCATTCAGAAAGAAAGCGGTATCCAACCACCAAAGGCCCGCACGGCAGTACCCTCAGTACAGTGCGCCTAGGTATTGGATACAGGAGCCCCTTTATCCCTCAAGACAGCAGATGCCAGTGCAGTATCAACAACAGCATTGGGAATGCAACTGGAGACCCAGAAGACAAGCTGTTATGGACCCAAAAATCAAAGGGGACCTAAATCTACCTAATTTCTTTGTTACAGGACATTCTAGAGGAGGATACCTGGTACTTCGATAGTGGATGCTCTCGTCACATGACTGGAGATAGGAGCAAGCTATCTGATTTTGTAGAAGGTCGTGGTCCAAAAGTTCGCTTCGGTGATAAGTCTAAAGGAAGAACAAGAGGGATAGGAAACCTACTTGTCGGGAAATTCAAGGTCACCGATGTTGCATATGTTGAAGGCTTACAGTATAATCTACTTAGTATTAGCCAGTTCTGTGATAAACAGTTCTCAGTGAAGTTCTATATAGATCGCTGTAGAGTTAAGAACACCCAAACCAAGGAAGTTGTGCTTACAGAGCGGATCGTGTAATATGTACATTCTTGTTTGGAAGCCTATGAGCTCCTCAATTCCATGTTTTGTTGCCAAAGGCACCTGCAGATCTTAGTCGGTTATGGCACAAGAGGATGTCTCACGTCAACTTCAAGACGATCAACAAGCTCTCAAGACAGGTATGGTTAGAGGTTTGCCGGATGTGTCATTCAAGAAGGACAGCGTCTGCGGACCATGCCGTAAAGGCAAGCAAATCAAGTCAACCACGAAAAGCAAATCCTACCTTTCAACCCAAAGAGTGTTGGAAATGCTACACATGGATCTCTACGGACTGTAGACCCGGTAAGTTTGGGAGGTAAGAAATATTGCATGGTTGTTGTTGATGACTATTCCGTATGCTTGGACGATCTTTCTTAGCAAGAAGAAGGAAACAACATCAAGGCTGCCCGAGCTCCCGAGGAAGTTGCAAAATGAAAAGCATCGAGTATCGTGTGCATTCGTTCGACAGGTACTGAATTTACTAACCGCTTTATAGAGCAATACTGTTCGGAGAATGGAATACAAAGACGAATACTCACCGCCGTACACCTCAACAAAATGGTGTTGCCGAGCGAAAGAATAGGACGTTGAAAGAAGCAACAAGGACAATGATTGCCGCAAGCAAATTGCCACAAGAGTTTAAGGGTGAAGCAACCAATACAACGTGCTACACTCAAAACCGTCAGTATCGTCAACAAGCACCACAACAAAACAACTTATGAGGTATGGAATCACAAAACCCCATTAGTTTCGTATTTTCACATTTTGGATGCAGTGTTATATATTGAACAATGGGAAGGACCAACTTAGAACCTTTGATGAAAAATCGATGAAGGAATATTCGTAGGATACTCCTCCGTCAGCAAAGCTTTAATCTTTAATAAAAGGAGGTGACGATCGAGGAATCGATTCATGTAGTGTTCGATGAACCACACCATGACCCTACAGGAGTAGATGATATCACTCAGACATTCACCATTTATCTATCTTGGATCCACCTACACCCATAGAACCCGTAGTTGATTTAGAAATCAACCCCGCACTGTAAGAATCGATGTGGATGAAGCCGACGCTGCATGTCAAGGTTGTACCCACGTAAACTTTCGATCTGATGCGGGATCCCGAACTAGAACCCGACCGAAGATGGTTGAGAGATCACCCGCAAGAGCTGATCATTGGAAACATTAATGCCGGTGTTTCTACTCGTAGGAGAATACAGAGTACACAAGGAAATGTACTTTGTGCACAAGAAGAATCTAATGCTGAAGTTTCACAGTTTCTTGAATGGAAATCTCAATCCGAACTTAGGAGACTCAATATGTGCACTATCGCTGTATTCTTAGCCCAGTCCGAACCTGTTTCGACCATAGACGCTCTTAACAACTCTCATTGGATAACATCTATGGAAGAAGAGCTTAACGGTTTCGAAAGAAACAATGTATGGTATCTTGTACCCAGACCGACACACCAATCGGTTATAGGAACCAAATGGGTATTTCGAAACAAAAAGGATCGAAATGGACTTATCATAAGGAACAAATCCACACTAGTAGCACAAGGCTATTGTAAGGAAGAAGGAATCGACTATGATGAAACCTTCGCCCCTGTAGCGAGACTAGAAGCCATTAGGATATTTTTAGCCTTTGCCGCCCATAAGAGTTTTATCGTATACCAAATGGACGTCAAGAGTGCTTTCCTGAATGGAGAACTTGCACAAGAAGTTTATGTTGAACAACCACCAGGGTTTGCCAACACAGACGGTATCGATCTAGTTTACAGGCTAAGGAAAGCGCTGTACGGACTTAAACAAGCCCCTAGAGCCTGGTACGAAACCCTGTCCCAGTATCTAACCAACAACGGATTTGAGAAAGGTGCTGTCGACAAAACCTTGTTCAAGATACAGGAAGGTGATGACCTTCTAATGATACAAATCTATGTCGATGATATTATTTTTGGTTCAACTAACCTTGCTCTATGTCAAAGGTTCTCACATCTCATGCAAAGTAAATTTGAAATGAGTATGATGGGGGAACTTAGTTATTTCCTAGGTTTGCGTGTAAAGCGATTTGCCTACGTGTATATTCATCAACCAGAGAAATACAGAAGGAACTTCTCAACAAATTTGGAATGAACACTTCCAAATCCTCGCTAACCCCATGAGCACTTCCGCAAATTAGTGCCGATGAAGCCGGAAGCCGTTTGACCAATCACTCTACAGAAGCTCATTGGTTCGCTCTGTACCTAACGGCCAGCGTGCCCGATATCCGATTCTTTGTTGGAGTGTGTGCGAGATACCAAGTTGCACCTAAGGAATCACACTTCAATACAAATAAACGAATCCTGAAGTACATTAAAGGAACAATCGATGCAGGATCGTGGTATCTAAGGAAGGCGGATTCGATTTAGTTGGATACGACTCGGATCTCGGAGGTGCAAGCTAGATAGGAAGAGTACAAGTGGAACTTGTCACTTTCTCGGACCTAGACTCGTTTCTTGGTTCAAGAAGAAGCAATTAGCTAACTCTCTTTCCACTGAATCAGTACTATGTGCTGGTAGTCTGCGTATGCGAATCCTTTGGATGCAAAGGCAACCGCCGATTATGGAATCATGTCGAGAACAAGGATGTTCGCCTGGAAAAAGTTCATACAGACATCCAGCTGGCCGACATCTTCACCAAGCCTCTCGACACAGCAAGAAGATTCAACATGCTCGAATGCAATGGGAATTCTACCCGGACTCCTGTAAGTAAATTTCTTGCTTTCACTCAACAATTGAGGGGGAATGTCAGAAGACCCGTGAATACAAAGATTCAACATTAATTATCTGTACACTCGTAATCATCAATACAAGATCAGTAGCGAGGAACGCATATGAATCCTACGGTGGTGTGTGCAATAATTAAGGGGAATCTTTGTAGGACCCATGAATACAAAGATTAATCCAAATATTGTTGTATGGAATTCAAAACCTATTAGTACCTTTTTAAGGGGGCAACGTATCGACGCGGAGAACGGACATGCTATAGGATTTCGATTCAAGATATAATATAATATTATTTCCTTTTAAAATAATTTTTGTCCACGTGCCTGTTTTTATGTCAAACGTCATGTTCATTAAATGCCTTACACGACATCTGACAATCAATCTCAAAAGCCGCGATGTTTTTAAATTGTTTATTATTTTTAAACCGCCGTTTTAGGCATTTAGGGTATCAACCTATGTCGAAGTGGGACCCATTGTATTTTAAAACCTTTTAATGGATTAGCGTACCAGTTACACTCAATCCATCCTAACCGTTGATTTCAAAACCGGTTCCCATCCCTTAAAATCGACCATTCGTACTCTGCAAAACCCTATTTCGCGCCCAGTATAAAAGGATCAGATCTGCCATTAGAGACTCTTTACGCTTTCGCAATTACAAGAGTTCTCAAGCAAACAAATTTACATATTTTTCTCGCCTATTCATCTGCGACTTTCGTTGTTTTCTTCCACCTTTGTTTTAAGAAAACATCAATGGCTAGTCAATCTTCTTCCCCTGCTCAAGAAATCCTCCAACATCATTGATGGCGGATCTTCTCCAAACTGTCATCATCGAGCGTATTCTCTCGAAACCAACGACTCGTAACCGATGGAGTATATCATTACTCGTCTTGAACAACAAGGTCTCTATCGCCGGGAGCAAGACCGCCGACAAATACGACGCCCATCCGGTTGAGGAATTCTACCTCAACGCCGCCGTCCGTTTTGTCACTAGCCCGGGGAGGACATGTTGCGACATCACCGCAATGATCCAAGGAGTGGAAATCGCATCAATCGCGATCTACTCCGAGAGAATCTACAGTGCTGCCGACGGCCTAACCATGGACCAACTTGAGACGTTCGGGTCTCAAGAGCTCATTACCAAGTTTTATGGACTATTTACAGGGTCCAAAGTGGTTGATATGGTGACAACCACTTGTCACAAGAAAAATTTTCTTCTTCATTTCGTTTATCTTCATGACTTTTGCTCCAGGATCATTGAAAACCGAACCGGTGCGTTCGAGATGTGCACGAACTTAAGGTTCAGAATGATGGTAGCTATTTTGACATGTGAAAAGGTCAATTGGTGCCAAATCATTCTGAAACGTCTTCAAGAAGAGGTGTGCAAACCTGTCACCCAAAAGAAATCCTTTGGTTTAATGCTGAACTACATTCTGACGAAGTGCGGACTGACGCAATCCGCCGATGCAAAGAAAAATAGCTCGAGGATATACTTAGGAGGTGTCAAACCCACTGCGTATAACCAGAGCACAATGCATTGCAACCACCCGAGAACCAGGCACATGCCTATTTCTGCCAACCCAAGAGATGAAACCGTGAAGGTCCCAGAAATGGAATCTTCAAAGAAGCGAAAGCGATCTCACAAAGAAGAAACACTCTGCTGGTGAGAAGTCCAAGAAGAGACTCAGGAGGCTCTCAAAAATCAAAGCCAAGCACTCCAAGGATGTCTCGCCCGTGGCGCAACCCACTGATAAAGAACCCCAGGGCCCAACCCCTGTGGAAGAGGTGTCTCCTACTGCATCGACAGTAGATCCCGAGCCTTTGGCGGCTACGACGGATATAGAGACATCTGCCAACGCTCAAGACTTTAGCGAGTCGGCTGCCCATTCGAGCCAAAAGCTACTTCTCCTCTGCGGGATCCCACACCCGTCAGATCCAATTTCCTTCGGGGCACCATCCCCTGCAAGGAGTCCATCTTCCGTACAGGATCCCATACCTGTACAGGAATCCCTCGAAACAGCGTCTCCAGACGTTATTCGAAGTCCCTCCCCTGACTCGATCATAAATCAAACACTTCTTTCGGTTCAAATTGAACACGCGTACGAAAGATTTCTGCAATGGAAAGGCTACAGGCTAGCTCCGTACGACACACTGTACAATTGGAGCGATTGGAGCTACGAAGAGAGATTCGTCTCCGAAGTAACAGACTCAACCGAAATTGAGGCCCTGCTTCGATGGGACAACGCCTCTTGCAAGGATCTAATTGAAAGCCACCTGCTGCACAAATCTGACGCCCGAAGAAAAGGAAAGAAGAAGTCAGAGGATTCTCCCATTAATCCAAAAGATGACGACGATCATGACTCAGACGACGACGACGATGCTCTTCAAGCAGGTCTGAGAATGAGTCGTGAAGAGGCTGAAGCCCGAGACGCCTCTCCACCCAGAAAAGACGAAGGGCCTTCTACCCAGGCCAATCCCCCTTCGCCTCAGCCGGAGAACATTCCCGACCAAGAGGAATCAGTCCCTCCAGTCGAGGAAGTCCAAGAAATTTTGGAACAGGCACCCGAGCCTGCTGCGACCGAAGAAGCTATTCCCGCAAGCCAACAGGAGGATTCAGTCCCTCCTGCATCCATGATTGCCGAAGAACCTTCGCCACAGGACGCTTCTGAACCAACTATCGCCGAACCACAGGAAGCTGCTCCCGCCCCTTCAACAATGGAATCCGAGGACTGCGAACTCCGAGGATGTCCAACTTACTTCACGTCCATCCGTGAATGTAAGAAGGTTGAACGGCGAAGACTTCGCCAACTGCACTCTCCGATCTCTCGCCGCACGAAAAGAGCGCTGCGAGCTCTTGGCCTTCGACCGTAGTTATCCAAGATGCGAAACGCCTATCTTCCGTTGAAAAGGCACTGAATTGGATGCACACTTCTGCCGTCGAAGAAATGACCACTCTTCAACACGAAGTATCTCGAGTTGTCGACGCATTCATCCTTTTGCCAGAAGTTTTCAAGCAAGCCTTGAAGATCATGGAAGATAAGCAGGAGCAACTGCTGAAGGAAGAAGCTACAAAGACAAGGATTGCTGAAGCCAAGACCGTTTGTGCAATGATTGAGAACAGCTCTCAACTGCGTGCTCACGACAAATGCATTCAAGAAATGTCGCAGACTCTTTCCTCCCTTGTTGAAAGAATGACCAGCATCGAGACCAAACAGGACGCCGCTCTTGAAATCCTGCAAAGTCTTGATGAAGCCAAAAAGGGGGAAGAGGCACGAGAAGCTGCAAGGAGAATAAGGCTGCAACAAGAAAGGGAATTTGAGGCTGCTCAGAACAGTATCTCTGCCGAATTGAACAAGCTGGCACCTCCATCCCATAGTTTTAAAATTTCAGGCTCGAGACCGGAATTCCATGATCCTAATGTCCCTTGGCAAACTCTTATTCAAAGACCTTCGGAAATTCGTCTGCCGACCAACCGCAACCCAACTGCCGACGAAGTGAAGCACTGGAGGAAGAATGAACAGATGAGATATTTTGTCAGACTCATCAGGGAATCCGCCATCTTCAAAAATTATAAAACGTTAGCGGAAGCGGCAGATAAGTTTACGAAGATGCTAGAAGAAGGTAAACTCCCTCTCCAAATCGAAATGAAATCAAAACATAGAAGAGGAGATCGGGTCACCCATCCAGAAGATTGGATACTTGCCTTTGATCGTTCATATGAAGGAAGAGCGATTTACCAGGATCGAGGCAATGATTCTCTTCAAAACTGGTGGCGCGGCACCGAGAACGAACCCGGAAAAAGACCATGGAGGCATGCGGATTATAGATAAGGAGATGAAATTTATGTATATTGTTTTTGTTTTTGTAATTTCTATTCGAAACAGCAAACTTTGTACTCAATCATTTTTGAATATCAATAAAATAGTTTGTTTGTCTTGAAAGATTACAACTCGTAATCTACTGTGTTAATGTATGATTACTTAAAATTGTTTGATAGGAATCTCAAGTTAGATAAACTTGATTGAAAAATACGCTGTACGAACTAGTCTACGAACAGTTCATAATTTCAGTTGTAAACTTAGAATACATTGTAAGATTGTGCCTGCGCGCCAATCATAAGGCTTAAGTTGTAATAAATCTCAAATCAGATCGAACGTGCTGCGGCGGTTCATTATTGTAGACTAAGTCACTAAGTCAGACCTTTTGACAAAAGACCAAGAAATCTGCCAGAAGTCATCAAAGAAGAATGCTTCATGAAGAAGGTTTTGGCATCATCAAGAAGACTCGAAGAGTTAAGAAAGTTAGTCTTGGCAAATTGTCAAAAAGGGGGAAATTGTTGGGAAAACAAAGACCCTGTATCGAAACAGCCGGGATACTCGAATCCCTATATCGAATGTTATTTAGAGGTTTTGACATATATGCCAAATACAGTAAAGGAAACTGTATCGAGGCTTTAAGGCTTTATCCTGTATCGAAGACCTGCCTCGAATCAGCATAAGTGAAGCTCGTCAGTACAGCAAGAAGTCTTGTAAAAAGACCAAGTATGGAAACTGTCTCGACACCCAAAATACAGTTATCTTCCATACAGTTCACAAGAGGACAAGAAGGAACACAAGTCAAGTCCCGTTGAACAAAGAAGTATTTAAATACTCAAGGATAAAGTATTTAAATACTGCCGATCTTCGATCTTCAGAATCCCGCGAAATCCGGATCATGTCATATTCCCGTTGAAGGAAATCTTATTCAAACGGATACATCTCAACGGATACTTTCTTCAGAGACTATATATATCCTATGAAGACATTGAAGATAAGTTACCCAAGTAACCTAATACTCAAGCTATCAAAGTTATCATCTGAGCAAACATATCTCCAAAGCATACTGCAATTAAGAACGAAAGAGATATACAGTGCTCAACATCAAGAACAGCCATCATCAGCTCAAGAACTTCAAAGCTGCTGTTCTTACCTGGTTACCTACCTTTTACCTCTGTGTAAAAACCGAGCTCTGTGTGAACTCAACAAGTTATTCTGACCTGTGTGGGACGAATAAGGACGAAGCTTTAGGCTGTGTGTGAAGAAGCTAGTCAAGAAGAAAGCTTTAACCAATCTGTGTGAACGGTTGAAAGCGACATTCTTTGTATCAATCTGTGTGAACGATACAAGGATAGGTTTGTTTATAATTACGTAGTTGTGTACGCAGTAATTATAATAAACTTTTCACTCCTGTGTGGAGGACCAGTGGACGTAGAGGGGTTTACCTCGAACCACTTTAATTACTGTGTTATTTACCTTCAGCTTTTACTGTTTTAAATTACTGTGATATATTAAGTATACACCAAATACTTCGTTGCTGTATCCACGACAACTAACTGTATCCAAGACTTCCGCTACGCACTCAGATTTAGATTCCGTACAGTTTGTTGTTTAAACTATTTTCCAAACTGTATCCAGTATACTTAAGTGGCCAACAGGAGAAAAGTGGATTAGTAGAGGATTACCCCACCTCTGAGACCACTATAATTGCCTGCGTTATTTACCATTTTATTGCATCATACTTTAAATGTTGCATTCATTGTTAAGTGTTTCATTAGTTGCTTTCTATTCGTCATTAGCTGACTTCCGCATATATTAAATAACAAACGACTCCAAGTCATTTGTTTACCTATCAGCTGAAGAAACTCACTCTTCGTGAAAAAGAGTTCAAGAGTTTCTACAAGTCTATTCACCCCCCCCCCTCTAGACTTGTACCTGGACGACTTGTGACCTACAAGTGGTATCGGAGAGGTTGGTTCATTTATTTCACGAACCAGATCTATATCAGATATATATACCTTTACGCTCACTTTATAATGGAACACATGCACTCTAGACTCCCTGTGTTTTGATTGTGAGTATGATCATGGAAGATAAGGATGCAGCACACTTATCTTCGATTCATGACGACATGTGGTGCATCATCGAAGACGGTCCATTCATATTTGAGAAGGACAACACAGCAGAGGAGATCGCAGCAGGAGGCCAGAGAAGATTCCTAAGAAGAGGACGGAGCCGACTCCCGAAGAAAGAAAGCCGCCAATCTTGATAACCGGGCCGAGATTTGTTATATCAAACTCTTGACAAATCCACCATGGTCAAGATCAAGAACCGTAAGAATGCCAAAGAAATCTGGGACACATTAGCCCTAATGTGTGAAGGAACGGAGCCGATCAAGGAAAACAAGTCACAATTGCTATCCAAAAATTTGACGACTTTAAAATGAAGAATGGTGAATCCATAGATCAAGTGGACACAAGGTTCACTGAGATTATTAATGAGATCAACTCCCTCGGCAAAACCTATGGCAACAGGGAAATGGCACTAAAGGTTCTCAGATCTCTCAACCCCGAATGGAGCATGAAGGCCGTGGCCATGAGAGAGTCCAAGGACCTGAATAAGATAAAGATCCAGAGTCTGTTCTACGATCTCGAAGGCTTATGAGTTCGAGCTTCCAAGTTCATCCTCAACTGAGCCTGCAGAGAAGGGAATCGCATTTGCAGCCGAGTCCCCTGCCAAGAGACTATCTGATGTGAAACCTCCAAATCCACTAGATTTTGAGGAAGAAATGGCATTCATAATGCAAAGGTTCAGCAATTTTAGAAAGAACTACTCCAAATATAAGAAAAATTATAAGGAGAATCAAGAAGGAACCGTAAGGTGGAAGTCGGAAAGTAGAATGCTACAATCACAAAATAGGACACATCCAAATGGGTATCCCGAGCTCAAGAAGGACGAAACCAAGAAGGAGGTGGGCGTAAAGGAAGATAGAAGAAAGGCCCTCATCGGAGAAGACCAGAGCATGTCGAATCAAGCAAATGATTCTTTTCTCGATGAAGATGAGGAGTATGATCGCCCGATGGCAAACCTAGCGATGAAGAGGTAACTTCTAAACCCACTGTTCAAATAATAGCACAAACATGTCACAAGATATGGATCTCGCACGAATCGGTAAATCGATTATTTAAAGATTTTGAAACACTCAAATCTCGCACACCAAATCAGACAGAGAAGACTCAAATTGCAAGATGAGAATAGGCAATTAAAAATGATTTCAAAACTCACTTAGATTTAAATAAGGTTGAGATAATCTGCACTGACTTTAAAAACCAGTGACATTAACACAATTGAGATAAATGCAGACTAACCATTTTACTTAAAGAAAATCACCGCACTTACTCATGCCAAAAACGAGTTTACTAAGGTGACACAGTGAATAAGACTCGGGCGCGAAATAACCTCCCTGAAGGCGTCTTCTACCCTGGTAGAATTGTGTACCAACAAAAGGCCACTCTATTCCAATTCAGGCCTTGGATATGATGCTCACACTCACTCTAGTTCTAAAAGAAAATTTATCAAGGGAGAAACAAGTGTCTCGCCGGTTGAGCCTCCGTATAAACCGATATTCAAAAGCAACAAATGAGTCAAATGTCTAGGCCGCAATGTTACACCAGCACCACCTAGACAGCGACTAGGCAAAGGCCTGTGCAAAAGCAAAGAAATTGCATAACATGCCCACTATTACGAACAACTCCCCAAAAACAGATTTCATAATGGGAGGGGCAGATGGAAACCTCAAGGTTATCCTAATTACCAAAATGAACAAGTGTGGAGACCACAAAGATTTAATAAATGGTCTCAGCCTAGATTTAGAAATGGCCCACACTATCAACATTTTGAGGAATATCCGGTATACAATCCCAACAGGAGATTTAGACCTCGAACTTACACACCTTATGAGGGTTATAATAATAATAACAATTTCTATAATCTAAGGAGAAATCAATTCTCCAGGAAACCAGCTAACCCCAAAGGACCCACACAGATTTGGGTACCTAAATCTCTGCTTGTCTAATTGCAAAAAATGTGGAAGGACTATAACCACATCTCCACAAGCTCAAATTTTGGAGGTGAAGAATGGTTCGTAGATTCTGGATGCTCAAGGCATATGACCGGGAACAAGAAGATGTTGTCCAAATACACTAAAGAAAGAGGTCCTGATGTAACCTTTGGAGATAGCTCTAGAGGACAGACAAAAGGCTTTGGAGAGTTGCACCGAGGAAACATTGTGATATCCAAAGTTCATTATGTCAAAGGGTTCAAGTACAACCTCCTGAGCATAAGCCAGTTCTGTGATGAGAAGAACCTAGTAGTCTTCACCATATTGAAGTGTATGGTGATAGACATCTTATCTGGAGAAATAAAGCTACAAGGTTTCAGAAGAAGAGATGTCTACATGATTGATTGGAACACAGGAACACCTAACTCCTGTTTTCTATCCAAGACAGTAGCTGATAATGGATGGATGTGGCACAAAAGACTATGTCACCTGAACTTCAAAGCCATCAACAAGATTAGTTCTCAGAAGCTGGTCAGAGGACTTCCAAATGAAGCATTCAAGAAGGAAGCACTCTGTGATGCATGTCAGAAAGGAAAGCAGACCAAAGCATCGTTCAAGCCAGTTCAGCCTACAACGCTCACAACAAGGATCTTAGATCTACTCCACATGGATCTATTTGGTCCTATCAAGCCAAGGACTTTGAGCGGCCGAAAGCATACCCTTGTTATAGTAGATGATTATTCAAGGTACACTTGGATTATCTTCCTATACAAGAAAAGTGAAACCTTGACCAAGTTACCTGAGCTGCTGAGAAGGATCCAGAATGAGAAATCTCTATCCATAATCAAGATCAGATCAGATAGAGGAGGAGAGTTTCTCAACAAGGCAATAACTGATTACAGCGATCAGAATGGGATCCAGCATGAGCTCTCTGCAGCCAGGGCCTTGTGAGAATGGTGTTCTTGAAAGAAGGAACAGAACCACGAAGGAAGCAAAGAAGGTCCATGATTGCGGCGGACCTACCCCAAAGGTTCGGGTCAAGCTGTCAACACACACTGTCACACCTGCAGGAGTATGATAGTAGGGAGACATGGCAAAACTCCCTATGAGGTTTGGAATAATAGAACTCCTACTGTTGCTTACTTTCATGTTTTTGGTTGTAAGTGTTTCATTCACAACAATGGTGAAACACAACTAAATGCCTTTGATGCTAAAACTGATGACGGTCTCTTTATGGGATATTCACAAAGAAGCAAAGCATATAGAGTTTTTAATAAAAGAACCCTAGTTGTGAAGGAAACACCCCATGTTGTTTTTGATGAATCTACCGTTGAGTACAGGAAACAAATTGAGCTAATTGAGAACAAGCTCAAGTCAGCAACCCTTGAAGAAGTCATTGTGCATGACACTGGAATGGTGGACTCACCTGCAGACCAGCCTGATGACCCAACTGCAGCTGCTGAAGGCCCAATTGCAGATCAGACAGGATCACCAAACCTATCTGATACAGTTTGTAATATCCGGATTTATTATAGTGTATTTCATCTGTATTCAAACCATGTATTTTTCGGAATGGTGATTTTGATTATTGGAGTATGATATTTCATGCATTAATATCATTATACATAAGTATAGAATCATGTAAAATTGATCATGCAACCTCGTGATAGCGCACGCTAAGAATGTATCTTAACGCGCGCTATCGGGCCATTATTAGCGCACGCTATGCAGGTAGGAGTAACGTGCGCTAAGGACTCAATTATTGAGCGGGACAGCTAGCACATGCGCCAGCCGGGCCATGGGTCCGGATAAGATTCCCGCGGATGCACCCGGACAATTCTGAAGTCAACCATTATTAGCGCACGCTAAGGAATGCTTAGTAGCGTGCGCTAACTTGTTAATAATGCAGAATATTATAAATGGGACATCAACCGTTTTGGCTTTCATTTCTTTCGCCCTTTCTTCATCCTTGAGAGTTCAGAGAGCTGTAGTAATACTTCTTTACACTTAGAACACATATTGTTAGTGTTTATACATTGGTTATCACTTGGGAATGTTCATGGAAGTGGAATAGCACCTTGGAGTGGCATACAACCAACCGGAGTTGGATTCTACCTTACGGTTCAGTGATTTTCATCATTTTAAGGTATGTTCAATCTATCTCCAGACTTAGAGTTGGATTCTAACGATTTGGATGATCATGTTAACAAGATATGGATTTTCATAGATGAATTATCCAAGTATATCATGTTTGGAATAGTGAGATGAATAAGCCTTAAATACCTTGATTATAATCATCATGATTCGAATCTTAGTACACTGAATATGTGAAGAGAAGCTTCTATCATTGGTAAACCGAATCTAATAGATGATTTCATAGTAATCTTGGACTAGACGTTAACATCCTTATTGTTAGATAAATCTAAAGGTTTGATCATGGAAGGATTTATCTAGTATAGATAGAACGTTTATCAACTTCAGCATGATAATATGGATTGATATAGAGGTGTTGATATCAACCGTTAAGCTTTTCGAATTGTCGTATGAAGATTTGAAGTCGGAATGGAATATGGTTTTAAACTGGTATGCATATCCTTGAATCCGAAGTTGTCTTTATCCGTAAAATCATTCATAAAGGTGTGAACATGGTATTCATGGAAGTAACATGAATTATCACGCAAGATTTCATTGTTTCAATCATGGAAAGAACAGTTTACTGCTCAGCAGTAAACTGCCATGCATAGATAGCGCACGCTATGCTATGAATGTTAACGTGCGCTATCGAGCACTAGTTAGCGTGCGCTACGTTTGGTACGTAACGTACGCTAGACCATCGACGAAGTCACTTGGCCGGTCGCTGAAGTACCGACCATGCATCGTTAGCGTGCGCTAGGCTTTGTTGTTTGCGTGCGCTATCGAGCGGACTTAACGCACGCTACACGAGTACTTAGCGTGCGCTAAGCGGTCAGCATTGTATTTTATGAACTTTTGGCCGTGAATCGAATTGTTAAACATTCATACGACGTGAGATAAATCCTATATCATTTCTTTTGTTAAGGTTTGGTCTCGTTACGTGATTGATTGAGGAGGACGACCGTCGAGTGTTCATTTCCGTGGAAGTATTGTTATTGTCTTCAAATCGAGGCAAGTACCTTAATTGTTTTACGTATTGTTGTTATACATATTGTCGTGCATGTATGTCGTTATTGTGTGTCCACCTCGTGTTGGTCCGACGGGATCATCGGGGGATCTATGCTAGCGTGCGCTGGATCATCGGACGGGTTTTTCCACCACGGGTTGGTCTGACGGGATCATCGTGGGTTCTAGGCAGTGAACGCTGGATCGATGGAATTACCATGTGTATGTTATGATATCATGTTGTGATTATCAGTTGTGTATGTTATGATATCATGTTGTGATTATCAGTTGTGTATGTTATGATATCATGTTGTGATTATCAGTTGTGTATGTTATGTTTGAGTTTCTCGTAGGAGAAGACTCGTTGGTACTTTGTTGTTTACGTTATTATTCTTCGTGAGACATGAATAATATGTTGTGGTACTTGTACTAGCATCGTTGTGCTAACCCCTTCGGGGGTGAACATTTTGTTTGTGTTCAGGATCCAGGAGAGCGGGGAAACAACCACTGGAACTGTATGACGACGAGGGTGCAGAGTGATGTCCCGACCGGGTTTAATTATCTGTTGTTTATTCGTTATTTCAATAAGTACTCGAGTACGAAGTCGTTTGTGATGATTTGAATTTGGTGATGTATTATTGAGTTTTGTTGAACAATTGTACTATTTCTGTATTTGGTCAGAACTGATGTACTGTAATTCCGTTATTTCCATTCGTCAGTACCCTTTTATACTTGTTCAATTCTTCAGCCTTGTAAATCCTTATGTAAAGGATTTACGGCGCTGTAATATTCCCGAATATATCAGGGGTGTTACAGAATATGGTATCGGAGCTAAGATTATGGATATCTTGGTCGTTGGGTTAAAATAGGGGTCATTTATGTCTTTTGGGGTAACCGGACGTGAATGACATCACTGCACTGCCTACGTCTTCATGCGAACAGTGGTTGTAAGTTCCTAAACCCTATCTTGTTCTTTACATGTTGTGTCTCTTTATACTCGAATATTAGAACGATGTTATTTCCTGTATATTGAGTATTTATGCTTACAGTATGTTGAGAGGCGGACATGGATGTGGTCGCGGACGGAGAAATGCCGAAAGGGAGGCGTCGCCTTCTAACCAGGCCAGTCATAGCTCAGGCGAGCCGCAACAATCTATTAATAATGAACCAGATCCTGATGTACCAGAGATCCTTCGTCAAGTGGTGAACCAGATGACTCAGTTCGCCCAGGTCGTGGACCGAATGCAAGTGGCGGTGGGACTACAGCAGGGAGAGAGACAGCAAGGGATCCCAGACATGGGAAATCGAGGTGACCGGTGGCTGCAAGAGGTGGCGAAGATGCAACCACCTAAATTCGACGGTATTTCTGAGACTCCCACCTGGGATCATTGGTTGAAAGAACTGGAGAAAATCTTTGCCGGAATTAATCGCCTGCAATAGGAGAGCCTCTATCGCTCAATATTTTACGATAGGGAAGCGTCGAATGGTGGGAAGCCATCCGGCCTGTAGACCATGATGCCGATTGGACAGAGTTTAGATTGATGATGGAAGCTCAGTATTGCCCTCGTCCTGTGAGGGAAGCCAAAGTTCGGGAGTTTTTCTCCGCTCAGCCTTCTGATGTGCCAGTATCCCAGGCGATCAAGACGTTTAACCAATAGCTGGCATTTGTTCGACATCTAGTCAGAACAGATGCAGAAATGATGATCCATTTCGATATGAGGATGAAACCAGAAGTTCAGAGGTACATGTCCGGATTCGAATGTACCACACTCCGCCAATACCAGGATAAGGCGTTGGCATATGAGATCAAGGAAGCAGCCATGGAGAAATTTGCGGAAACCAAGAAACAGAAAGTCTCTGGTACTTTTACAGAGCACAAGAACAGTGGGGCCCGTAAGGCCCAGTCATCCTTTCATTCTTTCAAGAAACCTCCGCACCCATCTAGGAGCGGAAAAAACTTTGGAGCGACATCAACTATTACTGATATTACCAGGAAATGCTTTAACTGCGCCCAGACGGGGCACTATCGACGGAATTGCCCCCTTCCTGCCGTGACTTGTTTTGATTGTGGACGAGAGGGACATCGGGTGCTGTTTTGTGAAGAGGCTGCAAAGTCTTTTAGAGCCCGTACACCACAGCCAGTCCAGAAGGAGGCCAGTATTCCACAGACGCAGCAAAGTGTTCAGATGCCTCAGAATTTTGGCCGCGGGCGAGGCAGAGGACAATGGGACCGAAAGGGGACATCGAGTGCCAGATCTGCTCCCCCACGTCTGTACGAGATGAGAAGGACAGACGATCGATCTTTGCCGTCGCATCAGTCTTGTCCAGATCCTTTCCCAGCCAGTTAGCGTTTTATTCGATACAGGAGCTACACATTCTTTCATATCTTTGTCTTGTGTAAATCGTTTGAATATTTCCGGTTTTCATGCTTGTGAATCCTATGTTGTTGGTTTACCAAGTGGAGAGAGGATTGTCGGGAATTTAGAAACTAGAAATTTCCCTATATCATTTGGAGGCAGAGAGTGGCTCTCAAATCTGATCGTGATAGAAATGCAAGGAGACGACCTGATACTCGGAGACGATTGGCTTAATCGATATGGAGCAATTGTGAACTACCGAAAGAGGAATATCTCGCTGATCGCTGACGATGGTTCTGAAATATTGTTCGAGGGGTGGAAACCAGGAAGCTCATGGAAATTGATCAAAGCGATGAAAGCTGTCAAATTGTTGAAACAGTGCACTGGCAATCGTGTTACGCAATGAAGAAAGAAGACGAAATTGTGGAACTTTCATCCATTCCTGTTGTGAACGAATTTCCAGATGTATTTCCCGACGAGTTACAGGCTACCTCCACGAAGGGATGTAGAATTTACCATTGAGTGGAACCCGGAGCTACACCAATTTCCAAGGCACCGTATCGTATGGCACCTCCGAGATGTACGAATCAAGAAACAAACAGAGGAGTTCTTGGATAAGGGCTATATTCAAAGCGTTTCACCACGGGAGCGCCAGTTCTTTTTGTCCGAAAGAAGGATGGATCGCTCCGACTGTGTATTGACTATCGAGAGCTGAACAAAATGACGATTAAGAACAAGTATCCGTTGCCACGGATTGATGATTTGTTTGACCAGTTGCAAGGGGCAACAGTATTTTCTAAGATCGATCTGAGATCAGGATACCATCAGCTGAGGATTAAGGAATCTGATGTTCCGAAATCAACGTTCAGAACTCGCTACGGGCATTATGAGTTTGTAGTGATGCCGTTTGGTCTCACTAACGCACCTGCTGTATTTATGCAATTGATGAACCGTGTGTTCATTGAATTTTTGTATAAATTTGTTGTCGTGTTTATTGACGACATCCTGGTGTATTCTAAGAGTCCGGAAGAACACGCGCAGCATTTGCGGATTGTATTGGAACTTTTGAGAAACGAGCAATTGTACGCCAAACTTTCTAAGTGTGAATTCTGGTTAAAGGAAGTAATGTTCCTCGGCCATGTGGTGTCAGCTAAAGGAGTCCGAGTAGATCCTCAGAAGATCGAAGCAATATTGGATTGGAAGCCTCCAAAGAACGTGAAAGAGGTCCGAAGCTTCTTGGGACTTGCTGGATACTATCGTCGATTCGTGGAAGGGTTTTCTAAAATCTCCCGCCCACTTACTCGACTCCTGCAGAAAACTCAAAAGTTTGAGTGGAATGAATTGTGTCAGATTAGCTTTGATGAATTGAAGAAGAGATTGACGACGGCGCCGATTCTATCACTTCCGCAGGGAACTGGAGGATTCATAGTTTACTGATGATGCTTCAACCAAGGACTTGGGTGCGTGTTGATGCGTAATGATAAGGTGATCGCTTATGCGTCGCGACAATCGAAACCTTATGAAGTGAATTACCCGACACATGATTTGGAGCTAGCAAGGCGGTGGTTTTGCCTTGAAGATCTGGAGGCATTATCATGCAGGACTCACCGCGATCTTTACGGATCATAAGAGTCTCAAGTACATATTCAATGTAAAGAGTTGAACATGCGGCAAAGAAGATGGTTAGAACTGATTAAGGACTATGACTTGGAGATTTTATATCATCCAGGCAAAGCGAATGTAGTGGCCGATGCACTTAGCCGCAAGCCTGTCTCTATTCAGATGCTGGAGACGCTGACCTCCCAACTTAGCCTTCAGCGAGAGATGATTCATGAAGGGATTGAAGTGTGGTTACAGAGAGTCCAAGGACAACTGTGCGTGATGGAGATAACTTCATCTTTAACCGAAGAAATCAAATCTAGACAGGCAAATGATCCTCTGATAATTCGGTTACATGATGAAGTGATCAGAGGAAATGCCCCCGGATTCATAATTCATGATGATGGGGTTTTGAGATTTCAGAACCGACTCTGCGTTCCCGATGTTGATGTTCTAAAACAGACGATTATGAAGGAAGCTCATAATTCGCCCTATTCTATCCACCCGGGCACCAGTAAAATGTATAAGGACTTGAAGCAGAATTTATGGTGGGGCAATATGAAGAAAGAAGTAGCGGACTATGTTTCGAAATGCTTGACTTGTCAGCAGGTTAAGATCGAGCATCAACGGCCTGCTGGAATGTTGAAGTCGCTCCCGATTCCTGAATGGAAGTGGGAGGACATATCGATGGACTTTATCACTAATATGCCGAAAACCAGGACAGGAATGAACATGATTTGGGTGATAGTTGATCGTTTAACCAAATCGGCTCATTTTCTAGGTATTAAGGATACGTGGGGACCAGAGAGGTTGGCACGAGTATTTATTTCGGAGATAGTTCGATTGCATGGTACGCCGAAAACCATTGTTTCTGATCGAGACGGCCGTTTTGTGTCTCACTTTTGGAAAGCAGTTCATAAGGCCTTGGGGACCGAATTGAACTTCAAGATCTGCCTTATCACCCACAGACTGACGGACAATCTGAGAGAACTATACAAACGGTGGAAGACATGCTAAGGGCCTGTGCCTTAGATTGGTCAAACGATTGGGAAGTTCATCTACCGTTGATTGAATTTACCTACAACAATAGTTGGCATGCTTCCATTAAGATGGCACCGTTTGAGGCATTATACGGGAGGAGGTGCAGGTCGCCCCTATGCTGGGACGATTCGTCAGACTTGATCGCAACAGAACCAGAGTTGATCGAGCAGACTCGAGAGAATATAGCCTTGATTCGTGAAAGGCTGTTGACTGCCCAGAGTCGCCAGAAATCCTATGCGGACGTACGCCGTCGCCCATTGGAGTTCCGTACTGGAGATCACGTACTTTTGAAGGTTTCTCCTACTCAGGGAATCTTTCATTTCGGAAGGAAAGGAAAGCTGAGTCCGAGATACATCGGACCATTTGAGATCCTCGAGAGAGTTGGGGAGTTGGCATACAGATTGGCATTGCCGCCGTCATTGTGCCATGTTCATAACGTGTTCCACGTATCCCAATTACGGAGGTATATACCAGATCCCAGTCATATCATTGATTTCGGCGAGATCGAAGTCGAGCAGGATGGGACGTTTGAAGAAAGACTACCAAGATACTCGAGAGTCGAGTTAAGCAACCGAGGAACAAGTCAATCGTTTTGGTCAAAGTTCGGTGGTCACGTCATGGAATGGAAGAAGCCACCGGGAAACGGAAGCCGATATGAAGTCTAGATATCCCGAGTTATTTTCGTCTTGAGTTTGGGACGAAACTCCTTTTAGTAGGAGAGTATGTAATATCCGGATTTATTACGATGTATTTCATCCGTATTCAAACCATGTATTATTCGAATGGTGATTTTGATTATTGGAGTATGATATTTCGTGCATTAATATCATTATACATAAGTATAGAATCATGCAAAATTGATCATGCAACCTCGTGATAGCGCACGCTAAGAATGTATCTTAACGCGCTATCGGGCCATTATTAGCGCACGCTATGCGTAGGAGTAACGTGCGCTAAGGACTCAATTATTGAGCGGACAGCTAGCACATGCGCCACGGCCACATGGGTCCGATAAGATTCCAGCGGACGCACCGACAATTCTCAAGTCAACCATTATTAGCGCACGCTAAGGAATGCTTAGTAGCGTGCGCTAACTTGTTAATAATGCGTAATATTATAAATGGGACATCAACCGTTTTGGCTTTCATTTCTTTCGCCCTTTCTTCATCCTTGAGAGTTCGAGAGAGTAGTAATACTTCTTTACACTTAGAACACATATTGTTAGTGTTTATACATTGGTTATCACTTGGGAATGTTCATGGAAGTGGAATAGCACCTTGGAGTGGCATACAACCAACCGGAGTTGGATTCTACCTTACGGTTCATTATTTTCATCATTTTAAGGTATGTTCAATCTATCTCCGGACTTAGAGTTGGATTCTAACGATTTGGATGATCATGTTAACAAGATATGGATTTTCATAGATGAATTATCCAAGTATATCATGTTTGGAATAGGGAGATGAATAAGCCTTAAATACCTTGATTATAATCATCATGATTCGAATCTTAGTACACCGAATATGTGAAGAGAAGCTTCTATCATTGGTAAACCGAATCTAATAGATGATTTCATAGTAATCTTGGACTAGACGTTAACATCCTTATTGTTAGATAAATCTAAAGGTTTGATCATGGAAGGATTTATCTAGTATAGATAGAACGTTTATCAACTTCAAGATGATAATATGGATTGATATAGAGGTGTTGATATCAACTGTTAAGCTTTTCAATTGTCGTATGAAGATTTGAAGTCGGAATGGAATATGGTTTTAAATCGTATGCATATCCTTGAATCAAGTTGTCTTTATCCGTAAAATCATTCATAAAGGTGTGAACATGGTATTCATGTAAGTAACATGAATTATCACGCAAGATTTCATTGTTTCAATCATGGCAAGAACAGCTTCGCCAAGAAGAACCGCCATGCATAGATAGCGCACGCTATGCTATGAATGTTAACGTGCGCTATCGAGCACTAGTTAGCGTGCGCTACGCTTGGTATGTAACGTACGCTAGACCATCGACGAAGTCACTGGGTCGGTGAAATCGACCATGCATCGTTAGCGTGCGCTAGGCTTTGTTGTTTGCGTGCGCTATCGAGCAGACTTAACGCACGCTACACAGAGTACTTAGCGTGCGCTAAGCAGTTCAGGCAGATTGTATTTTATGAACTTTTGGCCGTGAATCGAATTGTTAAACATTCATACGACGTGAGATAAATCCTATATCATTTCTTTTGTTAAGGTTTGGTCTCGTTACATGATTGATTGAGGAGGACGACCGTCGAGTGTTCATTTCCGTGGAAGTATTGTTATTGTCTTCAAATCGAGGCAAGTACCTTAATTGTTTTACGTATTGTTGTTATACATATTGTCGTGCATGTATGTCGTTATTGTGTGTCCACCTCGTGTTGGTCCGACGGGATCATCGGGGGATCTATGCTAGCGTGCACTGGATCATCGGACGGGTTTTTCCACTACGGGTTGGTCTGACGGGATCATCGTGGGTTCTAGGCAGTGAACGCTGGATCGATGGAATTACCATGTGTATGTTATGATATCATGTTGTGATTATCAGTTGTGTATGTTATGATATCATGTTGTGATTATCAGTTGTGTATGTTATGATATCATGTTGTGATTATCAGTTGTGTATGTTATGTTTGAGTTTCTCGTAGGAGAAGACTCGTTGGTACTTTGTTGTTTACGTTATTATTCTTCGTGAGACATGAATAATATGTTGTGGTACTTGTACTAGCATCGTTGTGCTAACCCCTTCGGGGGTGAACATTTTGTTTGTGTTCAGGATCCAGGAGAGCGTGGAAACAACCACTGGAACTGTATGACGACGAGGGTGCAGAGTGATGTCCCGACCGGGTTTAATTATCTGTTGTTTATTCGTTATTTCAATAAGTACTCGAGTACGAAGTCGTTTGTGATGATTTGAATTTGGTGATGTATTATTGAGTTCTGTTGAACAATTGTACTATTTCTGTATTTGGTCAGAACTGATGTACTGTAATTCCGTTATTTCCATTCGTCAGTACCCTTTTATACTTGTTCAATTCTTCAGCCTTGTAAATCCTTATGTAAAGGATTTACGGCGCTGTAATATTCCCGAATATATCGGGGGTGTTACACAGTTGCTGCTGAAGAAGACCCAGCCGGAGCTGACAAAGACTCATCTGCGGATCAGAACCAACCTACAGATGACAAGACGGTAGCTGATCCAGTTGCAGACCAGAACCCAGCTGATGCAGATAACCACCAGGGCAATCCAACAGGGGGAACAAACCCAGAAGAGGACGATATTCCCAAATGGCTCAAGGATCACCCAATTCAGCAAATTATCGGAAAGTTGACTGATGGAGTTAAGACGAGACAGTCAACCCTACCAGCAGGAATGGCGATGTTCTCATGTTTTATGTCGCAAATTGAACCTAAAACCACAGAACAAGCCTTGGAAGATTATTCATGGATTAATGCCATGCAAGAGGAATTGGAGCAGATGGAAAGAAACAAAGTTTGGGAACTAACAGACAGACCTGATCACAAGAAAGTTATTGGCACCAAATGGGTGTACAAAAACAAGAGTGATGAAGACGGAGCTGTTGTTAGGAATAAGGCCAGACTTGTAGCATAAGGTTATGCACAGTGTGAGGGAATAGATTTTGATGAAACCTATGCACCTGTTGCAAGATTAGAGGCCATCAGACTATTTCTCGTATATGCTGCATTTAAGGACTTTGAAGTATATCAGATGGATGTAAAGAATGCTTTTCTGAACGGAATCCTAGAAGAAGAAGTCTATGTAGAGCAACCCCCAGGTTTTGTCAAAGGAGACAAAGTCTATAAGCTGTTGAAGGCTCTTTATGGACTCAAGCAAGCACCAAGAGCGTGGTATGAAACACTATCTGTGTTTCTTGAGAAAAATGGATTTTGCAAAGGGAAGGTGGACAAGACCCTATTCAGAGTGGAGCACGAAGGCCACATATTAATAGTCCAGATTTATGTGGATGACATCATATTCGGATCAACCAATCCAGAGTTATGCGAGAAATTCTTCAACCTCATGCAAGGAGAATTTGAGATGAGTATGATGGGAAAGCTTAACTTCTTTCTCGGACTACAAGTTAAGCAGATGGAAAAAGGAATTTTCATCAACCAAGCAAAGTATACCAGAGATCTTATCAAGAGATATGGAATGGAATCAGCCAAGCCCGCAAGAATTCCTATGAGCACAAGTACTCACCGGATGCGCATTTAGGCGTGCATATCAGTGGACTCAACCCAATACAGAGGACTCATTGGATCTCTTCTGTACCTCACTGCAAGCAGGCCATACATATCCTATGTCGTAGGAGTTTGTGCACGATTCCAGTCCAAGCCGAAGCAATCACACCTAGATGCAGCCAAGAGGATAATAAAGTACCTTAAGTCTACAATTAATGTTGGACTATGGTATCCCAAGGATGATAATTTCGAGCTGTCAGGATACTCAGATGCGGATTTCGCAAGATGCAAAATCAACAGGAAGAGCACTAGTGGAACGTGTCAATTCCTGGGAACCAGACTGATATCCTGGTTTAGCAAGAAGCAGGTTTTTAACTCTATCTCCACCACAGAGTCGGAATACCTAGCTGCAGGTAGTTGTTGTGCATAGATTTTATGGATCAGACAACAGTTAAGGGATTATAATATCATTGCCAACGAAGTTCCAATCTGGTGTGATAACAATAGTGCTATTGCAATAACCAACAATCCGGTTTTGCATTCAAGGACGAAGCACATTGATGTTAAGCACCACTTCATCAGAGACCATGTGCTTAACAAAAGGGTTAGAGTTCAAAGAGTCAGCACAGACTACCAGATAGCTGACATCTTCACTAAACCCTTGCCAGAAGAAAGATTTCTGGAGATGAGCAGAGATCTTGGATTACTAGATTGGGAATCTAGTACTGAAGCAAGCTGAAGCATTTCAGAGGAAGGACGGACCCAGCTGAAGAATCAGACCCTAGCTGATCCAGGCAAGAAGACGAAGGACGAACAAAGGAACCTAGCCGATCAATACCGGGCGAAGTCAACTCACCTGATGCAGAGCGGTCAACAGTCAACAAATCAGACCAGCTAAGTTTTCTAAACTGACCTCTGAATATTTAATTATTATCTGCCATATTTATAATATTATTATATTAATTTTGGTTAACAAATGGCATTTAAATATATATTTTCCTAAGCCAAGTGGCAATTTTAATACACGCGTCAAATCAACCTCCACGGTGGCCAATCAGAATCAACCGTCGAATTTTAAAATGGGCCACCGATTCAAATTTGAAATTCAAAAGAATATCAAAAGGCGTACCACCGTTTCAAATATATAATAAATTAATACAAACGTCTTTTCATCTTCTTTATAAGGAAAGAAGACCTTTCACTTTACCCTTTACGCTTACAGAAACCCTAGATTTTTCAGAGCAAAAATTCCTTGAACACCAAATACACTAAAATCTTTTATTTGCAGAAATGGCATCTTTCGAAGGAGTTAATTTGAAGGCGGTGAAAGACCAGATCATTTTCTCGTTGGTCGTCGAATTTGAAGGCTTATTGGAAGCCAATCTGGAGGACTACGACATGCTTAATCTGATTCGCGCAATGAAGCTTAATGGGATCTACCCATTTCTAGACATCAATCCTCAACACCTGTACAAAGAGGATGTTATCTCATTCTATCGCGAAGCTTATTTGATTTAAGACGGAATTCATAGCACAGTTGGCGGAATACCAGTCAGCATATCTCGAGAGACGATCCGTACTGTCTTCGGAATGAAGCACCGTGGTTTAGTAGTCGAAGCTCTCAAGCAATCCGCCGCCGAAACCTGGAAAAATATTAAGGTGGAAAATATCCCGGAAAAACTGAAATTCACTACCAAGAGGAGTGAACTCAAGAGGATTTACCGTTTTGCGTTGGACATTACCAACAAAATAATAATGGGGATGGCCGGCAGTTATGATCAACTGTCGTCGTCAAAGTTTATGGTGCTGGGAGCACTGATTCAGGAAGAAGAAGTTGACTAGGCGTACTACATCTTCAGCAACTTGTGCGAGAGGTCAACAAAGCTGAATGGCTTGTTGATGAGAAGAGATTCAAAACAAAGCTGGCGTTTGGAACGCAGCTAAGTTGGTTTTTGGAAAAGACTGGTGTGGCAAAGGGAAACACTGACCCCTTCCACCCCAACAAAAGACTTGGTCATATGGACCACGAGAAGGTGAGGAAATTCGGAGGCACTGGGAGAGCAGCTCAGATGTTGAAGGAGCTGCCGGACACAAGGACATATCCGAGATACTATTCATCAGGAGAGTCGGACAGACCTGCAGCCGATATCACAACTGCAGTCGAGTCAGACACCGAGTCCGACGACACTCCCATTGCAATCAGATTTAAGAGAAGGGGACCAGCCCCTGAAGGACCCTCTATTCTGCAGTCATCACCAGAACCCTCTCCCAAGAGGCCAAGGAAACTGCAATTTAGTGAGGAAGAGCAGTCTGAACATCTTGCCAGTCCCTCAGCCAGATCACCAATTCATCTGGAAGACATGCCTGCTCCAGGAACCCTCGAGACTCGGATTGTACCTGAACTCACCCCCCCAGCCTACATTTCCGAAGAAGAAGAAGCAGGTCTCATAATTTCTATCCCTGAAGCTAATTATACTTTTAACCTGCTAGACAACAATACTTTCAACCTATCAATTGCACAACTACAGCTTGTTAAGCTACAAGCATTAAAACACTCTTTTGTGAATATTTTTGAAGAGTGGAAATTTTTCAAAACTCTGACATTTACAAACCTTCAAACTTACATTGGAACTAGTGGTTGGGAATATCCCCAAGCCACAGAGGAGGTTCTGATTCACTTTTGCAAAGAATCAGACTTAATATTAATCCTCCAGGATAATTGGTTCATATCCCATTTTAAAACAAACATGGACCAATTTATCCATTCCATAATGCTTAGCATTTTTTATGGTTCTTTTGGAGAAGAGGAGGAGGAAGTTGAAAAAGAAATTCGAATTGAGGAGGTAGATGGAGAAGGAAATAAAGAAGTTGTTGATTTTGTTGATAAAGAAGAAGAAGAAGAGAGAAGAACAGAACAAAATATTCTAGTTGAAAAACAGTCAGAAGAAATTGAGAAAACAGGAGAGTTGGCTGATGAAGAAGAAGAAGAAGGAGAAGAGGTAGAACAAGAAAAAGATGGAGAAAAGGAGGATGATGATGAAAAGGAGGATGATGATGAAGGAGAAAAAGAGGACAAGGATGATGACAATGATGATAATGATGATGATGATGGAGGAGATGCAGGAGCTGAAAAAGAAAAAGATGAGGAGGAAGGAAAAGAAAATTCTGAAGAAAAGGCAGAAGAAGAGAAAGAGGAGGATCAGGAGAAAGAGGAAGAGAAAGAAGAAGAAAAGGAGCCAGAGTCGGAGCCAGAGCCTATTCACGAAGCTGCAGATAGGACTGTGGTACCTGCCCGGTACACCAGCCTAGACACAGAGCTAGCTGAAGACTCCAGGTCAGGGACCCCGGAGAAAACCCCCTCTGGACTACCAGCTGCAGACAGAAGCCTGCAGTCTAGTGGTTCTTTTGCAGAAGGCTCAGGAGAGCACTCTCCATCAGCTCAGATATCTCTTGCCATGACTGAGCTGATCAGGCAAATAGTCAAAGATACAATTGGAGAGTTGCTGACGTCTCAGGTCACTCCTGACCTTCAATCAATCAATGCCAAGATCAACACTCTTCTGCAGAGATAGATTCCTCAGCCCCCTCCCCCTACCAACAACAGAATGCCATTTGGCATGTCTGATTGGATGAGCAGAATGGAGCAGCAATTAACTACCCTTGTTGATGCTGGCAAAAAGGGGGAAGAGAGAGTTCAGGGGGAAGGAAGTAATCAAGGAGAGATAAGGGCGGAGATAAGAAGCAAGAAGAAGCAAGATATCCTTCAAATTGAAGGACCCTCAAGTCTGAAGAGGAAGGGAGGAGCGGATCCAGATGAACAGGCTGACCAGCCTGAAGGCAAGAGAAGGAGGACTAGAGGAGGTTTTGGGCCTACTCTAGAATGGGAAGGAAATGAGCTGTGGTATGTTGAGGACTTTATTCCATATGAAGCCCTGCCCATGTGGGGAACTGCAAAGAAGAAATTCATCAGAGATTATTACATCTGGGAAATACTCCAGGATGATAATCTCTCCCCACATCAGATCTTCATCAATTTCATGGAGGAAGCCCATCCAAAGCTCTGGACTATTCTGAAGAAGCATGCTAAGGAACAAAGCGCTTATCCTATGATTCCCTCATTCAGAGCAGAGGAAGCGCCGACCCGTCTGGACAATGAGCTTAATGAGCTAGAGCTTCAAAGAGAAATCAAGCAGTTATGTCTTGAGAATAGATTTACATCACAACAAGAACAAGAATTTGCAGCTCTTGTTGTGAAGAGAAAATATGGTCTTGCTCCAGTCAAGATAAGACCAATTGGAGCCAAACCCTTCAGACCTGCCAAACAGCCTATTCGCAGAGGCAGAGGAAGAGGCAGATGACTTCATTTCTTTGTACTTGTAATTTTTTTTTTTTACGTACACCTTAAAAACCTTCTTGTAAAACTCAATCATAATCAAGTCGAAAGTTTTATAACAATGCATTGAATGACAATTTCCAGTTGTCTCAATATTAGACTGAGTTCAGTTTGTCTTGCACTTAAGTGCAGACTTGATCATTTGATTACTTGCTTAAAGTTTTGCCATCATCAAAATAGGGGGAATTTGTTAGGAATACTTGTTAGATTTTGATGATGTCATTAATATAAAATCAAATGTTTATTACTTGGCAAAAATGTAAGGAAGAACCAAATGAGTATCTTCCATAGGCCAAATATGTTAAGTATAAAACTTGGCAAAATGTAAAGAAGAACCAAATGAGTATCTTCTGTAGGCCAAAAATTAGTTAGGCTGAAAATCGGCTAAGTACTGAGTACAGCTAAGTACATCAGAGAGGATCAGTCGAGTCAAGTCAGAGCAGTCCTGGTCAACATAATTTATCAGAGAAGTTTGACCAGACTGCAGCCAAGATACCTCAGGGAAGTCACCTGATCAGATAAGTCACAAACAGTGAACAGCAGAGAGGTCCTGACTGCAGAGATGTTAGCTGCATATCAGCCTACTCGAAGTCAGCCAAGTACTCCAAGTCCACGTCAGCATGAGTTGAAAAGTCAAGTATTACGGAAAGTCACATGCAACGTTAAGAGACAAATTGGAGTGATTCCCGCTAGAGATATGATTTAAATAAATCATCCAGACCCACCTTGAAGACTTTAATCGTTTTATATTCGAAAGATTCGGCGCTCACATGCAGAAGTCTTCAAAACGGTCGGAAGATAAAATAAAATAATGGGAATCCAGCCTTGCAACGTTCAGAAATTAAACAAAGAAGTCTCCCTCTCCAATGGACGGATTTGTTCAAAAGATTTGCAACGGCTACAAGGAAAAAGCTCAGAGATCGTGACCTATATATATCTGAAGATTTGAAGCTGAGCAACTACCGGTGCGAACATACATTCAAGCGATCAAAGCAATCAAGCAATCTAAATCAATCAATAGCATCGTGAAAAGAGCGGTTCTAAGAGTTCATACTTAAAGAAGCTCTTAGTTGGAGAAGACAAAAACTCTTGTCTATAATCCTGAGTACGGGGTACTTCACTGGTTAAAGTAAGAGATCAGAAGGCATCCAAGGATCGAGGATCAAGAGGTGCAAGGCAATATGTGTACAATAAAGACGAATTTCCACCGGTTGGAAGTCATGTAGTGTGGTTTGAATCACTGTAATATTTATCACTGGTTGAGAATTATAGTGAATTCATCTCCAACTGGTTTGGAGAAAAGTGGATTAGTAGAGGATTACCCCACCTCTGAGACCACTATAATTGCCTGCGTTATTTACCGTTTTATTGCATCATACTTTAACTGCTGCATTCATTGTTAAGTGTTTCATTAGTTGCTTTCTATTCGTCATCAGCCGACTTCCGCATATATTAAATAACAAACGACTCCAAGTCATTTGTTTACCTAACAGCTGAAGAAACTCAGTCTTCGTGAAAAAGAGTTCGGGCTAACTAATACACCTGCGGTATTCATGGAGTTAATGAATCGGGTTACATCGACTTTTTGGATTGGTTTGTTGTTGTCTTCATCGATGATATTTTGATTTATTCTCGTGATCGAGAGGAACACGAGGTACGTCTTTATCATGTTCTCGACGTGTTAATACGCGAGCAACTTTATGGAAAGTTTTCTTACTGTGAGTTCTGGATGTCCGAAGTGATTTTCTCGGGCATGTAATTTCATCTGTCAGAGATCGTGTCGACCCTCAGAAGACGGAGGCTATTCGAGATTGGCAACCTCCGAAAGATGTTAAGTAAATCCGAAGTTTCCTCGGATTAGCTGATTAATTATCCAACCCACGACTGGAGCTAGCAACCGTGGTTTTCGCGTTGGAATTTTAGCGTCATTACTTTTATGGCGTCACCTGTCAGTTATTCACCAATCACAAGAGATGAAGTATAAATTTACTCACAAGGAGTTAAATATGTGACAGAGACGGTGGTTGGAACTAATCAAAGATTATGATATCGAGGTCCTTTGCCACCCGAGCAAGACGAATGTTGTCGCCGACGCCTTGAGTCGTAAGTCCGTTCAGGGGCAGATGCTTGCTCGTTTCAAGAGTTCAGAAGGAGCTTCAGCAGGAATTCCTTAGACCCGAGATCGAGGTCCGGCTCCAGCGAGTTCAGGGACAGCTTTGTATGTTGGAGATTTCATCGTCACTGGAGGAGGTAATCAGAGAGAATCAGAGTTCAGACCCTTCATTGTTGCGCATCCGTGAGGATGTGGCTTAGGGGAAAGCCCCTGGATTCGTGGTCCACGAGGATGGACTTTTGAGATTTAAGAATCGGTTGTGCGTGCCGGCGAATGACGAGTTGAAAAACTCGATTTTGAGAGAAGCTCATGCTACCCCTTATTCTGTTCATTCGGGGTCCAGCAAGATGTACAAGGACTTGAAACAAAATTACTGGTGGAGTAATATGAAGCGAGAAGTCGCAGAATTTGTTTCGAGATGCTTAACCTGTCAACAAGTTAAGATTGAACATCAGCGACCGGCGGGTATGCTGAAACCTCTCCCTATTCCGGAGTGGAAGTAGGAAGACATTTCTATGGACTTCATCACGAGTTGCCGACGAGTCGTCGTGGCATGAATACGATCTGAGCGATCGTGGACTGCTTTACTAAATTAGCTCATTTCCTTGAAATCAAGGATATGTGGGGTCCCGAGAGACTGTCCAGTTGTTCATCAAGGAGATAATGAGACTTCACAGTACCCCTAAGAGTATCGTTTCTGATCGTGACGGACGATTCGTGTCTCATTTTGGAAATCAGTTCATCGTGCTATGGGAACTCAGCTGAATCTCATTACCGTTTTTCATCCTCAGTCCGACGGACAATCAGAGAGGACTTTTCAGACATTGGAGGACATGTTGAGGGCATGTGTCCTCGATTAGTAGAGGATTGGGAAGCCCAATTACTGTTGTTTGTGTCCACGTACAGTTTAGTTAGCATGCTGCGATGAAGGTAGCACCTTACGAGGCCTGGTACGGTCGTCGTTGTCGATCTCCCTTGTGTTGGGACAACCCATCATAATCAATCAGCACCGAGCCCGATATGCTTATTAGCCGCCAGTGAGAAGGTAGCTTGATCAGGAGTCGTTGTTGACCACTCGGAGTCAACAGGAATCATATGCAGGTAATCGTTGTCGACCATTAGAGATCGAGACGGGTGACCATGTTTTGGTCAAGGTAATCCCGAGTCGTAATATCTTCCGTTTTGGGAAGAGGGGAAAGTTGAGTCCGAGATTCATCGACCGCTTGAGATTCTCGGATCGAATAGGCGAGTTAACTTATCGATTGGCTTTACTCGGCGTTGAGCCGAAATCGTAATGTGTTTCACGCCTCTCGCCTACGAAAATATGTTGCCGACCCGAGTCACTTACTTCGCCTGACGAAATCGAGATCGCAGATGATCATTCGTATGAGAAGCGTCCCATACGAGTGTTAGAGCGGCAAATCAAACAGTTGAGGAATAAGGCAATTCCTTTGGTTAAGTTTCAGTGGTCTAGACACGGAGTCGAAGAGGCCACTTGAGAAACCGAAGAGAGTATGCGGGAGAGTTATCCCGAGTTGTTTGACCCTTAGTTTCGGGGACGAAACTCTTTTAAGGGGGGGAGTATGTAATACCCGGTTGAAATTCATTCATTTTCATTCAGTAATTATCAGTCTGTAATTGTCACTCAGTAATTCTCACTCATTAATAATCACTCATCATTCATGAATCACTCATTTGCGTTCAATGTTGGCATGTTGTAATCGTATATCAGTTACCGATCGTCATTTTATCTCCGTTTTTAGATCGAGATGGGAGTATTATCATTTTCATTGTGATTGATAGCCTTGTACTGGGAGTATCATCCTTGGCTCGTGTTAGACTTGTTCACTTCCACATTCGTATGGTATGTCGGATCATTCATCAGTCGTATCGAGGAATCGGAGTTATCGGATTAATCCACCTTGGCCAGCATTGAGTTACGGCCGTAAGGTTCTGGGATACGGCCGTAAGTTAACGGGTACGGCCGTAAGGCTGGCCGGTTACGGCCGTAAGTGGTCCAGCAGGCTGCCCAGGCATTTTGGCCGAAGGTGAGTTACGGCCGTAAGGTGGGTTGGATACGGCCGTAAGTGGTGTTCGTAAATTTCGGGTGTTGTCGACCAAGGGTGACTTACGGCCGTAAGGGTTGCGGCATACGGCCGTAAGTCGAGGCAGGTACGGCCGTAAGGCTTGGCCGGATACGGCCGTACGCTGCAGGAAGGATGTCTGGCCATTTTTGACGAAGGCGGGTTACGCCCGTAAGGTTGGCCGGATACGGCCGTATCATCCGAGTTACGGCCGTAAGGTGTGCGGTACGGCCGTAAGGCTGTCGACGGGTGTTTTTGACGAAGGCGGGTTACGCCCGTAACCCAGGAACGGTTACGGCCGTAAGTCTGTCGGCAGGCTTTCAGACAAAGCCGAGTTACGGCCGTACGAGTTGGCCGGTTACGGCTGTAAGGCCGTTGACTTGGAATGTTACGGCCGTAAGAGGGCCGAGTTACGGCCGTAACTTCCGGCAGTATATATGGTTTGGCCGGGACACTTTTTCCTCATTTTTCTTCATTTTCACTTTCTTCTTCCTTTTTGTCCGAGAGAGAGCTTGGGGAAAGGGATTTTTCCTTCATCAAACACTTGAGTACTTGAGTTTCTTCATTCCATTCGATCATATAGCTCGGATACTCATTTTAACTCGTGTTCATCGGATCGAAGTGGTTGGATCTTCAAGAGGTAATTTCTTCAACACCTTGGATTTCGATTTTGTGTTGAGATATGATGTTTTGGACGTTATAATCATGTTATATGAAGGGATATGTATATGATTATGAGTTTGTATAAGGATTCATTGGATTATTGAGGGATTATTCAAGAACACTTTGATTATCGAGTTGAAATTGGGGGTTTTCGATTAATTGTCATTATAATCACGTTTTTGGATATTCGTTTTGGATTATTAATCGTATTGAAGATGTTTTGTTGGTTTGAAACATTTCTTGGGGGATTTGATATTGGTATATTGAGGTTTGATTGTAAACAATCGGAGTTCAGACGCAACGTGTTTGATTTAATGCCTCAATGGACTTGGTTTAGTCGTATTGGCGTTTTGAGTTCGTTATATTCGTGTTTGATTCGTATATTGAACGGATGGTTGGTAATTGAATTGTTCAAGGTTGTTCGAGCGACCGATATCTCAATTAGGACATTGTTCGTGGAAGGATAATTGTCACCGGTGTTGTGTAAGTTAATTCTTACTCGGTTAAAAGGATATTCATCCCTTTTGATGTTGTTCATTCATAATCATAACTCATTCATTATTGTATTAACCGTATCAAAACTTGTTATTGTCAATTAATCACTTCAGTCATAAGGAACGACGGTTCCAATCTTTTCGTTGAGCTATCATTCATTTCACTATCATTTTATCTCGGTGAGTCATTATTCGTTTCCGATGTCACTTTTGTTATATCGTGGCATTCCGGGTCATACTGGCGTGCCGGTTGGTATGTGTAGGATTTTCATGTCGGGCACGTGATGGTCATGTATTGGGAGTGATACATTGGACTGTGCACACGGGTCATATTGTCTCGTGAGACTGATTAGGTACAAGACCACACGTGTATTTGATCGATACTCGTTGGTGGCTTGTGCACGGACACATTTCCATCCCGGGCGTAGTGTGGCGCCACCCTTTGAGCCGTACTGTTAGTTGATTCATATAGCATGTTTGATTGCGTATGTTTCGACAGATATTTCATAACTTCTTATATAATCATGATTGTGTATTTTCAACCCTTGAGGATTGTTGTTCTTTGTAACTGACCCCGTTTGGGGATTTTGTTTTTCAGGTCATGGCAAGGCAAAAGCACGGGAATAGCATGTTGATGTCGAGGAGTCCCAGTGATACTAGTAGGGGGGGCCCGATCTTTCAGTTATTCATGTTATTGTCCTTTATTTTCCGCTGCAGACTTTCATTTGGATACTCCGTTTCATTCAGTGTCGTGTATTTTATCTTCATATAAAATATACTAGTATTCGGTATTGTCCTGGTGTGTTGTACTTAAACTCCTCATCGGAGTATTTGGTAATATAATGTGGTTCGGTACTACAATTATATTATTTAATTCATCATTTTCATTCGCCTGGTGGGTCCCAGTTGGGGATTCACGGCACTGTAATATCCGCCTAGTTTGGGGTGTTACAAAAGTAGCGTGGGAGATAAAGAATCCAAATACCCAATTCCCCAAAAAAATTTCCCAAACGAGAGGAATTGAAATCTTACTAAATAAAATCTTACGCGGGTACTCGGTTCCATATTTGTTTTGATCCTTGATCGGGAGCTTCTCTCCATATGAGCAACATATTTTCGTGATACTCGGTTCCATATTTACTTTGATCCTTGAACGGGATAACAAATATGGCTTTTCTCCATAGCGTGCACGTCATCATGAGCGACGTATTTTCCTATATACACGTAAAACATAAACATGGTAAGATTCATAAGTGTACAAATTAATGAACAAATGAATCATTAATTAGGAAAAGATGGAGAGTTGAGAAATGCCCGGATAGGGCTACGGGGCTCGATAATTCGGCCGAAAAAGGACTCGAGCGCGGCGATGCAGCAACTCGGTATTGGATGAGGTCGGATCTCCAAATTTCCTCGTAAAAATCTGCTTCTGTTCAGCGGCAGATTCAGTAGCCAATATTACTCAGAATCCGATCTCCACCGTTGAATATACAGACATTTATGTTGGGAAGTTGCTGTAAAAATTTCACACAGATCCGATGGTTAACGAATCGGGAACATGTTTTTAGTACGACTGCGTTGTGCAGAAAATTTACGCGCGAAAATTCTCGTCTCTAGATTTTTTTTTTCGATTTTCTGCTCCTTTTTTTTCTTGTAAGAGTCCTGCTCTTACGGGCTCTTCTTTTCATCTTTTTTTCTTTCGATCAAGTTGTGTTTCGAAGGTTTGAGCTCTCTGGTCATTTATCAACCGTGAGACAATCAACAGAACTTATAAACTTCCTCAGCTGCCAATAGGATTCCATTTCAAGACCATTGTTTTGGTGTAAGTTTCTCACTGACCATTGAACCATAATCTGGCCCGCCTTTCCGATATTGTATAAGAAACTCAACGGGACGGAGGAGGTTTCAAGCGAGCTGCGGGTCAGGCGATCGGCCTGGATCTGTGTGTCGGCGGACGGATCTGAGTTTAGGGTTGATGTCCGGTGGCGGGTTTGCAGATGTCGGACGGATCTTCGCGCGGGGGAAGAAGCAGGCGACGAGCAGGCGTCGAGCAGGCCGATCTGGTCTGGTCGGGTCGCGTCGGAGTAGGGGGCGGAGGAGGAGTCGCGTCGGAGCAGGCGACGGCTGGGGTTTTTGGAAAACGAGTAGGCGACGGTTTCCGGAGGACAAGCAGGCTTTCAGATCTGTGCAGGGGAAAAACGACGGGAGCGGGGTTGCGCGGGTTTGCAGAAGGCGAAAAACGAACAGGAGCCGATCTGCGCGGGGGAAGATGACCCCTTTTGGGAGGATTTTTGATCGGTGGCGGCGGCAGATCTGCTGCTAGGGTTTTCTGATTTTTTTTTTCGGATTTTTCTAATTTTTGGACGATTTTTCTCGGTCTCGGTGGTAGATTACGTGCTGATAACGTGTTTCAGGAGAAAGTAAAAGACTGTAAATAGAGTCAATCAATTGCATTCATAACACTGATAGATGGGCTTTTATATAGGCATTATAATGAGAGTCCTTCCATACATAGGATTCCTATATAAGGTAAGACATCTAATAGGATCCTACTACCTCTATAAGGATCTAGAACCTTCCATCTATGTATCTACAACCAGTATTAGGTAAGACACATCACAGGAATAATAATTCCCGGAACAGTGTTATTTATTTTTCTCTATTATTGTTATTTGGGAGGGTTGTTGGGGATCTTTGAGACCGTTTTGCCCAACACCACGGACCCGCTCGGACCCCCTCCCTCGGCCCCTAGTTGTAGGTCAGACTTTTGCTAATGTTAAGGTGTTGAGGGAGACCATCAAGGAGTACATTATTCGGAATAAGGAGTACTTTTGCTAATGTTAAACTCATTTATGAAATTCCGAAAAAACCCTGGTTGATACTCTTTTTAAACTTCAGACCCTCATTGATCTTTCTTGAAGTTCAGACCCCTTTTTGCTCGGTCACGCAAAGTTCAGACCCTTCTGAGATATTTAACCCCACGTTTTGTGATTATTTCTTTCTTCCATGTTGATTTTTACTCATAAAGTTTTGCAAGACACTTTGAGATGTTGGATGAACTTTAAGACTAGACCCGGCAATTTACCACACGATATAAAAATACGATACGAAAACGACACAAAAATTTAGTATTTGGACACGAACACGAAAATACACGATCGAGATCTAGTGTCGATTTTGTGTTTACCCTTTGTGTACACGACACGACATGAGGTACACGAAATAAATAAATAAATAAATATATCTATATATAATATTTTATATTTAATTTTATAAAAATATACATTCGTGTAAATAGAATGTGAACTTTCATAAATTTCGTGTAAACATTCGTGTTTTCGTTGCGTCTACTAAAATCTATAAAAATAATATTAAAATATTAAAATTATTTTTTTTATAATATTTTAATATTTATTTTATATTATTTGCTTGACACGAAACGACACGAATTTGCGCGGTACACGACACGACATGACACGAATTCATTTCGTGTCATGTATGAGTTTCGACTTTTGGTACACGATACATAAAAGTACACGACACGAAAATACACAATATGAACGAATTGTCAGGTCTACTCCAGACTCCGATAAAAGTAAAATATAATATGTGGTGAAGAAACATTTTAAAATAATTTTTAGTAGTTGGTGTAGTTTAGAAAAATTAAAATAATTAATTCATGGAGTAGAGATAACTTCTACGGTAGCTTTTGAAGATAGAGAATATTTTATTTTTTATATTTTTACTAATACAATGATAGTTTTTAAAACTATTTTGACATCTAACTTTTAATAGTTAAACATCTATCAAATTCCACAAGTAAAGAATTCTATCTAACTTGATGAGAGACCATTCTTCCTGAGTATTTCTGTGACAATCTTACAAATCTATCTTGATCGGTGAAACACATTATCAATTGTCCGAAAAAAGCTATAAGAAAGCAATAAGTTTCATTAAGCTACTAGTAAACAGGCCCTAAATCATAAAGAAAATAAAAGTACCAAAAAAATAGAAAATTTCCAAAAAAAAAACTAATATAACTAAAAAGTGAAAACAGTAAAAATAAAAAACTAGAACCTAAAAACCATAAAAACAAGAAAATCTTAAGAAAGATTAAAGAAACTTAAAAAACCGGAAGAAAAAATCCCCAACAAAATTAAAATTTAGACTCCGTCTTACAGAATACAGTCCGTGAGATGGTTTTACACGAACATCATACAAGTTACATAGTAGCACATGACTATTTACTGTCAGCCCCCCCACATTTCAAATTTAAGAGTTGCATAAAAACCATGAATGAAACTAATGGGACCAACTAAAAAAGAAAAAAAAAAAAACACTGCATTATGTATATGTGTTAAGATCTCCAGTCCTACACTAAGGTCTCTAAGGAGCAATTTGTTCTGGTCTCTAAAGGAGCAATTTTTCTGAAACCTCTGGAAACTTCAAACCTCACACCTGAAAAGACACCGGAATTTATGAATCGAGAGCCTCCTCCTCCAAACGATCAAGAAATCCCTTTCTAGTAGTATCTTGGAGAAAAGGACCATTGTTACAAATACCACGAGAGGATGCTGCTTCAAATTTTGTCCAAAGTTCCTTCTTCAAAGTGTTCTCCCCTGGCTGCTTTCCCATTCGGAAACTGCTCATAGGCTCCTTAACCATAGGTGTACTTTCACTTAAACCAAGTGTACCTCTAATACCTGCCACGGGGCAAGGAAGCAGGCAACACTAGTGAGATTATTGAATTTCTCGGTGTCTCAATATAGTTACAAAAACTTCCCCGAGATTTAACTTAATTACGAAAAAATTACAGTTAACCTTTAAAAATAGCAAATACCCCCTCAAACGTGTACTTCAGGCCACTCAGGTTTTGAATTAACTGACAAACACTGAAAACTCACCTCCTTTCAGAGAGTGCAAATTTTAAAATACAAGGGGGTATTTAAATTTTTTAAGATAACTGTTTTTGTAATTAACCTTGAAACGAATGAAAGAATAATACTCTGTAGGTGTGTTTTCGCGACTATGACATGATCATCTTCATACTCTACTTTCTTCACGCCAGACATGTCATCTTGCTGTGTCAAGCCACCACCAGAAAGATTTGTCAACAATTTCTCATCACCAGGCTCCATTACAACACAGGTTTTAGGAGGCGAGACAATCAAATCAGGTGAATCTTCTTCCACCGTCCTCTTGTCGAAATTGGCTATTTTGATTCCAAAAAGCTCGGGATATTTTACAGTCAGATCATCCAAAGACCAACTGCTGGAGGATTCGGATTCTTCGGATTCCCTAAAATTACGAACCCCAGCAGGAAAAGGTGTAGATTTGTGGACTCTGAGAGTTCTCTTCTTGGTGAACTCAGATATCGGCTCAAGCAAGATGCAAGACTTTGGCGGCGACATTTTCAAGCATGGAGTCATGACAAACATCGAGCAATTCGTTTTGGAAAACTTATCCGGGGTACCACACTTGGTCTGAGGACTGTCAATAGCTGATATAGGGTGGGTATTTTTTCCGGTCTTAACATTTTCCAGTGCAGGAATAGATGATGCTGGACGCTTGGACGAAAATGCCCTTTTCTGATGCAGTGGCGTGAGTAGAAACAATTGCCTACCACCTTCTGTGTTGCACTCAGCTCGCCAAGAGACGAGGGGTGATGGAGAGACTAATGACTCCCACTTGGTTTGTACAGGGCTTTCAATAACAGCGTGTTTATTTTCTTCTGGCACACAGGGTACAGTTTTTTCTATTGGTTGCTCTGACTTATTCTTGAGCACTGTGGATTGACTGCACAATGCCTTCTGTAATCTGGGAACCCATGGCTGCAGAACCATACATTTCTTGAATTACTTTAAGGTAATATGGAATATGCGACAAATAGAAAACGATTAAATAGAGGATTAACCTGTAAGGAAGTTCGCATATCAGACAAGACATCTGCAAATCGTTTAATTTCATTCCTCCCCTTATTGTCTGTCAACTGGAGTGCCTGGACAACTAGTTCATCGATCTGCCAGTCAATTATGTCGAGAAGTAAATATTCTCATCTTCACCAATAGGATGGCTAAAGACTAGGTTTCAGTTCCGGTTCTAAATTTCAAGTAAAAAGAACTGATAATTAAGGCGAAAAAAAAAAAAAAAAAACTATCTCCTGCTGATACAAACAAATTTCAGTCATCATCTTCAAAAACAATAGGTGACATCTAAACTTGGGATAAGCTGAATCCACTAAACAATTGATGGTTTCCAGCAACATTATACACTAAACATTGCCATGATGCAAAAGCCAGCATGACTACATGGCTAGTTTTTCTATTCTACAGCTTATAAGGAAAATGAAAATCTGCCAATGTTAAGCAGATGGCAGAATGAGAGGCCATTACGAGCATTTTCTTACACTTGAATAAATAGGTTAGAAACCAAAGAAAAAGGTGCGAAATGCAAATCACCATTTCAGGTTTTCTACATTTTATTCCACTACACCGTAAGCATGTCAAAGGCACATGAGTCACGCCAAATGTTAAGGAGAAATCTTAGACTTTGTTCGCATAGATTTATGATGCAGAATTTATTATGGGCATCAAAACAGAACAAAGGATCCAGCGTGGCTAATCCCATCCACAAGTAAACCAATATACGACATCCCTTCTTAATTTGCAATTCAAACACTCGTCAATCAGTTCAGCTTAGGCATGTAGAAACCAATTTTTAGTTTCAAAAACAAAAAACGAGAAATAAAAAGAAACCAGAAAAGGAGGCGACCAATATGGAACATGGTGGCCGCTGGCCAGCAGGTTGAACAAGTGATGTAATTTGGGCATGAGTTAAGGAATCCAGTCACTCAAAAACTGTGGAAGTCCTTATATAAATACAGATGAAATAAGTGCTTCTTCACGTATCCTCACTGAAACTCTATTAATAGTCTGAATAATGCGCAAAAATATGAAGCAAGCAAATCACATTCAGAAAAGCTAATTCGCATTGAAAACTCGGAGGCACGCTTAACAAAAATTAAGTCAACTCAAGACACAAAACATGGTTAAAATTACATCTGTCGTCATAGAATCACCAACTACTGAACAGAAATGAACACAAAAAAAACCCTAGGTCCCAAAAACGGTCAAAACAAACACAAGCATTCAGAAAGTATTAGTAAATTTTTCATTTCGTTCAATTTAATACCCAATAGATAAATACAATACCTTCCGTACGAGGGAGGAGAGGTCGGACTGTACGAGGAGGAGGAGGTCGAACGAATCGTCTCCGGTCTGTCCTCCGTCATCTACAGAGTTCTTCTTCGAAATATTGGCAGTATTCACGGAGATTTTGGCATTCGAAACGTCTCGGAGTGGTTTCCTCGTCGATTTCGACCTCAGTTTCGATTTCGCTCCGTCTGTATTCTTCAGCATCGTCTTCTTCCGTTCTCCGAGTGTTTTTTTGGTGTGTGTTGTGCGTGTTTCCAACGGTAACTTTTTAAGGTCGCTTTTTTCTGTATTTAAATTTCTTTCTCCAACACGGGTTTTCCGTTTTTCATTCACCACAGTAGACGTGCCCACCAGAATCGGACCTGTCGGGTTGACCCATCGACCTGGATCTGTGCGACACGTGCGATTTGCCGGACTCAAATCCTAGATACACAGGTGGAGTTCCGGTCTTGATATTTGGATCCGTGATCGCCGGGTCCTTTCAAAATTTAAATAAATGTTTTTTGTTAATAATCCGGTCGTTGGACCCGTGATATTTATTATAATATTATTTCGAATATGAGTTTTTCTAATATTGAGGATACGGTTGAGAGTCAAACTTTATTTGAAAATATCCCTAATACTGAACAAGTGAAAATAGATTTGCGAACAGGTTATGAAATTCTTTTCGCTGAAAATGTGGCTAAATACGAATAAAGGATTCAAACTCAAAACAAAAAAAATTAGGGCCAATGGTGCATTTAGAACTAGAAAGAATCCACATTAACCTATTCCAACAACACTCTATAATATAGCAATAAATATGGATCGTAGTAATGTCGGTCAATGAAATGTTCTTAGTCGATAGTACGCAATTAGTGTTGTGGCCGAGATGATAATGCAGTTGCAATTGATCTGTTGGATTGGTGGAAGAGAAGAGTAATAGAATTTTCCATGCTCTCAATTATGGCACGAGAAATTCTTGCAGCGCCCGCGTCCACGGTCCCGTTGAGAGCGCTTTCAGTGAATAAAGTTATATATTGAACGAGCGGAGATCCCGAATGATCCAAAAATTTTTGAGGCTCAGATGATGCTTAAAGCGTAACAAAAGCCGAGCTACTAGATCAAGAAATAATTAGAATGACCTCTTAGCGGACCAAGATGCCTATCAAGATGACACTACTGAAGGAGAATCTAATCAATGAGTCAAACTGACGACCAAAACTATGATATCGACTTCGACTAAAGGTAAGTAGAACTTTGATTCCTCGTGAGGATACATGACAATTTAATTTAAGTGAAAACTTAAAATTAGATAATACCCATCTTTTTTTATTTTTTCTTTTGTTCATTATTTCATTTATGTGTGTATACAATAATAATAATAAATAAAATCTCAAAAAGAGAAGGCGGGGTTGGGGTAAGAGCTGCGCAGAGAGAGAGAGAGAGAGAGAGAGAGAGAGAGAGAGAGAGAGAGAGAGAGAACGGGCTGACCAGGGTTGTGAAGAAATAAGTCTGCCTTTTGACCGCTCAGTACCTTTACTCAATTGGGCCAATACCTTCTTTCAGCCCAAATCCTTTTATCTCAACAATAATTTAATGCTTGAGCCCATTCTTCTATTCTCATATCCGATCCAATAAAAGCCTTCAGTCTTGTTATTTTATTCTTGTTTTTATTTTCGGCTTCACATAAACTATATTTCTATAAGATTGATAATTTACATATACTCTTATTTAAACTGTGGGATCCAAGAACTAAGGGCTCAATATGGAAGATTTATAAGTATAAGCATTATCCATTCATTATATTTTATTTTCATGAGAATTATTATTTGTCAATTTTAATTATTTTATTTAGACTCTATATCTGATATGCAACCACATATTTTTCATATCAAATACAAGTATATATTTACATGCAGTCACACGTTCATATATTCCAATTATATGTTGATATAATAATTATTCATACTATGTATCCGACATTATTATGATTATTGTTGACTTGTGATGTTCGCACGAATAATAAGAAACTCATCCTATTTTTTTATATAAAATTTTTAGATTAAATTGGAATGTCGAGCAACAAGTTGTAGAGGAGGCATATTTATAATATTGTTTACCTTTTTCTAATTTTCATTTATGTTTGAAATGGAATAATTGACTTTGTTGTTGACAATCATTTCTGCTGCTAGGATTTAGGATTTTTTCGATAGAGAAGGGGATGCAGTGCACTCCCTCCCTTCTCCACAAATCACGGCGCGACACGTGTAATGTATGCTATACGTGTCGTGCCGTGAATGGCTAAAAAGGGGGAGTGCACCGCATCCCCCTTCTCCATGGAAGCACTCAGGATTTAAGGTCGTATTGGAGATGTAAAACCCCTTTATTCTCGCCAACTAATTCTCATTTTAAAAAGGTCAATTTTGAAGCTTTACAAAATTTTCTATAGAATATTCTTAGAAAAATCATTAAAAAACGGTTCGTTACAAAATGTGATTCCTAGTATCACATTTTTAACATAAAAATTAATTAGTACATATTAATTAATATATTTTAAATAAAAATTAGCTGAGATCAAAAATTCGCGGACTAATATGTAATTAACGATGAATTAAGAATCAACATATTAGTTTGTAAAATTATCGTCCATTAACATAATTAAATTAGATAATTGAGTAATATATGATTAATTTGTATCGAAGTATGTACTAAATAATAGCACTGATTTTTCCACATTTTATGAAAATAGTAATATGAAAATAATAATTTCTATATAAGAAAAAAAAATCAATTAATTGTACTTATTTTTTTTTTAAAACTTATATAATTATTATGTATTGATGATTCTCTATTCTATTTTGTTATATAAGATTGACACACGCACATGTATATATAGGAATTGGTTCGAGTGAGAACCTTCCGTGGTGTGAGAATTAAGAATGAATATGAGCCATTAAATGATAAAATAATGAGTTCATATTTGCCACATCATCACAGCAGATGGAGTATGTGAATGGAGTTGATTAAGGAGAAGGGTAATATTGTCCCTCCATAAATAATTTTTTTCATTTAAAATATAATAATTTATTCATTTATTATCTATTTAAATAGAGATTATCAAATTAACGTATTTTCATGATCTACAATTTAAGATACACATTGCATACCTAAAAATATAAAAAAAAATATATATTGTAGTAATATTAGCATTGTGATTAATAGAGATAAATGCACTACTTCATAGAATATACAAATACACTGCTTAATAGTGTATAAATACATTGCTTCATGGTGTATAAAATATTGATTTTCCTTCAAAATGAATACAAGTCCCTGATAAAACCGTCAACTTCAATGAATAAACTGCTTTCATTGCATTTGAATCAGGAGTCGTGCCATATATCATTGGAATGCAAAAGGAGTCTATTTTCCAACAAAAAAAATAACTAAAAAATATTAAGTATGAAGATAGTTATGATGCATTGAATAGAGACTGCAACGATGCTTCTTTTATAAGAATATACATATGCGTTGCTTCATAGTGTACAAATGCGTTCCTTCATAGTGTACTGTTGGAATATTTTATTCTAAATATTCATTATCGAGCTTTGATGATTAGTTGTTAAACAAAGAAAAACAACAAGGAAGTAAAACAAAACAACGAATAAGTCGAAGATGCAAAAAGTCGTGCAAACAGGACTGCACAGCTAGCGCACGCTAGTGATCAAGATCAACGCACGCTAAGAAGCATGAATAGCGCACGCAAGGCGTTCATGTTAACGCAAGCTAAAGAGATCTAAAATCAAACAAGATGAATGTTGGAAGATTCGGAGGAGAATTCAAAAGATACAAACAGATATATGACGCAAGCAATGACGTAATATTAGCGCACACTACAATAGGATATTAGCGCACGCCAACTGAAAGTATCAGAAGCTACTGGACTGAATGAAAGAGCAGTTAACGTACGTAACCATTCATATTAACGTACGTAACAGGGCAATAGCGCATGCTAAACGAAGAGGCTAATGCACGTTAAACTGTGTCTGGCAGTAATGACCAGTTAGAGGAAATTGCGTATAAATACCCAACCATTGACATTTGGTATCAAACAATACAACAAACAACTCAGAGCAAATAATCTATACTTGTGATATCATTGTAAACATTCTTGTTGTTGTATTTGAGCTTATATTGATAAGTGTTTGAGTGTTATACATGAAAACATACACGAGAGGAAAAAGAAAGGATAAGATTGGATTCGGTGTTATTAGGATCAAGGATCCGGCATTATTAGAATCACAATCTATATCCACGTGAGGTTTGTCTAGTACCCATAGAAAGCTAGATAGGTTGATTCCTTATCCGATAGAAAAAGAAAACGGTTTAACTTGGACCGACAAAAAGACAAGTGTGTTACGGTTTATCTCGGACCGATAGAAGACGAGATTGTAACGGTAATCCCTCGGCCGATAGAAGAGAGGTGCAGAGGTTGATCTTAAGCCTATAGAAAAAGATAACGGAGAGAGGATGTAGGCATGTTTGGCCGAACCGCTATAAATCTTGTGTCGTTTAATTTCTGCACTTTAAATCGCTTCCGCAAAGCGCAAAGAGTTTCACAACTCTTATATACTCCACGCCTATCTCAAAACGGTGAAGATACCGATAATCTTGCAACAACATGTACAAGTGCACTGCTTCATAGTGTACAAAGTACTGTTTCTGCTTCAGAATTTGACTTATAACATACTGCTTCTTAGTATATAACTGCACCGCTTCAATGTACAAATGCACTACTTCATAGTGTACAAATACAGTTCTTCACAGCATACAAAGTACTGGTTCTGTTTCAAAATTTGCACTAAAATTCTTCCTCAAACTGTCAACTTCAATAAATAAACCACTTTCATTGCATATGAATTAGGAGTCATGCCACATACCATGAAAAAGCTGTGTGAGTTTAGTTTCCAACAAAAAAAGAACACTATAAAATATTAAGTATCGCGAGAGTTATGATACCTTGAATGTCGACTATCAGGTTGCTTGTTTTATAAGAATATAAAAATACAGTGCTTATTAGTGTACTAATGCACTGCTTTGTTGTTTTATGCTTATAAGTATGTAATATGCATCTTAAATTATAGATCATGAAAAGATGATTAATTTGATATATTTTTTATTTTAAATAGATAATAAATGAATAAGTTATTGTATTTTAAATAAAGATAATTTAATTCTGATTACATTTCTCTTTAATTAATGTCATCCACACGTCATTTATAAGTGATGATGTGGTCAAATATGAACCCTCCTTATTGATTAATCTAATAAATAAGAGTGTAGGGCTGAGAATCGGGACATCCCGAGGTCCCGGTCCCGAGTCCCGAATGTCCCGGTCCCGAAATGGACCAATTTGGTGGTCCCGGTCCCGGTCCCGATCGGGACTTCGGGAGTCCCGATTCCCGAATTGGGATAAATTTAAATCCCGGTCCCGGTCCCGATTCCGAGGATAATTTTTCGAAATGTCCCGAATGTCCCGAAATGTCCCGAAATATCCCGAAATATCCCGAAATGTCCCGAAATTAAAATTTGCAATCGGGACTTCGGATAGTCCCGATCGGGATTTCGGGACTCCCGATAGGGATTTCGGGACTCCCGAGTCCCGAAATTACCAAAGTTTAAGGTCCCGGTCCCGGTCCCGAAAAATTCGGGACTCGGGGTCCCGTTTCCCGTCGGGACTCGGGACGGGACCGGGACTCGGGATTTCCCGATGGAAAATTCTCAGCCCTATAAGAGTGGTTCCTAGTTCTCCCACTAGAAGATGGTTCACGCATAATCTCTCCATCTATATATATATATATTAAATGTGATATAATTTATGTTTTAAGGCAATTACTATTTTAATTACTATTAACATATAATAATTAATATTTATTGATTAATTAACAATAATAATTAACTTATTTTATTTACCTTAATAAATACTATTAAATGATTAGTTTCTCAGTGTACAATTACTCAATATATTCTGTATATTTTATGTAGTTTGTAATGAAGCAAGATCTCATTCTCATATTCATTGATCATTCTTAGAAGACGATGCTCAATAACATCAAAATGCATTGAATCCGATTTGTACTAAGATATGACAACAAGATATCACATTATGGGGATTGACTATGGTGGAAACACCCTTAATGGTGAAATCTAGAAACCAATTGCATTATTAAGTAATTTCATTGCATATTTATTATTATTTGTTGCATCAATCTGATCGCTAGTATATGCAACAAATAATGCAATAAAAAAATACATAAATGCATATAATTCTACTCATCTACAGCCGTTAGATCACTAATATCAATGACATACGAAAATTTCTAGATTTCACAAAGTAATTAATTTTAATATGATCTATGTCCTCGCATTATGAATATCATTCGTTCATACTGTAATTTTATTCACGAGTCCTATATTGGTAAAAATATTATAGATACGGGAGTAGACGGGTATTACTAAACACCGCACAGAATTACTAGACACCGCCCTATAAGATTACCTTTTTGTCCATTTTAAAATCTTTCATTATTTCTAAATACCACACCACACCAAAATCTTTCAAGCTCAAGTTTTTCGAATTAAAATTTAGAAACAATTTTCATTTATTCTACAGAACACACAATCAAATATACATCGTCAATATCATCGACAACTACGAAAATGGACGAGAATTCGCATCTGGAGGTAATTTTTCGGAGAAAAGGACGCAGGCGTCTGAATATTCCGCCTCTTCCATGGTACAGGCATCCCCAGATTCCGCCTAGACCATGGTGCAGGCGTCTGGTGCGGACGCTCCGTCCTAGGTCTAGGCGTCTAAACCAGACGCCTGAACCATGGTCGGGACGTCCGATTCAGACGCCTGTGCCATGGCTAGGCGTCCGATTCAGACGCCTGTACCGTGGCCAGGCGTCCATTCCAGACGCCTCGGCCATGGTCCAGGCGCAATTTTTGGACGCCTGAACCCTTTTTTTTGCCTGATTTTAAATTTTAATAATAATATTCTTGGTATTATTATTAACATTCTGTCAATTAAATATTTCAGGTTATATTGGAAGAATTTGAAGGTGACGACATTGATTATAGTGGTTATTTTGTTAATGACGAAATATTCGCTAGTGATTGTGATGCGATTGGTTGGGCGAAAAAAATTGCTCTTCAAATTGGTTTCGAGTTGATCATTTCATCGTACAAGAATAAAGGAAAGACAAAGCTATTGAGATGTAACCGTGGTGAACGGTACAGAGGGGTATTAAGAGATTTGGATGTCGCTGTTCGAAAGGACACAAAAACGAAAGCATGCAAGTGTACATTTCAGATAAAGGCCGAACAATTGCATGACTTGAGTGGTTGGATAATCAGACCGATCTCTGGGAGTAAGGGTATGCACAATCACTCATTTATTGTTTATCCGGAGGGGCATCGTCAAATGAGTGGACTGAGTAAATCGGCCAAACAAGTTGTTCGTGAGATGAGTGCTGCTCAAGCCAAGCCGTGTGCCATCTTGGCGGCCATTTAGAATAAATTTCCCGAGGACAAACCGACTAGACGACATATCTATAATTATAGAGACCACTTGAGGAAGCATGAGTTTGAAGAAAGAGATGTCGTCGGTCAGTTTCACCATTTGGCTGTGACGAATAACTACGTACATTGGACGCAGGCCGACCCGGATACAAATGTTGTTACCCATGTGTTCATGGCACATCCAACATCAATCAGCTTAATCCGGACCTACAGATGGTTCATTGGCATGGATTCCACCTACAAAATGAATAAGTATAAGATGCCATTTCTCGAGATAGTCGGGATGACTCCATGTAACAAGAACTTCCTAATCGCCTATGCAATTATGAAAGATGAGACCGAATCGAGCTATGCGTGGGTGTTAGAGAAATTGAAAATTTTGCTTGGGTTTGATGTTCATCCGACGGCTATTGTTACGGATCGCGAGTTGGGATTGATGCGTCCTATTGAAGAGATATTTCCACAAAGTGCCCACTTGCTTTGCACATGGCATATTAATAAGGATGTTGAAGACAAGGTCTACAAAATTTGTGGAAAAGATAAAGAAATGGGCCAAAGGTTTAAAAATGGGAAATGGAAGAAAATCATGGAAGCGGCGACCGAAGAGGAATACGATCAAGCGGTGCAACTCATGAAGGATACATGGAGATGGAATCCTAAGGTGATATCCTACGTTGAGGGTACATGGCTAAAATACAAGGAGATGTTCGTTGTTGCGTGGACGAATAAAGTGCTTCATTTTGGAAACACAACCACTTGTAGAGTTGAGAGTGCACATGCCGAGTTAAAGCAATGACTTAATTCTTCCACCGGAGCCCTCGATACCGTCTGGACCAAAGTGAACCAGGAGATTGAATCACAACTTACGCAGATCAGATACACACTTGAACAGTCTAGGTGTCGTACAGACGTGGTGTATTCTGGTTTTCCGTTCAACTACTTGCGTTGTCGTGTTTCCCATCATTGTCTGCGGTTACTGTCGAATGAATTGACACGTATGAGAGAATTAAGTGATCAAGTGTACCATCGTTGCGGTTGTGCACTCCAAACCACCCATCAGATTCCTTGTGCGTGTGAGCTCAAGAGACTTATGGAATCGCGGACCCCATGCAGTGTTAGTCGTCTTCACATATTTTGGCAAACACTTATTATTAGTGATGGTGTGGACACGACCGAATTTGTCGATCCTTCTACCGGTGCTGAATCGGAGGACCAGCGGTACTTTCAGGCCCTTGTCGATGAGGTCGGACAGAGTGATCCTGCAGTTGTCCGTAACGTATCACTTATGATCCACGATCATCTTCATCCTGATCAAACGCGTTACGTTGAACCACAAGTGAATACGGCAGTTAAGGGTCGACCAAGAGGAAGTTCATCGACTAGACGCAATCCTAGTGGTTGGGAGTATAGCCAAAGGGGTCGTGGTCGTTCCCGCTCATCCAGTGGTCGTGGCCGCAGCTCTTCTGCATCAGTCCACAATGCCTCTTCATCAGGTATGAACAAATTTATTAATACTCGTGATATGCTTTTTAAGTTTGATATTATTTCGATAATATGAAATATATTGAATATGTGTTTTTTTATATCGACTAGGATACTTATGTATTTTTCAATATATTTATAATAATATTTGATTACAGATCTTGACTAATCTTTTTATATTTATATATTACATGTTAAATAAAAAGATAATTTTTATTAGAAACAAAAATAAAAATAGTCTTCTTGACTAATTTTTTATATTTATATGTTACGGTTTAAATAAAAAACGTTAGGAACAAAAATAAAAAATCCAGTATGTAAATTGACTTTTGAATTTTTATATTTCTTTTAATATATTGTAGATGTATTATTTTTTGAAGTTTTTCAATGAGTTCTATCTTTTTAAGTTTGATATTATTTCGATAATATGTAATATATTGAATATGTGTTTGCAGATGGACACCACCGAGTGGAGATTGGTAACTATCACCATATCGACAAGATACCGGGAATTATTTTGCCGTTGAAGGTTATCTCGATGTCCCCGGAGACGGTAATTGTGGATTTCGTGTTATCGCCGACTACATATTTGGCGACCAAGATAAATGGCGTATTGTACGTGTATGCGTTGCAAATGAAATTATGGCTAACTGTACACTCTACCGATCGATCTACTATGATGGGATTGAACCTGAGGTTCGACGTATTACATGGGATGGTGGTGCGTGTGGATCGGATCATTGGATGGTCATCTTGAAGATTTATTCCCTATTGCTACTATTTTCAATGCCGCTGTCATACTATTCGGATTCGGAAACGGTAGATCTTTATTTGCATGTCTCACTGTGCTGCCGTTGAAAGCACCCTCAACGGCAACACGACCTAGCCAAGAGATTGTCATTTGTCATTTAGGAGATACGTACAAATATTTTATTCGTCTAGATTTAATGCCTAATTTTCCTGTACCGCCCATAGCGAGTAACTGGTTTAGATTCCATGATAGTAGTGTTGGTGGCTAGGAGAATTTGTATACGAGCAGGAGAGAAAAATGGAATAGATTAGTCGGTATGATGTAAAAATGAATTTGTTGTATGTTCCTTAATTAATAAAATTTTCGTTTTTGTTGATCTTTATAGTTGATAGTTGATTTTCTTTTATGTTGATCTTGATAGTTGACAGAAAAATTTTCGTTTTTGTAAGCAGAAGAGAAAAAAACAAACAAAAGTACAGTGCAAAATGCAAAACGAAAGTGCCAATCAATATACAAAATACAAAAAAAAAAAATGAAAACGCCAAACAAAATACCGTCTTACACAAAACAAACAAAATATAAAATACAAAATCAGTTGGCCGAATGCCAATCCCTCATGTACTCCTCAAGCATCGTCGTCGCTTCTTCCGCCTGGTCTGGTGAAAGGTGTCTGATACAGTGCTGGGTAATACCGGCCAATCGACTCACCCACTGTAAAAAATATAGACAATATAATACAATAAGTAATGTATGATGAAATCAAACAAAGTGCAAAGTTAAAGAACATACGTAATCGCTGCTGGAACGAGAAGGGATCACTGATCCAGGTGCTGCACCGTCGTTTAGTAGCTGAGGGTGCGAATACCGATAATACCACTCAATGTAATCATCGGCGCAAGCAGCCTGATCATGAGTAGCAGCCTGATAGTCAGCGAGAGGAAGCCTGTATGCACCCGGAAACATCATCCAAGCATCATATGACATTCGAATGGGATAGTCAACTCTGCATAACTGCCGACCACGCCCGACCGCTTCTCCGATCCGTGATCGGAAAGGGATGGTCTGCACATAACCGAGCTGCCGTAATGCCCGACCAGGCATGTATGGCTCGATAATATCCCGATATCATAGCCATCCAATGAATGTGGTCCTCGGGACATCCCTCACCGGATCAGGGCCATAAGGCAACCACTGTATCTGCGTACATGTAATCAACAAATTATACAAGTTATTTTTAAATGAATTTTGAGATTGTTAGAAGGAATCGTTATACCTCTGCGGCTGTTAACTGATCAATGCGGCGACGCAAAGACTGGACTCGGTGCTCGTCCTTACCCTCGGGCTGGACACTCCATGTAGAAGCTCGAGGCTGCGTGGAGTCAACAATCATACGCTCTCGATGAGGTCGAAAGCAGGGAAAATACTCATAAATTCAAGCCTGAACGAGGGTAAGGCATCCACAAATCCCCATGGAGTCGCCGCGACTAGCGATACCGAGCTGACGGTACATGAAAGCCAATGCGGCCGAACCCCATGAATACTGACCGGTAGTATCCATACTGTCCCTCATCTCCAATATGCAGGAAGGCCTAATCCGGTTACCACTCTTGTCAACAAACAAGGTGGATCCAAATAACAACAACATCCAAGCTACGGCCTGGGTGCCCTCCACTCGACCTCCATCGTGACATGACCTGAAAATCGAGTCCATAAGTACGCCGCCACCCCCCCAGTGAGTACTCAGTAGATCCAACCGCGATACTCCAAGAACCTCCATCACATCCACCTGCAACTGTGTAGATGTGCTATCGGCATCAACCAATCGCCCTCGATAGGAATGCGAAGGATCTGCCACACATCATGTAACATGATGGTCATCTCTCCGAACGGCATGTGAAAAGAGTTCGTATCGGGCTGCCACCGCTCAACGAACGCAGAAATCAACGGGGAGTCAATATGTCTGAACATGGCATCCGTCAGGTGGGATAACCCAGTCCCACTGATCCGACTCACTAAAGAGGGTGACATCACTGAGCGCCACTGACTCAAGCTCTGACAAGCAGCAGTCCTGGTGTGACACTTCAGCAAACCTCTCATATCTCCAGTCCAAATACGCGCGGCGACATGCCCACCGAAACTCGGGATAATGCTGTCGTCGATAGGGCCACCATGCATCTCCTCAGAAACCATTCAAGATGTCTCATCCTCTGCCCTACGCCGTTTACTACTGGTAGACCCAGAAGTCACAAACCTCCCCCCTCTCCCCTTCCGAACCCGGCACGAAAATGAAGAAGAATCATCACCGCCCTCCTGATCGTCGGCCTCATCGTGCGAATAATACTCGCTCGAATCCTCAGTACCAAAATCAGTATAAGGTACGTCCTCGAATCCCCTACGCTCTGCCTCCCGCTGTCTACGAACGGAAGCATCAACACCACGAGCTCTGGCGTGACGCGCTCCAGAACCCATCAACTCTCTAACTAGCGGCATAGATTTACCCGCTCCTCCTCTCATCTGCATTTAGCAAACAATACAACTAATAAGTAATAATCATACAAAGAATACACATTATTAATTATTAATTGAAAAATTTATTTTTTCCAAAAATGATCAAGGCCCGAACGGACGCTTGAACCATGGCACAGTGCGTCTGTCTCAGACGCTACTTCCATGGTCAAGCGTCCAAATGACGCTTATCCAGGGCCAGGCGTCGATCTGGACGCTGGCACGGTTGACGCCCACCGTGGACGCCTCGTACACAGCCGAAGGCGTCGCGTGGACGCTGCGACATGGACAAAGTGAATCGGGCGACGCCGCGTGCATGGCTAGCGTCATCGCTTGACGCCACACAAAATAACGGCCATGGCCGCTGCACTCGGCACGGCGGCCATGCGCCAATGAAACAAGAAACGAAAAAAATAGTTAATGAGCTTTTCCTTTTCCGGCCATGGTCATGACGACGGCAAAGTGCGGCGACAGCGATTATGCGACAGTGATATGGCGGCGGACGGCGGGTTTGCGGCGGTGCGGCTGCGTCGGGTGGATTGTTTAGAGAGAGAATTATTGTCAAATTAGAATCCTAAATGTGATTAATATGAATTAAGGGCAAAAATGTAATATTTTAGGGCGATGTCTAGTAATTTAGGGCGGTGTTTAGTAATCGAGTTTAAAAACTCCAAACACACCGAAAAAAGAAATTACTCGGTAACTTTTACTATTTGTTTTAACCTAAACTTAGTCGCATTGTTGTCCAAATACAAGTAACACTAACAACACCTTTTTAAGATGAACCAAAACGGAAAAAATAACCCATAAAAGATCAAGCAAAAATGCCTTCAAATTCTGAAATCTTTGCTGAAATCGAGATCGCACATCAGAAAAATTATGGCGGACTTGTTTTCCCTGCCGTACTATATCCGGCGGCCGTAGATTTCCGCCATTCATCTGTCTTAACCGCGGCAGTAAAGGACCAGAGGCCGTGGCTGGAATTTCTTCTTCACAGACACGGGGCTCTTCTACTCCGCGGGTTTGATTCTCTAGCTACTGCTTCGGACTTCAACGATGTCGTCGAGGCGTTTGGATACGAGGAGTTGCCGTATGTCGGCGGCGCCGCCCCGAGGACGAACGTCGTCGGCCGTGTTTTTACTGCTAATGAGTCGCCGCCCGATCAGAAAATCCCTTTCCATCATGAAATGGCTCAGGTTTCTCTCCTTCCTTCTTGGGGACCAAATTTTCCGATTTTTTTTTGGTTCGTTGATGTTGAAATTGATCAATCCTATGTTTATTCGGAGGGGCTTTCTCCGTTCTGAGCTTAATTTTGTGATTTTGTGCAATTGTAATATACATGACTGATATCTGATGTAAAGACGATGAAGAGTATGACTGAGGTTCGATGAAATTGGAAACTACTTATTAATTAAATCCGTATAGTGTAATTTAAAACTTGTGTGTGGTGATTTTTAAGATTATGAGGTATCATTTTAATACTGAAAAGTATTATTGTCGGACCATGTGATATATTCATGGTTCTAAAAAACGCTAGGCGCTAGGCGTTCGGATTGCTAACGCCTAGCGCCCAGAGGATTACTCGGGATTTAATCGGGGATTAATCGGACTAGGCGGATCTGTTTTTATTATTATTTTAATCATTTTTATATATAAATAATTATATATATGTTAAATAATTAAGAATAATTAAAATATAACTATTTAAACATATATAATCAATTATATTTTAAACTTGAAATATTGATATAGATATAAAGGAGTCCATAGTATCCATAATATCACAGTTTAGGAATTTATAGTACTATTAGAACAAAAACAAAAGTATAACCGCTTAGACATCCGCCTAGCCGCCCACATAGTTAGGAAATTTGAAACATTGATATAGGTATAAAGTAGTTCATAATATTCATAGTATCTTAGCTTGCCTTCCTAGGCCCCCACCCAGCCAGCGTAGATGACCGGTTAATCACCCAAACGCACAGTACAAGCGCCTAGGCCATAATCGGAACGGTAGAGGACCTTCTAGGGATTAATCGGAGGATTAATCGGTCTAGGCGGGGATTTTTAGAACACTGGATATATTCAAACAGTCTCACAAGATTGTTGCCTCTTTTGTGTTAAATAGATTCGTTAATTAGCTCTTGAGGTTGCACATGGACTGGATTTAAATTTGATGACAAAATTTATGAGCAGTATTTCAAGTCTTACAAGCAGCTTATAAGCCCGACTTCATCATTGGATTTTAGTCAAACGGATTAAAATTGATTGATGGTATTTATCAGGTTCCTGAGTACCCTTCCAAGTTGTTTTTCTTTTGTGAAGTAGAACCAGCAAGTGGTGGAGAAACTCCCATAGTTCTTAGTCATGTCGTGCATGAGAGGATGAAAGAAAAATACCCGGATTTTGTCGAAAAACTAGAGAAGCATGGACTAATTTATACGCGAGTTTTGGGAGAGGAAGATGACCCCTCATCTCCAATTGGTCGCGGATGGAAATCGACGTTCTTGACAAAAGACAGGGGTGTGGCTGAAGAAAGGTTTTTCCTCATTCAACTCTAATTATTACAAGCTTTCATGTCGATTTTCTCTTTTGTGCTTGTATGAATTGTTTCTGAGTTGCTTCATTGACCTCATAAGTTATGTGGAGGCGTTCACTCTTTTTTCTTCCTGATGTTATCATGGAGAGGATTTAAGTTTGACGAATATGTGTGAAAGTCAAAACAGAAACAGAATCGAAATAGAAGTTGCCATATGTAAATGTTAAAAACACACTTGAAGAGTCTACTTTCAGAACATGATTTTATGACGAGTATGTGGCGGGATACACTTTTTTTAAAACACAGGGTGTAATGTGCCTATTTAGTTTACATAGGGGGTTATTGGCCCATTTTACAAAAACACGGGGGGAGGGGTGTGTGACTTTGGGGTTAAGTAGTGCATTTTGTAAAACATAGGACGGGGATCTGCTAATCCCTTCCCCCCACTCTCTAGATGATCTCGTCTAAGTTTTCTTTTAAAATTACAAGTACCCTGTCCTCACATTTGTTTATGCATTATAAAAGGACACACAATATTCTTAAGGTAAATACAAGCCTTAATGGCATATTTACAATTTTTAAAGATACATTTTTTTGTTTGAACTTTTTTGTAATTAGAGTAAACCTGTGTATTTTTTGTAATTTCGGATATGTCTACAAACACTCTCTTAGATGGATCTAGCTTCTATCCATCAAAGCATTTGTGCTTATTCCAGTTTCATCTGCCTAACCAAACTAAATTTTAGATGTTACTTTTTCAGTCATTTTATTGTCATATAAAGAGTCGAGTTTCACCATTTTAACAGGGCTGCTAAGCTAAACATGAAACTGGAATGGACAGATGATGGAGTGGTGAAAACAATAATGGGTCCAATCCCAGCTATCAAATACGACGAACCAAGGCAACGGAAGATATGGTTCAACAGCATGGTGGCTGCTTATACCGGCTGGGAAGATGCACGAAACGATCCCAAAAGGGCAGTAACTTTCGGGGATGGAAGTCCTTTGCCAGGTCACATAGTATATGATTGCCTTAAAATCTTGGAAGAGGAAAGTGTCGTCCTCCCATGGCAGAAAGGCGACGTGTTATTGATCGATAATCTGGCCGTTCTTCACTCTCGGAAATCATTCACCCCTCCTCGCAGGATATTAGCTTCGCTATGCAAATGAGAAGTTAGTGCATTTCCACCAGGTGATTGTTGTCTTGTATTCGACATATAGGGTGTGGTGTAATAAAAGTTCACTAGTAAAATATGATGTAATAATTAAAGGTGTTCATCGTGGGCGTGCACTGAGTAAACCCTCAAGACTATTTTGCATTGTAATATTTTATGTAGTTGCAAATCCATTTTTCTACCACCTTCAAAGAAAATGACATGTTTGCCCTTCTGTACCATATGTGGCCAACAACAGTTGAGCTGAATCAAATAATAGAATGGCAAATAAAAAAGAAATGAAAAATCCACACACACACACACACACACAGAGAGAGAGAGAGAGAGTAATCACTCATTGATTACTAAGGGACACGAAATTGCATTGCACCTCGTTACACCAACGACAATCTGTTGCAGTTTATTCAAAAGATTTTGTGAAGAGCATCAAGTCATCAAGGAATCAACTGAAAGAAACGAGGAAAAAAAATGAGAGGACGTGGATACTTGGATGTACCAATCCCTATCCGTGCGGCTATACATACAAACTACACAAATAAAAAGAGAGCATTTGTAAAGAATGTAACAGAGAAAAAGTGTCGACAGTGCTAGACTCGGTGTCAGGCGTGGATGAGAAGTCCCTTTAATCATCTTCCTTGGACGAGTCCACTGAATACTTGGCTGTTCCCAGCAAGAGTTGCTTCCCACTCGACTGACGACAAAAGGATATGTGAAAGGGAGATCACGACTTGCTTCATGTCTGGTCTTAAAATGAGATCGTCGTCTGCACATTGCTTCGCCAATATAGCCATCTGTGGGATTAATAAACGCATGCATGTTGTTAGCAAGAATTATAAGCTTGTGATCTCTTTTCTTTTTATCATAAGAAATGTGATACTTTAATATTACAAATACCTCTTCACCTTTTTTTTTCCTATTAGTTCAAGAAATTGCGGAATAAACCTATTGACGAAGGAGTGACGGATAAATTTTTAAAAATAAACACAAATTTATACGTGATGTTACTTTCAACAAATTATGTTTTCGATTCCTGTTTTAATACGTGCTTCGAAGTAAAGGCAAATTTACCTTGAAAAGGCAGTCATGGGGATATAAATCCATCAAACTAGGATCGACGTGGTCTTTCAAGCTCGACATAGTCATGGAGTCAGGCGAGTTCCTAAGTGCCGCCACCATCTAAAGATGAGGAGGAAACTACTTATTATAAGCTGCCCTTTTAGTTTGGCTAAATTACCAAAAAAAAAAGAAGAAAAATGCAAATTGCATAAACCACCCTTGAGGTAACATCCATATTACATTTTACATCGAAAGCTAGCGGAAATCTCTGACGTCATCAAATAGTTTTACATACACCCTTGGATGCCTCTAGATATTACAAAATAACCCCAACTTTTCGTCTTACGTTCTACATTTACAACCACCAAACAGTCAGAAGAAAAGTTGGGGCTATTTGTAATATGTCGAAAAGTTGAAGAGCGTAATTGTAAAACATTTAATGACATCAGCAAGTTCTGTTACTGTCACTAACTTTTGAGGCAAAATGTAAGACGGAATCAAACGTCAAAGGTGGTTTTTGCAATTTTCAAAGTTTGCTGATTTTTATTGTAAATACCCCAAATTCAGGGGCAGTTTTTAATCACTTTATATCTTGTTAACCAGTCGTTCACCATAACTTTGCTGATTTTTATTGTAAATACCCCAAATTCAGGGGCAGTTTTTAATCACTTTATATCTTGTTAACCAGTCGTTCACCATAACTTACAATCGACACCAACGAGCGTCTTTCGGCGCTTCTCGTCATGGCCCCTTTCCCAGATATCATCTCGAAGAGTACCACCCCAAATGCATAAACATCACTTTTAATCGTCGCCAGGCCATCCCTCAAGTATCTAAAGAACCAGAAAATGAATTTAAACAAATAGTAACAATTATAAAAGTTAATTACAAAAAGTAACCTTGTGGTTTGACATAATTACCAAAAAAAGAGCTAACTTTCAAAATTACGAAAAAAGTACCCGACACTTTATTTTGTATTACATTTCATAAGCACAAAAAAGAAAAAAAAAATCAAACCCCCCTCCACGTTTATAAAAATATTACAGTTAACTCCATAACAACACCGGTCTCAGTGGGGATGGCCTAGTGGTAGAGTGGTGTTGCTCGGAGGCCAAAGGTCACGGGTTCAAACCCCACAAACACCACTAGGTCGGGTGTGTGAGTTAAAAAAGAAAAGAAAAACCATAACAACACTTAATCAACCTCAAGGGTAATTAGGCCAAATCTAAAGGGTACCTTTTGTAATTATTCAAAGTAATAACTATAATTGCCTCTGAGTTACGCAAACAGAGCATTACTTACTCCGGAGCTAGATAACCATATGTCCCGACAACTCTTGTGACCGATTCTTCACCATCATTGGTCGTCAAGACGAGTTTCGCCAAACCAAAATCGGATATCTGCATAATGTGAAATAAATCAGATGCAATAACAGAATACTTGTAGAGTGTCTACATGCAAACCGAGTCGATAAAAAGTACCTTCGCTCTAAAGCTTCCGTCCAGCAGTATATTGCTTGTTTTGATATCTCGATGCACATAATGAGGCTTTGTGTGCTCGTGTATGTACTCCAGGCCCCTAGCAGCATCGAGTGCTATCTGAACCCTCATTATCCACGACAGGGAAGTGTGACCTATAAAATCATTAAACAAAATAGATTCTTTGTGTAAATAATCACAGAAAGGCGTGATTTTCAAGCCGTACATAAATATAGAAGCTCGCCTTTATTCTGAGGCTCATGCAAGTGATTTCTGAGTGAACCCTTTTGAGCAAATTCATATATGAGAAAGAGTTCATTGCCACTTGCTGCGTAACCAATCAATTCTACCTTTGGAAAAATAAAAAGTTAAAAATTATAAAAATAAAAAATACGAAGACTTTAATCAGAAATATCAGATTTAATTTTAGATAAAAAGAGTCGAAATGAATCGCTAATCGGCATTACCAAATTTGTGTGATGAACTTTGCAGAGAACTTTCATTTCCGCCATAAACTCTTTCGTCTTCATAGCGGTCATCTTTTTTATGGCAACTTCCTGAAATTTTACAGACACAAATTGTTAAAAAAAAATTATTAGAGACATCCTAATTGATAAGCATTAGCCGCAAGCTTTAAAACAGTTAACGAGACCTGGTCTTGGAGAAGTCCGTAATAGACGGAGCCATATGTTCCATGTCCCAAAAGATTAGAGTCAGAAAACCCATCAGTTGCAGATAGAATCTCTTCATAATTAAAAACTACAGGTTTCTCCACATCAAAAATGTCAGCCCCTATTACTGCACGAATCAAAGCGGAGTTAAGATAAAGCTTAAATTATCAGAAATTGGTATTTATAGAAGAAAAAAAGAGGTTTAAATGCACCATCAAAATCTAGTAAATATTCCTTATTTAAAAAAAAAAAAAAAGGTAACTATGTCTATGTTCAAACCTGTCGGGATATTCATCTGGCGGTTACTAGATTCCCCTTTGGGGTGGTCCCGATCCTGAGATCTTCGTGAAGCACAACAAAAACTCGTGTTCCGCAAAATGTGAAACTTATGTGAAATTTTACGACTGGAGTCTTTCGGTTGACTTTCTTGTGTTCGGAGACAGCCGGATGATCTTAAGGAAACAAAAAGAAGTACCACGACAATAGTAAGAACTAAGCCACCAGCCAGACTTCCAATGATCCACCAGTAAGGTACATGTGTTTTGTGGTTCACTTGATCCGCTGCTAAAAAACATAGAATGGGACATACTTAATAAGATGGCAAAAGGAGGCTGAATCGTTTTTCGGAAGAAACAAGTTAGTATAGGTAAAATAGTTGGGAATCAGAAGTTGATATGCAAAGTCGATTAAGAATGTTTGGTAAGTAGTAAAAGTGCTTATTTGTTTGTCAAATTCAAACTATAAGCAGAATCAGAACAACGGTAGAAGTTGGCATTGGAAACAGCATACAAAAAAAAATCAGCTAAAATTCGAGAATCACTTCTCCCAGTGATTGCAAGGACTCCCTATATAATTATTAGTAGAATTGTTGCCTTCTATTAAGAGATACAGTTAACTTACATCAATCTAACTTGCAACGTATCAATCACACAAGTGACGATAACATTCAGAAAAAGTCAAAGTCATGCTAAGAGTAACATTTCGTACCTACAAAGATATCAGCGGATGGAGTTGGAGCAGGAGCCGGGAGTGTGTCATTTTTCACGGGATAAGGCTCGCCAGGAACTGAAACATGATAAAAAATAATGCTAAACGAAAATAGAGCAAATTCAGGGGACCCAACTCTACAATCAAATAAGACTACAGCATTCATAACATGTAGGTCGTTCATCATAACATAATACTCACTAAAAGACGGTTGCATTATTTACTTCTACAATCTTGATAACGTTTTGGAAAAATCAAAATACATCAAATTTCACCTAAAAAGGTAGTTTGACTAGAATGTGAGCAAATACCTCCCCCCAAATTATACTAGTATCTGAAACCATGGTATGCAACGTCACGTCATTCATATTCCAGAGCCGAAGCATGTATCTCTATATATGTACTAAAGTAACTCTTTCAACCAAATTGTAGAACTCGACGATAATATCTTACAATGTTTTTCCTCAAAATTATAGTATTACTCTAAACAGAACACCCTTAGCAACCTTATCATATATAATTCGGAATTTCTATCTTCATCCTTGAACGCCGCTTCCCTTTTTCTTTAAACATAAGAAAACCAGCTGCCGGCCGACAACTCATAACACAAACAACAAAATTAAAATTTAATCGAACTCCAAACAATCACATACACCAGAAAATCAAAATATAACTCAAGACTAAAAACCGAAACCAAAAAAAAGTCAGAAACCATACCAGAATTCAAAGGTATATAGTATAGAGCCCCAACAGTCACATTATCAGGACCAGAAAGCCCATTAACAGTCACAATACTATCCATACTAACCCCAAATCTACTGGCCAAAGACTCCACACTATCTCCATCTTGCATCACATAACTCATCAAATAATTCCACAGCCCACTTGAGCAACCACACATAAGCTTTAAACCCACCACAGCACCTTTCTTGGCTGCCCTTGTGTAATTCAAAGGAAAATAAGCCAGCCCACCATACGAATCAATCACCACGTCATACACAGACCCATTGTCCTCTCTCACGGTAAAAGTCGTGTTTGTTAAGTACGTTTTTCCCGGCCCCGCGGCACAAGAACAGTTCTTTTTTATGAAAATGTAGTCTCTGCCGTTTCCTTCAGCCGTAATGTCCTCTTGTAATACATCAAACATGCTTTGAATTACGAAAAGGGTTTGGTTCGAAGTGGGTTTGAACGCTAGAAAAGATGTGCACAAGCGTGTGGTGTCTGTACAGTTGAGAGGTGTAATGTAAGCTGCTGCGGCTGCGGAGCACAGAATCAATGCTTGGAAAAGGAAGATTTCTGCTCTTTCGAGACCCATTGCTGCAAAGAAAGATTGAATCTTTTGCTAATTTTTTCAACAAAGCAAAGCTAAAACAAAAGGGCATCTGCTATATAAGAAGAAGATGAAAAAAAAGTAAAAACAAATGAATCTTGATTTAATGGTATTGGAGAGGAAATCATGGGTCGAGATTTGGTAGAGGAAAGGGAGAAGAATGGTTCTTGGAACAGAGCATTTCCTGTTTTGGGTTTTGTTTCTCTTTTAGCTGGAAAACATCAGAAAGAGTGATCACTGACTGATAACTACTGTGTTCGCGTGTGTGTGTGAGAGAGACTGTTATTACAGGAATAAATGAACACAAACCCACAAGCAATCTTGGCTATGAACTTTTTTCTTTTATATTTGTTGTTGTTGAGGGAAAGACGAGAAACTCCGATCAAAGCCAAGCGGGTGTTAACTTTTTTTTTTAATCTTTGTAGGTTCGATTTGGCAAAAAATAATGGATAGCGAATAAGTTATTTTATAATAGAGAAATTAGTTATAGCAGATGAGCTAGCGAATAAGTTTCTGATTAAATTTAAAGTGTTTTGATAAAATTAGCTGTTGAAATAGTTTATAAAATAACATTTTATAAATAAATATTTATAATTAATGCTTAAAAATGAGAGAGAAAATTCATTTACTAAAAGATAAATGAGGAATCTAATGGCTAAAATTGAGAGAAAAATAGAAAGCTATAAACTAAAGCCTCGAACGGTAGCGTTTCAAAAAAGTAATGTAAACTACTGAAAAAAATTATAAATTATTATTGTCAAATACTTATTAATGACTCATTCTCTATAAACTATTCGCCGTAACGGATTGATATTGTCCAATCGAGCCGTAAATGCACAAATAACCTAGATGATATTATCATGAAGGTATCCATATTTCTTTTTTTTTTTATGAAAACTGGCCGTCAAGCAGGGCCGGTTCTAGGGTTTCTCATGCCCTGGGCGAAAAGGCCAAAAGATGCCCCATATTTAAACACTGCAAAACAAAAAAGCATATTATTTTTAAGGACCAAATTTTATTACTGTTATTAAATGATAATGTGTTCTTCGTAATACATATCTTATAATTATATAGTATCATAATGTTATATCAAGTTAAATGATCTTTAGAGACTTGCATATAATGATAGTTGTGCTCAGATTAAAAGTATACAACTATATATGATGTTTAAGTCATCTTAAAACATAGAAAAACTTAATACTATATTTGTATCATATTTTTAATAATCTAAACATACTTAAATAGCGAGTGTTATGTAGTTTAAACAGTCCTATACAGCTTTAGGCAATAGACCACACTATGGGTGACAACAAAACTGGATTCACAAGATTCTATATATAAAAATATATAAAAAAATAATAACCTTCAATAATCATATTTTATGACTATGAAAATCACAAAAATTAGTTGAAACTATGTAGTAATTTAAAATTATTTCATACATGACTTGATTTTAGAAAGTATAACAAAAGATATTTGTGGTTTCGAGTTAAAGTTAGTTAGTAATCTAAATTGTTTCATGTAGAGTTTAAATATTATCACAAAATTTTTCAAAGCAAAAATATATAAGAAGTATTAATTGTTGAATATGACTAATTTTATTTTATTTTTTATTTTATTTCAGATAAATAAGTGTTGTCATCAAAACAAGACAAATATTTTAAAAAAAAAGAATTATAGAAAAATAATGAATCGGCAACAATAGTAATACAATTAACTAAAAAAAAAACATTCAAGAGCATCATTAGCCTAGTGGTATAGAATTGTTTATCTATTCTAAAGGTCCATGGTTCAAGTCTTGTTGGCAACACTATAATTTTTTTTTGCTAGTAATAACATCACTGGACCTAAAATTGATGTCCCTTGGGCTTTGATGCCCTGGGCCATCGCCCGGCCCGCCCACCCATAGGGCCGGCCCTGCCGTCAAGCAATATAATTAGTACTATTTGACTTAAAATACATTATGATTAGAATCTACAGGTCATGTTGATGATGATTAGAGCTGTATTTGCTCATTTATTATTCTTAATTCTATTTTCACTAAATTGGGTGTATAGATTCGATTTTCATCAATTGTTCTCATCTGATGAAGTCGTACTTTAAGAGAAAAAAAATCATTGGATACTAGTAATGATTTAATTAGTACAATATGTTAACGAGTTTTAGAATTTAAATTAGGATTAAGTTATAATTAATATGTTTCTATCAAAGGTATTTTTTAAATATTTTCATTGATATAATCTATATATATATATATATATATTTATACTAGATTCGTATTTTTTAGATGTCTTTTTACCTTTTGAAGATCAAACTTTGATCATGAATTTTAATTATATTGTAGTAGATTATTGAAAAAGATTTTTAAACATGAATCCCACGATATAATTTTTATAATACATCAAATGATTTAAATGGTCAAAGTTATATTTTGAAAAAGTCAAAAGACAATTAAAAGTATACGAAGGTAGTATATAATAGGAAAACATATTCATAACACTATTTTAACTCTATCTCTTATGTGATATTTTTTTAATTTTTTAATTCTTATTTATCTAAATCTTCCATCCCATAATAATTTTGAATAAAACTCCATCAACTAAATACTTATAATCTATATCAATTTTTCCACCCACAATTATTTTGAACCATCAATTAATTTGGTTAATTATTGAGTTGGACAAATAAATAATTATTTTTTTACTAAATGTAATTGGGCTAGTTATTAGGTTGACCAAATAAATAATTTTTATTCCGGAAATTATTATTCTCGTGATGTGTCTTACCTAATACTGATTGTAGATACATAAATGGAAGGTTCTAGATCCCTCTAGATGTAGTAAGATCCTATTAGATGTCTTACCTTATCTAGGAATCCTATGTATGGAAGGACTCTCATTGTAATGCCTATATAAAGGCCCCTCTATCAGTGTTATGAATACAATTGATTGACTCGTATTTACAGTCTTTTACTTTCTCATGAAACACGTTATCAGCACGTAGTCTACCACTGAGAGCAAGAAAAATCGTCCGAAATTCAGAAAATTCCGAAAAAAAAATTCTGAAAACCCTAGCCGCCTTCTTCCACCTTCGGCAGATCCGTCCAACACAGAACCAGACCAGATCGGAGAAGCCTGCTCGACGAGGAGATAAACTGAAAACTAGGAAGGACAATTGATCGGAGCTTACATCCTCACCTTGACAAAGACCGCACTAGATCGGAATCACCCACAACTGTCGCCCTCCCCCTCCGTCGCGCCATAACAGTTCGAGAACCGCGACCGCCATCTCCAATTACAGCTCGCCGCAAGTGAATCAGATCGACCCGCATGACCCGTCGTCGTACACCCCCCAGCCCGTCGCACCCAGTAGTCTGTCCCACTCGCACCCAGACTGCTGCAAACCCTAGCCCGACCCGTGATCCAGAACCAACAGCAGACATTTGACCCGACACTTAATCAGCAGCCCGACCCTGACCCGCTACTGCCCAGCCCGACCTATTGTCTGCCTGACCCAGTTCAACATAAAAAAAAGTATTTTTTTACCCCCAATCGCGAAGCAAGAAAATCCCGAAAAAAAAAATGGAAAATCGGATTTTTTTTTCCTGCCAAACCCTACCACCGCCGTCGCCGCTGCCCAGAGGATTTTATCGATTACTGTCACGAATCGATTTGAATGAATCCAAGGATAAAATGATTTCAAGATTTATTGGGGGCTTATGCGTTAATTTTTAGGATGCATTGAACATGTTTTTGCGGAATCTGTATCGAAAGCACACCAGCGCGCTCTGGCTATGGGACGTTATCTCGCGCGATGGTCGTTGTCCTCTCTCCTGCCACCGTCGCTCGTGCCTTCGCCGTCGGTTCCGGTGCCGTTCCTGGCGATGCACACCTAGCCGCCGCTCGCCCTCCACCAGTGGTGCCGCCTGCTCCTAGGTTAACGCTGTATGTGGACCAGGTTATGCCCGCTGTTGATGGACCTGACCCAACCCGATTGCCGACCCGACCCACTCGACGATCCCATTTCGTCCAGCCGACTGTTGCCTAAAGTTGCGATCCGATCTGATCGAAGCACCACCGGATCGTCCAAACAGTTTTATCAACTTCCCAACACAAATATCTGTATATTCAACGGTGGAGATCGGATTATGAGTAATATCACATCAACTGTCACGAATGTAAGGTGTTTTTACGAGGAAATTTGAAGATCCGACCTCATCCAATACCGAGCGGATGCACCGCCGCGCTCGAGTCCTTTTTCGGCTGATTATCAAGCTCAGTAGCCCTCTCCGGGCGTTTCTCAACTCTCCATCTTTTCCTAATTAATGATTCATTTGTTCATTGATTTGTACACTTATGAATCTTACCATGTTTATGTTTTACGTGCATGTAGGAAAATATGTTGCTCATGATGATGTGCACGCTATGGAGAGAAGTCATATTTATTATCCCGTTCATGGATCAAAGTAAATATAGAACGGAGTACCCACGGAAATATGTTGCTCATATGGAGAGAAGCTCCCGTTCAAGGATCAAAGCAAATATGGAACCAAATACTCGTAAGACTTTATTAAAGTTCCCGTTTTTCAATTCCTCTCTTTTGGAAAATTTTTTATTTTTGGGGAATTGGGTATTTGGGTTCTTTATCTCCCACGCTACTTTGCAGTGGATGAGACTATGAGAGGTGGTATCACTCTCATATGTCAAAGTAAACTGTGTGACGGTCCTGGGGGAGTCACGGATAATTGTTGAAAGTCGATATTTGTGGTTGTTGCATACACCACATTTTGGGTGCGATTTGACGTCGCCGTTTTGTCGATTTTAAACCAACAATTGAATAAAATGAACATTGTCGGTAATGGTAAAGTTATGACTTGTTTATGATTAGTCATGGATTTGTGACATACAAGTGGGACAAACATCGATTGCGACGGATATGTCGTGATTAAAATCGATTTGTGACGGATTTGTCACGTTGAATTGAGCGACCACCACGTTGGTCTTGACCCAATCCCATACTTGGAAAACTCAATCTTTCATCCTATTAAAATAAAATATTGCATGTGGGTGTAATAATGCACCGTCTCCTTGCAATATGATATATGAAAGAATGTACGAGTAATTCTCATGAATTTTAACATGTAAAGCAATGGCATATTGCGGTAAATACATGAATTCGTTGACCTCGATTATAGTTCGTATGACTATAGGTCCGAATACTTTTCCGAGTATTTGTAAAGGCATGTGCCTTATACATTTGACTATGTTTAGTCGATCTCATTAGATGGTCAAGACGAGTTGGTTATGGTATATTCATTATGTCTCATGGTTCAAAATGCTTAATTATGATGCACCGCGTTGCATCCACATAACATGGCTATTATGACGTATACTTGCAAATTAAGAATCAAAATTCTTGGTTGATTTGATGCACTTTGGTGGATTTTGTCTACACTTTGATCATGACTATGAGCATCCTCATTGGTATTTGTTTATGCTTTGAAAGTTCAAACGGAATCAGTGATTTTTAAACAGCCTTAGCTGTACCGACATTCCTACTTTCTCTGCAAGTCTACCAAGAAGTTGGAGTTACCGAAAGGATCATTTGTCGAGATAAGAAATCGAACACCCTGTTGCGTTTAAACGCACCTATGACTGTCATTGCCATGTTTTTGCATCAACGCTTATGCCATTGGATATGGCCTCAACCTTGTTTTCTCACTAAACTTGGGAAACACTAAAGCAGCCAATTAAAATATGCACTGTGATCTTAGTTTAATGATCCGTGTGGTTCACAATATATGGACATAAATATACGGAAGTCTAGTTTCCATAACATCTAACTGTTCGTCCATAGCCTTCCTAACAAGGGAGTTATCGCTGTTTTAGTGAACAAAGGTCAACCTGCGCGGAATTTTATTTCCAGCGATTGTGCTAATTTTTGTCCCAACCAACTTGGTTCCCATCTTGAATTTGCAAGTGGTCTTATGACACATGTTTTTCAACCTCTTTTTGGCCGGATTCGACACAGATGATGCGATTTTTGGTATATATTGTACGCTAAAATGTATCTTTCGAATGTTGAAAAACAGTTTCCTTGAGGAAGCCCAAAATATGCACCCTTATAAGAAGGTCGAGCGTGTGCATGGTAGTTTTACACCATGCTTGTGTCGTAACTTTGCCCCTTAGGCATATAACCTTGCCATGTTATGCACTCAATATGATAGATCATTTTGATCGTATCTGGTATAAAATCTCTATGTTGTTAGAGTGTTCGCTATGCTCATGTTTGTAAAATTTTGCAAGCGAAATTGAGTGCGTAATTAAGCTATTTTCAAGAAACACGATATTTTTAGATTTAGGTTTATAAATCCATTGTGACTATGATGACTAGGTCATCACAATCAATGAGTGGTATAATGCTCAAGTTGTTGAACGCCGAATGGTATTTTCTATTCACATATGTTCCGTAATAATTGAACCATGTTATGACTCAATGACATATATGCCAAAGTGTATCACTCATAGCATCTTATTGTGATTTGTGGGAAATAAAATCTTATACATCATTTGTATTGGATATGTGAAAAGGAAAAATATTCATGAGTCAATATGGTTTGGCTTGCATCGGTTTTTGTAACCAGAAGATGTATTGGGACATTGACACATTTAGGCTTCAATAGTCCGGAGTTTGGGCAGTTTGATGATCCATATACCACAGTATTGCCATGGACATCATTTTTTCTTTGAACAAAGAAACTAGTTGGATCAAAGACACCAAAGTACGTTGGTGGAGTCGTGAGCAGGGCTCATGACCGATGATGATATTTATGTCATCCGCGTCTTGTTTTCATAAACATGTGTGACGCCAAAGACCCCCCCAATGATCCTTCTTAGCCATGTTCATTGATTAAAGCCTATTCTTTGGCACGATTAGGAGATGACACCCTCCTATGCTAAAGAGAATAATGTAGCGACTCGCATAAGCATGGTGCTGAGTCCTCCCTTTTCACCGAGTCCTTATGCACACATGATCATAAGTATTAGCCTGGGTGGCTTATGATGCTATGATGGTGTTCACAAATGGTCGTACTCAAGTAATAACATTTATATGTTATGTTGTTCCTTTGATAATGATTGATAAGTTGATGAAACCTGAGTTTTATGGTTGTCCAACTTGCGGACCAGTCATTGTAAAGGTCAGTTCACCCACTTTTAGACCAAGTCTTAAAGTGAAATTTTAACGAGTACTTCCTAACATCCAAGGCTACCTTTTCACAAATTTTGGTGCCATTTGTAGACTTGGAAGGAGGTGAACCACTTAAATGAAGTTTTTACATACCACCAGCTGTCCAAACGACCAGTTCGATGTCATTTCGACCGGTTTTTGACCACATGGTTGATGGTTTTGGAATCCTAAACACCTGTTTATACATGCTCACGAAATTTTGAGGTGTTTGGGGCTGGTGAAGGGAGTGAACTCTTCAAGAAAGCACTAGAGGTTCGATAAAGCCAACGGCCTATCATCGGTTCAATCGTTTCTTTATGTTCGATCCCGGTGGTGCATGGTGGCGGTTTTGTTGGATTCTCAAAGACCAGTAGCTACGGTTATGTAGCATCGGTCAACATGTCTTATTCACCTATACCTATCATCATTCAAATGCTTAGTTACGAGTGTAACAGTATGCATTTTGTTAATTGGATTGTGTTAACAATGAAAATCTTTATCGTCCACATGTTCATGTGCCAAAGTGCGTCACCACAACGCATTATGACGGGTTATAAATGATGAATATGACATGCGATTTCCCTCATAGTCTGCTTAAAATATACCTTGGCATACGATCTCGTAAGTCACATTGATGAGCCAGTCTTCCCGTCGTTAGGGGGAGATGCGAACAATCATGTTCGAGTTAAACGACTTGGAATTGCCATAGTTTGTCCCTACTGTGCCTCACCAAGTTCCCTAAAGTGTCGAGATTAAATACATGCTGCAAACATGTCTGCAAGGATTGTGTCCGGTCATGGACGTTCGTCACCTATAAATGGTGATATGGTAACACCATAAATTGTGGTAGATGGTGTTACTAGCCCGTGGATCTCATAGAGTATTGGGATGCCACTTGGTTCGATAAATACTCTCGCTAAGAATGTATGCGAGTTTGGTACATGAAACTTGATCATCTAATCAAATGAACTCATCCGCCTCATGTGATTCTGGATTATAGTCATTATTGGGGGACGCCTCAATGAATGCCAATCCATAAAGAGTACTCTATGAATAAATCCGGTACATGAGGACGTGGAATGTGAGTTTAATCGAACCATACTTCATTGAAAATATACGACGTTGTAGCCTTGGCCTAAAATGGAAACATATGCGACTCCAGTATAAACAAAGTGATAGCCCTTTATTGAAGTGGTACCGACACTCCAAAGATAAGATCTATCCGTATACTTTGTTAATGTAACACCCCCAATCCACTCAGGGATATTACACGCCGTAGACCCTCTCCTCGAGGATCTACCAGGCTGATAACTAAAATCAAACATCTAAACATCGCATTTAAGGCTAAAATGACTCAGTAGACCGACTTGGTCTTTCAATAATAACATACAACTCAATTCCAAACACATACCCACGCAGGGGTCAAAATACAATAAACTCCCGTACAACGGGGAAAAGATACCGCAGCGGAAAAGAAAATACAACTGGACCAATACGACATCAACGGAACCTCGTGTGATTAGTATCGTTCATCTTTCATCATCCTTCGCGCCGACCCTGTGCTATGCTCCAAAACCTGAATGCAAAAATAGACATCCACCCCCCGAATACTCGGGGGTTAGCAAAACTCCACTGTTTTGCTAGTGCAAGTACAAGTGCAAATACGAGCCATACAATTCACATTCCACGAATAACAATAACCAAGAATCCTCAAAGATCCAAACGAAACGAAAAGTACTTCCCGAGGCAAGAGTTTGAGAAAACCTTTCAAAATCGAAATATCATAAATCAATGGAAATAATTTATAAAACGTTTTAGAATGCCATCGAGAGTTTCAATAGAAAACAATTTAGGATTATCAAATCCTACTTTTCAAAATCTAAAAGACAAAAAGGGGTCACCGCCCCAAAGGTTTACTTTCCGAAAAATGACATTTACCAAACCGTTGGGATTTTAGCCCAAAATCCGTAAAATGACTTTTACAAGACCATTGGGATTTTAGCCCCAAATCTCATCAACTCACAGTACACAAGAACGACCACAAGGTTCGTCTCCCAACATCAAAATCCACAAATAAAGGATTTAACACAAACAACAAAATACCCTAGTGCCATCCTAGCTAAGTAAGCCAAACGAACAACTTACCTCTTACACACTTAGTCGATGCATGCAATCATGAAAACCGTTCAAAAGCACTCATTTCCGGAAATGCCAATATCAAATCACATTTGCAAAATGCACCACAATTAACCGCGGACCCACAACTTCGTGGATCCCTGCCGAGACCCCGTCGGATCTAACCCACAGTGGTTAAAAGCAAGCTCGCGGTTCCACAACTTCGTGGAGCCCTACCGAGACCCCGTCGGATCTAACCCGTAGTGAGCATACACACACACGTTACTCATGCAATACTAATATGCTAAGAATGTAAGTTCATCAAGAATACTTACTAGAGATGGCCACTTACTCGACGCCGTTATCAAACTCTTCAAAACACAGTGACAAGATTAAACACGGAATACACAATTCCATAACTTTAAACAACAGGGATATCATCAAAACCTTCACGTTCAAAATGATCAAATCATAAACAATTCCCATAACACACCGTTCACAAAACACACACGCGTTTTGAAAGAGAGCCTTTAACGAGGCCAAACCGAAATCTTTTGAAACTTCATTTCAAATAACCAAACAAACACATCAAGACGACCACCGATCATCATATCCATAAAACGGGAAAAGTATGGGCAAGGTACTTGCCTCGATATCACGAGCAATGGAAAAGTGAACGGATACGGCCGGGTAGCCCTCAATTTCCCGAACATTATCTAGAACGCGATAAAGACCAAATTACTATGGGAAAACACCACATGAATCATCAATCACCAACGGAATTCAACATCGGAATCATCGAGCACCTATAATCCTCCGTAAGGAATAATAAAACATGATTACGACGAGAATCAAGGCCGAAAACAACGGAAATCCCAACAAACTATCAAAGGGAACTCATTCGAACATTTAATCGAACATTAAATGTTCAAGACCCTTCAAGAACAAAGAAATCACCCCTCGGGTTGAACGAACCAAAGATACGAGTATCCAATCCGTAGAACAAGTTCAAAACAACTTTTATACAATAATTAATTGATTAAAAACGGATTGGAATCGAAATCAAAAAGGAAAATCCCCAAATCTACAAAAACAAGGGTTCAAGCCAAAAATACCTTGATTTGGATGAAGGATTCAAGTAGAGGCCGAAAATCTACAACAAGACTTGAGGTGGATGATCTCTACAAGTTTGGGAGCACTCAAATCGCCCACAAATCGCCCACAAATCGCCCTAGATGGAAGGAGGAAGAAGAGAGGAGAAAAATGAAGTTTTCTCCTCGAAAATCTGCTAAAAACGCAGAAAAAGCCCGTGTGCCGCGGCACAGGACAAGTGTGCCGCGGCCCAGGGCCACCAAAAACGCCCAGGAATCAGCTTAGTGCCGCGGCACAGCCTGAGTGTGCCGCGGCACACGGTACAGCCCCTTTCAACACCAAAAAGGCACACCGTGCAGTCTTGGCTTTTTCGACCATAACTCCTTCGTCTGGACTCCGATTGACTCACCGTTTGAACCATTGGAAAGCTAACTTGATGCTCTATAATGTTGCAAAGATTCAGAATTTTTGGAGTTTCCAAGAATTAATGGTGACTTTACAAAGTCGAACTCCCACGTGAAAAAGTCGATTAAGAACACGGAACTCAACAAAACGACACCGAAACGAACTCGGATGACAAAAAGTGCAGAATTAATCATTCTCGTAATGACGAAACGGTCAGGAGCGAGTCGTCAAAACGAACTTCCGCTGAAAAAAAGAAAATTACCGAAATTCGAAATTGCGGATATTACATTCTACCCTCCTTAAAAGAAGTTTCGTCCCGAAACTTAGAACAAGTAGGGGGAGCAATATACCCACCAGGAAAACTCGACGAGATACACCAAAAATAGAAAACTCGCACCCAACGGCGAAACGCTGCAAGAAACGCAAAGAGACATACGGCGTGAAAACACGCTCCACGACGACCAACACAACGTCGCCGTTAGGGATATAATAAAACCAACAAATGACAAGCGTCATCAAACGGATAATATAGCCAAGTCAATTATCCGACAATCACAAAACACAACGAACGAAAGTCAGTATGATTGACCAACCCAACGGTACATCAATCGAAACGCGAGCCAATCGCTGAACCAATACGGAATTCCACCGCCCAAGGGTTGGAAGATCGAAAACGAAACTAATTTCCCGAACATAAGGGAATTACGAAGGAGTCTGAACGTTCAACAATCACGAAACGAGATTAACAAAAACCGAACAATCAATGATCGAACCACAACGATCGAGTCAACAAAAAAAAATCGAATAATTCTGTTCGGATCACGAAGAACAATAAGGTTCAACCGACAACTCCGAAGTTCACATCTCGACTCGAGACGAAACATGATCCGGTAAAAACAACAAAATGTGCACTCACATAAGATCCACAGGAAAGGGAAATAGCAATCGAAAAAAATCACAACGACAAACGAGTTATTCCGAAACAATACCGCACTCGTCCGATCAACAAAAGCAAGGGCGGGGAAAGTTCGAGAAAATGTTAACGAGCATAAAGCGAGTCGGCAGTCGAAAACACAGGAGTTCCAAATCCGATCCACTTCGAATAAAAGAACTAATAGAACCAAAGGGTGTTACTTCCGAACAAGGTTCACAAGAATCGAACCGAACTCGAAAAAGTCACAGCGATAACCAGATCGACCCAAAACAAGATCACAGCTCGTTCGAACGATGAAACCGGAATACAGAACAAGTTCAGAAAGTATCAACGAACACAAGCGAGTCTATTGAATTGAGAAAGAGAAAATACAGATGCCAAAAATAATACGGGTATTACCCCCGACCTCATCGACGAAATTCACAAAAACAGGAGCAAGGTAACAAGGCATTAAACAACCGACACATAACGGAACGATCACCGATGCACACGGCCATACCAACCCAAGCTCTAACACCTCGCGCATGCGCGACAACGCAGAAATCACCACGAGGCGACAATATTCAACACCAACATCCCACCTCTCACAAGGGGCTAACACAACAAATGTGTGGAAAACGACTCAACGCTCACACCGCCAATTCGGTCATACTCGGGAGCAAACATCAAAATGACAACGCGAACATCATACATATATACCCAGCCCTCAAACGGGAATGGATAGGTTTTAAAAACGAAAACCTCATTTTGAGAATAATTTAGAAGAACACCGATTGATCTTGAGTATCACCTTTCAAAAAGTACAAACGTGAAACATCGTTATCGAGACTTTGGAGAACCATTTCGCATTTGATAAAAATGAGGACACTTTCTCTTAGTGAAAACTTTCAGAATATTCGACCCTCGGGTCTAAATAAAAGTGTTTCTAAAACATTGAAAATATCTCAAAACATTTTGGTCCTCGAGGCGAAAAATTTGAAATATATTGTGGCACTGGATGTACCACAAGAAAATAACTCATTGAAAAAAATATGTCTCAAATTTATTTCTAAGATACTCAAGTTTTCGAAAATAATTCAATGCCAAAAGGACGATGCCAAAAAGGCTAGAATGCCCAAAAATTTCGAGTAATCACACGGAACATCATAGCGCTGTGGGTCCGTCGGAACCCTGTGCTAAAAACCATTTACAAAAATGCCAAAAGGCGATGACGGTAATATTTCAAAACTCACGAAAGCCATTTATAAAATACTAAATACCGTCACAAGAATTTCGCCAAAGCGATCAAGGCCATAATGCCAAAAACTCGGTTAAGGGAAGCGGTTATCGAAATAAAACTCGGTCGGTAAAATACCGAAAGTCATTACAAAAGAACTCACGCAATGGATAAAAGAAATACGATTCAACATGCACAATCCAAAACACTACTCCTCATAAGAACAAAATATTAGAGTCAAATAACCACATTCGAACAAAACCACGGCCCCATTCGAGGCCTCTAAAGACCCTACCAAGGCTAGTGAACAAGTCGAACGTGTATAAGCACAAAGCTTCCACAAGAGAACTTGTAAAACGTGCAAATCGATTCGAAAATCATCAGCAACGGACAAAAACAACAATAAAAAGACATCACAAGCGACGACACTCCTCGTATAAATCAAATACGAGAGTCGATTAAATACATATCGTGAAATCAAAATCCACATAAGGATTCCATCACTTAACAAATAATCATAAAATAGCTCGTGTCACACGAGGCACAACACAAAGAAGGGAGACTTACTTCCACAGGTCGCACGAAGATGATGATCGCCCCACGATACTAATCACGACCAACAAACTCAAACGACGCGTCGCGACACGACTCAGTCAGATAAATCCGACGAAACAAGACTCAAACGACATGACTTGACCCGACAGCCTAGGTTTTCCTCAACCTAAGCTCCGATACCATTTATGTAACACCCCCAATCCACTCAGGGATATTACACGCCGTAGACCCTTTCCTCGAGGATCTACCAGGCTGATAACTAAAATCAAACATCTAAACATCGCATTTAAGGCTAAAATGACTCAGTAGACCGACTTGGTCTTTCAATAATAACATACAACTCAATTCCAAACACATACCCACGCAGAGGTCAAAATACAATAAACTCCCGTACAACGGGGAAAAGATACCGCAGCGGAAAAGAAAATACAACTGGACCAATACGACATCAACGGAACCTCGTGTGATTAGTATCGTTCATCTTTCATCATCCTTCGCGCCGACCCTGTGCTATGCTCCAAAACCTGAATGCAAAAATAGACATCCACCCCCCGAATACTCGGGGGTTAGCAAAACTCCACTGTTTTGCTAGTGCAAGTACAAGTGCAAATACGAGCCATACAATTCACATTCCACGAATAACAATAACCAGGAATCCTCAAAGATCCAAACGAAACGAAAAGTACTTCCCGAGGAAAGAGTTTGAGAAAACCTTTCAAAATCGAAATATCATAAATCAATGGAAATAATTTATAAAACGGTTTAGAATGCCATCGAGAGTTTCAATAGAAAACAATTTAGGATTATCAAATCCTACTTTTCAAAATCTAAAAGACAAAAAGGGGTCACCGCCCCAAAGGTTTACTTTCCGAAAAATGACATTTACCAAACCGTTGGGATTTTAGCCCAAAATCCGTAAAATGACTTTTACAAGACCATTGGGATTTTAGCCCCAAATCTCATCAACTCACAGTACACAAGAACGACCACAAGGTTCGTCTCCCAACATCAAAATCCACAAATAAAGGATTTAACACAAACAACAAAATACCCTAGTGCCATCCTAGCTAAGTAAGCCAAACGAACAACTTACCTCTTACACACTTAGTCGATGCATGCAATCATGAAAACCGTTCAAAAGCACTCATTTCCGGAAATGCCAATATCAAATCACATTTTCAAAATGCACCACAATTAACCGCGGACCCACAGCTTCGTGGATCCCTGCCGAGACCCCGTCGGATCTAACCCACAGTGGTTAAAAGCAAGCTCGCGGTTCCACAGCTTCGTGGAGCCCTACCGAGACCCCATCGGATCTAACCCGTAGTGAGCATACACACACACACGTTACTCATGCAATACTAATATGCTAAGAATGTAAGTTCATCAAGAATACTTACTAGAGATGGCCACTTACTCGACGCCGTTATCAAACTCTTCAAAACACAGTGACAAGATTAAACACGGAATACACAATTCCATAACTTTAAACAACAGGGATATCATCAAAACCTTCACGTTCAAAATGATCAAATCATAAACAATTCCCAAAACACACCGTTCACAAAACACACACGCGTTTTGAAAGAGAGCCTTTAACGAGGCCAAACCGAAATCTTTTGAAACTTCATTTCAAATAACCAAACAAACACATCAAGACGACCACCGATCATCATATCCATAAAACGGGAAAAGTATGGGCAAGGTACTTGCCTCGATATCACGAGCAATGGAAAAGTGAACGGATACGGCCGGGTAGCCCTCAATTTCCCGAACACTATCTAGAACGCGATAGCACCGAAATTACTATGGGAAAACAGCACATGAATCATCAATCACCAACGGAATTCAACATCGGAATCATCGAGCACCTATAATCCTCCGTAAGGAATAATAAAACATGATTACGACGAGAATCAAGGCCGACAACAACGGAAATCCCAACAAACTATCAAAGGAAACTCATTCGAACATTTAATCGAACATTAAATGTTCAAGACCCTTCAAGAACAAAGAAATCACCCCTCGGGTTGAACGAACCAAAGATACGAGTATCCAATCCGTAGAACAAGTTCAAAACAACTTTTATACAACAATTAATTGATTAAAAATGGATTGGAATCGAAATCAAAAAGGAAAATTCCCAAATCTACAAAAACAAGGGTTCAAACCAAAAATACCTTGATTTGGATGAAGGATTCAAGTAGAGGCCGAAAATCTACAACAAGACTTGAGGTGGATGATCTCTACAAGTTTGAGGGCACTCAAATCGCCCAAAAATCGCCCACAAATCGCCCTAGATGGAAGGAGGAAGAAGAGAGGAGAAAAATGAAGTTTTCTCCTCGAAAATCTATAAAAAGCGAAAAAGCCCGTGTGCGCGGCACAGACAAGTGTGCCGCGGCCCAGGCCACCAAAAACGCCCAGGAATCAGCTTAGTGCCGCGGCACAGCCTGAGTGTGCCGCGGCACACGGTACAGCCCCCTTCAACACCAAAAAGGCACACCGTGCAGTCTTGGCTTTTTCGACCATAACTCCTTCGTCTGGACTCCGATTGATTCACTGTTTGAACCATTGGAAAGCTAACTTGATGCTCTATAATGTTGCAAAGATTCAGAATTTTTGGAGTTTCCAAGAATTAATGGTGACTTTACAAAGTCGAACTCCCACGTGAAAAAGTCGATTAAGGACACGGAACTCAACAAAACAACACCGAAACGAATTCGGATGACAAAAAGTGCAGAATTAATCATTCTCGGAATGACGAAACGGTCAGGATCAAGTCGTCAAAACGAACTTCCGCTGAAAAAAATAAAATTACCGAAATTCGAAATTGCGGATATTACAGTTAAAGCGAGTGAGAGAAGGAGTTAAACTCACCTCATGGCACGAGGTTTCTCATGAACGCACTCGAATCGACTATGATGACACGAAACTTAGTTGTGCTATCGTAATGGATATTATAGCATCCACTATCTTTTCAGTTAGATGGTTTCCCAAAAACTGACGTGCAACATGTGGTTAAATCTTATCTTAGTGGGGAACTAAGTTAAGTGATAAAAGGATCTCGTGGTAGATCAGACTCAAATCAAGTGGCTCCTGACCACGGAGCGCGTAGACAAGTGATTGTCGGGAACACATACTAAGTATATACTTGATTTAGAAGAGATATGAATCTTTTACGTGTAAAACTAAGGGTTTATAGTGATGTACTCTTGTGAGACTAAGAGATTCCGCTAAACCCAAAGTGAAGAATGAAAGGATCTTGGGGACACTTGATGATGCGTATTCATCAATCGGTTTAAGGCAATCTAAGGGACGGTTTCCCTAAGAGACGATAAAGTAATGCCTATATGATTCCCAATGACTAGTCGAAGTCATAATAAGACTTGGCTCACTTAAGTGATGATGCCGTCTTAAGAGAAAAGTACGGTATTATGTACTCATGCTTGACTCGATGTACTCATTCGTAATAATCCGGTAAAGCCATTGTGACGATGGCCTAGGATGCCCTCACGCAATGTCTGTGATTGATAAGAAGCTTGAAGCTCGCTCTATCTCGATAAAAGGACACTTGAATATTGATATCCGGATTTGCCCTGAATGTATTGGTCTATCTCCCATATGACCTACAGGGTAGCTCACTTGCTGGAAAATAGTGAAATTGGTACCATTGGAAAGGTTTGTGTCTACTTTACAAGGAAATCAACCATTTGATCACATCCATCATGTTCAGTGACATATGACTATTGTTGCAAAGTAGGACAGGATATGTCCGGTAATTTGCTGAGTCAACTTCGATAGAGCTTTGTGATCTGCTCAGGTCGATCTAGGTTACGTACTGTATGTGAATGAAAAGCTATGGGTGTCTAGTTTTCATACGTTCTTATAGTTTCGTTGATACCTATTGAATCGAAGAAGTTACTAATTTAGTGCATGAAGGTCAAGACTTTAGAAAACTTGATAAGTCTTTAGCGACTCTGTACTTTGGATGTGTTGCGCTCTTTTTGTCCTTAGACCAAGGTTTGTTTTTTCCATTGGGTTTTCATTTGGTAAGGTTTTTAACGAGGCGACCTATGAGAACATCCATACAATGATGCGTTGTACTTCTGTTCAACTTAGACCAAGAGGTATTTTTCCCACTGGGTTTTTCTTTGGTATAGTTGTGAGGACAATTTGGCATCCGACTCCTATGATTTGATGTACTCATCAGGGGGAGTCGTTATGTATACATCAGGGGGAGTATACATGACATGTTATGTTGGTGCGTTGCAATCTTTTCCTCATCAAGCCTTTATTTTTCCCATGGGGTTTTGTTTTGGCTTGGAATAGGTTTTTACGAAGGCAACATCTTCGGCACCATTGTTGTATTAGTGCTCGACACAGGGGGAGTGTTCCGGGAATTATTATTCTCGTGATGTGTTTTATCTAATACTGGTTGTAGATACATAGATGGAAGGTTCTAGATCCTTCTAGAGGTAGTAGGATCCTATTAGATGTCTTACCTTATCTAGGAATCCTATGTATGGAAGGACTCTCATTGTAATGTCTATATAAAGGCCCCTCTATCAGTGTTATGAATACTATTGATTGACTCGTATTTACAGTCTTTTACTTTCTCCTGAAACAATTTTAAATTTAATGTGAAATTTAATTTAGTCAATTTATTAACGTCTAACAATTTGAATCACACGTCAATTTTGAATTAGACATGAAATAGTTTTTTCATGATTAATTTATAGTATTCTTATTATATTAAGTTTGAAACATAAAATGAATAATAAATTAGAAATGTAAGTAATGTGATAATTATTAATTAAATAAATAAAATTTTGATCAACATGCCTATGTAGAATTTTAATCAGATTTGGAACGAGTATAAGTATATAAATTGTAAGCGTCATAGATTGTATAAATTCCAATTTATACTTGAAATATAACGTTAATAATTTTTTATTATTGTAGCAACTGAAATTCAATTATTTAGATATTTTATAAATTAAAAAGAGTTTAGGTTCGAGTAATTAGCAAGTATAACTATATAAGTTTGAAACACGAACATGCAGTAGCATCACGTTTTAATAGTCTTGGAAAGGTTTATAATTTTCAAATGGATCAGGATGTCGAACTCTAGCTACATTATTTCGGGTATTACTACATAAGTTTGAGATGAAGATATGTAGTAAATCACTTATTTAATCGAATTTGGACAAGTACGATTATATAAATTATAAACACGTCAGAATGGATGAATTATTGCTCCATCGTTTTGGTTTGTCGCTGTGTGTTGCCGCGGTGAACGACTCTGGATGGATGAACCTTAACCAAATTATTTACTAAAATTTTATTTATATTAGCATTACTATTTGGAGCTGGTATTTTCTAATTATTTTATTCTTATTTATCTAAAATCTACTATCTGACATTAGTTTTGAATGAAATTTCACAAGTTTGAGAACTAAATAAACACTAAGAATCAATGTGCATTTTACCACTCATAATTATTTTGCACCACCAATTTAATTTGACCAATTATTGAGTTGGCTAAATAAATAGTTTTATTTTTACTAAATAATAATTCAGTCAATTATTAAGTTGGCAAAATAAATAATTTTGTTTTTTTTTTTGAATTTTAATCTGACGAATTTATTAACATCTATCAATTTGATGGAACTGATTAGTACACAAAATTTTATATAATTATTAAACCGACATATACCGAAATAAAGAAGAAATTGTTTACAGATTTCTAATTTTTGGATTCTTACTTATCTAAATTATCTATCCTATATTGATTTTGACAATTTCTAATTTCTTGATTCTTACTTATCTAACAATTTCTAATTTTCTAATTTTGACTATGTTAAGTCTCTCCCGTGAAAATTTCTAATTTTTGGATTCTTACTCATCTAAATTATCTATCCTATATTGATTTTGTATGAAACTCCATCAATTGGAGAACTATATAAATACTTAGAATTTGTGTCAATTTTACCACCATAATTATTTTGAACCACCAATTAATTTGGCCAATTATTGAGTTGGTAAAAAAATAATTATACTTGTATTGAATGTATTGAGCTAACGAAATATATAATTTAGTTATACCATTTATTTAATCTGACAACACATGATGAAAATAAATAAAATCTGAAACAATTAATAAGTTCACCATGGATACACCTTTAAATATACGAGTTTGGATGAGATCAGATGGAAAAAACATTTGTGTTCGAATTTGGAACGGGTACATGTATATAAATTCTAAGCAGGCTTCGTGGATGTATAAATTCACTACTACAAAACACACATTTAACATCATTTTTTTTGGACATTTAACATCGGTTTTGGAACCGATGTTAAATGTCGCGATGTTAAAATTAACATCGGTTTCTAATAACCGATGTTAAACTTCGATTTTAACATCGGTTGTTATAACAACCGATGTTAATTTTAATATCGCGATATTTAACATCGGTTCTGGGATAACCGATGTTATATTTCGCGATTTAAAAATTTTATCTACTGGCTAACCCAATGAAATTTAACCCAAATCCAACCCAGACACTCGCCCCAACCACCCGCACTTTTCCCCACCAAACCCCACCAACCTACAACAAATACCATTAAATTTTGTTGTTGGTGGGTTCAAATCACCACCTTGCATGGAAGTGTGATATTACCATTCCGTGCATTAACTTCTTGTATTTTTTGCTACGTGTTATATTTATATACTATATACATTTATAAATTTATATAAATATAAGATACTTTAATATATAAATATATATATTAAAAAATCGAAAATTTATTTTTTTAAAAAAATCTAGAATATTAATATTAAAAGTCGGATGTTTTTATTTAAAGCTCGAAAATAAAAAATAAAAAATTAAAAAATCTGGATCTCATTTATAATTAATATTTCATCTGTTTTTTTCTATTTTTAGATTTTTTGTAAAAACATAAAATAGTTTTTTATGAAAAGTAAGAAAATTACAAAAACAAAAACTAGCAGGTTTTTAAAAATATATATAATAATTTAGTTTTTATTTATTTATGAAAAATAATATTCCACTTTTTTTTTTCAAAACTTTAAATAAAAACATCCGATTTTTATTTTCTATTTTCGAACTTTAAATAAAAACATCGGATTTTTATTTTTTATTTTCGAACTAATGTTTAATTTTTATTTTCGAACTTTAAATAAAAACTTCCAATTTTTACCTTTTATTTCTGAACAATAAATATAAACATCCAATTTTTAATATTAATATTCCGGATTTTTTTTAAAAAAAATAAAGTTTCTATTTTTTTAAAAAATCCAGATTTTTTAAAAATTTAACATCGGTTATACAAAAAACTGATGTTAAATTAAAAATTAACATCGGTTTTTCTAAAAAACGATGTTAAATTAAAAATTAACATCGGTTTTTCTAAAAAACGATGTTAAATTAAAAATTAACATGAGTTTTTCTAAAAACCGATGTTAAATTAAAAATTAACATCGGTTTTTGTAAAAACCGATGTTAAATTAAAAATTAACATTAATTTAACATCGGTTTTAGTATAACCGATGTTAAATTTTTAAAAATCTGGATTTTTTTTTAAAAAATCATAACTTTATCTAAAAATTAACATCGGTTATGCTAAAAACCGATGTTAAATTAATTAACATCGGTTTTTAGCATAACCGATGTTAATTTGTTTTAAAATTTTCAATTATGCCACCGCGTCTTTTTTAACATCGGTTTTTACAAAACCGATGTTAAACGAGCGATGTTGAATGTCTTTTTTGTAGTAGTGATTCCAAATTTCTAATTGTAATTTTTTAAATTTTTGACACTTGTACTATATATTCATAATATTTACGATATCATGTTCGATGTTTTTCGAGACTGATAAGCAATTATTGTGAGATTTTATATTAATATATTTAAATATTATAATTGATTTTGGGTAATTAGCGGGTATAACATACTTGTTTGGAATGAGAACAATAATAAAGTCACTTTTTAATCATTCTAGGATGGGTACGAGTATATATTTTGTAAACTGGTCTGGGTGGCTGAACACTTGCCTCATCGTTTCAGGTATTACTATATACATTTAGGATAGAAACACGTAGTAAAACCACATTTGACTTGAATGTGAGACGGTATGAGTCTGAATGACTGGATTCTTACCTTATCGTTTCAGTTAATCACTGTGTTTTTACACGATGATTGACCTTATATGTTTGAATTCTAGTCAAAGTGTTAAATTATTTTTTAACCTTCTATTTAAAAAATTATAATGTGAGATTATTTCCTGTTGAAATTCGACGGGCTATAATAATACAAGTATTGTTTCTAGATGGACATCATTTTGTTTATTCACTCCCATTTGAATATATCATATTGATAAATTTGTTCCAAGTACAATATACAAACTAAGTCCTTTATTACTATTTATTTCAATTATATTCTTATTTATTAATTGACGATAAATTTTGGAGCACACATCTATCTATAATATAAGAGACAATTTTATTTTTGGTCATCGTATTATGCACATGAAGAGATCAGTGTACACTTTCCCTCCCTTTGTGTTGAATTTAATAGTAATAAGATCAAATATTCAACAATAATAAATTTTAATAAATGCCCATAATATATTAAATTAAATTAAAGGGATATTAATCTTAAAAAAAAACTTCCTTAACGGGGATCTCCAACGAGCTTCTGGCTGACCAAGGGCTGCCGACAGACCTTTGACGGCCAGTCATTTTTTTTTTTCGTAATACCAGGCCCGACGGACTGTTTTCCGACGAGCCACCGTCGGCGCCGGCCAGTTTTTCTCTTTCTATTTAACGCCAGGCCGCTGGCCTGCTTTCACGACGGGCCACCGCTAGCGGCCGGCAGACCTCTGGTAGCTGGGCAACTTTTTTTTTTTTTAAACGCCATGTCCGCCAGCGTGCTTTCCAGTGATCGCCGTTTTATCCTGCCGGCACGCTTTACGGCGGTCCCTCAAATTTTTTTTTGTCATTTTGTTCAACGGCGGGCTGTCGGCCACCGAAAGATTTCGAGAATCAACATTTTTTTCTAGCAAGTTAATCTGGTAATCTAGCAAGGCTCGTCGACCATGACATTATGACATGTGTTATCTCTAGTCTATAATATAAAGAACATTGGTGTTCTTTTGCCGTCGTTTGCACCTGAAAAGATCATTTATATCCTTCATTCCGCTCATATTAAATTTAACCATAATATCAAATATCAACAGCAAAAGATTCCCCAAAAAAAGATGACATGTCGTTGGAGCTCCGTTGTAACACACCCAGAACCATCCGGAAATATTACAGCGTTGTGGGCCCCAAAACGGAACCCACAAGGCTGGAAGATATTTTTACAAACATTTCCAATACGCCTAAGCGGCGATGACGGTAAATATCTTTTAAAATATTTAAAGACTCTATAAAATCCTTTTAACAATACCGTTGTAAAATCTCTTTGAAAATACAAGGCCGAAATGCCAAGTTCAACAGTTTCAAAAGTATACGTTAAGCCACCGCTTGTACGTATCGATAAAGTAGTTTAGAAAACGATTTTCCATAATAAACCCAAATTCGCAAAATACTAGTAACCCATTTAAAAACACACTCGCAGCGGATATAACAAATAACTAAGAATACTTTTGCAGCGAAAAAATGACAACTAGTCCAAGTACTCAATTCATAAACACACGTCATAGCCAGTATCCTCCGAGAAGCTCATCTCTTCACGACCGCTACAATCTCGATATCCCAAGAACCTAAAAATAAAGCCCACGACGGGGTCCGCCATAATACTCAACAATAACGATCACATCACGTCAATAATTACATACCAATAAAAATACTAAGTAAGAATATTACCAATGTAATCTTACCGTCATAACCTTACCAATTCGTGATAATCCTTACCCAAGTAATTCTTACCAAATTCACATATCGTATCCTCAACAACACAATAAACTCATACCCAAACATATGTACTGTAACCCAAGCAATATCCAAGGTTCTAAAAACATCATAACTCACTGATACGAAATATATCAACTATGACCATTCAATCCATCGGATATCATTATCAAATCTCAACACGAAAATCGATTGTCCATAAATGACAAATACCAAAAAGGAAATACGGAACATATCTCAGGATACGCAATGCCATGATGAATCACGTCAATCTAATCCGAGATCAGATCAAGACAACATACGGACATGGTCCTAACACAAGACCTACAAATGCATACTCACATGACGACATCAATATGCCCACAACAATAACAATAATGTATACTCAATGGAAATCCGATGATCCAGCGCACACAACATAGATTCCAAGATGACCCTGTTAGATCAACACGAGGTGGATAACCAATAATATACATATGCATAACAACAACACATGGTAATCCAACGATCTAGTGAACACAGCATAGATTCCCATGATGATCCCGTCGGACCAAGGCATGGTGGAAAACCCGTCCAACGATCCAGCGCACACAGCTATAGATTCCCATGATGATCCCGTCGGGCCAACACATGGTGGACATACGACAACAATGCACAAATGCATATTAACAACAATACACAAATGAATGACAACAACAATACATGAATGTATCACAATATAATCGACACAAAATGACAAAAATGATTAGAGTACTTGCCCCGAGTCCTTCGAGAGCAATCTCGATGTCAAAACCATCACCAACAATTTTCTCAATATTCGACGATCCAAAAGTACCATAGACTATAGATAACTCATATCCTTGTCTTTACCATAATGTATCCTCGATACCCAAGTATACCAATAACAAATATAAATCATATACATTATGATTTAATTCCCAAAATCAGAAAATGTACAATCCCAAATCTCCAGAGTTCACAATTATAATCATTGCTATACGAGTTATAAATGAATGAAACTGAAATCATTCATTAAATATTATAAACTCTGCAATTAATAACTTGCCTCGATAATTGATGCCGAAAGTCCTGACGAACACGGCTCACCCGATCGATCCATTGAAATCTAAACTTTTAATATAAATACATAATAGACAACTTAATATAAGGTTCCAATTTAATATTTTATAATTTCGAGATAATTAATCGGCTAATATATTACCTCAATTACGCCCTTTGATTAATTGATCGGATCAAACGACCAACGATAATCAACCTGGATCCACAACTCGATTATTGTTCCGAACACAAACTCCACTCCGAACTCAGTCTCACTCCATAGGTCCAAATACACTCAACCGTTCGTAGACCAAATTATCAAAACCTTCATTTACGCCTAATATTCTCCCCGTCCATAAACTCAACACGAACACATACACGCAATCATGACTATACACACACACACAACACTAACATATATACAACACACACACGACACAGACCTACCCACTCACACTCACAAACAAACATACACACACACACACACACACATATATATATATATATATATATATATATATATATATATATATATATATATATATTACACACACACAAATACATATATATATATATACAAGACACACACGATGGCGCACACACAGAGACGCACACATACGCACAGAAGCACACCAACACCCACATAAACGCACACACACACACACAACCGATGCGCACACCAGTAGTTGAGTCAAAACTCGACCACCAAACTTAGTCGCGAACGGCCAAAACCTAACTCATAGATACTAGCAGTCCGACCACAACTCGCAGCTCGGTTAGTCATCGAAAATCAGACCTCATATCCTCCATCACTAAACACTCCAGCTCGACCCACCCACAAGGCACCACATGTCTCCGGAAAACCACCATGGTCAACTACCGGTCGAGCCATTGAAACCATCCCCGTCTGTCAACCCTCACCCTGAACCATCGTATCGGTCTCTGGATCTAGAAGCGAAGGTCGCCGGAAATCTAAACCAAACTCCAACCACCTTACGTCGGAAAACCCATCGGCCGGACATCAACTCTCTGCCTACCTGAGCATCCTTAACCACGTAAAAACGCCTGGCATGAAGAACTCATGTTTTTCCGTCCGGTGCAAGAAGGAACGCAGCCGCGGATCGATCGCAGCCAACTCATCCCCGTCGTACCTGCAATTTGCGCCGCCAAGGCAGGCAGTGATCTACCTGCCAACGGTCCGACCAAGATTGTGAGCCCAAGAGTGTCGTCCACCACGTCGAGCTTTCTCCGTCCGTCGCCCCTCTACCGATCGCAGGTTATCGCCAAAGAAGAAGAAGAAGAAGAAGAAGAAGGGAGAGTGTTGGGTGGAGTTTTCTTATCCGTGAGGTAGGTGGGATAGAGAGAGAGAGAGAGAGAGAGAGAGAGAGAGAGTTGAAATAGAACTCAAAATCAACTTAGTGATTATTTAAAATGGGTAGTGAGACATAATGTCAAATTATGTCCTATCCAATAAAAAATGGATAAATTGTGGATCTGTTATTTAGTCTTCTGAATCGATTAACCGATTAATTCATACCACGTCCGATAAAACGAATAACTCACCAATATTTTAGTCTAATATCTCAAGAGTTCGCCCGACTTTTAATTAGTCAGCTAATAAAATAAAATAAAATGAAATTTATATCACCAAAATTCCTATTAAAATTCCTGGATATTATATACTACCCACTTAAAATAAGTTTCGTACTCGAAACTTGCAATCCGGTCCTAACCAAAAGTTCAACCACAATATCCAGAATCATCACGAAACCGGTCAATCATCATCATTAACAAATAACCAAAACAGTATACTTACAACTGCGTGAAGTCGATGATCTCCAGCGATACTAGCAAATGACCCCACTCCAAAGCCCCAATACGCTTACAATCACAATTTCACAAATTTCAATAAAATACATCGTTATAACTCAATTATGGAATAATCCGTCCATGCCAAATCATGTCTGCCTGATCGCACAATCAAATCCTAATCCTGATAAAAACCAATAATACACGATACATCTGTATATCAGCTACCCCAAAACAATAACAACAAGTCCAAGAACATCGACATAAATTCTGAACGCTCATACGATCAATAACAATGATCAACCAATAGTTCAACCGAGAATATCATCGATAAACTCCAATACGACCAACCAAAGGTCAAAACACAATCGAGAATATCATCAACATGATAAACTCTAATACTACTAATGAAGGATTAACAATAACCGAGAATACCATCACATGGTAAGCTCCAACACAATCAACACAGAATCACAGGGACAAATGTACGAAATAATAAAATTCTCAAAACGTTATACAAATCACATACAATGGATTCTCAAAGAAACACGCCCAACTGTTGAACATATCCCTCGGCATATGAACAACCAATTGCAAACCGACGAACCTACCCAATTATACATGGAGTATGAACGACTAATCAATATGGCTCAAAAGTAAAAAAAAATCACTATAGCAAAATCACGCTACTACCACACCAATAGAGCCACACAACACTTATGCCCCGATTTCACAAAACCCGAAGTTCCAAAATCATATTTTGTACTGAATCTACAACACATGACATATTTTTCTTATCTGATCAACCAACCGGTCATACCTGGATAACCAAACTACCATACTGAAGTTCGAACCTGTTTTCATCATACCATTGATGTGTTATCCATCTTACGAGTCTCATTGGGGACTTCACCGTGATATGCATTATGCACTACATTTGTACGTTTACCAATCACGTTTTCAAAACAGCTTTGAAATCATATAATCTTGTCAATAAAAACCAATTTTCGAAAGTTCTTTCAAGAATTTCAAAACTCAAAACATGTATTTGTATATATTCGTGAGACTATAATTAATTTTCGAAAAGTTAAACTGGCTCGCTCGTGTCAAGTTCTCGATGACAATTCTTTTCGAATACACACGATTAAATAAAATGAAATTATGCAAATGATTGACTACATCCATATTACTGTATACCAATTTGGTTCATCACCAATTCCACTGACATTCGGTCGGAAAATCACACGATAGAATCCAAAATCATATTGTATAGACTTTGTTAAAATCATCTTTTCCACCTATGACTCGCAACATAGATCATTATCCCATTCTGTAACACTTCAACTATGCCATGATGAAACATGTTTTTAAAGACAACAATACTGTCTCTCAAAATAAATTTAAGAAAATATATTTTCATGACAACGAGCAAAATAGTTTATTCAAAATATATCATTTTGAAAATTATCATTTTCAAATGTTCAAAACCAATTTCATGTATCTCAAAATAAAATAGCATTACTACATGTTCCTCTCAACTGTCCACAACATTCTCCCAAATACATAACTCCATTTTCCAAGTTTAACCGACATATTGATTTCCAAAATCATTGTAATATCCGAGGGTATTTTTTTTTCGTTTAACTGTTGTGTTGTACGTATTCATTTGGAATTGTACAAGTGTTGTTGTATTTGACTGATACAATGTATATTGTATTGGGATATTTCGGGATCGAAATATTCGTGCTTGTCGTCGGTATTGTATTCTCCGTTTTGATGTTGCTTGGTGAGTTTGGATTTTTGGCTAAGTATATTAGCCATAGCGTACGCTATATGTATAGCATTACGTATGCTACGGGCGGAGTGTTACGTACGTTAGGCCATGTTGGTTACGTACGTAACACAGGGCATCTACCGGATCTGGCTTTCGGCGCGTGGGACCGGACCAGGCTGGATTCGCAGAGTTCGTTTGGGACAGGCAGGTCAACGCACATTACGTACGCTATACCTTGAGGTTAACGTACGTAAAGCTGAGGTTGTTTATGTACGTATTTTTGTTAACATACGTAACGAGTGTCTCGTTTTGAGACAGTAGCCTCTGGAGGATCATTACGTACGTGACACCCTTGTGATAGCGTACATAATGGCTCTTACGTACGTTATGCTTAGACTATAACGGCCGTAATGAGGTTGTGAGATTATATATCTTGGTTTCGTATTTCATTTCTTCACGAACCAAAACCATTTTTCTCTCTCTAGAATCGTCCCTCTGGACTTGTTCTTGATACTTAGCCTCTTCCAACTTGATTTGGAGCTTCATAACTTAGATTGGAGCTTATAAACTTGAAGATTGGAGTGGACTCTTGATGATTTGAGGTTGTTCTTCATTTTTCTAGAGGTATGCTGGTTAATCTTATGTTTAATTCGAGATTATGATGATGTTGTTGTTGTTTTTACCTCACGTAGTTAGTGATTGTTGGAGGATAACATGATTCTTGATGAGTTTTCATAACTTATATTAGGAACATGGTGATTATGTCCTGGGGAGTTGTTCTTGATGTTTTAGAATACTTGGAGGTTATAATCATGTCTAGGAATAGTTATGTTAAGATTTTTATATGATTAACATAGCTTTGAGATGATTATCTTTGTTGTTTGTGTTCTTGGGAGATTCTAACCATTTTAGTATAGAATTATGATGAGTTATGTAGATGATTATCATAATTATGAAATGGTTAAGTTAATCTTGTTGATTAATCCAAATTCATGATGAATTTGTGGTTGATTATTGTTTAGACATCATGTTAGTAGGGTTGATGGTGTTTTTGAGGTATTGATGAGGATATTGGTGATATTATCATTTTGAGATGATTGATTTGATGTTGTTCTTGATAAACCTTGTTGAATTGTTTTTCACAAGTGTTAAGAACATAATGATCATGTTAATTGATCATTGAGGTGTTGGAGGATGTTAGAATTCATAGTTGAGAACTATGATATTCGTTTGTAGAGTTTAACCGATTCGTGATTGGATCGGGATTGTCTTTTGTGTTGTTTTCTATTGATTTTGTGTTATTGAATGAATTGTATTTCATTCAAGGTTGTTCGAGTGCTTGTGATCGTCGGAGGATGCCATTCGTCGTTCATTGGAGGATTTCATCACCTTCGGTTTGAGGCAAGTTTTATACTTGTACTAGTCAATGAGATTAATGTTATCATGTATATGTATGAATGTGTGTATCATTTCGAGACTTGGTCTCTTTATGATTTTGTTGATATCAGGGGATTGTTTGACACGATACCCTTCGGCAAATTATGCCAAATGATACTGTTGTTCGGCAAAAGCCGTTCAAGGCATTGATATACTCGTTGTTGATGTTATTGTCGATAGCCGGTTCGCGATATCAATGTATCGATTGTTGCTGTTGGTACTTATGTCGCTCTAAGACATTGTTGTGATCATTGTTATTGATACTGGTGCTTTGCTATTGAGGTTGTATTGGCCGATTGAAGGCATTGACGTATTTGATTATCATCTCTGTTTTTGGTGGTCAATTAAAGGCACCGGGACATCTGTTCTAATTGTATCGTTGTTATCGATTGGCCTCTAAGGTAATCGATGTATTGAATTGGGACTGTCGAGGATAGTTCCCATCCGTTGAGTCATTGTCATCGATTTGTCATTCTAAGACAAACGAGGTATTGAATTGGGACTGTAGAGGATAATTCCCATCCGTTAAGTCGTTGTTATCGATTGACCATTCTAAGGTAATCGATGTATTGAATTGGGACTGTCGAGGATAATTCCCATCCGTTGAGTCGTTGTTATCGATTGACAGTTCTAAGGTAATCGATGTATTGAATTGGGACTGTCGAGGATAGTTCCCATCCATTGAGTCGTTGTTATCGATTGATCGTTCTAATACAATTGAGGTATTGAATTGGGACTTTCGAGGATACTTCCCATCCGTTGAGTCGTTGTTATCTATTGGTCGTTCTAAGACACTCGAGGTATTGAATTGGGACTGTTGAGGATAATTCCCATCCGTTGAGTCGTTGTGATCGATTGGCCATTCCAAGGCAGTCGAGGTATTTGAATTGGGACCGCCGAGGATGGTTCCCATCCATGAGTTATGTTGTCGTGTTGGCCGACTCAAGGCAGCACTATTATTCTTGTGAATTCGGTAATCTTGGGATCATTTCCGTTTATGATTAAATTGTGTTTTGGAGGCTAGTCTCGGCTAGTACTTGATGGGTAAGTTTGGGGCTTGAACCTGCGCGGTTGGTTTCCCAATACCTACAGTTCAGTAGGTCACGGTCACTGGGTGATCTCATTATGGGTAAGCTTGGGGCTTGAACCTTCGCGGTTGGTTTCCCAACACCTACAGTTCAGTAGGTCACGTCATTGGATGGCCACATTGTGATACGACTTCGTGCCGTGTCTTCGGCCCTCATTGTGATACGGATTCGTGCCGTGGATTCGGCCCTCATTGTGATACGGCTTCGTGCCGTGGCTTGGGCCCTCATTGTGATATGGCTTCGTGCCGTGGCTTCGGCCCTCATTGTGATACGGCTTCGTGCCGTGGCTTCGGCCCTCATGTGATACAGTTTCAGGATGTTTTGGTTTCGGGCCATTGTGATGATTGGAAGCTCCAGTTGAGTGGTTTTCAGGCCATTGTGATGTTTTGGTATTTCCGTTAGAGCCTTCGGGCATTGTGACTAGTATCTATTTCAGCTCTGGTTTGGTTTACCTCTGGGTAATTCGTTGTTGTGTTCTATATCGATGATTCGTCGTTGGGCACTTGTGTTCTAACCTGTTGAGCAGGTATTGATCGTATGCCGTGGGCATAGTGTTTCACGAATGCTCGGTTCTTACTTTGGTTTGTAAGCATCTCGTATCACCATTGTTGTACTGTTTATTCTGCCGTTGGATGCATATCATGTTGTACATGTATTTGATATTCATTATCTGGATGACGGACCCCGTAGGGGCGGAACATGTTTTCATGTTTTAGGTGCTTCTGAGGAGAGAGTTGAGACACAGGGGCATGACGAAGGCGACGAGGCATTCGAGCGATACTAGTCCGAGTTGTTTCGGTGTTCATGTCGGTCGGATAGTTTGGAGTACTCCAGTTTCGTCAGTTGTTGTCATTTTTGTATTATCCGAGCGAGGCTCGTGGATGTTGTTATATTTTTATTTTGGCCATGTAGGCCCATTCTTGTCGTTGAAATTCCATGTTGGAATATTATGTCAGATATCATAGAAGGGACTCTGATTTCCCCTTTTGGTCAGTTTGTTGTGTTTTAGTCGTGTTCGCCTCATGGATCTCCTGGTGTGGGGTCCACGGCACTGTAATAACCCTAGAAAATACTCGATACAGATATTTTCAAAACATACATTTGCAAAATCAGTTCAACTCAAAATATGACACATCTCTATCCGAAGAAACACGTTAATACCATTTGAAAAAGTTTACAACAACCACAATACCACACTGGTAAATCACATAAGACACAAGCCCAAGTGAACAACAATAACCCAGGGCTCTAATATTCGTCAATCGACAACTCGAATGATGCGACAAAAACACGACTCGGCTCGACACAACTGGTACATTTCTAGAAGACATTTTTACAAACATTTCAAATACGCCTAAGCGGCGATGATGGTAAATATCTTTTAAAATATTTAAAGACTCTATAAAATCCATTTAACAATACCGTTGTAAAATCTTTTCGAAAATACAAGGCCGAAATGCCAAGTTCAACAGTTTCAAAAGTATACGTTAAGCCACCGCTTGTACGTATCGACAAAGTAGTTTAGAAATCGATTTTCCATAATAAACCCAAATTCGCAAAATACTAGCAACCCATTTAAAAACACACTCGCGGCGGATATAACAAATAACTAAGAATACTTTTGCAGCGGAAAAATGACAACTAGTCCAAGTACTCAATTCATAAACACACACCATAGCCAGTATCCTCCAGGAAGCTCATCTTTTCACGACCGCTACAAGCTCGATATCCCAAGAACCTAAAAATAAAGCCCACGACGGGGTCCGCCATAATACTCAACAATAACGATCACATCACGTCAATAATTACATACCAATAAAAATACTAAGTAAGAATATTACCAATGTAATCTTACCGTCATAACCTTACCAATTCGTGATAATCCTTACCCAAGTAATCCTTACCAAATTCACATATCGTATCCTCAACAACACAATAAACTCATACCCAAACATATGTACTGTAACCCAAGCAATATCCAAGGTTCTAAAAACATCATAACTCACTGATACGAAATATACCAACTATGACCATTCAATCCATCGGATATCATTATCAAATCTCAACACGAAAATCGATTGTCCATAAATGACAAATACCAAAAAGGAAATACGGAACATATCTCAGGATACGCAATGCCACGATGAATCACGTCAATCTAATCCGAGATCAGATCAAGACAACATACGGACATGGTCCTAACACAAGACCTACAAATGCATACTCACATGACGACATCAATATGCCCACAACAATAACAACAATGTATACTCAATGGAAATCCGATGATCCAGCGCACACAACATAGATTCCAAGATGACCCTGTTAGATCAACACGAGGTGGATAACCAATAATATACATATGCATAACAACAACACATGGTAATCCAACGATCCAGTGAACACAGCATAGATTCCCATGATGATCCCGTCGGACCAACGCATGGTGGAAAACCCATCCAACGATCCAGCGCACACAGCTATAGATTCCCATGATGATCCCGTCGGACCAACACATGGTGGACATACGACAACAATGCACAAATGCATATTAACAACAATACACAAATGAATGACAACAACAATACATGAATGTATCACAATATGATCGACACAAAATGACAAAAATGATTAGAGTACTTGCCCCGAGTCCTTCGAGAGCAATCTCGATGTCAAAACCATCACCAACAATTTCCTCAATATTCGACGATCCAAAAGTACCATAGACTATAGATAACTCATATCCTTGTCTTTACCATAATGTATCCTCGATACCCAAGTATACCAATAACAAATATAAATCATATACATTATGATTTAATCCCCAAAATCAGAAAATGTACAATCCCAAATCTCCAGAGTTCACAATTATAATCATTGCTATACGAGTTATAAATGAATGAAACTGAAATCATTCATTAAATATTATAAACTCTGCAATTAATAACTTGCCTCGATAATTGATGCCGAAAGTCCCGACGAACACGGCTCACCCGATCGATCCATTGAAATCCAAACTTTTAATATAAATACATAATAGACAACTTAATATAAGGTTCCAATTTAATATTTTATAATTTCGAGATAATTAATCGGCTAATATATTACCTCAATTACGCCCTTTGATTAATTGATCGGATCAAACGACCAACGATAATCAACCTGGATCCACAACTCGATTATTGTTCCGAACACAAACTCCACTCCGAACTCAGTCTCACTCCATAGGTCCAAATACACTCAACCGTTCGTAGACCAAATTATCAAAACCTTCATTTACGCCTAATATTCTCCCCGTCCATAAACTCAACACGAACACATACACGCAATCATGACTATACACACACACACACACAACACTAACATATATACAACACACACACGACACAGACCTACCCACTCACACTCACAAACAAACATACACACACAAATACATATATATATACAAGACACACACGATGGACACACAGAGACGCACACACACGCACAGAAGCACACCAACACCCACATAAACGCACACACACACACACAACCGATGCGCACACCAGTAGTTGAGTCAAAACTCGACCACCAAACTTAGTCGCGAACGGCCAAAACCTAACTCATAGATACTAGCAGTCCGACCACAACTCGCAGCTCGGTTAGTCATCGAAAATCAGACCTCATATCCTCCATCACTAAACACTGCAGCTCGACCCACCCACAAGGCACCACATGTCTCCGGAAAACCACCATGGTCAACTACCGGTCGAGCCATTGAAACCATCCCCGTCGGTCAACCCTCACCCTGAACCATCGTATCGGTCTCTGGATCTAGAAGCGAAGGTCGCCGGAAATCTAAACCAAACTCCAACCACCTTACGTCGGAAAACCCATCGGCCGGACATCAACTCTCTGCCTACCTGAGCATCCTTAACCACGTAAAAACGCCTGGCATGAAGAACTCATGTTTTTCCGTCCGATGCAAGAAGGAACGCAGCCGCGGATCGATCGCAGCCAACTCATCCCCGCCGTACCTGCAATTTGCGCCGCCAAGGCAGGCAGTGATCTACCTGCCAACGGTCCGACCAAGATTGCGATCCCAGGAGTGTCGTCCACCACGTCGAGCTTTCTCCGTCCGTCGCCCCTCTCCCGATCGCAGGTTATCGCCAAAGAAGAAGAAGAAGAAGAAGAAGAAGAAGAAGAGAGAGTGTTGGGTGGAGTTTTCTTATCCGTGAGGTAGGTGGGATAGAGAGAGAGAGAGAGAGAGAGAGAGAGAGAGAGAGTTGAAATAGAACTCAAAATCAACTTAGTGATTATTTAAAATGGGTAGTGAGACATAATGTCAAATTATGTCCTATCCAATAAAAAACGGATAAATTGTGGATCTGTTATTCAGTCTTCTGACTAGATTAACCGATTAATTCATACCGCGTCCGATAAACCAATAACTCACCAATATTCTAGTCTAATATCTCAAGAGTTCGCCCGACTTTTAATTAGTCAGCTAATAAATAAAAAAAAATTTATATCACCAAAATTCCAATTAAAATTCCTAGATATTACATACTACCCCACTTAAAATAAGTTTCGTCATCGAAACTTGCAATCCGGTCACAACCAAAAGTTCCACCACAATATCCAGAATCATCACGAAACCGGTCAATCATTATCATTAACAAATAACCAAAACAGTATACTTACAACTGCGTGAAGTCGATGATCTCCTGTGATACTAGCAAATGACCCCACTCCAAATCCGCAATATGCTTGCAATCACAATTTCACAAATTTCAATAAAATACATCGTTATAACTCAACTATGGAATAATCCATTCATGCCAAATCATGTCCGCCTAGTCGCACAATCAAATCCCAATCCTGATAAAAATTAATAATACACGATACATCTATATATCAGCTACCCCAAAATAATAACAACAAGTCCAGAAACATCGACACAAAATCTGAACGCTCATACGATCAATAACAATGATCAACCAATAGTTCAACCGAGAATATCATCGATAAACTCCAATACGACCAACCAAAGGTCAAAACACAACCGAGAATATCATCAACATGATAAACTCCAATACTACCAACGAAGGATTAACAATAACCGAGAATACCATCACATGGTAAGTTCCAACAGAATCAACACAGAATCATATGGACAAATATACGAAAGAATCAAATTCTTAAAACGTTATACAAATCACATACAGTGGATTCTCAAAGAAACACGCCCAACTGTTGAACATATCCCTCGGGATATGAACAACCAATTGCAAACCGATGAAAATACCCAATTATACATGGAGTATGAACGACTAATCAATATGGCTCAAAAGTAAAAAAATCACTATAGCAAAATCACGCTTGTTGGAATATTTATTCCACATATTCATTAATAGAGTTTTGATGATTAAGTTGCTAAATAAAGCAAAACAATAAAGAGGCGAAGCAAAGCAACGAAGCAGACGAAGACGCAAAAAGATAAACAAAATACAAAGCTTGCGCACGCTAGACTCAAACGTTAGCGCACGCTAACGGGTCCTATCTGCAGTTCAGTCAAGATCAAAGCTACTTGAAGTCAAGTCATCTGGTGAAGATAGCGAACGCTACACATGAACACTAACGCATGCTATCGAAGGCTATTTACCGTTGTGAAGACATTCAAACTCAGAATGAAGTAAGCAATGACGAAATCATAGCGCACGCTAAGGATGAGGAATAACGCACGCTAAGGAGTTTGAATTCAAGTCAATCAATCTGTTGAAAGATGCTGTACCAAAGTCAAAAGGTATAAACGGATATATGATGCATGCAATGATTCAAGATTAGCGCACGCTACAAGGAAATGTTAGCGCACACTAACTATCATGGACAACAGCCACTGGACAGATTCTGGAAGACATTAACGTACGCTACATGCAGTATATTACGTACGCTACAAGCGATAGCGCACGCTAAGGAAAGATAGCGCACGCTAGCAAGTCAAAACAGTCAACAACGGCTAGTTTGTGGAGAAAGGCTATAAATACCAAGTGAATAGGTATTAAACCACACAACAACATTGAGCAAACCATATACACTTGAGATATCATTGTAAACATTATAGTTGTTGTTCTTGAGCTTAAATTGAGAGTGATTGAGTGTGATACACTAAATCATACAATAGAGAGAAAAAGAAAAGATACGATTGGATTCGGTGTTATTAGGATCAAGGATCCGACATTATTAGAATCGCAATCGATATCTAAGTGAGGTTTATCTAGTACCGACAGAAAGCTAGAGTGGTTGATCCCTTGTCCAATAGAAAATGAAAACGGTTTAACTTGGACCGACACAAAGACAAGTACACACGGTAATATCTCGACCGATAGAAGAGAGATTGAACGGTTTACTCGGACTGATAGAAGATGAGCTTGTAACGGTAATCCCTCGACCGATAGAAGAGAGGTGCAGAGGTTTATATCTTAAGCCTATAGAAAAAGATAACGAGAGAGGACGTAGGCACGTTTGGCCGAACCTCTATAAATCCGTGTGTCGATTTATTTTCCGCACCTTTATATTTACCCTTCCGCACAACGGCGCTAATACCATATTGCTCTAACAATTGGTATCGGAGCGGTTCCTCCAAGAAGCGGCTTAACATCCGAGGAGACGATCCAAATGGCGTTCCAATTTACACTGAATGAAGGTCTTGTGTCAAACCAATTTCCATTCTTCGATGGATCAAATTATATGAAGTGGAAAAAGAAGATGTCAATCTTAATCCGAGCTTATGATATTGAGCTTTGGAAGATCATATGTCTAGGTCCGAAAATTCCTACGAATTCCAACGGGACTATAAAGAGTTTCGAAGAATATGATGATATGGATTGGGAGAACGACCACCAAAATTGTACGGCAACGCAAATGTTTTATTGTGCCTTAAATCTGGAAGATCTCGATCGTAATATCTCGTGTAATAGTGCCAAAGAAATTTGGAAAAAATTAGAGGCAACTCACGAAGGAACAAATCAAGCAACATGGAGTGATGAAGATGAAGATGATGATTTCAATCAAAATATCGCTCTCATGGCGCGAAGCTCACTCGACGCAAGCGATGTCGAAAGTCAGGTTAGTACATCGTCTCAAGACGAATTATTTGAAGCGTTTGAGTTATTATATATCGATTTTCAAAATGCTTTATCTGAAATCAAATCCCTTCAGGCAAAAAATAAATTATTGGAAATTAAAATTTCCAACATTCTTGAAAAGGGAAAACTTGTCGAGACCGATCATTCAAAATGCGTTGAGAATGAAAATATTTTAAAGAATGATCTTGTAAAGGTTCAAACCGAGCTCAAAAATTTAACGAAGAAATTCTCGTGTGGAAATGAGAAATTTGAACAAATGCTCTCGGTGCAAAAATTTACGTTGAATAAATAGAGGTTGGGATTCAAACCTCGTTCTAAAAACGAACCCATAAATTTTAAAATACCCCATTGTGAGAAATGTTTAAAAATTGGGCATCATATTTCGAATTATAAAAGCCCACGACGGATGATAAAAACTAAGAAAATTTGGATTCTCAAAGGAAATTTTATTCCAAATATCGTCTATGTTACGAAAGAAAAACCAACTATAGGTTGGATCCCCAAAAATTAATTTTTAAACAATTGGTATTTTACTCAGAGGGAGTAATATTTTTAAAGGGGAGATAATATTTTCAGGGGGAGTTATACCCGTATTCATATATTATTCATCCTTAATTGGTATCATGCATATTTATATTCAATTGGTATATTTTTTACACTTTTTGCTGAATACAAAAAGGGGGAGAAAGGGTAGAATCGGATAAAAAATGTCATGAAAGAATGACGAGAAAAATAAAAAGTAAAAAGGGGGAGAAAATAATAAAATCGAAGAAGTCGAAAAGGAGAAAAATAAAGTATACAAAAAGGGGGAGAAACGAAGGAGTTAAAAAATGAAAATTGAAGAAGTCAAAAAGGAGAAAAAGAAAGCATACAAAAAGGGAGAGAAATGAAGAAGTCAAAAATAACAAGAAAAGAAAAGATGGGTGAAACAAACGAAACGATCAAAGCCGAAAACTTTGATACATACAAATATATATAATTTTATTTTTTGCAGATTTTATCCAATTCAAGGGTTGTTTTGTAATCATCAAAAAGGGGGAGATTGTTGGAATATTTATTCCACATATTCATTAATAGAGTTTTGATGATTAAGTTGCTAAACAAAGCAAAACAACAAAGAGGCGAAGCAAAGCAACGAAGCAGACAAAGACGCAAAAAGCTGAACAAAATACAAAGCTAGTGCACGCTAGACTCAAACGTTAGCGCACGCTAACGGGCCCTATCTGCAATTCAGTCAAGTTCAAAGCTACATGAAGTCAAGTCATCTGGTGAAGATAGCGCACGCTACACATGAACACTAACGCACGCTACCGAAGGCTATTTACCGTTGTGAAGATATTCAAACTCAGAATGAAGTAAGCAATGACGAAATCATAGCGCACGCTAATGATGAGGAATAGCGCATGCTAAGGAGTTTGAATTCAAGTCAATCAATCCGTTGGAAGATGCTGCACCAAAGTCAGAAAGTATAAACGGATATATGATGCATGCAATGATGCAAGATTAGCGCACGCTACAAGGAAATGTTAGCGCATGCTAACTATCATGAACAGTAGCCACTGGACAGATTCTGGAAGACATTAACGTACGCTACATGCAGTACATTACGTACGCTACAGGCGGTAGCGCACACTAAGGAAAGCTAGTGCACGCTAGCAAGTCAAAACAGTCAGCAACGGCTAGTTTGAGGAGAAAGGCTATAAATTCCAAGTGAATAGGTATTAAACCACACAACAACATTGAGAAAACCATATACACTTGAGATATCATTGTAAACATTATAGTTGTTGTTCTTGAGCTTAAATTGAGAGTGATTGAGTGTGGTACACTAAATCATACAAGAGAGAGAAAAAGAAAAGATACAATTTGATTCAGTATTATTAGGATCAAGGATCCGGCATTGTTAGAATTGCAATCGATATCTAAGTGAGATTTATCTAGTACCGATAGAAAGCTAGAGTGGTTGATTCCTTGTCCAATAGAAAAGGAAAACGGTTTAACTTGGACCGACACAAAGACAAGTACACACGGTAATATCTCGACCGATAGAAGAGAGATTGAACGGTTTATTCGGACCGATAGAAGATGAGCTTGTAACGGTAATCCCTCGACCAAAAGAAGAGAGGTGCAGAGGCTTATATCTTAAGCCTATATAAAAAGATAACGAGAGTGGACGTAGACACGTTTGGCCGAACCTCTATAAATCCGTGGGTCGATTTATTTTCTGCACCTTTATATTTACGCTTCCGCACAACGGCGCTATTACCATATTGCTCCAACAACGCTACTACCACACCAATAGAGCCACACAACACCTATGCCCCGATTTCAAAAAACCCAAAGTTCCAAAATCATATTCTATACTGAATCTACAACACGTGACATATTTCTCTTATCTGATCAACCAACCGGTCATCCCTGGATAACCAAACTACCATACTAAAGTTCGAACATCTTTTCATCATACCATTGATGTGTTATCCATCTTACGAGTCTCATTGGGGACTTCACCGTGATATGCATTATGCACTATATTTGTACGTTTACCAATCACGTTTTCAAAACAGCTTTGAAATCATATAATCTTGTCAATAAAAACCAATTTTTGAAAGTTCTTTCAAGAATTTCAAAACTCAAAACATGTATTTGTATATATTCGTGAGACTAGAATTAATTTTCGAAAAGTTAAACTGGCTCGCTCGTGTCAAGTTCTCGATGACAATTCTTTTCGAATACACACGATTAAATAAAATGAAATTATGCAAATGATTGACTACATCCATATTACTGTATACCAATTTGGTTCATCACCAATTCCACTGACATTCGGTCGGAAAATCACACGATAGAATCCAAAATCATATTGTATAGACTTTGTTAAAATAATCTTTTCCACCTATGACTCGCAACATAGATCATTATCCCATTCTGTAACACTTCAACTATGCCATGATGAAACATGTTTTTAAAGACAACAATACTGTCTCTCAAAATAAATTTAAGAAAATATATTTTCATGACAGCGAGCAAAATAGTTTATTCAAAATATATCATTTTGAAAAGTATCATTTTCAAATGTTCAAAAACAGTTTCATGTATCTCAAATAAAATAGCATTACTACATGTTCCTCTCAACCTTCCACAACATTCTCCCAAATACATAACTCCGTTTTCCAAGTTTAACCGACATATTGATTTCCAAAATCATTGTAATATCCGGGGGTAATTTTTTTATTTCGTTTCACTGTTGTGTTGTATGTATTCATTTGGAATTGTACAAGTATTGTTGTATTTGACTGATACAATGTATATTGTATTGGGATATTTCGGGGTCGAAATATTCGTGCTTGTCGTCGGTATTGTATTCGCCGTTTTGATGTTGCTTGGTGAGTTTGGATTTTTGGCTAAGTATATTAGCCATAGCGTACGCTATATGTATAGCATTACGTACGCTACGGGCAGAGTGTTACGTACGTTAGGCCATGTTGGTTACGTACGTAACACAGGGCATCTACCAGATCTGGCTTTCGGCGCGTGGGACCATACCAGGCTGGTTTCGGAGAGTTCGTTTGGGACAGGCAGGTCAACGCACATTACGTACGCTATACCTTGAGGTTAACGTACGTAAAGCTGAGGTTGTTTATGTACGTATTTTTGTTAACGTACGTAACGAGTGTCCCGTTTTGAGACAGTAGCCTCTGGAGGATCATTACGTACGTGACACCCTTGTGATAGCGTACATAATGGCTCTTACGTACGTTATGCTTAGACTATAACGGCCGTAATGAGGTTGTCAGATTGTATATCTTGGTTTCGTATTTCATTTCTTCACGAACCAAAACCATTTTTCTCTCCCTGGAATCATCCATCTGGACTTGTTCTTGATAGTTAGCCTCTTCCAACTTGATTTGGAGCTTCATAACGGATAAATTGCGGAACTTTTATTCAGTCTTCTAACTCGATTAACCGATTAATTCATACTGCGTCCGGTAAAATTAATAACTCACCAATATTCTAGTTTAATATCTCAAGAGTCCACCCGACTTTTAATTAGTCAGCTAATAAAATAAAATAAAAGTAAATTTATATCACCAAAATTCCAATTAAAATTCTTGGGATCTCCAATCATCCTGGTTGAGTTACCATTATGAAAATTTTCAATGTGTGGATTTCAGTCCCATTCCCCTTGCTGCATTATATAATTGATCACGGTTAATACCTTTCGTAAACGGATCCGCTATATTGTCTTTTGACTTTACATAGTCAACACATATTATTCATGTAGTGATCAATTGTCTAATGGTATTGTGTCTTCGACGAATATGTTGAGACTTACCATTATATATATTGTTCTTTTCCCTACATATGGCCGCCATGCAATCACAGTGTATCATAATGGGAGGCAAAGGTTTTTCCCAACAGGGAATATCTTCTAAGAAGTTTCTTAACCATCCGGCTTCTTCGTCGGCTTTGTCTAAAGCAATAAACTCTGATTCCATTATAGATCGGGCTATGCACGTTTGCTTAGAAGATTTCCATGATATTGCTCCTCCACCAATGGTAAATACATAACCGCTTGTGGATTTAGAGTCTTTAGTGTCGGATATCCAGTTGGCATCACAATATCCTTCCAAAACAGCTGGATATCTCGAATAATGTATACCATGATTGACAGTGTGTTTTAAGTATCTCAACACTCTTGTCAATGCGGTCCAATGATTCTTTCTGGGGTTACTCGTAAACCGACTCAGTTTACTAATAGAATATGCTATGGCTGGCCTTGTACAATTTGCTAAGTACATTAGGCTTCCAATTATCCTAGCATATTCTGTTTGTGATATGGGTTCTCCTCGATTTTTGGCTAAGTGTAAACTTAAATCAACAGGTGACTTAGCCGGAGGTGTAATATCCGTAATTTTCCATTTTAGCAGTTTCCATTTTTGGTGTATGTCTATTTTTATCAACTCGCTTGTAACTGTTTCGACATTTTGAATCTACTTTGTTCTTGGAGTTTTTCCATTTGGATGAGTTTTGATGATGTTTTCACGTAATTTCGTTTTATGGCATGTTTTGCCGTATGAACATTCGATTCTTGTAAAACTCATTCGTTTTCGTTGTTTCTTGGTTTGTACAAGTTCGTATGGTTGAGTTGGTCATGTGGAGACTTTCGGTTTGTAAATCCGACGTCGTTTCGTGATTTTTGGGCACTTGGGCCATTTTTGTAATTTCCTAATAGTTTAGGGAATCTTATTTTCGTTGTCGCATTACGGACCCTCCGGTGGTCGGAATTGCATTTTCTTTCAGCGCTTAGCTCCGTCGTCTTGTATGCTTCGCGTCTATGTTCCTGGATTCTGCTCTCGTCGTGCGTTTCGTGTTTTATACCCTCGATGCAGCCATCGTTGATGTGACATCGCAGCGCCGAATCTTTGTGTAGGTAGCGCACGCTACTCCTGTTACCTTGCGTGCGCTACCGATGTGTGCTAGCGACGCTAACTCCCTATTGTTAGCGTATTTCTAGCGAATGGTGGCGAGCCACCTGGACCTGTCACGGCCCCGTTAGCGCGCGCTATATATGACAGTTAGCGTGCGCTAACTCCACGAATATATAAGTCACGGACGCTTTAACATCGCTTTATTCTTTTCTCTTCGTTTCTTCGACGTGCGACCTCAGAGGCGATTTCCACCGGTTCTATTCGGAGTTCTCTTCAAATTCCATCACGGTAGAATCGAGCCATCATATCATAATCAGCATAATCACCCTTCATCAGCCGAATTAAAGGTAATTCCTCAGGAACCCTAATTTTGACGAATTTGGGGGGTTTTCGGGATTTTAGTGATTAGTTCCGAATTGTTCAATTATGTTACGGTATTCTTCACCGATTGTGATTATTGAGTGATTCCAAATCCAATTTCCTTGATTTTAATCCGCGAATTATCAATACGGGGGAGATTTTGCGTAAACCCTCGCCCGTATCAATTGATCTTTCATTGTCGTAGCATGTAATCGGGGTTTTGGGTGTATTCCAATAGAGTATTGTTGTCCGTTGGGACTGAACTGTGTTGATCCTTCGTTTAGGAACCGTCGTTTTCCACCCGGACCGTTCGTAGTCGTGTTTCAACTCCGTTTCTTCAAGAATGTCTCAAAGGCAAGTACTTTACATTTGTTTACATGTTCTAGTATTTGAATTATGGCTGTATCGTGGTTGTTGTGGATGGTTATGTGTATGTTCACCTAGGGACGGTCCGACGGGGCCTCTAGGGATACGTATTGCCGTGAGTGTGCGTATCGCGAACTGTGGTTAGCCACCCAGGGATGTCCGACGGGGCTCTGTGGGGTACGGTGGTCGTGAGTCTCGTACCAACGGTTAACTTTGAATTATGATTTGTTGGAGACAATGTGTTTTACGATCGTACAATGCAAAAATTCCGGAATATAAAATGTTTTCTAAAATGACTTTTTGGCGCATATATTCATCTGATTAGAATGTAGTTCAAATGGATTGTACTTGTACTAGCAGTTGTCGCTAACCCCTTAAATGGGGGAAATACTTTTTGTATTTCAGGTATCGATCGTGGGGACAAACGAGCACTTGAGCCGTATGAGGATGATGGGCAAGCGTGATACTGATCAGTGGTCATTTGTTGGTGTTCAGTTCAGTCTATTACTTTTGATGTCTTGTTTTGGGACTTTTGTGTTATAAAATTGGTTTAAGTACTCGAGTACTTCTTGTTTCAAAATTGTTAATGTTGTGTTCCTGTTTTGGGAAATGGATTGATGTTGGAATTTATTGTCGGATTGTAATCTTATTTGAATTGTCGTATTATTGATGATTGTTTGTCGTTGTCAAATATCTTGTTGGTACGTTAGCCTGGTGGATTCCATGGTGTGGAGTCCACGGCGCTGTAATATGCCCTGAACGTCTTGGGGTGTTACAGAATATGGTATCGGAGCTTAAGTTTATGGATACCTAGGCTGTCGGTTATTTGGGTCTAGTTAAGTGTCGTTTTTGGGACAGTATCACTGCTATGCCATCATCTCAGTACGCCGGTGCTCGTAAGTTTTCCTAACTTGACTCGTTTCACCATTATGTTCTATTCCTGTCTTAGTATCTGGTTGCGTTTTGCGTTTGAATTGTACTTTCCCGTTGCTTCTTCAGAATTCCTGCTGGTAGAGGACGCGGACGCGGTCGCGGACGCGGTAGGGGACGTGGCGCAGCCGGTGGGGCGACCATGTTCGATCACTCGGGAACTGATTCGGCGATGCCTTCTTTGTCGAACAGTGTTTCCCCTAGTTCTGGAGGTCAGCAGGACTACCGCTAGCTCCTAATGCACATGAGAATGTTGGAGTGGCTAACATTTTGCGGCAGTAGCGAACTGATGACGCCATCGACTCGATCCGTTCTAGTCGGCCAAGCTAATGCCAACCGGTTCCGCCATCGGATCCGGCAATGATAAGCTACTTCAGGACGTGATTCGTATGCGTCCTCCGCAGTTTGATGGTGCTTCCGACCCTTCTGGTTGGGAGAATTGGCTATTCGAGATGGAGAAAGTATTTGAGGCTGCTAATTGTTCTGAGGAGAGGAAAGTACCCATTGCTCAGTACTTCCTCACCAAGGAGGCAGCAACGTGGTGGCAAGCGGTGAAACCACGTGACCGAGCAGCTATGTGGGCAGAGTTTCGGGATCTGATGGAAGACGAATTCTGTCCATGGCCAGTGAAAGAGGGGAGGATCCGAGCCTTCTTTGAGTCTAAGCCCCAAGATGTTCCTATATCTCAAGCTATCAAAGACTACAATCAACAGCTGCATTATGTGAGAAACCAAGTCCGAGATGAGCTTGATAAGATCTGCCACTTTGATATGCGGATGAAACCGAGAGTGCGCCACTACATGTCTGGTCTGGGGTACACAACTTTGAAAGATTATCAGAATAAAGCGATGGCTTACGAGATGTTGTTTTCTGCGACAGAGACGACAACTGAAGGAAAGAAGCAGAAGACCTCCGGGCAGTTCTCGGGAGGCAAGTCAGGAGGGTATCCGAAGGCTCAGTCTGGTCCGCGAGTCTTTGGGAGTCGGGCCGCCATCACTGGTCGAGGAAACGGTTCTAGGTCCGCTCCTGCCGGTTCCGTTCGTGGTCCTACGTGCTTCAATCAGAATCGTCCGGCCATGATGAGTGAGTGTGATAGGCCTCCGATTCATGTCTTGCTTGTGGTCGGATGGGTCATCGTGCTAAGTTTTGTACGGATGCACTGGCTCCAGCATTACTCGAATATCACCACCATGGAGAGCCGAGTGTGAATCAGGCACCGATAGTTCCTCAGCCGCAGCAGAGTTTTGGTAGAGGTCGAGGGCGTGGTCAGCCTTTTATAGGGGGAGCTTCTAGTGCGGGGTCTGTTCCGCCCTGAGTGTACGAGATGAGACGAGCAGGGGATCCTGACGCGACGGTGGCTACAGGTACCGTCCACATCCTTGATCATCCTGTTTCCGTATTGTTCGATTCTGGTGCTACGCATTATTTTATATCTATGGATTGTGTGCGTCGTCTGCATATTGATTGCTTGGTTGTGTGTGAACCATTTGTTGTTAAACTGCCTAGTGGGGATAGCATCGTGGGGGATCGTGAGGTTAGAGATTTTCGAGTGAGTATCGCGGGGAGGGTTTGGCCTTCTAATCTGATTGCGGTAGATATTAGAGATGAGGATTTGATTCTGGGTGAGGATTGGCTGGACCGTCATGGGGCGATCATGAATTATAGAACGAGAATCGTTTCGATGTTAGCCTCCGACGGTACCGAGCATTCTTTTGTGGGGCGTAAACGGAGTAGCCAAAGACTTCTGATCAGCGCCTTGAGGGCGGTGAGACTTCTTCGAGGAGGTTGCACGGGCTATTGGTGTTACGCTTTGATATCGGAAGAAGGGGGAGTCGAGCTCTCGTCTATTCCGGTAGTATGTGAGTATCCTGACGTTTTTCCAGACGAGTTGCCGGGTTTGCCGGCGGACCGAGAGGTTGAGTTTACCGTCGATTTAGAGCCGGGGGCAGCCCCGATTTCTAAGACGCCATACCGTATGGCGCCTGCCGAGATGCTTGAGTTGAATAAACAGTTGGGAGAGTTGCTAGACATGGGATATATTCGACCGAGCACTTCACCTTGGGGCGCACCGGTCCTGTTTGTGAAGAAGAAGGATGGGTCACTTCGTTTGTGTATCGACTACCGAGAGTTGAACAAAGTGACCATCAAAAACAAGTATCCGCTCCCGAGGATTGATGACTTGTTTGATCAGTTGCAAGGGGCAACCATGTTTTCGAAGATTGATTTGAGATCGGGGTATTATCAACTCCGAGTGAAGGATACCGATATTCCAAAGACAGTCTTTCGGACGAGATACGGTCACTACGAGTTTGTGGTTATGCCTTTTGGGCTAACCAACGCACCAGCCGTGTTCATGCAGCTTATGAACAAGGTCTTTATCGAGTACTTCGATAAGTGTGTAGTCGTTTTTATCGATGACATCCTGATTTACTCGAGGAGCGAGGAGGAGCACGCCCGTCATTTGCATATCGTTCTAGATATTTTGAGAACTCAGCATCTTTTTGCGAAGTTCTCAAAGTGCGAGTTTTGGTTACGGGAGGTTATGTTTCTCGGTCATGTGATCTCGGTCGAGGGTGTTCGTGTGGACCCACATAAGGTAGAGGCAGTGTTGGATTGGGCGCCGCCCAAGAATGTGAAGGAGGTCCGCAGTTTTCTGGGATTAGCCGGGTATTACCGTAGATTCGTCGAGGGGTTCTCTAAACTCGCTCGACCGCTGACTCAGTTGTTACAGAAGTCAGAGAAGTTTGTGTGGACCGATGAGAGGCAGAATAGTTTTGAGGAATTGAAGAAGCGGTTGACGACCGCTCCCGTTTTGGCTTTACCGAGTGGTAATGATGGTTTCTCAGTTTATAGTGATGCTTCGGGCCAAGGGCTCGGATGCGTACTTATGCAGCACGGGAGGACGATTGCCTATGCTTCCCGTCAGTTGAGACCGTATGAAGTGAATTACCCTACGCACGATCTTGAGTTGGCCGTAGTCGTATTTGCGTTGAAGATCTGGCGTCATTACTTGTATGGCTCGTCGTGTCAGATTTTCACCGATCACAAGAGCCTGCAGTACATTTTCACCCAGAAAGAGCTTAATATGAGACAGAGGAGGTGGTTGGAATTGATTAAGGATTACGATCTCGAGATCCTCTATCATCCGGGCAAGGCTAATGTGGTAGCAGATGCCTTGAGCCGGAAATCGGTATCGCTTCGGGCGCTTGAGCTACTTACGGCCCAATCGGGACTTCAGCGAGAGTTTACGAGGTTGAGCATTGAGGTTGTGCTGCCAGAGAGTTCCGGGCAGTTGCGTACTCTTGAGATTTCTTCATCTCTAGTCGATGACATAAAATCGGGACAGTTGGAGGACCCGATGTTTATTCAGCTTCGAGAGAGTGTAGGGAAGGGGAAAGCCCCGGGATTTGTTATTCATGAGGATGGAGTGTTGAGATTCCGAGGTTGGTTGTGTGTTCCGAACGACTCGGGATTGAGACAGAGTATTATGCGAGAGGCTCATGCGTCACCTTACTCAGTCCATCCGGGCTCGAGTAAAATGTATAAGGATTTAAGGAAGAATTTCTGGTGGAACGACATGAAGAAGGAGGTAGTTCAGTTTGTGGCTAAGTGTTTGACTTGTCAGCAAGTCAAGATTGAGCATCAGCGGCCAGCCGGGTTGTTGAAACCACTTCCCATCCTGGAGTGGAAGTGGGAGGATATCTCTATGGATTTTGTCACGGGTTTGCCGAGGACGAAGACTGGTGTGAATATGGTGTGGGTGATTGTAGACCGACTGACTAAGTCGGCATATTTTCTGGCCGGGTTGTTGAAACCACTTCCCATCCTGGAGTGGAAGTGGGAGGATATCTCTATGGATTTTGTCACGGGTTTGCCGAGGACGAAGACTGGTGTGAATATGGTGTGGGTGATTGTAGACCGACTGACTAAGTCGGCACATTTTCTGGGCATCAAGGATACTTGGGGTCCAGAAAAGTTGGCTCGTATTTTTATCGCACAGATAGTGAGGCTTCATGGTACGCCGAGGACCATTATTTCAGATAGAGATGGCCGGTTTGTATCGCACTTTTGGTAGGCGGTACATAAGGCATTGGGGAAACAGTTACGTTTGAGCACTTCGTTCCATCCCTAGACCGATGGGCAGTCCGAACGTACCATTCAAACGTTCGAGGATTTGTTGCGCGCGTGTGCGTTAGACTGGAGTAGTAACTGGGAGGAGCATTTGGCCTTAATTGAGTTTACTTATAATAATAGCTGGCACGCGTCGATTAAGATGGCACCGTATGAGGCACTTTATGGACGACGTTGCCGATCGCCGATATGTTGGGATGAGCCATCCGATCTAGTTGGTACCGAGCCAGACCTTGTGTTAGAGACGAGGGAGAAAGTTGAATTGATTAGAAAGAGGATGTTGGCTGCTCAGAGTCGACAAAAGTCTTATGCGGATGTTAGGCGTAGACCTTTGGAGTTTGAGGTGGGGGATCATGTTCTGTTGAGAGTGTCTCCGACGAAAGGAGTTTTCCGTTTTGGGAAGAAGGGGAAACTCAGCCCGAGATATATTGGACCTTTCGAGGTATTGGAGAGAGTCGGTGGGTTAGCGTACCGTTTGGCTTTACCTCCGTCGCTGAGTCATGTTCATAGCATATTTCACGTTTCCCAGTTGAGGAAGTACGTTCCGGACCCGTCCCACATTATTGACTTTGGGGACGTGGAGATCGAGAAGGATGTTACGTTTGAAGAGAGGCCCGTCAGAATTTTGGAGCGTCGTGACAAGAAGTTAAGGCACAAAACCATTCCTTTGGTTAAGGTGCAATGGTCGAGGCATGGAGTAGAAGAAGCGACGTGGGAGTTAGAGGAGGATATGCGTTTGAGGCATCCCGAACTTTTTGATTCTTAAGTTTCGGGACGAAACTTTATTTTAGAGGGGGAGAATGTAATATCCGTAATTTTCCATTTTTAGCAGTTTCCATTTTTGGTGTATGTCTATTTTTATCGACTCGCTTGTAACCGTTTCGACATTTTGAATCTACTTTGTTCTTGGAGTTTTTCCATTTGGATGAGTTTTGATGATGTTTTCACGTAATTTCGTTTTATGGCATGTTTTGCCGTATGAACGTTCGATTCTTGTAAAACTCATTCGTTTTCGTTGTTTCTTGGTTTGTACAAGTTCGTATGGTTGAGTTGGTCATGTGGAGACTTTCGGTTTGTAAATCCGACATCGTTTCGTGATTTTTGGGCACTTGGGCCATTTTTGTAATTTCCTAATAGTTTAGGGAATCTTATTTTCGTTGTCGCATTACGGACCCTCCGGTGGTCGGAATTGAATTTTCTTTCAGCGCTTAGCTCCGTCGTCTTGTATGCTTCGCGTCTATGTTCCTGGATTCTGGTCTCGTCGTGCGTTTCGTGTTTTATACCCTCGGCGACTTCTGGCGATGTGACATCGCCGATCTTTGGAATTGCTGTGTAGGTAGCGCACGCTACTCCTGTTACCTTGCGTGCGCTACCGATGTGCAGTTAGCATACGCTAACTCCCTATTGTTAGCGTACGCTAGCGAATGGTGGCAGTAGCCACTGGACCTGTCACGGCCCCGTTAGCGCGCGCTATATATGACAGTTAGCGTGCGCTAACTCCACAGAATATATAAGTCAGCGGACAGTTTCAGAACAGCAGTTTTATTCTTTTCTCTTCGTTTCTTCGACGTGCGACCTCAGAGGCGCTTTCCACCGGTTCTATTCGGAGTTCTCTTCAAATTCCATCACGGTAGAATCGAGCCATCATATCATAATCAGCATAATCACCCTTCATCAGCCGAATTAAAGGTAATTCCTCAGGAACCCTAATTTTGACGAATTTGGGGGTTTTTCGGGATTTTAGTGATTAGTTCCGAATTGTTCAATTATGTTACGGTATTCTTCACCGATTGTGATTATTGAGTGATTCCAAATCCAATTTCCTTGATTTTAATCCGCGAATTATCAATACGGGGGAGATTTTGCGTAAACCCTCGCCCGTATCAATTGATCGTTCATTGTCGTAGCATGTAATCGGGGTTATGGGTGTATTCCAATAGAGTATTGTTGTCCGTTGGGATTGAACTGTGTTGATCCTTCGTTTAGGAACCGTCGTTTTCCACCCGGACCGTTCGTAGTCGTGTTTCAACTCCGTTTCTTCAAGAATGTCTCAAAGGCAAGTACTTTACATTTGTTTACATGTTCTAGTATTTGAATTATGGCTGTATCGTGGTTGTTGTGGATGGTTATGTGTATGTTCACCTAGGGACGGTCCGACGGGGCCTCTAGGGATACGTATTGCCGTGAGTGTGCGTATCGTGAACTGTGGTTAGCCACCCAGGGATGTCCGACGGGGCTCTTTGGGGTACGGTGGCCGTGAGTCTCGTACCAACGGTTAACTTTGAATTGTGATTTGTTGGAGATAACGTGTTTTACGATTGTACAATGCAAATATTCCGGAATATAAAATGTTTTCTAAAATGACTTTTTGGCGCATATATTCATCTGATTAGAATGTAGTTCAAATGGATTGTACTTGTACTAGCGGTTGTCGCTAACCCCTTAAATGGGGGAAATACTTTTTGTATTTCAGGTATCGATCGTGGGGACAAACGAGTACTTGAGCCGTATGAGGATGATGGGCAAATGTGATACTGATCAGTGGTCATTTGTTGGTGTTCAGTTCAGTCTATTACTTTTGATGTCTTGTTTTGGGACTTTTGTGTTATAAAATTGGTTTAAGTACTCGAGTACTTCTTGTTTCAAAATTGTTAATGTTGTATTCCTGTTTTGGGAAATGGATTGATGTTGGATTTTATTGTCGGATTGTAATCTTATTTGAATTGTCGTATTATTGATGATTGTTTGTCGTTGTCAAATGTCTTGTTGGTACGTTAGCCTGGTGGATTCCATGGTGTGGAGTCCACGACGCTGTAATATGCCCTGAACGTCTTGGGGTGTTACAGGAGGTAGATCGTATGCCTTGAATTTCTTAAGCACATTCTCAACATAGTGTGATTGTGATAAGACTATTCCATTGGGTGTTCTGGAGATCTGGATTCCTAGAATCACATCGGCTAATCCCATATCCTTCATGTCGAAGTTTTTCTTTAACATTTCCTTAGTGCCTATGATGATTTTATTATTGCTACCCATAATTAGCATATCATCAACGTATAGACACACGATGACAAAATTATCAGATATACCTTTGATGTACACACATTTATCACATTCATTGATTTTAAAACCATTTGACATGATTACTTGGTCAAATTTCTCATGCCATTGTTTGGGTCCATATAAAGACTTGACAAGTTTACAAACTTTGTTTTATTGGTCGGGAACCACGAACCCTTCGGGTTGTTCCATATAAATTTCATCTTCTAAATCTCCATTTAGAAAGGCCGTTTTTACATCCATTTGGTGTATCTCAAGATTATATAATACTGCTATTGCAAGTAGCATTCTAATGGATGTAATCCGAGTAACTAGTGAGTATGTATCAAAGTAATCATACCCTTCCTTTTGTTTGTATCCTTTGGCTACCAAACGTGCTTTGTATTTGTCAATAGATTTATCGCCTTCGTATTTCTTCTTGAGAATCCACTTCCAACCTAAAGGTTTATTTCCCGGAGGAAAATCAACAATATGCCAAGTGTGATTGTTCAAGATTGACTCGATTTCTCTATTAATCGCTTCTTTCCATAGATCGGCATCGGAACCAGACAATGCTTCCTTGATTGTCTTCGGTTCGTCCTCTAAAGAGTAGACTACAAAATCTGGACCAAAGTTTTTTGCAGTTTTTATTCTTTTTCCTCGCCTTGGTTGTGGTGTTGGTCCATTATTATTTGGCGAGATTTCATCATAAGTCCTCTTTTTCGAACTTATATCATTCTTTTCTTTCTTATGGAATATAGTTTCAAAAAATATGGCATTTCTTGATTCTATGATCATTCCCTCATTTATATCGGGCACTTCCGATTTGTGTACCAAAAATCGGTATGCACAACTATTATTTGCATATCATATGAAAATGCAATCAACTATTTTTGGTCCTATTTTTACTTGCTTGGGTTTTGATACTTCAACTTTTGCTAAGCACCCCCACACTTTTAAGTATTTATAGGACGGATTCCTTCCTTTCCATAATTCATATGGAGTTTTATCTTGCTTCTTTTTGGGTAATTTATTCAAAATTTTATTAGCCGAAAGAATAGTTTCTCCCCACATGTTAAGTGATAGGCCCGAGCTTATCAACATAGCATTCATCATTTCCTTCAATGTTCTATTCTTTCGTTCTGCAGCACCATTCGATTGGGGTGCATAAGGTGCAGTGGTTTGGTGAATAATGCCATTTTCACAACAATATTCTTCAAAAGGTGCAACATATTCACCACCTCGATCACTTCGAATCATTTTGATTTTGGTGTTGAGTTGATTTTCAACTTCTGTTTTGTATGTTTTGAAAGCTTCGAATGCTTTGTATTTGCTTCTCAAAAGATACACATAACAAAATCTTGTGCATTCGTCTATAAAAGTTATAAAATAATTCTTTTCACCTCTTGTTTGCACAAGTTTTAAATCGCATAGATCGGTGTGAATTAATTCAAGAGGTTTTTTCGATCTTTCCACTGAATGAAAAGGAGATTTTGCTATTTTTGCTTCAACACAGATTTCACACCTTTTGTGTCGATCGAAAGTCATTTTTGGCAATTAATCTAAATTTACTAAACGACGTAGTATATTTAGATTTGCATGTCCTAATATATCATGCCATAAATTAGGAGACTCAACCAAATAAACAACTTTATCATTTATTTCATTATTACCACTTACATTGATAGCATTAAGTTTGAAAAGGTCGTTATCTATGCAGCCTTTTCCGATAAAGTGACCATTCTTGATTATTACAACTTTATCTGCTTAAAACACTAGCCTAAATCCGGCTTTGCTCAATGCTGAGCCAGACACAAGATTCTTACGGATGTCCGGAACATGTAGCACATTCTTAAGCATCATTTTTAATCCCGATGTCATCTTGACTATAACCTCTCCAGTTCCGACAACATTTGAGGCAGCGGAGTTTCCCATGTACAACTTTCTTTTCTCGGTGACAGGCTCGTAGGAGGAGAACATGGCTTTATCGGCACAAATGTGTTTGGTAGCGCCGGTGTCCACCCACCATCCTACTGGAATACCGACCATGTTGACTTCATCTACAACTGTACACAGATCAAGACTGGACAAATCGGCGGGCACATACCTATTTTCGATAATATTTACTTGATCTCTCTTCTTGTCCTTCTTTGGTTTGCGGCAATTTTTCGCCACATGCCCGAATTTACCGCAGTTGTAGCATTCTCCTTTGATCTTCTTTTGATTCATCGAGTCTTGCCTCTTACCGTTAAATTTCTGTTTTTTATTATGGCTTGACTCGACGAGATTTGCTTTTGCCTCCATAGATGACTTGTTCATCTTGACATAGATCTTCCGATTGTCTTCTTCGATCCTTAGTCGCACAATAAGATCTTCAAGGCCCATTTCCTTGCGCTTGTGCTTGAGGTAGTTTTTGAAATCCTTCCACATCGGGGGCAACTTCTCGATTGTGGCAGCAACTTGAAAGGATTCAGGCACGCTCATTCCTTCTGCCAAAATGTCGTGCATGATTAACTGTATTTCCTGCACTTGCTCAAGAACAGTTTTGTTGTCCACCATCTTGAAGTCGAGAAAACGACCCACGGTGAACTTCTTCAAACCAACATCTTCTGTTTTATATTTTGTCTCCAATGAGTCCCACAACTCTTTGGACATTTTGATTGTAGAATAAACACTGTAAAGTGTGTCATCCAATCCATTCAAAATATAGTTTCGACATAAGAAGTCGCTATGATGCCATGCATCCAATGCCGTGCGTTTCTGGGTGTCAGTTTCATCATCCCCCACAACAGAAGGAGATTCGGAAAGAAAGCGACATAGGTTGAGAGTAGTAAGGCAGAACAGCATTTTTGATTGCCAACGTTTGAAATCAGTACCTGAAAACTTCTCTGGTTTCTCGGCATGGGCAGGAGCATGTGCCAATGATAGGGAGCCTAGTAACCGGGGGTATTCGCGTGACCCGCTGTTTACTCTCGCGTAAAACGGCAACCTTGATTCGGACATGCGGAAATTATATATTCGAGTTGTTTCTCCACTGTAGACGGGAACTTAGTAACTAGAAGCATCCATGTGCCCCATGAGTGTCTTTTACGTCAAACGGTTTCCCAATACATGAGAATGGAAGTTCCACCCTAGGATTATCCCGATGAAACATCCCGAGATCCTAACCTAGTGGTCAACTCAAATCAAATTCTTGAACATATATATAAGGGGATACTGTCCGAGGTTTATTTGTTTTGAAACTCGTGAAAATTGTGCCATTAGACTGTGGAACGGGACGAACTAGCTTGTTTATTTTAGCCTTTCATATTGACGGTCGATTTGACTCACGTTTTGTTAATCTTTGAGCTGGATTTTCTTCATGAACGAGTGATTAGGACTGAACTTGATTACTTTGCGGAATCATTATTCCGAGTGCAGCTCGTTATTATGACACTCGTATTATTTAGAGAGAATTACAGGATAGTATTGATTAGGTTGAACACTATGAGTTGCACGATGATTCACGACATTCTTTTATTGAATTTAATTCTTTTTGCTTGAGGACAAGCAAAGGCTTAAGTTTGGGGGTATTTGTTAGGTGTATTTTTATACGCTTATTTATTATTATTTTGTATTATTTTGGAGAGTGAAATTGTCTAAATGAGCCTTTAATGCCTTAATTTTGTATGATTGACAGGAAATTGAAGTCTGGAAGCTAAAAGCGAGGCAAAGCGGGCGAACGGAAAATCTGGACTATGAGCCGCGGCACAAGGAAGCGGGGCGCGGCACGGGAAGACACCCGGCCAAAGGCGAGTAAAGCGTACTGTGCCACGGCCTGACCAGTGAGCCGCGGCACGTAAGAAATTAAGGACGCCCGAGGCATCAGTGAAGGCCACTGTCGCAGCACAGTTTAGTGCGCCGCGGCACACTTGGCGGTTTTTGGTTGTCCGCGCGAATTAGGGCCGTTTGGCCGATTTCGACCTCTTGTACGGACGCGATTTGGATGATGTGCTGAGCTATAAATAGGGTTTAAGACCCTAATTAATCATCTTTAGATCTTTTATCTTTTGGAGCTTAAGCTTGGAGACGGCGAAGAAGAGGGAGCGAGAAGACTTCAAAGGCAGAGGCGGAAGGCAAGAACGGAGGAATCAAGGCTTCATCTGCGTTTGATTTTTATGCTTTCATTTATTTATTCTGTATTTTCAATTATTAGTATGTCGTGCTAAAGCCCTAATCTAGGGTTTTGATGAAACCTATGTTTGTGAATTTCTTGAGATTATCCAATTAATTACCTTTTTGTTGAGTTTTCCCAATTGTGTTTAATGCTTGCAATTATCTGGCCAATAGTTGTATTGATTTAATCATTCAATTCGAATCGGGAGAGGAGATTTGGTGAGGAACTATTGGTGAGGACCGTTTTATTCTGTGAGATAGGAATATACTCATAGGAACTACGTGGCCTTTGGGAGATTTTATGCTTTTCGCCTATTGACGAATTAATTCACCTAGGGATAGAGTGCGTTATTCGCCTTTAGATAAATCTAGTGACCTCGGGAGAGGCGGTAGAATATATTAGCAATCTTCGCCTTCAATAAATTGGGAAAATTAATTATTACGGATAATCGAGAGTAAATTCGGATAAACCGAGGTGGATTCAGAATCCTAGACTTATTCATCATTTGATTTCTTTTATTCAAGCTATCGTTTTCTACTGTTTAGTCGCTTAGTAATTCTTTTAGTTATTAATTGCAAAAACCCAAATTCGATTGTTCAAATAAAATTGGAATACACAAAAATCGGTAGTTAGAGATTCAGTCCTCGTGGGAACGATACTCTACTTATCACTTTATTACTTGTAAACGATGACGTGCACTTGCGTGTAAGAAATATCGCAACAAGTTTTTGGCGCCGTTGCCGGGGATTGAAATTTTCTAATATCGATTTAAGTATTTCTAGTCTTAATTTGAACGTTTTTATTTTTATTTTTATTTTTGTATATTTAATTTCGTTTATTTGTTTTTCCTTTCAGGACCTTTCGTGTAGTGCATGAGAAAACTCGGTAACGAAGGCCTACTACCTTTGGATACCGAGCTCGAGCGCACTCTAAGAAGGAACAAGAAGGAGAAAAGAGAGTTGCAGACGGCAGTCAACATGGTCGAGAATATCGAAGTCAAGGAGGAGATAACCATGTGCGGCAAGTTCAACCGGAACTAGCTCTTCGAGATTATGCCATGCCGCGAGATCAATGCTAATTTTTGAATTCGGCGTCCCACTATCCAAGCCAATAATTTTGAGATCAAGCCCGCTATCATTCGGATGGTGCAAAGCGAGCCAATTCGTGGATCGCGAATGACGACCCGAATGCCCATATTGCTTCTTTCCTTGAGATATGCGACACGTTCAAGACTAATGGTGTCACCGACGATGCCATCCGATTGAGGCTTTTCCCTTTCTCTTTGAGGGATAAAGCGAAATTTTGGTTAAATTCCTTCTGCGGGTCGATTACAACATGGGGAGAGTTAGCGCAAGCCTTCCTTGCCAAATTCTTTCCACCTGCTAAGACGGCGAGGTTGAGAAACGAAATAACCACCTTTGGTCAGTACGATATTGAATCGCTCCATGAGGCGTGGGAGCGATATAAAGATTTGTTACGAAGATGCCCTCATCACGGCCTTTATGATTGGCTTCAGATTCAGACGTTCTATACTGGTTTGAGTGCTTCTACACGCACTCTCGTGGATGCGGCCGCTGGTGGGGCCTTGATGGGAAAGACTATGGCCGAGGCACACTCGCTTTTGGAAGCTATGGCCGCAAACGCATACCAATGGCCATCGGAAAGATTGACACCGAAAAGAGTTATGGAAGTTTCAAGTAATGATCCGATTTCCACCTTGTCACCCAACAACTCCAAGCATTTTCGCACTCACCAGCCCCCGTTACCATAGAGACATGCAATTGGTGTAACGGATCACACCCGAGCGCGGAGTGTCAAGTTGGAAACCCGTTCGAGCAACATCAGATGGAGCAGGCTCAATTTGTGGGCAATGGAAATCGACAAAACATTTCTTACCCCAGCACTTATAATCAAGGGTGGCGAAATCAACAAAATTTTCCATGGAGAAATGGGCAAGCTTTGAAACCTCCACAAGCTCACTTCGCGCAGCCCCCACAGCAGCCCCCTCAATCACCAAAGGTATCTTTGGAAGATGCTCTTGCTCAATTGGCGGCTAACACAAGCCAATTCATGACCCGCACTGAGACGACCCTCCAAAATCATTCTACCTCCATCCAAAATCTAGAAACACAAATGGGGCAGATTGCTAATTTATTGTCTTCTCGGTCTCAAGGTGCATCGCCCAGCGCATCCGAAGTGAAATCCAAGGAAAATGTGCAAGCGATCGAATTACGAAGCGGAAAGGAGTTGAAAGGGCAGCCTATTAATGACAAAGAGCAGCCGATCGAGCAGAACGAGAAGAAAAAGGATGAGGCGCCCAAGCCAAAGGAAGTATCGACTACTCAGCCCACTCCTCAAATTCCATTCCCACAGCGTTTCCAAAAGCAAAAACTGGACAAGCAGTTTTCAAAATTCCTCGATGTCTTCAAGAAATTGCACATAAACATTCCATTTGCCGACGCATTGGAACAAATGCCGAGTTATGTGAAATTCATGAAAGAAGCCTTGTCCAACAAAAGAAATCTCGAGGAATATGAGACGGTCGCTTTAACGGAGGAGTGCAGCGCTATTTTACAAAAGAAGCTCCCACCTAAATTGAGAGATCCGGGAAGTTTCACCATCCCTTGCATTATCGGAAATTCGTCTTTTTAAAGAGCCCTATGCGATCTCGGGGCCAGTATAAATCTTATGCCCCTTTCTATTTTTAAAAAGTCGGATATTGGGAAGCCAAGCCGACGGCGCTCTTTACAATTGGCCGATAGATCCATCAAATATCCGAGGGGTGTGATAGAGGACGTTTTAGTCAAAGTTGATAAGTTTATCTTTCCGGCCGATTTCATCGTACTTGACATGGAAGAAGACCAAGATATCCCAATTATCTTGGGAAGACCATTTTTGGCAACCGGCCGAACGTTGATTGATGTGGAAAAGGGGAAGCTGACTTTGCGTGTTCAAGAGGAGCAAGTAACATTCAATATCTTTCGATCCGTAAAATATCCAAGTGACGCTGAAAATTGTTTCCAAGTTGACGTCATTGGCTCGTGCGTGAGTAGAACTTTTCGAGAAAATTATCCACCCGATCCATTGGAATCCGTTTTGATTGGGGCTGTTTCCGAACCAAATGGAGAGCATGCAGCCTACGTACGACACATGGATGCTTCCCCGCCAATTTTTATTCGTAAACCATTCGAGGAGCTCGGAAGTTCACTAACTCGACCAACCCCATCGATTGAAAAACCTCCAAAGTTGGAACTCAAAAAGCTGCCACCTCATTTGAAATATGCATTCCTGGGGCCCGACAACTCCCTTCCAGTTATTCTTTCGGCCACTTTAGCGGGAGATCAAGAGGCGAAATTATTAAGAGTTTTGAGGGAGTACAAATCTGCTCTTGGGTGGTCTATTGCGGATATTAAAGGGATCAGCCCTTCAATTTGCATGCACAAGATTTTGATGGAGGAAGACTACAAACCATCCGTGGAGCATCAACGCCGGCTGAATCCTAACATGAAGGAGGTGGTAAAAGTCGAGGTTTTAAAACTCCTCGACGTAGGTATGATCTTTCCAATTTCTGATAGTAAGTGGGTAAGTCCGGTTCAAGTTGTGTCGAAAAAAGGGTGGGATAATAGTTGTTCAAAATGATAATAATGAATTAATTCCCACAAGGATTGTCACGGGGTGGCGTATGTGCATATATTATAGGAAATTAAATAAGGCTACTAGAAAAGATCATTTCCCCTTGCCTTTTATTGATCAGATGTTAGATAGATTAGCCGGACACGATTTCTATTGCTTTCTCGATGGTTACTCAGGGTATAATCAGATTTACATAGCCCCCGAGGACCAAGAGAAAACGACGTTTACATGTCCTTACGGCATTTTCGCTTATAGGCGCATGCCTTTTGGATTGTGTAATGCGCCGGCTACTTTTCAACGGTGTATGATGGCTATTTTTTCTGACATGGTAGAGCAGTGTATTGAGATTTTTATGGATGATTTTTATGTTTTTGGAGATTCATTTGACATTTGTTTGGAAAATTTGCAGAAAGTCTTGAGAAGATGCGAAGAGACCAATTTAGTCTTGAATTGGGAGAAATGTCATTTTATGGTGCAGGAGGGCATTGTGCTTGGCCATCGAATATCCTCACATGGAATTGAAGTCGACCGAGCGAAAATTGAAACAATTGAGAAGATGCCTCCACCCACTTCGGTCAAGGGGATTAGAAGTTTTTTGGGACATGCCGGTTTCTATCGCCGATTTATTAAGGATTTTTCGAAGATCACGGGTTACCGTGCAATCTACTCATGAAGGATGTCCCATTTACTTTTGACGAGTCTTGTAAAGAAAGTTTCGAATTGCTGAAGAAAGCTCTAAGCACGTCACCGGTGATAGTCGCTCTGGATTGGGACCTTCCGTTCGAGTTAATGTGTGATGCTAGCGACTTTGCCATTGGGGCTGTTTTGGGGCAAAGACGAGGGAAGGTGTTCCATGTCATATACTATGCAAGCCGAACACTCGATGACGCCCAAAGAAATTATGCCACAACGGAGAAGGAATTGTTGGCGGTTATCTTTGCATTCGATAAATTCCGGGCTTATCTACTGGGAACGAAAGTGATAGTGTGGACCGATCATTCAGCAATAAAATACCTTTTGGAGAATAAGGATGCCAAACCAAGGTTGATTCGGTGGGTGCTACTCCTTCAAGAATTCAACTTGGAGATTCGAGACAAGAAAGGGACGAAAAATGTTATAGCCGATCACCTTTCACGATTAGAGAGTCCCCTCGAGAAGGAAGAAAGTCAGCCACAAATCATAGAAACCTTCCCCGACGAGCAGCTCTACAAGTTGGATTCAAAACACGTGCCTTGGTATGCTGATCTAGTGAACTACTTGGCAAGTAAAATAATTCCGAACGACCTCTCACGTCATCAAAAGAAGAAGCTAATCTCGGATGCTAAGTACTATTTGTGGGACGATCCTTTTCTATTCAAGCGATGCCCCGATCAAATTATCCGTAGATGCATTCCGGATGAGGAAATCCACAGTGTGCTGAAACATTGCCATGCATCACCCTACGGTGGACATTTTAGTGGAAATAGAACAGCGGCAAGGGTCTTACAATCGGGATTCTATTGGCCGTCCTTATTCAAAGATGCTCACTCCTTTGTGTCCGCGTGTGATCGGTGTCAACGGACGGGAAACATCTCAAGACGACACGAAATGCCGCTGAACACCATACTTGAAGTCGAATTGTTCGATGTATGGGGGATCGACTTCATGGGTCCATTTCCCCCATCAAACAAGAATCTCAATATTTTGGTGGCCGTAGATTATGTCTCAAAATGGGTTGAAGCGGTGGCACTACCTACGAAGGGGTCCAATGTCGTAATCAAGTTTATTAAACAACATATCTTCACACGTTTTGGGACTCCACGTGCTATTATCAGTGATGGTGGGTCACACTTCGACAACAAATTTCTTGATGCGGTTTTGAGAAAATACGGAGTCACTCATCGTGTTGCTACAGCATACCATCCTCAGACGAGCGGTCAGGTCGAGATATCAAATCGAGAGCTGAAGTGGATTCTAGAAAAGACGGTCAGCTCGTCTCGAAAAGATTGGTCATTTAAACTCGATGATGCACTTTGGGCGTACCGGACTGCGTATAAAACACCTATCGGAATGTCGCCCTACAGATTGGTCTATGGGAAAGGTTGCCATCTACCCGTAGAGATGGAACACCGTGCTTACTGGGCGATAAAGAAACTAAACTTTGATCTAAAATCCGCTGGTGAAAAGCGTTGTTTGCAGCTGAACAAGTTGGAAGAAATTCGCCACAACTCATACGAAAATGCAAAACTTTATAAGGAGCGGACAAAGATTTGGCATGATAAGCACATCACGCAGAGAGAATTTGTCCCGGGTCAAGAGGTGTTGCTATTTAACTCTCGCTTAAAGTTATTTCCCGGGAAATTGCGTTCACGATGGTCGGGACCGTTCACCGTAGTTCAAGTGTTTCCACATGGTGCAGTAGAAGTTCAAAAAGATGCCCGAAAATCCAAAGTTAATGGACAACGGTTGAAGGCATACTTGGGAAATCCAATAGACACGCAGAAAACGAGCGTCACCTTATCCACCGCCGGATGAATGCGAGAAAAGTCCGGCTGAAGACTATAAACTTAGCGCTCCTCGGGAGGCAACCCGAGTATTAGTTGTAGATTCTTTATTGTTTTCTTGCATTTTTAGAGTCTTTCTTTGTCGTCATTCTTCTTTGATCCGTCCTTCCCTCTTGTCTTGATGTTTTCGTGTAAAAATTCTGTGCAGGAATCAGCAAAGGGGAGGAATTCAATGATGGGCCGCGGCACAACAAAAGTGAGCCGCGGCACACACCAGCTGATGAAAAATGGCCGATCAAACTGTACCATGTGCCGCGGCACGATCTTACTGAGCCGCGGCACACCAGGTCACTGAGCCGCGGAACACTAAACCTGAGCCGCGGCACACCAAATGGCCAAGAAACGCCAGGAGACTGTACTTTGTGCCGCGGCACACGGAAAGTGAGCCGCGGCACACTAACACACTGAGCCGCGGCACACGAAAACTGAGCCGCGGCACCCGGCGGTATTACAAAATGTCCCAGGCCTACTGTACTTTGGGCCGCGGCTCACTTATATTGTGCCGCGGCCCCCGTCGCAAAATAAGAGCAACCAGGTAGGGCTCATTCAATCGATCGGCCTGCACAAGGTACCTTCTTCCCTCCCTTCCTTCCTTCCTTCGCACAATGAGGTCAGTTGATACCATTCTATTAGTCTCCTTCTCAAATTCTCCAGGTAATTTTTGATTTCTAAATCATAAGTGATTCTTGATGTGAAAATATTTGAAGTTATATATTGCTAGTTGTTATTCACTGTTGTTTCTAAAATGGAGTTGGAAAATGGGGAATTTGATATTGTGATGGAATTGATATTTATGAACGAATTGTTGATGATAGTTGTCGTGATTCAGGGTTATTATCTGTGTTATTATTTTTGGGATTTGGAATTAACCATCAAAATTCTTGTTCTTCATTTTAACTTGTGCACACAAGGTGTTTGATAAATTGCAGCAATGGAAAATTGGTAAGCTAGGCATTTTCAAAATTATATGCAATGAATCATGTTATCGAATTACATTATCCCCAACCCTTACATCATGTTAAACTTGAGAGCTCGTACTTAACTTCCTTTTTGATGATGCAAGCTCATTTATTCACACTTCGCATGATGTAGTCAAGAAGCGTGCAAGCTCACCGGATGATGCCGGCACCAGCTCGTGAGCGGACTGGAGGGGAGTACTTGACCTTTTACTTTTATTGCATATCATTTTTTGTCCATTGAGGTCAATGTACGTCCTAAGTTTGGGAGGGGGTTTTACTTTTCGTCGCTACATTCATTGCTGTACTGATTTTGTTGCACTTTTCATTACTTTGCGTTATTTTTTTTCGATAGCCTTGCTTGTCTTAATTTTTCTCTATTCGTGAATTTTTCGTGCTTCTATTTGTGTGATACTGATGTTACGACACTGTTTTTCTCTCTGAAGAAACGGTCGAGTTTTAGTCGAGTTGTAGTCAGTAATTTCGGTTTCTGCTTAGTATTCATTTAGGTCCAAAATTTTTCATGATTGTAGAGGTCTTGGCGGATAAGAGAGGATACATGCTTGTTTTAAAATCACCGTCGATACGTTTGGTTACATTTTTCCAGTTAGTTAGTCGTCCAGTTACATTAGTCGTGTTGGCACCTAGATTGAGTTTAGAGTCGGTCAGTTTTTCCCAATAGTCGAGATAATGTTGTTCTATGAGGGGAAGTCTAGTAACCGGGGGTATTCGCGTGACCCGTTGTTTACTCTCGCGTAAAACGACGACCCTGATTAGTGATTTAGAGATTTCACATGTGCCAATGATAGGGAGCCTAGTAACCGGGGGTATTCGCGTGACCCGCTGTTTACTCTCGCATAAAACGGCAACCTTGATTCGGACATGCGGAAATTACATATTCGAGTTGTTTCTCCACTGTAGACGGGAACTTAGTAACTAGAAGCATCCATGTGCCCCATGAGTGTCTTTTACGTCAAACGGTTTCCCAATACATGAGAATGGAAGTTCCACCCTAGGATTATCCCGATGAAACATCCCGAGATCCTAACCTAGTGGTCAACTCAAATCAAATTCTTGAACATATATATAAGGGGATACTGTCCGAGGTTTATTTGTTATGAAACTCGTGAAAATTGTGCCATTAGACTGTGGAACGGGACGAACTAGCTTGTTTATTTTAGCCTTTCATATTGACGGTCGATTTGACTCACGTTTTGTTAATCTTTGAGCTGGATTTTCTTCATGAACGAGTGATTAGGACTGAACTTGATTACTTTGCGGAATCATTATTCCGAGTGCAGCTCGCTATTATGACACTCGTATTATTTAGAGAGAATTACAGGATAGTATTGATTAGGTTGAACACTATGAGTTGCACGATGATTCACGACATTCTTTTATTGAATTTAATTCTTTTTGCTTGAGGACAAGCAAAGGTTTAAGTTTGGGGGTATTTGTTAGGTGTATTTTTATACGCTTATTTATTATTATTTTGTATTATTTTGGAGAGTGAAATTGTCTAAATGAGCCTTTAATGCCTTAATTTTGTATGATTGACAGGAAATTGAAGTCTGGAAGCTAAAACGAGGCAAAACGGGCGAAAACGGCAAATCTGGACTATGAGCCGCGGCACAAGGAAGCAGTGGGCGGCAGACAGAAGACACCCACCAAAGGCGAGTAATCAGCTCTGTGCCGCGGCATACCTGTGAGCCGCGGCACAGAAGAAATTAAGGACGCCCAGGCATCCAGCTGAAGGCCCTGTGCCGCGGCACAGGTTTAGTGCGCCGCGGCACACTTGGCGGTTTTTGGTTGTCCGCGCGAATTAGGGCCGTTTCGAAGCCAATTTTCGACCTACTGATACGGACGCGATTTGGATGATGTGCTGAGCTATAAATAGGGTTTAAGACCCTAATTAATCATCTTTGGATCTTTTATCTTTTGGAGCTTAAGCTTGGAGACGGCAGAAGAAGAGGGAAGCAGAAGACTTCAAAGGCAGAGGGCGGAAGCTGAAGAACGGAGGAATCCGAGCTTCATCTGCGTTTGATTTTTATGCTTTCATTTATTTATTCTGTATTTTCAATTATTAGTATGTCAGGCTAAAGCCCTAATATAGGGTTTTGATGAAACCTATGTTTTGACGAATTTCTTGAGATTATCCAATTAATTACCTTTTTGTTGAGTTTTCCCAATTGTGTTTAATGCTTGCAATTATCTGGCCAATAGTTGTATTGATTTAATCATTCAATTCGAATCGGGAGAGGAGATTTGGTGAGGAACTATTGGTGAGGACCGTTTTATTCTGTGAGATAGGAATATACTCATAGGAACTACGTGGCCTTCGGGAGATTTTATGCTTTTCGCCTATTGACGAATTAATTCACCTAGGGATAGAGTGCGTTATTCGACTTTAGATAAATCTATTGACCTCGGGAGAGGCGGTAGAATATATTAGCAATCTCCGCCTTCAATAAATTGGGAAAATTAATTATTACGGATAATCGAGAGTAAATTCGGATAAACCGAGGTGGATTCAGAATCCTAGACTTATTCATCATTTGATTTCTTTTATTCAAGCTATAGTTTTCTACTGTTTAGTCGCTTAGTAATTCTTTTAGTTATTAATTGCAAAAACCCAAATTCGATTGTTCAAATAAAATTGGAATACACAAAAATCGGTAGTTAGAGATTTAGTCCTCGTGGGAACGATACTCTACTTATCACTTTATTACTTGTAAATGATGACGTGCACTTGCGTGTAAGAAATATCGCAACAACAGACACCTTGTGGTCTGGTGGGAAGGGTTGTGCAAAGTGCGCCTACGAAGCGCCCGTTGCGACACGTGCGACGTGCACGTGCTCGGACTCGGAAGATGCTTTGCACCTTCCTCGTAGGATTCGGATTTTATCCTTAAAAATTAATTAATGCCAACTAGGGTGCACCATAATGGAGCACACTTGATTGCTCCTTTATGATGGAAAGTCCTTTATAAATAGCTCAACTTTTCCTTGTTTTTCCAATGTGGGATGGGGTTTCACACCACATTCCCAACTATTAAATGGCTTAACTTTGTGCATTAATTACTCATTCATTTCTTAATGAAATTGAACAAGTAAATACACTAAATTAATCTACACAAAATGTAGATTACAAATATACCATTTAATGTCATTAATTATCATAATTAATTATGGTATTAATTAAGCTATTTTTCCAACATAAACTTCTCTTGTTCAACATCATCATTCCCAATTTTCCTAATACATTGCTGCGGAAAAATGTCGCTTATCTTGATTGTGCGCCTTCGGTCGATATCTCGGTCTTTTTTGCATCTGGCAAGGGAAGACATTTCATTCCCCTACTCGAAAAAACTCCGAAGTGATGTCTATAGTAACTTCTCTGCTGCCATTAATCCATATATCAGAATTAACTCTTGATAAAACTTTGTGCTTGATTATAGGTTGCACCATTAATTGCGAGCACATCATCCTACAAAGTATTTGACTTACCGCAAGTAGTGTTTGGTGCTTTAGCAATCCTTGAAGCCCAACATATACACTAATGTTGCAAAATATACACTAATTTTGAGTTTCTGAGCTGCTTCTTGTTTTGTTTGGTCATTCGTTTCAATGTTAATTTCCATGGGATGGTTTCCATCGATCTCGTTGGCATTGCATTTGATCATACGAGGTTTAGAGTCTTCTGAGGTACTAAAGCAACCTATTAAATTTGTGATTAGATTAGCGACAGGGGAGAAAAAAAAGGCCGAACGTCAACGATTTATACAAGTGCAAGTCGTGGATGTTGATGTTACTAATTTGGATTTGAGTACAGTTGATTCGGAATTGTGTGAACATTTCAAGATAGTCGTGTGTGGTTAGTAAGAGTTGTAAAGACAACAAGGGTTGTGTCGGGCTTTCGTAATCGCGATGATGGTGAGTCAGTCTCGTCTCATATACTCATTATCGTATTGATGATCAGCTAAATTTAATTTACCGGACGGTGTTATAGCTCCGGGTTCGTAATTATTCTCATATGTTTTTGCTTACAGTATCATATCATATACATACTATGATCAACTAAATTATACTTGCTATTTGCTTTTAGGTTTCACCCCTCTCCCAGTACTAGAGAAAATGTGAGTACTAGAGAATATGAATAATTGTTTAAAGCAGTGCTCCCTCTATTTCATATTAATTGATATTTTGATTTTTTTCAGACCGAATTTTGACCATAAATTATCTTATAGAATTCAATCATAAAATTAAAAAAAAAATTATTGCTAGGTCCATATAAAATATACTTCCTCCGTTCTCTTATTATTGCAACGTGTTGACTATTACACTGTTCACATACTCTCTTTTGACCATCTTTTGTGATTTATACATATGAAAAAATATAGTCATATGAGATCTTACTAGGTTCATCTCAAAATATAATTTCAAATATCAATTTCTTATAATTTTGAAAATAAAGAAATTGAAGATATTAATTGTATATGTTTATGATGAAACGAGCTCTGATCCACCGCGCATGTTAGCGTACTCTGCTTAACCTACGCATGGCAGGGCAAAAGGGAGCGAGGAAGAAGACCACCGGCAATAAGGTCGTTCTGCAGGCGACAACGGGAAGTTCGGGAATAGCTACTAAGAATTCGAGAGAAACCACACCTAAATCCACCGAGAATCGGAGTCAAAACACTTATGCAGCAGTGTTATCTCAGGAAAAGGAAAAACCAAAAAATGCAACGGAGGCGAGTAAACAATCGGAAGTAAAACTGAAAGAACCGCAGGAAAAATCGACTGAAAAACGAGATGATCCAGAGCCGCTAATGGTGAATCGAGGAGGTAAAGGTCTAAAACTCAGTTTTATTACACCTACTCTGAAAGATGGGATTCCTACGACCTGCTTAGAAAAATCTGCTATTGAAATCGAGAAAATGAAATGGCAACATGCGATTATTCTGTACGTAATTGGGGAATCCCCATCTCTGAACTTTGTGAAGATTTTCTTTAAGAAACAATTTGATCTGGAATGCGAGGTTTACTATCATAATGAGGGATATTTCATTATACTATTTAAATCAATGGATGAGAAAAACCTTGTGCTATACTCTGGGCCTCATACCTTTGGTAATAAACCAGTTATAGTTAAAGCATGGTATGAGGATTTCTGTTTCAAGAAAGAAATACTAAAGGAGATTCCGCTATGGGTACAGCTACCAAATCTGCCCCTCAATTGTTGGGGAATGGACTCCCTTAGCCGAATTGGAAGTGTGCTGGGGAAGCCATTGTATGCTGATGAATGCACTTCAAATCAGACTAGAATATCATATGCAAGAATGCTGATAGAAATAGATGTCACACAGCCTATGAAGTATGAGGTGCAGATTGAAGGAGAAGATGGGAGAAAAGTTATGCAAAAGGTAGTGTATGATTGAGTTCCTCCGTATTGTAAGAAGTATCAACTAGCAGGTCATGATTGCAACTGGAAACCAAAAAATTTCATTCCTCAGAAACAGCCTAAACAGGAATGGCAGCCAAAGAAACAAGCACAAGCACTAGAGGCTACTACAGTTCAACCACATATTGAGGAAGCTGGAGAGAAAATCAATGGCAAACAAATGGTGGAGACATGGATAGTGCCAAAGAAAACATCCCCAAAAATAGTAGTAAAGGAAGGCAAGAGTGAAGAAGATAGGATTGGAAACACATACTGTATGCTATCAGGTATGGAAGGAGAAAGAGATACAGCTGAAGAGGGCAGGGACCTTATCCCCTCTGTTGGGAAATGAATCTCCTACTCTGGAATATAAGGGGTTGTAACAAACCCTTTAAACAGAAGGAGTTGAAGTCCTTCTTAAAAAAAGAATAAAATTGATATAGCTGGTATTTTTGAAACAAGAGTGAAGGAGCATAGGTTTAAGAAAATCACTGAGAAGTTGGATCAAGGCTGGAGTTTCTTTAATAATTACAGCCAGGCAGAAAATGGTAGGATTTGGGTGGGATGGAATCCTAAGAAAATTGATGTGCAATTGATTAGAGAGGATGCACAAGGTCTCTTATGTCAAGTAACTGAGCTGAAAATGGTAAAAAATTCTACATAGTGACAGTATATGCTTGTAATACAAGGAATTTGAGACATGGTCTCTGGAAATTGCTGGATTCTGTGTGTAGTCAGATAAATGGCCCTTTGGTGATAGGTGGTGAATTCAACACGGTTCTAAGAAGTGAGGATAGATATCAAGGAAATCCAATCACAGAAGTTGATATTAAGGACTTTGCAGAATGTATTCAAAAGAATGACCTATCTGAAATCAAAATGGTAGGGAACCAATACACTTGGTTCAAGCAATCAACAAGAAGGAGAGAACCGTATTTTATCTTTGATTGACAGATGCCTTGCAAATAATGAATGGTTCAGAGAGTTTGCAGAAGTTACTGTGGAGATTCTGGATAGAAATGTCTCTGATCATTGCCCATTGCTTCTGAAGTTTGAAGATGGAGAGATAAGGAGGAACACTCCATTCAGATTCTTGAATGTGCTAGCTGAGCATAAGGATTTTCAGAGAATAGTGAAGCAGATATGGGAAAAGCAATACCATGAGAATAAACTTCTTAATCATTGGTATAAACTCTCAAGAGTTTAAAACAGCCCCTGAAACTACTAAATGTAGCACACTTCAAAGCTACAGCAGAGAGGGTCACAAAGGCAAGAGAAGAGCTAAAACATACTCAAGCACAGCTAAGCTTGGATAAGCTTAATCAAGATTTGATTGTCAAGGAGAAGCAGGCTATGGCTACCCTGGAGGAATGGAGTGGGATTGAAGAACAGATTTGGCACCAGAAATCAAGAGTTGACTGGATCCAACTTGGAGACAAAAACACCAAATTCTTTCACTCATATGCCAAAGCAAGGAAAGCAAGTCAGGCTATCAAACTTCTCATTAAAACTGATGGCATAAGGTGCAATAGTCAACCTGAAATTAAAGAAGAAGTAAGATCTTTTTACACAAGTCTAATGGGGAGTGCTGCAACTGAACTGCCAATGGTAGATAAGCATATTATTGACAGAGGGCCGAAGCTTTCAAATACACAACATCTATGTGACCCTATTGCAGATGAGGAAATTAAGAAGGCACTGTGGAGTATGGAATCCAATAAATCCCCTGGAATGGATGGTTATAATGTATTATTCTACAAGAAAGCCTGGAACATCATTGGTAAAGAGGTATGCTAGGCAATTCAAAGCTTCTTCAATACAGGGTACTTACCTTACACCTTAAACAGCACACTGATTACTCTTGTGCCTAAGGTTAGGCAACCTAGCACCATTAGAGACTATAGACCTATTGCTTGTTGTGGTACTATCTACAAAGTAATCTCTAAGGTGTTAGCAAATAGAATGCAAGGAGTGCTAGGAAAGTTAATCAATGAAAGCCAATCAGCTTTTGTCAAAGGCAGAGTCATTCATGATAATATACTTATTAGCCATGTATTGATCAAAGGATAGTCAAGAAAGCATATATCACCAAGGTGTATGGTAAAGGTAGATATAAAGAAGGCATATGACTCTGTTGAGTGGCCTTTTATGCAACAGTTGCTTCTAGAATTGGGGTTTCCCTATAGGTTTATGAAATGGATAATGGCATGTGTGAAAGGTGTGTCATATACAATAAATGTAAATGGTGAGTTGACTGAGCCATTTAAAGCAAGGAAAGGCCTGTGACAAGGAGACCCAATCTCTCCATACTTGTTTGTCCTCTGTATGGAGTACCTTAGCAGATGTTTGATGGAACTTAAGACAGATGGAGATTTCAAATATCACCCCAGATGTAGGAAATTTAGACTGGTTCACTTGTGCTTTGTAGATGACTTACTCATGTTTGCAAGGGGGGATCAGGCTTCAGTCAGAAAATTGATGCATGCATTTGATAAGTTCTCAAGTGCCTCAGGTTTGAAGGCCAACCACAACAAGAGTTGTATTTACTTTGGAGGAGTTCCAGAAAATGTGCAGGTGGCAATACTTGAAGAATTTGGGCTAACTAGAGGTGAACTACCTTTTAAGTATCTTGGAGTACCTCTAACATCCAAGAAGTTAAGTATTTTACAATGTGAGCCACTCATCAAAAAGATTTTGGAAAGAATAGAGAGCTGGACATCTAAACTTCTGTCATATGCTGGGAGAATCCAATTAATCAAATCCACTTTGTTCAGTATGCAGTCATATTGGTGCTAAATGTTCCTAATACCTCAGAAAGTGGTGAAAATAATCCAGCAGGCCTGCAGAGTATTCTTATGGACTGGATCAGCAAATATTACAAGAAAAGCATTAGTGGCCTGGGAATACATGTGTCAGCCCAAGGCAGAAGAAGACTGGAACATAATTAATATGCAAATCTGGAATAAAGCCTCAATATGCAAATTACTCTGGTGTTTGGCACAGAAACAAGACAAAATCTGGGTCAAATGGGTTCATGGCTTCTACAAAAAAGGACAGGATGTCACTACCATGAGAATTCCCCAACAAGCATCATGGGTAATCAGGAAAGTGGTGGAAGCAAGGAAATACTTGGAGAACACAAGCAAAGGAACAGGGGTGCTTCTAGCCTCAAAATTCTCCACAAGGCAGATATATAAAGAAATACAAGGCAGATAAAATTTAGTCCCTTGGAGAAGAATGATCTGTAATAATAAAGCCCCACCACAATGCATTTTCATCACATGGTTGGCTCTCAAAAGAAGGCTAACCACTTGTGATAATTTGATTAAAACAGGAACTCAATGTGAGCAGGTGTGCATTTTGTGTAAAATTGAGGATGAGAGTATCAACCATCTGTTCTTTGACTGCACTTATTCTGCATGGGTGTGGCAGAAGTTGAAGGAATGGTGTAGAATACAAAGCCCAGGAGGGGGTGGAACCAAGAGACACCATATTTGATCACACGGTGCGGATCAAATACAGGAAAACAGAGCATGTATAGAGCCCTAATATCAGTTGCAATCTATTTTCTTTGGAAAGAAAGGAATCACAGAAGATTTCAGCATAACGAAACTAGGAGGAGGTTGTCCGTGAATGTCAACTACACATTACTTGGAGTTGTAGCAAAGATAAGAAACTAGCTAGATTTATTGGGAATTAAGACTTTATGAGAGTCATAGTTATTGAGAGTTGTTAGATTTGTTTGCTGTTTCAAGTTTGTTAAGAGGTTAGATTTGTTTGTTGTTTCAAGTTGTGAGAAGTTGTACTGTAACATTGCATTTGGTTGATATAAAACACTATTTAACCAAAAAAAAAAGATATTAATTGTCACTACGCCATATATGGCCTTCAGTCACACCTAAAAAAGTGTGTTCAAAGCCCAAAAAGTATTGGTAAAAGAAAAAAAACAGGCTTCGGCTACACTTTGACCAAATTTGAGGGTGTTACAAAAATGGCCTCTACCATAGGGGTCTACGATAACACTTTTATAGTTTCTCGTAACACTGCGAAAAAATGTAGCTGTAGACCCCTATGCCAACACTTTTTGGTTCTGTTCCTACACCTTAAGAGTTGTTGTTGTAGACCTATGCCAACACTATTATCTATGTGGTGACACCATTAAAAGTATAGCTGTAGACCTATCGCTACACCTGTATAGTACTACTGTAACATAAAATTGTGAAACACTTAGATATTGTTGGCAACACCCTTTATCATTATGGCTACACTTGTTTCTTAAGCAATTTAATATCTTTGGCTACACTATGTTATTCTTTTGCCAACACGTGAACAGTATATTTTTGGGGTCAATGGCTACATTTTCGAAGGTCTTTTACCAACACTCTAAATGCTAAAAATCAACTTATGGTATTTAAAAATAGAGTTACCCATTAAAAATAAATTCAAACATCCCAAAACATAAAAGGTTATGAAACAACCATCCAAATACATAAATCACCGAAATAATTACATAAATCCAAAATGAATATAAGGATGTCAAGGATCCTATCGCAATGATTCGAATCACCAAAGGGCCGAGTACATCCACCCATTACAAAAAATGGTGATACTCATCACAGTTTGCATCCATGCCAATCTCAACAGCACATTCAAAACATGCAGTAGAAAAAAATTACCGCTTAAGGTCTGTTTATCAAACAGAATCTGAATTCCTATTCCGACATCTTGAATTTTGAAAACTAAAACAATGAATGTGCTAAATTTCTAGTATTGAAAAACAATTTACGAATGTATGATTTTTTATTTTGTGCTTGACAAAATACATACAATGGCTGCATAGTAAACGCCTTTGTGGGGGACGAACAGTTTATCCCTCAACCATCGGTTCTTGAAGTTCCGCTGGAAAAGCCCCCAGTCGATAACAACGTCCCAACGATGAGAATCCAACACTGACTGAATAATTGAAACATCTGTCATAAATCTTCATCGAGGACAGTTTTTGTTATAGAAAGACCATAGTAATCAAAATCACGAATCTTAAAGAAAGGCAGGACAACATCAGCTGTCAGCTATTACTGAATGGAAATTATACCTAAAAATTTTCAACAGTTGTCCTCATATTCTTCGAGAACAAATTAAGTACTGCAGTGTTGAGAAACAAAAACGTCCACATGAGAGATCTCCAAAATTCCAAAAGTAAGTCAAAGACCAGAAAGAAAATGCTGAAATGTATGTTTACTATTCAAAAAGAGGGGGAAGCAGTCCTCGAAAATCCAAACCAACCCAACCATGTGCCATAGCACAATACTGTAAACCACAGGCAGGTAATAGAATTGGTTTTATATTGTAAACTAACCCAATTGTCATATAAAAAGCAATCAATACAAAAAGAACTCATCTACTGACAAGAAGATATAGATTATGGATCCAAGAGGAAAACTTTAATGCATAAGACTAATTCTCACCATGCATTGATCCAAAATATTAGACAAAGATCCATCTTCACTTATCTTAGGAAGCATGATTTAGAGGGTCTTCAGGTGTAAGGTGATCTGATGCATGGCCCCGTCAAAGAGAAGGACACCATTATAATTTTCTTCACTTCCGATGTGTCTGTTGTGTCGAGAATTATACGTCTCAACAGGCGATCGCCTCAGAGACCGGGCGACCGAGCCAGAGCCCAGCAGCCAAGGCAGATCTGCCGACCGAAGGTCCCAGGATAAGTCCCGGTGCCGAGCGATCGACATCTAAGGCAATCGTCTCTCGGTACTTGGCGATCGACCCCTGGCGACCGACCAAGTGACGACCGCCTCATGCCACGTGAAGCCAACGATCGTCCAGTCGGCAAGGGCCGATGCGCGAAGCAAGAACCCACATGCAGATCCGGAAAAGGCGCAGCAGCACATGGATCGTTGACCACAGTCTGTCAGCATCTTTCCACCAACCGACAGACCCGCCGAAAGGTGTACAGTGGGACCGCCCGTGACAGCAACTCAGGACGCATGCCGGCTCCTCATTGGACCGCACAGATGGCTGCCAGCAGCATCCGCAGGCTTTAAGGCAGACAGTCCATGTGCTGAAAAGACGATCGCCCCTTAATATATTACACAAAAGGCGATCGCCCGTCAGGAAACAGGGCATCTAAGCTCCTATAAATAGAAGGGTGCCTTCACTTGGAAAAGGCTCTGAACTCTCGGAACTCTCTCCCTGATTCAGCACAGAACTTGGATTTCTCACTCTTGGCAACAGCTATCTCTCGGCCTTTCTTCTCTCTCAGCACCTCTTATACAGAAGACGGTCGGCAGAGACGAATCAGGCAAAGCTTCGCTCAAGAGCTAGATAAATAGGATCTTTTACGCCCATTGTAATTAGATTCTTACATTAATACTTGTATCCACGAATATTTGTATTAATAACATCTCGCGAGAGCATTCAATCCCGGGACTAACAACCCCGGCAAATCTTGTGTTATTTATTTTCTCACGGAAGTGTTTTCGCATTTGTTTGTTACTCGATCATTCCAGCAATATTATCTCCGGATAATATTTTGGGTAACAACAATTGGCGCTAGAGGAAGGGGATCTAACCCTCATTTTTATTCCTACCGTCTCGAAGAACACTCACTGTTCTCCGGGGCATATACCTGAAGAAACACTCACTGTTCTTCAGAGAAAAGATTTCAGAATCATGACTTCTGCCTCCACATCGAAGAAAGCCGCTGGACGATCCGCCAGACGCCTCATTCCGTCTCAGTCCGAGCCACAGCCTATGGCGGAGGGTAGCCGCCGCGGCCCGAGACTCTCGATCCCACCCCTGAGGGACGGCCCAAGCCTCTCGCTCGATCAGTTCCAAACCGTAGAACAGATCGAAAAGGCCTTGGCCATCCTACAGGAGCGACGGAGTGCTCTCGACGCGCCTCCCGCTATAACCCCATCGGCCATCCGCCGCTTGACCAAATGGAAGTTCAAGGCGTTACTAACCGAGCGATCGCCAGGAGGCTCCCATTCGTAAGAAGAGGCGCTCGCTAGTCGGGGCACCTCTGTTTTCGATCGCCTAAGCAGCGACCTGTCATGGCGATCGGGGCAGTCCGACCCCAGCCACGAGACGACGGAGCTCGAGTCCGTCACCAGGAGTTCGGCATATCCAACTCCCAGAAGGTAGGCCAGCCATCTGGCACCTCCTCGCCAAAGAACCGAGGTCGGCGACCGCGGAGTCAGGAGATCGGTACACGATCACCTCGGCTCCCGCTCCGAAAGCCGAGCCTCGAGCGACCAAGCTACAACGATGGCCGCGATGCAACGCCAGCTCGACGACATGAAGGCGCTCCTAGAAACTGGGGCAGGCACCAATAGCAAGATCGCCGAGCCGAGCGAGCCACTCGCGGTCCACATCGAGCTCACCCCCGTGCAGCGTAGGATTGCTCCTCCCAAAACACCTATGTACGAAGGGAGATCGGACCCCGAAACTCACCTAAGTAAGTTCCGGATCTACATGACCGGGTGCGGGGCATCAGACGCGACCAGGTGCCGAATGTTCCCGCTAACGCTGGGCGACCTGGCCCATAGGTGGTACACCTCATTACCGCCACGATCCATCAATTCCTTTGACCAACTGGCGAATGACTTCATAGCGTACTTCGCCACCAAGGTCGCTCGGCCAGAGGGTCCCCATCGCATGATGCAGATCAAGCAAGGGGAAGAAGAGTCCGACTCGGACTACATCAACTTGGTAGACGAGATCATCCTCAACGGCGAGCCCGTAAGCGATGAGATCGCCCTATACTCGGTCTTAGGGGGGTTCGATGGTCTTTCGCCTATGTTCAGACACCTAACGAAGGACCTTCCCCCGACCTACGCGATCTTCCGCGCTAAAGCCACAGACTTTCTGGCCAGGCAAAGGTTACTTCACAACCTATTAATAACGCGATCGACAGCCGAGCGACGACCACCAGTCTTCCAGCCCGATCGCCATTATCAAGCGACATCACCAAAACTGGAGGACTCACTCGCCATATACAGTTCATCATCTAACATGTTGGATTAAGGCACGAGATCGCCTCCCTCGCACAACGTACACCGTCGAAGGTCGGCATTTGACATGACGATCTGAGGTGGAAGAGTGCAGCCATGGTCCTGGTGGTTGATGGAACCGACTGCTTAGGCCATGCAAGGTTCCTTTGGACTGAGATCGCTCGCCCTTTCGTTTAAATACGAGGCGGGCATAGTCGAAGGACCCTCCAAATTAATCAGTGGACATGATCGCCCGCCCTCAAAGGTTCATCATCTAACATGGTGAACCCGGGTAATGCGACGCGTCACTACCCCTGTCTCAACGTATACCACCGAGGATTGCCATCTAACATGACGATCCGAGGTAGAAAAGAGCTAACAAGTCGCGGAAGTGGAGTTGATTAATCCGACGATGCCCCGCGCAAGGACTTCTCTAGACCAAGATCGCACGCCCTTCGTTTAAATATGAGGCGAGGCGTAGTCTAACAGAGGACCCTCACAATAAAATGAGTCACGAGATAGACAATGTCGCTCGCGCACAAGACATGGTCATGGAGTCGGTCCATCAAACTCCGCGACTGTGCACGATTCCTCAATGACGAACCCATCAAGTTTCTAAGAGGGATCGGCAAAATTGTTTATTGCAGGTACAAGACCGGAGATAGCTAGCCAATTGACCAGATCGCCCAAGTCCGAAACCAAAGTCCGCTCAGAGGATCGCCCGTCTCCATCCAAGACGATCGCCAGCAAGAACCACCTCACCCCGTGTCTTCAACATCGGAGCAAGCTGGGGGGCAATTGTTGTGTCGAGAATTATACATCTCAACAGGCGATCGCCTCGAGGAGGCGGCCAGAGCCAGCCCGGCCAAGGCAGATCTGCCGACCGAAGGTCCCAGGATAAGTCCCGGTGCCGAGCGATCGACATCTAAGGCGATCGTCTCTCGGTACTTGGCGATCGACCTCTGGCGACCGACCAAGTGACGACCGTCTCATGCCACGCGAAGCCAACGATCGTCTAGTCGGCAAGGGCCGATGCTCGAAGCAAGAACCCACATGCAGATCCGGAAAAGGCGCAGCAGCACATGGATCGTTGACCACAGCCTGTTAGCATCTTTTCACCAACCGACAGACCCTCCGAAAGGTGTACAGTGGGACCGCTCGTGACAGCAACTCAGGACGCGTGCCTGCTCCTCATTGGACCCGCCAGTGTTTGCCAGCAAGAAATGAGCTTTAAAACAGAGCACCCATGTCTTGAAAAGACGATCGCCCCTTAATATATTACACAAAAGGCGATCGCCCGTCAGGAAACAGGGCATCTCAGCTCCTATAAATAGAAGGGTGCCTTCACTTGGAAAAGGCTCTGAACTCTCAGAACTCTCTCCCTGATTCAGCACAGAACTTGGCTTTCTCACTCTTGGAAACAGCTATCTCTCGGCCTTTCTTCTCTCTCAGCACCTCTTATACAGAAGACGGTCGGTAGAGATGAATCAGGCAAAGCTTCGCTCAAGAGCTAGATAAATAGGATCTTTTACGCTCATTGTAATTAGATTCTTACATTAATACTTGTATCCACGAATATTTGTATTAATAACATCTCGCGAGAGCATTCAAGCCCGGGACTAACAACCCCGACAAATCTTGTGTTATTTATTTTCTCACGGAAGTGTTCTCGCATTTGTTTGTTACTCGATCATTCCAGCAATACTATCTCCGGATAATATTTTGGGTAACAACAGTGTCATCAGCAAATATGTCTCGATATTGGTTAACAACATAAAAAAGATGCATTCTATGACATTGTACCAACCCTTTCAAATATTCATAAGGATTCCTCTGGTCTAAATCATCAAGTATTCCAGTAAGCCAGGCTTCACGACATCTTAAAAACTGACCACCAAGAAACGGCCCTTGCTCAGAATAATATATCTTAAAAATGTAATGAGATCCATAGATCAGGGGACTATTAACTCTAAAGCAAATCAAGATTAAAAATAGCTAAAAAGATAATAATACAAATAACCTGATCATGCTACCTGTAGGCGTATTCCATACTCATTGAAAACTCCTATTCGGCGTAAAAACCCAATGATGCGGAGGCACTCTGGCAACTGCAAACGAAATAAGGTTTACAAGTACAAAAATGATAAAGACAAATTTTATTTATTTAGTTACTTTTGTTTACAAATGAACGGGTTTTTCCGATCATACAGTACATGTGTCTGGAAAAGCAAAATACTTGCCTTAAAAAGTTCGAGTTGATTTGTGTCTTTTGCAACAATACACTTGCATGAGATGGTTGAATCAGGTCGCGTCTTGTCAGACAACTACATGACATAAACATTGCCTTGAGAAAGTGAAGTGATGATAATCAGAAGACGCACGGCAAGTTCCTGAGTAAGTACCTTGACTTGATATAACTCTTTTTTTCCAAACTATTCCACATATGGAGGTGGAACATTCGTGTAAAAGGATTTGCGCATTTGTTTCAAAGTTTCTGCAGGAGGAGAGCTTTCTATCCTGGACTCTGCAGCAAAGTAACGGCATTGACGGAAGGTTATTTCAGCTATCAGAAAAAACATAAAAACCAGGAACAATACGAATATAGATTTTAGATTTTTCTTTCTACTTTTTCCATAAATAGAGGTCTAGACTCTGGATACCTAAGCTAGACTTATTTAATAAATACAGCTACGAATCATAATGAACCTCTGAATCAATACAAGACTAAAAATACAGTATACAAACCCATGAAAAAGAAATCTTCCGAAACGGAGAACTACATTTGGTTTTATTTCTACAGACTCAAAGCCCCTCATCTCTCCAGATTAGAAATACCAGAATAAAAACGAAATGCTCTACACACCAAACACCTACACATAACAACTCTTAGTAAGTAACTGAATCTACCAATAATGAGAACTAAATAAAAGAAAACTGAAACCCCATTAAAAACCATGATGGAAGTACAATAAAATGAAGATACAATCACAAAACCTTGATGGAATTACAATCTCAAAGCTATCAGAGGCCTTGAGAGAATCCTACAATAGCAGATGATCAAAAATACAAACCAAGGCAAGCTACTCAAAGTGAAGATATATCTCCATCGAATTGATCGAATAACAACCAAAGGCAAATAAATCAATACCCAAGAATTATAAAAATGTAAAGAACTGGTGTAAGTTGGGAGTTGAAATGCAACAAACCCATTAATTGTGCTGAAATCCCACCTCATGATGAAGTTGAAACGGGCAGGCCAAGAGAAGCAGACGAATTTGCTGTACAGAGAAGAAGATAGAACAGATAAGCAGTTGTGAGAGCTGCCGGTTCGGATGCATAAATCTCTTGAAGCAGTTCGCTAGGGAAAAGGGAATCCTAAATTAGCGCCGTCATAGCCGAGAGGCGCCGCCAAAGGAAGAGCCGCGCTGCAATTCCGGCTACCTTCGAATGTGGATATGCATCTTCCGAGAAATTGCAGAACCCAGGTAGACGCGACAGAGGTTCCAAAAGGTCCAGATCGCATCAGGGTTCACCACCCACTCGCTCGGGGGTCCGTCCATGGTGGCGCCGCGATGGGGATGAGCGGTTATCTGTACGGATAAAGAGGTGTCTATTCCAGCCACTCAAAAACACATTGAAATCGCGATAAACATATCGTGATGAACGAAATTCAGAAAATAAAATTGCCCATAAATTGAATGAATCGCAGGACAAAAGATTGAAAAACTAAAAGAAGAGAAAAAGGAAAAATCATCTAAAAACAAAAGTGCCGGGGAGGGAAATTGAGATTAGGCCGGGCAAGACTAGTGTGTGTAAGTAGGATAGGAATAAGTAATAATATATATATATATATATTATAACTTATATTTATTTTTCCTACTTATATATATATATAGAAGATATACGATACGAAATGTATTTGCCGCTTGGCTGGTCAACGGTTGAGGTGTGAGAGAGTTGAGAGTTGAGAGTGAATATTTGAAATTTGATCCGCTTAATTGAAATATTTGGACAAAGATTCAGCCCGCCTATTTAATTGACTAATATTCGGACAATCATTGAGCTCGCCTATTTTTTATTGATTTTTAAAGACCAAAGACTACATATTTTTTAAAGAGCAACGGCTACACCGACTTCAACGTTACCGTAGATACTGAATAACGTCTACCGTAATAGTGATTTATAGCAATGCTTACATCGAAAAAAAGTGTAGGCCTAGATCACTTTCAAGGCATATATGGTTACACTTTTGCTTGTAACATTGAAAAAAGCATTGTTAAAGCCCATATATGGCGTAGTGTGTAACACCCCCAATCCGCTCAGGGATATTACACGCCGTAGAACCTTTCCTCAAGGATCTACCAGGCTGATAACAACATCGAACAACTCAACAATGCCTTCAAGGCTAAAATGACTCAGTAGACCGATTTGGTCTTTCAATAAATACATACAACTCGATACATGCCCACGTAGGCGTCGAATACAAAATGCTCCCGTACAACGGGAAAAACATACTGTAGCAGAAAAGAAATACAACTAAACCAATATGACATCAAACGGGTCTTCGTGTGATTAGTATCGTTCATCTTTCATCATCCTTCATGCCGACCCTGTGCTATGCTCCAAAACCTTAATGCAATACACACATCCACCCCCCGAATACTCGGGGGTTAGCAAAACTCCATTGTTTCGCTAGTGCAAATACAAAGTGCAAAATACGAGTCATCCAATCCACATTCCACGAACAACAATAACCAGGAATCCTCAAAGATTTAAACATAACGAAAATACTTCCCGAGGCAAGAGTTTGGGTAAAACATTCCAAAACCAAAAGATCACAGATCAAGGGAAACAATTTACAAAACGGTTTAATAAAACCATCGGGAGTTTTAGTAGAAAACAATTTAGGATTATCGAATCCTTCTCTTACCAAAATCAATAGGGGTCATAGCCCAAAGGTTTTGTTTTCACAAATAGAAAACAGACAACAATTCACAGGGCCAAAACCCAAGTCCCGTGTCCTCGACGGACATAATATAAACATGGCATAATCACACACAAGCATCGCCTAGGACCGGGACGAAGCCAAGAATCCCACTCGAGGCCTCTAAGGACCCTCCCGAGCTGCCTATATTATAAAACAAATCACGCACATGCATCGCCTAGGACCGGGACGAAGCCACAAATCCCACTCGAGGCCTCTAAGGACCCTCCTGAGCTGGCTATATCATAAAACAAATCACGCACATGCATCGCCTAGGACCGGGATGAATCCACAAATCCCACTCGAGGCCTCTAAGGACCCTCTCGAGCTATCTATATCATAAAACAAATCACGCACATGCATCGCCTAGGACCGGGACGAAGCCACAAATCCCACTCGAGGCCTCTAAGGACCCTCCCGAGCTGGCTAGCTAAACAAATCACAACATCTCACGGTTGGATCAATCACTTGTTGTATTCTGGCCACATTATCACATGCCATGTGCCACCGTAGATTATCTTTGGCGCTCATGGTTGGATCAATCACTTGTTGCATCCTGACCACATGATCGCATGCCATGTGTCACTGTAGTTTTTCTTAGGCTCTCACGATTGGATCAATTGCTTGTTGCATCCTGGCCACATGATCACATGCCATGTGCCACCGTAGGCCCCGCCCACATTCACACAATTCACACACATAGCACCATGCAACAAAGATATCCAAACAATTCACCCAGAGGCATCAAACAGTAAGCAAAACACCACGTCAAACCACAATGCACCGAAATGAAGCCATATACGTACACACGCATTACCAAGCATAACATCAACACCAAACATATCCAAAGGATTCACGTAGTCGCTTACAACCCACACAATTTACAAAGCACGCGCGTTTTGAAAGTAATCCTTTAACGAGGCTAAACCGAATCTTTTGAAAGTTCAAATCAAATGATCAAACAAACACAGAGAGACGATAACTAATTATCATATCCACAAAACAAGAATTGTATGGACAAGGTACTTGCCTCGAAACCACAATCGCAACAAGACGACGGATGAAATACGGTCGAACGGCCCCGAACTCCCGAACACTATCAAGAACGCGATATCACTGCAATTACTACGTGAATAACACCACACGAATCATCAATCACCAACGAGATTCAACATCGGAATCCTAGAACACCTATAAACCTCAGGAAGCAACAATAACACATAGTTACGACGAGAATCAAGGCCAAAACAACGGAAATCCCAACAAACTATCGAAGGGAACTCATTCGAACATTTAATCGAACATTAAATGTTCAAGACCCTCAAGAATAAAGAAATCGCCCTACGAGTCGAACTGATCAAAGATGTGAGTATCCAATCCGTAGAACATGTTCAAAACAACATTTTTACAACAATTAATTGATCAAAAATGGATTGGAATCGAAATCAAAAAGAAAATCCCCAAAATCTTCAAAAATAAGGGTTCAAGCCAAAATACCTTGATTCGGACGAAGAACATGGATTGGATGATGATATAATCAACAAGAATCTTCCAAAATGCCTTGGAAGCGATTAGAATCGGGCAAGAACTCGATTTCCTGAACCCCCATCGCAGCCGTCGCAAGAAATGAGAAAAAGTGAGAAAAAACGAAGTCTGGCCGAGCCAGGCCTATATATTACAGCGCCGTGGACCCCACACTGTGGAATCCACCAGGCTAACGTACCAAACAAGACATTCGACAACGACAAACAATCATTAATAAAACGACAATTCAAATAAAGGACTACAAACCGACAAATAAAATCTGACATCAAATCCATTTCTCAAAACGGGAACACAACATTAACAAATTCAAACAGGAAGTACTCGAGTACTTAAACCAATTTTATAATACATAAATCCCAAAATCAGACATCAATAATAACTGACAGACAGAACACCAATAATCAACTACTGGACAATATCATGCTTGCCCATCATCCTCATACGGCTCGAGTGCTCGCTTGTCCCCACGATCAATACCTGAAATACAAAAAGTATTTCCCCCATTTAAGGGGTTAGCGACAACTGCTAGTGCAAGTACAATCCATTTGAACTACATTCTAATCAGATGAATATATGCGCCAAAAAGTCATTTTAGAAAAAATTTTACATTCCAGAATATTTACGATGCACAAGCACAAAACACATTTTCTCCAACCAAAACAATTCAAAGTTAACCTTGGTACGTGACTCACGATCACCGTACCCCGCAGAGCCCCGTCGGACATCCCTGGGTGGTTAACCACAGTTCCTGATACGCACACATGGCAATACGTATCCCTAGAGGCCCCGTCGGACCGTCCCTAGGTAAACATACACATATCCTCCCACAACAACCACATATAGCCATAATTCAAATACTAGAACATGTAAACAAATGTAAAGTACTTGCCTTTGTGACATCTTCGAAGAATCGGAAGTGAAAAATGACTACGGATGATCCGAGTGGAAGACGACGGTTCCTAATGAAGAATTAACATAACTCAGTCCCAACGGACATCAAAAATCGAAAGGAATACTCCCATAACCCCGATTACAATTCACGACAATAGACGTTCAATCGATACGGGCGAGTGTTTATGCAAAATCTACCCGTATTGATAATTCACGAATTAAAATCAAGGAAAATGGATTTGGAATCACCCAATAACCACAATCGGTAAGGAATATCATAACATAATTGAACAATTCGGAACTAATCCCTAGAATCCCGAAAAAAAAAACCCAAATTAGACAAGTTAGGGTTCCTGAAGAAAATACCTCGGATTCGGACGATGGAGGATGATTATGCTGATGGTGATATGCTAATACGATTCTACGGTGATGGAACACGAAGAATTCTCCCATCAAAACCGAAGGAAATCGCCTCTGGAGTCGCCCCGTGAAGAAAACGAAAGAAAAGAGATAGAAAATGAGGTGTTGACCTCGCCCATTGTTTTAAAGCGGTGGGCATTCTGGCCGTAACGAGGGGACACTTACGGCCGTAACATGGCCAACTTACGGCCGTAACCACGGGTGTTACGGCCGTAACACCTCTTGGAGCCCGATTACGCATTCTTTGTCAAGCGATTCGGACGACCCCGAAACCCGGACCTGCTATCGAACCAAAAATATGCCTACGAAGAATATTCGATGACGAGTCTAACCATCACAAGAAAACATCAATCCGACTACCCGGGAATCCGAAATACGACAATGGATATGAAAATCCCTGAACTTATAGGAAATTACAAAAATAGCCCAAGTGTCCGAAAATCACGATACGACGTCGGATTTGCAAACCGAAAGTCTCAATACGACCAACTCATTCATACGAACTTGTACAAACCAAGAAACAACGGAAACGAACGAGTTTTACGAGAATCGAATGTTCATACGGCAAAACATAACATAAAATGAAATCACGTGAAAACATCATCAAAACTCGTCCAAATGGAAAAACTCCAAGAATAAAGTAGATCCACAATGTCGAAACGGTTATAAGCGAGTCGATAAAAATAGACATACACCGAAAATGGAAACTACCAAAAATGGAAAGTTACGGATATTACATTCTCCCCCTCTAAAATAAAGTTTCGTCAAGAATCAAAAAGCTCGGGGTTCGAACGCATATCCTCCTCCAACTCCCACGTCGCTTCTTCTACTCCGTGTCTCGACCATTGCACCTTAACCAAAGGAATGGTTTTGTGCCTTAACTATTTGTCTCGACGCTCCAAAATCTTGACGGGCCTCTCTTCAAATGTAACATCTTTCTCGATCTCCACGTCTCCAAAATCAATAATGTGGGACGGGTCTGGAACGTACTTCCTCAACTGGGAAACGTGAAATATGCTATGAACATGACTTAGCGATGGAGGCAAAGCCAAACGGTATGCCAACTCGCTGACTCTCTCCAATATCTCGAAAGGCCCAATATATCTCGGGCTGAGCTTCCCCTTTTTCCCAAAACGGAAAACTCCCTTCGTCGGAGACACTGTCAACAGAACATGATCTCCTACCTCAAACTCCAAAGGTCGACGCCTAACATCTGCATAAGACTTTTGTCGACTCTGAGCAGCCAACATTCTCTTTCTAATCAACTCTACTTTCTCCCTCGTCTCTAACACGAGGTCTGGCTCGGTGCCAACTAAATCGGACGGCTCATCCCAACATATCGGTGATCGGCAACGTCGGCCATAAAGTGCCTCATACGGTGCCATCTTAATCGACACGTGACAGCTATTATTATAAGTAAACTCAATTAAGGCCAGATGTTCCTCCCAGTCACTAGTCCAATCTAACGCGCACGCGCGTAATATATCCTCGAACGTCTGAATAATACGCTCGGACTGCCCATCAGTCTGGGGGTGGAAAGAAGTGCTCAAACGTAACTGTGTCCCCAATGCTTTATGTACCGCCTGCCAAAAATGCGATACAAATCGGCCATCTCTGTCCGAAATAATGGTCTTAGGCGTACCATGAAGTCTCACTATCTGCGCGATAAAAACACGAGCCAATTTTCTGGGCCCCAAGTATCCTTGATGCCCAGAAAATGCGCCGACTTATTCAGTCGGTCTACAATCACCCACACTATATTCATACCAGTCTTCGTTCTCGGCAAACCCGTGATAAAATCCATAGAGATATCCTCCCACTTCCACTCCGGGATGGGAAGTGGTTTCAACAACCCAGCTGGCCGCTGATGCTCAATCTTGACTTGCTGACAAGTCAAAAACTTAGCCACAAACTGAACTACCTCATTCTTCATGTCGTTCCACCAGAAATTTTTCCTCAGATCTTTATACATTTTACTCGAGCCCGGATGGACTGAGTAAGGTGACGCATGAGCCTCTCGCATAATACTCTGTCTCAATCCCGAGTCGTTCGGAACACACAACCGACCTCAGAATCGCAATACACTATCCTCATGAATAACGAATCCCGGGGCTTTCCCCTTCCCTACACTCTCTCGAAGCTGAATAAACATCGGGTCCTCCAACTGTCCCGATTTAATGTCATCGACCAGAGATGAAGAAATCTCAAGAGTACGCAACTGCCCGGAGCTCTCTGGTAGTACAACCTCAATGCTCAACCTCATAAACTCTCGCTGAAGTCCCGACTGGGTCGTAAGCAATTCAAGCGCCCGAAGCGCTACCGATTCCGGCTCAAGGCATCTGCCACCACATTTGCCTTACCCGGATGATATAGAATCTCGAGGTCGTAGTCCTTAAACAACTCAAACCATCTCCTCTGTCTCATATTAAGCTCTTTCTGCGTAAAAATGTACTTCAGGCTCTTGTGATCGGTGAAAATCTGACACGACGAGCCATACAAGTAATGACGCCAGATCTTCAACGTAAATACAACTGCGGCCAACTCAAGATCGTGCATAGGGTAATTCAACTCGTACGGTTTCAGCTGACGGGAAGCATAGGAAATCGTCCTCCCGTGCTGCATAAGTACACATCCGTGCCCTTGGCCCGAACCATCACTGAAAACCGAGAAACCCTCATTACCACTCGGCAAAGCCAAAACAGGAGCGGTCGTCAACCGTTTCTTCAACTCCTCGAAACTCTTCTGTCTCTCGTCAGTCCACACAAATTTCTCTGACTTCTGTAACAACTGCGTCAGTGGTCGGGCGAGTTTAGAGAACCCCTCGATAAATCTACAGTAATAACCGACTAATCCCAGAAAACTGCGGACCTCCTTCATGTTCTTGGGTGGCGCCCAATCCAACACGGCCTCTACCTTATGTGGGTCCACAGGAACACCCTCGGCCGAGATCACGTGGCCGAGAAACATAACCTCCCGTAACCAAAACTCACACTTTGAGAACTTCGCAAAAAGATGCTGAGTTCTCAAAATATCTAACACGATATGCAAATGACGAGCGTGCTCCTCCTAGCTCCTCGAGTAAATCAGGATATCATCGATAAAAATGACTACACACTTATTGAGGTACTCGATAAAGGCTTTGTTCATAAGCTGCATGAACACGGCTGGGGCGTTGGTTAGCCCAAAAGGCATAACCACGAACTCGTAGTGACCATATCTCATCTGAAAGGCCGTCTTCGGAATATCGGTATCCTTCACTCGGAGCTGATAAAACCCCGATCTCAAATCAATCTTCGAAAACACGGTTGCCCCTTGCAACTGATCAAACAAGTCATCAGTCCTCGGGAGCGGATACTTGTTTTTGATGGTCATTTTGTTCAATTCTCAGTAGTCGATACACAAACGAAGTGACCCATCCTTCTTCTTCACAAACAGGACCGGTGCGCCCCAAGGTGAAGCGCTCGGTCGAATATACCCCATGTCTAGCAACTCTCCCAACTGTTTGTTCAACTCAAGCATCTCGGCAGGAGCTATACGGTATGGCGTCTTAGAAATCGGTGCTGCACCCGGCTCTAAATCGATGGTAAACTCGACCTCTCGGTCCGGCGGCAAACCCGGCAACTCGTCTGGAAAGACGTCAGGATACTCACACACTACCGGAATAGACGAGAGCTCGACTCCCCCTTCTTCCGACCTCAAAGCGTAACACCAATAGCCCGTGCAACCTCCTCGAAGAAGTCTCACTGCCCTCAAGGCGCTGATCATGAGTCTCTGGCTACTCCGCTTACGCCCCACAAAAGAATGCTAGGTACCGTCAGAGGCTAACATCGAAACATTCCTCGTTTTATAATTCATGATCGCCCCATGACGGTCCAGCCAATCCTCACCAAGAATCAAATCCTCATCTTTAATATCTACCACAATTAAATTAGAAGGCCAATCCCTCCCCACGATACTCACAGAAAAATCTCTAATCTCACGATCCCCCACGATGCTATCCCCACTAGGAAGTTTAACAACAAAAGGCTCACAAGCAACTAGGCAATCAACATGCAGACGACGCACACAATCCATAGATATAAAAGAATGCGTAGCACCAGAATCGAACAATACGAAAACGGGATGATCAAAGATGTGGACGGTACCTGTAGCCACCGTCGCATCAGGATCTCTTGTTCGTCTCATCACATACACTCGGGGCGGAACAGACCCCGCACTAGAAGCTCCCCCTCTAGAAGGCTGCCCACGTCCTCGACCTCTACCAAAACTCTGCTGCGGCTGAGGAACTGTCGGTGCCTGATTCACACTCGGCTCTCCAGCAGCTGGGGCTGATATCTGAGTAACTGGAGCCCGAGCTGCCTCCGTACAAAACTTAGCACGATGACCCATCCGACCACACGCAAGACACTGAATCGGAGGCCTATCACACTCACTCATCATGTGGCCTGGACGACTATAGTTGAAGCATGTAGGACCACGAACGGAACCGGTAGGAGCAGACCTAGAACCGTTTCCTCGCCCAACTGATGGCGACTGACTCCCGAAGACTCGCGAACCAGACTGAGCCTTCGGATATCCTCCTGACTTGCCTCCCGAAATCTGACCAGAGGTCTTCTGCTTCTTTCCTTCGGTTGCCGTCTCTGTCGCAGAAAACGACATCTCATAAGCCATCGATTTATTCTGATACTCTTTCAAGGTCGTGCACCCCAGACCAGACATGTAGTGGCGCACCCTCGGTTTCATCCGCATATCAAAGTGGCGGATCTTATCAAGCTCATCTTGGACTTGGTTTCTCACATAATGCAGCTGTTGATTGTAGTCTTTGATAGCTTGAGAAATAGGAACATCTTGGGGCTTAGCCTCAAAGAAGGCTCGGTCCTCCCCTCTTTCACTGGCCATGGACAGAATTCATCTTCCATCAGATCCCGAAACTCTGCCCACGTAGCTGCCCAATCACGCGGTTTCACCGCTTGCCACCATGTTGCTACCTCCTTGGCGAGGAAGTACTGAGCAATGGATACTTTCCTCTCCTCGGAACAATTAGCAGCCTCAACTACTTTATCCATCTCGAATAGCCAATTCTCCCAACCGGAAGGGTCAGAAGCACCATCAAACTGTGGAGGACGCATACGAATCACGTCCTGAAGTAACTTGTCATTGCCGGATCCAGTAGGCGGAACTGGGTTGGCATTAGCTTGGCCAGGCGAGCGGCTGAGTCGATGCGTCATCAGTTCGCTACTTGTTGCAAAATATTAGCCACTCCAACATTCTCATTAGCATTACCGGAGCTAGCAGATTGGTCCTACTGACCTCCGGAACTAGGGGGAACACTGTTCGACAAAGAAGGCATCGCCGAATCAGTTCTCGAGTGATCGGACATGGCCGCCCCACCGGCTGCGCCACGTCCCCTACCGCGTCCACGACCGCGTCCACGACCGCGTCCGCGACCGCGTCCGCATCCTCTACCAGCAGGAATTCTAAAGAAGTAACGGGTAAGTACAATTCAAACGCAAAACGCAACAAGATACTAAGACAGGAATAGAACAGAATGGTGAAACGAGTGAAGTTAGGAAAAACTTACGAGCACCGGCGTACTGAGATGATGGCATAGCAGTGATACTGTCCCAAAAACGACACTTGACTAGACCCAAATAACCGACAGTCTAGGTATCCATAAACCTAAGCTCCGATACCATATTCTGTAACACCCCCAAGACATTTAGGGCATATTACAGCGCCGTGGACCCCACATTGTGGAATCCACCAGGCTAACGTACCAAACAAGACATTCGACAACGACAAAAAATCATTAATAAAACGACAATTCAAATAAAGGACTACAAACCGACAAATAAAATCTGACATCAAATCCATTTCTCAAAACGGGAACACAACATTAACAAATTCAAACAAGAAGTACTCGAGTACTTAAACCAATTTTATAATACAGAAATCCCAAAATCAGACATCAATAATAACTGACAGACAGAACACCAATAATCAACTACTGGACAATATCATGCTTGCCCATCATCCTCATACGGCTCGAGTGCTCGCTTGTCCCCACGATCAATACCTGAAATACAAAAAGTATTTCCCCCATTTAAGGGGTTAGCGATAACTGCTAGTGCAAGTACAATCCATTTGAACTACATTCTAATCAGATGAATATATGCGCAAAAAAGTCATTTTATAAAACATTTTATATTCTGGAATATTTACGATGCACAAGCACAAAACACATTTTCTCCAACCAAAACAATTCAAAGTTAACCTTGGTACGTGACTCACGGCCACCGTACCCCGCAGAGCCCCGTCGGACATCCCTGGGTGGTTAACCACAGTTCGTGATACGCACACACACGGCAATACGTATCCCTAGAGGCTATGTCGGACCGTCCCTAGGTGAACATACACATATCCTCCCACAACAACCACATATAGCCATAATTCAAATACTAGAACATGTAAACAAATGTAAAGTACTTGCCTTTGTGACATCTTCAAAGAATCGGAAGTGAAAAACGACTACGGATGATCCGAGTGGAAGACGACGGTTCCTAATGAAGAATTAATATAACTCAGTCCCAACGGACATCAAAAATCGAAAGGAATACTCCCATAACCCCGATTACAATTCACGACAATAGACGTTCAATCGATACGGGCGAGGGTTTATGCAAAATCTACCCGTATTGATAATTCACGAATTAAAATCAAGGAAAATTGACTTGGAATCACCCAATAACCACAATCGGTAAGGAATATCATAACATAATTGAACAATTCGGAACTAATCCCTAGAATCCCAAAAAAAAACCCAAATTAGACAAGTTAGGGTTCCTGAAGAAAATACCTCGGATTCGGACGATGGAGGATGATTACGCTGATGGTGATATGCTAATACGATTCTACCGTGATGGAACACGAAGAATTCTCCGATCAAAACCGAAGGAAATCGCCTCTGGAGTCGCCCCGTGAAGAAAACAAAAGAAAAGAGATAGAAAATGAGGTGTTGACCTCTGCCCGCTGTTTTAAAATAGCGGGTACATTTACATCGTAACCACGGGTGTTACGGCCGTAACACCTCTTTAGCAATGATTGGCATTCTTTGTCCAAGCGATTCAGACGACCCGAAACCCGGACCTACTATCGAACCAAAAATACGACTACGAAGAATATTCGATGACGAGTCTAACCATCACAAGAAAACATCAATCTGACGACTCGGGAATCCGAAATACGACAACGGATATGAAATTCCCTAAAGTTATAGGAAATTACGAAAATGGCCCAAGTGTCCGAAAATCACGATACGACGTCGGATTTGCAAACCGAAAGTCTCAACACGACCAACTCATTCATACGAACTTGTACAAACTAAGATACAACGGAAACGAACGAGTTTTACAAGAATCGAACGTTCATACGGCAAAACATAACATAAAATGAAATCACGTGAAAACATCATCAAAACTCGTCCAAATGGAAAAACTCCAAGAATAAAGTAGATCCACAATGTCGAAACGGTTATAAGCGAGTCGATAAAAATAGACATACATCGAAAATGAAAACTGCTAAAAATGGAAAGTTACGGATATTACAACGGCCATAACTGGCAGGGCCTTACGGCCGTAACCGGCATTCGTCAAAATCCGCCCAGTGCCTGCCGATCGCTTACAGCCGTAACCGACAGGGCCTTACGGCCGTAACTCGGCACTTACGGCCGTACCCGGCAGGTCCTTACGGCCGTAACCGGCATTCATCCAGCCATGTATGCCGAGCACGTACGGCCGTAACCGGCACCTTACGGCCGTAACTCGGCCAGGCCAGGCCCTGCTCCGGCCGTGACTCGGCCGTGGCCACTCCGACGGCCCGGACAACCCCGAAACCCGAACCTGATTATAAACCAAAGATACGGTTACGAAGTACTCGCAAAGACGAATCTAAGAGATAAGAGAACACACGATTCCGACCACTCTAAGTGTCGGAATTCGACAACGGAAGTAATTACCCCAAACTTTGGGAAATTATGAAAACAGCCCAAAACGTCCGAAATACACGATACACGATCAAAACACCAAACCAAAGCTCGCAACATGAATAATAACATTAAATGAACTTATGAGAAACTCGAAACAACAGTTTCGGACGAGATTCACAAGAATCGAACTCAAGTACGGAAAAGCCGCTTAAGAACGCGGAACTCAACCAAACGATACCGAAACGAACTCAAATGACAAAAAGTGCAGAATTAATCATTCTCAGAATGACGATACGGTCATGAGCGAGTCATCAAAATGGACTTCCGCCGAAAAAAAATATATTACCAGAAATCGAAATTGTGAATATTACATACTACCCTCCTTAAAAGAAGTTTCGTCCCGAAACTTAAAACAAGTAGGGAGAAGCAATATCCCGCTAGGAAAACTCAACGAGATACACAAAAACTGAAAACTCGCGCCCAACGGCGAAACGCTGCAAGAAACGTAAAGAGACATACGGCGTGAAAACACGCTCCACGACGACCAACACAACACCACTGATAGAGACATAATAAAACCAACAAGTGGCAAGCGTCATCAAACAGATAATACAACCAAGTCGATTATCCGAACAATCACAAAACACAAAGCACCCATTACAAAGAGACACGCACAATCAAGAAAACAGAAGTAAACACACAAACGATCCACAAGGACAACCACAAACAATTCGGACTACGCCGAAATCCTCAAAAACTACACTAGGCATTTATGTGTCCTTTCGGAGCAGAGACGCAACCTCAATTCCCAAATCTCTCAGCTACCGTCTCGCAATGCACGGCTCGGTGACCCACCCGGCCACACTCGAAACAGCTGACTAACGGTGAACGACAATTCTTCGCGGTACGAGATCAGGCAACAACAGTCAGACAACCCTGATCGAACAACAACGATCGAAGAACAACGACCGAACAACAATGATCGAACAACAACAGTCGAACAATGACTCCGAAGTCCCCACTTCAATTCCAGACATTAAAAGAACTGGTAAAAAGTGAAAGATGTTACCTCCGAACAAGGTTCACAAGAATCGAACCGAACTCGAAAAAGTCACAATGATAAACAGATCGATCTGAAACAAGGTCACAACCAGTTCGAACGATGACAACCGAGACATCAAACAAGTTCAAAAAGTATCGACGAACACGTGCAAGTCGATAGAATTTAGAAGGAGAAACTGCAGAAGTCAAAAATAGTACGAGTATTACATCCGACCTCTTATAAAAGAAATGTCGTCCCTGCAACTCACAACGGAAACAAGATAACAACACAAAAAGCAACCGACAGAAAAATCTCCCATGGGCCTCTCAGAGCCGATCCTGATATCTGTGCTGAAGCTCGAACTCCGAAAGTCTCGGTAGCCAATTCGCAAAACTGAATTATGTGTCCCTCAAGTCCGCACTTGAAATGCATTACTGACGAGAAAGACAATTTACACGTGCATGCCCCGGCATATTGTTAGGAATATGCCCTCGAATGCCACTCAGAGGATGAGAGAGTGAGAACACTTGTATTGTAATTATGAATATTATATTTAATAAGGCAATTATTATTTCTATATTATTGTATATCACTGGCATTGTGATTTGGTATATAGAATAATAGTCCTTGCATTTGAGAGTGAACATTATACTCCTTATGGAGATAAGGAGATAGGCACTAGAAGTGTTTAGAGCTCGAATGCTTAACTAGTTCGCAAGTCGATAAAACTTAACAGGACATTAAGTTTTAATAAGACTTGTATAACTAATGCTAGGATGTGTGCACATCTTGATAGCATAGTTATAAGTATATTGGTGGGACCAGTATACTCGAACACGACTCATACTCGATTGATCTACGGTATTCACTCTCGGAGAGTCGATGACGAATCGAAAGGTTGTGATAGTATACGTGGACCTTTGACTTGAGGGTTCAGTAGAAGATGTGCCTGTGACGTTTAGTATGTCATTAGAGTAGTTAGACTCATTGGCTTAATTGCTGAGTCGACCTCGAAGTGCGGACTATACGGGCAGGTAGCAGTCTTTGCTGTACGCCAAGAAAGGATTCTATCTCTTGTTAGTGAGCAGGCGAATGTCCTATACGGTTAATGGCAAATAAGATCATAAGTCTTTGGCCAAAGCATTCTGATATAGTCGTATTAGATACACTATTAATCAGTCGGTCTTGATTTGCATTAACACGTGTATAGAGTTTAGTCAACAGTATGGTTTGACTTTACCGTGACCCGAAGACTTGACCGGGACATCTGATGAAGGGTCTATACGTATATAGTATTCACGACATAATGGTTCTGGAATGATTCGTTCATTCGTTCTCAGTCGGGGTTTACAGTGCGGCTGCTAAATTTGGCTAAGTCTTGCCGCACTCATTAGTTCCTCCCAATGCCGGCTGAGACGAATCTACGGAGTCGCGCAATAGGATCATTGATGGATAAATATGAATTAATAATCTCTCTTATAATATTAGATATTAGATATCTAATTTTGATTTATCGGATAAATCAAATAGCGGTCTTATGAATTGTAAGTAGGTTACTGGGTGATTACTTTAATTCATAAATTGTATTTCTTAGAGAAATATATATTTGTGTTTGATATAATTAATTAATTGGATTAATTAATTAGTCCAAACACATTGGAAATAAAACGGATTCGTTTGACAAACATACGGTACACGAGGAATTCGTTTTGACGAACATCTAGTACACGAGCCGAGTAAATTCGACCCGTCTTCTTGGAAATTTCCCTTAAGGCCGCCCCCTCCCTCTCTTGTCTCTTTTATACTTATTTTATGTCACTAGGTGACATATGTGAGGTGTATTTGATACCCTCAATCATGTGTTAAAGGTAGACTTTCATTTTTTTATAAATAAAAGTCTTTAAAAAAGAGAGAGAACAACTTCTTCTTGCAAGAACTCAAAATCACGAATTTGAGAGAGAGTGTAAGGTTGAAATCTTCATCTTGATCTTAGAGACAAGATATAAGAAGAATACATTGAGAGAGAAAATTCCTACAAGCTTCCCTAGCCGCATTCTTGAAGAAAGGAAGCTTGTCGATTTTTCCATCAAGTTCCGGTGTGTGAAGTAGAGGCATCTTGCTTTAGGTGCTTGGAACGAAGGGCTCTTCATCATCATCATCATCATACGAAGGTTTTTTAGAGACATCATAGGTATGGGACTTTGATTCCTTGATCTTCGTATTTTTCTTTTCGTATATACGTTACTTGATCGATCCTCTTAGGGATTCCGTTTATTCTTCCACTGCGTTTATTTTCTGTTGAATCCCAACAGTGGTTTCGGAGCGAGGTCAAATATATCATATATACGATCATCTTTGCATTTGGAATGTTATTTGATGATGTTTATGATTTAGAATCATAATAGATATAATCGAAGAAATTTAATCGTTCGTAGTAAGTCAAGGTTCGACTATTTTATGTGAATTATAAATCTGAAAAATTTGATTTTTGTTGATTTATAAGATCTTCATGAAATTAGGAAACTTTTTCGTTTTGCAAGCGAGTCGAAAAAATGAGAAAAACGGGGGTTAAACAGGAATCATACCGCAGCAGTGCCCGGCGGCTGCTGAATTTCTTCACTGGCCGGCGAGAGTGACTCGGTAGGCTCTTCAGGCCTCGGCCACTGTCGGACGATGGCGAGAGTGACTCGGTCAGGCGGTTCTCGGGTTTCGGCCCGATTTTGAATCGGGCCGTATTTGGGCACGATCTAGGATTTTCAGGACTCCATTTGTGTTTATATTTCTTTGTAATAATTTCCGAAATTTAAATTGGATTTAATTGGATTTAATAAAATATTTGGAATATCTTTTTATTAAGGAAATTATTAGACGAGAATATTGTTTTGGCGGATTACTTTGAGCGGATTAAAATGACGATTATAAATATTAATTTGATTAATATTGTAGAAATTAAATAGATTAATTTTTATATTAATTGGATTAATATATTAATTGATTATTTAATTTCATTTACCATTACATGTTGTATGGAATGCCTTATGTGATGGTGATATAGCTCGTGGACATAGTTGTTGATTTGTTCGATTCGATATGGTTGTAAAGGCCATTTTGAGCCTATTTATTTTTACTAGAAAATATGTATAATAGGACGTATTGTTCAATAATGTAATTATTCATATGGCTATGACGAAGACCGAAGACGACCGACTAGAAGACGAAGAATCAATACTGTATTTTTTCTTTCTTTATTTGGCTTGGCCCAATACTTAGGAAAAAGTCCATGAGCTATATGTTGGTAGTAACTAGGTTGCTATTTATTGTTTTTCATTTTGAATGATTGACAAACCACAAACCGCGCTTATAAACGGATTAATGTGCAAAATGTAACATATAATCGAGTTAATACTCCCACTTACAAACACTAAGTTATAAAGGTTACGAGGTTTCCTACCCTCCCTCAAACTCATGGAAAATTGAAATCTAAACCGGAATATTATTCTTTCGAGTATGTCGGGGTAATATTTTTGGGGAAAGTTGATAAATTCCTAGAGTGCATTAGATGCCTTTGGTTGTGACAAATCAAACCCCTATAAACCGTATGGGTTGCCGGGTAAGATTCAATTGTCAGACTAATAGGAGTTGACGGTTTAAACTTAGATAGTTCAGCGAGCCATAGAAACCGAATGGGTTGAGGGCAAGTGAACTAGGGGTAAAAGAAGATCGAATCATTCATTAGATGGGTTGGTATTAGACACCACTTTATAAAGAATAATAGAATATAAACCGTATGGGTTGCCCTCTATTAAACTTTGTAAAGAAATCGATCACCACTATGAAGTCACCCAAGACTTCCGGATTTAACATGGGAGTGTGTAAATGCCGATAAAATAGTGGGAGCCGAGTTATGAATAAAGAAAGTCCTTAAATTCTTTACTCGGATCATAATTAAACAATCACTAACGAATCTCAAATTATTCTCTGCAGTTAACAAAACTCTCAATATGACAATGAACCCACTCGCTATACTACTTGAAAAGAACGTCCTGACTGGTCCGAACTATGTGGACTGGCTTCGGAACTTGAGGATTGTCCTAACTATGGAAATGCTGGGATATGTCTTGGAGGCAGACATCCCCGCGGCTCCTGGAAGAACCCGAGCCAATCAGGAAGATGTCGATGCCCATGAGAAATGGGTAAAATACGACATAAGAGTGCGAGGGTACATGTTAGGCTCAATGACCAATGAGCTTCAACGTGCCCATGAAAAGATGACGTCTTCACGAGCCATCTTAGCGCACCTGGCTGAGCTCTATGGAGAGCATAGCCGAACTGCTATATATGAGATATCAAAGTAATTATTCGGCGCCAGGATGAAGGAAGGAGAGAGGGTTGGGGACCATGTCCTCAAGATGATCTCGATGATTGAGAGATTGGAAGCTCTTGATTTTCAGATGCATGCATCTCTCCAAACTGACCTTATCCTGCAGTCACTTCCTGACTCCTTTTCCCAATTTGTCATGAACTTCAAGCAATGAGATTGCATGTAACTTAGTGGGCTAATGAACAAGCCGACAAGCGCCGATCTCGGATGAAGACAAAGGGAAAGGAAGTCGCACTTGTGATTTCTTATAAGACTTGGAAGTCGAGAATAAGAAGAAAAAGAACAAGAAGCGATTAGGTCCGATAGCCAAGATCGACAAAGGAAGGGCAAGGCCCCAATGGTTCAAAATAGCAAAGGGACCAAGAAAACGGATGTATGCCTCAAGCTGCGGTGAGCTAGGCCCTTTGGAAGAGGTATTGTCCAAAGCTTGACCGTAATGCGCCTTGGTGCGGAACTCTGGTTTTAGAAACAAATTGTTACAGCGTATATTCTACTTCTTGGATACTTGATTAAGTGCGAGTTCTCACATTTGTACAATGAATCGGGATCTGGAACGCAGTAGGAAGGCTGGATTCGGGGAGGTGATGGTCACCGTTGGAAGTGGGCATAGTGTCGAGGCTTCGATATCGGATCCCTTATGTTGGATTTAGAATGGTTTTATTCTCACTTTAGATGATGTACTTGTTTTGCCCAAGGGGCACAAGAATATGTATCAATTCTGTCATGGACCGAAAGGGATTTTACTTCTTTATTGGAGATGGGTCTGTCGTATTTATTTCGAAATAAATTGGTTGGTATTGCTACATTATTAAATGGTTTATACCATTTAAATTTAAAGAATAAGACAATGTGAACACTATAACTAGGAAGCGTGGTAGGGATGAAGCAGACCAAGCACTTAAGTGGCATCTTAGACTTGGTCATATCGGTCGGACCAAGGTTCATAAAATGAAGAAAGATGGGCTTACGGGTCCATTGGGATCGAGATCCTATCCAACTTGTGAATCTTGCCTTCAAGGCAAAATGACTAAGTTACCCTTCGCGAGGACTTTTGAAAGATCTGCTGAAAAACTTGGATTGATCCATACCGACGTCTGTGGCCCTTTTGAAGTGGCACGAGACGGCTTTCAGTATTTCATTACATTCACTGATGACCATACCAGGTATGGATTCGTGTACTTAATGAAACATAAGTCTGAAGCTTTTGATAAATTCAAGGAATTTAAAGCCCTAATTGAAAATCAAACAGGTAACCGTGTTAAGACTCTTCGATCGGGCCAGGTGGTGAGTACATGAGTACCGAATTTGATGAGTTCTTAAAAGAACTAGGAATAGTGTCACAATTCACTCCTCTAGCTACTCCACAATTAAATGGTGTATCAGAAAGAAGGAACCGAACCTTGTTGGACATGGTTCGCTCCATGCTTAACTATACTGATCTACCGATTTATCTGTGGGGTTACGCGCTCCTTACTGTTGTGCATATCTTGAACAGATGTCCTTACAAATCCATTCCTAAGACTCCCCATGAGATGTGGAGAGGTAGGAAACCAAGTCTTAATCACATTAGGATTTGGGGATGCCCTGCTTATGTCAAGAAGACTAAAGTAGAGAAATTGGAAACTAGGTCTGTGAAAGGTCGTTTCATAGGATATCCAGGGGATTCCATGGGATATCTATTCTACATGCACGAAGATCATAGGATCATCGTTGCTATACAAGCACACTTCCTGGAAGATCAGTTTATTCGGGAAGGAGGGGCAAGTAGAAATATTTCTTTGGAAGAAATAAAAGAAACACCAAATGAGACACCTATGCAAGATATAAGAACCGAACCTTCAAATACAAATACAACCTCGCAAGTCTAGTAGAATTTCTCAATTACGATAGGTATGGCTATCTGCATCAAGAGGAACCGGGTGTCCATGAGATGACAGAAATTAGTCAAGAGAATGATCCTTCTACATACGACCAAGCGATGGTAGACGTTGACTCCACCAAGTGGCAAGAAGCTATGGAAGCCGAGATAGACTCAATGCATGCTAATCAGTCTGGACTTTAGTAGATCATCCTAAAGGCATAGTGCCTGTGGAAACAAATGGATCTATAAGAGAAAGGCGATGGAGATGGCAAGGTTGATACCTATAAGGCCGGGCTTGTGGCAAGGGTTATTCCCAAAGAGAAGGAATCGATTACTTGAGACCTTCTACTTTGTAGCTATGATTAAGTCTATTCGCATGATGCTTGCTATAGCGGCCCACTTAGATTATGAAATATGGCAAATGGATGTGAAAACGGCATTCCTAAATGGATTCCTCGAGGAGGAGATTTATATGGAACGACTAAGGAATTCATATCTCAAACCAATATTTATAAAGTATGCAAACTTCAGCGTGCCATTTATGGTGAAGCAAGCTTCACGGAGTTGGAATCTTCGTTTTAACGAGGCAGTCAAAGAGTTTGATTTTGTCCAAAGCGAAGAAGAGCCCTGTATTTACAAGAAGGTTAGTGGGAGAAAAATTGCGTTCTTAATACTATATGTAGATGACATTCTACTTATAGGAAGCAGCGTAGGAATGCTCGATTACGTGAAAGCTTGGCTTTCTAAAGAGTTCTCAATGAAAGACTTGGGAGAAGCTACCTATATTCTGGGTATTCGTCTCTACCGGGATAGAGCGAAAAGAATGTTAGGTCTTTCCCAAGCCCTCTACATAGAAAAGATCCTGAAGCGATTTAGGATGGAAGATTCTAAAAGAGGGTTTCTACCTATGCAACATGGTGCAAAACTTTCCTTAGAGATGTGTCCTCAAAGTGAGGAAGATAGAAAGGAAATGAGCAAGGTACCATATGCTTCGGCAGTAGGTAGCCTTATGTATGCAATGATTTGCACTAGACCGAACATTGCCTATGCTGTGAGCGTAGTAAGTCGGTTTCAGTCAAATCCAGGGCAAGAACATTGGACTGCTGTAAAGAACATTCTTAAGTACCTAAGGAGGACTAAAGACCTGGTTCTTACATACGGTGGTGGAGAACTAAGAGTGATGGGTTATACAGACTCATATTTTTCGGGGGACATGGATGCTCAGATGTCCACATCAGGGTATATCTTTACTCTGAATGGTGGGGCAGTTTCTTAGAGAAGTGCCAAGCAAAGTTCGACTCCTATCTCTAGATGTCAAGCCGAATATCAGGCAGCCACGGAGGCTGCTAAAGAAGCTTTTTGGATAAAGAAGTTCACTGAGGAACTTCAAGTGGTTCCTAACGCAGAGAAGCCCGTGACACTGTTTTGTGACAACGACGGAGCTATTGCACAGGCTAAGGAGCCTAGGGCTCACCACAACACCAAACATATTGCGAGAAAATATCATTTTGTTAGAGAAATGGTTCGGGATGGGAATGTTACACTGCAGAGAGTAGACACAGCAAATAACGTTGCTGATCCGCTTACCAAGCCACTATCTCATAAGGTCTTAGAGAGACATCTGGAGAGTATGGGTATTAGATACCATAGTTTGTGACATTGAGTGCAAGTGGGAGATTGTTAGGAATATGCCCTCGAATGCCAATCAGAGGATGAGAGAGTGAGAGCAATTGTATTGTAATTATGAATATTATATTTAATAAAGCAATTATTATTTCTATATTATTGTATATCACTGGCATTGTGATTTGGTATATAGAATAATAGTCCTTGCATTTGAGAGTGAACATTCTACTCCTTATGGAGATAAGGAGATAGGCACTAGAAGTGTTTAGAGCTCGAATGCTTAACTAGTTCACAAGTCGATAAAACTTAACAGGACATTAAGTTTTAATAAGACTTGTATAACTGATGCTAGGATGTGTGCACGTCTTGATAGCATAGTTATAAGTATATTGGTGGGACCAGTATACTCGAACACGACTCATACTCGATTCAGTCACACGGTATTCACTCTCGGAGAGTCGATGACGAATAGAAAGGTTGTGATAGTATACGTGGACCTTTGACTTGAGGGTTCAGTAGAAGATGTGCCTGTGACGTTTAGTATGTCATTAGAGTAGTTAGACTCATTTGCTTAATTGCTGAGTTGACCTCGAAGTGCGGACTATACGGGCAGGTAGCAGTCTTTGCTGTACGCCAAGAAAGGATTCTATCTCCTGTTAGTGAGCAGGCGAATGTCCTATACGGTTAATGGCAAATAAGATCATAAGTCTTTGGCCAAAGCATTCTGATATAGTCGTATTAGATACACTATTAATCAGTCGGTCTTGATTTGCATTAAGACATGTATAGAGTTTAGTCAACATTAGGGTTTGACTTTACCGTGACCCGAAGACTTGACCGGGACATCTGATGAAGGGTCTATACGTATATAGTATTCACGACATAATGGTTCTGGAATGATTCGTTCATTCGTTCTCGATCGGGGTTCTGATGCGGCCCGCTAAGTGGCTAAGTGTTGCCCGCACTCATTGGTTCCTCCCAATGCCGGTGGAGCGAACCTACGAAGTCGCGCAATAGGATCATTGATGGATAAATATGAATTAATAATCTCTCTTATAATATTAGATATTAGATATCTAATTTTGATTTATCGGATAAATCAAATAGCGGTCTTATGAATTGTAAGTAGGTTACTGGGTGATTACTTTAATTCATAAATTATATTTCTTAGAGAAATATATATTTGTGTTTGATATAATTAATTAATTAGATTAATTAATTAGTCAAACACATTGGAAATAAAGCGAATTCGTTTGACAAACATCCGGTATACGAGGGATTCGTTTTGTGAACATCGATTACACGAGCGAGTAAATTCGACCCGTCTTCTTGGAAATTTCCCTTAAGGCCGCCCCCTCCCTCTCTTGTCTCTTTTATACTTATTTTATGTCACTAGGTGACATATGTGAGGTGTATTTGATACCCTCAATCATGTGTTAAAGGTAGACTTTCATTTTTTTATAAATAAAAGTCTTTAAAAAGGAGAGAGAACAACTTCTTCTTGCAAGAACTCAAAATCACGAATTTGAGAGAGAGAGTGTAAGGTTGAAAACTTCATCTTGATCTTAGAGACAAGATATAAGAAGAATACATTGAGAGAGAAAATTCCTACAAGCTTCCCTAGCCGCATTCTTGAAGAAAGGAAGCTTGTCGATTTTTCCATCAAGTTCCGGCGTGTGAAGTAGAGGCATCTTGCTTTAGGTGCTTGGAACGAAGGGCTCTTCATCATCATCATCATCATCATACGAAGGTTTTTCAGAGACATCATAGGTATGGGACTTTGATTCCTTGATCTTCGTATTTTTCTTTTCGTATATACGTTACTTGATCGATCCTCTTAGGGATTCTGTTTATTCTTCCGCTGCGTTTATTTTCTGTGGAATCCCAACACATATCACGGTTGAAACACCTCGGCTCGGCATACCGAAAATACAAATGCTAGATACAATGGGGCATAACGTCGCAAAACAACATAGAGGAGATGCCAACACAGCACAACAACGAATCATAACACATATCATATACAACGATTACCATCATAAGGTAATACACACACAAACATTACAGCAACGACGGTATCGTTAAATGCGACCTCAACGGCGACGATAACGGCCACATAATTACAAACATCATGAAACAATCACACATGTACACAAACGTACAAACCCAAGCTTCAACAGCTCACACTCGTGCGACAACATGCAAATCACCACGAGGCGACAAATAGTAAATACGAGTTCACACCTCTCACAGAGGGCTAGTACTACAAATACGTGGCAACGCCTCAACGTTCATGCCACCAATTCGATCATATTCGGAAGTTAACATCATAACGACAAAGCAAACATCATACATACATTCTCAAACTGCAAACGGGAATTGATAGGTTTTAAAAAAAATGAAAACCACCTTTTGAAAATAATTTTGGAAACACCGATTGATCTTGAGTATCACCTTTCAAAAAGTACAAACGTGAAATATCGTTATCAGGACTTTGGAAAACCATTTCGCATTCGATAAAAATGCGGACACTTTCTTTTCGTGAAAAATTTTCGGAAATATTCGACCCTCGGGCCTAAGCAAAAGTGTTTCTAAATCATTGAAAATATCTCAAAACATTTTGGTCCTTGAGGTAGAAGAATTTTGAAACATATTGTGGCACCTTGGAAGTACCACGAGAAAACAATTCATTTTAAAAGTACGTCTCGAAATTTATTTTCTAAGATACTCAAGGTTTTCAAAAATAATTCAATGGGCTAGAATGCCCAAAAATGCTCATGTAACAATATTCGTTTAAACACATTATAATATACGCATCGAATCGTACAAAATCAAGACAATACATGTCTTTTACCGGAAAACAGACAATCACATCGCACTTCAAACTTGCTTAGGACCGGGGCTAAACCAGTGGTCCATCTGAAGCCCCTACGGACTGAGTAAATCGCACCCATATACATTTCCATACCATATTGAGCACAAGGTTTCACGAAAACACTTGCAAACAAACAAATCAGTTTGAGATATAGACGCAGCGGACGAAACCAACAGTCAAGAATACATAACCAGCGACACCATTCCTCATATAAACAAAATATGAGAGTCAAATAACCACATATCACGAAATAAAAATCCATAGGAGGATTCCGTCACTTAACACATAATCATACCAGTAATTCGCATCAGACGAGGCACAATCACAACGAAGGGAGACTTACATCCACAGGTCGCACGAAGATGATGATCACCCCACGATACTAATCACGACCAACAAACTCAGACGACGCGTCGCGACACGACTTAGTCAGACAAAATCTGACGAGACAAAACTCAACAGACACCACTAAACCCGACAGCCTAGGTTTCCACAACCTAATCTCTGATACCATTTATGTAACACCCCCAATCCGCTCAGGGATATTACACGCCGTAGAACCTTTCCTCAAGGATCTACCAGGCTGGTAATGTAACACCCCCAAGTTATTCAGGGTATATTACAGCGCCGTGAGCCCCGCCGTGGGACCCACAAGGCTAAAAATACGCGGAACTATAAACTTGACCGATAAGGTCTACATACAATAGAAAGAAAGACGATACAAATGGTATTCAAAACCATAACCAATGAAAACATATACATCACTGTGCAAATCAATACCTCGGCAACACAGCCGAACAACAAGGAAAGCAATACAATACTCGAGTATTTAAAAATCCATTCGATTACAACAACACCGAATGGAGGAATCGAAGAAAATAACAGGAGACAAAACACGATTATCACACTTGCCCATCATCTTCATGCTGACCCGATACCCGTCTGTCCGCTCTCCTGGAACCTGAAATACATGAAACGTATTTCCCCCATAAAGGGGTTAGCCGTCGAATAGCTAGTGCAAGTATAACAATATGAAACATGATACTCCTCGACAATAAAGTAAATGTAATCCGTCAATTCATCAATATCCGTCAATTCATCAATTTAAGACTAGTATTCCGGAATAACTAAATCTCATAAGACGTATGTGAATGCCGTAGAATCGGTTCGTTCACCTCATACGCCGTTACGTATGTGAATGCCGTCAAAACGGTTCGTTCACCTCATACGCCGATACATGTAGGAATGCCGTCAAAACGGTTCGTTCATTACATGCCAATCAATATATCTATGAATGCCGTAAAAAAGGTTCGTTCATGATATGCCATCAATATTTCTTACTTTCAAAGTCGAGAACGTACAATCATAAATGTATACTTGCCTTAATAAACGCGTTAAAAATCCCGAAGAACACGGTTCGACCGGGAAGCTTGAACCACGAAGAAGACAACGAGCGGAAGGGTTTCGACTTGAGTTCTTCACAAGGATTCCGTCCCTAAGTCATATCAATGATAAATCAACAATCGTACGATGAATAATAATCGTACAACGCACAAACCCCCCCTCCTAGACCTTTTGTCGGACACCTTGAAGGCGTCGACTAATAACTCAACCAAAACGACGAATCAATACACTCCAACCAAGGAATAACGATGGGAATGATAGAATACACCTAAATCATCATCAATCCATCACTAATCTAAATTTCTACGGATTAAAAGGATGAAGTCAAACAAAATCCCCAATTTCCAACACAAAATTCAAAGTGTTCTTGAATAATCTTTCAATAATCCGATGAATACTCCAACAAGACCATAATCATGCGTATATAACTTCATACCCCATGATTTTAACATCCAAAACATCATTACCCAATACAAAATCGAAATCCAAGATGTTGAAGAAATTACCTCTTGAAGATCCAAGCACTATGATTCGAAGAGCACGCGATAGAACGATGATCCGGGCTTAAAAATCGAGAATAAATGAAGAGAAATCACTCACTCAAGTGATAGGTGGAGAAACATCTTCCTCTCAAATCTCCTCTCTCGCCCAAGTGAAGAAATGGGAAAAGTATAGGTTGAATCGCACAAAAAACGCAGATATAGGGGTAATCTGTCATGTGTGCCGCGGCTCAGTATATGTGTGCCGCGGCACAGGCCCAAAATTCGCTCCCAGGGCTCGGCGGTGTGCCGCGGCTCAGCCCAGGTGTGCCGCGGCACCGGGTACAGGCAGTTTTGGACGAATCTGGAAAATGAGAGTGACTTAGCTATTTCGACCATAACTCCCTCGTCTGGACTCCGATTGACTCACCGTTTGAACCATTGGAAAGCTAACTCGATGCTTTATAATATTGCAACTATACAGAATTTTTGGAGTTTCCAAGAATTTACGGTGATTTAACAAAGTCGAACTCATACGTGGGAAAGTCGCTAAAGAACACGGAATTCAACAGAACGATACCGAAACGAACTCGGATGACAAAAAGTGTAGAATTAATCATTCTCGGGATGACGAAACGGTCCCAAGCAAGTTGTCAAAAACGGACTTCCGCCAAAAATAGAAAATTTCCGGGAAACAAAATTACGGGTATTACAGGTAACAACATCGAAAACAACTCAACAATGCCTTCAAGGCTAAAATGACTCAGTAGACCGATTTGGTCTTTCAATAAATACATATAACTAGATACATACCCACGTAGGGGTCGAATACAAAATGCTCCCGTACAACGGGGAAAAACATACTGCAGCGGAAAAGAAATACAACTAAACTAATATGACATCAAACGGGTCTTCGGTGATTAGTATCATTCATCTTTCATCATCCTTCATGTCGACCCTGTGCTATGCTCCAAAACCTGAATGCAATACAGACATCCACCCCCCGAATACTCGGGGGTTAGCAAAACTCCACTGTTTCGCTAGTGCAAATACAAAGTGCAAAATACGAGTCATACAATCCACATTCCATGAACAACAATAACCAGGAATCCTCAAAGATTTAAACATAACGAAAATACTTCCTGAGGCAAGAGTTTGGGTAAAACATTCCAAAACCGAAAGATCACAGATCAAGAGAAATAATTTACAAAACGGTTTAATAAACCATCGGGAGTTTAAGTAGAAAACAATTTAGGATTATCGAATCCTTCTCTTACCAAAATCAACACGGGTCACAGCCCAAAGGTTTTGTTTTCACAAATAGAAAACCGACAACAATTCACAGGGCCAAAACCCAAGTCCCGTGTCCTCGACGGACATAATATCAACACGGCATAATCACACACAAGCATCGCCTAGGACCGGGACGAAGCCAAGAATCCCACTCGAGGCCTCTAAGGACCCTCCCGAGCTGGCTATATCATAAAACAAATCACGCACATGCATCGCCTAGGACCGGGACGAAGCCACAAATTCCACTCGAGGCCTCTAAGGACCCTCCTGAGCTGGCTATATCATAAAACAAATCACACACATGCATCGCCTAGGACCAGGACAAAGCCACAAATCCCACTCGAGGCCTCTAAGGACCCTCCCGAGCTGGCTATATCATAAAACAAATCACGCACATGCATCACCTAGGACCAGGACGAAGCCACAAATCCCACTTGAGGTCTCTAAGGACCCTCTTGAGCTGGATAGCTAAACAAATCACAACATCTCATGGTTGAATCAATCACTTGTTGTATCCTGGCCACATTATCACATGTCATGTGCCACCGTAGATTATCTTTGGCGCTCACGGTTGGATCAATCACTAGTTTCATCCTGACCACATGATCGCATGCTGATAAGTGTCATTTTTGTACACTTATCCAAAGTTTGTATCGATAAAATTCACCCATAATTGAGCTAGTCTACTCGTTTTTTGCTTTTAATTAATTAGTTTTAATAATTTTATTTTTATCGGATGATGATCGGATTAAATAACTGATTTACTCAAGAAATAACATGTTTATTAAATATTCTCTTTGTTGAATTTTGATATATTCATGTTGTAGGGCTTTTCGAGACTAATTCGGCAGTTTTTCCGGATTCAAAATGAGAGTTATATATCAAAAGTTATCATCCGAAGAAGATTTGGGGGCAAAAACACAAAGTCTGAGAAATTCTGGGCTAAAAACGTAACTATCAAAGCATCCAGTGAGCAGATTTACGAAGCCAACTTACAGCCGTAACATTCAGGAGTTACGGTCGTAAGTCATCCTTGTTACGGCCATAACTCCTGAATGTTACGGCCGTAACTCTTGACAGATTGTTATGATTTGTCTAATTTTTTATACTTTTTGTGTATTATTGAGGGGATGGCTGGCATTGATCCGATCTAATGTAATAATGCTGGAGTTTTGAAGCTATTAGATGACTTTAGGTGTATAAATAGACCCCTTAGATCCTTCATCATTCATCATTCATCTTATAATTTTTCATTCTTTGTAAACTTTTCTTTTTGTGTAGAACACACTTGTGTTCTTGAGTGATCTTTGTAAGTGTGGTATAACATATGTTGTTCAGAGAGCTTATTGCTTCTATCTCTTTTATCTACTAAGGGAGTTAGGATCAATTCTTTCTCTTGATTCAACTAATAATGACCACCATAGCTTGTAATATGTGTAATAAACCCTTCATGGGCTAAGTAACCTTTAGTTGGGATTATAAACAAGGTTAATCATGTTATTTATGTTTGTATAAAGATCTATTGTGAATTACTTATTATTGTGTGTGATTTTCATTGTTTTAACAATCTTTATTTATTTGGCCAATAAATGACGATATTTATGGTCTTCATATGTTTCGAAAGAAAATATGTTTGATTAGATCAAATGATCTTCACTCTAAGTTGTTCTAGGGGATAGAAATATACCTCTAGTCCTTAGATGATTCTTTGAGTTATTTTCATAAATCCTAATGCTATGTATTGAAGCCAATCAACATAGAAATATAGTGGATTGATTCAATATGTAAGGGGCGTTTTATAGTTCGAAAGAGAAACCGTCTTTTTAAGGAAAATCGAATCTACACAACATAACAAGTAAATTCATTTTATGATCTCCTATACATCTTTTATAATTAATGACGAACTAAGTTTGTAATCCCAACTATTTTATTTTATCGTTAATCAATCTATTATTATTGCTATCTTGTTATTACCTTATAATAATTAAACTAATATTGCATTTTCTTTGCAACTATTGAATCAAACTTTTTAATTGTGTGTTTCACTTATCTTAGTATCTATAAAAATAGACTAATAGTGTATAATTCAAATTATAACAAAACTTCTTTGTGGGATCGATAAACCGGACTCAAAAAGTCCACTTTACTACTTGATACGATATCGTGCACTTGCGATAGTTACACTAAAAGCGTGTCAAGTTTTTGGCGCCGTTGACGGGGAAGTATAAGTTATATTTGAAATCTTACATTGTAAACTATTTTTATAGGTACAACTTTCTCGACATTGTAACTTAGTACTCAATTGTGTTTGTCCGGTCAAGTGGCGGATAACGGTACTCCGTGACTATTAAAGTCGGATTTTTCAGTTTCCCACAACAACTGATATTTGTAGATATTTTCTTCAATTATTTTCATTGTCTTTTTTATTTATTTATTTTTTTTTATCATGGAAGAAACGTTGTATAAAATTGAAAAAAGATTCCCCTTTCTAAGCAAAAATGCAATTTTAAAAATTTACAAGGCAAGGCTTGAAAGGATGAGGTTGCTTATGAATAAAAGCATACCTTTTGACATAAGATTCATAATTGAAGCCAAAGTAAGAATAGAGGGTGAATTCACAGAAACACCGACTAGATTTTTACCAGGGCTAGGAAAAAGTTCATATGCGAAGAAACGACGAGCAAAGATGATAGCCGTTTGTTATAAATGTGCTAGATGGAACTGTAATTTAAAATGTCGATCTTTAGGAATTCCATCTACAAACAGAGAAGATAAAATTCAGTTCATTAAGGATGGTCTGAATAAAGAGAATTTAGATAATATTGAAATTTCTCTTGATACGCATCCTAGTAGACTCGTACATTACGGAATTCGATGTTTGTGGAATAAATTCAAACCAGAATATGAACAACGTCTTGGGAATCTGACGTTAAAAGACCCTATTTGCCAATTTGTAAGAAAATTGGATGGGAAGCTTCTCCCCGACTCATAGAAGTCGTTTAGGCCGTTTCTGAACGTAAAATTAGAGGAAGATGTGAGCCACAATTACAACTACTGTACATACGCGTACGTATCTTTTATTTTTGTCGTGTGGTGAGATTTTCTGAATAAAAAAAATGTGATACGCGATAAATGCTTTCATTATTCTATTAAGTAGTTGAAGCGCAATCAACACAATCACAATCTTGTTAAACAATTTTTACCTTCTTTTTCTTCTATAAATAAACATTGTGCTTGTTTCTTTCATTCACCCCTCAAACTTGCACTTTTCTCTGTTTCTCTCTAAATAATTTCTTTTCAAAAATGGAGTCATCATCTTCCACAAAAAAATTTAACACAGTCTGCGTGGAGCTAGTTCTGGAAAAGAGGCATGCTTTACTGAAGCAGCCCACAACTTGGGTCGTACCTTAGGAGAAAAATGCATTCATGTAGTTTACGGAGGAGGAAGTCTAGGATTAATGGGACGAGTCACATCGCCTATATGGAAGGAGTAAGAGTGTTGGGAATAATCCCAAAACCTCTGGCTGAAAGTAAAATCACCGGGTCAACTATTGGAGATGAGTTTAGATCTGTAAATATGCAATATCACATAACTCACATGATAAATAATTCTGGTGCCTTTATCACCCTTCCTGGTGGTTTTGGCACCCTTGAGGAACTTTTTCATGTGGTTACTAGAGCCCAGCTAAATGTTCATCAAAAACCAATAGGTGTGCTTAATGTCAATGGTTTCTTTGATGGTTTACTGTCTTTCATCGACTACTCTGCTGAAAAGGGTTTTATTTCCGAGCGTGCTAAACGAATCATAGTCGTTGCAACAACACCGTAAGAACTAATCAAAAACTCAATGAATTTGTTCCTCAACCGGATCCACTCTAGCTAAAATTGTGCAGGTAGAAGATTTTACCGTGAGAAAACGAAAAGTGGATTCATTCCTCTCCCTTTGATAACCCATGTCGGACCTCTTGTATTTTTACTTTCTGTCGTGTGTAATAATCGTGCTAAATGATGGCAGCTTAAGGAGTTTCTTCTTGATCTCTTGACGCGCATCTATTCGCGATTTATGTATTGTTATTTTATTGATGTAATTTTTATTGCGTGTTTTGCTTTTATAAAAACTTTGATGGCAGCGTAAGGCGACTCTTCGGACTTTCTTGATGCGCATCTTAAAAATTATGTTATACTTACGAGTATATTTTATTTTCTTTTGTTGTGTGCCTCGTATATTTATTCTCTTGCAGATTCTAAAAGGCGTTAGCTCAGACATCAACTTTCTTAACAGGGAGTATTCTGCTTTTCTGCATTGATTTTTATTTTTTATTTTTAAACTGAGGACAGTTTTATTTTCAAGTTTGGGGGTGGTTTGTTTAATTATTTTGGTGTGTTTTGATTGATTTGATTATTTGCCTTAATTTTTATATATATATATATATATATATATATAGTATTTGATTTTTGAGATTTCTAGATCTGGCCATAACACCAATAAAATAGTTATATACAAGTTTCTAAAAATCGTTTTAACCGGTTAAAAAATTGTATATTCCAAAATTTTTGAGCCTTAATCTCTCTTTCCAAGCCTTGTAATTATCATATAAAATCGAGTCATTTGTTACCTTGAGAAAAGAAGAATCAATTGGTTGATGAAAAATAAAATTTACTTAACTTGTGGAGTTTTTGATTTTTCATGTTTAACTAAAAAATGATTTTCTGCAAAAATTCTATTCCCTAAAATCAAAAAAAAAATGAGTCATTGGTGAAAAGAGCTACACGTTAGCAAATAACGGTGTGAAAGCTATCACCTAAAAAAAATGACGAAAAGGAGAAGTGTTGAGCAGGAACAGCTGCCTAATTTTGGGGGTCTTAAATTTTGCGAAAAATAAAGGACTAACCATTGTTGGTGCGTAGCTGCCGTCTCAGAAAAATTGGTGAAAAGAGCTACACGTTAGCAAATAACGGTGTGAAAGCTATCACTTTTTTGCGAAAAAAAAATGAGATAGAAATTGTGTTAGTGAAAAGAGCTACACGTTAGCAAATAACGGTGTAAAAGCTATCACTAAAAGGGATGTAGTTTATGAGCAGATTTGAATTAATTAGCGGTTGAATTTCAATACACTCAATTTCGTGAATGATCACAATATTTGATGACGCCAATGAAATTCTTCTTCATATTGAGTCGAAAAATAAACGAGTGATCGAGAGCAACCATTAAAGGGAGTCGTGTGTATCACGAGTGGGGAAGAAATAATCAACCTTTTGGGGGGAAACCTTACATTTTGCAATTACAATACTAAAACCGTGTTTTAACTTCAAAATCATTTGTAGATTTATTTTGAATCTTGATTCATTTATATCTACTGTATAAGCTGGTTGTTGTGTATTAATGGTGGCATTTTGATCTCCTTTTCTCTTTTTATATTTTAATTTATGTGTGTATTAATTTTATTTTTTTTGTTTTATTTTTATTTTTATTTTTGGAGCATGAATAATAAAGAGTCTTGCTCGGGACTAGCAAGAATTCAAGTTTGGGGGTGTGATAAATGTCATTTTTGTACACTTATCCATGGTTTGTATCGATAAAATTCACCCATAATTGAGCTAGTCTACTCGTTTTTTGCTTTTAATTAATTAGTTTTAATAATTTTATTATTATCGAATGATGATCGGATTAAATAACTGATTTACTCAAGAAATAACATGTTTATTAAATATTCTCTTTGTTGAATTTTGATATATTCATGTTGTAGGGCTTTCCGAGACGAATTCGGCAGTTTTTCCAGATTCAAAATCAGAGTTATATATCAAAAGTTATCATCCAAAGAAGATTTGGGGGCAAAAATACAAAGTCTGAGAAATTCTGGGCTGAAAACGTAACTATCAAAGCATACGGAGCAGATTATTTAAGTTGACTTACGGCCGTAACATTCGGAGTTACGGCCATAAGTTATCTTGTTACTAGTAACTCCTGAATGTTACGGCCGTAACTCTTGACAGATTGTTAAGATTTATCTAATTTTTTATACTTTTTGTGTATTATTGAGGGGATGACTGGCATTGATCCGATCTAATATAATAATGCTGGAGTTTTGGAGCAATTAGATGACTTTAGGTGTATAAATAGACCCCTTAGATCCTTCATCATTCATCATTCATCTTATAATTTTTCATTCTTTGTAAACTTTTCTTTTTGTGTAGAACACACTTGTGTTCTTGAGTGATCTTTGTAAGTGTGGTACAACATATGTTGTTCAGAGAGTTTATTGCTTATCAACATAAGGGAGTTAGGATCAATTCTTTCTCTTGATTCAACTAATAATGACCACCAAAGCTTGTAATATGTGTAATAAACCCTTCATGGGCTAAGTAACCTTTAGTTGGGATTATAAACAAGGTTAGTCATGTTATTTATGTTTGTATAAAGATCTATTGTGAATTACTTATTATTGTGTGTGATTTTCATTGTTTTAACAATCTTTATTTATTTGGCCAATAAATGACGATATTTATGGTCTTCATATGTTTCGAAAGAAAATATGTTTGATTAGATCAAATGATCTTCACTCTAAGTTGTTCTAGGGGATAGAAATATACCTCTAGTCCTTAGATGATTCTTTGAGTTATTTTCATAAATCCTAATGCTATGTATTGAAGCCAATCAACATAGAAATATAGTGGATTGATTCAATATGTAAGGGGCGTTTTATAGTTCGAAAGAGAAACCGTCTTTTTAAGGAAAATCGAATCTACACAACATAATAAGTAAATTCATTTTATGATCTCCTATACATCTTTTATAACTAATGACGAACTAAGTTTGTAATCCCAACTATTTCATTTTATCGTTAATCAATCTATTATTATTGCTATCTTGTTATTACCTTATAATAATTAAACTAATATTGCATTTTCTTTGCAACTATTGAATCAAACTTTTTAATTGTGTGTTTCACTTATCTTAGTATCTATAAAAATAGACTAATAGTGTATAATTCAAATTATAACAAAACTTCCTTGTGGGATCGATAAACCGGACTCAAAAAGTCCACTTTACTACTTGATACGATATCGTGCACTTGCGATAGTTACACTAAAAGCGTGTCACATGCCATGTGTCACCGTAGTTTTTCTTAGGCTCTCACGGTTGGATCAATCGTTTGTTGCATCCTGGCCACATGATCACATGCCATGTGCCACCGTAGGCCCCGCCCACATTCACACAATTCACACACATAGCACCAAGCAACAAAGATATCCAAACAATTCACCCAGAGGCATCAAACACTAAGCAAAACACCACGTCAAACCACAATGCACAGAAATGAAGCCATATACGTACACACGTATTACCAAGCATAACATCAACACCAAACATATCCAAAGGATTCACGTAGTCGCTTACAACCCACACAATTTACAAAGCACGCGCGTTTTGAAAGTAAGCCTTTAACGAGGCTAAACCGAATCTTTTGAAAGTTCAAATCAAATGATCAAACAAACACATAGAGACGATAACTAATTATCATATCCACAAAACAAGAATTGTATGGACAAGGTACTTGCCTCGAAACCACAATCGCAATAAGACGACGGATGAAATACGGTCGAGCGGCCCCGAACTCCCGAACACTATCAAGAATGCGATAACACCGCAATTACTACGTGAATAACACCACACGAATCATCAATCACCAAAGAGATTCAACATCGGAATCCTCGAACATCTATAAACCTCCAGAAGCAACAATAACACATGGTTACGACGAGAATCAAGGCCAAAACAACGAAAATCCCAACAAACTATCGAAGGGAACTCATTCGAACATTTAATCGAACATTAAATGTTCAAGACCCTCCAAGAACAAAGAAATCGCCCTTCGAGTCGAACTAATCAAAGATATGAGTATCCAATCCGTAGAACATGTTCAAAACAACGTTTATACAACAATTAATTGATCAAAAACGGATTGGAATTGAAATCAAAAGGAAAATCCCCAAAATCTTCAAAAACAAGGGTTCAAGCCAAAATACCTTAATTCGGACGAAGAACACGGATTGGATGATGATATAATCAACAAGAATCTTCCAAAATATCTTGGAAGTGATTAGAATCGGGCAAGAACTCGATTTCCTGAACCCCCGTCGCCAGCCGTCACAAGAAATGAGAAAAAATGAGAAAAAACGAAGTCTGGCCGAGCCAGGCCTATATATGGCCGACAGGGTTACGGTCTTAACCGGCAGGGCCTTACGGCCGTAACCGGCATTCGTCAAAATCCGCCCAGCGTCTGCCGATCGCTTACGGCCGTAACCGACAGGGCCTTACGGCCGTACCCGGCAGGTCCTTACGGCCGTAACCGGCATTCGTCCAGCCATGTCTGCCGAGCACGTACGGCCGTAACTCGGCCAGGCCAGGCCCTGCTCCGGCCGTGACTCGGTCGTGGCCACTCCGACGGCCCGGACAACCCCGAAACCCGAACCTGAATATAAACCGAAGATACGGTTACAAAGTACTCGCAAAGACGAATCTAAGAGCTAAGAGAACACACGATTCCGACCACCCGAAGTGTCGGAATTCGACAACGGAAGTAATTGCCCCAAACTTTGGGAAATTACGAAAACGGCCCAAAACGTCTGAAATACACGATACACGATCAAAACACCAAACCAAAGCTCGCAACATGAATAATAACATTAAATGAACTTACGAGAAACTCAAAACAACAGTTTCGGATGAGATTCGCAAGAATCGAACTCAAGTGCGGAAAAGCCGCTTAAGAACGCGGAACTCAACAAAACGACACCGAAACGAACTCAAATGACAAAAAGTGCAGAATTAATCATTCTCAGAATGACGATACGGTCATGAGCGAGTCGTCAAAACGGACTTCCGCCGAAAAAAAAGATATTACCAGAAATCGAAATTGCGGATATTACATTAATAATCAAAGTTGTGCATTGACAAATGTAAAAGTTCAGGTGTTGCAGTTATAAGAGAACGGAGGTAGTATATTTTATAAAAATATTTTTTGATAATTTATGTCATTAACTTTTGAGAGATATATTAATATCAAAACTCAACCTGAAAAATAAAAAATCAATTAATATGAAACGGAAATAGTAATATTTAAACCTTGAAAGTCCTAGCAAAGTTTAAATAGGGCGGGTGGGCTTTATTAGGAGGTGAGTCTTAAAGGCGTGTATTTTTTCAAAAAAAATGTCGTGTTAGTTCTTTGAACACTGAAGAAGTGTTCGATAATGGCTTAATGGGCTAAATAATATGTATAACTTCTTCAGTTAGTCATGTTTTACTGTTTATTTCTGATTTATTCATCAACCTGATGGTTTAATCAATTAGTTAAAAAAAAAAGTCATATGATTAAGTCATTTATTTTAACTTAATCAATTAGCTTTAAAACAAATCATGGTTAACTATAAATATATGAGGTGTCAATTATATTGACTAATTTATTAGTTTACATATTCTTGTTTTTTTTTTTTTTTTTTTTTTTTTTTACAGAGTATCAGCCCCGAGTTATGACCAAAAATGGGTCATAATTCGGGTCCAAACATCGGATAGATACACGGCCCGCTAAGAAACTACAAAGTGCACCACAAATCGTGGGCTAATGTGCGGACCCATATACCAAATAACTCAGCACCGAATTATGACCAAAGATGGGCCATAATCCGGGACATAAAAACTAAAGTGCCTACGGCCCGCTAGATCAGTACAAGGTGCACCACTAAAACCGTGGGCTAGTGTGTGGACCCATAGGCAGCCAATCAATCGATTAAAGTAAATCCTATCTAAATCTGAAGCACGGATAACCAAGCTGATCCATCCGTATAAGGGAGAGGAGGTACGGAGGAGCATTATCGTAAGTATAAGTCCGAATGCCGAGGGACGACACGCCGAGCTCAGAAAGATAATCGGCCGGCCTGTTGCCCTCCCGGAAAATATGAGTGACTCTGAACTGAATATCTCTGAGAATGTGTCGGATACGCAAAAGAGTGTGACGAACCTGCCAAGAGCCCCGATGGCCAGATGATAGCAGGGACACAACCGCAGCAGCATCAAGCTCAATCCAAATATGTCTCGATCTCTGGGAGGCAAGAATCAATCCGATAGCCAACACCTGGACCTCAGCATCAAAACTCGAAGAGGCCTGAAAAGAGGAGTGGAAAGCAAGAAGGAGCTCTCCGTGATGATCTCTAATCAGACCTCCCCCACCCGCAATCTGTGTGTCTCGATCGAACGAACCATCCGTGTTCAGCTTGATCCAAGGGGACTCGGGACGAAGCCAAACCACTGGGACGGGGCGACAAGTCTGAGCGGGGGAAGATGTAGCTCGCTGGAAGAGATCAGGAGGCGAGCAGCCCGCCCAGAACTCAGAGCAAATAAGCCCCGCAGCAGCTAATAAAGCAACATGGCGTTCCACCTGCACTTTTACATGAGAGGAAACTAATGTAACCGCCCTATGCTTTGCACTATTCCTTTCTGTCCGGATGAACCATAGGATCGGACAAGGAATAATGAAAGTCGCGTGCCTAAAGTGTGTGCCGTGTGCGAAGAAACTCGGGAGCTCAAAAATATTCCGAGAATGGGGTAGGGATAAATGAGTCCAAGCGCCAAAATACTCCCACACGTCACGGGCCACATCACTCTCCGAGAAAAGGTGTGCAATGGTCTCGTATGGTAGGTGCAGGTAAGGGTATGCGGCAAGACAAACATCTAGAAGCCAATGAAACGCCCCTCTTCTGTAGGATGTCATCAGTCGGGATCCGACGCATGAGAAGTCGCCAAATAAACACCGAAATGGTCGGTGTGAGTAAGGTTGTCCAAATGGCCCCGTAAATAAGATTAGCGACCCCTCACCCCGATGTGAGACCAAGCCGACGATAATGAGAACGCACCCGAAGAGGTAAGAGTCCAAAGACATACTATCCGAATCCTCCTCGGCGATGGGAATCGCGGAGATCTCCTGGATGAACTGAGGGGTAAATCCTAGCTCCTCACCAACAATAGACTCCAACCTACCCATGTCCCAAGACCCATCAACCCATAACTCATTAATTCTAAGATGGGGTCTACCAGAAACCTGACAATAAGAAGATATCGGCCTATCCCCAATCCAAGTATCGTCCCAAAAGCTGACCTCCCCACAGCCACGACCAAGAGTCCAGCGAATGAACTCCTGGGCCTCAATACCCACGCGTAGGAGACGGCGCCAAAGGTGGCTGGCACGAGCTTTAAGAGCAGTACGCATAGGCGTATAAAGGCCAGTAGAGCAGTTTCTGCGGAGCATAAATTGCGCCCACAGAGACGTGCCCGTGCGGAGGCGCCACCAGAGCTTATAACTAAAAGCTCTCGCCATATCCGATAGGCTCCGAATCCCGAGGCCTCCCTCAGAGACCGGACGACAAATCTGCCGCCAACTGACCCAATGCGTCTTCCTCTTAGACCAACAAAGACCCGAAATATCTCGCAATGATCTGCTCGAGTTCTGGATAATGTACGTGGGGATCCAAAACCTGAAGCAGGTGAAGAGGAATCGTGCAGAGAGTGCTCTTAATAAGAGCCAAACGGCCCCCAAAAGCAAGGTGGCGATGGGACCAACCAGAGATCCTATCCAACATCCGTTGCTTCACCCCAGCAAAGAGCTCACGTCTCTTAAAGCCTTTGTAAAGGGGCACACCTAGATAGGTGATGGGGAGATCGCCCTGGCGAAAACCAGTAAGATCGTAAACTCTCTGATGCCAACGAGGCGCATGCTTGGGAGCGAGAATAAAAGTGCTCTTCTGGATACTAATCATCTGGCCCGAAGCCATAGAGTAGTGATCCAGGAGACGCATAAGATCAACAAGACCATCATCCACAGCCCGTGTGAATATAATGATGTCATCGGCGTAGGATAAGTGCGAGACGGGGAAAGGCCGTCCAGCCGTCCTATACCTCATCAAAGGATGATCTCGAATGAAACGATCCAAGCAGCGCGATAAATAATCAGCGGCAAGCACGAAGAGCGGCGGAGAAATAGGGTCGCCCTGACGCAAACCCCGGCTAGAGGCAAAATAGCCGGCCGGACTGCGGTTCACCAAAATGGAGAACGTGCAACTCTCGACGCAATGACGGATGAGCAAAATCCATCTAGCCGGAAAACCCATCCTCACCAGAACCTCACGTAAAAAATGCCAGTGAACCCTATCATACGCCTTAGCCATATCAAGCTTTAGCGCAAGGTTCGGGACACCCTGATTGTCCGCGACGTGGAGGTCGTGAATAAGTTCTTGGGCCAAAAGAATATTATCAGTGATAACCCGCCCGTGAACAAATCCACTTTGGTTCGGAGAGATAATAAGAGGGAGTAGAGGAGCAAGCCGAGCGTTAAGGATTTTCGTGATAATCTTATTGGTCACATTACACAGACTAATAGGACGGTAATCTGACCAACCGCTCGGAATAGGCTTCTTCGGGATCAAGACGACCGTAGTCGCCGTGAAAGCCGGAGGCATAGGATGACCCTCAAAAAACTCGAGCACAGCCCCCTCCACGTCGGGAGATACAATCTCCCAACAATGCTGAAAAAACAAAGAAGAGAACCCGTCAGGCCCAGAAGTGCTGTGAGGGTCAATATCAAAAACCGCAGCACGAATCTCAAGGGGAGAGGGTGGGGCACACAAACTATCAGAATCAAAAGAAGAGGGGATAGAGGGAAAACAAGTGTCATCCGGGGGGACGAGAACATCACCATCGGATGTAAGCAGAGTCCTAAAAAAATTCACAGCGGATGATCTGATGTCCGACTCTACAGCGATCGTCGTACCACCATCCTCAATGCTGTGAATATGTGACTGACAACGTTTCTGCTTCGCAAAACCCTGAAAATATCGGGTGTTGCGCTCGCCCTCAGAAACCCAACGAACTGCGGCCTTTTGTTTCCAGAAATCTTCCTCCATAGAGAGACGAAGATGGTACTCAGCACGAAAACGGTGCATAGCAGTTCTATTCTCCGGAGTAGGATCCGAATCATATCGCCGCTCGGCCTCGTCAGCAGCCCTTAAGGCCTCATCCAACTTCGAATGAAGATTACCAAAAACAGACTAGTTTACATATTCTTGTTTTCCACATGTAATGTCCGGTCAACAAACTTTCATACAGTTGACTTTTTATTCAGTTATAATTATTTATATGTTCCGGGAAATCCTTCCCGTATTGGTGTCTTACCTAATACTAGTTGTAGGGGGGATAAGAGTTATGGTAGGTTCTAGAGTCTTCCATAAGTAGTTGGATCCTGTTAGATGTCTTACCTTAACTAGGAATCCTATGTATGGAAAGACTCTCTTTGTAATGCCTATATAAAGGCCCCTCTATTCATTGTTATCAATACAATTAATTGCTGTCTTTACTTTTCTCCTCAAACACGTTATCAGCACGTAGCTCGAACGAAAGAAAAAAAAAATCGGCCGAGCACCGCTCTAGCCCAGCCATCGTCCGCCCTCCGCGCGCCAGCCGCCTCCGTCGCCGTCACGCCCGCCGCCGCCCACTTCGCCGCCAGCCAGCCGCCTCGCCGACCACCGCGAGCGCCGCGCCCGTGCTCGCCTGCCGGACCTCCACCGCCCGCCGCCGGACCTCCGCGCCGCCGAACGCCGCCTCCCGGTTGCTCACGCCGGACGTCCAGCGCCTCAACCGGACCACCGCCACGGACCACCTCCGCCGCCGGACATCCGCCGCCAGAGCCGCCGGACCTCGCCACCAGAGCCGGACCACCGCCACTACCGCCGCCAAAGCCACTGACGCCGCCAAGACTGCCGCTCACGCCCGGACCGCGCGCTGAGCGCCGACCACCGCCGATCGCGCCGACCGCCACATGGACCGCCGACTCACCGGCTCAATTAGTCCGACCTGGGCCGACTCTCGGACCAAAACCCGAACATCAACTTATCTTGAGCCGTCAAAATTGCGCCTCCGGTTTCACGTCGTCGCATCGAGTACCAACCTAGATCGAAGCACAACACGATTCAAGACGTGCCTAATTTTATAATCGAGGTAACTATCCGACTTGTCCCTTTTCAATTCTCTCCTTTTGGGAATTTTTCTTTTGGGGACACGGTTTGGGTTCTTTATCTCCCACGCTACTTTGCGGTGGATGAGACCGCGAGAGAAGTCGGTATCTCGCGTGTCGAAGAAAACCGTGTGACGGTCTGGGAGTCACGGAATTGTTGAAAAGTCGATACTTGTGGTTGTTGCATACACCACGTATCTGGGTGCGATCTGATATCGCCGTTTTTTGCCGACTTTACTAAACAACAATTAAGGGAAGTAAATCGAGTAACGGTTATGTTACACGCTTTTAAAAGCATCGATTGTGACCGTTTACATTGTCACTGAAAATCCAACAAGACTAACTTCCTCTTGTTTATATCTTGTAGATGGCACAAAGCTCCAATGTTCATCCAGAGTTCGACATCCTTGACCATGCTGGTAAGGAGTACCATAGGTGGGTCTCAGACGTTCGCTTGGCGTTCGTCGGTAAGAGATTTACTACCACCATCTTTCCCTCTAACGAGCCTACCGCTCAAGAACCGGGCGAGGAAACCAAGGATAATGCACTGGTGTACTTGCGTAGACATATACATCCGTTGTTGAAAAAGTGTTATATGAACTTACAAACCCCTAAAGAACTATGGGACACACTCGAACAACGATTTAATAATGTGCATGATCAGCGCTTCCCCGAATTGCAACTTCAGTGGGAGCAAATCCGATTCTTGGATTATGCGAATGTGGAAGCCTATAATCAAGCTGTCCTCGATCTTCGCGCTGATCTTGGTTTTTGTGGTGTCAAGAAGTCTGATCAAGATTTGATCGAGAAGACTCTTAACACGATTCCCGTGGGAGCAAGTGTAATTGCCCATCAGCTGCGCGTTGCCTATGAGGAAGGGAGAATTAAGAACTTTAGTGACCTTATCTCTCACCTCGCGAAAAAATAAAGGCACCATGAGATTATTCTCAATAGCAATGCGCGCCACTGCACGAAGCCGATTCGAAGTAAATCGGGCTACCCACAGGAAAGCACCACGACAAAATAGAAAAGGCAACGCTACTCGCTTTTGCAAGCACCACGGATGCATGACTCGAGCAAGCAAGGGAAAAGACGAGGTCGTCGCTCCAACGTGTGGAAGAGGCAAGGTGGCTCGCCACGGGACCTAGTGGAACCCAACCACGTGGGCCGCCTCCGCCACGGAATGGAACCACTCCAAAGGAAGGCCGGAATTGCTATACTTGCGGATCGAAGAAGCATACTTACCGCAATTGCAAAGCGCCAAAGAACATCCAAGCTTACTACAAGCACTATAAACAATATTTGGCTCAAGAGTCGAATTACATGGAAGTAGATAATGAGAATACGGAGGTGAACCATATTGAGATCCAGACTGAGATCCCTCCTCTCACCATTGCGGACAAAGACCAACATGTGGATGTTGCCGACTTTGACTAGTTTTACGTTTTGGTTATGTTTTGTCTTGTTTCTAGTTTTCGAGAACTACTTTGGATTTTCATGAATGTAATAAAGTTGGATATGATGAATAAAATTCTTTTAATTGCTGTGATTGTGCAAAGATGAATTTTATTTTTCCCTTCGAAAGCATGTTTGGTTTATCACAAAATAATTGCTAGCAACGAATTGCTTGGTTAAAAATTTGATACATTGGTAGGATTTCATCAAAACTTTTGATCAAGACTAGGCGCATCCTCCTTGGTATTTGTTTATGCTTTGAGAGTTCAAACGGAATCAGTGGTTTTTAAACAGCCTTAGCTGTACCGACATTCCTACTTTCTCTGCAAGTCTACCAAGTTGGAGTTACCGAAAGGATCATTAGTAGAGATATAAATTGTTGGTCCCTGAGAATGATGAAGACTATCCTCACTGTACCAACACGAGTCTTTTCTAGCGCGCTTTGTCCTCACTCACGCGCACCTGAGAAACTTCCCAGGGGGTCACCCATCCCATAACTACTCCAGGCCAAGCACGCTTAACTTTGGAGTTTCTATGAGATGGCTACCAGAAAAGAAGATGCATCTTGTTGGTATGAGTAGTCCAAATCAATTCATTTAACCACTTTCTAGTGTAGATCTCACAGGTCGAATCGCAACCCGCGCCTCGCGTATTTTTAAGCTCGTGCAGGCAGGATGCTGGACCGAAGCCCAACAATCCCCCTCCCAGTATCTGCCAGCATTTTAGCCCCATAGTCTGGAAACCTCCGCGAACTAGATTTGATCACACAGCCCTCTAGCGGCTAGATTCATTCACACAGTCCTCCAACACTTGACATCAGCATATGTTCCACCTCCGTTTACTTCCCGCGCCGTATCTCGGCCCCAAAGATACTAGATTTGATCACATAGCCCTCCAAAGACTGACAACCTCCACCGCACCAAAGATCTCGATTACGGCCAAGTGGCAATATCTGCTGCATGCCCGCCTCTCAGTTCCAACATTCTGGCAGCCTCTATTTTAGGATACTCCGAGGGAATCCGCACCCGTGACTTGCTCCGATACCAATTGTTGGCCACTTAAGTATACTGGATACAGTTTGGAAAATAGTTTAAACAACAAACTGTATGGAATCTAAATCTGAGTGCGTAGCGGAAGTCTTGGATACAGTTAGTTGCCGTGGATACAGCAACGACGTATTAGGTGTATACTTAATATATCACAGTTATTTCAAACAGTAAAAGCAGAAGGTAAATAACACAGTAATTTAAGTGGTTCGAGGTAAACCCCTCTACGTCAACTGGTCCTCCACACAGAGTAAAGTTTATTATATAATTACTGCGTACACAACTACGTAATTATAAACAAACCTATCCTTGTATCGTTCACATGATTGATACAAAGAATGTCGCTTTCAACCGTTCACACGATTGGTTAAAGCTTCCTTCTTGACTAGCTTCTTCACACACAGTTCAAAGCTTCGTCCTTATTCGTCCCACACAGTCGAATAACTTGTTGAGTTCACACAGAGCTCGGTTTTTACAGAGGTAAAAGGTAGGTAACTGTAAGAACAATGACTTTGAATATCAAGATCTTGAGCTGATGATAGCTGTTCTTGATGTTGAGCACTGTATATCTCTTTCGTTCTAACTAGCAGTATGCTTTGGAGATATGTTTGCTCAGATGATAACTTTGATAGCTTGAGTATTAGGTTACTTGGGTTCGTTCAGTTGTCTGGTCACTGATCTTCAATGTCTTCAAGGATATATATATAGTCTCTGAAGAAAGTATCCGTTGAGATATCCGTTTGAATAAGATTTCCTTCAACGGGAATATGACATGATCCGGATTTCGCGGGATTCTGAAGATTTGAAGACTGACAGTATTTAAATACTTTATCCTTGAGTATTTAAATACTTCTTTGTTCAACGGGAGTTGACTTGTGTTCTTTCTTGTCCTTTTGTGAACTGTATGGAAGATGACTGTATTTAGAGCATCGAGACAGTTTCCATACTTGATCTTTTACAAGTCTTCTTGCTATACTGACGAGCTTCACTGATGCTGATTCGAGGCAGGTCTTCGATATAGGATAAAGCCTTGAAGCCTCGATACAGTTTCCTTACTGTATATTTGGCATATATGTCAAAACCTTCTCAATAACAAATAACAATCGATACAGGGATCGGGTATCCCGGCTGATTCGATACAGGGTGTTTGTTTTTCCCAACATAAATCGTAAACCAAGACGAGTTTTAAAGTATCTAAACGCTCCTATGGCCATATTTCCATAGTATTGTATCAAAAATAATGCCTTTGAAAAAGGCTTAAACCTTGCTTTTTCACTCAACAATAGGGAAATACCAAAATAGCAAATTAAAACGAGCACTAAGATCTGAGTTTAATGATCCAGAAAGTGCACGACCTATGGATAGAAAGATACGGAAGTCTAGTTTCCAGAACAACTAACCGTTCGTCCATAGCCTTCTTAACGAAGAAGTTATTGCTGTTTTAGTGAACAAATGTCAAGCTGGCGGAAATTATTTCCAGCGATTGTGCTAACTTTGATCCTAACCAACTTGGTCGAATTTCCCCAAACTCGATGTAAATGAGTTTTCGCTATGTCTCTAAGCATAAGACTAATTGAGTTTCATGTCTTATTGTAGATGTCTCGTGGCGAAATTGAGTGCCTTGCTCATAGTGGAACAACCCACACTATTCTTCGGAATAGGCAATTATTCAAGGATATTGTGCCATACTTATCCTCAGTGACAACAATGATTGGTTCCTCCCAAGTAATTCAAGGGAGGGGACCTGCTAATTTCTTGCTACCTAACGGTACGCATATTAATGTCACAAATGCTCTCTATGCCCCAAGAGCAAACCGAACCTTGCTAAGTTTTAGGGACATCCGTGCCAACGGTTATCACCTTGATACACATTGTGAGAATGGAACAGAATTTTTGTGTGTTACTGCGCGGAATGCGGAAGACGCCGCGTTCTCGAGAAACTCATGAGTCTAAGTAGTGGTTTATACCGGACTACAATAAGGGTTATTGAATCCTATCTTTGTGAGTCACGAACCGTGTGATTCGAAGCATACCAACTATGGCATGACCGACTCGGTCACCCAGGACGCGACATGATGATTCGCATTTTGAAAAACTCACATGGTCATCCATTTTTCAAGTCCAAAACGATTGGAAGCACCACTCGATATCGGCATTGATGTGAGTGAGCTTGATACCGTATCAGGGACTAAAGATCGCACGCCTAATAAGGTTGAAGGTGCATCTCTCGTAAATCCCGAGGCTTCCGTGGCAATTTCTAATGCCCATAAATCGTTTTGTAAAGCCTGTTCACTAGCAAAGTTGATACCCTCTCCGTCCTTTGCTAAAGACTCAACACAAAATATTCGCTTCTTACAAAGAATTCAAGGGGACATATGTGGACCTATTCAACCAGAGTGCGGACCATTTAGATATTTTATGGTTCTGGTTGATGCATCGACGCGATGGTCACACGTCGCTCTGCTATCCACAAGAAACGCTGCATTTGCTAAACTCCTAGCACAAATCATCAAGTTCTACGGGCTAACCACCCGACTTCCCAATCTCGTCATTAAGATTGGACAATGCCGAGAGTTTACGTCAAAGTCTTTTGACGACTATTGCATGTCGATTGGGATTGATGTTGAACATCCCGTCCCCCACGTTCATTCGCAGAATGGCCTTGCCGAGGCTATGATTAAGCGGTTACAGCTTATCGCCCGAGCATTGGTATTGCGCACCAACTTGCCGATTTCTGCATGGGGTTATGCAATTTTGCATGCGGCTATACTTATTCGCTTTCGACCTATGTTGCACAGGTGCGGGGGGGGGGGGGGGCGGGTGCGGGTGCGGGCAGATACGGGTGCGGGGATACGGTTTTTTGAAAATGTTAGGGTGCGATACGGCAAGGATACGTCTGTTTATTTTATATTTTATTATATATAACACTTGTTAAATATAAAAAACAACAATTCAAATATCACCATAAAATCAATTCAAATATATAAAACAAGTCATACAAAAAACAATTCAAAATGGCTTTGAGCAATGAGCTTTCTAATGTTGTCCGTGAATACCGCTAAAGGTAAAAGTAATTACTTATTAAATGATTTACTTTTTGTATTTTAATTTATTTGATTTACTTTTAAAATTATAAAAAAAAACATAAAAATTCGGACTCGCGTATCACGGCACAGATACGCGTATCTGTGCCGGATACGCGAGTCCGAATTTTTTTGCACGGATTCGCCACGTGGCGAATCCCGTGCGAATCCCACGCGAATCGCACCCGCACCCGCACCCATGCAGTATCCGATACTGCATACTGCCCAATTTTGAAGAATCCGTGCATTATAGCTTTCGACCCACTGCCAATCAACCGTTTAGTGCGTACCAGTTGGTAACTGGATATGAGCCTGATATTTCACACTTACGCATTTTTGGTTGTGCGGTATATGTGCCAATTACGCCTCCACAGCGTACTAAAATGGGTCCGCAAAGACGATTAGGTATATATGTTGGCTATGAATCGCCTAAAATTATCCGCTATTTGGAACCTTTGACAGGAGATCTGTTCACTGCAAGATTTGCAGATTGTCACTTTGATGAGACAAACTTCCCGTCGTTAGGGGGAGAGAGGAATCGAACGATTCGATTGAACGCCAGAAATTGTCAGTGTGCTCCTCCTTGCCTCATCAAGATCCCCGCATGCTCAATCCGAGCTAGAAGTGCAACGTATTCTCGATCTTGAAAGTTGCGGATTCGATGCCCGACAAGACATGCGTCTGCGAAAATGACAAGATCTACCATTCCCGCTACGAATGTTCCCGCAAGGTTGGAAGTCCTGGATTATAGGGCAAGGTTCGGCCGCCCAAAGGAATGATGCCACCGGCGTCAATCTTAGTGGTGGGGCGGCCTTGGTGCTCTTATCCTGCTCGAAAGAGGAGGCGGTGGGTAGAAAGGATACCGAACCTCGAAAGAGAAGAGGAACGGAGGCACAAAATCCTCTCATCATCGACACGGTGACTCCGTCACACGAGATTACCTCGACTACGGATATGTCCTCGAATCAATAATGGAACAATCGACGACGTCGGAAACTTTGTTGATGTCGGAAAATAAAGAAATCTCGATGCAATGTACGAGTGAATACGTCTTATCGACAGTGTCGCCCACGCTAGTCGACGATGCTTTTGCCTACTCCGTCGCTCAAGAAATTATCAAGACGACGACGGCCGAGCCGCTCGGTTCTTTGAGTGTCAACAACGAGCCGATTGGCCGAAATGGAAAGATGCAATGCAGGCTGAACTAGACTCAATGGCTAAACGTGAGGTATTTGGCCGTATCGAGCCAATACCCGTGGGCGTTAAACCAGTTGGACATAAATGGGTCTTTGTTCGTAAACGCAATGATAAGGATGAGGTCATGCGTTACAAAGCGAGACTAGTTGCCCAAGGCTTCTCGCAGCGCCCTGGCATTGACTACGAGGAGACGTATTCTCCCGTTATGGACATCATCACTTTCCGCTACTTAGTCAGTTTGGTAGTGTCCGAAAAACTGAACATGCAGCTTATGGATGTGGTTACAGTGTATCTTTATGGGGATCTAGATATGGATATCTATATGAAAGTCCCTGAAGGGATTTCATGGCCCAAATCAAGTAGCTCTAAACCACGGAGCGCGTACGCTGTGAAATTGCGTCGTTCACTGTATGGCTTGAAACAATCCGGAAGGATGTGGTACAACCGCCTAAGTGAATACTTGGTTGGGAAGGGATACACGAACAGTGACATTTGTCCATGCATATTCGTGAAAAGAACAGATGCAGGATTCGTGATTGTAGCCGTCTATGTAGATGACATGAATGTCATCGGTACCATAGATGAGGTCAATGAAACGGCCCGCTACCTTAAATCCGAATTCGAGATGAAAGATCTGGGGAGGACTCGATTCTGCTTGGGCTTAGAGCTAGAACATCGAGATGATGGTATACTCATTCATCAGTCTGCCTATGTCCATAAAATGCTCAGGCGATTTAGCATGGACAAAGCACATCCTATGTATGGAAAGACTCTCTTTGTAATGCCTATATAAAGGCCCCTCTATTCATTGTTATCAATACAATTAATTGCTGTCTTTACTTTTCTCCTCAAACATTATATAGTTTCTCCTTAAAATATGTCTTTTGTGGGTAGTTGAGGTCTTCCAAATTGAATTTCTCCACCAAAAGCATTACATAAGTGATTCATAATTGGTGTGACTAATCCTAGGAGAAATAACTCCACTTTCTCAGAACAGTTTCCAATTAAGTCGCGAGATAATATACTTGATTAACAATTAAATATACTCTACTTCCGCGCACAAGGAGTTATCCCCCAAGTGATTGCTCTATGCTGGATCCCGATAAATAGGTATGTCGGGTCTCTATAATTCAACCGCAGGTTCCTACCGAGATCAGGCCTCTCACACTGCCACTTGAAGTACATGATATTGTAATTATTCACCAGCTACCCCGAAAGATTATGACCTAACCCCTAATCAAAGACTAAGAAATTATTGGGACCAACTATGTCAAAGCGGTTGGTTGCATTACATCTTTTCTAAGTGAGCTTGAGAAGAAACATCAAACACCCCCCCCCCCCCCCCTGCCATTATGTCTAGATTCAGTCCTCCAAAACAAAGTGGACATCACATTATCCATTCATCAGAATTTCAAGACTATTTTCTTTTTTCTATTACAATAATTTTCAACATCATCCACCATATTTTACATACAAATATTAATATTTTCCATACAAGTGAAAAAATATATATTAATGACGGTTACTGAAACTCAACTCATTTTTAATTCGTGCGAAGGATGCGACACGAAGACATCCAACAAATAATTTAGTACATTATATTTTGCATGATTTTATAGTGTTAACTAATATAACCATTATTGACATTATAATTGTCATGTCACCAACCTAAATATAATTGTGATTAAGGTGCAGTGATGATGATGATGACAGTTTTAAGTTTATTATGAACAATGGGTCTGCTCGGCAGAAGTAACTATTATAGTAGCTATTAACTGTGGCAATAGCTGTCAGCTGTTGTACTATTTGTTAGATATTAGTCGTTAGGAATGTCATAATAATCTTTTGAAATAATTAATATCTGATGAAAATAGTTGTCGAATTAGTAAAACTATGAAAACAAACGATATTCTACCTTCAAAAGCTAATTACTTGACTTTTTTCAAACACTACCCGATCATTAAAAGCAATTTAGAACGTGTGTACTAAAGTAGACATGGCCCTTTTCATTGGCTCGAAGCTACATGTCCTTTTGATACTCTAAACATCTTTCCAAGCATTGTACTGACAAAAAATAAGAAGAAAAAAGAAAATATAACATATTCCCTCCTTTTCTGTGTTCTTTGATTTTTTTATTTTATAAATACTATGATGATAAATATAAATTATGTAATTTTATTTATTTTTTCAAATACTTAGACAATATTATTTTTGAATAATTTTTTAATGATATAACCTATCGTAAGAGGGGCGGGAGCAAGAGCGGGTGTACAAAGAGAGCACCCATCCTAGTCGATTTTTCAAAATATTTAGAGAATATTGATATGTGTATAGATGGTTATATATATATATATATATATCATTTACGAGTTCAATTTCAAATAATAATTAATTTTTATATATATATATATATATCATTTACGAGTTCAATTTCAAATAATAATTCATTTATATAAACGAGGATATATATAAGTAATATACATATTTTTTTGTAACATCTCATATATATTATTTACGTGCTCTCATTTCAAATAATAATGAATTTACATGTTACCTCAGTTCTCTTATAACTGCAATATCTGGCTTTTCACGTTTGACAATGCACAACTTTGATTATTAATATCTTCAATTCTTTATTTTTAAAAATAAGAAGAAGATGATATTTTGAAAGTATCTTTCGAGATGAATCTAACAAGATCTAACGCTATATTTTTTTATACGTATAAATCGCAAAAGATGATCAAAAGAGAGTATGTGAACAGTGTAATAGTCAACACATTGCAATAATAAGAGAATGGAGTAAGGTCCTCTTCTTTTGGACTTATTTTTCATTTTGATTCAATTGATTGATTCAGTCCATTCGATTCGATTCGATTCAAGTCAGTCAGACCATTCGATTCGATTCAGTCAGTCCATTCGATTAATTTCGATTCGATTCGATTATTATTATTATTATTATTATTATCAATTATTATTGTTATTATTATTATTATTCTTGATTATTATTATTGTTATTATTGTTGTTGTTGCTGTTGTTGATTACTATTATTATTACTACTAATATTTACTATTACCAGTAATAATATTTATTGTTGTTGTTGATTACTATTATTATTATTATTATTATTTATCATTATTATCATTGTTATTATTATTACTATTATATGTGACATTCGATACTTTTCTGACATTCTAAACATTTGGGGCATATTTATTAGTATTGTTATTTTTGGTTAGTATGATTGTAATTAATTATATTATTATTACATTATATATTATTTTTTTATTATTTACTATTATTTTATTATTTTTCTTATTATTTATTATTTATTATTTATTATATTTAATATTTTTAATATTTATTATAATATTATTATTATTTTATCATTATTATTTACTCTTAATATATATTTCAGTTCAGTTCATTTCAGGTCAGTTCAGGTCAGGTCTATTCAATTCAATTCAATTTCAGTTCAGTCCATATTCATTCAGTAAAAAAAAACAGACTAATTTGCCCCTCCAACACTTTTTAGTTTTTCTACTCACCCAAAACAAAACAAAAAAAGAGAGAACAACTACTTGTTAGTTTTTCTTTTCCCCAACTTATAAAAAATCAACCTTCTAATCTCCCCGCCACAGACATATCTTACTATTTTATAATATCAATAAAAATTAATTTAAATATAGTTTTTAAATAATTATTATATTTATCTAACATTCAAATTTAGTTTTTGAGGTAATGATTGCGGATCAGATCGTACCCCGTGCGGATAAGTTCAAGTATTTGGGTTCGATCATTCAGAAGCAAGGTGAGTGTGAAGATGATGTCACGCATCGCATCAAGACGGGGTGGCTAAGGTAGAGAGCAGCGACAGGGGTCCTGTGCGACAAGAAAGTCCCTCTAAAGTTGAAGGGTAAATTCTATAGAGCGGCAATCCGACCTGCAATGTTGTATGGCTCCGAATGTTGGGCGATGAAGAAGTCGCTTGAGAGCAAGTTGGAAGTGGCTGAAATGAGAATGTTACGTTGGTCGTGTGGTCGCACAATGTTAGATAGAATTGCGAACGGGGTTTTGCACGCTACTTGGAAGTGGCGCCCATTTCAATGAAGTTAGGAAGGAGATTGAGATGGTTTGGCCACGTCCGCAGGAGGCAGGCATCTGCTCCGGTGAGGAGGGTCGAGGGTTTAATGGTTGTCGGGGAGAGGAGGAGAGGCAGACCGAGGAGGACGTGGGAGGAGCAACTGAGATTAGATTTGAAGGCCTTAAACCTTTTCGAGTCCATGACTGTTGATAGGTGCGCTTGGAGGCGCCAAATCAGAGTTGTGTATTCTTTTGTAGGGAGCGGTGCTGTAGTTGAGAGCCTCATGGTTGGGTTGTCTCGGTTAGCTTTGACCTAGAGCATTGCATTTTTACTTTTATTGTATATTTTATCCTATTGTCGTTGCTGTGGTGTATTTTTGACAGGGAGCTGTGCGCAGAGTCAACCTCTCTTTTGTTAGAGCAGCGTTCATCGGGAGTGAAGTAGCCAAATTCCGCTTAGGTAAGTCCCATGTGGATCAAGCCATGGGCTCAGGTATGGTCTCGAGCTTTTTCGAATCATATGTTTTCCTTTGTATTTGTCACACAAGATTCTGCTGTGCACTAAGCTGGGGGTCTTCACGGAAACAGCCTCCCTACCGTAACAAGTAGGGCATCTTACCCTCCCCAGACCCTGCTCTGAGCGGAATATATTGGGTATGTTTGGTTTGATTTGATTTGAATTTCAAATTTAGTTTTTAAAATAATCGTTTTGTCCACGTTTTTTTTAACTCTAATTATATTCTACCACCAATCCTTATTACGATAGAATAATGTAACTGAAGATTCTAGGTGAATTAATTCACCTTCTATTATTTGACGTTGATTAATACGATAATGATTGAAAATGTGATTTTATAAGTTAGAGGTATTATTTGAAGCACCAAACTTGTGCTTTATCCAAAAAAAGTCCAAGAATAAACAATATAAATGTTTAACAAATAACAATAAAATAAATCCTTATAAATTAGTTATTTATGAGGCCCCGATAAATTTTTGTGCAAAATATTTCCTATGTATTATATATTTATTTGATAATAATATTATTTCATTCTGTTTAAAAATAGAGTTACAAAAGATATGCATACAATAAATAAATACTAGAATTATTTCAACCATCATCGAATCTTAGACACTAGATCCGGGCTCGAGGTGCGCCATGTCGGGTGATTGAAGACCAAGAGCCCATTACTGGAGTGGGCTGGACTGGTCCTGATCCAGGGACCATCTATTACGTTTCATAATTTCCTATGTATTATAAAAATGTAATTTGGTTATGACTTAATAAGTTGTAAATAGAATAACTTATCAAAAAAAATTTATTACGGATTTGGTACCGTATAACCAGCCTTTAGTTATTCCCATCCAAACACTTCAAACTCCTTATTACCTAACCCAAATTGAAATAAATTGATAAGCGCCTCAAATTAGCACTCTCAAACACCTCCTTAGAGGTGGGGAAGGTGCCTCGGGCCAGAATTTCACGAGTAATTCAGTATTTTACGATATTGGGAGACTGAGAATACTCTATTCACAATAGAAAAAAAATCATAATATAACTTATCTTTTTTATAATGATAAAAATTTCTTATAATATAATTCGTTATGTCTATTACATTTATGATATTTTATATACATTACCATGGTATAAAAATATAAAAAGTAAGAATTAAATATTGGGCAGGCTTGGGCGGCGCGATGGACTGGACTGAATTGTACGTTGGTCCGAACTAGTGTGATGGAACCTATGTGGAGTCACAAATTTGACGAGGCATACAGATAAACGTCGATAAAATAGTACTCGATAAATTAATAATTTCATTTATATAATAATTTTCTTAAGTCCTAATTTGGGGAAGTGTATTAAAGTAATAAATGCATTAAGTAATAAAAAAATTAATTCTTAAGAGCTCAATAAAAATATGAAGTAATAATTATAATTTATATATATATATATATTCAAGAATCTTTCAACGAATTACAGTACATTATTTCCTTTGGAAATATGCATCTATAGTTGATTGCTATTTCTTACTATCTAAACTAAAATTGATCTTATCCTTAACTTTTTATAGAGCATAAACAACTTTCGGAATATTATGCGTGTGTAGCAAGTAATTTCGTAAGTGGTTATTGTTTGAAATACCTCATTTGACGACATAATTGGAACAACAATACCATCATTTGGTTCCAAAGCACTCTCTTCGTCATCATTATTGTAGTAGGGTCCTGTTCTTTTGGAGTTATTTTTCAGTTTTTCACTTGATTCGATTGATTCGATTCAGTCAATTCGATTCGATTCGATTCTTTTCTTCTTCTTCTTATTATTATTAATCTTAATTATTATTATCGTTATTATTACTAATAATATTACTATTATCAATGTTGTTGTTGATTACTATTATTATTATTATTATTATTATTATTATTTACCATTATTATTATTATTATTTACCCTTAATATATATTTCAGTTCAGTCCAGGTCCATTCAGTTCAGTTCAGTTCAGATCCATTCAGTTCAATTATGTTCAGTTCACTTCAGTCCAAAAGAATAGAACCTAAGTCTATTAATGTCTTCCAAATTATCTATCTTTACAAGTAAAAATAAATTTTCCATTTTTCATATACATGAATTAAGTTTTTAATAAAATTAAATATTATAGAACTATTGAAAATTTCAAACTGAATATTGGACTTAATTTACACACGTAAAATGTACATACTTTAACATACTAAACTTTTCATTTATAATGTGCATGAAATTATTTTTATATTAAAAATTTCCTCTAAAGTAATAACTATTTATTTATCGATAAATAACTTCTCTTGATCAATATTTTTTCTAGTCCCAACATTATTACTTTAAAGAGGTTTAACTGTATTTGCAGTACCCGCATTAGTCCGAAGAGGTAATACTCGTTCTGTTCCGCTCAAAAGTTGACAGATGGCGTATATTTGACATATTTAAGGTAATAATTAGTCTAAGTAATAATGATAAATGTGTGATGGAAATCAAAAGGTAAAAATATTAATAGTGAGTGTGTCGTGTAGATTAAAATTTCTAAAAGGGCAAGAAAAAGAAATAAGTGTAACTTTAAGTGGAATGGTAGAAGTAACAAGGGCTTTTCTACCGTTAGGCCAGGAAAAGTTGACCTGACGTTAGGTCGGTATTAAATTACATATTTTTTTATTTGTCTATTTCAGTATGTATATTCTTCTTGTTAGGGTTGAACTGTGCGGATTGGAATCAACAAATATAAAAATTATGCAATTTTAGTACCGGATTAATATAAGACCAAGTTTTCCTGACCCAACGATAAGAACATACATTTTAATTATACTACATATTTGTTCATATTTGTCGATTCCAATTTGTATATTCTTTTTGTTTGGGTTGAAATGTACGGATCGGAATCGACAAATATGAAAAAAAATATAATTTTACTACCGACCTAACGACAGACCAAATTTTTCTGACCTGACGGTAGAAAAGCACAAGTAACAATGAGAAGATGTGAACTTTTTAAGAGAATAACATGAAGTTTAAACTATACCTACTTTAATGTAAAAAAAATAAAAAATCGAAGAAAAATCATGCTTGTCCGTTGAAGAAGTACTATTATATAGATAAAAGTCAAAAGGTTAACCTATATTCCGGTAATAGTAGGTCGTTGGTTGGAGTTGGAGAATAAAAATATTTATGTATATATATATACTTAAATATTCTTATTAAACTTTAAGAGTATAAAAATAAATATATCAAAGATATAATCCTCTAATCTAGTTTATTTTATTTTTATATGTCTCTCTCCTTCCCTATTTTCAAACAAACTTAGATGTATCTTTTATTCCCTATTCTAGTTGGGACGGCGGAGAGTTTATAAGTTTTTTTTTTACACAATGTGTCATCCCAACAAGAATAAATTTTTAGTGGACGGAAAGAGTACTATTTAATAATGAATAATTTGTGATTATAATCTTTTATACAATATTTAATTTTTCTTTGACATAACCAAAATGTATGTTCTCATAATTACTCCATCCATCCCAATTAAAATGAGACGTTTGATTTGTTTTGGTAAACTAACAACAATTCGATCATAATTAGTTATAATTTTATATTTTTAAAAATTATAAACTCATAATATTTTAGATATTTCATGATAAATCTATTTATATTAATGTTACATCATAATTAAATATATATTTTTATAAATTTATGGTCAAAAATAAAGAAAATTGACCAGAAAAAGTTGAACGCCTCAAATTCGTTCATAGGGAATATTTGATATATGTCTAATTATCTTATAAATTAACATTTCATTAGAAAGTAATTATTTAAATTATCCTTTAAATATATCATATGTATCACAGTTTGTACTAATAAATTATACTCCATTTATTCTTTCTCAAAATTATTCATATATCTCAGAATAGTATAATTCCAACACTTTTTTCGGTCGTTATTTTTTTTGTCCGTCTAAAATAAAACGAAAGCAAGAAAATTATATAGAGCATTAATTCTAGAGAGAGAGAGAGAGAGAGAGAGAGAGAGAGAGAGAGAGAGTGATGCTACAGAAAACAGGGCGAATTATTAAGAAAAAACAGAAAATGAATTATTGAGCATAGTGCATAAATGATAAGATTGGCGACTTTAAGTCTTTTTTAACTAGTAGTGCGGTGCCCAACGAAGTTGTGAGGCCCAGAGTCGCATCATTAGCCGCACGACTCTCGCTACCTCCCAAATTGCTCCTTTTGATTTGACACCCATATCACGAGTTTGCCTCCTCATCCCCCACCCATAATCTGTCATCCAGTCACGGACGTCCGATATCAAACAACGGTTGAGATCTGCTCAGACATTTTTATTTGCCTCTTTTGGATTTTGTTCAAAAACCAAACCCATATTCAAATTCTGATGTGACGCCCGGAAGGGATTTAAGCCGGAGCGTGGATGAGCAACAACTACTTCGTTAGAGCATCCACAATGGTGAGCATCATGTTGGTCCTCACCATTTATTTTGTATTTTCAATTTATTTTTGTTATTTTAATTTTGTATTTTGTATTTTTATTTTCTATTAAAGCCAAAATTGATCCATTTGAAAATTACAATACAATTTATAAACATAAATTTGTACGAGTAATTTCCGCCTTTTCAGAGTCGACTGGACTCCGGGCCACGGCACAAACCCTCCAGGCCGTATCACTACGTTTGAAAAAGTAATTTTCTCACCCTGCACTGCTGGGCCGCGGCACAAGGCTACCGAGCCGCGGCCCCCCGAAATCACTCAGCACAGTCGACCCTCCTGTACTCTGGGCCGCGGCCCCTGTCGATCACCCATGTCGATCATCCCTGACTAGACCTGTCCATCGCCCCTGGGGCCGCGGCACATCCCTGCCGAGCCGCGGCCCCCCCGAAATCACTCAGCACAGTCGACCCTCCTGTACTCTGGGCCGCGGCTCACTCCTGCCGGGCCGCGACCCTCATGCGCAGTCCTGGACGTGCTTTTTGGTGTGTGCCGCGGCACACTTTGACCGGGCCGCGGCACACGGGTCAACCCAGCAAATGGGTGTCCTTTTATGCAGATTTTGCAACGGGATTTCATCACTTTTTATTACACACCTTTGGAGAACAAGAGAGAGAGAAATACATTTCTTCATTTTTCCGGAGATTTATCGGTCGGATCGTCGTGATCTTTTGACAAGAGCTTGGTAGCTATTGGGCAAATCTTTTCACCGGTGTAGATCGAGATTTTGAGTCCGGAAGTTCGGGTATTTCGTTAGCTCTTTGTATAAGATATTTACGCTTGTTTCTTTTCTCGATCTTATTGTTGTTGATTCCAAATACTTGAAGAACTTTTATTACCAAGTAGTTGACGATTGGTGTATACCCATAGTTTGTATTAGGGACGATTGTGTATTGTGTGTATTGATGATAGTGGATTTAAGCGGCTTCGGTCCCGTGGGTTTTACTCTCGTCTTGAGGGGTTTTCCACGCTAAAATATTGTGTCTCGTGTTTATTGTTTTTCGGACATCATTTGTATTTTTTTTGTCGAGTTGTAATTAGTTTGCCCTACTCGTCGGTAACCACAAAGTTGCAATTGAAGATTGAGAATTTGTCAAATGAGGTTCCACATTTTTTGTTGTGACGTTAGTCGTTGTTTTTCCCAACAAACTGGTATCGGAGCCACGGGATTTGTTGTTTCGTGGTTGTTTAAGTATCTCAATTGTAAGATGGAAGCCAACACGAGTAGAATGGTTAACTTGAACAGTTCAAACTACCACGTATGGAAGGGGAAGATGGAAGACCTTCTATATGTGAAGGATTATTATTTACCGTTTTTTAGCAAAGATAAACCGGAAGGGAAGTCCGACGCGGAGTGGACTATTTTACATCGCCAAGTTTGTGGATATATTCGACAATGGGTTGATGACAACATTTTGAACCATATTAGTGGAGAGAAGGATGCCCGAGAGTTATGGCACAAGCTCGAGCAATTGTATGCTCGGAAGACAGGGAATAATAAGTTATTCCTCATTAAACAAATGATGAATTTGAAGTTTCGATACGGGACTCCTCTATCGGATCATTTAAATGCATTCCAAGGCATAATTAATCAACTTGCCGGAATGGGAATTAAATTCGAAGAGGAGGTGCAAGCTTTGTGGTTGTTAGGCACATTGCGGACTCTTGGGAGACATTCCGAACGTTGTTGTCTAACTCCGCCCCCGATGGAGTCATTTCGATGGAATTAGCTAAAGGGAACATGTTGAATGAGGAGGTCCGAAGAAAAGCACAAGGATCTTCGTCACAGTCGGATGTTCTAGTTACCGAAAGACGGGGGAGAGGTCAAAGTAGAGGTCCGAGTAATAGAGGGCCACAAAGGAGTAGTTCCCGGGGGAAGTATGCCAATATCGAATGTTACCATTGTGGTAAGAAAGGGCATACTAAGAAATTTTGCCGACAATTGAAGAAGGAGAATCGCCAAGGCCGAGAAAATTCACAAAAGAAGGAAAGTGGTAGTAATGATAAAGCCGAAGTTAATACTACCACCGAAGAATTCTTTGTATGTTGCGACTATGATATGGTGAATCTTGCTAGAGATGATTCGAGTTGGGTGGTCGATAGTGGAGCTACGTGTCATGTTACATCACGTAGAGATTTTTATTCCTTTTACACTCCGGGGGACTTTGGTATAGTCAAGGTGGGTAACGATGGGTTATCCAAGATTGTTGGAGTGGGAGATGTGCATTTGAGATTCGACACCGGAATGGAACTTGTTTTACGGAATGTAAAACATGTTACGGATATGAGGCTTAATGTTATGTCCGTTGGTTTACTCGATGATGACGGTTATCATAGCGGTTTTGGCAAGGGGTTGTGGAAGATCACTAGAGGTTCCTTCATTGTCGGGAGAGGACAAAAGGAAGGAAAATTGTACGTGACACTTCCGAAGGTCACGACTAATTTCGTGAACACAATCGACAACAATGACATGCCCAACTATGACATAAGAGGCTCGGTCACATGAGTGAAAAAGGAATGGCGCTATTGTCGAAGAAGGAGGCGTTGTCCGGAGTTCACAAGGTACACCTTAAAAGATGCTCTCATTGTCTAGCCGGGAAGCAAAGGAGAGTTAGTTTTAAGAGCCATACTCCTTCACGGAAGGAAAATGTGCTTGATCTTGTTCATTCCAATGTTTGTGGTCCTATGAAGACTAGGACGCTCGGTGGTTGCCGATATTTTGTCACATTCATCGACAATCACTCTGGGAAGGTGTGGGCATACACCTTGAAGACCAAAGATCAAGTGTTAGACACTTTCAAGCAATTTCATGCCTCGGTGGAAAGAGAGACCGGGAAGAAGCTAAAGTGTATCTGGACGGACAATGGTGGAGAGTACACCGAACCCTTTGATGAATGTTGCCGAGAACAAGGAATCCGACATCAAAAGACGCCCCCGAAGACTCCACAACTCAATGGCTTGGCGGAGAGAATGAACCGGACTTTGGTCGAGAGAGCTCGATGTTTGCTCTCACATGCTGGATTGCCAAAGTCGTTTTGGGGAGAAGCTTTGAACACGGCGGTTCACGTAATTAATTTGACGCCATGTGTTCCCTTGAAATTTGATGTGCCGGATAAGGTGTGGAGCGGTAAAGAAATATCATACCGCCACTTAAGGGTTTTCGGATGTAAAGCCTTTGTTCACATTCCGAATGATGAGAGGTCCAAACTTGACTCCAAGATGAATCCATGTATTTTTATTGGTTACGGGCTTGATAAATTCGGGTATAGATTGTATGAACCTGTGACAAAAAGACTTGTTCGGTCTAGAGACGTTGTTTTTGTGGAAGATCAAACAATGAAAGATGTTGAGAATGGAGATTCGGCTCCGCAACACGACTATGATCTTATTGATTTGGACCCCGTTCCTCCACAATATGTTGAGACACCGGGTGTAGAGGATGTCCAAAATGATGAACAACAAGATGCTGGTGACAACGATGAGTTGAGACAAGATGACACCGATGGAGCTCATCCCGAGCTACCCGTGACGAACATGCCATCTTTTGTTCCACATAGGCGGTCGACGAGGGACCGTCATCCCTCCTCTCGTTATTCCGCTGATGAGTATGTCTTACTCACCGATGAGGGAGAGCCCAAATATTTTGCGAAGGCTATGGAGGATGAAAAGAAGAAAGAGTGGATGGATGCCATGCAAGACGAGATGAGTTCCTTGCATGAGAATAACACGTACGAGTTGGTAAAATTGCCGAAAGCCAAGAGAGCTTTGAGGAACAAGTGGGTGTATAGAGTGAAGTCGGAGGAGCACACTTCGTTGCCCCGATACAAATCTAGACTCATGGTGAAGGGATTTAGTCAAAAGAAGGGAATTGACTTTGACAAGATTTTTTCTCCGGTTGTGAAGATAGGATCGATCCGATTGGTCCTTGGTATTGCCGCTAGTCTTGATCTTGAGGTTGAGCAAATGGATGTCAAAATGGCGTTTCTTCATGGGGATCTCAATAAGGAGATTTATATGAGACAACCAGAAGGATTTGAGGTAAAAGGCAAAGAAGACTATGTTTGTAAACTCCGGAAGAGTTTATAGGGTTGAAGCAAGCACCGAGGCAATGGTACAAGAAGATTGAGTCGGTTATGGGGGAGCAAGGCTACCGGAAGACGACTCTCGACCATTGCGTATTTTTCAAGAAATTCGCAGATGATGATTTTATCATCTTATTGCTCTATGTGGATAACATGTTGATCGTTGGCAAGAATGCTGAGATGATTGCCAACTTGAAGGAAGAATTGAGTAAGTCTTTTGCCATGAAAGACTTGGGGGCGGCTAAACAAATTCTTGGAATAAGAATCACTCGGAATAGAGCAGCCCGGAAATTGCACATGTCGCAAGAGCAATATATCGAGAAGGTGCTTAAATGCTTCAACATGGACAAAGCTAAAGTTGTTAGTTTGCCTCTTACTAACAATTTTAAATTGACGAGCCAAGATTGCCCTAAGACGAAGGAGGAGATTGAGGATATGGATAAAATTCCTTATGCCTCGGCGGCCGAAAGTTTGATGTATGCCATGGTATGTATTAGGCCCGACATTGCTCATGCCGTGGGAGTGGTGAGCCGGCTTCTATCGAATCCGGAAAAGAAGCATTGGGAAGCCGTGAAATGGATATTTCGATATTTATGGGGTACTTCCAAACTAGGGATTACGTTTGGAAATGGGAAAGCGATGCTTGTTGGATATTCCGATTCGGATATGGCCGGTAACGAAGATAACCGAAAATATACTTCCGGTTATTTGATGACGTTTGCAGGGGGAGCCGTGTCATGGCAATCTAGATTGCAAAAGTGCGTTGCCTTATCTACAACGGAGGCCGAGTATATTACGGCGGTGGAACCGTGTAAAGAGCTTTTTACGAGAGCTAGGCTTCCGACAACGACGTTACGTGGTTCTTTGTGATAGTCAAAGTGCGATTCATTTGGCTAAGAATGCGACTTTTCACAAGAGAACGAAACATATCGATGTGAGGTACCATTAGATCCGAGATGCTTTGGAGGATGGTTTGTTTGAACTTGATAAAGTTCATACCGATGATAATGGTTCCGATATGTTAAGTAAGCCGTTGAGTAGAGAGAAGGTGAAAGTGTGTTGTTCGATCGCTGGAATGGCGAACTCTTCCTATATTCCGGAAGGGGGGAGATTTGTAGGAGTAATTTCCGAAATATAGGCTTTTTCGGAGTCGACTGGACTCCGGGCCACGACACAAACCCTCCGGACCGTGGCACTACGCTTGAAGAAGCAATTTTCTCACCCTGCACTGCTGGGCCGCGGCACAAGGCTGTCGAGCCCCCCCCCCCCGAAATCACTCAGCGCAGCCGACCCTCCTGTACGATGGGCCGCGACCCCTGTCGTTCACCCTTGCCGGGACCTGCCGATCACCCCTGTCGATCATCCCTGCCGAGACCTACCGATCGCCCCTGGGGCCGCGGCACATCCCTGCCGAGCCGCGGCCCCCGTCACTATACCTGGCAAACGGGCTGGGCTGCCAACGGGTGGGTCAAATTTTGGGCTGGGCCAAAAAGGCCCAGGATTTTTTGGGCCTAAATATTGAGGCCCGTGGCCCATGCTGGGCGGGCCTAGCCCCGCCCATGGGCTACAGATTTTTTCTTGCTTCCATCTTAATTAACCAAAATATATTAAAAGTATCAATAATATGATAGAAATATATTTTCAACTATTTTAAAAAGTTCAAATATCCATTTCAATACTATTAAAACCGTTGATTCTTGCACTACAACAAGCGGTACGGAAAGTAGCTCATCACTTGGTCCATTATCTGCATTCGATAGCAAAATATTAATACAAAAATCTAAACAAAATCAACTTTAAATTGAAATAAGTTACGGTGTAAGGTTATACCCATTAACCTTAGCCTAATTAATTAATATTTATTAGTTATTAAATTTTTCACGGGCCTCTGGGCGCTCGTGGGCTGGGCCAAAATCTGGGCGGGCCAAAAAGGCCCAAGTTTCTATGGGCTAAAAAAGTAAAGCCCAAAGCCCATTTATTCATGGGTGGGCCGGGCCGGCCCGTGGGCCTGGACCACTTTTGCCAGGTCTACCCGTCACTTGCTTCATATGGCCAAGTGGCCTGTACTCTGGGCCGAGGCTCACTCCTACCGGGCCGCGGCCCCCATGCGCAGTCCTGGGCATGCTTTTTGGTGTGTGCCGCGGCACACTTTGGCCGGGCCGCGGCACACGGGTCAACCCAGCAAATGGGTGTCCTTTTATGCAGATTTGCAATGGAATTTCATTACTTTTTATTACACACATTTGAAGAACAAGAGAGAGAGATAGAGAGAGAAACAAGAGAGAGAAATATATTTCTTCATTTTTCTGGAGATTTATCGGTCGGATCGTCGTGATCTTTTGACAAGAGCTTGGTAGCTAAACAAATCTTTTCACCGGTGTAGATCGATATTTTGAGTCTGGAAGTTCGAGTATTTCGTGAGCTCTTTATGTAAGCTATTTACGGTTGTTTCGTTTCTCGATCTTGTTGTTGTTGTTGATTCCAAATACTTGAAGAACTTTTATTACCAAGTATTTGACGATTGATGTATACCCCTAGTTTGTATTAGGGACGATTGTTTATTGTGTATATTGGTGATAGTGGATTTAAGCGGGTTCAGTCCCGTGGTTTTTACTCTCGTCTTGAGGGGTTTTCCACGCTAAAATATTGTGTCTCGTGTTTATTATTTTTCGGACATCATTTGTATTTTTTTGTCGTGTTGTAATTGGTTTGTTCTACTCGTCGGTAACCACAAAGTTGCAATTGAAGATTGGGAATTTGTCAAACGAGGTTCTGCATTTTTTGTTGTGACGTTAGTCGTTGTTTTTCCCAACAAAATTAAGTAAAGGAAAAAATAAAACGTACATAAAAAATCCAAAAAAATACAACATATTTTATACCCACCGTGTCCGAAGCGCGTCCACATTTCTTCAATGAGATCATCCTCCAATTGTTGCGCGATTTTTTTTATCTCTCATGTCCCTATTTCGCAATATATACGCTTTAAAATGAGGTGAACCTCCAACATTGTAGGTAGGTTGACTGGAAGATGCGCTTGGTTCGTCCTCACAATCTGTTGCACCTTGCCCTTCGTCTTCAATTATCATGTTATGCATGATAATACAAGCATACATAATATTTTGAAGATGTTCGACGTACCAAAGTTTAGCCGATTGCCTTAGAAATGCCCAACGTGCTTGTAAGACGTCGATGCCCTTTCGATATCCTTTCCAACAGCTTCTTGCATTTGGGCGTATTTGCATCTCTCTGGCTCGGTAGGAATGGGCAACGTCTTCACGAAAATAGGCCACTTCGGGTAGATGTCATCCGCAAGATAGTAACCCATCTTGTATTCTCTTCTGTTAGCCTTGAACTTCATCGGCGGGGCCTTTCCTTGGACAACCTCGTTGAAGACGTCGGACTTGTGCAGAACATTGAGGTCGTTGTTAGTCCCGGAAACACCAAAAAATACATGCCAGATCCACAAATCATACGAGGCAACCGCTTCTAGGATGAGCGTCGGATAACCTTTTTGCCCAAACGTGTGGGATACTCTCCAAGAAGTCGAGCAATTCTTCCACGCCCAGTGCACACAGTCGATGCTTCCAAGCGTGTTGGGGAAACCATGCTTTCGCTCATGCATTTCGAGAAGCCCCGCGACATCAACTCTAGTTGGCCTTCGTAGATATTCGTGGCCAAATGCAGCCACAATGCCCTCGCAAAAATTCTTCAAGCACAAAAACCACGTCGTCTCGGCAACGTGCATATACTCATCGTATGCATTCGGGCCGCATCCCTTGGAGAGTTGTCATAATGCACAGGTGCATTTCACAAGCGAAGTGATAGCTTGGCGCCCCACTGTGTCGTTGCTTGATGTGAAATATGGATCTGAAACCGTCGGTGGAAGACAACGGCGTCCCACGTTGGATTGTCGGAGAAGTAATTCTGGTACAACCGCTGGTGAGCACCTTCGCGATCTCGTTGAACGTAGGTTCTCGAGCGTGGAATCCTCTTGACATTACAGGCCTCCTCTTCTTTGGCTTGTTGACCCACTGACTCCATTGTATTTTGAAATTCACACATAACTTGTGCGACATAAAATACGGCTTGTTCGACCATTTTTTGTGGTTTATCGGCATTTCTGTTGGTATTAGGCCCAAATGGATTGGTTTCTTTGACTGGGCCCAAAACAAATAATGTTGCTTACCCAAATTAGCAATGCCTTGCAGTTTCCTTTTTTTTTTTAATTGCCTTGACCAATCTGGACCATCCCTTTTGTGGGGATTAATCCCACCCGTCCATCCTAAGGGTATTTATACCCTCCTAACCCTAAACCTACCCCATTCACCCCTTTACCCAGTCGGCGCCTCCTTTCCTTGTTTCCCCTCTCCCGATTCTTCCTCCCCGATTCTTCTCCCTTCGGTTTCGTCCGCTGAGATTTTTTCCTTGAACGTCTTCCGATCTAATAGCAACCCTTATCATTTTCAATGATAAGTTTGGGTGCTTTAAAATCGGGCGACCGTTTCTTGGGCTTTTTTGGTTCCTATAAATTGTGGGATCCATTTTGAGGGGAAATACTGAAAACTATCAACTGAAACTAAGTGTTCTTGAGGCAATACTATATTTCTTCGTGAGATCCCTGTTTTCTGTGTGAAATCTTCTGGGCTGAGGTTGGTTTTTGGGTTATCTGGGGTTTCTGGGTTTCGGGTCTTGTGATTCGGGGTTTCTGGGTTTTGGTCTTTGTGATTTGTGAAACCGCCGGGTTTGTGGCTCGATTTGGACTGCTGGACGCCGGAGATTTGGAGCTCTGGACGCGGGTACACGAGGGTGGAGGACTGAGCCGACTTCCTGTCTCTAAACACCACTGCGTTCGTGTTATTTCCGATCTGTTGGTCAGATTTCTCCGACTTAAATTTCCAGTACTGTATTTGTTATTTTCCAGTCTATTTTCGTTCGTTTTTTCTGCATTATTTAATTTTGTTGTGTAACCCTTAATCCCCATAAATCATAGGAAATTTATTTGTAATTTGTTTCCTGTTGAGTTGTGTAAATTTATGTATTCCGGATAGATACCCAACAGTGGTATCGGAGCCTCTAAACGGGGTTTCTATTCGGAAGGGCATACGGGTTCCGGCCGAGGAATCCGCTCAGGTATTGCTTTCTATACTTTACTGTTTTTCCGTACTATTCTGTGTGATTGGTAAAGTATTATTACTGTGGAGTAATTTGTTTACTGCTTCCGTCTGCTGTACCGGCTTTGTGTTCGCCTCGTTATTTTCGTTCTGTGTTGAGACTGTGGTAGTCGTAATCTCCGAGCATACCAAACCCCCTTGCCTGGACCGCAAGTGTTCCTCGGATCTTGTGGGGGCTCCGGGATTCGATTCCAGCTCACTTTATTTTAAAATCTGGTGTGATTTTGGTATTTGTGATATCTGTGTGATACTAGTATTCCATTCCAGCTCACTTTATCGCAAAATCTGGTGTGATTTTGTTATTCGTGGTATCTGTGTGATATTTAACTGTAATCTTAGTTTTTACAGTAATACCTTGTGCTGGTTTAAATCTTGTGTGATTTTTACAAATACAAAAATGGGCTCTCTTACTTCTTTTACAATGGCACCTTTTGACGGTAAAGGGGATTTTAAAATTTGGCAACAAAAAATGAAATCTATACTTGTCCAACAGAAATGTTTCAAAGCCATTGAAGGTTCTTTTCAGTCTAATGTGACTCCTGAAAAACGTGAGGAATTGATTGAGTTTGCTCATTCCTCTATAATCTTGAACTTGTCTGATTCTGTGATTAGACGAATAGGCAAAACGGATAATGCTAAACAGCTTTGGGATAAACTTGAGGAAACTTTTACGGAAACATCTTTGCCAAATAAATTATTTCTTCTTGAAAAGTTTTTTCGCTACAAGCTGGATTTGAATAAAGATATTGATGGTAATCTGGATGCCTTTACAAAGTTAGTGCAAGATATAAAACAAACGGGTGACAAAAACATTGATGATTATTCCCCTATTGTGCTCTTGAATGCTATCCCTGATGCCTATAATGATGTGAAATCTGCGATAAAATATGGGAGGGATTCTGTTACTTTAGATACTGTTATAAGTGGATTAAAGAGTAAAGAATTAGACTTGAAATTCAACAAGGTTTCTAAACCTGTTTCTGATGTCAATTTTGTTAGGGCTAAACATCCCATTAAAAAGAAACCGTTTTTTAAATTCGATTCTGAAATGTCTAATAAGAAAAAGGGGCAATGGAAGGATAAATCCAAATTCCGACCTAAGAATCGCAAATGTTATAATTGTGGTGAACCTGGTCATTATATTCAAGAATGCACTAAACCTAAAAAGAATTTGCAAAATGATCAGGCAAATTTAACTATGGGCGATGTCTTTATGGTAGCTGATGATTTGCATCTTTCTGTGAATTCTGTGCTTTCTGGGCTGTGTGAAAATGAATGGTTACTGGACTCTGGATGCACTCATCACATGACACCTTATAAACAGCATTTTACTAGTTATACTAATCTTGGTGATCGGTATGTTTATATGCCTGATAAGGTGAAACGGGTAGTGGCCGGAATAGGAAATGTGTGTTTAAAATTCGCTGATGGTACTCGATATACTCTAAAAATGTCCGACACATTCCTGATTTATCTCATAACCTGATATCTTGTACCACTTTGGAAGATGAGGGTCTTCGAGGGTCTTGGGGAAATGGTTGCATGATAATTTCGAGAGGATCCTTGATGTTGTTTAAAGGAATCCGGAAATTTAATCTATACATTTGCCAAACTGAAACTCCTGCATGTTCTAATCTGGTCTGTGCTGATAAAACCGAATTGTGGCATAATAGGTTAGGGCATATAAGCATGAAGGGGTTAGAGATCTTGCATAAGCAAAAATGTTTTGGAAAAGATAAAATCTCCAAGTTGTCTTTCTGCGATTCCTGCATGTTTGGCAAACAACATAAAACGCAATTTCCAAAACCTCCCGATTCCCCTGATCCCGTTTTTGAGAAATCTGGTAAAAGCTCCAATGTGCTTGATTATGTTCATGCTGATGTTTGGGGTCCTGCCAGTGTTACGACCCATGGCAGAAATAGGTATTTCTTGTCCATTATTGATGATTACTCTCGAAAAGTTTTCGTGTTTTTACTCAAATTGAAATCTGAAGTGTTTGAAAAATTCCAAACTTGGAAATCTTTGGTGGAAAATCAAACCGGAAAACGGATCAAAAAGATAAGGACCGATAACGGCCTTGAATTTTGCAATACTCAGTTTGATACTATGTGTTCTGAAAATGGCATTCTTAGGCATAAATCTGTCCCTTATACCCCTCAACAAAACGGGGTGGCTGAGCGAATGAATCGCACCCTACTTGAAAAAGTTAGGGCCATGCTTGCTACTTCTGGGTTGTCTAAGAGCTTTTGGGGTGAGGCTCTTTTAACTGCTGCATATATCATCAATAGATCACCTTCTGTACCATTAAATGGCAACTATCCCGAGTCTGTGTGGTCGGGTCATGGTACTGATTTTTCGAACATTCGTGTGTTTGGTTGTGCTGCTTATGTGCATCAAAATGTTGATAAACTCGAACCGAGATCCTTGAGATGTGTCTTTCTTGGATATCCCGACGGTACTAAGGGTTATCGTCTATGGGTCAGATCTGAACCCGGGTTAAAGGTGATTATTAGCAGAGACGTAGTCTTTAATGAAACTGAGTTTCCATGTCTTGATAATCCTATACCTGCTCCTGTGCAAGCTACTGAAAATTCTCCCCACCCTGTTCAGATTAGGGTGGAGCATCTTAGTGAAAATGAATTACTCGCCGAACCCGATAATGTAGAAAATCCGAACCTAATAATCAATCGATAATGGGGATGAATCAATCAATCTGCTCGACTTATCTCGATTATCAATTAACTAGGGATAGGCCTAGAAGGAATGTTAGGAGACCTATACACTTAGATGATTTCCATATGGCTTCTCTTGCTTTCAATGTGTTTGATATGCTTGATGGTAATGAACCTAAGTCTTACAATGATGCTTTGATGTCTAATAATTCGAATGATTGGCTAAGTGCAATGAATGAAGAAATGACATCCTTGCATGCAAATGATACTTGGAAACTTGTTCCAAAACCCAGAAATTGTTCTTTGATTGATTGTAAGTGGTTATTTAAAGTGAAAAAGGAGGAGGATAATGTCAGATTCAAGGCAAGGTTAGTAGCCAAAGGCTTTACACAACGTGAAGGTATCGACTATACTGAGATTTTTGCTCCAGTTGTTAAATTCACCACTGTTCGCATTATGCTTGCATTAGTTGCGCATCATAATTGGGAGATGAAACAATTAGATGTTAAAACAGCATTTTTGCATGGTGAATTAAAAGAAACTATCTATATGAAACAACAGAAGGTTTTACGGATAGTAACCATCCTGATCATGTGTGCTTGCTCAATAAAACCCTATATGGCTTAAAACAATCCCCTAGAGAATGGAACAAAAAATTCAATGACTGCATGTTGTCCTTGAAATTTCGTCGGAGTGCTTATGACCCATGTCTTTATTATAAGTATGACAGTGGTGTGCCCATGTTCCTACTTATTTATGTAGATGATATGCTTTTGATTAGTTCTTGCATTAAATCTATTGATCATGTTCAAAGTTGTTTAGGTGATCAATTTGACATGAAATACTTGGGGGATGCTAAAAGGATATTGGGCATGAACATTGTTCGGGACAGATCTAAAAGCACCTTATTTCTAAATCAGTCCTCATACATTGGTAAAATTCTTGAAAAATTTTCTATGACTGATGCTAAAATTGCTAGTGTGCCGTTAGCTTCTCATTTCTTATTATCCAAAACTCAGTCACCTAAAACTGAATCTGAAATTCGTGAAATGAGATCATCCGTATGCTAATGCCATAGGATCTGTCATGTACCTTATGGTTAGTACTAGACCCGATATTGCTTATGCTGTTAGTTGTTTGAGTAGGTACATGGCTAATCCTGGAAAACCTCACTGGGAGGCCCTTAAGTGGTTATTGCGGTACTTGAAAAATTCCGCTTCTGATGGTCTTATTTTCTCTAAATCTGTTGATGGGATTAATTTAAAAGGATATGTTGACTCTAATTATGCCAATGACCGGGATGAATGTAAGTCCACAACTTCATATGTGTTTACCTTGTGTGGCTCGTGCATTTCTTGGAAATCTCAACTTCAGCATATTGTTACACTGTCTACTACTGAAGCTGAATATATTGCCACCATGAAGCCTTTAAAGAGGCTATTTGGTTGAAAGGTTTACTAACCGAAATTGGTGTTCTTCGTGACAATGTTGTGGTCTTTTCGACGATCAATCAAGCATACACTTGTGCGAAATCCTGTGTTCCATGATCGAACAAAGCATATTGATGTCGGGCGACACTTCACCCGTGATATAGTAGAAAAAGGCATAATTGAGTTGAAGAAAATCCCTTCACAGTCGATCCTGAGATATGGGCACAAAGTGCCTACCAATCGAGAAGACCAGATCTTGCAAGTCGATACTAAATATCGACTCCTTCAACTGAAGACTGTCTAGTCTTTCAGTTCGCTATCTTTGTGATAGCTTTTCTAGCTTTTCTTTGTGATTTCTAGTTCCTACTTTCTTAGTGATTGTTTGTCTTTATACTTATACTAACTTTGTGTTTTGTGCAGGTGGTGTGACGTTCGGCGATGATGACCTCCCTCTCAAAAGATGTGTACCCCGATAGCTCATTTGGTCCGGGTGGAGATTTGTTGGTATTAGGCCCAAATGGATTGGTTTCTTTGACTGGGCCCAAAACAAATAATGTTGCAGCCCAGTCCAAATTAGCAGCCCGGCCCGGTTTCCTTTTTTTTTTTAATTGCCTTGACCAATCTGGACCATCCCTTTTGTGGGGATTAATCCCACCCGTCCATCCTAAGGGTATTTATACCCTCCTAACCCTAAACCTACCCCATTCACCCCTTTACCCAGTCGGCGCCTCCTTTCCTTGTTTCCCCTCTCCCGATTCTTCCTCCCCGATTCTTCTCCCTTCGGTTTCGTCCGCTGAGATTTTTTCCTTGAACGTCTTCCGATCTAATAGCAACCCTTATCATTTTCAATGATAAGTTTGGGTGCTTTAAAATCAGCGACTGCTTTCTTGGGCTTTTTGGTTCCTATAAATTGTGGGATCCATTTTGAGGGGAAATATCAAAACTATCAACCGAAACTAAGTGTTCTTGAGGCAATACTATATTTCTTCGTGAGATCCCTGTTTTCTGTGTGAAATCTTCTGGGCTGAGGTTGGTTTTTGGGTTATCTGGGGTTTCTGGGTTTCGGGTCTTGTGATTCGGGGTTTCTGGGTTTTGGTCTTTGTGATTTGTGAAACCGCCGGGTTTGTGGCTCGATTTGGACTGCTGGACGCCGGAGATTTGGAGCTCTGGACGCGGGTACACGAGGGTGGAGGACTGAGCCGACTTCCTGTCTCTAAACACCACTGCGTTCGTGTTATTTCCGATCTGTTGGTCAGATTTCTCCGACTTAAATTTCCAGTACTGTATTTGTTATTTTCCAGTCTATTTTCGTTCGTTTTTTCTGCATTATTTAATTTTGTTGTGTAACCCTTAATCCCCATAAATCATAGGAAATTTATTTGTAATTTGTTTCCTGTTGAGTTGTGTAAATTTATGTATTCCGGATAGATACCCAACAATTTCAAAAGAAGTAAGAAGATGAGGAGAGAATTTTTGCAAAGTAGAATGAAGAAGATGAATAAATGAAGGTGTGAAAAATGAGCGTGTATGATGTGGTATTTGTAGTAGTTAATTAATTAAAATAAATAAAAAATAATGAAAAATCGGAACAGAGATGTTAAGAGCCGTTGTCCAACGTTCATCGTAATTTCATTTTATTTTATTCTTTAATTTCGAATTTTAATTAAAAAATAGGAGGATGAATGGGAGCGCGCCACGTCGCCCAAAAGAGGAGCGAGCGACGCTCGCATATGCGATCTCGCTCGCAAACGCGAGCACTCCACAGCAGTGGCGAGCAGCCTCGCGCGCGCTATCATTGGCGAGCACGCCACAACGAGCACTGCTGTGGATGCTCTTATATTTGACTCAAGTATGAAAGACTTCATTTTGCTTCTCTCCGATGGGAGCTTGATATTCTCATAATCTTGTTTGTCTAATTCTTATGATGAACGATTCAAATTTTGAGCAAAAAGATATATATTGACTATATATTTCAGGGGCGGATCCAGGAATTGATAGTGGGGTGGGCCGAGAGTTAAATTTTTGACGTATTAAATTTCACACAATATTTTTAAATAAAATAAAAGAAATTATAAATTTCGTAGAAAATTATAAAAAAAAAAAGAAAAATCTAACATAAAAATGTCATCCTAAGCTCCTCATAATTAATCCAATAAAATAAATTATAATTTTTTTTCTACGAAAAAATCATCTACAAGTAACAATTTAATCTCATATTAAGACTAATATAAGTCTACAAAAATGTTAATAATTCGTACCAACTTGACAATATAATTTAATTAAAAGTTTTATGGAACTTGCCAATTCAGTGAAAGCTCCCACAATTTAAAAGTTTAAACACAAAACACAATTTATGACTATTGTTGTGTCAAGATTTAACACCTTCCGACCGGCGATCGCCTAGGAGGTCGGGCAACCGAGTCACTGCCGAGCATCCGAGGAAGAACCGCCGACCAGCGACCAGGCGACCTAGCCTTAGCCCGGCAGACAAGCATGAGTCGCCCATCCGAAGGTCCCAGGACAAGTCCCGGTGCCGAGCGATCGACCTCAGATACGATCGCTTCTCGGTACTCGGCGACCGACTTCTGGCGACCGACTTATGGACGATCATCTCTCAGCGCTTTGCCGACCGACCCTTGGTGACCGACCATTGCCGACCTTCAGTGACTGGCCGAGAACGATCCTCGGTGTCCAGCTAGAGACGACCGCATCATGACGATCTGGGCCGATGGCCATCCAGTCGGCCAAGGCCGAGCAAACAGGACAGCACCCACGTGCAGATCCACAAAAGGCGCTGACAAACCTGTCACTTACCTCACCTACCAACAGGGCCGCAGACCTGCGAAAGGAGTTGGCGGACAAGACTGGTGACCACAGCCTGTCACCTACCCTGCCTACTGACAAAGTCCGCCGAAAATAACAAAGTGGGACCTCCTGTGACAGTACTTCCGGACGCGTGCCGGCTCCTCATTGGGCCACTCAGCTGGCTGCCGGCTGGATCTCTGGACATTTGGCAGGCAGTCCATGTGACCTTTAGGACGATCGCCCCATTACATTAATGGCCGAAAGACGATCGCCCACTAGGGAACAAGGCACCTCAACCCCTATATAAAGAGGGCAGCCTGCACTTGGAAAGAGGACACTCTGCATTCCCGCATTTCACACCATACAGAAGCAAAATACTTGCACTTGGCAAAACATCCAACTCTTGGCAACAGTTATCTTTCGGTCTTACTTCTCCCGGCCTATCTCATCCAGCAGATTATCGGCGGGGACGAAGAACACCGAGATTCGCTCAAGAGCCGGATTAACAGAGTCTTTTTACACTCATTGTATTTAGACTTCTCTCATTAATACTTGTATCCACGAATATTCGTATTAATAACATCTCGCGAGAGCATTCAAGCCCGGGCCTAACAAACCCGGCAAATCTTGTATTATTTATCTACTCTCGGAAGTGCTCCCGCAATTGTTGTTTGTTGTCCGTCTTCCAGCAGTATTAATCTTCGGATAAATATTTTGGGCTACAACAATTGGCGCTAGAAGGAGGGCATCCAACCCTCGATTTTTTATACCTACCGTCCCGAAGAACACTCACTGTTCTCGGGGCAGATACTTGAAGTGACACTTACTGCACTTCAAAGAAATCCTTCAGAAGTCATGTCTTCCGCCTCCGCGTCGAAAAAAGCCGCTGACCAGCCGGCCAAACCCCCTGTTCTGTCCCAGTCCGAGCCACAGCCGATGGTGGAGGGTAGCCGCCACGGTCAGAGACGCTCGATCCCGTCCCTGGACGGCGGCCCGAGCCTCTCGCTCGATCGGTTCCAAACCAAGGAACAGATCGAAGGGGCCCTGGCCGTCCTACAGGAGCGACGGAGTGCTCTCAACGCGCCTCCTGCTATCGCCCCCTCGGCCGTCCGCCGGAAGTCCAAGCGGAAGCTCAAGGCGTCACTGGCTGAGCGATCGCCAGGAGGCTCCCGTCCGCAGGAAGAGGCGCTCGCCAGCCGGGGCACCTCTGTCTTCGATCGCCTGGGCAGTGACCCGACCTGGCTACCGGGGCAGTCCGGCCCCAGCTACGAGACGACGGAGTTTGAGTCCGTCACCAGAAGCTCGGCCTACCCTATTCCCGTAAGGCGCCTAGCCGTCTGGCTCCCCCTCGCCGAATTGCCGAGGCCGGCGCGTGAGCCGGAGATCGGTACACGATCGCCTCGGCTCTCGCTCCCAAAGCCGATCTGCAAGCGACCAAGCCACGGCGATGGCCGCGATGCAACGTCAACTCGACGACATGAAGGCGCTCTCGAATCCGTGGCGGCGCCAAGAAGACGATCGCCGGCCAAGCGAGCCGCTCGCGATCGACATCGAGCTCGCCCCGTGCGGCACAAGATCACTCCCGCAAACACCCGTGTACGAGGGCGATCGGACCCAGTGCACCTAAGGAAGTTCAACATCTACATGACCGGGTGTGGGGCATCCGACGCGACCAGATGCCGAATGTTCCTCCGACGCCGGACGACCTCGCCACCGGTGGTACACTTCATTGCCACCTCGGTCCATTGGCTCCTTTAACGAGCCGGCGCACGTCTTCACGGAGTACTTCGCCACTGTGGTCGTCGGCCCAAGGTCCCCTCCGCATGATGCAAATCAAGCGGGGAGAAGAAGAGTCCGACTCGGACTACATCGACCGGGTAGACGTAATCATCCTCAATGGCGAGCCCATAAGCGATGAGACCGCCTCTACGCGGTCCTAGGAGGATTTCGTGGTTTTTCGCCTATGTTCGGGCATCTCACGAAGACCCAACCTACGACTCACGCAGCCTTCCGGCTAGAGCCGCAGATTTTCTCGGCCGTGCAAAGGTTTCTTCTTAGCCTCGTGAGCGTAGCGATCGGCACTCGGACGACGATCTCCCGCCCGATCGCCAATATCGACCTACGAATAAGCGATCGGCACCGAGCGACGATCGCGCCTTCCGCCCGATCGCGATCATCACGCTACATCATCCGCAACCCGGAGGACACGATCGCCATCTACATCCAAAGATATAACATGACGGACTAAGGCATAAGATCGCCTCCACCGCACATCATAAAGCCATGGTCCTGGCAACGATGGAACCGGCCGCTTCGCCATGCAAGGTCCTTTCGCCAAGATCGCCCGCCCTTCGTTTAAATACGAGGCCGGCGTAGTCCGAGGGCTCTCCAACATTAATCGGTGGACACATACCACAATCCCCGTCTCAACGTACACCGTCGAGGTCGGCCATCTCCATGGTGGCCGAGGTGGAAGCAGAGCTAACAAGCCGCGGGCGTGGAGTTGATTCATCCGACGCCGCCCCGCGCAAGGACTCCTCTAGACCGAGACCGCACGCCCTTCGTTTAGATACGAGGCGAGGCGCGGCTAACAGAGGACCCTCATAATAAAGTGAGTCACGAGACACTCATTGTCTTCGCGCACCAAGACACGGTCATGGGGTCGGTCCATCGGTCTCACGCGACGTGCACGATTCCTCAAACAAAACGAAACCACCAAGTTTCCATGGGGATCGGCCAATGTTGTTTTTGCGGTACAAGACCGAAAGATAGCTAAGCCAATCGACCATGGTAGCCCAAGTCCGAAATCGTAAGTCACTCGGCAAGGTCGCCCGTCCTCATCCTTACACGATCGCCAGAAGAACCACCTCGCCTCATGTCTTCAACATAGGAGCAAGTGGGGGCAATTGTTGTGTCAAGATTTAACACCTTCCGACCGCGATCGCCTGGGAGGTCGGGCAACCGAGTCACCGCCGAGCATCCGAGGAAGAACCGTCGACCAGCCGACCGGGCGACCTAGCCTTAGCCCTGCAGACAAGCATGAGTCGCCACCAAGGTCCCGTGACAAGTCCGGTGCCGAGCGATCGACCTCGATACGATCGCTTCTCGGTACTCGGCGACCGACTTCGCGACCGACTTATGGACGATCATCTCTCGCCGCTTTGCCGACCGACCCTTGGTGACCGACCATTGCCGACCTTCGATCGGCCGAGAACGATCCTCGGTGTCCAAATAGAGACGACCGCATCATGACGATCCGGGGCCGATGGCCATCCATCGGCCAAGGCCGAGCAAACAGACAAAGCACCCACGTGCAGATCCACAAAAGGCGCCGACAAACTCCGTCACTTACCTCACCTACCAACAGGCCGCAGACTGCGAAAGGAGTTGGCGGACAAGACCGGTGACCACACTGTCACCTACCACCCGCCATCGACAAAGTCCGCCGAAAATAACAAAGTGGGACCTCCCGTGTGATTTAGGACGCGTGCCGGCTCCTCATTGGGCCACTCGGTGGCCGCCATTGATCTCTGGACTTTTGGCAGGCAGCCCATGTGACCTTTAGGACGATCGCCCCATTACATTAATGGCCGAAAGACGATCGCCCACTAGGGAACAAGGCACCTCAACCCCTATATAAAGAGGGCAGCCTGCACTTGGAAAGAGGACACTCTGCATTCCCGCATTTCACACCATACAGAAGCAAAATACTTGCACTTGGCAAAACATCCAACTCTTGGCAACAGTTATCTTTCGGTCTTACTTCTCCCGGCCTATCTCATCCAGCAGATTATCGGCGGGGACGAAGAACACCGAGCTTCGCTCAAGAGCCGGATTAACAGAGTCTTTTTACACTCATTGTATTTAGACTTCTCTCATTAATACTTGTATCCACGAATATTCGTATTAATAACATCTCGCGAGAGCATTCAAGCCCGGGCCTAACAAACCCGGCAAATCTTGTATTATTTATCTACTCTCGGAAGTGCTCCCGCAATTGTTGTTTGTTGTCCGTCTTCCAGCAGTATTAATCTTCGGATAAATATTTTGGGCTACAACAACTATCAGACCCAATTGAATATGCAGTTCCAGATAAATAAATTAAAAAATAATTACACGAAACCCTATAATAAATTATTATAAACAGCCAATTATATAAAAATATAGTAATATAACAATGTAACAAAAATAGGATGATATTTTCATTTTATAATGATAAGCCCACTTAAACTTTGATAAAATTGAAAATAATTATTGAATTTGGTGATAATTCCCATTTTTTTGGTGGCTCATAATTGGTTTGGGCTCATTGTGAGCTATATATATATATATAAGGATCTATTATGGAGTTGCACTGGGCTGGAGCCCAGTGCAGGATCTACATAGATCCGTCCTTAATATATATAATCTCTTCAACGAGTTTAGTAATGAACATAATGGCTCTGTTGTTCCAATTGAGAGAATAACTTACAAGTATTTTTTCGAGAAATTTTTCAAACAAACTGTTTCAATGAAAACTTGTCGATTTATTATTTTACTCTGTTCAACTCTATGTATTCATCTATCCGTAGATAGAGTACATTGAATATACAAAAATAGCTATAACAGAGTCTATCTTATTCGTATTAACATATACTCTAAGAGGAATGTTTTTATGCACGATTTAATAACTATGTAGCTCCAGAATGTTTCAGTTTATGCTCCTACCTATTATCTGCATATACTAAGAAAGATGTACGGTCTAATGAGGCTAGTATAAATATTTACGTATGGGTGGGGCAAGCTCTTATATATTTCATGGTTTATCTTGGTTTATCCGGGAAAGAGATGGAGCTTCAAGAAACAGTGGATGATCTTATCAATACACAAATGTATAACTCGCCATGAATTTCAATTGCGCTCACATTCATCAACGTAGGACTTGGGCTCAAGCTTTCCCGAGCCTCTTTTCATCAATGGACTCTTGACGTATATGAAGGAATGTAGTTCGTTCGATAAATTCCTACCTCTCTATCTATCTCTGAGATGTTTAGATTTTTCAAAAGTCCATGGACATGCACGAGATAAATACTATCCCCACTCAGACTGTTGTGTCGAGATTTCTTCACCTCGACAGGGGATCGACCTCAAGGCCGAGCGACCGAGTCCACAACCAATCAAGCTATGGCAAACTCGCCTAAAGCGAAGATACCATACCACCTTCAGGTATCTAGCGATCGACTCCCAAGGCGATCGCCCTTTGGCACCTAGCGATCGACTCTGGTGCCCGGCTAAGGACGACCGTCCTACGCCCCGAACAGAGACCATCGTCCATCAAAATCTACGAAGACTGGACCTCAAAGCAGCACCCATGTGCAGATCCGCGACAGGCGCCGCGTTTCATGGATCGTTGACCACAGCCTGTCACCACCTTCTCACCTACCGACAAGCCCGCCGAAAGGTACAAGGTGGGACCGCCCGTGACAGCGAATCAGACGCGTGCAGGCTTCTCATTGGACCGCACAACTGACTGCCAGCAACTCCTGCAGACTTTAAGGAGACAAGCCCATGTGCTAAAAGACGATCGCCCGCTTATTATAATACAACAAAGGTGATCGCCCAGCAGGTCCAAGTGCTATAAATAGAGAACCTCCTTCTACTGAAAAAATGTTCCACTTTCAGTTCATGGATTCTTCATCCGGTTCACGCATTCTCCATTAAGTTCAGAGAAAATACATACAATCATACATACCATCAAGCTCCCAGCTTCCTCTCCCGAGTCTACCTCAGGATTTCTCTCTCAGTACCTCTCATCCAGAAGACGGTCGACAGAGGCAAGAAGTCTCCACAGTGTAGATTCAGAGAGACTCACAAGCCCAAGAGCTCAAGCATACAGCTAATACACGCCGTGAGAGACTTTCGATCTCTCACCGCCGTCACAGCTCATCAACATTGTTATAAGAACTCACAGAGCATCATATCTGGTTCTCCCGGCAATCTACACGCTCACTAGCTAAGATAACAAGGGTCTTTACACTCATTATAATTGTACTCTTACATTAATACTTGTATCCCCGAATATTTGTATTAATAATATCTCGCGAGAGCATTCAAGCCCGGGACTAACAACCCCGGCAAATCTTGTGTTTTTCCATTCCCTCGGACGTGCTCTCGCAATTTGCTGTTGCCCGACCATTCCAGCAATATCTATCTTCGGATAATATTTCGGGCAACAACACAGACCAAGACGGAACTTTTACTTATTCAAATAACAGTTAACGTGAAGCAGAGTCGGGAACGATGAATCTCTTTGTGATAAACTTTTTAGATCGTGTGGAGATACAAAAACAGTTATATGTCAAAGGCGTAGAGTAACATTTTTTAAATTATTTCAAACAAGGTGTATTCCTCTTCTACTTTTTAATTAAATTAATTCTTAGAATGGAAGATCCTTCCAAATTGGATCTTATTGTGGGTTCCGTGCGGGATCACATACGTAGAGTAATAGTATTTGTTAAATTGTTTCAAATGAGGGTGCATTCCTCTTTTTTTAAACAGACTTTTTTTTGTATAGAATAAACTGTTTGAGGAGAAAGTAAAAGACAGCAAATCAATTGTATTGATAACAATGAATAGAGGGGCCTTTATATAGGCATTACAATGAGAGTCCTTCCATACATAGGATTCCTAGTTAAGGTAAGACATCTAACATGATCCTACTACCTCTGGAAGAGTCTAGAACCTTCCATAACTCTATCTCCCTACAACCAGTATTAGGTAAGACACCAATAAGGAAAAGATTTCCCGGAACACTCCCCCTGTGTCGAACACTAATACTAACATGGTGCATATGGTGTTGCTTCGGTAAAAAACCTTTCCAAGTCAAATAAAACCCCGTGGGAAAAAATAAAGACTTGGTGAGGAAAAAGAGCACAACGCACCAACTACAAATGTCAGAATCATGTGAAGTATACTCCCCCTGAGGTATACATGAAGCTCATTCCATCGAGCTATCATTAGTTGAGCTCGGATAGTTGACACATGCCGATGCTTCTCACATGTTTCTCAAATGTAGATTTTGGCAGAGACTTAGTGAACAAGTCTGTGATATTCTCATCGAAACTCACTTGTTTCACTTCGATATTCAGCAATTTATGCTGCTGATGATTATAAAAGAACTTCGGCGCAATATGCTTGGTATTGTAACCCTTTATGAAACCTAACTTCATCTGCTCAATGCATGCCGCATTGTCCTCAAAGATGCAAGTAGGGGTTGCTGTAGTGGGATCTAATCCACACGTTCCTCGTATATGGTCTATGATTGACCGGAGCCAAATGCACTCCCTTACGGATTCGTGCAATGCAATTATCTCTGCATGGTTCGAGGAAGTAGCAACCAGGGTCTGCTTGGTAGATCGCCAAGATATCGCCGTATTCCCAATGGTGAACACATAACCAGTTTGGGAACGTCCTTTATGCGGGTCAGAGAGATTACCGGCATCAGCAAATCCAACTAACGTGTCGTTAGGATTCTCTGTATAAGGGGTAAGCTTGCTCGCATTAGCACTTCTGGTAGTCAAGCTACCATGTTCAGCTGCAATATCAGAGGAAGATCGACGGTCGGTATGCATCGTCTTAACCTCAACAGTTCCTTTCAGAATATCGCTCTCTCTTGCGTAGGGAAAGAACAATCCAAGATCACTGGAGCCTTTCAAGTATCGAAAGATGTGTTTTACTCCATTCCAATGCCTTATCGTGGGAGCGGAGCTAAATCTCGCTAATAGATTCACAGAGAATGCGATGTCTGGACGAGTACATTGAGCCAGATACAACAACGCACCGATTGCGCTAAGGTACGGTGTTTCTGCTCCAAGGACCTCTTCATCCTCCTATTTGAGACAAAACGGATCCTTGTTCATTTCCAGACTTCGACCAATCATGGGGGTAGCAAGACGATGTGCCTTGTACATACTAAATCGCCTGAGCATTTTGTGGACATAGGCAGACTGATGAATGGGTATGCCATCATCTCGATGTTCTAGCTCTAAGCCCAAGCAGAATCGAGTCCTCCCTAGATCTTTCATCTCGAATTTGGATTTAAGGTAGCGGGTCGTTTCATTGACCTCATCTATGGTACCGATAACATTCATGTCATCTACATAAACGGCTACAATCATGAATCTTGTATCTGTTCTTTTCACGAAAATGCATGGACATATGTCACTGTTCTCGTATCCCTTCCCAATCAAGTATTCACGTAGGCGGTTGTACCACATATTTCCAGATTGTTTCAACCCATACAGTGAACGACGCAATTTCACAGCGTAAGTGCTCCGTGGTTTAGAGCTACTTGATTTGGGTAATGAAATCCCTTCGGGGATTTTCATATAAATATCCGTATCTAGATTCCCATAAAGATACGCTGTAACCACATCCATAAGCTGCATGTTCAGTTTTTCGGACACTACCAAACTGACTAAGTAGCGGAAAGTGATGATGTCCATAACGGGAGAATACGTCTCCTCGTAGTCAATGCCAGGGCGCTGCGAGAAGCCTTGGGCAACTAGTCTCGCTTTGTAACGCATGACCTCATCCTTATTATTGCGTTTACGAACAAAGACCCACTTAGGAATGGCAATGGGGCGGGTTCGGGGCGGGGCAGGCTATCCCCGTCCCCGAACCCGAAATCTGAATCCTGCCCCGTCCCCGCCCCGTTCCCCGTCGGGGATCTTATCGGGGTGCCCCATTCGGGCTACAGCATACCCCGAACCCCGCCCCGTTCCCCATTCCCCGTTTTTGCCCCGTTTTATATATTTATATAGAATTATATTATATATATAATATAAAAAATATATATAATATATTATTTTATAAAATAATATATATAATATATTATTTTATAAAAAAAAATATATAATATATTATATATAAAATATATATATATATATAATATATTATATATATTATTTCACATATATTATTTTGCCCCGTTCTCTATATATAAAAAATATATATAATATATATATATATAATATAAAAAATATATATAATATAATATCGGGGCGGGCGGGGCGGGGCACGATCACCCTAGTCACTACCCCGAACCCCGAAAAAATCCCCGTTAACACCCCGATCCCCGCCCCGTAACCCGATAATGTCTGCCCCGCCCCACCCCGTTAAGATCGGGTTTCGGATTTCCCCGTCGGGTTCGGGATTTTTTGCCATCCCTACCCATTTATGTCCAACTGGTTTAACGCCCACGGGTATTAGCTCGATACGGCCAAATACCTCACGTTTAGCCATTGAGTCTAGTTCAGCCTGCATTGCATCTTTCCATTTCGGCCAATCGGCTCGTTGTTGACATTCAGCAACCGAGCGCGGCTCAGCGTCGTCGTCTTCAATAATTTCTTGAGCGACAGAGTAGGCAAAAACATCATCGACTAGCGTGGACGACCTGTCCAATAGTACGTATTCACTCGTACATTGCATCTAGATTTCTTTATTCTCTGACATCAACAAAGTTTCCGACGCATCCGTTGATTGTTCCATTGTTGATTCGAGGACATATCCGTAGTCAGAGATAATCTCGTGTGACGGAGTCACTGTGTCGATGACGAGAGGATTTTGTGCCTCCGTTCCTCTTCTCTTTCGAGATTCGGTATCCTTTCTACCCACTGGCCTCCCCCTCTTTCGAGCAGGGATAAGAGCAGCCGAAGCAGCCGTCCCACCACTAAGGTTGACACCGGGGGCATCATTCCATTGGGCGGCTGAACGTTGCCCTATAATTGGGACTTCTAACCTTGCAGGAATATTCGCAGCGGGAATGGTAGATCTTGTCACTTTCGCAGTATTAGTAAAGGTGTCGGGAATCGAATCCGCAACTTTCTAAAGACTGAGAATACGTTGCACTTCTAGCTCGGATTGAGCTGTGCGGTGATCTTGATGAGGCAAGGAGGGAGCACACCAGACAATTTCCTGGAATTCAATTGGAATCATTCGATTCCTCTCTCCCTCTAACGATGGGAAGTTTGTCTCATCAAAGTGACAGTCTATAAATCTTGCAGTAAACAGATCTCCTGTCAAAGGTTCCAAATAGCGGACAATTTTAGGCGATTCATAGCCAACATATATACCTAATCGTCTTTGCGGACCCATTTTAGTACGCTGTGGAGGCGTAATTGGCACATAGACTGCACAACCAAAAATGCGTAAGTGTGAAATATCAGGCTCATATCCAGTTACCAACTGGTACGCACTAAAGAGTTGATTGGCAGTGGGTCGAAAGCGAATAAGTATAGCCGCATGCAAAATTGCATAACCCTAGGCATAAATCGACAAGTTGGTGCGCAATACCAATGCTCGAGCGATAAGCTGTAACCGCTTAATCATAGCCTCAGCAAGGCCATTCTGCGAATGAATATGAGGGACGGGATGTTCAACTTCAATCCCAATCGACATGCAATAGTCGTCAAAAGACTTTGATGTAAACTCACCAGTGTTGTCCAATCTTAATGACGAGATTGGAAAGTCGGGGTGGTTAGCCCGTAACTTGATGATTTGTGCTAGGAGTTTAGCAAATGCAGCATTTCTTGTGGATAGCAGAGCGACGTGTGACCATCGCGTCGATGCATCAACCAGAACCATAAAATATCTGAATGGTCCGCACTCTGGCTGAATAGGTCCACAAATATCCCCTTAAATTCTTTGTAAGAAGCGAATGTTTTGTGTTGAGTCTTTAGCAAAGGACGGAGAGGGTATCAACTTTGCTAGTGAACAGGCTTTACAAAATGATTTATGGGCATTAGAAATTGCCACGAAAGCCTCGGGATTTACGAGAGATGCACCGTCAACCTTATCAGGGCGTGGGATGTTTAGTCCCGGTGATACGGTATCAAGCTCACTCACATCAATGCCGATATCGAGTGGTGCTTCCAATCGTTTTCTGGACTTGAAAAACGGATGACCATGTGAGTTTTTCAAAATGCGAATCATCATGTCGCGTCCAGGGTGACCGAGTCGGTCATGCCATAGTTGGTGTGCTTCGGAATCACACAGTTCGTGACTCACAGCATAGGATTCAATAACCCTTATTGTAGTCTGGTATAAACCACTACTTAGACTCATAAGTTTCTCGAGAACGCGGCGTCTTCCGCATTCTGCCAGGGTAACACACAAAAATTCTGTCCCATTCTCACAATGTGTATCAAGGTGATAACCGTTGGCACGGATGTCCCTAAAACTTAGCAAGGTTCGGTTTGCTCTTGGGGCATAAAGAGCATTTGTGACATTAATATGCGTACCATTAGGTAGCAAGAAATGAGCAGGTCCCCTCCCTTGAATTACTTAGGAGGAACCAATCATTGTTGTCACTGAGGATATATATGGCACAATATCCTTGAACAATTGCCTATTCCGAAGAATAGTGTGGGTTGTTCCATTATCAGCAAGGAACTCAATTTCGCCACGAGACATCTACAATAAGACATGAAAATCGATTAGTCTTATGATGAAAGACATAGCGAAAACTCATTTACTTCGAGTTTGGGGAAATTCGACCAAGTTGGTTAGGATCAAAGTTAGCACAATCGCTGGAAATAATTTCCGCGCAGCTTGACCTTTGTTCACTAAAACAGCAATAACTTCTTCGTTAAGAAGGGTATGGACGAACGGTCAGTTGTTCTGGAAACTAGACTTCCGTATCTTTCTGTACATAGTTCGTTCATTTTCTGGATCATTAAACTCATATCTCAGTGCTCGTTTCAAGTTGCTATTTTTGGTATTTCCCTATTGTTGAGTGATGGAGCAAGGTTGAAGCCTTTTTCAAAGGCATTATTGTTGATACAATACTTATGGAAATATGGCCATAGGAGCGTTTAAATACTTCAAAATGCATCATGGTTTTCGATTTATATCTCGACTAATGATCATTTCGGTAACTCCAACTTGGTAGACTTGCAGAGAAAGTAAGAATGTTAGTCCAGCTAAGGCTGTTTAAAAACCACTGATTCCGTTTGAACTTTCAAAGCATAAACAAATACCAAGGAGGATGCGCATAGTCTTGATCATAAGTTTTGATGAAATACACCAAATAAAATTCGTTTCTGCAAAATCACAGCAATTAAAAGAATTTTATTCATCATGGCCAACTTTATTACATTCATAGAAAATCCAAAGTAGTTCTCGAAAACTAGAAACAAGACAAAACATAACCAAAGCGTAAAACTAGTCAAACTACAATGATCTAGTCAAAGTCGGCAACATCCATATGTTGGTCTTTGTCCGCAATGGTGAAAGGAGGGATCTCAGTCGGGATCTCAATATGGTTCACCTACGTATTCTCATTATATTTCTCCATGTAATTTGACTCTTGAGTCAAGTACTGTTTATAGTGCTTGTAGTAAGCTTGAATGTTCTTTGGCGCCTTGCAATTGCGGTAAGTATGCTTCTTCGATCCGCAAGTATAGCAATTCCGGCCTTCCTTTGGAGTGGTTCCATTCCCGGTGGCAGGAGGCGGTCCACATGGTTGGGTTCCACTAGGTCCCGTGGCCGAGCCACCTTGCCTCTTCCACACATTGGAACGACGACCTCGTCTTTTCCCCCGTTTGCTCGAGTCATGCACCCGTGGTGCTTGCAAAACCTGAGTAGCGTTGCCTTTTCTATTTTTTCGTGGTGCCTTCCTGTGGGTAGCCTGATTCACTTTCGGAATCGGCTTCGTACCAGCTGGGCGCGCATTGCTATTGAGAATAATCTCATGGTGCCTTTCTTTTTTCGCGAGGTGGGAGATAAGGTCACTAAAGTTTTTAATTCTCCCTTCCTCATAGGCAACGCGCAGCTGATGAGCAATCACACTTGCTCCCACGGGAAACGTGTTAAGAGTCTTCTCGATCAAATCTTGATTAGACTTCTTGACACCACAAAAACCAAGATCAGCTTGAAGATCGAGGATGGCTTGGTTATAGGCCTCCACATTCGCATAATCCAAAAATCGGATTTGCTCCTTCTGAAGTTGTAATTCGGGGAAGCGCTGATCATGCATATTATTAAATCGTTGTTCGAGTGTATCCCATAGTTCTTTGGGGGTTTGCAAATTCATGTAACACTTTTTCAACAACGGATGTATATGTCTACGCAAGTACATCAGTGTATTAGCCTTGGTTTCCTCGCTCGGTTCTTGAGCGGTAGGCTCGTTAGAGGGAAAGATGGTGGTGGTAAATCTCTTACCGACGAACGCCAAGCGAACGTCTGAGACCCACCTATGGTACTCCTTACCAGCATGGTCAAGGATGTCGAACTCCGGATGAATATTGGAGCTTTGTGCCATCTACAAGATATAAACAAGAGGAAGTTAGTCTTGTTGGATTTTCAGTGACAATGTAAATGGTCACAATCGATGCTTTTAAAAGCGTGTAACATAACCGTTACTCGATGTACTTCCCTTAATTGTTGTTTAGTAAAGTCGACAAAAAACGGCGATATCAGATCGCACCCAGATACGTGGTGTATGCAACAACCACAAGTATCGACTTTCAACAATTCCGTGACTCCCCCAGGACCGTCACACAGTTTTCTTCGACACGCAGAGATACCGACTTCTCTCGCGGTCTCATTCACCGCAAAGTAGCGTGGGAGATAAAGAACCCAAGAACCCATGTCCCCAAAAGAAAAATTCCCAAAAGGAGAGAATTGAATAGGGACAAGTCAGATAATTACCTCGATTATAAAATTAGACACGTGCTGAATTTGTGGTGTGCTTCGATCTACCGGTTGGTACTCAATGCGACGACGTGAAACTGGAGGCGCAATTTTGGCGGCTTCCGAAGATAAGTTGATGTTCGGGTTTTGGTCCGAGAGTCAGAACCGGGTCGGACTTGGCTGGGCTGTAGCTGGCCTGCGGCGGTGGTCAGCGGCGGTGGCGGTTGGCGGCGGCATTCCGGCGGTGATGTTCCGGCAGGACTGGATCGCGGCAATGCCCAGAGGCAGGCTGAGTAGCAGCAGTGGTCTTTGGCGGCGGAGGCCCAGGCGTGGCGGCAGTCTTGGCGCGGCCAGAGTAGCAGCCAGTCTTGGCGCCAGTGGTAGCGATGCGGCCAGTGATTAGCGCGGTGGCCATTTGTAGTGTGAGTAATTTGGCGGTGATGGCGGTAGTGGTAGTGGTAGGCGATGTAGCTGCGTTGGCGCGGCCCAGGCGTCAGCGGTAGGCTGGCGGTGCAAGCCAGGCGCGTGCGCGGGCGCGGCGGCGCGCGCGCGGCGGCGGGCGGGCGGCGGCGGGCGGAGGCCCGATTTTCTTTTTTTTTTTCGTTCGAGCTACGTGCTGATAACGTGTTTGAGGAGAAAGTAAAAGATAACAAATCAGTTGTATTGATAACAATGAATAGAGGAGCCTTTATATAGGCATTACAATGAGAGTCCTTCCATACATAGGATTCCTAGTTAAGGTAAGACATCTAACAGGATCCTACTACCTCTGGAAGAGTCTAGAACCTTCCATAACTCTATCCCCCTACAACCAGTATTAGGTAAGACACCAATAAGGAAAGGATTTCCCGGAACATAAACAAGTTTTTTTATTTGACTACAGATGATATCTCCTTTTTAATTAAATTAATTCTTAGAATTATTCGTCCATGTTCCAGGAATTATTATTCCCGTAATGTGTCTTACCTAATACTGATTGTAGATACATAGATGGAAGGTTCTAGATCCTTCTAGAGGTAGTAGGATCCTATTAGATGTCTTACCTTATCTAGGAATCCTATGTATGGAAAGACTCTCATTGTAATGCCTATATAAAGGCCCCTCTATCAGTGTTATGAATACAATTGATTGACTCTATTTACAGTTGTTGTTGCCCGAAATATTTATCCGAAGATGAAATACTGCTGGAATGGACGAACAACAAACAAGGTTGCGGGAGCACTTTCGAGGGGGTGTGGATAACGCTAGATTTGCCGGGTTTGTTTGGCCCGGGCTTGAATGCTCCCACGAGATGTTATTAATACAAATATTCGTGGATACAAGTATTAATGTAAGAATCTAAATACAATGAGTGTAAAAGATCCTATTTATCTAACTCTTGAGCGAAGCCTTGGTGTTCTTGCTCTCTGCCGATCGTCTTCCGTGTAGGAGATGCTGAGAGAGAAGAAGGAACCGAGAGATAGCTGTTGCCAAGAGTTGAGAAAGCCAAGTTGTGTTGAGCTTCTGTATTGTGCGTGAAATAGCGAGAATGACCGAGAGATTGGACTTCGGAGAGTAAAAATTAGGTCCTTGTCCAAGTGCAGGCAGATTTCTATTTATAGGGGCCGAGATGCCTTGTTTCCTGGCGGGAGATCGCCTTTCGTCCAATATAATAATGGGGCGATCGTCTTTAAGTCACATGGGCTGTCTTTCTAAAGTCCAAGGCTGCTGCCGGCAGCCAGCTGTGCGGTCCAATGAGGAGCCAGCACGCGTCCGGAGTTTCTGTCACGGGCGGTCCTACTGACACCTTTCGGCGGGCCTGTCGGCTGGTGGAAAGATGCTGACAGGCTGTGGTCAATGATCCATGAAATGCGGATCTTGTCTCGGTACGGCACGTGGGTTCTGTCCTGAGCTTCGGCCATTGCCGACTGGACGATCATCGGCTTCGAGCGGCATGAGGCGGTCGTCATTGGTCGGTCACCAGAGGTCGGCATTGGTCGGTTCACCAGGGGTCGGTCGACAAGTACCAAGAGATGATCGTCAGTTAGTTGGCCACCAGGAGTCGATCGCCAAGTACCGAGATACGATCGTCTTAGATGTCGATCGCTCGGCACCGGGACTTGTCCTGGGACCTTCGATCGGCCGATCTATCTTGGCTGCTCGGTTATGGCTAGGTCGCCCGGTCTCTGATCGGAAGTTCTACCTTGGTTGCTTGGCTACGGCACGGTCGCCCGGTCTTTGAGGTGATCGTCGGTCAAGGAGTATAATTCTGGACACAACAATTGCCCCCCAACTTGCTCTGATGTTGAATACATGGGGCGAGGTGGTTCTTGCTGGCGATCGTGTAGGATGAGGATGGGCGATCCGTTGGGCGGACTTTTTGGTTTCGGACTTGGGCGATCTGGTCGATTGGCTAGCTATCTTTCGGTATTGTACCTGCAAAAAACAACATTGGCCGATCCCCCTTAGAAACTTGATGGTTTCGTCGTTGAGGAACCGTGCACAGTCGTGGAGTTCGATGGACCGATTCCATGACCATGTCTTGTGCGCGAACGACATTGTTTATCTCGTGACTCATTTTATTGTGAGGGTCCTCTGTTAGGCTGCGCCTCGCCTCGTATTTAAACGAAGGGTGTGCGGTCTTGGTCTAGAGGAGTCCTTGCGCGGGGCGTCGTCGGATTAATCAACTCCACTTCCGCAGATTGTTAGCTCTGCTTCCACCTCGGCCCGCCATGAAGATGGCGAACCTCGACGGTCTACGTTGAGACGGGGGTAGTGACGCGTCGCATTGTCCGGGTTCACCATGTTAGATGATGAACCTTTGAGGGCGGGCGATCGTGTCCACTGATTAGTTTTGGAGGGCCCTCAGACTACGCCGGCCTCGTATTTAAACGAAGGGCGGGCGATCTTGGGCTAAAGGGACCTTGCATGGCCGAAGTAGCCGGTTCCGTCGACTACCAGGACCATGGATGCACTCTTCCACCTCGGATCGTCATGTGGATGCCGACCTTCGACGGTGTATGTTGTGCGGTGGAGGTGATCTCGTGCCTTAGTCCATCATGTTAGATGGTGAACTGTAGGTGGCGAACGAGTCCTCCAATTTTGATGGTGTTGCTTGATAATGGCGATCGGGCTGGAAGACTGGTGATCGTCGTTCGGCTGCCGATCGCGCTGCTCATAGGCTAAGAAGAAACCTTTGCCTGGCCAGAAAGTCTGCGGCTTTAGCGCGGAAGATCGCGTAGGTCGAGGGTTGGTTCTTTGTAAGATGCCTGAACATAGGCAAAAGACCATGGAATCCTCCTAGGACCGAGTATAGGGCGATCTCATCGCTTACGGGCTCGCCGTTGAGGATGATCTCGTCTACTCGGTCGATGTAGTCCGATTCGGACTCTTCTTCCCCTTGCTTGATCCGCATCATGCGATGGGGACCTTCTGGCCGAGCGACCCTGGTGGCGAAGTACGCTATGAAGTCGTTCGCCAGTTGGTTAAAGGGGCCGATGGATCGAGGCGGCAATGAGGTGTACCACTTGTGGGCAAGGTCGTCCAGCGTCAGAGGGAACATTCGGCACCTGGTCGCGTCTGATGCCCTACATCCGGTCATGTAGATGTTGAACTTGCTCAGGTGTGTTTTGGGGTCTGATCTCCCCTCGTACATAGGTGTTTGAGGAGGAGTGATCTTGTGCTGCACGAGGGCGAGCTCGATGTGGACTACGAGCGGCTCGCTCGGTCCGACGATCTTGCTCTTGGCGCCTGCCCAGGATTCCATGAGCGCCTTCATGTCGTTGAGCTGGCGTTGCATCGCGGCCATCACTGTAGCATGGTCGCTCGTGGGTCGGCTTTTGGAGCGGGAGCCTAGGCGATCGTGTACCGATTTCCTAACTCTGCTGCTGCCGACCTCGGCTATTTGGCGAGGGGGAGCCAGACGGCTGGGCTGCCTTCTGGGAGTCGGATAGGCCGAACTCCTGGTGACGGACTCGAGCTCTGTCGTCTCGTGGCTGGGGCCGGACTGCCCCGGTCGCCAAGATGGGTCACTGCCGAGGCGATCGAAAACCGAGGTGCCCCGGCTGACGAGCGCCTCTCCCTGCGAACGGGAGCCTCCTGGCGATCGCTCGGTCAGCAACGCCTTGAACTTCCGTTTGGTCCTCCGAAGGATGGCCGAGGGGGTGATAGCGGGAGGCGCGTCGAGAGCACTCCGTCGCTCCTGTAGGACGGCCATGGCCTCCTCGATCTGTTCCACGGTTCGGAACTGATCGAGCGAGAGACTTGGGCCGTCCCCCAGGGGCGGGATCGAGCGTCTCGGACCGCGGCAGCTACCCTTCGCCATCGGCTGTGGCTCGGACTGAGATGGAACGAGGCGTCTGGTGGGCTAGCCAGCAGCTTTCTTCGACGCGGAGGCGGAAGACATGATTCTGAAAGCTTTCTCTGAAGAACAATGAGTGTTTCTTCAGGTATATTCCCCGGAGAACAGTGAGTGTTCTTCGAGACGGTAGGAATAAAATTAAGGGTTAGATTCCCCTTCCTCTAGCGTCAATTGTTGTTGCCCGAAATATTTATCCGAAGATGAAATACTGCTGGAATGGAAGGACAACAAACAAGATTGCGGGAGCACTTCCGAGGGGGTGTGGATAACACTAGATTTGCCGGGTTTGTTAGGCCCGGGCTTGAATGCTCTCGCGAGATGTTATTAATACAAATATTCGTGGATACAAGTATTAATGTAAGAATCTAAATACAATGAGTGTAAAAGATCCTATTTATCTAACTCTTGAGCGAAGCCTTGGTGTTCTTGCTCTCTGCCGATCGTCTTCCGTGTAGGAGATGCTGAGAGAGAAGAAGGAACCGAGAGATAGTTGTTGCCAAGAGTTGAGAAAGCCAAGTTGTGTTGAGCTTCTGTATTATGCGTGAAATAGCGAGAATGACCGAGAGATTGGACTTCAGAGAGTAAAAATTCGGTCCTTGTCCAAGTGCAGGCAGCCTTCTATTTATAGGGGCCGAGATGCCTTATTTCCTGGCGGGCGATCGCCTTTCGTCCAATATAATAATGGGGTGATCGTTTTTAAGTCACATGGGCTCTATTCCTAAAGTCCAAGGTCATTGTCGAACACTGTTGATCCAATGAGGAGCCAGCACGCGTCCGGAGTTGCTGTCACGGGCGGTCCTACTGACACCTTTCGGCGGGCCTGTCAGCTGGTGGAAAGATGCTGACAGGCTGTGGTCAATGATCCGTGAAATGCGGATCTTGTCTCGGTTCTGCACGTAGGTTCTGTCCTGAGCTTCGGCCATTGCCGACTGGACGATAATCGGCTTCGAGCGGCATGAGGCGGTCGTCATTGGTCGGTCACCAGAGGTCGGCATTGGTCAGTTCACCAGGGGTCGGTCGACAAGTACCGAGAGATGATCATTAGTTAGTCGGCCACCAGGAGTCGATCGCCAAGTACCGAGAGACGATCGTCTTAGATGTCGATCGCTCGGCACTGGGACTTGTCCTGGGACCTTCGGTCGGCCGATCTATCTTGGCTGCTCGGTTATGGCTAGGTCGCCCGGTCTCTGATCGGCAGTTCTGCCTTGGTTGCTCGGCTACGGCACGGTCGCCCGGTATCTGAGGCGATCGCCGGCCGAGGAGTATAATTATCGACACAACATAAGTCTTTTTACTTTCTCCTGAAACACATTATCAGCACGTAGTCCCCAACTGAGCAAGAAATTTTTTCCTCTCCCGTTTTTTCTGAAAATTCGTACGATTTTATGCAAATTTCAACAAAAAAAAAAAGATTTTCGAACTCCTCCGACCGAAACCCTAACCTCCGGCCGCCGCTGTAACACCCCCAAACCACTTGGGAATATTACAGCGCCGCGGACCCTCTCCATGAGGATCTACCAGGCTAAATACAAAAAAAACAATACATCACATTGTATGCCGATATGGCTAAATAATGAACCATTAGACCGATTTGGTCTTTTTCCACAATACACACATCATATATATATACATAACTCTTTCCCAAAACTCATACCCACATAGGGGTTAGAATACAACAACGTTCCCATAAAAAGGGAAAATTACACAATGGAGAGCCAAACATTGAGACTCCAATGAAATACTCAACAACTGGTGATGAGTCGATTCTTGATCAACTCATACTGTTCTATGTAGTCATGTTCTTGTTTGCTTTTTAGTATTTTTGTTCTCTTTTATGCGTGGTATGTTATGTTTTTAATTTATAGGTATCCAAGCGAAGATTGTGGTGAAATATGCGCTTTCATAGCTAATATTGGAGTTTATGACGATCAAAAGCTAAAACGGGGCCTAAAACGACGAAAGATTTAAGCAGTATCGGTCAAATCTCCTAAATCCCAGAATCTCCACTCCGAATTGAGATGTATTCTCCTTTGATATAAATTCCTCGTGAAATTAGCTTCGAAACAGTATATCATATGCTAAAATCCGAGGTGTATTGATACAAGAACGAAGGATCAAGCCGAAGAAGACCAAAAACCGGAACAGAAGAACTCAACTAGGCTGCACCAGGCAACTCGACTCGGCTGCAACAGCACTCGGCTGCAACAGGCAACTCGGCCGTTCCATGGGACACGGCCGGGTCTCATTCCAGCGAGAATTGCATTTTCCGAATGAGAACAACTCGACCGTGCCTTTTGAAACACGACCGAGTCACGATCGGCCAATTTGCACTTTCTGGCGCAGTACAACACGGCCGTGTCGTGGGATACGGTCGAGCCTCAGTACAGAACCATTTCCTTTATCCAGGGTAGCACGACACGGCCGTGTCCCAGGACACGGGCCGTGTCACCTTTCAGTTCATGTCACTTTCCTTAACATTTTTGCACAACTTTAAGCCTTATTCTTCATCTTTTGGCTATAAAACAAAGTGTAGAGACCCTAGGTGAGATACACTTATCTTGTGGAAGATATTCTTGGGTGAAAAACACAAGATTGAGGGAGAAAACACCAAAAAGTGAGGATTGAGTGAGATTATTTCATCATCTTCCTTGTATGTTCTTGGAGTGAAAAATACTTTTGTGAGATATATTAATTCCTTGTATCATTTTGTTGTGAATTCTTGTAAGAAGATCATCAAACCTTCATCGGGAGTTCGATTTCGGCATTTACAAGGGAAGTTTTTACCATGTTTTGTTCTTCAATTTCCATTATTGTTGTTGAATTAATCATGTGTGGCTAAACACTTCATATGGGTTTTTAGATATATCCACACACATGTTATCGATTGTTAGTTTCTTTTGATTTTTTGGGTAAAAGTTTGGGATTATTCCTCTTGTTCGTTCTTCGTATAAGAAATTTTGAATTAGATCATCAAACCTTTTTCATTGTTGTTATTATTATTCTAATCGAGGGTTTTTGTCGGTGTTCGCCATCAAACAACCCGAAAGAAACGATTGTGAATGTTCTCGAGCTTTTTCGCGCGATCTTTTAACGATTTACCTCATCAAAAGTAGTCAGTTAATTGATTGTTTAGTTAGGGATTCATCCCCATCAAAAGAGTATCCCTTATTTTCATTGAGAACAATCGTGATTTTTAGAATAACCGCCATCAAACGGATTTCTTTTAATCGTGAGCAATCGATAATTCCAAACCTTATTTATTTGAGTATCGGAACTAATAATTGATTACGTGTGTGTCGGTGAATCTAAATTCCCACATCAGTCTCATTATTGTTATCTCTCATTTATCCAACAATCGAATTGGTGTTGTTACCACGTAGTTTATTTAAATTTTATGCACTAGTAATTGTAATCCAATCGAACCAATGATGTATTTTAATTTACTTTACTTTTGTTCATTCGACTATTTGCCGAACATTATCGAATTTTAAACCATTTCCAATTCCTCGAGAGATCGACCTCGGAGTTACTTGTCGCTTCCTACAAAAGAGATTCGTACACTTGCGAGTATTTAATTTGAACCATCAAGTTTTTGGCGCCGTTGCCGGGGACTTGGCGTTTAATTTTTGATCTTGTTTTAATAATAGTTGAATTGTTTTTCTTGATCATTTCTCCGTTTTCATTATTTTCGATAAAAGTCTAAAATTTGCTCTTACTTCCTTTGTTTATGATTGGTAGGAGATCGTTGGGCAACCCGATTCTTCCGCCCATAGACGAAGTTCAAAGGATTAGAGCACCAAAAATAATAGCCACAACATCAATGGCAAACGACGAGGTGAATACGGACCTTGAAGAGCGACTTTTGATCCAAGAAGAAAACACTCGTCAACCGAGAGTTGAGAATGTTGCACAAAATATATATGAGGAAGAAATTCGTCAACCAAGGTTTCCGAGATATGATAATGTTGGGCGCAATCAAGGGATAGCCGAAGCTCAACAAGGGAGATACTTTTATCCGAGACAACCACCCGTCGGAATGCAATATGGAGCGAATTATTATCCCGGACCTCAATATGGGATGGAGGCAAACTATAACATGCCGCAACAACCTCCGGTCGAACATCTAATGCGGGACTATGCAAAACCCATGGTGAACACCGCCATTTCATGCATCCAATTAGCACCTGCCGCAAGGAACTACCACATAAGCGGATTTCACATCGAACAATTGCCCTCATTTCACGGATTAGCACGAGAGGATCCGTTATCATTCATCCGAGACTTCTACGTGGCGATCGATAACTTCCCATTGAACGGGTTGAGCGAGGATCAACTACGAATGAAGTGCTTCCCTTATACACTCAAGGATGGGGCGAAACAATGGTTGATGACTTTGGCGCCCGGATCACTAAGAACATGGGATGAGGTTTACGATAAATTCATTACCAAGTACTTCTCCCATTCAAAGACTACGCAATTGAGAACTCAAATCTCAACTTTCAGACAACAAGACGGAGAGGCATTTCACGAAGCTTGGGACCGATTCAAAATGCTACTCATTCAATGCCCACACCATCACTATCCGCTTCAACTACTTAATCAGTTCTTCTATGACGGATTGACTCAATATTGCCAAGGAGCGGTAGATAATGCAGCCGGTGGTTCGTTTTGGGGTTTGACGGAGAGGCAAGCGTATGATGTGTATGAAACATTGGGAGAAAATTCTCAACAAAAAAGTGTACGTGTTCGTAGGGGAGCCGTGCACCAAGTAAGCGAGAAGGACGAGATGCAGTCTAAAATCGATGAGTTGACAAATGAACCAAGACAACTCAAGACTCAAAATAAATCTTCTAGCTCACGAGTTTGCGAGATTTGCGGAGCACCCGGACATGATGCCAATTCATGCCCTCATACTTTTCCGAGAGAACAAACCGAACAAGTTAATTGGGCTATGGGACAAAGCACGGGAAGGCCCAAGTGGGAAGAGAGGAGAAATAATTATGGCGGAAACGCAAGAAATGCACCTCTCCCAAATACTTATCATCCTGGGCTAAGAAACCATCCGAATTTCTCATAGAGAAACAAAAACCTGATGCCATACGACACAAACGTTCAAGCTCAATACAACGGAGGAAACCGAGCCCAACAACCAACGTGAAGTGAACCACCTCCACAACAAAGGAACTCTCTTGAGGAGAGTATAGCGGCATTCATTAAGGAGAGCAAGGAAAACCGAGAGGAGAACAATAAAAGGTTCGAATCTTTAGAAGCTTCGATGAAGAAAATGGAGATCCAAATTGGGCAACTTGCTACCGAGGCACGTAGACAAGAAAGGGGTAAACTACCGAGTCAACCCGAGCAAGCTCAAGCCATTACCACTCTCCGAAGTGGTAAAGTGATTAATAGAGAAGTCAATTCCGAAGTAAAAGAAAGAGGGGATGAGAAAGAAGATGAGTCGGGAAATCAAGAGGAGAAAATAGACGAAGCAACTTCAACTTCCAAGCTTCACAAATCCGCTCAACCATATAAGCCACCAATTCCTTTTCCGAGCCGGCTTAGAAAAGCAAAGCAAGATGAGCAATTTTCCGAAATCTACGACATGCTTTCAAAGGTTCATGTCAACTTACCTCTTTTGGATGTTGTGAAGAACATTCCCGCTTATACAAAAATTTTCAAAGAGTTGACCTCAAACAAAAGAAGATACAATAGGAACGAGAAAGTGGTGCTTTACGAGGTAGAAGCAAGGGGTCAAAAGAAAGGCGATCCCGGAAGTTTTATGATCGAAATTACTATGGGAGACAAGAGAGTTGCTCGTGGGATGCTATATTTGGGGGCAAGTGTGAATCTCATGCCATACTCGACCTATTTGAGGCTTGGACTCGGGGGAATCAAACCGACAAGAATGACTCTTCAAATGGCGGATAGGTCGGTGAAATACCCCAAGGGAGTCATTGAAGACCTATTAGTGCAAGTGGACAAGTTGGTGATTCCGGCCGATTTTGTTATCTTGGAGACGAGCGATTTCGGGACAAGCGAAAATGAAGGGACAATACTTCTAGGACGGCCATTCATGCGTACAACAAAAACAATCGTCGATGTTGATGAAGGAAAGGTCACCATGACCATCTTGGGCGAAACCGTGGAAATCAACGTGTTCGGTTCATCTCCTATCCCTTCTCATACTTATGCTTCCCATGATGCGAATTTTGTTGATTGCATTGATTCTTTGGTTGATGATACATATTTTCATGATGATGTAGGTGACGCGTTTCATGATGCTCTAACCGTTGAGCATGATATGGGGCTTAATAATCTAGAAATTGAAGAATATGTTGCATTATTAGATAATTCCGAAATAATTGATGAAGTTGACGGTTTTAAGATACCATTGGAATTAAAATTTGAGGAGCCCGTTGAAATCACCCCACCCCAACTTGAATTGAAAGAACTTCCGGCACATCTTAAATATGTTTTCTTAGGCAAAAGTGACACTTACCCTGTAATTGTCTCTTCCGAACTAACTCCCTTGCAAGAAAACAAGTTAGTAGAAGTTCTAACTAAGTTAAAGGAAGCGATTGGGTGGAGTATTTCCGATATCAAGGGAATAAGTCCTGTTAGGTGCATGCATAAAATAATTCTTGAGGAAAATGTTAAACCGGTTAGGCAACCTCAAAGGCATTTGAATCCGAACATGCAGGAAGTTGTGAAAAAAGAAGTTTTGAAATTTCTAGATGTCGGAGTCATCTACCCTATATCCGACAGTAAGTGGGTGAGCCCTGTGCATCTAGTGCCTAAAAATCTGGAATAACGGTGGTTCGTAATGATAAAAATGAATTGGTGCCCACTAGAACGGTAACCGGTTGGAGGATGTGCATTGATTACTGGAAATTAAATGCCGTAACAAAAAAAGATCATTTTCCTCTTCCTTTCATTGATCAAATGTTGGAACGTTTAGCTGGGCATGATTATTACTGTTTTCTAGATGGTCTTTCAGGTTTCTATCAAATTTCCATTGCTCCGGAGGATCAAGAGAAGACCACTTTCACTTGCCCTTTTGGCACCTTTGCCTTTAGGAGGATGCCGTTTGGTCTTTGCAATACTCCCACTACTTTTCAAAGGTGCATGCTATCCATATTCTCCGACTTGTTAGAAAAATCTATCGAGGTATTCATGGACGACTTTTCTGTGTTTGGAACCACTTTCGATGATTGTTTAAATAATTTGCCTATTGTGCTAGAACGATGTATTGAGTGTAATCTTACACTTAGTTGGGAAAAGAGTCATTTTATGGTAAAACAAGGTCTTGTTCTAGGTCATGTGGTTTCCAATAAAGGAATGGAGGTTGATAAGGCTAAAGTCGATTTAATTGTTAAATTACCTCCGCCTTCATGTGTCAAAGAGGTTCGAAGCTTTTTAGGGCATGTCGGGTTTTATAGGCGTTTTATTAAAGAGTTTTCGAAAATTGTCCGCCCTTTGAGTAACCTTTTGTGCAAAGATGCTAAATTTGATTTTACCGAGGAATGTTTAGTCGGTTTAACGCTTTGAAAGAAAAGTTAACTTCCACACCTATTGTTGTCGCTCCCGATTGGTCTCTCCCGTTTGAAATTATGTGCGATGCGTCCGACTTTGCTATAGGTGCCGTTTTGGGGCAAAGAGTGAATAAATTTTTCCACATGATTTACTATGCGAGCAAAACGCTCGATGAAGCTCAGGCTAATTACACCACCACCGAAAAAGAATTTTTAGCCGTTGTGTTTTCTTTAGACAAATTTCGATCCTACTTGGTTGGCTCAAAAGTGATTGTGCATATGGATCACGCCGCATTGAAATATTTATTAAAAAAATCCGATGCAAAACCAAGATTAATTCGGTGGGTCCTTCTGCTGCAAGAATTTGATTTGGAATTTAAAGATAAAAAGGGGTCGGAAAACGTAGTGGCCGACCATCTATCTAGGCTAACCGAGGGAGATAATTTTAAGCTTGATAATCATTTGCCAATTGTTGAAACTTTCCCCGATGAGCAATTATTCGATGTAACAAGGACACATTGGTATGCTGATATTGTCAATTACATTGTTAGTGGTGTTTTGCAGCCCAACTTAACCTATCAAGGGAAGAAGAGGTTTGTTTCCATGTGCAGGCATTACTTTTGGGACGAGCCCTACTTATTCAGGTTGGGGCCTGATCAGATATTCCGACATTGTGTCCCGGAGGAAGAGCACGAGAGCATATTGTTATTTTGCCATGAGTTGCACAGTGGGGGACATTTTAGCGCAAAGAAAACGGCTCACAAGGTCCTTCAATCGGGATTCTACTGGCCAACATTTTTAAGGATGCCTATTTCCATTGTAAGAGTTGCGATCGTTGTCAACGAACGGGGAATATAAGCAAAAGGAATGAGATGCCGTTGACAAACAATCTTGTTGTGGAACTTTTCGATGTTTGGGGAGTGGATTTTATGGGTCCTTTTCCAATTTCCCATGGTTTTGAGTATATTCTAGTTGCTGTAGACTACGTCTCTAAGTGGGTGGAAGCAATTCCAACCCGAACTAACGATGCTAATGTGGTTTGCAATTTTTTTAGGGATGTGATTTTCTGCAGGTTCGGGACGCCTAGAGGTGTAATCAGCGACAGAGGCACGCATTTGTGCAATAAACAACTTGCAGGCTTGCTTAAGAAGTACAATGTGATGCATAAGGTCGCAACGGCATATCATCCACAAACTTCCGGGCAAGTAGAAGTTAGCAATCGGCAAATAAAGGCAGTGCTCGAAAAGACGGTGAAACCGACAAGAAAAGACTGGGCATTGAAGTTGAATGACGCTTTATGGGCATACCGCACGGCCTACAAAACTCCAATCGAAATGAGCCCGTATCGCCTAGTATTTGGGAAAGCATGTCACCTACCCGTTGAGTTGGAACACAAGGCATATTGGGCAATCAAAGCGCTCAATTTAGATCAAGAAAAGACGGGCGATGAACGACTTTTGCATTTAAATGAGCTTGATGAGATGCGATATGAGGCGTACGAAAACGCTAAACTCTACAAAGAACGGACGAAACGGTATCATGATAAGCGTATCGTTCGTAAATCTCTCGAACCCGGGATGGATGTTTTGCTACATAACTCCCGTCTTAAACTCATGCTCGGAAAATTGGTATCGCGATGGGGCGGACCGTTCAAAGTCGTTAAAGTATGGACGCATGGAGCGGTAGAACTTCTTGATCCTCGGAAGAACGAGCACTTTAAGAGTGAAGACGTATTTCGGACGAATCGAAGAAATCAATGCGTTTGAGTGCATAGAGGTGCACGATGTTGAAGCTTGAGCAAAATGGGAAGAAGTCGAGCTAATGACTATAAAAAAGCGCTACTTTGGAGGCAACCCAACGTTTTAGTTAGATTATTTTTGTCTTCTGTTTTTCGAATTTTGTTTTCCTTATTTGTTTTTATTCGATTCCAAATTGACCGGTTCAACTGTGGGTGTTAAAATTGCAGGAAACGAGTGCGTTTTCAGAAACTAAAAATCTGGGCAGGTAGGACACGACCGAGTTACCTTTGGCACGGCCGCGTCTCAAAACAGGAGGTTTTGGGCTTATTTTGAATAGTAGGACACGACCGAGTGTCAGGACACGGCCGAGTCTAAGGACAGTCAGAACTTGGTTTTCTAGAACAGCATGACACGGCCGTGTCACAGGACACGGCCGGGCCTAAGTACAGTGAATTTTGATTTTCCTGAATAGTATGACTCGACCGTGTCATAGGACACGGCCGAGTCATCCGACAGTAAGTATTGTGTTATTACGAACAGCTCGACACGATCGTGTCATATGCAACACGGCCGTGTCAGTCGGTCAGGTATAAAAGGAAGCATGGCCGATTCCCCATTTTTATTTTCTCCAAATTTTTTTTCTTCCTCCCTGCGAACCCTAGCCTCTGAACTTCCGATTTTTCTCTTCGTTTTTAAAGAAATTTTGTGCAAAATCGAGGGGAGATACAAGAATCTACTACGTATTCATCATTTTTCAACCAATTTCACTCTTCGAAGGAGCAAATCGGGCGAATTGGGACTGGGCTTTATTTTTTTTTTCTCTTCAATTTCTCCGAAATAAAGATATGTTTCTCATGTTTTAGATGATTATTCTTTGTTATGAACATGCTATGATGATTTGAATCACTAGTCCTTAATTATCTAGGGTTCTTGAATAAATTGAAAGTGATGAAATTTGGGGATTTTCGATAATTCTTCATGCATTGATGATTAAATTTCTCGATTGAAAATTCTTGTAATTAAGAGATGTTTTCCATGATGAAGATGATGAATTTAAACGATAGATTTTGCTTGGGAGTTGTTTTGATCGATAATGTTTATATTGGGGGAATTTTATTGTTTGCTATAAGTTTGGGGGAGGAATAAGTTCTCAAGTCCTTGGATAATGTTAGATTAAATTTTTGCAGAAAATGGCACGAGGACGAGGAAATTCACAATGCGGAAGGGGTAGGAATGGAAGGGAACAAGTGCAGCCGGCAAGAATGGCTATTCAAAGGGTTGTGGAAACCCCGGAATCTTATGGAATCAATCTACCTGAAACGCAATATGAAAGGTGGGAAATGCTGGGGCAGAAAAAAATGCTCCCTACAAGGTGGCCCGATGAAGAATGCATGAACGCAATGGGGATAAGGGATGATGTGATGAAATTCCTTGAAAGGGCGCATTGGGCGTGGATGATGACTCAACAATGGCCGACTTATAGGTGTCTGGCGATGGAGTTTCTCAGCACTCTCACTGTAAGAAGAGATCCGGTGACTCGAGAACCGACCGAAATGACATTCCGGATCAACAACAACGAAGAGACACTGACTATCGTCCAGTTGGAGGAAATTTATCTTGCAAGACACGACGGCCATTACCCGATAAACCGGTTCGCTTGTGAAACTTATTGGAGATCCATGGTAGAATACCCGGGGAGTGAGGCGCGATATTATATTGCAAGATCGGCTAAAGGATCGAACTTTCGCAATCCCGTACTCAGATACCTACACAAGGTGATTGCGAATACCATATATGGCCGAAAGGAAACCGGGCCCATTTCACTGCGGGAGTTATATATCCTGACTCACATGCTCGACAACTCGATTTCGGAAACTGGGGCTATGGTAGCGGAACATTTTGAGGATGTCGCGACAAAGCCTAAGGGGGAGATATGTATAGGGGGTTTGATTACCCCTATCGCACTACACTTCGGTATTTTCTTAGCCCAGAGGACCCCTCTTCCTAGAAATAAGCTTCTCTCGATCTCCGTGATGAAGGTGATGAATATTCTGGACTATGAATAGCGCATGGTCTTCATGTAGACCGACAACGATCACTTCCTTCTCCCGAATCCGCCTTTGACAACCATGAATAATATTTGGGATATGGGAAATCTTCAAATGGCTACGGAGGCACACCGTCGAGCACGGATGGCAGCCGACTTGGCTCCCCCGGGTCACAGCCCTGTCGACCGAAATGTTCGACCTAGGCGCATTATGGATGAGGATAGAGCCGAGAGGATGGAAGAGGAGGAGGCTTATGAAAGAGGCACCGATGACGAGGAAGAAGAAGAGAGCGAAGAAGAAGAGGAATAAATCACAAGAGATCGGCCCGAGACGTCAAGGCGGGCCGAAATTGGACGTGCCCCCTCACGCCCAACATTAAGGGAGGAGTTTGAGGCCTACCGAGAGGAGGCGAAACGGGAGCGACGCGAGATATTGTCTCTTGTGAGACAAATACACGAGTGGCACGTCCAGCAAGGCCACTTTCCCCCGCCCCACCAGTAAATCGGTTGTAAGTATTTCTTGACCAATGAAATTCTTTTGTTTAAATACTATACCCCCTTCGTTCGTATATTCTTTAATTCAAGTTTGGGGGGGGGATTGGTCAAGAAATACTTCATTACTCTTGTTTTTTTTATTTGTTTTCGGATACTATTTTGCTTGTTTGCTTATTTTTGGTGTGTTTTGAACATTTTGCACTTATTTGTGGTGTGTTTTTAATTGGCGAGTTTTTACTTGGTGTGTTTTTACTTGGTGTGTTTTTATTTTGCAAACTTGAAGAAAACTTTGAAGTGTGAATTTTTTTTTGGAATGCCTCGGGATTTATTTCGTTGTTTTGATATACAAATCGAGGATAATTTGTTGAGAAAAAATTGTTGATAATCGAAACGGGTGTGAAATTGAATAAGTGGTTTTAATATCTTGGAGGTATGAGCAAATCTACTTGTGAGCTATTGAGCCTTCGTGCATTTTCTAAAATGCAAGTTTCATTGTCAAGTGTTTCATTCTTGATTTAAAACTCTAGAACTTGCCTTGGTATCTTGTTTAAAACCACTGGTGTGTGTGTGTGTGCAAATTGAGTGAAAATGATTTTTGGCGCCTTTGATCCTAACCCTTCGATTTTGGCCAACCCAACATTTGATCATTCCTTAAATAAACCCAATTGAGGTCATTATCTATTTCAATTTTTTTAACCACATATCGAGCTTTCCATTACTATAATCCTTCGATCCATACTTGAGCGATTAGAAAATATTTTTGACGAGGATTGATGGTTCAAATTAAATACTCGCAAGTGTACGAATCGCTTTTGTAGGAAGCGGCAAGTAACTCCGAGGTCGATCTCCCGAGGAATTGAAAACGGTTTAAAATTTGACAATGTTCGGCAAATAGTCGAATGAACAAAAGTAAAATAAATTAAAATACATCATTGGTTCGATTGGATTAAAATTACTAGTGCGTAAAATTTAAATAAACTAAGTGGTAACAACACCAATTCGATCGTTGGATAAATGAGAGATAACAATAATGAGATTGATGTGGGAATTTAGATTCACCGACACACACGTAATCAATTATTAGTTTCGATACTCAAATAAATAAGGTTTGGAATTATCGATTGCTCACGATTAAAAGAAATCCGTTTGATGGCGGTAATCCTAAATATCACAATTGTTCTCAACGAAAATAAGGGATACTCTTTTGATGGGGATGAATCCCTAACTAACGATCAATTAAACGACTACTTTTGATGAGGTAAATCGTTAAAAGATCGCGCGAAAAAGCTCGAGAACATTCACAATAGTCTCTTTCGGGTCGTTTGATGGCGAACACCGACAAAAAACCTCGATTCGAATAATAATAACAACAATGAAAAGGTTTGATGATCTAATTCAAAAGTTCTTAAACGATGAACGAACAGGAGGAACAATCCCAAACTTTTACCCGGAAAATCAAAAGGAACTAACAATAAAAAACATGTGTGTGGCTATATCTAAAAACCCATATGAAGTGTTTAGCCACACATGATTAATTCAACAACTATAATGGAAATTGAAGAACAAAACATGGTAAAAACTTCCCTTGTAAATGCCGAAATCGAACTCCCGATGAAGGTTTGATGATCTTCTTACAAGAATTCACAACAAAATGATACAAGGAATAAATATATCTCACAAAAGTATTTTTTGCTCCAAGAACATACAAGGAAGATGATGAAATAATCTCACTCAATCCTCACTTTTTGGTGTTTTCTCCCTCAATCTTGTGTTTTTCACCCAAGAATATCTTCCACAAGATAAGTGTGTCCTCAAATAGGGTCTCTACACTTTGTTTTATAGCCAAAAAATCAAGACAAAGGCTTAAAGGTGTGCAAAAATGTCAAGGAAAGTGACATGAACCGAAAAGTGACATGGCCCGTATCCTGGGACACGGCCGTGTCGCACTACACTGGATAAGGAAAAAGGTATCTGTCATGATACGGCCGTGTCGTACTGCGCCAGAAAGTGTGAATTGGCCGATCGTGACTCGGCCGTGTTCCAAAAGGCACGGTCGAGTTGTTCTCATCCGGAAAATGCAATTCTCGCTGGAATGAGACCCGGCCGTGTCCTGTGACACGGCCGAGTTGCCTGGTGCAGCGAGTCGCCTGGTGCAGCCAAGTCGCCTGTGCGGCCGAGTCGCCTGTGCAGCTAAGTCTTGTTTTTGGTCTTCTTCGGCTTGATCCTTCGTTCTTGTATCAATACACCTCGGATTTTAGCATATGATATACCGTTTCGAAGCTAATTTCACGAGTAATTTATATTAAAGGAGAACAAATCTCAATTCGGAGTGGAGATTCTGGAATTTAGGAGATTCGACCGATAATGCTTCAATCTTTCGTCGTTTTAGGCCCCGTTTAAGCCCTTGATCGTCATAAACTCCAATATTAGCTATGAAATCGCATATTTCACCACAATCTTCGCTTGGTTACCTATAAATTAAAAACACAACATACCACGCATAAAAGAGAACAAAAATACTAAAAAGCAAACAAAAACACGACTAGAAAGAATAGAATGAGTCGATCAAGAATCGACTCATCAAACCCCCCCAAACTTGAACTTTGATCGTCCCGAGCAAATCACTTAAAAATAACCATTCTGAAAAGGGGAACTCAACTGATAAAATACCTCAAAGGACCTCTTCAAAAATTTCATCAATACTCACAAGTAAAATAAGTCGAGTTCTACAAAGTTTTCAAACCTTCGGGGTGCTTCCTTAACATCATAGTCAATACTTGGCAATATAAACCTCACTGGTCAAGTGTATTCACTCACTCTCAAAGTGATATGGATAAGTATACGCTCGGAACTCATTCAATGAAATAAGGAACCCCATAGGCTTGCCAATCGTCTTAATCTCTACCACTGTTTTGTGCATGCAAAATTTTCGTGAATCAAAAAGGGCATTACTCGGCTTGAAATGTAGGCTTTGGTCGAGGTGGGATAAATATGTCTAAAGTGACTTGACTCGAGCAATTTTTAGAATTTAAATCACCATAGTCGCTTTAGAAGCTCAAGATTTTTGAGATTTGCTTCTTTCATCGCCTTAATTATGAACCACTTGCGACAAGCACTTTTGAAAGTGAAAAAAAACGCAGCGTCAAACCCTCCTTATTGCTCCGATTTTTTTTTTTTTTTTGCTTGGGTTGATTTAGGATCCGTTTTACGCGAATGTAAACGATGGGTCACATGAATACACCCGGTTACGAGGATCACAATTACTTCCAAGCATACTCATATCTAAGGTAACCGTTTTACGCGAATATAAACATGGGTCACATGAATACACCCGGTTACTAAGTTCCCAAAAATAGAGGAGTAATTATTTTCACCATATCAACACTCCCAACAATATGTATATCACCAAATATCACCACAATCTTTTGTATCCTCATCAAAAAATAATTTCTAATTGCTCAAGTAGGAATCGAAGGATTATAATAATGGAAAGCTCGATATGTGGTTTAACAATGAAATAGACAATTACCTCAATTGGGTTTATTTAAGGAATGATCGAATGTCGGGTTGGCCAAAATCGAAGGGTTAAGATCAAAGGTGCCAAAAAAATCATTTCCACTCAATTGCACACACACGCTAGTAGTTTTGAACAAGAAACCAAGGCAAGTTCTAGAGTCTTAAATCAAGAATGAAACACTCGACAATGAAACTTGCATTTTAGAAAATGCACGAAGGCTCAATAGCTCACAAGTAGGTTTGTTCATACCTCCAAGATATTAAAACCACTTATTCAATTTCACATCCGTTTCGATTATCAACAATTTTTTCTCAACAAATTATCCTCGATTTGTATATCAAAACAACGAAATAAATCCCGAGGCATTCCAAAAAAATTCACACTTCAAAGTTTTCTTCAAGTTTGCAAAATAAAAACACACCAAGTAAAAACACACCAATAAAAAAAAACACCACAATTAAGTGCAAAATGTTCAAAACACACCAAAAATAAGCAAACAAACAAAATAGTATCCGAAAACAAATAAAAAAAAAGAGTAATGAAGTATTTCTTGACCAATCCCCCCCAAACTTGAATTAAAGAATATATGAACGAAGGGGGTATAGTATTTAAACAAAAGAATTTCATTGGTCAAGAAATACTTACAACCGGTTTACTGGTGGGGCGGGGGAAAGTGGCCTTGCTGGACGTGCCACTCGTGCATTTGTCTCACAAGAGACAATATCTCGCGTTGATCCCGTCTCGCCTCCTCTCGGTAGGCCTCAAACTCCTCCCTTAATGTTGGGCGTGAGGGGGCACGTCCAATTTCGGCCCGCCTTGACGTCTCGGGCCTATCTCTCGTAATTTCTTCCTCTTCTTCTTCGCTCTCTTCTTCATCCTCGTCATCCGGGCCTCTTTCATAAGCCTCCTACTCTTCTATCCTTTCTGCTCTATCTTCATCCATAATGCGCCTAGGTCGAACATTTCGGTCGACAGGGCTGTGACCCGGGGAAGCCAAGCCGGCTGCCCACCGTGCTCGACGGTGTGCCTCCATAGCCATTTGAAGATTTCCCATATCCCGAATATTATTTATGGTTGTCAAAGGCGGATTCGGGAGGAGGAAGTGATCGTTGTCGGTCTGCATGTAGACCATGCGCTGTTCATAGTCCAGGATATTCATCACCTTCATCACGGAGATCGAGAGAAGCTTATTTCCAGGAAGGGGGGTCCTCTTGGCTAAGAAAATACCGAAGTGTAGTGCGATAGGGGTAATCAAACCCCCTATCCATATCTCCCCCTTAGGCTTTGTGGCGACATCCTCAAAATGTTCCGCTACCATAGCCCCAGTTGCCGGAATCGAGTTGTCGAGCATGTGAGTCAGGATATACAACTCCCGCAGTGAAATGGGCCCGGTTTCCTTTCGGCCATATATGGTATTCGCAATCACCTTGTGTAAGTATCTGAGTACGGGATTGCGAATGTTCGATCCTTTAGACGATCTTGCAATATAATATCGCGCCTCACTCCCCGGGTATTCTACCATGGACCTCCAGTAAGTTTCACAAGTGAACCGATTTATCGGGTAATGGCCCTCGTGTCTTGCATGATAAATTTCCTCCAACTGGACGATAGTCAGGGTCTCTTCGTTGTTATTGATCCGTAATGTCATTGCGGTCGGTTCTCGAGTCACCGGATCTCTTCTTACAGTTAGAGTACTGATAAACTCCATCGTCAGACATCTATAAGTCGGCCATTGTTGAGTCATCATCCATGCCCAATGCACTCTTCCAAGGAATTTCATCACATCTTCCCTTATCCCCATTGCGTTCATGCATTCGTCATCGGGCCACCTCGTAGGGAGCATTTTTTTCTGCCCCAGCATTTCCCACCTTTCATATTGCGTTTCAGGTAGATTGATTCCATAAGATTTCGGGGTTTCCACAGCCCTTTGAATAGCCATTCTTGCCGGCTGTACTTGCTCCCCGCCATTCCTACCCCTTCCGCGTTGTGCATTTCCTCGTCTTCTTCCTCATGCCATTTTCTACAAAAAATTAATCTATCATTATCCAAGGACTTGAGAACGTATTCCTTCCCCACACTTATAGCAAGTAATAAAATTCCCCCAATATAAATATTATCGATCAAAACAACTCCCAAGCAAATTCTTTCGTTTAAATTCATCTTCTTCATCATGGAAAAACATCCCTTAATTACAAGAATTTTCAACCGAGAAATTTAATCACCAATGCATGAAGAATTATCGAAAATTCCCAAATTTCATCACCTTCAATTTATTCAAGAACCCTAGATAATTAAGAACTAGTGATTCAAATCATCATAGCATGTTCAAAACCAAGAATAATCATAAAAAACATGAGAAACATACCTTGATTTTGGAGATATTGAAGAGAAAAAAAAAAATTAAAGCTCGGTCCTAATTCGTCCGATTTGTTCCTTTGAAGAGTGAAATTGGTTGAAAAATGATGATTATGTACTAGATTCTTGTATCTCTTCTTGATTTTGCATAAAATTTCTCTAAAAACGAAGAGAAAAATCGGTATTGTAGCAGCTAGGGTTCGCAGGGAAGCAGGGGGGAAGAAAAAAAAATTTCTGGAGAAGATAAAAATGGGGAATCGGCCGTGCTCCCTTTTATACCTGACCGACTGACACGACCGTGTTGCATATGACACGGTCGTGTCGAGCTGTTCGTAATAACACAATACTTACTGTCGTCCGACTCGGCCGTGTCCTATGACACGGTCGAGTCATACTGTCCTGGAAAATCAAAATTCGCTGTACTGAGGCCCGGCCATGTCCTGTGACACGACCGTGTCATGTTGTTCTAGATAACCCAGTTCTGACTGTTCTTAGACTCGGCCGTGTCCTGACACTCAGCCGTGTCCTTCTATTCAAAATAAGCCCAAAACCTCCTGTTTGGAGACCCGGACGTGCCAAAGGTAACTCGGTCGTGTCCTACCTGCCCAGATTTTTAGTTTCTGAAAATGCACTCGCTTCCTCCAATTTTAACACCCACAATTAAACCGGTCAGTTCCGAATCGAATAAAAACAAATAAGGAAAACAAAATGCGAAAAACAGAAGACCGAAAAAATCTAACTAAAATGTTGGGTTGCCTCACAAGTAGCGCTTTTTTATAGTCATTAGCTCGACTTCTTCCCGTTTTTCTCAAGCTTCAACATCGTGCACCTCTATGCACTCAAACGCATTGATTTCTTCGATTCGTCCGAAATACGGCTTCACTCTATGCCCGTTTACCTTAAAGTGCTCGTTTTTCCGAGGATCAAGAAGTTCTACCGCTCCGTGCGGCCATACTTTAACGACTTTGAACGGTCCGCCCCATCGCGATACCAATTTTCCGGGCATGAGTTTGAGACGGGAGTTATGTAGCAAAACATCCATCCCGGGTTCGAGAGATTTACGAACAATACGCTTATCATGATACCGTTTCGTCCGTTCTTTGTAGAGTTTAGCGTTTTCGTACGCCTCATATCGCATCTCATCAAGCTCATTTAAATGCAAAAGTCGTTCCTCGCCCGCCTTTTCTTGATCTAAATTTAGCGCTTTGATTGCCCAATACGCCTTGTGTTCCAACTCAACGGGTAGGTGACATGCATTCCCAAATACTAGGCGATACGGGCTCATTCCGATTGGAGTTTTGTAGTCCGTGCGGTATGCCCATAAAGTGTCATTCAACTTCAATGCCCAGTCTTTTCTTGTCGGTTTCACCGTCTTTTCGAGCACAGCCTTTATTTGCCGATTGCTTACTTCTACTTGCCCGGAAGTTTGTGGATGGTACGCCGTTGCGACCATATGCAACACATTGTACTTCTTAAGCAAGCCTGCAAGTTGTTTATTGCAAAAATGCGTGCCTCTGTCACAGATTACAGCCCTAGGCGTCCCAAACCTGCAGAAAATCACATCCCTAAAAAAATTACAAACCACGTTAGCATCGTTAGTTCGGGTTGGAATTGCTTCCACCCACTTAGAGACGTAGTCTACAACAACCAGAATATACTCAAAACCATGGGAAATTGGAAAAGGACCCATAAAATACACTCCCCAAACATCGAAAAGTTCCACAACAAGGTTGTTTGTCAAGGGCATCTCATTCCTTTTGCTTATATTCCCCATTCGTTGACAACGATCGCAACTCTTGCAATGGAAATAGGCATCCTTAAACAATGTTGGCCAGTAGAATCCCGATTGAAGGACCTTTTGAGCCGTTTTCTTTGCGCTAAAATGTCCCCCACAGTGCAACTCATGGCAAAATAACAATATGCTCTCGTGCTCTTCCTCCGGGACACAACGTCGGAATATCTGATCAGGCCCCAACCTGAATAAGTAGGGCTCCTCCAAAAAGTAATGCCGGAAACAAACCTCTGCTTCCCTTGATAGGTTAAGTCGGGCTGCAAAACACCACTAACAATGTAATTGACAATATTAGCATACCAAGGTGTCCTTGTTACATCGAATAATTGCTCATCGGGGAAAGTTTCAACAATTGGCAAATGATTATCAAGCTTAAAACTATCTCCCTCGGTTAGCCTAGATAGATGGTCGGCCACTACGTTTTCCGACCCCTTTTTATCTTTAAATTCCAAATCAAATTCTTGCAGCAGAAGAACCCACCGAATTAATCTTGGTTTTGCATCGGATTTTTTTAATAAATATTTCAATGCGGCGTGATCCGTATGCACAATCACTTTTCAGCCAACCAAGTGAAATTTGTCTAAAGAAAACACAATGGCTAAAAATTCTTTTTCGGTGGTGGTGTAATTAGCCTGAGCTTCATCGAGCGTTTTGCTCGCATAGTAAATCACGTGGAAAAATTTATTAACTCTTTGCCCCAAAACGGCACCTATAGCAAAGTCAGACGCATTGCACATAATTTCAAACGGGAGAGACCAATCGGGAGCGACAACAATAGGTGTGGAAGTTAACTTTTATTTCAAAGCGTTGAAACCGACTAAACATTCCTTGGTAAAATCAAATTTAGCATCTTCGCACAAAAGGTTACTCAAAGGGCGGGCAATTTTCGAAAAATCTTTAATAAAACGCCTATAAAACCCGGCATGACCTAAAAAGCTTCGAACCTCTTTGACACATGGAGGCGGAGGTAATTTAACAATTAAATCGACTTTAGCCTTATCAACCTCCATTCCTTTATTGAAAACCATATGACCTAGAACAAGACCTTGTTTTACCATAAAATGACTCTTTTCGCAACTAAGTGTAAGATTACACTCAATACATCGTTCTAGCACAATAGTCAAATTATTTAAACAATCATCGAAAGTGGTTCCAAGCACAGAAAAGTCGTCCATGAATACCTCGATGGATTTTTCTAACAAGTCGGAGAATATGGATAGCATGCACCTTTGAAAAGTAGCGGGAGCATTGCAAAGACCAAACGACATCCTCCTAAAGGCAAAGGTGCCAAAAGGGCAAGTGGAAGTGGTTTTCTCTTGATCCTACGGAGAAATGGGAATTTGATAGAAACCAGAAAGACCATCTAGAAAACAGTAATAGTCGTGCCCAGCTAAACGTTCCAACATTTGATTAATGAAAGGAAGAGGAAAATGATCTTTTTTTGTTACGGCATTTAATTTCCGGTAATCAATGCACATCCTCCAACCGGTTACCGTTCTAGTGGGCACCAATTCATTTTTATCATTACGAAGCACCATTATTCCAGATTTCTTAGGCACTACATGCACAGGGCTCACCCACTTACTGTCGAATATCGGGTAGATGACTCCGACATCTAGCAATTTCAAAACTTCTTTTTTCACAACTTCCTGCATGTTTGGATTCAAACGCCTTTGAGGTTGCCTAACCGGTTTAACATTTTCCTCAAGAATTATTTTATGCATGCACCTAACAGGACTTATTCCCTTGATATCGGAAATACTCCACCCAATCGCTTCCTCTAACTTAGTTAAAACTTCTACTAATTTGTTTTCTTGCAAGGGAGTTAGTTCGGAAGAGACAATTACAGGGTAAGTGTCACTTTTGCCTAAGAAAACATATTTAAGATGTGCCGGAAGTTCTTTCAATTCAAGTTGGGGTGGGGTGATTTCAACGGGCTCCTCAAATTTTAATTCCAATGGTATCTTAAAACCGTCAACTTCATCAATTATTTCGGAATTATCTAACAATGCAACATATTCTTCAATTTCTAGATTATTGAGCCCCATATCATGCTCAACGGTTAGAGCATCATGCAACGTGTCACCTACATCATCATGAAAATATATATCATCAACCAAAGAATCAATGCAATCAACAAAATTCACATCATGGGAAGCATAAATATGAGAAGGGATAGGATATGAACCGAACACGTTGATTTCCACGGTTTCGCCCAAGACGGTCATGGTGACCTTTCCTTCATCAACATCGACGATTGTTTTTGTTGTTCGCATGAATGGCCGTCCTAGAAGTATTGTCCCTTCATTTTCGCTTGTCCCGAAATCGCTCATCTCCAAGATAACAAAATCGGCCGGAATCACCAACTTGTCTACTTGCACTAATAGGTCTTAAATGACTCCCTTGGGGTATTTCACCGACCAATCCGCCATTTGAAGAGTCATTCTTATCGGTTTGATTCCCCCGAGTCCAAGCCTCAAATAGGTCGAGTATGGCATGAGATTCACACTTGCCCCCAAATCTAACATCCCACGAGCAACTCTCTTGTCTCCCATAGTAATGTCGATCATAAAACTTCCGGGATCGCCTTTCTTTTGACCCCATGCTTCTACCTCGTAAAGCACCACTTTCTCGTTCCCATTGTATCTTCTTTTGTTCGAGGTCAACTCTTTGAAAAATTTTGTATAAGCGGGAATGTTCTTCACAACATCCAAAAGAGGTAAGTTGACATGAACCTTCGAAAGCATGTCGTAGATTTCGGAAAATTGCTCATCTTGCTTTGCTTTTTCTAAGCCGGCTCGGAAAAGGAATTGGTGGCTTATATGGTTGAGCGGATTTGTGAAGCTTGGAAGTTGAAGTTGCTTCGTCTATTTTCTCCTCTTGATTTCCCGACTCGTCTTCTTTCTCATCGACTCTTTCTTTTACTTCGGAATTAACTTCTCTATTAATCACTTTACCACTTCGGAGAGTGGTAATGGCTTGAGCTTGCTCGGGTTGACTCGGTAGTTTACCCCTTTCTTGTCTACGTGCCTCGGGAGCAAGTTGCCCAATTTGGATATCCATTTTCTTCATCGAAGCTTCTAAAGATTCGAACCTTTTATTGTTCTCCTCTCGGTTTTCCTTGCACTCCTTAATGAATGCTGTTATACTCTTCTCAAGAGAGTTCCTTTGTTGTGGAGGTGGTTCACTTCGCGTTGGTTGTTGGGCTCGATTTTCTCCGTTGTATTGAGCTTGAATGTTTGTGTCGTATGGCATCGGGTTATTGTTTCTCCATGAGAAATTCGGATGGTTTCTTAGCCCAGGATGATAAGTATTTGGGAGAGGTGCATTTCTTGTGTTTTCGCCATAATTATTTCTCCTCTCTTCCCATTCGGGCCTTCCCGTGCTTTGTCCCATAGCCCAATTAACTTGTTCGGTTTGTTCTCCCGGAAAAGTATGAGGGCATGAATTGGCATCATGTCCGGGTGCTCCGCAAATCTCGCAAACTCGTGAGCTAGAAGATTTATTTTGAGTCTTGAGTTGTCTTAGTTCATTTGTCAACTCATCGATTTTAGATTGCATCTCGTCCTTCTCGCACACTTGGTGCACGGCTCCCCTACGAACACGTACACTTTTTTTGTTGAGAATTTGCTCCCAATGTTTCATACACATCATACACTTTCCTCTCCGTCAAACCCCAAAACGAACCACCGGCTGCATTATCTACCGCTCCTTGGCAATATTGAGTCAATCCGTCATAGAAGAATTGATTAAGTAGTTGGAGCGGATAGTGATGGTGTGGTCATTGAATGAGTAGCATTTTGAATCGGTCCCAAGCTTCGTGAAATGCCTCTCCATCTTGTTGTCTGAAAGTTGAGATTTGAGTTCTCAATTGCGTAGTCTTTGAATGGGAGAAGTACTTGGTAACGAATTTATCGTAAACTTCATCCCATGTTCTTAGTGATCCGGGCGCCAAAGTCATCAACCATTGTTTCGCCCCATCCTTGAGTGTATAAGGGAAGCACTTCATCCGTAGTTGATCCTCGCTCAACCCGTCCAATGGGAAGTTATCAATCGCCACATAGAAGTCTCGGATGAATGATAACGGATTTTCTCGTGCTAATCCGTGAAATGAGGGCAATTGTTCGATGTGAAATCCGCTTATGTGGTAGTTCCTTGCGGCCGGTGCTAATTGGATGCATGAAATGGCGGTGTTCACTACGGGTTTTGCATAGTCCCGCATTAGATGTTCGACTGGAGGTTGTTGCGGCATGTTGTAGTTTGCATCCATCCCATATTGAGGTCCGGGATAATAATTCGCTCCATATTACATTCCAACGGGTGGTTGTCTCGGATAGAAGTATCTCCCTTATTGCGCTTCGGATATCCCTTGATTGCGCCCAATATTATCATATCTCGGAAACCTTGGTTGACGAATTTCTTCCTCATCTATATTTTGTGCAACATTCTCAACTCTCGGTTGACGAGTGTTTTACTCTTGGATCAAAAGTCGCTCTTCAAGATCCGGATTCACCTCATCGTTTGCCATTGATGTTGTGGCCATTATTTTTGGTGCTCTAATCCTTTGAACTTCGTCTATGGGCGGAAGAATCGGGTTGCCCAACGATCTCCTACCAAGCATAAACAAAGGAAGTAAGAGCAAATTTTAGACTTTTATCGAAAATAATGAAAACGGAGAAATGATCAAGAAAAACAATTCAACTATTATTAAAACAAGATCAAAAATTAAACGCCAATTCCCCGGCAACGGCGCCAAAAACTTGATGGTTCAAATTAAATACTCGCAAGTGTACGAATCGCTTTTGTTGGAATCGGCAAGTAACTCCGAGGTCGATCTCTCGAGGAATTGGAAACGGTTTAAAATTTGACAATGTTCGGCAAATAGTCGAATGAACAAAAGTAAAATAAATTAAAATATATCATTGGTTCGATTGTATTAAAATTACTAGTGCGTAAAATTTAAATAAACTAAGTGGTAACAACACCAATTCGATCGTTGGATAAATGAGAGATAACAATAATGAGATTGATATGGGAATTTAGATTCACCGACACACACGTAATCAATTATTAGTTCCGATACTCAAATAAATAAGGTTTGGAATTATCGATTGCTCACGATTAAAAGAAATCCGTTTGATGGCGGTAATCCTAAAAATCACAATTGTTCTCAACGAAAATAAGGGATACTCTTTTGATGGGGATGAATCCCTAACTAACGATCAATTAACCGACTACTTTTGATGAGGTAAATCGTTAAAAGATCGCGCGAAAAAGCTCGAGAACATTCACAATCATTTCTTTCGGGTCGTTTGATGGCGAACACCGACAAAAACCCTCGATTCGAATAATAATAACAACAATGAAAAAAGTTTGATGATCTAATTCAAAAGTTCTTAAATGATGAACGAACAAGAAGAACAATCCCTAACTTTTACCCGGAAAATCAAAAGGAACTAACAAACAAAAACATGTGTGTGGCTATATCTAAAAACCCATATGAAGTGTTTAGCCACACATGATTAATTCAACAACTATAATGGAAATTGAAGAACAAAACATGGTAAAAACTTTCCTTGTAAATGCCGAAATCGAACTCCCGATGAAGGTTTGATGATCTTCTTACAAGAATTCACAACAACATGATACAAGGAATTAATATATCTCACAAAAGTATTTTTTGCTCCAAGAACATACAAGGAAGGTGATGAAATAATCTCACTCAATCCTCACTTTTTGGTGTTTTCTCCCTCAATCTTGTGTTTTTCACCCAAGAATATCTTCCACAAGATAAGTGTGTCCTCAAATAGGGTCTCTACACTTTGTTTTATAGCCAAAAAATCAAGACAAAGGCTTAAAGGTGTGCAAAAATGTCAAGGAAAGTGACATGAACCGAAAAGTGACACGGCCCGTGTCCTGGGACACGGCCGTGTCGCACTACGCTGGATAAGGAAAAAGGTATCTGTCATAAGACTCGGCCGTGTCCCATGACACGGCCGTGTCGTACTGCGCCAGAAAGTGTGAATTGGCCGATCGTGACTCGGCCGTGTTCCAAAAGGCACGGTCGAGTTGTTCTCATCCGGAAAATGCAATTCTCGCTGGAATGAGACCCGGACGTGTCCTGTGACACGGCCGAGTTGCCTGGTGCAGCGAGTCGCCTGGTGCAGCCAAGTCGCCTGTGCGGCCGAGTCGCCTGTGCAGCTAAGTCCGGTTTTTGGTCTTCTTCGGCTTGATCCTTCGTTCTTGTATCAATACACCTCGGATTTTAGCATATGATATACCGTTTCGAAGCTAATTTCACTAGTAATTTATATTAAAGGAGAACACATATCAATTAGGAGTGGAGATTCTGGAATTTAGGAGATTCGACCGATACTGCTTCAATATTTCGTCGTTTTAGGCCCCGTTTAAGCCCTTGATCGTCATAAACTCCAATATTAGCTATGAAATCGCATATTTCACCAAAATCTTCGCTTGGTTACCTATAAATTAAAAACACAACATACCACGCATAAAAGAGAACAAAAATACTAAAAAGCAAACAAAAACACGACTAGAGAGAACAGAATGAGTCGATCAAGAATCGACTCATCAAGGATACTAAGATTGTGGTGACATTGGGTGGTATACATATTGTTGGGAGTGTTGAATTGGTGAAAATAATTACTCCGCTATTTTTGGGAACTTAGTAACCGGGTGTATTCATGTGACCCATCGTTTACATTCGCGTAAAACGGATTCCTTAGATATGAGTATGCTTGGAAGCAGTTGTGTATGTTTAGATCCTAGTAACCGGGTGTATTCATGTGACCCATCGTTTACATTCGCGTAAAACGGATCCGAAAACAACCCAAGCCAAAAAAAAAAAAATCGGAGCAATAAGGAGGGGTTTGACGCTGCGTTCGATAGTGCTTGTTAGTGATTCATAATTAAGGGGATGAAAGAAGAAAACTTCAAAAATCTTGAGCTTCTAAAGCGATTATGGTGATATAGTTCTAAAAATTGCTCAAGTAAAGTCACTTTAGCCATATTCATCCCACCTCGACCCAAGCCTACATTACAAGCCGAGTAAAGCCCTTTTTGATTCACGAAAATTTTGCATGCACAAAACAGTGGTAGAGATTAAGACGATTGGCAAAGCCTATGGGGTTCCTTATTTCATTAAATGAGTTTCGAGCGTTTACTTATCCCTATCAATTTTAGAGTGAGCGAATACACTTGACCGGTGAGGTTTATATTGCCAAGTATTGACTATGATGTTAAGAAAGCACCCCGGAGGTTTGAAAACTTTGTAGAACTCGACTTATTTTACTTGTGAGTATTGATGAAATTTTCGAAGAGGTCTTTTGAGGTATTTTGACAGTTGAGTTTCCCTTTGTGAGTGATTATTTTAAAATGCATTGCTCGGGACGATCAAAGTTCAAGTTTGGGAGGATTTGATGAGTCGATTCTTGATCAACTCATACTGTTCTATCTAGTCGTGTTTTTGTTTGCTTTTTAGTATTTTTGTTCTCTTTTATGCGTGGTATGTTGTGTTTTTAATTTATAGGTATCCAAGCGAAGATTGTGGTGAAATATGCGCTTTCATAGCTAATATTGGAGTTTATGACGATCAAAAGCTAAAACGGGGCCTAAAACGACGAAAGATTTAAGCAGTATCGGTCAAATCTCCTAAATCCAAGAATCTCCACTCCGAATTGAGATGTATTCTCCTTTGATATAAATTCCTTGTGAAATTAGCTTCGAAACAGTATATCATATGCTAAAATCCGAGGTGTATTGATACAAGAACGAAGGATCAAGCCGAAGAAGACCAAAAACCGGAACAGAAGAACTCAACTAGGCTGCACTAGGCAACTCGACTCGGCTGCAACAGGCACTCGGCTGCAACAGGCAACTCGGCCGTGCCATGGGACACGACCGGATCTCATTCCAGCGAGAATTGCATTTTCCAGATGAGAACAACTCGACCGTGCCTTTTGAAACACGACCGAGTCACGATCAGCCAATTTGCACTTTCTGGCGCAGTACAACACGGCCGTGTCCTGGGACACGGCCGTGCCTCAGTAGAGAACCTTTTCCTTTATCCAGGGTAGCACGACACGGCCGTGTCCCAGGACACGGGCCGTGTCACCTTTCGGTTCATGTCACTTTCCTTGACATTTTTGCACAACTTTAAGCCTTATTCTTCATCTTTTGGCTATAAAACAAAGTGTAGAGACCCTAGGTGAGATACACTTATCTTGTGGAAGATATTCTTGGGTGAAAAACACAAGATTGAGGGAGAAAACACCAAAAAGTGAGGATTGAGTGAGATTATTTCATCATCTTCCTTGTATGTTCTTGGAGTGAAAAATACTTTTGTGAGATATATTAATTCCTTGTATCATTTTGTTGTGAATTCTTGTAAGAAGATCATCAAACCTTCATCGGGAGTTCGATTTCGGCATTTACAAGGGAAGTTTTTACCATGTTTTGTTCTTCAATTTCCATTATTGTTGTTGAATTAATCATGTGTGGCTAAACACTTCATATGGGTTTTTAGATATATCCACACACATGTCATCGATTGTTAGTTTCTTTTGATTTTCTGGGTAAAAGTTTGGGATTGTTCCTCTTGTTCGCTCTTCGTATAAGAACTTTTGAATTAGATCATCAAACCTTTTTCATTGTTGTTATTATTATTCTAATCGAGGGTTTTTGTCGGTGTTCGCCATCAAACAACCCGAAAGAAACGATTGTGAATGTTCTCGAGCTTTTTCGCGCGATCTTTTAACGATTTACCTCATCAAAAGTAGTCAGTTAATTGATTGTTTAGTTAGGGATTCATCCCCATCAAAAGAGTATCCCTTATTTTCATTGAGAACAATCGTGATTTTTAGAATAACCGCCATCAAACGGATTTCTTTTAATCGTGAGCAATCGATAATTCCAAACCTTATTTATTTGAGTATCGGAACTAATAATTGATTACGTGTGTGTCGGTGAATCTAAATTCCCACATCAATCTCATTATTGTTATCTCTCATTTATCCAACGATCGAATTGGTGTTGTTACCACTTAGTTTATTTAAATTTTATGCACTAGTAGTTGTAATCCAATCGAACCAATGATGTATTTTAATTTACTTTACTTTTGTTCATTCGACTATTTGCCGAACATTATCGAATTTTAAACCATTTCCAATTCCTCGAGAGATCGACCTCGGAATTACTTGTCGCTTCCTACAAAAGCGATTCGTACACTTGCAAGTATTTAATTTGAACCATCAACTAGTCTTTATGTGATTAGTATCGTCGTCTTCCATCATCCTTCGTATCGATCCTATGATTTGCTCCCCAGCAACCTGCAAGTACCTGGATGCAATACAGACATCCATCCCCCGAATACTCGGGGGTTAGCAAAACTCCATTGTTTTGCTAGTGCAAGTATAAAATTTATGAATACAAGCCATACGTATCATACTCCAATATCCGATAATTGAAAACATACTCCACAAGATAAACCATTTAATCAAAACTGCTCGAATCATGACAACTGGGAATAAACCCAATATGCATTTTACAAAATATCAAAGATCTCGGGAGTTTTGAAAACGTTTGGAATATACGAATCCTCAACTTAACAGAATCACATAGGGATACGGGCCAAGGACTTATTTAAGTTCAAAAATACCAATCCGATCACAAAACACGGGGTCCACGACCCGATCATCCTCATCACATACTCGAGTGAAAGTCCAAAAGGTCACACCCGATAAACAACCAAATCACAATGTACGGAGACAATCACCAGGGCCCGCATCCTTTTGCCAAAAACCTCACCATCAAGAAACAAATCATATACGACACTTATAATGATGCCATTCTAGCCAAGTACCAAGACCTTACGTACGACGTAACTCACACCGAGAATGGAAGCGTTATGATATTCCGGACATATCATAATTATCGAAACAACAACGTGCCAAAATCATAGCACAAAACAACCTCCCGAGCTATACTGACCCTGTACCTCTCAAGCAAGATACACACCCCAGAGACACCTCGTCAGGCCCTCCCTGGTGTATAGCCCAACCGAGTGATCTGCCGAACTCGAAGTCTAAACAAATCCCAGGGGAGCCTCGCTGATTTTACTCGGATCACACACAACTCAAAAGCCACAAGGGCACAAATCACAATCATCAAAACCGAATTCTCCCGAAGTACATCAAACGTAATTCAAGGTACTGGTTAGAAATGGCCACTATATCCGGTACATACTCTCAACCAATACTACACAACAACATATGCTCATCAATAGACCCGCACATCCATACACATATTTTCTTCTTGTAAGAAGACATAACCTTACGTCCACTTTTGACACAATCACGCACAACAGTACCACACGCAAGGAAGATATTTCCATGTACAAGACTAACACACATTTTCAAAACAACACATTCGTTCACAAATACACAAGTAGATTTAGAAGGAAACCCTTATCGAGAACATACCGATCCTTTTTAACATTCATTAAACATTCGTATTTCACATAAAATCATTTATCAACAATTGTGCTTACGAAACACGAAACGTATGGGCAAGATACTTGCCTCGAATCCGCGAGCGAACAAATATGACGAATCACAAGGCCTCGATACCACGAACCACCGGACAACGAACGGATGAGGTTGGGCAGCCCTCGAACTTCTAAAACCGACCAAGAACTTGAAAACTCCACGAGAACTACGAAAATAACACTAACACAAATCAATAACACTAAACGGAATCCGAATCGATCCTAAAAACAACAAGGATCTAAGTGTGACTCTAAGAAATCAAGAACTATGTTCCGAGTGATATAAAATCATGAATGAGTTCAAAAATCCGAAGATCATGGCCAAGACAACAAGAATTTCACCATCGATTCATCATCCTCGGATTAAATCAAAGAACTAAGGAGAAACCCCCAAAATTCAAGAACTAGGGTTCTAAGAAGAGATTACCTTGATTTGGATCAAGAAGACGGTTAGATGTTGTTAAACACCTACAAATCCGTTCCAAAATGAAGCTTGATGAAGAAGATCGCTCAAAATCACCTCATGAGCTCACTCCCGACGTCTGGGAATGAAAAGGAGAGAAAAAGGTAAAAAATGGGGAAAGAAAGCCTGTTGTCCAGTATTTATACTGGACAGTTATTAGCGTGCGCAAACTAGACAGCATTAGCGCGCGCTAACGAGGTCAACGCCCAGAACTTACCAAATAACACTATTAGCGTGCGCTAGACCCATAAGCGTAGCGTGCACTAGCGGGTCACGAAACCAGTCTAGTGGCCCCTGGACAGAACTGCACTTACCGAGCAGCGTGCGCTAGCAAGAATGAAGAGCGTGCGCTAAGCAGTCGATAGCCTGCGCTAGCTATCGACCTTAGCGTGCGCTAACAAAGCCCCAGTCCTAGTCGAGTAGCTCCTGGACTGTCTCTGGACTGCCAGTTAGCGTGCGCTACACATCCGGTAGCGTGCGCTAACCACAACGCAGTAGCGCGCGCTACGCCACAAGCGTTAGCGTGTGCTACACCACAAAGACCCAAAAACTCGCATAGTGATCCGAAACGCCTCCAAATACATGTCCCAACAAGGCACAAATAAACATGGCACAAAATTCCAACGATGAGGACAATAACAATCCGATAAAACCCTAAAAACTCAATGAATCCGGAACAAGGATCTCGGGTATTACATTCTACCCCTCTTAAAAGAAGTTTCGGCCCCGAAACTTTAAACACAAAATGATCAGCGCAAAATAATCTCTGACAACAAAAAAAATCAGAACGATAACAAAACGCAAAACACATGCTAACTGTTGCTGCTGACCTGCAACGAATCACATGCAGCACGTGACTGATAACATCCATATCATTACGCCATAATGATAACGAAACGCAACGAACAAGATCAATATGGTTGGCCAGCCCGGACAGTATAACAATCAAGATGCGAGCTCAACGCTGCAAAAATACAAAATTTCCACCATTCGAGGGTCGGAGGATCAACAATGAAGCTAATTTCCCAAAGTGAAGGAAAATACGACGTGGTCTGAGTGCTCAAAAATCACAATACGGAAGTAACAAAATCAGACAACAAATGATCGAACCACAACGATCGAGACAATAACAATCGAACAGTCAAGTTCGGATCACGACGACCAACAAGAATCAAATAACAACTCCGAAGTTCACACCTCGGCTCGAGACAATAGGTGATGTGGTAAAGCAACAAGATATGCATCCACAAAAATCCACAGGGATGGAATCGTAATCGAACAAAAAGTCACAACGACAAGCGGATTATTTCGAAAAATTACCACAACTCGTTTGATTAACAAAACAAATGATAGGGCAAGTTCAGAAAATATCAACAAACACAAATAAGTCGATAGAGTTGAAAACACAAAAGTTCGAAAATCTGATCCACTTCTAATAAAAGAAGTCTATACCCGAAATTCAAAACAACGAGGCAAGGAGATAACACAACATACAACTGGTAGACTACGCTCTCAGGGACTCCTCAGAGTCAGCCCTGATATCAGTGCTCAAGTTCGGGCCTCGGAAGGCTCGGTGCCCAACTCGCAAAACTGAACTCGGTGTCCCTTGAGTCCGTACTTGTAACACGTCACTGGAGGAGAAGGACAATGCGCACGAACATGCCCTGACACATTGCAGTTGAAACACCTCCTGGCCTTACCAGGGGGCAATACTGACGATTTGGAACTCTCAGTCCCAAGCATCGAGCGATGGAGTTTCACAGCGGAAAGACTACTACGTTGCAATCCAGAAACACCAACTCCAGTACTAACCACAATATCATCCAGCTTCCTCTGCTTCCCACTCGGATCTAGATGAAATCCAGCTTCCAGAAGTTCTAGGAACTCCGCCCACATGACGACATGATCCCGAGGTTTAACGGCTTCCCACCAATGAACAGCATCATCGCTAAGAAGGTACTGAGCAATAGGGACCTTCCGATATTCAGGGCAATCAATGGCCTCGGATATCTTTTGCAATTGAAGAAGCCAAACATCCCAGCCCAGTACATCTGTCGCACCAACGAATCGAGGGGGATTTATACAAATTTCCTCTCAGAACCAGAGATTTGTCCCGACCTTCTGAATCACATCAGCGTTGCGTTGAATCGCCTTGGTCAACTGAGTCATTTGTGCTGCTACTTGTTGCAATACAGTAGCAATATCCATACCAATATCGTTCCCAACAATATTCTCTCGATCCCGCGCCTGATCCCAGTGGTCATCCGTACCATGGTTGCGACCAAGATCTCTGCCCCTCGGCATAGTAATCAAGAAAATTTAACGCAACGAAAGTCACATAATCACACAACAATATTAATGCACACACAGAAAACACTCACAGGTGATCGACTGCAAGGGTTAGACATAACGGCAAAAATACAGTCTAAAACTTTTGCCCAGCCAGAAAGCGCATTCCACACAAAAGATGGTGTGTGCTAACTGTGCAAGTTTGGCAACACAACCATACTCACCTACCAACGGTGCTAGACCGGAGGTTACAAACAAACAACATCGTACAAATCCAAATGCCAACAGTTCACATAATTATAACATCACACAATTAACCATCAGAAGTTAAACAACGTGCCAAACCGAGTCTTCACCTCTCGGTCAAGAGAACTATCTCGATGAGTGCATACCGAACGACTCAGCGTTCACACCACCACCCTAATCACAACTCGGAGCATTACAGCTGAATAACAACAACATCTTTATCACGTACCTTTTTAATGAAATACATGTAACCAAAAAGTTTAAAAGCGAGAGTCACGTTTCAAGTAAGTTTTTGGTAGACCTCAAATGAGTTTAAAATTAAATTTTTGAAAACTTGCAATATAACAATGGAAGTAAAATGTAAGTAGTTTGAATTCTCAAAATTTTTGGCCTCGAGGTCATAATACGAAAATCAAGCTTTTCCTTTCTTGAAGGATATTTTAAAATAAATTTTTACGTGACTCCACAAGAACATTTAGAATATTTAAAATATCACATTGATGAACTTAGCTAGTGTAACCAAACCAAAACATTACTTCTTGTAAAACAATTAATACAAGTATATATATACACATACATCGGAACATTACAAAAATCAAACAAACATGGAGGACATATTCATGATTCACATTTAACTCCTCAACATAACACAAATATCACACAAGCCCGTGTAATACGAGACACAACATTATCGTGCGGAGACTTACATCCACATATCGCACGAAGATAATGGTTGCACCTTGATACTAATCACGACAAACCAACTCAGACGACGCGTCGCGACACGACTTAGTCAGACAAAATCTGACAAGACAAGACAAGACAGGACCCGACAACACACAACTCGACCCGACAGCCTAGGTTTATGCAAACCTAAGCTCTGATACCATATTTTGTAACACCCCCAAACCACTTGGGAATATTACAGCGCCGCAGACCCTCTCCATGAGGATCTACCAGGCTAAATACAAAAAAAAAAACAATACATCACATTGTATGCCGATATGGCTAAATAATGAACCATTAGACCGATTTGGTCTTTTTCCACAATACACACATCATATAATATATACATAACTCTTTCCCAAAACTCATACCCACACAGGGGTTAGAATACAACAACGTTCCCATAAAATGGGAAAATTACACAATGGAGAGCCAAACATTGAGACTCCAACAAAATACTCAACAACTGATCTTTATGTGATTAGTATCGTCGTCTTCCATCATCCTTCGTATCGATCCTATGATTTGCTCCCCGAGAACTGCAAGTACACAGGCCAATCTGAGACATCCACCCCCCGAATACTCGGGGGTTAGCAAAACTCCATTGTTTTGCTAGTGCAAGTATAAAATTTATGAATACAAGCCATACGTATCATACTCCAATATCCGATAATTGAAAACATACTCCCCAAGATAAACCATTTAATCAAAACTGCTCGAATCATGACAGCTGGGAATAAACCCAATATGCATTTTACAAAATATCAAAGATCTCGGGAGTTTTGAAAATGTTTGGAATATACGAATCCTCAACTTAATAGAATCACATAGGGATACGGGCCAAGGACTTATTTAAGTTCAAAAATTCCAATCCGATCACAAAACACGGGGTCCACGACCCGATCATCCTCATCACATACTCGAGTGAAAGTCCAAAAGGTCACACCCGATAAACAACCAAATCACAATGTACGGAGACAATCACCAGGGCCCGCATCCTTATGCCAAAAACCTCACCATCAAGAAACAAATCATATACGACACTTATAATGATGCCATTCTAGCCAAGTACCAAGACCTTACGTACGACGTAACTCACACCGAGAATGGAAGCGTTATGATATTCCGGACATATCATAATTATCGAAACAACAACGTGCCAAAATCATAACACAAAACAACCTCCCGAGCTATACTGGCCCTGTACCTCTCAAGCAAGATACACACCCCAGAGACACCTCGTCAGGCCCTCCCTGGTGTATAGACCAACCGAGTGATCTGCCGAACTCGAAGTCTAAACAAATCCCAGGGGACCCTCGCTGGTTTTACTCGGCTCACACACAACTCAAAAGCCACAAGGGCACAAATCACAATCATCAAAACTGCATTCTCCCGAAGTACATCAAACGTAATTCAAGATACTTGTTAGAAATGGCCACTATATCCGACACATACTCTCAACCAATACTACACAACAACATATGCTCATCAATAGACCCGCACATGCATACACATATTTTCTTCTTGTAAGAAGACATGACCTTAAGTCCACTTTTGACACAATCACGCACAACAGTACCACACGCAAGGAAGATATTTCCATGTACAAGACTAACACACATTTTCAAAACAACACATTCGTTCACAAATACACAAGTAGATTTAGAAGGAAATCCTTATCGAGAACATACTGATCCTTTTTAACATTCATTAAACATTCGTATTTCACATAAAATCATTTATCAACAATTGTGCTTACGAAACACGAAACGTATGGGCAAGATACTTGCCTCGAATCCGCGAGCGAACAAATACGATGAATCACAAGGCCTCGATACCACGAACCACCGGACAACGAACGGATGAGGTTGGGCAGACCTCGAACTTCCAAAACTGACCAAGAACTCGACAACTCCATGAGAACTATGAAAATAACACTAACACGAATCAATAACACTAAACGGAATCTGAATCGATCCTAAAAACAACAAGGATCTAAGTGTGACTCTAAGAAATCAAGAACTATGTTCCGAGTGATATAAAATCATGAATGAGTTCAAAAATCCGAAGATCATGGCCAAGACAACAAGAATTTCACCACCGATTCATCATCCTCGGATTAAATCGAAGAACTAAGGAGAAACCCCCAAAATTCAAGAACTAGGGTTCTAAGAAGAGATTACCTTGATTTGGACCAAGAAGACGATTAGATGTTGTTAAACACCTACAAATCCGTTCCAAAATGAAGCTTGATGAAGAAGATCGCTCAAAATCACCTCATGAGCTCACTCCCGACGGCTGGGAATGAAAAGGAGAGAAAAAGGTAAAAAATGGGGAAAGAAAGCCTGCTGTCCAGTATTTATACTGGACAGTTATTAGCGTGCGCAAACTAGACAGCATTAGCGTTCGCTAACGAGGTCAATGCCCAGAACTTACCGAATAACACTGTTAGCGTGTGCTAGACCCATAAGCGTAGCGCGCGCTAGCGGGTCACGAAACCAGTCCAGTGGCCCCTGGACAGAACTGCACTTACCGGGCAGCGTGTGCTAGCAAGAAGGAAGAGCATGCGCTAAGCAGTCGATAGCGTGCGCTAGCTATCGACCTTAGCGTGCGCTAACAAAGCCCCAGTCCCAGTCCAGTAGCTCCTGGACTGCCTCTGGACTGCCAGTTGGCGTGCGCTACACACCCGGTAGCGTGCGCTAACCACAACGCAGTAGCGCGCGCTACGCCACAAGCGTTAGCGTGCGCTACACCACAAAGACCCAAAAACTCGCATAGTGATTCGAAACGCCTCCAAATACATGTCCCAACAAAGAACACATAAAAATGGCACAAAATTCCAACGATGAGGACAATAACAATCCGATAAAACCCCAAAAACACAATGAATCCGGAACAAGGATCTCGGGTATTACAGCCGCCGCCGGAGCAAGAAGCTGCAAATCCCCCCAAACACAACCCCAGGTCTGTAACCGCCGCACGGACACAAAATACCTAGCCCACAGTCCGCTGTTGCCTTCACCTTCTTCAACAAGAAGCCCGCCGACCCCAGCCCCTTGAAGCCGCCGCGGACACCACCGTCGCCCTGTAACTCTGACACCGCGACGCCGCTGCTCAGTGACCGCCCAACCCAAGTCGTCGGTCATATCCACAGCTCCGGCTGTGTCGCTTCGACCCGCGTTGCTGTTCAGATTCAGCCAGCCCGACCAGCACCTCCGTGAACCACCAGTTCCATTAGGCCCGCGTTTTTTATTTCGGCCCGCCGCTTCGGTCCCGGCTTATCGTCGAGCCCGTTCGCAAGTCCAGATTTCAGAACGCCCGTGCCCAACCCACTTCTGGCCGACCCGACCCGCTGCTGCCTCAGTCTGGCCCGGTTCTAGTGCGGTCAGCCCGATTGCGGCTGTACACCCAACAAATCGATTTTTACCCTCTCACCCGTGTAGCAAGAACTACAAATTTAACTGTGAAGATCTGATTCGGAGCAGTATTTCTCGATGAAACTGTACGCGAACAGAAGCATATTTTTACACACAAAAAAAAATGAGAGACGAGAATTTCCGCGTGTAAATTTTCTGCACAGCGCAGTCGTACTAAAAACATATTTCCCGATTCGTTAACCATCGGATCGGTGTGAAATTTTGGCAGCAACTTCCCAACACAAATATCTGTATATTCAACAATGGAGATCAGATTCCAAGTAGTATTGCTTACTGAATCTGTCGCCGAACAGAAGTAGATTTTTATAAGGAAATTAAGAAATCCGGCCTCATCCAATACCGAGCTGCTGCATCGCCGTGCTCGAGTCCTTTTTCGGCCGATTATCGAGCCCAGTAGCCCTATCCGGGCGTTTCTCAACTCTCCATCTTTTCCTAATTAATGATTCATTTGTTCATTAATTTGTACACTTATGAATCTTACCATGTTTATGTTTTACGTGTATATAGGAAAATATATCGCTCATGATGATGTGCACGCTATGGAGAAAAGCCATATTTGTTATCCCGTTCAAGGATCAAAGTAAATATGGAACCAAGTATCACGAAAATATGTTGCTCATATGGAGAGAAGCTCCCGTTCAAGGATCAAAGCAAATATGGAACCAAGTACCCGTAAGATTTTATTAAAGTTCCCGTTTTCAATTTCTCTCTTTTGGGAATTTTTTTTGGGAATTGGGGAATTGGGTTCTTTATCTCCCACGCTACTTTATGGTGGATGAGACTATGAAAGGTGGTATTACTCTCGTATGTCGAAGTAAATTGTGTGACGGTCCTGGGGGAGTCACGGATAATTGTTGAAAGTCGATATTTGTGGTTGTTGCATACACCACGTTTTGGGTGAGATTTGACATCGCCGTTTTGTCGATTTTAAACCAACAATTTAATAAAATGAAAATTGTCGGTAATGGTAAAAGTTATGACTTGTTCATGATTAGTCACGGAATTGTGACGTACAAATGGGACAAACATCGATTGCGACGGATATGTCGTGGTTAAAATCGATTTGTGACGGATTTGTCACGATGAATTGAGCGACCACCACTTGGTCTTGACCCAATCCCATACTTGAAAAACTCTATCTTTCATCCTATTAAAATAAAATATTGCATGTGGGTGTAGTCATGCACCATCTCCTTGCAATATAATATATGAAAGAGTGTAAGAGTAATTCTCATGAATTTCAACATGTAAAGCAATGGCATATTGCGGTAAATACATGAATTCATTGACCTCAATTATAGTTCGTATGACTATAGGTCCGAATACTTTTCCGAGTATTTGTAAAAACATATGCCTTATACATTTGAATATGTTTAGTCGATCTTATTGGATGGTCAAGACAAGTTGGTTATGGTATATTCATTATGTCTCATGGTTCAAAATGCTTAACTACGATGCACCGCGTTGCATCCACATAACATAGCTATTATGACGTATACTTGCAAATTGAGAATTAAAATTCTTGGTTGATTTGATGCATTTTGGTGGATTTTGTCTACACTTTGATCATGACTAGGCGCATCCTCCTTGGTATTTGTTTATGCTTTGAAAGTTCAAACGGAATTAGTGGTTTTTAAACAGCATTAGATGTACCGACATTCCTACTTTCTCTGCAAGTCTACCAAGTTGGAGTTACCGAAAGGATCATTAGTCGAGATAAGAAATCGAACACCCTGCTGCATTTAAACGCACCTATGGCTGTCATTGCCATGTTTTTGCATCAACACTTATGCCATTGGATATGGTCTCAACCTTGTTTTCTCACTAAAATTGGGAAATACTAAACAGCCAATTAAAACATGCACTGTGATCTGAGTTTAATGATCCGTGTGGTTCACAATATATGGATAGAAATATACGGAAGTCTAGTTTCCAGAACATCTGATCGTTCATCCATAGCCTTCCTAACAAGGGAGTTATCGCTGTTTTAGTGAACAAAGATTAAGCTGCGTGGAATTTTATTTCCAGCGATTGTGCTAACTTTTGTCCCAACCAACATGGTTCCCATCTTAAATTTACAAGTGGTCTAATGACACATGTTTTTCAACCTTTTTTTGGCCGAGTTTGGCACAGATGGTGCGATTTTTGGTATGCATTGTTCGCTAAAATATCATCTTTCAAATGTTGAAAAACAGTTTCCTTGGGGAAGTCCAAAATACGCACCCTTATAAGAAGGTCGAGCGTATGCATGGTAGTTTTACACCATGCTTGTGTCGTGATTTTGCCCCTTAGGCATATAATCTTTCCATGTTATGCACTCAATATGATAGATCATTTTGATCGTATCATGAATAAAATCTCTATGTTGTTAGAGTATTCGCTATGCTCATATTTGTAAAATTTTGCAAGCGAAATTGAGTGTGTATTAAGCTATTTTCAAGGAACACGATATTTTTGGATTTCGGTTTATAAATCCATTGTGACTATGATGATTAGGTCATCACAATCAATAAGTGGAATAATGCTCAAGTTGTTGAATGCCGAATGGTATTTTCTAGTCACATATGTTCCGTAACAATTGAACCATGTTATGACTCGATGACATATATGCCAAAAGTGTATCACTCATAGCATCTCATTGTGATTTGTGAGAAATAAAATCTTATGCATCACTTGTATTGGATATGTGAAAAGGAAAAATATTCATGAGTCAATATGATTCGGCTTGCATCGGTTTTTGTAACCAGAAGGTGTATTGGGACATTGACACATTTAGGCTTTAATAGTCCGGAGTTTGGACAGTTTGATGATTTATATACCATGGTATTGTCATGGACATCATTTTCTTTGAACAAAGAAACTAGTTGGATCAAAGACACCAAAGTACGTTGGTGGAGTCGTGAGCAGGGCCCATGACCGATGATGATATTTATGTCATCCGCGCCTTGCTTTCATAAGCATGTGTGACGCCAAAAGACCCCCCCGATGATCCTTCTTAGCCATGTTCATTAATTTAAGCCTATTCTTTGGCACGATTAGGAGATGACACCCTCCTATGCTAAAGAGAATAATGTAGCGACTCGCATAAAGCATGGTGCTGAGTCCTCTCTTTTCACCGAGTCCTTATACATACATGATCATAAGTATTAGCCTAGGTGGCTTATGATGCTATGATGGTGTTCACAAATGGTCGTACTCAAGTGATAACATTTATATGTTATGTTGTTACTTTGACAATGATTGATAAGTTGATGAAACCTGAGTTATGGTTGTCCAACTTGCGGACCAGTCATTGTAAAGGTCGGTTCACCCACTTTTTAGACCAAGTCTTAAAGTGAAATTTTAACAAGTACTTCCTAACATCCAAGGCTACCTTCTCACAAATTTTGATGCCATTTGGAGACTTGGAAGTAGGTGAACCACTTAAATGAAGTTTTCACATACCACCAGCCGTCCTATCAACCAGTTCCATATCATTTCGACCGGTTTCTGACCACAAGGTTGATGGTTTTGGAATCCAAACACCCGTTTATACATGCTCATGAAATTTTGAGGTGTTTGGGGCTGGTGAAGAGAGTGAACTATTCAAGAAAGCACTAGAGGTTCGATAAAACCAACGGCCTATCATCGGTTCAATCGTTTCTTTATGTTCGATCCCAGTGGTGCATGGTGGCGGTTTTGTTGGATTCTCAAGACCAGTAGCTATGGCTATGTAGCATAGGTCAACATGTCATATTCACCTATACCTATCATCATTCAAATGTTTAGCTACGAGTGTGACAGTATGCATTTTGTTAACTGGATTGTGTTAACACTGAAAACCTTTATCGTCCACATGTTTATGTGCCAAAGTGCTTCACCACAACGCATTATGACGGGTTATAAATAATGAATATGACATGCGCTTTCACTCATAGTCCGCTTAAAATATACCTTGGCAGACAATCTCGTAAGTCACTTTGATAAGCCAGTCTTCCCGTCGTTAGGGGGAGATGCGAACGATCATGTTCGAGTATAATGACTTGGAATTGTCGTAGTTTGTCCCTACTGTGCCTCACCAAGTTCCCTAAAGTGACGAGATTAAATACATGTTGCAAACATATCTGCAAGGATTGTGTCCGGTTATGGACGTTCGTCACCTATAAATGGTGATATGGTAACACCACAAATTGTGGTATATGGTGTTACTAGGCCGTGGATCTCATCGAGTATTGGGATGCCACTTGGTTCGATAAATACTCTCGCTAAGAATGTATGCGAGTTTGCTACATGAAACTTGATCATCTGATCAAATGAACTCATCGGTCTCATGTGATTCTGGATTACAATCATCATTGGGGGACGCCTCAATGAATGCCAATCCATAAAGAGTACTCTATGAATAAAGCCGGTTCATGAGGACGAGGAATGTGAGTTTAATCGAACCATACTTCGTTGAAAATATACAACGTTGTAGCCTTGGCCTAAAATGGAAATATATGCGATTTCAGTATAAACAAAATGATAGTCCTTTGTTGAGGTGGTGCCGACACTCCAAAGATAAGATCTATCTGTATACTTTATTAAAACGTGTGAGAGAAGGAGTTAAACTCACCTCATGGCGCGAGGTTTCTCATGAACGCACTGGAATCGACTATGATGACACGAAACTTAGTTGTGCTATCGTAATGGATGTTATATCATCCACTATCTTTTCAGTTAGATAGTTTCCCAAAAACTGACGTGCAGCTTGTGGTTAAATCTTATCTTAGTGGGGAACTAAGTTAAGTGATGGAAGGATCTCGTGGTGGATCAGACTCAAATCAAGTGGCTCCTAACCACGGAGCGCGTCGATAAGTGATTGTCGGGAACGCATACTAAGTATATACTTGATTTGGAAGAGATATGAAGCTTTTGCGTGTAAAACTAAGGGTTTATAGTGATGTACTCTTGTGAGCCTCAGAGATTCTGCTAAATCCAAAGCTAAGAATGAACGGATCTTGGGGACACTTGATGATACGTATTCATCAATCAGTTTAAGGCAATCTAAGGGATGGTTTCCCTAAGAGACGATAAAGTAATGCCTATAAGATTCCCAATGACTAGCCGAAGTCATCATAAGACTTGGCTCACTTAAGTGATGATGCAGTCTTAAGAGAAAAGTACGGTATTATGTACTCATGTTTGACTCGATGTACTCATTCGTAATAATCCGGTAGAGCCACTGTGATGATGGCCTAGGATGCGCTCACGCAATGTCTGTGATTGACAAGAAGATTGAAGCTCGCTCAATCTCGATAAAAAGGACACTTGAAAACCGATACCCGTATCTGCCCAGAATGTGTTGGTCTATCTCCCATATGACCTACATGGCAGCTCACTTGTTGGAAAATGGTGAAATTGGTGCCATTGGAAAGGTTTGTGTCTACTTTCCAAGGAAACCAACCATTTGATCACATCCACCATATTGAGTGACATATGACTATTGTTGCAAAGTAGGACAGGATATGTCCGGTAATTTGCTGAGTCAACTTCGATAGAGCTTTGTGATCTGCTCAGGTCGATCTAGGTTACGTACTGTATGTGAATGAAAAGCTATGAGTGTCTAGTTTTCAAAAGTTCTTACAGTTTCGTTGATAGCTATTGAATCGAAGAAGTTATGACTGATTTAGTGCATGGAGGTCAAGACTTTAGAAAACTTGATTTTCGGATAAGTCTTTAGCGACTCTGCACTTTGGATGTGTCGCGCTCTTTTTGTCCTTAGACCAAGGTTTGTTTTTTCCCATTGAATTTTCACTTGGTAAGGTTTTTAACGAGGCGACCTATGAGAACATCCATACAATGATGCATTATACTTCTATTCAACTTAGACCAAGAGGTATTTTTCCCACTGAGTTTTTCCTTGGTATAGTTATGAGGGAACTTGGCATCCGACTCCTATGATTTGAGGTACTCATCAGGGGGAGTCGTTATGTATACATCAGGGGGAGTATACATGACATGTTATATTGGTGCGTTGCAATCTTTTCCTCATCAAGCCTTTATTTTTCCCATGGGGTTTTGTTTTGGCTTGGAATAAGTTTTTACGAAGGCAAAATCTTCTGCACCAATGTTGTATTAGTGCTCGACACAAGGGGAGTGTTCCGGGAATTATTATTCCCATGATGTGTCTTACCTAATACTGGTTGTAGATACAAAGATGGAAGGTTCTAGATCCTTCTAGAGGTAGTAGGATCCTATTAGATGTCTTACCTTATCTAGGAATCCTATGTATGGAAGGACTCTCATTGTTATGCCTATATAAAGGCTCCTCTATCAGTGTTATGAATGCAATTGATTGACTCTATTTACAGTATTTTTACTTTCTCCTGAAACAGTCCAACCAATCTTCTGGATTTTTTTTTCAAATAATAGAATGCCTTGATAAGTATAGTTAACATGTATCTCTTTATCCAACTCTTGGAATCCTCATGCCATTCAGAAGATTGAGCTTAAAGTATACGTAAAATATTTTTTTCAATTATTAATAAAGGGAGTAGAATCCTTTTTCTAAAAAGAGATTGAAATAATAAAATAAATCTCTAATTTCTAACCCCTTTGGAAAGATCTCCCAATTAGTTGTTATCCTCTGTCTTCCGATCTCCTCTCTTTCCCGCTTATTTTGCTTCTTTTTTTGTTTCTTTTGTTTGCTTCCCTATGAAACTTTTAAATTTTTCTTTATTACCCACCCCGGTAAATATTCTAAGAATTAATTTAATTAAAAGGGAGATACCATCTCTAATCAAATAAAAAATCCTTTTTATTCTATACAAAAAGTTTGTCTGTCCAAAAAACAGGGGAATGCACTCTTGTTCGAAATAATTTAAAAAAAGTATAAAATTTATATTTATTACTTTTCTACAATTAAACCGTTATTTTTTACTTCATATTTTTACTTTAAATCTTAATTACATACTCATCATCAATATTTACAAAATATGTAGATGTATCGCGTTGCGGCTTTAGGGAGTACTATTGTTTATTGTTCCCGATAAGTTGACAAGTATAATTTTAAATATACAAAAATGATAACTTTGTATAGTAAAAAAACAACAGTTTATAAATTGTCGTTAACCTGAATCTCAGGAAATATCATCTTTTAGAAATGAAAAAAATATTACTTATGATACTAAATATGTCATTTTTGGACCGTGAGATTTTTATACAAGTTTTTAACTATTCATTTAGTCCCTCCGAAGTTTATTATTTAAGCATAAAATATATGCATTTAGAAATTTAATATAAATCGGTCACACAATCAGATACCTAATATATATCACATCCATTTAGGTTATGCTTTTTTGATCGAATTTGAATCAATCGACCGAATCAATTGAATCGAATCAATCGAATCAACCGAATTGAATTGACTCAATCGAATCGAATCGAATCAAATATATATCAAGGATAAATAATAATAATAATAATAATAATAATAATAAATATAATAAAATAATAATAAAAATAATAATAGAATAAAATATAAATGATAAGTTGAGATCTATTTTGATAGAGGTAAATTATAATAATATTAATGATATTAATAACGATTACGATAATAACTATAATAATAATAACACTGATAATAATGGTAAATAATAATAATAGTAATCAAACACAACAACGATAATAATAAATATTATTCATAATAATAGTAAATATTATTAGTAATAATAACAATAATAATAATTAAGATTAATAATAATAATAATAACACTGATAATAATGGTAAATAATAATAATAATAGTAATAAACAACAACAACGATAATAGTAAATATTATTAGTAATAATAACAATAATAATTAAGATTATTATTAATAATAATAAGAAGAAGAAGAAGAACTCAATCGAATCGAATTGACTTGACTTGAATCGAATCAATCAATCGAACTAAAAATCAAAAATAAACAAAAAGAATGTAATCTTACTCTTAGAATACACCAAATATGAAACCTAAAGTGGAACATAGGAAATAGGTATAATGTCCGGTAGACTTAAATCCAAATGGACGAGAGCCTTATTTATAATACTACACACACACACACAAAATCACACACAAAAGCACACAGGGTATGTGAGCAAAAAAAAAAAAAAAAAATGGGTCCCAACTTAAAAATTAGCCAAAAAATCCTCCACTCCCAGCTGTAGCCTCCCACTTCCAGCCCCTCTCTCTCTCATTCTCACATCTCTCCTTCGAAAAAAAATACACGGCGTCCCCCTCCATTTCCGGCGACTGAAGGATAGCGTCTCTCGGCTCCAGCGACAACTCCGGCGATCTCACCCAACGGCCCTCTATTTCCGGCGACTCAAGGCTCGCATCTCTCGGCTCCAGCGACAACTCCGGAGAACTCACCTAGTATCCATCCATTTCCGGCGACTCAAGGCTCGCGTCTCGCGGTTCCAGCTGCAACTCCGGCGATCTCACACAGCATCCCTTCATTTTCGGCGATTCAAGGTATCTCTCTCTCTCTCTCTGAAATGAAGCTGAGGGTTATGATTCAATAGTTTGTAAAATAAATACAAATAACTTAGTTACTTTAAATTATACTTGGTTATTTACAATGTTTCTTATTTTAAATAGATGGACCAAGAAGTATCAGGTGGTTATATGGGTGTGGATGATAACAGTAATGAGATTGCAAATGAGAATGATAAAGTAACAGAAGTAGAAAACAATGAAGATGAGCCAAAGGTGGGGATGGAGTTTGATTCTTTTAATCAATTAATGGCGTTTTATACAAATTATGCCAAAAAAAAAGGTTTTGCTGTGGCCAAAAGATCCTCTAAAAAAGTGGAAGGGATCTTGACATACGTATTAGTGGGGTGTACTCGTGCTGGCTTGAGAAATATTACGTCAAGCAACCCGTTGAACGTGCGTCCAAACTCGAAAATCAAATGTCAGGCTAAGCTTAAGGCATTTTTTAGTCATAATGAAAAGTGGTGTGTAAAAGCAGTTGAACTTGGCCATAACCATGAAATGAGTCCAGGAAAATCCCGATATTTCAAGTGCAATAGATTCCTCGAACCACATGTGAAAAGGAGACTTATGTTAAATGACAAGGCTGGAATCAGAATGAATAAGAATTTTAATTCATTAGTTGTTGAAGCGGGGGGCATGAGAATCTTTCATTTGTAGAAAAAGATGTCAGAAATTATATCAATAAAGTTAGGCGTTTACAACTTGGAGAAGGTGATGCTAATGCAATGTACAATTATTTTTCGAAAATGCAGTCCGACAATACTAATTTCTTCTACTTGATGGATTTGGATGAAGAGGGACGTCTAAAGAATGTTTTTTGGGCAGATGCACGAAGTAGGGCAGCATTCAAAGAATTTGGTGATGTAGATACATTTGACACTACGTACTTAGTCAACAAATACGACATGCCATTTGCGCCTTTCGTAGGTGTGAACCATCATGGGCAGTCGGTGTTACTAGGGTGTGGATTGATATCAAGTGAAGACACTGCCACATTTACTTGGTTATTTAAGTCATGGCTTAAATGTATGCATGAATGTCCACCCAATGCAATAATTACAGATCAAGATAGAGCCATGCAAAATGCAATAGAGTATGTTTTTCCTAATGCACGACATCGATGGTGCTTATGGCATATCATGAAGAAGGTGCCTGAAAAGCTGAAAGGGTACAATCAATATGAATCACTCAAGTATAGCATGCAAAATGTTGTTTATGATTCACTAACAATTGAAGAATTTGAAGATTGTTGGGGCACGTTTATTGCTAAGTATGAATTACAAAACAATGATTGGTTACTTGGGTTGTATGAGAAGAGGAACCGGTGGGTACCTTCTTTTGTGAAGGACACTTTCTGGGCAGGAATGTCAACAACCCAGCGAAGTGAAAGCATGCATGCTTTCTTTGATGGTTACATCAACTCGAAAACCACTTTGAAACAATTTGTGGAGCAATATGAGAATGCATTGGCTAAAAAGATAGAAAATGAAAAGCAAGAAGAGTTCAATTCATACAACTCATGCTTCCCATGTACAACTCAATTAGGAATTGAGAAGATTTTTCAAGGAGTTTACACACGGGCAAAATTTAAAGAGTTTCAAAGTGAGATGTTTGGAAAGATTTCTTGTAGTTTGTCATTAATTACGGAGGATGTTGTCCTTTGTGAGTATGAGGTATATGAGAGGGTTCGCCTTGGAGAAGCTTATCGAGCTGCATATTTTAGGGTAATGTTTAATGTTGAGACAAATGAAGTTAATTGTAATTGCCGGTTGTTTGAGTTTAGAGGAATCATGTGTAGGCATCAGCTTATGGTATTTGCTGAGAGACATATTTATGATGAAGTACCTTCCAAGTATATCCTACAAAGATGGAGCAAGAATGTCAAAAGAGGACACACTAAAATTCGAATCAGTTATGACAATTGGTCAGATAGACCCGAAGCACGTCGGTTTGATAAATTTTTAAAAGCATTCTTTGAGGTTTGTGATATGGTAGCAGATTCTGAAATTTGGTGTGATGAGATGATGGCACAGGTACTTGAAATGAAAGAGAGGTACAAAGAAAATGTCGACATTGGTGGAAGCAAAATGAACATTCCTACTAATACGCAAGAGGACTCAACCTCACAAGGTGGTACGATATCTAAAGAATGTTCGAATATTCTTGATCCATTAGTTACTCGTAGTAAGGGAAGACCGCCAATGAAAAGAAAAGTTGGAAATGTACAAAAGGCGATTAAGAAAAAAGCAAGGGCAAAAAAGAAAAGTACATCAAAAACAACACAGGTTGGACTATAATTACTATTTTTGTAATATATATATATATATATATAACTCATATATGTAAATGTATTGCAATCATATATGTTTACTTTCTATTTTGTAGGGCCATTATGAGCACGGCTATGATAAGTATGGTACACAAGGAAGTGTTGTCTTAAATTCGTCACTCATGCCAAATATATATTCACCACTAATACCACACGTTGGAAATTTACCATTTCAACCAAATTTTGGTATTGCGAGACATCCAAACTTCGTACTTGGAGGGATGGGTGATATACAATTTCAGGTATAAATTTTGCTTGTTTTCCATGTTGTACATTTTAATACTTTCCACTTTTTTTTCCCACTTGATATATTATGTTTTAATTTTTAATTTGTGCAGGATTTTCAGAATCCATTTTTGAGTGTGGGTTACGATTTCACAAATATGCATCCATCAACTTCAGACAGAGGGTTAAATATATCAAATAACGATAGAAGAGAGTTTGGTGATGATGACGGAGTTTAAATGTAACAGAATATGCTTTGTTATTTAGATTGGATAAATTAATAACATTGGTTAATCTATGTATGTTTTAAGTACCGTTTATGGTGATATGTGGTCTTATTTACATTGGATAAATTATTTAGATTGACATTATTGTTTATGAGACATGCGGTCTTCTTTATGGTGCAAATGTGATATTTATGGTGCTATTGTAATCTTGTTTATCGTGCAAATGTGATGTTTATGGTGATATTGTTATATGTGAAACTGTGACGGTGAGATTGCCGGAGTTATCGCTGGAGCCGAGAGACGCTATCCTTCATTCGCCGGAAATGGAGGGAGACGCCGTGTATTTTTTTCGAAGGAGCCTACAAACGTGAGATGTGAGAATTAGGAGAAAATTTCAAATTTCAGAATAGTGTTCCCCCCTCTCTGCTTCACCTGAAATTCAGATGGTACGATTACAGCCTGATCCTTTTGTTGAGAATTGGTCCGAATCGGGTGGCAGATTATTACAATAATTATAACAAATATAACTATTACACAAATCTACTCGGGATATGGATTAGGGATTACACAACTTCTATTTAAAACGAAAATACTGAAAATAAAAATGGTAAGTGAAGAAAATACAAACCAAACGGCCGTAGCCGATCGGAAGTGATGTCACTGTCGGAAAAACAGCCCGGCTCAGTCTTCCGTCTCTGTAGCCATGTCCAGGACTCAAATGACCCACGGACAGCACCAGAAAACGAAACCCACCACCGGACCGGAAGCAACCACCGGAGGAATCGAAGCACTCAGCAAGATTCAACCGAAACGAACCCCAGAAAACTCAGATCCCGAATTATCTCACAAGCCTCACCCACAAGTCACTCAATTATTTCACAGAGAAAAATCGAGGTAATCAAAAAGATCACTTGCTCTCTATTCGTTTTGTTGTTCTTTCATCTCACACGGAAATGAAATTTATAGGAGAATCGGAACAACAAAAGAAGAGAGGAAATCGGACCTGATTTAGTTTCCATATCGGAAGAACAGGGTCAACCGAGGAGAAGAGGAAAGAAAATCGGGAGAGATAAGGGAGGGGTGGAGGCGGACGACCGAAAAGGAGAAATAAGGGGTAGGGTTAGCTGGGGGGGTAGGGGTTTTATATTAGGGCAAATATAAAACCAACGGCCGTGATTAAAAGATGCCAAATAAATGGCCAGGATTAATCCGGTCATAATGGGCTGCTGCCAAGGTTCCGGGCCGAGTCCGTTTTTGAGGTGGGCTGCAGGAGATTTAATTTGGGCCCTCATAATTTTAATCATTTGGGCCAAATAAACCCAACAATTCTCCACCTGGGCCAAATGAGTCATCGGGGTACATAAGGGAGACAGAGGTCATCATCGCCGTAGGACATCACCTGCACACAAAACACAAAGTAAGTACAGGTAATCACAAAGAAAGGTAGCAATCACTAAGACATCAGGGCTATCACAAAGATAGCAAAATAATTCACTAAGAATGCAAAGCCATCACAAAGAAGGCAAAGACTAAGAGTTAGTCTTGAGTTCCCAAGTTCAGCAGGTCGGTGCAGGACACGAACTTCTCCAAAGGCAAACATTTGGTGCCCATATCTGCAGGATTGAATTTTGAAGGAATTTTTCCAAGCTCAAGTTCACCTTTTTCAACAATATCACGAATAAAATGAAATTTAACATCAATATATTTAGTGCGGTCATGAAAAACAGGATTTTTGCATAGCTGAATTCCAGATTGACTATCCAAAAATACCACGACTTTTTCTTTCAGAAAACCGATTTCTGATAAAAGACCTTTTAGCCATATGGCTTCTTTAAATGCCTCAGTTGTAGCAACATATTCAGATTCAATCGTAGATAAAGCAACAACATTCTGTAACTGAGATTTCTAACTAATGCAAGAACCACAAAGGGTAAACACATAAGAGGTCGTGGATTTTCGATTGTTACGATGATTAGCAAAGTTAGAATCTACATATCCAACAAGTTTAACACCATCATCAGATTTAGAAAACTTAATACCAACATCCACAGAGGATTTCAGATAACGGAGAAGCCACTTCAAGGCTTCCCAATGTGGCATACCAGGATTAGACATGTATCTACTCAAACAACTAACAGAATAGGCTATATCGGGTTTGGTACTAACCATGAGATACATTACTGATCCTATAGCATTAGCGTAGGGAAACTTTTCCATTGATTTTTCTTCTTCACTAGTTTTCGGAGATTGATCTTTGCATAATAGAAAATGAGCAGCAAGAGGCACAGAAGCAGGTTTTGCAGCAGTCATAGAAAATTTTTCAAGTATTTTCTCAATGTAGGAAAAGGCGATTTAGAAACAAAGAACAGTTTTTCCTATCTCTAACAATGTTCATGCCTAAAATTTTCTGGGCATCTCCAAGGTATTTCATGTCAAATTGATCACTAAGACACGATCTAACATGATCAATCAATTTCATGCACGGACTCACAAGTAACATGTCATCCACATAGATAAGCAAGAAGATAGGAACAATAGAGTTTTCTTTAAAATAGAGGCAAGGGTCATACGAACTACGTTTGAATTTTAAAGAAAGCATGTAAGAGTCAAATTTCTTGTTCCATTGCCTCGGAGACTGTTTCAGGCCATAAAGAGCCTTTTTAAGAAGGCAAACGTGATCAGGTTTCTTAGAGTCGACAAAACCTTCTGGCTGCCGCATGTAAATTTTCTCATTTAATTCACTATGAAGAAAGGCTGTTTTAACATCCATTTGTTTTAATTCCCAATTAAAGTGAGCAACTAAAGCAAGCATGACACGCACGGTGGTGAATTTCACAACAGGAGCAAATATCTCAGTATAATCAATTCCTTCCTTTTGAGTGAAACCTTTAGCAACCAACCTAGCTTTAAATCTGATATTCTCTACTTCATTCTTAACCTTAAATAACCACTTACAGTCCACAAGAGAACAACGATCAGGTTTTGGAAGAAGAGTCCAGGTTTGGTTAACATGTAGGGAATTCATTTCATCATTCATAGCATTTAACCAATCATAAGCATTTTCAGATTTTAAAGCATCTTTGTAGCTTTTAGATTCGTTATTATCTAATGATTCAAACACATTGCAAGCATGAGACATCATATGAAAATCATCAAAGTAATGAGGCCTCCTAACATTCTCTCTTCTAGGCCTATCTCTAGTTAATTGATAGTTGGTCAGATCAGCACTTTCATCAACATTCTCAATTATTTCATCACTAGAATTTTCGGAATGATTTTCATTTTCAGCATGCAAAGTTTCATCATTTTCAGGCTCCACCTCACTCAAGGTAGGGTAGTTAGAAACAAATTCTGGATTAAGCATGTGCACGGGTGCGGGTGCAGGATGTTCAAGACAAGGAAATTCATCTTCATTAAATATAACATCCCTACTAATTAGCAACTTAAAACCGGGTTCGCCCTTAAGCCATAACCTAAATCCTTTAACTCCCTCCGGGTAGCCTAAGAACACACATCTTATCGATCTAGGTTCTAGTTTATCATGTTTATGATGAACATATGTAGCACACCCAAATACACGAAGATTTGAGAAATCAATATTACTACCAGTCCACACAGATTCTGGATAGTTTCCATTCAAAGGGACAGATGGAGATCTGTTTATAATATAGGCAGCTGTAGATAAAGCCTCACCCCAAAAGCGTTTTGACAATCTGGAGCTGACGAGCATAGACCTTACCCTATCAAGGAGGGTTCGATCCATGCGTTCAGCGATTCCGTTTTGTTGGGGGGTGTAGGGTGCTGTCATATGCCTTTGAATACCACTTTCCGCACACAAAGTATCAAACAAATTATTGCAAAATTCCAGGCCGTTGTCAGTTCTCAAAATTTTAATTTTCTTACCGGTCTGATTTTCAATTAAAATTTTCTACGTTTTGAACGTGTCAAACACATCAGATTTGTTCTTAAGGAGAAACACAAAGGCTTTTCTGGAATAATCATCAATCACAGACAAAAAATATCGGTTTCCGCCATGTGTCGGAACACTGGCAGGCCCCCACACATCAGCATGTAGATACTCAAACACATTTGAACTCTTAGGGGGGTTTGGGGAAGGTGAATGAGGAAAGTTCGCACGATGTTGCTTACCATACACACAGTTATCACAAAATGGCAAGTCAGATATTTTATCATTCCCAAAACAACTATTTTTGTGCAGTATTTCAAGACCTTTACCACTAATGTGACCCAACCGTTTATGCCAGATTTTAGTTTTATCTCCATGGACAGCATTAACGGAAAAGTTACTTACAGTGGAACAAATATATAAGTTCAGTTTACGAATGGCGACAAAAAAGGTTTTGGGACCTCTCGTAACTTTCATTGCACCCTTACCCCATGTACCTTCAAAACCATCATCTTCAAGACATGCACACGACATTAAATTATGAGCTAAGTGAGGAACATGCCTAATATTTTCCAAAGTTATTAAATTTCCAGATTCGAATTTAAGGCACACAGTTCCTATTCCAGCAACATCTCGTTTTACATGATCAGGCATAGACACATATCGATTTTTCAAATCACGATAGCTAGAAAAAAGTTGTTTGTGCGGAGTCATGTGAAATGTGCATCCAGAATCAACCAGCCAATCATTTTCACCAAGGTCAGCTAACACAGAGTTCACAGAAGCATGCATAACATCAGAAATCATAAACACATCACCTAGATTTTCACCGACAACTAAGTTAGCCTGTTCAGATTGCTGGTTCTTCTTAGGTTTAGTGCAGTCTTGAATGTAGTGACCGTATTCACCACAATTGTAACATTTACGATTAGTAGGTCTAGGTTTAAACCGAAATTTTTCATTGCCCTTTTTCTTGTTGGCTTGGTTATTTTGACTGTTGGAAGACTTTTTATTTTGAAAACGTTTTTGTGGTCTTCCTTTGACAAAATTAACCTCGCCAAGATTTCTAAGGGCGGCACCTTTATTGTTTTTCAAATCTAATTCTTTGCTTTTCAAGCCGTTTACAACAATATCCAAGGTCACTTGATCTCTACCATATTTAATGGCAGATTTCACATCACTGTAAGAATCAGGAATAGCATTCAAAAGAACAATCGGAGTGTAATCATCGATGTTTTTATCTCCCGTTAACTTTATATCTTGAACCAGTTTTGTAAACACGTCTAAATTAACATCCATGTCTTTATTTAGATCAAGCTTGTAGCGGAAAAAATTTTCAAGAAGAAACAGTTTATTGGGCAGCGAAGTTTCAGTATACATTTCTTCTAATTTTTCCCATAATTCTTTAGCCGAACCGTGTTTACCTAATTTTCTTATCACAGAGTCAGATAGGTTCAAGATAATTGCAGAATAAGCAAACTCATCAAGTTCAACCTTTTTATCCGCAGTCACATTAGAAGCGAAAGAATTATCAATAGCTTTGAAGCATTTTTGTTGAATGAGTATGCTTTTCATTTTCTATTGCCAAATGGCAAAATCACTTTTTCCATCAAATGGTGCCACAAAGAAGGCAGAGATCGTTCCCATTTTAATTTTCAAAATGAACAAAGTTTTTGAAAATTTGTGAAAAACACAAACAAGGAAGAAACGGTTAATTTTATCAAAACTCATAAACACAAAGTAATCAATAAAATCACACAGATAAATAAAATTAAACGAATCTGAAAAATTCAATACCAGGCCCCTACAAGATCCGAGGACACTTAAGCGGTCCAGGCGGGAGGGTTTAAATGCCCGATTATAAAAAATTCCAGATTCAAAATAAACACGAAGTAATATCGCAGTAATAAACACACAAAATATTACCAACGATGCGTCAACTAACATACGTAGCAGAAGCAATAGCAACAGGGCCGAGACAGTCAACCCAAAATAGTATCACGAAGAACAGTGGGCCGAGAACAACATGAAGGGCAGCAAGACCCGAACAAATATCACAAAGGAAAAATATCACCAAAAACAACGATCGAAAAAAAAAAATCACAAAGAACAACGATCAAGGGAAAAACAGACAGTAAGGAGAGGGTTAAGCCGATATACCTGAGCGATCCGGGTTGACCCGATTCAGACAGATCCGAACCAAAGCTCCGGTACCAATGTTGAGAATTGGTCTGAATCGGGTGGCAGATTATTACAATAATTATAACAAATATAACTATTACACAAATCTACTCGGGATAGGGATTAGGGATTACACAATTTCTATTTAAAACGAAAATACTGAAAATAAAAATGGTAAGTGAAGAAAATGCAAACCAAACGGCCGTAGCCGATCGGAAGTGATGTCACTGTCGGAAAAACAGCCCGGCTCAGTTCTCCGTCTCCGTAGCCACGTCCAGGACTCAAATGACCGCGGCGGCACTGAAACGAAACCCACCACCGGACCGGAAGCAACCACCGGAGGAGTCGAAGCACTCAGCAAGATTCAACCGAAACGAACCCCAGAAAACTCAGATCCCGAATTATCTCACAAGCCTCACCCACAAGTCACTCAATTATTTCACAGAGAAAAATCGAGGTAATCAAAAAGATCACTTGCTCTCTATTCGTTTTGTTGTTCTTTCATCTCACACGAAAATGAAATTTATAGGAGAATCGGAACAACAAAAGAAGAGAGGAAATCGGACCTGATTTAGTTTCCATATCGGAAGAACAGGGTCAATCGAGGAGAAGAGGAAAGAAAATCGGGAGAGATAAGGGAGGGGTGGAGGCGGACGACCGAAAAGGAGAAATAAGGGGTAGGGTTAGCTGGGGGGTAGGGGTTTTATATTAGGGCAAATATAAAACCAACGGCCGTGATTAAAAGATGCCAAATAAATTGTCAGGATTAATCCGGTCATAATGGGTTGCTGCCAAGGTTCCGGGCCGAGTCCGTTTTTGAGGTGGGCTGCAGGAGATTTAATTTGGGCCCTCATAATTTTAATCATTTGGGCCAAATAAACCCAACACCTTTCCTCAACGAACTTACCAACATGTTTGAACGGACTACAGAGAAGGGTTCTGTGTGGGTTACTTTAAAACACTCATCTGACAAGTCCAAGGTGGAAAGAAATAAGATGAAGACAGCTGGGGAAAAAATTGAGTTCAAGTGTCTCGTTCGAGCTACAGCTGAGAGTGGAGGATTTTTTGGCTAATTTTTAAGGTGGGACCTATTTTTTTTTTCTCACATACTCCTGGTGTGCTTTTGTGTGTGATTTTGTGTGTGTGTGGTATTATTGAGTGTGCTTATTTGATAAATAACTTTTTGCCAAAAAAGATATGAATAATGCTATACACACACAATTGCACACACAAATGTACACCCCTATTTTGTAGGGTTGTACCCTGCGTAGTAGAGGTTGTACAATCCATACTATGCAGGGTACAACCCCTACAAAGCAGAGGTGTGCATTTGTGTGTGCAAGTGTGTGTAGCAGCTTTGAAAAAATATATACTTGTTCAGTTAACAGATATCTGATGATCTTTTGATTTCAAGGAACATTTTTAAAAATAAGGTATTCGGCTTTGTTTCATTAGCTTTTTGCCACATAGAGTATGTTAAATATAATTTCGGTATATTCTTCTTAATTTTACGAAGTAAATTAATATTCAGTTTATTCGTTATTAAATACATATGTTTATGTATTTTTATTTTTAGTTTTATTTTGAGGGAATTTACTATTATTTCTATTGAATTTTCGGTGGCTTCAAATTTTCATAATAGTTCAACTATTCACCTTCATATGTCAATTATATAAGTGTGAATATATGAACATATCAACCAAAATTTGAAAATCTAACACACAACAGTCAAAATATGAGAAACTTAACAGATGTTGGATTAATATTCTCGGTCATTTCGTTTTAAGATTTCTAACAATCACTAATGACTTAAATCGTAATTGATTGAACTTCTAAGTTTACAATTCCTTTGGAAGTTTACCATTTCTAAGTTTACAATTCCTTTTTAAGTAATAATAACAATAATAATAATTAAGATTAATAATAATAATAAGAAGAAGAATTGAACTGAACTGAACCGAATTGAATGGACCTGAACTGAACTGAACTGAACTAAAAAAATGAAAAATAAATGGGTAGATGAGTTGGTGAGAGGGTCCGGCCCAAATGAGCGCGTCCTGCACGCGATTTCCCGTCGCGAGTGGACACGAGTGCTGACACCCGGCACAGTTGCATAATTATGGCGCCGACTTGGCGTTAAAATTCGTGCGTGTTGGCTGGTTGGAGTCCGGTAAAGCCCAAAATACCCCAACACATCCACGCGCTGGTGTGTGTGATTCCACGTGGGAGTGGGGTTGGTGGTCCAAAGTAAAACAGTGCGTGGCAGGGAGTGGGTAGGGGGTCCACCCCAGGGGGTGGGTTGGCGTATCTGAGTATCCAAGCTGCAGCATATGGCCGTATTGCCAGCCAACGTCGGGAGCCCAAAACTTAGGCTCACATGTGCCGAGGTCAGCTCAGCTTACCTCATCCTCATTTACCTTGATTATTGAAGCTACTGAAATTAAAAGATTTGATTATGTTGGTATATTTACATGAAACCAAACTGCCAATATGAATATTAATGATGTGAATATTAATGATGAGGAAAACTTATTTTTCTGTATTGTTTCCAGTATCAATCTTATTTGCAGACTCTTTCGTTCTCTTCCATCATCACCGCCGTCGATTCCATGTCTTGAATCTACTGCATGAGCTGCAAATTTGAGAATCAAGTAGGAGACAGATTCGTTAATACGAAAGCATTAAAATAATATATATTTATATATATAATTAATCAAATGAGGTAAATCCGAATGTGGGCGATGTTGAGTCCAGAAAATCTGTCTCCTTAAAGCAAATTCGCCTCCACCACAGTGTATAGCATTTGCCTCACAGGATAAAACAACATCTCGATGCGTTGATAAATCGATCATCGCACCCTCAGCGAACTAGAATAAAACCTGAACTACCACCGACGCGACCAAAAAATATGAAGAGAAATTATTTCCGAAAAAAAATGAAGTCGGAATTTCGGATCCGAAAAATTCGGAATTTATAATTGAGATATTTTCAGTAAAATAAATTTTTACCGAATAAAATTGCAGTAAAAAAGATAAATTCAAGACGCCGAGACATTTCGCCCAAATCGCCCTTCGACCGAGACCGAGACTGACCCGACCCGACCCGTGCCGAGCCGGTCGGTCGGCCGGCCGGACGGACGATGGCGGCGCGTGTGTGTGCGCGAGGGGCGCCTAGTCACACATTCATTCATGTCTCACTTTTTGAACATGACTTTGTCCACATCTCCTTATATACTCACAATTTTCCCTTCTTTTTTCCAATGTGGGATAGCATCACAAACCCATTTCTAAAGGGTTCACTTTGGAACATTACATCTCATTCATACCTCAATCATTTTGAGTGTTTTTACATGTTTTGAAAACCTCGTACGGAGTACTACGTATTCCAACTAAGTCCCGACTTTAACTCGTAGTCGAGCCCACTCAAAAAAACCTCTCAAGTGGGCTGCTCAAACCAGCCCATTTCCTCTATTTTCCAACAGATTTTAAATCTCGATAAATGAATGTCCGATAAACGAATAACCTCGCCAAATGAATAATTTTCTCCGGTCCCAACTCTTTATAACATGTTCAAATTTTCTTTCGATAAATGAATAATTTCGCGAAATGAATATTCTTCTCCGGTCCCGATCATATTCATTTATCGAGGTTTTACCTTTCAATAAGAATTGTGATGAATATTATTTATATTATATTATATTACTACTTAATATTCTCTACGTTCAAAAATTTATATTTCTATCAAAATTCTTTTAATAAGTTTACATCTATCATTTTTCATAATCAAGTTAAACAATCAATTTTTTACGTTTTAATTTTCATTACACACTTATCATCAATACTTTTTATTTTTTATTTTCAACCATATATTTACCATCATTACTTATACTAATTATTACCTAAAATATATTAAATATAGACCGACCCTTAATTTTTGGTGGGGACAAAAGAAGTAGCTCGTATAAATGAATGAGACGATTGTGATACAAAGGGTAAACCATGGATCAAATACCGATATATTTCCACCGAAAAAGGTTGAACCTTTTGATTTTTAAAAAGAATTACGAAAACGAGCAATAACTACCATTTATATTAAAAATTAAATTTAATTTTGTTTCAGGAGAAAGTAAAAAAACTGTAAATAGAGTCAATCAATTGCATTCATAACACTGATAGAGGAGCCTTTATATAGGCATAACAATGAGAGTCCTTCCATACATAGGATTCCTAGATAAGGTAAGACATCTAATAGGATCCTACTACCTCTAGAAGGATCTAGAACCTTCCATCTTTGTATCTACAATCAGTATTAGGTAAGACACATCACGGGAATAATAATTCCCGGAACACTCCCCCTGTGTCGAGCACTAATACAACATTGGTGCAAAAGATGTTGCCTTCGTAAAAACTTATTCCAAGCCAAAACAAAACCCCATGGGAAAAATAAAGGCTTGATGAGGAAAAGATTGCAACGCACCAATATAACATGTCATGTATACTCCTCCTGATGTATACATAACGACTCCCCCTGATGAGTACCTCAAATCATAGGAGTCGGATGCCAAGTTGCCCTCACAACTATACCAAGGAAAAACTCAGTGGGAAAAATACCTCTTGGTCTAAGTTGAATAGAAGTATAATGCATCATTGTATGGATGTTCTCATAGGTCACCTCGTTAAAAACCTTACCAAGTGAAAATCCAATGGGAAAAAACAAACCTTGGTCTAAGGACAAAAAGAGCGCGACACATCCAAAGTGCAGAGTCGCTAAAGACTTATCAAGTTTTCTAAAGTCTTGACCTCCATGCACTAAATCAGTCATAACTTCTTCGATTCAATAGGCATCAACGAAACTGCAAGAACTTATGAAAGCTAGACACCCATAGCTTTTCATTCACATACAGTACGTAACCTAGATCGACCTGAGTAGATCACAAAGCTCTATCGAAGTTGACTCAGCAAATTACCGGACATATGCTGTCCTACTTTGCGACAATAGTCATATGTCACTCAACATGATGGATGTGATCAAATGGTTGGTTTTCTTGGAAAGTAGACACAAACCTTTCCAATGGTACCAATTTCACCATTTTCCAGCAAGTGAGCTGCCCTGTAGGTCATCTGGGAGATAGACCAACACATCCTGGGCAGATTCGAGTATCAGTTTTCAAGTGTCCTTTTTATCGAGATAGAGCGAGCTTCAAGCTTCTTGTCAATCACAGACATTGCGTGAGCGCATCCTAGGACATCATCACAGTGGCCTTACCAGATTATTACGAATGAGTACATCGAGTCAAATATGAGTACATAATATCGTACTTTTCTTAAGACTGAATCATCACTTAAGTGAGCCAAGTCTTATGATGACTTTGACTAATCATTGGGAATCATATAGGCATTACTTTATCGTCTCTTAGGGAAACCGTCCCTTATATTGCCTTAAACCGATTGATGAATACGCATCATCAAGTGTCCCCAAGATCCTTTCATTCTTAACTTTGGATTTAGCGGAATCTCTTAGTCTCACAAGTGTACATCACTATAAACCCTTAGTTTTATACGCAAAAGCTTCATATCTCTTCCAAATCAAGTATATACTTAATATGCGTTCCCGACAATCACTTGTCGACGCGCTTCGTGGTCAGGAGCCAGTTGATTTGAGTCTGATCCACCACGAGATCCTTCCATCACTTAACTTAGTTCTCCACTAAGATAAGATTTAACCACAAGCTGCACGTCAGTTTTTGGGAAACTATCTTACTGAAAAGATAGTGGATGATATAACATCCATTACGATAGCACAACTAAGTTTCGTGTCATCGTAGTCGATTCCAGTGCGTTCATGAGAAACCTCGCACCATGAGGTGAGTTTAACTCCTTCTCTCACTCGTTTTAATAAAGTATACGGATAGATCTTATCTTTGGAGTGTCGGCACCACCTCAACAAAGGACTATCACTTTGTTTATACTGAAATCGCATATATTTCCATTTTAGGCCAAGTCTACAACGTTGTATATTTTCAACGAAGTATGGTTCGATTAAACTCACATTCCTCGTCCTCATGAACCGGCTTTATTCATAGAGTACTCTTTATGGATTGGCATTCATTGAGGCGTCCCCCAATGATGACTGTAATCCAGAATCACATGAGACGGATGAGTTCATTTGATCATATGATCAAGTTTCATGTACCAAGCTCGCATACATTCTTAGCGAGAGTATTTATCGAACCAAGTGGCATCCCAATACTCTATGAGATCCACGGCTTAGTAATACCATCTACCACAATTTGTGGTGTTACCATATCACCATTTATAGGCGACGAACGTCCATGACCGGACACAATCCGTGCAGACATGTTTGCAGCATGTATTTAATCTCGTCACTTTAGGGAACTTGGTGAGGCAAAGTAGGGACAAACTATGACAATTCCAAGTCGTTCTACTCGAACATGATCGTTCGCATCTCCCCCTAACGATGGGAAGACTGACTCATCAAAGTGACTTACGAGATCTTCTGCCAAGGTATATTTTAAGCGGACTATGAGTGAAAGCGCATGTCATATTCATCATTTATAACCCGTCATAATGCGTTGTGGTGGCACACTTTGGCACATGAACATATGGACGATAAAGGTTTTTCATTGTTAACACAATCTAGTTAACAAAATGCATATTGTTACACTCGTAACTAAGCATTAGAATGATGATAGGTATAAGTGAATATGACATGTTGACCTATGCTACATAACCGTAGCTACTGGTCTTGAGAATCCAACAAAACCGCCACCATGCACCACCGGGATCGAACAAAAAGAAACGATTGAACCGATGATAGGCCGTTGGTTTTATCGAACCTCTAGTGCTTTCTTGAAGATTTCACTCCCTTCACCAGCCCCAAACACCTCAAAATTTCGTGAGCATGTATAAACGGGTGTTTAAGATTCCAAAACCATCAACCTTGTCGTCAAAAAATGGTCGAAATGACATCGAACTGGTCGTTCGGACGGATGGTGGTATATGAAAACTTCATTTAAGTGGTTCACCTCCTTCCAAGTCTCCAAATGGCACCAAAATTTGTGAGAAGGTAGCCTTGAATGTTAGAAAGTATTTGTTAAAATTTTACTTTAAGACTTGGTCTAAAAAGTGGGTGAACCGACCTTTACAATGACTGGTCCGCAAGTTGGACAACCATAACTCAGGTTTCATCAACTTATCAATCATTGTCAAAGGAACCACATAACATGTAATGTTATTACTTGAGTATGACCATTTGTGAACACCATCATGGCATCATTAGCCACCCAGGCTAATACTTATGATCATATATGTATAAGGACTCGGTGAAAAGGGAGGACTCAGCACCATGCTTATGCGAGTCGCTACATTATTCTCTTTAGCATAGGAGGGTGTCATCTCCTAATCGTGCCAAAGAATAGGCTTTAATCAATGAACATGGCTAAGAAGGATCATCGGGGGTTTACGGCGTCACACATGCTTATGAAAGCAAGACGTGGATGACATAAATATCATCATCGGTCATGAGCCCTGCTCACGACTCCACCAACGTATTATGGTGTCTTTGATCCAACTAGTTTCTTAGTTCAAAGAAAATGATGTCCATGACAATACCGTGGTATATGGATCATCCAACTGTCCAAACTCCGGACTATTAAAGCCTAAATGTGTCAATGTCCCAATACATCTTCTGGTTACCAAAATCGATGCAAGCCGGACCATATTGACTCATGAATATTTTCTTTTTCACATATCCAATACAAGTGATGCATAAGATTTTATTCTCACAAATCACAATGAGATGCTATGAGTGATACACTGTTGGTCCCCTTCTTAAGTATACTCGATACAGCTTGGGAAATGTTTAAGCAACAGGCTGTATGGTTTTCGAATCTGAGTGCGTAGCGGAAGTCTTTAATATAGTAGGTTGCCGTCGATACAGCAACTCGGTCTGATCTCCTGTTAGCTTGGTGCGTACAGGGTTTTGTAGTGTATACTTGTATAAATCACAGTTATGAAAACAGTAACGGCGAAAGGTAAATAACACAGTATTTAAGTGGTTCGAGGTAAACCCCTCTACGTCCACTGGTCCTCCACACAGGAGTAAAACATTTATTATAAATACTGCATACACAACTATGTATTTATAATCAAACCTATCCTTGTATCGTTCACACAGATAGATACAAAGACTGTCGCTTTCAACCGTTCATACAGATTGGTTAAAGCTTCCTACTTGACTAGCTTCTTCACACATAGTTCCAAAGCTTCGTCCTCTTATTCGTCCCACACAGGTCAGAATAACTTGTTGAGTTCACACAGAGCTCAGTTTTTACACAAGGTAAAAGGTAGGTAACCAGGTAAGAACAGCAGTTTTGAATATGAAGTTCTTGAGCTGATGATGACTGTTCTTGATGTTGAGCACTGTATATCTCTTTAGATCTTAATTTGCAGAAAGCTTCTGGAGATATGTTTTGCTCTGATGTATATAATGATAGCTTCTTCACTTGGTAACTTCGGTGTTGTATTCTTCAACGCTCTTATGAGATATATATATAGTCTCCTGAATATTATATCCGTTGAGATAGATCCGTTGGGCAAGATTTCGTGACAACTTGAATAGACAAGGATCCGGATATTGCGGGATTTGAAGATCTCTGACAGCTTCAGTATTTAAATACTTTATCCTTTTAGTATTTAAATACCTCTTTATCAAACGGTACTTGACTTTAGTGAATACTAAAGATTCCTTTTAAAACGGTCTTCAGTCCTGTTCCGATGTGAATGCTGTATCCACTAGTGTTGTAGGCATAATGGAATAGTCAGGCGTTGTATGGAAGGGTGCTGTATTGAGGTTTCGAGACAGCTTCCATACTTGGCTTATAACTAAGACTTTGTTGCTGTATCTTGGTAGCGTGAGAGTTTGTTGTATGCTGGTGCTTATCAGAAGGTCTTCGATACAGGATTGCAACTTCAACTAGTTTTCGATACAGGGCTTGCTGTATCAAGCTTTGTTTGTTTGGAAATTATCAAAACAACATTATTCTTCCCAACAATTTCCCTTTTTTGATAATTTCCAAAACTTCTTGATGATTCCAAAACTTCTTGATCATGCCAAGGTTTTTGATATCAAAACCTCTTTAGGCTAAAAACAATTTTCCCCTTCGATAACCACTTGTTGGTAACATGAGAAGACTTCGATACAGGAGATGTTTTAATCCCACTGTTTCCTCCTTTTGGAAAATATCAAAAGCAGATTTCTTGATCTTGTCAAATGATCGGTCTTGACTTGATCTAAAAGAGATGTGAACTGCTCGCAGGCAATTTCTAACATGATAGGAAAGTTTATTACATCTTAAACTTATGATTGGCGCGCAGGCACAATCTTACATTTGTGATCTAGTTGAGTATAACTGAACCTATGAACTGTTCGTAGATAAATCATAATTGATGCCATACTGTATCCGTGAATAATATAGTGTTCCCCCTTAAAGGTACATACAGGATTCAATTAATGTTCGGATTAACACTGTATTCTTGGGTCTTACAGTATTCCCCCTCACTTAATGAGTAAAAGCATAAAAACTTACATGGATTTCTGGTTGTAGCGCTTCCAATTCATGTCGACGCATGGATATCAAGTAACTTTGGGTCCTGGTGTGATATTGCCTTTTGGTACCCAAATTTGCCGGGCAACAATTTGTTTGTTGTAGGCTACTTTTGGTCCATTATATCGATATCTACGTGGGGCAGGCACGTAGTCGTTGTAATCATTATAATGCATGAAAAATCGAGAATTATAGTTGTTATTCCAGTACGATTGTCGTCTCGGAGGTGGAGCCATTTTCTTTGGCCTAACATCTTGCCTTCTGGGTCTCCAGTTGGATTCCCAACGATGTTGTTGATACTGCGCAGACACCTGCTTTCTTGATGGATAACGGGGCTCCTGTATCCAGTGCCTAGGCGCGCTGTACTGAGAGTACTGCTGTACGGGCCTTTGTTGGTTGGATACAGCCTTCTTCCTGAATGACTGCTGGCGTTTATGATATGCTTGTGGAGCATGCTGTTGAGTACGCCTTCTGAGTGGCTGTTGGTTCCACTGTCTCGAATAGTAGAGTTGCGGGGGCGGAATGGCAGCTTTTGCTGTTCGCGGTGCAACAGGTTCCTTCACAGAACTCGGAACTTCTTTTGATACAGGAATGGATTCCTCACTCCTGACGAATACCGTACTAGATTTTTCTTTGTTGGAGAACGAGTTGTACCCTAAGCCACGTTTATCATGAGCATGTTGCCCAGTGCTTAGGATCTCTTCCATTCTTTTAGAGGATTTCTCGAAAGATTTCAAGATTGTCTCTAATTCTCCTTCACGTTTCTCGAGAGATTTTACTTTGGCTTCGAGTAGAGCCAAATCATTTGTCTTGCTTTCAAGATGAGACTTAGTCTCATTTAGATTATGAGCAAGTTGATGCTTGCTCTCCATGAGTTTTTCTAAATTGACTTTGCTGTTTTCGCAATCAACTGACATATTTTCGTAATTATTCTTCAGCAAGTCATTTTCTTCTTTCAGCTCTAAGTTAGAGATTTCAAGCTGTATGTTTTCTCCTTTCAATATCTCATGGGCCGTTTGAATGTTATTGAATTCATTCAGCATATTTTCAAAGGTATGAGATGCATTTATAGGAATAGTTGAGGTGGAGCTTACCTCATCATCATCGCCGTCTTCATTTTCTTCTTTAACTTCGGCCATAGAGCACACATATGCTCTATCATCTAGCTCATCATCAGACGAGTCACTGTCAGTGACCGCCTGAAGACATTCTTCGGTCTTTGTTGATGCGGGCGGAGCTTTTGATTCTCCAATGAAGGATTTGAGTTTGTTCTTCATCCTGTTTCTCCAGTCATCAAACTCGTTAATGTGAAACATAGATATCTTATTAGACATAAAGGTATCCATATTAGAAAATGGGAATTACAAAGACTGTTTTCGAAAATAAGTGTTTTGTAAGGATCTAATTCAGTTAAAAATACGACTGATTCTTTTTAGAATCAACCGCTTCGATACCAATTGTTGGTCCCCTTCTTAAGTATACTCGATACAGCTTGGGAAATGTTTAAGCAACAGGCTGTATGGTTTTCGAATCTGAGTGCGTAGCGGAAGTCTTTAATATAGTAGGTTGCCGTCGATATAGCAACTCGGTCTGATCTCCTGTTAGCTTGGTGCGTACAGGGTTTTGCAGTGTATACTTGTATAAATCACAGTTATGAAAACAGTAACGGCGAAAGGTAAATAACACAGTATTTAAGTGGTTCGAGGTAAACCCCTCTACGTCCACTGGTCCTCCACACAGGAGTAAAACGTTATTATAAATACTGCATACACAACTATGTATTTATAATCAAACCTATCCTTGTATCGTTCACACGGATAGATACAAAGACTGTCGCTTTCAACCGTTCACACAGATTGGTTAAAGCTTCCTACTTGACTAGCTTCTTCACACATAGTTCCAAAGCTTCGTCCTCTTATTCGTCCCACACAGGTCAGAATAACTTGTTGAGTTCACACAGAGCTCAGTTTTTACACAAGGTAAAAGGTAGGTAACCAGGTAAGAACGTAGCTTTGAATATGAAGTTCTTGAGTGATGATGGTATTCTTGATGTTGAGCCTTTGTATATCTCTTTAGATCTTAATTTGCAGAAAGCTTCTGGAGATATGTTTTGCTCTGATGTATATAATGATAGCTTCTTCACTTGGTAACTTCGGTGTTGTATTCTTCAACGCTCTTATGAGATATATATAGTCTCCTGAATATTATATCCGTTGAGATAGATCCGTTGGGCAAGATTTCGTGACAACTTGAATAGACAAGGATCCGGATATTGCGGGATTTGAAGATCTCTGACAGCTTCAATATTTAAATACTTTATCCTTTCAGTATTTAAATACCTCTTTATCAAACGGTACTTGACTTTAGTGAATACTAAAGATTCCTTTTAAAACGGTCTTCAGTCCTGTTCCGATGTGAATGCTGTATCCACTAGTGTTGTAGGCATAATGGAATAGTCAGGCGTTGTATGGAAGGGTGCTGTATTGAGGTTTCGAGACAGCTTCCATACTTGGCTTATAACTAAGACTTTGTTGTTGTATCTTGGTAGCGCGAGAGTTTGCTGTATGCTGGTGCTTATCAGAAGGCCTTCGATACAGGATTGCAACTTCAACCGGCTTTCGATACAGGGCTTGCTGTATCAAGCTTTGTTTGTTTGGCAATTATCAAAACAACATTATTCTTCCCAACATACACTTTGGCATATCGAGTCATAACATGGTTCAATTGTTACGGAACATATGTGACTAGAAAACACCATTCGGCATTCAACAACTTGAGCATTATTACACTCATTGATTGTGATGACCTAGTCATCATAGTCACAATGGATTTATAAACCGAAATCCAAAAATATCGTGTTCCTTGAAAATAGCTTAATACACACTCAATTTCGCTTGCAAAAGTTTACAAATATGAGCATAGCGAACACTCTAACAACATAGAGATTTTATACCAAATACGATCAAAATGATCTATCATATTGAGTGCATAACATGTCAAGGTTATATGCCTAAGGGGCAAAATTACGACACAAGCATGGTGTAACACTACCATGCACACGCTCGACCTTCTTATAAGGGTGCGTATTTTGGGCTTCCCCAAGGAAACTGTTTTTCAACATTTGAAAGATGATATTTTAGCGTACAATGCATACCAAAAATTGCATCATCTATGGCAAATTCGACCAAAAAGAGGTTGAAAAATATGTGTCATAAGACCATTTGCAAATTCAAGATGGGAACCAAGTTGGTTGGGACAAAAGTTAGCACAATCGCTGGAAATAAAATTCCGTGCAGCTTGACCTTTGTTCACTAAAACAGCGATAACTCCCTTGTTAGGAAGGCTATGGACGAACGATCAGATGTTCTGGAAACTAGATTTCTGTATATTTCTATCCATATATTGTGCACCACACAGATCATTAAACTCAAATCACAGTGCATGTTTTAATTGACTGCTTTAGTATTTCCCAAATTTAGTGAGAAAACAAGGTTGAGACCATATCCAATGGCATAAGTGTTGATGCAAAAATATGGCAATGACAGCCATAGGCGCATTTAAATGCAGCAGGGTGTTCGATTTCTTATCTCGACTAATGATCTTTTCGGTAACTTTAACTTGGTAGACTTGCAGAGAAAGTAGGAATGTCGGTACAGCTAAGGCTGTTTAAAAACCACTGATTCCATTTGAGATTTCAAAGCATAAACAAATACCAAGGAGGATGCGCTTAGTCATGATCAAAAGTGTAGACAAAATCCATCAAAGTGCATCAAATCAACCAAGTATTTTAATTCTCAATTTGCAAGTATACGTCATAATAGCCATGTTATATGGATGTAACGCGGTGCATCATAATTAAGCATTTTGAACCATGAGACATAATGAATATACCATAACCAACTCGTCTTGACCATCCAATGAGATCGACTAAACATAGTCAAATGTATAAGGCACATGCCTTTACAAATACTTGGAAAAGTATTCGAAACTATAGTCATACGAACTATAATCGAGGTCAACGAATTCATGTATTTACCGCAATATGCCATTGCTTTACATGTTGAAATTCATGAGAATTACTCGTACATTCTTTCATATATCTTATTGCAAGGAGACGGTGCATGACTACACCCACATGCAATATTTTATTTTAATAGGATGAAAGATGGAGTTTTCTAAGTATGGGATTGGGTCAAGACCAACGTGGTGGTCGCTCAATTCATCGTGACAAATCCGTCACAAATCGATTTTAACCATGACATATCCGTCGCAATCGATGTTTGTCCCATTTGTACATCACAAATTCGTGACTAATCATGAACAAGTTATAACTTTACCGTTACCGACAATGTTCAACTTTTTTTCAATTGTTGGTTTAAAATCGACAAAATGGCGACGTCAAGTCGCACCCAAAACGTGGCGTATGCAACAACCACAAATATCGACTTTCACAATTATCCGTGACTCCCCCAGGACCGTCACACAGTTTACTTCGACATATGAGAGTGATACCACCTCTCATAGTCTCATCCACCGCAAAGTAGCATGGGAGATAAAGAACCCAAATACCCAATTCCCCCAAAAAAAATTCCCAAACGAGAGGAATTGAAAAACAGAAACTTTAATAAAATCTTACGGGTACTTGGTTCCATATTTACTTTGATCCTTGAACGGGAGCTTCTCTCCATATGAGCAACATATTTCCGTGGGTACTCCATTCTATATTTACTTTGATCCTTGAACGGGATAAATATGGCTTCTCTCCATATCGTGCACATCATCATATTTTCCTATATACACGTAAAACATAAACATGGTAAGATTCATAAGTGTACAAATTAATGAACAAATGAATCATTAATTAGGAAAAGATGGAGAGTTTAAAAACGCCCGAAAAGGGCTACTGGGCTCGATAATCGGCCGAATAAAGACTCGGGCGCGGCGGTACAGCATGCGTCGGCAATTCCTCAAGTCCGAACGGTCGGGTAGGGTGCAGTTGAGAGGCGGTGCTGGCCGGGGAAGGCGACGGCTGTTCGGAATTAGGGTTTCACACCAGCAACAACTCGCTTGACAATCTTCATGTCGTCCAGCCGGAACCTCGCCGTTGCTAATCTTCGCTGCCAGAGCTCCACCCTATTGCTGCCGCTCAAGTTGGTGGTCTTATCCCCCAACCACAAAATCCTCAGCACAAACTCCAAAACATAAACCGAAGTAAGCCAAACCGCTGTCACCAAAGTCCACAAGCTCCAGCTCCTCCTCGATGTGGCTGACACGGAGTCGACGCCCCCGATCGTCGGCGTCCTCTCCGGATCGTCAGATCTCCTGCAGCAAGACAACAACATCGATATTAATGAGATCCCGTCCCCGAGCACATGGTGCACACGGAACAACGCGGTTTTGTGCTCCACGAGCAGGTGAATCTCCCACAGGGGTTTGTCGGCGGGGAGAGGCGAGGAGATGGATAGATCCGCGATGAAATCGCTGACGGTGTCTTCATCGGAGTTTGAATGATCGTCGGAGAGTGGTTGGCTGCGGACGATGACGTGGCGATCAACGTCGACCTGAGTTTTGCGCCAGTGCTCGCGGCCGCACGAATCTCTTACCATGAGACTGCAGAATCTGGGGTGTTTGAGCATGATTGAGCTCCGAACCTCTGCGCTAAAGGCGTCGACGTCGAACGGTAACTCAACGGCGATGGCGGTGTTGATGATTTAGTCAAATTTCGGCTGCAAGAAGAGATGGCCGGATAGGAATTAGGGTTTTTCGGCGGCGATTTTTTTTTTTCGGGATTTTGGACGAATTTTTCCTACTCAGTTGAGATACTACGTGCTGATAACGTGTTTTAGGAGAAAGTAAAAAGACTGTAAATAGAGTCAATCAATTGCATTCATAACACTGATAGAGGGGCCTTTATATAGGCATTACAATGAGAGTCCTTCCATACATAGGATTCCTAGATAAGGTAAGACATCTAATAGGATCCTACTACCTCTAGAAGGATCTAGAACCTTCCATCTATGTATCTATAACCAGTATTAGGTAAGACACATCACGAGAATAATAATTCCCGGAACAAATTTGATATTCTTTCGTTACGTATGAATAGTAATCTTTGGTCTAAAAAGTATCTTTTTAGATGTGTAATATTTTTTTAAATAAATCAATCAAATCAAACAATCACATTTTACTTCTTAATATATTTCACATATTCATTATTCATACTTTTTATCTTTTAATTTACACCAAACACTCGCCACTAATGTATTTTACTTTTTCATCTACACCATGCACTTACCTTCGATACTCAGAAAACTTATACATCAATCGCATTCAATCATTCACATAAAACACACTATTTTTTTCTAAATATTACACTTGGATTGAGACGGATGGAGTAATTTATATCCTTACTACTAGTTCATATTCCATATATTAAGCTCGGAACTCTTTAACAATTATCACGTCAGGTGATATTCAATTATGTATTTTTCATTTTTGTACTCTGCTCATCTCTTTCGAATTACTACTCCAAATAATCGATACTAATATTCAACTTCTCACTCACCTCTCTACTGACTTTCTCACACTATAATTACATTCAAATAATTAATCTCTATCAAACTAGACAATATTGTTTAAACAAATTAGTTATTTGATAAAATCATTACTTGTGCCGATAATACCATTACTTAGTTATTTCCTTTGGTTTATAATTGTGTCGATAATGTCATTTTCTGTGTCGATAATGTCATTACCTGTCATTTTCTAAATTTTAATTTATTTAGTTATTTCCTTTGGTTTTAAGATTTTTGTATTCTTACTTCTTCCATAAAGAGTTATTCAATTTTTTGGGGTTGTTTCCTAATTTTGTTATTTTTCATCATTTTTTCTTTTTTCAGCCTTTCTACCGTTCGTTTTCAATTTTCAAAATTTTAACTTTTTGTTTTTTAGTTTTTTTAGTGTGTTTACTGTTCTCTTCGATGTTCTTAATCTTTTACTTTAAATATTACCTTTTTTTTGGAGGTTGAACTTCATGAACTTTTCTTTTGGTATCGGTGGTGTCTGAATCAGTGACTTTTGGCCTAGTAGTATTGCTAGGGTTTGAACTCCGTCGCCTTCGGCCTAATAGTATTGGTGGAGTTTGAACTCCGTCGTCTTTGACCTCGGAACAACACCACTCCACCACTAAGTAATTCATATCGAGGGATTTTCAATACTGTCTCCTGTCAAAAGATTGTCCATTTTGCTATTTTTTAATTTTTCAAAAGTAGTCATATTTGATCATTTTTATATGGAATAATGAAGCGTTGAGCGATCTCTGTCTTAAATATTTAAAAAAGTTAAAACGGAATAATCTTTTTAAAATGGGAGGAGTATTAGTTATGGAGAGCAGGTCGTGGATACCTATCTAACAACAACTTCTCTCTCTAATATTATAGTATTGAGAAAAATATTTGACCTAAATGACATCCACATATGCAAACCTTTTGATTTTAACTTGCAAGACTTCCTATTATAAGGGGTCGAGCAATCTCTGTTTTAAAAATTTAGAGGGCGTAAATTAATTTAAACGAACTATATGTATGTATGGTCAAATTTATTTGATATTTTATTGAGTTTTAATTATATATTTAAACTTGATTTGATCAATAAATTAACCGAGCACGAATGAGTTTTAGCCGAGTCGGACAAGAATTGAGTCGAGTAGTTTAATTTTTTATATTCAATTTTACAGCTTCTTTTAAAATCGAGTTGTATTCGAGCCGAGCTTAATGTTTTATCAAATAAAAAATATTGGTGAAACTTGATCCTTATATTAACGAACCAACCTCGAACGAATTTTTTATCAATCGAGCTCGAATCGAACATCGATAATTTTAAGAGATGAGCGTACAAAATCAAATCGATTGACTTTTAAGGACCAGAAACAAGTAAACAACCTTTTTTTTATCTTTAGAATGCTTATAGTGAAAACATGTTAGAGAATTTTTGTGATTATTGAATGATTATCAAACGCAATAAAGTCATCAAAAATATTATCCTATGCTGTACAAAAGATTATGAATGATTCCACAACATTATTATCATTTTGTTTTACTATTAATTATACAACTTAGGAAGGTAGCTTAACTTGTTTATTAAGATGAACAAACACAATCATTGTCGGTTTACTAAATTAAAAAAATTAAAAACATTTGACCTAAATGACATCCACATGTGCAAACCTTTTTATTTTAACTTGCAATACCTTCCTATTATATAGTCGTTGAGCAATATCTGTCTTCAAAATTTAATATCTTTATAGAAATCAAGACTGTCCGGTTAAACGAAAGGAAATAGCAGACTGACTAAAAGAAATAAAAATATCACTTATTTTTTGTATGATTTGTTTTTAATCTTTTTTCTTTTAATATATTTTTTTTGTCTTAGGGTCAATTGACCCCTTTTGCCCTTAAGTGGATCCGCCACTATATATATATATATATATATATATATATATATATATATATATATATATATATGTGCGCGCGCGCGTGTGCGTGTGTGAAATATACTACTTCTGTACTTCATATTTCATACTCTTAGTCAAAGGTTGACAGGAAGTGTATATTTGAAATGTGGTGTATTTTAGATAATAATTAATAAAGTAATGAAGGTAAATATATTATGGAGATTAAAAGGTAAAAAATATTAATGATAAATGTATGGTGAAGATTTAAAATTAAACAGTGATTTTTCGATTTGATTGTGAATATATATATATATATATATATATATATATATATATATGAACTTACTAATGTGAGAGGATGTAGCTCAATTGTAGAGTAAAAAGAAAGAAAACCTTACTCAGTCACAAATTTTTGATAGAAATATAAACTTTTGAACGGTATAGAGAGAGTATATGAAAGAGATTTTATCTTTTAAAAAGATTCCAACGTACATAGAAATCAATAACAATATATATGGAGTACTTCATCCGTTAGTTTATTATTGAATCGTGTTGACTATTGCACTGTTCATATATTCTCTTTTGATCATCTTTTGTGATTTATACATATGAAAAAATATGGTCATGTGAAATCTTATTATATTTATCCCGAAATATGCTTTCAAAATATCAACCTCTTATAATTTTTAAAAATAAAAAATTAAAGAGATTAATAATCAAAGTTATACATTAGCAAACGTGAAAGTTCATATGTTGCAATTATAAGAGAACAGAGATAGTATGTTTTTAGTCTAATCAGTTTATTTTTTAATAATATAAATATAAATGAAAGGCAGTTCAAAATTTATTTACAACAATGCTACATGCACAACCAATTTACACAACCAAACTTTACAACACATCATCTCACCATACATTTATCACTAAATTCATTATTTATTCCATCACCTACCCCACCACTCACATCATCAATGGTTCAAAACAAACACAACCATTACAACGGTTGTGATTGTATCATTTTTCATTTATTTAAGAACCTATCTCAAGATTCATAAATATACACACACGCACACCACCCTTTCTAAGTCAAGTAGCTGAAAAAAAGTGTAAGTAATGCGAAGAATATTACCATAATAATGTAATCTTACAATTGTCAAAATGAATCAAGAATTTTGGAACTTTTTACGGTTCGGATAATTTAATTGGAGTTATTATTTAATTGAGTACACAATTAAAGTTTCTTGACTTTGCCTAATGCGTAACAACCAAATTGATATAAAATATGCTTTATACTTATATAAATATTTAAAGTACAAACATATTTTTTTTTTTGAAAGGTATAGCTCAGCGGTAATCCAATTCCTATAAAATCCTATAACTCCTAAGACCGGGATCGAACCCAGGGTAATCCCCACACAAGACTCATTATTGATATCTTGTGACCAACTCCTCTAGGAGGATATTGGCAGTTAATTGAATGTAATTGCAGTTAATTGGTACAAAAAGACTTAATCAAGAAGTAAAAGATTAATCGGAGCTCTTATAAACAATTCTGAGTACAAAAGGCTCGAATCTAATCAATAAGCTTGAGTCTTCATAGAGTTCCGACTCGAATGCATGTAACGTGTTCTTTTCTCCTATTAACAGGATGTAGTCAAGAAGTAAAGGCTTAATCGGAGCTATTAAGATTAATCACAACTGTTGTAGACAATTCTGAGTACAAAAGGCTCGAATCTAATAAAAAACCCGAATTTTCATAGAGTTCAGACTCGAATGCATGTAACGTGGTTTTATCTCCTAATAACAAGACTTATCAAGATGTAAAGGCTTAGTCGGAGCTATTATGCGAATCCTTGCTACAACAAGACTTAATCAAGAAGTAAAAGATTATTCGGAGTTGTTATAGTCAATTCTGAGTACAAAAGGCTCAAATCTAATCAATAAACCCGAGTTTCATAGAGTTCCGACTCGAATGCATGTAACATGGTCTTATGTCCGATTAACAAGACCTAATTGGAGCTATTATATCCAATACTTGATACAACAAGACTTAATCAAGAAGTAAAAGATTAATCGGAGCTCTTATAAACAATTCTGAGTACAAAAGGCTCGAATCTAATCAATAAGCTCGAGTCTTAATAGAGTTCCGACTCGAATGCATGTAACGTGTTCTTTTCTCCTATTAACAGGATGTAGTCAAGAAGTAAAGGCTTAATCGGAGCTATTAAGATTAATCACAACTGTTGTAGACAATTCTGAGTACAAAAGGCTCGAATCTAATAAAAAACCCGAATTTTCATAGAGTTCAGACTCGAATGCATGTAACGTGGTTTTATCTCCTAATAACAAGACTTATCAAGATGTAAAGGCTTAGTCGGAGCTATTATGCGAATCCTTGCTACAACAAGACTTAATCAAGAAGTAAAAGATTATTCGGAGTTGTTATAGTCAATTCTGAGTACAAAAGGCTCAAATCTAATCAATAAACCCGAGTTTCATAGAGTTCCGACTCGAATGCATGTAACATGGTCTTATGTCCGATTAACAAGACCTAATTGGAGCTATTATATCCAATACTTGATACAACAAGACTTAATCAAGTAAAAGATTAATCGGAGCTCTTATAAACAATTAAGTACAAAGGCTCGAATCTAATCAATAAGCTCGAGTCTTAATAGAGTTCACTCGAATGCATGTAACGTGGTCTTGTCTCCTATACTTGCATGCATTCGAGTCGGAACTCTATTAAGACTCGAGCTTATTGATTAGATTCGAGCCTTTTGTACTCAGAATTGTTTATAAGAGCTCCGATTAATCTTTTACTTCTTGATTAAAGTACAAACATATAACAAAACAAATCATCAATTGAATGTAATTGCAGTTAATTGGTAATTGATGTGACGAGGTTGATCTATGTACCGTGTCATCCCGAAATCAATATGTGGGTCAATTTTCAAGAAGTTGATTTTGATACTATCCGACTTTGATATCCAGCTTCAAAGGGTCAACAAATTATACAAGTTGGTTCATACGTAAAGGCACCCACCATTCAGATCGGCAATACAACGATACGATCACACATAACAGGAACCGACCCGAAAAACCGATGGCCACGATCGAAGAGACGATCCATCCGAACCGACGAACATAGACAGGACGTTACGTGTCCGAATCACCGGACAACGAAAGTTCCATCCATGCAAATCAGGCCAGATATCGTGACAATAAAAAGATAAAACTCTAATCAATGTCATCGGCATATGCCTCCATGTATATCAGTTAACCATAGAATGCTACGTGCCCGAGTATGTTTTCTTAAATATCATCAGTCCGGGTCACTAATAAGGATTCAAATATTTCTAATTTCTAGGCCTGGGACTTTTCGGTTCCTGGGAGAAAAATACAGGAACCGGAACCGAACCACATAGTTTTTTCGCGGTTCGGTTTTCCGATTTTTTGTCAGGCATGAGAAACCATACAGAACCGAATCAGGCAGGAACCAAACCTAACCGATGTTGTATGGTTTGGATGAAATATATTATATTATATTTTATTTTATTAAGAATATATTATATTATTTTATATTATAATAATTATGTTTAATAAGAATATATTATATTATATTATATTCAGATGGTCGGTTTCGATTGATGCGGTTGGACGGTTCCTTGCGGTTGAATCGGTTCCTCTTTAAAACAAGCAGGAACGCGAACCGAACCGAAGAATACTAACGATCTGGAGGAAAGAAAAAAAAAAATTGTTGCTAGGAATCGAACCGAACCGTCGGTTCCGATGCGATTCGGATCGGTTCTGCGGTTCCCGGTTCCAAAAGTCCCAGCCCTACTAATTTGACCCCGCATTGTAAAAAACAACAGTTATCGTAACTTTTGATGTAAACACACACGTTATTTTAGGTTAGCAAATTATTTTATAAAAAAAATATGTAGCATATATACCAAATTAATTAGAAATTTGTCGAGATTCAAACATACATAGTATTTTAGGTTAGCAAATTTGAAATATTAACATTTCTTTTACTTTCATGACTTGCAAGATTTATTGTCTTTTCCTAACACATACATTTAGCTTGAACATTCTAGCCTCAAATTAGGTGTTGAGAAATTGTCCTGGATTGGGATTAGGGTGCAAGTCAGGCTATGCGTGGACTTTACAGGATACAGGACAAAACAAACCTAAGACTTGAAAGTTGGTTTTTTGAACTTGTACTAGGAAAAATTGATTAGGATTCTTAGAGAAAAACCAGTGAGATTTTTTGGTAATGTTTTGTTGAATAATTTGAAAATGATTACTTGAAAATAATATAATAGAAATATATATATATATATATCGAATATATATTATATACATCCTGCAGAAAATTGTTAGCAAAACAAAATCCGCCGATCTCGTACGTGAAACGAAAGTTTCGTTGTTGAGTCCAGATAATCTGTCTCCTTAAAGCAAATTCGTCCTCACCACGGTGTATGACGTCTGCCTCCCAGGATAAAACAACAGCTCGATGTAACGAATCTGTGATCCGCTGCACCCTCAACGAACTAGAACAAAATCTGTCTACTATCACCGACCGCAGAAGAAAGAAAAACGAAGAAAAATATTTGGTTGTTTAGTCTCTCAAAATTCGCCCGCAAAAATAAGTGTGTAAAAACGAGCCCCCTCAGCCGGGTATTTATAGGTGAAGACTGGAGGAGGTTGTGTGCTGGAGGAACTCTATACCGATCGAAATTGGTATCTGGAGAAACTCTAAACCGATCGAAATTGGTATCTGGAGGAACTCTAAATCGATCGAAATACTTATCCAGATCCGAAAAATTCGAAATTTATTAATTGAGGTATTTTCGGTAAAATAAAATTTTACCGAATAAAATTGCAGTAAAAAGATAACTTCGAGACGCCGAGACATTTCGCCCAAATCGCCCTTCGACCGAGACCGAGCCGAGCCGAGCCGGCCGGCCGGCCGGCCGGACGGACGGCGGCGGCGGCGCGCGTGTGTTTGTGTGTGTGCGCGAGGGGCGCCTAGTCACACATCCACACATGTCTCATTTTGAACATGCCTTTGTCCACATCTCCTTATATACTCACAATTTCTCCCTTCTTTTTCCAATGTGGGATAGCATCCCAAACCCATTTCTAAAGAGTTCACTTTGGAACATTATATCTCATTCATACCTCAATCATTTTGAGTGTTCTTACATGTTTTGGAAACCTCGTACGGAGTACTACGTATTCCAACTAAGTCCCGACTTTAACTCGTAGTCGAGCCCACTCAAAATTTCCTCTCAAATGGGCTGCTCAAAACACCCCATTTCCTCCATTTTATCTTATATTTCCAACAATCCCCCACATGAATGAGATTGATGGTCCAGCAGCACACGTCAGACACGGAGTTGACTTGGTGATAGTTACTACGGTTAGGCATTGCATAGGATAGGTAGAGTATGCTCCTTGAACCTCCCCTCGAAAAGATATATTCTCCTTACTGGCTAGACAGTGTGACTAGATGCCTTTGAACTGTCCGATCGCTTGTGTAAGTGATCGTATATCCTTCACAAGTGCCCTTCCTGATTTGTTCTGTTCTCATTATTGTGCCCATTTTGGACGTGGACACTGTCCTGGTTCTGCGAGAGTTTCTAAAGAATTGTGCCTTAGCAATTCTCCTTTGAAGCGGCCCCTCTTCTCTCTAACATAGGTGATTCTCTTTAAGTGTTTTGAGTAAACCCGTATTTTACTCCACCCGACTATACGTTGTCGACTTAAGAATCATTAAAAGCATAAGCTTAACATCTCCCCACGGGTATCACTGTTTTCATCCTAGGAATGGTCGGTTCGGGATAACCCCCACAGTGATCGTGCCCAGTTTTATGGATTGGTTGTCCCATTGAACCTAGATCTTGGGATCTCCAGTCAGCTTAGGTTGGGTATCCTCCATAAAACCATTAGCTCAAGGCAATAGACCCATTCCTCTTGATGATTTATCAACAAGGTCTCTTGATAACCCTTTGGTTAGCGGATCCGCAATGTTATCCTTTGATGACACATAATCAATAGTGATAACTCCTATTGATATCAATTGTTTAATGGTATTATGTCTCCTCCTTATGTGACGAGACTTACTATTGTACATTACGCTCTGTGCCCTGCCAATCGCAGATTGACTATCACAATGAATACATATTGCGGTCACAGGCTTTGCCCATCTTGGAATATCTTCTAGAAAATGGTGTAGCCATTCTCCATCTTCTACACATTTATCTAAGGCTATAAACTCGGATTCCATCGTTGACCGAGATATGAGTGTCTGTTTCGAAGATTTCCATGCCACTGCTGCACCGGCTAGTGTGAATACATATCCGCTTGTAGACTTGGAGTCTTTTATATCAGATATCCAATTTGCATCACTATATCCTTCAAGTACTGCTGGATATTTAGTATAGTGCAGCCCATACTCTCGAGTACTCCTTAAGTATCTTAGTACCCTTATGATCGTCTTCCAGTGATCCTTTCCGGGGTTGCTCGTGTATCTACTTAGTTTACTAACTGAGTAGGCTATGTCTGGTCTTGTACAGCTCATCAAGTACATCAGACTTCCTATTATGCATGAGTATTCGAGTTGAGATACTCCTTCACCCTTATTCTTGGATAGTCTCAACGTCATATCCACCGGAGTTTTGGCTGTGCCCGAGTCATCTTTATTAAATCTTTCAAGAATTTTGTCCACATAGTGGGCTTGACTCAGCATGAGACCTTCCGACGTTCGTGTGATTTTAATCCCTAAAATTACATCTGCGAGTCCCATATCCTTCATATCAAATCTCGACCTCAGCATGTCTTTGGTCGATTTGATTATTCTTTCATCACTGCCGGTAATGAGTAAGTCATCTACATATAGACACAAAATGACGTAGCCATTTTCTGTGTCTTTCACATATACACATTTTTCGGATTCATTAATTTTGAAGCCACCGCTTATCATGACATGATCAATTTTTTCATGCCACTGTTTACAATGATTTTACGAGCTTGCAGACTTTCCTTTCTTGTCCATGAGCAGAGAACCCCTCAGGTTGTTCCATGTAGATTTCCTCTTCTAAGTCCCCATTAAGAAAGGCAGTCTTAACATCCATTTGATGAACTTCTAAGCCTCGTAATGCTGCGATGACAAGTATCATCCTGATGGAAGTTATTCTCGTCACAGGAGAGTAGGTATCAAAATAGTCTAGGCCTTCACGTTGGTTATATCCCTTCGCTACGAGCCTAGACTTATATTTATCAACTGCTCCATCTTTCAATTTCTTCTTGAAAATCCACTTATTTCCTAATGGTTTACACTTAGGAGGTAATTCCACTAGTTCCCAAGTATGATTCTGTAATATAGAATCAATCTCTTCTTTGATAGCCTCCTTCCATAGAGGTCCATCCGTCGAGCTTACAACTTCTTTGTAAGTCTGAGGAGCCTTTTCGAGCAAGTAGGTGATGAAATCTGGTCCGTAAGATTTCTCCGTCCTTTGTCGCTTGCTCCTTCTAGGTTCGTCCTCATTATCCATTATTTGGTCTTCATTATCTTCATCCATTAGTTCAGAAGTCCGTTCGGATGAGATAGGGGGTTCACTTGCAGTCTTGCAAGGAAAGATATTCTCAAAGAATGACGCATTCCTTGATTCCATAATCGTATTCTTGTGAATCTCAGGCACTTTGGATTCATGCACAAGAAATCGGTAAGCATTGCTGTTGTGTGCATATCCAATGAAAATGCAGTCAATCGTTTTTGGGCCTATTTTAACTTTCTTAGGAGTAGGTATCAGCACCTTTGCTAGACACCCCCACACTTTCATGTAATTGTAGGAAGGCTTGACTCCTTTCCACAATTCATAAGGAGTTTTATCTCCGTTCTTACGGCATATCTTGTTTAAGAGATAATTCGCCGTTAAGATGGCTTTTCGCCACATATTTTTCGGCAGCCCTGAATTTAGTAACATCACGTTCATCATCTCTTTCAGAGTGCGATTCTTATGTTCCGCCACGCCATTTGACTGTGGTGCATATGGGGCAGTGACTTCATGAATAATCCCATGTTGCGAGCAAAATTCGCCAAATGGTTCCACATATTCACCTCCACGGTCACTCCTCGAAACTTTTATCTTAGCATTCAATTGATTCTCAACTTCCGTTTTATAGAGAACGAATTTCTCTATGGCTTCATATTTGCTTTTAAGCAAATATACATAGCAATGTTTAGTACAATCATCCACGAAAGTAATAAAATATTTATTTCCACCTCTAGTTTGAACAAACTTCAAATCACATAGGTCGCTATGTATTAATTCTAAAGGTTTGGTGTTTCTTTCCACTTGTCGGAATGGAGATCGAGTTAATTTTGCCTCTACACAAGTTTCACACTTGTGGTTTAAATCAATTTTAAACTTTGGTATGTGTTCTAATGCAATTAGTCTACGTATTGCATTAAAATTAACATGTCCTAATCTAGCATGCCATAAATTAGGAGACTCAAGCAAGTAAGCAGAAGAATTCTTCATTTCATTATTTTTGATAGTCATTACATTGAGCTTAACTAGCCCATCACATTCATATCCCTTGCCTATAAACACACCATTTTTCGACAAAATAACTTTATCGGACTCGAAAACTGTTCTAAAGCCATGCTTCATCAACAAGGTACCAGAAATAAGGTTCCTTCGAATATCAGGCACATATAACACACGTTTAAGAGTCACTTCCTTTCCAGACGTCATCTTTAAGATCACCGTGCCTTCGCCCAAGATAGTTGAGGTTGCAGAATTTCCCATATACAGTATATCACCGGCATCCGTTTCTTCCAAGGAGGAGAACATAGTCTTGTTGGCACATATATGCCTAGTTGCTCTAGTGTCAATCCACCACTCTTTGGTGTTTGAGCCAACTAGGTTAACTTCGGAGATCATAGCACATAAGTCAAGATGTTCCACTTGTTCGGTAATCAGATGTGCTGCATTACCCTCTTTTTCTTTGGTTTCTTTGGCAGCCTGCAGTTGGCCGCCCTATGACCCATCTTTTCATAGTTGTAGCATTTTCCAAGGAATTTTTCTTTCTTTTTGCCAATTCCTCCTTTAGGTCCCAGCTTGGTTCCCTTTCTATTGTTGCCTTTCTTGGATGTCTGTCTAGTTTCCACAACATTGGCCTTTGCCACAGCAATATTTACTTTCTTTTCTGATCCTCGGTTGTCTTCCTCTATGCGAAGTCTAACGATCAGATCTTCCATGCTCATTTCCTTGCGCTTGTGCTTTAGATAATTCATGAAATCTTTCCAAGTCGGGGGCAATTTTTCGATCACAGCAGCCACTTTGAAGGATTCGCTAATGACCATTCCTTCAGCATGGATTTCGTGAATGATCACTTGCAGCTCTTGTACCTGACTCACTACAATCTTGGAGTCCATCATCTTGTAATCGACAAACTGACCAACAATCCATTTCTTGGCACCGGCGTCCTCGATTTTGTATTTATGGTCTAGTGAGTCCCATAACGCCTTAGCTGATTTAGCACTGCTGTACACGTTGTACAGTGAATCGGCAAGGCCATTCATCACATAGTTCCGACACAGATAGTCGGAAGTTTTCCAAGCGTCAATGGCCATCAGAGTTTGTTGGTCACTGTCCTCGTCATATTTTGGCGCATCCTCCTTGAGGAATCGAGACAAGCCTAGAGTGGTCATCTTCTGCTGCCATCTCTTGAAATTCTGCCCGTTGAAAATCTCTGGTTTGTCCGCATGGTTGACCGGAACCGAAACCGAATTAGTTATCGGAATCGAAGCTGTACCCGATCCAGTTATTAGAGGCGCACCTCCAGTCGCTGAACCCGAGTCGATTTTCTGAGGCGCACCTCCAGAAACATCCGTAGACAGTGTTGGGTTTTGAGAATCCATATTAGCTTAGCTTTTGAAAATAGATCTGTTTTAATCAAGTAAACAAAATAATTTGCTTTAAGATTGTTGAATAATTTGAAAATGATTACTTGAAAAGAACAGAATAGAAATATATATATATATATATATATGTATCGAATATATATTATATAAATCCTGCACAAAATTATTAGCAAAACGAAATCCGCCGATCCCGTACGTGAAACGAAAGTTTCGCTGTTGAGTCCAGATAATCTGTCTCCTTAAAGCAAATTCGTCCTCACCACGGTGTATGACGTCTGCCTCCCAGGATAAAACAACAGCTCGATGTAACGAATCTGTGATCCGCTGCACCCTCAACGAACTAGAACAAAATCTGTCTACTATCACTGACCGCAGAAGAAAGAAAAACGAAGAAAAATATTTGGCTGTTTAGTCTCTCAAAATTCGCCCGCAAAAATAAGTGTGTAAAAACGAGCCCCCTCAGCCGGGTATTTATAGGTGAAGAGTGGAGGAGGTTGTGTGCTGGAGGAACTCTATACCGATCGAAATTGATATCTGGCGGAACTCTAAACTGATCGAAATTGGTATCTGGAGGAACTTTAAATCGATCGAAATACTTATCCAGATTCGATTGTATCCGGATCCGAAAAATTCGGAATTTATTAATTGAGGTATTTTCGGTAAAATAAAATTTTACCGAATAAAATTGCAGTAAAAAGATAACTTCGAGACATTTCGCCCAAATCGCCCAAATCGCCCTTCGACCGACCGACCGACCGACCGAGCCGAGCCGAGCCGAGCCGGCCGGCCGGCCGGAAGGCGGCGGCGGCGCGCGCGTGTGTGTATGTGTGCGCGAGGGGCGCCTAGTCACACATCCACACATGTCTCATTTTGAACATGCCTTTGTCCACATCTCCTTATATACTCACAATTTCTCCCTTCCTTTTCCAATGTGGGATAGCATCCCAAACCCATTTCTAAAGGGTTCACTTTGGAACATTATATCTCATTCATACCTCAATCATTTTGAGTGTTCTTACATGTTTTGGAAAACTCGTACGGAGTACGACATATTTTAACTAAGTCCCGACTTTAACTCGTAGTCGAGCCCACTCAAAATTTCCTCTCAAATGGGCTGCTCAAAACACCCTATTTCCTCCATTTTATCTTATATTTCCAACATGTTTGACCAAATGTTAGCATGAGATTTAGATGATATTAGTCCGCTTGTATTTTTATGTATTATATGTGTTTTTGATGCCATATGCAAACAAATATTCATACCCGTAAAACTGACTACAATCGAGTTATCAATAAAATGAGTAATGACTCCTTAGTTCTTGTGGAATACGAATTTATTCTTTAATTTGGTTGTCTCCGATAGTGCGTGGTTATTAGATCAAAGGGACAACCGATTGAGCCTTTTATTTAGAAACTGAAGCTTTTGCATGAAATCGGAGTGCAGCCACCAAGCGGAGCAGTAGAAATATGGCGATGTAAGAAAACATGGATGCGACAACATCAAGCGATGTGTGATCATTCATGCAAGATTCGACAAAAAATTAGAAGAGTGGCATATATATCAATTGAGGAAGATAATCTCGAGGTGAAATCTTCATTAGTCTCGATGGGACAAACATGTACAGAAGATCAATAAGTATACTTTCTCTACGTCGGGTTGATGGGACAAACATGTATAGATGCAGAAGTGGTGGATCTTTATGGGCCAAAAGCCGCGACGAGGCTTTAGTTATACTTGAGCAGATGGCGATGATAACTATCAGTGATTAGTAGAGCGTTCGAGTATGAGGCGAGAGACTGAGGTTTTAGATTCAAATCATGTCAAGGCGCTAGCGGCTCAAATGTTGTTGTAACAAGCCAATTGAGTGCCTTGAGTAAGGGGGTTGAGATGAAAGTTCCAGCGAGTGCGCAACCATCAGATCCACGGGAAGAAGCTCATTACATCAACATACGGAATCACAATGGCTATAAGAGTAATCTTCCGTCGAGATTTTATCAATAGTCGAGCCAAAGCAATCTCGCTTATGGTAATACAAGGAATGTGCTGCAACCACCGTTCGGGTTTTAAGTTTCAAATGGTGAGATGGTTGAAGAGTTCAATGCTTGCAACATTTTATGACGCACATGACTATCTTCACGAGCGAAACTAAAAATCGGTTTAGTACGGATGAAGAGAAGCTAGATCGTATTGATAATAGCATCGGTCAGCTATAGACCATAATCGGATCATAAGTAAAAATCTAGAATCACAAATTGATTAGTTGACTATGATTATTGAGAGTTAGCATGCGAAGGGTCAATTTTTAGTCCGACTCAAGTGAATCCTAAAGAGTAGCATGTGAAGGGTCAATTCTCGAGGTGTGTGGATGAAAATATGGGCGAAAATTGATAAGGAAAATAAAATTATGCATGATGACACGACCGTGTCGGAGGACACGACCATGTCGGAGGACACGACCTTGTCGGAGAACACGACATGGACCATGCCGAAGTATGAGCGGACAGGAGATATCATTGAACTTGAAAGCTATTTGCACAAGATTTTACATATATGATCTCAAAATATGAAAAGCCGGATTTGATTACTCCCTCCGTCCAGTTTTTAAAGTCCCATTTGCTCTCAAATATTTGTCCACAATTTAAAGTCCCATTCTACTTTTTGTACCATATTACCTTCTTTTCTTTATTTAATTACTACCTTTTCACTAATAGACCCACTACTTTTTTCTCCAAACCACTACCTTTTTCTTCCAACCACTACCTTTTTCTTCCACCCATTTTACCTTTATCATTTTTTCTTGCAATAAAAAAATTACCACTAATTAACTTAATCCTAAGAATTATTGACTCTTTATTAAGTTGTAAAAAGTGTTATGGGATTAAGGGGGGCATGTTTTTGGGGCAGTGTGCTAAATTGCTGCAGGCAAATCATAGACTCTGCGTCACTGTTTTAATTTTTTTAATTTATGACAGAAAAAAAAGCTGTTCGTTTCCTGCAGTGCATGCTTTTGCTTGCGGAACCAAACAAACGTTAAATAGTATATTCGGGGTGTGTGTGTAGTTGGTTGCGTGCAATTTCTTCCGATTCCATTTTTTCTTCTTGTTTTAGGGAGGGGTACTTGGAGTGAGAAGAATATTCTTGAACGGGTGGTAGAGATTAATATCAGAATCTGTAGTGTTAGATTCAAAATTAGTAATTTTTTTTGATAACCAGGTGATCCCAGTTTAGTTGGACTAATTATAATTCCTCAATGAATCCACTCTTAACCCATTGAGAGAAGTAAATCGCGAGTCGCTCGAGCAATTTCAGGGTTCCCAATGCCTTTTCTGTACACTTCTGCGCACAAGGAGAAACCCTTAACTGATTAACAGCGCCTCAGATTCCCAACACACTTCTCGGGAGAACATCCACTGATTGGTCAGCACCTCCGGGTTCCCAGCAAGGAAATACTCCCACACTATCGCTTGACGCGAGATTAAACATTGATTATCGGTCGCTCGAGCTAGTCCCGGGGAACTAGAGGATCATAAAGAGAAAAAGACCTCTCCCAAAGGAGTGTCTTCAAGTGTAGGTGTTCTACCACTGGACCACCAACCAATTCCCTCAAAATTAGTAATTAGGGACACAAGTATAATTAACAATAAGTTTTTTTTAATGATAAATATTCTTTTTTTAGTAATTTTTAAATATAAATAGATAAAAATATAAGTATTTTTTTCATTATAAACAAACATTGTATTTGCGGTCTAAAAGATAACAAATTACCTTAAAAAATTAGTCCTAAACATTGTGGCCGGGACACCTTCCCCCTAATTAGATGGTAGGTTCGCCCCTGAGAATGTGATGGTTTGATAAGAATGTAAATATACAGTGAAATATACTTATTTTGTTCCGTTCAAATTTTATACAATTAAATCAAACAATCTGTTCCGGGAAATCCTTCCCGTATTGGTGTCTTACCTAATACTAGTTATAGGGGGATAAGAGTTATGGTAGGTTCTAGACTCTTCCATAAGTAGTTGGATCCTGTTAGATGTCTTACCTTAACTAGGAATCCTATGTATGGAAAGACTCTTTCAGAATGCCATATAAAGGCCCTCTATTCATTGTTATCAATCTGATTGATCTTTGTCTTTACTTTTCTCCTCAAACACGTTATCGCACGTAGCTCGAACGAAAGAAAAAAATCGGCCGAGCACCGCCCTAGCCCACCATCGTCCGCCGCCCTCCGCCGCTGCCAGCCGCTGCCGCGCTCGCCCTCGCGTTAGCCACCGCGCCCACTGCCACATAGCCAGCCACGCCGCTGACCACCGCTGAAGCGCTGCGCTGCTACCAAGCCCACGCCGCCTCCTGCTCGCCCGCTGGCGGACCTCCACCGCCCGCCGCCGGACTCGGCCGCCCGCCGAACGCCGCTGTCCCAGTTGCTCGCCGGGACGTCCAGCGCCTCGCAATCGGACCACCGCCACCGGACCACCTCCGCCGGACATCCGCGCCAGAGCCGGACCTCCGCCACCCAGAGCCAGGACCACCGCCACTACCGCCGCCAAGACAGCCGCTGACGCCGCCAAGACTGCCGCCTCACGCCACGGACCGCAGCTGAAGCGCCGCCGACCACCGCGACCGCGCCGCGACCGCCACTCCAACCCACTTAGTCCGACCTGGGCCCGACTCTCGGACCAAAACCCGAACATCAACTTATCTTCTAAGCCGTCAAAATTGCGCTCCGGTTTCACTACGTCGCATCGAGTACCAACCTAGATCAAGCACAACATGATTCAAGACGTGCCAAATTTTATAATCGAGCTAACTATCTCGACTTGTCCCTTTTCAATTCTCTCCTTTTGGGAATTTTTCTTTTGGGGACACGGTTTTGGGTTCTTTATCTACCAAGCTACTTTGCTGTGGATTAGACCTCGATAGAAGTCGGTAACTCTGCGTGTCTAATAAAACTGTTTGACGGTCCTGGGAGTCACGGAATTGTTGAAAAGTCGATACTTGTGGTTGTTGCATACACCACGTATCTGGGTGCGATCCGATATCGCCGTTTTTGTCGACTTTACTAAACAACTATTAAGGGAATTAAATCGAGTAACGGTTTTGTTAGACTCTTTTAAAAGCATCGATTGTGACCGTTTACTTTGTAAATGAAATTACAACAAGACTAACTTCCTCTTGTTTATATCTTGTAGATGGCACAAAGCTCCAATGTTCATCCGGAGTTCGACATCCTTGACCATGCTGGTAAGGAGTACCATAGGTGGGTCTCAGACGTTCGCTTGGCGTTCGTCGGTAAGAGATTTACTACCACCATCTTTCCCTCTAACGAGCCTATCGCTCAAGAACCGAGCGAGGAAACCAAGGCTAATGCACTGATGTACTTGCGTAGACATATACATCCGTTGTTGAAAAAGTGTTATATGAACTTAAAAACCCCTAAAGAACTATGGGACACACTCGAACAACGATTTAATAATGTGCATGATCGCGCTTCCCGAATTGCAACTTCGGTGGGAGCAAATCCGATTCTTGGATTATGCGAATGTGGAAGCCTATAATCAAGCCGCCCTCGATCTTCGCTGATCTTGGTTTTTGTGGTGTCAAGAAGTCGATCAAGATTTGATCGAGAAGACTCTTAACACGTTTCCCGTGGGAGCAAGTGTAATTGCCCATCACCGCGTTGCCTATGAGGAAGGGAGAATTAAGAACTTTAGTGACCTTATCTCCCACCTCGCGAAAAAAGAAAGGCACCATGAGATTATTCTCAATAGCAATGCGCGCCCACTGGTACGAAGCCGATTCCGGAAGTAAATCGGGCTACCCACAGAAAGCACCACGACAAAATAGAAAAGGCAACGCTACTCGGCTTTTGCAAGCACCACGGATGCATGACTCGAGCAAGCAAGGGAAAAGACGAGGTCGTCGTTCCAACGTGTGGAAAGGCAAGGTGGCTCGGCCACGGACCTAGTGGAACCCAACCACGTGGGCCGCCTCCCCGCCGGAATGGAACCACTCCAAAGGAAGGCCGGAATTGCTATACTTGCGGATCGAAGAAGCATACTTACCGCAATTGCAAAGCGCCAAAGAACATCCAAGCTTACTACAAGCACTATAAACAATATTTGACTCAAGAGTCGAATTACATGGAAGTAGATAATGAGAATACGGAGGTGAACCATATTGAGATCCAGAATGAGATCCCTCCTCTCACCATTGCGGACAAAGACCAACATATGGATGTTGCCGACTTTGACTAGTTTTACGCTTTGGTTATGTTTTGTCTTGTTTCTAGTTTTCGAGAACTACTTTGGATTTTCATGAATGTAATAAAGTTGGCTATGATGAATAAAATTCTTTTAATTCTTTGTGATTGTGCAAAGATGAATTTTATTTTTCCCTTCGAAAGCATGTTTGGTTTATCACAAAATAATTGCTAGCAACGAATTGCTTGGTTAAAAATTTGATACATTGGTAGGATTTCATCAAAACTTTTGATCAAGACTAGGCGCATCCTCCTTGGTATTTGTTTATGCTTTGAGAGTTCAAACGGAATCAGTGGTTTTTAAATGGCTTTTAGTCTCGACATTCCTACTTTCTCTGCAAGTCTACCAAGTTGGAGTTACCGAAAGGATCATTAGTAGAGATATAAATCGTAAACCAAGATGCGTTTTAAAGTATCTAAACGCTCCTATGGCCATATTTCCATAGTATCGTATCAAAAATAATGCCTTTGAAAAAGGCTTAAACCTTGCTTTTTCACTCAACAATAGGGAAATACCAAAATAGCAAATTAAAACGAGCACTGAGATCTGCGTTTAATGATCCAGAAAGTGCACGACCTATGGATAGAAAGATACGGAAGTCTAGTTTCCAGAACAACTGACCGTTCGTCCATAGCCTTCTTAACGAAGAAGTTATTGCTGTTTTAGTGAACAAAGGTCAAGCTGCGCGGAAATTATTTCCAGCGATTGTGCTAACTTTGATCCTAACCAACTTGGTCGAATTTCCCCAAACTCGATGTAAATGAGTTTTCGCTATGTCTCTAAACATAAGACTAATTGAGTTTCATGTCTTATTGTAGATGTCTCGTGGCGAAATTGAGTGCCTTGCGATAGTGGAACAACCCACACTATTCTTCTAATAGGCAATTATTCAAGGATATTGTGCCATACTTATCCTCGGTGACAACAATGATTGGTTCCTCCCAAGTAATTCAAGGGAGGGGACTGCTCATTTCTTGCTATCTAACGCAGTACGCATATTAATGTCACAAATGCTCTCTATGCCCCAAGAGCAAACCGAACCTTGCTAAGTTTTAGGGACATCCGTGTCAACGGTTATCACCTTGATACACATTGTGAGAATGGAATTTTTGTGTGTTACTGCGCGGAATGCGGAAGACGCCGCGTTCTCGAGAAACTTATGAGTCTAAGTAGTGGTTTATACCGGACTACAATAAGGGTTATTGAATCCTATCTTTGTGAGTCACGAATCGTGTGATTCGAAGCATACCAACTATGGCATGACCGACTCGGTCACCCCGACGCGACATGATGATTCGCATTTTGAAAAACTCACATGGTCATCCGTTTTCAAGTCCGAAAACGATTGGAAGCACCACTCGATATCGGTATTGATGTGAGTGAGCTTGATACCGTATCACCGGACTAAAGATCGCACGCCCTAATAAGGTTGACGGTGCATCTCTCGTAAATCCCGAGGCTTCCGTGGCAATTTCTAATGCCCATAAATCGTTTTGTAAAGCCTGTTCACTAGCAAAGTTGATACCCTCTCCGTCCTTTGCTAAAGACTCAACACAAAATATTCGCTTCTTACAAAGAATTCAAGGGGACATATGTGGACCTATTCAACCAGAGTGCGGACCATTTAGATATTTTATGGTTCACGTTGATGCATCGACGCGATGGTCACACGTCGCTCTGCTATCCACAAGAAACGCCGCATTTGCTAAACTCCGAGCACAAATCATCCAGTTTCGGGCTATCCACCCGACTTCCCAATCTCGTCTTTTAGATTGGACAATGATGGAGAGATTTCTTCAAAGTCTTTTGTCGTCTCTTGCATGTCGATTGGGATTTATGTTGTACATCCCGTCCCCCACGTTCATTCGCAGAATGGCCTTGCCGAGGCTATGATTAAGCGGTTCTGACTTATCGCCCGAGCATTGGTATTGCGCACCAACTTGCCGATTTACGCATGGGTTATGCAATTTTGCATGCGGCTATACTTATTCGCTTCGACCCACCGCCAATCAACCGTTTAGTGCGTACCACTTGGTAATCGGATATGAGCACGATATTTCACACTTACGCATTTTTGGTTGTGCGGTATATGTGCCAATTACGCCCACCTGCATTTCAAAATGGGTCCGCATAGACGATTATGTATATATGTTGGCTATGAATCGCCTAAAATTATCCGCTATTTGGAACCTTTGACAGAGATCATTCACCGCAAGATTTGCAGATTGTCACTTTGATGAGACAAACTTCCCGTCGTTAGGGGAGAGAGGAATCGAACGATTCGGTTGAACGCCAGAAATTGTCGGTGTGCTCCCTCCTTGCCTCATCAAGATCCCCGCACCTCAATCCGAGCTAGAAGTGCAACGTATTCTCGCCTTGAGAAAGTTGCGGATTCGATGCCCGACGCCTTTACCGAGCATCTGCGAAAGTGACAAGATCTACCATTCCCGCCGCGAATGTTCCTGCAAGGTTGGAAGTCCCGATTATAGGGCAAGGTTCAGCGCCCAAAGGAATGATGCCACCGGCGTCAACCTTAGTGGTGGGACGCTTGGCCGCTCTTATCCCCGCTCGAAAGAGGGAGGCGGTGGGTAGAAAGGATACCGAACCTCGAAAAGAAGAGGAACGGAGGCACAAAATCCTCTCATCATCGACACGTGACTCGTCACACGAGATTATCTCTCGACTACGGATATGTCCTCGAATCAACAATGGAACAATCGACGACGCGTAAACTTTGTTGATGTCGAAAATAAAGAAATCTCGATGCAATGTGCGAGTGAATACGCATTATCGACAGGTCGCCCACGCTAGTCGACGATGCTTTTGCCTACTCCGTCGCTCAAGAAATTATTGAAGACGACGACGCCGAGCCGCTGGTTGCCGAGTGTCAACAACGAGCCGATTGGCCGAAATGGAAAGATGCAATGCAGGCCGAACTAGACTCAATGGCTAAACGTGAGGTATTTGGCCGTATCGAGCCAATACCCGTGGGCGTTAAACCGATTGGACATAAATGGGTCTTTGTTCGTAAACGCAATGATAAGGATGAGGTCATGCGTTACAAAGCGAGACTAGTTGCCCAAGGCTTCTCGCAATACACGGCATTGACTACGAGGAGACGTATTCTCCCGTTATAGACATCATCACTTTCCACTACTTAGTCAGTTTGGTAGTGTCCGAAAAACTGAACATGCAGCTTATGGATGTGGTTACAGCGTATCTTTATGGGGATCTAGATACGGATATCTATATGAAAGTCCCCGAAGGGATTTCATGGCCCAAATCAAGTAGCTCTAAACCACGGAGCGCGTACGGTGTGAAATTGCGTCGTTCACTATATGGCTTGAAACAATCCGGAAAGATGTGGTACAACCGCCTAAGTGAATACTTGGTTGGGAAGGGATACAAGAACAGTGACATCTGTCCATGCATATTCGTGAAAAGAACAGATGCAGGATTCGTGATTGTAGCCGTCTATGTAGATGACATGAATGTCATCGGTACCATAGATGAGGTCAATGAAACGGCCTGCTACCTTAAATCCGAATTCGAGATGAAAGATCTGGGGAGGACTCGATTCTGCTTGGGCTTAGAGCTAGAACATCGAGATGATGGTATACTCATTCATCAGTCTGCCTATGTCCATAAAATGCTCAGGCGATTTAGCATGGACAAAGCACATCCTCTTGCTACCCCCATGATTGGTCGAAGTCTGGAAATGAACAAGGATCCGTTTCGTCCTAAAGAGGAGGATGAAGAGGTCCTTGGAGCAGAAACACCATACCTTAGCGCAATTGGTGCGTTGTTGTATCTGGCTCAATGTACTCGGCCCGGACATCGCATTCTCTGTGAATCTGTTAGCGAGATTTAGCTCCGCTCCCACGATAAGGCATTGGAATGGAGTAAAACACATCTTTCGATACTTGAAAGGCTCGGTGACCTTGGATTGTTCTTTCCTATGCAAAAGAGAGTGATATTCCGAAAGGAATTGTTGAGGTGAAGACGATGCATACCGACCGTCGATCTTCCTCCGATATTGCGGCTAAGCATGGTAGCTTGACTACCGAAGTGCTAATGCGAGCAAGCTTACCCTTTATGCAGAGAATCCTAACGACACGTTAGTTGGATTTCTTGATGCCGGTTATCTCTCCGACCCGCATAAAGGACGTTCCCAAACCGGTTATGTGTTCACCATTGGGAATACGGCGATATCTTGGCGATCTACCAAGCGGACCCTAGTTGCTACTTCCTCGAACCATGCAGAGATAATTGCATTGCACGAATCCGTAAGGGAGTGCATTTGGCTCCGATCGGTCATAGACCATATACGAGGAACGTGTGGATTAGATCCCACTACGGAACTCCTACTTGCATCTTTGAGGACAATGCGGCATGCATTGAGCGGATGAAGTTAGGTTTCATAAAGGGTGACAATACCAAGCATATTGCGCCGAAGTTCTTCTATAATCGCAGCAGAGAAATTGTGAATATCGAAGTGAAACAAGTGAGTTCCGATGAGAATATCGCAGACTTGTTCACTAAGTCTCTGCCGAAATCTACATTTGAGAAACATGTGAGAAGCATCGGAATGTATCGATTATCCGATCTCAACTAAAGATGGCTCGATGGAATGAGCTGTCATGTATACCTCAGGGTGAGTATACTTCACATGATTCTGACATTTGTAGTTGGTGCGTTGCGCTCTTTTTCCTCACCAAAGTCTTTGTTCTTCCCACGGGGTTTTATTTGACTTGGAAAGGTTTTTTACCGAGGCAACACATTGTGCACCATGTTAGTATTAGCGTTCGACACAGGGGGAGTGTTCCGGGAAATCCTTCCCGTATTGGTGTCTTACCTAATACTAGTTGTAGGGGGATAAGAGTTATGGTAGGTTCTAGACTCTTCCATAAGTAGTTGGATCCTGTTAGATTCTTACCTTAACTAGGAATCCTATGTATGGAAAGACTCTCTTTGTAATGCCTATATAAAGGCCCCTCTATTCATTGTTATCAATACAATTGATTGCTGTCTTTACTTTTCTCCTCAAACACAATCATATTTTTAGTATTTTTTTATCTCCATAATACACTAACCATCAACACTTATTATCTTTCAATCTCCACCACATATTTATTATTATTGCTACATCAATCATTATATAAGATACACTAAATTTACACTAGTCAAGCTTTTAATGAAATAGGGAGAGTAACACTTTTAAATAAATATTTTTTTTAGAAAAATATAACACTTTGAAGAACAAAAGAAGTGATACAAATCGTAGTGTGTACAGTAAAATCTCGATAAATGAATATGATCGGGACCGGAGAAAAATATTAATTTAGCGAAATTATTAATTTATCGAAAGAAAATTTGAACATGTTATAAAGAATTGGGATCGAAAAAAATTATTCATTTGGCGAGGTTATTCGTTTATCGAATATTCATTTATCGAGGTTTAACTGTATAATGTATTTGAGACTTATACACTAATATTACTTTTTTTTTTTCTGGTACTGAAATGACTCAACTGCCCTTAGGCATTATCTGATTGTAATACATCAAATAAACGGGTTGGAGGAAAGACACAAATGTCTTCCTCCCCCAAAATTCCGACAGTAGATGCTAATAGATCGGCCGCTTTGTTTTGCCGCCTTGGAATCCATCTCAGCCGCACCTCCCATGGGTTCCCCAAAATTAATTTGATTTTCAGAACCATATAACACACTATATCTTACTTCGAATCCTACTTGAGACGTATGAAAGTTATTAATGGTCAAAACTACAAAGACATTTAAAAAAACTAGTCATTCAGACCCGTGCGTTGCACACGGGCTCTATCTAATTGGTCATAGTGTAATGTGTGGTCTTTATTTTAGTCATTAAGTTTGTAAGTTGTGATGGTATCACAACTTTTGTAAGCATCGCATGAGCCTAAGGGTGTGTTTATTATGGGGGTGTGAGATTTGAGGAAAGAAATCAAAGAAAAAAAATGTTTGTTTTAGGCCTATGGTGTTGACACAGTGCATGATCTCCATAGACATGGGTGTCCACTATTCTGAGGGTGATACGTGGGTTTTGATGATAAACTTCTTAACTTTTTTGTCTTTTTCTTTATTTTCATGTACTTGCACCACTATTATCTGTATCCCATTGCTTTGAATATTTTTGTTGGGCACATAAAAACAATTCTCAACTTTTGTTTTTATTATTATTATAATAATACAATATTACTAAAATTCAAATCCAATACATATAACATTTATAAAACAAAAACATTTTATATAATCATTTATTTTCTCTCTCCTCCATTTCTTTCAATCTATACCAAATTCAAATCCTATTCTAACCCCATAATCATACCAAACGCGACCTAAGATGAATGAGTTTAATTAGTTGTTTGGTGACTTTTATATTTAGACCGAGTCATTGAGACTCGTGCGATGCACATGGGCTTAATCTAAATGTTCATAGTGTATTGTTCAACACTAATTTTCGTTATCTATAAGTGTTCATAGCATAATCTTCGGCGCTTATTTTCGTCATTATATATCTAAGTTGTGATAGTATCACACATTTTCTAAGCATGACACACATTTAAAATAGTTTATTGACATTAAAAGAGTATATGTGAAGAGATTTTTTTCAAGATGCTACATTTAAAAGAGTCTTTTCCCATGTAATTTTTTAATATGTATAAGTTACATACTAAATGTCAAAGGAGGTTAAACGCATACAGTTCTTTCAAAATAAATGTAACCCTTATATAAAATCGTAACAAAGTGGATATTCTCTATATTTTGAGATCTAGCTTGTGACAATTAATTATCCTTTTGGTTTATCATATCAAATACGGTAGCTCCACATTACTACGCTCAATTACTCGAACTTTATTTTATGCACAAAAATTATTTAAGTTTCAATATTTTTTATTGTTGTGAAAATCGGTCCAATATTGTTAGTATATTTAATTTGTACCATATTGCATATATAAATATATTTGAAGACATCAATCTCAACATGTAATTTTTATACTCTTAATAACTAATATAACATTTTCATTTCGCCAAATTTGTTTGTCATTCTACAAATGAAACTAAAATCATATTAAGATAATCAATTAATCTCCATAGTGATATTACTAATTGAGTAAGATTTAAATTTAATTTACAATAGATTATATAAATGGTATATCTATATTGTTTAAACTACATAAATCGTCAAAATGATATTACTTATTATGTAAGATTTAAACTACAGTAAAATTATATAAATGATAAATTCTCAAAATAACATAATCGCTTAATTGCCGATACTAATTGTGGATATGATTATCCGAATCATTAATACGTATTTATTTTATCTATAGTATATTGCTTTGCACCATTTATGGATAAAGATGATAGTGTGAAAATATTTTTATTATATACTACCATTTTCAATATGTAACATCGACATAACTTACACAAATCATATCAAGTATCAAAGTCACACAATATTTCAAGACGTTTAATTAAAAAAGTGACATTAACACACCACAAGACAAAAACTACATTAAGAGCAAAAATATTAAAATGCACCAACAAAGTGTAGTAATAATTATTGACTAAAAATTGAATGCTCGTCACATTATTTTCAATAAACTTACTTGCTAACGAATCAATAGTATTAGCTCATTTATCGGTATTACATGAAGTAAAATATTGCATGTTTAATTTGTAACGCATATTAATATGAATGCTAAGTATTCATCCCACCGATGGTCGTGACGTCGTTCTTGTTTTTGTTGTTGTTCTTGTTGTTATTGTCTTTGTCGTTGTTCATTGGGCTTTTTCATGTTTTGTTCTTGATACAATTTTACGACTTCTCGATCTCTTTCTTTAATGCTTCTTGACGTGCTACAAAAACAATTAGATATAGTTGATCGTTAGTAACTTAAATACAGTTAATCAATATATTGCATTTTCGATCAAAGTAAAAATGTTCGTGCATGTAGCACTTAAATGATAAGACAACGATATGTAGGATCTCTTAAACCATTAGAGAAGATGATGTTACTACCAAACCTCCTAAGCACCATCTTTATGTCCTACATTGTTACACACACAAAACGCACGTGAAATTTACATAAAACAATATAAATCAATATGCTAAATAAGTAAGACGATATGATGCTTACTTTACCACCATAATAAGTTGTAGCCCAATGTGCACGCGGTGTGGAGGAAGTTGTGATTTATTGTGTGTGATTTTTGACACATTATATAGTTGATAAAATATTTGTAACTCATGGACGGGAAGGTAAAAAGACTAACACTAATTGATGTGTTTAATTTATGTATTCATGGCACCAAACACTTCATCTCCTATATACTTATCCTTAAGCATGACTATTAAATTAAAGTACTAACACATTAAGCCTCCACATTTCACTTTCAATTTGTGAGCCATTTATTATGACCACTTACATTTATAATACTACTTAAGCTTTTAGTATATAAGATACGCATTACTTCAATTTTGCACTCTTTTACACTCGAATCAAACAACGATTTTTTATACTCCACCATATATTTATAATCATTATTTAAATTATTTATTACTTAAAATATACTTTTTCTGTCCCAGTTAAATTTTGACACGGAATGTATATTTGATGTATTTTAGATAGTGATGGTATGTGTTGGATCCGGATCTGGTGCTGTACAGCACGGTGCTGTGCTCCTGCACACCATTGAATCACACACGCACACACGCACCCGTGTGTGTAATCCAATGGTGGGGAGAGTGTACAACACCGTGCTGCGGTACTGTACAGGAACCCCTCCCGTATAAGTAATGATGATAATGTATGATATAGATTAAAAAATAGTAAAAAGTATTGATGATAATTGTGTGGTGGAGATTGAAGAGTAAAAGTTGTTTGTTTTATTTGATTGTAAAAAATGATATATGTAAATTTACTAAAGAGACTACTTTTTGATAGAAATGTAAACCATTGGGCGGGACATCAGTAGTAAAAAATATACACTATTTGTCAAACTTTGAGCGGGAGGAAGTAAATATATACTTCACCTACACTCCCTTCTTTCAGATATTAGCGGTTCCGTCCATGGAGAAACCCCATGTAGTGCATCCCCTGTCGGATGCACTATACGTGGCGTGCAAATATAATCTACTCCGATTAGACTTGTGTTCACACTAACTAGGAGTGACAAATGGAGGTCCGTACGTGTTTAGTAATAGAGTGAAGAGAGAGAAAAACGAGCCAAACACGGTCTAAGCAGTCTGAGCGTGCCAAAAAAAAAATAATAATAAAAGCCATAAAAAGCAAGATCACAATCCACAGAAGCCATAATATCTCTCGCATGCTTTTGTCTCCAAAAAAGAGTTTCAGTCCTGAGAGCGCCGTGTTTGGCAAAAAACCTCATACTTGGAATACAGTTTCTGCTTCTCTCTTCGTTGCTGTGTTGTTTGTAGTTCTGTTTCTGGGCTTTGTTCGAGACAACCGAACGAAGATGTTCGCATACTTCCAGCTTTTCATGAGGCTTAGTTTCGCCTAGCCATTTCATCAAACACCTTACACTCTTTCTGTTTGGTTCCATATCCATTTCTGAGCTAAAACTTACAAGAGGGCCTCCTCTCTATCTCTCTCTCTCTCTCACACACACACACACACACACACACTCCAGAGTAAAATAGTTGTTCTTGTGAAGAAAAAAAATGGAGGGTTACTCAAAATGTCCGCAGTTGCTTGATTTGATTCCAAAAGAAGAGTTGCTGATTGTGAAAAGGGCAGAAGAAAGAACAAGCCATGGGTATCCAGAAGGAAAGACGCTTGAGCTGAGTCTGGGTCCACCAGGTGGGGAATGGGCCGACACAGGCAATAATAACACTACTAGAGAGAGGGAGCACGAATCGCTTCTCTCTCTTGGTTACTTTTCTAAAGACCCTTGTGTTCAACACCATCCTCGATTGAAATCTCCATGGCAGAAACACCAGACCGTAATGAAGGAGTCGTCGCAGCCCTGTAGCAACAGACTAGTGGAGTTGCAGAGTGCAGAAAAGAAGGCGTTTTCAGCGGCTGCTGCCGCTGCTGTTCCTGCAAATTATACAGCTACCACTGCCCAGAAAAGGTGGCTGCCCCCTTTTATTTATTTATTTTTTATTAAATCTGTAACTGATTTTCTTTTAATCTTGTAGTACATGTTTGTTCTGGTCCATGCATTTACTGTGTGTCTCTGTGTGCGTAATGATTTCCTGATGTGCTTTCTTTTTCGTTTCAGTTCTTTAAAAAAAAGAACTTTCTGGTTTTTAATTCTTTTGAATTTTCTTGGTATTTTTCAGGTTTTTATGATTTTTATTTTTTATTTTTGTTTTTTATTTTATTTTTATGATTATTTTTATTTTTTATTTATTTTTAGGATTTTTATTTTTAATTTTTTTGTTTTATTTTTTTAGGATTTTCAGGTTATTTTTTATTTTATTTTCCGGGGTTTATTGTTCAAATTTAGTTTTTTATTATGTCACATGAAATCTACTCATATTGCCCATAGAGTAAATTGCAAAAATCGTCATTCTGGTTTGGCCAAATTACACGTTTTGTCCTTGTGCTTCATCCACGTTTCGTCCTTGTGCTTCATTAAGTGCAAAGATCGTCCTTATTTTGCATTGTTACATGCACTTTTGGTCCTTCAACATTGCAAAAATCGTTCTCGTGGTTTGCCGAATTTCACTGTTGGACCAAAAGTGCATGTAACATTGCACAATAAGGTCGATCATTGCACTTAATGAATCAATTTGGCCAAACCACTAAGGACAATTTTTGCAATTTACTCTTGCCGATATAATAATCCTTGAGGTTTGATACTTTGACTTAATTACCAGGAAAACCATATGGTTTTCGTAATTTTAAAATGCCCCCTGAAGTATTAATTTACTCTGTGTAATCTGCATAGGAGAGACAAATACGAAAGGAGTATTTGTAATTTTGAGTCTGGTAATATTAATTTATCTTAGTATCTTTATTTTTTGCTCATAATTTCTGTTCAAAATATTTATAGGACTGCTCCTTCTCCAGTGGTGGGTTGGCCCCCAATTCGTTCATTTAGGAAAAACATTGCAAGTGGCGGTTCTTTGAAGGTATCCCCCGAATCACCCGATGACGGCCCGACCAAAGTTTCCGGAGGCCCGAAGGCCGCAGAAAATGGCCCGAGAAGCCTGTTTGTGAAGATCAACATGGATGGCATTCCCATTGGAAGAAAAGTGGATCTTAAGACACATGACAGTTATGACAAGTTATCCTATGCTGTTGATGAGCTCTTCCAAGGCCTTCTTGCAGGTTATCTACCTGATAGATTTTAGAATTCCCCTTCGAACAGATAAAACCTCGATAAATTAATACTTAATACATTAATATTTTTAAATCCTTTTTGAGCAGATAGAACCTCGATGAATTAATAATTCTGATTAAATAATACTTTCTTGTTGGTCCCGACATAAAATACTTAATGTTAAATTTATTTCGATTATTTAATCATCTATATCGATTAATAATATTTTTTTCAGGTTCCAATTTTCCTATTTTAGAAGGTTCAACTCTATTTATTTGGTAAATGCAAGATGTTTGTTATACTACAGAGAATATTTGTAATTTCGAGAGAACTTCCTGTAATTAGGCTCAATCCAACGGTAGTTTTTGTAATTGTCCTTTTGTTATATATATAGAGCGGTAAACACAGTGTAAACAAACTGAACTGCTCGAAGTTCTGACTAGAACTCGGTAAGCTCAACCCGATTCGGTTCGATGAGAAAACGAGCTCGAGTCCGAACAAAAGATTTTGTCCGCTAAGCTTATCCAGCTCGGCTCGGCTCGATAAGAAAACGTTCAAACAAACTCGAGTTCGATAATTCACAATACGGCTCGACTCGGTTCGTTTACACCACTAATAGTATAATCATCACATTTGGTTTTAGTCGGCAATGGTCCTAGCTGCTTTAAATGATTTATCACTTTCTCCAGCTCAATCCATTGATATTTGAGTGCCTCATTATTCTAGTAATAATTACAGAAACTTCCCATGTGCTTTAGTTAATTATAAAAGTGCCCCATTGGTATTTGTTTCTATTCGATGAATTGCACCCTCAAGAAAAGATTTTTGTTAAGCAGATAGAAATCTCAAACGGGTATCTGTCAATACTTTACACGGGTATTATTGCTTGTAACTCCGAAAGATAGTTGGGTATTTCTGTAAATAGGCTAAACTTGAGGGGTAAGTCTGTAATTTAGCATTATTTGAAATGTTCAAGAAAATGACTGATTCTTGGTTTACTTTTTTCGGGTTCGCCTTTTTAGTACAAAGCGATTCCGGTGGAATGAAGGACGAGGGAGATGAACGGAAAGGGACACGATGTTTATTGGATGGAAGTGGGGAATACACTCTTGTGTATGAGGATAATGAAGGAGACAGAATGCTTGTTGGGGATGTCCCTTGGCAGTAAGCATCCTATTTTTTTTACTTACTTTTTTTTGGATATTATGTATGTTATAATCCCTGAATTGTTTCACTTCCTTACTGAAAACCGACTTGACTTAAATATATCGAATGTTGTATTTCTTGGCAGCATGTTTGTCTCGACAGTTAAGCGATTGCGCTTGTTGAAAAGCTCAGAACTCACTGCATTATCCCGTGAGTTCTTCTTTCTTCTTCTTCTTCTTCTTCTTCTTCTTCTTCTTCTTCTTCTTCTTCTTCTTTGTATGTTAAGATATCTTATTGTCGTATTCTTGCTTGTTTTTTTTAACAAATGCAGCTTCGGATCAAATATTCTTTTGCAGGCGGAAGCAAATAGGGAAGCTCTCGCTTAATGCTTAAGTACAGCAGAGCAGCCGAGAATGGAGCACGCACACTTACGTTGTTAATTACCGACTTTCGGATATTACAGTTATTTGGCAATTTTCTTCTTTCTTCTCCTCTTTTCTTGATTTGGATCCGACTCCAAAATTAAATAGGAATGTTATGAGATTTTGTTGAATCTTTGATCTCCATTTGTTGGTGGCGGTATTAATGTGATGCGATTTAATAAAAAATAGATATAATTATAAATGCCCCCTTGAGATTTTGGTCAATTACTTGGAACTCTTTAGGGGTGTCTATAACAATTACAGTTATTTCGCAAAAGAAAACTCTAAAATTTTTTATTCATGGGAACTCCCTGCATTGTCTAAAATTACAGATATTCCCTTGAAATTGGCGTTCAATACTGCCATCTCCGGAGGGATTAGGGGTCCCAAGAAAATAAACTCCACGATTAAAAATTTAGATTTTGATTATGATAATCATTATGGAAAGTCTAGTCAACCAAAAAATAAAAAATATTCAACCCCAAAAGTAAATACTTTTAACTTTTATTTTTGAAAAATCCCAACAATCCTATATAAGTGGAAATTACACATGTATGGAAAATATGTTGCTCTTAAATCTTGTTACGCCCGGATAGGTAGATTTGTGGGTTTAAACCTTCCATAGCAAAATACCAACCGATGTACCCACCGTTGGTGCCTTGAACTACTTCACTTACGAATATACCAAGACATAACAAAGCTTAGATCATTTCTCAAGTTCTAAAGATTGTGTACATTTTGGTCTTCAACACACTTGGATTATAAGTGCTTTGTTCGAGGCGGCCACTCCGTTTGAGGCAACAACTCCTCTACACTTACGCAGGTGACCTTGCCTATCAGAAATACCCTACAGTACTTTCAGTCATAGAATTAGCCTTTACCACCTTCGAGCAGGTTAATCATTTGGTTTTGCTATCTAGGAACATCGTTAGCTCGTGCTGTTGAACAAATTATTTTGATGATGAACGTTTTCAAAACATTTAACGATAGTCACTTAAAACTCAAACGACAAGAATCTCACCGAAGTCAATATTTCTAGAAATCAACAAATAGCGCACGCTACACATATGTGTTGGTGCATGCTATCGAGGATCAGTTTACGCACGCTAAGTATCATATTGGCTCACGCTACATGGAATTCTGTATTCAAGGCAGTAAGATCATAGAGATATTTAGCGCACATTATATGGATCAACTAACGCACGCAAATAAGTTCCTAGCGCACGCTACCTGTTCCATGTATAATCAAGGCAGTAAGGTCAGTGAGCTCTGAACTTAAAAAGAAGCAACAGGTAACGCACGCTACCATGAAGTTAGCGCACGCTATTAGAAATGGCTAACGCACGCTACGTACACAAGTTGCGTACGCTACCTGAAAGTACATACAAGACAGTAGGCTCTGGACTGAAAAAGAAGCAACAGTTAGCGCACGTTACATGGAAGGTTAGCGCACGCTAAAGTGGATGAAGTAACGCACGCTAATACGTATCATTAGCACACATTAAAGTTTGAAATATACCTGTTGGTCATTCAACGCTGGACAACAATTTCAACGCGGAAATCTCGCAACATCTGGAAAGCAAAGTTTGACCATCTAGCGCACGCTAAGGATGATTATTAGCGCGCGCGACATTCGAAAATTATCAGTTGGAAAGAGACGTTAGAGACAAGATCGTTTTCTTGTCAAAGTCAAAAGTAAAGATTGTTGACCAAGTCGATAACGCACGCTAAGGAAACTGTCTAGCGCATGCTACATTCAAATATACAACCGTTGGACGCATTTGTCAAACTCAACTGCCATATTTGACCGACCGTTAACGCACGCTATAAGGTGTATTAGCGCACGCAAATAACTTGAGGCAGTAACGGCTCTAAGGCTTGAAAAGCCTATAAATACAATCTCATGTTGTATGGATCAACACACAACTTCAAGCAATTATACATACATTCTGAGCTCAAAATATTGTTATTCTCAAGCAAGTTTATTCCATCAAGTTGTGTAAGAAAAAGATACAAAGCATTGTGCTAATATTTTTCAATTACATATTGTGTCTTTTTCTCGGTGATTGGGTGTTGCATCATTCTTTCACAAGTCGAATCAGGAAGTTCAATCCGGTATTATTAAGATCCTTGATATGGCATTGTTAGGATTGAATTTTTAGATTCATAGTGAGGTTATTCTATTTCCGATAGAATACTAGAAAAAGAATTGTATCAATTATAGTCTGTTATGCTTGGACCAATAGAAGACAAGCAAATTGTATCGGTTGAGCTTGGATCAATAGAAGACAAGCAAATTGTATCAGTTGTGCCCGAACTAATAGAAGACGAGATAAAGTGAAGTGTGGTTGATCCTTAAGCCAATAGAAAAAGAAAACGAAAAGAGGACGTAGGCAAGTTGTCGAACCTCTATATATATCATTGTGTTGTTTACTTTCAGCACATTTTATTATTCTTTCGCGAAAAATTTTATTTATCCACAACACCACTATTCAACCCCCCTTATAGTGGTATTCTTGTCTCTTCAGTTGGTATCGGAGCGGATCACCTCTTATATCGGTTTAACCACCGGAGGAAAGATCCACAAATGACTCTAGTAAGCCAAATCGAAGGAAATGCTCTCAACCATCCTCCTTTCTTTGACGGCTCCAACTTCATGACTTGGAAAAAGAAGATGGCTATATTTGTCCAAGCTTACGACATTGAAATCTAGAAAGTCATCGTCCTTGGTCCAAAATTTTCCAAGAAGGAAGATGGGTCGCTGAAAAAAATTGATGAGTTTAGCGACGAAGACTGAAAAAACACGCATATTGATTCTCGTGCTACTCAACTCTTAAACTGTGCTCCCAATCCCGAAGAACTCAACCAGAAATCTTCTTATGAAAGCGCAAAAGAAATATGGGAAATTCTTGAGGTCACTTATGAAGGAACCACTCAGGTAAAGGAGACCAAAATCAACATGCTGCTTCATGATTATGAACTCTTTTCCATGAAATACGAGGAAACAATCACTAATATGCTGGACCTCTTTTCGGCTATAACAAACGGTCTTGCATCTTTCAGAAGACCTATATCAAGTAGCGACAAGGCTAAAAAAATTCTTCGCTCTTTACCTCGTGCATGGGATGCCACTATTACCACAATCATGGAATCCAAAGATCTCAACAAGCTTGAATTCAGCACCCTCATCGGGTCACTTATCAACTACGAGATCGTTCTTAAATCTAGATGCTCCAAACCAAAGACTCGTGAAAAAGTAGTCGCTTTCAAAGCACATAGCAATACTGAGGAAGAGGTTCCTGAAGATGAAGATGATGAGGAACTTGCTCTATATGCCATGAAATTTAGAGTATATAAAAAATTAATTCAAAAAAGGCGGAGATTCCTTGATCGGGATGGTAACGGAACAAAAGAAAAATATGTATGTTCCTATAAAGAAGTTCGACAATAATTGTCGAAAATGCGGTCAATCCGGACATTATGCCAAATAATGCCGAGGATCTACTTGTAAACCTCAAATCGAAAGATTCAAAAAGAAGTACTTATCGCTTCTTGGAGTGACGATGAGGAAGAAATAGAAAGATACTTAAATGCAAATCTCGCATTTATGGCGCTTGATTCAGAAAATGCTATCGAGGTAAGTTCTAAATCGAACGATGATGTGATTTATTTGATTTTTGCGATTCACAAGAAACACACAATGATTAAGTGCATTTGAATCTTTAAACTTGGAATACGATGAAATGGTTAAACTAAATATGTCATTAAAAAGAAAAATAAAGGTGTTAGAACTCGAAAATTCTAAACTTCAAAATAAAAGCGAAAATGTTGAAATAGACCATACCTCGTACCTTGAGAAAGAAAATATCTTAAAAATTGAGTTATCTAAAACTCAAAAAGAATTGAAATATATAATGAACAAATTTACTCTTGGAAACGAGAAGTTTGAAAAAAATTTATCCATTCAAAAATCTCTGTTGTTAAAACTGTTGGGAGTATGCCCTCGAATGCCACTCAGAGGATGATTGAGTGAGGGCATTGTACTTGTAATTATGTAAATCACTAATATAAGGCAATGAATGTTTCTTTATTTACTGGTAGTTACTGGCATTCCTAACTCGTAAATATATATAGAAACTAGTCCGTGTATTTGAGAGCAAAACGTTCCGCTCCTTATTGGATAAGGGGGTCGGCACTGGAAAGGTTTATAGCTCAAATACTTAATCGTTCGCAAGTCGATGAAACTTGACTGGACGTTAAGTTTATATGAAGACTTGTATGACGTGTTCTTTGACATGGAGAGTGCCTGTCGAACACTAATGGTTAGTGGGAGCACACGTTATAGGTATGCTAATTAGATTAGTATACTCGAACCGACTCACCCTCGATTCGTCACATGGATTTCACTCCGGGACAGTCAATGACGGAATCAAAAGGTTGTGATAGGTATTCATGAACCTTCGACTTGAGGATTTAGCAGGGATGTGCTTGTGACGTCAAGATTTTCATTAGAGTAGTTCGACCCTGTAAACCGGAAGGTGGGGGTCAACCTCAACGTGCATCTTGACGGGCAAGTAGCAGGTTCTACTGACTACCAAGATAGAATTCTTTCTCCCATTAGTGAGCGGGTTATATGTCCTATGCGGTTACTGGCAGATGAGATCATAAGTCTTTGGCCAAAGCATTGGAGCTAGTTGTATTGGATACACGAGAGCTCGATGATCTCGATTTGCATTGACGCATGCATAGCGTCAAGTACAGATAGGGTTTGACTGACCGTGACCCTATAACTTGATCGGGACATTTGAAAGAAGGGTTTATACGTATACTGGTATTCACGACAGAATGGTTCTTGAATGATCCCATCATTCGTTCTCAGTTGGGGTACAGTGTAGGCCGCCAGGCTGGCTAGGTGGTGCTACTACTCTTTGGTTCCTCCCATTGCTGACTGAGACGAACCTACCGAGTCGCGCAATAGGATTGACGACGGAATGAATCGAGCTTATTCTCTCATTATTAATATTAGATATTAGATATCTAATTTATTGGACATTGGATGTCTAATTGATTTTGGGACATTGGATGTCTAAATCGATTTATTGGATAAAATGATTTACGGCCTAATGAATTAGATATATTACTGGATGATTAATTTAATTCATGAATATAATTATTTCTTGGAGAAATTAATTATGTTATTATGTATTTGATATGATTAATTAATTGGAATAATTAATTGATATAAATATATCGGAACGGAATCAGAATTTATCTGTTTGGACTCACGGGAGTCCGAAACGGACCGAACTCGTCCGACACCTTCTAGATGGCCGCCCCAATCACCTACCCCTCAATTGGTCTTGGTCTTCACTTGGTGGGGTTCAAGCCTTGTGACCAATCAAGGGGACAAAATATCACCTTGGGTGATTTTGTCAAAAGGTAGGTGGAATGGAGAGATATGATGAGAATATATGTGAAGACCAAATCTCTTTTGCCTACACTTGATCTCACGTTTTTGATAGAAGAAAGGATAGAGGAAATAGTTTCCAAAAGGCTTCATAATATTCATCATCTTCTTCATCATACATTCATATATTTTCTTGGAGAAAATATTTGTGAGATAGAGAGATAAAGATTAAAAACTCAGAATGTTGTAATCTTGATAAGAAAGCTTCATCACCAAGATCTAGCCGTATCCTTGGAGGATAGCAAGGTGATTGTCGTTCCGTTGGTTTTTTCGGCGCGTGGCAAGTAGAGGCGTTGTGTTTTCGACGTTGGATCATCCAAGGGCTTGGAGCGAATTGGATTCGTAGAGATCAATCTAAAGCTTGGGGAATAGCTCAAGAGAAGGAATTCATTTAATCAACGGACTAAAATGGTGAGTTTCTATATCTCTTGTGTTTTCGTTTAATATTCGTATATACGTAGCTCGATCGATCCTCGTAGGGATTCAGATCGAATTAATTTTCATTTTACCGCTTCCGCTGGGCCTTCATTTAGACACCGAATCCCAACAGTGGTATCAGAGCATAGGTTTTGCGATCGTATATACGATATAGGCGTTTGGAATGCTCGATTAGATGGTGAATGATTTGGAATCATTTTAGTCATAATCGTGGTATATGTTTTTCGTTCATTATAGTTGTATTTTTCGTAAGTTTATGTCTAGATATAAATCTTCATTTTCTAGGAAATATGATTTATATTGAAGATATGAATGTTGGAGAATATAGATATTGGATATCCGGTCGAAAAACTAGCCCCAAAATGCCGTTGGACGGTCCGAGAGGGGTCCAGAAGCAGGGGGCCGCGGCCCAGGGCTCGGGGGACGCGGCCCAGGGCTGTTGCAGCCCGCCTGGGAAGGGACTGGACTGGGGGCCGCGGCCCAGGGCTGCTGGGCAGCCCTGCATGCAGCCTGGTGGCGTTTCAGGCGCGATTCAGCCTATTTCGGACCCGTTTCGGGCTTGTTTGCTTCGTGATTTCCTAAAAATAATTTCCCACATTTTAAATTGGATTTAATATGATTAAAATGATTTATGGTATTTTATTTTATAAGATAAAATTGATTTATTGGAATACTTGTGATCGACCGAATTATTTTGAACGTTTTCATATTATCGATTATGTGAATCGATTGGATCGGTTCGTATTGTTGATTGGATCAATGTATCTCTACGCTTTCCATTTATATAGTATTTATTGGATGAATGCTTTTGAATGGGGATGTGGTTCGTGGACTTAGTTTTGAATCGTTCGTTTTATTCGATTGGGTTGTAAAGGCCGTTTTGAGCTTATTTATTTTACTAGAAATATTTGTATCTAGGATGCAATTTTCAATGTAAAGTTTATATGTAATGACGAAGATCGGAGGAAGATCCGTTTCGAGAAGATGAAGATTCAAGACGAAGACTTGTAATTAGATTACGGAGTTTTTGTTTTCTAGGAACGGTCCATGAACCACATGTTGGTAGCAACTAGGTTGTGAATAGTTGTTTCATATTGTATGAATGCCACAAATGCGCTTAAATGATTAATGTGCAAAGTGTAACATTAATCGCGAAAATTCACCCACAAGAAATTATTAAGTTTATAAGGTTTCAAGGTTTTCCTTCCCTCCATCGAGTTTTCGGGAAATTAAAATCCAAACCGGATGTGCTATGTTTCCGAGTTATCGGAGTAGTCGTTCGGGGAGGACGGATAAATTATCGGGAGCGCATTGGATGCCTTCGGTTGGAGCAAATTTTATCCCTAGAAACCTGATAGGTTGTCGGATAAGATTCAATTGTGAAACTGATTTGCGTCGATGGTATAAACTTAACTTGATCACAAACCATAGAAACCGTATAGGTTGAGGGGAGTGAACAAGGGGAAAAAGAAGATCGAATCATCCATTAGATGGGTTGGTGTTGGACACCACTTTATGAAAACTAATAGACTAGAAACCTGTTCAGTTTCCCTCTATTAAGATTTATAAAGAACTCGATCACCACTATGAAGTAGTGCGATGACACTTCCGGATTTCACATGGGAGTGTGTTGTTCCGATAAAAATAGTGGGAGCTGGGTAACAAGAATAGAAAAGACATTAATTCTATACTCAGAACATAATTGAATGAGTCACTAATTAATCTATCGTACTTAATGCAGACATAACTCTCAATATGACAATGAATCCACTCGCAATTCTACTCGAAAAGAACACCTTTATGGGACCTAACTTTGTGGATTGGCCCCACAATCTGATGATTGTCCTCAATATAGAGGCACTGGGATACGTCTTGGAGACGGACATTCCGGTGTCTCCAATGCGGACAAGAGCCAATCAGGAAGAGATTGAAAACTACGAAAAGTGGGTTAAGGATGACGTGAAAGTCCGTGCTTATATGATGGCTTCCATGTCTAATGAGATTCAGAGAGCTCATGAGAAAATGACTTCTGCTAGGGAGATTCTATCTCACTTAACCGAGCTTTATGGTGAGCACAGCAGAACTGCTAGATATGAGATATCCAAGCAACTGTTCGGTTCAAGGATGAAGGAAGGTGAGAAGGTTGGGGAACACATCCTCAAAATGATATCCATGATCGAGAGATTGGAGGCTCTTGATTTTAAAATGGATACTTCTCTCCAAACCGACCTTATCCTGCAGTCTCTCCCTGATTCCTTCTCACAGTTTGTTGTGAACTTCAACTGCAATGAGATTGCATGTAATTTAGCTAGGCTAATGAACAAACTTGTGACCGCTCAGTCTCAGATGAAGACTCCGCGGATGAAGGAGTCTGCTCTTGTGATTTCTTCTGGACCTCGGAGGTCTAATAACAAGAAGATAAAGATCAAGAAGCAGACTGGACTACATGTCAAGGACTTCAAGGGCAAGGGCAAGGCCCCAACGGTTCCAAAGAGCAAGAAGAAAGACGCTTGTCTCAAGTGCGGTGAGCTGGGCCACTGGGCTATAGAGTGTCCGATTCTTCATGGCACTTCACGTACAGAACTTTTAGTTTTGGAAACAAATTGTTCTCATCGTATTTTCTACTTCTGAATCTTGGATTAAGTGCTAGTTCTCATATTTGTACCGTGAATCAGGATCTGGAACAAAGTAGGAAGCTTGGAGCTGGAGAAGTTATGATCACAGTCGGAAGCGGGCATAGTGTCGAGGCGACCGACATAGGATCACTTCTTTTGGGTTTAGAATCCGGCTTTGTTTTGACTTTAGAAGATGTACTTGTTTTGCCCAAGGGGCACAAAAACATTGTATCCATTCCGCTCATGGACCGAAAAGGCTTTTCATTTTTCATTGTTGATGGTTCCTGCAAAATTTATTTTAGAAATAAACTAGTGCGTACTGCTACATTGTTGAATGTATTGTATCATCTAAATCTCAGCAACAAAGTAGTTGTGAATACTATGACTAGAAAACGTGGTAGGGATGAAACCAATCAAGTTTTGAAATGGCATCTTAGACTTGGTCATGTTGGTGACACGTTCTTAAGTGTAACTATCGCAAGTGCACGATATCGTATCAAGTAGGTAGTGGACTTTTTGAGTCCGGTTTATCGATCCCACGAGGAAGTTTGGTTATAATTTGAATTATACACTATTAGTCTATTTTTATAGATACTAAGATGAGTGAAACACACAATTAAAGAGTTTGGTTTGACGATTGCAAAGAAAGTTGCAATAATAGTTCTAATATTCAAGGAAATGAAAGATTACACTAATAATAGATTGATAAAAGATAAAATGAAATAGTTGGGCTTACAAACTTAGTTCATCATTAGTTATAGAAGATGTATAGGAGATCATAAGATGAATTTACTTATTATGTTGTGTAGATTCGATTTTCCTTAAAAAGACGGTTTCTCTTTCGAACTATAAAACGCCCCTTATATATTGAATCAATCCACTATATTTCTATGTTGATTGGCTTCAATACATAGCATTAGGATTTATGAAAATAACTCAAAGAATCATCTAAGGTCTAGAGGTATATTTCTATCCCCTAGAACAACTTAGAGTGAAGCTCATTTGATCTAATCAAAAATATTTTCTTTCGAAACATATGAAGACCACAAATATCGTCATTTATTGGCCAAATAAATAAAGATTGTTAAAACAATGAAAATCACACACAATAATAAGTAATTCACAATAGATCTTTATACAAACTTAAATAACATGACTAACCTTGTTTATAATCCCAACTAAGGTAACTTAGCCCATGAAGGGTTTAATATACATAATACAAGCTTGAGTGGTCATTATTATTTGAAAAAGAGAAAGAATTGATTCTAACTCCCTTAGTAGATAAAGGAGAAAGAAGCAATAAACTCTCTGAACAACATATGCTATACCACTATTACACAAATCACTCAAGAACACAAGTGTGTTCTTCACACAAAAAGAAAATATTACAAAAAGTGGAAAAATTATAAGATGAATGATGAATGATGATGGATCTAAGGGGTCTATTTATACACCTAAAGTCATCTAATAGCTCCAAAACTCCAGCATTATTACAATAGATCGGATCAATGCCAGCCATCCCCTCAATAATAGACCAAAAGTATAAAAAATTATACAATGATCAAAATCTGCCAAGAGTTACGGCCGTAACATGGATGACTTACGGCCGTAACATGGATGACTTACGGCCGTAATATACATGAGTTACGGCCGTAAGTAGGCTACGACTTTATGTCTTGTGAGTTACGCCCGTATGTTATGATGTTACGCCCGTATGGAGTTTCAGACTTCATTTTCAGCCCAGAAATTTCTTAGACTTTGCGTTTTTGCCTCAAATCTTCTTCGGATGATAACTTTTGATATATAACTCAGATTTTGAATCCGGAAAGACTGCCGAACTCGTCTCGGAAAGCCCTACAACATGAATACATAAAAACTCAACAAAGAGAATATTTTATAAACATGTTATTTCTTGAGTAAATCAGTAATTCAATCCGATTAAGACTAGATTTACATCATCATCCGACAAAAATAAAATTATTAAAAACTAATTAATTAAAAGCAAAAACGAGTAGACTAGCTCAATTATGGGTGAAATTTATCGATACAAACCATGGATATGTGTATAAAACTGACACTTATCACACCCCCAAACTTGAATTCTAGCTAGTCCCGAGCAACACTCTTTATTATTCACGCTCCAAAAATAAAAATAAAAATAAGAAAAAAATAAGAAAAATAATACACACATACCTAAAAAAAATAAAAAGAGAAAAAGAGATCAAAATGCCATTAATACACAACAACCAGCTTTATACAGTCGATAGAAATGAATCAAGATTCAAAATAAATCTACTAATAATTTTGAAGTTAAAACACGGTTTTATTTTGTAATTCCAAATTCAAGGTTTTCCCCCCAAAAGGTTGATTATTTTTTTCTCACTCGTGATACACACGACTCCCTTTAATGGTTGCTCTCGATCACTCGTTTATTTTTCGACTCAGTATGAAGAAGAATTTCATTGGCTTCATCAAATATTGTGATTTTTCACGAAATTGAGTGTATTGAAATTCAGCCGCTAATTAATTCAGATATGCTCATAAACTACATCCCTTAGTGATAGCTTTCACACCGTTATTTGCTAACGTGTAGCTCTTTTCACCAACACAATTTCTATCTTTTTTTTACTGGTAATAGCTTTTACACCGTTATTTGCTAACGTGTAGCTCTTTTCACCAATTTTTTTTGTGAGACGGCAGCTACGCACCAACAATGGTTAGTCCTTTATTTTTCGCAAAATTTTAAGACCCCCAAAATTAGGCAGCTGTTGCTGCTCAACACTTCTCCTTTTTGTCATTTTTTTTAGGTGATAGCTTTCACACCGTTATTTGCTAATGTGTAGCTCTTTTCACCAATGACTCCTTTTTTTAGTTTTGCAGAAAAAATCATTTATTGGAAAATCAATTTCACCCTTATACCCCAACAATTTAGTGGGAGCAAGATCACATTCTTAGTACTATGTGTAGATAACATTCTACTAATAGGAAATGATGTGGGAATGCTCAGTTCTGTGAAAGCTCGGCTTTCGAGTAATTTCTCCATAAAAGACTTGGGAGAAGAAATCTATATTCTTGGGATTCGACTCTACTGGGATAGATCGAAGAGAATGATAAGTTTTTTCCAAGCCCTCTATATAGATTAGATCTTAAAGAGGTTTCCTTCCGATGCGACATGGAACAATGAAAGGAAATGAGTAATATGCCATATGCTTCGAAAGAATGTTCTACAGTACTTTAGAAGTACTAAGAGATCTAGTTCTTATATATGGTGGTGGAGAACAGAATGTGGTGGGATTCACTGTATTGGACTTCCAAGGACAGAAAGACGATTATATATCTACTTCTGGCTACATTTACTCTTAATGGAGGTGTAGTTTCTTGTCATAGTGCCAAGTATAGCGCGACTGCTGGTTCCACCTGTTAGGAAAGCGGCCTCGGAGGCCTCCAAAGGAAGGATTTATAAGTTACTGGGTAAACTTCACGTGACACCTTGTGCTGCACCGACAGAGCGGTAGCACAGGCCTAGGGGCCGAGGTTTCACAACAGTACCAAACATATTGAGAGAGTATCATCTCGTAAGAGAATTTATTCGCAAAGAGATACATTGTGCTACATAGCGTAGAGTCAGCCGACTACGTCGCTGATCCACTGACCAAGCCACTTTCTCAGATTAGCTTAGAGCGTCATCTGGAGAACATAGGTATTAGATACTATAGTGTGTAGCATTGAGTGCAAGTGGGAGATTGTTGGGAGTATGCCCTCGAATGCCACTCAGAGGATGATTGAGTGAGGGCATTGTACTTGTAATTATATAAATCACTAATATAAGGCAATGGATGTTTCTTTATTTACTGGTAGTTACTGGCATTTCTAACTCGTAAATATATATAGAAACTAGTCCTTGTATTTGAGAGCAAAACGTTCCACTCCTTATTGGATAAGGGGGTCAGCAGTGGAAAGGTTTATAGCTCAAATACTTAATCGTTCGCAAGTCGATGAAACTTGACTGGACGTTAAGTTTATGTGAAGACTTGTATGACGTGTTCTTTGACATGGAGAGTGCCTGTCGAACACTAATGGTTAGTGGGAGCACACGTTATAGGTATGCTAATTGGATTAGTATACTCGAACCGACTCACCCTCGATTCGTCACATGGATTTCACTCCGGGACAGTCAATGACGGAATCGAAAGGTTGTGATAGGTATTCATGAACCTTCGACTTGAGGATTTAGCAGGGATGTGCTTGTGACGTCAAGATTTTCATTAGAGTAGTTCGACCCTGTAAACCGGAAGGTGGGGGTCAACCTCAACGTGCATCTTGACGGGCAAGTAGCAGGTTCTACTGACTACCAAGATAGAATTCTTTCTCCCATTAGTGAGCGAGTTATATGTCCTATGCGGTTACTGGCAGATGAGATCATAAGTCTTTGGCCAAAGCAATAGAGCTAGTTGTATTGGATACACGAGAGCTCGATGATCTCGATTTGCATTAATGCATGCATATCGTCAAGTACAGATAGGTTTTGACTGACCGTGACCCTATAACTTGATCGAGACATTTGAAAGAAGGGTTTATACATATACTGGTATTCATGACAAAATGGTTCTTGAATGATCCCATCATTCGTTCTCAGTTGGGGTACAGTGTAGGCCGCCAGGCTGGCTAGGTGGTGCTACTACTCTTTGGTTCCTCCCATTGCTGACTGAGACGAACCTACCGAGTCGCGCAATACGATTGACGACGGAATGAATCGAGCTTATTCTCTCATTATTAATATTAGATATTAGATATCTAATTTATTGGACATTAGATGTCTAATTGATTTTGGGACATTGGATGTCTAAATCGATTTATTGGATAAATTGATTTACGGCCTAATGAATTAAATATATTACTGGATGATTAATTTAATTCCCGAATATAATTATTTCTTGGAGAAATTAATTATGTTATTATGTATTTGATATGATTAATTAATTGGATTAATTAATTGATATAAATATATCAGAATGGAATTGGAATTTATCTGTTTGGACTCACGGGAGTCCGAAACAGACCGAACTCGTCCGACACCTTCTAGATGGCCGCCCCAATCACCTACCCCTCAATTGGTCTTGGTATTCACTTGGTGGGTTCAAGCCTTGTGACCAATCAAGGGGACAAAATATCACCTTGGGTGATTTTGTCAAAAGGTAGGTGGAATGGAGAGATATGATGAGAATATATGTGAAGACCAAATCTCTTTTGCCTACACTTGATCTCACGTTTTTGAGAGAATAAATGAGAGAGGAAATAGTTTCCAAAAGGCTTCATAATATTCATCATCTTCTTCATCATACATTCATATATTTTCTTGGAGAAAATATTTGTGAGATAGAGAGATAAAGATTAAACACTTAGAGTGTTGTAATCTTGATAAGAAAGCTTCATCACCTAGCTCTAGCCGTATCCTTGGAGGATAGCAAAGTGATTGTTGTTCCGTTCGTTTCTCCGGCGCGTGGCAGTAGAGGCGTTGTGTTTTCGACGTTGGATCATCCAAGTGCTTGGAGCGGATTGGATTCGTAGAGATCAATCTAAAGCTTGGGGAATAGCTCAAGAGAAGGAATACATTTAATCAACGGACTACAAGGGTGAGTTTCTATATCTCTTGTTTTTTCGTTTAATATTCGTATATACGTAGCTCGATCGATCCTCGTAGGTATTCAGATCGAATTAATTTTCGTTTTACCGCTTCCGCTGGGCCTTCGTTTTAGGCACCGAATCCCAACAAAAACATGGTCTTGGCTTTGATCCGTTTAAGAGAGAACAATCTCTTATAAATCCTAACAAGATAAAAAAATATAGAAATCGAGGACTCAAAAACTTCTCCTAAATAACATGATCATAATGACAAAGTTCATTCAAAATTGAGAAATATCAAAGTTAAACAATTTGGGTTCCTAAAGGGACAATAGTTCCAAATGCCATTAGTATAATTAACTTCGGAGGACCCAAAAGGGCTTGGGTACCAAAACAACCCAAACACAATATTGTTGCATGTACCAATGTCAAAGAAAACAAGTGCTACATAGATAGCAGTTGTTCGAGGCACATGTGTGGCGCCAAAGAGTTATTCGAAGAACTTGAATATCAAGAACAGGGACAAAGTAACCTTTGGTGATAACAAAAAAGGGGGAGATCATGGGCACCGGTAAGGTTGGTAAGGAACCTTCTCTGTCTATCAATAAAGTTTTATTCTTTGAATGTTTACATCATAACTTACTTAGTGTTTCTCAATCGTGTGATGAACGTTTTAAAATCCTTTTTGAAGAAACTCATTGCACTGTAACACCCCAAACTAGGCGGATATTACAGTGCCGTGAATCCCCGACTGGGACCCACCAGGCAATGAAAATGATGAATTAAATAATAAAATTGTAGTACCGAACCACATTATATTACCAAGTACTCCGATGAGGAGTTTAATACAACACACCAGGACAATAGCGAATACTAGTATATTTTATATGAAGATAAAATACACCACCCTGAATAAATAAAATATCTCAAACGGAATTTGCAGCGGAAAATACAAATGACAGAATAACTGAAATGACTGAAATGACTGAAGCAAACGGGATGACTGGGGCCCCCTACTAGTATCACTGGGACTCGTCGCCGTCAACATGCTCTTCCCGTGCCTTTGCCTTGCCGTGACCTGAAAACAAAATCCCCCAACGTCGGGCCATACGTAACAACAATCCTCAAGAGTTGAAATTACACAATCATGAATTAACTGAAGTGATGAAGTATTCTTAATTATGAATTACGCTGAAGAGGAGTACCATAGTACGCCCGTAATGTTCTGTGCAAGTGTACAAGACGAATGTCCGGACACATCCGTCCTTGTACCTAATTAGTCTCACGGAGGTAAGCGTTACCGTGTGCACGGTCCAATGTATCGGTGAACCCAATACATGACCATCGTGTGCCCGACTAAAAATTCCACACAGCCACACCCGGCCACGCAATATGAACCCGGAAGGTCACATGAACGAGAATGACCATGATGAATACCAATGAATAATAATTAGACAAGGCCAAGATGACTCACCGATATGAAAGTAATAGTGACGTGATTGATAAACCAATGAAATGATTTGGAACCGTCGTTCCTCGTGAATGAAATGATTATTCGACAATTACAAGTCTCAAAATGATTAATATTATGATGAATGAATTATGATTATGAGCAATCAACAACAAAAGGAATGAGTATCCTTTTAACCGAGTAAGATTTAACTTACTCAATACCGATGAAGAATGTCCGTCCACGAACAACGTCTAACCAAGATACCGATCGCTCGAACAACCTTGAATAGCAATAATTACCAACAATCGTTCAATACACGTATCAAACAACAAAAACACGACTAACCCAAGGGTCGAAACAACGATAATCAAACTCATAGGCATTCCAACGAATACATAACCGACCACACAACCGGAAATATCCAATCGAATATGTCGAAACCCACACCAAAATGAGTATTTCGAACTAACAAAACACGTCAATGATATCAATAATCCATTAGGAATCCATAATTCATGATTACGACAACATCAATCGGAAAATCCCCAATTAACCGAAGTCAACCCCAAGGGTTCTTGAAAACAATTCCGAAAATAACCATTAAATCCGTAGGAATATATTTATCCAAGTAGATAATCCATAACTTAACATATCCCAATGATAATCCAAGCTTACACGAAGAAATCGGAAGGAAAAACCCAAAAATCCGAAATTCTAGATCCAAGAGATTAATACCTTTGATTCGATGGATGAAGATGATGAAATGATGATCAATCCGAAAGATGAGCTTGAAGATGATGGTTGATGATTACACCTCGAAGAACCCTCTCTGAATCGCTCGAAATCGCCCAAAAATACCGAAGGAGTGAAATGAGATGAACAAATGAAGAAGTCTGACTAACTGTCCTATTTATACTCAGTCCAGGTTAGCGTGCGCTAGCCCTTGTGCATAGCGTGTGCTAACGAATAATTTGGGTAGTCCAGTACCCACTGTCCGAACACGGTAGCGCGCGCTACGTACCTATTTGTAGCGTGCGCTACGGCCATACTACTAGCGTGCGCTAATATCCATTGTTAGCGTGCGCTAGCGAAATGTTTGTCGCCCAGTACTGGAGTCCAGAAAACCATCTGCCTTCTGATCTAACCTCGATAGCGTGCGCTACAACCATTAATTAGCGTGCGCTAATATATCAGTTGCGTACGCTAACAACAATGCATAACGTGCGCTATGAATAAACCCGGCAAGAGCCACCGGACTCAACTCGATCCGCCTAGCGCGCTACTCCACATATAGCGTGCGCTACTACACCGCTAGCGCGCTACTTACCAATCGTAGCGTGCGCTGCTTATAACTCACTGCACCCGGTACCTTCCGGATCGCAGCCAAGGTAACCTTAGCGTGCGCTAAGGCTGAGTAGTAGCGTGCGCTACCTATACTCAATTAGCGTACGCTAAAATGAGTACGTAGCGTGCGCTACTCCTCACGCACAGTTCGCAACGAAAATGACAATGATGATAAACACGGCACGAAACTCCAATCAGATTAATGATGAATGACGATTGATACACGATACAATTACTCTGAATGATAAATACCATGACTGAATCTGAGTGACAAATGATCAATAATGAATGAAATTACTGAGTATCAATTACTGAATGATAAATACTGAATGATAATTACTAAGTGATAATTACTGAATGATAATTACTGAATGATAATTACTGAATTACAACTGGGTATTACATACACCCACCCTTAAAAGAGTTTCGTCCCCGAAACTAAGGGTCAAACAACTCGGGGTAACTCTCCCGCATACTATCCTCGGTTTCCCAAGTAGCCTCTTCGACTCCGTGTCTAGACCACTGAATTTTAACCAAAGGAATCGTCTTATTCCTCAACTGCTTGATTCGCCGCTCTAAAACTCGTATAGGACGTTCCTCATATGAATGATCATCGGCAATCTCGATTTGGTCGAACTGAAGTATGTGACTCGGGTCGGCAACATACTTCCGCAACTGAGAGACATGAAACACATTATGAATTCGGCTCAACGCCGGAGGTAAAGCCAATCGATAAGCTAACTCGCCTACCCGATCCAAAATCTCAAACGGTCCAATGAATCTCGGACTCAACTTTCCCCTCTTCCCAAAACGGAAGATACCACGACTTGGGGATACCTTGACCAACACATGGTCACCAGCCTCGAACTCTAATGGTCGACGACGGTTATCTGCATATGATTTCTGTCGACTCTGAGCGGTCAACAAACGACTCCTGATCAAAGCTACCTTCTCACGGGCGGCTATAAGCATATCGGGCTCGGTGCCGATTGATTCTGATAAGTCGTCCCAACACAACGGAGATCGACAACGACGACCATACAAGGCCTCGTAAGGTGCCATCTTGATCGAAGCATGCCAACTATTATTATACGTGAACTCGATCAATGGTAGTTGGGCTTCCCAATCGTCTTTCCAATCGAGGACGCATGCCCTCAACATGTCCTCTAATGTCTGAATGGTCCTCTCTGATTGTCCGTCGGACTGAGGATGAAAAGCGATCGAGATTAAGCCGAGTTCCCATAGCACGATGAACCGATTTCCAAAATGCGACACAAACCGTCCATCACGATCGGAAATGATACTTTTAGGAGTACTGCGATCGACTATCTCTTTGATGAACAGTTGAGCAAGTCTCTCGGACCCCACGTTTCCTTGATTTCAAGGAAATGAGCTGATTTGGTTAAGCGGTCCACGATCACCAGATCGTGTTCATGCCACGACGACTGTCGGCAAACTCGTGATGAAATCCATAGAAATGTCTTCCCACTTCCACTCGGGAATAGGAAGGGGTTTCAAAGATACCCACTGGCCGATGTTCAATCTTAACTTGTTGACAGTTAAGCATCTCGAAACAAATTCTGCGACTTCTCGCTTCATATTACTCCACCAAGAATTTTGTTTCAAGTCCTTGTACATCTTGCTAGACCCGGATGAACGGAATAAGGGGTAGCATGAGCTTCACAAAATCGAGTTTTTCAACTCGTCATTCACGGCAGACGCACAACCGATTCCTAAACCTCAAAAGTCCATCCTCGTGGACCACAAATCCGAGGCTTTCCCGAGCCACATCCTCTCGGATGCGCAACAATGATGGGTCCGAACCCCGATTCTCTCGGATTTCCTCCTCGAGAGACGATGAAATCTCTAACATACAAAGCCGCCCGAACTCGAAGCTGCACCTCGATCTCGGGTCTAAGGAATTCCTGCTGAAGCTCCTTCTGAACTGTTAAACGGGAAAGCATCTGCTCCTGAACGGACTTACGACTCAAGGCGTCGGCGACAACATTCGCCTTGCCCGGGTGGTAAAGGATCTCGATATCATAATCTTTGATTAATTCCAACCACCGTCTCTGGCGCATATTTAACTCCTTCTGAGTAAATATATACTTTAAGCTCTTATGATCGGTGAATATCTGACAGGTGACGCCATAGAGGTAATGACGCCAAATTTTCAAAGCGAACACCACGGCTGCTAGCTCCAGGTCGTGGGTCGGATAATTAACCTCGTAAGGCCTCAATTGCCGTGAAGCATAGGCAATAACCTTCTCGTTCTGCATGAGTACACATCCGAGACCCTGTCCGGACGCATCACTATAGACCACAAATCCTTCCGTCCCCTGCGGCAAGGAAAGTACAGGTGCTGACATTAACCGACTCTTGAGTTCCTCAAAACTCCGTTGACACGCGTCGGACCACGTGTATTTCTTATCCTTTCGCAAAAGGTTCGTTAAGGGTTGAGCGATTCGAGAAAATCCCTCTACAAATCGCCGATAATAACCCGCTAATCCGAGGAAACTTCGGATTTCCTTAACGTTCTTCGGAGGTAGCCAATCTCGAATAGCCTCCGTCTTCTGAGGATCGACACGAACTCCGTCTGATGAAATTACATGTCCGAGAAAAGTCACTTCGGACATCCAGAACTCACATTTAGAAAATTTCCCATAAAGTTGTTCTCGTCTCAACACGTCTAGCACTTGATGAAGGTGAAACTCGTGTTCCTCCCGGTCACGAGAATAAATCAAAATGTCGTCGATGAAGACAACAACAAACTGATCCAAAAAGTCGATGAACACCCGATTCATTAACTCCATGAATACCGCAGGTGCATTAGTCAATCCAAACGGCATAACCACAAACTCATAGTGACCATAGCGTGTTCGAAACGCCGTCCTCGCGATGTCCGACTCTCGGATCCGCAACTGATGATATCCAGACCTTAAGTCGATCTTTGAAAACACTGAAGCTCCCTGAAGTTGATCTAAGAGATCATCAATACGGGGTAAGGGATACTTATTCTTGATTGTCACCCTGTTCAACTCCCGATAATCAATACATAAGCGGAATGAACCATCCTTCTTCTTGACAAACAACACTGGTGCTCCCCACGGGGACGCACTCGGTCGGATATAACCTTTCTCGAACAACTCCTCGAGTTGGTTCTTTAATTCCTGCATTTCGGTCGGGGCCATCCGGTACGGCGCCTTCGATATCGGGGACGTACCAGGCTCCAACTCAATCGTGAATTCCACATCCCTCTATGGAGGCAAACCAGGTAGCTCGTCTGGAAAAACATCGGCATATTCCCTCACCACCGGAATATCCGTTAACATTACTGATGACTTCTCGGTGTTGGCCATATAGCACCAATAACCGACACATCCCTGATTGAGTAACCTTCCTGCTTTCATCAAATTAATGACCTTGCGAGCAGTAGGGATTACCTCCCTGAAACACACATTCAACTCCATCGTCTGAAATGATAGTGACCATACGCTTACGGACATTAATGATGGCATCATGACGATCCATCCAATCAATACCCAAGATGACGTCGTCCCTCGGCAAATCTACCACGATTAGGTCCGCTGGCCATACACGACCATGAAACTGAATCGGACAATTCTGAATCTCCCGATTACCGATAATTCGTCTACCATCAGGTAGGCCAATGACATAAGGCTCACAACTAGTAGCACTACCCAGACGTAGTCTACTCAAACATGACTCGGAAATGAATGAATGCGATGCACCAGTATCGAAAAGAGTACACACAGGTTGAGATAGAATATCGAGTGTACCTGAGATCATTCGGGCCTCTGGATCATCGCTCTTCTTCATCTCATAAATCCGGGGCTTGCTAGTCCCGGCACCGGACGCTCCCGTCGGCTGGTTAAAAGTTCCACCTTTAGTCGCTCCTGTCGTTTTAAACGACGCTGATTGAGTGGCCTGATTCTGAACGGCTGACTGCCTGACGTCTGAGTAGGTTTGGAGTCCCTACGGCAAAAACGGGCCTTATGCCCAGCAATTCCACAATTATGACATGTGATAGTCTGCTTCGGACACTTGGTACTGAGGTGACCAAGTTCCCCGCAGTTATAACAGGTGATGGCCGAACTGGCCGCTCGAGACTGAGATTCCGCGGGTTTAGACGACACAGGAGGTCGCTCAGAAAAAGCGGAGCCCGCACGCGGTTTCTTGAAAGTGGCCTGACTCCCATCAGACTGATTACGGTTCTTGGACTTCCTGCTAGCAGACGAAGGTTGCTGCTTAGCAATTTCCTTAGCCGTAAGCTCGTAGGTGAGAGCTTTCTCAATGAACTCAGCCAACGTGGTGCAATTATGATTAAGTAACTGAAGTCTCATACGGGGTTTCAGCCTCTTGCTGAAATACTTGATTTTATCCGCCTCTGAATGAATGATGGACGAGGCGAAAGGAAGAAGTTCCTGAAATTTCTCGGCAATGGCGAGAACATCCTCGTCTGTAGAGGGGTCGGGGGTGAGCAATTCTGATAGCTTGGCCTCTCTGAGTGGGGCCGGATAATACCTCTCCATCATGAGAGTCTTGAACTGATCCCAAGTGCAAGATCCTTCGGTGGGCTTCAACGACAACCACCAAGAATGTGCGCTCTTACCAAGGTAGTAAGCCGCAACAGAAACTTTGTGTCCCTCGGGACACTCTACCATAGCAAACAGCTTCTCGAAATGCTCGAGCCAATGAATGATATCTGCCGGCCTGCACGAGCCCTCAAAAGTAGGTGGCCTCTGGCGAGAGATATCGCCAATGATGTTACTCACATTCCTCTCTTGCCTCTGAGGTGGCGGCGGAGGAGCCTGCTGATTCTGATTGACAGAGTTATGCATCGTCTCCATCAACTGAGCCATCTGAGTCATTTGGGCCATCATGCCCTGCATAAATGCGAGTGGATCAACCCGGACACCCTCTGACTGAGCCGTGCCCCGGGTACGACTCCCCGATAATGAATGATCGCGTCCAGGTGAATGAGTGGCAGCGTCGCTGCTCGATGAATTAGCATTATTCCTCGCGTTTGCACGTGTATTCACACGAGCTCTCGGGATTCGGCCCGCTCCACAGCCTCGTCCTCCACGTCCTCTGCCACCCTTTCCATATCAAGTGGAAAGTCATATGATGATTATATGTCTCGCATGAGTATCACATTATGATTATATTATGAAATGATGAAAATGAGCATACGCGCTCAAATACAGCGATTACATGAATGATTAATTGACGTGACATGATTATCTGATGAAGTTACTGAAATGATTATCTTGAATGAGTTAACAAGATTAATGATTTGATCTTCGTGATCAACAACTGAATAATGAAATGAATTGAGTGATTAATGAGTTAACCTGACCGCCCCGTCAAAGTGACAATGATGATTGAGGATTGTTAACTGATGAATTATGAATGAATGATTATTGCCAGAAATTATACCATGGCATTAGAAATCTTACAGTTCTTGGTCTGATTGGCTCGGCATTTGCACAGGTCACACGTGACGCGAAAGTCCAATGATACTAGTCCGATGACGATGATTTCAAATGAGACATGACTTGGAGGGTACTATTCAAAACCACGCTCCGATACCAACTCTGTAACACCCCAAACTAGGCGGATATTACGGTCTTGTGAATCCCCGATCAGGACCCACCGTGCAATGAAAATGATGAATTAAATAATAAAATTGTAGTACCGAACCACATTATATTACCAAGTACTCCGGAGGAGTTTAATACAACACACCAGACAATAGCGAATACTAGTATATTTTATATGAAGATAAAATACACCACCGAATAAATAAAATATCTCAAACGGAATTTGCAAATGAAAATACAAATGACGTAATAATCAAATGATGAAATGATCAAGCAAACGGGATGACTGGGCCCCTACTAGTATCACTGACTCGCCGCCAACATGCTCTTCCCGTGCCTTTGCCTTGCCGTGACTGAAAACAAAATCCCCCAACGGTCGGGCCATACGTAACAACAATCCTCAAGAGTTGAAATTACACAATCATGAATTAACTGAAGTGATGAAGTATTCTTAATTATGAATTACGCTGAAGAGGAGTACCATAGTACGCCCGTAATGTTCTGTGCAAGTGTACAAGACGAATGTCCGGACACATCCGTCCTTGTACCTAATTAGTCTCACGGAGGTAAGCGTTACCGTGTGCACGGTCCAATGTATCGGTGAACCCAATACATGACCATCGTGTGCCCGACTAAAAATTCCACACAGCCACACCCGGCCACGCAATATGAACCCGGAAGGTCACATGAACGAGAATGACCATGATGAATACCAATGAATAATAATTAGACAAGGCCAAGATGACTCACCGATATGAAAGTAATAGTGACGTGATTGATAAACCAATGAAATGATTTGGAACCGTCGTTCCTCGTGAATGAAATGATTATTCGACAATTACAAGTCTCAAAATGATTAATATTATGATGAATGAATTATGATTATGAGCAATCAACAACAAAAGGAATGAGTATCCTTTTAACCGAGTAAGATTTAACTTACTCAATACCGATGAAGAATGTCCGTCCACGAACAACGTCCTAACCAAGATACCGATCGCTCGAACAACCTTGAATAGCAATAATTACCAACAATCGTTCAATACACGTATCAAACAACAAAAACACGACTAACCCAAGGGTCGAAACAACGATAATCAAACTCATAGGCATTCCAACGAATACATAACCGACCACACAACTTCGGAAATATCCAATCCCGAATATGTCGAAACCCACACCAAAATGAGTATTTCGAACTAACAAAACACGTCAATGATATCAATAATCCATTAGGAATCCATAATTCATGATTACGACAACATCAATCGGAAAATCCCCAATTAACCGAAGTCAACCCCAAGGGTTCTTGAAAACAATTCCGAAAATAACCATTAAATCCGTAGGAATATATTTATCCAAGTAGATAATCCATAACTTAACATATCCCAATGATAATCCAAGCTTACACGAAGAAATCGGAAGGAAAAACCCAAAAATCCGAAATTCTAGATCCAAGAGATTAATACCTTTGATTCGATGGATGAAGATGATGAAATGATGATCAATCCGAAAGATGAGCTTGAAGATGATGGTTGATGATTACACCTCGAAGAACCCTCTCTGAATCGCTCGAAATCGCCCAAAAATACCGAAGGAGTGAAATGAGATGAACAAATGAAGAAGTCTGACTAACTGTCCTATTTATACTCAGTCCAGGTTAGCGTGCGCTAGCCCTTGTGCATAGCGTGCGCTAACGAATAATTTGGGTAGTCCAGTACCCACTGTCCGAATACGGTAGCGCGCGCTACGTACCTATTTGTAGCATGCGCTACGGCCATACTACTAGCGTGCGCTAATATCCATTGTTAGCGTGCGCTAGCGAAATGTTTGTCGCCCAGTACTGGAGTCCAGAAAACCATCTGCCTTCTGATCTAACCTCGATAGCGTGCGCTACAACCATTAATTAGCGTGCGCTAATATATCAGTTGCGTACGCTAACAACAATGCATAACGTGCGCTATGAATAAACACCCAAAGAGCCACCGGACTCAACCTCGATCCGCCCTAGCGCGCTACTCCACACATATAGCGTGCGCTACTACAATCGCTAGCGCTACTTACCAATCGTGGCGTGCGCTACTTATAACTCACTGCACCAAGACTTCTCGGATCGCAGCCTAAGGTAACCTTAGCGTGCGCTAAGGCTGAGTAGTAGCGTGCGCTACCTATACTCAATTAGCGTACGCTAAAATGAGTACGTAGCGTGCGCTACTCCTCACGCACAGTTCGCAACGAAAATGACAATGATGATAAACACGGCACGAAACTCCAATCAGATTAATGATGAATGACGATTGATACACGATACAATTACTCTGAATGATAAATACCATGACTGAATCTGAGTGACAAATGATCAATAATGAATGAAATTACTGAGTATCAATTACTGAATGATAAATACTGAATGATAATTACTAAGTGATAATTACTGAATGATAATTACTGAATGATAATTACTGAATTACAACTGGGTATTACATGCACGGCTTTTAAAAATAACAAAATTGCTTTTATCGGTTTGAGATATGGTAATATTTATATTGTTGATCTTAATGACAAAAATTCATTCAATGAAAAATGCCTTATTATTTTAGATGAAAATGCATTTTTATGGCATAGAAAATTGGGGCATACATCTCTACCGATCATTTCAAAACTCTTGAGATATGATTTAGTTCGTGGTTTACCCAAACTTAAATTTGATCGAAAACATATGTGTGAATCTTGCATAAAAGGGAAACATACTCGAGAATCTTTCAAACCAAAATTCGAGATTTCCACCAGTCGCATTCTTGAACTCCTGTATATGGATTTAATTGGACCATCTAGATATGTTAGTCTAAATGGCAAACTTTACACTTTGGTGATTGTTGATGATTTTTCTCGATTTACATGGGTTAGATTCCTTTCTCATAAAGATGATATGTTTTCCGAGTTTTCTAAATGGTGCCGTTTGGTAAAAAATGAAAAAAATCTTTCCATAATTTCTATTCGTACCGATCACGGAGGTGAATTTGATTGCACTCCGTTTGAACTTTTTTGTGATAAGTATGGAATTAATCACGATTTTCGGCTCCTAGAACTCCTCAATAAAATGGGGTCGTTGAAAAAAAAAATCAGTCATTGGAAGAAATGTCGAGGACAATGTTAAATGAATATTCTCTTCCGAAATATTTTTGGGCCGAAGCTATTTTTACGGCATGCTATACTATCAATCGGGTTATCTTCGTAGAGCTCAACTTAAAACCCCTATGAGATTTGGAAAGGCAAAAAGCCGAATATATCATATTGTCATCCATTCGGTTGCAGTGTTTTTATTTTAAATAATGAAAAAGAAAATTTGGGCAAATTTGATGCAAAATTCGATTCCGGTATATTTCTCGGATATTCTACAAATAGCAAAGCTTTTCGTGTTTATAACATCAGAACTATTAAAGTTGAAGAATCTATTCTTTTTAAATTCAATGATATGATCTCACCCCGAGAAAGGTAGAATGCTTTGATGATGCAGGTATTCTTTCGGATTTTTATCCCTCAAATAAAATGGAAAAGAATTCAGTTTCAAAAGAGTATAATATATGAATTGCCTAAAGATTGGAAGCACAACAAAGATCATCCAAGAGACCTTGTTATTGGGAATATCGAAGTTGGTGTTCAAACATGTAGAAAACTACCGAATATATTGCTCATTTTGCCTTCATATCAGAAATTGAACCCAAGAATGTATCTGAAGCTCTTGATGATGAAAGCTGGGTGATGGCAATGCAAGAAGAGCTTGCTCAATTTGAGCAAAATAATGTATGGAGTTTAGTTCCATCTCCTAAAAGTAAAAATATTATCGGAACTAAATGGGTGCATAAAATCAAGTGTGACGAAGACGGATATCCAGTGAGAAATAAGTCTCGTTTAGTTGCACAAGGTTATAATCAAGAAGAGAGTCTCGACTATGAGGAAAGTTTCGCACCCCTGGATCGTCTCGAAGCCATTCGTTTATATGTGCTTTTGCCGCTAACAAGAAAATCAAGCTATATCAAATGAATGTAAAAAGTGCATTTCTCAATGGCTTTATTCAAGAAGATGTCTATGTGAAGCAACCTCCAGGTTTCGAGGACTATGAATTTCTGGACCACGTCTACAAACTCAACAAAGCCTTATATGGTTTGAAGCAAGCACGGGTTATTATACAAACATGTCACTAAAGTTTACCAAAAAATGCAATTTTGTTACTAAAGTTTTTTTTGTTACAACCAGGTTACTAAAGTAAACGTGTTTGTCATCTGGGTAACTATAGTATTAAAATATTACAGAAATGTTATCGCGAGAGTGGGCTACCGGCTAATAGCCGATTTCATTATCCACGTCAGATTTATGACCGTTGCTTGTTTTTTTTTGGATCATTTATATGCAAAACGGGTTTATCCCGTTTCTTTCTTCTTCCCCAAACCCACCCAAATCCAATTCTTCAAAATCCACCCTGGTAGAAGGTTTCTTGGCTGTGGTGAAATAGCAAGGTGTCGATTCTTCAAAATCCAAACACAATGTCGATTCTTTGTGGCTGTGGTGAAATAGCAAGGTGTCGTACATCTTGGACACAAAACAACCCTGGTAGAAGGTTTCTTGGCTGTCCTAACTTCATGGATCCAACAAGAAATTGCAACTACTTTAGGTGGGTTGATGTCCCCTTACCAAATCGTTGGTATCAAGCTACTATGTTTCAGCAACATGTTAATTTGGTCAATGCCCAAGCTCAAATTGCTCAAAGCTCTCGAACTGCATTCTACAACAGGATTTTGATTGTTGTCATGGTTGTGATGTTCATTGTTAGGTTTATTTAGGTGATGTAGTGTTAGATTGTTGGGTTGTAATGATTGTTGTCATTGTTGTGATGTTCATTGTTAGGTTTATTTAGGTGATGATGTAGTGTTAGATTGTTGGGTTGTAATGATTGTTGTCATGGTTGTGATGTTCATTGTTAGGTTTATTTAGTTGATGATGTAGTGTTAGATTGTTGGGTTGTAATCTTTGTTGTCATGGTTTCTTTTGTATCCAATGAAATGGATAGATTGTAAGTGTTTTAACTATGTAATGAAATGAATTAGTTTACATATGATTTACAATATTGGAGTACATGAGGTAGTATGGATTCTGCAAATACATAAGTTGCATTAAAATGTGGTAGTTTACAAGGCAAAATTGGACCAAATGAAACTAATATGCATACTGCATATACGAACATTAAAAGTTGAACAAAGTGTTTACATATGGCAAATTTACAAAACAGCCTCACTAGTGGCTTGCCATACAAACTTAGTTGCAGTTATACTGCATATTATCTGGAGTTAACCCTGGAACTTAAGCTGCTTGATCCTCTCAGATTCCCTCCTTATGAACACTGGTGGTGCAGACCCTTTCTTCTTTGCACTTGTTGATTGTGCAGACCCTTTCTTCTTTGCACTTGTTGATTCTTCAGAGCCTTTTTGGGGACACTTTCTTTGATTATGACCAGCTTCTTTACAGATTGTACATTGGTTTTTTGAAGGTCCTTCTTTTCCATTTGTGGGACAGCTTCTTTGATTATGCCCAGTTTCTTTACAAATCTTACAATGATTTGGCTGCCCTTTTCTACTAATCCTGGACCTATTTCCACCATCTCCCTTCTCAAATGCATCCCTCTTTCTCTTATATCCTGGTCTTCCAGGCATCCTTCTTTTTATTGGTGGTAATGGCTTCTGATACTCCGTTGAAGGCCATTGATCCATTCCATTCATACTTTCAATGAACTTACTATAAGCAGCCACATACTTATCCTTACTATACCAATCAGATACATAATCTTCTGGATCTTTGTGAAGAAAATATATTGCTGCAAAACCATGTTCACATGGATACCCATTCAGTTGCCAACCCCTACAACTACAAGTCCTCAACCTTTCATCCACTTTAAAACCTTCATAACCACTCCTAACCTCAAACCTACTCTTACCACTTGCAACTACTTTCCAATTCCTACAATTAAATACCAAACATTTCAGGCATTTGATATATTAAAATTATAAGGAATAAATGAAATTAGAAATATGTTATGAGAGATACCTGTGTTTATCCTTTAGAAGTTCAAACTTTTTCCTAATGTTAGGACAGATAGTATCAGACCACTTGGTATGTTTTTCCCTCATCTTTTGCAGTCTTTCCATCATACCCACTCTGATGTCCTCCAACATATTGATGATAGGCTTTCTTCTAGCCTCAACAATCATTGAATTGAAGCACTCACTTATCCCATTTTCAACTGCATCACAACACCTATCTGTCTTAAAAAAGGCTCTGCTCCAGCTTTCAGGGTTCCTGTCCATTAGATGTTTGTGTGCTTCTTTGCTGTTCTGTTTGATACATGTCATAACTTGTTGAAACTTAGCAGGATATGATGCCTTGGCTGCTTTCCAGAACAGGTTCCTAAATAGCACACCTGTGAACTTCTTCCTGAAGTTAGCATATATGTGCCTTGCACATTGCCTATGCTCTGCCAAAGGCATCACATCATTTGCAGCTTCTATAATTCCCTGAAAAAAACAATATAAAAGCAATATTTCAATAGACAAAACATTAAATGATAAAATTAAAATGAGGATGAGAATACCTTATGTTGATCTGATATGATTGTCAAACCTTCACCAGCTTCCATTCCTAAATCCTCAATAAGACATTGCATAAACCAACTCCAATTCTCCTTGTTTTCTATACTCACCACAGCCCAGGCAATTGGAAATATCTGATTATTTCCATCTCTACCAACTGCTGATAACAACTCTCCTTTGCATATTGTTTTTAGAAAACAGCCATCAAGACCAATTATTCTCCTACACCCTGCTAACCATCCTTCTTTCAGACCTTTAAAGCATACATAGAAGCAATTAAAATAGTTCTTCCCATCAGGCATTGGTGTTACACCAACCCTACAAGTAGATCCCTCATTTGAACTTAGAATCTCAGCTGCATAAGACCAACACCTTCCATAGTGATCTTCTAAACAGGTCTCATATTGCTTTAAAGCTTTGATTTTTCCCCTTCTAGCTAGACTAATAGAAACTTTGCATTTATATTTTTTAAGTACTAAAGCCACAATCTCCCTAGGTAACCAAAATCCTTTTTGCAAAATTTCTTGCAATCCAGTTACTTGTTACCAATGTACCATATTCATATGTCCTAGAGCACACATGTTGATCATTCAGTGTTTTGATCTGAAATGATTGTTCTTCTTGCATCCAAGATGCCCACAACCTAAATGGACATTTTTTTCCTTGATCATCTCTTGAACATTTAGCTAGGAGTCTCTTATGGTTATTAACTTCAAAAAATATCTTATAACCATTTGCCAATGCATAGAAAGTCAGTGCTCTTTTTAGTTGGTCAGGATCCTCAAACCTTTCACCTAACTGTGGTCTCATGGACTTCCATTTGAGATTAGGATCATGGATAGGCCAGTGATCACCTAACCTATCTTGATCATCTTTAGGGTCAACATGCACAACTTCTTTTTCAACAAAATCATCCCTAGGCAACCCATTGAAAACACTAGTCAAAAAATTCTCATCAAACATCTTAGAGGCTTTTTTCTTAGGTGCAGGGGCTGTTCTCCTAATCCTAGAAGCTAAGAGTTCTTCCTCACCTTCAGACAAATGGTCAACAGATGCAGTATCACTTTCACTCTCACTACAATAATCATACAGATTATAATCATCATCCTCTAACTCACTATCACTATCAGATAAAGGGTCATTGTGCTCAGTAGTTGTTGCATTCAGTTCAAAGAGAGTATGTGTTGCATATATGTGCAAAACATGGTCATTCTGTACACCACATTGGACACAATCATCAAAGTCACTTTCAGATTTTATAGCTTTCAATCCTAAGTGAAATTCTAAGCCAGGGACCAAATAAAACAGAGACTTGACAGAACCAGTACATTCACTTTGCAAAAGTTTTATGAAACCAGGTAAATCTAATGAAACTAAATCAACATTAGGTATTTCAGTAAGGATTTCATAGTCATATGAAAGAGGATCTCTTGCAAAAACACCACCCCGATGATACTTTATCAAAAAAGAGGAAGATGGTGATTCCAATTCCATCTGAAACAAAACCAAACATCAAAATAATATTAATTTTAATGTTACCCTAAATTTATAAAACCCTAATTATTTGTTACAATTAAACAATGACTGGATAACTGAAAAAAAGATTAATGAATCATAAAAACTAACCTTTTTACAACAGGGAAGAAATCGATTGGGGGTTTGTTGTTTTTTCGGGGTTAAGAAATCGATTTGGGGGAGAGAGTTTTGTTGCCGGGTGAAAGTGAAATGAGTAAAGGATTTGGAAATGTAACCGGTATCAATGGGTAAAAATATCTTTAGTTACTTAAGTAACCGGTTACAAAACTTTAGTAACCTGGTTGTAACAAAAAAAACTTTAGTAACAAAATTGCATTTTTTGGTAAACTTTAGTGACATGTTTGTATAATAACCCAAGCAAGCACCACGAGCCTGGTACGATCGTTTAAGTGAATTTTTAATTTCAAATGGCTACAAAAGAGGTAAAATCGACAACACTTTATTTGTGAAAATCTTAAATAGTGATATGCTTATTTGTCAAATATATGCAGACGATATTGTTGTCGGTGCTACTAACGAACTTCTTTGCCAAGATTTTTCTAATCTAATGAAGGGAGAATGCGAGATGAGTATGATGGGAGAATTAACGTTCTTCCCCGGGCTTCAAATTAAATAATGTGAATATGGGATTTTCATCCATCAAACCAAGTATACTCACGATCTCCTCAAAAAAAATCAAGATGGAAAGTAGCAAAGCTATTTCAACACCAATGTCCTCTAAATTAAAATTGGACAAAGATGAAAATGGAAAATCTGTCGATCAAAAGCTATATCGAGGTATGATCGGATCTCTACTTTATTTGACTGCATCTAGACCGGATATAATTTTTGCTACATGCTTATGTGCTAGATTTCAATCAAATCCTAAGGAATCTCATTTGGCTACTTGCAAACGTACTTTTCTTATTTTAAATGGAACTATTGGTCTAGGACTATGGTATCCATCATGTCTGGATTTTAATTTAATTGCATACAGTGACGCCGATTTTGTCGGCTGTAAAATTGACAAGAAAAGTACTAGCGGCATGTGTCATTTTATTGGTTCATGCCTAATCTCTTGGGGAAGTAAAAAAACAGACAAATGTAGCAATGTCTACAGCTGAAGCTGAGTATGTGGCCGCAGGTAGCACTTGTGCGAAAGTGTTATGGATAAAAAATCAACTCCGAGATTATGGTATTTATTTTGAAAATACTCATATTCTATGTGATAAAACTAGTGCAATAAATCTCAGTAAGAATCATGTTCAGCATAGTAGAACCAAGCATATAGATATTAGACATCATTTCTTACGTGACCATGTTCAAAAGAAAGATATTTGTTTAATATTTGTCGGTACAAAAGACCAACTTGCAGATATTTTTACAAAACCCTTACCTGAGGAATCTTTTAACTTTATTAGATTACAACTCGGTATGGGAGACATCGACTATTTTTAAAAGATTTTTTGAGAAATCAATTCTTGAGATTCTGTCCTAAGCCTAGCGCGCTCTAGCAAACGTCTTTAACGCGCACTACACATACTCTCCAGAATTAGCCTAAACCCGATAGCGTACACAAATCACTACTCCTAACGTACGCTAATCATTTTCATTCAAAAAGACCTGAAGCCACTGGACAGTCTAGTGACTTATCTATTTTTCAGTAACGTACGCTACCATTCACATAGCGCACATTAACGTTTCAAATAACGTATGCTATCTTCCATATAACACACATTAATGAGTTATCATCTAACTTAAAATCCAAAATACGGCCGATCCCCTTTCATTCCTCATAACCCTAAAATCTCAAGCGACCAGAAATCCAAAAATTCCACTCCAAAACATCAGATTTAGCCTAATCCATCCCAATCAAACTTGATCAAAGGCGAGTGGATCAAAATCTGCGACGAAAAAGCAGTATAAAAGCGCCAAAAAGTCGCGGACCGAAGAACTTGACATCTCCCTATTTCATTCAACCGACTGTCAAGAGGTATACTATCAGATTTTGTAACACCCCGAAAACGGCGGCTATTACAGTGCCGTGGACCCCCACTGGGACCCACCAGGCGAGATCACAACGTAAACTTTAACATCAATAGACGCGGTACCGAACCATGTTTATTAATCAAACCCCGATATGGAGTATTGATGGACAAATTAAATACTCGCAAGTGTACGAATCGCTTTTGTAGGAAGCGGCAAGTAACTCCGAGGTCGATCTCTCGAGGAAATCTCTCGAGGAATTGGAAACGGTTTAAAGTTCGATAATGTTCGGAAAATAGTCGAATGAACAAAAGTAAAATAAATTAAAATACATCATTGGTTGATATGTTTACAATTAATAACGCATAAAAATCAACAAAGCGATAACAACACCAAATTAATTGCCGGATAATTGAGAGATAACAATAATGAGATTGATAAGGGAATTTAGAGTCACCGACACACACGTAATCAATTATTAGTTCCGATACACAAAGAATTAAGGTTGGAATTATTGATTGCTCACGATTAAAAGAAATCCGTTTGATGGCAGTAATTCTAAAATCACGATTGTTCTTAACGAAAATAAGAGACACTCCTTTGATGGGGACGAATCTCTACTAACAATCGACTAGCTAATACCTTTGATGGGGTAATTCGCTAAAAGATCACGGAAAAAGGTTTAGAACATTCACAATCGCTTCTATCGGGTCGTTTGATGACGAACACCGACAAAAACCCTCGATTTGAATAATAATAACAATTAAGAAATAGGTTTGATGATCTAAATCAAAAGTTCTTAAACAAAGAACGAACAAGAGGAACAATCCCAAACTTTTACCCGGAAAATCAAGAGGAACTAACAATCGAAAACATGTGTGTGGCTATATCTAAAAACCCATATGAAAAGATTAGCTACACATGATTATTTCAATAACAATAATGGAAATTGTAAAACAAAACATGGTAGAAACTTCCCTTGTAAATCCCGAAATCGAACTCCCGATGAAGGTATGATGATCCTCTTTCAAGAATTCACAACAAAATGATACAAGGAATTATTATATCTCACAAATGTATTTTTTCACTCTAAGAACATACAAGGAAGATGATGAAAATCTCTCTTTTCCACTCTTTTTGGTGTTTTCCTCCCTAATCTTGTGTTTTCCACACAAAAATATCTCCCACAAGATAAGCATATCCTCAAATGGTCTCCACCTCCCCTTTTTTATAGCCAAAAATCTCAAGAAAAGGCTTAAAGTTGTGCAAAAATGTCAAGGAAAGTGATATGCACCGAAAAGTGACACGGCCCGTGTCCTGGGACACGACCATGTCGTACTACGCTGGATAAATGAAAAGGTAATCTGTATTGAGACTCGGATGTGTCCCATGACACGGCCGTGTTGTACTGTGCGGGAAGTGCGGAATAGCCTGATCGAGACTCGGCCGTGTCCCAAAAGACACGGTCATGTCGTACTCATCCGAAAAAGGATTTTTCACTGGAACGAGACCCGGCCATGTCCCATGACACGGCCGAGTTTCCTGGTGCGTCCGAGTCGCCTGGTGCAGCCAAGTCGCCTGGTGCGGCCGAGTCGCCTGGTGCAGTCAAGTCGCCTGGTGCAGCCAAGTCCAGTTTTTGGTCTTCTTCGGCTTGATCCTTCGTTCTTGTATCAATACACCTCGGAATTTAGCATATGATATACCGTTTCGAAGCTAATTTCACGAGTAATTTATATCAAAGGAAAACACATCTCAATTCGGAGTGGAGATTCTGGAATTTAGACGATTCGACCGATACTGCTTTAATCTTTTGCCGTTTTAGGCCCCGTTTTAGCTTTTGATCGTCATAAACTCCAATATTAGCTATGAAAGCGCATATTTCACCATAATCTTCGCTTGGATATCTATAAATTAAAAACACAACATACCACGCATAAAAGAGAACAAAAATACTAAAAAGCAAACAAAAACACGACTAGATAGAACAGAATGAGTCGATCAAGAATCGACTCATCAAAACCCCCAAACTTGAACTTTGATCGTCCTGAGAAAATCACTTTAAAATAACCATTCTAAAAAGGGGAACTCAACTGTTAAAATACCTCAAAGGACCTCTTCGAAAATTTCATCAATACTCACAAGTAAAATAAGTCGAGTTCTACAAAGTTTTCAAACCTCCGGGGTGCTTCCTTAACATCATAGTCAATACTTGGCAATATAAACCTCACTGGTCAAGTGTATTCACTCACTCTCAAAGTGATATGGATAAGTATACGCTCGGAACTCATTCAATGAAATAAGGAACCCCATAGGCTTGCCAATCTTCTTAATCTCTACCACTGTTTTGTGCATGCAATATTTTCGTGAATCAAAAAGGGCTTTACTCGGCTTGTAATGTAGGCTTGGGTCGAGGTGGGATAAATATGGCTAAAGTGACTTGACTTGAGCAATTTTTAGAACTATATCACCATTTTTGCTATAGAAGCTCAAGATTTTTTTTTTTTTTTTGAAGTTTCCTTCTTTCATCCCCTTAATTATGGACCACTTGCAACAAGCACTATCGAAAGTGAAAAGCGCAGTGTCAAACCCTCCTTATTGCTCCGATTTTTTTTTTTGCTTGGGTTGTTTTAGGATCCGTTTTACGCGAATGTAAACGCTGGGTCACATGAATACACCCGGTTACTAGGATCAAAACATACACAACTGCTTCCAAGCATACTCATATCTAAGGTAACCGTTTTACGCGAATATAAACATGGGTCACATGAATACACCCGGTTACTAAGTTCTCAAAAATAGCGGAGTAATTATTTTCACCAATTCAACACTCCCAACAATAAGTATATCACCCAATGTCACCACAATCTTAGTATCCTCGTCAAAAATAATTTCTAATTGCTCAAGTAGGGATCGAAGGATTATAGTAAATGAAAGCTCGATATGTGGTTTAACAATGAAATAGACAATGACCGCAATTGGGTTTATTTAAGGATTGATCAAATGTCGTGTTGGCCAAAATCGAAAGGTTAAGATCAAAGGCGCCAAAAATCATTTTCACTCAATTGCACACACACACTAGTAGTTTTGAACAAGAAACCAAGGCAAGTTCTAGAGTCTTAAATCAAGAATGAAACACTCGACAATGAAACTTGCATTTTAGAAAATGCATGAAGGCTCAATAGCTCACAAGTAGGTTTGTTCATACCTCCAAGATATTAAAACCACTTATTCAATTTCACACCCGTTTTGATTATCAACAATTTTTCCTCAACAAATTATCCTCGATTTGTATATCAAAACAACGAAATAAATCCCGAGGCATTCCAAAAAAAAATTCATACTTCAAAGTTCTCTTCAAGTTTTGCAAAAAAAAAAAAAAACACACACCAAGTAAAAACACACCACAAATAAGTGCAAAATGTTCAAAACAACCAAAAATAAGCAAACAAGCAAAATAATATCCGAAAACAAATAAAAACAAGAGTAATGAAGTATTTCTTGACCAACCCCCCAAACTTGAATTAAAGAATATATGAACGAAGGGGGTATAGTATTTAAAGAAAAGAATTTCATTGGTCAAGAAATACTTACGACCGGTTTACTGGTGGGGCGGAGGGAAGTGGCCTTGCTGGACATGCCACACGTACATTTGTCTCACAAGAGACAATGTCTCGCGTCGCTCCCATCTAGCCTCCTCTCGGTAGGCTACGAACTCCTCCCTTAATGATGGGCGCGAGGGGGCACGTCCAATTTTGGCCCGCCTTGACGTCTCGGGCCGATCTCTCGTGCTTTCTTCTTCTTCGCTCTCTTCTTCTTCCTCTTCATCTGGGCCTCTTTCATAAGCCTCCTCCTCTTCCATCCTCTCGGCTCTATCTTCATCCACAATGCGCCGAGGTCGAACATTTCGGTCGACAGGACTGTGACCCAGGGGAGCCAATCCGGCTGCCATCCGTGCTCGACGGTGTGCTTCCGTGGCCATTTGCAGATTTCCCATATCCCGAATATTATTTATGGTTGTCAAAGGCGGATTCGGGAGAAGGAAGTGGTCTTTGTCGGTCTGCATGAAGACTGTGCGCTGTTCATAGTCCAGGATGTTCATCACCTTCATCATGGAGATCGAGAGAAGCTTATTTCCAGGAAGGGGAGTCATCTGATCTAAGGAAATACCGAAGTGAAGTGAGATAGGGGTAATCAAACCCCCTATCCATATCTCCCCCTTTGGCTTTGTCGCGACATCCTCAAAATGTTCCGCTACCATAGCCCCGGTTGCTGGAATAGAGTTGTCGAGCATGTGAGTCATGATGTATAACTCCCGAAGTGAAATGGGCCCAGTTTTCTTTCGGCCGTATATTGTATTCGCAATCACCTTGTGTAGGTATCTGAGCACGGGATTGCGAATGTTCGATCCTTTATCCGATCTTGCAATATAATATCGCGCCTCACTCCCCAGGTATTCTACCATGGATATCCAATAAGTCTCACAAGCGAACCGGTTTATCGGGTAATGGCCGTTGTGTCTTGCATGATAAATTTCCTCCAACTGGACGATAGTCAGTCTCTCTTCGTTGTTGTTGATCCGGAATGTCATTTCGGTCGGTTCTAGAGTCACCGGATCTCTTCTTACAGTGAGAGTGCTGAGAAACTCCATCATCAGACACCTATAAGTCGGCCATTGTTGAGTCATCATCCACGCCCAATGCACTCTTTCAAGGAATTTCATCACATCTTCCCTTATCCCCATTGCGTTCATGCATTCATCATCGGGCCACCTCGTGGGGAGCATTTTTTTTCTGACCCAGCATTTCCCACCTTTCATATTGTGTTTCAGGGAGATTGATTCCATAAGACTCCGGAGTTTCCACAGCCCTTTGAATAGCCATTATTGCCGGCTGCACTTGTTCCCCGCCATTCCTACCCCTTCCGCGCTGAGCATTTCCTCGTCCTCTTCCTCGTGCCATTTTCTGCAAAAATTTCAATCTATCATTATCTAAGGACTTGGGAATGTATTCCTCCCCCAAACTTATAGCAAGCAATAAAATACCCCCAATATAAACATTATCGATCAAAACAACTCCCAAGCAAAATCTATCGTTTAAATTCATCATCTTCATCATGGAAAACATCCCTTAATTACAAGAATTTTCAATCGAGAAATTTAATCATCAAGCATGAAGAATTATCGAAAATCCCCAAATTTCATCACCTTCAATTTATTCAAGAACCCTAGATAATTAAGGACTAGCGATTCAAATCATCATAGCATGCTCATAACCAAGAATAATCATCAAAAACATGAGAAACATACCTTGATTTCGGACATATTGAAGAGAGGAAAAAAAAATTAAAGCCCGGTCCCAATTCGTCCGATTTGCTCCTTTGAAGAGTGAAATTGGTTGAAAAATGATGAATACGTAGTAGATTCTTGTATCTCCCCTCGATTTTGCACAAAATTTCTTTAAAAACGAAGAGAAAAATTGGAAGTGCAGAAGCTAGGGTTCGCAGGGTTGGAAAAAAAATTCTGGAGAAGATGATAATGGGGAATCGACCGTGCTCCCTTTTATATAAGACTGACTGACACGGCCGTGTTGCATATGACACGGTAGTGTCCAACTGTTCTAAATAAGCAAAAACTCACTGTCGACCGACTCGGCCGTGTCCTATGACACGGTCGAGTCATACTATCCCAGAAAATCAAAATTCACTGTATTGAGGCCCGGCCGTGTCCTGTGACACGGCCGTGTGATGCTGTTCTAGAAAACCAAATTCTTACTGTCCTTAGACTCGGCCGTGTCCTTCTATTCAAAATAAGCACAAAACCCTCCTGTTTTGAGATGCGGCCGTGCCAAAGGTAACTCAGCCGTGTCCTACCTGCCCAGATTTTTAGTTTCTGAAAATGCACTCGTTTCCTGCAATTTTAACACCCACAGTTGAACCGATCAGTTTCGAATCGAATAAAAACAAATAAGGAAAATAAATGCGAAAAACAAAAGACAAAAAACTAAAACGTTGGGTTGCCTCCCAAGTAGCGTTTTTTTATAGTCATTAGCTCGACTTCTTCCCGTTTTGCTCAAGCTTCAACATCGTGCACCTCTATGCACTCAAACGCATTGATTTCTTTTATTCGTCCGAAATACGGATTCACTCTATGCCCGTTTACCTTAAAGTGCTCGTTTTTCCGCGGATCAAGAAGTTCTACTGCTCCGTGCGGCCATACTTTAACGACTTTGAACGGTCCGCCCCATCGCGATACCAATTTTCCGGGCATGAGCTTAAGACGGGAGTTATGTAACAGAACATCCATCCCGGGTTCGAGAGATTTACGAATGATACGCTTATCATGATACCGTTTCGTCCGTTCTTTGTAGAGTTTAGCGTTTTCGTACGCCTCATATCGCATCTCATCGAGCTCACTTAAATGTAAAAGTCGTTCCTCGCCCGCCTTTTCTTGATCTAAATTGAGCACTTTGATTGCCCAATACGCTTTGTGTTCCAACTCAACGGGTAGGTGACATGCTTTCCCAAATACTAGGCGATACGGGCTCATCCCAATTGGAGTTTTGTAGGCCGTGCGGTATGCCCATAAAGCGTCATTCAACTTCAATGCCCAGTCTTTTCTTGTCGGTTTCACCGTCTTTTCGAGCACTGCCTTTATTTGCCGATTGCTTACTTCTACTTGCCCGGAAGTTTGTGGATGGTATGCCGTTGCGACCTTATGCATCATATTGTACTTCTTAAGCAAACCTGCAAGTTGTTTATTGCAAAAATGCGTGCCTCTGATTACTGACTCTAGGCGTCCGAACTGCGAGAAAATCACATCCCTAAAAAAATTGCAAACCACGTTAGCATCGTTAGTTCGGGTTGGAATTGCTTCCACCCACTTAGAGACGTAGTCTACAGCAACTAGAATATACTCAAAACCATGGGAAATTGGAAAGGGACCCATAAAATCCACTCCCCAAACATCGAAAAGTTCCACAACAAGATTGTTTGTCAACGGCATCTCATTCCTTTTGCTTATATTCCCCGTTCGTTGACAACGATCGCAACTCTTGCAATGGAAATAGGCATCCTTAAATAACGTTGGCCAGTAGAATCCCGATTGAAGGACCTTGTGAGCCGTTTTCTTTGTGCTAAAATGTCCCCCACAGTGCAACTCATGGCAAAATAACAATATGCTCTCGTGCTCTTCCTCCGGGACGCAACGTCGGAATATCTGATCAGGCTCCAACCTGAATAAGTAGGGCTCGTCCCAAAAGTAATCCCTGCACATGGAAACAAACCTCTTCTTCCCTTGATTGGTCAAGTCGGGCTGCAAAACACCACTAACAATGTAATTGACAATATCAGCATACCAAGGTGTCCTTGTTATATCGAATAATTGCTCATCGGGGAAAGTTTCAACAATTAGCAAATGATTATCAAGCTTAAAATTATCTCCCTCGGTTAGCCTAGATAGATGGTCGGCCACTACGTTTTCTGACCCCTTTTTATCTTTAAATTCCAAATCAAATTCTTGCAGCAGAAGAACCCACCGAATTAATCTTGGTTTTGCATCGGATTTTTTTAATAAATATTTCAATGCGGCGTGATCCGTATGCACAATCACTTTTGAGCCAACCAAGTAGGATCGAAATTTGTCTAAAGAAAACACAACGGCTAAAAATTCTTTTTCGGTGGTGGTGTAATTAGCCCGAGCTTCATCGAGCGTTTTGCTCGCATAGTAAATCACGTGGAAAAATTTATTCACTCTTTGCCCCAAAACGGCACCTATAGCAAAGTCGGACGCATCGCACATAATTTCAAACGGGAGAGACCAATCGGGAGCAACAACAATAGGTGTGGAAGTTAACTTTTCTTTCAAAGCATTAAAACCGACTAAACATTCCTCGGTAAAATCAAATTTAGCATCTTTACACAAAAGGTTACTCAAAGGGCGGGCAATTTTCGAAAAATCTTTAATGAAACGCCTATAAAACCCGGCATGCCCTAAAAAGCTTCGAACCTATTTGACACATGAAGGCGGAGGTAATTTAACAATTAAATCAACTTTTGCCTTGTCAACCTCCATTCCTTTATTGGAAACCACATGACCTAGAACAAGACCTTGTTTACCATAAAATGACTCTTTTCCCAACTAAGTGTAAGATTACACTCAATACATCGTTCTAGCACAATAGTTAAATTATTTAAACAATCATCGAAAGTGGTTCCAAACACAGGAAAGTCGTCCATGAATACGTCGATGGATGTTTCTAACAAGTCGGAGAATATGGATAGCATGCACCTTTGAAAAGTAGCTGGAGCATTGCAAAGACCAAACGGCATCCTCCTAAAGGCAAAAGTGCCAAAAGGGCAAGTGAAAGTGATCTTATCTTGATCCTCCGGAGCAATGGGAATCTGATAGAAACCTGAAAGACCATATAGAAAATAGTAATAATCATGCCCAGCTAAACGTTCTAACATTTGATCAATGAAAGGAAGGGGAAAATGATCCTTTTTTGTTACGGCATTTAATTTCCGGTAATCAATGCACATTCTCCAACCGGTTACTGTTCTAATGGGAACCAATTCATTTTTATCATTACGAACCACCGTTATTCCAGATTTCTTAGGTACTACATGCATAGGACTCACCCACTTACTGTCGGATATCGGGTAGATGACTCCGACATCTAGCAATTTCAAAACTTCTTTTTTCACAACTTCCTGCATGTTCGGATTTAAACGCCTTTGAGGTTGCCTAACCAGTTTAACATTTTCCTCAAGAATTATTTTATGCATGCACCTAACAGGACTTATTCCCTTGATATCGAAAATACTCCACCCAATCGCTTCCTTTAACTTAGTTAGAACTTTTACTAATTTGTTTTCTTGCAAGGGAGTTAATTCGGAAGAGACAGTTACAGGGTAAGTGTCTCTTTTGCCTAAGAAAACATATTTAAGATGTCCCGGAAGTTCTTTCAATTCAAGTTGGGGTGGGGTGATTTCAACGGGCTCCTCAAATTTTAATTCCAATGGTATCTTAAAACTGTCAACTTCATCAATTGTTTCGGAATTATCTAACAATGCAACATATTCTCGAATTTCTAAATTATTCAACCCCATATCATGCTCAACAGTTAGAGCATCATGCAACGTGTCACCTACATCATCATACAAATATATATCATTAACCAAAGAATCAATGCAATCAATAAAATTCACATCATGGGCAGCATAAATATGAGAAGGGATAGGAGATGAACCGAACACGTTGATTTCCACGGTTTCGCCCAAGACGGTCATGGTGACCTTTCCTTCATCAACATCGACGATTGTTTTTATTGTACGCATGAATGGCCGTCCTAGAAGTATTGTCCCTTCATTTTCACTTGTCCCGAAATCGCTCATCTCCAAGATAACAAAATCGGCCGGGATCACCAACTTGTCCACTTGCACTAATAGGTCTTCAATGACTCCTTTGGGGTATTTCACCGACCTATCCGCCATTTGAAGAGTCATTCTTGTCGGTTTGATTCCCCCGACTCCAAGCATCAAATAGGTCGAGTATGGCATGAGATTCACACTTGCCCCCAAATCTAACATCCCACGAGCAACTTTCTTATCTCCCATAGTGATGTCGATCATAAAACTTCCGGGATCGCCTTTCTTTTGACCCCTTGCTTCTACCTCGTAGAGCACCACTTTCTTGTTCCCATTGTATCTTCTTTTGTTGGATGTCAACTCTTTGAAAAATTTTGTATAAGCGGGAATGTTCTTCACAACATCCAAAAGAGGTAAGTTGACATGAACCTTCGAAATCATGTCGTAGATTTCGGAAAATTGCTCATATTGCTTTGCTTTTCTGAGTCGGCTCGGAAAAGGAATTGGTGGCTTATATGGATGAGCGGATTTGTGAAGCTTGGAAGTTGAAGTTGCTTCGTCTATTTTCTCCTCTTGATTTCTTGACTCGTCTTCTTTCTCATCGCCTCTTTATTTTACTTCGGAATTAACTTCTCTATTAATCACTTTACCACTTCGGAGAGTGGTAATGGCTTGAGCTTGCTCGGGTTGACTCGGTAGTTTACCCCTTTCTTGTCTACGTGCCTCGGTAGCAAGTTGCCCAATTTGAATCTCCATTTTCTTCATCGAAGCTTCTAAAGATTCAAACCTTTTATTGTTCTCCTCTCGGTTTTCCTTGCTCTCCTTAATGAATGCCGCAATACTCTCCTCAAGAGAGTTCCTTTGTTGTGGAGGTAGTTCACTTCGCGTTGGTTGTTGGGCTCGGTTTCCTCCGTTGTATTGAGCTTGGGCGTTTGTGTCGTATGGCATCGGGTTGTTGTTTCTCCATGAGAAATTAGAATGGTTTCTTAGCCCAGGATGATAAGTATTTGGGAGAGGTGCATTTCTTGCATTTCCGCCATAATTATTTCTCCTCTCTTCCCATTCGGGCCTTCCCGTGCTTTGTCCCATAGCCCAATTAACTTGTTCGGTTTGTTCTCCCAGAAAAGTATGAGGGCATGAATTGGCATCATGTCCGGGTGCTCCGCAAATCTCACAAACTCGTGAGCTAGAAGATTTATTTTGAGTCTTGAGTTGTCTTAGTTCATTTGTCAACTCATCGATTTTAGATTGCATCTCGTCCTTCTCGCTCACTTGGTGCACGACTCCCCTACAAACACGTACACTTTTTTGTTGAGAATTTGCTCCCAATGTTTCATACACATCATACGCTTGTCTCTCCGTCAAACCCCAAAATGAACCACCAGCTACATTATCTACCGCTCCTTGGCAATATTGAGTCAATCCATCATAGAAGAATTGATTAAGTAGTTGAAGCGGATAGTGATGGTGTGGGCATTGAATGAGGAGCATTTTGAATTGGTCCCATGCTTCGTGAAATGCCTCTCCGTCTTGTTGTCCGAAAGTTGAGATTTGAGTTCTCAATTGCGTAGTCTTTGAATGGGAGAAGTACTTGGTAATGAATTTATCGTAGCAGAAGATAGAGGCAGTGCTAGATTGGGTACCGCCTAAAAATGTTAAGGAAGTTCGTAGCTTTTTGGGCCTTGCTGGGTATTACCGTCGGTTTGTCGAGGGGTTCTCGAAACTCGCTTGGCCGCTTACGAAATTACTCCAGAAGACCGAAATGTTTGTTTGGACGGATGAGAGACAACAGAGCTTCGATGAACTGAAGAAACATTTGACTTCAGCGCCGATTTTAACCTTACCACATGGTAGCGAGGGCTTTGCAGTTTATAGTGACGCTTCGGGTCAAGGCCTGGGCTGTGTGCTCATGCAGCATGATAAGACGATAGCTTTTGCGTCTCGACAATTAAAGCCCTATGAGATGAATTATCCTACTCATGATTTAGAGTTGGCCGCAATTGTCTTCACACTCAAGATTTGGCAGCATTATTTATATGGTTCACCGTGCCGGATTTATACAGATCACAAGAGCCTGAAATATATTTTCAGTCAGAAAGAGCTGAATATGAGACAGAGACGTTGGTTAGAGTTGATAAAGGATTATGATTTGGAAATTCTTTACCACCCCGAGAAAGCCAATGTCGTTGCGGATGCTTTGAGCCGCAAATCGACGTCTATTCAAATGCTCGAGCTTCTTACATCTCAGACGAAAATTCGTCAGGACTTAATTGAGCAAGGGATAGAAGTTTGGCTTCAACGAGTACAGGGACAGCTGTGTACCCTCGAAATTACTTCGTCTTTAGTTGATGACATCAAAGGGAAGCAGTGGAGTGACCCAATGATTTCTCAACTGAAGGAAGATGTAATTAAAGGAAAAGCTCCTGGCTTTATGGTTCACGAGGATAGTATTCTGAGATTTCAGGGCAGGCTTTGTGTTCCGAACGATTTAGAGTTGAGGCAAAAAATTCTCCGAGAAGCGCATGCTACGCCTTACTCAATCCACCCCGGGACGAGTAAGATGTACAAAGATTTGAAGCGTAATTTTTGGTGGAATAACATGAAAAAGGATGTTACGTACGGAGTTTGTACTACGGTGCTTGACGTGTCTATTAGGAGTATGCCCTCGAATGCCACTCAGAGGTTGTTGAGTGAGGGCATTGTACTTGTAATTATGTAAACCATTTATATAAGGCAAATGAATGTTTCTTTATTTACTGGTAGTTACTGGCATTCCTAACTCGTAAATAAACATATAGAAACTAGTCCGTGTATTTGAGAGCAAAACGTTCCACTCCTTATTGGATAAGGGGGTCGGCACTGGAAATGTTTATAGCTCAAATACTTAATCGTTCGCAAGTCGATGAAACTTGACTGGGCGTTAAGTTTATGTGAAGACTTGTATGACGTGTTCTTTGACATGGAGAGTGCCTGTCGAACACTAATGGTTAGTGGGAGCACACGTTATAGGTATGCTTATTAGATTAGTATACTCGAACCGACTCACCCTCGATTCGTTTTCACTCCAGGACAGTCAATGACGGAATCGAAAGGTTGTGATAGGTATTCGTGAACCTTCGACTTGAGGATTTAGTAGGGATGTGCTTGTGACGTCAAGATTTTCATTAGAGTAGTTCGACCCTGTAAACCGGAAGGCGGGGGTCAACCTCGACGTGCATCTTGACGGGCAAGTAGCAGTCCTATCAATACCAAGATAGAATTCTTTCTCTGTTAGTGAACGGGTTATATATCTATGCGGTTATTGGCGGATGAGATCATAAGTCTTTGGCCAAAGCATTGGAGCTAGTCAGTATTAGATACACGAGAGCTCGATGATCTCGATTTGCATTAACGCATGCATAGCGTCAAGTATGAGATAGGGTTTGGTCGACCGTGACCTATAACTTGATCGGGATATTTGAAAGAAGGGTTTATACGTATACCGGTATTCACGACAGAATGGTTCTTGAATGATCCCAATCATTCGTTCTCGATCGAGTACAGTGTAGGCCACCAGTGGCTAGGTGGTGCTACTACTCTTTGGTTCCTCCCATTCTTTGGCGAGACGGACCTACCGAGTCGCGCATTAGGATTGACGACAGAATGAATTAAGCTAATTCTCTCATTATGAATATTAGATATTGGATATCTAATTTGGGACATTGGATGTTTAAATCAATTTATCGGATAAATTGATTTACGGCCTAATGAATTAAATATTTCACCGGGTGATTAATTTAATTCATGAATATAATTATTTCTTGGAGAAATTAATTATGTTATTTTGTATTTGATATGTTTAAATAATTGGATTAATTAAACGACACAAATACATCGGAGCGGAATCGGAGTTTATCTGTTTGGACTCGCGGAGTCAAAGCAACCGAACTTGTCCGATTTCTACATGGGCCGCCCCCCACATTTCCACCCACTTTCATATGGACCCTTGTTCCATTCTTTATGTTTTGATCATTGAGGTGGTGGGGCTTTGATTCTCATAATAATGAGATGTAACATGTGAAGAGTTGAATAAATGAAGAAGAAGACATCTCTCACTCATTCATTCCAAGTTTCCAACGTGAGGATTGAGAGAGAGAGAGATAGACTTTGAGTTTAACACTCATTCTTCATCTTCTTCATTCACTTCTTCTTCATTTTTCTTGGAGAAAATTGAGAGAAAATTATTGAGAGATATATTATACACTTAGAGTGTAGTAATAAAAGCTTCATCACTTGATTCTAGTCGTAACCTTAGAGGTTAATCAAGTGTTGTTATTCCGGTCGTTTTTCCGGCGCGTGGCAAGTAGAGACGCGGTGCTTTCGGCGTTGGATCGTTCAAGGGCTTGGAGCGGATTGAACTCGTAGAGATCAAACTAAAGCTTGGGGAATAGCTCAAGAGAAGGTTGCCATTTAATCAACGGACTTCGAGGGTTAGTTTCTTAAGACTCTTGCTTTTCGTTTATATATTCGTATATACATAGCTTGATCGATCCTCGTAGGGATTCGGATCGAATTAATTTTCGTTTTACCGCTTCCGCTGGGCCTTCGTTTTAGGCACCGAATCCCAACAGTGGTATCGGAGCGTAGGTCTTGCGATCGTATATACGATATTGGCATTTGGAATGCTTGATTAGATGGTGAATGATTTGGAATCATTTTAGTCATAATCGTGGTATATATTTTTACGTTCGTTGTAGTTATATTTTTCGTAAGTTTATGTCTAAATATAAATCTTAATTTCTTGGAAATATGATTTATATTGAAGATATGAATGTTGAAAAATATTGATATTGGATATCCGGTGAAAATCGAGCTCGAATCGTCGTCGGACGATTTTTTGGACAAAGGCGAGTTCTTTGCCGGGGTGACTCGGCCGTGTCCGTGACACGGGCCGTGTCGGCGATCCCGAGCCATTGCAGGCGGACCCGACCGTGTCGGGAGACACGGGCCGTGCCGGAAGCCGCCGATCGTGATCGGCCATGCGAGCATGTCTGTAGGCATCTTTGCCGGCGATGACTTCGGCCATGGCAGGCCAATTTCGCCCCGGCTCGATTTTTTCGTGTATTCTTGAAAATTAATCTCCCGCATGTTAAATTGGATTTAATATGATTAAAATGATTTATGGTATTTCATTTTATAAGGGAAATTTGATTAATTGGAATATTTATGGTCGACCGAATTATTTTGAACGTTATCATATTACCGATTGTGTGAATCGATTGGATCGGTTCGAATTGTTGATTGGATCAATGTATCTCTACACTTTCCATTTATATAGTATTTATTGGATGAATGCTTTTTGAATGGGGATTTAGATTTGAATCGTTCGTTTTATTCGATTGGGTTGTAAAGGCCGTTTTGAGCCTATTTATTTTACTAGAAATGTTTGTATCTAGGATGCAATTTTCAATGTAAAATTTATATGTAATGACGAAGACCGGAGGAAGATCCATTTCGAGAAGACGAAGATTCAAGACGAAGACTTGTAATTAGATTACGAAGTTTTTGTTTTCTAGGAACGGTCCATGAACCACATGTTGGTAGCAACTAGGTTGTGAATGGTTGTTTCATATTGTATGAATGCCACAAACGCGCTAATATGATTAATGTGCAAAGTGTAACGTTAATCGCGAAAATTCTCCCACTATAAATAATTAAGTTTATAAGGTTTCAAGGTTTTCCTTCCCTCCATCGAGTTTTCGGGAAATTGAAATCCAAACCGGATGTGCTATGCTTCCGAGTTATCGGGGTAGTCGTTCGGGGAGGACGGATAAATTAGCGGGAGTGCATTGGATGCCTTCGGTTGGAGCAAATTTTATCCCTAGAAACCTGATAGGTTGCCGGATAAGATTCAATTGTGAAACTGATTTGCGTCGATGGTATAAACTTAACTTGTTCACGAACCATAGAAATCGTATAGGTTGAGGGGAGTGAACAAGGGGAAAAAGAAGATCGAATCATCCATTAGATGGGTTGGTGTTGGACACCACTTTATGAAAATTAATAGACTAGAAACCTGTTCGGTTGCCCTCTATTAAGATTTATAAAGAACTCGATCACCACTATGAAGTAGAGCGACGATACTTAGGATATCACATGGGAGTGTGTTATTCAGATAAAAATAGTGGGAGCTGGGTAACAAGAATAGAAAAGACCTTAATTCTATACTAATAACATAATATAACAAGTCACTAATTAATCTGTTATACTTAATGCAGACAAATCTCAATATGACAATGAATCCACTGGCAATTCTACTCGAAAAGAACACCTTAATGGGACCTAACTTTGTGGATTGGCTACGCAATCGATGATTGTCCTCGTATAGAGGCACTGGGATACGTCTTGGAGACGGACATTCAGCGCCTCTGCGCGGACCCGAGCCAATCAGAAGAGATTGAAAACCACGAAAAGTGGGTTAAGGATGACGTGAAAGTCCGTGCTTATATGATGGCTTCCATGTCTAATGAGCTTCAGAGAGCTCATGAGAAAATGACTTCGCTGGCGATTCTATCTCACTTAACCGAGCTTTATGGTGAGCACAGTGAATCGCTAGATATGAGATATCCAAGCAAGCTGTTCGGTGCAAGGATGAAGGAAGGTGAGAAGGTTGGGAACACGTCCTCAAAATGATATCCATGATCGAGAGATTGGAGGCTCTTGATTTTAAAATGGATACTTCTCTCCAAACCGACCTTATCCTACGGTCTCTCCCGATTCCTTCTCATAGTTTGTTATGAACTTCAACCGCAATGAGATTGCATGTAACTTAGCCGGGCTAATGAACAAGCGGTGACCGCTCGGTCTCGGATGAAGACCCGCGGATGAAGGAGTGCACTTGTGATTTCTTCGGACTTCGGAAGTCTAAGAATAAGAAGAAAAAGACCAAGAAGCGGACTGGACCACAAGCTAAGGACCTTAAGGGTAAGGGCAAGGCCCGATGGTTCCAAAGAACAAGAAGAAGAAGGATGCTTGTCTCAAGTGCGGTGAGTGGGCCACCGGGCTAGAGACTGTCCGATTCTTCATGGCACTTGGTCTGAGAACTTTTAGTTTTGGAAACAAATTGTTACACTCTTGTATTTTCTACTTCTCGAAATCTTGGATTAAGTGCTAGTTCTCATATTTGTACCGTGAATCGGGATGCGGAACAAAGTAGGAAGCTTGGAGTGGAGAAGTCATGATCACGGTCGGTAGCGGGCATAGTGTCGAGGCAACCGACATAGGATCACTTCTTTTGGGTTTAGAATCCGGCTTTGTTTTGACTTTAGAAGATGTACTTGTTTTGCCCAAGGGGCACAAAAACATTGTATCCATTCGGTCATGGACCGAAAAGGCTTTTCATTTTCATTGGTGATGGTTCTGCAAAATTTATTTTAGAAATAAACTAGTGGATGCTGCTACATTGTTGAATGGATTGTATCATCTAAATCTCAACAAAGTAGTTGTGAATACTATGACTAGAAAACGTGGTAGGGATGAAACCAATCAAGTTTTGAAATGGCATCTAAGACTTGGTCATGTTGGTCGGACCAAGGTTTACAAGATGGAAAAAGATGGACTTATGGGTCCATTGGGATCGGATCCATTTCCTACTTGTGAATCTTGCCTTAAAGGCAAAATGACTAAGTCCCCTTCACGGGGACTTTTGAAAGAGCCGATAAAGCGGGATTAATCCATACCGACGTTTGTGGTGCTTTGGAAGCGACGTGACGGATATCAATATTTCATTACGTTCTGAGATGATCATACTAGGTATGGTTATGTATACTTAATGAAACATAAATCCGAGGCCTTTGAGAAATTCCAGAATTCAAGGCCCTAGTCGAAACAAAGCGGTAATCATATCAAAGCACTTCGGTCGGACCGAGGTGGCGAGTATATGAGTACGGAGTTTGACGAGTTCCTTAAGGAACATGGAATAGTTTCACAACTAACACCTCCGGGTACTCCTCGGTTAAATGGTGTGTCGTAAAGAAGGAACCGGACCACTGTTGAACATGGTCCGTTCCATCTTGAGCTATCTTGACTTGCCGATTTACAGTGGGGGTATGCACTCTGACCCGCGTATATCTTGAACAGATGTCCTTCTAAATCCGTTCCTAAAACTCCACATGAGATGTGGGAAGGAAGGAAACCAAGTCTTAATCATATTAGGATTTGGGGATGTCCGCTTATGTCAAGAAGACTAAGGTGGAAAAGTTGGAAGCTAGGTCTGCGAAGGGACGTTTCATTGGATTCCGTCAGGACGATGGGATATCTATTCTACATGCCCGAAGATCGAAGGATCATTGTTGCTTTACAAGCACACTTCCTGGAAGATGAGTTCATTCAGGAAGGCGGAGCAGGTAGAAGTATTTCTTTAGAAGAATACAATGAAACTCCTCGGGAGACACCTGTGCAAGAAACTGGAACCGAACTTTCTGAAACACAAGTACAATCACCTCGTAGGTCTAGTAGGGTGTCTCATTTACCTGAGAGGTAAGGGCTTGTGCACTTGGAGGAGCTGGGTCTCCATGAGGTTCCAAGTGATAGCCAAGAGACCGACCCAACGACCTATGACCAAGCGATGGTGGATGTAGACTCCGCGAAATGGCGTGAAGCTATGGAAGCTGAGATAGACTCGATGCATGTAAATCAGGTCTGGACTCTAGTAGACCGCCCCAAGGGCATAGTGCCCATTGGGAATAAGTGGATCTACAAGAGAAAGACTGATGGTGATGGCAAGGTTGACGCCTATAAGGCCAGGCTTGTGGCAAAGGGTTATACCCAAAAGGAAGGGATCGATTACCACGATACCTTCTCGCCCGTAGCCATGATTAAGTCTATTCGCATGATGCTTGCTATAGCTGCCTACCACGATTATGAGATATGGCAAATGGACGTAAAGACGGCTTTCCTTAATGGATTCCTCGAAGAGGAAATCTATATGGAGCGACCTAAAGACTTTGTGTCGAAGTCGATATTCGAAAGTGTGCAAGCTTCAGCGTTCCATTTATGGACTGAAGCAAGCGTCGCGTAGTTAGAACCTTCGTTTTGACGAGGCGGTCAAAGAGTTTGACTTCGTGCAAAATGAAGAGGAACCTTGTGTATATAAGAAAGTTAGTGGGAGCAAGATCGCATTCTTAGTACTATATGTAGATGACATTCTACTAATAGGAAATGATGTGGGAATGCTCGGTTACGTGAAAGCTTGGCTTTGAGTAATTTCTCCATGAAAGACTTAGGAGAAGCAACCTATATTCTTGGTATTCGGCTCTCTGGGATAGAGCGAAGAGAACAATAGGCCTTTCCCAAGCCCTCTATATAGATAAGATCTTAAAGCGATTTAAGATGGATGATTCTAAAGAGGGTTCCTACCGATGCAACATGGAATAAAACTCACCTTGAAGATGTGTCCTCAAAGTGAGGAACAACGCAAGGAAATGAGTAATATACCATATGCTTCGGCCGTGGGTAGCCTTATGTATGCTATGTTGTGTACAAGACACGACATCGCGCATCTTTGTAAGCGTGGTGAGTAGGTTTCGAGCAAATCCGGGTAGGGAACATTGGGTGTTGTAAAGAACGTTCTCAAGTACTTGAGAAGAGCGAGAGATATGGTTCTTATGTATGGTGGTGGAGATTTGGATGTGGTGGGATTCAGATTCGGACTTCCAAGGGCGAAGGACGACTCGATGTCCACTGCTACATATTTACTCTTAATGGAGGAGCGATATCTTGGCGTAGTGCCAAGCAAAGCGCGACTAGCGATTCCACTGTCAGCCGAGTATCAAGCGGCCTCGGAGGCTTCAAGGAAGGGTTACGGATTAAGAAGTTTCTAGGAGAACTTCAAATGATACCATGTCTTTGAAATTGCTGTTCATCTTTGCGACAACGACGGAGCATGTGCCAAGGAGCCGAGGTTTCACAACAGCACCAAACATATTGAGAGGAAGTATCATCTCGTAAGAGAATTTGTTCGCAAGGGATACATTGTCTTTGCATAGAGTAGACTCGGCCGACAACGTCGCCGATCCAGTGACCAAGCCACTATCTCGGACTAGCTTGGAGCGTCATCGGAGAACATGGGTATTAGATACCATAGTGTGTGGCATTAAGTGCAAGTGGGATATTGTTAGGAGTATGCCCTCGAATGCCACTCAGAGGTTGTTGAGTGAGGGCATTGTACTTGTAATTATGTAAACCATTTATATAAGGCAAATGAATGTTTCTTTATTCTTGGTAGTTCTTGGCATTCCTAACTCGTAAATAAACATATAGAAACTAGTCCGTGTATTTGAGAGCAAAACGTTCCACTCCTTATTGGATAAGGGGGTCGGCACTGGAAATGTTTATAGCTCAAATACTTAATCGTTCGCAAGTCGATGAAACTTGATTGGGCGTTAAGTTTATGTGAAGACTTGTATGACGTGTTCTTTGACATGGAGAGTGCACATCGAACACTAATGGTTAGTGGGAGCACACGTTATAGGTATGCTTATTAGATTAGTATACTCGAACCGACTCACCCTCGATTCGTCACGGATTTCACTCCGGACGATCAATGACGGAATCGAAAGGTTGTGATAGGTATTCGTGAACCTTCGACTTGAGGATTTAGTAGGGATGTGCTTGTGACGTCAAGATTTTCATTAGAGTAGTTCGACCACATGTAAACGGAAGGCGGGGTCAACCTCGGCGTGCATCTTGACGGGCAAGTAGCGAGTCCTCGAATACCAAGATAGAATTCTTTCTCTGTTAGTGAACGGGTTATATATCCTATGCGGTTATTGGCGAGATGAGATCATAAGTCTTTGGCCAAAGCATTGGAGCTAGTGTATTAGATACACGAGAGCTCGATGATCTCGATTTGCATTAACGCATGCATAGCGTCAAGTACGAGATAGGGTTTGGTAGCCGTGACCCTATAACTTGATCGGGATATTTGAAAGAAGGGTTTATACGTATCTTGGTATTCACGACAGAATGGTTCTTGAATGATCCCAATCATTCGTTCTCGATCGAAGTGCAGTGTAGGCCACCAGTGGCTAGGTGGTGCTACTACTCTTTGGTTCCTCCCATTCTTGATCGAGACGGACCTACCGAGTCGCGCATTAGGATTGTGACGAGAATGAATTAAGCTAATTCTCTCATTATGAATATTAGATATTGGATATCTAATTTGGGACATTGGATGTTTAAATCAATTTATCGGATAAATTGATTTACGGCTAATGAATTAAATATTTCACTTTGGGTGATTAATTTAATTCATGAATATAATTATTTCTTGGAGAAATTAATTATGTTATTTTGTATTTGATATGTTTAAATAATTGGATTAATTAAACGACACAAATACATCGGAGCGGAATCGGAGTTTATCTGTTTGGACTCGCGGGAGTCAAAGCGAACCGAACTTGTCCGATTTCTACATGGGCCGCCCCCCACATTTCCACCCACTTTCATATGGACCCTTGTTCCATTCTTTATGTTTTGATCATTGAGGTGGTGGGGCTTTGATTCTCATAATAATGAGATGTAACATGTGAAGAGTTGAATAAATGAAGAAGAAGACATCTCTCACTCATTCATTCCAAGTTTCCAACGTGAAGATTGAGAGAGAGAGATAGACTTTGAGTTTAACACTCATTCTTCATCTTCTTCATTCACTTCTTCTTCATTTTTCTTGGAGAAAATTGAGAGAAAATTATTGAGAGATATATTATACACTTAGAGTGTAGTAATAAAAGCTTCATCACTTGATTCTAGTCGTAACCTTAGAGGTTAATCAAGTGTTGTTATTCCGGTCGTTTTTCCGGCGCATGGCAAGTAGAGACGCGGTGCTTTCGGCGTTGGATCGTTCAAGGGCTTGGAGCGGATTGAACTCGTAGAGATCAAACTAAAGCTTGGGGAATAGCTCAAGAGAAGGTTGCCATTTAATCAACGGACTTCGAGGGTTAGTTTCTTAAGACTCTTGCTTTTCGTTTATATATTCGTATATACATAGCTTGATCGATCCTCGTAGGGATTCGGATCGAATTAATTTTCGTTTTACCGCTTCCGCTGGGCCTTCGTTTTAGGCACCGAATCCCAACAGTGTCAACAAGTCAAGATCGAACATCAACGACCAGCGGGGTTGTTGAAACCGCTTCCCATTCCCGAGTGGAAGTGGGAAGACATTTCTATGGATTTCATCGCTGGCATGCCGAGAACTCGGGCCGGAATGAATATGATTTGGGTAATTGTCGATCGGCTGACCAAGTCTGCACACTTCTTGGGTATTAAGGATACCTGGGGACCGGATAGACTGGCTCGAACCTTTATTGCTGAGATCGTGAGATTACACGGTGCCCCCAAGACCATTGTTTCTGATCGAGACGGCCGTTTCGTATCGCACTTTTGGCAGGCGGTTCATCAGGCTTTGGGTACTGAGTTGAGATTGAGCACGTCTTTTCATCCTCAGTCGGATGGACAAACAGAGAGGACGATTCAGACATTGGAAGATATGTTACGGGCTTGTACCTTAGACTGGAGTAATGATTGGGAGCTTCACTTACCGTTGATCGAGTTTGCTTACAATAATAGTTGGCATGCGTCGATCAAAATGGCACCCTTCGAGGCACTTTATGGTAGGCGATGTAGGTCGCCATTGTGTTGGGACGAGGCTTCTGAGCTAGTTGGGACGGAGCCAGATATGTTGATGGAGACTAAGGAAAAGATTTCTATTATCCGGACCGACATCTTGCCGCCCAGTCGTCGAAATCTTATCTTGATACTCGTCGTCGACCCTTGGAGTTCGAAGTGGGGATCATGTCTTACTCAAGGTGTCGCCGACCTGTGGAGTTTTCCGCTTCGTTAAAAAAAGGAAACTTAGTCCGAGGTATATCGGACCTTTCGAGATTTTGGACAGAGTTGGAGATTTAGCTTATCGCTTGGCGTTGCCTCCAGCTTTGAGTCACGTCCATAGTGTTTTTCATGTGTCTCAGTTGAGAAAGTACGTACCGGATCCGAGCCACATCATCGACTACAGTGAGATTGGCGTAGCCGAGGATATTACCTTTCCGGAGAGACCCGTGAAGATCCTTGAGCATCGCGAGAAACAACTTCGGCATAAGACCATTCCACTGGTTAAAGTGCAATGGTCGAGACATGGAGTCGAGGAGGCAACTTGGGAGACGGAAGAGAAGATGCGGGTGGAATACCCCGAACTATTTATTTCTTAAGTTTCGGGACGAAACTTCTTTTTAGAGGGGGAGAATGTAATACCCGTACTTTTATTGACTGTTTGACTCTGTCATCCTCCTTATTTTGTCGCTCTATAAATGCTTGGTGATGTTGTTGATATTGTTATTGAGTTTCGTATCTCGTTTGGTTCTTGATCATGTCGTTTAGACCTTGCGGAAATGTTCTGTGCCAGAGATATAGCGCACGCTAGGCCTAGGCTAACGTACGCTAATTCTGCTTGATTAGCGCATGCTAGCTCTGAGCCGTAGCGTGCGCTAAGAGGATCAGTCAGGTCAGAACCAGTATTTCGGACTGCTCTCTGGACTGGCGGATTAACGCACGCTAGGAGTTTGTTAGCGCGCGCTATCCATGGATAGTAGCGCACGCTAACATCCGGCCGTAGCGCACGCTACCGGGCTGGTCAGCAGAGGCAGTGAGGTTGCCAGGTTTTCTGGACTATCAGATAGCGTACGCTAGGCTTCGGCTAGCGCACGCTAAAGCTATTGTGTAACGCACGCTAAAACATAGCGGTAGCGCATGCTAAGTTTCGAGCAGGGCAGAGACAGTAAGTTCTGGACTCCAGTACTGGATGCCATAATTTGGGCTAGCGCAGGCTAGGGACAGATGATTAGCGCACGCTAACGGGGACGACAGAAGCCACTGGACTATCCGGTGACTTCGCTAGCGCACGCTAATGAAGGAGGCGTAGCGTGAGCTAGACTGGACAGATATAAATATGGCAGTTGACTTTATTTTCGTCATTTCTCACCTTCTTCACTCCTTTTCGACGGGAATCACTCGGGAGAGGTGATCTTAGGTGATTGGAAGCGATCTTCCTTCTAACAACAATAGATTTGGTTGGAGAACAAGGATTTCTCAACATCTAATTCCTCCTAACGTCCGAATCAAGGTAAAAATCCTTAGAACCCCACCTTTTGGGAATTTTAGGGTTTTTCGTAGATTCGTCCGATTTACCCGCTTTGAAGCTTGAGAACTTTGAGATTATGATGTATCTGTACCGTATGCATGCTTTTCCTACGATTTTGTAGTTTGGATGGTGCCGTTTTCGGACTTGTGAGATTTTGGACGATTTTCGAACCTCTAGTTGATTATCCGTATATCTTTATGAATCGTAGACGGGTTTCGGGGGTTTCTTCGTGTAATCTGAATATGGATAATTGATTATCATATTCCTTGCGAATCGTTTAGGTGCCGGAAGCGCGTTCTTGGACCTACCGAACTCTTACCTTTTTCCATTCGAATTGTCGATGTCTCAAAGGCAACTACATATTTATGAATGTGCGTTCTCGACTTTGAAAGTATGAAATATTAATGGCATGCTTATTTATATCCACTCCGGGACGGACCGACGGGTCCTCTGAGGGTTTCGTAACCTCTGGTGCGATTCCATGGATAATATGAATTAACCACTCCGGGACGGACCGACGGGTCCTCTGAGGGTTCCGTAGCCTCTGGTGCGGTTCCACGGTATTCATATATGTATTGATGCGATGCTATGAGATTTAGTTATTCCGGAATACTAGTCTTGAATTGATGAATTGACGGTTACCTTTACTTTATTGTTGAGGAGTATTGTGTTTCATACTTGATATACTTGCACTAGCTATTCGACGGCTAACCCCTTTATGGGGGAAATACGTTTTATATATTTCAGGTTCCAGGAGAGCGGACATGCAGGTATCGGGTCGGCATGAAGATGGTGGGCAAGTGTGATACTGTGTCTTTCTTCCAGTTATGTTTGGAGTTTCCCATTCAGTATTGTTGTATTGGATTGGCTATTGAATACTCAAGTATTGTTTTCCCTTTTCCTTGATGTTCCGGCCTGTGTTTGCCGAAGTATTGATTCGAGTTGTGATGTTTGTGAATACATCGGTTATGTTTTGAATACCTTTGTATTGTTCTTAATTCAATTGTATGTAGACCTCCTCGGTCAAAATTTATAGTTCCGCGTATGTTTAGCCTTGTGGGTCCCACGGCGGGGCTTACGGCGCTGTAATATTCCCTGAATAACTTGGGGGTGTTACAACAGGAACTAAACGAACGAGCAGAAGATAGACTAACTCCTTGCACCACCGAGTCACTACCCCTAGCCTCATTGAAAAGTTCAAAAAAATACCTATTCCACCTTTCCTTAATAGCCACATCGTTCACTAATACTTGGCCCAGATCATCCTTAATAAACTTAACGGGACCCAGGTCACGCCGCCCTCTTTCCCTAGCTTTCGCTAGTTTAAAAATAGCATTCGCTGCTTCTTTGGTGTCTAGGAGCTTGTACATCTCCGTGTAAGCCTCCCCTTTAGCCTTAGCCACTGCCTTCTTAGCCTCTCTTTTCACCACCTTGTACGCTACAATCTTCAAGATTCTCTCCTCCCCAGCACTAACCGAAAAAAGCTCCTTAAATAGCGCTTGTTTAGCTTTAACCTTCTTTTGGACCTCCTCATTCCACCACCAAGCCTCCCTAGGTCCACTAGACCTGCCCGAAGAAACCCCCACCACCTTTTCGCCCACCCTCCTAATAGCATTGGCCATGCTGGTCCACATAAGGTTAGCATCGCCCCCCTGTAAAAAACCTTCTTCGCGGGTCAGAGACTCCTTGAATACTGCCGCCTTCTCACCCTTCAGACCCTTCATGGCCTAACGAATGCCGGTTACGGCCCTAAGGGCCGAGAGTTACGGCCGTACGGGTGCCAGGCAGCTTCCGGACGAATGCCGGTTATGGCCGTAAGGGCCGAGAGTTACGGCCGTACGGGTGCCAGGCAGTTTCCGGATGAATGCCGATTACGGCCGTAAGTGCCGAGTTACGGCTGTAAGGCCCCGTCGGTTACGGCCGTAAGCGATCGTCAGGCTCTGGGCAGATTTTGACGAATGCCGGTTACGGCCGTAAGGCACTGCCGGTTACGGCCGTAACCCTGTCGGCCTATATATGCCTGGGCTCGGCCAAACTTCATTTTTTACCCCTTTTCTCACTTCTTGCGGCAGTTGGCGACAGGAGGCTCGGGGGGCTCGAGTTCTTACTCGATTCTAATCATTTCCAAGGTGTTTTGGAAGATCCTCTTCGATTATATCATCATCCAATCCGTGTTCTTTATCGGATCGAGGTAAATTCTTGAAAACTCCTAAAGTTAACTTTCGGGATTTCTTCTTGATTTTCGTTGTCCGTCCTAATTTGATGAATCGGTTGATGTTATTGAATATTATTAATCGTATCCTATGGGTTGTATATCCATATTTCGAGTTTGTTCAACCCGATTAGTGATTCGAATGTTCTTGGGAGTTATCGAACATTGAGTGTTCGATTAAATGTCCCAATGAGTTTCCCTTCGATAGTTTGGTGGGATTTCCGTTGTTTTTGACCTTGATTCTCATTGTGATCGTATCTTCGTGTTCTTGGCCATTTTGGGGGAAACCCTTGAACTTTTGTCGTTCGTTCCTTCAATTCAACGACTTTAGGTTGTGCTATGGAATTCATTTTAATTGTTGTTATTGTCCTTCGTAGTTTATTATCGCGAGTTGGCGTTCGGTGGAGTTGGCGGGTTCGTAGTTGGTTCGTTCCAACTTACTTCGGTCGATTCTCCATGTTGTGGTTATTCGAGGCTAGTATTCTTGTCTATACGATTTATATTGTGTGAATTGAGGTTGCATATGAAATTATGTTGGTTTGTGCATTTTTATTGATTGTGCCTTATGTGAATTATCGCAGTCGTATGTGGTTATGTGAAGTTAGAGTTGGTTCATTGCTTGTCATAGAGATATCTCAATAGAGACGTAGTGCCGGGTAGATAGTACACTTAGACATGTGCTATAATGTTTTGGTGATCGCGGGGTTGCATGGCTTAAGTGGTGTGTTATGAGTTAGGTTAGTCGTAATGGTTGATCGGTTGTTATGCCATTGATATATGGAGATGCGTTTAGGATTGTTAGGTTGTAATATAGCTAGGTCGGTGTAGCTATATGTCGGATAATTGACCATATCTAGCAAGTGCCTTGATTATATATATATTGTGATTGACCTTCGAGGCTTGTGGTTTGCAACTGTGATTCTGGAACGTGTGTGTGTGTGTGTTAATATACCTCCACTCAGAGCATTCTACGGGACGTCTGGGGGCTGATGCTAAGGGGTACGACCGCAGATGTGACATTAGGTGCGTGTATTGTTCCTTCCACCCGGAGTGTTCGACGGGATGTCTGGGGGTCGATACTAAGGGGTACGGCCGCGGAAGTGAACTTGGGTGCGTGCGTTGCTGACCTTCCACCCGGAGCGTTCGACGGGATGTCTGGGGGCCGATATTAAGGGGTACGGCCGCGGAAGTGGTTTCCCACTCAGAGCGTTCGACGGGACGTCTGGGGGTCGATACTAAGGGGTACGGCCACGGGTTACCAGGTATGGCTTCGTGATATTGGTGATGTTTTTCGATATTTGTGATATGTTCGGAATATCACAACGTTCTGGTTCTCGATGTTGATGCACATTATGTATTGGATCTTGGTACTTTGCTAGAATGGGACTAGGATGTATGTCGTAAGTGTTTAACTCCTTGACTGTGAGGTTTTGGTGTTGGATAACGAACTTGTTATTGTTTTCGTGTATTGTGGTTGAGGAAATCATGGGATGAGATCCCAACGGTTGTGTTAAGATTGCTTTTGCGGAAAATGATTTTGGGTCGAGACCCATTTGTTTCGAAATGATTTCGGAATTTAGGACGTGATGTCCAGAAGAATATACTATTTATGAAAATGTTTGTTTCACAAAAGAGATTTGGGCCGAGACCCCATTATTTTCGAATAAGGTTTTATAATCTTGAACTTGAAGTCCCAAAGGACTTTCTGTCGTTTTCCAAAACTCCCGAGTATATATGTATATCATATTCAAATACTTGAGTTGTACCTTAAATATTGAAAACCCCTCGGGAACTTCTTTCACTACTGTTGTTATTGTATTATAACCGATATTGACGTGATATATTTTGTATAGACTGAATTACTTGTACTAGCCATTCAAATGCTAACCCCTTAAATGCGGAAAATGCGTATAATGCATTTCAGGTGTGCTTAGTTCGTTGGAGCAACCACAGGGATGGCATGGAAGAAGATGAGCCGCGATACTAATCAAGAGATAAGAGTCCAGTTTGATGTCGTTGTATTGTTGAGTTGTTTTAAGTCTTCCGCTGTATTGTATTTTGACCCCTGCATAGGTATGTACAATAATGAGTTTATTTTTGGGTTGATTTAATCGTGAGACCTCATCGGTCAGTGTAATTAATATTTGACCTTATCTATCTGTGTTAGTAAGTTGTTTGACCTCGGCCGGTCAAACATTGTTCGTATCGTGGTGGTTAGCCTGGTAGATCCTTATGGAAAAAGGGTCTACGGTGTGTAATATTCTCGGTGGTTTCTGGGGGTGTTACATTTATGGTATCAGAGCTTAGGTTGTGGAAACCTAGGCTGTCGGGTCGAGTCGAGTCATGTTTTGTCGAGTCTTGCTTTGTTGCATCGTCTGAGTTGTCAGTTAACAAGTCGACTTGTGCGTTGTCATATCATGTCGTTCGTGTTGTTCGTTGAGATTAGTATCATGGGCGACCGTCATCTTCGTGCGACCTGTGGACGTAAGTCCCCCTTCTTTGTGTTTGTGCCTCGTCTGACGCGAGCTACTGGTATATGTGTTAAGTGATGAAATCTTTATGCAGGTTCTTGGTTTCGTGATGCGTTTATGTGACTCTCATGTTTCGTTTATATGAGGAGTGTTGTCATTAATTATGTGCTTTTGACTATGATATTTGACTGCTTGTTTCCGGTAAGAGATAGGTGTTGTCTTGGTTTTGAATGAGTTGGTGCGTGTATTATGATGTATGTAAGTGAATTTCGATACGTGTGAGTTTTGGACAATCTGGCCTATTGGATTTTTGAAAACCTTGAGTATCTTAGAAAATAAAATTCGAGGTGTACTTTTAAATGGATTGTATTTCGAGGTGCTTACTGGCGCAACTATCTATTTCAAATTCTTCTACCTTGAGGACCAAAATATTTTTTTTTATTCCAGTAATTTTGGAAATTCTTTGCTTAGACCCGAGGGTCGAATATTTCTGAAAGTTTTTCGCTAAAAGAAACTGTCTTCATTTTTATCAAACGCGTGATGGTTTTCAAAGTCTCAACAATGATGTTTGTTCAACTTTTTATAAGGTGATACTCATGATCAACTATTGTTTCCGAATCATTTTTTTTCAAAGGTGGTTTTCGTTTTTAAAACCTATCATTCCTATTTACGGTCCGGGAATGTATGTAATATTCGCACTTTCGTTAGGGTGTTAACCCCCGAGTTGTGATTGAATTGGTGGTGTGAGTGCTGATTCATTCGCCACACAATTGTTGCATTAGCCCTCGGTGAGAGGTGTGATGTTGATCTTTATCGTTGTCATTTCATGGTGATTTGCGTGCTATCGTACATGTGCGAGCTGTTGAAGCTTGGGTTTGTACGTCTGTGTAAACGTGTGATTGTTCATGATGTTTTGTGATTATGTGCTGGTTATCGTTCGGGCCGTTGAGATCGCCGAACGGTGCCATCGTTGTTGTGATGTTGATATGTGTGTTGCTTTATAATAATAATCATCGTATATGTTGCGTGTTATGATTTTCGGTTGTGCTGAGTTGGCATCTCCGGTTTGTTGTTTTGAGATGTTATATATATTCTATTGTACCTAACAATTGTATTTTCGGTATGCCGAGCCAAGGTGCTTCAAACGTATTGTGCCGGGGGCATGTACGTGCAAATTGTCCTTCTCTTCAGTAACGCTTTTCAAGTGTAGACTCGAGGGACACGGGATTTAGTTATGCGAATTGGTTACCAAGACTTTCGGAGTTCGCGCTTTAGCACAGATATCAGGATCGGCTCTGAGAGGCCCATAGGAGATGTTTCTGTCGGTTGCTTTTTGTGTGGTTACCTTGCTTCCGTTGTTGTGAGTTTCGGGGACAACCTTTCTTTTATAAGAGGTCGAATGTAATACCCATACTATTTTCGACTTCTGCATCTTCTCCTTCTAAATTCTATCGGCTTGCGCGTGTTCGTCGATACTTTTTAAACTTGTTTGGTGTCTCGGTTGTCATCGTTTGAACGGGTTGTGACCTTGTTTCGGATCGATCTGTTTATCGTTGTGACTTTTTCGAGTTCGGTTCGATTCTTGTGAATCTTGTTCGATAGTAATATCATTTAGTTTCTACCAGCTCTTTAATGTCTTGAGTTGAAGTGTGAACTTCAGAGTCATTGTTTTTCGATCGTTGTTCGATCATTGTGGTTCGATCGTTATTGTTTGATAATTATTGTTCGATCATTATTGTTCAATCGTGGTTGTCCGATTGTTGTTACCTGATCTCGTACCACGAAGAATTGTCGTTCACCATTAGTCAGCTGTTTCGAGTATGGTCAGATGGGTCACCGAGCCGTGCATTGCGAGATGGTAGCTGAGGGTTTTTGAGGATTTCGGCGTAGTCCGAATCGTTTGTGATTACTTGGATATTCGACTCGAATGTATTGTCTGTTCGATGACGCTCGTCACTTGTGGTTTTATTATGTCTCTACCGGTGGCTTTGTGTTGGTCGTCGTGGAGCGTGTTTTCACACCGTATATTCCTTTGCGTTGCTTGTAACATTTCGCCGATGGGCGTAAGTTACGCGTTTCATGTTTATCTCGTTGAGTTTTTCCTGGCGGGATATTGCTTCTCCCTAACTCTGCCTGTGGGTGTCTTCTTGACATCTATTGCCGGTCCCAAGCCCGGATAAAAGAGGAGGGTTGCGGTAGGTTAGTGGCAGCCAGCGTAAAACTCGTCACATTCCATGGACATGAATCAAACATTGAAAATCATTGGGGCGTCTCCTCAAAAGCGACGCGCTGCATTTCATAGGCCCGGGTGCAGTGATAAGTATGCGAGGGTTGCTAGGTCGTCGCCCAGAAGCGGCGCGCCACCTTTACATCTGAGGGTGGTGTCAAATGAGCAAGGATGCGCTACACTTCATAAGCCCGTGTGTAGTGGAAAATATGCAAGGGTTGCTAGGTCGTCACCCGGAAACGGCGCGCCACCTCGAAGTATGGGTGTGGTGTCAAATGTGCAAGAATCCTTGCAGCGTGGACGGGGACAGACAGAGAAGTTAGTTCTTGCGGCTAGTAAGGGTAGTAAGGTGCAGTTTGGAACTTGGAACGTTGGCTCTTTGACGGGGAGATCAGCATAAGTGGGGGAGGTTATCAAAAGGAGGAGAATTCACATAATGTGTCTACAAGAAACTAAGTGGGTTGGCGAGAAGGCAAGAGTGTTAGCTCCTTGGGGTTACAAGCTTTGGTACTCTGGAAAGGATAGAAGTAGAAATGGAGTGGGTATCGTCATTGATAAAGAATTCATTGATGATGTGGTGGAAGTGTCAAGAAAGAGCGATAGAATAATGAGTATTAAGATTGTGATAGGGGATGAGTTTCTAACTATCATAAGTGCTTATGCAACACAAGTAGGATTGGATGCATCGATCAAACAAGAATTTTGGGAAGATTTGGAAGAGGTTGTCGAACGAATTCTTATGGGTGAGAAATTGATCATTGGTGGTGACCTCAATGGGCATGTCGGTGTTAGCAGAGATGGCTTTGAGAGCTTTCATGGTGGCTTTGGTTTTGGGGACAGTAATGAAGTAGGAAATGGTATATTGGATTTCGCATTAGCTCATGACTTGGGTATTATGAACACTTGGTTCGAGAAAAGGGACTCTCATTTGGTGACATATAGAAACGGAGGTAATGCAAGTCAGATTGATTTCTTTTTAGTAAGGAATGTTTGGAGGAAAAGTTTTACTAATTGCAAGTGATACCCGGTGAGAGTGCTGCAACACAGCATAGGGTTGTGGTGCTTGACTTTCGAGGTAAGAGGCACTTAAGAAAGAGAAGACCACAAGTTGACCCTCGAATTAAGTGGTGGAAGCTCCAAGGGGAGAGTCGACATACTTTTGTGGCTAAGATTGCTGATAGTGGTATTTGGTCTGATTGCACGGAGATGGATATAGATTCGATGTGGAACTTGTTGGAGCATAACATAAAGGAAGTTGCAAAAGAAGTCCTAGGAGAATCTAAAGGAAACAGACCATCAAGTAAGGACACATCTTGGTGGAATGATGAAGTTAAGCAAGCGATAAAGACTAAACGTGAATGTTATAAGGTACTGGGTAAATGCTCGAGCGATGAGAATTATGAGAAGTACAAGAAAGATTGAACAGAAGCTAAAAAGGCAGTGCGAAATGCCCGATCAAGGGTCAATCAAGAATTAAATGCAAGATTAGATACTAAAGAAGGGGAAAAAGATATCTATAAACTTGCTCGAATGAGAGAGAAGAAGACGCGAGATATTGGAAAAGTTAAATGTGTAAAAGATACTGACCAAAAAGTTTTGGTTCAAGATAAAGAGATAAAAGAGAGATGGAGGTCATACTTTGATACCCTATTCAATGGCCATCAAGAACAAGATATTGGGAATTTAAACATCCCCTCAAGTATGGTTAACCGAGAGTTTAAGAGAAGAATTCAAAAGGGTGAAGTGACAATTGCATTGAAGAAGATGGGGTCAAAGAAAGCAGAAGGACCAGATGGTATACCTATTGAAGTTTGGAGGTGTTTGGGGGAGAGAGGGATCGAATGGGTAACTATGATATTCAATAAGATTTGGAGAAGCAATAAGATGCCATCAGCATGGAGGAAAAGTATTCTCGTCCCTTTGTATAAGAACAAAGGTGATGTTCAAGATTGTTCTAATTATCGCGGAATTAAACTAATGAGTCATACCATGAAGTTGTGGGAACGAGTGATTGAACAAAGGATAAGGAAATGTGTGAAGATAACAGAAAATCAGTTTGGATTTATGCCTGGAAGATCGACCATGGAAGCAATTTATCTTATCCGGTAGTTGATGGAACATTATCGGGATAAAAAGAAAGATCTGCATATGGTTTTTATTGATTTAGAGAAGGCATATGATAAAGTACCAAGAGAAGTACTTTGGTGGGCCTTAGCAAAGAAGGGTGTATCGCGGAAATATATTGACATTATAAAGGACATGTATGAGGGAGCTAGTACAAGTGTACGTACTAATGTTGCGAGGACAGAAGAATTCCCTATTACGATTGGGGTGCATCAAGGATCTACTCTTAGTCCTTTTCTCTTTGCCATAGTCATGGACGAATTGACAAGAGAAATTCAAAATGACGTTCCGTGGTGTATGATGTTCGCAGATGATATTGTGATGATTGATGAAACGAAGGTTGGAGTGCAACAGAAATTGGAACTTTGGAGGGATACTTTGGAAGCTCGAGGCTTTAGGCTGAGCAGAAGTAAGACTGAATATATGGAGTGTAGGTTTAGCGAAAACAGGGATAGAGAGGCGGGGATGATCACATTTGATGGGAAAGTTGTTCATGGATCTACTTTCTTTCGGTATCTTGGATCTATTACCCAAAAGTTGTTCTTAGTGAACCGGGCGCCAACGTCATCAACCATTGTTTCGCCCCATCCTTGAGTGTATAAGGGAAGCACTTCATCCGTAGTTGATCCTCGCTCAACCCATTTAATGGGAAGTTGTCAATCGCCACATAGAAATCTCGGATGAATGATAACGGATCCTCTCGTGCTAATCCGTGAAATGAGGGAAATTGCTCGATGTGAAATCCGCTTATGTGGTAGTTCCTTGCGGCCGGTGCTAATTGGATGCATGAAATGGCGGTGTTCACTACGGGCTTTGCATAGTCCCTCATAAGATGTTCGACCGGAGGTTGTTGCGGCATGTTATAGTTTGCTTCCATCCCATATTGAGGTCCGGGATAATAATTCGCTACATATTGCATTCCAACGGGTGGTTGTCTCGGATAGAAGTATCTCCCTTGTTCAGCTTCGGGTGTCCCTTGATTGCGCCCAACATTATCATATCTCGGAAACCTTGGTTGACGAATTTCTTCCTCATCTATATTTTGTGCAACATTCTCAACCCTCGGTTGACGAGGGTTATCTTCTTGGAGCAAAAGTCGCTCTTCGAGATCCGGATTCACCTCGTCGTTTGCCATTGATGTAGTGGCCATTATTTTTGGTGCTCTAATCCTTTGAACTTCGTCTATGGGCGGAAGAATCGGGTTACCCAATGATCTCCTACCAAGCATAAACAAAGGAAGTAAGAGCGAATTTTATCGAAATAAAATTGATCAAGAATAACAATCCAACTATTATTAAAACAAGATTAAAAATTAAATGTCAACTCCCCGGCAACGGCGCCAAAAACTTGATGGACAAATTAAATACTCGCAAGTGTACGAATCGCTTTTGTAGGAAGCGGCAAGTAACTCCGAGGTCGATCTCTCGAGGAATTGGAAATGGTTTAAAGTTCGATAATGTTCGGCAAATAGTCGAATGAACAAAAGTAAAATAAATTAAAATACATCATTGGTTGATAGGTTTACAATTAATAACGCATAAAAATAAACAAAGCGATAACAACACCAAATTAATTGCCGGATAATTGAGAGATAACAATAATGAGATTGATATGAGAATTTAGAGTCACCGACACACACGTAATCAATTATTAGTTCCGATACACAAAGAATTAAGGTTGGAATTATTGATTGCTCACGATTAAAAGAAATCCGTTTGATGGCGGTAATTCTAAAATCACGATTGTTCTTAACGAAAATAAGAGACACTCCTTTGATGGGGACGAATCTCTACTAACAATCGACTAGCTAATACCTTTGATGGAGTAATTCGCTAAAAGATCACGGAAAAAGGTTTAGAACATTCACAATCGCTTCCATCGGGTCGTTTGATGGCGAACACCGACAAAAACCCTCGATTTGAATAATAATAACAACTAAGAAATAGGTTTGATGATCTAAATCAAAAGTTCTTAAACAAAGAACGAACAAGAGGAACAATCCCAAACTTTTACCCGGAAAATCAAAAGGAACTAACAATCGAAAACATGTGTGTGGCTATATCTAAAAACCCATATGAAAAGATTAGCTACACATGATTATTTCAATAACAATAATGGAAATTGTAAAACAAAACACGGTAGAAACTTCCCTTGTAAATCCCGAAATTGAACTCCCGATGAAGGTATGATGATCCTCTTTCAAGAATTCACAACAAAATGATACAAGGAATTATTATATCTCACAAATGTATTTTTTCACTCTAAGAACATACAAGGAAGATGATGAAAATCTCTCTTTTTCCACTCTTTTTGGTGTTTTCCTCCATAATCTTGTGTTTTCCATACAAAAATATCTCCCACAAGATAAGCATATCCTCAAATGGTCTCCACCTCCCTTTTTTTATAGCAAAAAATATCAAGAAAAGGCTTAAAGTTGTGCAAAAATATCAAGGAAAGTGATATGCACCGAAAAGTGACACGGCCCGTGTCCTGGGACACGGCCGTGTCGTACTACGCTGGATAAACGAAAAGGTAATCTGTATTGAGACTCGGTCGTGTCCCATGACACGAACGTGTTGTACTGTGCGGGAAGTGCGGAATAGCCTGATCGAGACTCGGCCGTGTGTTAGGTGTATTTTTATGCGTTTTTATATCATTATTTTATATCTATCTTGAGCCTAAATCAGCATAAATGAGCTTTTAATGCATTATTTTTATATGTTTTGCAGGAAATCAGAAATGTGTCAAAACGATTTAAAAACGATTTAAAACAACAGCTTTTGAAACATGCAGACACACTAAGTGAACCGCGCAGACACGAAGACAACCAAAGAAATAATACGCACATCAGATTACATGGCCATGCAAGACACATAAAGTGAGCCGCGGCACAGAAGGCGCAAAAAGCAAAAGACGCCACTGTTGGTACTGAGTGAAAAGAAGTTGGGCCGCTTGGGCCTTTGTTTTTGTTGGGCCGTGAAAGCATTTTGAGGAGAGGTGCTGGAGGAAAAGAAGTGAATTGAGAGAGAAATAATATAAAAAGGAGAGAAAAGAGAGACAGACAGGGGACCGAGGCAGGGGTTTTCGGCGGAAGAAAAGAAAAGGGGCGAACACAAGTTGTAGATTTCTGGGACAAGAGACTACCGGATCCCTACTTCGCTTTTCTGCATCTTAATTTTTAGATTTATTCGAAAGGATTTTGATCAGAACAATTTCATTTACTTTTGATTATTTATTATTATTTCGATTTACTCGTTATTCTATTGAATTGGATTCTTCTTACTGTTCTTAATGCTTTTTAATTGTCTGGCCAACAGTTAATTTGTCTTGAATGTCTTTATGGATTCGGGAGATGAAATTTAGGCATAGTTCTTGTTAGACGAATCATAATTTTCGTGAGATAGGGATATACTCATGGAATTGTGAAGCCTTTAGTGTGGGAATTCTTGAACTGTTTTAGCTATTAATTATCTGATTCGAATAGGGATATATCGAGTTAGTAATTCGTAGTATTTTCTATCGACCTTGGGAAAGGCTTTAGAATAATTTAGGAATTCCTGGCTTACAATCAATTGAATAACAGTGAATTGAATCGAATAAATATCATTCCAGATTGTTTGAGGTGAAAATCAATATCCTACCCCTTATTATTATTATTATTAGTACTATTATTTACTTTCTGCAATTAGTTTAGATATAAACTCTATTTAATTGTTCTTCAAATAAAATTGTGAGTTGACTAAATTTTGGTACTTAGTGAAATCAGTCCTCGAGGGAACGATACTTTACTTATCACTTTATTACTTGTTGACACCGTGCACTTGCGGCATATTGTGAGGGATTTTTCCACAACAAGTTTTTGGCGCCGTTGCCGGGGACTGATTTTTCGCTAATATCAATACCAAGCGACTCTAATTTTAATTTGAAGTTTTTTTTCTTTGTTTAGTCTCCTTATTTTTTTTTCTTTTCTTCATTATGTTTTCCTATGAGTATCGTGACCCTTGGCATTTCATAAATTTCGATGCTCTTAATAATTTGCCAAATAGGGTCACCAACCCTCCCCAAAAGAAAAGACCATGCTTGAAATTTATGTAGACGTTCTTAAAAATCCTGATAGTAGCATTTTTGAGCTAGCATGCGTACATCGTGGTCTTGAGAATCACTACGGTTATTTTCCAGCTCATTTATTTAGTAGTGAAGTTGAGGGGGAGGTTGAGAAGAATGACATGTTGAGTTTTAGGGTCAGTCAGCCCCCTCCCCCAAAAGAAAAGACCATGCTTGAAATTTATGTAGACGTTCTTAAAAATCCTGATAGTACCCTTTTTGAGCTACAATGCGCACATCGTGGTCTTGAGAATCACTACGGTTATTTTCCAGCTCATTTATTTAGTAGTGAAGTTGAGGGGGAGGTTGAGAAGAATGACATGTTGAGTTTTAGGGTCGATCCCCCAGCACCCAATGATTTAATAAAGTGTGATGAGCCTAGAGAAGAAGTTATCATTGATGATGTTTCCAAAGAAATTCCATTAAATTGTCATCAAACTTCGACTAATAAGGTGAATACTTTTGTGCCAAAAATTTTATTAACGGTGCCACGCATAATTTTTCCTAAATCCATAATGGGAGAGATTGACCCCATTACTCATGATTTTGTTGAGTGATTCTTCGAGTTCTAATGAGGTTGTGCATGATAATTCTTTATTATTTGCCCATGCGAACACAGCTTATTATTTCATGCCTTATCATTAATATATTCTTCCAGCATTCTATGGTTGTCCGCCTAATTATTCTTATTCTTCATTTTTGGCAACCGGGCATGATCCAAAGCCTCCCCTACGGAATAAGAGGCTTATAGATTGCAAGAAGGGGGCATTTGGCAATCTCCTAGAAAGAAGCCACGTTAAATTCTTTTTGCCACGTCGTGCTCAAGACGTAAAATAGAGCTGGATGGGAGGCAACCCATCGCTTTACTTGCTTTCTAGTTAGTTGTTTTTATTTGATTTTTCGTTATTAATTTTTTCTTTGTTTTTGTTATTTCATTTGGATTCGTGTATTCTTGTTGGCCCTTATTTCTCTGATATTTCTTTATGACCCCTATGAGTTATTATTCTTCATATTCTAGTCTTTCTTGATTTAATGTCTATTGTTATCTCATGACTAGAGACTAAGTTTGGGGGTCCCTCGTGATGTTGGGCGTTATTTGAAGTATGGATTGACCGATGTTTCCACTCAGACATGTGCTGATGTTCAAGAAGACATTTGGAATAAGTTTCACTTTTCCTTATCTCTTTTATTTTCACATGAGTTTTATTATTGATAATGTTACGTGTAGTGGACTTTATTTTACATGCTGTTGATGGTTTTTGCAAGCTTGAATTTTTCGTGAATTTTCCGTGCTTCCATGTGTAAAACTGATGTTACGATACTGATTTCTCTTTGAAGAAACAGTTGACTTTTGGTCGAGTTGCAATCAGCGATATCTGTTTCTGTTGAGTATTCAATTAGGTCCGAAATTTTATCATTTTTGTAGAAATTTTAGCAAATAAGAAAAGAGACATACGTGTTTTCAAATCACCGTTTATACGTTTGGTTAAACTTTTCGCGTAGCTCGTCGTCCAGTACCATGAGTCTTGTTGGCATTTAAATTGAGTTTAGAGTCTGACGCTTTTCCCAAGAAAAGTCGAGATATTAATTGTTCTATGATGGGAAGTTTAGTAACCGGGGGTATTCACGTGACCCGTTGTTTACTCTCGCGTAAAACGACGACCCTGAATAGATTAATAATTTAGAAATATCGCATTACCGATGATGGGAAGCCTAGTAACCGGGGGTATTCACGTGACCCGTTGTCTACTTTCGCGTAAAACGGCAACCTTGACATGCGGGACTTGCTATTCGAGTTTTTTCTCCGCTGTAGAGGGGGGCTTAGTAACTAGAAACATCCATGTGCCCCATGAGTGTCTTTTACGTCAAACAGTTCCCCGATACATGAGAATGGAAATCCACCCTAGGATCATCCCGATGAAATATCCCGAGATACGAAACCTAGTGGTTAACTCGAATCATATTATTGATCATACATAGGGGAATGCTGTCCGAGGAGTAAGTTTAATAATGAAACTCTTGAATTTTGCCTCTATAATGTGGGACTGGGCGAATTAGCTTGTTTATTTCAACCCTTCATATTGACGGTCGGTTAAATTCACGCTTGTTAATCTTTGAGCTTGATTTTCTCCATGAACGATTGATTAGGACTGAAATTGGTTACTTAGTGGAATCAGTGTCCGGGACGTGACTCACTATTACGATACTTGTATTATTCTTTGAGATTTTCAGGGTAGTATTGATTAAGTTGAACACTATGGATTTGCATGATTATTCACGATACATTTTGTTTAAAAATTGAAAATTGTTTGCTTGAGGACAAGCAAAGGCTCAAGTTTGGGGGTATTTGTTAGGTGTATTTTTATGCGTTTTTTTATCATTATTTTATATCCATCTTGAGCCTAAATCAAAGATAAATGAGCCTTTTAACGATTATTTTTATATGTTTTGCGAAATCAGTCAGTGCCAAAACGATGAAAAACGGATTTAAACAAGAAGCAATGAACATGCAGACACACTAAGCCGAACCGCGCAGACACGAAGACAAACCAAGAAATAATACGCACATCAGATTACAGGCCACAAGACACATAAAGTGAGCCGCGGCACAGAAGGCGCAAAAAGCAAAAAGACGCCACTGTTGGTACTGAGTGAAAAGAAGTTGGGCCGCTTGGGCCTTTGTTTTTGTTGGGCCGTGAAAGCATTTTGAGGAGAGGTGCTGGAGGAAAAGAAGTGAATTGAGAGAGAAATAATATAAAAAGGAGAGAAAAGAGAGAAAGACAGGGGACCGAGGCAGGGGTTTTCGGCGGAAGAAAAAGAAAAGGGGCGAACACAAGTTGTAGATTTCTGACAAGAGACCACTGATCCCTACTGCTTTTCCGCATCTTAATTTTTAGATTTATTCGAGTAGGATTTTGATCAGAACAATTTCATGACGGTTTGATTATTTATTATTATTTCGATTTACTCGTTATTCTATTGAATTGGATTCTTCTTACTATTCTTAATGCTTTTTAATACACACGCCAACAGTTAATTTGTCTTGAATGTCTTTATGGATTCAGGAGATGAAATTTAGGCATAGTTCTTGTTAGACGAATCATAATTTTCGTGAGATAGGGATATACTCATGGAATTGTGAAGCCTTTAGTGTGGGAATTCTTGAAGCTTTTATTTATTAATTATCTGATTCGAATAGGGATATATCGAGTTAGTAATTCGTAGTATTTTCTATCGACCTTGGGAAAGGCTTTAGATTAATTTAGGAATTCCTGGCTTACAATCAATTGAACAACAGTGAATTGAATCGAATAAATATCATTCCAGATTGTTTGAGGTGAAAATCAATATCCTACCCCTTATTATTATTATTATTATTTGTACTATTATTTACTTTCTGCAATTAGTTTAGATATAAACTCTATTTAATTGTTCTTCAAATAAAATTGTGAGTTGACTAAATTTTGGTACTTAGTGAAATCAGTCCTCGAGGGAACGATACTTTACTTATCACTTTATTACTTGTTGACACCGTGCACTTGCGGCATATTGTGAGGGATTTTTCCACAACATCGTGTCCCAAAAGACACGGTCGTGTCGTACTCATCCGAAAAAGGATTTTTCACTGGAACGAGACCCGGCCATGTCCCATGACACGCCGAAGTTTCTGGTGCCCGAAGTCGCTGGTGCAGCCAAGTCGCTCAGTGCGCCGAAGTCGCTGGTGCGGTAAGTCGCTGTGCAACAAGTCCGATTTTGGTCTTCTTCGGCTTGATCCTTCGTTCTTGTATCAATACACCTCGGAATTTAGCATATGATATACCGTTTCGAAGCTAATTTAACGAGGAATTTATATCAAAGGAGAACACATCTCAATTCGGAGTGGAGATTCTGAAATTTAGACGATCGACCGATACTGCTTCAATCTTTTGCCGTTTTAGGCCCCGTTTTAGCTTTTGATCGTCATAAACTCCAATATTAGCTATGAAAGCGCATATTTCACCATAATCTTCACTTGGATACCTATAAATTAAAAACACAACATACCACGCATAAAAGAGAACAAAAATACTAAAAAGCAAACAAAAACACGACTAGATAGAACAGAATGAGTCGATCAAGAATCGACTCATCAAGTATAATTCATATATGTCAACTCACATAACCGTACACAGGATCCAATTTCGGTATAGACCATATGGAGATGGAAAATACCTTACAAATTATAATACATTCATCCGAAATAAAATAAAATGAAAAATCACAGTAATACATAACCGAACATCAAAAGACTCGGGCCCCCCGAATTAGCATCCTTCAAAATCCTCCGCCGCCATCGTGCTCTTCCTGTGCCTTGCCCTTTTCTCGCCCTGAAATACAAGTATTTCGCCCAAACCACAGGGACAACTATACATGATAATAATTTTCATGGCATTATACAATTCATATACATACGGATCTCAAAAAAACAACCGACTACTGAATATACCCCACAGACGTATAAACAGTCAGTCCCAACTATCGAACATATCCAAACATACGAACAACCAAATAATATGGATCAAGACGGACGTCACAGTACGCCCGATCCGGAAATGTGTCCGTGCTCATGTCCACCCCGTATACGGGATCCAGAATATACGTGGGACGATGTACCTAATTAGCCTCACGAACTACGTCTCGTGTGAACGATCTAATGCGGAAACATCCACGCATGACCATCAAGTGCCCAGCTAAAAATCCTACACATAACCAATCGGCACGCAGATATGACTCCAGAGATTTCACGATGCAACATGACAACGAAACTCAATGAATTACACTTTTATCAAAGAATCAAACAACTCACCGAAGTGACAACAAAGCTCAATGAGACCAACGCTAACAAGGGCGATAACCTTGGGAATACAATCCCGCCACAAACGGTAACACGATCAAAGACATCACCACATCATGAATCACAGATTCACAGAACATTTCATATACACAAAACGCATAATAATCACAAGAATTCAACCATCATTATAACCAAGCAAGATAACTTGCCTCAATTCCGTAGATGAATAATCCTTCTTTGAACGAACAAACGAATGGTATCTTCGTCTAACAATACTCACTTGAATAAGAAACCTTGAATGAAACGTAATTCATTCAACAACACATTCGTACGATAATGGTATTAATTCATAGAAACAATATTTGTAACTTTAGTCAAATAGTTCAACTATCCTATCGAACATTCTAACACTCCAATTACGAATTATCATATATCAAGTTTATTAGATTCGCCCACATATTTTAACATTAATGCCAAGAATTTGAAATCAAGAACATTATCAATGTAATACTATGATGATTAAACATACTCTCAATCCATCAACACTTCCGATTAACGTTGAATATGTTAAAAGTTTGTGTTTATTTACATTCTTCATCATCTTTCCAATGATTACGTTAAGCCGATCCAGAAATGAAATCATAACTTTAAGTTTTAAGCATAATAAGAACATCATCCTAATTTACGTCTCCTAATACACGATGATCAACGTAATTAAATTCGGCTATTAATTATACCGCATCATTATCACCCATAATCGTTATAATCGTCCTAAGAACACTATCAACATATTAATGTAGTGGTTAACACCTTCTTAAGTTATCAACACATTCGATTAAATTGAATATATGAAGTTTATGTTTGTGTTCTACCAAAATCCATTACTTTCCCTTGAAGAAGTTGCTCAAAACCTAGTTATATCATTTAGGATGTTTGAAACTCTAAACATAACATCATCCAATCTTGTAATAATCATTTTCAGGAGGTTAACATAACATTTAGATAATCCATTTCATCGACTTATCAAATTCATCACGAATGTATCAATTTTGTAAGGCCAAAACATAGTTCCATGTTATCTCTCAAGGATTAAGTAAACATTCAAGACAAGATTAGAATCTAACACCTTTAGTCATCAAGGATTCCTTACTTACAAGTTCTACGTGTCAAAATCAAAATCAACTTCCTATTGTCATGTTATTAATCAGGTTTTATCCAACATAATCAACACAACTATGCTATGAAGTTATCATACATCAAGAAGTGATACTAACATTCCTTATATTGTTCTTCACTTAGTTTGAACATGATTCTAATAACTATCATGTTTATACTAGATTAATCTAACATTATACGAAGTGTTTAATACTAATATCATCACAAGTAGGGCTGTAAACGAACCGAACCGAGCCGAACTTTGACCTAAACGAGCCGAGCTCAATTTTTTTCCCTGACGAGCTGAGCCGAGCCGAGCTTTGTTATCGCAGAAAAAATGTGTTCGAGCTCGAGCTCGTTAATAAAACGAGTCGAACTCGAGCTGTTCGCGAATAATTATATATTTTTAAATTATTTAAATAATATATTTGAATTATTTAAAATAAATATTTTAAAATAATCATTAAAAATCATATATTTTTTTAAATATATATAAAAATTAATAATTTAATATATGAAAATTATTTAAAAAATTATTAATCTATAATATAATATATAAATATCATTAAAATAAATTTAAAAATATATTTATTAATCGAGCTTAACGAGCCGAACCGAGCCAAACCGAGCTCGAGCCGCACATGCCCAAGTTCGGCTCGAGCTCATTTTCTTAACACATAGATTTTTGTGTTCGAGCTCGAGCTCAAGTTCTTAACGAACCGAGCCGAACCGAGCCCTTAACGAGCCGAGCCAAGCTTTATTTGCGAACATCTCTGTTCGTTTATAACCCTAATCACAAGCATGGATTCAATACGAGTTAAAGAAAAACCAACCTCAAAATGAAGAACAACACCAACACTTCCAAAAACACACTTCAATCTCCTAATCTCCAAGCCACAATCTAAGTGACGAAGCTCCAACACAAGATGGAAGGGGTAGAAATCGATTTGACAAGGTGGGGAATCGATTTCTCAGAGGGATGGTTGAGTTGGTTTGAGCAGAAAAATGAAAGGCAAGCCATACCTTTATAGCCCGAATTCAGCTTTATGTACGCTATAGCTAAAGATTAACGTACGTTACAAACATTACGTACGTAACCTTATGAGCATTATGTAAGTAACAGATTCCAAGATGCTACTGACTCAAAATACACATGTTCTTACGTACGTTGCCAAAATGAATGTACGTAAATCTCTTGTACATTACGTACGCTAAGGCATAGCCATTACGTACGTAATGGCCGTTGACTGGGCTGTCATGATCGACTCCCGACCACTGACTACACGCTCGGTCCCACCCACTGAAAGGTGATCTGCTGATTGATACCCCTCATTACGTACATTAACATAGGAGTGTTACATACGTAATGCTACGTACGTAAAGTTAATGTGTTGGCGCACGCTAAGGGCAACAACAAGTAAAAAAAATGAAATTCTCCACTTAACATCTAACAATCAACTATATCATGAACGACTAAGATCAACAATTAAATTTAACATAACTCATCAATATACTCATTACAATAAACACGGATATGGTAGACAATGCTCGATTTAATCGAAGAATACAATAGTAAAGACGAGAATTTAGGTGGGTATTACATACTCCCCCCTTAAAAGGAGTTTCGTCCCTGAAACTAAGGGGTAAACAACTTGGGGTATCTCTCTCGCATACTATCCTCAGTTTCCCACGTAGCCTCCTCGATTCCGTGTCTTGACCATTGAATCTTTAATAAGGGGATCGCCTTGTTCCTCAACTGTTTGACTCTCCTCTCAAGTATCCGCACAGGACATTCTTCATACGAATGGTCATCGGCTATCTCGACCTCGTCGAATCGAATAATTGGCTCGGGTCAGCAATATATTTCCTCAACTGAGATACATGAAATATGTTGTGAATCCTACTCAAGGCTGGTGGTAACACCAAACGATAGGCTAGGTCGCCTACACGTTCCAAAATCTCAAACGGACCAATATACCTCGGGCTCAGCTTGCCTCTTTTCCTGAATCGGAAAATGCCTTGAGTCGGGGACAATTTTAGTAGTACATGATCACCAATCTCAAACTCGAGTGGTCGACGACGATTATCTGCATACGATTTCTGGCGGCTCTGAGACGTTAATAGACGACTCTTAAACAGAGTAATCTTCTCGCGGGCTGCTAACAACATATCAGGCTCCGTACCAATGGATTCAGACAAGTCATCCCAACACAGAGGGGACCTACAACGACGGACATACAATGCCTCATAAGGTGCCATCTTGATCGAGGCGTGCCAACTGTTATTATACGTGAATTCCACCAACGGTAGTTGGGCTTCCCTATCGCACTTCCAATCGAGAGCACACGCCCTCAACATATCCTCCAGAGTTGGAATAGTCCTCTCAGACTGACCGTCAGTCTGAGGATGAAATGTCGTATTGAAGTTCAACTGTGTACCCATCGCACGATGAACCACCTTCCAGAAATGTGACACGAACCGTCCGTCACGATCTGATACAATACTCTTGGGGGTACCATGCAGCCTCACAATCTCTTTAATGAACAACTGGGCCAACCTCTCAGGACCCCACGTATCCTTAATCTCCAAGAAGTGGGTTGATTTGGTCAGTCGATCCACAATCACCAAATCGTATTCATACCTTGACGTCTCGTCGGCAAGCTAGTAATAAAATCCATCGATATGTCTTCCCACTTCCACTCGGGAATCGGGAGTGGTTTCAACACGCCCGTTGGCCACTGATGCTCAATCTTGACCTGCTGACACGTCAAACACCTCGAAACAAATTCTGCAACTTCCCGTTTCATGTTACCCCACCAATAATACGGCTTCAAATCCTTATAAATTTTGTTTGATCCTGGGTGAATGGAATATGGGGTAGCATGAGCCTCCTTCAGAATAGTGTTCCTCAACTTTTCATCTGCCAGTACACAAACACGATTTTGAAGCGTATCCGTCCGTCCTCGTGAACCACAAATCCAGGGGCTTTCCCCTGATCTACTTCTCCCCGAATTCTAGATAAGAACGGGTCCGTCATCTGTTTCGTCCTGACTATCTCTTCAAGGGACGATGAAATCTCAAGTGTGCAAAGTTGTTCCTGAATGTGCTGTAACCAGACCTCAATCTCCGGCCTCATGAGCTCTAACTGTAATTCTCTCTGGGTGGTCAAGCGGTCAAGTATCTGCTCTTGTACTGTTTTACGACTCAAGGCGTCGGCAACCACATTTGCCTTGCCCGGATGATAAAGGATCTCGATATCATAGTCTTTGATTAGCTCTAGACACCTACTCTGCCTCATATTTAACTCCTTCTGATTAAAAATGTACTTCAGGCTCTTGTGGCCTGTAAAAATCTGACAGATAACTTCATACAGATAGTGGCACCAGATTATTAAAGCAAACACCACGGCTGCTAACTCCAAATCATGGGTCGGGTAGTTGACCTCGTAAGTTCACAACTGTCTAGATGCATAGGCGATCACTTCCCCATTCTGCATTAATACGCAGCCAAGGCCCTATCTCGACGCATCACTATATACCACGAATCTTTACGTTCCTTTTGGTAGAGCCAAAACAGGTGCTGAAATCAATCGATTCTTGAGTTCATCAAAACTTTGCTGACATGCTTCCGACCACAAATATTTCTTATCTTTCCTCAACATATTAGTCATCGGTTGAGCAATTTTGGAAAAACCTTCCACGAACTGTCGGTAATAGCCTGCTAGACCCAGAAAACTACGAACTTTCTTCACGTTCTTCGGAGGTAAGCCAGTCTCGGATGGCTTTTGTCTTCTGTGGGTCTACTCTCACTCCATCTGCTGATATTACATGTCCAAGAAAAATAACTTCAGGCATCTAGAATTCACATTTAGAAAATTTTCCATAGAGTTGTTCCCGCCTTAACGCATCGAGAACCTGACGGAGGTGATACTCATGCTCTTCATGGTCACGAGAGTAAATCAGAATGTCGTCAATAAAAACGACTACAAAACGATCCAGATAATTAATAAAAACTTGATTCATCAATTCCATGAATACTGCCGGTGCATTAGTCAGTCTGAATGGCATGACAACGAACTCATAATGCCCATAACGAGTACGAAAAGGTGTTTTCGGAATGTCAGACTCTCGAATCCTCAACTGATGATACCCGGATCTTAGGTCGATCTTGGAAAATACAGCGACGCCTTGGAGCTGATCCAACAAATCATCAATACGAGGTAATGGATATTTGTTCTTGATTGTTACCTTGTTCAGCTCACGGTAATCAATACACAAACGCAGAGATCCATCTTTCTTCCGTACAAACAACACCGGCGCTCTCCAAGGGGACGCACTAGGTCAGATATATCCTTTCTCAGTTAACTCCTCAAGCTGGCTCTTCAACTCCTGCATCTCGGTCGGTGCCATATGATATGGTGCTTTCAAAAGCGGGGACGTTCCTCGCTCCAACTCAATGATGAATTCTACCTCCCGATGTGGGGGTAATCCTGGCAACTCATATGGAAATACATCTGGGTAGTCTCGAACTACCGGAATATCAATCAACTCAACTGGTCGGTCGGTTGTCTTGGTCATGTAGCACCAATAACCAACACATCTCTGATTCAGCAGTTTTACTGCCTTCATTGCGCTAATGACTCTCCCGGAATGACTGGGATTATCACCCTGAAAAATACACTCAACACCATCATCAGCTGTGACGGTCACTATTCCCTTATGATGCTAAGTACGGCATCATGACGATCCATCCAATCAATACCCAAGATCACATCATCTTTAGGTAAATCGACCACAATCAAGTCTGACAACCACTCACGGTCGTTCATGCGAATCGGACAGTTCTGTACTTCACGATTCCCAACAATTCTTCTACCATCGGGTAGAATAATAACATAAGGTTCACAATCGGTAACATGATCTAATTGCAACTGACTCAAACAAGAAGTAGACAAAAAGGAGTATGAAGCACCAGTATCAAAAAGGACACAAACGGGTTGAGAGTGAATCTCGAGGGTACCTGCAATCATGCTGACTTCAGGATCGTCGGCCTTCTTCATCTCATAGACTCTGGGTTTTGCAACTCCGGTACTAGGTGTACCAGCTTGATTTCCTCGGCCCATGCCTTTGTTTGCTTCGGTAGTCTGATAAGAAGCGGACGAAGGTACCCGGTCCTGGACAGAAGACTGTACTGGAGCAAGAGATACTACTGGAGCACGCCCGGGTCCACCCCTGCAATAGCGAGCACGATGTCCATTCTTCCCACAAGTGTGGCAGGCGATGGCCGGCTTAGGGCATTTGGAGCTGATGTGTCCCTGGTCCCCACAGTTATAGCATACGATGGGTGAGCTGATCGCTCGAGAGTGCGATACTGTCAATTTCGACGCCGTCGGTGGCCACTCGGAAGGGTTTGGTACTGACTGGGGCTTCCAGAACGTCCCTCGATTACTGACTGCCTGGGTCTGGTTCCTGTATCTCTTGTTGGAGGCCTGGGGCTGCTTCTTGGAAATCTCCTTCGCAGTGAGTTCGTATTCCAGGGCTTTCTCGATGAATTCTGGTAGTGTCGTTCAGTGGTGATTGAGCAACTGCATCCTCATTCGGGGTTTAAGCCTCTTGAGGAAATATTTGATCTTATCAGCTTCCGAACGAACAACTGACGTAGCAAAAGGAAGAAGTGCCTGGAATTTCTCGGCAATAGCTAGCACATCCTCGTCCTCAGATGGATCGGGGTTCAACAACTCAGATAATTTGGCCTCACGGAGGGGTGCGGGATAGTAACGGTCTAGCATAAGATTCTTGAATTCCTCCCATGTACTCGCGCCATCAGCAGGCCTCACAGAAAGCCACCAAGTATGGGCACACTTGCTAATGTAGTAAGCCGCCACAGCAACTCGGTTCTCTTCTAGGCATTCCACCATTTCGAATAGCTTCTCAAAATGCTCTATCCAGTGTACTATGTCGGCAGGCTCAGAAGAGCCTTCAAAGGTCGGAGGTCGTTGTCGCGATATGTCATTAATGATCCGGCTCACAATTCCGCCGTGCACCGGAGGCGGAGGATGTTGTCCCTGCTGTTGTCCATTTGTAGCATTCCTCTGCATAGCTTCCATCATCTGACCCATTTGGGTCATCTGGGTTATCATACCCTGCATAATCACATAAGGGTTGACGTGGGCACCCTCATTCCGTTCGGTGTGGTGGGACTGGCTCCTATTAGGTGAATTACTCCCCGTCGAGCTTTATCCCCCATTCGTACGTGTGTTAGTGCGTGGCCTCGGGATTCGGCCTCTTCCGCGGCCTCGACCCCCCTGCCACGGCCTCTCAAATTACGTTCCATACTGAAAGGGTCAAACAATAATCGTAAGCATAGTTCAATTTACATTCTTACATCCAGATTACGAATCTATGCTAAGTTAATAGCAAAAAAAAATGGGACTACATAAACAATTGCGAGTATCACACAAAATATCATATCGATATAAAATCTAAACAGTTTCGATTACATACTCAATTTAGGATTTCCTCAGAAAATCAAACAGGTGAATCTTACCACACATTCTCGAATGCCAAGATTGACAAAGAGATCGATTCGTCATCAATATTATGCCAGTAATCAAATCATGGGTCATGAGAAACATACCGTATTCGACGGGTCAGGCGCTTGCACAGGTCACACGTGGCACGAAGGTTTTCTTGATGCTAGTTCGATCTACAATGACTCAAAAGAAAAAGACTCTCCGATACCATCTTCTGTAACACCCCGAAAACGGCGGCTATTACATTGCCGTGGACCCCCACTGGGACCCATCAGGCGAGATCACAACGTAAACTTTCACATCCATAGACGTTGTACCGAACCACGTTTATTAATCAAAATCCCGATATGGAGTATAATTCATATATGTGAACTCACACAACCGTACACAAGATCAAATTTCGGTATAGACCATATGGAGATGGAAAATACCTTACAAATTATAATACATTCATCCGAAATAAAATAAAATGAAAAATCACAGTAAGACATAACCGAACATCAAAAGACTCAGGCCCCCCAAATTAGCATCCTTCAAAACCCTTCGCCGCCATCGTGCTCATCCTGTGCCTTGCCATTTCCTCGCCCTGAAATACCAGTATTTCGCCTAAACCATAGGGTCAGCTATACATGATAATAATTCTCATGGCATTATACAATTCATATATATACGGATCTCAAAGAAATAATCGACTACTGAATATACCCCACAGACGTATAAACAGTCAGTCCCAACTATCGAACATATCCAAACATACGAACAACCAAATAATATGGATCAAGACGGACGTCACAGTACGCCCGATCCGGAAATGTGTCCGTGCTCATGTCCACCCCGTATACGGGATCCAGAATATACGTGGGACGATGTACCTAATTAGCCTCACGAACTACGTCTCGTGTGAACGATCTAATGCGGAAACATCCACGCATGACCATCAAGTGCCCAGCTAAAAATCCTACACATAACCAATCGGCACGCAGATATGACTCCAGAGATTTCACGATGCAACATGACAACGAAACTCAATGAATTACACTTTTATCAAAGAATCAAACAACTCACCGAAGTGACAACAAAGCTCAATGAGACCAACGCTAACAAGGGCGATAACCTTGGGAATACAATCCCGCCACAAACGGTAACACGATCAAAGACATCACCACATCATGAATCACAGATTCACAGAACATTTCATATACACAAAACGCATAATAATCACAAGAATTCAACCATCATTATAACCAAGCAAGATAACTTGCCTCAATTTCGTAGATGAATAATCCTTCTTTGAACGAACAAACGAATGGTATCTTCGTCTAACAATACTCACTTGAACAAGCAACCTTGAATGGAACGTAATTCATTCAACAACACATTCGTACGATAATGGTATTAATTCATAGAAATAATATTTGTAACTTTACTCGAATAGTTCAACTATCCTATCGAACATTCTAACGCTCTAATTACGAATGATCATATATCAAGTTTATTTGATTCTCCCACATATTCTAACATTAATTCCAAGCATTTAAAGTCAATAACATTATCAATGTAATACTATGATGATTAAACATACTCTCAATCCATCAACACTTCCGATTAACGTTGAACATGTTAAAATTTTGTGTTTATTTACATTCTTCATCATCTTTCCAATGATTACGTTAATATAATCCATAAATGAAATCATAACTTTAAGTTTTAAGCATAATAAGAACATCATCCTAAGTTACGTCTCCTAATACACGAGGATCAACGTAATTGAATCCGGCCATTAATTTTACCGCATCATTATCACCCATAATCGTTATAATCGTCCTAAGAACATTATCAACATATTAATGTAGTGGTTAACACCTTCTTAAGTTATCAACACATTCGATTAACTTGAATATATGAAGGTTATGTTTGTGTTCTACCAAAATCCATTACTCTCCCTTGAAGAAGTTGCTGAAAACCTAATTATATCATTTAGGATGTTTGAAACTCTAAACATAACATCATCTAATCTTGTAATAATTATTTTCAGGGGGTTAACATAACATTTAGACAATCCAGTTCTTCGACTTATCAAATTCATCACGAATGTTTCAATTTCGTAAGGCCAAAACATAGTTCCATGTTTTTTTTAAAAAAAAAACGTCCAGTGTGGACGGGGGGTTGAGGCGGGACCCACCAACCTGTAGATAAGAAGAAATCAAGAAATACAAAGTATCAGTCCCGAATTATGACCCAAAATGGGCCATAATTCGGGTCCAGACATCAAAGAAATCTACGGCCCGCTAAAGAAATACAAAGTGCACCACAAAAACTGTGGGCTAATGTGCGGACCCGTAGACTAAAATAACTCAACTCCGAAATATGACCAAAAATGGGCCATAATCCGGAGCCTAAAATCTAAAGTACCTACGGCCCGCTAGATCAATACAAGGTGCACCACAGATACCGTGGGCTAATGTGCGGACCAATAGGCAAACAATCAATCAATCAAAAATAAAACCTACCTAAATCTAAATGAATGATAACCAAGCTGATCTATCCATATAAGGGAGAGAAGAAACGGAGGAGCAGTATCGTAAGTATAAGTCTGAATACCGAGGGATGATATGCCGAGATCAGAGAGGTAGTCGGCCGGCCTGTTGCCCTCCCGGAAAATATGAGTGACTCTGAACTGAATATCTCGGAGAATGAGTCGGATACGCATAAGAGTGTGACGAACCTGCCAAGAGCCCCGATGGCCAGATGATAGCAGGGTCACCACAGCAGCAGCATCAAGCTCAATCCAAACATGTCTCGATCTCTGGGAAGCTAAAATCAAACCAATCGCCAGCGCCTGGATCTCTGCATCAAAACTAGAAGAGGCCTGAAAAGAGGAGTGGAAAGCAAGAAGGAGATCTCCGTGATGGTCTCTAAGCAGGCCTCCCTCACCCGCAATCTGAGTATCTCTATCGAACGAACCATCCGTGCTCGGCTTGATCCAAGGGGTCTCGGGTCGAAGCCAAACCAGCGGAACGGGTCGACGAGTCTGAGCGGGTAAAGATGAGGCTCGCTGAAAACGATCAGGCGGCAAGCATCCCGCCCAAAACTCAGAGGAAATCAGCCCCGCAACATCCAATAAAGCAACATGACGCACCACCTGAACAATAACATTAGAGGAAAGAAAAGTAACCGCCCTATGCTTTGCACTATTCCTTTCTATCCAGATGAGCCAAAGGATCAGACAAGGAATAATGAAAGTCGCGTGCCTAAAGTGTGTGCCGTGTGCGAAAAAATTCAGGAGCTCAAAAATATTCTGAGTATGGGGTAGGGATAAATGTGTCCATACGCCAAAATACTCCCACACGTCACGAGCCACATCACTGTCCAAGAAAAGATGGGCAATGGTCTCGGTATGGTAGGTCTGGGTAAGGGAATGCGAGCAGCACAAACATCTAGAAGCCAAAGAAACGCCCCTCCTCTGAAGAATGTCATCAGTCGGGATCCGTCGCATGAGAAGTCGCCAAATAAACACCGAAATGGTCGGTGTGAGTAAGGTTGTCCAGATGGCCCCATAAATAAGATTAGCCTGAACCCTCACCCTGATGTGAGACCAAGCCGACGATAATGAGAACGCACCTGAAGAGGTAAGAGTCCAGCACATACTATCTGAATCCTCCTCGGCGATAGGAATCGCGGAGATCTCCTGGATGAACTGAGGGGTAAATCCTAGCTCCTCTCCAACAATAGACTCCAACCTACCCATGTCCCACGTCCCATCAACCCATAACTCATTAATCCTAAGATGGGGTCTACCAGTAATCTGACAATAAGAAGAAATCGGCCTATCCCCAATCCATGTATCGTCCCAAAAGCTGACCTCCCCGCAGCCACGACCAAGAGTCCAACATATGAACTCCTGAGCCTCAATACCCACATGGAGTAGACGACGCCAAGTGTGGCTGACATGAGCTTTAAGAGCAGTACGGATAGGCGTATAAAGGCCACCAAAGCAGTTTCTGTGGAGCATAAACTTTTCCCACAGAGACGTGCCCGCGCGAAGGCGCCACCAGAGCTTATAACTAAAAGCCCTCGTCATATCCGAAAGGTTCCGAATCCCGAGGCCTCCCTCAGAGACCAGACGACAAATCTGCCGCCAACGGACCCAGTGCGTCTTTCTCTTCGGAGCAACAGCACCCCAGAAGTATCTCGCAATGATCTGCTCGAGCTCCTGGATGATGTATTGTGGAGGGTCCAAAACCTGAAGCAGGTGAAGAGGAATCGTGCAGAGAGTGCTCTTAATAAGAGCCAAGCGTCCCCCAAATGCAAGGTGGCGATGGGACCAACCAGAGATCCTATCCAACATCCGTTGCTTCACCCCAGCAAAGAGCTCTCGTCTCATAAAGCCTTTGTAAAGGGGCACACCTAGATAGGTGATGGGGAGATCGCCTTGTCAAAAACCAGTAAGATCATGAACTCTCTGATGCCAACGGGGTGCATGCTTGGGAGCGAGAGTAAAAGTGTTCTTCTGGATACTAACCATCTGGCCAGATGCCGTAGAGTAGTGATCCAGGAGACGCATAAGGACAACAAGACCATCATCCACAGCCCGTGTGAATATAATGATGTCATCGGCATAGGATAAATGCGAAACGGGGAAAGGCCGTCTGGCCGTCCTATACCTCATCAAAGGATGTGAATGAATCGATCCAAGCAGCGCGATAGATAATCAGCGGCAAGCACGAAGAGCGACGGAGAAATAGGGTCGCCCTGACGCAAACCCCGGCTAGAGGCAAAATAGCCGGCCAAACTGCCGTTCACCAAGATGGAGAACGTGCAACTCTCGACGCAATGACGGATGTACATAATCTATCTAGCCGGGAATCCCATCCTCACCAGGACCTCACGTAAAAACTGCCAGTGAACCCTATCATACGCCTTAGCCATATCAAGCTTCAGTGCAAGGTTCGGGACACCATGAATGTCCGCGACGTGGAGGTCGTGAATAAGTTCTTGGGCCAGAAGGATATTATCAGTAATAACCCTCCCTTGAACAAATCCACTCTGGTTCGGAGAGATAATAAGAGGGAGGAGAGGAGCAAGCCGAGCGTTAAGGATTTTCGTGATAATCTTATTGGTCACATTACACAGACTAATAGGCCTGTAATCTGACCAACCGCTCGGAACAGGCTTCTTCGGGATCAAGATGATCGTAGTCGCCGTGAAAGCCGGAGGCATGGGATGGCCATCAAAGAACTCGAGCACAGCCCCCTCCACGTCGGAAGATACAATCTCCCAAAAATGCTGAAAAAATAAAGACGAGAACCCGTCAGGCCCAGAAGCGCTGTGAGGATCGATATCAAATACCACAGCACGAATCTCCTGGGAAGAGGGTGGGACACATAAACTATCAGAATCAAAAGAAGAGGGGATAGAGGGAAAACAAGTGTCATCCGAGGGGACGAGAATATCACCATCAGATGTAAGCAGAGTCCTAAATAAATTCACAGCGGATGATCGGGTATCCGACTCTACAGCGATCGTCGTACCACCATCCTCAATGCTGTGAATATGCGACTGGCAGCGCTTCTCCTTCGCAAAACCCTGGAAAAACTGGGTGTTGCGCTCGCCTTCAGAAACCCAACGAACTGCGGCCTTCTGTTTCCAGAAATCTTCCTCCATAGAAAGACGAAGATGGTACTCAGCACGAAAATGGTGCATAGCGGTTCTATTCTCCAGAGTAGGATCCGAATCATATCGCCGCTCGGCCTCGCCGGCAGCCCTTAAGGCCTCATCCAACTTCGTATGAAGATTACCAAAAACGGACCAGCTCCACTGTTTCAGTCTGCACTTAACCTTGAGGAGTTTGTCCTGTAGGTTACACATGCCAGATAATCCAGTCGGGGTAAGCCAGACCTCCCTAACAGTGTCCAGGAATGTGTGATGCCGGATCCATATACTCTGGAAACGGAATGACGACTTGTGACGAGTCGCGAAGAAGCGACACTGGATAAGAAGGGTCAAATGGTCAAACCGAAGTCGAGGCAGGTGAGTGACGGTTGAAACTGCAAACACGTTCGACCATGCTTCATTAAATAAAGCACGATCTAGCCTTTCCCTCAAACCATTGCACTCCCAAGTGAAAATATCGCCCTCGCAGCCCGCGTCAATCAACTCACAGTCAGCAATAGCCTGTGCGAAGTCCAGAATCTATGCAGAACGGTATGTGGTACTATCCTCGCGTTCATGTGAGTGCAAGAATATGTTGAAGTCACCGCTGACAATCCACGACAACCCCTCTACTTCCAAAGAAATCTCACGGAGGGTGTCCCAAAGGGCGTAGCGACCAACACGGTTAGTGCTGGCATAGACATAAGTGACATAAATCGACTGGGGAAGAAGGGGAGAAGAAATAGAAAGATGAAGGACCTGATCTGTATCTAACAAAACCTGGTGCTGAAAGTGAGGGGAAGAAAAGAACCAAATTTTGTTAGACCGATTATAAAGTCCCGATGCAAAACCTAAGGTACGAATATAAAAATCAAAATTAGCATTGGAACCCATGGGTTCTAAAATGCTAATAAAAGAAAATCTATGAACACGGTGGAGATGTCAAATACGCTTCTGTGCTTCGGTGTTAGACAGACCACGAGCTTTCCATGTAAGAATGGGTATCGACATAAACTAACCCACCGACTCTGACGAAGGCCTAGGACGCTGACTGGAGCGCCCCCGTCTCCGAGGTGTATCCTGCCGGGCAGATGTTCCCCCTTTCGAAGGCGATGAAGATCGCCCCTTGGAGGAGGAAGAGGGTCCGCGAGAAGCTGCTCTTCCTCGTGTGGAAATCGAGGAGTCAGAAGCATCTTTGCCCCTAGTCGTAACACCAGGGGCAGCAGTAATAGACATCAGACGTCTCTTAACCGGGGGTTTTGTGGCCGTCGGGAGATGCACCATCGCCGAGGAAGAGAGACTGGACTCAGAAATCTCAAATTGAGTGCGGTTAGGACCACACTCAGTCTGAGATAGAGAGGAAAAAGAGGAAAGGAGTGGAGGGGGAGGCTCGTAAACCACCATGGCTAAGGTCTCAGGCTCAACAATGATCGGATCATTGATACAGCCCTGGCCGTCATGGCAGGGTGAGGTAGACTCAAAGAGTCTAGAAAAGTGAGGGACGGTTGAGGACTCTGTGTCGTCCTCTAAGAGACACTCATCATCGCTATCACGACCGCTATCAACGCTACCCGATACACTATCTTTATTACCCACTAATAATATCATCAGTACCAACTAAATCCTCCTATTCTCTACCAGATGAGTCCAAAGATGCAAAGTATGAGTGCTGTCCAGTGGCAGTCTCTCAAGGATAAACTAAACATTCAAGACAAGATTAGAATCTAACACCACTAGTCATCTATGATTCCTTACTTACAAGTTCTAAGTGTCAAAATCAAAATCAACTTCCTATTGTCATGTTATTAATCAGGTTTTATCCAACATAATCAACACAACTATGCTATGAAGTTATCGTACATCAAGAAGTGATACTAACATTCCTTATATTGTTCTTCACTTAGTTTGAACATGATTCTAATAACTATCATGTTTATACTAGATTAATCTAACATTATACGAAGTATTTAATACTAATATCATCACAAGCATGGATTCAATACGAGTTAAAGAAAAACCAACCTCAAAATGAAGAACAACACCAATACTTCCAAGAACACACTTCAATCTCCTAATCTCCAAGCCACAATCTAAGTGACGAAGCTCCAACACAAGATGGAAGGGGTAGAAATCGATTTGACAAAGTGGGGAATTGGTTTCTCAGAGGGATGGTTGAGTTGGTTTGAACAGAAAAATGAAAGGCAAGCCATACCTTTATAACCTGAATTCAGCATTACGTACGCTATAGCTAAAGATTAATGGAGATTACAAACATTACGTACGTAACCTTATGAGCATTACGTACGTAACAGATTCCCAGATGCTACTGACTCAAAATACACATGTTCTTACGTACATTGCCAAAATAAACGTACGTAAAGCTCTTGTACATTACGTACGCTAAGGCATAGCCATTACGTACGTAATGGCCGTTGACTAGGCTGTCACGATTGACTCCCGGCCACTGCCTACACGCTTGGTCCCACCCACCGAAAGGTGATCTGCTGATTGATACCCCGTATTACGTACGTTAACATAGGAGTGTTACGTACGTAATGCTACATACATAGTGTACGTAAAGGTAATGTGCTAGCGCACGCTAAGGGCAACAACAAGTAAAAAAAATGAAATTCTCCACTTAACATCTAACAATCAACTATAGCGTGAACGACTAAGATCAAAAATTCAATTTAACATAACTCATCAATATACTCATTACAATAAACACGTATATGATATGACAATGCTCGATTTAATCGAAGAATACAATAGTAAAGATGAGAGTTTAGGTGGGTATTACAGATTATGCCTCAAGAGCATATAACGGATTGTTATTATTTCAACTTTGCTAGTCTTGATAGAGTTGGTCTGAAGATTAACGATTTCTTTGAAAAATTAGGGATTTCTAAGTTTGTCAAAATGAAAGGACCGATCTGTAACACCCCAAACTAGGCGGATATTACAGTGCCGTGAATCCCCGACTGGGACCCACCAGGCGAATGAAAATAATGGATTAAATAATATAATTGTAGTACCGAACCACATTATATTACCAAATACTCCGATGAGGAGTTTAAGTACAACACACCAGGACAATACCGAATACTAGTATATTTTATATGAAGATAAAATACACAACACTGAATGAAACGGGGTATCCAAATGAAAGTATGCAGCGGAAATTAAAGGACAACAACATGAATAACTGAAAGATCGGGGCCCCCTACTAGTATCACTGGGACTCCTCGACGTCAGCATGTTATTCCCGTGCTTTTGCCTTGCCATGACACAGCAGAATCCCAAATGGGTCGATTACCATACGAACAACAATCCTCAAGGGTTGAAAAATACACAATCATGATTTAACTGAAGTTATGAAATATCCTTAGTTATGAATTACGCTGAAGAGGGGTATCATAGTACGCCCGTAGTGTTCTGTGCAAGTGTACAAGACGAATGACCGGACACACCCGTCCTTGTACCTAATTAGTCTCACGGAGGTAATCTGTTACCGTGTGCACAGTCCAATGTATCACTCCCAATACATGGCCATAACGTGCCCGACTAAAAATTCCACACATCCGCACCTGGCCACGCAATATGAACCCGTAAGGTCATATGAACGAGAATGACCATAATGAATATCAATGAATAATAATAATCTGACAAAGTCAAGAATGACTCACCGAGATGAAATGATAATGAAGTGATTGATAGTTTCAATGAAATGATTGGAACCACCGTTCCTCGTTAATGAAGTGATTATTCGACAATTACAAGTCTCAATATGATTAATATAATGATGAATGAGTTATGATTATGAAAGATCAACAACAAAAGGAATGAATATCCTTTTAACCGAGTAAGAATTAACTTACACAATACCGATGACAATTATCCTTCCACGAACAAATGTCCTAAATGCGATGTCGGTCGCTCGAACAACCTTGAATAACACAATTACCAACAATCCATTCAACATACGTATCAAACACGAATATAACGAACTCAACACGCCGATACGACTAAACCAAGTCCATTGAGGCATTATATCGAACACTATGTGGCCAAACTTCGATTGTTAACAACCCAACCTTGATTATACCCACATCAAAACCCAAAAAGTGTTTCAATCCAACAAAACATCTTCCAAATGATCAATAATCCAAAATGAATATCCAAATTCATGATTACAACAACAATTAATCGAAAACCTCCAATCCCAACTCAATATTCAAAGTGTTCTTGAATAATCCTTCAATAATCCATTGAATCTTTATACAAACTCATAATCATATACATATCCCTTCATATAACATGATTATAACGTCCAAAACATCATATTTCAACACAAAATCGAAATCCAAGATGTTGAAGAAATTACCTCTTGAAGATCCAACCACTTCGATCCGATGAATACGAGTTAAATCGAGTATCCGAGCTATATGATCGAATGGAAATGAAGAAAATCAAGTACTCAAGTGTTTGATGAAGGAAAATCCCTTCTTCCCGAGCTCTCTCTCGGACAAGATGGAAGAAGAAAGTGAAAATGAAGAAAAAGTCCCGGCCAGCCCTATATAAATTGCCGGAAGTTACGGCCGTAACTCGGCCCTCATACGGCCGTAACATCCCAAGTCAACGGCCTTACGGCCGTAACCGGCCAACTCGTACGGCCGTAATCTCGCTTCGCCCAAAATCTCGCCGGCTGCACTTACGGCCAGAACCGCCTCCCGAGTTACGGCGTAACTTCGCTCGTCAAAAACATCTGCCGGCATCCTTACGGCCGTACTTCGCACACCTTACGGCGTAACTCGGATGATACGGCCGTATCCGCCAAACTTACGGGCGTAAGACCCTTCGTCGAAAATGACTGTGCACTCGCTGCAGCAGACGACCGTATCCGCCAAGCCTTATGGCCGTATCTCCTCGCTTACGGCCGTATGCCGAAACCCTTACGGCCAGTAACTCGCCTTCGACCAAAACGTCTGGGCACTCGCCGACACGTACGGCCGTATCCGGCCAAGCCTTACGGCCGTACTGCCCAACTTACGGCCGTATGCCGAAATCCTTACGGCCGTAAATCCCGCTCGTCCGAAATGGCCTGAAAACAACGAACGTCTATTACGGCCGTATCTGACACTCCTTACGGCCGTAACTCGTTGCTGGACAAGATGAAATTCCGACAACTCCGATTTCTCGCTACGATCGATGAATGATTCGACATACCAAACGTTTGCGAACGCGAACAAGTCCAACACATGCCAAAAATGATATTTCCAGCACAAGACTACCAATCACGATGATAATGATAATACTCTCGCTCTAACACTCAAACGGAGATGAAATGACGATCGGTAACTGATACACGGTTACAACATGCCAAATGAACGCAAATGAATGAATCATGAATGATGAGCGATCATTAATGAGTGAAAATTACTGAGTGATAATTACAGACTGATAATTACTGAATGATAATGAATGAATTACAACCGGGTATTACATACTCCCCCCTTAAAAAGAGTTTCGTCCCCGAAACTAAGGGTCAAAGAACTCGGGATGACTCTTCCGCATACTCTCCTCGGTTTCCCAAGTAGCCTCTTCGACTCCGTGCCTAGCCCACTGAATCTTGACCAAAGGAATCGTCTTGTTCCTCAATTGTTTGATTCGCCGCTCTAAAACTCGTATTACGCTCCTCATACGACTGATCATCCGCGATCTCGATTTCGTCGAACTGAAGTATGTGACTCGGGTCGGCAACATACTTCCGCAACTGCGAGACGTGCAATACATTATGAATTTGGCTCAACGCCGGAGGTAAAGCCAATCGATAAGCTAACTCGCCTACTCGATCCAAAATCTCAAACGATCCACTGAATCTCGGACTCAATTTCCCCCGTTTTCCGAAACGGAAAATACCTCGACTCGGGGATACCTTGACCAAAACGTGGTCACCCATCTCGAACTCTAGTGGTCGACGATTATCTGCATATAATTTCTGTCGACTCTGAGCAGTCAACACACGACTCCTGATCAAAGCTACCTTCTCCCGGGCGGCTATAAGTATATCGGGCTCGGTGCCGATTGACTCTGATGGGTCGTCCCAACACAAGGGAGATCGACAACGACGACCGTACCAGGCCTCGTAAGGTGATACCTTCATCGCAGCATGTCAACTATAATTGTACGTGAACTCAATCAACAGTAATTGGGCTTCCCAATCGTCTACTAATCGAGGACGCATGCCCTCAACGTGTCCTCCAATGTCTGAAAAGTCCTCTCTGATTGTCCGTCGGACTGAGGATGAAAAACGGTAATGAGATTAAGCTGAGTTCCCATAGCACGATGAACTGATTTCCAAAATGAGACACGAATTGCCCGTCACGATCAGAAACGATACTCTTAGGAGTACCGTGCAATCTCACTATCTCTTTGATGAATAGCTGGGCAAGTCTCTCGGGACCCCACGTATCCTTAATCTCAAGGAAATGAGCTGACTTAGTTAAGCGGTCCACGATCACCCAGATCGTATTCATGCCCCGACGACTCGTCGGCACTCTCGTGATGAAATCCATAGAAATGCCTTCCCACTTCCATTCTGGAATAGGGAGCGGTTTCAGCATACCCGCCAGTCGCTGATGCCAGACCTCGATCTCGGGTCTAAGGAATTCCTACTGAAGCTCCTTCTGAAGTGATAAACGAGCAAGCATCTGCTCCTGAACGGACTTATGACTCCAGGCGTCGGCGACAATGTTCACCTTGCCTGGGTGGTAAATGATCTCGATATCATAATCTTTGATTAGTTCCAACCACCGTATTTGTCGCATATTTAACTCCTTCTCAGTAAATATATACTTCAACTCTTGTGATCAGTGAAGATCTGACAGGTGACGCCGTAAAGGTAACAACGCCAAATTTCCAACGCAAAAACCACGGCTGCTAGCTCCAGGTCGTGGGTCGGATAATTAATCAGCTAATCTGAGGAAACCTCGGATTTCCTTAACATCTTTCGGAGGTTGTCAATCTCGGATAGCCTCCATCTTCTGAGGGTCGACACGAACTCTGGCAGATGAAATTACATGCCCGAGAAAAGTCACTTCGGACATCCAGAACTCACATTAAGAAAACTTTCCATAAAGTTGCTCGCGTCTTAACACGTCGAGAACCTGATGAAGACGTACCTCGTGTTCCTCTCGATCACGAGAATAAATCAAAATGTCATCGATGAAGACAACAACAAACTGATCCAAAAAGTCGATGCAACCCGATTCATTAACTCCATGAATACCGCAGGTGCATTAGTTAGCCCGAACGGTGTAACTACGAACTCATAATGACCATAGCGTATACGAAACGCCGTCCTTGCGATACCCGACTCTTGAATTCGCAGCTGATGATATCCAGATCTTCAGTCGACCTAGGAAAATATTGAAGCTCCCTGAAGTTGATCTAAGAGATCATCAATACGGGGTAGAGGATACTAATCTTGATCATCACCCTGTTCAACTCCTGATAATTAATACACACACGAGACGAGCCATCCTTCTCCTTGACAGATCACACTGGTGCTCCTCACGGGGACGCACTCGGTCGGAGATAACCTTTCTCGAACTATTCCTCAAGTTGAATCTTCAACTCCTGCATTCTGGTCGGGGCCATCCGATACGGTGCCTTCGATAACGGGGACGTACCGGCTCCAACTCACTCCTGAATTCCACTACTCTATGTGAAGGCAACCAGATAACTCGTCTGGAAATACATCGTCAATCGATGACAATGATACCACGAATGATTGAACATTTCGATTGCCCTAGAATGGTCAATCGATAAAAAGTGATACCAATAATGATTGAACAACTCGATTGCCTTAGAAAGGCCAATCGATGAAAATGATACAATGAATGTTTGAATAACTCGATTGACTTAGAAAGGCCAATCGATGAAAATGATACAATGAATGATTGAATGACTCGATTGTCTTAGAAAGGCCAATCGATGGAAATGATACAATGAATGATTGAATAGCTCGATTGCCTTAGAAAGGCCAATCGATGGAAATGATGCAATGAATGATTGAATAACTTGATTGCCTTAGAAAGGCCAATCGATGAAAATGATACAATGAATGATTGAATAACTCGATTGCCTTAGAAAGGTCAATCGATGAAAATGATACAATGAATGTTTGAATAACTCGATTGCCTTAGAAAGGCCAATCGATAAAAATGATACAATGAATGATTGAATGACTCGATTGCCTTAGAAAGGCCAATCGATGAAAATGATACAATGAATGATTGAACAATTCGATTGCGGAATTTCTCTGCTTTCGTCATATTAATAATTCTTCTGGAACAACGGGGATTACTTCCCTGAAGCACACATTCGACAGCCAACGACGGAAAGATAGCGACCAAACGCTAACAAACACTGAGGATAGTATCAAGACGATCAAACCAACTAATACCGAAAATTACATCGTCCTAAGATAAATTCACCACGATTAGGTCCATCAACCAATCGCGGTCACTAAGCTTACTTCGGTATGATTTCCGAAAATTCTTCCATCGTCAGGTAGACCGATGGTATGAGGTCCACAAGCAATAAGACTATCCCAAAATAAGTCTATTCAAATATGATTCGAAAATGAATGAATGCGGTGTACCAGCATCAAAAGGTACACACAGGTTGAAATAAAATTACGAGTATACCTGAGATCATTCGGGCCACCGGATCGTCGATCCTCTTTATTACATGAATCCGGGACTTGCCGGCCCCCGAACCGGACGCTCCCGTCTGATAAATATGAGTTCCAACTTTATTTTCTTCCATTGTCCTAAACGATGTTGACAGAGCAGTCTGATTCTGAATCGCTGCTTGCTTCGGGGCCTGAGATGCCGCCGGAGCCGACTTGGAGTCCTTTCGGCAAAAACGGGCCTTATGCCCAAAATTCCCACAATTATAGCACGTGATAGACGGTTTCAGACACTTAGTGTCAGAATGACCCGGTTCCACAATTGAAACAGTGATGGCCGACCGCCGCCGGACTGAGATCCCGCACGATTATGCACCGTATGAGGTCGCTCAGAAACGATAGGACTCACACGAGGCTTCTTGAAGGTTGACTGACTGCCTTCGGATTGATTACGCTTCGTTGATTTCTTGATGACAGATGAAGGTTGTTGTTCAGCACTTTCCTTAGCAGCTGGCTCATACGGGAGAGTTCTCTTGATTAATCCGGCCAGAGTGGCGCAATGATGATTGAGCAATTGCACATGGGTCATCATGGCCTGCATAAAAGTGAGTGGATCAACCCGAACATCTTCTGATCGAGCCGAGTCTTGGGCATGATTTCCCGACAGCGAGTGATTATTTCCCGGGTTTCGGCCCGCACCGCGGCCTCTCCCCGTGCATCCCCTGACAGCTCTCCCCATACTGAAGTAGGAAGGTCGCATAATGATTATATTTCCCGCATGATTATCATGTTATGATTATGTCATGAGATGATGAAAATGAGTATACATGCTCTAACTTAGTGATTATATGAATGATTTACTGAAGTGACATGATTATCTGATGAAATTCTTGAAATGATTATCTTGAATAACTTAACAAGATTAATAATATGATCATCCAGATCGACAACTGAGTAATGAAATGAATTGAGTAATTAATGAGTTAACATGATCGTCCTGATCATTAACTGAGTAATGAAATGAATTAAGTGATTAATGAGTTAACATGATAGTCCAGATCATTAACTGAGTAATGAAATGAATTAAGTGATTAATGAGTTAACATGATCGTCCTAATCACAATGAATGATGATGTTTGAGGATTTTTAATTGATGAATGATGAATGAATGACTATTGCGAGAAATTATACCATGGCGTTAGAAATCTTACGCTTCTTGATGCGATTGGCTCGGCATTTGCACAGTCACACGTGACGCGAAAGTCCAATGATACTAGTCGATGATGATGATTTCAAATGAGACATGACTCGGAAGGTAGTATTCAAAACCACGCTCCGATACCAACTCTGTAACACCCCAAACTAGGCGGATATTACGGTCCGTGAATCCCGATCAGGACCCACCGTGCGAATGAAAATAATAGATTAAATAATATAATTGTAGTACCGAACCACATTATATTACCAAATACTCCGATGAGGAGTTTAAGTACAACACACCAGACAATATCAATACTAGTATATTTTATATGAAGATAAAATACACAACCGAATGAAACGGGTATCGAATGAAAGTATGCGGCGGAAATTAAAGGACAACAACATGAATAATGAAAGATCGGGGCCCCTACTAGTATCACTGACTCCTCGGCGTCGAGATGCTATTCTCGTGCTTTTGCCTTGCCATGACACGAAAAGCAGAATCCCAGTAGGGAGTCGATTACGTAACAACAATCCTCAAGGGTTGAAAAATACACAATCATGATTTAAGCGAAGTTATGAAATATCCTTAGTTATGAATTACGCCAAGAGGGGTATCATAGTACGCCGTAGTGTTATGTGCAAGTGTACAAGACGAATGACCAGGACACACCCGTCCTTGTACCTAATTAGTCTCACGGAGGTAATGCTACCGTGTGCACACCCAATGTATCACTCCCAATACATGGCCATAATGTGCCCGACTAAAAATTCCACACATCCGCACCCGGCCACGCAATATGAACCCTTAAGGTCATATGAACGAGAATGACCATAATGAATATCAATGAATAATAATAATCGACAAAGTCAAGAATGACTCACCGAGATGAAATGATAATGAAGTGATTGATAGTTTCAATGAAATGATTGGAACGCCGTTCCTCGTTAATGAAGTGATTATTCGACAATTACAAGTCTCAATATGATTAATATAATGATGAATGAGTTATGATTATGAAAGATCAACAACAAAAGGAATGAATATCCTTTTAACCGAGTAAGAATTAACTTACACAATACCGATGACAATTATCCTTCCACGAACAAATGTCCTAAATGCGATGTCGGTCGCTCGAACAACCTTGAATAACACAATTACCAACAATCCATTCAACATACGTATCAAACACGAATATAACGAACTCAACACGCCGATACGACTAAACCAAGTCCATTGAGGCATTATATCGAACACTATGTGGCCAAACTTCGATTGTTAACAACCCAACCTTGATTATACCCACATCAAAACCCAAAAAGTGTTTCAATCCAACAAAACATCTTCCAAATGATCAATAATCCAAAATGAATATCCAAATTCATGATTACAACAACAATTAATCGAAAACCCCCAATCCCAACTCAATATTCAAAGTGTTCTTGAATAATCCTTCAATAATCCATTGAATCTTTATACAAACTCATAATCATATACATATCCCTTCATATAACATGATTATAACGTCCAAAACATCATATTTCAACACAAAATCGAAATCCAAGATGTTGAAGAAATTACCTCTTGAAGATCCAACCACTTCGATCCGATGAATACGAGTTAAATCGAGTATCCGAGCTATATGATCGAATGGAAATGAAGAAAATCAAGTACTCAAGTGTTTGATGAAGGGAAATCCCTTCCTCCCAAGCTCTCTCTCGGACAAGATGGAAGAAGAAAGTGAAAATGAAGAAAAAGTCCCGGCCAGCCCTATATAAACTGCCGGAAGTTACGGCCGTAACTCGGCCCTCATACGGCCGTAACATCCCAGGTCAACGGCCTTACGGCCGTAACCGGCCAACTCGTACGGCCGTAACTCGGCTTCGTCCAAAATCCTGCCGGCTGCACTTACGGCCAGAATCGCTCCTGAGTTACGGGCGTAACTCGCCTTCGTCAAAAACATCTGCCGGCATCCTTACGGCCGTACCCGCACACCTTACGGGCGTAACTCGGATGATACGGCCGTATCCGGCCAAACTTACGGGCGTAAGCCCCCTTCGTCGAAAATGACCAGGCACCCTGCCTGCAGCGTACGACCGTATCCGGCCAAGCCTTACGGCTGTATCTCCCTCGCCTTACGGCCGTATGCCGAAACCCTTACGGTCGTAACTCGCCTTCGGCCAAAAACGTCTGGGCACCCTGATCGACACGTACGGCCGTATCCGGCCAAGCCTTACGGCCGTACTGCCCAACTTACGGCCGTATGCCGAAATCCTTACGGCCGTAAATCCCGCTCGTCCGAAATGGCCTGAAAACAACGAACGTCTATTACGGCCGTATCCGACACTCCTTACGGCCGTAACTCGTTGCTGGACAAGATGAAATTCCGACAACTCCGATTTCTCGCTACGATCGATGAATGATTCGACATACCAAACGTTTGCGAACGCGAACAAGTCCAACACATGCCAAAAATGATATTTCCAGCACAAGACTACCAATCACGATGATAATGATAATACTCTCGCTCTGACACTCAAACAGAGATGAAATGACGATCGTAACTGATACACGGTTACAACATGCCAAATGAACACAAATGAATGAATCATGAATGATGAGCGATCATTAATGAGTGAAAATTACTGAGTGATAATTACAGACTGATAATTACTGAATGATAATGAATGAATTACAACCGGGTATTACACGATCTATCCTGATTTGTTGCATGAGTTTATGTTAATCTCCATGTTGGAGCGCATTCTTCGTCAAAATCTTCTTTTGTTTTTTCGCTGGTTTGTGGACAGAAAATTATTGTGTCGCATGAATTATTGAAAGAACTTTTTGATCTTCGATGCGATGGCTATCTGTGTGATGGAACTATGATAGATAAGGAAGATAAGTCAAGAGTTAGTGAAATTGACACTCGCGAATTTCTGTGCTCTAAAGTCGTAATTGATATTACGGATGACATTTTCGAAAATAATGACTTTGGTGTAGAAGTTCGTATGCTTCTAGTTGCTCTTACTCGTTGCCTTATGCCGAAAATCAGCACTCAACACAAACTTGTGGGTGTTGACAAACAAGTTGTGTATCACGTCTTGAAAGAGGAGGATGTGAACTTTGCCGCAATTGTGCTAAATTGGATAATGTTCAAAGGTGATCTTTTTCACTCGAATAAATATGCGTCTCGAACAAGGAAAGTTGGACTGCCCTTCGGATGTATTCTCACAAAAATCTTTAAATTCCATAAAGTGGATTTACAGGGCGAAGTGTCTATTCCGGTATCACAAGGACACGAGATTTGTGATACGACTCTCAACGCTATGCATTATGTTGAAACAGTGACTTGAGGTTGGGTTTTGTTTTCATATCTAAAGGAGGATGACAAGGTGCATCGAGGAACACGAGTGCCGACAGCTACCGAACGGATAACGCGAAGAGGACCGAAAACCTTACATGAATTGCAAACTGGGTCATTCATTCGTCATCCGAAGTCGAAGGGAAAAATGAAAGTGAGTCCAGATGCAAGCGAAGAAGACGACCTCTTGGTGTGTATGCGTAGTCTTGAAGCTACGCAAGTCAAAATTCGTGAGGAAGCGAAGAAGACGACCTCTTGGTGCGTATGCGTAGTCTTGAAGCTACGCAAGTCAAAATTTGTGAGGAAGTTCGGTCTCTTCGGGCTGAAGTGCGTGGCGATATCCACTCTGTCAATTCCCTCCTAGAAGATTTAATTCGCTTCACCAGTACTTCATTCCCACTTCCCACCTCTCATTCCGACCAAACCCCCTAAATCTCATGTTTTGAATTCTCGTTAAAAACGAATTATTTGATGTGTATTTTGGTGACTTTGGTTTTTGTTTGAATTTGTTGTTCGTGTGGTTTGGTATCATTATGTTTGTCAAGTGACTTAAGTTTGTTTAATGCTTCAAATAATTCACATATTTTTTATATCTACAGTTATTTGCATTACTGTTATGCTTATTAAATACAACATATGAAATTATTGTGCGCAGGTTATGCTCTAAGCTTATAACTTAAAATTTAAGCTCAAAAGCTATAAGTTGCTATGTTATGTCTCATTTCCGTAAAATGCTTGGACTTATGCTTATCAATGAAGTTGGTTTTTTCGTTGTTTAATCTTGATTGATGTCCTTCGATTTATCTATACAAGGAAAGCTTTGATTTGGGGAGAGAGTACCTTTTTTCTAATGTCAAAAAGAGGGAGAAAACACTCAAAAACTGAACATACTAACTCCATCGAACAAAGCACTTTGATTCGAATTATTTTTTCTAAATAGTTTTTGCAGGTATGTATTAAATGTTTTGACATCATCTAAAGGGGGAGATTGTTGAACAAATTATTTTGATGATGAACGTTTTCAATACATTTAACGAAACTCACTCAAAACTCAAACGAGGAGAATCTCACCGAAGTCAATATTTCCAGAAATCAACAAATAGCGCACGCTACACATATGTGTTAGCGCATGTTATCGAGGATCAGTTTACGCACGCTACATATCATATTAGCTCACGCTACATGGAATTCCGGATTCAAGGCAGTAAGATCAGAGAGATACTTAGTGCATGCTATGTGGATCAACTAACGCACGCAAATAAGTTCTTAGCACATGCTACCTGTTCCATGTATAATCAAGGCAGTAAGGTCAGTGAGCTCTGGACTTAAAAAGAAGCAATAGGTAACGCACTCTACCATGAAGTTAGCACACGCTATGGGAAATGGCTAACGCACGCTACGTACACAAGTTGCGCACGCTACCTGAAAGTACATACAAGACAGTAGGCTCTGGACTGAAAAAAAACAACATTTAGCACACGCTACATGGAAGGTTAACGCACGCTAAAGCGGATGAAGTAACGCACGCTAATACGTATCATTAGCGCACGTTAAAGTTTGAAATATACCCGTTGGTCATTCAACCGTTGGACAACAAGTTCAACGCGGAAATCTCGCTACAGCTGGAAAGCAAAGTTTGACCATCTAGCGCACGCTAAAGATGATTATTAGCGCGCGCTATATTAAAAAATTATCCATTGGAAAGAGACGTTGGTGACAAGACCATTTCCTTATCAAAGTCAAAAGTAAAGATTGTTGACCACGTCGATAACACACGCTAAGGAAACTGTCTAGCGCACGCTACATTCAAATATACAACCGTTGGACGCATTTGTCAAACTCAACTGCCATCTTTGACCGACCGTTAGCGCACGCAAATAACTTGAGGCAGTAACGGCTCTAAGGCTTGAAAAACCTATAAATACCATCTCATGTGGTATGGATCAACACACAACTTCAAGAAATTATACATACATTCTGAGCTCAAAATATTGTTATTCTCAAGCAAGTTATTCCATCAAGTTGTGTAAGAAAAAGATTGGTAACACTCATTTTTACACATATTTTTATAAGTTTTTTCCAGATTTTAAGATCATAAAATGTGTAGAATTGTGTCGTTTGTGCTCATATTGTTTTTGTTGGACTCGATCATGCTTGGGTACATTTTATTTGATTTTATAGGTGTTTTAAGGAAATTATCAAGCAAGAACGAAGTCTCATTCCCCAATACATATCAAGCAATGCGGAAACGAGAGATCGAGCCGAAAAGGAAGGAAAAACAGAGTCAAAACGGCCCAACATAGACTCGGCCGTGTCATACACGGGTCGTATCACTAGCTCGACCGTGTCAACTGACACAGTCGAATTCCTTGTCCAGAACCTTCTGCTATTTCTAGAGCACTATGATACGGGCCGTGTCATATGACACGGGTCGTGTCACTTTTCGGTGGAAAATCACTTTTTGACATTTTTGCAATATTTGGACAAGAAAAGTTGGCACTTTGGGGTTGATAAAAGGGGCCTTGGATCATATTTTAAGAGATAGGCTGATATTGGAGTGACTAGAGAGAGAATAAATACAAGATTTGAGAGCTTTTAAACCAACAGAAGGAGATTTGAAGGAAGTTTTTGAAGAATACCTCAAGAACACTTGAAGGCTTGATCTTAATTCCACTTAAGACACCATCCGAGTTTTATCTTCTTCCTATCTTTTACTCATTTTTGTTGTTTTTTTAGCATGAACATGATGATTATTAATCTTTCTTTCATTACCATGTCCGGCTAAACTTGTTAGATTCCGGGCATGGGAGTACGTTGATTATGGTTTTGAAGGATTGGTGATTTTATTTACCTAATGTGTTTTCCTTATCAAATACCTGGTTATGATTCATGTTAGAACACTTGATCAATATTTTTACATGTTTAACTTAATTACTCATAATTCGAGAGAAGAGGACATTAATAGCTTTCGAGTATTTGACGTAGTAAATTACGAGAGTGAGAAACCGGTGATGAAGTATGATGATATTTAATCTTATGAACATTTTGGAGTTAGATAATTTATAGTAAACGGAGACGTTGTTATAGGTTGTTTAATCTACATTTTAATGCATCTCGAGAGGGACTTTAGAATATTGTTGTGATTATCGTTTTGGAAACGCACTTAGAACTCTTTGGAATCAAACCCGACTAAACTTATTAATCAACGGAAACCTAGCCTTGGAATCTATCTTTCAAAACTCATACAATTCTCTTTAATTCGGATATTTTTACTTGTTTAAATTAATTGTCATTATTTTATTTTATTTCGTTAACCATTCATCCACCCTATCGATCGTCTAGATAAAATTGGGATCACTATAATCTAGTACTCAACACAATACGAATAATTCATCTCTTTGGAATACGACCTTACCCGCCGTTTTTTACATTTACTCCGTACACTTGCGGATTGTTTAAAAATATAGCGAACAAAGATACAAAGCATTGTGCTTATATTTTCCAATTACATATTGTGTATTTTTCTCGCTGATAGAGTGTTGCATCATTCTTTCACAAGTCGAATTAGGAAGTTCAATTCGGTATTATTAAGATCCTTGATCTGGCATTGTTAGGATTGAATTTTAGATTCATAGTGAGGTTATTCTAGTTCCAATAGAATACTAGAAAAAAGAATTGTATCAATTATAGTCGGTTGTACTTAGACCAATAGAAGACAAGCAAATTGTATCAGTTGTGCTTGGACCAATAGAAGACAAACAAATTGTATCGGTTGTGCCCGGACCAATAGAAGACGAGGCAAAGTGAAGTGTTGTTGATCCTTAAGCCAATAGAAAAAGGAAACGAAGAGAGGACGTAGGCAAGTTGTCGAACCTCTATATATCGTTGTGTCGTTTACTTTCAACACATTTTATTATTCTTTCGCGAAAAATTTTATTTATCCGCAACACCACTATTCAACCCCCCTTCTAGTGGTATTCTTATCTCTTCACGTGCCTGAGCTCCGAGTGTTACTGAACAATCTAAAATTTGATTCTTCAGTTGAACCAAGTTCTTGGGATCTCCAGTCATCATGGTTGTAGAGGGTGAAATCTATAATTACTGAAATCCGGATGTTAAGGTAGTGTGCGCTAGCAACCAACCAATGACAACAATACACATTAGAGCCCAACGAAGGGGCACCGGTGGATATGTGTTCGCTATATTTTAAACAATCCGCAAGTGTACAGAGTAAATGTAGAAAGCGGCGAGCAAGGTCGTATTTCACAGAGACTAATTATTCATATTGTATTGATTACTAGATTATAGTGGTCCCAATTTTATCTAGACGATCGATAGAGTGGATGATGTAATATCTGTGACTTTTATTTTTGGTAATTTCAAATTTTGGTGTATGTTCGTTTCGGACGAATTGCTTGTTTCTGTTTTGAAATTTTGAACCTAGTTTGTTCTTGTAGATTTTCCGTTTGGACGAGTTTCGAGGATATTTTTGCATAATTTCATCTTGAATTATATCTTGTCGCATGTACGTTCGATTCTCATAAAACTCGTTCGTTTCCGTTGTTTCTTGGTTTGCATAAATTTGTATAGTTGAGTTGGTCGTGTTGAAACTTTTGGTTTGTTAATCCGACGTCATATCACGATTTTCGGGCGCTTGGGCCATTTTTGTAATTTCCATAAGTTTAGGGGAATTTCATTTTCCTTACCGTACTACGGGCTCTTCGGTGATCGGAGTTGTATTTTCTTTCAGCTCTCAACTTTGTCGTCTTGAATATTCCGTGTTTGTGTTTCCGGATTCTGGTCTTGCTTCGCATTTCGATATTTTTGTGCTGTTGGCAAAGCAGCATCGAGCAAGATCTTGATCGCCGCTGAGTAGCGCACGCTACTCCGGGTTTACTTGCGTGCGCTATCACTGTGTGGTTAGCGTACGCTAATGATCGCTGGGATTCGCGTAGTATGGTTTTCAAATCCGATCAATTTTAAAATTTGTAAAACCTCGGAGTATTTCCAAGGTGTCGAACCCAAGGGAATTGATGTGTCGAAAATAAAGGAATTAACTCTACTCAAAATTTGACTGCTATTTAGGAATCCGAAAAATTGTTTTGATTCTAATTATCTAATTTTAAAAATCGAAGAACAAAAATTAAATAAAAGATGAAATATCTAAATTAAGCAAATAAAGCAAATTAGCAAGATAAAATCACAAGTCGAAAGGTAATTGATCCTAGGGTAGTATCATCTAATTGAGTTCACACAATTCGTTCACTTGATTCCTTTTCCCCAAATTTTAATTCAATCCTAGAAATAATCACTCAGTCGATCTAGAATTCCGATCAAGGCAACCTAGAAAGATAGTTAATTAAAACCCTTTTCGCCTGTGGCTCAAAGGATTGAAATCACTTAAAAAGCACCAACTTATTTATCTATGATTTATCTTTCTCCGCTAGGTCTCAAGATAAAATCATATTGTGTATCAAGTATTTCCACTAATCAATTACTCCTTCCGGACAAAATCAATTAGCTAACATGCATCAATTAAGGGCCCTTTAATCTAGCATGAGATTTAACACAACTTGAACACAAGCCTAGGATGAAAGGTCAAAAGGTAATCAAAGGAACATCATGTGAACATCAATTAAAATTACTAACCCTAGAATCAATCAATGAATTAGCCAGACATACTTGAAATTAAACAAGAAATAGATGGAGAATGCATATTATTAATATGAAAAGAGAGATTACAACCCGTTCGTATGAACTCCGAGTCTTCAATAATAATTCTCCTCCAAAAAGTTCTTGAATCAAAGGAATAAATCTTGCTAAAAAGTGTAAAAATCTGCTTAATATGATAAAAGAGTGATAAAGGCTGATGGAAGATGATCCAAGATACTCAAACTAGGTCTAGAATGAGGTTTATATAGCCTAAGGGGTTAAAATCCCGATTAGCCCTAATCTAGGAAATAAATAATATCCAAAAGAGTCCAAATCCGTCCAAAAACGAGAGCCCGCTGGGAAGCCTTTCGGCCTGGCCTATCGGCCGATAAGCTGGCCGATAGGTGGTTCGTCGATTTCTTCACTCGATAGGCGTGAGCTCCTTTGGACGGCCCTATCGGCCGATAGCCGGCCGATAGGGTCTTCTCGCTTGGCACAAAAATCCGTTTCTTCGTCCGTTTGACTCGACTCTCGGTCCTTTGTCTCGTTTTGGGTCCTTTTGGCTCTAAAAACCTGCAAACACACTAAAACCAACCCAAACGCGTAATACGGCTCGACTAATCATAAATAAGCCAAATACGAGCACATTAATCACGAAACGAGATAAAAACCTAGTATAAAATCCTAGAAATAAGTGGTAAAATTACCACTTATCAAACCCCAAACTTAAGCCTTGTTCGTCCGAACAACAAAAAGAAAAGAAAAAGAAAATCGTGAATCATCGTGCAACTCATAGTGTTCAACCTAATCAATACTACCCCGTAATTCTCTAAATAATCCGAGTGTCGTAAAAGCGAGCCGCACTCGTAATAATGATTCCACAAAGTAGTCAAGTTCACCCTAATCATTCGCTCATGAAGAAAATCCACCAAAGATTAACAAAACGTGAGTCAAATCGACCACAATATGAAAGGCTAAAATAAACAAGCTAGTTCGTCCGTTACACAATGAGTGGCACATTTTTCACGAGTTTCATAACAAATAAACCTCGTCGAGATTCCCTTATATATATCTTCACGAATTTAATTCGAGTTGACCACTAGGTTAGGATCTCGGATGTTTCATCGGGGTAATCCTAGGTGGAACTTCCATTCTCATGTATTAGGAAACCGTTTGACGTAAAGACACTCATGGGGCACATGGATGCTTCTAGTTACTAAGTTCCCGTCTACAATGGAGAAACAACTCGAATATATAATTTCCGCATGTCCGAATCAAGGTCGCCGTTTTACGCGAGAGTAAACAATGGTCACGCGAATACCCCTGTTACTAAGTTCCCTATCATTGGTACATGTGAAATATCTAAATCACTAGTCTAATCGTAGTCGCTGCTTTACGCGAGGGTAAACAACGGTCACGCGAATGCCCCTACTAGACTTCCCTTCATAGAACAACATTATCTCAATTTTTGGGAGAAACCGACCGACACTAAACTCAATCTAAGTGCCAACACGATCGACGAAACAAAGACGACTCACTATCCTAAGATGTAACCAAAACGTATTGACGGTGATTTTAAAACAAGTATGTATCGTCTCTTATCTCGCCAAGACCTCTACAATCACGAAAAATTTTGGACCTAAATAAATACTATGCAAAATGTAATTAATCGACTACAACTCGACTAAAACTCGACTGCCGTTCCTTAGAGAGAAAACAAAGTGTCGTAGCATCGGTATCACAAAATTAGAAGCACTAAAAATTCACTAATAAAGAAAAACTAAGACAAGCAAGGCTATCTAAAACAAACAACGAAAAGCAAATAAAAGCAAACACGAAATCTAAAAAAAAAAAAAAACTACTACGACCAAAAAATAGAAAATAGAAACTAGCAAACACACCGAACGAAAATGAATAAAAAAATCTAAAAACTAAGCAACCAAAAGCCAAAACCATGCAACACCAAAATGATAAGCACAAATAAACACAACGGGCACCAACACAAGCAAATAAAGATACAAGGCAAACACGGTACTCACACGTAAAGAAATTAACAAAGCCGCACTTCTTCCCCCCGCCCAAACTTATTTCGCATCCCAAAGGAGGATTAAGTTTGAAAAGAGAAAGGAGTGGCTTTGTTAATGGAGTACCCGATCACCGTGGCGGAAATGGCGGGTTTGTCGGCGAGCTCGGATCATAGCGGGCATGTGAATCGGGAAAGGAGCAAAGTGGTACATCTCATGTAGCATTCGGTGGTAGTGGTCCTCCCGTGCCCACCTATCTTCCCTGTCTCTTCCTCTCTTGCTCCCTCCAAGCAATCTCCTCTTGTCGCCACACTCTGTCCTCTTCGGCGCGTCTCTCCACGAGCTCGTACAACTCATTGACCCGAGTGGCAACAGCACCCACCCGAGTCTCAACCTCGCCCAACCGAGTTCCCAAAGAACCAAACTCGGTTGTCAAAGAACGCATACTCGCCAAGTGATAGTTATCTTGCGCTTGCATATTCTCTTCGTGCATCTCTCTCTCTCTCTCAAAAAATCTCGTCTCAAAAGCATCAAAACTGAGCTCTCATCTGAAAACTAGTACCTCCACCGGTGGGAATCTCGTCACGGCTACCCCCCTCGGGTATATCATCCATCTCCTCCTCGGCTCCCTCTAAGAACGGCTCATCAATGGTCACCTCCCGGCGTTGCCTCTTACGAGATGCATCCAACGGTCGGATAAGTGCCACATGAGCCGCGGAGCTCATACTCCACCTCGCATATACATCGGGCGCGTCGCCCATCACCGAAGTCAAGGTCGGAGAGGGGAGTCGGAAGAGGGACACGGTTTTGTTCCGACTGCAATTTCCAAATAACCCCTCGGTGAAGGCAAGCATCTCCCGCCTCTGCAGGTGTCGGTTTATCCAAATAGATGTCTCGGGATACCGGCTCTCCTCTAATGTGCACCCCAAGATGCTCCGCGATAGGGGTCACGAACGCCCAATACCAATCCTCTCGCTTGGCCACCGGCTTGTTTCTCCATGTGCTCGATCGTAAAACATCCGCGTGCTTCCGTGTACCGTTCAAGGCCGACCACAAAAGGTGAAGATCGGTGGACAAGCACGCCCCCGAGTCGGACGGCTCAAAATCGTCGATGTGAACAAAGCGGTGGACATAACGGAGAACCGGGTTCTGATCGAGGAGGCTTTGGCATATGTCGGATTATAAATAAGAAGCGTCTCCTCCTCGCGGAAATCATCTTGGACCACGGCTCTAAGTTTTCTTTGGCATGATCGCCTGGCCGGAATGATCCGTCCTCGGCCCCGTTGATAATGGCATTAACTTCATCGGCCGAGAGCTCCTTTCTATGTTGTCGAGATTGAAGCGAATAGACGCCGAGTCCCGTTCTCCCTAAAACCTCAAGTGTGGACGAAACTCCACGGTGAGCACGTGGTAAGCGAGGTAGTTAGCCCGAAAATTTGCTCAAACCCGCACCGCCTTGCTAGTAGCACAATATCATCGTAAACACCCATACCCCGAGCCGTCTCTCATGCGTAAATCGGCAATGCTTGTGTGACATGCCGATAAGGTGCGACCACCTTCTTTTAGACTCGCCCGGTCAATCTCACTTGAACTTCTTCGGTCGAGTGCAAATGGATCGGAATAGCCGGCACTACCTTCATCGGAGCCTTTTCCTTTCTCGTGGTTGCCTTAGATTTTCCTACTGCACTGGATTCGACTTCTTGCTTTGCTTTCCCATTTCAACGTTCCTACAAAACAACCATCCAATTAAAATCCAATAAACACTCATAATACAAACATTCAATGAGCATCGACATAATCCTATAATCCCACAATATCAAGAGCCCTCTATAAATCACACAATCTCCCCCAAACTTAGACTCCCCCATTTCATATTCAAAGGATCAAAATCACCACCCATAATAACAAAACAACACACTACAATCAAACTCTCTCCAATCCAATCTAATTCATCAACAATTCAACTCCTATCAATCCCAATTAACAATTCAATTCAACAAATCCACCCAATTTCAACAAAATGCGAAATTAGGGTTCTTCAAATTTGGGGTTTTTTCAAAATTCGTTCAATTTCATCAAATAATCCCCCAATTCGAAGTACCCATGAATAATCAAGCCTAGATAACATGTTTCCCTCAAGATTCTATCAACAATCGGGCATAAAATTCAAAGAACATCAAAGTTTAGCAAAAGCCCCAAAAAGTGGATCCCAATTCGATTTTCATCAAAACTCCAAAAAGAATCCGTCAAACTACTTCAAAACATGTATAGAATTGAAAAACAAAAGGATTAAGCGTCGAAATTACGTACCTTGATCGAGTTTGAAGGAAGAAAAGTAGAAAAAAAATTCGCCCCTTTCGTTCTTGTGTTCTATCGGCCGAGAGTTGTGTAAGTGTGTGAGAAAATCGGGTGTGAAGTGTTTAAAAGGGGTATAAAATAACCGGGTCGAAGTGGATACTGGGCCGGGTATGTTCCTATCGGCCAGGCCTATCGGCCGATAGGCTGGGTCGATAGGAGCTTCTGTCTCTTACATACCTTATATCGGGTGGGATATCGGTCGATAGGCATACCCTATCGACCACTGCTTGTAATCAATAAAAATTTGTTTATTTTTCTCACTTATCGTCGGGCCTATCGGCCGATAGGCTCGCCCGATAGGATTTTCTCGTCTCAAAATTTTTTCACTGCTCTACTTCACATACTTGGTCCCGTTTTTGCTTGGATATGGCGATTAAAGACCTGCAAGTATTCAAAACTCGGCGTGCATGGATTAGAACTTAACAAAACTAACAAAGCTACTACGAAATTAGAAACTACAAAAATCACGCAAACGAAAAATCGAAAATAAATGAATAAAACGAACTAATATACATACATACGTTGGGTTACCTCCCAACAAGTGCTACGCTTAACGTCTTTAGCTAGACGATACCTCATTCAACCCGGTCTTCAAGGACAACTCCCCTTGAACGGGTTTGTTGATATCAAGATAGCACACGCTCCTCTCATTAGGTCGAGACTCGTTCGCCTCCAACATTCGAACATACTCCGGCAAATCCTGAAATTTCATCAACCTCGTAATGTGAGTAAATGGAGTGTGAAATACAATGCTCCAACAAGTCGGTCGGGGCGGCATAATAGACTCAATTTCAAAACATTCCTCGGGCGCATCGTCGGGCTTCTTCATCGCGTCATAGATGGAAATTTTCGATTTTGATCGTTAACCCGAAAGTAAGATCACCCTCACGGACGCCGATAAGTGCTCTCCCGTCGCTAGAAACGGTCTCCCAAAGATCAATGGTTGATTTTCGCCTCGGGCATATCAAGAACTACGAAATCGGCCGAAGACCAAGTGTTGGAATCTAACGAGCACATCCTCCACAATTCCCCTCGGATAAGTGATCGACCGTCCGCCATGAGTAGAGAAATGGTAGTCGGCTTCATCTCCCCAATCTTCAACCTCTTAAAGATGGATAGAGGCATAAGATTGATGCTTGCCCCGAGATCACACAACCCATTACGAACGTTTGGTCGCCAATCATGCATGTCAAAGTAAAACGTCCGGATCCTTCTCGCTGAGTGGGAGCTTGTTTTGAATGATAGCGCTACACTCCTCTGTCATATTTATTGTTTCAAACTTCCTCAACTTCCTCTTGCTTGCCACAGCGACTTTCAAGAATTTCACGTACACCGGCATGACTCTCAAAGCGTCTAGAAGTGGAAATTTGATATTCACCTTTTGAAACATGTAGATAAATTGTTGAAGCTTTTCATCATATCTCGACTTGGCCAAACGTGGAAATGGAGCTTTTTCCTCAAAATCTTTCATATTCGAACTTCCAGAGCCTTTCGGCCGATAGGTGGGTCGATAGGCTTCACCCGGCATGCCGTATGGGTATCGGTTGGCCTGCTTGGCCGATAGCCGGCCGATAGGTTCTGGCCGTATTCCATCTTCTTTCTCGCTTTACGCTCCCGCTTCTAGTACATCTTTGTTTCCTGGTTTCTCAACTTCAGCCCCATGATTATCGTACCTCGTTCCACTCCGAAGCTCGATTGCGTTGCATTGTTGAGTCTTCGGGTTGGTCTCGTGCCGCTCGGAAAATGGCCCGGCTTATGAAATCCGGCAGGCGTTCGCCATTTGACTCATTTGGGTCTCCTCCATCGACATCTGCTTTGTCAAGGCTATCACCGAGTTTCCAATAGATGTCACACTATGCTCGAGAGCCCCGAACCTCTTGTCTACTTTATAAATAAACTCTTTTTGACTCGCCTCCAACCGTTCCAACATCTCTTCCATAGGTGTCTTAGCAATCGGCTCTTGAATAACCCCATTTTTCACGTTAAATCCCGGTGGTGGCTGGAGAGCATTGTTCGGATTGGCATAGGAGAAATTAGGGTGATTTCGATTGTTCGGATAAGAGTTCCCCCAATTTCCCCTTGCCTAAGTTTCCTCCTTGCATGTAGTTCACATCCTCCTTAACTGCAATAGGCTCGTTTAACTCTTCAAAAACTGAATTGACTCCCAGAGTATTCTTTCTTAGCATCTCGAGCTCTTTTTGTTGTTTTTCAAATTTTGCCTTTAAATCACCGTAGGCGTCCTCGTCACCGGCTGGAACCTTTCTTCTTGTCATCTTCCGATCGGTCACCTCCTCGTAATCATTGTTGACCGCTAGCTCAATGAGATTCTTGGCCTCTTCATAATCGTTGGCCGTAAATCCCCCTTTCGATGAGTAGTCCAACTCTCTTCTAGCCTTCCTCGTCAAACCCCGATAAAACCGAATATAGATCTCCTCTTTGTCAATTCCATGCTGTGGGCATTTGCGAAGTAGCTTCTTGAATCGGATCCATGCCTCGTATAAATATTCATCCTCATATTGCTCGAATTGCAAGATATCGTTGATTTGTTTTTGCACCTTCGAGGGAGGATAGAACTGTGCTAAGAACAACCGGGTCATCTCTCTCCAAGTACTAATTTCCTTCCGATCTAAGCTCTTGTACCAATCTAGCGCATCGTCTTCTAAGGAGAACCGGAATAGGCGGAGCTTAATGACATCCGGAGGCACTCCGTTTTGCTTAATGGTGGCACATATATCCAAAAACGACTCAAGATGAGCGTTTGGATCTTCATTAACTCCCCCTCCGTATGTTTGAGACTTCACTGTAGCAATGAGGGACGGCTTAAGCTCGAAGTTGTTGGCATCAATCTTTCCCCAACCTCCTTCTTGATAATCGTCCAGCTTAGGTCGAAAGCGGGCATTCAAAGGGATCTTCTCGGGACGAGCGAGTTCTCGTGGTTGGTCAACAATGCCGTTCATGGTATCAACGAAAGGTATAGAAAGAGTCTCGGTTCTCGCTTCTTGCTTCTTCCTCCTCAAAGACTTCTCGATTTCCGGATCCAAAGGAAATAAGTTCTTTCCTTGGGATCTCGTGATCATGCACCGCCTACAAGGAAAAGAAAACAAGATGTGAGGAAACGAGATCGAAAATTAATAATAATAGTAAACAATCCTAAAGTAACAATCTCTTCTTTTTCGAATTATTCCCTTAAATTTTCTATCAATTCCCCGGCAACGGCGCCAAAAATTGATCGCTGGGATTCGCGTAGTATGGTTTTCAAATCCGATCAATTTTAAAATTTGTAAAACCTCGGAGTATTTCCAAGGTGTCGAACCCAAGGGAATTGATGTGTCGAAAATAAAGGAATTAACTCTACTCAAAATTTGACTGCTATTTAGGAATCCGAAAAATTGTTTTGATTCTAATTATCTAATTTTAAAAATCGAAGAACAAAAATTAAATAAAAGATGAAATATCTAAATTAAGCAAATAAAGCAAATTAGCAAGATAAAATCACAAGTCGAAAGGTAATTGATCCTAGGGTAGTATCATCTAATTGAGTTCACACAATTCGTTCACTTGATTCCTTTTCCCCAAATTTTAATTCAATCCTAGAAATAATCACTCGTCGATCTAGAATTCGATCAAGGCAACCTAGAAAGATAGTTAATTAAAACCCTTTTCCCGGCTCAAAGGATTGAAATCACTTAAAAGCACCAACTTATTTATCTATGATTTATCTTTCTCCGCTAGGTCTCAAGATAAAATCATATTGTGTATCAAGTATTTCCACTAATCAATTACTCCTTCCAGACAAAATCAATTAGCTAACATGCATCAATTAAGGGCCCTTTAATCTAGCATGAGATTTAACACAACTTGAACACAAGCCTAGGATGAAAGGTCAAAAGGTAATCAAAGGAACATCATGTGAACATCAATTAAAATTACTAACCCTAGAATCAATCAATGAATTAGCCAGACATACTTGAAATTAAACAAGAAATAGATGGAGAATGCATATTATTAATATGAAAAGAGAGATTACAACCCGTTCGTATGAACTCCGAGTCTTCAATAATAATTCTCCTCCAAAAAGTTCTTGAATCAAAGGAATAAATCTTGCTAAAAAGTGTAAAAATCTGCTTAATATGATAAAAGAGTGATAAAGGCTGATGGAAGATGATCCAAGATACTCAAACTAGGTCTAGAATGAGGTTTATATAGCCTAAGGGGTTAAAATCCCGATTAGCCCTAATCTAGGAAATAAATAATATCCAAAAGAGTCAAAATCCGTCCAAAAACGAGAGCCCGCTGGGAAGCCTTTCGGCCTGGCCTATCGGCCGATAAGCTGGCCGATAGGTGGTTCGTCGATTTCTTCACTCGATAGGCAGGAGCTCCTTTCGGACGGCCCTATCGGCCGATAGGCTAGCCGATAGGGTCTTCTGTTTGGCGCAAAAATCCGTTTCTTCGTCCGTTTGACTCGACTCTCGGTCCTTTGTCTCGTTTTGGGTCCTTTTGGCTCTAAAAACCTGCAAACACACTAAAACCAACCCAAACGCGTAATACGGCTCGACTAATCATAAATAAGCCAAATACGAGCACATTAATCACGAAACGAGATAAAAACCTAGTATAAAATCCTAGAAATAAGTGGTAAAATTACCACTTATCAGCTAACCTGGGGTTCGTAGCGTGCGCTAACGATTTCGGCACAGACGAGGTTAAGTATTTCGCATCGACCAGTAGCGACGCTAATTCAGCATTAACGCACGCTAATTACTAGCATTAGTGCACGCTAATCATGTTAGCTTGCGTACGTTAACTGGAGGACAGTAGGCAGACTGTTCTTCCACACCCCGTTAGCGCACGCTAATACTTGTGTGTAGCGTGCGCTAAGCCTGTTTAATATAAATAGGACATCAGCAGTCAACTTCGTCATTTTTCCATCATTTCTCATCCTCCTCGGCTTTGAGCGATTCCAGACAAGGGTTAGGGCCGATTCCGACTGGATATCATCATCCACTACCATCCGTGCATTCCTTGCGTGAATTCTTCAAGTTCCTAACACTTTCCATCATCCGAATCAAGGTAAGAATCCCCGAAACCCTTGTTTTAAGATTTTGGGGAAATTTTGGGGATTTCTTGAGATTTGACTCCTTTAGTCCGAATTATCATTGGATTATTGCTAGACCTCGATCATGCACTTGTAATCCTTCGTTTTATAGATGATTTGTGATTTTAAACTCCAAGTTTTCTATTGTTCGTCACTTATAGTCGATGATACCCAAGTCATGACCGACAAATTGTTCCAGCGGGTAGAATTAGGATTAATTCTTACCTTTCCGCATTAATGAGACTTGTTGTATACCGTTATTATGATTAGGAACGGATTTGGGAGGATTGTTCGGACCAAAACCTATTCCTTCGTCGTTTCCTTCGTTTCGTCTTATTCAAGGCAAGTACATGCATTACATTTCGTTATGTATGTTGTGTTTTCGAAATGAATGATGAATTGTGGTTTTCGGGTGCGTGAGTCGTGTCCCTTCCACTCGGAGTGTCCGACGGGATGTCTGGGGTCGATACTAAGGGGTACGGCCACGAAAGTGGACTTGGGTGCGTGTGTGGTTGAACTTCCACCCGGAGTGTCCGACGGGATGTCTGGGGGTCGATACTAAGGGGTACGGCCACGGAAGTGGTATCCCATCCGGAGTGTTTGACGGGATGTCTGGGGGTCGATACTAAGGGGTACGGCCATGGGATACCAGTTGTGATTTTGTGATATCATGATGATTGAAACTGATTTGATTGCCAATGTAGTATTCCGGAATATTTATGGCAAATGATTTCTGATTGAGATGATTGTGTAAAAACCGTATTTGTATATAATGTTGTGTAATTGTGTACTTGCACTAGCTATTCGAATGCTAACCCCTTAAATGGGGGAAATGCATCTTATGCATTTCAGGTACCGGGAGAGCTGAGGAGCAGGCACGGGACATGCACGCAAAGGATGGGCTAGCTTGATGATGTGGCTCGAGTCTGTATTTTTATGTTTTGTCATTGCATTTGTCGAGTACTGGAGCTAGACTGTTTACTTTTAAACTTGGTTTAAGTCCCCTGCGTGGGCAATGAATTGGTATTTAACTTATGTTTCATGTACTCCGTTAAAATATTTTGGCCGAGGCCACGGCCTTACTTACTTTTTGAGTGCATCATTTGGGATTACATTGTGGTTTATGTGTCATGTGTTAGCCTGGTAGACCTCACGAGGGTTCTACGGCGTGTAATGTCCCCTTTGTGAATTGGGGTGTTACATTTATGGTATCGGAGCTTAGGTTTTGAATACCTAGACTGTCGGTAAATTTTTGGGTCTGTCAGTTGCGTCATTAGAGTCAGTCGTTGAGCCTAATATCATCATGCTACCGTCTTTTCATGCGACCCGTGGCTGTAAGTCTCCTCAAACTCTTATATTTCTGTAATTCGTTTTCTTGCGTTGTTCGGAATTATGAATTGTGATACCAACTTTGTCAATTGTGAATCTTTCTGATCTTGTTCTTTTCATTTTTCCTTAAATATGTTGATAGGTCGTGGTAGACCAGCTAGGGGACGCGGCCGAGGTCGTGGTCGGGGTGTTGATAATGAGGAGGGCTCACTTTCTCAGTCCTCTGCGGACTCAGCCTCTCACTCAGTGCCGTCGGGTAATAATGCCGACGCCGGGGCTACTGCCGCACTTCAGCAGTTAGTAGCCCAACTTACTCAGATAGCTCAGGGTGGACGCCAGAATCCGCCCCAGACACCTGAAGAGGAAGCTAGTAAGTGGCTTCAGACGGTGACTAAGATGCACCCACCTCGTTTCTCCGGATCTTCTGACCCCCTCGGTTGGGAGAATTGGCTCTTTCAGTTGTCCAGGACCTTTGATGTCGTAGCTTGTCCCGAAGACAGGAGGGTACATATTGCCCAGTACCTCCTGGATAAGGAAGCTGCAGAATGGTGGGAGGCCGTTGCGCCCAGAGACCGTCGAGCTACTTGGGAGGAATTCAAGGCTGCTATGGAAGCAGAATATTGTCCACCGCCAGTTAAGGAGCGCAGAATTGTGGAGTTCTTCACCGCTACGCCACAGGATGTGCCTATTTCTCAGGCCATCATTACTTACAATCAGCAGTTGGGTTTCGTGAGAGATCAAGTGAGGACGGAGGCTGATAAAATCCGTTACTTCAATATGCGCATGAAACCGCATATCAGGCAGAGTATGGAACCGCTCATGTGTGTCACTTTGAAGGAGTATCAGGATCGCGCTCTAGCGATCGAGATGGCCACACCGGAATCAGAGTTGGGTACCGAGGCCAAGAAACAGAAAACGGTTGGCATCTTTTTAGCTGGCAAGAGTGGCCGATTTTTGAGAGCACAGTCTGCCCCTACACCGGGGAAGAGGCCATTTCATCAGGCTTGGGGATCTCAGGGTAATCGTTCAGTTCAGTCCGTTGCTTCTGGTGGCAGGGTTTGTTTTAACTGCAACCAATATGAGCATTTGATGAAGGATTGCCCTTCTCCTCCAGTTACTTGCTTTACTTGCGGACAGACCGGGCATCGGGCAGATCATTGTGAGAGGGCCACCAGGGCCGCTAGAGTTCCGACTACCACTGCCGATCAGAGGGATCACAGCACTCCAGCTACTCATGTTCCGCAGAGTTCGGGTCGTGGTAGGGGTCGGGGTCAGCCGGATCACCGTACAGAATCGAGTTCGGGTTCAGTTCACCCTCGATTGTATCAGATGAGGCGCACATAGGAGGCAGATGTTCCGGTGGCGTCAGGTACCACTCAGATCCTTACTCATCCAGTTTCAGTGCTTTTTGATTCGGGTGCTACCCATTCCTTTATTGAATCGGATTGTGTGAGTCGTATTGGCTTTGACTTCTTGTTTGAATGTGAACCATTTGTAGTGGGTACGCCCAGTGGGGAACGTATGGTTGGGGACCGGGAAGTTAGGGATTGCCCAGTGAGGATTGGGAGCCGGGATTGGCCCTCGAATCTCATTGTGATAGACCTTAAGGGTGAGAATTTGATCCTCGGGGACGATTGGTTGGATCGTCACGGTGCTATCATGAACTATCGGACACGTACTATCTCGATAGTGGCCGAGGACGGCACCGAGCACACCCTCGTCGGTTGTAAGCCGGGTAGATCGGGGAGTGTGATTAGCGCCTTGAAGGCGATGAAACTTCTGAACCAGGGTTGTGTCGGCTACTGGTGTTACGCTCTGAAGGCGGAAGATGGTGGAGTTGATTTGTCGTCAATTCCAGTTGTTAGTGAATATCCCGACGTATTTCCGGATGACTTGCCGGGATTACCACCACAGCGAGAGGTGGAGTTTCCTATTGATCTAGAGCCGAATGCGGCCCCTATTTCTCGAGCGATGTACCGTATGGCACCGTCGGAGATGTTAGAATTGAAGAATCAGTTGGGAGAGTTGTTAGATAAAGGGTACATTCGACCGAGCGCATTGCCTTGGGGTGCACCTGTACTTTTTGTTAAAAAGAAGGATGGATCACTTCGTTTATGCATCGACTATCGAGAATAAACAAGTTAACCATCAAAAATAAATACCCTTTGCCCAGGATTGACGATTTGTTTGATCAGCTTCAGGGAGCGACAGTCTTTTCGAAGATTGATTTGCGATCGGGCTACTACCAGTTGAGGATTCGGGACATCGATATTCCGAAAGCTGCCTTTCGGACGAAATATGGCCATTACGAATTTCTGGTTATGCCTTTCGGGCTAACCAATGCCCCAGCAGTGTTCATGCAGTTGATGAACAAAGTTTTTATTGAGTATCTGGACAAATTCGTAGTCGTCTTTATCGATGACATTCTTATCTATTCACGGAGTCGGGAGGAGCACGCCTTACATCTCTGAATTGTATTAGACATTTTGAGAGCTGAGCAGTTGTACGTGAAGTTCTCTAAGTGTGAGTTCTGGCTCGAGGAAGTGATGTTCCTCGGGCATGTGATTTCAGCAGGGGGAGTTCGGGTGGATCCGCAGAAAATAGAGGCAGTGATGGCTTGGGAGCCGCCTAAGAATGTGAAAGAGGTGAGGAGTTTTCTGTAACACCCCAATTCACAAATGGGACATTACAGGCCGTAGAACCCTCGTGAGGTCTACCAGGCTAACACATGACACATAAACCACAATGTAATTCCAAACGATGCACTCAAAAGTAAGTAAGGTCGTGGCCTCGGCCAAATCAATTTTAACGGAGTACATGAACATAAGATAAATACCAATTCGTTGCCCACGCAGGGGACTTAAACCAAGTTTAAAAGTAGACAGTTTAATCCCAGTACTCGACAAATGCAATGACAAAACATAAATTACAGACTCGAGCCACATCATCAAGCCAGCCCATCCTTTACGTGCGTGTCCCGTGCCTGCTCCTCAGCTCTCCCGGTACCTGAAATGCATAAGACGCATTAGCATTCGAATAGCTAGTGCAAGTACACAATTACACAACATTATATACAAAATACGGTTTTTAGCACAATCATCTCAATCAGAAATCATTTGCCATATATATTCCGGAATACTACATTGGCAATCAAATCAGTTCCAATCATCACGATATCACAAAGTCACAACTGGTATCCCGTGGCCATACCCCTTAGAATCGACCCCCAGACATCCCGTCGAACACTCCAGGTGGGATACCACTTCCGCGGCCGTACCCCTTAGTATCGACCCCCAGACATCCCGTCGGACACTCCGAGTGGAAGTTCAATCACACACGCACCCAAGTTCCCTTCCGCGGCCGTACCCCTTAGTATCGACCCCCAGACATCCCGTCGGACACTCCGGGTGGAAGGAACACAACTCACGCACCCGAAAATCACAATTCATCGTTCATTTCGAAAATCACAACATACATAACGAAATGTAATACATGTACTTGTCTTGAATGAAACGAAACGAAGGAAACGACGAAGGAATAGGTTTCGGTACGAACAATCCTCCCAAATCCGTTCCTAACACAATAACGGTATACACAAGTCTCAATAATGCGGAAAGGCAAGAATTAATCCTAATTCTACCCCTTGGAACGATTTGCCGGTCATTACGAAGTCGAAGACGGTTATAATCTAACAATGGAGAAATTACTAGGTTAAACCCGTTAAACTATAATGGAAACAAGGGATTTACGACTACACAATCGTAATCTAACAAGTCGTCGAAGCCAAAACGGATTAAAAGGAAGAATTATGCCAAAAATCCCGAAATCCCCAAAAACTAGGGTTCTAAGGAAATATACCTCGATTCGGACGGATGGAATATGATTATGATGATGATAAACCTTGCTTGAAGCACAACAATCGATCTCCAAAGGAACTCTAAGGATTGCCCTGGGCGAAACGCTCCAAAACGCTCAAGGAACTCACGTATCGCACAAAGGGATGAGAAGGAACGAAATAACGCGACTGAGGATAAGTCAGGAATTAAAAGGCCTGACAGCACGTTACGTACGTTAACGCGAGTTGTTAACGTACGTTATGAAGTTTACGTACGTAACCTCTCGCCAACGTAACGCATTTAACGAACAATGCTGACTAAAATGCGAAAACCGTAACGTCGTTACCAATGGGGTATAACGTCGTTATGATGCCTTTATAACGTCGTAAGGGAGCATACATAACGTCGTTATGCATGCGGCAGTCAGCGTTGCTAAACACTTAGCTCGCATATCGATACAACGACGAAACGCAACGCAAGGATAAATTCAAAAGTGTAAACATGAGGTAAGCATAACAACGAAGCTGAGCTTTGAAAGAAAATACACTACCAACCTCCGGGGAATCCAAAATACGACAAGGAGGATAAAAACACCCTAAACTTCTAGGAAATTACAAAACGGCCCAAATGTCCAAAAATCGCGATACAACGTCGGATTAACAATCCGAAAGTTTCAACACGACCAACACAACCATACAAACTTATACAAATCAAGAAACAACGAAAACGAACAAGTTTTACGAGAATCGAACGTACATGCGGCAAGATATAATTCAAGATGAAATTATGCAAAAACATCCTCGAAACTCGTCCAGACGGAAAAACTCCAAGAACAAAATAGATTCATAATTCCAAAACAGTGCTAAGCGAGTTGTCCGAAACGAACATACACCAAAAATAGAAATTACCGAAAATAGAAAACACGGATATTACATTATCTCCCCCTAAAAATAAGTTTCGTCCCGAAACTTACAACGCGAACAACTCGGGATATCTCGACCGCATACTCTCTTCCGTCTCCCATGTGGCTTCCTCGTATCCGTGCCTCGACCATTGAACTTTAACCAGAGGAATGGTTTTATGACGAAGTTGCTTCACCCGACACTCTAAAATCTGAATCGGCCTCTCCTCGATGGTAATGTCGGGTCCCAACTCGATCTCTCCAAAATCAATAATATGGCTAGGGTCCGATACGTACTTCCTAAGCTGGGAAACATGAAATACGTTATGAACGTGACTCAAAGACGGCGGCAAGCCTAACCGATAGGCAAGCTCTCCCACTCTCTCTAAAATCTCAAACGGCCCAATATATCTCGGACTAAGTTTACCCTTTCGGTCGAAGCGGTAAACTCCCCGTGTTGGCGACACCTTAAGCAAAACATGATCTCCCACCTCAAACTCCAATGGCCGGCGACGCGTATCGGCATAAGACTTCTGCCGACTCTGGGCCGTCAACAATCTATCGCGAATCAGAGCAATCTTCTCTCTCGTCTCAACTACCATATCAGGCTCGGTACCAATCAGCTCGGACACATCGTCCCAACACAACGTCGATCTACACCTCCTCCCATATAATGCCTCAAATGGTGCCATTTTAATCGAGGCGTGCCAACTATTGTTGTACGTGAACTCGATTAACGGCAAGTGCGACTCCCAATCATCCTTCCAATCTAAGGCACAGGCTCTCAACATATCCTCTAACGTCTGGATCGTCCGCTCTGACTGTCCGTCAGTCTGAGGGTGGTAATACGTACTGAGTCTCAACTCAGTCCCCAAAGCTCGATGAACAACCTGCCAAAAATGTGATACAAACCGGCCATCTCGATCTGAAATAATACTCCTAGGAGTCCCATGCAATCTCACGATCTCTGCTATAAATACTCGTGCCAGCCTCTCCGGACCCCAAGTGTCCTTAATACCCAGGAAATGAGCTGATTTGGTTAGTCGATCAACAATAACCCAAATCATGTTCATTCCGGTCCGAGTCCTAGGCATCCCGGTAATGAAATCCATAGAGATGTCTTCCCACTTCCATTCCGGAATGGGAAGTGGTCGTAGCAACCCCGCGGGCCGCTGATGCTCAATCTTAACCTGCTGACAGGTCAAACACTTCGCGACAAACTCGCTAATGTCCGTCTTCAAATTGCTCCACCAATAGTTACTCCTCACATCCTTGTACATTTTGCTCGTACCAGGATGTATGGAATAAGGCGTAGTATGAGCCTCACTCAAAATCTTCTCCTTCAACTCAAAGTCATTCGGTACACATAATATGCCGCGAAATCTCAGAACGCCATCATCCTGAACCACAAATCCAGGGGCTTTCCCATTCCTCACATCCTCCCTCAACTGGACCAAACACGGATCATCATACTGTTTCGCCTTGATATCATCTGTCAAGGACGAAGTGATCTCTAACGCACATAACTGACCCTAAACCCTCTGAACCCAAACCTCGATATTCTGACAAATAAAATCCCGCCGGATCCTACTCTGTGGCGTAAGTACCTCCAACATCTGTAATGCCACCGGCTTTCGGCTCCACGCATCAGCCACTACGTTAGCCTTACCCGGATGATAAAGTATCTCGAGGTCGTAATCTTTAATTAGCTCTAACCACCTACGCTGCCTCATATTCAACTCTTCCTGACTGAATATGTACTTCAGACTCTTGTGGTCCGTAAAAATCTTACACGACAACCCATAGAGATAATGCCTCCATATCTTTAAGGCGAAAACGACCGCAGCTAACTCCAAATCGTGCGTGGGATAATTTACCTCATAAGGTTTCAACTGGAGGGACGCATAAGCAATCACCCTGTCTCTCTGCATCAAAACACATCCAAGCCCAAGGCCCGAAGCATCACTATACACTACGAAATCCTCGTTCCCCTGAGGCAATGCTAAAATGGGTGCGGTAGTCAAACATCTCTTTAACTCGTCAAAACTGTCATGTCTGTCTGCAGTCCACTCGAACTTCTAAGTTTTCTGGAGCAACTGAGTGAGTGGTCTAGCGATCTTAGAAAATCCCTCAACAAATCTACGGTAATAGCCGGCAAGACCCAGAAAATGTAATATCCATGTTTTCTATTTTCGGTAATTTCTATTTTTGGTGTATGTTCGTTTCGGACAACTCTCTTAGCACTGTTTTGGAATTCTGAATCTATTTTGTTCTTGGAGTTTTTCCGTCTGGACGAGTTTCAGGATGTTTTTGCATAATTTCATCTTGAATTATATCTTACCGCATGTACGTTCGATTCTCGTAAAACTTGTTCGTTTTCGTTTTTTCTTGATTTGTATAAGTTTGTATGGTTGTGTTGGTCGTTTTGAAACTTTTGGATTGTTAATCCGACGTTGTATCGCGATTTTTGGACGTTTGGGCCGTTTTGTAATTTCCTAGAAGTTTAGGGTGTTTTTATCCTCCTTGTCGTATTTTGGATTCCCCGGAGGTTGGTAGTGTATTTTCTTTCAAAGCTCAGCTTCGTTGTTATGCTTACCTCATGTTTACACTTTTGAATTTATCCTTGCGTTGCGTTTCGTCGTTGTATCGACTGTGCAGAGCTAAGTGTTTAGCAGCGCTGAACTGCTGCATGCATAACGTACGTTATGTATGCTCCCTTACGTACGTTATAAAGGCATCATAACGTACGTTATACCCCATTGGTAACGTACGTTACGGTTTTCGCATTTTAGTCCAGATTGTTCGTTACGTACGTTAACCTGTGAGAGGTTACGTACGTAAACTTCATAACGTACGTTAACAACTCGCGTTAACGTACGTAACGTGCTGTCAGGCCTTTTAATTCCTGACTTATCCTCAGTCGCGTTATTTCGTTCCTTCTCATCCCTTTGTGCGATACGTGAGTTCTTTGAGCATTTTGGAGCGTTTCGCCCAGGGCAATCCTTAGAGTTCCTTTGGAGATCGATTGTTGTGCTTCAAGCAAGGTTTATCATCATCATAATCATCTTCCATCCGTCCGAATCGAGGTATATTTCCTTAGAACCCTAGTTTTTGGGGATTTCAAGATTTTTGGCATAATTCTTCCTTTTAATCCGTTTTGGCTTCGACGACTTGTTAGATTACGATTATGTAGTCGTAAATCCCTTGTTTCCATTATAGTTTAACGGGTTTAACCTAGTAATTTCTCCATTGTTAGATTATAACCGTCTTCGACTTCGTAATGACCGGCAAATCGTTCCAAGGGGTAGAATTAGGATTAATTCTTGCCTTTCCGCATTATTGAGACTTGTGTATACCGTTATTGTGTTAGGAACGGATTTGGGAGGATTGTTCGGACCGAAACCTATTCCTTCGTCGTTTCCTTCATTTCGTTTCATTCAAGGCAAGTACATGTATTACATTTCGTTATGTATGTTGTGATTTTCGAAATGAACGATGAATTGTGATTTTCGGGTGCGTGAGTTGTGTTCCTTCCACCCGGAGTGTCCGACGGGATGTCTGGGGGTCGATACTAAGGGGTACGGCCGCGGAAGGGAACTTGGGTGCGTGTGTGATTGAACTTCCACCCGGAGTGTCCGACGGGATGTCTGGGGGTCAATACTAAGGGGTATGGCTGCGGAGGTGGTATCCCACCCGGAGTGTTCGACGGGATGTCTGGGGGTCGATGCTAAGGGGTACGGCCACGGGATACCAGTTGTGATTTTGTGATATCTTGATGATTGGAACTGATTTGATTGCCAATGTAGTATTCCGAAATATATATGGCAAATGATTTCTGATTGAGATGATTGTGCTAAAAACCGTATTTTGTATATAATGTTGTGTAATTGTGTACTTGCACTAGCTATTCGAATGCTAACCCCTTAAATGGGGGAAATGCGTCTTATGCATTTCAGGTACCGGGAGAGCTGAGGAGCAGGCACGGGACATGCACGTAAAGGATGGGCTGGCTTGATGATGTGGCTCGAGTCTATAATTTTATGTTTTGTCATTGCATTTGTCGAGTACTGGGATTAAACTGTCTACTTTTAAACTTGGTTTAAGTCCCCTGCGTGGGCAACGAATTGGTATTTATCTTATGTTCATGTACTCCGTTAAAATTGATTTGGCCGAGGCCACGGCCTTACTTACTTTTGAGTGCATCGTTTGGAATTACATTGTGGTTTATGTGTCATGTGTTAGCCTGGTAGACCTCACGAGGGTTCTACGGCGTGTAATTTCCCATTTGTGAATTGGGGTGTTACATTTATGGTATCAGAGCTTAGGTTTTGAATACCTAGGCTGTCGGTGAATTTTGGGTCTGTCAGTTACGTCATTAGAGTCAGTCGTTGAGCCTAATATCATCACGTTGACCCGTGGCTGTAAGTCTCCTCGAACTCTTTTATTTCTGTAATTCGTTTTCTTGCGTTGTTCGGAATTGTGACTTGTGTTACCAGCTTTGTGAATTGTGAATCTTTCTGATCTTATTCTTTTCATTTTTCCTTCAGTATGTTGAGAGGTCGTGGTAGACCGGCTAGGGGATGCGGCCGAGGCCGTGGTCGGGGTGCTGATAATGAGGAGGGCTCACTTTCTCAGTCATCTGCGGACTCAGCCTCTCACTCAGTGTCGTCGGGTAATAATGCCGACGCCGGGGCTACTGTCGTACTTCAGCAATTAGTAGCCCAACTTACTCAGATAGCTCAAGGTGGACGCCAGAATCCGCCCCCGACACCGGAAGAGGAGGCTAGTAAGTGGCTTCAAATGGTGACTAAGATGCACCCACCTCGTTTCTCCGGATCTTCTGACTCCCTCGGTTGGGAGAATTGGCTCTTTCAGTTGTCCAGAACCTTCGATGTCGTAGCTTGTCCCGAAGACAGGAGGGTACATATTGCCCAGTACCTCCTGGATAAGGAAGCTGCGGAATGGTGGGAGGCCATTACGCCAAGAGACCGTCGAGCTACTTGGGAGGAATTCAAGGCTGCTATGGAAGCAGAATATTGTCCACCGCCAGTTAAGGAGCGCAGAATTGTGGAGTTCTTCACCGCTACACCTCAGGATGTGCCTATTTCTCAGGCCATCATTGCTTACAATCAGCAGTTGGGTTTCGTGAGAGATCAGGTTAGGACGGAGGCTGATAAAATCCGTTACTTTAATATGCGCATGAAACCGCATATCAGGCAGAATATGGCACCGCTCATGTGTGCCACTTTGAAGGAGTATCAGGATCGCGCTCTAGCGATCGAGATGGCCGCACCGGAATCAGAGTTGGGTGTCGAGGCCAAGAAACAGCGATTGGCGGCTTCTCGGTAGGCAAGAGTGGCCGATTTTCGAGGGCACGATCGCCTTACACAGGAAGAGACCGTTTCACCAGCCGGGATCTCGGGGTAACCGTTCGATTCGATCCGTTGCTTCGGTGGCAGGGTTTGTTTTAACTGCAACCAATATGAGCATTTGATGAAGGATTGCCCTTTTCCTTCAGTTACTTGCTTCACTTGCGGGCAGACCGGGCATCGGGCGACTCATTGTGAGAGGGCCACCAGGGCTGTTAGAGTTCCAACTACCACTACCGATCAGAGGGATCACAGCACTCCAGCTACTCATATTCCGCAGAGTTCGGGTCGTGGTAGGGGACGGGGTCAGCCGGATCGCCGTGCAGCCTCGAGTTCGGGTTCAGTTCACCCCCTATTGTATCAGATGAGGCGCGCAGAGGAGGCAGTCATTCCGGTGGCGTCAAGTACCACTCAAATCCTTACTCATCCAGTTTCAGTGCTTTTTGATTCGGGTGCTACCCATTCCTTTATTGCATCGGATTGTGTGAGTCGTATTGGTTTTGACTGCTTGTTTGAGTGTGAGCCATTTTTAGTGAGTACGCCCAGCGGGGATCGTATGGTTGGGGATCGGGAAGTTAGAGATTGCCCAGTGAGGATCGGGAGCCGAGATTGGCCCTCGAATCTCATTGTTATAGACCTTAAGGGTGAGGATTTGATCCTCGGGGACGATTGGTTGGATCGTCACGGTGCTATCATGAACTATCGGACTCGTACTATCTCGATTTTGGCCGAGGACGGCACCGAGCATACTCTAGTCGGTTGTAAGCCGGGTAGATCGGGGAGTGTGATTAGCGCCTTGAAGGCAATGAAACTTCTGAACCATGGTTGTGTTGGCTACTGGTGTTACGCTCTGAAGGCGGAAGATGGTGGAGTTGATTTATCGTCAATTCCAGTTGTTAGCGAATACCCCGATGTATTTCCGGACGACTTGTCGGGATTACCACCACAGCGAGAGGTGGAGTTCCCTATTGATCTAGAGCCGAATGCGGCCCCTATTTCTCGAGCGCCGTACCGTATGGCACCGTCGGAGATGTTAGAATTGAAGAATCAGTTGAGAGAGTTGTTAGATAAAGGGTATATTCGACCGAGCGCATCGCCTTGGGGTGCGCCTGTACTTTTTGTTAAGAAGAAGGATGGATCGCTTCGTTTATGCATCGACTATCGAGAATTAAACAAGGTAACCATCAAAAATAAATACCCTTTGCCCAGGATTGACGACTTGTTTGATCAGCTTCAGGGAGCGACAGTCTTTTCGAAGATTGATTTGCGATCGGGCTACTACCAGTTGAGGATTCGGGACATCGATATTCCTAAAGCTGCCTTTCGGACGAGATATGGTCATTACGAGTTTGTGGTTATGCCTTTCGGGCTAACCAATGCCCCAGCAGTGTTCATGCAGTTGATGAACAAAGTTTTTATTGAGTATCTGGACAAATTCGTAGTCGTCTTTATCGACGATATTCTTATCTATTCACGGAGTCGGGAGGAGCACGCCTTACATCTCCGGATTGTATTAGACACTTTGAGGGCTGAGCAGTTGTACGCGAAGTTCTCTAAGTGTGAGTTTTGGCTCGAGGAAGTGATGTTCCTTGGGCATGTGATTTCAGCAGAGGGAGTTCGGGTAGATCCGCAGAAGATAGAGGCAGTGTTGGCTTGGGAACCGCCCAAGAATGTGAAGGAGGTGAGGAGTTTTCTGGGTCTTTCCGGCTATTACCGTAGATTCGTTGAGGAATTTTCTAAGATCGCTAGACCACTCACTCAGTTGCTCCAGAAAACTCAGAAGTTCGAGTGGACTGCAGACAGACAGAACAGTTTTGACGAGTTAAAGAGACGTTTGACTACCGCACCCGTTTTAGCATTACCTCAGGGGAACGAGGATTTCGTAGTGTATAGTGATGCTTCGGGCCTTGGGCTTGGATGTGTTTTGATGCAGAGAGACAGAGTGCTTGCTTATGCGTCCCGCCAATTAAAACTTTATGAGGTAAATTATCCCACGCATGATTTGGAGTTAGCTGCGGTCGTTTTCGCCTTAAAGATATGGAGGCATTATCTCTATGGGCCGTCGTGTAAGATTTTTACGGACCACAAGAGTCTGAAGTACATCTTCAGTCAGAAAGAGTTGAATATGAGGCAGCGTAGGTGGTTAGATCTAATTAAAGACTACGACCTCGAGATACTTTACCATCCGGGTAAGGCCAACATAGTGGCTGATGCGTTGAGCCGAAAACCGATGGCTTTACAGATGTTAGAGGTACTTACACCACAGACTAGGATCCAGCGAGATTTCATCTGTCAGGATATTGAGGTTTGGGTTCATAGAGTTCAGGGCCAGTTATGTGCGTTAGAGATCACTTCGTCCTTGACAGATGATATCAAGGCGAAACAGTATGATGATCCGTGTTTGGTCCAGTTGAGGGAGGATGCGAGGAAGGGGAAAGCCCCTGGATTTGTGGTTCAGGATGATGGCGTTTTGAGATTTCGCGGCAGATTATGTGTACCGAATGTTATTGAGCTGAGACAGAAGATCTTGAGCGAAACTCATACCACGCCTTACGCCATACATCCTGGTACGAGTAAAATGTACAAGGACGTGAGGAGTAACTACTGGTGGAGTAATTTGAAGACAGACGTTAGCGAGTTTGTGTCGAGATGTTTGACACATCGGCGGAGTTAAGATCGAGCATCAGCGACCCGCGGGGTTTTTGCGACCACTTCCTATCCCGGAGTGGAAATGGGAGGATATTTCTATGGATTTCATTACGAGTATGCCTAGGACTCGGACTGGAATGAACATGATTTGGGTTATTGTCGATCGACTGACCAAATCAGCTCATTTCCTGGGTATTAAGGACACTTGGGGTCCAGAGAGATTGGCACGAGTGTTTATTGCAGAGATCGTGAGATTACATGGGACTCCTAAGAGTATTGTTTCGGATCGTGATGGCCGGTTTGTATCACATTTTTGGCAGGCTGTTCACCGAGCTTTGGGGACTGAGTTGAGACTCAGTACGTCTTACCTCCCTCAGACTGACGGGCAGTCAGAGCGGACGATCCAGACGTTGGAGGATATGTTGAGAGCCTGTGCCCTAGACTGGAAGGATGATTGGGAGTCGCACTTGCCGTTAATCGAGTTCACGTACAACAATAGTTGGCACGCCTCGATCAAAATGGCACCATTTGAGGCATTGTATGGGAGGAAGTGCAGATCGTCGTTGTGTTGGGACGATGCGTCTGAGCTGATTGGTACCGAGCCCGATATGGTAGTTCAGACGAGAGAGAAGATTACTCTGATTCGTGATAGATTGTTGACGGCCCAGAGTCGGCAGAAGTCTTATGCCGACACGCATCGCCGGCCGTTGGAGTTTGAGGTGGGAGATCATGTTTTACTTAAGGTGTCGCCGACATGGGGAGTTTACCGCTTCGGCCGGAAGGGTAAACTTAGTCCGAGATATATTGGGCCGTTTGAAATTTTAGAGAGAGTGGGAGAGCTTGCCGCATGGTTTTGCATAATTTCATCTTGAATTATATCTTGTCGCATGTACGTTCGATTCTCATAAAACTCGTTCGTTTCCATTATTTCTTGGTTTGCATAAGTTTGTATAGTTGAGTTGGTCGTGTTGAAACTTTCGGTTTGTTAATCCGACGTCATATCACGATTTTCGGGCGCTTGGGCCATTTTTGTAATTTCCATAAGTTTAGGGGAATTTCATTTTCCTTACTGTACTACGGGCTCTTCGGTGATCGGAGTTGTATTTTCTTTCAGCGCTCAACTTTGTCGTCTTGAATATTCCGTGTTTGTGTTTCCGGATTCTGGTCTTGCTTCGCATTTCGATATTTTTGTGCTGTTGGCAGCAGTGTACTGAGCAGTACTGGACTGCTGCCTGAGTAGCGCACGCTACTCCGGGTTTACTTGCGTGCGCTATCACTGTGTGGTTAGCGTACGCTAACCTGGGGTTCGTAGCGTGCGCTAACGATTTCAGCGGCCTGGACAGTAGGTTCAGTATTTCTGTACTGGACTAGGTAGCGTACGCTAATTCAGCGTTAACGCACGCTAATTCCTAGCATTAGCGCACGCTAATCATGTTAGCTTGCGTACGTTAAAAGGAGGATAGTAGGCAGACTATTCTTCCACACCCCATTAGCGCACGCTAATACTTGTGCGTAGCGTGCGCTAAGCCTGTTTAATATAAATAGGACACCAGCAGTCAACTTCATCATTTTTCCATCATTTCTCATCCTCCTCGGCTTTGAGCGATTCCAGACAAGGTTTAGGTCCGATTCCCACTGGATATCATCATCCACTACCATCCGTGCATTCCTTGCGTGAATTCTTCAAGTTCCTAACACTTTCCACCATCCGAATCAAGGTAAGAATCCCTGAAACCCTTGTTTTGAGATTTTGGGGAAATTTTGGGGATTTCTTGAGATTTGACTCCTTTAGTCCGAATTATCATTGGATTATTGCTAGACTTCGATCATGCACTTGTAATCCTTCGTTTTATTGATGATTTGTGATTTTAAACTCCAAGTTTTCCATTGTTCGTCACTTATAGTCGACGATACCCAAGTCATGACCGACAAATTGTTCCAGCGGGCAGAATTAGGATTAATTCTTACCTTTCCGCATTAATGAGACTTGTTGTATACCGTTATTATGATTAGGAACGGATTTGGGAGGATTGTTCGGACCAAAACCTATTCCTTCGTCGTTTCCTTCGTTTCGTCTTATTCAAGGCAAGTACATGTATTACATTTCGTTATGTATGTTGTGTTTTCGAAATGAATGATGAATTGTGGTTTTTGGGTGCGTGAGTTGTGTCCCTTCCACCCGGAGTGTCCGACGGGATGTCTGGGGGTCGATACTAAGGGGTACGGCCGCGGAAGTTGACTTGGGTGCGTGTGTGGTTGAACTTCCACCCGGAGTGTCCGACGGGATGTCTGGGGGTCGATACTAAAGGGTACGGCCGTGGAAGTGGTATCCCACCCGGAGTGTTCGACGGGATGTCTGGGAGTCGATACTAAGGGGTACGGCCACGGGATACCAATTGTGATTTTGTGATATCGTGATGATTGAAACTGATTTGATTGCCAATGTAGTATTCCGGAATATTTATGGCAAATGATTTCTGATTGAGATGATTGTGTAAAAACCATATTTGTATATAATGTTGTGTAATTGTGTACTTGCACTAGCTATTCGAATGCTAACCCCTTAAATGGGGGAAATGCGTCTTATGCATTTCAGGTACCGGGAGAGCTGAGGAGCAGGCACGGGACATGCACGCAAAGGATGGGCTGGCTTGATGATGTGGCTCGAGTCTGTATTTTTATGTTTTGTCATTGCATTTGTCGAGTACTGGAGTAAGTCCCCTGCGTGGGCAATAAATTGGTATTTAACTTATGTTTCATGTACTCCGTTAAAATGTTTTGGCCGAGGCCACGGCCTTACTTGCTTTTTGAGTGCATCATTTGGGATTACATTGTGGTTTATGTGTCATGTGTTAACCTGGTAGACCTCACGAGGGTTCTACGGCGTGTAATGTCCCCTTTGTGAATTGGGGTGTTACAGATGAATGGTTAACTAAATAAAATAAAATAATGACGATAAGTGTAATAATTAAATCAAAGAGAGTTTAAAGAGTTTGAAAGATAGATTACAAGGCTAGGTTTCCGTTGATCACTAAGTTTAGTCGGGATTTGATGTCGAAGGGTTCTAAGTGCATTTCCAAAATGACAATCACAACATTATTCTAAAGTCCCTCTCGAGATGCATTAAAATGTAGATGAAACAACCTATAACAACGTATCCATCTATTATAAATTACCTAACTCTAAAATGTTCATAATATTAAACATCATCGTAGTTTACCACCGATTTCTCAATCTCGTAATTACCTATGTCAAATACTTGAAACCTATTAATGCCCTCTTCTCTCGAATTATGAGCAATTAAGTTTAACATGTAAAAACATTGATCAAGTGTTCTAACATGAATGAAAACCAAGTATTTGGTAAAGAAATCACACTAGATATATATAATCATCAATCCCTCAAAACCATAGCAAATCAACGTACTCCCATGCTCGGAATCTAACAAGTTTAGTCGGATATGGTAATGAAAGAAAGATTAATAATCATAATGTTCATCATGTTCAAGCTAAACAAATAACAAAAATGAGTAAAAGATAGGAAGAAGATAAAACTCGGATGGTGTCTTGAGTGGTCTTGGTTCAAGCCTTCAAGTGTTCTTGATGTGTTCTTCCTTGTGCTTCCTTCAAAGTCCCTTATGTTGGTAAGTTTCCTCTCAAATCTTGAGTTTTTCTCTCTCTCCAACTCCCCAAATCTCAGAATCTCCTCTTTCTTCAGTCCAAGGCCCTTTTATCAACCCAGAAAGCCACTTTTCTTGTTCAAACCGTGTAAAAATGTCAATCAAGTGACTTTGCACTGAAAAGTGACACGGACCATGTCAAATTACACGGCCCGTGTTGACAGTTGCTACTGGATAGGCAACCCGACCGTGTTGTATGACACGGTCGAGCCAGTGACACGGCCCGTGTCAAATGACACGGCCGAGTCTGTGCTGAATTGTTTTGACTCCATTTTTCCTTCTTTTTCGGCTCGATCTCTCGTTTCCGCATTGCTTGATATGTATTGGGGATTGAGACTTCGTTCTTGCTTGATAATGTCCTTAAAACACCTATAAAATCAATAAAATGTACCCAAGCGTGATCGAGTCCAACAAACGCAATATTAGCACAACGACACAATTCTACAAATTTTAGGATCTTAAAATCTGGAAAAACCTTATAAAAATATGTGTAAAAATGAGTGTTACCAGTATGTCCGACGAAGGGCCTCCGACGGTCAAGTCAGTAAACGATACTAAAGAAATAATAGTGTGAAATAATTAAATGAATGATGTAAGTTATTGATCGTGGTATTTTTTGGTGTCTGAATGTCTCGGAGATAGTGGTGGAAGCGTACCTAGAGAGGGCTGACTGGATTTATCCAGGTTGGTTGGTGATGTATGAGATTTCGCTTGCGTTGGGTGCTCGGTTTATGCTTTCCCGGCTGGTATTAGAGGCCTGTAAGTGTCATCATGCAAAGTCAGCTAATGATGAATATATGGCGTGTTTTGATGGTCATCCAGGCGTTCACTCAGGCGGGGGGAGTTAGCTTTTCTTATGAGGATGTTCTGGTTGTCTACAGCCTTAAGATGCATAAAAGCAACTATGGCCGATACAAATTTTTGAGTTGTTCAAAGATGCATTCGATTCTTGGTTTTAAGGATTGTGATAAGAGATGGAAGGAACTAACTTTCTTGTTCCTTTCGATCTATTGGGAGTGTCTAGTGATCACGACATCCCGCAGGCATGGCCCGTTATCCGTGAGTGCCTGTCTTTGTCTAGTTACAAGATTTAGTTTTCTTTTATGCTTATGATTCGTCTGACTAATTCATTCCTTTGTTCTTTTTTCACAGTGTTTAAAGAGAAGGAATCTTATTCTTTCCAAGGCTACTCAGGAGAAGGTCGCTGGTTCCTTAGATTTTTTGAAGAGGATCGCGACTATCGCAATATTTTATCTGTGCATAGCGTTCCGACTAGTTCTTTACTTACAGGTATTGTCGGTCTACAAGTTTGTGTAGTTACTTTAGTTGTTCTGGATACATCTATGCCAACACGTTTTGATTATCTTATTGATAGGTGAGAATATGTCTCACGGTTTTCTTCCTCCACTAGAAGTCAAGAACGCTACAACGCTTCAAGAAAAAGATGGCTAGTGGTACGAGTCATGAACGCCATAAGGAGGTTGAACAAGTTATTTCTCTTCCTACTCCTCCCCCGGCTCGTTTGCTGAAGAAAAAGAAGCGTGATGGTGCGCTTGATTTGACGGGCTTGTCTGATTCCATCAACTTGTCATTTTCTTCATCCGCTGCTTCTCACTTTGAGTTTTCCCCTCATGTCAGGGAGGTTGAAAAGATGTTATTTGAGGAGGACAATGACCAGCTTGAGAGTTGAGGCCATGGGGGATGATTCCTTTGGCGCTGCTGTAATATCCGCAATTTCGATTTTCCGGTAATTTTCTTTTTTTGCAGAAGTCTGTTTTGATGACTCCCTCATGACCGTATCGTCATTCTGAGAATGATTAATTCTACACTTTTTGTCATCCGAGTTCGTTTCGGTATCGTTTTGTTGAGTTTCGTGTTCTTAAACGGCTTTTCCGCACTTGAGTTCGATTCTTGCGAATCTCGTCTGAAACTGTTGTTTCGAGTTTCTCGTAAGTTCATTTAATATTATTATTCATGTTGCGAGCTTTGTCTTGGTGTTTCGATCGTGTATCGTGTATTTCGGACGTTTTGGGCCATTTTCGTAATTTCCCAAAGTTTGGGGTAATTACTTTCCGTTGTCGAATTTTGAGCCTTCGGGTGGTCGGAATCGTGTGTTCTCTTAGCGCTTGGATTCGTCTTTGCGAGTACTTCGTAACCGTATCTTCGATTCATATTCAGGTTCGGGTTTCGGCGGCGTCCAGGCCGTCGGAGTGGCCACGGCCGAGTCACGGCCGGGCGGGGCAGCTTAGCCGAGTTCTGGCCGTAAGGTGCCGATTCTACGGCCGTCGTGCTCGGCATTGTTCGGACGAATGCGATTCTGGCCGTAAGAAGTGTCGATTCTGGCCGTCTGAGTGCGTGCGATGTTCGGACGAATGTCGGTTACGGCCGTAAGGACCTGCCGGGTACGGCCGTAAGTGCCGAGTTACGACCGTAAGGCCCTGTCGGTTACGGCCGTAAGCGATCGGCAGGCGCTGGGCGGATTTTGACGAATGCTGGTTATGGACGTAAGGCCCTGCCGGTTACGGCCGTAACCCTGTAGGCCATATATAGGCCAGGGACGGGCCAGACTTTCATTTCACCCCATTTCTTCACCCCGGGTGCGGCTGGCGACGGGATAAATCGGGAAGTAGAGTTTTTGGTCGATTCCACTTGATTTCTAAGCGTTTTTGAGGATTCTTATCGATTATATCAACATCAAATCATTGTTCTTCGTCGGATCGAGGTAATTTCTTGAAATCTCCTAGAATTTGATTTTTCGAGATTTCTTCTTGATTTTCGTTGTTCGTCCGAATTTGATGAACCGGTTGATGTTAGTAAACATTATTAATCGTATTCTATGGATTGTATATCCATATCTTCGATTCGTTCAATCCGATTGATGATTCTTAGGTTCTTGAGGAACTTTGAACATTTAGTGTTCGATTAAATGCCTCAAAGAGTTTCTTTCGGTCGTTGTGTTGATTTCGATTGATATTGTGTTATTGAATGAATTTTATTTCATTCAAGGTTGTTCGAGTACTTGTGTTTATCGTAGGACGCCGTTCGTTGTTCGTGGAAAGATTTCATCGCCTTCGGTTGAGGCAAGTTCTATACTTGTACTAGTCAATGAGATTAATGTTATCATATATGTGTATGAATGTGTTGTATCATTCCGAGACTTAGTCTCTTCATAAGTTCATTGATATTAGGGGATCGTTCGATACGATACTCTTCGGCAATTATGCCAAATGTTTATTATCATTCATTAATGGCCGGTAAGGCATTGAGATATTCGTTGTTAATGTTATTATCGATCACCGGTTCGCGGTATCAATGTATCGGTTGTTGTTGTTAATATTGATGTCTATCTAAGACGTTGTTGTAATCATTGTTATTAATGTTGGAGTCCTGTCATTCATGTTGTATTGATCGATTGAAGGCATTGTCGTATTCGTTCTCATTTTCGTCGTCGGTAGCCGATTAAAGGTGCTGAGGCATTCATTGTATCATTGTTATCGATTGGCCGTTCTAAGGCAATCGAGGAGTTCAGTCATTCATTGTATCATTGTTATCGATTGGCCGTTCTAAGGCAATCGAGGAGTTCAATCATTCATTGTATCATTGTTATCGATTGGCCGTTCTAAGGCAATCGAGGAGTTCAATCATTCATTGTATCATTGCTATCGATTGGCCATTCTAAGGCAATCGAGGATTTCAATCATTCATTGTGTCATTGTTATCGATTGGCCGTTCTAAGGCAATCGAGGAGTTCAATCATTCACTGTTATCGATTGGCCGTTCTAAAGCAATCGAGGAGTTCAATCATTCATTGTATCATTATCATCGATTAGACGTTCTAAGGCAATCGAGGTGCTCAATCATTCGTTGTATCATTGTTATCGATTGGTCGTTTTAAGGCAATCGAGGTATTGAATCATCCGCTGCATCATTGTTATCGGTTGGCCATTCTACGACAATCGAGGTATTGAATTGGGGCTGTCGAGGATAGTTCCCATACATTGTGTCGTTGTTATCGATTGACCTTCTAAGGTAATCGAGATATTGAATTGGGACCTTCGAGGACGGTGCCCATCCGTGAGTCATCATTATCGTGTTGGCCGACTCAAGGCAGCACACTATCATTCTCGTGAATTCGGTAATCTCGGTCGCTTTTGTTTTTGTGACCTTTCGGGATTGTGTTTCGTGGTCGGGTAGCGTATGTGTGGAATTTTTAGCCGGGCACACATGTGTATATGCGGGACTCCGGACATATTTAGACTGTGCACACGGTAAAGTACCTCTGTGAGACTAATTAGGCCAAGTTGCGGGTGTATATGTGGGGTTCCGGACACTCGGCTACTTGTGCACTCACACATCCCATTTGGGCATACTATGATAGTCGGGCACACTATGGTCATGTGTATATGCGGGACTCCGGACACATTTAGACTGTGCACACGGTAAAGTACCTCTGTGAGACTAATTAGGCCAAGTTGCGGGTGTATATGTGGGGCTCCGGACACTTGGCTACTTGTGCACTCACTCATTTCATTCGGCCCTAATTGTGATATGGCTTCGTGCCGTGGATTCGGCCCTAATTGTGATACGGCTTCGTGCCGTGGCTTCGGCCCTAATTGTGATACGGCTTCGTGCCGTGGCTTCGGCCCTAATCGGTACAGCTTCGGGCTGTTTTGGCTTCATGTGATTGTGATATTTGACAGATTCGGCTGAGTGGCTTTCAGGCCTTTGTGATTGTCTTGGTAATTTCATTGGAGCCTTCGGGCATTGTGATTCATAATTTATTCAGTTCTGGTTTAGTTCATGTCGTGTAATTCATTGTGGTATTCTATAATTATGATTCGCCGTTGGGCATTTACGTTCTAACCTATCGAACATGTATTAATAGTATGCCGTGGGCATAGTGTTTCAGGAATGCTCGGTTCTTACATTGGTTTGTGAGCATCTCGTATTATTATTATCATTGTACCGTTTCATTCTGCCTTTGGATGCATATCATGTTATACATGTATTTGATGATAATTATATGGATGACTGACCCCGTGGGAGCGGAACATGTTTTCATGTTTTAGGCGCTTGCGAGGAGAGAGTTGATACACAGGGGCATGATGATGGCGACGAGGCATTCGAGCGATACTAGTCCGAGTTGATCATGTTGGTCAGTCAGTTGGAGTGTACTACAGTTTGTCAGTCATTGTCATTATGTATTACCCGAGCAAGGCTCGTGGGTGTTGTTGTATTTTCATTTTGGCCATGTAGGCCCATCATTGTCGTTAAATTCCTTATCGGAATATTGTGTCGGATATCATGGTAGGAACTGTGATCTCCCTTGTTGGTTAATTTTAATGTATTTTAGTCATGTTCGCCTTGTGGATCTCCGGGTGTGGGGTCCATGGTACTGTAATAACCCAATGGGATTTGGGGGTGTTACAACTGCTAGCTTGGAAGGTGTCTTCATGGTAAGTGTGTCTATTAGTTACAACAAATCTGCGAAATTGTCATGCAACTAATGTCTTGACTTGGTCTTCATATCTTGTAGGTTCTTCAGAAGACTATTTACGCGAATAAGAATAAGATAAAGGAGTTGGGTGAGCAGGTATCTGAGAAAATTCAGTTGTGGAATGAAGTAAGGGAAGTCAAGTCCTTTCATGATGAGGTCATACAGGACATTGTCGGTTTTAAGGCCAAGCTGTCTGCTAGGGACCAGGATGCAGCAGACTAAGTTGTCTTTGAAAAAAGGTAAAAATGTTTGAAGATCAGATGACTGGCATGTGCCTTGAAGCGGAAGTTAGATCCGTAGCATGTTAGTGGAGGAGTATGAAGGTTGTCCCTCATGAACATGGGATGTTATATAAGGTTGAATATGAAGAATTTAAGCAAATGCAGGTCGAGAATGCCGAGCAGGCCGGCCAGGATAGAGACTCTGTCCCTACTCCTGAAGATTGATCTTCATGTTTCCTTTTGTTGTGCCCTTATTGTTGTTTGTTATTTTTACTTCTCGTTGTAGTTTTAATCTCCATGTAGTTTGTAGCTTCTCCCAATTCAAGTTTAAGGCTGTTTGTCAGGTTTAGACTTTGATTGGTATTTAGGATGTATCTTGTAATTGAAGCTTTTTATCTTCTTCCGACTATCTTGGTTGTCTTATGCTTCGTGTATGATTTATTGGCGGGTTGTCCGCATGTTTTATTGGGTTGTTAACTTCCATAAATATATTCTGCTTTTTTGAAGGGTGTTGCTTGATGGGTTGTGCCCCGCAAAGCTGCCTACATACCCCATTTCGGGGACCAAGCCCAGATGTAGTTCTGAGAAGGACTTCATAAAAGTATCACACATAATGTGGTTGGAGGGGCGGTCTAGTAAGACCGAAAATATATTGAAATCATGAAAAAGTTTTAAGTGTGATATTGTTTGAGATTGTTGGCATTTCATCTATTGCTTATGTCTCGTTCGTCTAGTGCCTGGAGCTTGTAAGCTATACGTCCGACCACCTTGGTGATCAAGTAAGGTCCTTCCCAGTTTGGAGCCAGCTTGCCGAACCCAGCTTCCTTCGTATTCTGGAAGAATCGTCTGAGCACCCAGTATCCTTGTTTTAATGTACATGTACACATGTTTTTATTATAATATTTGGCGATGCTTGTTGGTAGGCTGCCATCCTGACTCTTGCTTTATCTCTTTTTTCATCAAGTGTGTCGAGTTCATGACATATATCACGCCAACTTTGATTGTCTCTTGTGAGTTCGTGCCTTGCAGTAGGTACTTCGCTTTCTGTCGGAATAACAACTTCCATCCTGTAAGCTAGAGATAATGGGGTTTCTACCGTCGAGATCCTGGCTGTAGTTCGGTATGACCAAAGGACTCTAGGAAGTTCATCTGCCCATCTTCCCTTAGCCTTTTCCAGTCGTTTCTTTAAAGTGTTGATGATTGTATTATTGGAAGTCTCTGCTTGGCCATTGGCTTGTGGGTACCTTGGATTTGAGAAGCTTAACGTGATGTTTCATAAATGGCAAAAGTCCTAGTCGGTGCTTATGAATTGTGAGCCATTGTCCGTCACGATTTATTTAGGTATTTCGTACTGACATGTCACATTCTTCCATATGACCCTTGTCACTTCCCTGTCTTAGACCTGATGGAATGATTTTGCTTCAATCAATTTGCTGAAGTAGTCAGTTACTGCCAGCATGTACACCTTTTATCGAGCTGCGGTAGGTAACTTGCCTACTATATACATTCCTCATTTCATGAATGGGAGTGACGTAATCGCGAACATTAGCTCCGAATGAAGGTAAGACGCTTGATCAAAGCATTGACACTTGTCACATATTCTCGCATAGTCTGTTGAGTCAGACCTCATGGTTGGCCAGTAGTTCCCGCTTGTCAGAGCTTTGTGAGCCAAGCTTCTTCCAACGGAGTGGTTTTCACATTCTCCCTCGTGTAGATAATCCAGGACGTATTTTGCTTCTACAAGGTTAATACATCACAAGTATGGACCAGAAAAAGAACGTTTGTAAATTTTACCTCGAATGATGGAGAATCGGGCTGATTGAGCTTTGATTCGGCGTGCTTCATTCCTATCATCATGGAGTATATCTTGTTCCAGGTATTCTATCAGTAGGTCATCTAGGTCCGACTGCTTGATATGTCTGAAATTTTTCTGTATCTTTCCAAACTACCTGTCATTGCAGGTATACGACATGAATTGTTTTCGGTTCCGTCGTCTGGGTTGATGAATCTAAGTTGGCCAGTGCGTCTGATGTTCTCTCCTCTTGGTACTTGGCTGCTGTAGAACTCCTCAAAATGAGCTTGAAGCTCTTTGTTTTTCTGGAGATAGGTGACCATCTTGTTATCCCGAGCTTGGTAGTTTCCTTGCATATGGTTGACTACTAGATGGGAATCATTATAGACATTTATCCGTCTCACCCACATCTCCTTGCATCTTGTTGGTTTCCTTCAAGCCACACATGATTGCCTGTTCAATCGTGTCCCCATATGGTGAAATCAGGACAAGTCTGAGTCCACTTTATTTTGAGTTGCTTGATCCATCCACACTTAGCTTTCAGGTTCCAGTTGTCTCTCCTTCAGTCAGGCGGCACAGTTCCTTTTCGGCCTGCACTTGGAGGTTATGCGTATAATCAACAAAGAAGTCGTCTAATACCTTAGATTTTAGCGAGGTACGCGGCCTGTAAGTGATGTCATATACGCCCAATTCAACTGACCATTTGACTAGTCTCCCAGATAGCTCTGGTTTGTGCAATATGGTTTTTAGCGTAAAAGTGGTAAGCACCACTACTGGGTGGCACTGGAAGTATGGTCACAACTTTCTTGCAGCGTGAACAAGTGCCAATGCTAGTTTTTTCAGCCGATTGTACCTGTTTTCTGCATCTAAAAGAGATTTACTTACATAATAAATAGGATTTTTTTTACGTTGGTCCTCCCGGACTAGGACTGCACTGACGGCTATCTCGGAGACCACGGCTAGATAGACAAATAATATTTCATTGTCCTTCGGCTTGGCCAATAATGGGGGCTATTCAGGTACTGTTTGATTTGTTGCAGAGCTTCCTCGCACTCGTTTGTCCATTTAAATATTTTTTACTTCTTCAGTGTATTGAAGAATGGTTGGCACTGTTCTGAGGATCTTGAGATGAATCGGTTGAGGGCGGCTATCCGACGGGTCAATTTTTGTACGTCCTCGACGCAAGTTGGAGAAGGGATCCTACGGATTGATTTAATTTGAGCCGGATTGTCTTCGATTCCTCATTGTGTCACTAGGTATCTAAGGAATTTTCCTGCAGTTACACCAAAAAAGCATTTAGAGGGGTTTAACTTCATGTTGTATTCTCTAAATACCTTGAAAGACTGTCTGAGGTGGTTGATATGGTCTTCAGCATGTAGTAACTTGACGATTATGTCGTCAATGTAGACTTACATCGTCCTTATAATAAAGTTGTTGAATATCCTGTTGACTAGGCATTGGTAGGTCGCCCCTGCATTCGTAAATCTGAAGGGCGTCGCTTTGTAACAGAAAATGCCCACGTTGGTCATGAAGGTTGTCTTCTCTTGATCATCTGGGTGCACCAGGATCTGGTTGCAGCCAAAGTAAGCGTCCATGAAGCTGAGAAGTTCGTGTCCGGCGGTCGCGTCTACTAGCATATCAATATGGGCCAAGGAGAAGGAATCCTTTGGGCATGCCTTGTTTAAGTTGGTGAAGTCTATGCAGACCCACCATTTCTCATTCTTCTTCTTTACCTCCACCACGTTTGCGCCATTCAGGGTAATGGACTTCCCAGATCAGACCGCAATCGAGAAGTTTTCATTCTTCTATATGATCGATTTACTTCTCTCAGGAAAGAACTTTATTCTCTTATGTTTTCTAAGAGGATAGTCTGGGTCAACCTGCAACATGTGAATAATAACATCAGGATTAGTTATGGTCATGTCTGCATTGGACCAAGCAAAACAATCATAATGGTCAGTAAGAAATTGAATGAGGTTCTCACTGAGTTCGGGGTCTAGTTGTGCCCCAATCCGGACTTTGGGGTTCGAAAATTCTATATATTAATGGAGATTTCGTCCATGTCTGGCTCATACAGCTGGACTGTTAGGTTCGGTTGGGGGATAGATGGCTCTTGCTGTAATTTCTATAAGGCAGCTTATTTCGCTTTCATGGTTGTCTGATAGCAAGCTCTTGAATCTTTCCGGTCTCTTATTATCTCTTTCACTCCCCACTTGGTCGGAAATTTGAGTACTTGGTGGTATGTGGACGAATTGCCCTCATTTTATGTATCTAAGGTCGGCCCAAGATAACGTTTGATGAAACCGAGCTGATCGGCCACCAAGAACCGGATTAATCTCAGAAGTTTATCTAAGAAAACCCGAAGATGTAAACTATTGCTCTCTCTCTCTCTGTATTTCTTTCTCTATCTAAAATACTTCTCTGTAATCTCAAAATTATGCTTCGACTTTGAAAGAAAGGCTTCTCCCCTATTTATAGAAGGGAGGGCTGCCTGTCCTTGAGATCTCTTCCTGATTTTAGGGAAGATCCGATATATTCAGGGATTTAGGCTGCGATTTCCCATCCCTGGATATCCGGGATTTGGGGACTGTGGTTTACCAGCCCTTGATTCTGTCTGATAGGTCAAGATCTACCTTTTCGAGAGCTTAACCTTCATGAGCCCGGCGATTTCCAACCCCGGGTATGGTTAGGCAGGTCGGTTCATATTATAAGGGGCCCCGTAGGTCGGGACACTCTTAACTGAGTCCATAGGTCAGCGAGACCCATTAGGTCGGGACACTCTTCTCCGAGCCCCTAGGTCGGACTCCATTCGTCTAGGTCTCTCCTCCTTTACTCATAGATCGGTACGTCAGTTTATATTGGGCTTCTTTAGACCGGGTTTTAGGAGGTCTACATTTGTCGTCATATCAACCAGTCCCCCTACTCTAGTCGAGCTGTAAGACCGAGTAGAGTAAGAGTTATTTTAAAATAACAACCTCGATGCGGTAATCCTTGGGAATCAAGTTTCCAGGTAACGAGGATTCTCGAGATTTGTGCGCATTTATATCAACGTCTTTTCCTTTTCTTAATCTTGCCGTAGAGGAGACGGGTAAGGTTCAACCCCATGTCATTTGTCCTTCTTCCCACTCTGGTGTATCTCCTCAAGTTCCTATAGGGAGATGATCGGTGATGATTGTATTGGTCTTCCTCCCACTTAATTTGTGCCCATGCCTTGGTGATGACATCCTCCATTATTCGGCAAAGATACTTGATGAGGTCCTTGTAGAGATCTGAATCAGGGAGGAGTCCCTTCCTGAAGCCAGTGAGAGTTGTATGGGTGTTGTAGTTGGTCTTGGACACCTTATCCCTGTTGCCCGATATAGTCCCGGAGGGACTCTCCGTGTTGATGTATTATGACGTACAAATCTTCTGAAATCTTCTCCAATTTCCTAATGCTTGCATATTGTTGGACAAAAATATCAGTTAGTTGGGCAAAACTAAAAATCAAATAATTAGGTAAATTGTGTACCGTTGGAGGGGCGGACCTGTTAGACTAGAACTGAACCCCTTATACATGCAAGTGTGCTGCAATTCACATGGAATAGCAACGGTGGACATCATCTGCTTGTACTGAGCAATATGGTCGCTGGGGTCGATTGTTCCTTCAAACATCTGCATAGTCGGGAAGTTGAACTTGTTGGGAATCTCCACTAAGGCTATATCATCAATAAAAGGTGAGCCGACATAACAGTTCTCCGAGCACTTTTGTATCGGTGCCGGAACACCCGAAATTCTCTGGATGAGAGCCTCCACTTCAGCAACTTATGCGCCATGTTCGCCTCCTTGATTGGACAAGAATTTGGCATGAGGGGATGAGTTGGCTCATTGGTAACATCATGATTTCTCTCTTCAGGCATAGGAAGTCCAGAGTTCGACCCTTGGAGTACCACTTGAGTAGGTTCCTATCTGGCGGAACCCGGTTGCTTCATTGTTGGAACCAGCTGCCGTAAGGATGGCATTGCTGGCTTCTCCCCGAGTAGCCTTCTGTTTTGTCGTGATTGGCTGTTCGAGTGTTATGATTAGCTCACCTGCATGGAAGGTCATACGACCTGTGTAAGATTACGTATTGAAAATATTAGAATTTTTTACCGATGATGGTGGGTTCATCATGCTGCTCAGATCTGCCACCATAAGGAGTTCTGATGTCATCATCAAGGCATATCATTGGGTTGATTGAACCCTGAACCGAGTTTTGGGAAAAATACCGACTAACGTCATGTCACAACGAATAAAGCGGAACCTCGTTTGACAAATTCCCACTCTTCAATCGTAACTTCATGGTTACCGACGAGTAGAGCACCAATTACAACTCGATAAAATAATACAAATGATATTCGAAAGCAGTAAACAATGAGACACAATTTTAGCGTGGAAAACCCCTCAAGACGAGAGTAAAAACCACGGGACCGAAGCCGCTTAAAATTCACTATCACCAATACACACAAATACACAATCTTCCCTAATACAAACTAGGGGTATACACCAATCGTCAAATACTTGGTAATAAATGTTCTTCAAGTATTTGGAATCAATAACAACAACAAGATCGATAAAGAAAACAACCGTAAATGGCTTACACAAAGAGCTAATGAAATACCCGTACTTCCGGACTCAAAAACTCGATCTACACCGGTGAAAAGGTTTGCCCAATAGCTACCAAGCTCTTGTCAAAAGATCACGACGATCCGACCGATAAATCTCCGGGAAAATGAAAATTTGTATTTCTCTCTCTATATATCTCTCTCTCTCTTGTTCTTGAGTGTAGGTGATGAATAATGAAGAACTCCCGTTCCAATCAGCATAAAAAGAACAATCTGTGCAAGGTTGACTTCGTGTGCCGCGGCCCAGCCCAAGTGTGCCGCGGCACACAGCGCAAAATTGCGCCCAGGTCTTCAGCGGGGGCCGCGGCCCAGCAGGAGTGTGCCGCGGCCCATAGTACAGGCGACTTGGCGAACACAGACAAAACGATGGGGGCCGCGGCTCGGCAAGGATGTGCCGCGGCCCAGGGTGATTGGCAGGTCTCGGCAGGGGCCGCTCGGCAGGACCCGGCAGGGGGGTGCTCGGCAGGGGCCGCCGCCCATCTGGAGTGTGCCGCGGCCCATAGTACAGAATCGACCAGTTCTGAAGGAAATTCTGGGGGGCCGCAGCCCGACAGTGCAAAATGAGAAAAACATCTTTTCGAGCGAAGTGCCACGGACCGGAGGGTTTGTACCGTGGCCCGGAGTCCGGTCGACTCCGAAAAAGCCTATATTTCGGAAATTACTCCTACAAATCTCCCCCTTTCCGGAATATAGGAAGAGTTCGCCATCCCGGCGATCGAGCAACACACTTTCACCTTATCTCTACTTAACGCTTTCGTTAACATATCGGAACAATTATTATCGGTATGAACTCTATCAAGTTCAAACAAACCATCCTCCAAAGCATCTCGGATCCAATGATACCTCACATCGATATGCTTCGTTCTCTTGTGAAAAGTCGCATTCTTAGCCAAATGAATCGCACTTTGACTATCACAAAGAACTACGTAACGTCGTTGTCGGAAGCCTAGCTCTCGTAAAAATATTTTTAACCATAAGAGCTCTTTGCTCGCTTCCACCGCCGCAATATACTCGGCCTCCATTGTAGACAAGGCAGCGCACTTTTGCAATCTAGATTGCCATGACACGGCTCCCCCTGCAAACGTCATTAAATAACCGGAAGTGGATTTTCGGTTATCTTCATTACCGGCCATATCCGAATCGGAATATCCAACAAGCATTGCTTTCCCGTTTCCAAACGTAATACCCAATTTGGAAGTACCCCGTAGATATCTAAATATCCATTTTACGGCTTCCCAATACTTCTTACCCGGATTCGATAGAAACCGGCTCACCACTCCCACGGCATGAGCAATGTCGGGCCTAGTACAAACCATAGCGTACATCAAACTCCCGACCACCGAGGCATATGGAATTTTATCCATATCCTCAATCTCCTCCTTCGTCTTAGGGCAATCTTGACTCGTCAATTTAAAATTGTTAGTAAGAGGCGAACTAACAACTTTAGCTTTATCCATGTTGAAACGTTTAAGCACCTTCTCGATGTATTGCTCTTGCGACATGTGCAATTTCTGGGCTGCTCTATCCCGTGTAATTCTTATCCCAAGAATTTGTTTAGCCGCCCCCAAGTCCTTCATGGCAAAGGACTTGCTCAATTCTTTCTTCAAGTCGGCAATCCTCTCGGCATTCTTGCCAACGATCAACATGTCATCCACATAGAGCAATAAGATGATAAAGTCATCATCTCCCAATTTCTTAAAAAATACGCAATGGTCGATAGTCGTCTTCCGGTAGCCTTGCTCCCCCATAACCAACTCAAACTTCTTGTACCATTGCCTTGGTGCTTGTTTCAACCCATATAAACTCTTTCAAAGTTTACACACATAATCCTCTTTTCCTTAGACCTCAAATCCTTCCGGTTGCTTCATATAAATTTCCTTGTCAAGGTCTCCGTGAAGAAAAGCCGTCTTGACATCCATTTGCTCGACCTCAAGATCGAGGCTAGCCGCAATACCAAGGACCAATCGAATCGATCCTATCTTCACAACCGGAGAAAAAATCTCGTCAAAATCAATGACCTTCTTTTGACTAAATCCTTTCACCACGAGTCTAGATTTATATCGGGGCAACGAGGTATGCTCCTCCGACTTCACCCGATACACCCATTTGTTTCTCAAAGCCCTCTTGCCTTTTGGCAACTTCACCAACTCGTAAGTGTTATTATCATGCAAGGAACTCATCTCTTCTTGCATGGCATCCATCCATTCCTTCTTCTTTTCATCCTCCATGGCCTCCGCAAAATATTCGGGCTCTCCCTCGTCGGTGAGTAAAACGTACTCATCGGCCGAATAACGGGTGGAGGGATGACGGTCCCTCGTCGACCGCCTATGTGGAACAAAAGATGGCATGTTCGTCACGGGTAGATCGGGATGAGCTCCATCGGTGTCATCTTTGCCTCAATTCATCGTTGTCACCGGCATCTTGTTGTTCATCATTTTGGACATCATCTCCAACGGGTGTCTCAATATTTTGTGGAGGAACGGGGTCCAAATCAATAAGATCATTGTCATGTTGCGGAGCCGACTCTCCATTCTCAACATCTTTCATTGTTTGATCTTCTACGAAAACAACATCTCTCGACCGAACAAGCCTCTTTGTAACCGGGTCATATAATCTATACCCGAACTCATCAAGACCGTAGCCAATAAAAATACACGGCTTCATCTTGGAATCAAGCTTTGATCTCTCATCATTTGGAATGTGAACAAAAGCTTTACATCCGAAGACCCTCAAGTGGCGGTACGAGATCTCTTTACCGCTCCACACCTTATCCTGGCACATCAAATTCCAAAGGAACACAAGGCGTCAAATTAATAACATGAATCGCCGTGTTCAAAGCTTCTCCCCAAAACGAATTTGGCAATCCGGCATGTGAGAGCATACAACGAGCTCTCTCGACCAAAGTCTGGTTCATTCTCTCCGCTAAACCATTGAGTTGCGGAGTCTTCGGGGGCGTCTTTTGATGTCGGATCCCTTGCTCTCGGCAATATTCATCAAAGGGTCCGGTATACTCTCCACCATTGTCCGTCTGGATACACTTTAACTTCTTCCCGGTCTCTCTTTCCACCGAGGCATGAAATTGCTTGAAAGTGTCTAACACTTGATCTTTGGTCTTCAAGGTGTAAGCCCACACCTTCCTAAAATGATCGTGGATGAATGTGACAAAATATCGGCAACCACCGAGCGTCCTAGTCTTCATAGGACCACAAACATCGGAATGAATAAGATCAAGCACATTTTCCTTCCGTGAAGGAGTATGACTCTTAAAAGTAACTCTCCTTTGCTTCCCGGCTAGACAATGAGAGCATCTTTTAAGGTGTACCTTATGAACCCCGGACAATGCCTCCTTCTTCGACAATAGCGCCATTCCTTTTTCACTCATATGACCGAGCCTCTTATGCCATAGCTCGGCCATGTCATTATTGTCGATTGCGTTCACAAAATTAGTCGTGACCTTCGGAAGTGTCACGTACAATTTTTCTTCCTTTTGTCCTCTCCCGACAATCAAGGAACCTCTCGTGAGTTTCCACAACCCCTTGCCAAAACCGCTATGGTAACCGTCATCATCGAGTAAACCAACGGACATAACATTAAGCCTCATGTCCGTAACATGTTTTACATTCTGTAAAACAAGTTCCATTCCGGTTTCGAATCTCAAATGCACATCTCCCACTCCAACAATCTTGGATAACCCGTCGTTACCCATCTCGACTATACCAAAGTCGCCCGGAGTATAGGAAGAGTAAAAATCTCTACGTGATGTAACATGACACGTAGCTACACTATCGACCACCCAACTCGAATCATCTCTCGCAAGGTTGACCATATCATAATCACAACAAATAAAGAATTCTTCGGTAGTAGTATTAACTTCGGCTTTATCATTACTACCGCCTTCCTTCTTTTCTGAATTTTCTCGGCCTTGGCGTTTCTCCTTCTTCAACTTTCGGCAAAAATTCTTAGTATGCCCTTTCTTACCACAATGGTAACATTCGATGTTGCCATACTTCCCCCGAGAACTACTCCTTTGTGGCCCTCTATTACTCGGACCTCTACTTGGACCTCTACCCCGTCTTTCGGTAACTAGAACATCCGACTGTGACGAAGATCCTTGTGCTTTTCTTTGGACCTCCTCATTCAACATGTTCCCTTTTGCTAGTTCCATCGAAATGACTCCATCGGGGGCGGAGTTAGACAACGACATTCGAAACGTCTCCCAAGAATCCGGCAATGTGCCTAGCAACCACAAAGCTTGTACCTCCTCTTCGAATTTAATTCCCATTCCGGCAAGTTGATTAATTATGCCTTGGAATGTATTTAAATGATCCGATAGAGGAGTCCCGTCTCGAAACTTCAAATTCATCATTTGTTTAATGAGGAATAACTTATTATTCCCCGTCTTCCGAGCATACAATTGCTCGAGCTTGTGCCATAACTCTCGAGCATCCTTCTCACCACTTATATGGTTCAAAACATTGTCATCCACCCATTGTCGAATATATCCGCAAACTTGGCGATGCAAAATAGTCCACTCCGCGTCGGACTTCCCTTCCGGTTTATCTTTGCTAAAAACCGGCATATAGTAATCATTCACGTATAGAAGGTCTTCCATCTTCCCCTTCCATACGTGGTAGTTTGAACCGTTCAAGTTAACCATTCTACTCGTGTTGGCTTCCATCTTACGATTGAGATACTAAACACCACGAAACAACAAATATCGTGGCTCCGATACCACTTTGTTAGGAAAATACCGACTAACGTCATGTCACAACGAATAAAGCGGAACCTCGTTTGACAAATTCCCACTCTTCAATCGTAACTTCGTGGTTACCGACGAGTAGAGCACCAATTAAAACTCGATAAAATAATACAAATGATATTCGAAAGCAATAAACAACGAGACACAATTTTAGCATGGAAAACCCCTCAAGACGAGAGTAAAAACCACGGGACCGAAGCCGCTTAAAATTCACTATCACCAATACACACAAATACACAATCTTCCCTAATACAAACTAGGGGTATACACCAATCGTCAAATACTTGGTAATAAATGTTCTTCAAGTATTTGGAATCAATAACAACAAAAAGATCGATAAAGAAAACAACCGTAAATGGCTTACACAAAGAGCTAACGAAATACCCGTACTTCCGGACTCAAAAACTCGATCTACACCGGTGAAAAGGTTTGCCCAATAGCTACCAAGCTATTGTCAAAAGATCACGACGATCCAACCGATAAATCTCCGGGAAAATGAAAATTTGTATCTCTCTCTCTATATCTCTCTCTCTCTTGTTCTTGAGTGTAGGTGATGAATAATGAAGAATTCCCATTCCAATCAGCATAAAAAGAACAACCTGTGCAAGGTTGACTTCGTGTGCCGCGGCCCAGCCCAAGTGTGCCGCGGCACACAAAAATGCGCCTGTGTCTTGGCGGGGCCGCGGCCCAGCGGGAGTGTGCCGCGGCCCATAGTACAGGCGACTTGGCGAACACAGACAAAACGATGGGGGCCGCGGCTCGGCAAGGATGTGCCGCGTCCCAGGGTGATCGGCAGGTCTCGGCAGGGGCCGCTCGGCAGGACCCGACAGGGGGGTGCTCGGCAGGGGCCGCGGCCCATCCGGAGTGTGCCGCGGCCCATAGTACAGAATCGGCCGATTCAAGGAAATTAGGGCGCGGCCGGCTGTGTGCGCATCCGTGATGCAAAATGAGAAAAACATCTTTTCGAGCGAAGTGCCACGGACCGGAGGGTTTGTACCGTGGCCCGGAGTCCGGTCGACTCCGAAAAAATCTATATTTCGGAAATTACTCCTACACCGAGTAGCCAGGTCAGTCATGGAGGCGATCTGGGCACTCAGATCCAACTAGGTCGTTGGGTTAGACAAGATCATCGGAACGGATCCGTCGCGTTCGTCTGACATGGCTGGTAGTAAAAAGCTCTATGGTACGATTGTTAGATTCGCTTGATTGCTAGGCCCCATGGGGGCGCCAAACTGTAGAGGGTAAAATATATAATTACGGAAATCTGGATGTCCATATAGGTGAGTGCTAGTAACCTGCCAATCACAACAATACACGTTAGAGCCCAACGAATGGGGGTCCGACTAAGAGCCTCAGACGCTCAAGTCAGTAAATGATAATAAAGAAATAGTAGATCGAAATAATTAAATGAATGATGTAAGTTATTGATCGTGGTACTTTCCAGTGTCTGGATATCTCGTAGATACTGGCTGACCACTGTACAATATGGAGACGAGGGTGGACAGTTCGGTGGTATAGTCTGTCTGACTAGTTCGGCGGCTAGGGTTTTTAGTGGTAACTTAGGGTTTTAGAGAAGGAGATAGAGAACGAGTTGGAGTGCAAGAGTTCAGTTATGTCTGGAGAGTACGAGAGATAGAGAGAGAAAATCAGACTTCGAATGAGGCTGGCTGATCAGCCTGTTTGACTTTTTATAGGGTGACCTTGAGGTCCTAAGGTTTCATCTGACTTCCGTTATCTCCAACTACCTTCCTTTATCTCCTCCTCATCCCGTGGACCTGACCCCTCATTGACTCGTTCGTAGCTTTCATGGACGTTGTGTCTCACTGGTTGTTTGACTCGGTTGACACGCTTAAGAAGCACGTGATGGATATCGTGGCTTGTTGATTGGTTGGTTGACTTAGTCACAATATTCAAGTGGTCTGTTGAGCATGCAGATCTATATCTTTTACGATCCTAGCTCAGGAAATGGACATGTAGGGCCCAATAATATGTGTGGGCCTTATTGTTAGATATTGTGCCGAGGTGTTCAGTTCGCCTGCCATATTGGGTTGACGGTTTAGTTTTATCTTTAAACATGCTCGGCCGAGGTGTTGAGTCTGCTTGCCATATTGGGCTGACGGTTTTGTTTTATCTTATTTTAAACATGTTCGGCCAAAATATTTGACCCATTTAGTAGGTTCTTGAGTCCGAATATGGGCCGAAGTGACCATACTAATATGTACGGCATGACTAGAGGTGGCCAGTGGCCCAGCCCGACCCGAATTTTCTAGGCCTGAAGGCCGAACGGGCCAGCCCGGCCCGGAACCGAGCCCAGCCCCCCTGCCACTCGGCGGTCCCGGTCCCGGACTCTCCAGCCCAGGTCCAGCCAAGCCCCGCTTTCGAGCCCAGACCGGCCCGGCCCCAGCCCACCCGCAGCCCGGCCCACCCGTACCCCACCCCCAGCCCACACAAGCCCATCCTAAACCCACCCCAAGCCCACCATTCAAATTTGATTGAGTTGGCCGGGGGCGGGTGGGCAGTGGGCCGCAGCCGGCCCACGACAACCTCTAGGCATGATTGACTGGGCTGACTAATTGGGTTGTCCAATAAGATTTGGGCCCATATTAGCTAGACAGATTTTGTCCACTACAATGGTGGGGTATCAACTTAAGACTGTTTTTTAGTTTCGGATTTAATCCCATTATCTTTAGCAATTTAGGATATTGATCTCGAGTTAAACCTTTAGTAAATAGATCCAATATATTCTCTATTTAATTTTACATAATCAAAAGAGATTATTCCCCTTAAGATTAGCTTCCTTATGATATTGTGCCTTTAGACTAACTGTTAGATGTGGCATTACAAGCTCTCCCAATAGTTGCTTGTTTGTCATAATGCGAACCGCATGGCGGCCGGAAAGAAAGACGACTTCACCTTCTCGTAGATGGTGTCATAATTGCTAATACTGACTTTTCCTAATATGGAATATCTTCGAGAAAAGATCACAGACCCTCAACTTCTTTATCCAAAGCTCTAAATTTCAATTGCATGGTGAATCAATGCATGTTGCTTAGTGAACGTCCTGTTAAAATTCTGATCAACGAAAAAATACCTTTCGAATGTTAGATTAAAATGGACAACTAATTTTCAAAAAAAAATATTTCCTGACAGAAATCTCCGATAGACCTCCCGTCGATCAGTTCTTACAGCAAAGAGGTCCAGGAATATCTTTTTTATAATTCCAGTCCCGCCAACCGCCGGCAAACCTCCAGCGGCTGACCTTTTCCAACGGAGTAGCTGTTGGCCGACCCCGATGGCTGGTCATTTTATTTTTTATTATTTTTTATTTATTTTAACACAATCGGCCTACTTTTCGACGGGACCGCTGTCGATAAACCTTTGGCTGGCAGTCAATTTTTTGTTTTTTCCTAACAGTCGACCATTTTTTTCTTTTTTTTTTTTTTGCCTGTGGGTATGCTTCCCAAAGGTCCGTCTATTTTTGTTCCCCTTTTTTTTAACGGCAAACTCGTTGGCTGTCAATGGATTTTCGGAAATCTAATATTTTTTTTAACAAAATAATCTAATAATTTAATTATTTGATCCAATAATGGGCAGCCATCATACCATTATCACACGAATTCTCACTTCCGACAATTATGGGCCGACATATTCTCTTTTGATTTTACTACCAAAAGAGATTATTCCCCTCAGAATTAGCTTCCTTATAGTATTGTGCCTTTAGACCAACTGTTATATATGGCATTACAAGCTCTCCCAATAGTTACTTGTTTGTCGTAATCGACAATACAGGCTTTTCCTAATATGGAGTATCTTCGAGAAAAGTTCAAAGCCACTCAACTTCTCCACATTTATCCAAAGCTTTAAATTCCAATTTCATCGCAAATCAGGCTATGCACGTTTGCTTGGTGATACAGCACATCCGGTTAAATTTCCTTAAAAACCAAGTCCAACCCCACCTTTTTTTTGAGTTGGTGTATTCGACTGAAGCCTCTCACAGTCCATTTTCTTGCGTCAAAAAAAGACCAAGATGTTATAAATGGGGCAAAGCTTGAAACCGAGAACTCAACTAGAAGACTGATTTAAGGTTGACCCAAGTATATACAAAGTTCAACATATAAGATTGTTTATAAACTACGGAATCAAAGAGCATACATACACAAACAATAAAGAGCACACCTAAAATTGCAAAAATTAAGAAGAAATGCAATATCCATTCGATGTTAGTGATGTACAAATTCAAGTTTTAGTAGTAGATTACAGGAAACTACTTCATTCTCTAATCTAAGTCGAAAAATTACTAGACGTAAAAAAACACAATGGAACCCGTTCCCAGCACTTTCAGAAATGACCAAACTCTCAAGACCAGATGGATCAGACGGGCAGCATTTTCCAAAGCATGAAGCATCGAAAATCTTAGGATATTCTTCAGATCGAAGCTTCTGCTTGTTTCATCGACAGCCTCTTCTTTCCTTTTTTTTTTTTTTTGCCTAAAACAGTAAGAAACGAATGAGCCAGCAATGAGTATGATACTTACCCGAGCTGGCTGGCTGGCTGGCTGTCATGCAACAGTGATCTTCTCGTTCATGCAGTCGAAGCAAGACTTAACCTGCTGCTGTAAGAAATAACCAACATAACCAGGAAAAAAAAAAAAAGCAATATATAAAGACAAACTGCGTTTTGATGATGATATTCAGAAAGCACAAGCAGTTGTCAGAAATTTCATAGACATGCCTCATCACCTTCTTATCAACAGGCTCTGAACCAACATCATCTCCGACTTGGAAAACCATAGCAAGGGCAGCATTAGGCTTCACAGAAACGAGGCAACAAATAAAATAAGAATTAATTGTATGGTACAGATGAAAGATAAGAAAATTAATAATCACATAAAAATCAGTAAGCTTACCATGTCTTGGGAGAAATGGCAAACATTCATATTGGGTTAATTACAAAATATACCCTTAAAGTTTAGTCTAATTATGGAAAAAAGGCTATGTTTGAAGAATGTGTCTGAAATTATCAAAGACTTTTTTTTAGTAATTAGGTCCCTCAAGGCTAGTTTTTGTAATAATCCCTACTCATATCTAGAAGCAAACTATTGCAGAGTCTACCCAAAAAAAAAAAAAAAAAAAAAACAGAAACTATTCGTATCATAAGAGAACAAATAGAACTTAATAAAAAACCTCTAACTGCTCCTGTAATCCATTCTGCGAAACAGAAGCGCTCGTTTCTCTATCCCTACCAACAAGCTGCTGGCCACATCCACTCAATCCTATAGACACATCCTTGAAGACCATAGAGGTCGGGCCCACTTCTTGAATCATTTCAGACACTCTAGAGCAACACTCTTTTGATGCAGTTGCACCTCTCAAACTAATAAGATCAGGCGAAACCATAACTTCACTCTGAGGACTAACCGAATGCCTTTTCTCTGGACTGCCTTGCAACTCTGATCCGCCTAGCTCCTTTCTCCGTTTTGGTACTCGTTCGGAATATCCGGGCCTGCAGGCCTCACTAACTTCTCCGGACATCTTATCAACCTGCTGCTGACTAATGGGCCTCGTATGCCGGGTTCTTTTGTAGCCCTCCGGGAATACATGCGAAGGAATTTGCTTTCTACGAATATGAGATACGTATATTTCCATACCGGGCTTCCAGTACAAGTATGAGTTTATCTGATGCCTAAACTCATCAACGGTCTGCCGGATATCGAACTGCTGGCCTTCTTTAACAACTTCTCCTTGCTTCCTTTGCAAACCCATGAAAAAGGCACAATGAGCACACTGCTTTGACGAATCCACATAATCATGTGGATAAGGATGACACTGTAATTTCCCAGAGGTGTCCCGCTCTATCTGCACATATCAATAAAAACCAACAGTAGGATACAGAATATGAAATATGGTTATCAAATAAACTAAATATGATCCATGGGAATAATTTAGAATTAAGCAGAAATCAGGACCAATTCAGTCAGTACTGGGCCCCAAAGGGAGATATTACCATCAGAGTTAGCTGTCTCAGCCGGGATTCAACCCAACCTCTCCATGAACGCAAGTCATCAAGATCAGACGCGATAATGTCAACCTGCAGATAATTTTTATAGCTTTCAAAGAATGAATATGGTTCAAACAAAGCACTCCACTGCAATTTATTCAGCTCGATATCCTGCAACATGCAAATCAATCAGATTTGTAGGGAGAAGTGCTCGTAAACATCTGTTAGACTGCAAAAAGATTGAACACTATCTACCTCGCAGATTTTTTTACCAAATTCGAACTGTTCCATCATAACCCTGAGAGTACTTGCTGAAACATTGTAACTAGAATTCATGCAAGGGTAGGCAGGAGTTATAATCGGCATGAGATGATTCCGGTCCCAAGGATTTTTCCGAGGATCCCATACAGAAAATCCAAGTTCATCATCTTCTATTCCACAGAGCATTACAGGATTAGGCCAGCGCCACAGTGTAAAGACCCTGAAGAAACGAGAAACAAGCATGCTGGGATTCGCTTTGGGATAAAATTGACACAAACGAGCCACCAGGATAGCCCAGTTTACACCACCAAGAAACCCCATCACCTGAAATACAAAAAATTACAAGTGCCAAGCAACCAAGAGAATTATTAGTTCTCCCGTAGATATAGCAAAAGACTCGAACAAGAAATATCAACTTACATTGGAATAAACACCACGTCTCTTAGCCCAGAACTTCAGGCATTGCAGTGTCATCCGGAAGTTCTGAAATTACAGGATAACATGAAATGAGGAGAACAAGTTAGACATATTCAAAGGGCAACTTATATATAACGGCAGCAGAAGATCACAAACATTCACTTCAAACGAGTACCTCAACATTCGGAACAAGCTTAAGAATTTGGTCAGCTACTCGACATCCATTAAGACTACGTGCGGTTGGTTCGTCTATGTTGTTCAATACAGTTATATTTGAGATGTCTAAATCCTGTCATATCAGTAGCTTAACTTCAATGAAACCTCAGAAAACAACTTATCATTACCAAAGTTGGACTTGTTAAGCACAGCAGCAGCGAATATCGCCTAAAAGTAAGGTGGCGATACAGGTTCTGTACCATGCTAACGTTATCCACCAGAAAAGATACAAACATGTAGAAGACAGGGAAGGGGGTAGGGAGGGGGGGAGGGGGAGAGAGGGAGGGGGGGAGGGGGGGGGAGAGGGAGGGGGAGGGAGGAGAGAGGGAGGGGAGGGGGAGAGATTTTTTTTTGGGGGGGGTGGGGGGGGGGGTGGGGGGGGGTTGAAGATATTACAGCTGAACTAAATTTCTGGCAGAAGACTTCCATGTGGTCAAAGAGATGCAATAAAGTATTTACAGGAATACACCTTTACACATTGTTCCTATGCTACCCTCTCTGACATGCTCTCCATCAAGTTGATTTTTTTTCTTTTTCTTTCTCCTTCCTCCCACTCTTCTTTTTTTTTCCAGTACCACATCCAGGGCTTCGTTCAAACAAAAATGCACGGAAAGAGTACCAGATTCCAATATAATAAAAAAAATGTGGCTTAGAAAGAAAACATAGGAAAGCCATAGCAATTAACATATCCACTCATTAACAATCCAATGCACAAGTATCCCAATGTATGCCATCCAGCAAAATTGTAACAAAAGCACATGCATGGAATAAAACAACCACTACTCGATCAATTGAAGCACATCAAGTAAGAAGATACTAATCGTCCTTTCCCAAATGAGCACTCAAATATACACTGAAGTATCACACCAATCAGCTGAAGATCAGCAATACCTGCTCTGATCTGCAGTACTAAAGAAAGAGGCATTGGGAAGCAAAAACATCAAATAAAGAACTAATATATGAATCAGCAAATAAGCATGGAGGATATTCACTGTGTATCAGTATCTACAGGAAGAACCACGCACATGAGAAAAAGGAGCACATAATTTTTCTCAAGGACGAAAGAGAAACTCATTGCTACTCAAACAATTTAATACAAGAAACATGCTTTGAAGAAACACATGAATAACTTCAGAAAGTGAGTGGCTATAATTTAATTTGTTCCCAACCATATGCAAGACAATGAAAAATATACCAACTACAAGAAGAAGTATAAAGTTGAGAAACTCACATCTGGAACAACCAATTGAGAGATACTTGCGTATAGAAGATCAATCGATATCCCATCAAATTTGAATTTCATAACTGGGACATGAGCATCAGGTACTGGTTGGAGTTCTGTAACATCTTCCGTCTCAGCTAAAATGTTATGCAGTAGATAAAAGAAGTCTTCCTGGTGGCACCATAATTTAACTAGTGAATACCTAAAATACAAGGAGCATATACAAAATGGAAACATCAGGTCGTAAAGTACCTCCCGATTAACATAGGACGGCCCAATACACAAAGTATCAATGTCAGCTCCAGGACCATGTACCTGCCAAAACAAACCACAGGTTACAATCAAAATTCACAAGCCAGAAGATTTACACTAACAACCATTATATGATAGTAAAAGTACAGTGAAAAACAGGCAACATGTTGAGAAAACTAAGACAGTGGAATATACAAATCTTATGAAAAAGTTAACATGTTAAGTAATTCGTGTGGAGAAAACAGTATAACCACATATGTTCGACAAGCAAATACACAGATGCATGGTACCATAATACTGATAAAACATCTTACTACTTTTGGCACCGAAGTTGAGGTACAAAGCCTTCAAAAGTTCCAGTGGACAACATCAGATTAATATTGCATATATTTCTCATAATCAATAAAAAGCCATAAAATCTGTACTATACAAAGTATTCGATGTGATCTTAATCAATATGAAACTCAATTTCGATTTCCAAGTTGAACTCTGAAAAGGAAATGTAACTGGAAATAAAGAAAACATCAAAGCATATGTATAATATCCTTACTCCGAGTCTGTAGGAACCAAAAGTAAAAATAACGGCGTTGGCATCTTCCACCATTTTCTCAGTGTATCCCCTCAACCGGGTAAGTTCTTTCACCCAATCTTTTACAATCTAAAAGGAAGAATAGACACATCATCTCAAGCCAAAAAAATGTTCATATTAACTCAAATAATGAAAACGAGATTGAAATTATAGGTATAAGACATGCAAGTTAAAAACAATAATCACATCAGGTAACATAACCATTGTATCAGGGACAAAAAGGAAACTGCAAAGAATTAGTGAATCTATACTAACGCATTAGTTGTTAATGATTCTTTTAGCTATCCATTAGACGGCATAAGGTTCAAACTCCCAATGTCCAAAATGAATGGTTTTTTTCTTCTTTTTTATGTGTGAACCCCTATGGCCTGCTCTTATACTTATCTAGTTTACCAAAGAAACCAATGGGCCACGTGCAGCCTTGACGGTTGCTTATCAAATCCTTAGACCATACGAACAAAATTGCACTACTTACACTACACTAGATATACATCGTTGCTGTATTTGGAGTACTCATCACAAAATTACGTTGCTCACTAAGGTTCAGGGTTTCAAGGGATTACAAAATCAACCATATCATCACTAATCATAGCCATCCCAACTGAACAACTAATAATACATCACCCCAGTTTGAAACCTACCAGAAAATATTACATATAAATTACATAAATATTGCAACTTCCACGCACATACAACTAAATATTCAGCAGAGCAATCGAGCAAAGTCCTTCCAATGCATTGTCCATATTTCAATTTAGTTTGCACCTTTATCAAATTTGAAAATATAATCAAAGTACACACGTCACGAAAAGATTCAATCCACTCTTGTAAAAATTTGACAAATTGCAATGTTATGGGAAATCAACCACGTCCACATAACATAACATGATGCATAACTACAAAACAACCATTCATGGCAACATACTTTTCTTAGTCTGTCCAGAACCTCCTCCCTCTTGGTAGCTTCTTCCGCACTCTCATGAAGTCCCGAAACCACCAAAACCTAAATCCCAGCAAAAGCAAAGCTCAATCACATAAGAATGACGATATAAAATTAGCAATCACGATTTAAAAATAGAAACAAAAATAGAAAATATCGATCACAAATAAGAGGCCAACCTTCTCCAAAGCCCTATTTCTCTGAATATCCACATCGGTGGGGCCCGCATGCGATAAAGGTCTCGTCACACCCCAATGCTTTGGCGGCGATTTTTTCTCCGCCGGTGGAGGAGAGGGGGACATAGATGAATTTGACCTATCCGATCCAACCATCTCTCTCTATTATCAACACCTGGCACAGAACCCGAACGCTAATCCGAATCTATATACCTAAATCAAATGAGGAAAACGTAAACCTAAAACCCTAACCGCCGATTAGCGCCTAAAAACAATCGAACTGACGAAAAAATCGCGCCTCAGAAACCCACAATTTCAACTTAAAACTCAGATCACCGTCTCCTCCAACTAAAATTCAAAACCGACCACACCGAAATTCAAATTTAACAAAGAACAAAATCAGATAAATAAACCCTCATAATTCGGGCACATCGAACCCCATCTAGGCTAAAAACGAGTAATTTAAACTCGTAGATCTAATAATTAACCGCTGAGAAAAATAAATAAACGATGAAAGAATCTTGCGATTCAGACACGGGGAAGGAACCTTCGCCGGGGAGTTGGAGGGCTAGTGGCGATGAGTTGGAAAAATCGGACTTGAATTAGCAAAAGTAATTTTTAATTCTTTTATTATTTGGGACTTTGAAGTCTCTGCTTTCTTTTTTGTTCTGTTCCTTTTCATATATATATATATATATACTATTAAATTCTAGAATTAGGGCAAGTCGGGAAATTGCTTTCATGGATTCTTATCTGGTTGGCCATTGTTGAGGAGACCTACTTGCTCAAAAAGTTAACCACAACTATAAGACCTATACTAAGTAGAAATAGTTTGTCTTTGTCCTTTATATATAGCATTATTTTTTTTGTCTCAAATTAATACAAACTCTTTTAATATTCAAATTATCGGAATTGATCTTTACTCGATTGAATTCGAATCACATATTGTAATTTCAAGTAACATAATTTCGAGTCAACTTGCAAAAATATACGGGTAACTCGAATTCAGATTCGGGTAACACGAAGTCTGATTCGTGTGGAGCAAAATGTGTTGCTTTCTCGAATTTCTGATTCGGGTAACTCGAATTCAGATTTGGGTAACACGAATTCTATTTTGAGTTACCCGATTCAAATTCGAGTAACTCGAATTCTATTTCGGGTAACTCGATTTTGTTACGGGTAACTCGTATTTTATCCAGTAACTCGGATTCAGGCAACTTGATAGTCTAATTGTGTTACCCGATTGTCAACCTTCCTCAATATTGTATATTTTTTAAAGTTGACTCGAAATTATGTTACTCGAAATTACAATATATGACTCGAATTTATTCGAGTAAAAGTCCATTTCGACAATTTGGGTGTCAAAAGAGTTGTCGCTAAACTCGGGACAAAAAAGAATAATGATATATGTAAAAGGACAAAACAAGTTTTCACCCCCTAAACTAATTTAGATGGAATATTTGAAGAGACTAGGGATGTTAATTTTATCCGTACCCGATCTTATTCGTTGGATAAATCCGTAATAGGGTCGGATATCGTCCGAATTGAAAATTTTACGATTGGTTACGGGTAGGGTATGGGTATAGTATATAACTCGATTACCTGATCCGATTACCCGACTCGCGTATCACTTGAATTATATAAGCATATTATTATTATATATTATAAATATTCTATTCTATTATATTATATATAAAATATTACATAAAATATAATATTTTAAATACTTATTATACTAAATTGAAGCTATTGATTACAGTATATGTATATATGAAATATATCAAAAAAATATTTATATTTTTAAATATAGAGTATACGGGTACCCGAATACCCATTAGGTACTCGATTACCCGATAGGCAGTACAGAACTCGATCCTAATCAAATAAGGTAGGATACGGGGGAGGCATAGCCATACGCTACCCAACTCATTGACATCCCTAAATGAGACTAATTTTATAAGATATATACTCTAAAATTATTGTATCAACCATGTAATATATAGGAATATAAGAACAAATCTAAAGGAAAATACAGAATACATAAATTATTCATCATAATTTTTGTACCGTTTCTTTATAAATTACATTAGTCGTTTAAATTATGATTACATCATTCTTGTCGTAATAAAAAACATCAAGTCGTTTGTGCTCTTCACTTTGATATGACTACATAAAGTTGACCACATTGAATATGGTTATTGGCCGATACACGTCGATATGAGAGAGTGTATAACCATGGGAAAACATAATTAGTGGAAATTATCTCCTTTGAAATTTAAATACCGATCTATTATCTAATGAATTTAATATTATTCGTGGAATAAATACTTTACTGTTGCATTGTAAAGTATAATACAAAGACTCATACCTAACATATATAAAAATAATGGAAGCAATTGTACCAAAATAAAATACTATAAATATGCATCATCTAAATTATATTAAAAATAAAATAAATAAAGCATGACGTACAAATATGCATCATCTAAATTATATTAAAAATAAAATAAATAAAGCATGACTATCTCACGTAGTCAGCTGTTGTAATATCACAATCAAATAATTTTATTATTTTCTCACATAAATTTCCCATTTTTGAGTGATTAAAAACCTACATATAAATAAAATATTTATTCAAATATATTTTTATAAAGAATGAAATTATTTTTTATTCTCTATAACTTTCTTTATATAGGGATGATTCTATGATCAGTATGAATTATCAAAAAATAATAATTTATTTACATAATATAGGAGGAAAGATTACAATTTTGGTCCTAGAGAATTTTTAATAAATAGATTTGGTCTCACATTCCTTTTTGGTCCTTTTCTTTTGCAAAAATGGTTCAAATCATTAAGTATTTAACGTTTCCGTTAAATGACCGAAAAGGAGATACTTTAATTTTATTTGAAATTAAAAAATTCATAAATAATTTAGATATGAATTAAAGTAAATTCAAAATTCACAAAAATACATAGTTGATTTCAGAAGTAAATAAATTAACAAAATCATCTAAAACTGGAAGCTAAATCAAATTCAAAAAAAAAATCAAAAGACTAAATAAATCTTGAAAATAATTGAACTAAAAAGTTTGAAATAATAAATAAAATCATTTGATAAATTTTTGTTAGAAAAGTCTAAAAAATTCAATCAGTATAAGATGTAAAGTTAATAATTTTTTAGTTTTATTAACTGAAATATTTGGTGATTTTTAATGTTTTTAGTTTCCTAACCATTAATTGATTTTTGATGATTTTTTAGTTAATTTTTGATAAGTTGTATTTTATAAGATAACTGCATCTTAATAGTTTTTTAATTTTATAACTTTTGAAGGGTTAATTTATTTTATTTATACATTCAAATTGTTTTGTTTTTTAGTTTATATATTATAATTATATAACTCAAACATATAGAATAGATAATGCAAATTAGCATTATCCAAAATAATCAAAAATAAAATAAATATAATTTAACTCTCTCATGAAATTAGCTATATCTTCAATAATACAATCATTTTTTTCTCATACGAACTTTTCATTTCGAAAGATCCACATTCTAAAATAATAAAATAATTATCCAATCAAAATTTTATATTCTCTAAACCTTTCTTCTTTGAAGATGATTCTATTTATTATATATGTGAACATATCTATGAAATTAGTAAAATCAGTAACTATATCATCTAAATATTAAAATTATTGAATTATATGCAAATGTTAGGGTATAAGTTATACCAGAATAGGCAAATGCACATCATTTAACATATTTTAGAAAATAAAATAATTGAATCCAAAGTTTTTTGAGAAATAATTATTGTTGCGGTAGTACAATCAAACCTTTTACGCATTTTTCGTACATGAATTTTCTAATTTTATGAATGATTAAAATAATTGTACATTCACATTAATTATTTAAATTAATGTTAATGATATTTATTGAAGGGATCTCTCTTTTTTAGTACCAAATTATAAAAGTAACAAGTTATATATCCTCATTCATAAAACTATAAGTTTTTATACCAAAATGTGTTAAAAGACTTTATTATTCTTAAAGTCTACCACTAAAAGATAAAAAAACATAAAAAAATAGAAGGTTATTAAAAGCAAACAACAATAAAAAATAGAAAATTATTAAAAGCAAACAACAATAATCTAAACGGTCCCACAACTCAATATTTTCCTCTGCAAAAAAACTCTCCGTATCTCTCTACAAAAAACTCTCCCGCCGTGAAACCCTTTCGCCCGCCAGAAAATGTCGAACTCCGACTACCACAAAGAATCTGAAGACGCCAGAAGTTCCTCACACGCTAGTGACACTCCATCTTAAGAGGAATTCGTCAATGAGCCATCGGTTAGTGTATTTTCATTCACACACGATCGTGCCACGACGGTTGTTCATCGTCCCACGATGGTGCTGAAGAAGATGACACCATCGTGGACACGGTGGTCTTTCGTGGGCACGATGGTTTACACACGACGGTTGTCGATCGTGTGTGCCGTCGTGTGCTAGAAGATCAAAGGCTCCTGCCCTGCACACGATCGACGCCCGTCGTGTGGCACACGATGGTCTTCACACGACGGGCATCGATCGTGTGCCTGCCATCGTGTGCAAGGCAGAATTTTTTTTTCGTTCTCTTAAGTATTCTATCATATTCTTATGAGTTGTATGTCTATATTGCAGTCTGGTTGCGTATGGAAGAGACCTACATTGCGTTTTGTTACACGTCAAGTGAATCTTTACATACGGGAGACGCTATTTAAAGAGATCATTGAGACACTAAGAAGTATGGGCCGCAATTCCGCAGTTGCTGATCGAGCTATCGAGAGCTTGACTGAGGGGGTCCTGGGGCGTTTGATTAAAGTTAGGAGAAATGTGAGTTCAAATACTGCCCTACATCACTTGATTGCCCGTCAATTGGGGGGTGATCAAATCCCCCCAGATGAATCATGGTTCCAGGTTTGCGGGAGGACCATTCGTTTTACGGCCCGTGATTTTGCCATGATCACTGGACTGCATTTTGGAAACTCTGCCTTCCATCCACAGGACGACCATCTCCTTCGGTCTGACGGTATTTTCCACAGAATACTCCATGACAAAAATATCAAGGTTAGTGTTATGCGGAAGAGATTCAATGCTCGAGATTTTGGTAGAGACATAAGAGATTATGTGAAGGTTGCCAATTTGCTTATATACTACTACTTTATCCTATGCCGTGACGACATGATGGTCGAGACATGGGCATGGGCATTAGTTGAGGATTTCGAGCAGTGGGATATGTTTCCTTGGGGTTCTTATTCCTTTGAGGTTTTATCTTACTACATAGGTAACGTTGCCATGAAGGAGGGACAAGAGCACAAGGACTATCACTTCTATGGTCCTGTTTGGGCTTTACACATATGGTCGTATGAGATGATTTCTTCATTGGGAGCATTGTGTGGTATTCGAGATAAATCTGTCCAAGTCCCCCGGTGTTTGATGTGGACTACGAGGAAGATGTTCTGTGATTTCACTCATTTCCTCGACGATAAGGTACATAAATTTGTAAACGTATTTTCTCCTGAATTTATCTCTTCAACGTTATGTGATTGCCCATCTAATGGTATGCTTTAATGATTAATTTTGCAGCACATAGTACTTCCCTCTTTACCGCAACTGGAGGAGGATGAGGCTGAGTACTACTACCTGAGTTTTGAGAATGGCTCGCCATATGACGTTAAGTTCATTAAGCCTGTAAGAATAGCTGTGAAGAACAAGGAGGATGAGCCTGCGCCGATCCCGAGAAAGAAAGTTATGGATAGGTTGAAGAAGGTTGCTGGGAAATTGATTACATATGAGTCGGCACATAAAGTGTCGAAGCGACGTTGGCAGAGTACCCCACCAGTAGATGGTGCAGAGACATCGGACCGGGAGAGGCAGCCAGAGAGGGTGTGTTGTGTCCACGGACTTCCTTGTCCGGACCACACCCAGGACACGAGCAGGGATGAGTACTTCGATCGCCGTTTGAAGGCGATCTTGTACGACGAGTCTGAGACAGGATTTATTGCTCGAGTTTCTCGCCGGGTGCTTTCTGGGATCGTGGATTTCTTCGTACCTACGCATAGACGTTCTAGGAGCCCGGTGCACTGCTCAGCTGGGAGCATGATAGGTTTCCCGATAGGCCTCGTCATTCTGCATCTGTTAGCAGCGCCCAACGGAGGATTCCTGACCCTCCACGTCACTCAGTCTCTGGTGCAGCCCACGGTCACCATTCTCAGCGTCAGCCTAGTCATTATTCTCAGCGTCAGCCTATTCACCATTCTCAGCGTCCGTCTACCCACCATTCTGAGGTCCAGCACAGTCACTATTCTGAGATCCAGCACAGTCATCATTCTCAGATTCATCATTCTTTGAGAGGACTCAGCAGCCCCTTGATTACGAGCATCAGTATGAGCCATTTGACGCGCCGTTTCAGCAGTATGGGACGATGTTCGACTGGTTTCAGGACGAGCATCATTATAGTGCGATGTTTCAATGTGAAGGTGGTGGTCCTCAGCAGCAGCCTCCATTTCAGATCGAGCAGCCAGTTTTTGAGATCGAGCAGCCGGCTGTACAGCTCTCTGATCGTTATAGTTGTGAGAGGGATGCTGAGGGTGATGAAGATGGTGAGAGTACCGGAACGCAACATTTGGGTGAGCGTAGTCTTCCACCACGAGTGAGTCGACCATCTGCTGCTCTTCGGGAGCCTTTTGTGGTGGCGCCTCCAAGAGATAGCGAGGCTCTGAAGAAGTTGTACCTACACTTTAGGAGGGAGCAGCCACGTGATGCTATTGTCCGGTGTTTGGAGACTGGGCATGCTCTCACCCAGGCGTTATTTGACCGGATAGAGTATAGCCGTGAAGACTTTGATGTCGAGGTGATAGATTGTTATGTGCTTGCGACTCGAGCGAGGCTTCGGATGGGAGTCTGTAGTGTTGGTGTCGGTAGAGTTGGCACTGTACTTGCTGGCTCTCAATTTTACGTAAGTTCTATAACCTACTCGCTTGTATATCATTGGTGTGATGTGGATTTTTTTTTATTTTGTGGTTTAGCTTTTTGTAGTTAGTTATGGCCAACGAGTTTGCAAGACTCCATCCGGATGATCCACTTGGTATCAAGGTGACAAGAAAGCCGGTTTACAGGGATTGGAAAATTCCTAAATGCATAGAGGACAAAATGACAGGTCTTGATACACCACATGCGGTTCCATGGTCAAATTGCAACGAAGTAAGTTTGATATTTATATTTATAAATGATTCGCTATGTTTGATGTGATGATCTTATATGATTACATATTTTGTTTCAACAGATCATTGCCATTTGTTGCCTCGACCAGAGCCACTGGGTGACTATCAATATTGACATCATAACATGGACCGTGGAGTTGTACGATTCCTTGTCACACCACCACGAAGATGGTCGATACCGATTCAACCAACTGCGACCGATTATGCGTCTGATGCCTCGTGTGCTAGCTCAATCCGGGTATTGACTGAACAACCGATCGAAGAAGAAGTATGACATGGAGATGAGTTTCAAAATTATGCCACGAGAGCTACAGTTCATACAAAACGACAATCACAGTTGTGGCCCATTCGCGTGCATGTACTTGGATCGACTCGTCTCTGCAAACCCAGGAGCAAGGCACCAAATCAAGGAACTTAATGAGAAATATATTAAGAAATATCGATATGGTTTAGCTGCTAAAATCTTTATGTTGCCTTTAGACATATAAAATGATTTATGGTGTGTTGTGTTGTGGCAAGATTAATGTATCGTGTTGTTAAATATTTATGTTGTCGTTAGACAGTTTTGGCAATATTAATTTGTTGTGTTGTTAAATCTTTATGTTTTGGCTTTGTGTTACACACGATGGATGCACACGATCGTGGCCATCGTGGGTCATGATTGTGTGCAACCTTCCCACGGTCATGGGTTGCTGCTGTCGTGTGCCCACGATGGCTGCCATTACCGTGTGTCCCATTGTGGGCACGGCCGTGTGCACCATCATGTGCACACGACCGTGGGTCCCATCATGGGCATGGCCGTGTACACGACCGTGTGTCCCATCGTGGGCACGACCGTTTGTCCCATCGTGTGCATATAAACTTTTGGTATTTTTGCCAATTTGATTTATTGTGTTATCTAGAAGGATGTTTTGTGATTCAAAAATTGCTTGTTCAAACATTAATTACTATATAGCTTCTTATTCAAACTCGTATTTGTCATTTCGTTGTGATTCATTAGTATATGAGATATTTCATCCAGATGATGAACTTATCCGTACGAACTAATACAGTGAGAACATATAGACTACATATGATATGCAATATATTATGTTAATTCAATCAATAAGTTTTTGAATAAGTGTATCGTTAACAAATACTTGTTAATATATAAGTAACAACACCTAAACTGAAAAGTAATTTGAGAAATTGGTGAAAATTGTTGATGTTCTTGTGCACACGACCGTGTGTCCCATCGTGGCCACGGTCGTGTGCACCATTTTCTGTCTATAAACTTTTTGGTATTTTTGCCAATTTGATTTATTGTGTTATCTAGAAGCATATTTTGTGATTCAAAAATTGCTTGTTCAAACATTAATTACTATATAGCTTCTTATTCAAACTCGTATTTGTCATTTCGTTGTAATTCATTAGTATATGAGATATTTCATCCAGATGATGAACTTATTCGTACGAACTAATACACTGAGAACATATAGACTACACATGAAATGCAATATATTATGTTGATTCAATCAATAACTTTTTAAATAAGTGTATCATTAACAAATACTTGTTAATATATAAGTAACAACACCTAAATTGACGAGTAATTTGAGAAATTGGTGAAAATTATTGATGTTCTTGTGTACACGACCGTGTGTCCCATCGTGGCCACGGCCGTGTGCACCATCGTGTGTATATAAACTTTTGGCATTTTTGCCAATTTGATTTATTGTGATATATAGAAGGATGTTTTGTGATTCAAAAATTGCTTGTTCAAACATTAATTACTATATAGCTTCTTATACAAACTCGTATTTGTCATTTCGTTGTAATTCATTAGTATATGAGATATTTCATCCAGATGATGAACTTATCCGTACGAACTAATACACTGAGAACATATAGACTACACATTATATGCAGTATATTATGTTAATTCAATCAATAACTTTTTAAATAAGTGTATCGTTAACAAATACTTGTTAATATATAAGTAACAACACCTAAATTGACGAGTAATTTGAGAAATTGGTGAAAATTGTTGATGTTCTTGTGCACACGACCGTGTGTCCCATCGTGGACACGGCCGTGTGCACCATCGTGTGCACACGTGGATACAATGCCAATTTGACACCATAGACCCCGTGACACCTGGTTGCAACGTGTCACACGATCGGAGCACACGATCATGCCCATCGTGTGCACCATCGTGTGTACTGCAAAGGGTAACATCAAATTATTTTATTATAAAATCCCATCGTGGGTCCTCCCCTTTTCAATATAAGCCCATATTCCTTGACTGAGAGTGAAATACATGAACCATAGCCCCCCTTTTTCACTACAAACCCTAATCAATTAAAATCAGTTAAAATCCATTAAAATCAAATACGCGAAATGAGCGGCCGATTACGAGAAAGCATTTAGGAGGAATCGAAGCCCCTCCACTAAAAAGAAGAAGGAGAATACCTCCTCCCAACCCACCATACAGAACTAGGCCGAGAGGAAGATACTCAATGCTCAGAGTAAGTTTTTTGATTTTGTTGTATGTGTAGTGTGTACTGCGAATTAATGTGTTTCATGAAACAGGGCCTATTTAAAAACACTGCGAGCACTCCAGTCATACTAGATGGTGATGATGATGATGATTTAGAGATTTCTGAGAAGACAAGTAAAGAAGTTGTTTTAGAAGAAGAAGTTCATGAAGATGGTGATACAAGACTAAAGATACAGCAGCAGATGGGGGAAAAGGGATCTAAGTGATTGTGGTTTTTAAGTTATTAATAGATATTTTGGTGTGATGGTGATGAACTTTTGTTTTGTAAAGTTATATGCTTTGGATATGCTTTTGCTGTAAACTATTGCTCTTTAAAGTGAGCTATTTTGTTATGGTTAATGTTTGCCTCCATAATCACATTTATTTGCTTTACATCACTGAACACTTAAATTTCAATTCAAAGATAAAGAAAATAGACACAAAATTATGCATTTCAACTAATAATCAGAATACTGAATCAATACATGGTCCATCGAGGATCAAAATATCAGCACATGATTGTTGCTAGTAAGTCACAAAATATAAAAATACATAAGCAATTTAAGTTTCATGATATGGACATCCCCTTATGTCATGGTCATCATTACGACAAATGCTACACCTCTTCTTCTGACGGTGCCTTTGCCTCGTTTGTTCATCCATTCCTTGAGTTTCTTCAGGGATATTCAAATCCACACCATCTATGGGAATGAATGCTTTGCAAGATTTTCTATTGTGGCCGGTTCCTTTACACCTACCGCACACCTGAGGCCGTCCACCTGCGGGCAAATTTTCAACAGCGGACCGTGCGCGACTCATCCTTGATCGGCCGGCTTGTCGTACCCCCTCTGGAGGTACGCAAACGATGGATGAGATCTCCGGTGGGACATTCCACTCATCAGGATGTGGGATAGGACTAATATTCTCCTTTTAAGTAGAGGTGGGCAAAAAAACCAAAACCGAAACTGAAACCGAAAAAAAAAAACTGAAACTCAAACCGGTCAAAACCGGTTTTTGACCAAAACCGGTTCGGGTTATATAAAAACCGGCGGCTTCTACCCGGTTTTCCATTTTCCCGTTAGAAACCGATTTGGGTCGGGTTTTGGGGGAACCGGTTTCGGAAACCGGGTTGGAAAAATCGGTTAGAAACCGGTTTTTCCTTGTGAACGTTAGGTGTCCGTTTGATTCAAAAATGTGACCGTTTTGTGCCTTTTTTTTTTACCATTTTGCCATCCCTAATCAACTATAAATAGCCTATTTGAGTTTTGGTTTAGTCACAATACTCAAACACTCTTCAAGTACTAAAAAGATTACAAAAATCTCATTTTTCTCAATTCAAATGGCAACTCAATCTTCTTCCGCTTCCACGAATGCACACGAGATTTTTGAAGTTATAGAAACAACCCGAAACCCAAAAATTTGGTGTAATTTCAACCTCGTGAAGTTGTCGGATGGGCAACTTAAGGCTCATTGTAAACATTGCGGTAAATTTTTGAAACATGAATCCAACACGACGTTGAAGATGCATACCGACAAGTATTGCGAAGGACTAAAATCCGTTCCGGAAGCCGATCAAGCATCTATGTCACGAGAGGGGGGTCTTTTTGCATACGAGGGGAGCGGTGCCGACAACAATTTACAAGCTACGTGATTCAATAAGGTTTGTCGTTCAACCACTTCGATAACCCTCGATTGACTAAGGTGATTCAAAATACTCTTCAACCGCGATATAAACAAGTAAGTCGTGCTACTCTTAGACGTGATTGTATTAAATTATGGAAAAAGGCTAAAATAGAACTAGTAAACAGTTTTGCAAACTTAAATACAAATGTAAACTTAACAACCGATATTTGGTCGGCACCTCATGGTTTGTCCGGTTCATACCTTTGTGTTACCGCACATTAGATTGATCCCGATTCATGGCTAATGATGAAGCGTACGATTGCTTTTGAAAATTTTGAGTACCCTCGCACGGGTCAAAATTTATTTCATATGTTACAAAATGTAATAAATAACTTTAACTTACAAGAAAAAGTTTTTTCGATCTCATTTGATAACGCGTCTAATAATACAAATGCGGTAAAAAAAATTAATATTAACATATAAGCCGCCTTTGAAGGGTATTTTTTATCATAGTCGATGTGTTGCACACATTATAAACTTGGTTGTGCAAGACGGATTAGCGGTACCCGAAATAAGTTTGGTAAAAGACGCTTTTAAAAAAATGTTACAAGATATATTTTGTTCAAGTAAAGCTAGATATAAACAATATATGAAATTGGGTAAGGACACGAATTCTATTTTTTTAACCCCTAATTGGGACGTTCCTATAAGATGGAATTCGACTTATAAAATGTTTTGTTGTGGTTTACGCCAACGTGATACTTTACAACTTTTTCATGATGAACTTGCGAATAGGACGACTAGGGTTACACCATTTACGTCGGAACAATGGGATATTGTTAAAAAAATAAGCGAATCGCTCAAAGTTTTTAAAAACGCAACAACTTTATTATCGGGTGTTTATTATCCCACCATTCATTTGGTACTTAATCAAATTTATTTAATGTGTTTAAAATTAAGCTACTACGAATTAAGTGGTGATTTATATGAAAAATGGTTTCGTCCATGAAAGTAAAACTAAGAAAATATTTCAAAGAAATACCACCGGTAATTACTTGTTCCGCCGCGTTGAACCCATGTATGAATATTAGCGGGGTAGAACTACTTATCGACAAAATCTCTATTGATTTAAAGTTGCATAACGAAAACGTTTTCTATGCAAGAGATGCAAAAGCCATTTTTAACAAAAATTTCAAAGATTTATTCGGGGTTTATTTTAAAAAGTATGGTTCAAGAAATGATTCTTCAACTTCGTTTTCATCATCATTTTCTACTTATACTAGCGCGGATCCCATGCTTAACTTATATAATAGTTTAAGAGAAGAAAACACTAAACGGGCTAGGGGTGAGGGTGACCAATCATCGACTAGCGAATATGGGAGATATATTGGAACCCATTTTTTATCCACTATGGGACCCCATGAATTCGCAAATTTTGATATTTTGGCTTGGTGGAAAGGAAGGGAAACTCAATTTCCTGTTCTAACCGCCATGGCCCGAGATTTACTAATCGTCCAAGCTTCTACGGTAGCTTCGGAATCCACTTTTTCTCTTAGTGGCAGGGTATTATCTATACGAAGAACAAGCCTCACACCGGCATCATTGGAGATGTGTATTTGCTTGAAGGATCATTTGGACGCATCCGAGCATATACAACACACTCAAAGTCTTGAAGGAGAACTAGACATTGAACAAGAAATACACGATATCGAGGTGGAAGAAGGTTTTGCAATCTCACTCTCCGATGAAGAAATTGCTCTCGATGAACCTTCGCGCGAGTCTAGCTCCGAAGAAGATATCACTCTCGATGAATAAAAATTTATGTTTTAAATTCTAAATGTTTGAATAAAAGTTGATGTTGTAATGGATTTATTTAATAAAAGTTTATGTTTTAAATTCTAAATGTTTGAATAAAAGTTGATGTTGTAATGAGTTTATTTAATAAAAGTTTATGTTTTAAATTCTAAATGTTTGAATAAAAGTTGATGTTGTAATGGATTTATTTAATAAAAGTTTATGTTTTAAATTCTAAATGTTTGAATAAAAGTTGATGTTGTAATGAGTTTATTTATAAAAATTTATATTTTAAATTCTAAATGTTTGAATAAAAGTTGATGTTGTAATGAGTTTATTTAATAAAAGTTTATGTTTTAAATTCTAAATGTTTGAATAAAAGTTGATGTTGTAATGAGTTTATTTAATAAAAGTTTATATTTAATGTATAATGGGTTTATTTAATAAGAATATATTACTTTCTTAAAGTTTTTTTTTTAGAACCCCGGTTTAAACCGGTTTTTTCTACCCGAACCGGTCTCAACCCGACCCAAACTGGTTAGTATAGGGTCGAGTTTTTACAGTCCTCAACCCAACCGGACCCGAACTGGTTTGGTCAAAAAACCGGTTCCAAGACTACGACCAAAAAAAGGTTCGGTTTTAAAACCCGAACCGGTTTAGAAAAAAAAAAACCTGATTTGTACACCCCTACTTATAAGTCTCTCTAAGGCCTTGTTGCTTGAAATAACGACTAACAAAATCATACACGGACAAACCATTGCCGGCGCGCCTGTTACAATAAGCAATTATGTCAAGGATGTTGTATAGGAGAATGTATTTTTGATATTGATGAGGTGTAGGATAAACCCAGACCAGCCCTGTGTTGCACACGATGGCAGAACACGATCGTGCCCATCGTGGGTTACGATCGTGCCCATCGTGAGCGTCCGACAGCACCCGCATGCCCACGGCCATGACCGTGTGCATACGACAGCATAGACAAAAATATTGAATGGCCATGACCATGTGCACACGACAGCATAGACAATTACCTTATAGCGGCAACAGCATGACGACATGGAATCTGATCCAAATCAAACTCACGACAACAGCATGTCCAGGTTCGAAGTTCGACCTCATAAGAAACTTTGTTTTCTTCGACTTTATAAACAAGTGGGGTGGTATCTCGAACGGTAAGAGTCAGACTGGCTTGCACAGAGTTAGAAAGCTTTTCAAAAGTGTGCATTGTCAACTCATGGTCTCTTGATGTAGCTTCTCCCCGCTTCTCATCAAACCAATTCTCTAAAACTAGGCGAAATATCTCAAGTAATGAGCAAACAGGTAAACGCCTCACCCACAACATATGATTATTAAAGCATTCAACAGCATTGGATGTCAAAAAGTTATAGCGTCGTACCGGACACTTCGACCTAACCCGCCTCTCTGGCCCAATTTCAGAAAGGCACATGTGAGCCCCATTAGGGCTTTCGATATGTAGTTTCGAAAAGTAGTTTTCAAAAACTTCTTCACGATGCGTGTAGGCAGCAGTTCTAAAGAGTCCTATAGCATGCGCACCGTAGGAGGTCAGATTTTTTGCAAGATGGTGATAGCACAGCCCGTGGAATGCATTCGGATAGACGGCTCGAACAGCATTCTGAATGCTCTTATGTTGGTCACTCACAATCAGTAAATCTTCTATCGGATTGTAGCATCTGCGCAGGTTATACAGAAAATAAGTCCATGACTCGTCGTTCTCTATCGCACCGAGACCAACTGCAAGAGGAAATACTTGCTCGTTCCCGTCAAATGTGATGGCCGCAAATAGAGTTCTTTTATTCCTTCCCTTCAGGTGGGTCCCATCAACTATAATCACCAGTCGAAGGCACGTATAAAATGCCCTAATACTCGTCCGAGTGCAACGAACATGTGGCAAAACACTCCCTCACGAGTCGTCTGCAAATCATAAATTGTCCCTGGATTACGTTGTTTTAACAAATGCAGATAAGATGGGAGCCTCTGATACGACTCATCAAAGCCGCCATATATATTCTCTATCGCTATATTCCTCGTCCGGAGAGCAAAATTGTATAGCATGTCAATGCCGTACTCCCTACACATCTCTGCAATCATCTCCTTTGGCCTCAAAGTGACCCCCTCACCGGTCAATCTTTTAGCAAAATAATGGGCGGCAACCTCAGAAGTGACCGATCGTGCGGCAACACGGTTAAAATCAGGGTGACAGCTGTGCTCCAATGTCAACTTAGTAATTCTCCAAATAGTTGCACCCTCAATAGCACACAACCTAAACTGACAATTTTTTCGCCCACTCTTACAGACAAACGCAATACGTTTATCGGCGGTACGATCAGTGATACACTATAGCATGTTTTTCAAATGATACATTCCTACAGTTATCCTCAACTCTGTCTTGGAACGAAAAGTGGACCCCACCTCTAGCTGACCGGTAATCGGTGGAGACTGCTCGACCCAACCCAAAGTCCTGGCACTATCGGGGTCCGGAAATGGAATGATCCAGTTACGCATTGATTATAGATGCTCATGCTCGCTCGCAGATTGATGGTCGGATGAGAAGTTCCGATGACTCATAACCCTATCCATTTGGGCCGGTTGGCGAACCCAAGAAAGAAATTCCACAGATAGTGACTCAAGCAAGTCTTTACTGAAAAACCCCAAGAACCGACCTGGAATATTACAGCGCCGTGGGCCCCGAGATGGAACCCACAAGGCTGAAGGATATTTTCACAAACGTTAACAAACGCTCAAGAGGCTAACGACGGAACATCCTTTAAAAACATTCAAAAACTTTACAAAACCTATTTAACAAAACCGTCGTAAAAATCTCATTTGAAACCGCAAGGCCCGAAATGCCAAAACTCAACAGTTTAAAAAAAATACGTTAAGCTATCGCTTACACGCACCGACAGAACAAATTTAGAAAACGATTTCCAAAGTAACCTAAGTTACCAGATACCAAAAGGCCATTTAAAAATACTCACACAGCGGATAAAGATAAACAATTAAAATACTCTAGCAGCGGAATACAACAACTGATCAGAAACTCAATACACAAATACATGTCCTAGCCAGTATCCTCCGGGAAGCTCATCTCTTCACGACCGCTACATGATAATCCAAGAACCTAAAAAGAAAGCCCACGACGGGGTCAGTCATAATATCCAACAATGATAACCATCACACCACGTCAATAATTACATATCAATGGAAATACTAAGTAAGAATACGACCAATGTGATCTTACCGTCGTAACTTTACGAAAATCCACGATTCGTATCCTTAACAACACAATAAGACAATACCAAAATATTTGTACGGTATCTCAACAATACCCAAGGTTCTCAAAATATTATCATAACTCGCGATACGGAAATTATACCAACTCTGGCCAATTCAATCCATCGGATAACGTCGACAATTCCAATACGATAATCGATTGTCCATCAAAGACAAGTATCAAAGAAATACATGACATACCTGAAGATACGAAATACCATTACCATCACGCCAGTCTAATCCGAGATCAGATCAACACAACATACGGACATGGTCCTAACACAAGACCTACAAATGCATACTCATATGACAACGTTAATATGATCACAACAAAAACGACAATGTATACTTATGACAAGCCCGTAATATACATATGCACAACAACAACACATGGTAATCCAATGATCCAGCGCACACAGCTATATATTCCCATAATGATCCCGTCGGACCAATGCATGGTGGCATTACCTGTCCAGCGATCCAGCGCACACAGCTATAGATTCCCATGATGATCCCGTCGAACCAACGCATGGTGGACATACGACAACAATGCACGACTGCACAAGACAATAGTACACAATACACTACACGAATGTATCACAATATGATCGATACAAATGACAGAAATGATTAAAATACTTGCTCTGAGTCTTTCGAGAGCAATCTCGATATCTAAACCATCACCAACCATTATTCTGAATATTCACCGATCCAAAACATCACGGACGGTAGATAATTCACGTTTTCGTCAATACAATGATGTATCCTCGATAACAAGTATATCAACGACAATTGTAAATCATATACATTATGATTTAAATTCCCAAAATTCGAATACAACCTATAATCCCAATTCTCATGTGATTACGATTTAAAAAACATTGCTATACGAATTATAAACGAATGAAACTGAAACCATTCATTAAATATTATAAACTGAGCAAGTAATAACTTACCTCGATACCGATGAAGCCGTTACCAATTCCATTGTCGTCATTTACAAGTCCCTTGGCCCTGATCAATGCAATTCACGAACATTCTCGAACACGACCGCAAAGCACGGTTCTAATCACCAATCAATAATCTCAACCTATTACAATAATCGATAGACAATAAGTTCGACAACAATCAACAATCGATAAAACCAATTCACAAACCCAATGGCTCAACAATATCTCAGTTAACCACAAGTCTGATCAAACCAACTTAAACGATCACGAATTCATAATCGAAACAAAATATACTACCCTGCCAGATGACTTAGCGCACGTTATACTTAACGTAGCGTGCGCTAAGTTGCTCCCGTTAGCATGCGCTAGCCAGTAGTCTTAGCGTGCGCTAATGACATGCAGTTGCATGTATTTCGGATACCGATCAACATATGGCGATTATCAAGAACACTAAGTGATTCTGAACCATGTTCAAAGCTATCAAAACAACGAAGTCCGATATCCTTTAACATACAAACAATCATTCAACTTATAATCCAAGTCCTATATCCATATATCATCTTCCTCAATATCAACATCATGAAACATTAAGAACGTAACAACACTTCCATAACTATCATTACAGGGAGTAATTATCAACAATAACATCAACATTTGAAATTGAGGAGAAGAATTAACCAACTAATCTCAAGAAGACGAATCAATACGATTCAAACCATACGAATCACACTAATATCATCATATTCCGGTAATCCATCTCATAATCATGTTTATCAACTTGTTTATGTAATAATCATCAACTCAAGAACATCAATATTCAATCCAAAACGAAATCCAAAGATGAAGAGTGATTACCTTTTTGAATGAATGGATTGATTCCCAAGGTTGAATCCATTTCCAATAATCGTCAATGATTTGAAGAACAAAGCTTTAATCCATGATTTCCATCTTTAATCTTATTAAAGAGGATCATCCCTCAGTATTTAGGAACTCCAAATGTCCTCCCAAGGTTCTCTCTATCGGTTGAAAGAAGAGAATGGACGAAATGAGGAATGACAGCCAACTACTCATATATATACACTGTACATTATTAACGTACGCTAACCTCTTCATTTAACGTACGTTACCAGTTTAGCGTGCGCTAACATTCTTTGTTAGCGTGCGCTATCAAAGTCTAGAGGCTACTGCCTTACTGCATGAAATGATTTACGTACGCAATGCCCATGCAATAGCGTACGTAAAGGCCTGTATTTAGCATACGCAAACCTTCCATCGTAGAGTGCGCTACTCATAGTTGACTTCCTACAGTCTGCACCTACCCCTATGTCCCCACATGCCGAAAGTAACCTGACAAAGCCAAGATTCCTTTGGTCCGATCTGATTAGCGTGCGCTATAAATGTACATTAGCGTGCGCTAACCCTTCACAACAAACATCCGTTGACCTTGTCGGCACATGCGCCGAAAGTGACCGGGTCCATACGTAGATTCCTTCTGATCTGGTCTGTACTAGCATGCGTTATCTTTTGCCTCTATCGTGCGCTAAACCAGAACGATAGCGTGCGCTAGGCATGTATATTAGCGTGCGCTGATAATGTTACACTTAGCCATTTTCAGCTACTCTTGTCCAGCGTCTCAACATACAAATTACGAACATACGGCATACTGAATACATACTCCTTCCAATAATATTCTCATACGATACACAATATCCTCAACTGCAATTGTCGACCAAGTACAGTAATTATACCAATACAGATGTCTTAGTCCTTCATTTATTTTATCCATACTGTACAGATTCCACGCTGTACAACATAACTAGGATAAAATAATATTAAACCACAGTAGTAGAAATTCCGGATATTACATACTACACCACTTAAAATAAGTTTCGTCCTCGAAACTTGCAAGCCGTTATAGAAAAACCAACAAACCGTTCAACCAAAATATTCTGAAACCATCACAACAACGATCAATCATCATCATTAACGAATAACCAAAACAGTACACTTATATATGCGCCAAGTCGACGATCTCCTGAGGTACTAGCAAGTGACTTCACTGTAAAGCCTCAATACGTTTACAATAACAATTCCATGAGTCTCAACAAAATATATCATCTTCGGATGAAATAATCTATTCGTGTCAAATCCTGACTGCCTGATTACACAATCAAGTCCCAATCTGCTAAAAATCAATAATGCACGATACATCTGTGAAACAACTGCTCAACACAATGGCAACGAATTCCGAAACATCGACAGATAATCTGAACGCTCAGATGATCACCAGTAATAATCAACCAATAAATTAACCGAGAATATCATCGACATGATAAACTCTAATACGATCAATCTAAAGGTCAAAACACAGTTGAGAATATCATCATCATGATAAACTCCAATATTACCAATGAACGATCAACGAAAATCGAGAATACCTTCACACGGTAAACTCCAACACGATCAACACAGAACCACAGAAACCGATATATGAGCGAATAAAGTTCACAAAACGACACACCAATCACATATAATGGATCTCAATAAACATACCCGACTGGTGAACATACTCCTCGGCATACGAACAACCAATCACAAACCGACGAACATATCCAATCATATGTGGAGTGGGAATGACCACTCAATATCCAAACCAACCAGCATGGGGTCACCATCCCCAATTCTACACTTACAAAGAAATCATTCAAAAATCATTATGGTAAAATCGCGCTATTACCATACCAATGGAATCACATAGTACATATGTTCCGGTTTCAGAAAATCCCAAGTTTCCAAAATAATATTATGTGCATGAATCTACAACACGCAACATATTTCTCTTATCCGATAATTCAACCGATCATCCCTGGATAACCAAACTACTATACTGAAGTTCGAATCTCTTTTCCTCGTACCATACTGATGTCTTATCCAGTTCGTGAGTCACACTCTGAACTTCACCATGATATACATTATGCACTAAATGCATATGTATATCGATAATATTTTCAAAACCAGTTTGAAATCATATAGTCTCGTCAAGAAGACAAATTTTCGAAAGTTCTTTCAAAAATTTCAAAGCTCAAAACATAAATTTTGGTAAGACCACTGAATCAATTTTCGAAAAATTAAACTGGATCGCTAATGCCAAGTATTCGATAATAGTTTCCTTCGAATCCACACGATTTCAAAGTTTAAAAACTATGCAAATACTGGACTATATCCATACTACTGTATACCAATTCGGTTCGTCACCAATATCCACTGATATTCCATCGGAAAACCACACGATAGAGTTCTAAAATTTCAATATATAAATTCCGACTAAAAACTCCTTTTCCATATATGACTCGCAACGTCAACCAATTTTCATCCTGGATCACCTCAATTATGCTATGACAATGTATTGAAACAAATCAACACAGCGAAAGACTTCCCGAGAGGTTTCATTTGAACCAATAAATCAAAACCCCGGAAGGTAGTGATAAAGTAGATAAATGATTGATAAAGTGTTTTACAAATCTCGGGAGTTTTAAGGAAAACAGAAAAGCCTTTTGAAACATTAGGGTCTCAGCTCGTATCTCGTTCTGCATTACAAGAAGTTTAAAAAGTAGAAAACCCTTTTTCGGACCCCAAGTCCTGAGTTATAAAACCATTTCAAAATCGATTGGGTCTCGGCCCAAAAATCATTTTCCGTAAAACATCCATAAAACATTCATTCTGAAAAGTATCGTTTTCAAATGCTCAAAAACAGTTCATATGTCTCAAAATGAATTATCATGACTACATGTTCTCCTAAACAATCCACAATATTTTTCCCAAATGCACAACTCCGTTCCAAAACTTAATCGACATATTGATTTCCAAAATCATAACTTCTCAAGATCGTCAATCCTGTCCCAACTCTGTCACCTTATACTGTAATGCATAATATTCTGCTGAATCTCAAAGCATATCAACTTGGAACGGCAATAAATCTCGATGAAATTCAAAAATCCAAATACTTACAGATCGTGAAGCCGACGATTCCCCGTGATACTGGCACATGTCTCGACTCTAGAAAATACCCGATACAGATATTTTCACGACACACGTTTTGCAAACACAGTTCAACTCGAGAACGTAACACAGCTCTATCTGAAGAAACACGTTAACACCATTTAGAAAAGTTTACAACAACCCAGTACCACACTGGTAAATCACATAATGCACAAGCCCGAGTGAACAACAAAAACCCACGGCTCTACTATTTGTCAATCGACAACTCAAATGACACGACAAAAGCACGACCCTACTCGACCCGACTGTAATGCCCGTGTATTTTATGAGTGTTGTTTTATATGTATTTTGTGGTATTGTGGCTATTTGGATCGTATATATTGATGATTGACCTTGGTATGTCCATGGCTGATAATTATTGAGTTTTGTGATTTTCGGATTGTGCTCGTTTTGGCCGGAATGTCGAAGTGGTTACTCGAGAGTTATGGCCATAAGATATGAATGTATTACCCAAAGGGGGTTAATAGAATAAGAGTAGGTATTTCCGAATTGTGATTTGCACAAGGGCTGACTTCGGTCGATCACCATAAATTTCAAAAAAATCCAAAAATACTAAAATTTTACAAAATTGTAGAGAATTGAGTTAGCTTTCTAATGGTTCAAACGGTGAGTCAATCCGAGTTCGGACGAAGGAGTTACGGTCGAAATAGCGGACCCTGGTGCAGTGACACAGCCGTGTCATTTGACGCGGGCGTGTCGAACTGTTACGGTTGAGCAAAAAGGTTCTGGACTGTGACATGACCCCCGACTCGACCGTGTCCTGTGACACAACCGGAAGTGCAGAAATGCTGAAAAACCCATTTCGAGAGCTATATATAGCCTTTGGTCGATTTTTTGGGCATTCTAGCACCTTCCCTTCATCCTCCACCTAGAATCCTTCATCTTAAACTCCAAAATCAAGCCATAAACATGTTCCAAACACTATAGAATCAAGATATCAAGTTCATTATTGAAGAATTATCCATCTCTTGGTTGAATTAAGGTATGTGGTTGAAGTTCTTCAAGTTATTTCAAAGAATTTTGGGGTTTGTTGGGAATTCTTGATTCAAGTTCGTTTTGACTTTGGATTATGTTAGATTATGATGTTGTGATCATGTTCTTTTGTTTTCCCTCAAAGTTTATGGATTAAATTCCGAGTTTTTAATCCGTTCTTGGGTTCGACCTTTGTCGCCTCCGTAATGTTCAATTAAATGTCTCTAAGGGTAGAACTTAGGGTGAATTCTTCCGTTTCCATGGTGTTGTGTTTTGATTCGGTATCTCGATGTGTTAGGGTTGAATTGTTGAAGGAAGTTCGAACCATACGTCCATCCGTTCGTTGTTTCCCGTGTCGTTCAAATTGAGGCAAGTACTTTGATTGTGTTTAATGTACTTCGTGTGAATATGTAAAAATGTGATTTGTGCCAATTGTTGATCGAGTGTGTGTGAGCCGAGTAAAACCAATGAGGGTCCCCTGGGGTCCGGTAGGCTGCGTTTCCCTACGGATCACTCGGTTGGGCTATACAACCAGAGAGAACCTGACGAGGTCTCTTGGGGTGCGTATCTTGTGGGATGCGGGGCCAGTATAGCTCGGGAGGTTGTTTTGTGATGATGATTGTGATGTGGTATTCCGGAATATCTGTGATGGTACTGTGATTTCTGTGGTTTTTTGTTGATTATTCACTTGTTGTACATATTATAGAATCATTGTACTTGCACCGGCTTCTTGCTGACCCCTTCTGGGGTGGATATACTTTTGTGTATTCAGGTACAGGTCCAGAGGGAAGACTAGCACAGGGCGGACATGAGCTTGGTGGGCAGCAGTGATATCGTGTGCTAATTTGAGTTGGTGGTTGTTTGGTCATGGTCAAAGTCATGTTTTGGTTTTGTACTCGCGCGGGTACTGTCTGTGTTGTATGTCGTGTCAGATTTGATGGTTAATGATGTTGTTGTACTCCCATTGAAATGGTTGTGTTTTATGATCCTACGGGACGATTTGTTATTTGGTATTGTGGTGTACAACTTATCGAGTTGAATTTGGTGTCTTTTAATGGATGAATGTCCTAGTTTTGTTATCGTTTAATGTATTTTGTGTTGGTCTTAGCCTGGTAGATTCTCTAAAAAGAATCTACGGCGCTGTAATACCCATGTAAATCACAGGGGTGTTACACCGACTACCTAGGTTTTCTCAACCTAAGCGCTGATACCATATTCTGTAACACCCCCAGAGCCGACCAGGAATATTACAGCGCTGTGGACCCCGAGATGGAACCCACAAGGCTGAAGGATATTTTCGCAAACGTTAACAAACGCCCAAGAGGCTAACGACGGTACATCCTTTAAAAACATTCGAAAACTTTACAAAACTCGTTTAACAAAACCGTCGTAAAAATCTCATTTGAAACCATAAGGCCCGAAATGCCAAAACTCAACAGTTTAAAAAACATATGTTAAGATATCGCTTACACGCACCGACAGAACAAATTTAGAAAACGATTGCCAAAGTAACCTAAGTTACCAGATACCAAAAGACCATTTAAAAATACTCACGCAGCGGATAAAGATAAACAATTAAAATACTCTAGCAGCGGAATACAACAACTGATCAGAAACTCAATACACAAATACATGTCCTAGCCAGTATCCTCCGGGAAGCTCATCTCTTCACGACCGCTACAAGCTTGATAATCCAAGAACCTAAAAGGAAAGCCCACGAAGGGGTCAGCCATAATATCCAACAATGATAACCATCACATCACGTCAATAATTACATATCAATGGAAATACTAAGTAAGAATACGACCAATGTGATCTTACCGTCGTAACTTTACGAAAATCCATGATTCATATCCTTAACAACACAATAAGATAATACCAAAATATTTGTACGGTATCTCAACAATACCCAAGGTTCTCAAAACATTATCATAACTCGCGATACGGAAATTATACCAACTCTGGCCAATTCAATCCATCGGATAACGTCGACAATTCCAATACGATAATCGATTGTCCATCAAAGACAAGTATCAAAGAAATACGGAACATACCTTAAGATACGAAATACCATTACCATCACGTCAGTCTAATCCGATATCAGATCAACACAACATACGGACATGGTCCTAACACAAGACCTGCAAATGCATACTCATATGACAACGTCAATATGATCACAACAAAAACGACAATGTATACTTATGGCAAGCACATAATATACATATGCACAACAACAACACATGGTAATCCAACGATCCAGCGCACACAGCTATAGATTCCTATGATGATCCCGTCGGACCAACGCATGGTGGCATTACCTGTCCAGCGATCCAACGCACACATCTATAGATTCCCATGATGATCCCGTCGGACCAACGCATGGTGGACATACGACAACAATGCACGACTGCACAAGACAATAGTACACAATACACGACAACAAAGATACACGAATGTATCACAACATGATCGACACAAATGACAGAAATGATTAAAATACTTGCTCCGAGTCTTTCGAGAGCAATCTCGATATCTAAACCATCACCAACCATTATTTTGAATATTCACCGATCTAAAACATCATGGACGGTAGATAATTCACGTTTTCGTCAATACCATGATGTATCCTCGATAACAAGTATACCAATGACAATTGTAAATCATATACATTATGATTTAAATTCCCAAAATTCGAATACAACCTATAATCCCAATTCTCGTGTGATTACGATTTAAAAAACATTGCTATACGAATTATAAACGAATGAAACTAAAACCATTCATTAAATATTATAAACTGAGCAAGTAATAACTTACCTCGATACCGATGAAGCCGATACCAATTCCATTGCCATCATCTACAAGTCCCTTGGCCCTGATCAGTATAATTCACGAACATTCTCGAACACGACCGCAAAGCATGGTTCTAATCACCAATCAATAATCTCAACCTATTATAATAATCGATAGACAAAAAGTTCGACAACAATCAACAATCGATAAAACCAATTCACAAACCCAATGGCTCAACAATATCTCGGTTAACCACAAGTCTGATCAAACCAACTTAAACGATCACAAATTCATAACCGAAACAGAATATACTACCCTGCCTGATGACTTAGCGCACGTTATACTTAACGTAGCGTGCGCTAAGTTTCTCCCGTTAGCGTGCGCTAGCCGGTAGGCTTAGCGTGTGCTAATGACATGCAGTTGTATGTATTTCGGATACCGATCAACATATGGCGATTATCAAGAACACTAAGTGATTCTGAACCATGTTCAAAGCTATCAAAATAACGAAGTCCGATATCCTTTAACATACAAACAATCATTCAACTTATAATCCAAGTCCTATATACATATATCATCTTCCTCAATATCAACATCATGAAACATTAAGAACGTAACAACACTTCCATAATCTATCATTACAGGGAGTAATTATCAACAATAACATCAACATTTGAAAATGAGGAGAAGAATTAACCAACTAATCTCAAGAAGACGAATCAATACGATTCAAACCATACGAATCACACTAATATCATCATACTCCGGTAATCCATCTCATAATCATGCTTATCAACTTGTTTATGTAATAATCATCAACTCAAGAACATCAATATTCAATCCAAAACGAAATCCAAAGATGAAGAGTGATTACCTTTTTCAATGAATGGATTGATTCCCAAGGTTGAATCCATTTCCAAGAATAGTCAATGATTTGAAGAACAAAGCTTTAATCCATGAATTCCATTTTTAATCTTGTTAAAGAGGATCATCCCTCAGTGTTTAGGAACTCCAAATGTCCTCCCAAGGTTCTCTCTATCGGTTGCAAGAAGAGAATGGACGAAATGAGGAATGACAGCCAACTACTCATATATATACACTGTACATTATTAATGTACGCTAACCTCTTCATTTAACGTACGTTACCAGTTTAGCGTGCGCGAACATTCTTTGTTAGCGTGCGCTATCGAAGTCCAGAGGCTACAGCCTTACTGCATGAAATGATTTACGTACGCAATGCCCATGCAATAGCGTACGTAAAGGCCTGTATTTAGCGTACACAAACCTTCCATCGTAGCGTGCGCTACTCATAGTTGACTTGCTACAGTCTGCACCTACCCTCGTGTCCCCACATGCCGAAAGTAACCTGACAAAGTCAATATTCCTTTGGTCCGATCTGATTAGCTTGCGCTATAAATGTACAATTGCGTGCGCTAACCCTTCACAACAAACATCCGTTGACCTTGTTGGCACATGCGCAGAAAGTGACCGGGTCCACACGTAGATTCCTTCTGATCTGGTCTGTACTAGCGTACGTTATCTTTTGCCTCTAGCGTGCGCTAAACCAAAACGATAGCGTGCGCTAGGCATGTATATTAGTGTGCGCTAATAATGTTACACTTAGCCATTTTCAGCTACTCTTGTCCAACGTCTCAACATACAGAATACGAACATACGGCATATTGAATACATACTCCTTCCAATAATATTCTCATACGATACACAATATCCTCAACTGCAATTGTCGACCAAGTACAGTAATTATACCAATACAGATGTCTTAGTCCTTCATTTATTTTATCCATACTGTACAGATTCCACGTTGTACAACATAACTCGGATAAAATAATATTAAACCACAGTAGTAGAAATTCCGGATATTACATTTACAACAATCTTCATCTTCGGACGTATGCACCTTCTCATCTTCCTCGTCTTCCTCATCTTCCTCGTATTGATAATCATTGGAAGGCATGTCATAATTTATGTTGCCAGGCTCTACTCTCGAGCTGCTACATCCCATATTAACCTCGGGAGTGGAGGAGCTGCTGTTCTCAACATAGACCTCAAGATCCTCCTTGTATTCTACTAGTAATCGAAGTATCTCGGTATCGCCCCGTAATAGGACTTTTACTTTGTTTCCCTTGGCCATGTGTGTCAAGTACCATAATTTGTAATCGGACTCATTTGAACCACCCAAACCCTCTCTGATAACCCCCACGAGGTTTGCATGACTAACTTTGCTCATGTCGATATAGACAAAAAGGAGTCCCCGTCTACATATGTCGATCGCTCCCAATGACCACCGTGATGTATCAAAATACGCTGCCACGACATCTGATTACAAAAAGATGAATAACTATTGAGAAAACTGAGCAAACATTATTATAAAACGGTCTGCCTTGGACACGACCGATGCACACGGTCGTATACTACCGTGTGCAGTGATCGTGTGTAAGTTTCTGGCCATTAACACGATCGATGCACACGATTGTAGACGATCGTGTTAAACGATCGTGAACACGTTAGTTGTGCGCACGATGTCAAGGTCGTTGGACACGACCGTTGCACACGATCGTTGCACACGGTGGCTTCCCATCGTGTGCAACGAGCGTGTCCGTAAGAACTGGTCGGGAAATTTTTTTACCCAGCGGTCAAATACTGATGCATACCTTCTTTATGGACCCAGAAGCACGACAAATGAAGTCCTATTTGAACGTCAACTTTTCTTTTCGAATAATCTTGTGGTTTTATAAGATTTTTGAGTGACCCTTTGTCAAAAATGGTTGTGTTGTTTTAATGTATATGATTGTTGTTAAATTTTGGTTGTTGGACATTAATATCGATCGGAGCAGATGAGGAAAGTAAAAAAGAAAAAAAAAAGAAAAGTAGTTTAAATTAAATAAAAAAAAGTAAGAAGTCATCATTATAACAAAAGAGGGGATATTTTAGTCTTTTTAATCAAAATGGTACTATAAACTTATAGCTTTATGAATGGGGATATAAAACTTATCAATTTTATGATTTTGTATTAAAAAATTAATTCTCACTTTATTGAATTAATTGCTTTTATATATTTTAGGAATATGTGTTTGAAAATATATAAAATCGCGAATATAATTTAATATAATAAAATATATATAATGTTAAGATAGAATTTATTACAAAATAGTGCATATTCTCGCACGAAGTCAAATAATCATGCAACTACAAAATTAAATATTTTTTTTTTCACACGGTTTTTTTATTTTTTTGAAATATTAGAATTGTAAGATAATCTTTTTTCATTTATAGTAAGAAATATTTAAAATTAAGTTTGTGCACTAAAATTTTTCTACTATGAAGGATGATTATATTAATTAATATGGAATAATAATAATTAATTGCTAAACTATATTTAAAATATAATAGAAAATAAAATAATAAAAATTACCCAAATTAATTATTCCTGGAATAACATAATTAAATAGTTTTTCTATTTTCTCACATGAATATTTTATTTTTAATGAAAGATATTTAAAATAGTTAAATAATTATTCAATCACATTTAAAAATACTTTTAGTTTTATTCTCTGAAAAGTAATTTTAACAATTTATATGCTTTATTAAAAATAAATGGCTTACATATTTTATTATGAATATATTTGTAAGAAGTAGTAAAACAGGTGAATATATAAATGTTAGTTTTTTGTCGCCGTATATTAGTATCACCCATCAAAACAGTTTTGCTTGTCGGATATAGCGGAATTTAATTTTTAATTTTCTTAAAAAATATATTTTTTTATGGTTTAAAGATTCTAATTATCCCGTCTTTGAAAAGAAATTCAAAAAAAAAATATTGAAGAACATTTTGAGATAAGCTAAGAAAAAATCATGTAACAACTCGAGGTGTTAAGAAAAAGAATAATTTTCGATCTGAAAGATGCAGGAATAACATTAACCTCAATTAAATTAGAGTAATTTTTTGGTGAATCGAACGAATATTAGAAATTCAGAAGATGAAAGATTGTTTTGGGAAAAAAAATAGGATGATAATTGTTTCTCATTTTTTAATATGCATTATAATATATGTAGAATTAGAATTAAAGTTTAAATAGGTTATTGAGTTATTTTTATTTATGATATAATGATTTTTTTATTTTGTATCTTTAATATATTTTATTTTGATACGTAGGACTTAAGTATGTATACCATAAAATTGTTGAATTTTATTACCATCTAGTTGATTTGTCCAAGTGGTGAAAGTTTGTATATACTACTTGAATATTTTATATCAATTGGGGTCCAGATCCTCCAAGCTATATTTTTTACAATTTAATTAGTTCTGGCTTATGTGTCAACCGAAGCATGCGATACTAACGCACAAGCAACCGAAACACCTTAACATGACATATGACAGTCGAAGCATTAAAGCAACCATTTAGGCTCAGCGTATCCTACATTAGTATATAGGGGGGTGTTTGGGATTGCTTATTGAAAATAGATTATTCGTTTTGAAAACGGATAATCAAATAATCAGCTGTTGCAAAACGTGGTTCTCAAATATAGTGTTTGGATTTGATTATGCTGTTTGATATCGCAATAATCAAATAATCAGTTTTTTGAGTGTTTGGCAAATTTGATTATTTTGTTACTTAATGGATAAAATTACCGAAATAGACATTTGCATTGATCAAATAATCACTTTTTCAACTTTTTTTTTGCCAAACACTCAAAACCGATTTTTTGCGTTTGCAAAACGAAATAAGTAGATAATCAGTCTCATAACGCAATCCCAAACACCCTCTAGGAGAGCTGTGAAAATTTGGTCAATATAACACATATGGAAATTAGATAATTAAGTTTTTAATACAACCATGAAATTCTAGCAGTGGAAATAATTATCAAACACAATGTCAACTTTTCATTTTAAACAAAAACAGATATTAGATAATTAAATAAAACTCAAAATATCATATGTCTACTTGCACTGTTATCTGGTTGCTCGACGTTCCGATTTAATCTGAAAATTTTATATAGAAATGTGGATAAGTTTTCCATTGCTCGTGAGAACATCATAAGTTAACAATAATCATAATATAAATCATATCAATATATAACTTGAAAATAGATTATTCGTTTTGAAAACGGATAATCAAATAATCAGCTGTTGCAAAACGTGGTTCTCAAATATAGTGTTTGGATTTGATTATGCTGTTTGATATCGCAATAATCAAATAATCAGTTTTTTGAGTGTTTGGCAAATTTGATTATTTTGTTACTTAATGGATAAAATTACCGAAATAGACATTTGCATTGATCAAATAATCACTTTTTCAACTTTTTTTTTGCCAAACACTCAAAACCGATTTTTTGCGTTTGCAAAACGAAATAAGTAGATAATCAGTCTCATAACGCAATCCCAAACACCCTCTAGGAGAGCTGTGAAAATTTGGTCAATATAACACATATGGAAATTAGATAATTAAGTTTTTAATACAACCATGAAATTCTAGCAGTGGAAATAATTATCAAACACAATGTCAACTTTTCATTTTAAACAAAAACAGATATTAGATAATTAAATAAAACTCAAAATATCATATGTCTACTTGCACTGTTATCTGGTTGCTCGACGTTCCGATTTAATCTGAAAATTTTATATAGAAATGTGGATAAGTTTTCCATTGCTCGTGAGAACATCATAAGTTAACAATAATCATAATATAAATCATATCAATATATAACTTGAACATGTGAAAACGCGACAACATCTAAATATATATGCTTGTATTTGGTAAGAAAAATATATGACTCTGTGTCTAACATAAATATAACATATCACTTACATTGTTCAAATAAAGCAATTAAAGTTGACAAATATAAAATTCCACACAAGTTTGTGATGATTTGAATGCAAATGTTTGAAATGTTTACCCATTTTTTATCCTCGTACTCTTGATTTTTGTAGCCTACAATTAGAGAGGGGTGTACTTTAATATATAAATTATAAAAATATTCAGGATTATATATATAATTTAGATGAAGTCAAGGGGAAGGGCATACTTGGCTCCATTCAGAATAAGGATTGGACTTAAAATTCAATTGGCTCAATATTGAAATTGGGCTTGGGTTTAAATTGGCCCAAAAGTAGGGATGGAAGGTTTTCATATGTTAAAAATCGCTGCAGGCTTCCAGCCCACCACTCCCACTACTCTTTCTTTCTCGTCTGCCATTTCGCATAATTTCACTCGCGCTCGCGGATCCTGAAATTTTCACCAGCGATACGCTCGGCCGGCGGATGAAGCAGCAACGACACCTCTGCCATCGATCGAGGCAGCGACTCCTCTCACCAACAAATTTCGGGACTCGGGTCGGGCTCCCACAACTCTGTTCGAACTCCCGTCGGAAATAATGGCGGAACCGGGTGGCAGCTAAGGGTGTTCAAAATTACCCGGAGCGAACCATCCGGTCCAACTACCCGATAACCGAACGAAAAACTACGAATATTTTTAATTTATTTATTTTTTTCGGGTTGGTACCCGATCTCAGAAAAAAGTCATATAATCGGGCCGATCATAAGCCGACTTGTTGTTTATTTTGGATACCCGAAAATTTGATTAGTTTTTAATGGTTAATTTTTTTATAAGTTTAATTATTCAAGTTATAAGTGTACGAAATTTTATCTTTCAGATAATATAGATTATATTTAATATGAGAATTTATGTTAATGCGTTTTTAGTAATAATATTTGTTCTCACTAGTTTAGAAATTTATAAGAAGATAAAATCGTTAAATAAGAAATAATTATTCTCTCATCTATATAACTGAATATTAAATTAAGCATAATTATATAATAAAAAGGAAAGGATATAAAGAAATCTTCTCTCATTTATGTTTTGTTACTTCGTGAAACTTTTAACGAGGGAACGATTTTTTGATTGATGTACAAATCAGGAGATGTAGATTTGAGGGAGAATATTACATTCACGTCGTACGTCATACTCTTTTCCTTCCAATGTTCATTTTCCCACAGAACTTTTATCACTTGAAAATATTTTTAACGAGATAACTAGATGTACCAATTTAAAATTGAATGACCACTTAAGAGTGCTATGGTTAGTGTACCAATCATATGGAGGGATATGCTCAAAGGGAGGAAGTCTAAACCTCAGATGTCTAGACACCATACCATTTTTTTCTTAGTATCAAGATATTTTTCCACTAATTTTTTGGTTGACGAAGTTTTAGCAAGATAATACGACATGCGCTAAAAGACTCGGGACAATGAAAATGTCAAAGAAATGATACTTTTGCGTACCTTAATTTGCAAGTTATAAACTTTTATAATTATAGTAGAATTATGTATGGGGAGAAAATTTGCTTTGTCCTTTTAGCTATAGTGTTATTTTTTTATTTCAAGTTTAGACAACTTTTTTGATACCCAAATTATCGAAATTAACCTTTACTCGAATACATTCGAGTTATATATTGTATTTTCGAGCGACAAAATTTCGAGACAACTTGCAAAAATATAAAATATTGAGGAAGATTGACAACCGGGTAACACAAATAGACAATCGGGTAACACAAATAGACAACCACGTAACACGATTGTACAATCGGGTAACTCGAATGCGAAATGCGAGTAACTCGAACATGTTACTCGAGTAACCCGAATGCATCTTTCGGTAACTCAAATTCATGCGAGTAATTCGTTTCGGGTTAACTCAGACTGTCGAGCAACACGAACGGACAGTCGGGTAACACGCATATACAATCGGGCAACTCGAATGTGAAATGCGAGTAACTCGAACCTGTTACCCGAGTAACCCGAATACTCGAGTAACCCGAATACTCGAGTTACGCCAATCGAGTAACTCATTTTCGTTCGAGTAACCCGTAACTCTTACTCGATTGTGTAATTCGTGTTACCCGAAAACTGATATCGTGTAAGTTTGCAAGTGGACTCGAAATAAAAGAGTTGGTATTAAAATCGGGACAAAAAAAATAATCATATATATAAAAGAGTAAAATGAGCTATTCTCACATTATATATCGAGTATTATAATCTCTGGATATATGTATAGGGATTGACTATGATGGAAACACTCTTAATGGTGAAATCTAGAACCCAATTGCATTATTAAGTAATTTCATTGCATATTTGTTATTATTTGTTGCATCAAACTGGTCGCTAGTATATGCAACAAATAATGTAATAAAAAATACATAAATGCATATATTTCTACTCATCTATAGCCGTTAGATCACTAATATCAATGACCTACAAAAGTTTCTAAATTTCACAAGTTAATTAGTTTTCATATGATCTATTTACTATTATATATATATATATATATATATATATATATATCCACCGACATCGATATGAGTCAAGGACATCACAAACAATTGCTTGCCTCTAGTTTCAAATGCATGTTTGGTTTAGTGAAAGTTTCCATTTTCTTTTTTCTTTTCTATTCTAGTACAATTGTGATGCCTTCTTGTCTTATAGCATAGTTCCTCACGGGGTTGTGTCAGGAGAAAATTCTTTTCTTCAAAAATTAATTAAAAAAAGAGTAAAAAGGGAAAACCATGAAATAAACATAAAATAGCATCCGAATTTACTCACGACTCAAATTTTATACATTCGAGAAACATATTCTTTTCTATTCAAATTTTATTTTTCTTTTTTGTTCTAATTTTTTTGCTTTGTTTTGTAAATTTGATTAAATATCAAATGTATTATATATGAACTTATATAATTATTAAATTCATCATATTTTTTAGAAGTTCTTTTGGTAATTTCGTGCGGTTCTTATTTTATTTTATTTCTTTATTTCATGTCTACTATTTTTAAAATTTTCATCCGTTGTTATTTTCCAATTAGTTATGTAAATTTCAAGTAACTAGTAAACGAATGAAAATATAAATATAAATCTTTATTGAAAAATAGAAAAAGGTAGTGCGAAACCTATAGAACCTATGAAAATCAGGTTTATAAAGTTTATGAATATTAAATATTTATAGTTATAAAAGTAATATTTATATTTTAGTAATTTAACAAATTAGTAACCGGGAAAGAAAGTTTGGTGAATATTATGAATAAAGATGCTCTTATAAGTTATAACATGTACCATTTTCATATCACACGTAATCTCTTAGTTATATCACGTTACATTTCTCACTCCTAATTTCACTTTTAATAATAAAATAATACCATCAACTTTTGCATAAATAATTTGACATATAAATGAAAAATAATGTTTCTCAATTCTACAACAATGAATATATTTATGATTTACTGCACTGGTTTCTAGGAACGTCGTGTTCGGTCCAACTCGAACAGTTCGCGAACATACACAAATCGAACACGAACAAAATAATTTATGTTCGTTGGTTCGTGAACAAAGTTTTTTATATATTTATTAATAATTTTAAAATAATTAATAAATATAATTAAAAATTTTACAATAATTAATAAATATATATACAAAATAAAACCTACCATTCCAAAACACATAATTTCTAAATCTATCTTCTCTTTTTTAATTTTTTGGAGTATTGTCGCTTGTACTTTGTTTTTTTACATTCTGGAACACAAACGAACAAAAAAACGATCAAAACGAATTGAACAATCGAATGCTAACGAACACATAGAAATATGTGAAATTTTAACGAATCGAACACAAATAAGTGATTTATATTTTTATCGAATACGTATACGAACCGAACAAACCGAATCCCTAATCAACGAACGTTTGTTAAGATCACTGTTCAGTTTGATCGGCCCAAATACACCCCTAAGTGGTTTCCAAATATGGTCTTGTTTATTGCCATTTGTAAAAACCATTTCCTCAACCACCCCCCCCCCCCCCCCCCTCATCAGTTTCCTACAAATGTCGCTCACAGTGAGAAGTTGCAAATGTTGAAGGGGAAAACGACAATCGAAAGGTAAAATTAAAAAAAAAAAAAAAAAAGATGCGAAATGCTACATGGTGGTTCAAAGGTCTGCTTGGAAAAAAGAAAGATAAAGAAACTGTGGAGAACACTAATTCAATTTGTTGTGGAAAAGAGGAGAAGAAACGGCGGAGTTTTGCTATGTCGGCGAATGTTTCCGGCGGATTGACTCAGATTCCGGATATTATTCCGGCGGAGGCCGACTCGGCGTGGCTGAGATCTTACATTGCCGACTCTGAGAAGGAGCAGAACAAGCACGCCGTTGCCGTTGCCGCGGCCACGGCCGCCGCCGCTGATGCGGCGGTCGCCGCCGCTCAGGCGGCCGTGGCGGTTGTCAGACTGACCAGTCGGGGCAAAGGAGAGTTACTCACCGGCGGCAGAGAGAAATTAGCCGCTGTGAGAATTCAGACTGTGTTTAGAGGTTTTCTGGTAAGTGGATTAATTTTTTATAAATATTTTACAAATTGTAGTAGCAATTATTTTCTTCTGTTTGCTTAAAATGTCGGCAAAATACTAAATTTGTATTTCCAAAGTTCCAATCATTAATACTCCGTCCGTTTTATTTGTTTTAGCACTCAAATACTTTTTTTCTAGCTAATTTTTTTTTTTAATTTTGACTAGGAATTTATGAAAAAATATAAAATTATGATGTGACATTAATTGAAATAAATTTATAACTAAATGTAATTTTCAAAATATTATTATTTTATAATTTTTTAATTATAAAATTATAAATAATTTTTGGTCGGTTTGACCAGAAAAAATTTTTTTGTGCCAACACAAATGAGACGGAGGAGTGAGATGTTTCCTTTAGCACATATGAAGATATTGACATCATTGTTCTAAAAATTCACGCCTAGGTCGATTAATTCTCCGATTAATCCCTATAAGGTCCTCTACCGTTCCGATTATGACCTAGGTGCTTGTAGTGGGCGTTTGATGAATCCGTCGTCTAGGCTGGCTGCGGGAACCTATGAAAGCAATCTAAGATACTATGAATTACTTTATAACTATATCAATGTTTCAAATCTCCTAGCTACGTGGGCGACTAGGCGGATGCCTAGGCGATTATACTTTTCTGTTTTTTTTTTTTTATTTTGTTCTAATAGTACTACAAATTCCTAAACCGAGATATTATGGATATTATGGACTCCTTGATATCTATATCATTATTTCAAATTTAATATATAATTGATTATATAACTGTTTAAATGGTTAAATTTTAATTATTTTTAATTATTTTACATATATATAATTTTTATATATAAAAATGATTAAAGGAATAATAAAAAATAAATCCGCCTAGTCCGATTAATCCCCGATTAATCTCTGAGTAATCCTCTGGGCGCTAGGCGTTAGCAAATCCGAACGCCTAGCGCCTAGCATTTTTTAGAACCATGATTGACACACACTTGTACATATTCTCAATCCGTAAATATTTTCTTAACACATGAAGATGTTGGTATATACTTAAATAAATCCTAGTCGATATAAATGTATATTATTCTCGATGTGATAATATAAATACTTTGCTAATTGTTCATGAGATGGAGTTAAAATTTAACCTGACAAGAGGCTAATTACCACTCACCATTGTCTTTTTCTTTGCATATGATGTCTTAAATTAAATTACTAACTTCATTGATTCGTTCACTATTTTGCAGTATTTATATATTAATTTTTATTGTATTGTACTCTAAATATAAAATAAATATCAGTATGTAAGATGTTTCAATTTATTTTTCACGTATATTTTCATTTTTTATTAATATATAAGTTAATATATTATATTCAAAGTTATATATTGAATTATAGTTCCTCCTTTCTTAAAAGATTGTCCACAGTTGCACATTTTAAAAATTGATCTTAAATATTTTTATTTGTGTTATATAATATTTGATGAAAAATATATTAATGGATATTATTTGAAATGTAGTTTCATTGGTATGGTTTTCATCAAGTATTATACAATTCAAACAAAAATATTTAAGGTCAAAGTTTAAAAGGTACAACTATAAAAAAATCAAAGTTGACACACTTTTAGAAATGAGGAAGTATGATTTTTCTTTGTTGCATCTATTAGGGGGTTGGCATTGCATGCCGTATGGACACGGTTTGAGACTCATACCGCGCGGTAACACTGCTGCCGGGATCGCGGTATGGGAAGTGTGGTATCGGATGCCGCACGAGAAGAGGAGAAGAGAGACGTTGGGAAGGAGCCGTTGGAGGCTCCAACGGTCAATTTTTTTTTTTTAAATCTCTTTTCAACCTTTTTTTAACAACAAACAATACATTTCCACCCATTTTCAACCTTTTTTTTTATTTTGTGCAGAAAAATAGAACCAAAAAATCGAACCAAACATAACCCGAAAGCACCAAAAACCGTCTCATCTCGTCCTGGAGTTCAATCGCAACCCGTTTTCCGCCCGCAAATGTACGGATCGTCTTTTCAATCTCAACCCATTTACCGCCCGCAAATATACGAATCATCTTTTCAATCTCAACCCGATTACCGCCCCCAAATGTATGAATCTCCACCGTTTTCCTACACCACACAACAACCCTTCCCGCACTTCTGAGATAACTTCAACCCGTTTGAATCAATAAGGACTCCCGTACATATTCCCCATGAATATTCCGAAGGTGATGAAGATTTCGTACCCGAGACACAACCAACTAATGAAGAAGACGTAGAGGTTGAAGCCGAAGAAGTCCAAGAAGCCGAAGTTCGTACACGGCCTAAAAAAGTGGAGAAAAAACAGTGGTCGCCCGAGGAGGAGGAGGCGTTAGCTAAGTGTTGGATTAAGATTTCAGTGGACAAAGAAGTGGGAGACCGTCAAACAAAGGCGGAATTTTGGAGGCGAGTTCTAAAGCATTTTGAAAGCCTTATGCCGAGAACCACCCGCACGAAAGATCAAGTTAACTCAAAATGGGGTGTGATGAACTCGGCCATCGTTGCGTTTAACGGTTACTATCACCAAACGGTATAATTTTTAAACCAATACATTTTAGTTATTTTTTAATTTTTAGTATATTATAATTTTAAGATATTATAATTTTGTGTTTTATATATGTTTAGTATATATATATGTTTCACAGTATATATATTTAAGTATATATGTATTTAGTATATATATTTTATTATATATGTTAGTATATATATATTTCACAGTAGTATATATGTTAGTATATATATATATATATATATTTAGTATTATATATATTTTAGTATATATATATATATATGTTTATCCAATATGTTATTTTTAATCCATATTTTATATACGTAGGTGTGTATCAACCAAAGCGGGTGCAACGATCTACAAATCTTTGAGAGAGCCGCTTCGGATTATCAAAAACATTATAACAAACCGTTCAACCATGTTAAAGCTTGGCACATTCTCAAAAATCAACCAAAGTGGGTCGAACAACAGGTCGTTGGTCAAGAATCCGAGGGATCGAGCAAGAAAAGAAAGTTGTCTGACTCAAGTAACGTTCCAACGCCAACAAACGAAGATGATTTCGAGTGTGAGTTACTGAACCTCAACGAAAACCCCGCGCCATCCCGTCAATCCAAAGGCAAAAAGAAGGCTACTGTTGAATCTTCTGATCGAAGTTCGGTGCGTGAAACATTGGCAAGTTACATGGCCGAGAAACAAAATTTATTGAAGGCGCAATTGGAGGCTCAAAGGAAAAAGGATGAAGAATATTTCAAGTTTGTTGAAGGGGAGGTCTACAATCGTGTCATGAAGTTCGTAATGGAGCCGCACGATAATATCCCATACCCAGCTTTTAAGGAGTTCGTCATCGGAAGAAAACGCCAGTTATGCGCCAAATACGGTTGGCCGTGTAGTTTGTAGGATTTAAGTTTGTAATGTTTTAATTTAGTTTTAGTTTTAATTTAGTTTTAGTTTTAATGTAGTTTTATTGATATTTAATGTATTTTTAGTTTTAATGGATTTTAAGTTTAAAAAAAAATTGTAGTGGTATGGATTGTAGTGCTACATGGCAATGCCAACAAAAGAAGGGAGTGTGGTAAGAAAAGGGTAAGAAAATGAGGTGACATAAGGGGATTGGTTAGAGAGTGTGGTATGGATTGCAGGCCAATCCCCTTAGTAATTTTTACATTACTTTTACTTTATATTCCCCTAATTCTTTGAAATTAACGCTTGTCAATACACAAGTTTAACTATTAGTTCTTTTAATTCTTTATTTTTAGAAATTATAAAAAAGTTTATCTTTGGAAAGTATATTTCTAAATGAACCAACAAAATTTATTATATTTTTTTACACGTGTAAATCGTAAAAGATGTTCAAAAAAAGTATGTGAAGAATATAGTTATTTAGTAAAAAGTAAAAGCTAAGAAATTTAATCATCTTTTAACTTTTATTATTACTATTTTCCCAAAAAAAAAAGTGGAAAGAGAACCATATTGTGAAATTCATCAGCCTTTTGCCATTTGCTGATTTGATCTGTTTTTTTTTAAAAAAAAAAAAAAAACAGGCCCGAAAAGCACGAAGAGCTCTAAAAGGACTGGTGAAATTGCAGGCTCTTGTTAGAGGCTACCTTGTGAGGAAGCGTGCAGCTGCAACTCTTCACAGCATGCAAGCTCTTATTCGGACCCAAACTGCTGTTCGGGCCCAAAGGGCCCGCCTTTCGATTAATAACAATCGCGGATATCAGCCCGAAATTAGACCAAGAAAATCAATTGTAAGAACCTGTTTTCGATTTCGGGCCTGATTCTCGTTTTTTTAGCTAATCGGTTGAAATTGGTTGATTAAATTTATTGGTAATTTTGCAGGAGAGGCTCTCATCATGTTATGGGAGTAATAATCACTCCTCTCCCAATACATTTGATGAAAGACCGAAGATAGTCGAGATGGACACTTGCAGGCCCGAGTCAAGGTCCCGGAGAATCCACGTATGCACGCCCGAATATGGCGACGATCATTACCACCACGCGATTCCATCGCCCCGTACATGTCCGGGCCCAGACCCGGCCCGTTTGTCGATCCCCGATTGCGGGCACCTCCAAGATTTCGACTGGGGATTCGTCATGGAAGATCGCGAAAAATCCACGACGGCCCGAAACACACCAAGATTCAGCAGCTCGGCCCGGGTCTACGGGCCGATCACCCCATCCAAGAGCTTGTGTGGGGATAGCTACTTTAGGCCGCTTCATTCGAACTGCCCTAACTACATGGCTAACACGCAGTCATTCCGGGCGAAACTAAGGTCCCTGAGCGCCCCGAGGAAGAGGCCCGAGCAAGTTTCAAAGATGAGGCCGTCGTTGAACGAAATAATGGCGGCATCGAGATCTAGTTTTAGTGGCGTTAGAATGCGGAGGTCGTCATGTTCTCAAACTCGAGTATTTTGAAATTTAGGAAAGCTAATACTTTTAAGCCCTACCATCAAATTTATTTAGTTTCTTTTTATTATTATTATTATTTCTGCATACATATAATAAATGAAATGAAATGAATTAAACTAGTATATAGCCCGTCGAAACTCGACGGGTAATCACTTTACATTGCAATTTAAAGGTAAAAACCTAAAATAACTTAATACTTTGTTAGCCACTTGCAATCGTACCGCAACTGAACACACCAATAAATAGAAATAATGAGAATGAAATTCAGCCGCCCGAACTCACTTATAATTTATGTATTTGTACTTGCCCTAAACCCGATTGAAATATAATTTTACTACTTATTCCACTTCAAAACTCATATAGTAACACATGAAATAATTAAAGCATGGTACAAATTTCAGACCTATTTAAAATCTTTATACCCATATTCATCAGAAACTCGATTAAAAGATGATTTTATTACCCGTTATATCCCAGACTCCTATATAATATTCGTTAATTACTCAACGTATTTAAATTGGTATAATTTAAATAACTAAAGATAAGTTGCTATAGTAACTGGTTAATCTATCTCAGTGAAAACTCAAACATTGTAAAGTAAAGGTTAAGAATAAATATTATAATGACAAAAAATTAAAAGTTAAATTCCTAGTATAATTCTTTTGAATTATACAGTCTTCAAAAACCCTTTATAGTTTATATACATATGCTTTAATGTGGGATTCAAGATTTTAGATAAATAAGAATCAACAGAATTTATATTGCTATTTTACACTTTATATATTTATTTGTAAGTAAAGAGAATCGAGTTTATGAAAAAACATACAAATATAAAGATAATATATATATATATATACAAATATATATATATATATATTTGAGCTAATGAGGTTTATTAATAATTTCCCAAATTTAAATTTCTAATAATAATAAAATAATTCATTTGACCAACTCAATAGATGACCAAATTCAAGTGGTGGTGTAAAATACTTATAGGTAAAATGCATATTTATTTAGTTATTTAATGACTGGAGTGTCATTGAAAATCAGGATAAGATAGAAGATTTAAATAAATAAGAATTTAGAAAATAAAAAATACCGCATATGAGAGAGTTAACGTGGTGCTTCAGATGCATAATGGTATTATATATATATATATATATATATATATTATAATATAATAAAATTATATTTTTTAATCAAATTTATTGATGCAAAAAACTCGTCAATTATACTTTTTAGTTAGGTTTAGTCATTCGGAGTTCCTCACTGCGACAGAACACAACAAAGAACCAAAAAGATGAGGCACCGATTCAGCCACTCGAAATCGTTTATAATTTATATAACCATACCCATCCGAAATCTGACTTAAAGGTAAATTTACTACGCGCTTTCATCCCAAAAATATATAGTGATACCCAAACAATACAGCTAGGGTTCAACCATCTGAAACTCATTTAAATATTGTATACCTATACCCGTCTCAAACACGATTAAAAAATAATTTTAGTACATGTTTCCTCTCAAATCTATATAGTTATATGCACTATTTGCCCGAATCTATTAAAATATATGAAATTTAAATAATTAAATCTGAGTTGTTATAATAATTGATTGTTACATCTGACTTCAAAAAAAAATTGCACAAATTGTTATATATTGATAAAAAAAATTAAACATCAACAAATTAGTCAAATTAATTTTTTTAGTAAGAAATATTTATTTGGACGACTTAAGGATCGGCCAAATTACATTTTCAATAAAAATAATACTATTTGATTGACTAACTCGATAATTGATCAAATTAATTGGCAATAAGTCAAAATTTATTTCCAATAAAAATAAAAATATTTATTTATCCGACTCAATAATTGATCAAATTAATTGCATATGAGAAGTGTGATGGTAAAATACAAATTGATTATATATATATATATATATATATATATATACATATAAGTAAACTATTTATTTCATAGACATAAAAATTGACCCAATTAATATAAGGCAAATTTGTTAGACCTATGTAGAAAAAATATTGATCAAATTAAGTTTTTCAATAAAAATAAAACTATTAACTTATGGTGTAGAATAATTGTGAGGTGAAATAATACATATTGATTATGAGTATTTATTTAGGTTATCCAATCGATGGAGTCTCATTTAAAATCTATGTGTGATTTAAATTTATATATAAATATTATTAATTGTAACATAATAATTGGCCAAATTAAATTTTCAATAGAAATAAAACTATATTTGACTTAATAATCGTTCAAATTAATATTAGCCAAATTATTTTTCAATAAAAATAAAATTATTAAACGTGTAAAATAATTATGGAGTAAAAATTAACATTAATTTTAAATATTTATTTAGTTCCCCAACCGGGAGAGCCTCATTTAAAATCGATGTAGTATTCAAAATTTTAGATAAATATGATTAATGTAAATTCGATAATTGGTCAAATTAGATTCTCAAATAAAAAAATAAAATAATTTATTAAATAACTTATATTATTAATAGAGCTAATTACATAAATCGTCCTTGTGGTTTTTCGGGTTTCACAGGTTTAGTCCTTATACTTTTTTTTCACCGGGTCATGTCCTTGTGGTTTTTGATCCATTACGGGTTTAGTCCTTGTGGTTTGTCGGGTTTCACATGTTTAGTCCCTATACTTTTTTTTTCAGAGGGTCATGTCCCTGTGGTTTTTGATCCGTTACGGGTTTAGTCCTTGTGGTTTGTCGGGTTTCACAGGTTTAGTCCATATAATACCCAAATACTTCCAGAGTTTACACATACGGTCGACATTCGAATGGTGGACGTAAAACAAAGGGTCATACCCCACGGAGTAGAAGTTACTCATGTCCTCATTATTAGGATTTGGCGAGTCACCAACCCATCTTTGCACAGCGGTGTGAGTCCAGCTTCGACCGATCCAATCGACTTGGCACCATTTGCAACAGGCGCATCCCCAACTACGTATGTTTCATGGGTTTTTGTAACAACCAACTGTAATATCCGTGTTTTCTATTTTTGGTAATTTCTATTTTTGGTGTATATTCGTTTCGGACAACTCGCTTGGCACTGTTTTGGAATTCTGAATCTATTTTGTTCTTGGAGTTTCTCCGTTGGGATAAGTCTCGATGATGTTTTTATGTAATTTCATCTTGAGTTATATTTTATTGCATGTGTATTCGATTCTCGTTAAACTCGTTCGATTTCGTCATTTTCCTATTTCCATGAGTTCGTATGGCTGAGTAGAGCATGTTGTGAATTTCGGATTGTTAATCCGACGTTGTATCGTGATTTTCGGATGTTTGGGCCGTTTTTGTAATTTCCTATAAGTTTAGGGAATTTGTTTCTTGTTCGATTTTGGTTGTGTACCTCGGACCGTTTTGGGGTTTCCGTACTTCCATTTCGTGTTATTATTTCCCAGATATCGATTCCTATTGCTTTTATTCTCTTCCCGGATCATTTTTCATCATTTTGGGACCCAAGGGGGGTGTGGGCTGCGACACAAGGAATGTGCGCTGCGGCTTTACTCATTGTCGATTCTCGGCCGAGCGATGCATGCGTGTGCCGCGGCACATACTGCGAGGGCGGCACCTTGCTGAAGTCATGCCGGCACACTCGCCGGGCCGCGGCACACTCGTGTTGCACTTATCGGCCAAACCTTACATGCGTGTGCGCGGCACATGCCCGGCAGACGCGGCACTGCCGAGTCACTGCCGCGGCACATTCGTCCGGGCCGCGGCACACTGCCGATCACTGGGCGCATTTTTGGCCCTGTGCCGCGGCACACTTCGGCTGGGCCGTGGCACACTGTGCAGTCAGCGCTATAACTGCGTTTTGTTTAGCGAGATTCACTCATTTTCTTCCTTTTCTTCAACCATACGAGAGAGAGGGCTTGAGGGGGGAGACTTCCCATCATCTTTCACTTGGGTGTTTGATTTTCTTCATCTCCTTTCGATCGTGAAGCTCGGATTGTGGATCTAACACGTGTTCTTCGGATCAAATTGCTTGGATCTTCAAAAGGTAAGATCTCCTATACCCTAGTATGAATTTGGGGAGGGTTTGGTGGTGATCTTGTCTTTTAATCCGATTTAACCGATGTTGTTGTTAGATTTCGATAGTATACTCGTGACCCTTGGTTCCCTTGTTATTGGATGGGATGAAATCCCGTTATTACACCGCTGACCGATTTTAATTCCCTATGCACTCTTGATGTTCGATGAATTTCCCCAACGGGTAGAATTAGAATTAATTCTTACCTTTCCGTATTATTGAGGCTTGTTGTATACCGTTATTGTGTTAGGAACGGATTTGGGAGGATTGTTCGGACCAAAACCTATTCCTTCGTCGTTTCCTTCGCGTTGTATTATCCAAGGCAAGTACATGTATTATATTTCATTATGTGTGTACGGTTTTGATGCGAATGATGTAAACTGGTTTATTGAACGATTGTGATGGTTACTCTTCCACCTTGGGATGGCATGGGGCCTCTGGGGGCCGATACTAATGGGTACGGCCACGGAAGTGGACTTGGGTGCGTGCGTTGATGTTCTTCCACCTAAGGACGGTTCGACGGGACCTCTAGGGGACGATACTAATGGGTACGGCCGCGGAAGTGGTTTCTCACCTGGGGACGATCCGACGGGACCTCTGGGGGCCGATACTAATGGGTACGGTCGCGAGTTACCAAACGTGGATAATTGTGATGTGGAAAGCTTGATGATATATTGTTTTGGTGTAAATGTGATATTCCGGAATATTGATTTTTAAAATGATTTTTCCTAATGATTTGTTTGCGTTGAATTGTGTATGTATATAATGTTGTGTAATTGTGTACTTGCACTAGCTATTCGAATGCTAACCCCTTAAATGGGGGAAATGCGTCTTATGCATTTCAGGTACCGGGAGAGCTGAGGAGCAGGCATGGGACGCGCACACAAAGTATGGGCTGGCATGATGATGTGGCTCGAGTTTGAATTTTTATGTTTTAGCATTGCATTTGTCGAGTATTGGAGTTAGACTGTTTATTTTTCAACTTGGTTTAAGTCCCCTGCGTGGGCGATGAATTGGTATTTAACATATACTTCATGTACTCCGTTAAAATGTTTTGGCCGGGGCCACGGCCTTATTTACTTTTTGAATGCACCTTTTGGGATATCTTTGTGGTTTACGAGTCATGAGTTAGCCTGGTAGACCTCACGGGGGTTCTACGGCGTGTAATGTCCCATTTGTGAATTGGGGTGTTACATTTATGGTATCAGAGCTTAGGTTTTGAATACCTAGGCTGTCGGAAAATTTTTGGATCTGTCAGTTGCGTCATTAGAGTCAGTCGTTGAGCCTAATATCATCATGCTACCGTCTTTTCGTGCGACCCGTGGCTGTAAGTCTCCTCGAACTCTTATATTTCTGTAATTCATTTTCTTGCGTTGTTCGGAATTATGAAATTGTGATACCAACTTTGTTAATTGTGAATCTTTCTGATCTTGTTCTTTTCATTCTTCCTTTAGCATGTTGAGAGGTCGTGGTAGACCAGCTAGGGGACGCGGCCGAGGCCGTGGTCGGGGTGCTGATAATGAGGAGGGCTCACTTTCTCAGTCCTCTGCGGACTCAACCTCTCACTCAGTGCCGTCGGGTAATAATGCCGACGTCGGGGCTACTGCCGTACTTCAGCAGTTAGTAGCCCAGCTTGCTCAGATAGCTCAGGGTGGACGCCAGAATCAACCCCCAACACCGGAAGAGGAAGCTAGTAAGTGGCTTCAGACGGTGACTAAGATGCACCCACCTCGTTTCTCCGGATCTTCTGACTCCCTCGGTTGGGAGAATTGGCTCTTTCAGTTGTCCAGAACCTTCGATGCCGTAGCTTGTCCCGAAGACAGGAGGGTACATATTGCCCAGTACCTCCTGGATAAGGAAGCTGCGGAATGGTGGGAGGCCGTTGCGCCCAGAGACCGTCGAGCTATTTGGGAGGAATTCAAGGCTGCTATGGAAGCAGAATATTGTCCACTGCCAGTTAAGGAGCGTAGAATTGTGGAGTTCTTTACTGCCACACCTCAGGATGTGCCGATTTCGCAGGCCATTATCTCTTACAATCAGCAGTTGGGTTTTGTGAAAGATCAGGTGAGGACGGAGGCCGATAAAATCCGTTACTTCAATATGCGCATGAAGCCGCATATCAGGCAGAGTATGGCACCGCTCATGTGTGCCACGTTGAAGGAATACCAGGATCGCGCTCTAGCGATCGAGATGGCCATCCCGGAATCAGAGACTGTTTCGGAAGCTAAGAAGCAGAGGACTACTGGCGGATTCTCGGCCGGTAAGGGTGGTCAGTTTTCGAGGTCTCGTTCTGCCCCTACACTGGGGAAGAGGCCGTTTCATCAGGCCGATGGATCTCAGGGTAACCGTTCAGTCCAGTCTGTTGCACCTGGCGGGAGAGTTTGTTTTAATTGCAGTCAGTCCGAGCATGTTGTGAAGGATTGCCCATTTCCGTTAGTTGCTTGCTTTACTTGTGGACAGACCGGGCATCGGGCAGCTCATTGTGAGAGGGCCACCAGGGCTGTTAGAGTTTCGACTACCACTACCGATCAGAGGGATCTCAGCACTCCAGCTACTCATGTTCCGCAGAGTTCAGGTCGTGGTAGGGGACGGGGTCAGCCGGATCGCCGCGCAGCCTCGAGTTTGGACTCAGTTCACCCCCAATTGTATCAGATGAGGCGCACAGAGGAAGCAGATGTTCCGGTGGCGTCAGGTACCACTCAAATCCTTACTCATCCAGTTTCAGTGCTTTTTGATTCGGGTGCTACTTATTCCTTTATTGCATCGGATTGTGTGAGTCGTATTGGGTTTGACTCCTTGTTTGAGTGTGAGCCATTTGTAGTGAGTACGCCCAGCGGGGATCGTATGGTTGGGGACCGGGAGGTTAGGGATTGCCCAGTGAGGATCGGGAGCCGGGATTGGCCCTCGAATCTCATTGTTATAGACCTTAAGGGTGAGGATTTGATCCTCGGAGACGATTGGTTGGATCGTCACGGTGCTATCATGAACTATCGGACTCGTACCATCTCGATAGTAGCCGAGGATGGCACCGAGCATACCCTCGTCGATCGTAAGCCGGGTAGGTCGGGGAGTGTGATTAGCACCTTGAAGGCGATGAAACTTCTGAACCAAGGTTGTGTCGGTTACTGGTGTTACGCTCTGAAGGCGGAAGATAGTGGAGTTTATTTGTCGTCTATTCCAGTTGTTAGTGAATACCCCGACGTATTTCCGGATGACTTGCCGGGATTACCACCACATTGAGAGATGGAGTTTCCTATTGATCTAGAGCCGAATGCAGCCCCTATTTCTCAAGCGCCGTACCGTATGGCACCGTCGGAGATGTTAGAGTTGAAGAATCAGTTGGGAGAGTTGTTAGATAAAGGGTATATTCGACCGAGCGCTTCGCCTTGGGGTGCGCCCGTACTTTTTATTAAGAAGAAGGATGGATCGCTTCGTTTATGCATCGACTATCGAGAATTAAACAAGTTAACCATCAAAAATAAATACCCTTTGCCACGGATTGACGATTTATTTGATCAGCTTCACGGGGCGACAGTCTTTTGGAAGGTTGATTTACGATCGGGCTACTACCAGTTGAGGATTCGGGACATCGATATACCGAAAGCTGCCTTTCGGACGAGATATGGCCATTACGAGTTTGTGGTTATGCCTTTCGGGCTAACCAATGCCCCAGCAGTGTTCATGCAGTTGATGAACAAAGTTTTTATTGAATATTTGGACAAATTCGTAGTCGTCTTTATCGATGACATTCTGATCTATTCACGGAGTCGGGGGGAGCACACCTTACATCTCCGGATTGTCTTAGACATTTTGAGAGCTGAGCAGTTGTATGCGAAGTTCTCTAAGTGTGAGTTTTGGCTCGAAGAAGTGATGTTCCTCGGGCATGTGATTTCAGCAGAGGGAGTTCGGGTAGATCCGCAGAAGATAGAAGCAGTGATGGCTTGGGAGCCGCCTAAGAATGTGAAGGAGGTGAAGAGTTTTCTGGGTCTCGTCGGTTATTACCGTAGATTTGTTGAAGGGTTTTCTAAGATCGCTAGACCACTCACTCAGTTGCTCCAGAAGACTCAGAAATTCGAGTGGACCACAGGCAGACAGAATAGTTTTGACGAGTTGAAGAGACGACTAACTACCGCACCCGTGTTAGCATTGCCTCAGGGGAACGAAGATTTCGTGGTATATAGTGATGCTTCGGGCCTCGGACTCGGATGCGTTTTGATGCAGAGAGATAGGGTTATTGCTTATGCGTCCCGCCAGTTGAAACCGTATGAGGCGAATTACCCCACGCACGATTTGGAGTTAGCTGCGGTCGTTTTCGCCTTAAAGATCTGGAGGCATTATCTCTATGGGTCGTCGTGTAAGATATTTATGGATCACAAGAGTTTGAAGTATATCTTCAGTCAAAAAGAGTTGAACATGAGACAACGTAGGTGGTTGGAGCTAATTAAAGATTACGACCTCGAGATACTTTATCATTCGGGTAAGGCTAACGTAGTGGCTGATGCGTTGAGCCGAAAGCCGGTGGCGTTACAGATGTTAGAGGTACTTACGCCACAGAGTAGGATCCGGCGGGATTTTATTTGTCAGAATATCGAGATTTGGGTTCAGAGAGTTCAGGGTCAGTTATGTGTGTTGGAGATCACTTCGTCCTTGACTGACGATTTCAAGGCGAAACAGTATGATGATCCGTTTTTGGTCCAGCTGAGGGAGAATGTGAGGAAGGGGAAAGCCCCTAGATTTGTGGTTCAGGATGACGGAGTTTTGAGATTTCGCGGCAGACTATGTATACCGAATGTTATTGAGCTGAGACAGAAGATCTTAAGTGAAGCTCATACCACACCGTACTCCATACATCCAGGTACGAGTAAAATGTACAAGGATGTGAGGAGTAACTACTGGTGGAGTAATTTGAAGACAAACGTTAGCGATTTTGTGTGTCGAGATGTTTGACCTGTCAGCAGGTTAAGATCGAGCATCAGCGGCCCGCGGGGCTTTTGCGACCACTTCCTATCCCGGAGTGGAAATGGGAGGATATTTCTATGGATTTCATTACCAGTATGCCTAGGACTCGGACTGGAATGAACACGATTTGGGTTATTGTCGATCGACTGACCAAATCAGCTCATTTCCTGGGTATTAAGGACACTTGGGGCCAGAGAGACTGGCACGAGTGTTTATTGCAGAGATCGTGAGATTGCATGGGACTCCTAAGAGTATTGTTTCGGATCGTGATGGCCGGTTTATATCATATTTTCGGCAGGCCGTTCATAGGGCCTTAGGGATCGAGCTGAGACTCAGTACATCCTACCACCCTCAGACTGACGGACAGTCAGAGCGGACGATCCAGACGTTGGAGGATATGTTGAGAGCATGTGCCTTAGATTGGATGGATGATTGGGAGTCGCACTTGTCGTTGATCGAGTTCACGTACAACAATAGTTGGCACGCCTCGATTAAAATGGCACCATTTGAGGCATTGTATGAGAGGAGGTGCAGATCGCCGTTGTGTTGGGATGATGCATCCGAGCTGATTGGTATCGAGCCCGATATGGTAGTTGAGACGAGAGAGAAGATTGCCCTGATTCGCGATAGATTGGTGACGGCCCAGAGCCGGCAGAAGTCCTATGCCGATACACGTCGCCGACCGTTGGAGTTTGAGGTGGGAGACCATGTGTTGCTTAAGGTGTCGCCGACACGGGGAGTTTACCGCTTCGGTCGGAAGGGTAAACTTAGTCCGAGATTTATTGGGCCATTCGAGATTTTAGAAAGAGTTGGAGAGCTTGCGTATCAGTTAGGCTTGCCGCCGTCCCTGAGCCACGTGCATAACGTATTTCATGTTTCCCAGCTTAGGAAGTACGTACCGACCCTAGCCATATTATTGATTTTGGAGAGATCGAGTTGGGGCCCGACATTACCTTCGAGGAGAGGCCGATTCAGATCTTAGAGCGTCGGGTGAAGCAACTCAGGCACAAAACCATTTCTTTGGTTAAAGTGCAATGGTCGAGGCATGGGTCCGAGGAAGCCACGTGGGAGACGGAATAGAGTATGAGATCGAGATACCCCGAGTTATCCGTGTTGTAAGTTTCGGGACGAAACTTATTTTTTAGGGGGAGATAATGTAATATCCGTGTTTTCTATTTTTGGTAATTTATATTTTCGGTGTATATTCGTTTCGGACAACTCGCTTGGCACTGTTTTGGAATTCTGAATCTATTTTGTTCTTGGAGTTTCTCCGTTGGGATAAGTCTCGATGATGTTTTTACGTAATTTCATCTTGAGTTATATTTTATCGCATGTGTATTCGATTCTCATTAAACTCGTTCGATTTCGTCATTTTCCTATTTCCATGAGTTCGTATGGCTGAGTAGAGCATGTTGTGAATTTCGGATTGTTAATCCGACGTTGTATCGTGATTTTCGGATGTTTGGGCCATTTTTATAATTTCCTATAAGTTTAGGGAATTTGTTCCTTGTTCGATTTTGGTTGTGTACCTCGGACCGTTTTGGGGTTTCCGTACTTCTATTCGGTGTTATTGTTTCCCAGATATCGATTCCTATTGCTTTTATTCTCTTCCCGGATCATTTTTCATCATTTTGGGACCCAAGGGGGGTTTGGGCCGCGGCACAAGGAATGTGCGCCGCGGCACACTCATTGTCCAGCCGGCCGAAATGTCATGCAGGTGTGCCGCGGCACATGCCGGCAGGCCGCATACCGCTGAAGTCACCGCTGCACACACACTCGCCGCAAAGACACTCGTGTTGCACTTATCGGCCAAACCTTCATGCAGGTGCCGCGGCACATGCCGACGGGGCCGCGGCACACTGCCGAGTCACTGCCGCGGCACATTCGTCCGGGCCGCGGCGCACTGCCGATCACTGGGCGCATTTTTGGCCCTGTGCCGCGGCACACTTTGGCTAGGCCGCAGCACAATGTGCAGTCAGCGCTATAACTGTGTTTTTTTTAGCGAGATTCACTCATTTTCTTCCTTTTCTTCAACCATACGAGAGAGAGGGCTTGAGGGGGAAGACTTCCCATCATTTTTCACTTGGGTGTTTGATTTTCTTCATCTCCTTCGATCGTGAAGCTCGGATTGTGGATCTAACACGTGTTCTTCAGATCAAATTGCTTGGATCTTCAAGAGGTAAGATCTCATATACCCTAGTATGAATTTGGGGAGGGTTTGGTGGTGATCTTGTCTTTTTATCCGATTTAACCAATGTTGTTGTTAGATTTCGATAGTATACTCGTGACCCTTGATTCCCTTGTTATTGGATGGGATGAAATCCCATTATTACACCGCTGACCGATTTCAATTCCCAATACACTCGTGATGTTCGATGAATTTCCCCAACGGGTAGAATTAGGATTAATTCTTACCTTTCCGCATTATTGAGGCTTGTTGTATACCATTATTGTGTTAGGAACGGATTTGGGAGGATTGTTCGGACCAAAACCTATTCCTTCGTCGTTTCCTTCGCGTTGTATTATCCAAGGCAAGTACATATATTATATTTCATTATGTGTGTACGGTTTTGATGCGAATGATGTAAACTGGTTTATTGAACGATTGTGATGGTTACTCTTCCACTTGGGGATGGCATGGGGACTCTGGGCGCCGATACTAATGGGTACGGCCACGGAAGTGGACTTGGGTGCGTGCGTTGATGTTCTTCCACATGGGGACGGTTCGACGGGACTTCTGGGGGCCGATACTAATGGGTACGGCCGCGGAAGTGGTTTCTCACCTGGGGACGGTCCGACGGGACCTCTGGGGGCCGATACTAATGGGTACGATCGCGAGTTACCAAACGTGGATAATTGTGATGTGGAAAGCTTGATGATATATTGTTTTGGTGTAAATGTGATGTTCCGGAATATTGATTTTTAAAATGATTTTTCCTAATGATTTGTTTGCGTTGAATCGTGTATGTATATAATGTTGTGTAATTATGTACTTGCACTAGCTATTCGAATGCTAACCCCTTAAATGGGGGAAATGCGTCTTATGCATTTCAGGTACCGGGAGAGCTGAGGAGCAGGCACGGGACGCACACACAAAGGATGGGCTGGCATGATGATGTGGCTCGAGTCTGTATTTTTATGTTTTGGCATTGTATTTGTCGAGTATTGGAGTTAGACTTGTAGCTACCCAAAATATTATCCGGAGATAGATATTGCTGGAATGGATGGGATAGCAAACAAATGCAAGAGCACTTCCGTGAGAAAGATAAATAACACAAGATTTGCCGGGGTTGTTAGTCCCGGGCTTGAATGCTCTCGCGAGATATTATTAATACCGATATTCGGGGATACAAGTACTAATGTAAGAATACAATTACAATGAGTGTAAAGTTCCTTGTTATCTTAGCTAGTGAGCGTGTAGATTGCCGGAAGAACCAGATTTGATGCTCTGTGAGTTCTTGTAACAAAGGTGATGAACAGTCGCGGCGGTGAGAGATCGACCGCCTCTCACGGCGAGTATTTAGCTGGATGTTTGGGCTTCGGGCTTATGAATCCCTTGGAATCTGTCTAGTGGAGACTTGCCACTTCGCCGATCGTCTTCTGGACGAGAGATTTGGAGAGAGAAGTCCTGAGATGGATTAGGTGAGACAATGGGAGCTTGATGATATGTGTGTTCTTCAAGATTTCCGTGGATGTATCGGAATGTGAGAGAATGTGAACTTTTGGTGGAATGTATTTCGGACGTAAGTCAAATGAATTCGAACCGTATATTCATGAATCGGGAACCTTTTTTCGGTAGGAGGAGGTTCTCTATTTATAGGGCTTGGATACGCCGGGCGATCGCCTTTACCGCAATATAATAATCGGGCGATCGTCTTTTAGCACATGGGCCTGTCCCCTCAAAGTCTGCAGGAGTTGCCGCGATCAACTGTGCGGTCGATCTGAGCTTACACGCGTCCTGAGTTGCTGTCGCGGGTGGTCCCACTGACAACTTTCGGCGCGCATGCTGGTAGGTGAGGTAGGTGACAGGCTGTGGTCTTTTGGTCTTGTCTGTCAGCAAAAGATCTTTATCTGCTGGCGAAGATCTTGTCAGCGCCTTTGGTGGATCTGCACGTGGGTGCTTTTCTGAGATCCAGTCCTTGATGACTTTGGCGGACGATCGTCTCTGCTCGGGGCGTAGGTCGATTGCCCTTAGCCGGTCACTAGAGCAGATCGCCAGCTGCCAAAGGGCGATCGCCCTGGGAGTCGATCGCTAGGTACCTGATGGTGGTTTGATATCTTCGACTTGGCGAGCTAGTCATGGTTTGACTGGAGTTGTCTTGGTCGCTCGGCCTTATAGTCGATCGCCTGTCGGGATGAATAAATCGTGACACAACAATTGCCCCCCGGCTCGCTCATACGTTGGAAACGTGGGGTGAGGTGGCTTTCTTGGCGATCGCTGAATTTTTGACGAGCGACTAAGTGTTTTATTGAATAGCGATCGTCTTTGAGCTGATATATCCTGAGTTTCGGACGACTGGTTGGCCGCCGAATCACGGGAAAAAGCAACGGGCGTTGAAAAGTCTCCGCGCACGTGTCGGGCTTCTATTGGAGGACGCCAACGGTCATTAATGACTCCTCGGCTGACGCGTCCTCGAAAAGACGCGTACGCGGGTCTCGAGGGGGTCAACTGGTGCGCCGTTTGAGATCCGACCCCGAGGTTTTCTCTTATTGCAATCGGGTCCCCGCCTTCTCCTATAAAAGGGGGCGCGGGGCTGCAGTCTCACTCACGCGTGCTTTTTTGGAGAAAGAAGGACCTGCTGCCGAATTTTCTGAAGATCTAAGTGCCGATCGTCGATCGATTTCACTTTAGGGTAAGAAAAATCCTTCTCTTCCTTTCTAACTCTGAAAATGGCCGGAACCTCATCATCGTTTGGAGCGGGAACCAGTTACGCACGGGACATCGGTGCCCAGGAGAAACTTCTTCCGTCTTCCACCGGAGACGGCGGCAAGCAATTGAGCGGAATCGACCCGACAGAAGTTGAGGCTTTGTTCAATGAGGCCGATATTGCTAGGGAGTCGGCTGCTGAGGAGAGACGATCGCAGATCGAGAGAGATCTGGCGATCAGGGCTTACTGGGAGCAACATAGTGATTTTGGACGGGCCTATAGGGCCTTTGCTGAAATAATGGAGAGATTGGCCGGTCCTACTCCGCGATTCGATTTCAGGGGATATTCGGTCGCTTATCCCTATGTGCTCCCCAAGCGGTCGCAGTATCGTGCCGCGCAGCGATCGTTGTGGTCGCTCGGCCAACACGAGCTCGGCGACCGGAGAGATCCGCCGTCTGGAGGACAAGATTCCATGTTCCTTCGAGATGTGGACATGTTCGCGCCGCGGAGAATGAACGAGCCGACCAGCCTCCGATGGGTATGGTCGCAGTGAGTGAGGCCGTTATGGAGGCCGGGCTACGCTTCCCTCTGTCCTTTGCGGTCTCCCATCTGTTGGCCGCTTGGAATGTGGCGCCACTTCAGCTGACGCCGAACGCCTGGCTCCAAATCATCTGCACTTTCACCCTATTCGGCGGTCACCGCCTGTACCGCCTCCCGTCGCCGTTGGAGATGAATCATTTGTTTAAACTGACGGCTCACAGAGGGTTGGTCGGCGGTTACCATATTCAAGGCCGATCTGGTCGGGTGATTCATGGAGTCCCAAATAAGATACGGGGCGATCAGACGAAGTGGTTCTGGGTCGCCGGCAAGTGGAGAGCTTCGGCGAGCGACAATCCCACGGGCGAGCTGGAGATCCCCACCGAATTTCGGGAGAGGAATCCCGGTAAGGGTTTAGACTCTCCCTTCGTTTGGATGCGATTTGGACTGATCTAATTTGATTCCTGTTTTGCAGGCTTCCATATCCCGGCGATCGAGGAGCTGCCTTTCGACTTTCTCGTTGTTTGGGAGCGAATTAGGAGCTTGTCGGACGACAACCTAGACGCCACTCGGATCAACAAGGAGAGTCGCTGGTTGTCGGCTCGACTATTCCGTTTCCCGAGACATCTCGCGGTGCAGTATGAGCTTCGCGATCTTCACTTTCTAGGCGATCGCCTTACTTGAGGAAAGTGTCTGACCGGTAGTCGATCGTCTTTAACTGCAGAGGTTCGTTTCCCTCGCTTTTTGGAGCCTCCGGCGGAGATCGCTATGTCGAACCCAGGAGTCCTAGGCCGTCTTCACGCGAAGAGGTCGACTCGGGTTCCACCCGTCGCATTGCCTATAGTTCCGGAGGCGGAGCCTCGTGCGGAGTCGGAGCCTCGCGTAGAGCAGGTCGTGGTTGAGGAGGAAATTCCGGAGGAGGGGCTTCGGGCGAATCGCAAGAGGCCGAGGCCGGAAGCAACTTCGTTTCATGCCCCGGGCGATGAAGTGCCGATCGCCGCGCCTCCGATCACCATCGTTGCTCCGGGGCGCGAGCCGCCCTCTGCGGCTTTTCTGCGGGAGACGGCGATCGCGGATGCGGAAACTCCTCGAGGGAAACCGTTTTTCGGTCGGGATCCCGAGAAGGCTGAGAGGTAGATAGCATTTCTGTGTTGACAATTTCATCTGCGTAGGAGTTGTACTAACTTAGCTGTTTTGATGCAGGATCCGTCGCGCAGATCCTTCTTGTCCACCGATGGTCGTGGATTTCCTGGCGAGCCGATCTCCTCGCCATTCCTGTGATATTCCTCCCTATGTTAGCAAGGCTGCTTCCGCCCTGCCGAAGGCGTGGACAACTGATCTGGATGCGATCGCTCGGCAGCGATCGTCGAGTTCGATGCATGTTGTTGTCGCCCTTTCTCTTCAGACGGCGACCATGGCCTTCCAGGCTGCTCAGGAGTTTGAGGGGAGGCCCTCCACTATTCGCCTTCAGGAGGATCTCGAGGCGGCTCGGAAAGAGAACGCCGAGTTTGCTGATAAGATCGTGGCGATGGAGAAGGACTCTCGAGGCGGCAGCGGGCGAGCCATGAGCTTGAGCCGAGAAGAAGGAGACCGAGAAATTCGAATGGCGGTCGACCGATTTCGGACCAGATGCAGAGTGCCGTCCGTGCGAGGAATGTTGCCGAGGAGGAGGCCGATCGCTGAAGGTGACGATCGCTCGGCCGACAATGAGCCAAGCGGAGGCGAAAGAGAAGGTTGCTGCGAGGGAGGCCGAGCTCCAGGGATCGCAACAGGCGATGGCCGAGCTGAGAGGAGAGGTTGAGGCGAGCAAGGCCGATCCCTTCCAAAACTTGGAGTATGTCAGCGAGTTCGCCTATTACTTGGCGTTCGCCGACTCGATCCGAGCGGCTAAGAAGGGAGGCTTGGAGGTGTAATATCCGTAATTTTTCCATTTTTAGCTGTTTCCATTTTTGGGGTATGTCTATTTTTGTTGACTCACTTGTAACCGTTTCGACATTTTGAATCTATTTTGTTCTTGGAGTTTTTCCATTTGGACGAGTTTTGATGATGTTTTCACGTAATTTCATTTTATGACATGTTTTGCCGTATGAACGTTCGATTCTTGTAAAACTCGTTCGTTTCCATTGTTTCTTGGTTTGTTCAAGCCCGTATGGTTGAGTTGGTCATGTTGAGACTTCCGGTTTGTAAACCCGACGTCGTATCGTGATTTTCGGACGCTTGGGTCATTTTCGTAATTTCCTATAAATTTAGGGAAATTCATCTCCTTGTCGTATTTTGGATTCCTCGGTAGTTGGAAGTGCATTTACTTTCGAGCACTCAGCTTCGTTGTTATGAATACCTTGTATTTACACTTTTGATTGTAGTTCGTCGTCGAATCGACTGTGCAGAATTGGTGTTCAGAACTGGGGTCTGTTACGTGCATAACGTACGTTATGCATGATCCATAACGTACGTTATGACCCTTCACAATTCAGTTCAGACATTTGGTTACGTCGTTAACGGATTGGAGTTACGACGTAACCATCATAACGCACGTTAACAACTCGTGTTAACGCACGTATTGTCGGCGTTTTTAAACCCGACTTAACCTCGCGATTTCTTTTCATTCTTCTTCAACCCTTCTCGCGACGTGAGTGTTCTTGAGTGCCTTTGGAGCGATTTGTCCGTAACAATCCGTGGATTTCCTTTAGAGATTGATTATTGTGTACCAAGGGAGATTAATCAACAACATTCACATCTTCCATCGATCGAATCCAAGGTAATTCCTCGGGAACCCTAATTTTGACGTTTTTGGTGGTTTTCGGGATTTTAGGGTTTAGTTCCGAATTGTTCATCTATTTTACGTTATTGTTCTCCGTTTGTGATTATTGAATGATTCCAAATCCAGCTTCCTTGATTTTAATCCGCGAATTATCAATACGGGAGATTTTGCGTAAACCCTCACCCGTATTGATTGAACGTCTTTTGTCGATAATTGTAATCGGGGTTTTGGGAGCATTCCTTTCGATTATTGATGTCCGTTGGGACTGAGTTATGCTAATTCTTCGTTTAGGAACCGCTGCTTTTCCATTCGGATCATCCGTAGTCATTTTTCACTTCCGATTCTTCAAGAATGTCTCAAAGGCAAGTACTTTACATTTGTTTACATGTTCTAGTATTTGAATTATGGTCGTATCGTGGTTGTTGTGGATGGTTATGTGTATGTTCACCTAGGGACGGTCCGACGGGCCTCTAGGGATACGTATTGCCGTGAGTGTGCGTATCGTGAACTGTGGTTAGCCACCTGGGATGTCCGACGGGACTGCGGGGTACGGTGGCCGTGAGTCTCGTACCAACGGTTAACTTTGAATTGTGATTTGTTGGAGATAATGTGTTTTGTGATTGTAAATATTCTAATATAAAATGTTTTCTAAAATGACTTTTGGCGCATATATTCATCCGATTAGAATGTAGTTCAAATGGATTGTACTTGCACTAGCATTGTCGCTAACCCTTAAATGGGGAAATACTTTTGTATTTCGTATTGATCGTGGGGACAAGCGAGCACTAGAGCCGTATGAGGATGATGGGCGAGCATGATACTCCCGTGGTTGATTATTGATGTTCTATATGTCGAATATTTGATATCTTGCTTTGGGGATTTTGTTTTATAAAAGCTGGTTTAAGTACTCGAGTACTTCTTTTACAAAATTGTTAACGTTGTGTTCTGTTTTGGGAAATGGATTGATGTTGGATTTTATTGTCGGATTGTAATCTTATTTGAATTGTCGTATTATTGGTGATTGTTGTCGTTGTCGATTGTCTTGTTTGGTACGTTAGCACAGTGGATTCCACAGTGTGGGGTCCACGGCGCTGTAATATACCCTGAATGTCTTGGGGTGTTACGAATATGGTATCGAGCTTAGGTTTATGGATACCTAGGCCGTCGGTCATTTGGGTCTAGTTAAGTGTCGTTTTGGGACAGTATCACCGCTATGCCATCATCTTAGTACGCCGGTGCTCGTAAGTTTTCCTAACTTGACTCGTTTCACCGATCTGTTCTATTCTGTCTTAGTATCTTTTGCGTTTTACGTTTGAATTGTACTTACCCGTTGCTTCTTCGAATTCCTGTGGTAGAGGACGCGACGCGGTCGCGGACGCGTAGGGGACGTGGCGCAGCCAGTGGGGCGGCCATGTCCGATCACTCGGAACCGATTCGGCGATGCCCTCTTTGTCGAGCAGTGTTCCCCTAGTTCGGAGGTCACAGGACCTGCTAGCTCCGTAATGCTCATGAGAATGTTGGAGTGGCCAACATATTACGGCAAGTAGCTTGAACCGATGACGCTATCGGCTCGAGCCGCTCGTCGGCCATGCTAATGCCAACCCGGTTCCGCCTACCGGATCCGGTAATGATAAGCTACTTCGGGGCGTGATTCGTATGCGTCCTCCGCAGCTTGATGGTGCTTGACCCTTCTGGTTGGGAGAATTGGTTATTCGAGTTGGAGAAAGTGTTTGAGGCCGCTAATTGTTCCGAGGAGAGGAAAGTACCCATTGCTCAAGATTTCTCGCCAAGGAGGCGGCGACGTGGTGGCAAGCGGAGAAACCGCGTGACCGCGCAGCTACGTGGGCGAGTTTCGAGATCGATGGAAGATGAATACCGCCTTGGCCAGTGAAAGAGGGGAGGATCCGAGCCTTCTTTGAGGCTAAGCCCCAAGATGTTCCTATTTCTCAAGCTATCAAGGACTACAATCAACAGCTGCACTACGTGAGAAACCAAGTCCGAGATGAGCTAGATAAGATCCGCCACTTTGATATGTGGATGAAGCCGAGGGTGCGCCACTACATGTCTGGTCTGGGGTGCACGATTTTGAAAGATTATCAGAATAAAGCGATGGCTTACGAGATGTCGTTTTCTGCGACAGAGACGGCAGCTGAAGGAAAGAAGCAGAAGACCTCCGGTCAGTTTTCGGGAGGCAAGTCAGGAGGGTATCCGAAGGCTCAGTCTGGTTCGCGAGTCTTCGGAAGTCAGGCGCCATTAGTTGGTCGAGGGAACGGTTCTAGGTCTGCTCCTGCTGGTTCCGTTCGTGGTCCTACATGCTTCAACTGCAGTCGTCCGGGCCACATGATGAGTGAGTGTGATAGGCCTCCGATTCAGTGTCTTGCTTGTGGTCGTATGGGTCACCGTGCTAAGTTTTGTACGGATGCAGCTCGGGCTCCGATTACTCGAATATCTGCTCAGTGCGGAGAGCGGAGTGTGAATCGAGCACAAGCAGTTCCTCGGCCCTTGTGAGTTTTGGTAGAGGTCGAGATCGTGGTCGGCCTTCTAGAGGGGAGCTTCTAGTGCGGGTGCATTCCGCCCGTGTGTATGAGATGAGGCGAGCCGGAGATCCAGCGACGGTGGCTACGAGTGCAGTCCACATCCTTGACCATCCTGTTTAGTATTGTTCGATTACGGTGCTACGCATTCTTTTATATCTATGGATTGTGTGCGTAAATGCATGTGGATTGCCTAGTTGCTTGTGAGCCTTTTGTTGTTAAACTTCCTAGTGGGGATAGCATCGTGGGGGACCGTGAGATTAGAGATTTTTCGTGAGTATCGCGGGGAGGGATTGGCCTTCTAATCGATTGCGGTAGATATTAAGGATGAGGATTTGATTAAGGTGAGGATTGTTTGGGACCGTCATGGGGCGATCATGAATTATAGAACGAGGACTGTTTCGATGTTAGCCTCCGATGGTACCGAGCATTATTTTGTAGGGCGTAAGCGGGGTAGCCAGAGATTACCGATCAGCGCTTTGAGGCGGTGAGACTTCTTGAGGAGGTTGCACGGGCTATTGGTGTTACGCTTTGAGATCGGAAGAAGGGGAGTCGAGCTCTCGTCTATCCCGGTAGTATGTGAGTATCTGACGTTTTCGGATGAGTTGCGGGTTTGCCGCCGGGCCGAGAGGTTGAGTTTCGTCGATCTAGAGCCGGGTGCGGCACCTATCTCTAAGACGCCATACCGTATGGCGCTGCCGAGATGCTTGAGTTGAAAAGCTTGATTGGGAGAGTTGCTAGACATGGGGTATATTCGACCGAGTGCTTCGCCTTGGGGCGCACCAGTCTGTTTGTGAAGAAGAAGGATGGGTCACTTCGTTTGTGTATCGACTACGAGAGTTGAACAAAGTGACCATCAAAAACAAGTATCCGCTCCCGAGGATTGATGATTTGTTTGATCGGTTGCAAGGGGCAAGTGTTTTGAATTGATTTGAGATCGGGGTATTATCGGCTCACAGTGAAGGATCTGACCAAAACGGCCTTTCGGACGAGATACGGCCACTACGAGTTTGTGGTTATGCCTTTTGGGCTAACTAACGCACTGCCGTGTTCATGCGGCTTATGAACAAAGTCTTTATCGAGTACCTCGATAAGTGTGTGGTCGTTTTATCGATGACATCTGATTTACTCGAGGAGCGAGGAGGAGCACGCCGTCATTTGCATATTGTGTTAGATATTTTGAGAACTCGGCATCTTTTGCGAAGTTCTCAAAGTGCAGTTTTGGTTACGGGAAGTTAGGTTTCTCGGTCATGTGATCTCGGCCGAGGTGTTCGTGTGGACCCACATAAGGTAGAGCGGTGTTGGATTGGGCGCCGCCCGAACGTGAAAGAGGTTCGTAGTTTTACGGGATTAGCGGGTATTATCGCAGATTCGTCGAGGGTTCTCTAAACTCGCTCATTCTTGACTCGATTATTCTGAAGTCGAGAAGTTTGTGTGGACCGATGAGAGGCGTAATAGTTTTGAGGAGTTGAAGAAGCGGTTGACGACCGCTCCCGTTTTGGCTTTACCAAGTGGTAATGATGGTTTCTCAGTTTATAGCGATGCTTCTGGCCAAGGGCTCGGATGCGTACTTATGCAGCATGGGAGGACGATTGCCTATGCTTCCCGTCGATTGAAACCATATGAATTTAATTACCCTACGCACGATCTTGAGTTGGCGCGATTGTGTTTGCGTTGAAAATCAGCGTCATTACTTGTATGGCTCGTCGTGTCGATTTTCACCGATCACAAGAGCACTCAAGTACATCTTCACGCGAAGGAGCTTAATATGAGACAGAGAAGATGGTTGGAATTGATTAAGGATTACGATCTTGAGATCCTCTATCATCCGGGCAAGGCTAATGTGGTAGCAGATGCCTTGAGCCGGAAATCGGTATCGCTTCGAGCGCTTGAGTTGCTTACGGCCCAGTCGGGACTTCAGCGAGAGTTTATGAGGTTGAGCATTGAGATTGTACTGCCAGAGAGTTCCTGCGATACGTACTCTTGAGATTTCTTCATCTCTGGTCGAGGACATTAAATCGGGACAGTTGGAGGACCCGATGTTTATTCAGCTTCGGGAGAGTGTAGAGAAGGGGAAAGCCCCGGGATTCGTTATTCATGAGGACGGCGTGTTGAGATTCCGAGGTCGGTTGTGTGTTCCGAACGACTCGGAGGCGAGACGAAGCATTATGCGAGAGGCTCATGCGTCACCATACTCAGTCCATCCGGGCTCGAGTAAGATGTATAAAGATCTGAGGAAGAATTTTTGGTGGAACGATATGAAGAAGGAGGTAGTTCAGTTTGTAGCTAAGTGTTTGACTTGTCAGCAAGTCAAGATTGAGCATCAGCGGCCAGCCGGATTATTGAAACCACTTCCCGTTCCGGAATGAAAGTGGGAGGACATCTCTATGGATTTTGTCACGAATTTACCGAGGACGAAGGCTGGTATGAATATGGTATGGGTGATTGTAGACCGACTGACTAAGTCGGCACATTTTCTGGGCATCAAGGATACTTGGGGTCCAGAAAAGTTGGCTCGTAATAGTATCACTCAGATAGAGAGGCTTCAAGGTACGCCGAGGACCATTATTTCGGACAGAGATGGCGATTTGTATCGCATTTTTGGCGGGCGGTGCATAAGGCATTGGGGACTCGGCTACGTTTGAGCACTTCGTTCCATCCCGGGCCGATGGGCGATCCGACGTACCATTCAGACGTTCGAGGATTTGTTGCGCGCGTGTGCGTTAGACTGGAGTAGTAATTGGGAGGAGCATTTGGCCTTAATTGAGTTTACTTATAATAATAGCTGGCACGCGTCGATTAAGATGGCACCATATGAGGCACTTTATGGCCAACGTTGCCGATCACCGATATGTTGGGATGAACCGTCCGATTTGGTTGGCACTGAGCCGGAACTTGTGTTGGAGACGAGAGAGAAAGTTGAATTGATTAGAAAGAGGATGTTGGCTGCTCAGAGTCGACAGAAATCTTATGCGGATGTTAGGCGTAGACCCTTGGAGTTTGAGGTGGGAGATCACGTTCTGTTGAGAGTATCTCCGACGAAAGGAGTTTTCCGTTTTGGGAAGAAGGGAAACTCGGCCGAGATATATTGGACCCTTCGAGGTATTGGAAAGAGTCGGCGAGTTGGCATACCGTTTGGCTTTACCTCGTCATTGAGTCATGTACATAGTGTATTTCACGTTTCCCGATTGAGGAAATGCGTTCGGACCCGTCCCACATTATTGACTTTGGGGGCGTGGAGATCGAGAAGGATATTACGTTTGAGGAGTGGCGTCGAGAATTTTGGAACGTCGTGACAAGCGGTTAAGGCACAAACCATTCCTTTGGTTAAGGTGCAATGGTCGAGGCACGGAGTAGAAGAAGCGACGTGGGAGCTAGAGGAGGATATGCATTCGAGATACCCCGAGCTTTTTGATTCTTAAGTTTCGGGACGAAACTTTATTTTAGAGGGGGAGAATGTAATATCCGTAATTTTTCCATTTTTAGCTGTTTCCATTTTTGGGGTATGTCTATTTTTGTTGACTCACTTGTAACCGTTTCGACATTTTGAATCTATTTTGTTCTTGGAGTTTTTCCATTTGGACGAGTTTTGATGATGTTTTCACGTAATTTCATTTTATGACATGTTTTGCCGTATGAACGTTCGATTCTTGTAAAACTCGTTCGTTTCCATTGTTTCTTGGTTTGTTCAAGCCCGTATGGTTGAGTTGGTCATGTTGAGACTTCCGGTTTGTAAACCCGACGTATCGTGATTTTCGGACGCTTGGGTCATTTTCGTAATTTCCTATAAATTTAGGGAAATTCATCTCCTTGTCGTATTTTGGATTCCTCGGTAGTTGGAAGTGCATTTACTTTCGAGCACTCAGCTTCGTTGTTATGAATACCTTGTATTTACACTTTTGATTCTATCCTCGTGTTGTAGTTCGTGTCGAATCGATGCGTGCGTAATTGGTGTTGAATCGTTGCATTGCGTGCATAACGTCGTTATGCATGATCCATAACGTACGTTATGACCCTTCACAATTCAGTTCAGACATTTGGTTACGTACGTTAACCAGCATTGGGTTACGTACGTAACCATCATAACGTACGTTAACAACTCGTGTTAATGTACGTAACGCTACCGTCGGCGTTTTTAAACTTGACTTAACCTCGCCGATTTCTTTTCATTCTTCTACAACCCTTCTCGCGACATGAGTGTTCTTGAGTGCCTTTGGAGCGATTTGTCCAGAACAATCCGTGGATTTCCTTTAGAGATTGATTATTGTGTACCAAGGGAGATTAATCTACAACATTCACATCTTCCATCAGTCGAATCCAAGGTAATTCCTCGGGAACCCTAATTTTGACGTTTTTGGGGATTTGATTTTAGGGTTTAGTTCGAATTGTTCATCTATATTACGATATTCTTCACCGATTGTGATTATTGAATGATTCCAAATCCAGTTTCCTTGAGTTTAATCCGGGAATTAACAATACGGGGAGATTTTGCGTAAACCCTCACCCGTATTGATTGAACGTCTTTTGTCGATAATTGTAATCGGGGTTTTGGGAGCATTCCTTTCGATTATTGATGTCCGTTGGGACTGAGTTATGCTAATTCTTCGTTTAGGAACCGTCGTTTTCCATTCGGATCATCCGTAGTCATTTTTCACTTCCGATTCTTCGAAGAATGTCTCAAAGGCAAGTACTTTACATTTGTTTACATGTTCTAGTATTTGAATTATGGCTGTATCGTGGTTGTTGTGGATGGTTATGTGTATGTTCACCTAGGGACGGTCCGACGGGGCCTCTAGGGATACGTATTGCCGTGAGTGTGCGTATCGTGAACTGTGGTTAGCCACCTAGGGATGTCCGACGGGACTCTGCGGGGTACGGTGGCCGTGAGTCTCGTACCAACGGTTAACTTTGAATTGTGATTTGTTGGAGATAATGTGTTTTGTGATTGTAAATATTCCGGAATATAAAATGTTTTCTAAAATGACTTTTTGGCGCATATATTCATCTGATTAGAATGTAGTTCAAATGGATTGTACTTGCACTAGCAGTTGTCGCTAACCCCTTAAATGGGGGAAATACTTTTTGTATTTCAGGTATTGATCGTGGGGACAAGCGAGCACTAGAGCCGTATGAGGATGATGGGCGAGCATGATACTGTCCAGAAGTTGATTATTGATGTTCTATATGTCGAATATTTGATATCTTGCTTTGGGGATTTTGTTTTATAAAAACTGGTTTAAGTACTCGAGTACTTCTTTTACAAAATTGTTAACGTTGTGTTCCTGTTTTGGGAAATGGATTGATGTTGGATTTTATTGTCGGATTGTAATCTTATTTGAATTGTCGTATTATTGGTGATTGTTGTCGTTGTCGATTGTCTTGTTTGGTACGTTAGCCTGGTGGATTCCATAGTGTGGGGTCCACGGCGCTGTAATATACCCTGAATGTCTTGGGGGTGTTACAGGAGGTCGGTCCTCTAGCTGAGAAGTTCAAGTCATATGCATTGGAGCATCCTCTCCATTCGGCTTTCTCCTTGCCGATCTTGGACCTGGCGGACATCGGCGTGGATTTGGTAGTATCCGTCTCAGGCAGTCTTGCTCATCCCGATGCTCCGGAAGATGAGGGGACCGCGCCGAATGCGATGGCGAAGGCCCGGCGAGCCCGAGGCGCTTCCTTTACGCTTTTAGCTTACTTTCTTTGTAGTTTGTAGCTTTCTCTTGTAGCACTTAGGCCTTCGGGCGATCATGTACTCCGATTTTTCAAGTAATGAAATGAGCATTTGTCTTTCTGACTTCACTTGAATGAATGGTTATTTTTAAGTCTTTGTTAGACTTTGTACAAATGTGTGAGGAGAGATCGTTGCGAGGGTAGTTCCAAATGAATTGATAAACTCATAAAGATAACTTTTTTACAACAAATTCGATCGCTGCACTATATCTGAAAAAATGACGATCTCCGTATGTGGTTGAATAGCGACGATCGTCGTGAAGGTAGTCCGCACTCTTATTGCCCCTTGTTTTTATTCACTTAGTGGAAGTAAGGGGATGAAAATAATTCCTTGAGTGAGCGGTCTTCAATTTTGTCGAATCCTCGGGGACGGTCGTCCATCTTGAGGAACCGTGCACGATCGCGGAGTTCAGTGGACCGACTCCTTGATCATGTCTTGATGCGCGAAGACATTGAGTGTCTCGTGACTCACTTTATTATGAGGGTCCTCCGTTAGGCTGCGCCTCGCCTCGTATTTAAACGAAAGGCGTGCGGTCTTGGTCTAGAGGAGTCCTTGCGCGGGGCAGCGTCGGATGAATCAACTCCACGCCCGCGGCTTGTTAGCTCTGCTTCCACCTCGGCCAGCCATGGAGATGGCCGACCTCGACGGTGTACGTTGAGACGGGGTTGTGGCACGTCGCATTTTCCGGGTTCACCATGTCAGATGATGAACCTTTGAGGGCGAGCGATCGTGTCCACTGATTTATTTTGGAGGGCCCTCAGACTACGCCGGCCTCGTATTTAAACGAAGGGCGGGCGATCTTGGCCTAAAGGGACCTTGCATGGCCTAAGCGATGGAATCATCGACCACCAGGACCATGGCCGCACTCTTCCACCTTGGATCGTCATGTAGATGCCGACCTTCGGCGGTGTACGTTGTGCGGGGAGGCGATCTCGTGCCTTAGTCCATCGTGTTAGACGGTGAAGCTGAGATGGCGATCGAGTCCTCCGGTTTCTTAAATAAGGAGGGAGATCGGGATGACTTCCGTGGTCTCCTTCTCTTGATTGAAGCATATAGAGACGGTCGCCGAGGTTGATCTAGGGGTCGGCTCGTATGAGCTTCCCGGCTGTTTGCGTTCGACTCGGACGATCGTCTATAGAGATAGGCGGGGGCTTGGCTAAACCAATAAGTCATCGACTTGCCCTCCTCGAGCAGTCTCCAGAGTCGTTTGAGGAGGTCGCGGCAATTGTTGGTCTTGTGGCGGGACTCTTGTGGTAGGCACAATATTGATTGTTGTCAGGTGACGCGGTCCCTTATCGCCTTTGGCTTTTTGAGCTCTTCGTGCCCCTTGATGGCATAGAAAATATGTGCCGGAGTTACATTGAACGTATGGAGGAGATGGGCTTCCATGTCCTCGAAAGCCTTGAGATCTCCGGGTGTCTTGGCGATCGCCTTATTTGCTTTGGCGATCGCTATCTTCTAGGCCGGAGGTGGCGTTTCCTCGTCTAAGCGGAGGGTGAGTAGCCTTTGCCTGGCCAGGAAGTTGGCAGCTTTAGCGCGGAAGATCGTGTAAGTTGGGGGGATATCCATGGAGAGGTGTCTGAACATGGGAGAGTGACCGTGGAATCCCCATGACCGAATAGAGAGCGAGCTCATCAGCGGGTTCGGCCGGTGAGGATGATTTCGTCTACCCGGCCGATGTAATCTGCGTCGATTTCGTCCTTCCCCGCTTGATTTTTATCATGCGGTGGGGGCCTTCTGGTCTGGCGACCTTGCTGGCGAAGTATGACGTGAAGTCATTCGCCATTTCTTAAAAGAGGTGACCGATCGTGGTGGTAGTGAGGCATTACCACTTATGGGCCGACGCCCAATGTCGGCGGGAAGATCCGGCACTTGGTTGCATCGGACGCCCCACACCCGATCATGTAAATTCGGAATTTACTCGGGTGGGTTTGGTCCGATCTCCCCTTATACAGAGGTGTTTTAGGAGGAGCGATCGTTGGTTGTATGGGGGCAAGCTCGATGTGGACGCGAGTGGCTCGGTCGGACCGGCGATCTTCTTGCTGGTGCTTGCCCCAGTGTCAAGAGTGCTCTCATCTCGTCAGTGGCGTTGCATGGAGGCCATCGCCGTGGCTTTGGTGTAGCGGCTCGGCGGTGGAGCGGAGCCGAGGCGATTAGTACCGAGTCCACAGCGATCGGGGCGGGAGTCGAGATGGCGATATGCGTTGGTGTGAGGTGAGTAGGCCGAACTCCTGGTGAATTCGGATTCCGTCTTTTCAAGGTTGAAACAGAGTGCCCGGTCGCCGGGATAGGTCGCGTCCCAAGCGATCGAATATGGATCCGTCCGTCGTGCGAGAGCCTTTCCTCGCGAATCGGGGCTTTTGACGATCGCTCGTTCGGAGCCCATTGAATTTCCGTTTTCCCATGCGGCGGATGATCGAGGAGTTATCGCGGGTGGCGCGCATGCTCTCCGTCGCTCCTCCCGGGATGGCCATAGCCTCCTCGATCATTCCTCGGTTTGGAATTGATCGAGTGAGAGGTTGGGGCCATCTCTCGGATGCGGGATCGAGAGTCTCGCGTTGCGCGGCTTCCCCTGTCGTCGGTGGGGTTCGGATTGAGCCGGATATGGTGTCCGGCGGTTCGGAGAAACTTGCTTGATGTACGGCGGATGTCATGATTCTCAAGGTTTTCTTTGAAGTGCGGTGAGTGTCACTTCAAGTATATGCCCTGAGAACAGTGAGTGTTCTTCGGGACGGTAGAAATAAAAGTTTGAGGGTTAGATCCCCTTCCTCTAGCGCCAATTGTAGCTACCCAAAATATTATCCAGGAGATAGATATTCTTTGGAATGGATGGGATAGCAAACAAATGCAAGAGCACTTAGTGAGAAAGATAAATAACACAAGATTTGCCGGGTTGTTAGTCCGGGCTTGAATGCTCTCGCGAGATATTATTAATACCGATATTCGGGATACAAGTACTAATGTAAGAATACAATTACAATGAGTGTAAAGTTCCTTGTTATCTTAGCTAGTGAGCGTGTAGATTGCCTAAGAACCAAATTTGATGCTCTGTGAGTTCTTGTAACAAAGGTGATGAGCAGTCGCGGCGGTGAGAGATCGACCGCCTCTCACGCGAGTATTTAGCCGGATGTTTGGGCTTGGGCTTATGAATCCCTTGGAATCTGTCTAGTGGAGACTTGCCGCCGATCGTCTTACGGACGAGAGATTTGGAGAGAGAAGTCACGAGATGGATTAGGTGAGACAATAGGGAGCTTGATGATATGTGTGTTCTTCAAGATTTCCGTGGATGTATCGGAATGTGAGAGAATGTGAACTTTTGGTGGAATGTATTTCGGACGTAAGTCAAATGAATTCCGAACCGTATATTCATGAATCGGGAACCTTTTTTCGGTAGGAGGAGGTTCTCTATTTATAGGGCTTGGATACGCCGGGCGATCGCCTTTACTGCAATATAATAATCGGGCGATCGTCTTTTAGCACATGGGCTGTCCTCAAAGTCCTGTAGGAGTTCTTTGGCGATCAATCTGTGCGGTCGATGGGAGCTTACACGCGTCTGAGTTCTTGTCATGGTGGTCCCACTGACAACTTTCGGCGCGCATGCTAGTAGGTGAGGTAGGTGACAGGCTGTGGTCTTTTGGTCTTGTCTGTCAGCAAAAGATCTTTATCTGCTGGCGAAGATCTTGTCAGCGCCTTTGGTGGATCTGCACGTGGGTGCTTTCCTGAGATCCAGTCCTTGATGACTTTGGCGGACGATCGTCTCTGCTCGGGGCGTAGGTCGATTGCCCTTAGCCGGTCACTAGAGCAGATCGCCAGCTGCCAAAGGGCGATCGCCCTGGGAGTCGATCGCTAGGTACCTGATGGTGGTTTGATATCTTCGACTTGGCGAGCTAGTCATGGTTTGACTGGAGTTGTCTTGGTCGCTCGGCCTTATAGTCGATCGCCTGTCGGGATGAATAAATCGTGACACAACAAGACTGTTTATTTTTCAACTTGGTTTAAGTCCCCTGCGTGGGCGATGAATTGGTATTTAACATATACTTCATGTACTCCGTTAAAATGTTTTGGCTGGGGCCACGGCCTTATTTACTTTTTGAATGCACCTTTTGGGATATCTTTGTGGTTTACGAGTCATGAGTTAGCCTGGTAGACCTCACGGGGGTTCTACGGAGTGTAATGTCCCATTTGTGAATTGGGGTGTTACACCAACGGCCATATAAGATATGATAAGATAGATAAAACTTACCAATCAAACATGTTGTGCTTATTTTCAGTAATTCAAGCCTTTAATATCAATTCGGAGGTGTGGCAAGCTAAGGAAATGTATGTGTTATTTATAGGTCCCATTCCATGTAACTTATGAATGATTGTAATTAACTATCCTCAATTAATAAGGAAATGAAACGGTTAACCTATCTGATAGGTGGTAATTTTACCACATTTTTCTAGGATTTTATACTAGGTTTTTATCTCGTTTCGTGATTAATGTGCTCGTATTTGGCTTATTTATGATTAGTCGAGCCGTATTATGCGTTTGGGTTGGTTTTAGTGTGTTTGCAGGTTTTTAGAGCCAAAAGGACCCAAAACGAGACAAAGGACCGAGAGTCGAGTCAAACGGACGGAAGAAACGGATTTTTGCAAAAGTCAGACCACCTATCGGGCCAGCCTATCGGCCGGTAGGTGCGTCCGACAGGTGTTCCGAGCCCTATCGAGTGAAGTCGACCGACAGACCAACTATCGGGCCAGCCTATCGGCCGATAGGTGCGTCCGATAGTCTGCTCCGCGGATTCTCGAGTTTTGACAGATTGTGACTCTTTTGGATAGATTTTGTTTCCTAGATTAGTTCTAATCGGGAGTTTAACTCCCATAGGTTATATACACCTCCTTCTAGACCTAGTTTATCATCTTTTATCATCTTTTATCATCTTTAGCACACTTTACATTTTTTTGGCAATTTTAATTCCTTTGATACTAGAACTTTTTGCAAAGCAACAATTATTATTGTTTTTCTACTTTCTCGGAGATTGAAGACTCAGAGGTTATCCGGAAGGGTTGTAATCTCTCTTTTCATATTAATAATATGTATTCTCCATCTATTTCTTGTTTAATTTCAATTATGTCTAGCTAAATCCATTGATTAATTCTAGGGTTAGTAATTTTAATTGATGTTCACATGATGTCCCTTTGATTACCTTTTTACCTTTCATCCTAGGCTTGTGTTCAAGATGTGTTAAATCTCATGCTAGATTAAAGGTCCCTTAATCGATGCATGTTAGCTAATTAATTTTGCCCGGAAGGATTAATTAATTAGTGGAAATACTTGATGCACAATATGATTTGATCTTAAGACTTGAGTGGAGTAAGATAAATCATAGATAAATAAGTTGACGCTTTTTAAGTGATTTAAATTCTTTGAGCCTTGCGGGAAAAGGGTTTAAATTAACTATCTTTCTAGGTTGCCTTGATCGGAATTCTAGATCGGCTGAGTGATTATTTCTAGGATTGAATTAAAATTTGGGGAAAAGGAATCAAGTGAATGGATTGTGTGAACTCAATTAGACGATACTACCCTAGGATCAATTAGCTTTCAACTTGTGATTTTATCTTGCTAATTTGCTTTATTTGCTTGATTTAGATAATTCACTTTATTTTTCTCTCTTTGCATAATACTTGGAGTTCTTATCTTATTGTTCTAGATTTTTTATTCTTAGGATTAATTGTTATTTAATTTTTATTTTTCGATTTTTGAAGTTAGATAATTAGAAACAAACCAAATTTTCGGATTCCTAAATAGCAGTCAAATTTTGAGTAGAGTTACTTCCTTTATTTTCGACATATCAATTCCCTTGGGTTCGACACCTTGGAAATACTTCGAGGTTTTACAAATTTTAAAATTGATCGGATTTGAAAACCATACTACGCGAATTTCAGCGATCAATTTTTGGCGCCGTTCTTAGAATTGATAGAAAACTTAAAGGGATAATTCGAAAAAGAAGAGATTGTTACTTTAGGTTGTATACTATTATTATTAATATTCGATCTCGTTTCCTCACATCTTGTTTTCTCTTCCTTGTAGGCGGTGCATGATCACAAGATCCCAAGGAAAGGACTTATTTCCTTTGGATCCGGAAATCGAGAAGTCTTTGAGGAGGAAGAAGCAAGAAGCGAGAACCGAGACTATTTCTATACCTATCGTTGATACCATGGCCGGCATTGTTGACCCACCACTAGAACTCGCTCGTCCCGAAAAGATCCCTTTGAATGCCCGCTTTCGACCGAAGCTGGACGATTATCAAGAAGGAGGTTGGGGGAAGATTGATGCCAACAACTTCGAGCTTAAGCCGTCCCTCATCGCTACGGTCAAGTCTCAAACATACGGAGGAGGAGTTAATGAAGATCCAAACGCTCATCTTGAGTCGTTTTTGGACATATGTGCCACCATCAAGCAAAACGGAGTGCCTCCGGATGTCATTAAGAAACGCCTATTCCGGTTCTCCTTAGAAGACGATGCGCTAGATTGGTACAAGAGCCTAGATCGGAAGGAAATTGGTACTTGGAGAGAGATGACTCGGTTGTTCTTAGCACAGTTCTATCCTCCCTCGAAGGTGCAAAAACAAATCAACGATATCTTGCAATTCGAGCAATATGAGGATGAACACTTATACGAGGCATGGATCCGATTTAAGAAGCTACTTCGCAAATGCCTGACATGGAATTGACAAGGAGGAAATCTACATTCGGTTTTATCGGGGTTTGACGAGGAAGGCTAGAAGAGAGTTGGACTATTCCTCGAAAGGGGGATTTCTTGCTAACGATTATGAAGAGGCCAAGAATCTCATCGAGCTAGCGGTCAACAATGATTACGAGGAGGTGACCGATAGGAAGTTGACGAGAAGAAAGGTCCCATCCGGTGACGAGGACGCCTACGGTGATTTGAAGGCGAAATTTGAAAGACAACAAAAAGAGCTTGAGATGCTAAGAAAGAAGACTTTTGGAGTCAATGCAGTTTTTGAAGAGCTAAACGAGCCTATTGCAATTGAGGAGGATGTAAATTACGTGCAAGGAGGAAACTTCCGGCAAGGGGAAATAGGGGGAACTATTATCCGAACAATCGAAACCACCCTAATTTCTCCTATGCCAACCCGAACAATGCTCTTCATCCACCACCAGGATTTAACGTGAAAAACGGGGTTATTCAAGAGTCGATTGCTAAGACACCGATGGAAGAGATGTTGGAACGGTTAGAGGCGAGTCAAAAAGATTTTATTTATAAAGCAGACAAGAGGTTCGGGGCTCTCGAGCATAGTGTGACATCTATTGGAAACTCAGTGATAGCCTTGACAAAGCAGATGTCGATGGTGGAGACCCAAATGGGTCAAATGGCGAACACCCAAGCCGGAATTCATAAGCCGGGGCATTTTCCGAGCAGTACCGAGACCAACCCGAAGACGCAACAATGCAACGCAATCGAGCTTCGGAGTGGGACAAGGTACAGTAATCATGGGGCTGAATTTGAGGAATCTGGAAACGAGGATGTACTAGAAATAGGAGCCGAGAACGAGAAGGAAGATGAAATGCAGCAGGCCTATCTGCCAAGACTATCGGCCGATAGGCCCACCCGATACCCAGACATAATTCCAGAAATTGAGCCTATCGACCCCCTATCGGTCGAAAGGCTCCTTTAGGTTCGAATGTGAAGGATTTTGAGGTAAAAGCTCCATTTCCACAGCGATTGGCCAAGTCGAGATATGATGAAAAGCTTCAACGGTTTATCGACATGTTTCAAAAGGTGAATATCAACATTCCACTTCTAGACGCTTTGAGAGACATGCCGGGGTACGTTAAATTCTTGAAAGACGCTGTGGCAAGCAAGAGGAAGTTGGCGAAGTTTGAAACAATAAATTTGACAGAGGAGTGTAGCGCTATCATTCAAAACAAGCTCCGCTCAAGCGAAGGATCCGGACGTTTTACTTTGACATGCATGATTGGCGACCAAACGTTAGTAATGTGTTGTGTGATCTCGGGGCAAGCATCAATCTTATGCCTCTATCCATCTTTAAGAGGTTGAAGATTGGGGAGATGAAGCCGACTACCATTTCTCTACTCATGGCGGACCGGTCGATCTCTTATCAGGGGAGTTGTGGAGGATGTGTTCGTTAGAGTCCAACACTTAGTCTTCCGGCCGATTTCGTAGTTCTTGATATGCCGGGGACGAGAATCAACCCTTGATCTTTGGGAGACCGTTTCTAGCGGCGGGAGAGCACTTATCGGCGTCGAGAGGGTGATCTTACCTTACGGGTTAATGATCAAAATCTGAAAATTTCCATCTATGACGCGATGAAGAAGCCCGAGGATGCGCCCGAGGAATGTTATGCAATTGAGTCTATTATACGCCCCGACCGACTTGTTGGAGCATTGCATTTCACAATCCATTTACTCACATTACGATGTTGAAGAAATTTCCGAGGATTTGCCAAAGTATGTTCGAATGTTGGAGGCGAACGAGTTTCGATCTAATGAGAGGGACGTATGCTATCTTGATGTCAACAAACCCGTTCAAGGGGAGTTGTCGGCGAGGACCGATCGATCGAGGTGCGAAGTTAGAACTTAAGCCGTTCTTGGATCACTTACAATATTGCTTCTTGGCGAACGAGTCCTATCCGTGATAGTTTCTTCTTCTCTCGGACCTACTAACTTGGAGAAGCTATTACGGGTGCTACGAAAACACAAAGGGGCGATTGGATGGACGATTTCGGACATTAAGGGAATAAGCCCTTCTATTTGTATGCACCGGATTTTGCTAGAAGACGATCATAAGCCGAGGTGCAACCGCAACGAAGATTAAATGCAATGCAAGAGGTTGTGAGAAAAGAAGTGCTCAAATTGTTAGATGCGGGATGATATATGCGATTTCCGATAGTGAGTGGGTGAGTCCTACTCAAGTCGTCTCTAAGAAAGGGGTATGACCGTGATCAAGGGCGAGAAAGATGAATTAATCGCGACAAGGCTAGTCACGGGATGGAGAGTTTGTATCGACTACGGCTACTTAATGCGGCGACGAGGAAGGATCATTTTCCACTTCCATTTATTGATCAAATGCTAGATCGTTTGGCGGACACGAGTATTATTGCTTTTTGGGACGGGTATTCGGGTACAATCAAATTGCTATCGCTCGGAAGACCAACACAAGACCGCTTTCACATGCCCTTATGGGGTATTCGCTAGGAGGATGCCGTTTGGCTTGTGCAACGCACCCGCAACTTTTCAAAGGTGCATGATGGCCATCTTTCACGGATTAGTCGAGAACATAATGGAGGTATTTCGCTGATTTTTCATTTTGGTTCATCTTTCGACCATTGCTTGAAAAATTTATCTTTGGTACTTGCCGGTGTGAGGAGACGGACCTTGTTCTAAATTGGGAGAAATGTCACTTCATGGTGCAAGAGGGAGTAGTCTTTGGGGCATAAAGTATCTTCGGAAGGATTGGAGGTTGATCGAGCGAAGGTGGTTGCTATCGAGAAATTACCGCCTCCAACCAATGTTAAATCGATTTAAGCTTCCTAGGCCATGCGGGGTTCTATAGACGGTTCATTAAGGATTTCTCAAAATCACGAAGCCGTTATGTTCCTTGCTCGAAAGACACGAAATTTGAGTTTGATGATGATTGCTTGAGGGCGTTTGAGACATTGAAATGAGCCTTAATTTCGACGCGGTCTTGATCACTCCGGATTAGGGTGCACCATTCGAGTTGATGTGCGGCGCGAGCGATTGGGCGTTGGGGCGTTTTGGGTCAAAAGCGGGATAAGCTTTTCCGGGTAATTTATTATGCGAGTAAGACGATGGATTCGGCCCAAATGAACTACACCACGACGGAAAAAGAGTTGCTCGCTGTGGTCTATGCATTTGACAAATTCCGACCTTACCTAGTGGGCACTCACACTATTGTTCATACCGATCACGCAGCGATTCGCTATCTATTTGCCAAGAAGGATTCGAAGCCGAGATTAGTGAGATGGATACTCCTTCTACAAGAGTTCGACATGGAGATCCGGGATAGGAAGGGGTGCGAGAATGTTGTTGCCGATCACCTTTCCCGTCTCGAGAAGCCGGTTGAGGGAGAAGATTCGAGGGTCGAAATAAAGGAGAACTTTCCGGACGAGCATATCCTAGCCTTGGCCGACGATACACCATGGTACGCGGACTATGTTAATTTCCTTGCTCTCAAGCATGTTCCAACGGGTCTTTCTTCTCATCAAAGAAAGAAATTCTTCCATGACGTTAAATTCTACTATTGGGAAGACCCTATTCTTTATCGGAGGTGCGCGGATGGGATTATTCGCATGTGTGTTCGACAAAGCGAATGGCAAAGGATAATTGAAGAATGCCATAGTGCACCGAGTGGGGGTCATTTTGCAGCGAATCGAACGGCCATGAAGGTGTACCAATGTGGCTTCTATTGGCCTTCCATTGATAAAGATTGCCAAGCTTTTGTGAAACATTGCGATAGATGCCAACGATTGGGGAACATAGCAAAAAGAGACGAGATGCCGCAGCACGCTATTATGGAAGTAGAGTTGTTTGACGTATGGGGTATCGATTTTATGGGTCCATTTGCAAAATCACGAGGCTATTCGTATATTTTACTTGCGGTCGACTACGTGTCGAGATGGGTTGAGGCGATGCCGACGATTACGGAAGATTCGAAAGTGGTGATTAAATTTCTTAATAAGAACATTTTGACTCGTTTCGGGACTCCACGAGCTTTGTTGAGTGACGGGGGGAGCCACTTTAATAATAGGTGGTTAGGAACCCTTCTTGCAAAATATGGAGTTAAACATAAGATTATGTCCGCCTATCATCCGCAAGCTAATGGACAAGCCGAGCTCGCCAATCGGGAGATCAAACAAATTTTAGAGAAGACGGTCACGAACAAGAAGGACTGGGCAAAATATCTAGATGATGCACTTTGGGCTTATCGGACCGCGTATAAGACTCCAATTGGAATGTCTCCATAACAGCTCGTCTTTGGGAAATCCTGTCATTTACGGTGGAGTGGAAGTTAAAGCGTATTGGGCCACTAGACGGATTAATTTCGAATTTCTTGAGGCTAGTGGATCGAGAAGAGAGAAGGCTGCTGAAATCGACGAGTGGAGAAACGAGGCTTTCGAAAATGCGAGGATTTACAAGGAAAGAGCGAAAAGTTTCACGATGATCGCATTCGGAAGAAGGACTTCGTCCCGGAGACGAAGTGCTCGTTTTCAATTCTCGGCTTCGTCTATTTAGGGAAGTTGATGTCAAAGTGGTGGTCCATACACCGTCTTTCAAGTAAATCAAAAGCGGATCATGTCGTGATGAAAGAAGATGGGAACAAGTTTATTGTGAACGGACATCGGATGAAGCACTATTTCAAGCCGTTGCACCACGAAGAGAAGTATGTTACTTACCTCGAAGACCCGGAATGAATGAGGTATCGTCTAGCTAAAGACGTTAAACGTAGCACTTGTTGGGAGGTAACCCAACGTATGTATATTAGTTCGTTTTATTCGTTTGTTTTCGATTGTTCGTTTGCGTGATTTTTTGTAGTTTCTAGTTTCATAGTAGCTTTGTTAGTTTTGTTAAATTCTAATCCATGCACGCCGAGTTTTGGATACTTGCAGGTCTTTAATCACCATATCCAAGCGAAAACGGGACCAAGTATGCGAAATAGAAAAAGTTGAAAAATTTTTCTTTTCCAGGCGTGCCTATCGGGCGAGCCTATCGGCCGATAGGTCGGCCGATAGGCTGAGGAAAATTGAAAAAAATTAAATGTTACAAGCAGTGGTCGATAGGCAGACCCTATCGACCGATAGGTCCCGACCGATAGTCAGGTACGTAAGTTTCTGTAGTGCCTATCGACCCAGCCTATCGGCCGATAGGACATACCCGGTCCAGTATCCGCTTCGACCCGGTTGATTAATAACCCCTTTTAAACACCTTAACCACCCGTTTTTCTCACACACACACACATATCGGCCGATAAAAACACAAGGGCGATTTTCTCTATTGTTCTTCATTCAAACTTCGATCAAGGTACTTAATTTCGACACTTAATCCTCTTGTTTTTCAATGCTATACATGTTTTGAAGCACTTTGACGGATTCTTTTTGGAGTTTTGATGAAATTCGAATTGGGGAACCACTTTTTGGGGGCTTTTGTTAGACTTTGATGTTCTTTGAATTTTATGCCCGATTGTTGATAGAATCTTGATGGAAACATGTTATCTATGCTTGATTGTTCATGGGTACTTCGAATTGGGGGATTAATTGATGAAATTGAACGAATTTTGAAAAAAAAAAAACAAATTGGAAGAACCCTAATTTCGAATTTGTTGAAATTGGGTAAATTTGTTGAATTGAATTGTTAATTGGGATTGATATGAGTTGAATTGTTGATGATGACTCGAATTTTGAATGAATTAGATTGGATTGGAGAGAATTTGTCTTAATATGATCGTAGTGTGTAGTTTTGTTATTGTGGGTTGTGATTTTGATCCTTTGAATATGAAATGGGGGAGTCGAAGTTTGGGGGAGGTTGTGTGATTTGTTGATCGTAGTATATGGCTGTCGGGTCTATGATTTTGATGTTTATTGGACATTATAGGGCTCTTAGTTGATATTGTGGGATTATTGGATTATGTCGACACTCGTTGAATGTTTGCATTATGAGTTGCTTATTGGATATTGATTGGATGGTTGTTTTGTAGGAACTTTGAAATGGCTGGAAATCAAAGCAAGAAGTCGAAGCCGTGTAAGGTCGGAAAGTCTAAGGCAACCACAGAAAAGGAAAGGGCTCCGACGAAGGTAGTGTCGGCTATTCAGATCCCGGCTGCGCTCGACCCGAAGAAGTTCAAGCTAAGATTGACTGGATCTGAGTCTAAAAGAAGGTGGTCGCACCTTATCGTAATGCCACACAAGCATTGCCGATTTTTGCATGAGGAGACGGCTCGGGGTATGGGGATATACGATGATATTATGTTACTAGCGAGACAGCGCGGGTTTGAGCACATTTTTCGGGCAAACTATCTCGCTTACCACGTGCTCACCGTGGAGTTTCTGTCCACGCTTGAGGTTTTTAGGGAGCACGGGACTCCGGCATCTATTCGCTTCAACCTCGACAACACAGAAAGGGAGCTCTCGGCCGACGAAGTTAACGCCATTATCAACGGGGCCGAGGACGGGTCATTCCATCAGGGCGATCATGCCAAAGAAAACATAGAGCTGTGGTCCACGATGATTTACCCCAGGGAGGAGACGCTTCTCATTTATAATCCGACGTATGTCAAGGCCTCCTCGATCAGGAACCCAGTTCTCCGTTATGTCCACCGTCTGTTCACCTCGACGATTTTGAGTCGTACCGACTCGGGGATGTGCTTGTCCGATCTTCACCTTTTACGGTCGGCCTTGAACGGTGGCGGAAGCACGCTGGATGTTTTACGACCGAGCACATGGAGAAACAAGCCGGTGGCCAGGAAGCAGAGGATTGGGATTGGGGCGTTCGTGACCCCTATCGCGGAGCATCTCGGGGTGCGCATTAGAGGAGAGCCGGTGTCCGAGACATCTATTTGGATGAACCGCACCGCAGAGGCAGAGATGCTTGCCTTCACCAAGGGGTTATTTGGAAATTGCACGGTCGGAACAAAACCGTGTCCCTCTTCCGACTCCCCTCTCCGACCTTGACCTCTGTGATGGGCGACGCGTCCGATGTATATGAGAGGTGGAGTATGAGCTCCGAGGCTCATTTGGCACTTATTCGACCGTTGGATGCGTCTCGTAAGAGGCAACGTCGGGAGGTGACCATTGATGAACCGTTCTTGGAGGGAGCCGAGGAGGAGCTGGATGATATACCCGAGGGGGGTAGCCGTAACGAGATTCCCACCGGTGGAGGTAGTAGTTTTCAGATGAGAGCTTCGGATTTTGAGGCTTTTGAGTCAGATTTTTTGAGAGAGAGAGAGAGATGCACGAAGAGAGTATGCAGGCGCAAGACAATTATCATTTGGCGAGTATGCGTTCTTTGACAACCGAGTTTGGTTCTTTGGGAACTCGGCTGGGCGAGGTTGAGACTCGGGTGGGTGCTGTTGCCACTCGGGTCAATCAGTTGTACGAGCTCGTGGAGAAACGAGCCGAAGAGGACAGAGTGTGGCGACAAGAGGAGATTGCTTGGAGGGAGCAAGAGAGGAAGAGGCAGGAAGATAGGTGGGCCTAGGAGGACCAATACAACCGAATGGTACACGAGATGTACCACTTTGCTCCTTTCCCCGATTCACATGCCCGCTATGATCCGAGCTCGCCGACAAACCCATTATTTCCGCCACAATGATCAGGTACTCCGTTAACAAAGCCACTCCTTTCTCTTTTCAAACTTATTCCTCCTTTGGGATGCGAAATAAGTTTGGGGGGGGGGGGGGGGGGAGAAGTGCGGCTTTGTTAATTTCGGCACATGTGAGTACCTTGTATGCCTTGTATCACTATTTGCTTGTGTTGGTGCCCGTTGTTTTTATTTGTGCTTCTCATATTGGTGTTGCGTGGATTTGGCTTTTGTTGCTTAGTTTTTAGATTTTTATGTTCATTTTCGTTTGGTGTGTTTGCTAGTTTCTATTTTTTAGGTCGTAGTAGTTTTTGCTTTCGTGTTTACTTTTATTTGCTTTTCGTTGTTTGCTTTGATGCCTTACTTGGGTAAATAGTTTTTTTTTAGATTTTGGTCTACTTTGCGTAAAAAATTTTTAGATAGCCTTGCTTGTCTTAGTTTTTTTTATTCGTGAATTTTTCGTGCTTCTATTTGTGTGATACCGATGTTACGACCTTTGTTTTCTCTCGAAGAAAGCGGTCGAGTTTTAGTCGAGTTGTAGTCGATTATTTCTTTGCATAGTATTCAATTAGGTCCAAAATTTTCGTGATTGTAGAGGTCTTGAGATAAGAGACGATACATACTTGTTTTAAAATCACCGTCAATACGTTTGGTTACATCTTAGGATAGTGAGTCGTCTTGTTTCTTTAGTCGTGTTGGCACTTAGATTGAGCTTAGAGTCGGTCGGTTTTCCCAAAAGTCGAGATAATGTTGTTCTATGAAGGGAAGTCTAGTAATCGGGGCATTCGCGTGACCGTTGTTTACCCTCGCGTAAAGCAGCGACCACGATTAGACTAGTGATTTAGATATTTCACATGTGCCAATGATAGGGAGCCTAGTAACCGGTGGTATTCGCGTGACCCGTTGTTTACTCTCGCGCAAAACGGCGACCTTGATTCGGACATGCAGAAATTATATATTCGAGTTGTTTCTCCGCTGTAGACGGCAACTTAGTAACTAGAAGCATCATGTGCCCCATGAGTGTCTTTTACGTCAAACGGTTTCCTAATACATGAGAATGGAAGTTCCACCCTAGGATTACCCCGATGAAACATCCCGAGATCCTAACCTAGTGGTCAACTCGAATCAAATTCTTGAACATATATATAAGGGAATCTTGTCAGGGTTTATTTGTTATGAAACTCGTGAAAATTGTGCCACTAGGCGTATGCAGGACGAACTAGCTTGTTTATTTTAGCCTTTCATATTGACGGTCGATTTGACTCACGTTTTGTTAATCTTTGAGCTGGATTTTCTTCATGAACGAGTGATTAGGACTGAACTTGATTACTTTGCGGAATCATTATTCTGAGTGCAGCTCGCTTTTACGACACTCGGATTATTTAGAGAGAATTACAGGATAGTATTGATTAGGTTGAACACTATGAGTTGCACGATGATTCACGACATTCTTTTAGTGAATTGAATTCTTTTTGTTCGGGACGAACAATGCTCAAGTTTGGGGGGGTTTGATAGGTGGTAATTTTACCACATTTTTCTAGGATTTTATACTAGGTTTTTATCTCGTTTCGTGATTAATGTGCTCGTATTTGGCTTATTTATGATTAGTCGAGCCGTATTACGCGTTTGGGTTGGTTTTAGTGTGTTTGCAAGTTTTTAGAGCCAAAAACCCAAAACGAGACAAAGGACCGAGAGTCGAGTCAAACGGACGGAAGAAACGGATTTTTGCAAAAGTCAGACCACCTATCGGGCCAGCCTATCGGCCGATAGGTGCGTCCGATAGGTGTTCCGAGCCCTATCGAGTGAAGTCGACCGACAGACCAACTATCGGGCCAGCCTATCGGCCGATAGGTGCGTCCGATAGTCTGCTCTGCGGATTCTCGAGTTTTGACAGATTGTGACTCTTTTGGATAGATTTTGTTTCCTAGATTAGTTCTAATCGGGAGTTTAACTCCCATAGGTTATATACACCTCCTTCTAGACCTAGTTTATCATCTTTTATCATCTTTTATCATCTTTAGCACACTTTTACATTTTTTTTGGCAATTTTAATTCCTTTGATACTAGAACTTTTTGCAAAGCAGCAATTATTATTGTTTTTCTACTTTCTCGGAGATTGAAGACTCAGAGGTTATCCGGAAGGGTTGTAATCTCTCTTTTCATATTAATAATATGTATTCTCCATCTATTTCTTGTTTAATTTCAATTATGTCTAGCTAAATCCATTGATTGATTCTAGGGTTAGTAATTTTAATTGATGTTCACATGATGTCCCTTTGATTACCTTTTTACCTTTCATCCTAGGCTTGTGTTCAAGATGTGTTAAATCTCATGCTAGATTAAAGGGCCCTTAATCGATGCATGTTAGCTAATAATTTTGCCCGGAAGGATTAATTAATTAGTGGAAATACTTGATGCACAATATGATTTGATCTTAAGACTTGAGTGGAGTAAGATAAATCATAGATAACTAAGTTGACGCTTTTTAAGTGATTTAAATTCTTTGAGCCTTGCGGGAAAAGGGTTTAAATTAACTATCTTTCTAGGTTGCCTTGATCGGAATTCTAGATCGGCTGAGTGATTATTTCTAGGATTGAATTAAAATTTGGGGAAAAGGAATCAAGTGAATGGATTGTGTGAACTCAATTAGACGATACTACCCTAGGATCAATTAGCTTTCAACTTGTGATTTTATCTTGCTAATTTGCTTTATTTGCTTGATTTAGATAATTCACTTTATTTTGCTCTCTTTGCATAATACTTGGAGTTCTTATCTTATTGTTCTAGATTTTTTATTCTTAGCATTAATTGTTATTTAATTTTTATTTTTCGATTTTTGAAGTTAGATAATTAGAAACAAACCAAATTTTCGGATTCCTAAATAGCAGTCAAATTTTGAGTAGAGTTACTTCCTTTATTTTCGATATATCAATTCCCTTGGGTTCGACACCTTGGAAATACTTCGAGGTTTTACAAATTTTAAAATTGATCGGATTTGAAAACCATACTACGCGAATTTCAGCGATCACTATCATGTCCCAATCGTTTGGTTATTTGTGTTTTATGGTCTTTTGGTTTTCTTGTATTGATGGTTGTGTATTATATTCGAATGTTAAAGATAATGAGTTGAAGATTTAAGACTCCATAATAATTAAGACATAAAAATTGGAGTCATTAAGGCTCCACAATAAATTTAAGGACTCGATCTTTATATGTATAAGATAATCATAAAATAAAGAACTAATTACAACGTACTCAAATAATAATAATAATAATAATAATAATAATAATAAAATATATGAAAATACGAAAATATCCTTCAAATTAACGATCAACTAACAGAATTATTGGTCAAAGAACTAAACCCGTAACATATCAATAACCACAAGGACATGACCCACTGAAAAAAAAGTATAGCGACTAAACATGTGAAACCCGACAAACCACAAGGACTAAACCCGTAACGGATTAAAAACCACAAGGACATGACCCGCTGAAAAAAAAAGTATAGGGACTAAACTTGTGAAACCCGACAAACCACAAGGACGATTTATGTAATTAACTCTTATTAATATTTTCTAAAATAAAATTTTCAATTAAAATAAAACTATTAAATAAGACAGATGTGAGATTCAAATTTTAGACAAATAAATTATGTAAATTTAATAATTGATCAAATTAAGTTCTCACTAAAAAATTTAACTATTTATAAGTCCAACTTAATAGTTGGCCAAATTAAACACAATGAAAATAGAATTCTTAAACTTGTGTGTAAAATATAACTATAGAGTTGAGAAATACACATTGAATTCTAAGTATTTATTTAGGTTCTTCATTGGTGAAGTTTTATTTTAAAAAACCAATGTGAGATTCAAGACAATGAATTCTATTTATTTAGGTTGTCTATCGGTTAAGTACCATTTTAAATCGATGTGTGATTCAAGATTTTCGATAAGGAAATAAAAATTAAGAGAATGCCACATAGGAGAGAGTTAATGTGATGTTTGAAATCCGTTACGCTATATTTTAAGTCAAATCCGTTACGCTATTATATATATTTCAAGTTATTATAATAATAAAACTACTAAATAAAACAGATGTGAGATTCAAATTTTAGACAAATAAAATCAATATAAATTTAATAATTGACCCAATTAGATTTTTACTAAAAATTTAAACTATTTATTTATTCAACTTAATAATTGACTAAAGTAAACACAATAAAAAATAATATTCTTAAGCTTGTGTGTAAATAACTATGTGGTTGAAAAAATACACATTAGCCTAAATATTTATTTAGGTTCTCCATTGGTGGAGAACTATTTTAAATCGAGTGAGATTCAAGACATTGAATTCTATTTATTTAGGTTGTCCCCCGATTAAGTACCGTTTCAAACCAATGTGAGATTCAAGATTTTAGATAAATAGAAATCTAAAATTAAGAGAACACCACCTAAGAGAGAGAATTAATCTAATGCTTTGAATCTGAAACGCTATTATATTATATATATATATATAGAGAGAGAGAGATGAAATGATGTTTTCTTTTTCCTAGATTGCCTTGAGGTTTGTATTTTTCAAAAAAAAAAAAAAAAGGGATTGTTATATTATGCGCTCGAGTGTATGTTGCATCATGTACTTTTGAACTTGAAAAATCATAAAATATGAGTCCTTAAAGATACAAAAATAGTAAAATATAAATTTAAAAAAATTGAAGATGGACCCTAAGAGCTGAAATTCAACCCAAAAAAACTGAATTATATTAAAAAAATCTTAAGAATTGAAAATGTATCCTAAAAGCCAAATAAGAATTAAAAATAAATCCTAAAAACTAATAATATAAAAAGAAACCCTTCATTACTGAAATCGAACCCTCGAAATTTAAGAATACTAAGAAAAAATAGAATGTTTAATACATAATCGACATCCGGGTGCATGACATATCATGCACTCGGGTGCATGATATAAATGGCCCCTGTTGTGCGGTAAGTTGGTTCAGATTATTCATTCTCTCAACATTACTCATATTATTCGCGTAAAAAATACTAACAATTTTTCCTTTTGAAAAAAGAAATACTTGTACATACATTTTTTTCTTATCACGAAGGATCGCGCAGCCGCTACTTTTCGAGTGGACACCGAATAAACCATTGAATTGTGCATAGTAACCTGCAAACTAGGCCAATCACTTAAATCACATTAGGCAATCACTGTGTGACAGACTCAACTGAAAAAGTATTGACAGGAAGAATCGAATTTGTGACCTTTCAGTTCAACGCTCACCTACTCCACCAAATCAATCGACTACCTTCCAAGTTAGATGCAATTATTTGAAATACTATTTCCTAGTATGAATAATGAAATTATCATGTGACTTTGCCGGTCACAAAGGAACTATTACAGCAGATCTTGGTTTTGGGATGCACATTCTCCCTGGAGTGGGGGTGGGGGGGGGGGGTTCAGTTCATGCTTTTTTATGCAACATGACAGCAGTTGCCCCTTGGTAAATGAAATAGAACTGTCTGTATTTATTCCTATCTAAAATTAACAAAGAATATTCTTCTCTTCTCTTATCACCTATGTAGCTTCAACTAGGAATTTCTTCAATGTGGGGGCCAACTCGATTAAAGGAAGAAAGAGTTGTAGACATGTGAGAATACTCCACAACAATGTTGTAACACCCCCAGAATACGATCGGGAATGTCACACACCGTAGACCCTTATCACAAGAATCTACCAGGCTAAACTCCAAAAGACTACTCAATGATTGACCGACCGGGGGCAAAACTAAATACAAAGCAGACCGACAAGGTCATTAACCAATTCAGAAAATAACAACATTCACATTACAATGACAATAATAAACTTGAACACCGAAAAGAATGACAACTCAATTTAATAAATGAAGACTACACCCATGCAAGGGTGAAAACTCGAACGACAGAGAAATACCGACCAAACTGAAACAAAAGAAAAGACTCTGACTCCGGCGTGATTAGTATCATTGTCCTCCATCGCCTTCCAAGCCAATCCTGTGACTGCTCCCGAGCTGCCAAAACCTGAGCGCATAACAGGCACCCACCCCCCGAAAACTCGGGGGTTAGCAAACTGGAATTTTGCTAGTGCAAGTACATAATATACAAGATATACGAATAATAACAACACAAATCTCAATAGTCGTGAAGTCTTAACACAAACCACACATTCCCATAGTCCACACAGAATAGCATCACATACACAAAGTGAAAGATAATCACATAGTCATATTCTCTGTACGGAACATAACACCAATGAAACTTTAAACGAGCCCAAGGAGTCAGAAAAATCCCTTTTTATAAAAGGAAAAGTATTTTGATAAGAAAGTTTGAAAACATTATTATTGACTCAGGCCATCATAGGGTTTTGAAAATCAAATGGGAATACTTTTAGAAGATACTTCAAAAACTCTCGGATCCTCTACCCAACATGTGGAAAACAAATTTCAAGAAAACCATTACAACGTTATTCGGGGTCCTCGACCCAATGCACAGAATAATCATCACAGTACAATCAAAGGCACAACCTCTCATTCGACAATTCCTGCTCAAGACCCTTGACTAATTAACCCTTGGAGATTTCGTCAAACATCCTTGGTTAATTAACCCTGATACCAACGTCTTAAAAACAATTTGAAACAAGCTTTCAAAAAACACGAATCATAGTCTATATCGAGACCAGTATTTGAAAAGAGTTGAAAGAACTTTGAAATACGAGGATTGTTCGGTAACGGGGTCTTAGCTATCACTCGAATATCCGTTACCAATAAGCCTGCCAGGCGCCTCCCTTGCACACCTGTGCACCGGCGTTCACTCCACTATGTTGGCCCCTCTTGAACATGTCACCGCGCCGGCGATCACTCCTAACAGAGCCGCCCCTTGCACGCGCATTAGGTAACACCGGTGTTCACCAAACATATGGAGCCGCACATTGCAGCGTACACCAGGCCGGAGTACTCACCCCGCCCTCAGAGGTTCCCGGATACGACGTCTCTCACAACAAGTATTCACATTATTACAAACATCAAGTACACAATCAATCATTTCAACAATTATCAAATCAATACACCAATTCACACAATTTATCCGCCAGTCCATAACCACACTATAAACAATAACACGCACGTTATCAATCAAGACCCAACACAATAAGCCTTCGGCACAACCAACCAACGCTACACATATATCCTTATATTGCGACTCAACCGAATATATATAGATATATATATATATATATACATATAACCTTACTATATTATATGAATAACTATAGTTCATCCATCAATCCAAGTTGAATACGTCAACTAGTGTTAGCATTCACCACTCGTCGTTCACCGACATAGGCATATATATCAATATACGTATATACATACATATATTTAACATATAAATATATATATAAATCTATATATATATACACACACATATATATACACACACACACATATATATATATATATATATATATATATCCGTATAAATTCATACACTTCGACAACGATGATTTCACGCAGTTACAATTCGTATATCAAGGTACTTGCCTTGGTAATCTCTCGCGGTTACTCCGAAAGTACGGTCGGTTGGCAAAATCCGGAACTCCAACGAAAACCACGATCGGAAGGGCTCAACACCAAATTTTTTTGTAGGGAAAACGTCCCTAATATCCTATCATTGAATAAACAATCAATCATACGAGGAAAAACATCACAAAACGACCAAATTCCTCTCTGCGGCATTTCCCCAGACACCTTGAAGGCGTCAAACGGAAGTTCATATAATCGACGAATCGGAAATGGTAAAACCGTGGAAAGATGATGAAAATGATAGAATAAAACTTAATCTACAATTATTCATCAGTAATTTAAGTTCATAAGGCTCAAACGGACGAAATCTACCAAGATCCCCAAATTTCCCAAAGTTTGGATTTTAGGAAAAACTAACCTTGATTCGGTCGATTGAAGGATGTTATGGATTGATCGATCAATGATATGGACTCAGGATCTTCGTGGATTTGTTGTTCAATAACATGCCTCCTATCTCTCAAAAGATCCAGCCGCGGACATGAAGGAAGGGAAGTGAAAAATGGGTGAAAATAGGGCTGCTCGGTCATATATATACTGGCAACTGACTAGCGTGCGCTAGGTTGTCCGGGTAGCGTGCGCTATCGGCCGACCCTGGTCCAGAATCTTCGGTCGGGGTCCGATAAGCGTCAAGACATCAGCGGCGGCGTGCGCAATCGGCCGTCCGGGACCTCTTGGACTAATCTATCCGGCTAGGTAGCGTCGCCCGTCGAGCCGATAGCGTCGTGCGCTAACTGCCGAGTTAGCGCGCATTGTGTCCAGAAGCGTGCGCTACCTGTGTCGGCGAAGTCCAGACCTCTCTTGCCTAGGCTAGGGCGATTAGCGTGCGTTACCTCCCGGCAGTGGCGTGCGCTACTCCTGCGGGTTAGCGCGCGCAGTGTCCGGCCGTAGCGTACGCTAGGCCGGTCCTACCCTGGTCCGTGATGCCCGGCATCCGTCTTTGGTTCCTACCGCAACCGTCCGTCCAGCGCCCGACTGTCGTGGGCTGACGACTCGATTTCTAAAAACGCACGGAACGAACACGACGAAACGCTCGCGGACAACAACATCGATCCGAAATGAAATTAATATACAACAAATCACCACCTATGGCCATAAACACAAAATCGATTGTCGAGAAAAATAATACCAACGCTCGGAAACCGAGAAATTTCCAGTCTAAGAAAAAGAAAAATTCGAATAAATCAAAATAAAAATCTCGGATATTACATTCTACCCCCCTTAAAATAAGTTTCGTCCCGAAACTTAAAATAGAGAGCGGCGGAACAATCAAGGAAATAACTACTTGCTCAGCCCCAAATCATCACGAGCAAAGCGCGAGTGCAAGGTTCCAGAAATACGATGAACTGACCTAGCAAGTACAAGGCAGTTTAAAATGGTCGAAAGGTGCGCAGATGAATTACCAACAACGAAAGTCATCCCATACCGAAAATACTAAGAAGAGTACGGGTAATACATTCCCCCATACTAAGAGGACATTATGATCCCGAAACTTAGAACAACAAGAGTTGGAAATGTAAAGCAATGAAACGAGATATGATCGAAGTCACGATTGTTTGAAACAGCAACGATTAAGACATAGTACAAAATCTTCATTCTCCCATGCTAGGATCTTCAGAAGGAAACATAGGATTTCGGGACACTTCCCGGTCCCTAGCTCTGCTCTCTCTTAGGGCGGCATTCTTAGCCAATTCGGAAACTGTCTCACAATGTTTCTCCCGATGACCTTCGCACCCACACCGGTAACAAGTCAAGAGTGGAAAGGGACAATTTGCACGATCATGTCCCTGACGATTGCAGTTGAAACACCTTCTCTTCTTACCGAGAATCACCGATGTTGGCTTGGGATCCCCAGCGCTCACTCCCGACCGCAAAGACGATGCGTCCGAACGACGCGGGGGTTTGGGAGCTTTAGACTCTTCATCGCCCAAAAATTTTCCCGATGTCCTCGGTCTCTTTGCTTCGCTCGTGGGCTCGATCACTGAGGATATTTCATAGGATGTCGTTTGATCTTGATACTCCTTCACCGTAGCATGAATCGTTGTCGTACGAACCACCTTGTCGCTTCCACTTCCGTCATCACACTTACGTCTGCCAAGGCTCGACATACTAATGCAGATAGTACCGTTCAGCGTTATCAAATAATCAGTTGCACAGTATACCACAATTATCAACACAAGGTTTAGTTAACATCTATAGAATAACGTAAAGCGTAAAGTTTTATGAAGTCAATTTCGAGTCCTTCGACGAGGACGATCATTATATGTATGCACTTAATGAAAACAAATTTTTGGAAAAGAGGGCTAGTCACGTTGCGCTCAAGACTCATAAATACTGTCTTTTATTTCGGAAGAGGAAGTTTATACAACGACTCTAAAAATTATTTTCGAGTAATGTATAAAAGAAAAAAATTCAAAATTGAATTGTAACTAATTTGAAATATTTCAAAAGTGTTAGATTCCCAAATACCACAATTTTGAAAATCTTTCCTCTTCTACCAAAATATTTATTCGAAAGAATTTTCCACCGAGATACATGACCATTTAACATGACGACATTAAATCATGGCTTTTCACAATGTTAGAAAATTTCAAAGCACCACTTTAAAATATTCATGATACTACAGCGTCGTGGGCCACGTGCCGGAACCCACCAGGCTAAAAATTATTTTAAAAAAAAAAATGTTCGAATTGCCAAAAAGGCCGATGTCGGTAATATTCTCAAATACTCACTAAAGTCATTTATAAAAATATCAAATACCGTCATAAGAATACTATCAAAACGTGCAAGACTAAAATATCAAAACTCGGCTTGCAAGATACCAAAAGCCATCTCAAAATACTCACGCAGCGGATAAAATTAACACTCATAAATTTATTCTAATAAAGTGCAGAAACAGATAAATATGCTCGACTTCCGAAGCATATTACATAACCATTTTTGCTCGGACCGCATACGCATGTTATATCCTAAAATAACAATATCACCAACAAGTTCCAATCCCTAGTTCACATTAAACACATTAGCACAATATAATCAAATGCGTATATAAGGGGACTTACGATCGGGAGGCTTACCATCACAGATTGCCGGAAGATGATGTCGGAACCACGATACTAATCACAACTCTGATGCGCGCGACTTACACAAGACATGGACTTGACCCAACGGCCTAGGTTTTTCGCAAACCTAAGCTCTGATACCATAAATGTAACACCCCCAGAATACGACCGGGAATGTCACACGCCGTAGACCCTTATCACAAGGATCTACCAGGCTAAACTCCAAAAGACTACTCAATGATTGACCGACCGGGGGCAAAACTAAATACAAAGCAGACCGACAAGGTCATTAACCAATTCAGAAAATAACGACATTCACATTACAATGACAATAATAAACTTGAACAGCGAAAAGAATGACAACTCAATTTAATAAATGAAGACTACACCCATGCAAGGGTGAAAACTCGAACGACAGAGAAATACAGACCAAACTGAAACAAAAGAAAAGACTCTGACTCCGGCGTGATTAGTATCATTGTCCTCCATCCCCTTCCAAGCCAATCCTGTGACTGCTCCCGAGCTGCCAAAACCTGAGCGCATAACAGGCACCCACCCCCCGAAAACTCGGGGGTTAGCAAACTGGAATTTTGCTAGTGCAAGTACATAATATACAAGATATACGAATAATAACAACACAAATCTCAACAGTCGTGAAGCCTTAACAAAAACCACACATTCCCATAGTCCACACAGAATAGCATCACATACACAAAGTGAAAGATAATCACATAGTCATATTCTCTGTACGGAACATAACACCAATGAAACTTTAAACGAGCCCAAGGAGTCAGAAAAATCCCTTTTTATAAAAGAAAAAGTATTTTGATAAGAAAGTTTGAAAACATTATTATTGACTCAGGCCATCATGGGGTTTTGAAAATCAAATGGGAATACTTTTAGAAGATACTTCAAAAACTCTCGGATCCTCTACCCAACATGTGGAAAACAAATTTCAAGAAAACCATTACAACGTTATTCGGGGTCCTCGACCTAATGCACAGAATAATCATCACAGTACAATCAAAGGCACAACCTCTCATTCGACAATTCCTGCTCAAGACCCTTGATTAATTAACCCTTGGAGATTTCGTCAAACATCCTTGGTTAATTAACCCTGATACCAACGTCTTAAAAACAATTTGAAACAAGCTTTCAAAAAACACGAATCACAGTCTATATCGAGACCAGTATGTGAAAAGAGTTGAAAGAACTTTGAAATACGAGGATTGTTCGGTAATGGGGTATTAGCTATCACTCGAATATCCGTTACCAATCAGCCTGCCAAGCGCCTCCCTTGCACACCTATGCACCGGCGTTCACTCCACTATGTTGGCCGCCCCTTGAACATGTCACCGCGCCGGTGATCACTCCTAACAGAGCCGCCCCTTGCACGCGCATTAGGCAACACCGGTGTTCACCAAACATATGGAGCCGCACATTGCAGCGTACACCAGGCCGGAGTACACACCCCGCCCTCAGAGGTTCCCGGATACGACGTCTCTCACAACAAGTATTCACATTATTACAAACATCAAGTACACAATCAATCATTTCAACAATTATCAAATCAATACACCAATTCACACAATTTATCCGCCAGTCCATAACCACACAATAAACAATAACACGCACGTTATCAATCAAGACCCAACACAATAAGACTTCGGCACAACCAACCAACGCTACACATATATCCTTATATTGCGACTCAACCGAATATATATATATATATATATATACATATAACCTTACTATATTATATGAATAACTATAGTTCATCCATCAATCCAAGTTGAGTACGTCAACTAGTGTTAGCATTCACCACTCGTCATTCACCGACATAGGCATATATATCAATATACGTATATACATACATATATTTAACATATATATATATATATATATATATATGTATAAATTCATACACTTCGACAACGATGATTTCACGCAGTTACAATTCGTATATCAAGGTACTTGCCTTGGTAATCTCTCGCGGTTACTCCGAAAGTACGGTCGGTTGGCAAAATCCGGAACTCCAACGAAAACCACGATCGGAAGGGCTCAACACCAGATTTTTTTGTAGGGAAATCGTCCCTAATATCCTATCATCGAAAAAACAATCAATCATACGAGGAAAAACATCACAAAACGACCAAATTCCTCTCTGCGGCATTTCCCCGGACACCTTGAAGGCGTCAAACGGAAGTTCATATAATCGACGAATCGAAAATGGTAAAACCGTGGAAAGATGATGAAAATGATAGAATACAACTTAATCTACAATTATCCATCAGTAATTTAAGTTCATAAGGCTCAAACGGACGAAATCTACCAAGATCCCCAAATTTCCCAAAGTTTGGATTTTAGGAAAAACTAACCTTGATTCGGTCGATTGAAGGATGTTATGGATTGATCGATCAATGATATGGACTCAGGATCTTCGTGGATTTGTTGTTCAATTACATGCCTCATATCTCTCAAAAGATCCAGCCGCGGACATGAAGGAAGGGAAGTGAAAAATGAGTGAAAACAGGGCTGCTCAGTCATATATATACTGGCAACTGACTAGCGTGCGCTAGGTTTTCCGGGTAGCGTGCGCTATTGGCCGGCCCTGGTCCAGAATCTTCGGCCGGGGTCCGATAGCGTGCGCAAGACATCGGCAGCAGCGTGCGCAATCGGCCCGTCCAGGACCTACTGGACTAATCTGTCCGGCCAGGTAGCGTGCGCCGTGAGCCGAGAAGCGTGCGCTAGCTGCGAGTTAGCGCCAGCTGTCCATTGTAGCGTGCGCTACTGCTGATCCGGCGAAGTCAGACCTCTGCCCTAGACTACCGGCCGATTAGCGTGCGTTACCTCCCGGCAGTGGCGTGCGCTACTCCTGCGGGTTAGCGCAGCAGCTGTCCGGCCGTAGCGTCGCTAGGCGGTCCTGTCACTGTCCGTGATGCCTAAAGATCCGTGCAGTTCCTCCATAGCCGTCCGGGCGCCGACTGTCGTGGGCTGACGACTCGATTCCTAAAAACGCACGGAACGAACACGACGAAACGCTCGCGGACAACAACATCGATCCGAAATGAAATTAATATACAACAAATCACCACCTATGGCCATAAACACAAAATCGATTGTCGAGAAAAATAATACCAACGCTCGGAAACCGAGAAATTTCCGGTCTAAGAAAAAGAAAAAATCGAACAAATCAAAATAAAAATCTCGGATATTACAAATGTGACAACTGTCACTTATTAACCAATCAATAGTAAGTAATTGACATTTGTCATGTTTTGTATGGTGTAGGTCTATTTGTAGGTTGATTTTGTAGGCCTATGAATCATTTTTTACTTTTGAATATAGTAGAGTTCTTTTATATCCAAATATACACCAACTTTTTTTATACCAAATTACCAGATTTAACCTTTACTCGAATACATTCGAGTCACCTATTCGAGTAACACCTTCGAGTCACCGACTCGATTAACACAAAACACATTCGAATCAACTACTCGAGTCATCTAAATTGCATTCGAGTCACTATTCGAGTCACTTAATTATATCCAAATCACCTAATATACATTTGAGTCACTTATTCGAGTCACTCGAATAGGTGACTCGAATGTACTCCAGTCACTCGAATAGGTGACTCAAATGTACTCGAGTCACTCGAATTGGTGACTCGAATGTATATGAGTCACTCGAATAGGTTTGGAGTCACTCGAATAGGTTCCGAGTCACTCGAATAGGTGATTTGAATGTATTCGAGTCACTCGAATTTAGGTGACTCGAGTGTAATTAAGTGACTCGAATTCAATTTTGATGACTCGAATGTGTTTTGTGTTAATCGAGTAGGTGAGCCGAATGTATTACTCGAATAAGTGACTCGAATATCTTCGAATAAATGTCAAATATGATAATTTGTGTATCAAAAGAATTCTTGTAAACCTAGGATAGAAAAAAATTCTATTAAATTTAAGAGGGCAATATTTCCCTCGTAGACTTTGTAGTTAGGAACATAAAATGTACTATTACAATTTTTAGCATTTGACAAGAAGGATTGCAATGTTGAGGCCCGGCCCGAAGGACTGCGGTGGCTGCTAGGGCCCACCCTGAGTATATTTTCCTTTCCTTGGGCACCGAAAAGTTCAACTTCCCACTCATTAATTTTTTATCTCGGTCTGTCACAGACTTTGCAAGAGGTCTTCCAGCCGAGATTGTTTAGCCCCATATCGAAAAAAGAGTCGAATAGAATCGAATCGAACCGATTCGGTTCTATTACCAAAATTGAAATACAAATTTGTTTTCCTGTTCGGTTCCTTTACGCATACTCGATTCCAGTTCTCAGAACTTGGTGACATGAATAACCGAAAAAGAACCAAGTGTAGGTAAATTATATGGTCATTTATTAGTTACATATTGATAGATAATTTTGGTTCTAAATATGGTTTTTCGATTCTTGAAGTTCAATAAAAATTCATTAATATATCGATTTAATAGCGATATATTTAAATAAAAATTCGATTCTTAATGTGGTTTTTCGGTTTTTGAAGGTTTTTTTTTGGATTAATTAGTTAGGTTTAGTTTTGGATTAACCGTAAATAGAGCTGGAACAGTTCGATTTTTAAACTTTGAAGAACGGGAACCGGTGCTTAAGAATCAATTTGATTTTAGATTTTTTGCCAAGAACTGAAGAACCAAATGGAATCGATCCGGTTCTTTCATTTAGTTTTTAGGAATTAGATTTAAGTAATTAATCCTAAATAGACTTGAAGATCCGACAAACCACATTAAGAACCAAAAATTGAAAAAATTCTCAAATTGCATGCAGATTCAATATACATAGTTAAAAATGAATATCTTTGAGTAGTTTATCAAAGGAGTCTAAAAGTTGTAATAAAAAAAAAAACTTGCAAGGCTTCCACAATTAGAGATCAAATAAATAAAAATAAAATTATTTAGTTATGATCATATTGAAGGCAATTAACCTTGTCAGTCTTTGCAACATTATTCTCCTATTAGAGTTACATTACAACTTACAAGATAACTAGAAATCTAAAATTTTATATATTTTATAATTTTATTTGACATATAAACTGGTCCTAGTTAAACGTGTGACAAAATTTCATGAACTAGAATCGAGACTGAAAAATCGGTTTCGCTTTTTGTTATTTTTCAGTATGAACCGATGAATCGGATTTTTTTTATTTGGATATTTCAATTCTCAAGTACAAAATCCAACCCTAACCGAAAGAACCGAGCTGATTTCATTTTGTTTCTTACTTTAATTTCTGCCAAAAAAAAATATAAATTCGAACCGATTCTTAAGCATCTATTCCGATCATAGTACTGAAAGATTGAAAATAATTGAAGCCAACTTTGTTTTTTTTCCGTCGCAGTCGACTTAGCTACTTTCCGCAATCTTTTCTCTAGGTTTGTATTTAAAGTTATAACTAACCTCAACGTAATATTACATGGGAGAAGAAGATGAAGCTCAAAGTAGTACCATCAAGGGGTAGTATTACTGTACCTTTTTAAATTTAAGAGAATTTATTAGTACTACTTAATGCTTCACAACTATTCTGATGTGCTTTGCTCAAATACATATGAGTAGATGTCAAAATCGATAATTTAGGTATCAAGATAATTATTATGGGACATTGCTTGCGAACGTGGAACCGGCATTGGGATTTTATGGGGACAGTGACAGGCTATGGCGGTTCAGAACAGAGGAGTTGACGCGCGGCTAAGGGACGGCGGGGAGTCGCTGTTTCAATTCGTGAGGAACACGACGACAGAGCATGCCGAAGATCTCATTTTTTTTCCATTGATTTAGGATAAATTTCAAAGAGAGGAAAAAGATTCTTGTCTCGGGGCAAAAGGTATATCAATTTTCATTAATGAATCCTATATATAAGGTGAGAGTTTATCCAGAATGTTCCATCTAAACTTAACTTACTCACACTATGAATAACATGAGCAAAAGCCCAACAAATTTAAATATTATTCATTTAAATTATATATATATATATATATTATATTTTTTTAAAAAATCCGTGTATATTTACCAAATTGCCCTCGATTTGTCCTCGCATCACATGAGATCTCCAAAGTTCCCAACGGTCAAAAACACAAACAAATGAATTTAAAAACCCAAGGCTCAACGGTCACTTTATCCATTCGCATCACTTCTTCTCTTCCCCAAACCGCATTAAGAAATTTGTGTACGAACTCTTTGGATCGCTGAAAAACCCATCAAAAGGTTGAAGAAGGAAAAGAATGGAGGGTTCTGGAAAGTGGTTATCTCCATCAAAATCTACTGCAATTCCCAAACCCTCGTCTACTGGTAAGAACCCCCTCCCCCTTTCATCACGCACAATATACCAAGAGATTTCGAATCCTTGAATGTAAATTTACTTTTTTTTTTTTTTTTTTGAGAAATCCCTTTTAATGTTTTGCTCGTCTCAGTTACCTCTTGAATCGTAGGTATTCCACTGCTATTTCCGTTAATTTAGTTTTTTTTTTTTTTTTTTAAAATTGAATTTTTCTAACGCAAACAAATCGGGAGATTTCATATTCTGGGATTTGATTTTTCTATTTTTTTGAATGTTTCGGTGTTGTTCTGTAATCTTCCTTAATTAGGGTTTTTTTCTTCTTCTGAATCGCAAATCTTGATTTGTTTATGTTCAGGAGAGAATGATGAGAATGATTCATGTCAAGATAAAATGATACCCAAATCCCACAACCCAAAGAAAACAACAGCTTCCAAACACTTCATGTCACCCACCATATCTGCAGCTTCAAAAGCTGCACCTCCGAAAAAGAAAATACTTTCCGAAAGGAACGAAAACTCGAGCAGCTCTGATGTCCAAATTCAAAGAACCTCATTTCCTGACAGGAAAAACAGTCCCAGAAATTCGATTATTAGCCACTCTGATCGACACTCCTCTCGTATCATTTCGCCGTACGAGCGCGCCTCCGAGTTTGGTGATGATTTGGATAACGATTTTGTTGACGATTCATCTGTGAAGGCTTATGACCCTGTGAAGAATTACCTCTCGCCACGGCCCAAATATCTGCGTTTTAATCCAAACAGGCGTCACGAGATTTTTAATAGGCTAGAGAAAGAGGAATCGGACGACTCTTTCGATTCCCAGGAAGTTAATGATGAAGAAATTAAAGGCTCTTCTATTTCCCTTCCAAAAGAAAGTGTCGCAGATCCCGAAAAAGAAGAAAATAACGTGGAGGGAGATGGGAAAAGTACGTGCAATAATGATTACGAGGAGGAGGAGGAAGACGAAGAAGAAATCAAAGAGGAGGGGGCACTGTGTTTTAGAGAAGTCATCAAATTTTTACTTACTTTGATTGTTTGTGTATTGTCTACTGCATACATTTGTACGGTGAACTTTGAGTCACCTACCCCGACTCAACAAGCCATTTGGAAAGTCAGAGATGGTTATCTTAGTATTAAGAGACACACACTTGATGTGATCGGTATGAAAATGCACGAAGCTGCTTTCTTGAAATTGGAAGCTGGAGATGATTACGTTGAATTCGAGGAGGGAGGGTTTGAGACAGACGATGATGAGGAAAATAAGGCGAGCACCGAAGTGAAAATTATTGAAGGCGGTGTTGAGAATCCGAAGGAGGTCGAAATTGATGAAGGCAGAAATCGGGAAATTGCACAGGGCGTTAATTTCGAAGGTATGGGAAAGGGTGTTGAAGATTTGGAAGGGGTTGATAATGTGGAGAATGAAGAGAGTGTTGGTGTGGAGATTATTGAAGTTGATGTTGAAAATTTGGATGAAGTTGAAATCGATAAAGACGTAAATCAGGAAATCGTAGAAATCGTTGAGGTGGAAACTGTTGTCGAAAATTTGGAGAAAGTTGAAAATGAGAGCGGGATTAGCGAATATAAGATGGATAGAGTTGAAGAAGCTGAAGGCGCACGATCCGGTCAATATGTAGTCAAACCCGAGAATTCCGACCAACCTGAGGACACAAAAACCGATGAAACTGCAAAAATCAGCAAAAGCGAAGAAGCCGGTAAGTACGAATTCGATATGGAAATAAAGGATTCGCATGAAGAATCAACGAATTCTGTCCATGAAGTCGAAAATGAGAAAATGGGACAGGAAACCTCAGCTTTTATCGGTCTATCTATGCTACTATCCATAATTTTGGCATCACTGGCAGTTACCATTTATCGTCTAAGGAGAACACCAAGAAATGCGTCGGCTGAAGAATCGGAGCCCGTGCTAAAGCCGCATAAGCTAGCAGCAGTTGACGAGAAGAAGAGAATTGAGTTTATTGCTAGACCTTCACTACCTCGCTCAATTCAAGAAGCTCCTAGAAAGCTTGACCACGGCATCTGCGCGCCGACTGTTGAGTTGATTGGAGAAATTGTTGTCGGACAAGCGAGGAGACGTAGAGTTAGGGAACATGAGGGAGAATGTGAAGAGAGCAATGCCGGATTGCTGGCGAAGTGTGGTACGCTAACTCAGCCGGTTTTAGCTTCTGCTCAGCCATCTGGGCACGAGTATTCGAACCTTAGTTCCTCTTCATATGGAAGTTTTACAACTGAGACAAAGATCTTGAAAAAAGAGGTATTATACTTTTTTTTTTTCAATTTACATACTGATTTTTGGGGTATTTCTTTATTTATCCTCTTATTAAGTCTTAATATTTCGATAGTATTATGAGCTAGATAGAAATCTTATATAGTAAAATCTTGGTTATAACTTAACACAGTTTTTCTCATAAATTCTTGGGTGTCTCTTAAAATTAGAAAAACACCCCTGAAGTTGTATAAATTAGCAAGTTGGCTGAGCTCTTTTGTCTGTGTGTATGTGAAGTAAATGTCAAAGGTAACTGTAATTAATGTTTTTACTTTCCATGGAACCATGACTTGGTATTTTTGAACCGAATAGGGAGCGCAAAGTGGAGAAGGCGGCATGATTGAGGTTACTCCGGTTAGGCGATCCAGTCGACTTCGGAGACGTGCATCGTTCATGTCTCCATGAATCTTTCTTTCTTATCAGCTCTTACGACGACGACGACTTCTGTTCTGAAACAGCATCCTTAGTTGTTTCTTGAATTGTTGGCCTCTTTCTTGTAGTGAACTAGAACAGATTTGTTATAATGTCACTTCATTTAATTGTTTGATTATGTTTGATTTTGCAGTCATTTTGTTTCATATTCTTATCTATATATATATAATAGCATTACGGATTCCAAGCACTAGATTAATTCTCCCTCCTATGTGGCATTTCTTTAATTTTGGATTCCTATTTATCTAAAATCTTGAATCCCACATCAATTTAAAATGATACTTAACCGATGAGCAACCTACATAAATAGAATTCAATATCTTGAATTCCACAGATAACCTAAATAAATACCTAGAATTCAATGTGTATTTTTCAACCACGTAGTTAATTTACACACAAGGTTAAGAATATTATTTTTATTGTGCTTAATTTGGCCAATTATTAAGTTGGACAAATAAATAGTTTAATTTTTTTGGTGAATTTTAATTGGGTCAATTATTAAATTTACATTAATTTTATTTGTCTAAAATTTGAATCTCACATCTATTTTATTTAGTAGTTTTATAATAATTAAAATTATATATAATAGCGTTACGGATTTAAAGTACCATATTAACTCTCTCCCCTATGTGACATTCTCTTAATTTTATATTCCTCTTTATCTAAAATTTTGAATCTCACATCGATTTAAAATGGTACTTAACTGATAAACAACATAAATAAATAGAATTCAGTGTCTTCAATCCCACATCGATTTAAAATAAAACTTCAATATTATTTTTCAACTCCATATTTATAATTGACACACAAGCTTAAGAATTTTATTTTTACTATATTTAATTTGGCCAATTATTAAGTTGGACAAATAAATAGTTAAATATTTTTTTTGTAAAAATTGAATTTTGATCAATTATTAAATTTACATTAATTTATTTATCTAAAATTTGAATCTCACGTCTCTTTTATTTAGTAGTTTTATTTCAATTGAAAATTTTGGTCAATATTAATAATCACTTATTAAATAAATTACTTTATTTTTATTTTAGAAACTATTTTGATAATTCCCAAATTATATCAGGAATTTAACTTTTAATCTTTTGTCATTTATAATATTTATTCTTAATCTTTACTTTACAGTGTTTGAGTTTTCATTGAGATGGATTAACCAATTAATATAGCAATTTATGTTTACTGATTTAAATTATATAAATTTAAATATGTTGAGTAATTAGCGGATATTATATAGGGTCTGGGATATAAACGGGTAGTAAAGTCATATTTTAATCGAGTTTGATGAATATTGGTAGATTTTAAACAAGTTTGAATATTTATATCATACTTTCATTGTTTCATGTGTTAATATATGAGTTTTGAACTGGAATAAGTAGTAAAATTATCTTTCAATTGGTTTATGACGAGTACAAGTATATAAATTCTAAAGAAGTTCGTGTGGCTGAATTCCATACTCATTATTTATGTTTATTGGTGTGTTTCGCTGCGGTACAATTGCAAGTGGCTGAATCCTAACAAAGTATTAAATTATTTTTTGACTTTTACTTATAAATTACAATATAAAGTGATTATCCGTCGAGTTTCGACGGGCTATACACTAGTTTTTATATATAAGCAAACACAAACTTTTTTCTCGTTTCCCATTGTTCGAATCAACTTTTCTCATTTTCTCCACTCATTTTCTCATCCGTACATCGTCTCTTATGTTCGGGGTTGGGACATTTTTCATGCTTATGAATGACCTTACAATAAAGCCAAAAAAATTACAAAAAAATATATAAAATTGTGTTAAACTATACATTCCCATTTTTACAAACTCTTAATGATTTTGTTTAAATACATAAGCAACTAATTTCTAGTTATGGTATATTAATTAATAGAATCATCTTTTTATAGAAGTGTAAATATTTTAAAATGCAATTGGATACGTATTTTAATTATCTTAAGATTTTAATATTTGAAGTTTAAAAAATTCTTGTGAGAAAAGCAATAAATTATTTAATTATTACATCAACTATAGATTTTATGAGAGTGTTTAGCTTGTTATACGATTTCTCGACTATGGTTACTGGTAGAAAGCACTGGTCCGACCGGCCGGACCGACCGGCCGGAATGGCCGGATTATAACCTGGTGGACTTCATCGACCGGCCGGACTGTTCGAACCGGCCAACTTCGGTCGGACCGGAAAAAGGTCGGTCAAGCAGCATTCTAGCCGATTTTGTAAATTTTTTTTTTTGCATATTAAGTGTCCTTTTATTACATATAAAATACTTTCTTCTTTACATACTCCCATAAAATACAATTATCAATCTTAATATCTTTATTTAGTCATCAAACTCCCAAGTTCAACAATATTTTAGTATAAATAAACTTAATTAGAATAAAGTGCAATCATAATCGAGCCATTAATCATCATTATTTCATCACCACCGAGAGTAAATTATAATAAAAATATTTTTTTGTATTTTTATTTTTAAGGTCGTTCGGCCAGACCAGATTTTCCGGTCTTGACCCGGTCCGCCCGAACCCGGTTTTAGACAAAATGCGGACCGGGCCGGGACTGGTCCGGTCCGGTCGGTCGATCGGTCCGTCCGGTCCGGGTAAAAACCGGGTCCGGACCATTTGTGTTCAGCCCTAGTTACTGGTTAGGATCATATACATTTACTATTTTGGTATAATTATTGTCGTACCATTTATATATAACTCGATACTTCTAATTATATTAAATTATATAATTTAGATATAAAGTATTTATTTCACAAATGAAATTAAATCCGTCGGATGGAAGATTGTCATTTAAATATAAATTATTATAATTTTACTGTTCATTTATTTACTCGTTTACTTCTCCTTTTGTTTTACCATTTACCTTTCTTCTTCGGATCTCTCTCTCTTTCTTGTCCTTTTATTTTTCTAACACAGTTCCTCATGTCATGAGTCTAATGCAAACAACCCCACCTGCTGTTCAAATGAAAATTTAAAACTTTCGGGTCTCATATATTTTTCACCTTTAAAAAATTATTCTACAAAAAATTTAATTTCTATAATTTGTTTTAATTTTTACGTTTTCAATTTTGGGTTAATCGTACGATATACGACCAAATTTTCTGCGTTTTTCTTGAACTAGATGTCCGTCCGTGCGTTGTATATTATATTGCTTAAAAAATACTCTCTTTGTTTCCTAAATTTGTTCTTCAAGATATTCGACATGAATTTTAATAAAAAAAGTTGAGTGTATTATGGAATGTTATGTAATTGGATAAGGGTCTCACATTAGTGTAATATTAAGTTAATCAGTGTCTATTATATGAATAAATTTGGGGGACGGAGGAAGTATGTGATTAAGTCATAATATTGAAAATTAATATTGATATTTTTATAATATAATTTTTGTTGTGCTATCTCTTATTAATGTAAATCCATCAAATTTATCATAGTATGTGTCCAAGTGAAGATCATGAAATAAGAATTAATTTGATATATTCTTATTAATAATGGACTTGATACAAAAAAGGAAAAATTCTATAAAAACCACTATACTTTGCAATTTTTTCGGATTAACCACTGAAAGAAAAAGTTTGTTTTTATTTTTAAAAAAACCATACTTACCGGATAACACAAGTTTTCCAGGTTAAAAAATTATGGCTTTTCTCATATAAATAATAATAACGTGGAATTTTTAATTAAAGAAATTATTAATTAAGTGGTTCTAAGGCCAAAAATAATAATTAAGTGGATTTACGTTTGAAAATCCCTCCCACACACTACTACGTTCATCTTTCTTCTAAACCTCTCAAAACCCAAAAGCCGCTCAGAACCGATTTTGTAATATCGAAACAATATTTGAAATCGTTTTTCGAAATCGAAGCAGGAAATGACATAATATTTGAATTTGATATCATCGTTTGATTATTTATGGAATGAAGGAAGATTTTATAATTCTTACAATATATTGTTCATTTAATTGGAATATACATAGAATGACCAATCCAAATTATAGTGGTTTCCATGAAATTTGGCCTAAAAGCCACTTAATTAGCAATTATATAATTAAAAATGCCATTACTATTTTTAATAAAAAATGCTATATAATTATTATTTTTAATAAAAAAATACCACACCAGCCTTGTAATGAAACATCTCTTGTTCCCGCCTACGGTGGTTTTTTTAAAATAAAAACAAACTTTTAGTGGTTGACAGAAAATAATTTTTTCGATGGTTAATCCAAAAAAATGCAAAGTATAGTGGTTTTTGTAGGATTTTCCCTACAAAAATTTATAATCATTTGGAATTATAACCTAAAAAATTAAGACAGATTTTTTATGATAGATAAATGTAAAATTGTAAAAAAAAAATTCTCACAACACATATCTAGAATTATTTTTTCTTCTTTTGTAATGATTTAAGAAGATCTCTCTCTTTTGTGTATCTATATATATATAATATATATATATATATTATTTAAAAACATTTAAAAATTTATAAAATTATACATGTTCAAGACTCTCTTTTAATAAAAATATAGATTTTCAGATTTCTTTTAGTTTTCGGATGATTTTTTCAGAAAAAAAATCTTTTTTTTCATATTATTGTTTCTTTTTTTTTTCAAATTTTTATTTTTTTTAGTTAATCTAATTATTGACTAATAGAGAAATAAAACCAAACCCGAAAAAGTAGTGAGATATTTTTTCTTGGATTTTCAGAATTTTTTTTAGGTGAATTTTCCATTAAAAAAAAAGAAAACTCTTTGTTTTTCAGATTTTTATTTTGTTAGTTTTTATTTAAAACCGATTAGCCAAAAATTAAGATTTTATTCGAAAAAATTAATTTTAGAAAAAGCAAAAAATCACTTGACTTGAAAATCTTTAGTTCCCTTCTTTCTACATTGACTGATGCAGAAATAAAATAAATAAATTAAAATAACCACAAAATTTATTATTTACAATCTCTCTCTCTCTCTCTGTTAGCCAGGGTTGCTATTCTTAAAAGTCCCCCCTCTACTTGAAAAAGAAGAACAACACATTGTAGTACTTCTTTTTGTTATTATGGCCTTAGGAAGAAGAGTATAAGGCTTGTAGCAGCTATACAGACCACTCCCAACGCTCTTACAACCCTTTAAATTCCTTCTTCTATATAATGGAGTTGACTTCTTTGCCAAGTCTTCAATGCTTCCCACCCTTGAAAGTGATGTGAAAGACTCTGATTTCCCTTCATAAAATTTTGAAAGCCCTCTTCTGCAAATAATAACAAAAATATTTTATATATGACCTTTTTTTTTAGCCTGTAAAATTAAAACTCCCAAGAAATCATGGGATTTTCGAAACAAGAATGGGAATAAAAATATTTACGGTTAGTCAAAAATCGGGACGTAATTGGAAAAAATCTTTGACGTAATATTTTTGGAAAAGATAAAAAGTTACGTGGCGTGAAAAAGTTGTATTCCCAAACAAAAGTTATGTATTAAATTTTTGGAAAAAAAAAACCACTTGTCTTAAATTTGCACTACTTCTTTAACAAAAACTTCTTATGGATGCAATTTGTAAAATACATTATGCAAAAAACGATAGAATTGATTAGGGCTGTCGATCGGTTCGATACCGATTAACCGAACCGAAATTTTCGGTTAACTAAAATATAAAATTAATATTTAATAAATATATAATATATTATTATAAATTTTAAACAAGTACTCCCTCTGTCCCGGCCAAAGGTTGACAGAGGGTATATATTTGGTATATTTTAGGTAATGATTGGTATAAGTAATGATGATTAAATGTGTGGTGAAGATTAAAAAGTAAAAAATATTGATGATGAATGAGTGGTGGAGATTAAAAAGTAAAAGTGATTGTTTGATTTGATTGTAAAAAGTGATATATGTACACTTACTAAAAGGACTACTTTTTGATAGAAAGACGGGGGGAGTATAAAATATTTATTTAACAAAACTAGGGTTTTAAATTTTTAATTTACAAAAATTAAAATAATAAAATATATAAGTATAAAATATAAAAAGATTATTTAATAAATATATTATAAAATCAGTTTTCGGTTCTAAACCGTTCGGATCCGGTTCTAACCGAAAACCGAAGTATTTAAAACTACGGAACCGAAAATCGGACCATTAACCGAAAATACGATTCCGGTTCGATTCCTGTTCTAACCGAGAACCGAGAATCATTTAGACACCCCGAGTCGATTGATCTTTTGGCTGATTAAAAATGTGTTTTACAAAGTAGGTAGTTTGCCCCGTGTAAAAATTAAATAACACATTATTCTCTGTATTTTTAAAAAATTAAATAGATATATTACACCATGTATATTCAAAAAAATGCATCCGGACTCGTGTATCTTCTTGTGCACAAGAGAGCATAGGCGGACCCAGCATCCAAAAACGACTGGTGCGCCGACATACGAAAAAAAATAATGGGCGACAAAAAAATCTTAATTTTTCACCTTTTTTTTAATAAAAACAATAAAAACGACGTCATTTGAATCGAAATGATGTCAAAACAACGTCGTTTTGATAAATTTTGATTGAAATTAAAGGACAAAGAAAACTATAATATTATATACCTTATATCAAAAATTTAAACTTTCAACTATTTTTTTAAGACCCCTTTTTTAATTAAGGAATGCATAACTTATAAATTAATGTCCCAAAATAGGAAAAAAAATGGAGATTAATTTACAGTAAGGATTTTTTTACTTGATGGGCAATTGCTCCATGATTTCTGACAAATCATATAAAGCTCGACTGGAATTCGCGGAGGACGACGACGATGGCGATGCCGATGAAGATGCATCTTCTGCCATATCAGACGAAGATATAGACGATGATCCATTTGAAACCGTTGATTCTTCTCCAATAGATGATGATGATGAATATTTTTCATCATAATTTTTCATTTGATTTTCATATTTAAACCATGAATCTCGAAACAGCTGATTATTTTTGCCTTCTGCCATTCACGATGTATAATATAAATGTAAAATCAATAAATTCTTTTATTATTCTCAAGAAATTATTATTATTATTTTTTTGCAAGAGGAATATACATAAAATGAACATACGAAATGAATTCCTGGGGCCAGAAACAAATTTATATATGGACAAACGCAAATAATTAATTAATTTAAATAATTTAGTGGATTTAGGCAATAGGGTGCATGGAAATTCCTCTCATTTCAAACCTCAAAAAGATGACACGTGGACCCAAAAAGAATAGGCTGACCCTAAAACAAGCTGCATGCATTGATTGGATAAACTATACGAATATAACTATACTATCCTACTCGACAAATCCTAACAAATCCTATTCCTATCTCTTTATCCTCATCAAGCATTTGTTTAAATCAAAACAAATCAAATCAAACATATATTTCGCTCAGACAGGATCTGAGATGGTAAGATATGCGCAGGTCATGTCCCTATTTTTTAGAATAGGAAAGCTATTTTCGTGAAGACTCTGGGCTTAATACACGATAAAATAGTGAGTGATATTTACCAAGAGATACCTATTATTAGAAAACGCTCAAAACAGTACCTGAGTCCATGGCTTTGTCCCATGGGACTTACCTCAGATGATTTTGATTACTCAAATCTTGTTGCACTCTGCTCTACCAGAATAGAGGTTGATTCCGTCCAAGACCCTATGCAAGACTAAACCACAAGCAAAAGACAATAGAAAATTAAAATATAAATGTAATGCTCCATGTCAAAACTAAATGAGAGAACTCAACCCTAAGACTCTCTACTACTGAGTCACTCCCTAAAAGAGAATACAAAACTCTGATTTGACGTCTCCAAGAACTCATATCTACGAATCATGGCCTCGTCTAGGCTTAAGGCCTTCAAATCTAACTTCAATTGTTACTCCCACGACCTCCTCGGTCGGTCTCTCCTCCTCATCCCTTCTACCGATAAACTCTCGACCCTCCTAACCGGAGCTGATGCCTGCTTCCTACGAACGTGACCAAACCATCTCAATCTCCTTTCCCTAACTTTCGCTGAAATGGACTCGACTCCTAGCTCATCCTTATAAACCCCATTCGGGATTTTGTCCAACATAGTGCGATCACATGACCAACGCAACATTCTCATTTCAGTCGCTTCCAACTTGTGCTCAAGCACTTTTTTCAAAGCCCAACATTCTGAACCATACAACATCGCAGGTCTGATGGTCGCTCTGTAGAATTTACCCTGCAACTTTAAAGAGACTTTCTTGTCACACATCACCCCTAACGCTGCTCTCCACCTTAGCCACCCAGCCTTGATACGATGGGTGACATCATCCTCAATCTCTCCTTCCTTCTGGATGATAGAGCCCAAATACTTGAATCTATCCGTTCGGGGTACGCTCTGATCTTCAATCATTATCTCTACCTCTTCCTCGTTGTTCTCACCACTTAAGTTGCACCAGAGATATTTTGTCTTAAACATGCTCACACGCAAGCCTTGAGATTCAAGCCTTGAGAAAGCACTTATTTAGATATTATCAATTCTATGGAATTTTTTAAATTCAGAATAAATATAATAAGTATGCAACTGATATGATTTATTAATTTTATTTTCAAAAATATAAATTATTTAGATTGATCGAGTCGGATATCCAGTGTATCTGAAACGATTTTGAAGGTAACCAAAAGATAAGGTACTGCTAAACGTGTATCAACTCATGGCTTGAATTTCTCTCGAATCAGTCCTACTTATTCGGGTTGAAATATTGGTCATGGTCCAAGAATACAAATATGATCACTAGGTGTATGAACATGTCATATGATCATGTGGTGGATAATGGAGTTGTAAACGAACTGAATTGATCAATAAGAAGCTCGAACTCGAGCTCCATGAATTTGGCTTGACTCGGTTCGATAAGAAAACGACATATCGAACTCGGAACTTGAACTCCATAAGTCAAAACTCAACTCGATTCAGCTCTAACCCGTAGAATAATTGAGTTGTTCCACAAAAGCTCCAGTTCGAAGTCGATAAGCTCGATTGAATTTGCTAAGAACAAGTGCTCGAGTTTGAATAAAATTTATTATTGGATAAAATTATCGAGTTCGGCTATCTTGCGCGCAATTTCGATAGGTCAAAATTCAGCTCGAATCAAACCATTTACAACATAGGAAATTGTGTTAAGGCATTATTATGTAGAATCTATCTATATTATATATCAAGAGAAAAGTCCAAAATTTTCAACTTGCACCAAATTTATTCTAGGGTTAATGACTCCAAAATCCACAACCTTTCATCCGACTTTCATTTTTTCCACAACCTTTTCAAAAATCCTGTAAATCCACAACCTTTGACACTTGTTCGATTTTTCCATAATTTTGATTTAGCCCCAAATTCGGTCCTACGTGGATCCTACGTGGACGCCGGGAGTGTGTCGCCGCCGAAAATTCAAACTGCATCGGTTTTAAGCTTAGGGTTAATAACGCAAAAATACACAACCTTTGATGCCCCTTTCATTTTTTCCACAACCTTTGGCACTTGTTCGATTTTTCCATTAGCGGCATCTAAAAAGTTGAAAAATATTTTCAATTTTTAGTTTTTTGCACAATTTTAAGGACGTCTTTATAATGTAGTTCTATTTTTTTTTTTTGGTTTTTCCGAAAAAAAAAACAGTTTGTAGAGTTCCTCTTTTTAGATTTATGACTAGTTAGTTTTCCAATTAGTATATCATGATCTTAAAACAATATACTTCCTAAAAACTGAAAGCTAAAAAAAACCCAAAAAAAAATACAGTTGAAATATGGAAAAAAAAAACAGATTATATTACATAAGTGCAAATAATTAAGGAAAACATTCTTGCCTATTTATTGCCATAAAACCAAATCACCTTACAAACAAACAATTGACATCTGAAACACATACACAAGAAAAAACACTGATTTTTTTTGGGTTTTTCTTAGCTTTCAGTTTTTAAGAAGTATATTATTTTAAGATCATGATATACTAATTGGAAAATTAACTAGTCATAAATCTAAAAAGAGGAACTCTACAAACTGATTTTTTTTCGGAAAAACCAAAAAAAAAAAAATAGAACTACATTATAAAGCCGTCCTTAAAATTGTGCAAAAAAACTAAAAATTGAAAATAATTTTCAACTTTTTAGATGCTGCTAATGGAAAAATCGAACAAGTGCCAAAGGTTGTGGAAAAAATGAAAGGGACATCAAATGTTGTGTATTTTGACGTTATTAATCCTAAGCTTAAAACCGATGCAGTTTGAATTTTCGGCGGCGACACACTCCCGGCGTCCACGTAGGATCCACGTAGGACCGAATTTGGGGCTAAATCAAAATTATGGAAAAATCGAACAAGTGCCAAAGGTTGTGGATTTACAGGATTTTAGAAAAGGTTGTGGAAAAAATGAAAGTTGGATGAAAGGTTGTGGATTTTGGCGTCATTAACCCTTTATTCTATTACCATATTCACGGAACTTATTAGATTGTCCATATCGGCATACATATGTAACAATTTTTTTAATAGAGCTCTATCTTTATGCAAATAGTTATACAAATATAGTCATAATTAGTAGGTAATATAGATATAGATTTATATATAATATGATTATTTAAAGTATTTCCCTTTCTTTTCGGCATTTACCAAGGCACCCTCATGGTGCTACGTCATGTACTAAAATATGATTTTTTTCCTTCAAGTTCAAATCTATGTAAATAATATGTCTTTGTTTCAGGAGAAAGTAAAAAAATTGTAAATACGAGTCAATCAATTGTATTCATAAAATTGATATAGGGGCCTTTATATAGGCATTACAATAAGAGTCATTCCACACATAAGATTCTTAGATAAGATAAGACATCTAATAGTATCTTACTACCTCTAGAAGGATCTAGAACCTTCCATCTATGTATCCTCCTACAACTAGTATTAGGCAAGACACCAATAAGGGAAGGACATCCCGGAACACTCCCCCTGTGTCGAGCACTAATACTCTCATGATGCATAAGATGTTGCCTCGGTAAAAAACTTTTCCAAGTCAAACAAAACCCGTGGGAAAAACAAAGACTTGGTGAGGAAAAAAAGCACAACACACCATTCTGAATCTTGGAATCGTATGAAGTATCTCATGAAGTATACATAACAGCTCATTCTAACGAGCTATCATTAAAATAAAAATAATTATTTCACGGCGAAAGTACAGAAATTAGTTATTTTAAGTCAATCTTAAATTATGCTTATGGTGTTTCTGTTTACTTTTTTTTATTACTTTTCTCTTAATTTAAAATAAAAATAACAGACAATGTAATTGAAAATTCACGTATCAGAAAAGAATGAAAGTTTATGTAACGAAAAAATTTAGATTTGAGAGTGCTCGAAATATAGATGTGAGATTTGTTTAGATGTATACATAATTTAATGAATAATTGGCATGGTAAAAAGGCATAAATATTCAGTAATTATATTAATAATTCTAGAGTTACACTTATTATTTAGAGAACTTCATTGTCTAACATTACAAATTATGAACTAAATATATATATGGGTGTGTGTGACATGAATGAGTTTTTTTAAACTTTTCAAATTCAATGTACTTAGTATTTTATTACATTATGTATTATTACCCTTTTTATAGACTATTCTTTATTAGTGTAACGCGTTGTTACTTTGCCAACTCTCGAGATAGAGTAAAAATAAAAATTTATATAGCTATTTATATGCCACCTCGTTGATTCAAAATATTTATATATAATATTCTATTGGTTCAGTTCGTGTTTATGCTATATATTTCTGACCCAGAATATCAAGACGAAATTATTTTGAGGCTTGTTGGGTCGAATTCGAATAGGAAGAAAATCTTTATAGATTGTAGACTTTGACGCCTGAAAGTGGTGAAATGCTATCAAATAAAAATATTATTTTTTAGTCGTACGATAAATAATTGATTACTGTTTGAGGAGAAAGTAAAAGACAGCAAAATCAATTGTATTCATAACACTGATAGAGGGGCCTTTATATAGGCATTACAATGAGAGTCCTTCCATACATAGGATTCCTAGATAAGGTAAGATATCTAATAGGATCCTACTATCTCTAGAAGGATCTAGAACCTTCCATCTATGTATCTACAATCAGTATTAGGTAAGACACATCACGGGAATAATAATTCCCGGAACACTCCCCCTGTGTCGAGCACTAATACAACAATGGTGCAGAAGATGTTGCCTTCGTAAAAACCTATTCCAAGCCAAAACAAAACCCCATGGGAAAAACAAAGGCTTGATGAGGAAAAGATTGCAACGCACCAACATAACATGTCGTGTATACTCCCCCTGATGTATACATAACGACTCCCCCTGATGAGTACCTCAAATCATAGGAGTCAGATGCCAAGTTGCCCTCACAACTATACCAAGGAAAAACCCAGTGGGAAAAATACCTCTTGGTCTAAGTTGAACAGAAGTACAACGCATCATTGTTTGGATGTTCTCATAGGTCGCCTCGTTAAAAACCTTACCAAGTGAAAACCCAATGGGAAAAAAACAAACCTTGGTCTAAGGACAAAAAGAGCGCGACACATCCAAAGTGCAGAGTCGCTAAAGACTTATCAAGTTTTCCAAAGTCTTGACCTCCATGCACTAAATCAGTCATAACTTCTTCGATTCAATAGGTATCAACAAAACTGTAAGGACTTATGAAAACTAGACACCCATAGCTTTTCATTCACATACGATCGTAACCTAGATCGATCCGAGCGGATCACAAAGCTCTATCGAAGTTGACTCAAGAAATTAGGACATATCCCGTCTACTTTGCAACAATTGTAATATGTCACTCTACATGTTGGATGTTTTCAAATGGTTGGTTTCCTTGGAAAGTAGACACAAACCTTTCCAATGGCACCAATTTCACCATTTTCCATCAAGTGAGTACCTGTAGGTTATATGGGAGATAGACCAACACATTAGGCGTATTCGGGTATCGATTTTCAAGTGTCCCTTTTATCGAGATAGAGCGAGCTTCAAGCTTCTTGTCAATCACGAGACATTGCGTGAGCGCATCCTGAGCCATCATCACGGTGGCTTTCTAGGATTATTACGAATGAGTACATCGAGTCAAACATGAGTACATAATACCGTAGTTTTCTCTTAAGACTGCATCATCACTTAAGTGAGCCAAGTCTTATGATGACTTCGACTAGTCATTGGGAATCATATAGGCATTACTTTATCGTCTCTTAGGGAAACCGTCCATTAGATTGCCCTAAACCGATTGATGAATACGCATCATCAAGTGTCCCAAGATCCTTTCATTCTTAACTTTGGATTTAGCGGAATCTCTTAGTCTCATAAGAGTACATCACTATAAACCCTTAGTTTTACATGCAAAAGCTTCATATCTCTTCCAAATCAAGTATATACTTAGTATGCGTTCCCGACAATCACTTGTCGACGCGCTCCGTGGTCAGGAGACACTTGATTTGAGTCTGATCCACCACGAGATCCTTTAATCACTTAACTTAGTTCCCCACTAAGATAAGATTTAACCACAAGCTGCACGTCAGTTTTTTTGGGAAACTATCTAACTGAAAAGATAGTGGATGCTATAACATCCATTACGATAGCACAACTAAGTTTCGTGTCATCGTAGTCGATTCCAGTGCGTTCATGAGAAACCTCGCGCCATGAGGTGAGTTTAACTCCTTCTCTCACTCGCTTTAACAAAGTTTACGGATAGATCTTATCTTTGGAGTGTCGGTACCACTTCAACAAAGGGCTATCACTTTGTTTATACTAGAGTCGCATATGTTTCCATTTTAGGCCAAGGCTACAACGTTGTAGATTTTCAACGAAGTATGGTTCGATTAAACTCACATTCCACGTCCTCATGTACCGGCTTTATTCATAGAGTACTCTTTATGGATTGGCATTCATTGAGGCGTCCCCCAATAATGACTATAATCCAGAATCACATGAGACGGATGAGTTCATTTGATCATATGATCAAGTTTCATGTACCAAACTCGCATACATTCTTAGCGAGAGTATTTATCGAACCAAGTGGCATCCCAATACTCTATGAGATCCACGACCTAGTAACACCATCTACCACAATTTGTGGTGTTACCATATCACCATTTATAGGTGACGAACGTCCATGACCGGACACAATCCTTGCAGACATGTTTGCAGCATGTATTTAATCTCGTCACTTTAGGGAACTTGGTGAGGCACAGTAGGGACAAACTACGACAATTCCAAGTCGTTCTATTCGAACATGATCGTTCGCATCTCCCCCTAACGACGGGAAGACTGGCTCATCAAAGTGACTTACGAGATCGTCTGCCAAGGTATATTTTAAGCGGACTATGAGTGAAAGCGCATGTCATATTCATCATTTATAACCCGTCATAATGCGTTGTGGTGACGCAATTTTGGCACATGAACATGTGGACGATAAAGGTTTTCAGTTGTTAACACAATCCAGTTAACAAAATGCATACTGTTACACTCGTAACTAAGCTTTTGAATGATGATAGGTATAGGTGAATATGACATGTTGACCTATGCTACATAGCCGTAGCTACTGGTCTTGAGAATTCAACAAAACCACCACCATGCACCACCGGGATCGAACATGAAGAAACGATTGAACCGATGATAGGCCGTTGGTTTTATCGAACCTCTAGTGCTTTCTTGAAGAGTTCACTCCCTTCACCAGCCCCAAACACCTCAAAATTTTCGTGAGCATGTATAAACGGGTGTTTAGGATTCCAAAACCATCAACCTTGTGGTTAAAAACCGATCGAAATGACATCGAACCGGTTAATAGGGCCGGTGGTGGTATGTGAAAACTTCATTTAAGTGGTTCACCTCCTTCCAAGTTTCCAAATGGTACCGAAGTTTGTGAGAAGGTATCCTTGGATGTTAGGAAGTACTTGTTAAAATTTCACTTTAAGACTTGGTCTAAAAGTGGGTGAACCGACCTTTACAATGACTGGTCCGCAAGTTGGACAACCATAACTCAGGTTTCATCAACTTATCAATCATTGTCAAAAGAACAACATAACAGATAAATGTTATCACTTGAGTACGACCATTTGTGAACACCATCATAGCATCATAAGCCACTCGGGCTAATACTTATGATCATGTATGTATAAGGACTCGGTGAAAGGGGAGGACTCAGCACCATGCTTATGCGAGTCGCTACATTATTCTCTTTAGCATAGGAGGGTGTCATCTCCTAATCGTGCCAAAGAATAGGCTTTAATAAATGAACATGGCTAAGAAGGATCATCGGGGGGGTTTGGCGTCACACATGCTTATGAAAGCAAGACGCGGATGACATAAATATCATCATCGGTCATGAGCCTTGCTCACAACTCCACCAACGTACTTTGGTGTCTTTGATCCAATTAGTTTCTTTGTTCAAAGAAAATGATGTCCATGACAATACCGTGGTATATGGATCATCAAACTGTCCAAACTCCGGACTATTAAAGCCTAAATGTGTCAATGTCCCAATACATCTTCTGGTTACCAAAACCGATGCAAGCCGGACCATATTGACTCATGAATATTTTTCTTTTCACATATCCAATACAAGTGATGCATAAGATTTTATTCTCACAAATCACAATGAGATGCTATGAGTGATACACTTTGGCAAATATATCATCGAGTCATAACATGGTTCAATTGTTACGGAACATATGTGACTAGAAAACGTCATTCGACATTCAACAACTTGAGTATTATACCACTCATTGATTGTGATGACTTAGTCATCATAGTCATAATGGATTTATACACCGAAATCCAAAAATATCGCGTTCCTTGAAAATAGCTTAATACGCACTCAATTTCGCTTGCAAAATTTTACAAATATAAGCATAGCGAACACTCTAACAACATAGAGATTTTATACTTGATATGATCAAAATGATCTATCATATTGAGTGCATAACATGGCAAGGTTATATGCCTAAGGGGCAAAATTACGACACAAGCATGGTGTAACACTACCATGCACACGCTCGACCTTCTTATAAGGGTGCGTATTTTGGGCTTCCCTAAGGAAACTGTTTTTCAACATTTGAAAGATGATAGTTTAGCGTACAACACATACCAAAAACTGCATCATCTATGGCAAATTCGGCCAGAAAGAGGTTGAAAAATATGTGTCATAAGATCACTTGCAAATTCAAGAAGGGAACCAAGTTGGTTGGGACAAAAGTTAGCACAATCGCTGGAAATAAAATTCCGCGCAGCTTGACCTTTGTTCACTAAAACAGCGATAACTCCCTTGTTAGGAAGGCTATGGACGAACGGTCAAATGTTCTGGAAACTAGACTTCCGTATCTTTCTATCCATATATTGTGCACGACACGGATCATTAAACTCAGATCACAGTGCATGTTTTAATTGGCTGTTTAGTTTTTTCCAAGTTTAGTGAGAAAACAAGGTTGAGACCATATCCAATGGCATAAGTGTTGATGCAAAAACATGGCAATGACAGCCATATGTGCGTTTAAACGCAGCAGGGTGTTCGATTTCTTATCTCGACTAATGATCCTTTCGGTAACTCCAACTTGGTAGACTTGCAGAGAAAGTAGGAATGTCGGTCTGTGAAATTTGTTTAAAAACCACTGATTCCGTTTGAACTTTCAAAGCATAAACAAATACCAAGAAGGATGCGCCTAGTCATGATCAAAAGTGTAGACAAAATCCACCAAAGTGCATCAATCAACCAAGTATTTTAATTCTCAATTTGCAAGCATACGTCATAATAGCCATGTTATATGGATACAACGCGGTGCATCATAATTAAGTATTTTGAACCATGAGACATAATGAATATACCATAACCAACTCGTCTTGACCATCCAATAAGATCGACTAAACATAGTCAAATGTATAAGGCACATGCCTTTACAAATACTCGGAAAAGTATTCGGACCTATAGTCATACGAACTATAATCGAGGTCAACGAATTCATGTATTTACCGCAATATGCCATTGCCTTACATGTTAAAATTCATGAGAATTACTCGTACATTCTTCCATATATCATATTGCAAGGAGACGATACATGTCTACACCCACATGCAATATTTTATTTTTAATAAGCTGAAAGATGGAGTTTTTCAAGTATGGGATTGGGTCAAGACCAACGTGGTGGTCGCTCAATTCAACGTGACAATTCCATCACAAATCGATTTTAACCATGACATATCCGTCGCAATCGATGTTTGTCCCATTTATATGTCACAAATCCGTGACTAATCATGAACGAGTCATAACTTTACCGTTACCGACAATGTTCGTTTTTTTTTCAATTGTTGGTTTTAAAATCGACAAAACGGCGACATCAAATCGCACCCAAAACGTGGTGTATGCAACGACCACAAATATCGACTTTCAACAATTATCCGTGACTCCCCCAGGACCGTCACACAGTTTACTTCGACATCCGAGAGTGATACCACCTCTCATTGTCTCATCCACCGCAAAGTAGCGTGGGAGATAAAGAACCCAAATACCCAATTCCCCCCAAAAAAATTTCCCAAAAGAGAGGAATTGAAAAACGAGAACTTTAATAAAGTCTTACGGGTACTTGGTTTCATATATGCTTTGATCCTTGAACGAGAGATTCTCTCCATATGAGCAACATATATGCATAAAACCGTTTCGACGATCCGGCGATGCTTCGATCAGATCGGGTCGCAGCCTTAGGCAACAGTTGGCTTGGATGAAAACGGATCTGCCGAGCGACGGGTCGAACTGGTCGTCACAACCGACCGGATCGAGCTGGGCGGCGGCGGCGACGGCGGTCCGGCGGCGGAGGCGGCGGTGGTTGGCAGCAGAATCTTGGCGGTGGCTGCGAATCGGGCGGCTTGGCGCTGCAGATTCAGGCGGCGGCGGCCAACGGCTCTGGCGATTCAAGGCGGCGGCCCGGCGGGAGAGGCGCGGCTCTGCGGCCTGGCGGCGGCAGCGGCGGGCCGTGGTGGGCAGCTGGCAAGTGGCGGCGCGGCGGTGGCGGCCGAGGCGGCGGCGGGCAAAGTGCAGGCGGCGGCGCGGCGGCAGCGCGCGGCGCAGCGTGATCGGCTTGGCCGATTTTTTTTTTCGTTCGAGCTACGTGCTGATAACGTGTTTGAGGAGAAAGTAAAAGACAACAAATCAATTGTATTCATAACACTGATAGAGGGGCCTTTATATAGGCATTACAATGAGAGTCCTTCCATACATAGGATTCCTAGATAAGGTAAGACATCTAATAGGATCCTACTACCCCTAGAAGGATCTAGAACCTTCCATCTATGTATCTACAATCAGTATTAGGTAAGACACATCACGGGAATAATAATTCCCGGAACAATTACTTATTTTTTGAATAAAAACTACACCAGTTGCATGAATTATTATTGACTTACTTCTTTATTTATTATGTTATATTTAGTTCGAGATGCTATTACTTTGTTTAATAATTTAGGTAAAGTACAAACTTCTCTTAATGTTATAAATTTGTGTTGATATTATTTATCAAGGATATGGGATATTCGAAGAATGATATACAGCGAGACAATTTAAGAAAAAGGAAGGAAATTTTGTGGGGAAAAAAAACTAGTAAGAGTTTATCAATCTAAAATTATGCTTATGTTCTTTTGTTTATTGTACTATTTCTAACTTAGTTTAAAATAAAAATAAAAGAAAATAGAACTGAAAATTATCATTCTCGAAGTGGTAAAAGTTTATCAAACAAAAGTTTAGTTTTGTAAGTGTAAGAAGTGCATCTTATTACTCAATATTTTTATATCGAATGTAGCACGAATTTCGTGGCTATTAATAACTTGATTATATATGGGTTATAATATATTTTTCGTACATTTACTAATTACTACATATTTTTTATATTTTTACATTATTTTGTCGCTGTTCAACAGGTTATTATTTTGTACAATGATTTATGTAGAAAAAAAAATTGTAACACAACTACAATGTAGTTACCTGTTTGTAGGTAATTCAATCGTAACCGTTAAATTATGTTCAAATTAATCATGAGTGTCAAATTTTAACCACTACAATGGATGGTTGTACTTTTAGTATATTGATATTGTAGTACCCATTTTTTTTATTTTTTATTTTAAAATAATTAAATAAGATTATAATTCCTATATTGCCCTTATTGATTATAAATTATGTATTCAGATTATCTTTAAAATTAGTTTTGTATATTGAACTGTTTTATTTTAATTAATTACTTAATTTTTTACATTAAAAAATCAAAACTTCATCCTTTTAACACATCTGATGCCCTTGGTGCCCTAATCTAAAAATCAAAACTTCATCCTTCTCGTTCTACCACCTTACCAGGCAAACGGAGAAGAAGATTCCACCACCTCTTTTGAAGTCGGAAAAAGAAGGGCAGAGATTCGAGAGGAAGACGAACGAGGACAAAGCTGATAGAATGAGAAGAACGAGATGAAGAAACCCGTCAACAACAGTGAGCCCTAATTTAATCCTTCAACTATTATCCCATATCAATATCAACTATTTTGTTATTCAGGTTTGTTTTGTTTGCCATGTAATTTCGTTTATGATTGTGACTATTGGGTTTCCCTTATTCTTGTGTTTTTTTCTCCTTCTTTTTCTTCTTCTTCTTCTTGAAGAAGTAAAAGTGATCTGGTTTTTCTTTCAGTTCGATTTGGGATGTCCGACTCCTGAAATTGAGAATAGTGCGATGCATTTATGTCCTACTGCGTATTAGTAGTTTTAGTAGTTTTTCATTACATGTGACAACTTTTTGTCCCCCTCATTTTGGTAATGCAGGATGCAACATTAGAACAGCTTTTGTCTATATTTTTATCTCTTTTGAAGGATGAATTTCCTGATGTTCGTTTGAATATTATCAGCAAGCTTGATCAAGTTAACCAGGTCATCTGCTTCGCTAATGCTTCATTTTGAAACTTTATGAAACTGTTATTGAGACTTTCACATTTCAAGGTTCAGTGTCATCGCTGGATAGAACTAAATATCATTTCTTATATAGGTAATAGGAATTGATCTGCTATCCCAGTCGCTGTTGCCAGTAATTGTTGAACTTGCTGAGGATAGACTGGAGAGTTAGGCTTGCAATAATAGAATATATACCTTTGTTGGCAAGTCAGTTGGGAGTTGGGTTTTTTGATGATACACTAGGAGACAAGGTTTGTGATGACATATTAAACTCGGAGCACTTTACATAATTCTTCCTAGTCACATGTTCTACCTTTTTTTTGTATTCTCTCAGATTTAACAGGTTTAATCTACTCAGTAGTCTTGGCATTGTTTTTGACTTGTTCATTTTCAACATGTGCACTTGGCTTAGTGTTCATTGTCTCATCCTCATCACATAGCTGTTGTTTGATGACAAACATTTCTTTATCAAACTCTAGTGTCGTTTTCTTAAAGATATGACCCGAGGAGTTTTTTAAAACATGAGGCACACCTTCTTGACAGTTCTGTTTATCTTTGGTAATTATATTATTTTTCTTATTCTTAAGAGTGTCATAATCAAAGCCAATTCCTACCTTACAGTTTTCCTGATTATTTTCATGATAAGTTTTAATAAGATTTGATGAGTTTCTATAGGCTTTTAGTGTTAGTTCATTCTCAAAAATCTGTTCCCTTAGGGCATCTTCAATTTGACTAGCACATAAAACCTTGTTCTTTAAATACTCAACTTCTTCCTTAAGATTTTCTACATGAATTGCTACTAGCTTAAGTTCCTCATTTCTCTTGTTTAATTTCATATTTTTAGCATTCAGCTTAACTATCTCTTCACTTGCTGCAGTCATGCTAGTGTGTATATTAAACATTTCAACACTCAACTTTTCTATGGTTTATTTGTATTATTCAATAGACATGTTCATTTGTTGCTCATTTTAGTCTTTTGGTACTTGGTGGTTCATCCTTTTTTCTTCATTTTATCGTCGAATACAATGTAAATTAATACTTGGTTGCTTTCGTTACAAGAGGGTATTCGTAATTGGTTACAAGAGGGTATTCGTAATTGTCTCTGTGCTTACTGTACCCACTTTTATGCTTTAATTATAGCATGATCATCTTAATAATCGAGTATGTAAACCTAACTAATACCTATTAGCAGCCACTTTCAGTTTCATTCCAGAGATTGTTGTGGATGGTTTTTAACTAGTAACTACCTTTAGTTTTTGCTATTGCTTAATAAGATTTTTCCCATCAACATGCAATAACTCAATCATTTTTTGCCCTGTTTATTCAGATTACTTGAGCTGGCTTTAGTCATTTTATTAAATGATCAGAAAAGTTATTAAATTATTGAACTTTCTCCATGAATTTTCTGTGCACTAAATGTAAGTCAATCAGTGTTACAGATCGGTTCCTGCTCTCATGTGTTACAGATGTAATACATCAATTGCAGCTCCTTTTTTTTTGCTAGTACTATGTCTATCCTTCTTCAGCTTGCATACAATATATTAGCTATTTGGGTACTTATTTTTATGTTATTCATTTGAGTTTTAACTCGTGTATATTGATTCGTAATCATGTTCCATATATGAAGTCGTATTATGTGCGATATAATGGCGATTGAGATGGATTACAATAAAAATGCACATGGTTTATATATGGAGGAGGATACAACTTCTAATTCCGGTCTAATGATGCGAAGAAGAACACGAGTGGTAACGATGTTCTACCCGAGTTCAATTTTAAACTTATGGACGATGAATCCATAAAACAAATAGTTTTTCAATCTGTGGAGGCGGATGTAAATTCTACGCCGAGTATGGCGGATATATGGGATTCGATATTCGAGTAACCCACACAAAGGTTCACAATAATATTGCAAAAAATAGGAGATGGAATGTACTTGGGCGGAAATCCAAAGCCCCGAATGATGATGGAAAAAGAAAGTTGAAAGAGGAAACCAAATGCAATTGTCCATTGACTTCGTGTTGCTCTCCGTGGCGGCCAATACTATGTTACTAAGTTCAACTCTTTTCACAACCATGAATTAGCAACCCATGAAATCGCATCGTCGAAAATTAATGTATGTTTGCCTTGTGGATGTTTATTTTTACATGTATAACCTTGCACTTTATGTTGTATTATATTTTTACGGGTATGTTGTGTTTTTCTAGGTACATATCAATTTTGATAAGACTCTTTTGAGCTTATTCAATGAATCGGTTTTGAACTTGTCGAGTGAGATTTTTTGGAGCGCGTTAATTGCGGAATCATCGTTTATAAATAAGGATGCTTATAATATTTTATATAGGGAGAGGCAGGAGAGTGTTCGTGATGGTGATGCACACACCGCATTGCATCTACTAGATGGAATGAGTATCTTAGATCCAGATATATTTTTCAAATATGAAATCGGAGAAGATAACTCACTCACTAAGTTATTTTGGACTGACGGGTTTTCGCGGGAGGCATATAAACAATTTGGAGATGTGCTTGTATTCGATAGTACATATAAGACCAATACCTACCGTTTTCCTATGATAATTTTATCGGGTGTAGACAACCATTTAAAAAATATTGTTTTTGGTGTTGCTCTAATGTTTAATGAGACCATTGAGTCGTATAAATGGTTGTTAAAAATTTTTCTTGAAGCAATGGGAGATAAAGCTCCGGTGTCAGTGTTGACCGACCAAGATGCTGCCATGTGCGCAGCAATTGAAGAAGTGTTTCCAAATGCAAAGCACAGGTTGTGTAGTTGGCATTTACAGCGAAACTGCACCCAGAATGTAAAAGAACGTGGATTTTGTGGTGCTTTTGGTAGGTTATTGACGGAAAATATATCAATTGAGGAATTTGAGGAAAAGTGGGTCAAATTGATTGATGATCATGGTGTTTCAGTCCATCCGTGGATTTTAGAGACATATGCCAAGGAAGAACGTTGGGGTGAGGCATTTTTTCGTGGACATTTTATGGGATTGATGAGGACCACACAGAGAGCCGAGTCATTGAATGCTCTTTTTAAACAACAGGGAAAGGCTGGTTACAAGATAACAGAATTTATAAAGCATTATCATCGTGTCCTTGGTAAATCTAGATCTTCATTTCTAAAAGCTCAGGAAGATTCGGAAAGATACAAACCACGATTAAAGCAAGGTGCGCTATATAGCTTTCACAAGCATGCGTCGTCTGTTTATACGAAGGATGTATTCCCTATTGTCCAAGCAGAAATATTTGAAGAACAAGGACTTGTGGTAGACCGTTCATGTAATAGAGCGAATCGTCAATTTTACTACTCATTTGTCCATTATAGTTCAAACAGAAGAAAAATATGGTCTGTCGAGATTGATTTGGACAGCGGGTAATTTATGTGTAATTGTCAAATGCTGGAGTCTGATGGGATACCGTGCCGACATTTATTTTGCGCATTCAAGTGTATGCGGCTAGTAGAAATCCCTTCCTCATGTATTCTCGGTAGATGGACTACACGAATTGGAAATAATCTTAGAGCTAGATTTATAAATGTGTATCCGGTAGAGGACAAACAACGTATGAGGTTTACTCGTGTCTATCAAGAGTTCGTTAACTTATGCCTTCACGCCTCGAAGTTTGAATCAAGGACCCTAAATTGTATTAAGAGCTTGCAAAATCTAGCAACAGATGTTGAGGCCGAATGTTCTGAGGATAACACTTGTGTATTTGAAGATGAATTTGAAATGGCGAATGAGGTTGATGAAAATATTGAGTCCGGAAAAAGGTACAATGTTCGTGACCCGCAAAAAATAAAGTGTAGAGGAGCACCTGCAAATAAAAGGCAAAAATGTGGAATATGTGGGTAAGTTGAACTTCATGTGTTATGGATTTTTTTCTATCGTGTCATGCATCTTATTCTCGTATGCAAATATGTGAATATCTGTTTCATCACGCATTACATTTTTATTATTCCCAATTTTCTAAAACTGATATGTCTGTTTTACAATATTTATCTAGCGAACCGGGACATAAATCAAGTACCTGCCCTTCACGTGGTGGATTAGACTTTAATACTCAGAATTTAAGAAAACGTGCGAAGAAACATCCGCCAGCCTGCACACAAGAAAACGATTAGATTTTGGAGGTATAGTGAATTTTTTATATTGATGCACTCGCCCTTTATTTATTTTTCGTTAGAATTAAGGCTAATTTTGGTCTTACTAGTTTCTACATATGGGTCGATGTCCATGGAAAATTATCATTTTCCTGCAGTTATATTTCAACTTTTTGATAAGAACATGTGTATTTGTCTTATGACATAGTTACCGTAAGGTAGAGTTTATCGGATGTTGAAAAGATTGACTGCTGAAGTGTTTGTATTCAGCTATTATCTTCTGTTCTTGTGTTATTTTTTACTCAATTTTGTGGCTTTTTGGCTGTTTCAAGTAGACTCGGTCTCTTATTTTAGTAAAGATTAGAAAGCAAGATTAGAAAGCTGAGAATAAGTCTTTGAAGCAAGATTAGAAAGCAATGAAGACCAGACTCCATGCTAATTTGTACTATTTGTGATCTTTTCAATTTGGTTGTGTTGGACATCAGTTGGGAAAGACCAATCTTTTTTTTTGGAACAAATGTTAGATTTTTATTCCGGTATATCAATATAGTACAACTTCTCGGTTCTCAAAACAACCCACAAAACAGAAATACTAACATACTACAAATTAGCTAAATAAAGCTTTATATGGTTGTGTAGTTATCATAACTGCAGCATAGTAGAGCTAGCTTTGGGTGCCCTATACATCTACAAATCGCAATCTGGACAACCCTGCGCAGTATACTCTGTGCATTCTCCTCTTTTCCTTGGAAAATTCTTCGATTACATTCAATCCACAACGCATACACTAACTCAATGAACAGAACTTTGAGAATGCGGCCAGCAGCTTTTTTACCTTTCAATTTGCTGCTTAAATCCATCTTCACTTCAGACCAGCCTCCCGATGCACATGGTTTACCAAACTATCTGATCAAAGCTCTCCATGCTTCTCTAGTGATCAAACAGTTAAAAAATAAATGTTCTTGGTTCTCCAATTATGCTCAATTCACTCTCACCAGATCTCTGATGTATTTAACCTTAGACTTGATGTTTTTAATTGGCTTTCACTCTATAAAAATTGAACCTTTGAGTTCATTGATGAAAAATAATAACCCTAAGACTATGTAAAGATTGAACCTTATACTTACGAGTGCTAAGCAATAAAAGTTTTGAGTGCCTATATGAAGAAATCTCATTTTTTTACTGCCTTTATTTAAAAATTGGAACTTTTTGATTGCCTTGATGTAGAAATTGAAATTTACAACTGTTAAAATCGAATTGAATATCACACGATCGATGTACATGTTTGTAGTTGTGTTTTTTTTTTGGAAATGTTGAACCTTAAGAGTGTCTTTGATATAGAAATTGAACATTACGAGTCTCTTTAACCGCCTTTATGTAAAAATTGGATTTTTTTTACTACATTTATGTAGAAATTGGAAATTGCACGTGTAAAAATTGAACCTTTTGAGTTCCTTGTTTTTGTATTAGATCTAAAGAGGTTTATAGTACTTCTTTGAATCTCACACAAGCGACATACATGTTTCTAGTTGTGTTTTTGGGATAATTGAACCTTTGGACCTTGGAGTGTCTTTGTTATAAATATTGAACTCTATGATTGTCTTTCTTTAACTTTATGAGTGCTAAAAATCATAACTTTTGGGTGCCACATAAATTTAATTGTTTTGATGGCCATTATGTAAGATTGAAACTTTCTGACTTGCTTCATGCAGGACTTCGAACTTGCCCTAAACCTGGGTAAGCAGTTTTCTTTTAAATTTAAAGTTCGTTTTAACAAATGTGACAACATTGTTATTAAGGTTTCTTGCACCAAATCTGGTTAAGTTAAGTTGCCCCGTAGTTTCTGGGGTAGGTGGGATGGGGGAAAGGTACCTTTATTGTAATTGATAGATCTTGCTGGGTAAATATCAAGCCTCAAGTAACACAAAGCTTGCTCATCTTCTCAAACAATGATACTCTGAGTTTGAGATTTTTTTTTTTTTTTTTGAAAATGCAACCCATAGATACTGAAGGTTACTCTTAAGAAAGATCACAAGATACAGATTGCGGATCTTTGTTGTTGCTTCTGAAATTTGCAAGACAGTTGACCTGGTTGCAGAGGTGGGGGGTTTTGCTGTATGTATGGCACTAAATTAAAAATCCACACCTAGTTGTTGGAACTCCCTCACATGTAAAACTGGCAAGTCTTGTTCTTAATTAATAGGTAAACAAACTTCTTTATATATCAGCGTAAAATTGGAAATTGAAACATAACCAAAGTGTCACATATATATTACTATGATTAATTTATCTACAATGTAAGTTTAATTTTTTCAGAAAGATGTCTACAATCTCAAGTTGGCCTGAAATCTTCTTTTTCCCATGTTTTTAATCATGATATTTTAGTGTTATTATTGTCTTTAAAGATTTTTGGGTCGCTAGGATTGCTGAATTGGATTGTATTCCACAATGAATTGGGTTACACTGTATCAGATACTGGACCAAGGGGAAGGTTGTAGTAGTATCATTTTAAGAATATGCATTCTGGAGATTCATGATATTTGCGTTTTTTGATCTCATACTTCCAAGGTATTGGAATTAAATCTCATAACAAGAAACATTTGTATGCTGGGAATGACACAAAATGATTTGTTCAAACAATTAGGGTATACATGTATGCCTTGCTGTGTTCGACATTTATTTTATTTGAGTGTTGCGTATGATCACCGAAAGCTGCCGATCTGAAAGGCTTTCTGAATGAGCAAATTAATTCGACTGAATTTTTTTGCTAGCCTTGGTTGATTTGTTCTTGGTTTTAACATTTCCTCATATCTAAAACATGTGTTACTTTTGAGTCTATTGGAATTTCAGAGTACCATTTTCTTAATTGGAACAAAGCTTTACCTCTTGTATTATGTTTTGTTAGAATTTGAGAGTATTTTTTGATTTTATATATCATATGTTTACAATTTTACATATATGTGAGCCGTATGATTCTTTTTACCTTTTATTGCTTGGATTCTATCTAGTGGAAAATTTGTGTTTAGGAATTGCTATTTATTTTGAAGGAAACAAGTGAAGCGAAGTTTCATTTATCCTCAAAGTATAACCTATCGAGCTGTCAAACCGAAGTAGTAATGTCAATTTCTTAGCATCTGTATTTGACATTTTTTTTCCTAAATCTGGAAGTTGGGAGTACTACTGACAAGTTTTAGAAGGCATTTTGCAACCAAGGAAGAAGTAGAACGTTTAGGTACTGAGTTGTCCAGTTGACATGCACTCTATGTTGAATGCATATTTTTAGTGCAACTATTTTTTTTTATCTAGTGGTTTTCGGATTTGGGTGATATCTTGAAGTACCTATTACTATATATTCATGCTGGATTTGATGTTGTTTCTAGGTTTTGTTTTAGCTTTTTATTGAATGCAGATGCTATTTGTAATCACTATTCTTATCTGCATGTAGCTTACAGTGATGGTTTGATTTCTATATATCACAAGACACAAGTATTTTTGCTGCTCAGCCACTAGCTCATTGATTTAAACAAAAGGCCAAAACTAGAAATAGAACATTCACCACACTTAATCCTTAAACAAGAATGACTGTAATGGGAAGAAACTCAAATGATGATCATGAAAGTGAGTGATCGGTTGCTTAGGAAATTTTCTGTTTATGATGGGAGCGAGACATGGAGTTGTTTTGTTGACATTATTTACATGTTGAGTTGTTCTTTTGTTCCTTGATGATATTGGTGTTTGGTGTAGTTTATCATTGTTTGACATTATTTTTTATTTTTTATTTTCTATATTCGATTTTTAGGAGAATATAATATATAAAAAATGTTGTAATTGTTAAGGTATATGTTAATGTGGCTCTTTGTTATATTATGAAAATATATGTTAAGGTATGATTTTATTTATCACGCCCATATCGTCGATCAACATGAACCTAACAAATATATCAAAAGATTACTTCCATGTGCAGTAACATCTGCCAAAAAGAAAAATCGTGTGCATATTTGATTTTTCCTAACATGATACTTTATTATTTTATCATCTCGCGGGTTTCTTTTTGTTAATACACCGAAACTCATGGATTATTCCAAATTTTCTAATTAACCAAACAAGTTATAAAATAATAAAAAAAATCTTATAAAACCACAAAACATAAGTAAAAGATTGAATGTCTATTTTCTAATTAAAAAAAAAATCTGTTTTTTTCAGTTGTTAAACCAATATTCAAGAAAATTTTATATTTCATTCTTTAACAAAACACGTTTAACAAATTCTAGTATTTACCGCCGTCTTGGAAATACGAAAGTCATAACACATGACACTTATAGATTATATATTATATACTGGGTCTCTTTGTAATATTAAAAAAATAAGGGTTTCTTTTTGTCAGGTGTAATTTTATATTTTTTTACACAACTCGTGAAATAGATTTTACACCATTATTGTAGTAGTCTTAAAATTGAAAAACAAAAACAAAATCTTCTAGAAAGCATAAAACAAGATATGAAAATATATGTTAATGTGGCTCTCTGTTCGCCATTTGGCCTAAATCAATGGAGAAGGTGCCCTAAGGGCTGCGACACTTACCGTTCTCTCGTATTCACATTACTATATTAGGGGTGTTAATAGAAACCCGAAAACCGACCAACCAATCCGAACCAATCCGCACCGAACCAAAAAATCCCGACCGAAAACAACCCCGAACTTGAAACTTACAAACCGAAACCGAAACCAAATTAATTCGGGTTTAGATAGCTTACCCGAACTAACCCGAATTATTTATATTATATAAAATTTTATTTATATGACTAAAATTTTTAAACTTATAAAATAATATATCTACACAAATATTGTAGTTTTGATAAAAACAATGATTAAGTATATCAATTAAAGATCTATCTATTGTTTTAGAACAAGTTTTATTAATATAATTACTTTTTTTGTTACTTTATTAAATAAATATATATAAATCAAATATGTTTGGGTCAAAATCGAATTTAACCGAACTAATCCGAAACCGAAATATTTGTGAAGGGTTTGGGTTTTGAGTTTTGAAAACCGAAACTGACCAAAACCGGAACCAAATTTTAAAGTTTGGGGATGGTCTAAATATAATCTGCAGATAAATATAAAAATTGTCTAAATTTCGACATAATTGGATGATTGAACATCATGTTAAATCATATATAATAAAAGATTGAGTCCTAAAAATGATTGGGCAGTATTAATGACATCAATTTTGAAACATTTATTAGGATTTTGCAATTTAGCCTTTACATTTTCCTGCAGCTTTCAATTTAACCCCAGAAATTCTGTATACTTCAATTTAAACCCGTTTTGATTTATGATTCTTCGATTTTAACCAAGTCAGCTTCTCAACTCTTACAATTTGACCCCACTCAATTTTAAAACCTCCAATTCAGTCCCATTTTGACCAAGACATTAAAATGTTGACCTTTCAATTAATATTGATAATTAGTCTGATTTTATGCATATATATTTTAATTTCCGTCATTATATCGTAATATTTTATAATAATTAAAATATTATTACATGTAGACTTTATCAAGGATTTACGGGCTTAGGACTGTGAGTCGAGCATCTCCATATTCAAGTCAGACAGTATCATTTATTCGTGGAAATTTTCACTATCACTTTAATTGCTTTAATTGGATTGTATATGTGATATTCAATTCAATATGTGATATTCAATTCATGTTTAAAAATTGACGATATATGTTGTGAATCAGGCTCACATGTATACGTGTAAAGAGGCTATCTTAAGATCTATGTTGTTGCGGGGATGGAAAATGCTATATTATCCACTCTACAAGTCCCTAATTTCCCCCGACATCTTAATTAGATGGATTCTAATTGGACCCCTCATGTATAAATATGAGTCCCGCGAATAAACACACGACACGTGTCATTCGGTACATATGTTGGGACCAGTTTTAGGGGTGTATAACAAAACTCTGCGGGGACACCTGCGCAACCTCAATATTCACATGCGTGCTCGATTTATGTTATATGTGGTATTTTGTGTATGTTTCATGTTGTTGCGGGGACACCTGCGCAAACTCAATATTCGTGTTATGCGTGTTATACATAATATTGTGTGTATGCATTCATATTGAGGAAAAGATATGATAGATTATTCATTTTATGCTTTCCATGAGATTATATATTACTGTGATAAGTGAGATTTCCACGTGCTGGAGGAAGCTCACCCCCACCTTTATTGATCCTGCAGGTTAAACCGAGCCGGATGAACGAAGGAGCGAGCCGAGAGGGCATATGAATGAAATTTATTAAATGATGTTTTTCTTATGTCAAATGTTTCGAAATTCTTTTGGGAAAACTTTTGTTAGAAATTAACAATTTATAATTTATTCTTCCGACGCAAATTATATTTCGTATCTATGACGTGGTATTGCCTTAATTAAAGGTATTTAATTTATCTCAGTGTAGCGACTCGACTTTGTAGGCGTTATTCTTCGTCAAATTTACCTTTTATTTATTTTTCCTAATAATTACCCCTATAAAGTTGGGGCGTTACATAGTGATATAACTTATATTACACACATTAACGCAACCTTGATATAAAGTATATAAACATCTGCACAAACATTACGTACAAAAATCGTAGATATTCAACCAAAAGCACAGCCGGTGCATCGCACGGGTTCGTAATGCCTCGTTAATTGGAAAGACTAATCATGAAATTATTCTAAATCACATTAATAAAACAACCGAACGTCATTAAAGAAAATGACCGAATGTCCTGCTAAACCAAACGACAAGATAGATGATTAAATTAATTTATATAATGATATAAATTGAATGATTAAACTTTGCGTTAGGTTAATTGGTAAAATAGATCACGGAATTGGTCTAAATTTTGAATAAATTTAATGGATTATGATCATGTAGCAATATAACACGTGTTACTTTTTGGACGTTGTGTTAGATTAATCGGGAATTTAAATATAAAAATTGGTCTTAGTCCCCACAAAATTAGCTCAAATGAGAAGTTCTCTACTTTTTCCTGGCAAAACTATTTGAGCCATTCTTAGAGGTTGAAGGACGACCAAGTACAGATAGTAGCCTGCCGCATGTGTTCTTGCTCTTTTAGCAACCCATTTAAGCGGGATACTTTACAACAAGCTCAATATCATTGGAATTATTCAATTGAATGAGACTGGATTTGGTCGAGCGTTTGACACGTCCAGGCAGTTGAGATGTCCAATGCAACTAAATCATCATCGATTTACTCTAGTGATCTATTACGATATTTTTTAAAGACTGAAATGACATGGAAGACTGGTAGCAATTCAGATCTTCAAGATAAATTAGGTAAGTTGTTGAAGTTTTGGAAAAATTGATTATTAAGCACCGCGTGGAATTAATCCGCGAGATTAATTGTGAGAGAGTAGTATAGTTTACATTAAAGGACACGACTTAATGTCATGCTAAATCAGTCAGCAAGATAAATCATCGAATTGGTCTAAAATCTATCAAAATGAAGTTATGAGATTGGTTTAAATTTTGAAAAAACGGACGATTATATATTATTTTGAATTAATCGATAATATGAATTAGAATAGATGAAGAAAATGGATGAACATTGTACTAATTTAATTGGTAAGATAAATCATCGAATCAGCCTAATTTTGATAAAGTAGACACCAAAGAAATCATATGAGGGCCTAATTTTTGAAAAAAAAATAATGATTAGGCCATGTTAGATTAATCGACCAGATAAATTATGAAATTGTCCAAATTTTGATAAAAATGGATGATTAAATATTATGTTAATTAATCAGCAAGATTAATCATGAGAATATTTTTAGAAAAAACAAAATGACTGAATCAATCGCCGTATTATTTTAATTAGTATTTTTCTCCAATTTCTTTTTATTTTAGTTTCCGAATTATTTTAAGCTTTTCAAACTTTTTTCACTCATCTTCTATTATAGTTTTCAATATTAAACATCATGTTAAATTAAAGAGTAAGATTAATCGTGAAATTAGTCTAAATTACATTAAAAAAACATCATGCTAAATTAGTCGGAAAGATAAATTATTGAATTGGTCGAAATTTTGATAAAATTGAATAATTAGACTTGATGTTAAATTAACCGGCAAGATAAATCATGGAGTTGATTTAAATATTAAAAAAAATAAAAAATTGGAGGTCGTGTTAGATTATTCAGGAAGATAAATATAGAAATTAATTTAAGTTTTGATAAAGTTGTATGATTAAACATCATGTTAAATTATCCAACAAGATTAATTATGAGATTAGTCTAAATTACATTAAAGGAAATGAGTGTACGTCATGCTAAATCAATCGACAAGATAAATTAACAAATTTGTTTAATTTTTAATAAAATTGAATGATTAGACTATGTGTTGTTAATTGGCAGGATATATCATGGAGTTGGTCTAATTTTTGAAAAAATTGTTCGATTGGTCTAATTTCGGCAAGATAAAATTGTACGATTGGTCTAATTTCGGAAAAGATAAAATTGAATGAAAAAATTGTATCAAACTCAGTAATCTAGGATGATTGCAGATAGCAGGGCCACCCAACTCAATTGCTGAGTTAATCAAACCTAAGGCAAACAAAGGTACATCTTCATCAAACGTGATAGAATTTGCCCTGAGACTCATCCCTGTATGCTCAACAACATTTAGCAATGAACACAGAAAATGAAATATTTCAACCATGCAGGGTACACCATATGGTTCTGTCATTAAATGCAGGTCGTAAGGAACCCCATCCTTCCCATTATCTGTACTGGCATTACTTTCATCCATCACACCACTCATGAGTCCAGATGAAGCAGAGTTTAGAACTCCAGAAGAGAGCTGCCCGTCATATTCAGAAAGTCCACTGCCATTTCCAGATTTGCCGCTGAAACTATAATCGGTATCAAGTCCCGTGGTCTGCACCAAAGGAAAGGATGAGAAGTTCCACAAATCAGGTGTATTTATAAAACACTATAACAAATAAAGTAGCATTATTCATTGACCCAGGCCAACACTTATTGATTATAGGGGTGCGCCATACATGCCAATATGGAAGTGCGCGATACCAAACAGTTTGACCGGATACTCCAGATAAACGCGACCTATCAAATTTCCGGATTTGAATGTCAGGAAACAGACAAGTGGCAACGCACACTGAATAATCGCACAACATTGGTCTTTGGTAGATACACACAGTCTGACCTGTTGCCGGACACTGATTTTCCAGAACACTATTTTGACTTTGCAGCTTTCAACGAACTGGAGTAACGAGCGAATGTAAAGGATGCGATACTCACAGGTATCTCATAGCACATCGTCTTTTCTTTTCCTCATGCCATAATCCTTTCCCATGTAATGGAAATACAGCACTGCTTCCAACCAACAAACCTAAGAAACTGTTCGCTTTCTTACGAGATTATATGGGATGTATCCAAAGAGTTAACGGCGAAAAGATAACAGGAGATGCAACCAAAAAACGAGTAACGAGAAGGGACGTCGAAATCCAGAATCTAGAGTTAGTATACTCTATTGCTAAATATATGTTCCACTATTATTGTATAGTTCATCAAAATGCACTTCCTTTTCAGTGGAAAGAGCGTGAGCTTTACACTGTGGAACGAAATGGCAAAAGATTTCAAAATGAAAACATACATGGCAGCGGAAAGACCAGTGGCAATAGCTGTTAGTTCATGTTGGGTAAAACACTACAAAGGTAATTGTTAAGGCACCAATATAAACCAATTGCATATACATTCTGTCACCCCATTTACAAACTCTTTTTTTCCAGCTGTAGGATTACAACTTTCAGCAACTCCTGCAACATATTACTACTACAATCCTCGTGTACCGGAAACTCAGCAAATAGGTGATGTGTAAGTACAAACTTTATGTTAAATAAATCGCTAAAAAAGGAAACAGTATCATTAAATGGTGATATTTAATACAATAGGTACAAACAATTTCTCGACCCTGCGCCAATCCTAGAAATTCAAACAAGAAAAATTCAGGAACAGAGTACAACTGATCACTGTCTTTGAAGAAAATCCAAAACAATACAAGGTATTAGATTCATTTGTTTACACAGGCAACACGCAACACGAATATATCTGAATATCAGCCATCTAATGCAGGATGTGCGATTCACAACTGAAGCCGTCATACTAAGGATAGACACAATGAAACCATGGTACTTCAACAAGTGTGTCACCTGCGGGAGGAAAGTGTCACTCGGATTTCCACACCAACAATGTCAGCAAATGGCTTCGCACCTGCCGCCTAATTACAGGTTCTACAACTATAACTCACACAACAGTTGAGGATGTTCTGTCCTCAAATTTTCCAGAAAGGACCAAAGATTGTCAAAAATGGTACTTTTGTAAGGGAAGTTCATCAACACAACTCATCAAAATGTCAACACAATCAACTAAAGAAACATACCACCCATGAAACATTCATGCAAAAAGTAGCAGAATTTAATCAAGTTGAACTTATATAAGCCATCGAAAACGTCAATGTATACCATCGACTTCAATCCATCCAAACCTGGATGAAGAAGATTATTATACAGATCAAAAAACGTCATCATGAATCGCATGATTGTTCAGATTTTCTCGAATCGGGTAATGCAAAGTATAGTACATTGCGTGTCGATGTTGAGAATGAATTGAAATCTGCTGAAGGGGCGAAAAATATGGACGATTCAACAAAACATCGATAACAATTGATTAAAATCATTACCAAAATGCATTACCAGTCAACCTTGATAACATACCAATCCCCAATACAATCAATTCTTAAGAAAAACAATAAGATGGAAATACAACAGACTTTAACCTCAGAGTTATCGATTGCAGTTTGCTACACAGCGAGGAGGTATGATGGATTTCGAGTTGTGATATAAAATTACCCATTTGATTTGAGCACTTCTGCCAATTGAGTTGTTGTGCAGCAAAATTCAAATTCCAGATCATTAGATCATTTGTGCCAACGAGGCCGTGGCCACGAAAAATAGTAGCAACATGTAATCCAGATTTGTTCGATCAAAAAGTATGAACAAAGGGCTGGCTCATGAAAAGGCGGAAGAAGAAGAAGTTGGAGTTTCATGGGTGGTGAGCCGGCAGATGAAGAAGAAGAAGTAGAAAAGGATGGGAATCCGGAACGCTAAAGCCCTGAAGTTGAAAAAGGGAATGTAAATGCGCATTCCAATTACAAGACAAAATCATTTCTGCTGATTGATAAAAAGAGGAGCTCCTCAAGGCATTCAAAAGAAGACTCTTCTGGAGGTCAGAAAAAATCCTTTCACCAAGAGTCCTTCTTATCCCGTTCACGACCATCCTCTAAAACATTCATCGATTATAGGAGCGTCATACCTGACTTCGGGGGTCGGAGTCGAAGTCAAGATCGTACCAGTCCGAACAACCCTTGGGTTTTGATATAACTAGAATGACGTCCGCAGGTAGGCTTGTGCTCGGCTTATGATTTTGACTAGCAGTTGTTCGAACCGAGACTCTCTTTTCTTGACTAGGAAATATCCATAGGAATAAGAATCGGCAGAGGAAGAAGAAGAAGTAGAAAAGGATGGGCGGTTAGGGCAAACCGGAGGAAGAAGAAGAAGTAGAAAAGGAGGTTAAATCGATGTGAGAAGACAGGAAAAGAAAAAGAAATGGAATGGATTTTGAAGAAGAAGTAGAAAAAGATGGGAGGTTAGGGCAAATCGGAGGAAGAAGAAGAAGTAGAAAAGGAGGTTAAATCGATGTGAGAAGACATGAAAAGAAAAAGAAATGGAAAGGATTTTTTTTTTTGATAAATTCTAAATAATAACATAAAAAGAAAGGCTATTTTTTTTTTTTGTAAAGTTAAGGTTAGTTTTGTAATTAATAATTTTTTGTTTTTAATTTTATTAATTAATATACTACAATCTTATTATCTACCTGTATATAGGTAGTACAAGGTATACCTATGCCAAGAATTTCCCAAGTTTAGTTTTGTAATTGTAAGAAGTGCATCTTATTACTCAATATTTTTATATCGAATGTAGCACGAATTTCGTGGCTATTAATAACTTGATTATATATGGGTTATAATATATTTTTCGTACATTTACTAATTACTACATATTTTTTATATTTTTACATTATTTTGTCGCTGTTCAACAGGTTATTATTTTGTACAATGATTTATGTAGAAAAAAAAATTAGGGATTATTATTTTGTACAATGATTTATGTAGAAAAAAAAATCAGGGATCCATGAACTATTTATACGTCACTTTTATTGAAATTTCAAAATTGCAATTAAAATATTATTAACCGAACTACTCTACGCATAGCCGAACACATGGTTTGGTCTTTTCAAGGCCAACAACTAGCCGACAGAGGAAAGAACAATAGCAACACCATACAGATGTGCAACGGAATTCTGTAATCACCGCATTACTATTACTTAAAAATGACCAATTAATTTAGCATTTACCTATATATTAATGGCTAATAGTTTTATGTGTTTAATTATTAAAATAAAAGTAGTAGTTTTCATGATGAGAAAAAAATATTTTTAAATCAGTCTATGATAATAGTGTTAACTATACTATTTTTAATTTGGTTTAAAATAGAAATAAATGGGAATAGAATTTAAAATTTTAAAACCCACCTCAATCGATATTTTTATCGTTCGTAATTATGGTCTGAATTTATTATCCATATTTTAATTATTTTCAGGTTGCACAACGCGAATATTTTCGTAGTTTTAATTTATTTAATTATAAAAAGTCCTATATATATCGCGATTCATGTACCAAATTTATTATTTATACATAAAAGTGATTAATTAAGTTAAGTTAACAATAAATATTATTGTATTATCTTTTTTTAAGAATATCGATTCACGGGATTTTGAATATCATAAAAACTAGTTTCGGATTTCTGAAAATCTTAGTCCTTATCAAATCATTCATAAGTATAAAACTTTTATAAAATTGCAATTAATATATCAAATTTATTAAGTGATCAATTAAATTAGCACTTACTTTTTATATTAATGATTAATAGTTTTATATATTTTATTACTAAAATTAAAATAGTTATTTTCACAATGAGGGTAAAAATGTAGTTATTTTAAAATCAATATTGTTGGAAATTCTATTCCATATAATCATAAATTGGTTTTGACGATGAGTTGACGATCAAACCAAAACAACAATAGAACGAAGCAAAAATAATAATAAATCAAGAAGGAGTCGAAGTCGCTCGAAACAGACGGGAAACGTCACCTGATCCTGAGAACAGAGGAGGAAATTTCATCTGATCAGATCAGACGAGAAAAAGCTAACTGATCAGACGGGAAAAGTCATCTGATCAGATCAGACGAGGAAAAGCTAACTGATCAGACCAGACGGGAAAAGTCATCTGATCAGACCAGACGGGAAAATTCATCTGATCAGATCAGACGAGGAAAAGCTAACTGATCAAACCAGACCGGAAAAGTCATATGACCAGACAGGAAAAGTCATCTGATCAGACCAGACGGGAAAAGTCATCTGATCAGACCAGACGGGAAAAGTCATCTGATCATTTTTAATCAAGCTAACGACGTAATATACATCATATAACGTACGTAATAAGAAGTCACCTCAAGGCAGATGAGTGCAGATGACATGAGTTACCGTACGCAACACAAGAAGAATAACGTACACTAAGGCATGGAAGCTAACGTACGTAACGAGATGATACATAACGTACGTAATGAGTTTGAATGTGAATTCAAATAAGGAGCCGTTGAGAAAGATGACGTCATGGAGTAGGTCAGCATGCGACGGATATATGACTAAAGTTAACGTACGTAATGGACATAATGATAACGTACGTAATGGAAGTATACATAATTCACTGGACTGTTTTGCAGAGAGCATAACGTACGTAACAGGAAGTGTTAACGTACGTAATGAGCTTAACGTACGTAACGGAGGTGTCATAACGTACGTAATAGAGGCAGCAGAGGCTAACGGCTAGTTGAGAGAATTTGCCTATAAATACCAAGTCATTTGGTATCATTCAGCACAACAACTCCAAGCAAAAAACATATTGATCAGATATCATTGTACACATCTTTGTTGTTGTAATTGTGCTTAACTGATAAGTGTTTGAGTGTTCATACACGAAAACATACACGAGAGGAAAGATACGGATTGTAGATTGAATCGGTATTATTAGGATCGTTGATCCGGCACTATTAGAATCATATCTAAATCCAAGAGAGGTTTGTCTAGTACCAATAGAAACGTAGATAGGTTGCTTTCTTGTCCGATAGAAAAGGAAAACGGTTTATCTTGGACCGACAGAAGACGAGATTGTAACGGTTTACCTCGGACCGATAGAAGACAAGGCGGAAAGGTTGATCTTGAGCCTATAGAAAAAGATACGGAGAGAGGACGTAGGCACTTTTGGCCCAACCTCTATAAATCTTGTGTCATTTACATTCTGCAAGTTAATTACGCTTCCGCAATGCAAAGGAGTTTGAAAACTCTGCTCCGCGATATCATCTACCATTTTAAGTGGGGTGCCAATTGCTAACAAATATAAATTATACTTATGATGGTTTTGTTTACCGTATAATTTTTAACTTGATTTAAAATAGAAATAACAGATAATATTGTTGGGAAAAATACCGACAAATGTCACGTCACAACGAATAAAGCGGAACCTCGTTTGACAAAATTCCCACTCTTCAATCGTAATTTTGTGGTTACCGACGAGTAGAGCAACAATTACAAATCGATAAAATTAACAAATGATATCCGAAAAAAAATAATAAACACGAGACACAAATTTCAGCGTGGAAAACCCCTCAAGACGAGAGTAAAAACCACGGAACCGAAGCCGCTTAAATCCACTATCACCAATACACACAAATACACAATCGTCCCTAATACAAACTAGGAGTATACACCAATCGTCAAATACTTGGTAATAAATGTTCTTCAAGTATTTGGAATCAACAACAACAACAAGATCGAGAAAAGAAACAACCGTAAATAGCTTACACAAAGAGCTAACGAAATACCCGAACTTCCGGACTCAAAAACTCGATCTACACCGGTGAAAAGATTTGCCCAATAGCTACCAAGCTCTTGTCAAAAGATCACAACGATCCGACCGATAAATCTCTGGGAAATTGAAGAAGTGTATCTCTCTCTCTTGTTTCTCTCTCTATCTCTCTCTCTTGTTCTTCACAAAGTGTGTATGTATAATAATGTTGAAATTCCGTGTGAAAAACAGCATAAAAAGATCCCCATTTGCAGGTTTGACCCGTGTGCCGTGGCCCGGGCCAAGTGTGCCGCGGCACACAGCGCAAAATTGCGCCCAGGACTCGGCAGGGGGCCGCGGCCCGGCCGGCAGGGGCCGCGGCCCAGAGTACAGACGCGCCAGGCAAATAACGGGGGCCGCGGCTCGGCAGGGATGTGCCGCGGCCCCAGGTGATCGGCAGCGCTCGACCGGGATGGGCTCGGCAGGTGTCGGCAGGGGTGTGCTCGGCAGGGGCCGCGGCCCAGCCGGCAGGGGCCGCGACCCAGAGTACAGTCTCGGCCAGAAGCTGAGTGACTTCGGGGGGGCCGCGGCTCGGAAGCTGTGTGCTGCGCCCCAGCAGTGTTGGTGAGGAAAATGACATTTGAAGCGAAGTGCCACGGCCCGGAGGGTTTGTGTCGTGGCCCGGAGTCTGGTCGACTCCGAAAATGCCTATATTTCGGAAATTACTCCTACAAATCTCCCCCTTTCCGGAATATAGGAAGAGTTCGCCATCCCGGCGATCGAACAACACACTTTCACCTTATCTCTACTTAACGCCTTCGTTAACATATCGGAACCATTATCATCGGTATGAACTTTATCAAGTTCAAACAAACCATCCTCCAAAGCATCTCGGATCCAATGATACCTCACATCGATATGTTTCGTTCTCTTGTGAAAAGTCGCATTCTTAGCCAAATGAATCGCACTTTGACTATCACAAAGAACTGCGTAACGTCGTTGTCGGAAGCCTAGCTCTCGTAAAAACATTTTCAACCATAAGAGCTCTTTGCTCGCTTCCACCGCCGCAATATACTTGGCCTCCGTTGTAGACAAGGCAACGCACTTTTGCAATCTTGATTGCCATGACACGGCTCCCCCTGCAAACGTCATCAAATAACCGGAAGTGGATTTTCGGTTATCTTCATTACCGGCCATATCCGAATCGGAATATCCAACAAGCATTGCTTTCCCATTTCCAAACGTAATCTCCAATTTGGAAGTACCCCGTAAATATCTAAATATCCATTTTACGGCTTTCCAATGCTTCTTACCCGGATTTGATAGAAACCGGCTCACCACTCCCACGGCATGAGCAATGTCGGGCCTAGTACATACCATAGCGTACATCAAACTCCCGACCGCCGAGGCATATGGAATTTTATCCATATCCTCAATCTCCTCATTCGTCTTAGGGCAATCTTGGCTCGTCAATTTAAAATTGTTAGTAAGAGGCGAACTAACAACTTTATCTTTGTCCATATTGAAACGTTTAAGCACCTTCTCGATATATTGCTCTTGCGACATGTGCAATTTCTGGGCTGCTCTATCCCGAGTGATTTTTATTCCAATAATTTGTTTAGCCGCCCCCAAGTCTTTCATGGCAAAAGACTTACTCAATTCTTCCTTCAAGTTGGCAATCCTCTCGGCATTTTTGCCAACGATCAACATGTCGTCCACACAGAGCAATAAGATGATAAAGTCATCATCTCCGAATTTCTTGAAAAATACGCAATGGTCGAGAGTCGTCTTCCGGTAGCCTTGCTCCCCCATAATCGACTCAAACTTCTTGTACCATTGCCTTGGTGCTTTTTCAACTCGTATAAACTCTTCCGAAGTTTACACACATAATCCTGTTTTCCTTCGACCTCAAATACTTCCGGTTGCTTCATATAAATTTCTTTGTCAATGTCTCCATGAAGAAAAGCCGTCTTGACATCCATTTGCTCAACCTCAAGATCAAGGCTAGCCGCAATACCAAGGACCAATCGAATCGATCCTATCTTCACAACCGGAGAAAAAATCTAGTCAAAATCAATGCCCTTCTTTTGACTAAATCCTTTCACTACGAGTCTAGCTTTGTATCGGGGCAACGAGGTATGCTCCTCCGACTTCACCCGATACACCCATTTTTTTCTCAAAGCCCTCTTGCCTTTCGGAAACTTCACCAACTCGTAAGTGTTATTCTCATGCAAGGAACTCATCTCGTCTTGCATGGCATCCATCCATTCCTTCTTCTTTTCATCCTCCATGGCCTCCGCAAAATATTCGGGCTCTCCCTCATCGGTGAGTAAGACATACTCATCGGCCGAATAACGGGTGGAGGGATGACGGTCCCTTATCGACCTCCTATGTGGAATAAAAGATGGCATGTTCGTCACGGGTAGCTCGGGATGAGCTCCATCGGTGTCATCTTGCCTCAATTCATCGTTCTCACCGTCATCATGTTGTTCATTATTTTGGACGTCATCTCCAACGGGTGTCTCAACATTTTGTGGAGGAACGGGGTCCAAATCAATAAGATCATAGTCATGTTGTGGAGCCGACTCTCCATTCTCAACATCTTTCATTGTTTGATCTTCGACGAAAACAACGTCTCTCGACCGAACAAGCCTCTTTGTCACCGGGTCATATAATTTATACCCGAACTCATCAAGCCCGTAGCCAATAAAAATACAAGGCTTCGTCTTGGAATCAAGATTTGATCTCTCATCATTCGGAATGTGAACAAAGGCTTTACATCCGAAGACCCTAAAGTGGCGGTACGAGATCTCTTTACCGCTCCACACCTTATCCGGCACATCAAATTCCAAAGGAACACACAACGTCAAATTGATAACATGAACTGCCGTGTTCAAAGCTTCTCCCCAAAACAACTTTGGCAATCCGGCATGTGAGAGCAAACAACGAGCTCTCTCGACCAAAGTCCGGTTCATTCTCTCCGCCAAGCCATTGAGTTGTGGAGTCTTCGGGGGCGTCTTTTGATGTCGTATCCCTTACTCTCGGCAATATTCATCAAAGGGTCCGGTGTATTCTCCACCATTGTCCGTCCGGATACACTTTAGCCTCTTCCCGGTCTCTCTTTCCACCGAGGCATGAAATTGTTTGAAAGTGTCTAACACTTGATCTTTGGTCTTCAAGATGTAAGCCCACACCTTCCTAGAATGATCGTCGATGAATGTGACAAAATATCGGCAACCACCGAGTGTCCTTGTCTTCATAGGACCACAAACATCGGAATGAACAAGATCAAGAACATTTTCCTTCCGTGAAGGAGTATGACTCTTAAAAGTAACTCTCTTTTGCTTCCTGGCTAGACAATGAGAGCATCTTTTAAGGTGTACCCTGTGAACCCCGGACAACGCCTCCTTCTTCGACAATAGCGCCATTCCTTTTTCACTCATATGACCGAGCCTCTTATGCCATAGCTCGGCCATGTAATTATTGTCGATTGTGTTCACGAAATTAGTCGTGACCTTCGGAAGTGTCACGTACAATTTTCCTTTCTTTTGTCCTCTCCCGACAATCAAGGAACCTCTAGTGAGTTTCCACAACCCCTTGCCAAAACCGCTATGATAACCGTCATCATCGAGTAAACCAACGGACATAACATTAAGCCTCATGTCCGTAACATGTTTTACATTCCGTAAAACAAGTTCCATTCCGGTGTCGAATCTCAAATGCACATCTCCCACTCCAACAATCTTGGATAACCCATCGTTACCCATCTTGACTATACCAAAGTCGCCCGGAGTATAAGAAGAGTAAAAATCTCTACGTGATGTAACATGACACGTAGCACCACTATCGACCACCCAACTCGAATCATCTCTCGCAAGGTTGACCATATCATAATCACAACAAACAAAGAATTCTTCGGTAGTAGTATTAACTTCGGCTTTATCATTACTACCGTTTTTCTTTTTCTGTGAATTTTCTCGGCCTTGGCAATTCTCCTTCTTCAATTGTCGGAAAAATTTCTTAGTATGCCCTTTCTTACCACAGTGGTAACATTCGATGTTGGCATACTTCCCCCGAGAACTACTCCTTTGTGGCCCTCTATTACTCGGACCTCTACTTTGACCTCTCCCCCGTCTTTCGGTAACTAGAACATCCGACTGTGACGAAGATCCTTGTGCTTTTCTTCGGACCTCCTCATTCAACACGTTCCCTTTAGCTAGTTCCATCGAAATGACTCCATCGGAGCGGAGTTAGACAACGACGTTGGAAACGTCTCCCAAGAATCCGGCAATGTGCCTAACAACCACAAAGCTTGCACCTCCTCTTCGAATTTAATTCCCATTCCGGCAAGTTGATTAATTATGCCTTGGAATGTATTTAAATGATCCGATAGAGGAGTCCCGTCTCGAAACTTCAAATTCATCATTTGTTTAATGAGGAATAACTTATTATTCCCCGTCTTCCGAGCATACAATTGCTCGAGCTTGTGCCATAACTCTCGAGCATCCTTCTCTCCACTAATATGGTTCAAAACGTTGTCATCCACCCATTGTCGAATATATCCGCAAACTTGGCGATGCAAAATAGTCCACTCCGCGTCGGACTTCCCTTCCGGTTTATCTTTGCTAAAAATCGGCAAATAATAATCCTTCACGTATAGAAGGTCTTCCATCTTCCCCTTCTATATGTGGTAGTTTGAACCGTTCAAGTTAACTATTCTACTCGTGTTGGCTTCCATATTACAATTGAGATACTTAACAACCACGAAACAACAAATCCCGTGGCTCTGATACCACTTTGTTGGGAAAAATACCGACAAACATCACGTCACAATGAATAAAGCGGAACCTCGTTTGACAAAATTCCCACTCTTCAATCGTAACTTTGTGGTTACCGACGAGTAGAGCAACAATTACAACTCGATAAAATTAATACAAATGATATCCGAAAAAAAACAATAAACACGAGACACAAATTTTAGCGTGGAAAACCCCTCAAGACGAGAGTAAAAACCACGGGACCGAAGCCGCTTAAATCCACTATCACCAATACGCACAAATACACAATCGTCCCTAATACAAACTGGGGGTATACACCAATCGTCAAATACTTGGTAATAAATGTTCTTCAAGTATTTGGAATCAACAACAACAGGATCGAGAAAAGAAACAACCATAAATAGCTTACACAAAGAGCTAACGAAATACCCAAACTTCCGGACTCAAAAACTCGATCTACAACGGTGAAAAGATTTGCCCAATATCTACCAAGCTCTTGTCAAAAGATCACGATGATCTGACCGATAAATCTCCGAGAAATTGAAGAAGTGTATCTCTCTCTCTTGTTTCTCTCTCTCTCTCTCTCTCGCTCTCTTGTTCTTCACAAAGTGTGTATGTATAATAATGTTGAAATCCCGTGTGAAAACAGCATAAAAAGATCCCCATTTGCAGGTTTGACCCGTATGCCGCGGCCCGGGTCAAGTGTGCCGCGGCACACAGCGCAAAATTGCGCCCAGGACTCGACAGGGGGCCGCGGCTCGGCAGGGATGTGCCGCGGCCCCAGGTGATCGGCAGCGCTCGACCGGGAGGGGCTCGGGTTTGCTCGGCAGGGGCCGCGGCCCAGAGTACAGTCTCGGCCAGAAGCTGAGTGACTTCGGGGGGGCGGCGGCTCGGCAGCTGTGTGCCGCGGCCCAACAGTGCTGGTGAGGAAAATGAAATTTGAAGCGAAGTGCCACGGCCCGGAGGGTTTGTGCCGTGGCCCGGAGTCCGGTCGACTCCGAAAATGCTTATATTTCGGAAATTACTCCTACAAATATGATTGAAAATTCACCCTGAGAAAATGATGAAGTTTAACAAACAAAAAATTTTAGTTCAGTTTTTAATAACAACATGGAATCCATAAGAAAATGGTAGATGAGAGAATCATAAGAAGATATTAGACGGGAGAATCATAAGAGGATAGGATAAGGGAAAACTATATAAATATATTACACGAGGGAACTGTAATAAGATGCTCCAAGGGAGAACCACAAGAAGATGCTTCACGAATGAACAATAAAAAGATGTAACACGGGAGATCTATAAGAAGATGTTACGTGGGAGAACTATAAGAATATGCTACACCTGGGAACCAAAATGCTTCACCTCCATTAACTAGACGAAAAAAATCATAAAAAAATATTACACAGGAGATCCATAAAGAAATGCCGGATCCATAAAGAAATGGTACACATAAGACCCATAAAAAGATGTCAAACAAGAGAACCATAAATAGATGCTAGATAATAGAATCGTAAAAATATGCTATATGGAAGAACCATAAGCACATGTCCGATGAAAGAACCAAAAGAAGATGTTAGACAGAATAACATAAAAATATGTTATATGGGAGAACCGTAAGAATATGTTTGTACTGAAAAACTGTAATAAGATGCTAAATGGGAGAACTGAAAGAAGATACTACACGAGATATCTATAAGAAAATACTAGAGATGGGAACTATAAGAAAACGTTATAAGGTAGACCCATAAGAAGACACTAGATGTGAGAATTATAAGAGAATGATATAGAACCAACTGCCTTGGCGCAGTTGGCCACCTGACCTTCAATTTAGTTGGAGGTCAGGGGTTCAATTCCTAGTGGCAACACTTTGGAATTGAATTTCTCAAGGCCCAATGATCCCTTAGTCTTTGACTAAGGGTTAGGGCCTAGCCCTCCGGGGTACGCTGGTGGAACAATTAAATATTGAGGGCTTCAAGCGGCAGTGTGGGAGGCCAAATCTCGGTGGGAACCTGCGGTTGGATTTGGGGGGGTCCAGCATGGAGCAATCACTTGGGGGACGACTCCTTGTGCGCGGTAGTTGAGGATATTTAAGAACTTGGGAGCCAGATACACATCTCGCGATTTAACTGGTAGCAGTACTGTGGGGCCGGGGCTGTTATCCCGAGGACTAGTCAGGTGTAAACTTGGAACCTCGATATCAAAAAAAAAAAAAAGAGAGAGAATGATATAAGCGAAAACAAGAGAAGATGCTACATGAAAAAACAATAAGAATATACTATATGGGAGAACCATGTGAAAATGCCACATATGAGAATCATAAAAATGGGCTATACGGTATATTCGTAAGGAAATTCTACACGGAAAACCATAACAAGATGGTAGACAGAATATGTTAGACGGATGAACTTTAAGAAAATACTACATGGTGGAATAAATAAATATCATCCAAATGCAACAATAACAACATTCTATACTAATTTAGAATATTAGGTAAATTGAATAGGTCATTAATTTTTCATAATTAACAATAATGTATATATGTAGGTGTTTGTGAATTAATTATTTTGAATAACCTTTGAATTTACCATAGCCGTATATATAAATTGATCGTTACTTTTGATGTAATTTAATTAGTTAAAATATATATTCGTTTTTATGCAAATATTTTGTTTGTTTTTTGAGAAAGAGATGTTGGAATAAGCATCTAACAAACTTATTCTTTTATTAATTTTTGTATTGTACTTGATCAACTCTATAACGATTTTTTTTATTAAGTATCGTAGTAACGTGAACTTTTTGTTTTAAGTATAAAAGATGTTGGGGTATAAGAGTTTTTATGGAGATTCGGATTTTCCAATGGATTGTGTAAACACTTTCCGAACTGATATTTTTACCCTATGCCCGGGTTACAAGAAATTCAGACTAGGATAATCCAATGGAACACTTACGTATCTAGGCACAGAAACGTAAGCCAAATTGCTAGAGAAATTCTGTGTTTATCAGAAAGATCGAGAGCTCAGAAAAAGGGTGTGTTTAGGCTCATGAGGAGAGCCCTATTTATACATGTCGGATTAGGGTTACAAGTAGGTCGATTTTAGGGTTTTGAGAGCGGCGCCGTCATTAATGGTCCGAAATTAGGGTTGACGGGTGGCTTAACAAAATTGACGAAATTAATCAATTTTACCACAGTCTCCCTCTAAAATTCGGAAATATCACTAAATCCCAAATCTAAATTTCCGACCACCGCCGGGGGCTCTGCCCCCGGACCCCCGACATAATCGTACCGACTTATAATTCGATCTTATATATGTGCGCACTCCGCACATACCCGAACATATATTAGAATACGAATTATAAACCCCTTAGCTCACATATTAATTTCAATTACACAAAATGAATGGTGACACTAAAATCACCAACAAAAGATTAGTAGTTGGAATGAGCATCTAAGAAATTTATTTCTTTACGGATTCTTGTATTCTATTTGATCAACCTTGTAGCAGTTTTTCTTATTAATTATCGTAATAGTATGAACTTTTTGTTATGAGTATAAAAGATTTTATATTTTAATTTATAAACTAAACCAACTATTTATGTCAGTCAAATTTCGACGAGTTACACACTAATATCATGAAATTAACCAAACTATAGACCATAAAGCACAAGCGTCCGCTACGGCGAATTTAAGGGGCCCCAATAATATTTAAGTTTTATACATATATCATTATTATTATAATTTCTAATTTATAAAATATATTCTCTCTGTTTATAAAAATGTGCTCAATTTACTATTTTTATTTATAAAACGGAGGGAGTATACCTTTTGGTCTCATATACTCCAAGATTTGTCCATAGTTTCATTTGATAAAATAATGAACTTGTAAGTACGAGGTGCTAAAGTTCTAACAACAACCAAAAAAAAAAAAATCGACAATACAACAATAATATATTTTTATATATTCCAGTTTTGTTTATACATATCTTAGCTCAATAGCCTCCGGAATTATTAGTTTTCATTGATAAGATGCTAGTGATATCATAAATTTGTTGAATATATTAATGACCATTTTAACTACTTATATTGTACTCTTATTTTGTATACAATAAATTGTACTTTAAATAAATTATAAATTTCCTAAATCCACTAAAGTTGATTGTAACATCTCTTTAAATAATTAATAAATAGAATTATCAACACCAAACACTATAAAAAAAATATATATAAGACATGTTCAAAACACTTGAACGCTAATAGATTCAGGTGCGGAGGGAGAGGGTTTAAGGGGGTTTACGGACCCCCGACGGCATTGGCGTCCAGAATTATGAGGCCACGGGGACAAAATACAAATATTTAAAAATATTAGAAAGATAAAAAAATTATACTTTCATTCATAAACAGTAAACCAATAATAAAAGTCAATTGCCACATATTCAAGCTATCGTCCAACCACGAGTTAAATAATTTTTTAATAATTCATTCGTTCTCCAATTTAGTTGCAATCGACTTGATATATATTGTATATGTTTGCTTATTTTTTCAGACTCAACTATTCAAAGATGAAATAGAAAAATGCCAAGCAAACATGCAATTATTTTTTGTACTTTCGCGTTGGATTTAATATAGCGCTTAAAATTATGCGAAATTTCCAGGAGAGGTTTTTTTAGAGAAACAAAATTCTCCTGCTAAAATTATTTCTTCCTATATGAAACAAAAGGAGGTAGCAGGCTGACTGAAAGAAATAAAAATATCACTTATTTTTAGTATGATTTGTCTTTATTCTTTTTTTTCTTTTAATATATATATATATTTTTTTATCTTCAAGGGATCAATTGACCCATTTTGCCCTTAAGTGGATCCGCCACTGCCCGACGGACTGAAATTTCCCTATAAAATAGGGATATATATATATATATAATTGTCAGATCTTCGTAATCTCTATAGCTCCAGACCCTCCTGAGTAAATGTTCTGCTTCCACCACCGAATAGATTTGAATATTTTTCTCCAAAAAACCCACAAGCAACTTAATTTTATTCATATAGTAAAAAAACAAATATATATTCATATTTAAATATGGAAATTTTGAATCCACGTCGACTCATAACGTTTGATTATTTTGGTTCACCATTTATTGGGTGTACTTTTGTGCCTTATCTTTGGATTCGATATTATCTTCTCCTATCTTTTGAAATTAAATTATTGACTTTTAGGAATTTAAGATAAAGTTCGATGGTGGTGGAATCCAATTCATATCCTAGTCACCCACGTCATCCCTATCGAAAAATAATACTGTCCCGTCCCATTTAACGTGTGTAATGTTAAAATATAATTTTATTTTAATAAAATAAATTTATTTTTATTTTTATATTTTATATCTCTATTTATTTTTTATTTTTTTGTTAAGGGAGAGACGAGAAACTCCCCCACCTGTATCAGAGATCCCTTGACCAAGCGGGTTAAATCGAAGGATGTGCACTAATGGCAGACCTGCAAGGAGATGACCAACGAGACACGAACCCAGCAACCAACCTTGCAATATTTCAGTAAATTATTATCACCACACGAATTCGAACCCGTGATGTCGGAGTGTTTCCACCCCAATCACCTTGCAACTTACCATCAGTCTATGCCCCTGGGAACTTTATATCTCTATTTCTTGCTTCAACATGACGAGCGGAGAGAGTTGGATTTGTATGTGTAAAGAGTCTGTTCTGATACCATATAGAGGAGTAACTCAAGATCGTTATACATTAAAGAGAAAACTAATATTTCTCGATTTTTGATAACGTTTCAACAAAAATATAACAAGAACTTTATTTTTGTTTATTATACTTTACTATCAATATAAATTATAAATATATTAATATAGTATTTTTGAATCAATATTTTTGAGTGGATCGGTCTGATTCAGCTCGGTATCGATAAAAAAAATTTATGTAATTTAATAAAGAGGTTCAAATTAGTATTTTTGAATCAACAATTTTAGGTAGATCGGTCTTGATCGAGCTCGTTATCGATAAAAGAAAAAAAAAGAACTATATATGTCATGAAAAACTCTTATGTTCAGCAGTGCAGAAAAACCTTCAGAAAGACTTTTAAGAAATGAGTGTCTTTTTATTCTTATATCCTCAATTGCTCCTTGGATGAATTTTTGTTAGTATTTGATTTGAGGGCAAAAAGATTAAAAAACACCCATTTTCGGAAAATTTTCCTAAAAATTTCTGAATTTCCTAAAAATATATATTTTATTTTTAGATGCGTTTCCCAAAAAAAACTTCGTATGTCATTTAAGTATATTAATTAACTTAATATTATATTAATATCAAACCCCTTCTCCAGGTTATGCTTTACAATACTCTCAATAACTTTTTTAGTTAAACGAGACATGCAGAACCCGTGCTACGCACGGGCTAAGAATCTAATTGTTAATCGTGTATTCTTTCTGTATATTGGCGAGTGTATACTTAATTATTATTTAGTATGTTGTATGAAATATTTTAACTTTCTTGTATAAAAATTTAAAAGTGTTTGATGTTGTTTTGGTTTTGGGGTGTTGTATTTTATATATGGGTTTTTGGTTATTAAGTTGTGATGACTTTGTTTTTTGGGCTTTTCTACCGCCAGGCCAAGAAAATTTGACCTGACGTTAGGCCGATGTTAAAATTACATATTTTTTTATATTTGTCGATTCCAATCCGTAGAGTTCAATCCTAACAAGAAGAATATACAACTTGAATCGACAAATATGAACAAATATGTAGTGTAATTAAGATGTATTTTCTTATCGTCAGGTCAGGAAAACTTGGTCTTGTATTAGGCTGGTACTAAAATTGCATTTTTTTCATATTTGTTGATTACAATCCGCACAGCTCAACTCTAATAAGAAGAATATACAAATTGGAATCGACAAATATAAAAAAATATGTAATTTTAATATCGGCCTAACGTCAGGCCAAATTTTCTTGGCCTGGCGGTAGAAAAGCCCTTGTTTTTTTGGTCTATTACTTATTTGCATGATAAAAAAAGGCTTTATTTCTTTTGATCTATTACTTATCCCTACAATACTTGTCCGTTAGATGGTTTTTGCATTGTAATATGAAGAGTTTTTGCATGGTAATATGAAGCACACGGGTCTATCTAATTGGTTATAGTTTAATGTGCGTTAAATATTTTCTTTATTAAGTTTGTAAGTTAAAGTTTGTGTAATAATGTATATATAATAATGCCACATAATAATGTATAAAAATCGTTACAAACCTTTTTAGCTTCATCTCATTTTATTGTACAACTAATTTCATTGAAAATTAACATTGAAATCTAACTAATATTAATAAATTTATCAATAAATTCAATTATAAATAGCCAACTAAATGAATATTAATTAACACACTATTAATAATTCCTAAAACCTTTGGACTCCACTATTATGTCTTACACTTAATTTTTTTAATTTACAAATGGGTTTGAGCAAAAATTATGTACTTTTTCTTTTATATTCATTATTCAAGTTGCATGCTTACATAAACTAATCATGCTAAAAAGTATAATTTAACCATTTAAATGTTGCTTTACATACATGCTCGTGCACATTTTCTTTAATCAATTCGCATATGTGAGTTACATGAATAGAGAAAACACATAAATTACTTGTATATGAAAATGCATTAACATAATACATATATCTATCTATATTACATTAGGTTAAATCATCAATTATTCTTGCAACCTTTTCAACTTCATCTCATTCCATAACCGACTTTTAATTCTATACTAATTACTAAATATCATGTGATAAATTCCGGCAAGCCTTGCACTTCCATCTCGATATTGTATATACTTCACATTAAATGCACCAGTTTTATTTTTCGATAAAAGTTTGAACTTTTGCTTATGTTTAAAACTCAACTTTGTTATTTGATATTATAATTTACAAACGGATTTAAGTCAAAGTTTGTATTTTTTTCCTTTTTATTCATTACTCAATGTGATATTTTTAATATGTCATATTTTGCTATTATGGCAAACTCATTTAATGGGCGTAAATATTAGTTTCTCACTAATGATTCTACATATAGAAAAAGAAAACATTTTGCGATGCGTGGACCTTCTTCTTTTCAATAATAATTCAATTGCACACGATAAATTCATTCTAATATTTCTCAAAGAGCATTCGAAAGCAACTACTTACATAAACTAATCATGCTAAAAAGTATCATTTAACCATTTAAATATTACTTTACATACATGCTCGTGCACATTTTCTTGAATCAATTCGCACATGTGAGCTACATCAATAGAAAACGCATATAAATTACTTGTATATGAAAATGCATTAACATAATACATATATCTATATATATGTTTATCTATAACAATCACCTAAATATGTAAGAAACAAAGAAAATAGTTGGTATCCCAATCTTTGGTTACATTTATGTGAGCATGCATGATATTGTGTGATTTTCATGGTACATGCGTATGATAACTAAATTAAGAAAAAAAAGACCAAGTTAATTACAAAGATCTAAAAGATGTGTGAATCATCTCCAAAATGTTGCAAAAGAGAATTTACATACCGCTACCAACAATCAAAGATCTAAAAGACGTGTGAATCATCTTCAAATGTACATACTAAATGTGATTTTGGCCGGTTTATATAGGCATGAATTAGGTTAAATCATTAATTATTCTTGCAACCTTTCGCAACCCTTGCACTTCATCTAACCGACTTTTAATTCTATACTAAATGCCATGTGATCAATTCGGGCAACCCTTGTACTTCATCTCCTTCCATATTATGAGGCTGCATTGAATTCCGAGCATTAGCTATCTTATACTCTATGCAACTACTAAACGACTCCAACTTGATTTTAACTCTAAAAACTTTATCATCATAACTTCACCTTTAATTTAGGGACTGAATCTTATAGTATTATAGATTCATATAAAAAACTAATTACAAGTGTTTACCCTAGTAATTATCACTTAAAAGTATAAGAAATCTTGATGTATGTTATTTATTTTATGGAATCGAGAATATCGAGAGAGGGCCTTGAGAGGCTAAAATTGTAAATGAAAGCTTCAAGAGAGTGTTTATATATCTCAAGAGGTGGAGTTATTTTATATTTAGATTAATTGTGATTCATTTTGATAATATAAGAACTACATTAATAAAATACAAATTCATTTTGATACTATAAAAATAAAATTATATTTACAAAATCACAGAATAGCCTCATTCATAATACACGAGGTCTAATAATTGTTTGACATAAAAATCCGGAATTCTCATAATTACCCCTTGTAATTATGGCTCTAAATACTTACAAAAAAAAAAAATACCAACAATACTAATCTACCTTAAAAAATCACAGTTTCGTTGTAGTAAAAATAAACAAGATAAAAATTAGGACAAAAGAAGATGGATATTCTCATTCATATGGTCCTTTTAAATAGGGAGTGATTACTTATTCTGAAACATTCCAACTGGCCTAGGATTATACTAGTTGGGAAAAGCCCAATAGCCTGTAGATTAAGGCATACACTGTGTATTTACTTTAACACTCCCCCTTGTGCCGAGTCTCCAATGTAACACCCCCAAAACCATCCGGGATATTACAGCGCCGTGGGTCCCACGCCGGAACCCACCAGGCTAAAAACCGTTTACAAAACCAATTCAAAAACGTTCAAAAAGCCAAAGAGGCCGATGACGGTAATATTTTGCAAATACTCAAATATTTTCAAAAACAAAGTTCTCAAATACCGTCATAAAATACCATTTGAAAATACAAGGCGAAGTGTCAAATCTCGATAGTTCAAAATGTACGTTAAGCTACCACTTAAACGTACCGATAAAATAGTTAGGAAAAGGTTTAACGAAGTAACTCAAGTTCACAAAATGCCAAAAAGGCCCTTTGAAAATACACACGAGTTGGTAAAGATACCGAAAAGCCATTTTGAAATATACACATGCAGCGGATAAAGATACCGAAAAGCCATTTTGAGATATACACACGCAGCGGATAAATGCAGTTCGAAATACACATTTGCAGCAGAAATAAATAACCGGAAAAGAATACTCAATTCTCCGAAAACAAGCCACAACCAGTATCACATCGGGAAGCTCATCCCTTCACGACCGCTACTAGCTCAATCTCCGAGTACCTAAAAATAAAGCCCACGATGGGGTCAGCCACAATACTCAATAATGATACCGATCACATCATCATAAATAATTACGTACCAATGTAATAATACTGTAAGAATACTACCAACATAATCTTACCGTTATAACCTTACCAATCCATAATAATCCAAATCCTTACCATGATCCACCTTTCGCATCCTCGAATGGCGAAATGAACTTAACAACAATTATCTGTATTGAATTTCAAAAATACCAACAATCCTCAAAACATCATCATAACTCATAATCATGAAATAATTCATCCGTGCCAAATCCTATCCATCGAATTACACAATCAAAACTCAACCTGGATAAACCAACAGTACACAACATATCTGTAGATCAACTACCATATGATAATGATAACAAATCCCGAAACATCGACATACAGTCTGAATGCTCATACGCTCAATAACAATGATCAACCAATACATCACTGAGAATATCATTGACATGATAGCTCCAATATGACCAACGAAGGCTCAACGATGACTGAGAGTACCCTCAACAAGGTAAACTACAAACACGATCAACAAAGGATCAACTATAACCGAGAATACCCTCAACAAGGTAGACTCCAAATGATCAACAAAAGACCAACAATAACCGAGAATACCCTCAACAAGGTAGACTCCAAATGATCAACAAAGGACCAACAATAACCGAGAATACCCTCAACAAGGTAGACTCCAAATGATCAACAAAGGACCAACAATAACCGAGAATACCCTCAACAAGGTAGACTCCAAATGATCAACAATAATGGATCTCAAGAAATAACTCTGAGTGTCGAACATACCCCTCGGGCGTATGAACAATCAGTCGCAAACCGTCGAGCATATCCAATCATACATGGACTATGAACGACCCAACAATATGGCTCAAAAGATGGACGTCACAGTACGCCCGATCCGGAAATGTGTCCGTGCACAAGCCACCCCGGGTATCGATCAAATACACGTGTGGTCTTGTACCTAATTAGCCTCACGAACTACGTCTCATGTGCACGGTTCAATGCGGAAATATCCACGCATAACCATCATGTGCCCGGCTAAAAATCCTACACAATAACCAATCGGCACGCAGATATGACTCCAGATATGTCACGATGCAACATGACAACGAAACTCAAGAATTACATATCCAATAAGGATCAAAAGACTCACCGAAGTGAACAATCAACAAACTGACAATGAAAAGTCGACACGACTAATCAATAACCAAAACATCAATTCTGGGATCATAAACCCCAAAGGATAATCCATACGATCAACAATCTCAGACAATAGTTCTGGGATCAACATCCCTCGATGAGACGATCAACACAACCATTAATACCAACAATATTCCTGGGATCAACACCCCTCAACGAACAACCAATACGAATCTCAATATACGAAGCCTCAACGTACAACATATACAACAACTCAACATAACAATTATCTCATAACTGAACAATACATAAATTACCTCAAAGCCGAAGACAACATCCTTTCCACGAACAACATCCCTGAACAAATACACAGTTATACAAATAATCTCAAATAAGGTACCATCCATTCAATACCAATAAACCTTTATCCCGATATTTATGTCATCACGATAACTATCCTCGATATCCGATATTCTATATCCTTGACCAAAGATAACTCACGTCTTCCCTGAACACAATTAAATCATATACCTTATGATTTAATACAACCAGAGCACGATATACAAACCATTATCCCGACAACTTACATTTCTAACAACATTGCTATACGAATTATAAATAAAATGAAAACGAAACCATTCATCAAATATTATAAACTGAACAAGTATAAACTTGCCTCGTTACCGATACCATGAAGCCATTACCAAAATCCATTGCCTTCGTCTACGAGCTCCTCAGCCCCGACCAAAAGCAATCTACGAACTCTTCGACCTCAACCGCAACACAACGGTCATAAGCCACGATCAGAACATACCAACCTATTGCAATAACCGATTAACACACATTTGATAAAAATCAATAACCGACATACTCAACCAACAAACTCAACGGTTCAATGAAACCTCGATCATAAACATAATACTAAATAATCCAACTTAACAAATACGAACCCATATCCACGATACAAGCCGTAACTCGATGATCACAAATAACAATTAATAACCGATCAACAACGGTTCTACAATATCCCGATTAAACATAAGTCCGAACAATCTAACTCAAACAATTACGAATTCATTCCCATGATTCCACAAAGCTTACATATCGATTCGATAAGGCGAGTATACAAACTTAACCGAAATATTCCAATCAATTTCTCTTTCAAAACTTCAATCAAACACCTTGAAGGCGGAATTCAAAGGTATATTCGAGTCATCAATCAACAAACACCAACCACATCAAGAACACGAAGAACATAATCACAAACATATATATCCTTCAACATTACATGATTCTATCCATCGATACGAACTAAACCACCAAAATATATCAAGAATCTCAAACATCCCAAAATATTAGAGTTCAAGCCAATTACCTTCAATCCGGCGAAAGAATCAATAATGATGTTATAATCCTTGTTCCAAGCTTTCCTAGATGTTATCACTTGATAAACCAACTCAAAAGCTGAGGTTTAGGGGTTAAAAACCGAGTTTGGGTGATTTGGGACGAAATGGGATCGTGTAGGATGGGTTGGGAAATGAAATTCCCGACTGCTTTACGTTTTTATACGCCCAGGCATGTTAGCGTACGCTAACTTCATCAATAGCGTGCGCTACCTGTTCCCTGAATACAGACAGTATAGTTTTTTCCATTTTGAGCATAACTCACTCATCCGGACTCCGATTAACTCACCGTTTGAACCATTAGAAAGCTAACTCGATGCTCTATTATACTGTTATGTTTCAGAATTTTTGGAGTTTTCAAGAATCGGTGGTGATTTTCCAAAGTGGAACCTTATACACATTACTTTCCAAACAAGTGTCCAAATCTTATTTCCACTAACATTTCAACATATAGTCTTCTTAATCATATCATATACACCAAGAATCATAATCACTTGCATGTTCATCATCATACGAAGTAAACAATAACATCAACATCAAAACCCAAAATGAAGGGAGATATTAACCAACATATCTCTTGAAGAAGAACAACACCATTCCAAACCACACGAATCATATCAATATCCGCATATCAACAATATCATCAACATAACTCAGTAATCCATCTCATGATCATATACTCATCAGCTCATATACATGACGATTATCAACTCAAGAACATCATATACAATTCAAAATGAAATCCCAAAGTGAAGAGTAATTACCTCTTTGAAGGAATGTATTGAATCCCAAGGTTGAATCCGTTTCCAATCGTTTCCAAAAACTCCAATGTTGTTAAGGACGCTCAACTCCATCATAATCCAGTATTTGGAACCTCAAGACTCTCTCTATGAATTCCATTCCAAGAATCATTAATAATTTCAAGAACAAAGCTTTGAATCCATGCTCTCCATCTTAATCTTGTTAAAGATCATCATCTCAGAGTGTTTGGGAACCTCAAGATCCTCCCAAAGCTGTCTCTATCGACTGAAGGAGAAGAATGGACTAAATGCATCTCAAAACCCGTCTGTCCCCTTATATAATAAACATTACTAGTGTGCACTACTCTCATAAAATAGCGTGCGTTATTGCCCTAGCGTGCGCTAACTGACTTTGTTAGCGTGCGCTACCGCAGCCCAGAAGCCACTGCCTTGCTTCGTAAACTAGCTTACGCACGCAATGCCCATGCATTAACGTACGTAAAACCTCCTGTCTAGTGTACGCAAGTCATTGACCTTAGCGTGCGCTATCCGAAGTTGACTTGCTACAGTCTACGTACCGCATGTGCCCCCACATGCCGATCTGACAAGGATCATATTCCATTTGACCGATCTACAATTAGCGTGCGCTAAGCCTCATGCTTTAGCGTGCGCTAATACTTCAGGACAACAACCGTTGACTTATCAGAACGTGCGCCGAAAGCAGCCGGGTCCACACGCAGATTCCTTCCGATCTGACTGCATTTAGCGTGCGCTACATTCCGCCTCTAGCGTGCGCTAACCATGAACGATAGCGTGCGCTATACTTGAACATTAGCGCGCGCTAATCAGGCTATACTTAGCCCTTTTCCAATTCTCCTCGTCCGTCTCGACATATCAAAATACAAACATACTGCATACTGAATACATGTACTGAATCCAATAACATCATCATACGATATATCCAATATCAAAACTACGATAACCTGATACACGGTATCCTCAAAATAATTATCGAACCACTACGACAGTTATACGAGTACAAATACAACTGTCTCAGTTCTCAATTTATTTTATCCATACTGTATAGACACCAAGCCAGCCAGTATATCTTAGATAAAATAACGCGAAAAATTCATCTTGAAAATTCGGTATTACATACTACCCCCCTTAAAATAAGTTTCGTCCTCGAAACTTGCAACCTGCCACCAACAACAGATAAATCCAAAACTTTCCAACTCATCACAAAACAATCAAGTGTCGCCACAAGCGAATAACCAAACCAATATACTTACAAGTGCGTGAAGCCGATGATCTCCCGTGATACTAGCACACGACTCCCACACGAAGTCTCAACACAACCAACACACACCAATATCACAAATAGCAGTTTGAAAAGATCTCAAAAATTTTGGAAACTCCAAAAATCGATTTGACTCAAAAGTCAGAAAATCATTTTCAAAAGTCACGCTACTACCGTCCCGGTAGAGCCACATAACACACACGCCCGGGTTTCACAAAACCCAAGCTCCGATACCATCTTCTGTAACACCCCCAAAACCATCCGGGATATTACAGCGCCGTGGGTCCCACGCCGGAACCCACTAGGCTAAAAACCGTTTACAAAACCAATTCAAAAACGTTCAAAAAGCCAAAGAGGCCGATGACGGTAATATTTTGCAAATACTCAAATATTTTCAAAAACAAAGTTCTCAAATACCGTCATAAAATACCATTTGAAAATACAAGGCGAAGTGTCAAATCTCGATAGTTCAAAATGTACGTTAAGCTACCACTTAAACGTACCGATAAAATAGTTAGGAAAAGGTTTAACGAAATAACTCAAGTTCACAAAATGCCAAAAAGGCCCTTTGAAAATACACACGAGTTGGTAAAGATACCGAAAGCCATTTTGAAATATACACATGCAGCGGATAAAGATACCGAAAAGCCATTTTGAGATATACACACGCAACAAATAAATGCAGTTCGAAATACACATTTGCAGCGGAAATAAATAACCGGAAAAGAATACTCAATTCTCCGAAAATAAGCCACAGCCAGTATCACATCGGGAAGCTCATCCCTTCACGACCGCTACTAGCTCAATCTCTGAGTACCTAAAAATAAAGCCCACGACGGGGTCAGCCACAATACTCAATAATGATACCGATCACATCATCATAAATAATTACATACCAATGTAATAATACTGTAAGAATACTACCAACATAATCTTACCGTTATAACCTTACCAATCCATAATAATCCGAATCCTTACCATGATCCACCTTTCGCATCCTCGAATGGCGAAATGAACTTAACAACAATTATCTGTATTGAATTTCAAAAATACCAACAATCCTCAAAACATCATCATAACTCATAATCATGAAATAATTCATCCGTGCCAAATCCTATCCATCGGATTACACAATCAAAACTCAACCTGGATAAACCAACAGTACACAACATATCTGTAGATCAACTACCATATGATAATGATAACAAATCCCGAAACATCGACATACAGTCTGAATGCTCATACGCTCAATAACAATGATCAACCAATACATCACTGAGAATATCATCGACATGATAGCTCCAATATGACCAACGAAGGCTCAACGATGACTGAGAGTACCCTCAACAAGGTAAACTACAAACACGATCAACTATAACCGAGAATACCCTCAACAAGGTAGACTCCAAATGATCAACAAAAGACCAACAATAACCGAGAATACCCTCAACAAGGTAGACTCCAAATGATCAACAAAGGACCAACAATAACCGAGAATACCCTCAACAAGGTAGACTCCAAATGATCAACAAAGGACCAACAATAACCGAGAATACCCTCAACAAGGTAGACTCCAAATGATCAACAATAATGGATCTCAAGAAATAACTCTGAGTGTCGAACATACCCCTCGGGTGTATGAACAACCAGTCGCAAACCGTCGAACATATCCAATCATACATGGACTATGAACGACCCAACAATATGGCTCAAAAGATGGACGTCACAGTACGCCCGATCCGGAAATGTGTCCATGCACAAGCCACCCCGGGTATCGATCAAATACACGTGTGGTCTTGTACCTAATTAGCCTCACAAACTACGTCTCGTGTGCACGGTTCAATGCGGAAATATCCACGCATAACCATCATGTGCCCGGCTAAAAATCCTACACAATAACCAGTCGGTACGCAGATATGACTCCAGATATGTCACGATGCAACATGACAACGAAACTCAAGAATTACATATCCAATAAGGATCAAAAGACTCACCGAAGTGAACAATCAACAGACTGACAATGAAAAGTCAACACGACTAATCAATAACCAAAACATCAATCCTGGGATCATAAACCCCAAAGGATAATCCATACGATCAACAATCTCAGACAATAGTTCTGGGATCAACATCCCTCGATGAGACGATCAACACAACCATTAATACCAACAATATTCCTGGGATCAACACCCTTCAACGAACAACCAATACGAATCTCAATATACGAAGCCTCAACGTACAACATATACAACAACTCAACATAACAATTATCTCATAGCTGAACAATACATAAATTACCTCAAAGCCGAAGACAACATCCTTTCCACGAACAACATCCCTGAACGAATACACAGTTATACAAATAATCTCAAATAAGGTACCATCCATTCAATACCAATAAACCTTTATCCCGATATTTATGTCATCACGATAACTATCCTCGATATCCGATATTCTATATCCTTGACCAAAGATAACTCACGTCTTCCCTGAACACAATTAAATCATATACCTTATGATTTAATACAACCAGAGCACGATATACAAACCATTATCCCGACAACTTACATTTCTAACAACATTGCTATACGAATTATAAATGAAATGAAAACGAAACCATTCATCAAATATTATAAACTGAACAAAGTATAAACTTGCCTCGTTACCGATACCATGAAGCCGTTACCAAAATCCATTGCCTTCGTCTACGAGCTCCTCAGCCCCGACCAAAAGCAATCTACGAACTCTTCGACCTCAACCGCAACACAACGGTCATAAGCCACGATCAAAACATACCAACCTATTGCAATAACCGATTAACACACATTTGATAAAAATCAATAACCGACATACTCAACCAACAAACTCAACGGTTCAACGAAACCTCGATCATAAACATAATACTAAATAATACAACTTAACAAATACGAACCCATATCCACGATACAAGCCGTAACTCGATGATCACAAATAACAATTAATAACCGATCAACAACGGTTCTACAATATCCCGATTAAACACAAGTCCGAACAATCTAACTCAAACAATTACGAATTCATTCCCATGATTCCACAAAGCCCACATATCGATTCGATAAGGCGAGTATACAAACTTAACCGAAATATTCCAATCAATTTCTCTTTCAAAACTTCAATCAAACACCTTGAAGGCGGAATTCAAAGGTATATTCGAGTCATCAATCAACAAACACCAACCACATCAAGAACACGAAGAACATAATCACAAACATATATATCCTTCAACATTACATGATTCTATCCATCGATACGAACTAAACCACCAAAATATATCAAGAATCTCAAACATCCCAAAATATTAGAGTTCAAGCCAATTACCTTCAATCCGGCGAAAGAATCAATAATGATGTTATAATCCTTGTTCCAAGCTTTCCTAGATGTTATCACTTGATAAATCAACTCAAAAGCTGAGGTTTAGGGGTTAAAAACCGAGTTTGGGTGATTTGGGACGAAAGGGGATCGTGTAGGATGGGTTGGGAAATGAAATTCGACGCTTTACGTTTTTATACGCCGGGCATGTTAGCGTACGCTAACATCATCAATAGCGTGCGCTACCTGCTCTGAATACGACAAGATAGTTTTTGCCATTTTGAGCATAACTCACTCATCCGGACTCCGATTAACTCACCGTTTGAACCATTAGAAAGCTAACTCGATGCTCTATTATACTGTTATGTTTCAGAATTTTTGGAGTTTTCAAGAATCGGTGGTGATTTTCCAAAGTGGAACCTTATACACATTACTTTCCAAACAAGTGTCCAAATCTTATTTCCACTAACATTTCAACATATAGTCTTCTTAATCATATCATATACACCAAGAATCATAATCACTTGCATGTTCATCATCATAGGAAGTAAACAATAACATCAACATCAAAACCCAAAATGAAGGGAGATATTAACCAACATATCTCTTGAAGAAGAACAACACCATTCCAAACTACACGAATCATATCAATATCCGCATATCAACAATATCATCAACATAACTCAGTAATCCATCTCATGATCATATACTCATCAGCTCATATACATGACGATTATCAACTCAAGAACATCATATACAATTCAAAATGAAATCCCAAAGTGAAGAGTAATTACCTCTTTGAAGGAATGGATTGAATCCCAAGGTTGAATCCGTTTCCAATCGTTTCCAAACTCCAATGTTGTTAAGGACGCTCAACTCCATCATAATCCAGTATTTGGAACCTCAAGACTATCTCTATGAATTCCATTCCAAGAATCATTAATAATTTCAAGAACAAAGCTTTGAATCCATGCTCTCCATCTTAATCTTGTTAAAGATCATCATCTCAGAGTGTTTGGGAACCTCAAGATCCTCCCAAAGCTGTCTCTATCGACTGAAGGAGAAGAATGGACTAAATGCATCTCAAAACCCGTCTGTCCCCTTATATAATAAACATTACTAGCGTGCGCTACTCTCATAAAATAGCGTGCGTTATTGCCCTAGCGTGCGCTAACTGACTTTGTTAGCGTGCGCTACCGCAGCTCAGAAGCCACTGTCTTGCTTCGTAAACTAGCTTACGCATGCAATGCCCATGCATTAACGTACGTAAAACCTCCTGTCTAGCGTACGCAAGTCATTGACCTTAGCGTGCGCTATCCGAAGTTGACTTGCTACAGTCTACGTACCGCATGTGCCCCCACATGCCGATCTGACAAGGATCAGATTCCATTTGACCGATCTACAATTAGCGTGCGCTAAGCCTCATGCTTTAGCGTGCGCTAATACTTCAGAACAACAACCGTTGACTTATCAGAACGTGCGCCGAAAGCAGCTGGGTCCACACGCAGATTCCTTCCGATCTGACTGCATTTAGCGTGCGCTACATTCCGCCTCTAGCGTGCGCTAACCATGAACGATAGCGTGCGCTATACTTGAACATTAGCGCGCGCTAATCAGGCTATACTTAGCCCTTTTCCAATTCTCCTCGTCCGTCTCGACATATCAAAATACAAACATACTGCATACTGAATACATGTACTGAATCCAATAACATCATCATACGATATATCCAATATCAAAACTACGATAACCTGATACACGGTATCCTCAAAATAATTATCGAACCACTACGACAGTTATACGAGTACAAATACAACTGTCTCAGTTCTCAATTTATTTTATCCATACTGTATAGACACCAAGCCATCCAGTATATCTTAGATAAAATAACGCGAAAAATTCATACTGAAAATTCGTGTATTACATCCAACGCATGTCAAGTTGCCTCGTTAAAACCTCGTCAAGCAAAAACCACATGGGAAAAATGCCTTGATCGTAGGAAAAAGAGTACAACACCCAGACATATAGGTTACGCTAATTTCGTTAGTCAAAACCTCTATTGATCATTTCGTCGATCAATGTCTGCTCAAGAACGTGATCAGTTCGTCGATCAATGAGCTAAACGTCTAGTTACCTCGTTAAAAACCTTTCCAATTGATAAAAACCCAGTGGAAAAAAAAAGAATCCTTGGTTAAGGAAAAGAGTGTAACTTGCGACGTGGATGTAAGATTCCCCCTCAAGTCTACATCTCCCCCTGATTAATTCGTCAATCAAGAAATCTGAAAAACAGTGCATGTGCTGTTGCCTCGTTAAAAACCTTACCAAGTAACAAAACCCATTGGGACAAAATAAACGTTGGTCAAAGAAAAGAGTACAATATTGGTGGGTAAAATTCGTTATACCTCACCCTCCCATCAGATCCTTACTTCGATCTCGGGAGTTCGGAAATCCTACGCATTTCGATGTTTCTCACATATTTTTCAAATACGACATTGGGCAATGATTTAGTGAATAAATCAGCCACACATTCTCCCCAGACTTCACTTGCTTAACTTAGATGTTGAGGAGGGCCCGTTGTTGCTAATTGCAGAAAAACTTTGGAGAGATATGCTTCGTATTATCCCCCTTGATATACCCAAGCTTCATCTGTTCGATGCAAGCGGCATTATTTTCGTATATGCATGTGGGCGCATCAGTGACATTACTTAGCCCACTGTTACCTCGAATATGTATAATAGTTCTCAACCATATACACTCGCGTACCGCCTCGTGTAGAGCGATAATCTTAGCGTGATTCGAGGAGGTAGCAACAAGGATTTGCTTAGTTGATCTCCAAAATATAGCGGTGTCCCCAACGGTGAATACATAACCAGTTTGGGCTCGACCTTTATGTGGGTCTGAAAGATACCTAGCATCAGCAAAACCTACCAACACATTCGTCGGGGTAGTTTCCTTGGCATTCACACTTACTTTAGTGATGCACATTCATGGGCAGTTTCGTTAACCTGATAGCGAAAGAAAAGTCCCCAATAGTTCCTTTGAGGTATCAAAAGATGTTCTTGATATCATTCCAATGACGTTGCGTGGGCTCAGAATTATATTTAGCCAACAAGTTCACTGAGAAGGCTATATCAGGTCGAGTATACTGAGCCAAGTACAATAATGCACCTATTGCACTTTAGATATGGAACCTCATCTCCCAAAAGCTCTTCGTCACATTCTTTCGGACGAAATGGATCTTTCTTCAAGTCCAAACTACGACCGATCATGGGAGTGCTAACCGTATGTGCCTTGTCCATGTTAAAATGTCTGATTTTTTTTCTGGACATAGGCAGACGGGTGGATGAGGATTCCACTAGCTCGATGTTCTAGCTCAATGCCTAGATAAGACCGAGTCTTCCCTGATCATCATCTCAAATCCGGATTTTAGATAGTTGCAGTTTCTCTTAATTCGTCAAGAGTATCGATTATGTTCATATTATCGACATATACAACTACAATCCCTAATCAAGAACTTGTTTTCTTAATAAACACGCAGGGACACAGTTCGTCGTTCTTATATCCCCTTCCAATCAAGTAGTCACATAGGCGGGTATACCACATCCGCCCAATTGTTTTAATCCGTAAAGTGAGCATTTCAACCGTACTGCAAACGCACTCCGTGGTCTAGAGTCACTTGACTTGGGTAATGAAATGCCATAGAGTACTTTCATATATATATATATATATATATATATATATATATATATATATATATTAAGATCCCCATAGAGATATCACTAACCACATTTATGAGTTGCATTTCCAGTCCTTCGGAAATTACTAAGCTAATGAAGTAGCTTAGAGGAGAGTACGTCTCCTCAGTCAATTCCACGGTATTTATGAGAACCTTCGAGCCTTGTACTTCAGGACTTCATTCTTCTCATTGTGCTTACTGACAAAGGTTTATTTTATGTCCTACAGGATTTACACTTGGTGAGGTTAGCACTACCTACCAACTACCTATCTTTTTGTCAAAGAATCTAGTTCTGCGTGGAATGCTTAATCCTTTAAGGCCAATCAACTCAATGTTGATATCAGACAACAGAGCGAGGTTCGACATCGTCTTGCTCTATGCTCTGAGCAACGATAGATCATCAAAGTGGGTGGATGATCAGTCCACGCTCTCGTGATTCATCGAGATTTCTTGATTTTCTTAATCATATCAATCTTCGGGGCGTCCCCCTCGTCATGACTCATGGACATAGTAAAATCAAGTATGATCTCATGAAATGAGTTCATTGATGACTAATATATAAGTTTGTGCCTTACTTTACCTCCTCCTTAGGTGAGTGTTAAGTCGAACCATGTAGCTTCCACCTCATCCTGTAGGGAGCTATGGCCTAAATCACACATCCACCATGTGTGATGGCAGCATTCGATTCGTCGGTGTTGCGCCTCTTACCGAGGACTTTCAACCTTACAGGCTGCAGCTGGTATATATGATCTCGTCACTTTCACGATATCAGTAAACGCACCAGGCATCGAATCTTTAACGTTTCGAAGATCGAGAATTTTCACTATCACATAGTGAAATACGGGGATCAATATGAGACAAAGTAGGGATACACCATGACAATTCCTGTCGTACCCTGAGAAAGTTCGTCTTCTCTCCTCCCCCTAACGATGGGAAGGTTGTCTCATCGAAGTGACAATCCGCAATCGAGTGGTAGAGAGATCACCTGTCAAAGGTTCTAAATAGCGGATAACCATTGGGGATTTGTATCCAATGTAACTACTTAATCGTCTTTCAAGACCCATGCATTGTGGGAGTGCAGAAGGCACAATACTACATAACCAAATATCATAATTGGCACTCAAGCTTCTCTGAGTCCAAAATGTGAAAATCAGGGCTTATCCAGTTACCAACTGTATGCACAAATCGTTTGGTTAGCAGAGGGTCTAATGAGCGAATAAGTAAAGCTGCATGCAAAACTACATAACCCCAAACAGAAATAAGCAAATTGGTGTGCATAACCAATGCCTGGGCTACCATCTGATTCGTTCGATGGTTGCCTCTGCGAGACCATTTTGCGTATGCTCGTGGGGGATGGGATGTTTTTCATCGCTCTGGATAGATATGTAGTATTCATTAAGTACTTTAGATGTGAACTATCCAGCATTATCAAGTCTTACAGACTGAACATGGTGGTCAGGGTGGTGAGCCCTTAGATAGATAATCCGTGCTAGAAGCTTTGCAAAAACAGCATTTATAGTGGACAAGGGGGCAACATGTGACCAGCATGTCGAAACGTCAACCAGACCCATAAAACATCTAAGTGGTCCGCACTGGTTGAATCGGTACACAAATATCTATTTTAATCATATGTAAGAATGGAATTTTCACATCTTTAGCGTAGGAAGGTCTCGAACCTACTTCGGCTAAAGCACAGGCTTTGCATAAGAAACGATGTGCATTCGACATGGTCAAACGTGTAGAACGGGCGGATGTTTCCGATGCTTTGAATGGCATAGCTTGAGGAACACCAACAAAATTCGTTATGTGGGTTTGTTGCCCGCTTCTACTTTGCACGCGAAATATGTTCGTGCAGATCATCATATCATGACCTGGATGCCCCAATCAGTCATGCCAAAGCCTGTACGAGTCAGCGTCCCAAAGTTCATTATCGGTAATCGCATAGGATTCAACAACCCTAATTACAGTGACATACAGTCCACTAGATTGACTCGTAAGTTTCTCTAAGATGCGCTTTCGGCCGCATTCATTAGAGATGATATAGAGATACTCTATTCCATTTTCACAATGACTTTCAACATGAAAGTCGTTGATACGTATATCCTTGAAGCTTTGTAAGGTTGATGAGTCGATTTTTGATCGTCTCATTCCGTTCTATCGAGTTGCGCTTTCGTTTGTTTTTAAGTGTTTTTGTTCTTTTTACGCGTGGTATGTTGTGTATTTGTTTTGTAGGTATCCGAACGAAGATTGTGGTAAAATATGCACTTTTATGGCCAATATTGGAGTTTATGACGATCAAGAGAAAAGAACGGGGCCTAAAACGATAAAGATTGAAGCAATGTCAGTCGTATTTTCTAATTTCCAGGTTCACTACTTCGAATTAAGACGTGTTCTATATATTTATGGATTTCTCGTGAAATCAGCTTCGCAACGGTGTTGTTACCTAAAATATTATACGGGATGATATGCTGGAATGGATGAGTAACAAACTAAATGCGAGAACACGTCCGAGGGAATTTAAATAACACAAGATTTGGCGGGGTTGTTAGTCCCGGGCTTGAATGCTCTCACGAGATATTATTAATACGAAATACGTTGGAGTACAAGTATTAATGTTAGAGCACGATTACAATGAGTGTAAAGGCCCTAGTTATCTAGCTCTTGAGTGCTATTGATTGCCGGAAGAACCAGAGTTGATGCTCTGTGAGTTCTTGTAACAAAGATGGGATGTTGTATGGATTTCTGTGTTGAACTTGACTGTAGTAAGTCTGATTTTCAATTTTATCTCTCGATCGATCCCCTTCCCAAATGCTGGAAGTCCTCTATTTATAGAAGAGGAGGTAGTTGGGATGTCTTCCTTCCGAACGGGCGATCGACTTTCCTGTATTATAATAAGCGGGCGATCGTCTTAGCACATGGATCGGTTTCCTTAAAGTCCGCGGCTACTGCTGGCATCCAGCTGTGCGATCCAATGGGAAGACAACACGCGTCCCATGTCGCTGTCTTGGGAGGTCCCACCTTGGACCCTTCTGCGGGTCTGTTGGTAGGTGAGGCTGTCCTTGTCGCCTACCGCTGGTGATGGACTGGAGTCAAAAGGCCTTATCCTGCGGCACCTTTTGCGGATCTGCACGTGGGTCATCATCCCGAGATTCGGTCTTCCTATATTTTGACGGATGTTGATTTTACACGCGGCATAGGACGGTCGTCCTTGGTCGGGCACTAGAATCGATCGCTAGGTGCCGAGAGACGATCAACCTGAATGCAGATTGCTCGGTACTTGATCTGGAACCTTCGGTTGGCAAGTCTGCCTTGGATTATTTGATGCTAACTTCGGTCGCTCAGCCTTATGCCGATCGCCATCTAGGCGTATTAATCGTCGCACAACAATTGCCCCCCAGCTCGCTCCCATGTTGAAAATGTGGGGTGAGGTGGTTCCACTGGCGATCGCTTGAATTAGACGAGCGACTGATCATTTTATGAAATAGATGATCGTCTCTCGATCGGTCTGATTTTGAATTTGGACGATCCACTCGGTCGCTGAAAAGAGCGGGAAATGACAGTGTGCTTGAAACGCCGTAGGGGTACGTGTCACGATACGGTTGGGGGAGTCCGACGGTTTGTCAGACTCTGTCCCCTCGCGTGCCCTCGAAACGACGCGTACGCGGGTTTCAAGGGCGGCATTAAATGCGACTTATCCGACGGTTGCACTTCGCCCCCCCGAGATTCTGCTTAATTGCCCAGAAGCCCCCGCTCTCTCCTATAAAAGGGGCTGGGGTTACAGGGTAATAACCTTATGCATTTTCGTCTGAGAAGAAGACATAACCGAAATCTCTTGAAGCTTTGTGTGACGATCATCGTTCGACTCAAACCCTTTAGGTAAGAACCAAAACTTTCTTTTTCCTTTCTTCTTGAGAATGTCTGGAGGAGTATCGAGGGTGTATGAGGCGGGTAGCTCTTCCGCCGCCGCGACTTCGACTGCCCGGGATGAAATCTCAACGGGGTTCCACATGGAGACATCCGCCGAGGCTATCCGCGCCGGGATTGAACCTGCAGAGATTGAGGAACTCTTCAACGAGGCCGACGCGGCCAGGATGGCGGAGGCCGAGCGAAAGCCCTACCGGACCGAGGGGGAGATGATGGTGACGGAGTACTGGGAGCAACACACCTCGTTAGGTCAAGCCTTCTTAGCCTTTGCCGTCCTTATGGAGAGATTGGCCGGACCGCCTCCCACGTTCGATTTTCATGCATACTCGATCACCCATCCCCACGAACCTGTGAGGCGATCGCTGTTCCGGGCCGCGAGAGGTTCCATGTCCCTTCTGATGTTAGCCTCTACGCACCTGCCGATAACGAGCGTGCCGACCAACCCCCTGAGGGTATGGTCGCCGTTAATGAGGCGATTATGGAGGCCGGGCTGCGGTTTCCCTTGCCGTTCGTTGTTTCTTATTTGTTGACTGCATGGAACGTGGCGCCGCTCCAGCTCACGCCGAACGCGTGGCTACAGATCATCTGCACCCTCACCCTTTTTGGCGGTCATCGGCTGTTCCGTCTTCCCTCTGCGCTGGAGATGAACTATCTTTTTAAGCTGACGGCTCAGAAGGGTTCCATTGGCGGTTATCATATCCAAGGTTGCTCAGGCCGGGTGGTCCTTGGGGTGCCGAACAAGGTCTGGGGCGACCTGACGAAGTGGTTTTGGGTCGTCGGAGCATGGAGATCGGCCGCGAGTGAGAATCCGACCGATGAGTTAGATATTCCCACCGGCTTCCGGGAGAGGAATTCGAGTAAGGGTTTTGACTCTCCTTTCGTTCGGACATATCCTGAATAGATCTAATTTGGCTTTCTTTTTGCAGGTAACCTTGTTCCGGCAGCAGGCGATCTACCCTTCGACTTCGCGATCGTTTGGGAGCAGATACGCAACCTTCCCGAGGACCACATAGATGCTCGCCAGATAAAAAACGAAGCCTGTTGGTTGGCCGCTCGTCTGTTTCGCTACCCCCGACACTTAAGGGTCCCAGGTACGACTTCTTATGACCTTCATGTGCTTGACGATCGCCTTGATTGATGATGATGACTAACTTATGTCGATCGTTTCCTTCGTAGAAATCCGCTTCCCTCGCTTCCTAGATCCCCCGGACGAGGTTGCTATGTTGAACCCCGGGATCATGAGTCACTTGCGCCAAGGGAAGAAGACGAGATGTGTCCCCCCGGTGCCGATCCGACATGTCCCGGAGGTCAGGCCTGTTGAGGAGCCGATCGCCGAGGAACAAGAACCTCGGGAGGAGGGAGGTCTCCGGCTCAATCGCAAGAAGCGGAGGGCGGAGGAGCCCTCGGCCGCTGCTACTGGGGATGCACCTACCTCGGCGCCGTTGATCGCCGTGCCTCCGCTTTCCGTGGTTCCAACGGTGGAGGGGTCCACGCCCTCCTCCAGCTTCCTGGCCGCTACGACGGCTGCCCGCGCTGAGACCCCTCGGGGGAGGCCGTTCTTTGGCCGCGACCCGAAGAAGGTCGAAAGGTATGCTTGGTCGCTATTATGGGTTACGATATTTCTTTTGCCGAAAATATACCTACTCCTTTTATCTTTGTGCAGGATCCGCCACTCCGATCCAAACTGTTCGCCGATGGTGCTGGACTTCCTGACGAGTAATGTTCTTCGCGAGGCCAGCGAAGTCCCTTCTTACGTTGCTCGGGCTGCTGCCTCCGTGCCGAAGGCCTGGACGACTGATTTGGATGCGATCGCGCGTCGGCAATCTGCTGATGCGATGCAGGCGACTTTCGCGCTGGCCCTCCAGACGGCGACGATGGCCACTCAGGCCGTGAGGGACTATGAGGGGCGGCCTTCCACCGCTCGTCTCCATGCGGACCTCGAAGCTGCTCGGAAACAAAACATGGAGTTTGCCGACAGGCTCATGGGCATGGATAAGGGCTCCGTGGAAGAGGCCAAGCAGGTGAGGCAGGATCTTGATCGGGCCCGGGCGGCGACTGACCGGATGCGGGACCAGATGACGGAAGCCCGCAGGTCGCACGCGGCGGCGCAGAAGGAGGCCGACCAGCTGAAGGTGACCATTGCCCGTCTGACCAGCGAGCTGGCGTCATCGAAAGAGGAGGTGGCCGTCAAAGTTGCCGAGCTCGAGGGCGTGAGCAAAACGGTTGTGGGACTGAGGGGAAAGCTGGAGGCGACTAAGGCCGATCTCTTTCTTAACGTGGAGTTCGTTAGCGAATTCGCCTACTACATGGCTTATGCTGACGCGATCCGCACCGCTAAGAAGGGAAGGCTCGAGGTCGGCCCTTTGGCTGATAACTTCAAGGCCTATGCGCTCGAGCACCCCTTGCAGCCAGCCTTCTCTGTGCCGATCTTCGACCTCTCCTCGGATTATGGGGTCAATCTGAGCTGGTACCCGTTGCCGAACAACCTTGTCCATCCAGGTGGCGCCGAGAATGGGGGTTCGGAGCCTGCTGCAGGCGAGGGAATGATCGCCGATCCCGCGGCCGGGGGCGATGGCTCGGCAGGAGCAGCCTGAGCTAGCCTGCTCTTTTTGCTTTTTCTTGTAATTTTCCAGTTTTGTTGTATTTTGCCTTCAGGCGTTTTGTACATGTATTTGTATTTCAAGTGAAATAAAATAAATATTTGCTTCTGATTTCCTTATTTGTACGATCGTCTGTCTGAATCTTTTGCATCTGACTTCACGTGTTAGAGGAGCGATCATCGTACGTACATCTCCAAATTGATTGATAATACTAGGGCTGAGCACAAATGGTCCGGACCCAGTTTTTACCCGGACCCGGACCAGACCTGTTAATTAGGTTCGGGTCCCGAGTCTGCATTTTGTGTAAAATCGGGTTTCGGGCCGGACCGGGTCAAAACCCGGAAAATCCGGGTCTAGCCCGGAACGACCCGGTAAAAATAAAAATACAAAAAAAAAATATTTTTTATTGTTATTTACCCTCGGTGGTGATGAAATAATGATGATTAATGGCTCGATTATGATTGCACATTATTCTAATTAAGTTTATTTATATTAAAATATTGTTGAGCTTGGGAGTTTGATGACTAAATAAAGATATTAGGATTAATAATTGTATTTTATGGGAGTATGTAAAGGAGAAAACATTTTATATATAATAAAAGGACACTTAATATGCAAAAAAAAAACATTTTTACAAAATCGAGGCTAGAGCAAGACTGGCCGGACACCCGGTTTCACTGGTCCGGATCGGGTTGGCCCGGTTCTGAACAGGTTCGGGCTTCGGGTCGATAAAATCCGACCATTTATAATCCGGGCCATTCCGGACCGGGTTGGTCCGGGCCGGGTCAGACCCGCTGCTCAGCCCTAGATAATACAATTGATAAACTCACGTCGTGCATGCGGATCCAAGTGAATTGACAAACTCATACTGGTTTAACTTTTTTGACAAAGTCGATCGTCATGTGTATTTGAACAAAGCCGATCGTATGTATAGGTATGGGCCCGCTCTGTTCTTTGTTTTTGTTTACTTGATGAAAGTAAGGGAACGAAAATAAATCGTTTAGCGGGCGTTCTTCGATTTTGCAGATTCCTCGAGGAAGGCCGACCATTCCGGCCTAGAGGAACCGTGCACAGTCGTGGAGTTCGATGGAACCGACCTCCGCGACCATGTCTTGTGCGCGAGCGACATTCCATCTGATGGCCAACTTCTTGCGACTCACTTAATTTTGAGGGTCCTCCGTAGGCTACGTTTTGCCTTGCAATGTAGCGATGGGGCGGACGATCTCTGCCTGGAGGAGTCCTGGCATGGGGCGCCGTCGGATTAATCGACTTCGCGACCGTGGCTTGTTAGCACTTTTCTGCCTGGGGCCGACACTTTAGATGGCGGACCTTTGAGGGCATACGTTGTGATGGGGGGAGGGACGCGTCGCATTGTCCGGGTCCGCCATGTTAGATGATAGACCTTGAGGGCGGGCGGGCGTGTCCACAGATCTGTTTTGGAGGGTCCTTTGGCTACGCCCGCCTCGTATTCAAACGAAGGGTGAGCGATCTCTGCCCGAAGGAACCTTGCATGGATGGGCTGTCGGTTCCATCGACCTCCAGAACCATGGCTGCACTTTTCTCCCTGGGATCGTCATGTTAGATGGCGATCCTCGACGGTATACATTGTGCTGGGGGAGACGATCGCTTGCCTAGGTTCATCATGTTAGATGACGAACTCTTGGAGGGGGAGCGATTCATCCTCTTTTTGGTTTGTTTCGCCGAGGTGAATCACATAGAGTTGATCGGAAAATCTCATTAAGCTCCTTGTATATTGAATAAATGAATACGGGGTGTTTTCATTGATATTACTTCTTTAAATGAATGGCGTTCCACGGATATTGGTCCGGAGTGCCATCTGGGTGTTGGAGCTCGTAGGCTCCTTTGGTCAGCCATTTGGATATCCTGAACGGGCCCTCCCAATTCGGGCCAAATACTCCCGCGTGGGTCTGGATCTTCTTTAGGACTAGGTCTCCGACTTGGAAACGTCTCTCCTTGACTTTTGAATTGAAGAATTTTTCGGATCTCCTTTTGTGGATCGTGTTTATCATTTCCGAAGTCAATCGCCGTTCTTCGAGCATATCCAGATCGATTCGCCGAGCTACATCATTGTCCGTCGTCATTTGTTGCGCAGTTCGGTGGCTTAGGACGGCGATCTCTGAGGGGATCACCGCTTCTGTTCCGAAGGCGAGGGCGAATGGGGTTTCGCCGGTTGAATTCCTGGTCGTCGTTCGGTAGGACCATAAAACATCCGGGAGATCGCTCGCCCAACGCCCTTGCTTAGATTCGAGTCTGGCCTTGATCGTGTGCTTGATGATCTTGTTCACAGCCTCTACCTGCCCGTTTGTTTGAGGGTGGTAAAGGGCCGAGAACAACTTTTTTATTCCCCATTTCATGAGTGCATAACTTCAGGCCGAACTGCTTTCCGTTGTCGAAGATGATAGCCTGAGGTAGACCGAAACGGCAGATGATGTTTTTCCAGATGAATTTGATTACTTGCTCTTGGCCGATCTTGTTGAGTGGTTCGGCCTCTGCCCATTTCGTGAAGTAATCGACTCCTATGATGGCGAATTTGCATCCCCCTGGTGTCGTCGGCAAAGGACCGATGAGGTCGATGCCCCATTGGGCGAACGGCCACGGGATGTACATAGAGGTGAGCTGCTCGGGGGAGAGCTTGATGTTTGGGCCCATTACTTGACACCTGTGACAAGACAGAGCGTAGGCGATCGCGTCCTTCTGCAAGGTAGGCCATAGAAAGCCCTGCCTGGTCGTCTTGTGGATGAGGGCTCGCCCTCCGGCGTGATTTCCACAGATCCCGTCATGGATTTCGGCCAAAACCAGTTGGCCTTCCTCCGGCGTAATGCACTTGAGGAGAGGAAGGCTGAAAGCTCGCTTGTAAATCCGGTCATCCAAGAGGGTGTATCTGGTCGCCTGGAGCTGAAGCTGGTGAGCCTTGACCCGATCTGTGGGGACTGTTCCGTTCTTCAAGTACTCAATGAACGGAGTCATCCAGTTCTCTTCTGCGATGGCGACTGTGGCGACCAGGCTCTTGTCGATCGCCGGTCTCGCCAAATTGGTGATTGGGATGTTAGAGAAATCTGCTGCCCCATCTGATGATGCGAGTTTGGATAGGGCATCGGCTTGAGAGTTGTGCTCTCTCGGGATTTGCTCGATTAGCAATTCTTCAAAATTGATGCACGTTTCGGCGGCCAACTCTTGATACTTGATCATCTGTTCGCCGCGCGCCTCATACTCCCCCTTGACTTGGTTCACGACCAAGAGGGAGTCCATGAAGATGTGAAGGCGACGAACGCCCATGGCGAGCGATAGGTCGAGCCCGCCTATTAAAGCTTCGTACTCGGCCTCATTGTTGGTCGCTCGGAATTTGAAACGCACAACATTTGTAAAGCTCTGGCCATCGGGGCTGATGAGGACAATCCCTGCCCCTGCTCGCGAGCTGGTCGATGAACCATCTACGAATAATTTCCAGGCGGGTCGGCCGACTTGGGCCGGGTTAGGTGGAAAAGTTAATTCTACCACAAAATCCGCCAGAGCTTGACCTTTGATCGCCGTGCGAGGGGCATACGTGACACCGTATTGAGCGATCTCCAGTGACCACTTGAGGAGTCGCCCGTTGGTGTCTGGCCGGTGTAGAACTTGCCTTAGAGGGAGGGTCGTCAGAACCTCTACTTGGTGTTCGAAGAAATAGGCTCTCAGCTTGCGAACGCTCATGACAAGTGCGTAAGCGAGCTTATCCAGAGATGTGTAACGTGTCTCCGCGTCATGTAGAGTTTGACTGACGAAGTAGATCGGCAGGTGGGTTTGTCCCTCTGCTCGCACTAACACCGCACTTAACGCGACCTCCGAGGCCGCCAGATAAAGGAACAACTTCTCGCCGGGGATCGATTTTGCCAAAATTTGGGGGTTAGACAGGTACTCCTTGATTTTGGCGAACGCCACTTGACTTTTCTTCGTCCACGCAAATTTTTTATTTTTTATGGTGGCGAAGAAAGGCTTGCTTTTGTCTACGAGTCGCGAAATGAAGCGATTAAGGGCCGCTAAACACCCCGTGAGGCGTTGCACCTGCTTGACGTTCCGTGGCTCTTGCATGTCGAGGATCTCCTGGATCTTGGTGGGGTTCGCCTCGATCCCCCTATGGTTCACGATGTGCCCCAGGAATTTTCCGGAACTCACTCCGAAGTTGCATTTCTTGGGGTTTAGCTTCATGTTGAACTTCTCGAGGACGGCGAACGTATCGGCGAGGTCTTGGAGGTGATCTTCCTTTTTGAGGCTCTTGACCATAATGTCCTCAATGTAAACCTCCATGGTCTTTCCGATTTGATCGGCGAACATCCCGTTGACTAGGCGTTGGTAGGTCGCCCCCGCATTTTTCAGACCGAACGGCATTCGGACCCAAAAATACATGTTTCTCTCCATGTAGAATGATGTGTGTTTTACGTCTTTCTCCGCCATTGGGATCTGATGGTATCCGGCGAAGGCGTCCATAAACGACATCATTTCGCAACCTGTCGTGTTGTAGACCAAGTGGTCAATATGAGGCATTGGAAAGTGATCTTTCGGACACCCCGCGTTGAGATCGGTGAAATCGATGCATAACCTCCAGGAGTTGCTCGCCTTTTTGACGAGCACCGCGTTGGCTACCCACCGTGGCTCGTCGGTAGCTACCCCGATTAATTTGTTATCGAGCAGCTTTTTGACTTCAGCATCGAGCACAGCATATTTCTCTGGGCCGAATTTCCTACATTTCTGGTGAACATGCTTCCTTGCCGGGTCGATCTTCAGATAGTGGCAGGCATGTTCAGGACTGATGCCGACCATATCTTGATGCGACCAGGCAAAGACTCCGATGTTCTTTCGTAGTAAGCTGATCAGATCATCTTTTAGCTCGGGATCGATGCTTGAGACGATCTGCACTACCCGTTCCGGGCGAGCCAGATCAAATGTTATACTTTCAAACTCTTCGGTGGGGACGGTTGCTTCTCACTTGGAGCGATCGCCGGACTCGATCCTTGGATCAACATCTAGGCTTGGCTCGAAGCCGATCCTCGGTTCAATGTCGTTCGACGATCGATGTGAGATGTCGTCCTCTGAGTCGGGCTGGTATGAGGTGCTTGGCTCGTCGATCTTCATCGGTTGATCGTCGATCCGTCCCATTGTTACAAACAGTATAAGAAACGTTTAAAGGAAAAGTTACGACACAGGAGTAGTTCAAACATTTCTTTGCCATGAGCTGGTTTCCTTTTACAGTACCGACTATCCCTTCGATAGTGGGGAACTTGATACAATAAAAGAAAGAAGAGGCGACCGCCTCAAAGGTTTCAAGAAAGGGGCGACCTAGGAACCCATTATAGATGCTGGGCATGTCTATGATTACAAAATTGAGGTTCCTAGTGATCTTAACCTTAGGATCGTAACAGCAGATTAGCTCGACGGAGAGCTTGATCCTTCTATAGGCTTTGACCGTGTTGTTGCCGAATCCTTGAAGCACGGTTTCGAATGGCTTGATGAACTTGGTCAGGTTGCTGAGCTGGTCCAGAGCATATTTGAATACGATGTTGCAAAAGCTTCCGTTGTCCACCAGCACGCGGTCGATCGTTTTCCCCAGGATACATGCAGAGATCACCAACGCATCCTCTTTGGGGCACTGCACTCCCTGCCTATCCGTGTTGGAGAAATAGATGAGCGCGTCTCTGGAGATGGTTGGCTCTGGGGGCACCACGACATGGACTCCGGCGAACGCCCTTAGCTCGGCCTTCCGTTTTCTGTTTGACATGGGGGAAATCAGGGAAAGACCGCCGAGATTTCCCCCTCCTGATTGGAGCATATTGACCCTGCCGTCGGGGTTGATCAGGGGGATTGACTCATCTGAGTCCTCTGGCTCGTTCTGTCCGATTCTGGCGACCGGATTGGGAGACTGACGGTCGTTGCTCTGTCGACGATTGCGGCCCCCGTGTAGGAGTAATTTCCGAAATATAGGCATTTTCGGAGTCGACCGGACTCTGGGCCACGGCATAAACCCTCCGGGCCGTGGCACTTCGCATCAAATGTCATTTTCCTCACCAACACTGCCGGGCCGCGGCACACAGCTGCCGAGCCGCGGCCCCCCCGAAGTCAATCAGTTTCTGGCCGAGACTGTACTCTGGGCCGCGGCCCCTGCCGGGCACACCCCTGCCGACACCTGTCGAGCCCCTCCCGACCGAGCGCTGCCGATCACCTAGGTCCGCGGCAAATCCCTGCCGAGCCGCGACCCCCGTTATTTGCCTGGCGCGTCTGTACTCTGGGCCGCGGCCCCCTACCGAGTCCTGTGCGCAATTTTGCACTGTGTGCCGCGGCACACTTGGCCCGGGCCGCGGCACACGGGTCAAACCAGCAAATGGGTACCTTTTATGCTGGTTTTTGGATCGGGACTTCACTTACTTCATCTTCCACACTTTGAAGAACAAGAGAGAGAGATAGAGAGAGAAACAAGAGAAAGAAATACATTTCTTCATTTTCCCGGAGATTTATCGGTCGGATCGTCGTGATCTTTTGATAAGAGCATGGTAGCTATTGGGCAAATTTTTTCACCGGTGTAGATCGAGATTTTGAGTCCAGAAGTACAGGTATTTCGTTAGCTCTTTGTGTAAGCTATTTACGTTTGTTTCTTTTCTCGATCTTGTTGTTGTTGTTGATTCCAAATACTTGAAGAACATTTATTACCAAGTATTTGACGATTGGTGTATACCCCTAGTTTGTATTAGGGACGATTGTGTATTTGTGTGTATTGGTGATAGTGGATTTAAGCAGCTTCGGTCCCGTAGTTTTTACTCTCGTCTTGAGGGGTTTTCCACGCTAAAATTTGTGTCTCGTGTTTATTGTTTTTTCGGATATCATTTGTATTAATTTTATCGAGTTGTAATTATTGCTCTACTCGTCGGTAACCACAAAGTTACGATTGAAGAGTGGGAATTTTGTCAAACAAGGTTCCGCTTTATTCGTTGTGACGTGACGTTTGTCGGTATTTTTTCCAACAAAGTGGTATCATAGCCACGGGATTTGTTGTTTCGTGGTGTTTAGTATCTCAATCGTAAGATGGAAGCCAACACGAGTAGAATGGTTAACTTGAACGGTTCAAACTACCACGTATGGAAGGGGAAGATGGAAGACCTTCTATACGTGAAGGATTATTATATGCCGGTTTTTAGCAAAGATAAACCGGAAGGAAAGTCCGACGCGGAGTGGACTATTTTGCATCGCCAAGTTTGCGGATATATTCGACAATGGGTGGATGACAATGTTTTGAACCATATTAGTGGAGAGAAGGATGCTCGAGAGTTATGGCACAAGCTCGAGCAATTGTATACTCGGAAGACGGGGAATAATAAGTTATTCCTCATTAAACAAATGATGAATTTGAAGTTTCGAGACGGGACTCCTCTATCGGATCATTTAAATATATTCCAAGGCATAATTAATCAACTTGTCGGAATGGGAATTAAATTCGAAGAGGAGGTGCAAGCTTTGTGGTTGTTAGGCACATTGCCGGATTCTTGGGAGACGTTTCGAACGTCGTTGTCTAACTCCGCCCCCGATGGAGTCATTTCGATGGAACTAGATAAAGGGAACATGTTGAATGAGGAGGTCCGAAGAAAAGCACAAGGATCTTCGTCACAGTCGGATGTTCTAGTTACCGAAAGACGGGGGAGAGGTCAAAGTAGAGGTCCAAGTAATAGAGGGCCACAAAGGAGTAGTTCTCGGGAGAAGTATGCCAACATCGAATGTTACCACTGTGGTAAGAAAGGGCATACTAAGAAATTTTGCCGACAATTGAAGAAGGAGAATCGCCAAGGCCGAGAAAATTCACAAAAGAAGGAAAGCGGTAGTAATGATAAAGCCGAAGTTAATACTACTACCGAAGAATTCTTTGTTTGTTGTGATTATGATATGGTCAACCTTGCGAGAGATGATTCGAGTTGGGTGGTCGATAGTGGAGCTACGTGTCATGTTACATCACATAGAGATTTTTACTCTTCTTATACTCCGGGCGACTTTGATATAGTCAAGATGGGTAACGATGGGTTATCCAAGATTGTTGGAGTGGGAGATGTGCATTTGAGATTCGACACCGGAATGGAACTTGTTTTACGGAATCTAAAACATGTTACGGACATGAGACTTAATGTTATGTCCGTTGGTTTACTCGATGATGACGGTTATCATAGCGGTTTTGGCAAGGGGTTGTGGAAACTCACTAGAGGTTCCTTGATTGTCGGGAGAGGACAAAAGGAAGGAAAATTGTACGTGACACTTCCGAAGGTCACGACTAATTTTGTGAACACAATCGACAATAATGACATATCCGAGCTATGGCATAAGAGGCTCGGCCACATGAGTGAAAAAAGAATGGCGCTATTGTCGAAGAAGGAGGCGTTGTCCGGGGTTCACAAGGTACACCTTAAAAGATGCTCTCATTGTCTAGCCGGAAAGCAAAGGAGAGTTACTTTTAAGAGTCATACTCCTTCACGGAAGGAAAATGTGCTTGATCTTGTTCATTCCGATGTTTGTGTTCCTATGAAGACTAGGACGCTCGGTGGTTGCCGATACTTTGTCACATTCATCGACGATCACTCTAGGAATGTGTGGGCTTACACCGTGAAGACCAAAGATCAAGTGTTAGACACTTTCAAGAAATTTCATGCCTCGGTGGAAAGAGAGACTGGGAAGAAGTTAAAGTGTATCCGGACGGACAATGGTGGAGAGTACACCGGACCCTTTTATGAATATTGCCGAGAGCAAGGGATCCGACATCAAAAGATGCCCCCGAAGACTCCGCAACTCAATGGCTTGGCGGAGAGAATGAACTGGACTTTGGTTGAGAGAGCTCGTTGTTTGCTCTCATATGACGGATTGCCAAAGTCGTTTTGGGGATAAGCTTTGAACATGGCAGTTCATGTTATTAATTTGACACCGTGTGTTCCTTTGGAGTTTGATGTGCCGGATAAGGTGTGGAGCGGTAAAGATATCTCGTACCGCCACTTGAGAGTCTTCGGATGTAAAGATTTTGTTCACATTCCAAATGATGAGAGATCAAAGCTTGATTCCAAGACAAAGCCATGTATTTTTATTAGCTACGGGCTTGATGAGTTCGGGTATAGATTATATGACCGGGTGACAAAGAGGCTTGTTCGGTCGAGAGACATTGTTTTTGTTGAAGATCAAACAATGAAAGATGTTGAGAATGGAGAGTCGGCTCCGCAACACGACTATGATCTTATTGATTTGGACCCCGTTCCTCCACAAAATGTTGAGACACCCGTTGGAGATGACGTCCAAAATAATGAACAACATGATGACGATGAGAACGATGAATTGAGGCAAGATGACACCGATGGAGCTCATCCCGAGCTACCCGTGACGAATATGCCATCTTTTGTTCCACATAGGCGGTCGACGAGGGACCGTCATCCCTCGAACCGTTATTCGGCCGATGAGTATGTCTTACTCACCGATGAGGGAGAGCTCAAATACTTTGCGGAGGCCATGGAGGATGAAAAGAAGAAGGAATGGATGGATGACATGCAAGACGAGATGAGTTCCTTGTATGAGAATAACACTTACGAGTTGGTGAAGTTGCCGAATGGCAAGAGGGCTTTGAGAAACAAATGGGTGTATCGAGTGAAGTCGGAGGAGCATACCTCGTTGCCCCGATACAAAGCTAGACTCATGGTGAAAGGATTTAGTAAAAAGAAGGGCATTGATTTTGATGAGATTTTTTCTCCGGTTGTGAAGATAGGATCGATTCGATTGGTCCTTGGTATTGCGGCTAGCCTTGATATTGAGGTTGAGCAAATGGATGTCAAGACGGCTTTTTTTCATGGAGACCTTGACAAAGAAATTTATATGAAGCAACTGGAAGGATTTGAGGTCGAAGGAAAAGAGGATTATGTGTGTAAACTTCGGAAGAGTTTATACGGGTTGAAACAAGCACCAAGGCAATGGTACAATAAGTTTGAGTCGGTTATGAGGGATCAAGGCTACCGGAAGATGACTCTAGACCATTGTGTATTTTTCAAGAAATTCGGAGATGATGCCTTTATCATCTTATTGCTCTATGTGGACGACATGTTGATCGTTGGCAAGAATGCCGAGAGGATTGCCGACTTGAAGAAAGAATTGAGTAAGTCCTTTGCCATGAAGGACTTGGGGGCGGCTAAACAAATTCTTGGGATAAGAATTACTCGGGATAGAGCAGCCCGGAAATTGCACATGTCGCAAGAGCAATACATCGAGAAGGTACTTAAACGTTTCAACATGGACAAAGCTAAAGTTGTTAGTTCGCCTCTTACTAACAATTTTAAATTGACGAGCCAAGATTGCCCTAAGACGAAGGAGGAGATTGAGGATATGGATAAAATTCCATATGCCTCGGCGGTCGGGAGTTTGATGTACGCTATGGTATGTACTAGGACCGACATTGCTCATGCCGTGGGAGTGGTGAGTCGGTTTCTATCGAATCCGGGTAAGAAGCATTGGGAAGACGTAAAATGGATATTTAGATATTTGCGGGGTACTTCCAAATTGGGGATTATGTTTGGAAACGGGAAAGCAATGCTTGTTGGATATTCCGATTCGGATATGGCCGGTAATGAAGATAACCGAAAATCCACTTCCGGTTATTTGATGACGTTCACAGGCGGAGCCGTGTCATGGCAATCAAGATTGCAAAAGTCCGTTGCCTTGTCTACAACGGAGGCCGAGTATATTGCGGCGGTGGAAGCGAGTAAAGAGCTTTTGTGGTTAAAAATGTTTTTACGAGAGCTAGGCTTCCGACAACGACGTTACGTAGTTCTTTGTGATAGTCAAAGTGTGATTCATTTGGCTAAGAATGCGACCTTTCACAAGAGAACGAAACATATCGATGTGAGGTACCATTGGATCCGAGATGCATTGGAGGATGGTTTATTTGAACTTGATAAAGTTCATACTGATGATAATGGTTCCGATATGTTAACGAAGGCGTTAAGTAGAGATAAGGTGAAAGTGTGTTGTTCGATCGCCGGGATGGCAAACTCTTCCTATATTCCGGAAAGGGGGAGATTTGTAGGAGTAATTTCCGAAATATAGGCATTTTCGGAGTCGACCGGACTCCGAGCCACGGCACAAACCCTCCGGGCCGTGGCACTTCGCTTCAAATGTCATTTTCCTCACCAGCACTGCCGGGCCGCGGCACACAGCTGCCGAGCCGCGGCCCACCCGAAGTCACTCAGCTTCTGGCCGAGACTGTACTCTGGGCAGCGGCCCCTGCCGAGCACACCCCTGCCGACACCTGCCGAGTCCCTCCCTGCCGAGCGCTGCCGATCACCTAGGGCCGCGGCACATCCCTGCCGAGCCGCGGCCCCCGTTATTTGCCTGACGCGTCTGTACTCTGGGCCGCGGCCCCCTGCCGAGTCCTGGGCGCAATTTTGCGCTGTGTGCCGCGGCACACTTGGCACGGGCCGCGGCACACGGGTCAAACCAGCAAATGGGTACCTTTTATGCTGGTTTTTGGATCGGGACTTCACTTACTTCATCTTCCACACTTTGAAGACACAAGAGAGAGAGATAGAGAGAGAAACAAGAGAGAGAAATACATTTCTTCATTTTCCCGGAGATTTATCGGTCGGATTGTCGTGATCTTTTGACAAGAGCTTGGTAGCTATTGGGCAAATCTTTTCACTGGTGTAGATTGAGATTTTGAGTCCGGAAGTACGGGTATTTCGTTAGCTCTTTGTGTAAGCTATTTACGGTTGTTTCTTTTCTCGATCTTGTTGTTGTTGTTGATTCCAAATACTTGAACAACATTTATTACCAAGTATTTGACGATTGGTGTATACCCCTAGTTTGTATTAGGGACGATTGTGTATTTCTGTGTATTGGTGATAGTGGATTTAAGCGGCTTCGGTCCCGTGGTTTTTACTCTCGTCTTGAGGGGTTTTCCACGCTAAAATTTGTGTCTCGTGTTTATTATTTTTTCGGATATCATTTGTATTAATTTTATTGAGTTGTAATTGTTGCTCTACTCGTCGGTAACCACAAAGTTACGATTGAAGAGTGGGAATTTGTCAAACGATGTTCCGCTTTATTCGTTGTGACGTGACGTTTGTCGGTATTTTTCCCAACACCCCGGTCCTTTCAGCCCTGGGCTCCGGCTTGGTTACCAAATTGTCTAGCTTGCCTTCCTAGAACAATCTCCAGAGTTGTCTGAGGAGGTCGCGGCATTGGCTGGTGTTGTGGCCGGGACTTTTGTGGTAGGCACAAAATTTACTGCGGTCCAGGTGACCGTTGTCCCTCATCGGCTTTGGCTTGCTCAGCCATTTGCGCCCCTTGATAGCGTTGAAGATATGAGCTGGAGATAGATTAAGTTCGCGGAGGAGGTGGACTTCCACATCCTCGAAGGCTTTGAATTCGCCGGGTGGCTTTGCGACCGCCTTTCTGGGCTTGGCGATCGCCTTTTTTGGGACGGGAGATGGCGTCGTCCTTTCCCCGGTTGCCCCCTCGCCTAGGCGAAGGGTGAGCAACCTCTGCCTGGCTAGGAAATCGGCGGCCTTGGCACGGAAGATTGCGTAGGTCGGGGGGATGTCCTTCGTGAGGTGCCTGAACATGGGCGAATGACCATAGAATCCCCCCAGGACTGAATAGAGTGCGAGCTCGTCGCTAATGGGCTCGCCTGTGAGGACTATTTCCCCTGCCTGATTTTCATCATGCGGTGGGGACCTTCTGGCCGAGCGGCCTTGGCGGCGAAGTACGACGTGAAGTCGTTCACCAGCTTCTCAAAACAGTTGATTGAGCGCGGTGGCAATGAGAAGTACCACCTATGGGCAATATCGCCCAATGTTAATGGGAACATTCGCCATTTCGTCGCGTCCGACGCCCCGCATCCGGTCATATAGATATGAAACTTGCTTAAGTGAGTTTCGGGGTCCGATATCCCCTCGTACAAGGGTGTTTGAGGAGGAGCGATCTTTGGCTGCACGGGGGTAAGCTCGATCTGGACCGCAAGCGGCTCACTAGGTCCGGCGACCTTTCTCTTGGCGCCTGCCCCCGTTTCCAGGAGCGCTTTCATTTCGTCGAGCTGGCGCTGCATTGCAGCCATCACCGTAGCCTGGCTGCTTGCAGTCTGGCTATCGGAGCGGGTGCCGAGGCGATCATGTACCGATCTCCTGGCTCCACTGTAGGCGACGAGGTCCCTGCCGCCGAGCTCAATTCTTGGGCGAGTGGAAGCCAGATGGCCAGCCTATTTTTTGGGAGTCGGGTATGCCGAACTCCTGGTGATGGATTCGGACTCCGTCGTCTCGTGGCTGGGGCCAGGATGCTCCGGTCGCTACGAAGGGTCGCTTCCTAGGTGGCTAAAGACGGAACTGTCCCGCCTCGCGAGTGCCTTTCCTCGTGAATCGGGGCTTTCTGACGATTGCTCGACATACAAGCCCTTGAGCCTTCGTTTGCCCGCACGGCGGATGGCCGATGGGGTGATAGTGGGCGTGTCGCATGCTCTCCGTCGCTCCCTTAGGAAGGCGATGGACTCCTCGATCTGCTCCGCAGTTTGGAATTGATCGAGTGAGAGGCTTCGACCGTCCCTCAGGGGCGGGAGTGAGAGTCTCGCGTCACCACGGCTGCCCTCCGCCATAGGTTGGGATTCGGTTTGGGCCGGAATGAGACGTCCGGCGGACTGTAGGATTGCTCTCTTCGAGGTGGTGGCAGATGTCATTATCGTAAAGGTTTTTTTTGAAGAACAGTGAGTGTTTCTTCAAGTGTATGTTCCGGAGAACAGTGAGTGTTCTTCGAAACGGTCGGAGGGAAAATAAAGGTTCACCCCTTCTTCTAGCGCCAATTGTTGTTAGCCAAAATATTATACGGGATGATATGCTGGAATGGATAAGTAACAAATAAAATGCGAGAACACGTCTGAGGGAATTTAAGTAACACAAGATTTGTCGGGGTTGTTAGTCCCGAGTTTGAATGCTCTCGTGAGATATTATTAATACGAAATATGTTGGAGTACAAGTATTAATGTTAGAGCACGATTACAATGAGTGTAAAGACCCTAGTTGAACCAAAGTTGATGCTCTGTGAGTTCTTGTAACAAAGATGGGATGTTGTACGGATTTCTGTGTTGAACTTGACTGTAGTAAGTCTGATTTTCAATTTTATCTCTCGATCGATCCCCTTCCCAAATGCTGGAAGTCCTCTATTTATAGAAGAGGAGGTAGTTGGGAAGTCTTCCTCCCGAACGGGCGTTCGCCTTTCCTGTATTATAATAAGCGGGCGATCGTCTTAGCACATGGGTCGGTTTTCTTAAAGTCCGCGGCTGCTGCTGCCAGCCAGTTGTGCGATCCAATGGGAAGACAACACGCGTCCCATGTCACTGTCTTGGGAGGTCCCACCTTGGACCCTTCTGTGGGTCTGTCGGTAGGTGAGGCTGTCCTTGTCGCCTACCGCTGGTGATGGGCTGGAGTCAAAAGGCCTTATCCTGCGGCGCCTTTTGTGGATCTGCACGTGGGTCATCATCCCGAGATTCGGTCTTCGTAGACTTTGACGGATGTTGGTTTTACACGTGGCATAGGACGGTCGTCCTTGGTCGGGCACTAGATTCGGTCGCTAGGTGCCGAGAGACGATCGTCCTGAATGCCGATCGCTCGATACTTGATCTGGAACCTTCGGTTGGCAAGTCTGCCTTGGATTATTTGATGCTGACTTCGATCGCTCGGCCATATGCCGATCGCCGTCTAGGCGTATTAATCGCCGCACAACAAACGGTATATTATATGCTCAATTCCGAAGTGTATTGAGGGAGATATGGCTTCTAGACCACGGCTTCACAGCCTGCATCAAGACACGGCCGTGTCACAGACACGGCCGGTCCGGCCCAGAGAGTTTTGCATTTTCTGGGACACTTGGACACGGACCGTGTCCCAGGACACAGTCGGGTCACTTTTCGGTGCAAAGTCTATTTTTTTAATATTTTACACGGTTTGAATGGAATTTCTTGGCATTTTGGCTTGATAAAAGGCCTTGGACCAGACTTTTGAAGAAAGATTCTGATTTTGTAAGAGATTATGTGAGAAAAACACAAGATTTAGGGAGACACACACCAAAAAGGGAGGAAAAGAGGGATTTTTCATCATCTTCTTTGTATGTTCATGTTGAAGAAAAATACATTTGTGAGTGAATATAATTCCTTGTATCATTTTGTTGTCAGTTCTTGAAGGAAGATCATCAAACCTTCATCGGGAATTCGATTTCAGCTTTTACAAGGGAAGTTTCTACCATGTTTTATTTTACAATTTCCAGTATTATTGTTGAAATAATCATGTGTAGCTAATCTTTTCATATGGGTTTTTAGATTGAGCCACACACATGTTGTCGATTGTTAGTTTCAATTGATTTTACGGGTAGAGTTTGGGATTGTTCCTCTTTGTTTGTGTTGGTATATAATCGGATATTTGCGCCGTTTTGTGCGGAAGCGAAAATAAATTGCGAAAATAAACCGCACAAGGATTTATAGAGGTTCGACTATTAACGAAGCCTACGTCCTCTCTCGATGTATCTTTTTCCTTAGGATTAAGATCAAAACCTCTACGCCTCTCTTCTATCGGTCGAGGGATTACCGTTACAAGCTCGTCTTCTATCGGTCCGAGTAAAACCGTTTTTTCCTTTTCTATTGGATAAGGAATCAACCACTCTAGCTTTCTATGGGTACTAGATAAACCTCACTAAGATAGCGATTGCGATTCTAACAATGCCTGATACTTGATCCTAATAACACCGAATCCAATCGTACCTTTTCTTTTACCTCTCGTGTATAATGTTGAATGTATAAACACTCAAACAGACAATATAAGCTTAATATTACAACAACAATGTAAGTATATGATTCTCAGATGTATATCTCGTTTGCTTGAAGTTGTTGTACTCAAACAATACCATAGGAATGGTATTTATAGGCATTTTTCATAAACTAGCCGTTGCTGCCAGTTGTCTAGCTAGCGTGCGCTAGCTCTTCCATTTTAGCGTGCGCTAACTCATTAGCGTGCCTGTAGCGTGCGTTAGACCGTGCCCAGTTTCAGTCCAGTAGCTTTGTTTCTACTTTAGCGTACGTTATGCTTTCTGTCTTACGTACGTAACCATCTTGTATTAGCGTGCGTTAATCACACATTGTAGCGTGCGCTAATTCAATATATCTGTTGCATGGATTGTCAAAGTATCCGTTTGATATGCTAACTTTGACCTGCTTTTCCCAACGTTCTGATTGACTTGATTCAAATTTCTTAGCATGCGCTAATCGTACTTTGTAGCGTGCGCTAATGCTGACTTCATTGCATACGACATTCTGTGTTTGAATTCCTTCACAACGGTAACAAGGCTCGATAGCGTGCGTTAATGATAACGTGTAGCGTGCGCTATCCCTTCAGATGACTTCACTGCAGCTTACTTCGAAACTTGGCTGGAATGCAGATTACTCCTCGTTAGCGTGCGCTAACATATATGCCTTAGCGTGCGCTAATGCAGTCCAGATTGCAACTTTTTGCGTCTTCGTCTGCTTCATTGTTTTGCTTCGCCTCGATGTTGTTTTGTTGTTTAACAACTTTAATCATCAAAACATAAATTAAACAATGTGTGGAATAAATATTCCAACAATCTTCCCCTTTTTGATGATTACAAAACAACTCTTGAATTGGATAATCTGTAAAAAATAATATACGTATATTTCTACGAATCAAAGTTTTCGACTTTGATCGTTTCATTAATTTCTCCAATTCTCTTTTCTTTTCGACATCTCCTTTATTTTTCAACTCCGTCGTTTTTCATTTTTCAATTTTTCAACTCCCCTTATTTGTATGCTTTTCTTTTCTTTTCGACTTCTTCGATTTTTTATCTCAATTCATCTCCTTCTCCTTTTTATCTCAATTCATGTTTTTCTCCCCCTTTTTGTCTTCATCAAAAAATAAAAATATAGAGTATATCGAATTATAAATATGCATGATACAAATGAATATGCATTAAAAAGCAAAAATACTCCCCCTGGAAGTATTATCTCCCCCTTTTATCAATTGTTAAAATTTATTTTTGGGGATCCAACCTATAGTGGGTTTTTCTTTTGAAACGTAGACGATATTTGAAATGTTTGTTCCTTTAGGAACCCAAATCCTTTTAATTTTTATCGCCCGTCTTGGGCTTTTGCAGTTTGAAATGTGATGCCTGATTTTCAAACATTTTTCACATCGGGGTATTTTGAAATTGACGGATTCGTTTTTCAAACGTGATTTGAATCCTAACCCCTCTTTATTTAGAGTGTATTTTTGAACCGAGAGCATATTTTCAAATTTCTCGTTTCCGAGAGAAAATTTCTTCGTTAAGTTCTTGAGCTCGGTTTGAATTTTAACAAGATCATTCTTTAAAATATTCTCATTTTCAACGCATTTTGAATGATCGATCTCGACAAATTTCCCTTTTTCGAGTATTTTGGAATTTTCAATTTCCAAAGTTTTATATTTAGACTTGAGGGATTTAATTTCAATTAAAGCATTTTGATAGTCCGTATGTAATAACTCGAATGCTTCAAAAAGTTCGTCGTAAGAAATACTTACTTGGCTTTCGACGTCGCTATCGTCGAATGAACTCCGGGCCATGAGCGCGAGATTATTTTGTTCAAGAAAATCTTCATCGGGATCTTCGTCACTCCATGTTGCAATTAGAACCTCCTTTTGCTTTACACGACAGTTCTTAGCAAAGTGGCCTGGTTTACCACATAATCGACAAGTGTTGTCGAATTTCTTAGGTTCGCCCGCTTGAATGTCCTTCTTCCTCCGGTTTAGTAAGTGTTGGAACTTATTAATATTTTTGGCATAATATGCCATTTCTTCATCACTTTCGTCCACTGGAATTTCTTCTTTCTTTCTCGGCACCTTAGCCTTGAAGGCTATCGATTTTTTCTTCGGTTTTGGTTTGGCATTCCGAGATTTTAGAACGATCTCATAGTTGATAAGAGAACCAACGAGAGCACTAAAATCGAGAGTATTTAAATCTTTTGATTCCATTATTGCCATAACCGTACCGTCCCATTCTCGAGGTAGTGATCGGAGAATTTTCTTTACTTTCTCACTACTCGAAAGTGGTTTTCCGAAACATGCTAATCCATTAGTGATGACCGAGAATCGGTCGAGCATAATCAAGATGGATTCGTCGTCCTTCATTTGGAATAATTCATAATCGTGAAGGAGCATGTTTATCTTCGTCTCCTTGACTTGAGACGTACCTTCGTGTGTTACCTCAAGCATTTTCCAGATTTCTTTGGCACTATTACACGATGATATCCGGTTGTGTTCTTCTGGATTTAAAGCATAGTATAATAATTGCGTCGCTTTGCAATTATAATGGTCGTTTTTCCAATCCGCATCGTCATACTCTTCAAAGGTTTTGAGAGTTCCATTTGAGTTCATCGGGATTTTGGGACCAAGACAAATCACCTTCGAAAGTTCGATGTCGTAAGCTCGAATGAATATCGACATCTTCTTCTTCCAAGTCATGAAGTTCGCGCCATCAAAAAATGGTGGTCGGTTGAGAGCAAGGCCTTCGACGGGAGCCATTTGGAACGCCATTGGATCTTTTCTCCTCGGATGTTAAGCCGCGTATTGGAGTACCAGCTCCGATACCAATTATTGGTATATAATCGGATATTTGCGCCGTTTTGTGCGGAAGCGAAAATAAATTGCGAAAATAAATCGCACAAGGATTTATAGAGGTTCGGCTATTAACGAAGCCTACGTCCTCTCTCGATGTATCTTTTTCCTTAGGATTAAGATCAAAACCTCTACGCCTCTCTTCTATCGGTCGAGGGATTACCGTTACAAGCTCGTCTTCTATCGGTCCGAGTAAAACCGTTTTTCCTTTTCTATTGGATAAGGAATCAATCACTCTAGCTTTCTATGGGTACTAGATAAACCTCACTAAGATAGCGATTGCGATTCTAACAATGCCGGATACTTGATCCTAATAACACCGAATCCAATCGTACCTTTTCTTTTACCTCTCGTGTATAATGTTGAATGTATAAAAACTCAAACAGACAATATAAGCTTAATATTACAACAACAATGTAAGTATATGATTCTCAGATGTATATCTCGTTTGCTTGAAGTTGTTGTACTCAAACAATACCATAGGAATGGTATTTATAGGCATTTTTCATAAACTAGCCGTTGCTGCCAGTTGTCTAGCTAGCGTGCGCTAGCTCTTCCATTTTAGCGTGCGCTAACTCATTAGCGTGCCTGTAGCGTGCGTTAGACTGTGCCCAGTTTCAGTCCAGTAGCTTTGTTTCTACTTTAGCGTACGTTATGCTTTCTGTCTTACGTACGTAACCATCTTGTATTAGCGTGCGTTAATCACACATTGTAGCGTGCGCTAATTCAATATATCCGTTGCATGGATTGTCAAGGTATCCGTTTGATATGCTGACTTTGACCTGCTTTTCTCAACGTTCTGATTGACTTGATTCAAACTTCTTAGCGTGCGCTAATCGTACTTTGTAGCGTGCGCTAATGCTGACTTCATTGCATACAACATTCTGTGTTTGAATTCCTTCACAACGGTAACAAGGCTCGATAGCGTGCGTTAATGATAACGTGTAGCGTGCGCTATCCCTTCAGATGACTTCACTGCAGCTTACTTCGAAACTTGGCTGGAATGCAGATTACTCCTCGTTAGCGTGCCTAACATATATGCCTTAGCGTGCGCTAATGCAGTTTAGATTGCAACTTTTTGCGTCTTCGTCTGCTTCATTGTTTTGCTTCGCCTCGATGTTGTTTTGTTGTTTAACAACTTTAATCATCAAAACATAAATTAAACAATGTGTGGAATAAATATTCCAACAGTTTGTTCTTCGCATAAGAACTTTTGATTTAAATCATCAAACCTATTTCTCAGTTGTTATTATTATTCAAATCGAGGGTTTTTTTCGATGTTCGCCATCAAACGACCTGATAGAAGCGATTGTGAATGTTCTAAACCCTTTTCCGCGATCTTTTAGCGAATTACCCCCATCAAAGGTATTAGCTATTCGATTGTTAGTAGAGATTCATCCCCATCAAAGGAGTGTCTCTTATTTTCGTAAAGAACAATCGTGATTTTTAGAATTACCGCCATCAAACGGATTTCTTTTAATCATGAGCAATCGATAATTCCAAACCTTATTTCTTTGAGTATCGGAACTAATAATTGATTACATGTGTCGGTGATTCTAAACTCCCATATCATTCTCATAATTGTAATCTCTTAATTATCCAACCTTTATTTCGGTGTTGTTAACATTTCAATTATTCTAAATTTCTACGTTGTTATTGTAATCCTATCAAATCTTTGGTATATTTTACTTTATTTTACTTTTGTTAATTCGACTATTTGCCGAACATTATCAAACTTCATACCGTTTCCAACTCTTTGTGATATCGACCTTGGAGTTACTTGCCGCTTCCTACAAAAGCGATTCGTACACTTGCGAGTTTTTAATTTGTTCATCAAGTTTTTGGCGCCGTTGCCGGGGAGTTGGCGTTTAATTTTTGATCTTGTTTTAATAATAGTTGAATTGTTTTTCTTGATCATGTTTCTGTTTTCATTATTTTCGATAAAGTCTAAAAAATTCGCTCTAACTTATCTTGTTTATGCTTGGTAGGAGATCGTTGGGAAACCCGATTCTTCCACCCATAGATGAGGTTCAAAGAATTAGAGCACCAAAAACAATAGCGCAATTAGAGCTGTTATCGGACCGGTTCGGACCGGTTTTCTCCAGATCCGGATCCGGTCCGATAGGTTACCGGGTAGATTCGGTCCGGACCGATAAGGGTTCCGGTTCAATGTTTAGAACTCGAATCCGAACTCGTTAGTTTTCGGGTGAGTTTCGGTCCCGGGTATTTCGGTCCGGTTCATGACCGGGTTTCGGGTTCACTCGGACCGCTAACAGCACTATGTGGGATGGATCTTTACTAGGAAAATGAAGGAAGAGCAGCAAAATAAATCACATAAATGAGGGTTACATGATTCGAATTCCAGACCTTTTGTTCAAAGGTACAACATCTTAACTACTTGACCAGCATGCTATTTGTGTTTAACACACGCAAAACGTATTAATAATATATGTATAAAATATATAAATTATAAAATACATATAAACTTTATTTTAATTTATTACCGGGTTTCTTTTCGGTTTTATCGGTTCGGGTCTTATCGGTCTCGGTTCAATGTTTAGAACTCGAATCCGAACTCGTTAGTTTTCGGGGTGAGTTTCGGTCCCGGGTATTTCGGTCTGGTTCATGACCGGGTTTCGGGTTCACTCGGACCGCTAACAGCCCTAAGTGCAATCATCAATGGCAAATGACGAGGAGAATCCGGATCTTGAAGAGCCTCAATTGCTCGAGGGAGAAAATATTCATCAACCGAGATTTTCGAGATATGAGAATGTTGGGCGCAATCAAGGGATACCCGAAGCTCAACAAGGGAGAAATTTTTATCCGAGACAACCACCCGTTGGAGTGCAATATGGAGCGAACTATTATCCCGGGCCTCAATATGGGATGGAAGCAAACTACAATATGCCGCAACAACCTCCGGTTGAGCATCTAATGCGGGACTATGCAAAGCCTGTGGTTAACACCGCCATCTCGTGCATCCAATTAGCACCGGCAGCAACGAACTACCACATCAACAGATTTCACATCGAGCAATTGCCCTCATTTCACGGATTAGCACGTGAGGACCCGTTGTCGTTCATCCAGGACTTCTATGTAGCGATTGACAACTTCCCATTAAACGGATTGAGCGAGAATCAACTAAGAATGAAGTGCTTCCTTTATACACTCAAGGATGGGGCGAAACAATGGTTGATGACTTTGGCACCGGGCTCACTAAGAACATGGGATGAAGTTTACGACAAATTCATTACCAAGTACTTCTCTCATTCGAAGACTACACAATTGAGAACTCAAATCTCAACATTTGGACAACAAGCATGGGACCGATTCAAGATGCTCCTCATTCAATGCCCACACCATCACTATCCGCTTCAACTACTTAATCAATTCTTTTATGATGGATGACTTAATATTGCCAAGGTGCAGTGGATAATGCAGCCGGTGGTTCGTTTTGGGGGTTAACGGAGAGACAAGCTTATGATGTGTATGAAACGTTGGGAGCTAATTCACAACAAAAAAGTGTGCGTGTTCGTAGGGGAGTTGTGAACCAAGTAAGCGAGAAGGACGAGATGCAATCTAAAATCAATGAGTTAATGAAGGAATTAAGACAACTCAAGACCCAAAATAAATCTTCGAGCTCACGAGTTTGCGAAATTTGTTGGGGACCCGGACATGATGCTAATTCTTGCCCACATACTTTTCCAGAAGAACAAACCGAACAAGTGAATTGGGCTATGGGACAAAGCACGGGAAGGCCCGAGTGGGAGGAGAGGAGAAATAATTATGGCGGAAATGCAAGAAATGCACCTCTCCCGAACACTTATCATCATGGGCTAATAAATCATCCGAACTTCTCATGGAGAAACAACAACCCGATGCCGTACGACACAAGCGCCCAAGCTCAATACAATGGAGGAAACTGAGCCCAACAAGCAACACAAAGTGAACAACCTCCACAACAAAGGAACTCTCATGAGGATGTATTGTGGCATTCATTAAAGAGAGTAGGGAAAACCGAGCGGAGAATAATAAAAGGTTCGAATATTTAGACGCTCCGGTAAAGAAAATAGAGATTCAAATTGGGCAACTTGCTATCGAGGCACGCAGACAAGAAAGGGGTAAACTACCAAGTCAATCCGAGCAAGTTCAAGCTATTACCACCCTCCGAAGTGGTAAAGTGATAAATAAAGAGACAATTTCCGAAGCGAAAGAGAGGGGCGGTGAGAAAGAAGAATTTCCGAGTCAATCGGAGAAATCTATGGTGATTGAAGAGGATGAGTCTAACGATGAAGAAATCTGAGTAACTGCTACTCAATCTTGCGAGACTCGAATTCCTTGGGAGAAATCTAAAGATCCAATTGAGAAGCCAACTAAAGAGAATAAGAGCGAGCCAGTCGAATCAATGCATCAAAAGGAGAACCTAGAAATCTTTGACATGGAAGTTATTTTCATGAAGAAAGAAGTTCACACTGTGAACTTAGGAGCGAGTATTAATTTAACGCAAAAGCCAATATACTCGCCACTAGGTTTGGGGGAGGTGATAGCCCCGATGGATTTCATGATACCAAACATAGAAGAAACATCACCAACAAAAATCACGTCACTTATTCTTCAAGGACATTTCATGGTGACAATCATAATGAAAATTGAAATGGTGACAGAAGCGCTCACAATGGAAATCCGTGGAACCACTATCCATATCCTGACGAAGGAAAACGAGCGGAAAATGAGGAGCTATGTGGATGGACCTGACACGTTTCCATTTAATCCAGGATAGAAGAAGCTGAAGAGTCGAGCTAAAGACTATAAAAAAGCACTGCTTGAGAGGCAACCCAAGGGAGTTTTTAAATTTTTATCGATTTCATTATTATTATTATTATTGCTTTCATTTATTTATTTTTCTATGGTGTGTGTAGGAAATCAAAAAGGAGATATTTATCGGAGTAAGAAGCCTAGCCTATTGAAAGTTGAGACCCGAGCACAAAGGATGGTGCCCCGCGATCAAAAACCACACTTCTTAATCCGGTAGTTTTATTTTCCTTCTTTTTAATTTGCGTTTTCACATTTTTCTTGACTTAATCTTTCTGCTTGGGGACAAGCAAAGGTTTAGGTTTGGGGGGGTGCAATTTCTTTGATTTTTGTTTGTTTTTAGTTTGTGTGATGTTTGTTTCTTTTCGTTTTTTTTTATCTTGTGTGATGTAGTAGTCGGATTGTAATAACCTTGTTAATTGTTGGGTATATAGATGATTAGTCGCGTTTGTACTTGACTCGTGGAGTTTTATAAATCTAATTGATTGTTTGACCTTGCGTGTGAATGTGTAGTCTTGGTTACTTGATTTGATGTGTAAGGAATGAGTGTGGTAGTCCAAAAGCCGTGAGTTCTTGTGCCTAATTGAACCGTTCACCTTTAACGGTAAAATTCTTTCATGTGTGATTTCTCTTCTTATGGTTTGTATTCTTTAGAACTTGCATGATTCTGTCGGATGATGTGTTGATATTTACATACACGAGAAATGATTAGGGCTGCCCATTTTTTGTCTTGAACCTACTTATCTAAAAATACCCACCATTTCATATCAATATCCCTTGCTAGCTCCGTTGAGCCTTTAGCCGTATTTTTGTTCGAAAAACTCGCATCTTATATCTCCATATCCAAAAGCCATAACTTACCCAAGTATTGGTCCACGTAAGAGCATGAGAGGGTATATTTGAAAAATGAAGGTGTGAAAAGTTTGTGGTGTATAGAGGCAAAAATCTTCTCTCCAGTTCCCCGGAAAATAATAAGCCCCACAAAAAAAGTGATCCTAATAATAATAGTGGGATAGAAAAGATAGGGGAGGAGAGGAGTGAGCCTAAGAAAAACAAAAGGGAATCGTTGGGTTGTGAGAAATAGGCCAATATCATAAGACTTGCACTTAACAAGGCCTAGAAAAAAAAGATATATATACGGGAGAATTGAAGTAGAATGATCGATCTTGCTTTGAGTGTTTATTTCATATATGTGAGGATCGTATATGCTCTACTTGGAATAAACTTGTAACTACTAGCCAAATTTTCCCAACCTGAGCCACAACCCCGTTACAACCCAAAGTAGACCCTATGACTTGTGTTTTGTGAATATTGATGCGTTTGATGAAGAGAAGAAGTGCAAGCATATAGTAGAACTTTCCATTCGAATCGAGTTGAGCGTATTGACCTATCTAAACACTTTAGAGATGAGTGAATCGATATAATTCAGTGAGGGACTACTAAGACTTGTTTTCTTGCATGTTCGATCAAGTGCCATTGCTTTCCACTCATTTTGTGAGTTTAGGCTTCCATGATGAATTACGAGACTTTACGATACTTTTACATTCTAGGTTGATTGTATGTATACCCGATGATTAACTTGATTATTCAATTCTCCTCGTTTATTTGTCGTGTGTTTTATTTCTGTTTGCTTGAGGGCAAGCAAAGTTTAGGTTTGGGGGATTTGATGAGTCGATTTTTGATCGTCTCATTCCGTTCTATCGAGTCGCGCTTTCGTTCGTGTTGTATGGCAATTAATACGCTCGAAGGCGATCGGCACGAGGGCCGAGCAACCAAGTCAGCGTCAAATAAGCCAAGGCATATTTGCCAAACGAAGATGCCAGATCCAAGTTCAAGTGCCTAGCGATCGACATCCAGGGCGATCGTCTCTTGGCACCTAGCGATCGACTCTGGTATCCAACCAAGGACGACCGCCTCATGCCACGTGTAAAGCCAACATCTGTCAAAGTCTACGAAGACCGAATCTCGGGACGAAGGTCCGCGTGCAGATCCGCAAAAGGCACCGCAGGAAAAGGCTTGACTCTAGCCCATCAGCAGCTGTCGGTGACAAGGACAGCCTCACCTACCGACACACCCGCCGAAAGGTCCTAGGTGGGACCTCCCAAGAAAGCAACATGGGATGCGTGTTGTCTTCTCATTGGTTCGCACATCTGACTTCCAGCAACAGCTACGGACTTTAAGAAAACCGTCCCACGTGCTGAGACGATCGCCCGCTTATTATAATACGGGAAAGGTGATCGCCCGTTTGGGACGAAGACATCCCAACTACCTCATCTTCTATAAATAGGAGACCTCCAGCATTTGGGAGAGGGATCGAAAATCAGACATCCATCAAAATACAGTTGATTTCACACGATCACAGCATCCCATCTTTGTTACAAGAACTCACAGAGCATCAACTCTGGTTCTTCCGGCAATCATCAGCACTCAAGAGATAGATAACTAGGGTCTTTACACTGGTTGTAATTGTACTCTAACATTAATATTTGTACTATAAAGCAGTATTCGTATTAATGAAATCTCGCGAGAGCATTCAAGCCCGGGACTAACAACCCCGGCAAATCTTGTGTTATTTACATTCCCTCGGACGTGTTCTCGCATTTTGTTTGTTACTCACCCGTAGCCATATCCAGCAATCCATTCCGAATAATATTTTGGGTAACAACAATTGGGGCTAGAAGGAGGGGTCTCTACCTTTATATTCTCTCCGACCGTTTCGAAGAACACTCACTGTTCTCCGGAACATATACTTGAAGAAACACTCACTGTTCTTCAAAGAAAAACCTTCAAAATCATGACATCTTCCACCACCTCGAAGAGAGCTATCCTACGGTCCAAACCGAGTCTCAACATATGGCGGAGGGTAGCCGCGGCGACGCGAGACTCTCGATCCCGCTCCCGAGGGACGACCCCAGCCTCTCACTCGATCAATTCCAAACTGCGGAACATATCGAGGAGGCCATGGCCATCCTAAGGGAGCGATGAAGAGCATGCGATGCGCCCACTATTACCCCATCAGCCATCCGCCGTGCGGGCAAACGAAGGCTCAAGGGGTTGTATGTCGAGCAATCGTCAGAAAGCCCCAATTCACGAGGAAAGGCACTCGCGAGGCGGGACAGTTCCATTTTCAGCCGCCTAGGAAACGATCCTTCGTGGCGACCGGGGCATTCTGGCCCCAGGCACGAGACGACGGAATCCGAATCCATCACCAGGAGTTCGGCGTACCCAACTCCCAAAAGGGCGGTCAGCCATTTAGCTCCCACTCGCAGAAAAACTGAGCTCGGCGGTGGAGACCTCATCGCCTACCGCAGAGCCAGGAGATCAGTACACGATCGCCTCGGCTCCCACACCGAGAGCCAAACCACGAGCAGCCAGGCTACGGCAATGGCTGCAATACAACGCCAGCTCGACGATATGAAGGCGCTCCTAGAAACTGGGGCAGGCGCCAATAGGAAGGTCGCCGGACCAAGTGAGCCGCTCGCGGTCCAGATCGAGCTTGCCCCCGTGCAACCAATTGTACGAGGAGAGATCGGACCCCGAGACTCACTTAAGCAAGTTCCGGATCTACATGACCGGATGTGGGGCATCAGACGCGACAAAATGCCAAATGTTCTCGTTGACATTGGGCAATATTGCCCATATGTGGTACATCTCATTGCCACCGCGCTCAATCAATTCATTTGAGAAACTGGAGAGCGACTTCACGGCGTACTTCGCCGCCAAGATTGCTCGGCCAGAAGGTCCCCACCGCATGATGAAGATCAGGCAGGCGAAAGACGAGCCCGATGAAGATTACATCGACCGGGTGGATGAAGTAGTCCTCACCGGCGAGCCCATAAGCGACGAGATCGCCCTCTACTCGGACCTGGGGGATTCGACGGTCTTTCGCCCATGTTCAGGCACCTCACGAAGGACATCCCCCCAACCTACGCAATCTACCGCGCCAAGCCTGCCGATTTTCTGGCCAGGCAGAGGCTGCTCACCCTTCGCCTAGGCGAGGGGGCAACCGGGGAGAGGAAGACGCCGTCTCCCATCCCAAAGAAGACGATCGCCAAGCCTAAGAAGGCGGTTGCCAAACCGCCCGGTGATTTCAAGGCTTTCGAGGATGTGGAAGACCGTCTCTTCCACAACCTCAATCTATCTCCGGCCCGTATTTTCAACACCATCAAGGGACGCGAACGACTAAGCAAGCCACGGGTGAGAATGGACAACGGTCATCTGGACCGCGAGAAGTTTTGTGCTTACCACAAAAGTCCCGGCCACAAAACTAACCAATGTCGCGACCTCCTCAGACGGCTCTGGAAATTGTTCGAGGAAGGCAAGCTAGACAGCTTGGTAACCAAACCGGTCACCAGATTCGAACGCAACAAGACGTAGGACTCATACGAATCGATCCTCCCGATCAACCGCGGCGGCCGGATCTATATGCTTCAATCAAGAGGTGGGAACTTCGGAAGTCTTTCCCCGATTCCCACCATGTCAAATGAAAGGCTACTGCCTGAGCAACGCCTTCAAAAGGAGGATGACTCACTCGCCCTCTAAAGTTCGTCATATAACATGATGGACCTAGACAAGTGATCGCCTCCCCCGGCACAACGTATACCATTGAGGATCGCCATCTAACATGACGACCCAAGGTAGAAAAGTGCGCCTCTAAAAACAGGATGACTCGCTCGCTCTCTAAAGTTCATCATCTAACATGATGGACCTAGGCAAGCGATTGCCTCCCCCGGCACAACGTATACCGTCGAGGATCGCCATCTATCGTGACGACCCAAGGTAGAAAACTGCATCCATGGTTCTGGAGGTCGATGGAACCGATAGCCCGTCCATGCAAGGTTCCTTTTGGCAGAGATCGCTCACTCTTTCGTTTAAATACGAGGTGGGCGTAGCCAAAGGACCCTCCAAAACAGATCTGTGGACACGCTCGCCCGCCCTCAAAGGTCCATCATCTAACATGGTGGACCCGGACAATGCGATGCATCCCTCCCCCCATCACAATGTATGCCCTCGAAGGTCCGTCATCTAACATGTCGTCCCCAGGCAGAAAAGTGCTAACAAGCCACGGTCGTGGAGTTGATTAATTCGACGACGCCCGTTGCAAGGACTCCTCCAGGCTGAGATCATCCGCCCCATCGCTACATTGCAAGGCAAAACGTAGCATACGGAGGACCTCACAATTAAGTGAGTCGCGAGAAGTAGGCCATCAGATGGAATGTCGCTCGCGCATAAGACATGGTCGCGGGAGGTCGGTTCCATCGAACTCCACGACTGTGCACGGTTCGTCAAGGCCTAGATGGTCGGCCTTCCTCGAGGAATCTGCAAAATTGAAGATCGCAAGAATTAAGCCAAAGATAGCTCGTCAAACGATTTATTTTCGTTCCCTTACTTTCACTAAGTAAACAAAAACCAGGGGGAGAGCGGAGCTATACATACGACGATCGGCTATACCTACGACGATCGCCTTTGTTCAGATATACACAACGATCGCGCCTCAACACTATTGTATAAAGTCAAATGCAAAAGACTCAGAAAGACGATCATACAAGCAGGAAATCAGAAGCAAATATTTATTTCATTTCACTTGAAATACAAATACAAGCAGGGTCGCCCGAAGGCAAAATACAACAAAAGCTGTAAAATTACAAGCAAAAGCAAAAAGCGCAGGCTAGCTCAGGCTGCTGGATCGGCGATCGTTCTCTCGCCAGCAGCAGGCTCTGAACCCTCATCCTCTGGGGCACCTGGATGGACAAGGTTGTCCGGCAACGGGTACCAGTTCAAATCGATCCCTTGATCCGCAGAAAGGTCGAGGATCGGCACAGTGAAGGCTAGCTGCAGGGGGTGCTCAAGCGCATAGGCTTTGAAGTTATCAGCCAAAGGGCCGACCTCGAGCCTTCCCTTCTTAGCAGCGCGGATCGCGTCAGCATAAGCCATATAGTAGGCAAATTCACTGACGTACTCCACGTTAAGGAAGGGATCGGCCTCAGTCGCCTTCAGCTTTCCCCTTGGCTCCGCAACCGTTTGGCTCACGCCTTCGAGCTTGGCAATTTTGGCGGCCACCTCTTCTTTCAATGACGCCAGCTCACTGGTCAACCGGGAGACGGTCACCTTCAGCTGGTCGGCCTCCTTCTGCGCGGCCGCGTGCGACCTGCGGGCGTCCGTCATCTGATCCCGCATCTGGTCATTCGCCGCTCGAGCCCGTTCGAGGTCTTGGCTCACCTGCTTGGCCGCCTCCACAGAGCTCTTCTCCATGGCCACGACGAGCACAACATTTTGCTTTTAGGCGGCTTCAAGCTCCGCCTGGAGACGAGCAGTGAAGGGCCGCCCCTCATAGTCCCTCACGGCTTCAGCAGCCATCGTCGCCGTCTGAAGGGCCAGCGCGAAAGTCGCCCGCATCGCGTCTGCAGATCGCCGGCGCGCGATCGCATCCAGATCAGTCATCCAAGCCTTCGGCAGAGAGGCGGTATCCCGAGCAACATAAGGAGGGACATCGTAGGCCTCACGAGGAACTTTGCTCGACAGGAAGTCCAACACCATCGGCGAGCAGTTCGGGTCGGAGTGGCGGACCCTGCACAAAGAGCAAAAGAGTTAGTATATTTCCAACAAAGGAAATATCATAACCCAGAAGAGAAACCAAGCTCACCTTTCGACCTTATCCGGGTCGCGGCCAAAGAACGGCCTCCCACGATGGGTCTCAGCGCGGGCAATCGTCGAGGCCTCCAGGAAAATCGAGGGCGTGGACCCCTCCCTCATTGGAACCGCACAAAGTGGGGGCGCGGCGATTGGCGGCACCACGGTAGGCGCATCAGCAGTAGCGGAGACAGAAGGCTCCTCCGCCCTCCGCCTCTTGCGGTTGAGCCTGAGTCCTCCCTCCTCCCGAGGCTCTTGTTCCTCGGCGACCGGCTCCACGACAGACCTGGCCTCCGGGATAGGTAGAATCGGCATCGTAGGGACTCAGCTTGTTTTTTTCCCTTGGCGCAGGCGACTCATTATCCCGGGGTTCGACATGACAACCTCTGTCGGGGGCTGTGAATAGCGGGGGAAGCGGACTTCTGCAAAGAAAGCGATCGGCAAAAGTTAGTCATTCTTCATCAAATCAAGGCGATCGTCAAGCAAATGAGGATTGTAAAAATTCGTACCTGGAACCAGTAAGTGGCGGGGATAACGAAACAGACGAGCGGCCAACCAACAGGCTTCGTTGTTTGTCCGGCGAGCGTCTATATGGTCATCGGGAAGATTGTGTATCCTCTCCCAAACGATCGCGAAATCAAAAGGTAGATCGCCTGCTGCCGGAATAGGGGTACCTGCAAAAAGAAAGCCAAATTAGATCAGTTCAGGATATATCCGAACGAAGGGAGAGTCAAAACCCTTACTCGGATTCCTCTCCCGGAAGTCGGTGGGGATATCCAACTCATCGCTGGGATTGTCACTCGCGGTCGATTTCCACGCACCGCCGACCCAAAACCACTTCGTCAGGTCACCCCGGACCTTGTTCGGCACCCCAAGAATCACCCGGACCGAGCGACCTTGAATGTGGTAGCCGCCAATGGAACCCTTCTGAGCCGTCAACTTAAAGAGATAGTTCATCTCCAGCGCAGAAGGAAGACGGAACACCTGATGACCGCCAAACAGAGTAAAAGTGCAGACGATCTGCAGCCAGGCGTTCGGCGTCAGTTGGAGCGGCGCCACATTCCAAGCGGTCAAAAAGTAAGACACGGCGAACGGCAGGTGGAACCGCATTCCGGCCTCCATGATCGCCTCATTGACGGCGACCATACCCTCAGGAGGTTGGTCGGCACGTTCATTCTCGGCGGGCACATAGAGGCTAACGTCAGAAGGTAAATGGAACCTCTCCCTCCAGCGGCCCAAGTCGTTCCTGGTCGCCGAACTTTTGATCTGACCAAGGGACCACGGGGAGCGGCACGCGGCCCGGAACAGCGTCCGTCTTACGGGTTCATGGGGATGGGCGACCGAGTATGCGCGAAAGTCGAACTTGGGGAATGGGCCAGCCAATCTCTCCATAAGCTCGGCAAAGTCGGAAAAGGCTTTGCCGAACGCACTGTTTTGCTCCCAGTACGCTTTTATGGCCATCTCCTTTTCGGCCAGCGAGCGCTTCCGCTCCGCCTCCGCCGACCTGGCCGCGTCAGCCTCATTGAAAAGTTCTTCAACCTCCGCGGGTTCAATCCCGGCGCGGATAGCCTCGACGGCTGTCTCCACGTAGAACTCCGCGGAGATTTCGTCCCGGGCAGTCGAAGTCCTGACGGCGGAAGTGCTACCTGCCTCATACACCTTTGATACTCCTCCGGACATCCTCAAGAAGAAAGGAAAAAGAAAAGGAATTTTTCTTACCTAAAAAGTCTGAGTCGAACGACATCGTCACACAAAGCTTCAAAGGAATTCGGCTATGTCTTCTTCTCAAACAAAAATGCAGGTAAAATGAACCCAGAAACCCTAGCCCTTTTTTATAGGCGAAGACAGGGGCTTCTGGGCAAATAAACAGAATCTCGAGGGCTGAAGTGCAACCGTCGGATAAGTCGCATTTAATGCCGCCCTTGAAACCCGCGTGCGCGTCGTTTCGAGGGCACGCCAGGGGACAGAGTCTGACAAACCGTCGAATAGAGGTGTTCGGCGGTTCAAAACCGCCGGTTTTTTGAACCGCCGGTTCCGATTTGCCGAAAATCGAAACCGGAACCGAACCGCCTTATAGTGGTTCACGGTTACGGTTTTGAACCGTGAACCGCCGATTCCGAACTGGAACCGAACCGGCGGTTCGGCGTTTTTTTTTTATTTTTAAATTTTTATTTTTAAAAAAAATATGGGGTAAAAATTGGACTTGAGCTTAATTCAAGTATTTTGAATTAAGGCCTACGTATCCGATATCCGTAACTTTAGAATTTAGAAATCAAATGGATCCAGAAAAAAAGGAAAGAAAACTCAACATTTTCAAAATGTTGATTTTTCATAGTTTTATATTAATTATTATTGAATATTATAATTTTTTTTTTGAAAATATAAATTAATTATCACTGAATCGAGCACGGCCAGACATGATTCATGAATCACCGAATTTGGACTTTATCAGATTGATGACCGTTCAGATTCTCAAAACCCTCAGATAAAGTGAAGATTAAAATCGGTAAAAGTAAATAGGAAAGGGAGAATAAAAAGAGATATATACCAAACAAATACTAGAAAATAGGAATAGGTAAAGAGAAAAAAGAAAAAACAAAAGCAAAAGGAAAAGAGAAAGAAAAGAGACAAAAAGAAATAAAAAGAAAAAAAGATAAAAAATGATAAATATTGTTATAATATATTAAACCAAATATCTATATATATTTATATACATATATATTAATAGAAATCCTTTTGTCAACATATCAATTAAACAATTAATCTGCAATCAAATATTATATTAATATATATTCACTTTTTATATATATGTATATTACTTTTCAACCACCTTATATTCACTTTCTATAAAATTCAAAATTTATTTTTTTTTCAAAAAAAAACCGGCGGTTGAACCGCCGGTTCGCGGTTCGTCAACGACGAACCGGAACCGAACCGTCCTAAAACGGTTGACGGTTCCGGTTTTGAACTGAACCGCGGTCAACAGTTAACCGAACCGTTGAACACCTCTACCGTCGGACTCCCCCAGGAACGCGACACGTACCTCCATGACGCTTCAAGTCCGCTGCCACTTCCCGCTCTTTTCAGCGACCGAGTGGATCGTCCAAATTCAAAATCAGTCCGCTCGAGAGACGATCGTCTGTTTCATGAAATGATAAGTCGCTCGTCTAAATTCAAGCGATCGCCTGTAGAACCACCTCACCCCACGTCTCCAATATCGGAGCGAGCTGGGGGGCAATTGTTGTGCGGCAATTAATAAAGGACCCAAAGGAGAAACCGGGACATCCAATGCTATAAGTGCCATGGTCGTGGACATATAGCATCCGAATGCACCAACAAACGGGTGAAGGTACTTCGGGATGGGGAGATTGAAACGGAAAGCGAAAAAGTAGAAGAAGAAGAAGAAGAAGAGACGAGAGGTGGAGAGTGATGATGAGACGTATGAGTATGCACCCGCACTTGTTGTTCGGAGGGTGTTAAGTTCTCAAGCAAAAGAGGAGGAAGTTAACGAACAAAGAGAAAATCTATTTCACACACGTTGTTTTATTAAAAATAAAAATTGTAGTGTGATAATAGATAACGGGAGTTGCACTAATGTCATTAGCGCTATGCTAGTGGAAGAACTCGATCTTCCAACAAGAAGACACCCTAAACCGTATCATTTACATTGGCTAAATGATTGTGGGGAAGTTTGAGTTAATAAACAGGTACTTGTGGCTCTCACCATCGGAAGGTATCAAGACGAAATCCTATGTGATGTCGTTCCGATGCATGCTTGTCATATCTTGTTGGGAAGACCATGGCATTTTGATCGAGATGCTACTTTGAGCGGAAGGAAAAATCGTTACTCATTCGAGAAGGACGGAAAGAAAATTACCTTAGCTCCCATGACTAAGGTACAAATACAAGAAGATCAACTTCGTCTTGAAAAGGAAGTTGAAGGAAAATCGAGAAAAGAAAAGGAAAAAAAAGAAAAAAAAATGAAAAAAGCGAGAAAAATGAAAAAAAATGAAAAAAATAAAAAAAAAGAAAGAGAAAGAAAATTTGAGAAAATGCATGCTTGTAAGTGCAAAGGAACTTGAAGAAGATATCAAGGAAAATGCACCCATGTACTTGATTATTTTCCGAAAAATTTGCGCTACTACTAACCCCAGGAACCGGATAATTCCGAGTTCTATTGAATCTTTATTGCAGGAATTTGCTGATATTTTTCCCGAGGAACTACCTGCAGGGTTGCCACCAATCCGAGGGATTGAAAATCAAATAGACTTTGTACCCGGAGCGGTCATTCCAAATAGACCGGCATACCGACACAACCCCAAAGAGACCAATGAAATCCAAAGACAAGTCGAGGAGTTGTTAAGTCTTGGGTATATCCGAGAGAGTCTAAGTCCTTGTGCCATTCCTGTGATCGGCGTGCCAAAGAAAGATGGAACGTGGAGAATGTGCACCGATTGTCGATCGGTAAACAATATCACAGTTAAGTAGCGACACCATATTCCAAGGTTAGATGATATGTTAGATGAATTACATGGTTCATGTGTTTTCACTAAAATTGACCTAATAAAAGGATATCACCAAATTCCTATGAAAGAAGGAGATGAATGGAAAACGGCTTTCAAAACTAAATACGGATTATACGAATGGTTGGTAACGCCCTTTGGACTAACGAACACACCAAGTACTTTTATGAAATTAATGAATCATGTTTTACGTGCATACATCGGAAAATTCGTTGTTGTATACTTTGATGATATACTCATTTACAGCAAAAATATTGAAGAACATGTTGAACATTTAAGATTAGCTTTAATTACCTTGAGAAGGGAACAATTATATGCTAGTCTTAAGAAATGTACTTTTTGCATGAATGAAGTTATTTTTCTTGGATATGTCGTTAGTGCTGACGGCATAAAATTTGATGAAGAAAAGATTAAGGCTATTCGAGAATGGCCTAGACCGACGAACGCATCCGAGGTAAGAAGTTTTCATGGCCTAGCAGGGTTTTACCGACGCTTCGTAAAAGATTTTAGCACAATTGCAGCCCCATTAAACGAACTTGTCAAGAAACATGCTAAGTTTAATTGGGGAAATGGACAAGAAAAGGCATTTAACACTGTGTAAGATAAATTGTGCACCGCACCTGTCTTAGCATTACCTGATTTTTCTACACTTTTGAAATTGAGTGTGATGCTTCAGGAGTAAGAATAGGAGCAGTATTAATGCAGGGAAAAAGGCCGATAGCCTATTTTAGTGAGAAACTTGGAGGAGCTACATTGAATTACCCGACCTATGACAAGGAATTGTATGCTTTGGTTCGAGCCCTACGTACGTGGCAACACTACCTATGGCCTAAAGAGTTCGTGATTCATACTGATCATGAATCCTTAAAGCATCTCAAAGGACAGGGTAAATTGAGAAAGAGACATGACAAGTGGTTAGAAGAAATTGAATCATTTACTTACATCATCAAATACAAACAAGGTAAGGAAAATATTGTCGCCGACGCTTTGTCAAGAAGGTATGTATTACTCAATACACTTTCTTGTAAACTTTTGGGATTTGATTTATTGAAAGAAGCATATGAGGGGGATAAAGATTTCCATGATATTTATGTCGCTTGCGAGAAAAAAGGAGTAGAAAAATTTTATCGGGATAATGGATTCTTGTTCCGTGAAAATAAACTTTGCATTAAAAATTTTATCGGGATAATGGATTCTTGTTCCGTGAAAATAAACTTTGCATTCCTTTTTGTTCAACACGGGATTATTGGTAAAAGAAGCACATAGTGGAGGTCTAATGGGACATTTTGGGATTGCTAAAACTTATGAAATATTGCATGAACATTTCTTTTGGCCAAAAATGAAACATGATGTTTTTAAAGTTGTAAATTCATGCATTGTTTGTAGGAGAGCAAAATCACGAGTGTTACCGCATGGTTTGTATATGCCACTTCCGGCACCTTCAGAACCTTGGGTCGATCTTTCTATGGACTTTGTATTAGGATTACCCATGACGAAATCCGGTTGTGACTCCATTTTTGTTGTAGTTGATAGATTTAGCAAAATGGCACACTTCATTGCATGTCATAAAACGGACTACGCCACACATATTGCTAATCTATTTTTCAAAGAAATTGTTCGTTTGCATGGTATGCCCAAAAGCATCGTATCCGATAGAGATACCAAAATTTTGAGTCATTTTTGGAGAGTCTTATGGGCAAAATTGGGGACGAAATTGCTTTATTCTACAACATGTCATCCCCAAACCGATGTTCAAACCGAGGTTGTTAACCGAACGCTTGGTCAATTGTTGCGAACTATTGTTAACAAAAATTTGAAAAATTGGGAAACATCTTTACCATTTATCGAGTGTGCCTATAATCGAACCGTACATTCTACTGCGATATTTTCGCCATTTGAGATCGTGTATGGTTTTAATCCAATAACTCCTTTAGACTTGTTGCCTATTCCAATAGATGACACGAGTAACCTTGATGGCAAGAAAAAGGCGGAGATGGTGAAGCAATTACATGCCAAAGTTCGTGAACAAATTGAGAAGCGCAACGAACACAATGCAAGGATGAAGAACAAGGGACGCAAACAAGTACTCTTTGAATAAGGTGATTGGGTTTGGGTTCATTTGAGGAAAGAACGATTTTCCATTCAAAGAAAATCAAAGCTAATGCCAAGGGGAGATGGAACGTTCCAGATCTTGGAGAGGATTAACGACAATGCCTATAAAGTAGATCTACCTGGTGAGTATAATGTTTCCACTACTTTCAATGTCGCTGACTTAAGTCCTTTTGAAATTTCAGATTCGAGGACGAATCCTTTTGAGGAACGGGGGAATGATGTGAATCGAGATATTATGAAGAACCCGAATGAGGACTTGAGCATGCCGACTGGACCAATAATGAGGTCTCGATCAAATAAGTTCAAAAATAATTTATCGACACTCGTCATTGATATGTTTAAAAATAACTATGTTATCAAAGACAACAAATTCGTGAGTAGTATCGACGTTGTCTTACAATAAGTTTTTCGTTTATTTTATCTTGGTGTATTTTAATTTGAATTGTATTTCTTGAGTTGTATTTGTTATATTTTGAATTGTATATAATCTAGTCATGTAATATTAAAGTCGAAAACGATCGAAAAAGACGAACAAACAAACAAGGATGCAAATTCCCGCGCGTAAGACTGACACGCAGCAGTCTAGTATTTTGGCCATAACTTACTCGTCCGAAATCCGATTCAGGTGTCTTTGGAAAGCTAAGAAAGAGAGCTACAAATTTTGTTAAGTCCATATGATCAAATTCGAAATCATTGGAGCCCAGAAATGACAAAACAGACAGCATCGGATTTATGGTGACTTGTTATCCTTGTTTTCACACCTTAAAATCTTGGTCTTTGATATTTTATCCCCTAAACATGTGTTGACTGACTTTGTATCAGATTCTAGGATCTTTAAATGTTGATTTTTCTATTTTGTAGGTTTCTTAGTTGTTTCCTTGTTCACACTAGAGTTAGGTGTAAGATTTTGGCTATAAATAGCCTTGAAGTTTCATTGTAAGAGGACACCAAAGATTTTATGAAATTTGAGAGTGTTTGTATTAACAAACCTTTGTGAGTGCTTTCTTGTTTTGTTGAGTGTGTCTCCAAAATATCCTTGTGTGATTTATGTACTTATCAAGTGCAATCTTGTTAGTATTTATATTTCACCCCTTCCGAATTGCTACGGCGTGTCACGTAGAGGTTTGAAAGTAAAGCCCCATTTTCTTATTTTGGAAACATCCTGGGAACGAATTCATCTAGCGGTGTCGGTTACCATAGCGTATCGTGTGGGGTCGCATCATATAGTCACGCTTTCGATGCGATTTAGGAATACACATGAAGTTTCGTTATCATGGTACTATAAGTAGTAAATATACAGTCATCTAAATATGCTAGGTATGTAGCCTAATTGCATGTCATATCTAAATATACAGTCATCTAAATATGCATTTTTTGAGTACTATTTAAATTTTATTATTTCTATAATTTTAAACGAGTTGTAAAAAAGAAAATCAAACATTTTTAATTTTGCAAAAAAAAAAAAAGCAAACCCATGACTCAAAAAACTGATAAATCTTTAAGATCGAACGATAAAACTCATCCAACCCGACTTCTTTGATAATTGATATGTTTATATAAATAGGAATTCATGTTTTAATGCCTTAAAGACCAAAATTAATCTAGGGTGAGGGTTCTGAGGACGAAGAAATATGGAGAGAATGGAAAAAAAGTAAATTTAATCCTCGAAACAAGTAGGGAAAGAATGAAGAAGATAGACGAAAAGAAGGAACGGTGAAAGAAATCGAGACGGTAAATGAAGAAAAAAGAACAAAGAGTCGGATAAAGAAAAGCCAAGACTCGTCCGATGAAGGAATACAATTTCGACCATCAGACATACCTCTTTTATAGAGTTAAATCGTCTCTCAATAATTATTTCATGCTAAGCCCCACCCATCGAACCACAATTCTCCACCAAAATCAAACCTCAATGCTTAAACTCCTCAAGAGACTAAGTTCAATCCCCCAACCGAAGCTAACGCTTAGTTCCCGGATTTAACTTAACGAGAAAAAAATAAGAGAAATGGATGGAAATAAGAAGAAAGAAAAAATATATTTGGTGTTCCTGAAATTTTTAATAAAAATAAACAAAAAGAAATGGAGAAAAACTTTCCCTCCTAACTTTCCTTCCGATTCAGAGAAAAAAATAACAAAATTATTAATTTTCCTCACTTCCTTCCAACTCAAGAACACAAAATACACTTTCTTTTCTCTTCTTTTCTCTCCTAATTTTGACCACTAAATAATTCGAATCCTTTTGGATTCAACCCCAAGTCTCTTACTTAAGTGGGGGTTATTAAGAACCCCCTTATATTACAAAGTAAACCCTCCCTAGGGAGGGTGTCCTTTTTTTTGTTGTTGTTTTTGTCCTTTTATTGTTTTTTTGGTGTGTGTTATGTGTTTTTTGTGTAATATTTTTTTTAGTATTTATTTATTATGTTTTTTGTGTTATGTTTTTTGTATTCGTTTAATATATTTCTATTTAATTAAACAACAACAACAATAACATGTTAAACATTAACACATTAAACAACTGTTATTATTCAATTAAACAACATTAACACATTATTTAAAAACAACAACAACACCAAATATAATGCATTTACTATGTTTGTGTTCAGTTAGTTGCTCGGGAGAACTGAACACTTGAAAATACATTACAACTTTTACAAAAAATTAAAAGAACCAAACCATGACTACCCGTACTAAATATAACAAAAAAATTAATCGAATCAAACAAAAAAATATTTTTATTTGTTACAACTTTTTTAAAATAACTTTTTGTTACAATTTTTTTTAAAAAAAAAAATACTTTTTGTTACAACTTTTTTTTCAACTTTTTTTTGGTCTTTGAAATTATATATATATATATATATATATTGTAAATATTTTTGCATGTAATATTGAAAATAATATGTGTAATAGTGTAAAATTTAGTACCTTTTTCGTATAAAATGGTGATACATCCGTCATATTTCGAAACCAAAAATCTCCGCTTGTAGTGTTTGCGAAATATGTAGTACTTCAACACCGAAATCCCCTTCTTCTGCTTCACCTTCTTTCTCTCCGTGTTTCACCACTTCTCCATCTTTTCCCATATATATATATATATAATACATATACTTATATATATAGTACACGCATGCAAGAAAGAAAATAAATAAAAAAGAGGGGGAGGGTCTCATGCAATTATTATAGAGAGAGTTTTGCGGGGGGTTCCGTAGGGAGGGGTTCGTAGGGGGATGGGGGAGGGTTCGTAGGGAGGGTCTGGTTAACATAAACCCTTACTTAATATAAAATAGCATTGACATGAGCATAATATAAACAGAGAAAATAATGCATTACCTCTACGTCGACTTGATATGCGATGCTGAAATTTGCCAAGTCTATTGTCAACTTTACTTGAATAGCCACTGGAGTCTTTTTTATAACTTCTTTCATCTCGTCAAAGTTCGTCAAACTTGTTGATGTTAGCTTCTCATCTCTGACATTTGCTCTTACACAATCCTTATCTATATCTGGCTCATGGGCCGACAACCTCCTCGACCTCCCCTTTTGAGTCGAAGGGTTTTCGTCACACCTTGGATCTCTACAAATTCCCATATTACCTCGAAACCTGTAGAATTGTTCTTCTACGAGGCCCGAGGTTTTCAAGAAAGAAAAGATTTCTTCAAATGTAGAATCCTCAGAGAATTTTGGATTGAGCGTTTTGCACTTGAGATGAAGCATACAGTCCACTATTTGTTGGATGGAGTAGTGGCGGAGCCCATTCACGCCCAGACAATACTTCTTCGCCACGTGGCCATCACGAAGTGAACGCAAGTAACTGTAATTTCCAACAAGAGAAGGAAACAATTAGATACATATAAACAGTTTCGTTCAATCTATATAGACAAAAACCACTTACTGCTATCTAGTTGATCTCTAGGACCACAAAGTTTACGTTCATTAGCCCAAGTAAACTCAACCTGTTGAAAAGAGTAAAATAATAAATAAACCAATCATAAAGTTTATGTTGATTAGCCCAAGAATCACATGCAACGGTTGGTAAATCACACGGATTAAGGTACGGCTACAGGCTCTTCTACTCTATAGTAAAACAAACTAGATCACAAGATGACACAACAAGCTCAAACAGGTGACAGGTATAAGCTATACTCCTCCACTTATCTTACACACTATCTCTGACCTATCATGAATAGAGTAGAGGAGCAGGCTCTACTACTCTAGTAAAACAACTTTGCATCATAAATACATGTCCAACTGCCAGATAGAACCAAAATCAATTTTTACTGCAAAATCAATCTGCAAATTGATTTTGGTTCTATCTGGCAGTTGGACATGCATTTATGATGCAGATTGCAGATTTTTTAGATCAAGATTGCACACCACATGATCTGAGCTTGTTGTGCCATCTTGTGATCTAATTTGTTTTATTAGAGTAGTAGAGCCAACTCCTCTACTCAGGTCAGAAATAGTGTGTAAGATAAGTGAAGGAGTATAGCTTATACCTATCACCTGTTTGAGCTTGTTGTGCCATCTTGTGATCTAGTTTGTTTTACTATACCTACAGTCGTACCTTAATCCGTGTGATTTACCAATCGTTGCATGTGATTCTTGAGCTAATCAACATAAACTTTATGATTGTTTATTTATTATTTTACTCTTTTCAAGAGGTTGAGTTTACTTGAGCTAATGAACGTAAACTTTGTGATCCTAGAGATCAACTAGATAGCAGTAAGTGGTTTTTGTCTATATAGATTAAACAAAACTGTTTATATGTATCTAATTGTTTCCTTCTCTTGTTGGAAATTACAGTTACTTGCGTTAACTTCGTGATGGCTACTCTTTTAGGCTTCCACGTGGCGAAAAAGTATGGTCTGGGCGTGAATGGGCTCCGCCACTACTCCATCCAACAAATAGTGGACTGTATGCTTCTCAAGTGCAAAACGCTCAATCCAAAATTCTCTGAGGATTCTACGTTTGAAGAAATTTTTCCTTTCTTGAAAACCTCGGGCCTCATAGAAAAACAATTCTACAGATTTCAAGGTAATAAGGGAATTTGTAGAGATCCAAGGTGTGACGAAAACCCTTCGACTCAAAAGGGGAGGTCGAGGAGGTTGTCGGCCCATGAGCCAAAATAGATAAGGATTGTGTAAGAGCAAAGGTCAGAGATGAAAAAATAACATCAACAAGTTTGACGAACTTTGACGAGATGAAAGAAATGATAAAAAAGACTACAGTGACTATTCAAGTAAAGTTGACAATAGACTTGACAAATTTCAGCATCGCATATCAAGTCGACGTAGAGTTATGCATTATTTTCTCTATTTATATTATGCTCATGTCAATACTATTTTGGCTGATTTGGTTAACAAATAAAAATATTTTTTTGTTTGATTCGATTAATTTTTTTGTTATATTTAGTACGGGTGATCACAGTTTAATCCGCTTAATTTTTTGTAAAAGTTGTAATGTATTTTTAGGTGTTCAGTTCTCCCGAGCAACTAACTGAACACAAACATAGTAAATGCATTATATTTGGTAGTGATGTTTTTAAATAATGTGTTAACGTTGTCATTGTTGTTTAATTGAATAATAAAAATTGTTGTAGTTATTTAATGTGTTAATATTTAACGTGTTATTATTGTTGTTTAATTAAATAAAAATACATTAGACGAATACAAAAACATAACACAAAAAACATAACAAATAAATACTAAAAAAAACATTACACAAAAAACACTAAAAAAAACATAACACACACCAAAAAAACAACAAAAAGATAAAAACAACAACAAAAAAAAGGACACCCTCCATAAGGAGAGTTTACTTTGTAATAGAGGGGTCGTAGTAACCCCCAAATTAAAATTGTTCTTTTTGTTATTATCTTAACAGACATATTATTAATTTTTTCTATTGCTATTTTGGCTTTGTAGATTTTTATTAATAATTATGATATTTTCACTTTATGTTAAAGAACCGGTTTTAAACCCAACCCGACTAGATCGCAAATGCAATTCCAACCTACCAAGGTTATTCGGATCTGTCAAGGTCACTTTTGAAAAAATGGATTCCATCCGATCCCATTACAATTCCGCAATCAGGATCTGAATCATTCTTATACCAAAAGGATTAACGATATTCTCAGATCCACTCGTTGGGCGACGGCCCTGCCAATCAGCACCGTCGGATCACTAAGGCCGACTTTCGTCCCTGTTCGACGGGTGGGTCTTGCAGTCAAGCTCCGTCCTGCCTTTGCACTCGAGGACAAATCTCCATCCCGCCTCAGGAAACCTTTACACGTCCGTTATCTTTTGGGAGGCCTGCGCCCGACAAAAACTGTCTATTGAGACTGTTCCTCGGCCCATAGGAACTGACAGAAGGTTAGCATTCTAGCTCTTCCAGAGTGTTATCTCACTGATGTCTCGGGTCTCCCCGGAAGGAGGCCTTCTTCGCTTTCGACCAATCTCAGAGGCCAGAGCCATATACAGCTACACAGGGTATGTAGTTCACAACAAATCTATCTTTTTTAAAGGAAAAAAGAAATTATGGGCCATATATATATATATATATATATATATATAGTAATTTCTTAATAATTTAATAAAAAATTAAAATATAATATTCACTCAAAATCGAGGAAGATTACGGATCAAAAGATATGAAAAAAATAAACCAAAAAAATAGAAAGGAAAAGGATAATCGGCATGAAATAAAATAAAAAAATGTGAGGAAGATGATTGTTGAAATTTTTCAATGGATATTAAATTGAAAAACAACTGCCCATCTTCCACTCCGAAGATCAATTTTGCAGAGAGTACTTTCGAGCAGAGCGCATTATGATTTCGCGCAGCGCCGATACACACAATCTCTGCGTTTAAACAATCGAGAGAGAGAGAGAGAGAGAGAGAGAGAGAGAGAGAGAGAGAGAGAGCGCAGAGAGAATTAAACTGGAAGAGAAAATAGATGATTGGGATTTGCTGCGGAACGATCTGAGAGGAAAGGGTCGGCTACTGTTGATTTATAGGAGACGATTCAGGGGAATAGGGAAAAGGAATTAGGGTTTTGGGTGGGCGGGGTAAAGCTAAGGTGGCTTATTGCTATTACCCAATGTACCCCTTAAAATTGGTTAAACACAACCTAAAATATTTGAAAGATGGTGTATATCTAGTGTATTTGAGGTAATAATTGGTATAAATGATAATGATAAATATATGGTAGAGATTAAAAAATAAAAAGTATTGATGATAAATGTATGATAGATATTAAAAAGTACAAGATTATTATTTGATTTAATTGTGAAAAGTGATATATATATATATATATATTAGAAAAATATAAATCGTTGAGTGGGACAGAGATATTATGTTTTAGTCTCAATCATACACATGTCATCAATAAAATATATTATGAATTTTTAAATTATTTTTATATCATTTATAATTATTGTGTAGACCGAACACATATACATTATCTACACACGAGACATCATTGGCCGTGCGATGCACGGGCTTTATTCACCCTAAAGCACGGGTTCGATAATATCGAATATAATATTTATATTACATATTATTTCAAGGTCCGAGCATTCACAGCTTTTTGTTTTTCGAGTGAAATTATTCTAAGTTAAAATATCGTATTTTTATATAACGTATTTAATATCAAGTATGGCCTAGACTGGGTTATTGACAGGTTAAAATGACTTGTACTCAAAATGTGCAACATATTTATCCATAATACTAACACCATAAAAAAATTATATGTGCATTTCTTAAGATGGATTATATATCACTGAAGCAAAATATTTGTTCGTATTTACAGATATCAATACGAACAACTTTTTAATTAGTAGCATCGAACTATCATATATAGCTTATTCGGTGGTGCATCCTAGCGTCAATATGTGGGGTACTATATTAGGCTGATTTCAAACAATGGGTTCATATATAACATATTAAGATATCGAATTGATATATATATATATACATATATATATATAGGGGGCTTTATTTTTATAACTATCTTAAGTGCGATAACTGCGAGAACTCCTCTAAACCAATGAGATTATTTTAAATATTAAAAAATATTATTAATTCAAAAGGATATTATAGTAAAATACAATTTTTATTACGGGAGATAACCACTACTGATGATAACCCCTACTATAACAGCCCCTAATGATGATAACCCCTACTATATATATAACCCCTACTATATAGTAGGAGTTATGATCAATAAGGGTTATATGCATTGACATGATGTACATTATGTATTATTAAGAGTACAAAAGGTGGTTCTCGCAGTTCTCGCACTTAATAGGGTTCTGAAAATAAAGTTACGCTATATATATAGTCAAGTTACCAAACATGTACGATCATCTAAAATAAATGATTTGTTGCCATTTAATCAAACACTTATTACGCCTACGATGATACGTATTTGAATTAATTTTTCTCACATATTTTTATACTATAAAATCCTTATGGCAAATATTATGATTTTTATTACATATTTCACTCTTACTCCTTAGTTGTTTATATTTTTTAGATATAAAAAAATTGCACTCTTAGTTGTTCATAGAGTATTTTTTTTTATGTAAATGTGTTATTTTGTGTCATGTGCATGTAATTCGTAGTACGTGTATTCTCAAAACTGTATAACCTCAAATTTTTAAATTTGTAAATTTTTAAAATTAGTTTTTTCATGAGATATAATCAATTTTTTTTAATGTCTATCATCTTTGCATTGCCTTCCATTTTGAATTGACAAACTTGAATTTACTATCCTTTAAAATTAGAGTTAACTAAATTTTTAGTCCTTGTGGTTTGCGGGGTATTTCATTTTCAGTCCAAATTTTGAAAAGGTTTTAGGTTTGGTCCAAAAGTGGAAGACCAAACCAAACCAAACCAAACATACCCAGTATATCCCGCTCAGAGCAGGGTCTGGGGAGGGTAAGATGTACGCAGACCATGCCCCTACCTATTACGGTAGGGAGGCTGTTTTCGTGAAGACCCTCAGCTTAGTGCACAACAACATATTGAGTGAAAAATACAAAGAGAAGCATATGATACGAAGAAACTCAATACCATACCTGAGCCCATGGCTTAATCCACATGGGACTTACCTAAGAGGAATTTGGCTACATCACTCCCGATGAACGTTGCTCAAACAGAAGAGAGGTTGACTCCGCGCACAGCTCCCTGCGTTGGTCCAAAAGTGGAAGGATAATTCCATATTTACCCAATCTGAAAATCAAAATACCATATTTTTGGAAAGTAAAACGCAGCGGAAGCGAAGTTTGGGAAAGTTGATAATCGCGTTTTACGCATCTACGAGCATTAGATCTATTTAGGCATGCTAATTAATTAATTACTAAGACTAATAAGCAATTTAAATATTATATATTATTTATTAATTAAATATGTTGATTATTAAAATATCCTAATCTAGATCCAAGATCATAGGATATTACCTTTTGAAGAGTATTGGTTGCTTCCGTCTTGATCACCTTGTATTTCTACCTTTAGACCTTCTAGAGTATGATCCGCCTTGAACCGGACGTTGTGTGGGCAACGAGCTACCGGATCTTGTTTGGACTTCTATGGATCGGCCGAAATAATATGCCTCACAATTCTCGATTTTCTTTTCTTCAAGTAATTCCGATATGTAGCAAGAATTAAAGTGTTCTCTCAATTGTGGAATCAAAGACACAAGTCAAGATCCACAATTAAACACTTAGAAGAAAAAATTGAATTACCTTTCGTGAAAGGGTCAGCAAGATTATCTTCCGATGCAACCGTGGCTACAACTACGTCTCCTTCCATTACGAAGTGTCGTATGATGTGGTACTTGTGGTTGATATGTTTACTTGTCTGATGGGCTCGTGGTTCCCTTGAATTTGCGACTGCACCAGTATTATCACAATAAAGTGTAATACCCTCTGGCAAATCGGGAATCACATCTAAGTCCTGCAGGAAGTACTTGAGCCACACTGCCTCCTTGGCTGCCTCAGAGGCTGCCACGTACTCGGCTTCCATAGTAGAGTCCGAGATGCATTTCTGCTTCACACTCCTCCAACTAATGGCTCCACCTCCCAGGCTAAACACATAACCCGAAGTAGACTTGGACTTTTCTTTGTCCGATGAAAAATCTGAGTCAGTGTAACCCACCTAAAGCAGTCGTCTGATTGATATATAAGGATGTACTCCCTAGTCCTTCTCAGTACTGGGTATGTGCTTGATAGCAATCCGGTGTCCTCAGTCCCAGGTTTGACCGATATCTAGCACCATGCCCACGGCATGACAGATATCCGGTCTAGTGCAAAGCATAGCATACATGAGACTTCCCACACAGATGCATAAGAGACCATCTTCATGTCATCTATCTCCTTTGTGTCTTAGGACACATGTTCTTAGATAGTTGAATTCCATGCCCGTAAGGCGTAAAACCTTTCTTGGAATTCTTCATGCTAAACCGTCAAAGATCAGATCGATATAGGATGACTGGGATAAGCACAACATCATTTTCTTCCGATCACGAAAGATCCTGATTCCAAGGATGTGTCCTGCTTCTCCTAGATCCTTCATATCGAACTGCTCAGATAGTCATACCCGTACGTCCGACAATTCCTTCACGTTGTTTCCAATCAGAAGGATATCGTCTACATACAGTACAAGAAACACCAACACGTTTCCATCGCATTTCTTATACACACAACTCTCACTCGGACATTGGACGAATCCATATGACTGGACAACTTCGTCAAAATGAGTGTTCCAAGATCTAGATGCTTGCTTAAGTCCATAAATGGATGTGCTCTTCTCCTTCAGCAATGAATCCCTCTGCTTGGCGCATATAGATTTCCTTGTCTAGACTCCCATTCAAGAATGCAGTCTTGACATCCATCTGCCAAATCTCCAGATCCAAATGCGCAGCTATAGCTAAAAGAATCCGGATTGACTTAAGCCACTACACCAAAAATAGGATTTTATGACATTGAAACTCCCTGAATTTGTGACTGTCATTGACAGTCACAACTTTATGACTGTCAATAATAGTCACAATGACCAAACAGTGATAAATCCAATATTTGTGACTGTTAATGACTGTTACAAGTGTGGTGACGGTATTGGACAGTCATAAACTTTCAAGTTAAAATAATAGCCACCGTTTCTTTCTCTTTTTTTTCTTTATTCTCTCTGGGTGACTCGGTTCTCTCTCTCTCTCTTTCTATTCTCACCGTACCCTTTCTCTCCCCTCTAACCTATCCTCTCTCTATCTCTCATTCCCTGAAACAAGTCATAAGTTATAGCATCTTTCTATACACACACCAAAGGTGCGATTTACACACACTCAGCCGAAAAAAAGGGGATCCCTCCTCGGCATTTATTGCCGACGGCAATGCCGCCACACCTTATCCTTTTTAGTTTTCCTATGTTTTAACTAATTTCGTCCAGATCCTGGTTCTTATTTTGATATTATTAGAAGGAAATTTTGTTCTTCTCGTTTCTACGCCATAGATCCAGAACTAGCCAACCTTTCCGCCATGGACGAGTTGCAGATTGATGGGGTTTTGGTTCTTGGCGGCGCCAGATTAGGGTTTGTCGCGACTGTACTTGCTGCGGCGACCAGACTAGGCACTCCTTCTTCCATGGCCGATTTCCAGCGCGCCCTTCTCCTTCTCGCTGAGTTGGGTTCCGAGTCTGGCTACTGGTTAAAGCCTCGGGCCATGCTTCTCAAGGCAGATTCGGGCCTTCTCAATTGGCTCAGGAGTCTTCTTCTTGCGTAGTGCTCTTCGCCGGGTAATTCTGGCCTCACGGCTTCTACCATGGTTAAAGTAGCATCCTAGGTTTGCTGTTCATGGTCAGAGATGGAGGTTCTTTGCTCTACCTAGTGGAATTTACATCATTTTCCCTTTTTTGAAAATTAGGTGCTCCTTTAAAGATGGTGGCAGCAGCCAGGGGGAAACGTCTTCCTCTGGAACAAGTGAATAAGGAGCTTTCTCAGGGAACTATGGCAATGTTGTCAAACCTTTCTGTATGACTTAAAGTTGAACATGAGTACATAAAGAACCGACTATATTCTCTGCCTTAAAGTTTAATTCTGCTGTCTTTGTGCTTCTTAGATGGGCGGTTAAGCCTGAGTGCTCTTATATGGGACGACTGCTACGGGTTAATGTTCTATTTTCCTTGGTTGATTATGACGAAAATCTGAATATTCGATATTGTATTTTACTTTCACAGGATATTGGCAAGTCTATATTCAGGGACCGTGTGCATTTGGAATTATCAGACCCATGTATGGAAACTGAAACTGACACAATCATATTCCGTAATCATTGAGTTGCTATGTTGAAAAGTTTATAATACACGATTAGTTGACGATCTTTATAGGATGTCATATAACTCACTTAGCTTAGAATGGATTAAGGTTTGAGATTATCTATGAATTTTAGTGAACTCGTGATTTCAAGGTATTCAGATAATATCACTTAGCGTATTCAGATTATCTATGACGATCTATGAATTTTAGTGAATTCGTGAATTCACTTAGCTTTACATAACTTTGAATTTTTGTGAGGTTTTGATTTTGCACTCGTTAGTTCTTATCAAGGTTGTGAGTGATGATTGAATTGATGTTTTTATGATGATCATTGCTATCAACATTTCTTAAATATATTAGTTGACAATCTGGTATTCTCAGCTGATTTATATGTTACAAAATTGAACTCTTAGATTGTAACTGGTTTGTCTTATAGATTGTATTCCGGTAGTATATGTCTTATTTGCTTAGAGAAGTTGTGGTATATCTTTATTAAAGTTCATTTCAACCCATGTTCTTATTAAAGATGTCATTTCAACCAAGGTCATTGCTCAAGGAGATGTAGTTCCAACTCTAAAAGGCGAAAAAGTACACGGGCGCAACATTCGAGACCATGAAAGCAAAATTAGTGTTATAAGTGTGGAGAATGACGAGAATGACACTCAATTATATTTAGGTAGCCAAGGCTGTGCCACCACGATTGGGGAAGTTGTTGGTGGGTTCGTGGTATGGCCTAAATGTTTCCTCGAAGAAATACAATTTAACTTGATTTTTTGGACTTGTAATATTTTGTGAACTTGGAAGTATTTTAGGTTTATGAACTTGTAATTTGTGGACTTAGTAGTACTTTGAATTTATTTATGAACTCGTAGTAATTAGTGGACTCGGTAATACCTTGGGTTTGTAAGGATTTGCAGTGTTTTGATTTTTGTGGAATATTAAGAAAAATATTAGGTGATCTTTTCTTGGTTAGCACCTATTATTTTTTTTTTAATTTTTTTTTAAAATTTGTGACTGCCTTAAACAGTAACAAACTTTAATATGGTGAAAATTCTACTTTTTGTGATTTCATATATGTGATCACATGGACAAATACAATATTAAATTTTATGACTTATTTAAACTGTCACAAATAGAGTAATTTGTGACTGTTTATAACAGTCACAAATTGTGTTTGTGACTGCCTTATAAAGTGGCCTTGGAAAGTCATAAAATTGAGTTCTTATGACTTTTTTGTCATCAGCTGTGATACTACAAAGAATTTTGTGACAGTTGATTCTGTGACATTTATTTGTGACTGTTTTTGCCACTTGTGACTGTTTTTGGCTGTCACAAAATCGTGATTCTGGTGTAGTGAATCCCTCTGCTTGGCGCATATAGATTTCCTTGTCTAGACTCCCATTCAAGAATGCAGTCTTGACATCCATCTGCCAAATCTCCAGATTCAAATGCGCAGCTATAGCTAAAAGAATCCGGATTGACTTAAGCATAGCTACCGGCGAAAAGGTTTCATCATAATTGATACCCTGTTTCTGAGTGTAACCTTTTGCAACAAGCCTCGCTTTGAAGGTTTCAACCTTCCCGTCACGTCCTTTCTTTCGCTTGTAGACCCATTTACTCCCAATGGCTTGTACACCATCAGGTAGCTCTACTAGCTCCCACACTTGATTGGGATCCATAGATCCATTTCTGATTCCATTGCTACTTGCCAGGAGTCAGCATCTTTATCTTGGATTGCCTCCTTATAGGTCCAGGGATCTGATTCATCTTCGCCTGGGATTGAGTCCGAAGACTTTCCCATGCCTATAAATCGTTCGGGATGACGAACAACCCTCCCACTACGAGGAGGCAAATCCTGAGTTGGTGTAAAAGTATCAGAATCGATACGTGGTGCAGTGTTAGTTGGCGCTTGTACGATTGGTATAGACGGAGTCTCGCCCCTCAGCTCTTCCAGAATTATCTCGCTTGTTGTGTCGAGATTTATACACCTCAACTGGCGATCGGCACAAAGATCGGGCGACCGAGCCAGAGCCAAATAGACCAAGGCGGGTTGGACGATTGAGAATCCCACGTCAAGTCCCAGTGCCAAGCGATCGACATCTAAGGCGATCGTTTCTTGGCGCTTGGCGATCGACCCCTGGGGCCCGGCCAATGACGACCGCCTCTTGCCACGCAAAGCCGACATGTCCAGCCAGCAAAGGATGAAGCTCGAACAGAGTCCCACATGTGCAGATCCGGAAAAGGCGCCGCAGAACATGGATCGTTGACCACAGCCAGTCACCAATCTCACCTACCGACAGACCCGCCGAAAGGTGCAAGTGGGACCGCCCGGGACAGCGACGCAGGACGCGTGCAGGCTCCTCATTGGACCGCACAGCTGGCTGCCAGCAACAACCGCGGACTTCAAGGCAGACAACCTATCTGCGTAAAGACGATCGCCCCTTATTATATTACGAGGAAGGCGATCGCCCGCCAGAAAAAGGGCATCTCAACTCCTATAAATAGAAGGCTTCCCACACTTGGAAAAGGGGCTGCTTATCGCTACTTCATCTCTGGCTTTTCAGCTCATAACTTGGCTTTCTCTCTTGGCAACGCTATACACTTCGGACATATGTTCATCTCTCACTCTCGGAACCTCTTAATCCTAAGACGGTCGGCAGAAACGAGAACAAGAACACGCAGAGCTTCGCTCAAGAGCTAGATAACTAGGATCTTTTACACTCATTGTAATTGCATTCTTACATGGATATTTGTACTCAAACGTATTCTTATTAATAACATCTCGCGAGAGCATTCAAGCTCGGGCCTAACAAACCCGGCAAATCTTGTGTTATTCACACCCCCACGGACGTGCTCTCGCAATTTGCTGTTGCTCGACCGTTCCAGCAATATTCATCTCCGGATAATATTTCGGGCAACAACATCGCTCATGGGCTTTTGACTAATCATATAATCCTCTTCCAGAAATCGGGCATTGGTGTTAACAATGACCTTCTGATCCTGGGGATAATAGAACAAGCCATCCTTCGTTCCCTTAGGATATCCCACAAACACTCGTACTTCTGTACGAGATGCCAACTTATCAGCTTCCTTATTCAGCACATGCCCTGGAGTACCCCAAATTCGAACATGTCCTAGACTGGGCTTACGCCCACTCCACAGTTCTGTGGGTGTTTTTGGAACTGATTTCGAAGGCACCGGGTTTAGAATGTACGCCACTGTTTCTAAGGCGTATCCCTAAAACGAAATAGGTAAATCTGAATAACTCAACATTGATCTAACCATTTCTAAAAGAGTCCTATTCCTTCTTTCAGCCACACCATTTTGTTGTGGAGTTCCCGGCGCGGTGAGCTGGGACGAAATCCCCTCATTCGCCAAGAAATCCAAAAACTCTCCACTAAGGTATTCGCCACCATGATCAGATCGTAGAGACTTGATACTCTTCCCATGACGCTTCTCCGTTCCAGCTTTGAAGTCTCTGAACTTGTCAAAGACTTCAGACTTACGTCGCATCAAATAGATGTATCCATATCTCGAATAATCATCTATGAACGTGATGAAGTATTCGAAACCACCCCTAGCCTGGATATTCATTGGACCACATACATCCGTATGAACCAATTCTAACACATTCTGAGCACGGTTTCCCTTGGTTTTAAAAACCCTTTTGGTCATCTTACCTTCTAGACAGGATTCACAAATTGGAAATGACTCAACTTAGAGGTCATCCAATGGGCCATCATCTACCAATCTTTGAATCCTTCCAAGGTTTACATGTCCTAACCGTAAATGCCACATATATGTTTAGTTTATGCTTGAAGGTTCTTTTCTCTTTTTAGGTTTAGACAAAGAGTTAAGTGATTTATGCATAGGAGTTTGTGCAGTATTAACGACATATAGTCCATCATTAAAAATACATTTGCAAATATATTCACCGCTTCTTTTCTTAATAATGGCATCATTATCAAAAGAAACTGAATAACCATCGCTTTTTAATTTAGAAACTGAAATTAAATTCGTTCTAAAATCCGGTACTAATAATACATTATTGAGGACTAATAATTTATCATTAATCTTCAACTGCACGACTCCCACTGCAACATCCATAAGCCTAGAATAATCGCCCCAGTTGATGGTAATCTCGCCCGCACTAAGCTGCTTGGTTACCTGAAAACCATGCGAGTCAAAGCAAACATGATCAGTGGAGCCTGAATCAACTATCCACGAAGTGGAAGAACAAGCTGCCAAACATGTTTTGACTACTAGTGCACGAGATATACCTTTCTTAAGAGCAGGGCAGTCCGCTTTAAAATGTCCTTTCTGACCGCACTTGTAGCACTTTCCCTTTGGCTTTTTGTTCGCCTCGGGGTGAGGAGCCTTGCTTTTCACCTTGAGGGTTGCCACTTGCTTCTGGCCAACCTGCTTCTTCTTCTTTCCCCATTTGGGTTTGGAAGAAGTAGCACCGGTTGCCGCAAGAATCTGATGATAACCTTGTTTGAAGAGACCTTGTCACAGATCAAGTCACAAGTTCCGCCAAACTATATGTCCTACGGTTCATATTGTAGTTAAGACGGAATCGCTCAAAGCTTCTAGGTAAGATGCCTAAGATAATATCGACTGCGTTTCGCATCGATAGTAGCCCCCAAGATGCTCGATTCGTTCAAATGAGACATCATTTTCGAACGTGATCCCTTACTTGGGTCCCTTCGGACATTTGGGTTGTCATCAATACCCTCATTGCATTTTGTCTAGCCGCCCGATTCGATGACCAAACATCTCGGTGAGACTTTTCATCATTTCATGGCCGAGCCCATCGTCGATGCCGATGCCGCAATACATTTGTCGGTGAAGCCGAAATGTAACAATGAGCCATCTCATCGACTTTTTCCATTTTCTAATTCAGCCAACTCTTCGGAGTGGCATCCGTCTCAGTTCTAGAGGGCTCTCCTCGATTAAGACAAATTTATGCCCTCAACAATGTGACAATGTCAAGATTTCTTTTCCAATCGGCAAAGTTAGTGCCATCAAGTTTATTTTCTTTGAGAATAACAGCTAGTGGATTGAAAGACATCTGAGATAAAAATTAAAAACATCCATCACATAATGCATAGCAAAATATATCGAAAAACCTCAAACCACAATATATATATGCTAGCAACCAACACCTCGAAAAATCCGCACATGCAAGCCACGATCGTGTGGACGTTTACACACACATTTCTCAAGTAGAGTTTTACGTCTTTAATTTTACTATCTAGTCAAATTACGTTATGACAAGTAAAATTAATAGTTGGTTCCTCTTGACCATGTATTAATTAACATAGACTCCGATGGGGAGCTTATTAATTAATACACCTAAGTGAACACCATAATTTAACATCCTTAAAATATTATCTTTTTAAATAATAGTCCTACAGATGGAGAGGTCCTATCATAAAAAGTAATATTTACCTTATGTTATCATTTTGAAATTTAAAACTAGTGAACCTATAATTAGCACATCCGATATGGAGGAAGACTCTAATGTCAACGCGCATGCTAATTACTTCACAATTTAAATTAATTATGGAGGCCAATATGATTTTATTTTAAAAAAAAATCAATTTAATCACTTAGTTATTTTATCCTTAAGGTTTTTAATTTTCTCGTCCTAACATGCAAGGAAACATATCACGCATACATCCATACATGCCATACATCAAAACAATAAAACCAAAAATAAAGCATGGATAATTAAATTATCCAATTATCATGGTCTTCTTCCTTGTGTTGAATCCGAGAAAATCTTCGACTCGATCTCTCCCACTGAATCAAGCATCTCGTCGCTCTTCCTCGGACGGGCCGTGGATTAAAATTTCACTTTTTATGCAAAATTAATTACATAAAAAAAATTTAATTTTAAATCCCGACTCTCCAGCGGACGCAACGAACGGCGGCGAAACGGATCGGACTAAAATCGATTTACCCGACCCAACCGAATAATCGCCGACCAGTCAGCCGCCATGGCATCGGGCAAATGCCGGGCCGCTGACAGTACTGTGTCGCTGGCAGCGCCGCTTGTTGCTCGTTTGGCCGCGGCCGCCAGTTAGCCCGATCCGGTTCTGCTTTATTTCTTCGTGATCCCGTCTTTTCCGAATTCGATTACAATTTTATACAAAATAAAATACATCGAAATTACATCAAAATTACACGAAAAATAAAACCACCTAGAACTACCCGCGGATTTTCTCACGGGAAAAACCATTACATGCCTCAAAAACGGGCCAAACCAACAATTGCATAATTAATAAAAATAAATAAATACACCATTCATATAAACCATGATAATTGGATCATATCACCTGCAAGAACACATCTAGCAAAATATTCCAACATCAAAATATATGAATATTTAAATTGCTATCAATTAATCACTAAAATTAATTAAAATAGCAAAAGCCTAAAAATCCGTCTCCGATACCAATTGTTGGAAAGTAAAACTCAGCGGAAGCGAAGTATGGGAAATCTGATAATCGCGTTTTACGCATCTACGATCATTAGATCTATTTAGACATGTTAATTAATTAATTACTAAGACTAATAAGCAATTTAAATATTATTTATTATTTATTAATTAAATATGTTGATTATTAAAATATCCTAATCTAGATCCAAGATCATAGGATATTACCTTTTGAAGAGTATTGGTTGCTTCCGTCTTGATCACCTTGTATTTCCCTTTAGACCTTCTAGAGTATGATCCGCCTTGAACCAGACGTTGTGTGGGCAACGAGCTACCGGATCTTGTTTGGACTTCTATGGATCGGCCGAAATAATATGCCTCAAAATTCTCGATTTTCTTTTCTTCAAGTAATTCCGATATGTAGCAAGAATTAAAGTATTCTCTCAATTGTGGAATCAAAGACACAAGTCAAGATCCACAATTAAACACTTAGAAGAAAAAATCGAAACTCCTTGTGTATGAACAAAGCTAAAATCGGTCGTCCACCCATATGTCCTATTTATAGGCTCTTGGACTACTACTAGGGATCTAAAGGACGATTATGGAAGGACTCCCAGTTGTAACACCCCAATTCACAAATGGGACATTACACGCCGTAGAACCCTCGTGAGGTCTACCAGGCTAACACATGACACATAAACCACAATGTAATCCCAAATGATGCACTCAAAAAGTAAGTAAGGCCGTGGCCTCGGCCAAATCATTTTAACGGAGTTCATGAAACATAAGTTAAATACCAATTCATTGCCCACACAGGGGACTTAAACCAAGTTTAACAGTAAACAATCTAACTCCAGTACTCGACAAATGCAATGACAAAACATAATAATACAGACTCGAGCCACATCATCAAGCCAGCCCATCCTTTGCGTGCATGTCCCGTGCCTGCTCCTCAGCTCTCCCAGTACCTGAAATGCATAACACGCATTTCCCCCATTTAAGGGGTTAACATTCGAATAGCTAGTGCAAGTACACAATTACACAACATTATATACAAATACGGTTTTTACACAATCATCTCAATCAGAAATCTTTTGCCATAAATATTCCGGAATACTACATTGGCAATCAAATCAATTCCAATCATCACGATATCACAAAATCACAACTGGTATCCCGTGGCCGTACCCCTTAGTATCGACCCCCAGACATCCCGTCGAACACTCCGGGTGGGATACCACTTCCGCGGCCATACCCCTTAGTATCGACCCCCAGACATCCCGTCGGACACTCCGGGTGGAAGTTCAACCACACACGCACCCAAGTCCACTTCCACGGCCGTACCCCTTAGTATCGACCCCCAGACATCCCGTCGGACACTCCGGGTGGAAGGAACACAACTCACGCACTCGAAAACCATAATTCATCAATCATTTCGAAAACACAACGTACATAACGAAATGTAATACATATACTTGCCTTGAATAAGACGAAACGAAGGAAACGACGAAGGAATAGGTTTTGGTCCGAACAATCCTCCCAAATCCGTTCCTAATCATAATAACGGTATACAACAAGTCTCATTAATGCGGAAAGGTAAGAATTAATCCTAATTCTACCCGCTGGAACAATTTGTCGGTCATGACTTGGGTATCGTCGACTATAAGTGACGAACAATGGAAAACTTGAAGTTTAAAACCACAAATCATCAATAAAACGAAGGATTACAAGTACACGATCGAAGTCTAACGATAACCCAATGATAATTCGGACTAAAAGAGTCAAATCCCAAGAAATCCCCAAAATTCCCCCAGAATCTCAAAACAAGGGTTTTGGGAATTTTTACCTTGATTCGGATGGTGGAAAGTGTTAGGAACTTAAAGAATTCACGCGAGGAGTGCACGGTGGTAATGAATGATGAACTTCAGTCGGAATCGGCCCTAACCCTCGTCTGGAATCGCTCAAAGCCGAGAAGGATAAGAAATGATGGAAAAATGACGAAGTTGACTGCTGCTGTCCTATTTATATTAAACAGTCTTAGCGCACGCTACGCACAAGCATTAGCGTGCGCTAACGGGGCGTGGAAGAACGGTTGCCCTCATCGTCCTCCGATTAGCGTACGCAAGCTAACATGGTTAGCGTGCGCTAATACTAGGAATTAGTGTGCAACGCCAATTAGCGACGCTTACCGTCCAAGATGTAAACACCGAACTCATCGTCTGCATCACGAAATCGTCAAGACGCTACGGACCCCAGGTTAGCGTACGCTAACCACAAAGAGATAACGAACGCAAGTAAGTCCGGATTAGCGTGCGCTACTCGAGGCAGCTCAAGATCTTGCCAAGACATCATTGCCAACAAAGACAAAAGTGTCGAAATACGAAGCAAGACCAGAATCCGGAAACATAAACACGCAATAATCAAGATGACAAAGCTGAGCGTTGAAAGAGAACATAATCCCGATCACTGGAGAGTCCGAAATGAAGCAAATAAAGCGAAATTCCCCAAACTTATGAAAATTACAAAAAATGGCCCAAGTGCCCGAAAATCATGATATGACGTCGGATTAACAAACCGAAAGTTTCAACATGACCACCTCAACCAAACAAACTTATGCAAATCAAGAAACAATGAAAACGAACGAGATTTACGAGAATCGAACGTACATGCGACAAGATATAATTCAAGATGAAATTATGCAAAAAAAATATCCTCGAAACTCGACCAACCGGAAAAACTCCAAGAACAAAATAGATTCATAATTTCAAAACAGTGATAAGCGAGTTGTCCGAAACAAACATACACCAAAAATAGAAATTACCGAAAATAGAAAACACGGATATTACATTCTCTCCCCCTAAAAATAAGTTTCGTCCCGAAATTTACAACGTGAATAACTCGGGGTTTCTCGACCTCATACTCTCCTCCGTCTCCCACGTGGCTTCCTCGGATCCATGCCTCGACCATTTCACTTTAACCAAAGGAATGGTTTTGTGCCTGAGTTGCTTCACCCGACGCTCTAAAATCTGAATCGGCCTCTCCTCTATGGTAATGTCGGGTCCCAACTCGATCTCTCCAAAATCGATAATATGGCTAGGGTCCGATACGTACTTCCTAAGCTGGGAAACATGAAATACGTTATGAACGTGACTCAAAGACGGCGGCAAGCCTAACCGATAGGCAAGCTCTCCCACTCTCTCTAAAATCTCAAACGGCCCAATATATCTCGGACTAAGTTTACCCTTTCGGCCGAAGCGGTAAACTCCCCGTATCGGCGACACCTTAAGCAAAACATGATCTCCCACCTCAAACTCCAACGGCCGGCGACGCGTATCGGCATAAGACTTCTGCCGACTCTGGGCCGTCAACAATCTATCGCGAATCAGAGCAATCTTCTCTCTCGTCTCAACTACCATATCGGGCTCGGTACCAATCATCTCGGACACATCGTCCCAACATAACGGCGATCTACACCTCCTCCCATATAATGCCTCAAATGGTGCCATTTTGATCGAGGCGTGCCAACTATTGTTGTACGTGAACTCGATTAACGGCAGATGCGACTCCCAATCATCCTTCCAATCTAAGGCACAGGCTCTCAACATATCCTCCAATGTCTGGATCGTCCGCTCTGACTGTCCGTCAGTCTGAGGGTGGTAAGACGTACTGAGTCTCAACTCAGTCCCCAAAGCTCGATGAACGGCCTGCCAAAAATGTGATACAAACTGGCCATCTCGATCTGAAATAATACTCCTAGGAGTCCCATGCAATCTCACGATCTGTGCTATAAATACTCGTGCCAGCCTCTCCGGACCCCAAGTGTCCTTAATACCCAGGAAATGAGCTGATTTGGTTAGTCGATCAACAATAACCCAAATCATGTTCATTCCGGTCCGAGTCCTAGGCATCCCGGTAATGAAATCCATAGATATGTCTTCCCACTTCCATTCCGGAATGGGAAGTGGTCGTAGCAACCCCGCGGGCCGCTGATGCTCAATCTTAACATGCTAACAGGTCAAACACTTCGCCACAAACTCGCTAACGTCCGTCTTCAAATTGCTCCACCAATAGTCACTCCTCACATCCTTGTACATTTTGCTCGTACCAGGATGTATGGAATAAGGCGTAGTATGAGCCTCACTCAAAATCTTCTGCTTCAACTCAAAGTCATTCGGTACACATAATCTGCCGCGAAATCTCAGAACGCCATCATCCTGAACCACAAATCCAGGGTCTTTCCCCTTCTTCACATCCTCCCTCAACTGGACCAAACACGGATCATCATACTGTTTCGCCTTGATATCATCTGTCAATGACGAAGTGATCTCTAACGCACATAACTGGCCCTGCACTCTCTGAACCCAAACCTCGATATTCTGACAAATAAAATCCCGCCGGATCCTACTATGTGGCGTAAGTACCTCCAACATCTGTAATGCCACCGGCTTTCGGCTCAACGCATCAGCCACTACGTTAGCCTTACCCGGATGATAGAGTATCTCGAGGTCATAATCTTTAATTAGCTCTAACCACCTACGCTGCCTCATATTCAACTCTTTCTGACTGGAGATGTACTTCAGACTCTTGTGGTCCGTAAAAATCTTACACGACGACCCATAGAGATAATGCCTCCATATCTTTAAGGCGAAAATGACCACAGCTAACTCCAAATCGTGTGTGGGATAATTTACCTCATAAGGTTTCAACTGGCGGGACGCATAAGCAATCACCCTGTCTCTCTGCATCAAAACACATCCAAGCCCAAGGCCCGAAGCATCACTATACACTACGAAATCCTCGTTCCCCTGAGGCAATGCTAAAACGGGTGCGGTAGTCAAACGTCTCTTTAACTCGTCAAAACTGTCCTGTCTGTCTGCAGTCCACTTGAACTTCTGAGTTTTCTGGAGCAACTGAGTGAGTGGTCTAGCTATCTTAGAAAATCCCTCAACAAATCTACGGTAATAGCCGGCAAGACCCAAAAAACTCCTCACCTCTTTCACATTCTTAGGCGGCTCCCAAGCCATCACTGCCTCTATCTTCTGCGGATCCACCCGAACTCCCTCTGCTGAAATCACATGCCCGATGAACATCACTTCTTCGAGCCAGAACTCACACTTAGAGAACTTCGCGTACAACTGCTCAGCTCTCAAAATGTCTAATACAATCCGGAGATGTAAGGCGTGCTCCTCCCGAATCCGTGAATAGATAAGAATGTCATCGATAAAGACGACTACGAATTTGTCCAGATACTCAATAAAAACTTTGTTCATCAACTGCATGAACACTGCTGGGGCATTGGTTAGCCCGAAAGGCATAACCACAAACTCGTAATGACCATATCTCGTCCGAAAAGCAGCTTTCGGTATATCGGTGTCCCGAATCCTCATCTGGTAGTAGCCCAATCGCAAATCAATCTTCGAAAAGACTGTCGCTCCCTGAAGCTGATCAAACAAGTCGTCAATCCGAGGCAAAGGGTATTTATTTTTGATGGTTAACTTGTTTAATTCTCGATAGTCGATGCATAAACGAAGTGATCCATCCTTCTTCTTAACAAAAAGTACAGGCGCACCCCAAGGCGATGTGCTCGGTCGAATGTACCCTTTATCTAACAACTCTCCCAACTGATTCTTCAATTCTAACATCTCCGACGGTTCCATACGATACGACGCTCGAGAAATAGGGGCCGCATTCGGCTCTAGATCAATAGGGAACTCCACCTCTCGCTGTGGTGGTAATCCCGGCAAGTCATCCAGAAATACATCGGGGTATTCGCTAACAACTGGAATTGACGATAAATCAACTCCACCATCTTCCGCCTTCAGAGCGTAACACCAGTAGCCAACACAACCCTGGTTCAGAAGTTTCATCGCCTTCAAGGCGCTAATCACACTCCCCGATCTACCCGGCTTACAACCGACTAGAGTATGCTCGGTGCCGTCCTCGGCCACGATCGAGATAGTACGAGTCCGATAGTTCATTATAGGACCATGACGATCCAACCAATCGTCCCCGAGGATCAAATCCTCACCCTTAAGGTCTATAACAATGAGATTCGAGGGCCAATCTCGGCTCCCGATCCTCACTGGGCAATCCCTAACTTCCCGGTCCCCAACCATACGATTCCCGCTGGGCGTACTCACTTCAAATGGCTCACACTCAAACAAGCAGTCAAAACCAATACGACTCACACAATCCAATGCAATAAAGGAATGGGTAGCACCCGAATCAAAAAGCACTGAAACTGGATGAGTAAGGATCTGAGTGGTACCTGACGCCACCGGAACGTCTGCCTCCTCTGTGTGCCTCATCTGATACAATCGGGGGTGAACTGAACCCGAACTCGATGCTGCACGACGATTCGGCTGACCCCGTCCCCTACCACGACCCGAACTCTGCGGAACGTGAGTAGCTGGAGTGCTGTGATACCTCTGATCAGGAGTGGTAGTCGGAACTCTAACAGCCCTGGTGGCCCTCTCACAATGAGCTGCCCGATGCCCGGTCTGCCCGCATATAAAGCATGTAACTGGAGGAAAAGGGCAATCCTTCATCAAATGCTCATATTGGTTGCAGTTAAAACAAACCCTGCCACCAGAAGAAACGGACTGGATCGAACGACACCCGAGACCCCCACTGGTGAAACGGTCTCTTCCAGTGTAAGGCGATCGTGCCTCGAAAATCGGCCACTCTTGCCGGCTGAGAAGCTGCCAACTGTTTTCTGTTTCTTGGCCTCGGTACCCAACTCTGATTCGGGTGCGGCCATATCGATCGCTAAAGCGCGATCCTGATACTCCTTCAAAGTGACACACATGAGTGGTGCCATACTCTGCCTGATATGCGGTTTCATGCGCATATTGAAGTAACGGATTTTATCCGCCTCCGTCCTCACTTGATCTCTCACAAAACCCAACTGCTGATTGTAAGTAATGATGGCCTGAGAAATAGGCACATCCTGAGGTGTAGCGGTGAATAACTCCACAATTCTGCACTCCTTAACTGGCGGTGGACAATATTCTGCTTCCATAGCAGCCTTGAATTCCTCCCAGGTAGCTCGACGGTCTCTGGGCGCAACAGCCTCCCACCATTCCGCAGCTTCCTTATCCAGGAGGTACTGGGCAATATGTACCCTCCTGTCCTCGGGACAAGCTACGACATCGAAGGTCCTGGACAACTGAAAGAGCTAATTCTCCTAGCCTAGGGAGTCAGAAGATCCGTAGAAACGAGGTGGATGCATCTTAGTCACCGTCTGGAGCCACTTACTAGCTTCCTCTTCAGGTGTCTGGGGCGGATTCTGACGTCCACCCTGAGCTATCTGAGTAAGTTGGGCTACTAACTGCTGAAGTACGGCAGTAGCCCCGGCGTCGGCATTATTACCCGACGGCACTGAGTGAGAGGCTGAGTCCGCAGAGGACTGAGAAAGTGAGCCTTCCTCATTATCAGCACCCCGACCACGGCCTCGGCCGCGTCCCCTAGCTGGTCTACCACGACCTCTCAACATACTGAAGGAAAAATGAAAAGAACAAGATCAGAAAGATTCACAATTGACAAAGTTGGTATCACAATTCACAATCCCGAACAACGCAAGAAAACGAATTACCGAAATATAAGAGTTCGAGGAGACTTACAGCCACGGGTCGCACGAAAAGACGGTAGTATGATGATATTAGGCTCAATGACTGACTCTAATGACGCAACTGACAGACCCAAAAATTTACCGACAGCCTAGGTATTCAAAACCTAAGCTCCGATACCATAAATGTAACACCCCAATTCACAAATGGGACATTACACGCCGTAGAACCCTCGTGAGGTCTACCGGGCTAACACATGACACATAAACCACAATGTAATCCCAAATGATGCACTCAAAAAGTAAGTAAGGTCGTGGCCTCGGCCAAATCATTTTAACGGAGTTCATGAAACATAAGTTAAATACCAATTCATTGCCCACGCAAGGGACTTAAACCAAGTTTAACAGTAAACAATCTAACTCCAGTACTCGACAAATGCAATGACAAAACATAAAAATACAGACTCGAGCCACATCATCAAGCCAGTCCATCCTTTGCGTGCATGTCCCGTGCCTGCTCCTCAGCTCTCCCGGTACCTGAAATGCATAAGACGCATTTCCCCCATTTAAGGGGTTAGCATTCGAATAGCTAGTGCAAGTACACAATTACACAACATTATATACAAATACGGTTTTTACATAATCATCTCAATCAGAAATCTTTTGCCATAAATATTCCGGAATACTACATTGGCAATCAAATCAATTCCAATCATCACGATATCACAAAATCACAACTGGTATCCCGTGGCCGTACCCCTTAGTATCGACCCCGAGACATCCCGTCAAACACTCCGGGTGGGATACCACTTCCGCGGCCGTACCCCTTAGTATCGACCCCCAGACATCCCGTCGGACACTCCGGGTGGAAGTTCAACCACACACGTACCCAAGTCCACTTCCGCGGCCGTACCCCTTAGTATTGACCCACAGACATCCCGTCGGACACTCCGGGTGGAAGGAACACAACTCACGCACTCGAAAACCATAATTCATCAATCATTTCGAAAACACAACGTACATAACGAAATGTAATACATATACTTGCCTTGAATAAGACGAAACGAAGGAAACGACGAAGGAATAGGTTTTGGTCCGAACAATCCTCCCAAATCCGTTCCTAATCATAATAACGGTATACAACAAGTCTCATTAATGCGGAAAGGTAAGAATTAATCCTAATTCTACCCGTTGGAACAATTTGTCGGTCATGACTTGGGTATCGTCGACTATAAGTGACGAACAATGGAAAACTTGAAGTTTAAAACCACAAATCATCAATACGAAGGATTACAAGTACACGATCGAAGTATAACGATAACCCAATGATAATTCAGACTAAAAGAGTCAAATCCCAAGAAATTCCCAAAATTCCCCCAGAATCTCAAAACAAGGGTTTTGGGAATTTTTACCTTGATTCGGATGGTGGAAAGTGTTAGGAACTTGAAGAATTCACGCGAGGAGTGCACGGTGGTAATGAATGATGAACTTCAGTCGGAACCGGCCCTAACCCTCGGCTGGAATCGCTCAAAGCCGAGAAGGATAAGAAATGATGGAAAAATGACGAAGTTGACTGCTGTTGTCCTATTTATATTAAACAGTCTTAGCGCACGCTACGCACAAGCATTAGCGTGCGCTAACGGGGCGTGGAAGAACAGTTTGCCTACTGTCCTCCAGTTAGCGTACGCAAGCTTACATGGTTAGCGTGCGCTAATACTAGGATTAGCGTGCGTTAACGCTGAATTAGCGTACGCTACCTGGTCCAGTACAGAAACACTGAACCTACTGTCCAGACCGCTGAAATCGTCAGCGCACGCTACGGACCCCAGGTTAGCGTACGCTAACCACATAGTGATAACGCACGCAAGTAAGTCCGGAGTAGCGTGCGCTACTCAGGCAGCAGTTCAGTACTGCACAGTACACTGCTGTCAACAGCACAAAAGTGTCGAAATGCGAAGCAAGACCAGAATCCGGAAACATAAACACGCAATAATCAAGATGACAAAGCTGAGCGTTGAAAGAGAACATAATCCCGATCACTGGAGAGTCCGAAATGAAGCAAATAAAGCGAAATTCCCCAAACTTATGAAAATTACAAAAAATGGCCCAAGTGCCCGAAAATCGCGATATGACGTCGGATTAACAAACCGAAAGTTTCAACACGGCCACCTCAACCAAACAAACTTATGCAAATCAAGAAACAACGAAAATGAACGAGATTTACGAGAATCGAACGTACATGCGACAAGATATAATTCAAGATGAAATTATGCAAAAAAAATATCCTCGAAACTCGACCAACCGGAAAAACTCCAAGAACAAAATAGATTCAGAATTTCAAAACAGTGATAAGCGAGTTGTCCGAAACAAACATACACCAAAAATAGAAATTACCGAAAATAGAAAACACGGATATTACACCAGTAAATTCATCTTACCTTATTAGGACTCTTCCTAATATATAATGAATCTATTAATATCAACTTAGTCCACTAAAAAGTTGATATTGCACTTCCTACCAAAATCCCAAATTACGAAATTGGGCTCCTTATTAAATATATTATTTCTCGTGTTTAAGATATCGAATGTCCATTAATTAATTATAAGCTACTGACAGCTTTAATTAATTAATATCTTATCCAAGAGTAGTACCACTCGAACCTTATTATTATATCGGAATTAAATCCACCTGCAGGGTTTAATATAATAATCATTATCGAGCTCCTCAAGGAGACACGATTTCTAGTAATAATAATAACTGTCGTATAAACAATATTATTGCCCAAGATACGAGGCTTATTGAGTCGATCATTTTGAGTCTCACCTATAGTAAATCAAAGCAATAATTATTATAAATACATAATTAAATATTATATACTTAGAATTAAGAAATAATAATTATCCGTGATTTACGTTCTTCTTACAGTCAGTACAGAAGACACTATCTCACCTCGATCCAGTTCAACGTATGCAAATACGCTAATGTATGCTAATAGTCAAAGACCAACTATTCTCAAGCATACACTACAACCTTTTATATAATTTGTCTAATAATTATATAGGTTGTGAACTATTATATTATTTTATAAGGCACCGATAATGTGATCTTCCATGTGACACCAACACACCACATTATCTACCATATAAAATAATTAGACATTTCATTTGCATAACCATAACGTGAATAAATATGCAAAACATGTGATTAAATGTAATTAATATTCTCATTGGTAGTAACAGGGAAATTAGGTAATACAAGAATAAAGTATGCTTTGCAGTATACAATCCTAACACATATTTCCCCAAAACACAATTTTTTAGTGCATAAGTACAATGCCTGTAAAGAATTTGTTAAGGAAATATGAAATTATTATGTTTAAGTTGAGTATATATAGAATTGCCCCAAAAAGTGAAAGATCAGTTTCGGATTTGATCCCTGCTGATTGTTCCATCCATCCAGATGGCTCCTAACTCCGTTAGCTTGACTGTTAAATAAGAGGGTATTTTTGTCCTTTCATATTATTTTCTTTAATTTTATTTTATCATATTTTTTTTTTCATCACAAAATATATACGACCCTTTCATTTTTCTTACTAAACCATCATCCACCAACAACCTAATACCGGCCAAAACCACCACGTAACCACACCCTTGTCGCCAAACCACCACCAACAAACCTCCATCGCTGGAATTTCGGGTCTCTTGTAGAATGTGTTTCGAGCTTATTTGGTGGGAATTGACAATTTGATTTTATAATGTTTTGGATATCTCATAGTTTGTAGGTATATGTAGGCTATTTTGAATAGAAACGTTTTAGTTGCTTAATTGGTTAAAAGAAAATTGTTTGAGATTCCAAGTTGTAATATCCGCAATTTCGATTTCCGGTAATATCTTTTTTTTTTCGGCGGGAGTCTGTTTTGACGACTCGCTCATGACCGTTTCGTCATTTCGAGAATGAATAATTCTGCACTTTTTGTCATCCGAGTTCGTTTCGGTATCGTTTTGTTGAGTTCCGTGTTCTTAAGCGGTTTTTCCGCACTTGAGTTCGATTCTTGTGAATCTCGTCTGAAACTGTTGTTTCGAGTTTCTCGTAAGTTCATTTAATGTTATTATTCATGTTGCGAGCTTTGGCTTGGTGTTTCGATCGTGTATCGAGTATTTCGGACGTTTTGGGCCATTTTCCTAATTTCCCAAAGTTTGGGGTAATTACTTTCCGTTGTCGAATTTCGAGCCTTCGGGTGGTCGGAATCATGTGTTCTCTTAGTGCTCGGATTTGTCTTTGCGAGTACTTCGTAACCGTATCTTCGATTCATATTCAGGTTCGGGTTTCGGGGTCGTACGGGTCGTCGGAGTTGGCCACGGCCGAGTCATGGCCGGGCATGTTGGGGCCAGGCCAGCCCTGGCCGAGTTACGGCCGGAAGGGCCCGGCAGTTACGTACGTAAGGCCGGTTACGTACGTAAGGCCCGACCGGTTATGTACATAACGCTGCCGGCATTTCTGGGCAGTGAGTTCGGCCATGGCAGGTTACGGCCGTAAGCCATGGCCGATTACGTACGTAAGGCGGCCGACACGCTGCCTATATAAGGCCCAGCAGACGGGTTTTTCACCCATTTTCTCATACTTTTCTTTCTCTTCCGCGGCTGGAGGTGTGGTTATCATGGAGAGATGTTGTTGGACAATCAATCCATGAAGTCTCGGAGTTCATATCATCAATCATCCATCATATAACATCCCTTGATCGAGTGAATCAGGTCAGATTTTCTAGAAATGTAAGTTTGGGGAATTTGGGTGTTTTAGTTGTTTTCATCCGTTTAATCCGATTTAACTTAGGATTGTGATGGATTGAAGATTATTTAGATGTATTATATCATTTCCCTTGTTATTCCATGGTTGGATCGTATTGATTCGTTGTTTTGGTCGAGTTCTTGATCGACGCCTTGAAGGTGTCCGGTAGAATGTCTTAGAGGGGTTTTTGGACGTTCTACAATTATTCTTCCTCGTATGATCGTTGATTTATTGATTATATGTCCGTTCGTCGTCGTCTTCCGTTTCGATAGCATCGGGCGTTTCGAAGCTTTCCGGTTGAGCCGTGTCCATTCGTGGTTCCGTTGCTCGTGGTTTCGAGGCAAGTACCTTGTCCATACAATTCTTGTTTTGTGGATATGATAATTAGTGATCGTCTCTATGTGTTTGTTTGATCGTTTGAATTGAACTTTCAAAAGATTCGGTTTAGCCTCGGTAAGGGCTCATTTTCCAAACGCGTGTGTTTTGTGAATATTGTGCCATGTGAATGATTAAGTGAACCCTATGAATTCGCTTGTTGTTGTTATTGTTGTTGTTATGCTTTGATAATATATATACACATATTATCTCTTTTCGGTGCGTTATGGTTTGACGTGGTGTTTTGCTAAGTGTTTGATGCCCCTGGGTGAATTGTTTGGATATCCTTGGTGTGATCTGTTATTTGTACATGATTGTTTCGCTAGCCAGCTCGGGAGGGTCCTTCGAGGCCTCGAGTGGTATTTGTGGCTTCGTTCCGGTCCTAGGCGACGTGTGTGCTTGATTGTTTCGCTAGCCAGCTCGGGAGGGTCCGACGGGGCCTCGAGTGGGGTTCGTGGCTTCGTCCCAGTCCTAGGCGATGCTTGTGCGTGATTTGTTTCGCTAGACAGCTCGGGAGGGTCCGACGGGGCCTCGAGTGGGATTCGTGGCTTCGTCCCGGTCCTAGGCGATGCCTGTGCATTTATGTTTTGTGAATGTGTTTGCTCACCTCGGGAGGGTTCGACGGGGCCACGGAGGGAGTCCAATGGTAGAGCCCTGGATTCACGAGTGCGTGTGTATGTTTTGTGAATGTGTTTGCTCACCTCGGGAGGGTTCGACGGGGCCACGGAGGGAGTCCAATGGTAGAGCCATGGATTCACGAGTGAAACTTCACGGGTACGTGTGTATGTTTTATGTCCGTCGAGGACGCGTGATGTGAGTTTTAACCTTGTGTATTGTTGTTGGTTTCATTTGTGAAAACAAAACCTTTGGGCTGTGATCCATGTTGATTTTGGAAAGAGAAGGATTGATAATCCGAAGTTGTTTTCAATTAAAACTCCCAAGGGTATTTTAAACTGTTTTACAAACTGTTCTCGTTATTTGTGATCTTTCGGATGTGGAATTTACTCAAATTCTTGCCTCGGGAAGTATTCGTTTCGTTGTTTTTGAATCTTCGAGGATTCCTGATTATCGTATTCTTGGAATTTGAATTGTATGACTCGTATTTGTACTTTGTACTTGCACTAGCAAAACGGTGGAGTTTTGCTAACCCCCGAGTATTCGGGGGGTGGATGTCTGTATTGCATTCAGGGTTTCAGGGAGCGTGGCACAGGGTCGGAATGAAGGATGATGAGAGATGATCGATACTAATCACATATGGAACCGTACGTTGAGAATTGGTTCAGTTGTACTTTATTTTCCGCTGCAGTAATTTTTCCCCGTTGTACGGGAGTTGTTGTATTTTGACCCCTGTGTGGGCATGAATTGTAATTGAGTTGTATGTTTTTATTGAAAGGCCAGGTCGGTCTACTGAGTTATTGTAGCCTTAAAGGCATCGTCGAGTTGTTCGTTTGTTGTTACCAGCCTGGTAGATCCTTAAGGAAAGGTTCTACGGCGTGTAATATCCCTGAGCAGATTGGAGGTGTTACATAAATGGTATCGGAGCTTAGGTTGTGGAAACCTAGGCTGTCGGGTCAAGTCGTGTTGTTTGAGTCTTGTTTCGTCGGATTTTATCTGACTGAGTCGTGTCGCGACGCGTCGTCTGAGTTTGTTGGTCGTGATTAGTATCGTGGGGCATTCATCATCTTCGTGCGACCTGTGGATGTAAGTCTCCCTTCTTTGTGTTTGTGCCTCGTCTGATGCGAGTTACAGGTATGATTATGAGTTAATTGACGGAATCCTCTTATGGATTTTGATTTCGTGATATGTGGTTATTTGACTCTCATATTTCGTTCATATGAGGACTAGTGTCGCTGGATTGTGCATGTTGGACTGTATTTTTTTTATCCGCTGCGTGAGTTCTTTTGTAATGGCTTTCGGTATTTTACCGATTGAGTTTTATTTCGAAAACTGATTCCCTTAACCGAGTTTTTGGCATTATGGCCTTGATCGTTTTGGCGAAATTCTTATGACGGTATTTAGTATTTTGTAAATGGCTTTTGTGAGTTTTTGAAATATTACCGTCATCGGCCTTTTTGGCGTTTTTGTAAATGGTTTTTAGCCTGGTGGGTTCCGGCGCGGGACCCACGGCGCTATAATGTTCCGTTTAATTACCTGAATTTTTTGGGCATTCTAGCACATTGAATTATCTTTGAAAACCTTGAGTATCTTAGAAAATAAATTTCGAGACGTACTTTTAAAATGAATTATTTTCTCGTGGTACATCCAAGGTGTCACAATATGTTTCAAAATTCTTCTACCTCAAGGACCAAAATGTTTTGAGATGTTTTCAATGTTTTAGAAACACTTTTACTTAGACCCGAGGGTCGAATATTCTGAAAGTTTTTCACTAAGAGAAAGTGTCCTCATTTTTATCAAATGCGAAATGGTTCTCAAAGTCTCGATAACGATGTTTCACGTTTGTACTTTTTTTGAAAGGTGATACTCAAGATCAACAAGTGTTTTTCTAAATTATTTTCAAAAGGAGGTTTTCGTTTTTAAAACCTATCCATTCCCGGTTGAGGGCTGGGTATGTATGTATGATGTCCGCGTTGTCGTTATGATGTTTGCTCCCGAGTATGATCGAATTGGTGGCATGAACGTCGAGGCGTTGCCATGCATTTGTTGTACTAGCCCTCTGTGAGAGGTGTGAACTGGTGTTTACTGTTTATCGCCTCGTGGTGATTTGCGTGTTGTCGCACGAGTGTGAGTTGTTAAAGCTTGGATTTTTGTGCGTTTATGCACATGGGTGATTGTTTCATGATATTTGTGATTGTGTGCTGGCTATCGTTCGGGCCATTATAATCGTCGAACGATGCCGTTGTTGTTGTGATTTTTGTATGCGTTGATATGTTATGCTGAGTTGGCATCTCCGGTATGTTGTTTTGCGGTGTTATGTTCCATTGTATCTAGCATCTGTATATTCGGTATGCCGCGTCGAGGCATTTCAACCGTGATGTGCCGGGGGAATGTACGTGCAATTTGTCCTTCCTCGCCTGTGACGCGTTTCAAGTGCGGACTCGAGGGACATCATGTTCAGTTTTGTGAGTTTATTACCGAGCCTTCCGAGGCACGGACTTGAGCATTGATATCAGGACCGGCTCCGAGGAGTCCCTGAGGGGCGTGGTCTATTAGTTGTATGTTATGTTATTTTCTTACCTTGTTGTTTCGAACTTCAGAAATTAGGTTCTTTTATTCGAAGTGGATCGAATTTGGAACTTCTGTGTTTTCGACTCTGTCGACTCGTTTATGTTCGTTAACATTTTCTGAGCTTGCCCTGTCCCTTGCTTTTGTTGATCAAACGAGGGTGGTATTGTTTCGGAATTACTCATTTGTCGTTGTGACTTTTCAATTTATATCCCCTTTCCTGTGGATCTTATGTGAGTGCACATCTTGTTGTTTTCACCGAATCATGTTTTGTCTCGAGTCGAGATGTGAACCTCGAAGTTGTCGGTTGAACCTTATTGTTCTTCGTGGTCCGAACATGATTGTTCGATTTTTGTTGTCTCGATCGTTGTGGTTCGATCATTGATTGTTCAGTTTTTGTTGACCCCGTTTCGTGATTGTTGAGCGTTCAGACTCCTTCCTAATTTCCTTAAGTTCGGGAAATTAGTATCGTTTTCGATCTTCCAACCCTTGGGCGGTGGAATTCCGTATTTGTTCAGCGATTGGCTCGCATGTTGATTGATGTATCGTTAGGTTGGTCAATCGTGTCGATTTTCGTTCATTGTGTTTTGCGATTGTTCGGATAATCGACTTGATTGTATTATCTGTTTGACGACGCTCGTCACTTGTTGTCTCTACCGGTGACGTTGTGTTGGTTGTCGTGGAGCGTGTTTTCACGCCGTATATTCCTTTGCGTTGCTTGTAACGTTTCGCTATTGGGCGCGAGTTTTTTTGTTCTTGTGTATCTTGTTGAGTTTTCCTGGCGGGATATTGCTTCTCCCTACTTGTTTTAAGTTTCGGAACGAAACTTCTTTTAAGGAGTGTAGTATGTAATATCCGCAATTTCGATTTTCGGTAATATCTTTTTTTTGGCGGGAGTCCATTTTGACGACTCGCTCATGACCGTTTCGTCATTTCGAGAATGATTAATTCTGCACTTTTTGTCATCCGAGTTCGTTTCGGTATCGTTTTGTTGAGTTCCGTGTTCTTAAGCGGTTTTTCCGCACTTGAGTTTGATTCTTGCGAATCTCGTCCGAAATTGTTGTTTCAAGTTTCTCGTAAGTTCATTTAATGTTATTATTCATGTTGAGAGCTTTGTCTTGGTGTTTCGATCGTGTATCGAGTATTTCGGACGTTTTGGGCTATTTTCGTAATTTCCCAAAGTTTAGGGTAATTACTTTCCGTTGTCGAATTTCGAGCCTTCGAGTGGTTGGAATCATGTGTTCTCTTAATGCTCGGATTCGTATTTGCGAGTACTTTGTAACCGTATCTTTGATTCATATTCAGGTTCGGGTTTTGGGGTCATCCGGGTCGTCGGAATTGGCCACGAACGAGTCATGGCCGGGCATGTTGGGGGGCCAGGCCAGCCCTGGCCGAGTTACGGCCGGAAGGGCCCGGCAGTTACGTACATAAGGCCGGTTACGTACGTAAGGCCCGGCCGGTTACGTACGTAAGGCCCGGCCGGTTACGTACGTAACGCTGCCGGCATTTCTGGGCAGTGAGTTCGGCCATGGCCGGTTACGGCCGTAAGCCATGGCCGATTACGTACGTAAGGCTGCCGGCAGGCTACCTATATAAGGCCCAGCAAACGGGTTTTTCACCCATTTTCTCATTCTTTTCCTTCTCTTCCGCGGCTGGAGGTGTGGTTATCATGGAGAGATGTTGTTGGACAATCAATCCATGAAGTCTCGGAGTTCATATCATCAATCATCCATCCTATAACATCCCTTGATCGAGCGAATCGGGTCAGATTTTCTAGAAATCTAGTTTTGCGGAATTTGGGTGTTTTGGTTGTTTTCATCCGTTTAATCCGATTTAACTTAGGATTGTGATGGATTGATGATTATTTAGATGTATTATATCATTTCCCTTGTTATTCCATGGTTGGATCGTATCGATTCGTTGTTTTGGTCTAGTTCTTGATCGACGCCTTGAAGGTGTCCGGTAGAATGTCTTAGAGGGGTTTTCGGACGTTCTACGATTATTCTACCTCGTATGATCGTTGATTTATTGATTATATGATGTTAGGGTTGAATTTCTTGCGAAGAAACCGCGTCGAACCCTTCCGTTCGTCGTCGTCTTCCGTTTCGATAGCATTGGGGGTTTCGAAGCTTTCCGGTTGAGCCGTGTCCATTCGTGGTTCCGTTGCTCGTGGTTTCGAGGCCAGTACCTTGTCCATACAATTCTTGTTTTGTGGATATGATAATTAGTGATCGTCTCTATGTGTTTGTTTGATCGTTTGAATTGAACTTTCAAAAGATTCGGTTTAGCCTCGTTAAGGGCTCATTTTCAAAACGCGTGTGTTTTGTGAATATTGTGCCACGTGAATGATTAAGTGAACCCTATGAATTCACTTCTTCTTCTTGTTGTTGTTGTTGTTGTTGTTGTTGTTATTGTTATGCTTTGATAATATATATACACATATTATCTCTTTTCGGTGCGTTATGGTTTGACGTGGTATTTTGCTAAGTGTTTGATGCCTCTGGGTAGGGGTGGACACGAACCGAACGAACCGAGCTTTTGGTATTATTCACTGTTCGTTCGTTCGGTTCGTGTAGGGTTCGGTTCGTGTTCGTGTTCGACGAACATTACAAATCAGTGTTCGAGTTCGGTTCGACATATTTTTTATTGTTCGTGTTCGGTTCGTTTGTGTTCGATATATATATATATATATATATATAATATAATATTTTTTATATATATATTTTTTACACCCATATTATATATATATATATATAATATATATATTAATGTTCGCGAACAGTTCGCGAACACCCGATCAAAATATAAAATGTTCGATGTTCGGTTCGTAAATACTCGAACATGTTCGCGAACATGTTTGGTTCGGTCAAACCGAGCTCGAACTGACCGTTGACCGAGATTTTTCACGAACAGTTCGCGAACGTTCGGTTCATGGGCCACCCCTACCTATGGGTGAATTGTTTGGATATCCTTGGTGTGATCTGTTATTTGTACATGATTGTTTTGCTAGCCAGCTCGGGACGGTCCTTCGAGGCCTCGAGTGGGATTTGTGGCTTCGTCCCGGTCCTAGGCGACGTGTGTGCTTGATTGTTTCGCTAGCCAGCTCGGGAGGGTCCGATGGGGCCTCGAGTGGGATTCGTGGCTTCGTCCCGGTCCTAGGCGATGCTTGTGCGTGATTTGTTTCGCTAGCCAGCTCGGGAGGGTCCGACGGGGCCTCGAGTGGGATTCGTGGATTCGTCCCGGTCCTAGGCGATGCCTGTGCATTTATGTTTTGTGAATGTGTTTGCTCACCTCGGGAGGGTTCGACGGGGCCACGGAGGGACTCCAATAGTAGAGCCCTGGATTCATGAGTGAAACTTCACGAGTGCGTGTGTATGTTTTGTGAATGTGTTTGCTCACCTCGGGAGGGTTCGATGGGGCCACGGAGGGAGTCCAATGGTAGAGCCCTGGATTCACGAGTGAAACTTCACGGGTGCGTGTGTATGTTTTATGTTCGTCGAGGACGCGTGACATGAGTTTTAACCTTGTGTATTGTTGTTGGTTTCATTTGTGAAAACAAAACCTTTGGGCTATGACCCCTGTTGATTTTGGAAAGATAAGGATTTGATAATCCTAAGTTGTTTTCTATTAAAACTCCCGAGGGTATTTTAAACCGTTTTATAAACTGTTCTCGTTATTTGTGATCTTTCGGATGTGGAAAGTTCTACTCAAATTCTTGTCTCGGGAAGTATTCGTTTCGTTGTTTTTGAATCTTTGAGGATTCCTGATTATCGTATTCTTGGAATTTGAATTGTATGACTCGTATTTGTACTTTGTACTTGCACTAGCAAAACAGTGGAGTTTTGCTAACCCCCGAGTATTCGAGGGGGTGGATGTCTCTGTATTGCATTCAGGGTTTCAGGGAGCGTGGCACAGGGTCGGCATGAAGGATGATGAAAGATGATCGATACTAATCACATGTGGAACCGTACGTTGAGAATTGGTTCAGTTGTACTTTATTTTTCGCTGCAGTAATTTTCCCCATTGTACGAGAGTTGTTGTATTTTGACCCCTGCGTGGCATGAATTGTAATTGAGTTGTATGTTTTTATTGAAAGAACAAATCGGTCTACTGAGTTATTGTAGCCTTAAAGGCATCGTCGAGTTGTTCGTTTGTTGTTACCAGCCTGGTAGATCCTTGAGGAAAAGGTTCTACGGCGTGTAATATTCCTGAGCGGATTGGGGGTGTTACACAAGTTTGGTATGTCGGCGGCGGAACCACTAAAACAACAACGAAACCACCCAAGCTCGAAACACCACATATTGAATTAATATTCGGTGGTGTCGGTGGCGGAAGCAGTTGATGTTGGCAGTGGTTCCGGTGGCTGTGGTGGCAGAAGAATCTGCTTTACTGGAGGTGGTGGGTGTGACATGTTTTGTGGGTGAGTTGTGTTACTTTTTGGTTTGTTTATAAGGAGTATAAATACCTCAAAAAAGATGTTGAAAGAGTTAAACAATAAGCATGCTTTGTGTGGTATGACTATAGAAATTCTTAAAATTTAATAATGAGACTTTGACATGTTTTAGTTGGTTGAATTAATTTAGCTTATGGCAATGAACAGGTATGCATACGTTTTTTTATTCTTGCATTTTTTTTTTAATTGTGGTTTGTAAAAGCTCTTTAAAGCTTTTAAAAAAGATTTAGAGATTAGCAATATTTCAATTGATATGAATGACTCTAGATTATGACACAAATGCTCACATTAATACATGAAACATCAATTGAATGGTATCAAAAATATCTTCTAATACTTAAAAGAAACAATTGACTTAGAAATCACCAAAACCAAAAATTAGAAACAAATATAAGAAACGAAACAAAGCATAATTAAACAAAAATATATATACAACAAAAAAAAAAGTAAAGGCCAGCTGTATTGAATTTTTGGTATAAAAATAGCGCTAACTTTCAGAGCAACTTTATTCATTTTTTAATTTCTTGACTTTTAGAATTTTTATCCTATATGTTAATATTAGATTATATTATTTTTTATCTAGTTGCCTAGTATTTTATATTGATAAAAAATGATAGAAAAAATTAATTTACAATGATTCTTCACTTCTTAAATAATTTTGTATTTATTGAATATGAAAGAGAATTAATGGGTATTAATCAATAAAAATATGTCATGTTTGATATATAACTTCTATCACCATATAATGTCTTCAGAAACTCTCAATATGACTCACTTGTCATGTCATATATAAATGTATATGGAAACTCTCACTCCAAAATACATTTTTTAGCTTTCATTTTTGTTTTACAAATTCTCATAGATAGAAATTAGTTTGGAAATGATATTACCAAACACTTATCACTTTTTTCCTCACAGCACTTTCCCACGATAGGTTCTATTAGGGGTGGTATATCGTACTCTATCGGAAGTACTTATCGGTACCGTACCCTATCGGAATTTTCGGTACAACAAAATTGACAGTGATACCATACCGAAAATTTCGGTATGACTTTCGGTCCATATCAATACCGTACCGAAATTTCAGTATACCGTTTTATTTTGGTATCGGTATATACCGAACTTGCCGAAATACTGAATTACCAGAATTTTTTTGATATATCAATATATATCGAAATACCGAACAAACAAAATACCAAAAAAAATCGATATACTGATAAGATATCAAACTAAATTATTTACATAATCTCGGTATTACCGAAATACCGAAAATAAGAAAATTCATACGATTACCGTACCAAAATTCTTTAATTCGGTACCACACCGTAGAGAAAATTTGGTAATATATACCAAGATTTTCGATACTTTTGGCAACTTTTCGGTATGATAAACTTGGTATTTCGGTATTTCGATATTTTTTGTCGCCCTAGGTTCTATAAACCGTATAAATGTTATATTCCTATTAAACTCCCAACATAGTAGCCTCTATTTTTCTTCCAATTAGATGACGCCTGATCTTAATTGTAATACCCACGCTACCATTAAGAATATCTCCATGATATTCTATTATTACTCCATTATTTGGTGAACTCCATCTTCAACGCTTCACTTGACCTTTTGGAATGACTGATCGATTGATCTTCATTACCAGTTATTATAGAAGTCTCTTGCTATTGTAAATTCTTTTAAGCTCAAATTAATTGCATATTCTTTACTGACCTTGTATTCAACCATTGCATAATAGAGTTTATAGTTTCTTGCCTAATGCCATTAATGCTCTCATTCATTGGGGGAAACTCAATCTTTATATATACGAGGCATTATCCAACTCGTGCGATGCACGGTCTTTGGTTGAATATCTACGTGTTTTGTACACAATGTTGGGGCAGACGGTTGAATGAGCAGATGGCAGAATTTAAATGCCTTTTAGAGAAGTTTATATGTTTTTTTATTGTTATTGTCCTTTTATTTTAGTCTATGTAATTATTTATATGAAATGAGGCTTTACTAACCCGTATGTTGCTCCGGAGTTGTTTTTGGTTTATTCAACCCGTGCGATGCACCGATTGTATCTAAAATTTCATAGCTAAAATTTAACCATCTTGTAATTTATACTATCATTTAAAAGTTCATTTTAATCACCTTGTGTATTAGAAGGTGCACATGTTTTGTACGTAATGTTGGGACAGACGGTTGAATGAGCAGATGGCAGAATTTAAATGCCTTTTAAAGAAGTTTATATATTTTTTTTATTGTTATTGTCCTTTTATTTTAGTCTATGTAATTACTTATATGAAATGAGGCTTTACTAACCCGTATGTTGCTCCGGGGTTGTTTTTGGTTTATTCAACCCGTGCGATGCACCGATTGTATCTAAGATTTCATAGCTAAAATTTAACCATCTTGTAATTTATACTATCATTTAAAAGTTCATTTTAACCACCTTGTGTATTAGAAGGTGCATTTGCATTGTGATGTTTATCTTAACTTTTGTATTTAAAATAGTTTATTTACATTAAAAGTTACAATTAAAATAGTCTCTTCATATATTTACAATTAAAAGTTACAATTAAATCTCCCTTCCACATTAAATTAAGGGGGATAAGTATTATATAGTATAGATATAGATATAGACAGATTTTTGTTTATATCTAAATTAGTCTTTTTCCACGCATTACACGAAAAGACATGTTAATTACATTGTTAATAGTAGGGGTGTGCATCGGGTGAAACCGATCCGATCCGATCCGAATTTCGGATTAATCCGAAAATTTGGACAAGGTTTTGGACAACCCGAAATCCGAACCGAAATTTCGGATTGGATTCGGATCAGTCCGGATCCCCCCAACCACAGTTGTTCCCTTATTGACAAACTTTTTCCTCAAGTAATTTACAGTAACATCATTTGCAGTAGCATTATCTACTGTTATGCAAAAAACATTGTCAATTTCCCATGCATTCAGACATTCCTCTATTAATAGGCCAACTTCATCCCCCTTATGCTTAGGACATGTGATAAAGTTTAAGATTCTCGTTTGTAGTTTCCACTCATTATCAATAAAATGAGCAGTTAAAACCATGTAAGAAAGTTTTTGGTTAGATGTCCATAAGTCTGTGGTAATTGAGATTCGCTGTTTGGTCAACCTAAAGAAAGTTTTTAGCTTATCTCTTTCGAGCTTATACATTGCTGCAAGGCCTCGACCAACAGTGGTCCTTGAGGGGATACAAAAAGAGGACAAGCAATGGACATAAAAACTTAAAACCTTCATTCTCAACAAATTTAAAGGGGAGCTCACAATGATTATCATCCTAACTAAGGCCTCCCGAACAGCAGCTTGATCAAACTCGATTAATCGACACATTTCCCTTTGAGACCCCCACCCAGCCCAGTTGTAGTACCACTAGCCCGACAATAATTTTCAATCACACGGGGGGATTTATTTTCAGGGTTAGTGTACAAGCTTTATAGTGATTAAGCATTGTAGTTGTTCCAGTTTTTGGTTTATATGAGTAGTTCTTCGGGCAATAGTTACATCGGTACCTCTTCACTGTCTTGTCGTTTGGATTAGGATACTCAGTGTAATGATCCCAAATGATAGATCTACCTTTGGATCTGCTCCCATTTCTTTCAGTGTCCTCTGCAGCAGGTTCATTAATCTCCTCCAAATCGACCTTATCAACACTTTCAGAGGGGCTAGTCATCCTACACGAAATGTAAAAGTTCATTAATTCAATATTATACATAAAAATAAATTGAACTACATCTTTAACAGAATAAAAACACATACAGGCTACAAAATTAAATTTACCAAATAATAAATCCAGGACTGGATTCTCCTTCTTCAAAGGAATGAAAAATATTTCTAAAAGTAAGAGATCGAAATGTATATACATTCACAAAATCATCGAAAAGAAGTCAAATAAAATTGATATTACGAATAATGGCAGCAAATCAATCAAATTTCAAGGAGGAGGATCAAACACAGAAATTCTTCTCTTATAATCGTAGGTCGGGTTTATTACAAAGAAAAAGAGAAAATAGTTCCATTTGATTTTTCTATATCTGAAGAACACCAGCAAATAAAATAAATAGTTCCAATTATAGCTAGAACCAGATAGTTTGAAATAATAACTAGATTAGAGTCCGTTCGTTTGGTAGCTAGGATAAATGATATAAGATTCTCCCACATCTCCTTTTTAATATCATATTCATAACTACAACTAAACAAGAAAGAAAAAGAATTTGAACAAGATTGGCCATAAAAGGCTGCCAAAACATGGTACTTGGACAGGTTGATAAGATGTCGAGAAGAACAAATATTACTGCTGAGAAATCAGACAATAAACATTAAAAAGAAGTTGTAAGCAAGTTGATATCGGTGCCGCTTCAACTTAAGTCACTAGCAATTCCAAGATCTTGATCAAAATGAACATCAATGAGGCTAAAATTTTCCAAGATCGAGAATTTAAATCATCAATCATCAATATTTCTCTACCCATCTTCGTCTTCCTCCATCATCAATCATCCAAATCCGACGAAAATGAAACAAAATCAAACTAAAATAAACCCAAAAAAGGGAACTGGAAATAATTTCGAACCTTCACTTTCTTCTGCTTCTGCCGTCGCGGATCTAAGGTTTCAGGCTTCTTCACTTTCTTCTGCTTCTGCTTCTTCTATTTCTGGGGTGGAGGCGCCGGAGTGGTAGTGGGAAGTGGGAAGGAGTCAAGGAACTGGGAATATTTGGAGTGGAGGCGCCGGGATGGGTGGGTGGTGTGGGAAATGGGATTAGTAGTGATTAGGATTTTTGATATTTAAAAGGCAAAATGAATCAGAAGGAAAAATGAATCATTTCATCTCACTCTCGATCAAACACCTACGCCACCTAACACATTTACTTAGGGCACCGCCCACCTACTCACCTTCCCCCCCCCAAAAAAAAAGTCTGATATTGATATATTATATATGTAAATTTTTTTATTTTTAATTTCGGATCGAATCGGATTAATCCGAAAACCCGCGGATTTAATCCGATCCGATCCGAAATTTTCGGATCTAAAAAATGCAGATTCGAAATCCGATCCGATGATACCGGATCAGGTCGGTTTGGATCGGATTATCGGATTTTCGGATTGAATTTTCGAGTTCGGTTTATATGTACACCCCTAGTTAATAGTAGTATATTTGCATTACATATTCCTACAAATATTTACACTTCACTCAAAAGTTTGTCATTTTAAAAGATTATTTATTATTTTCATACAATCAAATGAAATGATGAAAAGAACATCACGGAACGTTCACCATACCACCATCATCAATATCTTATACTCCTTCCGTCTCAGTCAAATATTGACAGGTGGTGTATATCTAGTGTATTTTAGGTAATAATTGGTATAAATAATAATGATAAATATGTGGTTGAGATTAAAAGGTAAAAAGTATTGATGATAAATGTATGATGGAGATTAAAACATTACTAAAAAAAGAGATTTAGTGACACTTGTGTTCTGACAGTTTTGTGTTATGTGTCACTAAATATATAAAATTGGATTAGTTTTTGTATTTAACATTTAAGTGTCACTGATTGCTCATATCGGAGTATCACTAATCTAGGCATCTGTAATTTCTGACACTAACTAACGTATAGTAATAAAAAAGAAAAGAAAAACACTCAAATAACTCTTTCTTCATTCCCCTCCTATCCTTTCCCAGCCCTAGGTCGCGCTGCTCACGCCTCTTCTTCTCAGACATTCAAAATCGTCGACTCCACACAATCCTCCGTCTCTGCGTTTTTTCTCTCGTTTTCGTCGCGCCTGACTGCCACCCACTGCCGGTAGTCCTTGTCGTCGCGCCTTTGCCCAGGCGCCAAGCCTTGTTGACGAGCTCCGCAAGTCGCCACGCCTCCGCCGTCGCCTCGGCCTGGTCCTAACCCCGCAGCTCAACCTATCCCCCACCACGTCGATCCTCTGCTCGTTCTATATGAGAAGTCGAATTAAGATAAAGATTTATGAGTAGCATTTCGTTCTATATGAAGACTGGTCTTCCATGGGAAGAGGCTCGTAATAAAATTTGGCTTGTGGACTCAAAGGTATTCAACATCTACTCTCCGTCGGGTGATTTTTTTTTTTAATTCCCATCTCCATTACTGAAAACTCGTGGTTTCCTCTGTAGGGACTGGTTGTTAGGTCTATGAGGAAGCCTACAAATGGAGTAAGGTAATATTATATCTTTACCCTTTAATTCACGTTATTAAAGCAATTGATTGTCATGATAGTAATTCTTTTATTTTTTTCCAACTTATTTCCTCTGTTCCATTCGAAATTTAGGGCCGAGCCATTTTTGCTAGCGGGAGCCCATTTGATCCGGTTGAATATAATGGGAAATTCTATGTGTCTGGCCAGGTCGAGATTCTCAAGCATTTATAATTCTTATCGTTCATTTTTTATTGCATTAGTTATTTTGCTTGACTTCATCGTGATTTTTTCATGGCTTTAGGCAAATAATGCATACATCATTCCCGAACTTGGCCTGGGGTTGATAATTTCTGGTGCAATCCGAGTTCACGACGACATGCTTTTGGCAGCATGTGAGCTCCTGATAATTATACTCGGTTAATCATGTTCTTGTTTTGATATTTTTCTTCATTCTGATACATCCTTGGTCATCTCGTTTTTTTTAGAACATCAGAATCATTGACTGCACAGGTTAGCCAAGAGAATCTAGATAAGTGGCTCATATATCCACCATTCTCGAACATCCGAAATATTTCAGCTCAGATAGCGGCGCGAGTAGCAGCTAAAGCTTATGAACTTGGTAATTACGTCATTAACTCTTCATATTCTACGAATAGTTGTAAAATTTACCCGTGAGATAATGCTTAATTACAAGGAAACTTCTTTTAACTGCTTAGATTTTGTTATCTATTATATGTTTAAGCTTTATGTATATTTATTTGCCACACAGGCTTTATGTATATTTTACTCTTCGACTTCTGAATGCAAGTACTTCCTGGACATCAACAATACACTTCTAGGATGCACCACATTACAATTTGGCACTACAATACGTCTGTTACTTTACTAGAAAACAACACATAATGTTGTAGGAGTATGAGAACACAATCATGACCCCCAAAGGGAGGGAATAATATAGAACTATGGGGACAATGGTGGAACAAATTAGTAGTCTTCAATCTCTTAAGCTTTAGAGCCAACGAAAGCCCTGACCTTAGAGTTCTCTAATAGAAGCCCAAGTAATGTCAGTGTGTTTACTAGGTTGTAAAGATGATCTAAAGTTGAGAACTTTTTGATCATTTGGACTACAAATTTTGAGTGAATGAGTATATTAAGTAGCTTTTAGCTTTTAAATGTGTTCTATAGTTTAGTACTTTGAACTATTAGGACTTCACATCTTGTAAGAGATTCAAATTCTATACTAGTTAGAACATGCAGCTGTTAATCTTTCCTTTTTGTCCTATTTAATCATATGTATGAATGTGTCTTCATTAGTTTCTATTCTTAAACCTCTTAGAAAAACATTTACGTGATAATTTCTTTTGCCAAAATATTTTCGCAGATTGGACAGAGCATAGCTCTAAATGGTGGTGGTGTCACAGCTGAGGAAATTGATCCATATCTTGATCCGGGGACTACTGGGAAGATGGTACAGTAAAGCTTTACTTATATAATTGAGATGAAGCTAGTATATTCATATGCCACTTCCCATATAAACTTTCCATATTTCCACTTTTGAGTTGGCTGATCCTTAACCGAAGTTGGTTAAATGCCACAAGATTTTAAAGTACATAGTTTTTGTGCTCAGTCACTAGCAGAATTAATCATCAATTAACATCTCTCTCTTCCTCTCTCTCTCTCTATCTCTCTCCCTCTTTTTTTTTTTTTTGCTTTTCTAGGAATACCTTTAACAACGTATTTTGATTGTCTTATTCCACAAATCCAGACTGCATGGTTAAATGTACGTCTATGCAGTTCGTCACTTTCTATGATTTTGGTTCTGCTTGTGTTTGTATGTGTAGGATCTCCCAACAGGGCACCTGAATTTGAGGTCTGTCACTTTCTGACTTTTTTTGCTTGATCAAACTTGAAGATAGGCGACTGTTTTGGGTGTTGTCATATTTATTGCAGCAGGACAATGCTTTATGTATGCTGCTCTCTCTCTCTCTCTCTCTCTCTCTCTCTCTCTCTGCCCTCCCCCATTCTCTGCCTCTCCCTCTCCGTATCCTACTACGACTTATTTACATTCAGTAATCTAGCACAAATTATTACACTACAAAAAAACTTTAGAGGAAACAAAAACTCTAGTCGGTCTTTCTTCAAAAAAATAGGTAGTGCAGTCCTAGTTGATCCACAAATAATTTCTGTGTTTCTCGGAAGCTCCTCTTTTGCTATCTACTTCAGTATAGTGCACTGAAGTACTTGCATAGTTGGTTACGTCATCATCCCAAGTATGGAGTCATTGCCTCTCCAGATCGGCCTTAGAATCTTTACTATGTTGATGGAAGGAACAAACACACCGCATGTATATGCATTCTATGTTGATGACTGTTTATATTCTTATTAAACTAAAAATCTATTACATATTTTTCTGTTTAAGAATCTTGCTTTGTGTTTTGTGATGTTGTGATTTTGATTTTTCTAAATTTGCTGGTTTCTTGAATCTTGAGATGGGATTTCAAATTTCAAGTGAATGAATTGTTTGTCTGACATTTTATGGTTGTTACTTATATTAAGTTTGATGAGAAAACAGGTTATAAGAAAAACCAACCTGGTTAGTGTTCATAAAGACATAAACCAATGCAGATTTCTTCGTGTTTTTTCAACTCGAGCTCAGCAGCGACAATGGAAAATCAACAATGATTTCTTCCAAAACAATCGAGAAGCTGCACGATTTGATGATCAAATCATTATAACAACCCTCGAGAACTGAAAAGAGGTAAATTATCAATAATTTGATGTCTAGTTCACGAACCTGTACAGATGTATTTGTTGATGAGTGTTTCTGTTAATTGAAGATCTCAAACATAAACAACAATGATGGTGGTGATGAGGATTTGAACGACATAGATGATGATTTAAACGATGAAGAAGAATTTGATTCAAATTATTCTGGATATGTTTATCTGCGAGGTTCATCAATCAGGTTCAATGTTTCTTTATGTGTTGTTCAATATTTTAGCACGTGACTCCAAATGTTTGTTATCTGTACTATATGTGGTGTGTGGAATATTGATAAGATTGATGATAAAAAGTTTCTAAATAGTGTATAAAGTTTCTTTGGTGAAGGGCAAAGCCAATGAGTCTGAACTCAGCTAGATTGATAAAACATGACATCGAGCCTATGTGACATGTTATTGCTGGACAACATCTAATGTTACTGCGTATGTAGTTCAATGTTTCTTTCTTTAGGCAAAGGGTAGGCTGGTGAAGCTGGGCACCATCACGCATTCATATCCATTTTGTGAGAGATCTGGTACTCCTCTTATTAACAGAGCTGTTCCTAGCTGGTAAGTGTGCTTAACAAATATTTTTCTTTATTGACTAATTTGTGAAGCTATAATATTCAATTTTCCTTTCTCGACCTATCTCTGTTCAATGTTTTTACATGAGACCCTAAATATTTGCGAGTTGTGATGCACTTCCTGTGTGGAATATGAAATAGTTTTGGTTTACAATGTCTAATGTTACTGTGTAAGGTGTATAATGTTCAAACATAACACACTTAATGCTTTATAATATAAGTACTTCCCATAAATGAAGCATAACCATTCCACATATGTGGGGATGTGACTGGAGTAGTTGCAAAAGCATTTAATGAAAAGTATAAAATATACAAAAGTCAGAATCATTGCATTTTTCCTAGTAAATTTAATTTTTAGCATTTTTGACTTATCTCGTTTGGATATTGTGTTTCTTCAATAAGGGATCTCACTGTTTTAAGTATTCTCATATTGATCTGACATTTTGGTAATTTCAGGTTCAATTATTCTTTTTATTTTTATTTTTGTTTCAAGTCTTACATTATTGTGCAGAACGTTGTCTTTGAGTTGTTGAGAGAATAGCTTTTCTTGAGCTTGTTTAAGTTTTTTTTAAATATCTTTTTTTTTATCATGTTCATTGTTATCCTTGATATGAAATTATATTTCTCTGCATGACGTAATATTTTGATCTTGCATCATTGCTTTAAGTTCAAATCTTATACTCTGTAAGGTTTATATATATGTTTTTGATCCTAACACTCCTGTTTATGCTGCTTCTTGTTGGTTGTTTGAAGGTGTATTGATGACCTTTCTCGATTATGCGACGAGTGGGATGCATATGTTGGTTAGAAGCATGGAAGATTTTTACTTTTTCGGAAGATTAGTGTGATATTTTTGTTTGTTATTTTGAAATGTTAACTGGTTTTGCTATGTGATATTTTGTACTTTGTAACTATTAAGGATAATGATGCTAATGGTTAATGAAATATTTTATATTTAGATTTTATCAAATATTGTTGCAGCATCAAAAAAATATGTATCATTTTAATATATAAATTGATATGTGATTTTCAGTACATATTTAATTATAAAATTACCATTAATTAAATTATCAATTTAGTGTCAAGCATTTGTTGATAATCAAGTGTAAGAATTTACTCTCAATAATGTGTCAGAAATACGGAAATTAGTGACAATTATTGATGAACAAAAAAATGTGGTAAGTAGAACATTTAATTACGAACGGAGGGGGTATAATATATTTATAGTCAATACAGATGAATTTGTGCGGTATACGCTAAATTAATTTTTTCCATCAAAATAAGTGGTACTTTTATTCAACTCACAATAATTTTAACTTTACTTTACTTTTTCCACTCACAACGAGTGAGACTCTTACTTCACTCACAATAACTCTACCTCCGGTCCACTTACCACTCTCAAGAGGTGGACCTCTGTTCCACTCACAACAATTTTATCAATTTTCTTAATCATCGTGCCCAGCACAGAATAGGACACTTATTTCTTAACGGAGAAAATATAATTATACTTCGTGGATTTTACAACATACCGATTCTTTAGGTACGAGTTCATATTGATATGTATTTGTCCAGTTACATTCATATTAACCATAAATATAAAATAAAATTATACTATTAAAATTCTCAAAAAGTTTAATACTTATGTTTAGCCCTATTTGAAGTGAATTTCTTAAACTTACAAAAAATAACGGCTAGATCCTAATGAAAAAAGAAGAAGAAAAACATAGGGGTAGTATTTTGTTTTCATACACAGGTAAATATTTTCATACCTTCATATTTTCTTGTTTTTTCCATCATTATTGAAGATGGCGGGAAGAAACGAAAGCGTGTCGCCAAGAAAATCCGATGGAATCCTGAACTAATAATGTGAAGAAATAACACACTTATTCCTACTTCCATTTAGATTTGTTTTTGTGATATTATATTTCATAATTTGGCAATACGCGCCTCTGCTTGGAGCTGAGTTTAAACGAATTAAGTTGTTCGTAACAGGTCAGGATATCTTCGATAAGTTTGAAAAGATGGATCAGATAAATTCTCGCCCTCATCAAATGAACCTCATTATTTGATAATTCTTTCCCGCCTCCCTGCGACCCGCTGACGGCCCTTGCTCGAATCATCCTTAGCTTTTTCAAGACACGGGCAGATAATTTGATATGTTTAATTCTCTTATGAATGTAGTACTGGTTTTATATTTGCGATGCCATCTCCTTTAATTTTGTTTGGTGATAATCTTTTTCTTTCTTCATTCTTGAATTTCCAGGGCGAACGAGACGACACCGAGAAGAAAGAAAACGAAGATGAGGAAGACGAAGGAGAAATTGATGAAGAGGATGGAGAAATCAGTGATGAGGGTGATTATGAACAGGTATGCTACACATCAGTGGCGGAAGCAGAATATTTACTCAGGGGGATCCGGAGCTATAAAAATTACGGAGGTCGGACAAATATATATATAGTTTCCCCTATTTTATAAGGGAATTTCCATCCACCGGGGGGTCCGTGGACCCCCTCCCTCCGCCCCTGCTACACACCTTGATTGCAAACAATAAGTGGATTCATCTTTCTCCACTTTTTTTTTTTCTCTCTTTGTTCTGGTATTGATCTATAAATGGACATTTTGTTCTGTTAATCGTATATTCCAATGCGTAGAGCTCCCATTAAGTACATTTTATTAGTTTGAGTCATGTTGAGTGGCTTAACAAATTTGTGCAATTTTGTTAGAATGAAGATTTCGATGATGATGAGGATGATTTCAATATGGCTAATGATGGATTGGCGATGGTATGCTTTATCATGCTCATGTTCATTTTTCTTGTTTACTTTTTTTTTTTTTATTTCCTATATAAATTATAATCTAAATCCCGACTTTCTATATCGTTGTTGGAAATATTAATGAACTTGTGATATTGCAGATGATCCGTTTTATTGAGTTCTCAACGTCCTTAACCCGTCCGAGTTGAAGTGCCTATTTTGTATCGACTGAAGTGTTCGATATTAGGAGGCTGTGAATTTTATTTTGTTTTATCTCTTCAATATATTTTGGTAGTTAAACCATAGTAGTCTTGATAATATTTGGTGTATTTTTTTTTTTTTCAAATTTTTTCGACGCTTTTCTTCAGGTATGTTGATTTTGTAATTAGAGCATCCTGAATACCGAAAGCTTTGGAGGCATTATTTTAATTTTTGATCAGTTAAAATATTTAGGTCAAGTATATATTGTACTTCATATGATCATTGTTTTACAAGCGGGTACTGAAGCCGTGATGATGTGGGCGGAGAAGTGGGTAAAAGTGGGGTTTTGGACCCGTGGAGGCATGAACGGGGATATCATTTAAGTTAAGGAGAGTACAGGACAGTTATCGAGATGATATTCTGAAGCGGGCAAATGGCGGTGGTTCGGGTCATTGTCATCCCTATTATGAACTAAAGCTAAACTCCATTGATATTCCCTCCTTTACAAACCGATAGAGGTGGCCACGGTTCTGGTTCCGGTTCGAACCGGAACCGAACCGCCGGTTCCACAGTTCCGGAAACGGAACCGAAACCGAATCGGTAATATAGTGCCACGGTTTCGGTTCGAACCGAGAATCGGCGGTTCCGGTTCCGGTTCCGGTTCCGAACCGGCGGTTCTCGGTTCCGAACCGGCGGTTCTCAGTTCGAACCGCCCGAACCGTTTTTTTTTGTAAACTTCACTTTAATTGTTTTTTGTTGTTTAAATGTATTTTTGTATAAGTTAATGAAATAATCAATAATAAAATAAAAGAAATAATTTTGAAAAAGAACCGAAAAGAAATAGAGAGAGAGAGAGAGAAGAGATTAGGGCAACTATCTTATATACTAAAAGCTTAAGTTGTCTTATAAATGCAAAGTGCTCACAATAAATGTTTCATGAATTGAAAGTGAAATGTGAAAGGTTCATGTGTTAGTACATTGATTTAATAGTTATGCATAAGGGTAAGTACATAGGAATCGTGCACAAAAGTCTCAAAGAATACAAACAAAAAATGCCATGAATGCATAAATTAAACACACCAATTAGTGGTTAGTCTTTTTACCTTCCCGTCCATGAGTTACAAATATTTTATCAACTATATAATGTGTCAAAAATCACACACAACAAACCACAACTTCCTCCACACCGCGCGCACACGCTACAACTTATTATGGTGGTAAAGTAAGCGTCATATCGTCTTACTTATTTAGCATATTGATTTATATTATTTTATGTAAATTTCACGTGTGTTTTTGTGTGTAACAATGTAGGACATAAAGATGGTAGGCTTAGGAGATTTGGTAGTAACATCATCTTTTCTAATAGTTTAAGAGATCCTACACATCGTTGTCTTATCAATTAAGTGGAACATGCACGAACATTTTTACTTTGATCGAAAATGCAATATATTGATTAAGCGTATTTAAGTTACTAACGATCAACTATATCTATTTTTTTGTAGCGCATCAAGAAGCATTAAAGAAAGAGATCGAGAAGTCACAAAAATTATGTCAAGAACAAAACATGCAAAAGGCCAATGAACAACAACGACAAAGACAACAACAAAAACAACAACAACAATAAGATCAACGCCATGCCACGGTGGGATGAATACTTAGCATTCGTATTAATAGTCGTTATAAATTAAACATGCAATATTTTACTTCATGTAATACCGATAAACGGCTAATACTATTGATTCGTTAGCAAGTAAGTTTATTGAAAATAATGTGACGAGCATTCAATTTTTAGTCAATAATTATTACTACACTTTGTTGGTGCATTTTAATATTTTTGCTCTTAATGTAGTTTTTGTCTTGCGTTGTGTTAATGTCACTTTTTAATTAAACGTCTTGGAATATTGTGTGACTTTGATATTTGATATGACTGTAAATTATGTCGATGTTACATATTACAAATGGTAGTATATAATAAAAATATAATAAAAATATCTTCACACTATCATCATAATGAGAATCTTCTAAATCGAAGAAGTATATAAAGGAGAAGAAAATTGTATTTCAAATGTTATCCACATATCACGAGGTAAGCATTATTCATTTGAGTTTGAGATCATGTGATTCATGTCGTCATCAGTAAATACTTAGAATGAGTTACTAATGAATGCTCCAAATTCGATATTATAGTTTTGTTAAAAAGGAAATTTGTTTTATAGTTTGCTTTTAATAATGTAATTTATTTGAACAACGAAGTCCGTCTTTCACAAAAAAATGAGAGTTTCAAACATGAACCGAAAATTAGTCCCGAACATTACGAAAAAAACAATTAGATCCAACCTGAGTGCATCGCATGGGTCCTGAGGCAGTCCAAACCTGTGTGCATTGCACGTGGATGAATATAAAAGGTCTCCAACATTAATGTCATCGCTTCATATTTAAAATAATTTATGTAACTTATACATATTAAAAATTACATGTGAATAGACTCTTTTCAATGTAACATCTTGAAAAAATCTCTTCACATATACTCTTTAATGTCAATAAACTATTTTAAATGTGTGTCATGCTTAGAAATGTGATACCATCACAGCTTAGATATATAATGACGAAAATAAGTTCTGAAGATTACGATATAAAAACTTATATACAGCCCATGTGCAACTCAATAAAGTATTCTAAGTACGTATAAAGCTTAGAAAATGTGTGACACCATGAAAACTTAAATATAAAATGACGAAAATAAATGCCGAATATTACGCTATGAAAACTTCTATATAGCCCATGTGCATCGCACGTATTTTAAATCTATGAAAATTTCTATACAAAGACATGTGCATCGCACGGGCATCGTTGACTATCATAAGAAATAGTTATAACTTAGCCCAATTTATTAATATTAGTTAGTTCCAATTAAAAATGATAGAGTCAATACCAAAACAAATAGACAAAAAATATTACGTAAAAAATACATCTTAAAAGATTACATGTCAATAAACTATTTTAAACACGTATCATGCTACAAAATGTATGCTACCATGACAACTTATATATACAATGACAAAAATACGTCCCAAATATAAAATGACAAAAATAAATGACGGATCCATGATCAAAATAACGAAAATTTGTGCTGAACAATAACAATTTAAATATATAATACCATCATATACAGCCCGGGGCATCGCCCGGGTCTGAATGACTCGTTTCTTATTATTCCTTAGATAATAGTTTGTGGTATTTATAACTAAGTCTTGTCGGTTCAATAAAGGCGTCATGGGAAAGAACCGAAAAGAAAACCCATGAAGCATTATTAAACTCTTTTAAAACATTAAATTTCATAAATTACTAATGATAATCCTAATTACTAATAATAAAGTCTTCTACATGTCGAAGTCGAAGTCATCGTCGAAGTCTTCACCTTCGGTGCATTGAGATGACTCGCTCGCATCGGTAGTAATAGTAATAAAAATGAGTAAGAGTAGAAAATGCTTACTAGAGGTGAAAGTTGGTGTGAAAAATGGTGATGATTGGGGGTATTTATAAGGAAAAAGTAGAGGTAAAATTGGGAGAAATTTGAATTTGAAATTCAAATTTGAAATTTAAATTTGAAATTCAAAACCTTGGGAACCAAAATCTGAAAAAATAAAAAAAAATCTGCAAAAGTGGGAATCAAATCTGCCACCATTTGCCAAAGTGGGTCCGGTCGGTTCCTTTTTTTTTCACAATTTCAGTTGAACAGTAGAGCCGTGATTCGGGACGATTCGCGGATCCACGGTTGATTCTGATTCGAGCAAGAACCGCCGGTTACATTTTCTGGAACCGAAACCGAACTGTCTGGACACGGATTAGGTTCCGGTTCCAGAACCGTCCCATACGGTCCAATTTCACGATTCGGTTCCCGGTTCTATTTTTTTTGGCCACCTCTACAAACCGAATGGCGTGTTTTAGCTGTTGTAATTATTTTTTTCAACATTGTGTCATTTTTATTAATCAACATTGTGTTGGTGATTTTAGTGTCACCATTCATTTTGTGTAATTGGAACTAATATGTGAGCTAAGGGGTTGTATAATTTGTATTCTAATATATGTTCGGGTATGTGCGGAGTGCACACATATATAAGATCGAATTATAAGCCGGTACGATTATGTCGGGTCGGGCGAGCCCCTCAGTGTCCATGGGGTTTCGGGCAGCGCCCCAAAAGGTCTTCGAAAATTTAGACTGGGGACTTAGTGATATTTTCGAATTTTAGAGGGAGACTATGGTAAAATTGACTAATTTCGTCAGTTTTGGTAAACCATCCGTCAACCTTAATTTCGGATCACTAATGACGGCTCCGCTCTTGTAAAACCTAAAAATCGACCCAATGAAACCCTAATCGACATGTATAAATAAGACTCTCCTATTGAGTCTTACATACGCCTTTTTCTCACCTCTCTGTTTTTCTATCAAACCTAGAATTCTCTAGCAATTTGGCTTACGTTTTTGTGCCTAAATTCGTAAGTGTTCCATTGGATTATCCTAGACTGGATTTCTTGTAACCCGGGCATAGGGTAGAAATATCAGTTCGGAAAGTGTTTACACGATCCATTGGAAAATCCGAATCTCCATAAAAACCCTTATACCCCAACACATTGTACCTAAAATGCCTTGTTTTAACATTAAGCAATAAGCCATTCTTGTTTTTCTTAAACGAGTTTTATTTGATGTATGGATAAATTATCATTTAACGTAACAAGTCAAAGCTTCTTAAATGTTAAGTAAAAATCTGCCAATTGTTTGGAGAAGAAGAGAATGAATTGTGTACATGGTACCATTGTTCGAGCTTGTGTGAATTTTTATTATGTTTGAATTTAATTTCCTTATGCGTCAAAATGAGTTCGAACGAGTTTTAATTAAACCGTAAATAAATAAATCTCGAGTAGGTTGGAGAAATATTTATTGCTAATATGATAAAGTGTCCCCTACAATTAGTACCTATTTCTTTCGTAAAAATCACAAACTCAATTACATATGATATTGTTATACGAACGGGTACTTGTATGGGACTGAGAACGGGGTAAAAGTCGTGATTGGTTACAGTTGTGTAACTACGGTATAGGAGTGAGGATACCATTTAAGTGAGATGATATTTCGAAACGAAGCAAGAACTAAGGTAAGAGGCACCGTCCCAATCGGTCCCATAGATCATGAACCAAACAAGTGACCAAACACCATATATTAATGATACTTTCCCTTTCCAAAATAATTGACATATTTACTTATCGTAAGAAAAATCATGTTTTAATTAATTAATTAATTAATAAGAATATACGTGAATTGCTCTTGCTTTAACCTTAAAATAAATCGTTCTTGTTTTTCTGTAAACTGAGTTTATTTAGTATGGATAAGGATAAAATTGGCAAATAATACAACCATCCAAAATTCCTTAAATTTTTTACACAGTAAAAACTTGCCAATTATCTTGAGAACGAGGGAGTGTTTACTTTTTTTTTTTTTTTTAAAATTGACTTTCATTAGAAACACCAAAACGAGCTATCTATCACCAAGACGGTAATAGAAAGCTGAAAACCACAAAAAAGCAAACAATTACAACAAATCTAACTTACACCACCTCTCCCAATCCACCACCCCTTCTTTAAACCTATGTTTATACCACAAAAAACCCAAAGTCTTGATGTCCGCTATCAACTCCACTACATTAGGATCCTTACTCGAGAAAACTCTTTCATTCTTTGCTCGCCACATCCTCCAACAAGCAATAATGAATATCCCATGGAGCACCATCTTCTTATTACCGGACACTCCACAATGCTCGTGCATGTCCACCAAGTCGTTAACATGGAATACAAACAAACCTGGAATTCTGCACCATCTAGAAATCCCATTTCATATACCTGCTGAAATGACACAGCCTGTAAGAATGTGCTCAATTGTCTCTTCGTTGTTCCCGCACCAAACGCACAAGTGGTCTTCAACCGAAATATTTCGTCTAATCAACGCCATCTTTGTTGGAAGACGATCCAAATAAGCTCGCCACATAAAAATATTGCACTTTTTAGGGACCCACTTACTCCACCGGAAGCCAAACCGAATCCCATTAGACGCCTGACCACGCATCCACTTTTTAAGAGATGCCACCGAGAACCCATCACCCTTCTCGTCCCCCCAAACCCAACCATCCAATCTGTCTTCCAACCGAACCTCATTCACTAATAAGTCTTCCAAGAATTGTTTACTTATTAGCTCTTCGTTAGCAACCGGTGCCCGATTCCAATCCCAACAAAAAACCAGAGCCTCTCCAATAATCTGAAGACGCCCAGCAACATTAATTCGTTTATTCTTTTCTAATGAAAACAAAGTCGGGAATTTCTCCTTTAACGGTTCCGTACCCAACCACGTGTCTAGCCAAAACCAGATTTGGCCCCCGTTTCCAATTTTCCCCCGAATCTGTAATACCCGGTTGTTATTCATTCATTATCATTCAGTAACTATCAGTCAGTAACTATCACTCAGTAATTTTCACTCATTAATAATCATTCATCATTCATGATTCATTCATTTGCGTTCACTGTTGGCATGTTGTAATCGTATATCAGTTACCGATCGTCATTTCATCTCCGTTTATAGATCGAGACGGGAATATTATCATTTTCATCAGGATTGGTAGTCTTGTACTAGGAGTACCATTTTTTGGCATGTGTTGGACTTGTTCACTTTCACATTCGTATGATTTGTCGGATCATTCATCAGTCGTAGCGTGGAATCGGAGTTATCGGATTTTCACCTTGTCCAGCATTGAGTTACGGTCGTAAGGATTGTAGGTTACGGCCGTAACAAGGGTTCGTTGATGTCAGGCCATTTTGGACGAAGGGGACTTACGGCCGTAAGGTTTCGGAATACGGCCGTAAGTTGAGCAGGTACGGCCGTAAGGCTTGGCGATTCTGGCCGTCTGAGTCGAGCAGGTGCCGGTGTTTTGGCGAAGGGCGAGTTACGGCCGTAAGAGGGGAAGGATACGGCCGGGTGGAGTGTTAGTTTTTTTCAGGACGTGTAGGACGAGAGGGACTTACGGCCGTAAGGGTTGTGGCATACGGCCGTAAGACGAGGAAGGTACGGCCGTAAGGCTTGGCGGATCTGGCCGTCGTTCTGACGAGTGCACGGTCATTTTCGACGAAGGGGGATTACGCCCGTAAGTTTGGCCAGATATGGACGTATCATTCGAGTTACGCCCGTAAGGTGTGCGGGTACGGCCGTAAGGATGTCGACAGATGTTTTAGACGAGGGCGAGTTACGCCCGTGAGTCAGGGCGGATACGGCCGTAAGGCTGTCGGCAGGTTTTTTGGACGAAGTCGAGTTACGGCCGTACGAGTTGGCTGGTTACGGCCGTAAGGCCGTTGACCTGGAATGTGACGGCCGTAAGAAGGCCGAGTTACGGCCGTAATAACTTCCGGCAGTTTATATAGGGCTGGCCGGGACTTTTTCTTTATTTTCACTTTCTTCTTCCATCTTGTCCGAGAGAGAGCTTGGGGGGAAGGGATTTTCCTTCATCAAACACTTGAGTACTTGATTTTCTTCATTTCCATTCGATCGTATAGCTCGGATACTCGATTTAACTCGTATTCATCGGATCGAAGTGGTTGGATCTTCAAGAGGTAATTTCTTCAACATCTTGGATTTCGATTTTGTGTTGAGATATGATGTTTTGGACGTTATAATCATGTTATATGAAGGGATATGTATATGATTATGAGTTTGTATAAAGATTCAATGGATTATTGAAGGATTATTCAAGAACCCTTTAAATATCGAGTTGGAATTGGGGGTTTTCGATTAATTATTGTTGTAATCACGAATTTGAATATTCATTTTGGATTATTGATTATTTGGAAGATGTTTTATTGGATTGAAACACTTTTTGGGTTTTGATGTTGGTATAATCAAGGTTGAGTTGTTAACAATCGAAGTTTGGCCACAAAGTGTTCGATATAATGCCCCAATGAACTTGGTTTAATCGTATCGACGTTTTGAGTTCGTTATACTCGTGTTTGATTCGTGTGTTGAACCGGATTATTGGTAATTGTGTTATTCAAGGTTGTTCGAGCGACCGATATCTCATTTAGGACGTTGTTCGTGGAAGGATAATTGTCACCGGTGTTGTGTAAGTTAATTCTTACTCAGTTAAAAGGATATTCATTTCCTTTTGTTGTTGTTCATTCATAATCATAACTCATTCATCATTGTATTAACCGTATTAAAACTTGCCATTGTCAATTAATCACTTCAGTCACAAGGAACGACGGTTCCAATCATTTCATTGAGCTATCATTCATTTCACTATCATTTCATCTCGGTGAGTCATTATTCGTTTCCGATGTCACTTTTGTTATATCGTGGCATTCCGGGTCATACTGGCGTGCCGGTTGGTATGTGTTGGATTTTCATGTCGGGCACGTTTAAGTCGTGTGTTGGTTGTTGGCCTCACATTGGACTGTGCACTCGAGTCATATGCCTCGTGAGACTGATTAGGTACAAGACCACACGTGTATTCGATCGATACTCGTTGGTGGCTTGTGCACGGACACATTTCCATCCCGGGCGTAGTGTGGCGCCACCCTTTGAGCCGTACTGTTAGTTGATTCATATAGCATGTTTGTTTGCGTATGTTTCGACAGGATATTTCATAACTTCAGATATAATCATGATTGTGTATTTTCAACCCTTGAGGATTGTTGTTCTGTGTAACTGACCCCGGCTGGGGATTTTGTTTTTCAGGTTATGGCAAGGCAAAAGCATGGGAATAGCATGTTGACGTCGAGGAGTCCCAGTGATACTAGTAGGGGGGCCCCGATCTTTCAGTTATTCATGTCGTTGTCCTTTAATTTCCGCTGCAGACTTTCATTTGGATACTCCGTTTCATTCAGTGTTGTGTATTTTATCTTCATATAAAATATACTAGTATTCGGTATTGTCCTGGTGTGTTGTACTTAAACTCCTCATCGGAGTATTTGGTAATATAATGTGGTTCGGTACTACAATTATATTATTTAATTCATCATTTTCATTACTTTGGTGGGTCCCGATCGTGGATTCACTAACTGTAATATCCGCCTAGTTTGGGGTGTTACAGAGTTGGTATCGGAGCGTGGTTTTGAATACTACCTTCCGAGTCATGTCTCATTTGAAATCATCGTCATCAGACTAGTATCATTGGACTTTCGCGTCACGTGTGACCTGTGCAAATGCCGAGCCAATCGCATCAAAGAACTGTAAGATTTCTAACGCCATGATATAATTTCTGGCAATAGTCATTCATTCATCATTCATCAATTAACAATCCTTAAACATCATCATTCATTGTGATTAGGACGATCATGTTAACTCATTAATCACTTAATTTATTTCATTACTCAGTTAATGATCAGGACGATCATGTTAACTCATTAATTACTCAATTCATTTCATTACTCAGTTGTCGATCGGGATGGTCATATTATTAATCTTGTTAAACTGTTCAAGATAATCATTTCAAGAATTTCATCAGGTAATCATGTCACTTCAGTAAATCATTCATATAATCACTGAGTTAGAACATGTATACTCATTTTCATCGTCTCATGACATAATCATAACGTGATATTCATGCGGGAAATATAATCATTATGCGACCTTCCTACTTCAGTATGGAGAGAGTTGTCAGGGGATGCACGGGGAGAGGCCGCGGTACGGGCCGAAACCCGGGAAATAATCACTCGCGGTCGGGAAATCATGCCCAAGACTCGGCTCGATCAGAAGATGTTCGGGTTGATCCACTCACTTTCATGCAGGCCATGATGACCCATGTGCAATTGCTCAATCATCATTGCGCCACTCTGGCCGGATTAATCGAGAGAACTCTCCCGTATGAGCCGGCTGCTAAGGAAATTGTTGACAACAACCTTCATCTGTCAGCAAGAAATCAACGAAGCGTAATCAATCCGAAGGCGGTCAGTCAACCTTCAAGAAGCCTCGTGTGAGTCCTATCGTTATGATCGACCTCGTACGGTGCATAATCGTGCGGGATCTCAATCCCGAGCGGCCAGTTCGGCCATCATCTGTTTTAATTGTGGAGAACCGGGCCATGTCAGCACCAAGTGCCCGAGGCAGTCTATCACGTGCCATAATTGTGGGAATTTTGGGCATAAGGCCCGTTTTTGCCGAAAGGACTCCAAGTCGGCTCCGGCGGCATCTCAGGACCCGAAGCAGTCAGCGATTCAGAATCAGACTGCTCTGTCAACGTCGTTTAAGACAAGGGAAGCAAATAAAGTTGGATCTCATATTTATCAGACGGGAGCGTCCGGTTCGGGGGCCGGCAAGTCCCGGATTCATGTGATGAAGAGGATCGACGATCCAGTGGCCCGAATGATCTCAGGTATACTCGCAATTTTATTTCAACCTGTGTGTACCTTTTGATAATGGTACACCGCATTCATTCATTTTCGAATTATGTTTGAATAGACTTATTTTGGGATAGTCCTATTGCTTGTGGACCTCATACCATCGGTCTACCTGACGATGGAAGAATTTTCGGAAATCATACCGAAGTAAGCTTAAAGACCGCGATTGGGTGGTGGACCTAATCGTGGTGAATTTATCTGAGGACGATGTAATATTGGGTATTAGTTGGATGGATCGTCATGATACTATCCTTAGTGCTGTAAGCATTTGGTAACTATCATTCCGTCGTTGGTTGTCGAATATGTGCTTCAGGGAAGTAACCCCCGTTGTTCCAGAAGAATTATTATTATTGATGGAAGCAGAGAAATTCCTCAATCGAGCTATTCAATCATTCATTGTATCATTTCCATCGATTGGCCTTTCTAAGACAATCGAGTCATTCAATCATTCATTGTTTCATTTTCATCGATTGGCCTTTCTAAGGCAATCGAGTTATTCAATCATTCATTGCATCATTTTCATCGATTGGCCTTTCTAAGGCAATCGAGCTATTCAATCATTCATTGTATCATTTCCATCGATTGACCTTTCTAAGACAATCGAGTCATTCAATCATTCATTGTATCATTTTCATCGATTGGCCTTTCTAAGGCAATCGAGTTATTCAATCATTCATTGCATCATTTTCATCGATTGGCCTTTCTAAGGCAATCGATCTATTCAATCATTCATTGTATCATTTCCATCGATTGGCCTTTCGAAGACATTCGAGTCATTCAATCATTCATTGTATCATTTTCAACGATTGGCCTCTCTAAGGCAATCGAGTTATTCAAACATTCATTGTATCATTTTTATCGATTGGCCTTTCTAAGTCAATCGAGTTATTCAATCATTCATTGTATCACTTTTTATCGATTGACCATTCTAGGACAATCGAAATGTTCAATCATTCGTGGTATCATTGTCGTCGATTGACGATGTATTTCCAGACGAGTTATCTGGTTGCCTTCACATAGAGTAGTGGAATTCAGGAGTGAGTTGGAGCCGGTACGTCCCTGTTATCGAAGGCACCGTATCGGGTGGCCCCGACCAGAATGCAGGAGTTGAAGATTCAACTTGAGAAATAGTTCGAGAAAGGTTATCTCCGACCGAGTGCGTCCCCGTGAGGAGCACCAGGGTGATCTGTCAAGGAGAAGGATGGCTCGTCTCGTATGTGTATTAAATATCAGGAGTTGAACAGGGTGATGATCAAGATTAGTATCCTCTACCCCGTATTGATGATCTCTTAGATCAACTTCAGGGAACTTCAATATTTTCCCAGATCGACTTAAGATCTGGATATCATCAGTTGCGAATTCAAGAGTCGGGTATCGCAAGGACGGCGTTTCATACACGCTATGGTCAGTGTGAGTTCGTAGTTATGCCGTTCGGGCTAACTAATGCACCTGTGGTATTCATGGAGTTAATGAATTGGGTTTTCATCGACTTTTTTTGGATCAGTTTGTTGTTGTCTTCATCGATGACATTTTGATTTATTCTCGTGATCGAGAGGAGCACGAGGTGCATCTTCATCAGGTTCTCGACGTGTTGAGACGCGAACAACTTTATGGAAAGTTTTCCAAATATGAGTTTTGGATGTCCGAAGTGACTTTTCTCGGGCATGTAATTTCATCAGACAGAGTTCGTGTCGACCCTCAGAAGACGGAGGCTATCCGAGATTTGGCAACCTCCGAAAGACGTTAAGGAAATCCGAAGTTTCCTCGGATTAGCTGGTTAATTATCCGACCCACGACCTGGAGCTAGCAGCCGTGGTTTTCGCGTTGGAAATTTGGCGTCCTTACCTTTATGGCGTCACCTATCAGATCTTCACTGATCTCAAGAGTTGAAGTATATATTTACTCAGAAGGAGTTAAATATGCGACAGAGGCGGTGGTTGGAACTAATCAAAGATTATGATATCGAGATCCTTTACCACCCGGGCAAGGCGAATGTTGTCGCCGACGCCTTGAGTCGTAAGTCCGTTCAGGGGCAGATGCTTGCTCGTTTAACAATTCAGAAGGAGCTTCAGCAGGAATTCCTTAGACCCGAGATCAAGGTCCGGCTTCAACGAGTTCAGGGACAGCTTTGTATGTTAGAGATTTCATCATCACTTGAGGAGGAAATCAGGGAGAATCAGGGTTCAGATTCATTTTGTTGCGTATCCGCGAGGATGTGGCACAGGGGAAAGCCCTGGCTTTGTGGTCCACGAGGATGGACTCTTGAGATTTAAGAATCGGTTGTACGTACCGGTGAATGATGAGTTGAAAAACTCGATCTTGAGAGAAGCTCATGCTACCCCTTATCCGGTTCATCCGGGGTCTAGCAAGATGTACAAGGACTTGAAACAAAAATTACTGGTGGAGTAATATGAAGCGAGAAATCGCGGAATTTGTTTCGATATGTTTAACCTATCATCAAGTCAAGATTGAACATCAGCGACCGGCGAGTATGCTGATACCTCTCCCTATTCCAGAATGGAAGTGGGAAGACATTTCTATGGATTTCATCACGAGTTTGCCGACGAGTCGTCGTGGCATGAATACGATCTGAGTGATCGCGGACTGCTTAACTAAATCAGCTCACTTCCTTGAGATCAAGGATATGTGGGGTCCCGAGAGACTGCCCAGCTGTTCAACAAAGAGATAGTGAGACTGCACGGTACTCCTAAAAGTATCGTTTCCTATCGTGACGGACAGTTTGTGTCTTATTTTTGGAAATCAGTTCCTCGTGCTATGGGAACCCAGCTTAATCTCAGTACCACCTTTCATCCTTAGTCCAACGGACAATCGGAGGGGACTATTCAGACACTAGAGGACATGTTAAGGGCATGCATCCTCGATTGGAAAGACGATTTGGAAGTCCAACTACCTTTGATCGAGTTCGCGTATAATAATAGTTGGCATGCTTCAATTAAGATGGCACCTTACGAGGCCTTGTACGATCGTCGTAGTCGATCTCCTTCGTGTTGGGACGACTTATCAGAATCAATCGGCACCGAGCCCGATATGCTTATAGCCGCCCGTGAGAAGGTAACTTTGATCAGGAGTCGTTTGTTGACCGCTCAGAGTCGACAGAAATCTTATGCAGACAATCGTCGTCGACCACTAGAGTTCGAGACGGATGACCACGTTTTGGTCAAGGTGTCCCCGAGTGAGGTATTTTCCATTTCGGAAAATGGGGGAAGTTGAGTCCGAGATTTATTGGACCATTTGAGATTTTGGAATGAGTAGACGAGCTAGCTTATCGTTTGGCTTTACCCCCGGCGTTGAGCCGAATTCATAATGTGTTTCATGTTTCTCAGTTGCGGAAGTATGTTGCCGACCAGAGTCACATACTTCAATTCGACGAAATAGAGATCGCGGATGATCATTCGTATTAGGAGCGTCCTATACGAGTTTTAGAGCGAAGAATCAAACAGTTGAGGAACAAGACGATTCTTATGGTCAAGATTCAGTGGTCTAGACACGGAGTCGCAGAGGCTACTTGGGGAACCGAAGAGAGTATACGGGAGAGTTATCCCGAGTTGTTTGTGTTAGGAATATGCCCTCGAATGCCACTCAGAGGATGAGAGAGTGAGAGCAATTGTATTGTAATTATGAATATTATAGTTAATAAGGCAATTATTATTTCTATATTATTGTATATCACTGGCATTGTGATTTGGTATATAGAATAGTAGTCCTTGCATTTGAGAGTGAACATTCTACTCCTTATAGAGATAAGGAGATAGGCACTAGAAGTGTTTAGAGCTCGAATGCTTAACTAGTTCGCAAATCGATAAAACTTAACAGGACATTAAGTTTTAATAAGACTTGTATAATTGATGTTAGGACGTGTGCACGTCTTGATAGCATAGTTATAAGTATATTGGTGGGACCAGTATACTCGAACACGACTCATACTCGATTCAGTCACACGGTATTCACTCTCGGAGAGTCGATGACGAATCGAAAGGTTGTGATAGTATACGTGGACCTTTGACTTGAGGGTTCAGTAGAAGATGTGTCTGTGACGTTTAGTTTGTCATTAGAGTAGTTAGACTCATTTGCTTAATTGCTGAGTCGACCTCGAAGTGCGGACTATACGGGCAGTAGCGATCTTTACCGTACGCCAAGAAAGGATTCTATCTCTGTTAGTGAGCGGCGAATGTCTATACGGTTAATGGCAAATAAGATCATAAGTCTTTGGCCAAAGCATTACGATATAGTCGTATTAGATACACTATTAATCAGTCGGTCTTGATTTGCATTAACACATGTATAGAGTTTAGTCAACAGTAGGGTTTGACTTTACCGTGACCCGAAGACTTGAACGGGACATCTGATGAAGGGTCTATACGTATATAGTATTCACGACATAATGGTTTTGGAATGATTCGTTCATTCGTTCTCAGTCGGGGTTCTGATGCGGCCGCTAATTTGGCTAAGTCTTTGCCGCACTCATTGGTTCCTCCCAATGCCGGTGAGACGAACCTACGGAGTCGCGCAATAGGATCATTGATGGCTAAATGTGAATTAATAATCTCTCTTATAATATTATATATTAGATATCTAATTTTGATTTATCGGATAAATCAAATAGCGGTCTTATGAATTGTAAGTAAGTTACTGGGTGATTACTTTAATTCATAAATTATATTTCTTAGAGAAATATATATTTGTGTTTGATATAATTAATTAATTAGATTAATTAATTATTCCAAACACATTGGAAATAAAACGGATTCGTTTGATGAACATCCGGTACACGAGGGATTCGTTTTGTGAACATCCAAGATTACACGAGTAAATTCGACCCGTCTTCTTGGAAATTTCCCTTAAGGCCGCCCCCCTTCCTCTCTTGTCTCTTATATACTTATTTTATGTCACTAGGTGACATATGTGAGGTGTATTTGATACCCTCAATCATGTGTTAAAGGTAGACTTTCATTTTTTTTATAAATAAAAGTCTTTAAAAAGGAGTGAGGACAACTTCTTCTAGCTTTAACTCAAAATCACGAATTTGAGAGAGAGAGTAAGATTGAAAACTTCATCTTGATCTTAGAGACAAGATATAAGAAGAATACATTGAGAGAGAAAATTCCTACAAGCTTCCCTAGCCGCATTCTTGAAGAAAGGAAGCTTGTCGATTTTTTCATCAAGTTTCGGCGTGTGAAGTAGAGGCATCTTGCTTTAGGTGCTTGGAACGAAGGGCTCTTCATCATCATCATCATCATCATCATCATCATCATCATCATACGAAGGTTTTTCAGAGACATCATAGGTATGGGACTTTGATTCCTTGATCTTCGTATTTTTCTTTTCGTATATACGTTACTTGATCGATCCTCTTAGGGATTCCGTTTATTCTTCCGCTGCGTTTATTTTCTGAGGAATCCCAACAGTGGTATCGGAGTGTGGTCAAATATATTGTATATACGATCATCTTTGCATTTGGAATGTTATTTGATGATTTTTATGATTTAGAATCATAATAGATATAATCGAAGAAATTTAATCGTTCGTAGTAAGTCAAGTTTCGACTATTTTATGTGAATTATAAATCTGAAAATTTTGATTTTTGTTGATTTATAAGTTCTTCATGAAGTTAAGAAACTTTTTCGTTTTGGAAGCGAGTCGAAAAAATGAGAAAAACGGGGGTTAAACTCGAATACCGCGAAGACGCAATCGCCGGCAGCAGCCATCGATCGGCTGCCGCCGAGAGTGACTCGGTAGGCTCAGTAGCTGCTCGGCCACTGCCGGGCGATGGCCGAAGTGACTCGGTCCGGGCGGTTTTCGGCCCGATTTTGAATCGGGCCATGGTGGGCCTCTAGGATTTTCGGGACTCCATTTTTGTGTTTATATTTCGTTGTAATAATTTCGAAATTTAAATTGGATTTAATAGGATTTAATAAAATATTTGGAATATCTTTTAAGGGAAATTATTAGACGAGAATATTGTTTTGGCGGATTACTTTGAACGGATTAAAATGACGATTATAAATATTAATTTGATTAATATTGTAGAAATTAAATAAATTAATTTTTATATTAATTGGATTAATATATTAATTGATTATTTAATTTCATTTACCGTTACATGTTGTATGGAATGCCTTATGTGATGGTGATATAGCTCCTGGACTTAGTTGTTGATTTGTTCGATTCGATATGGTTGTAAAGGCCATTTTGAGCCTATTTATTTTTACTAGAAAATATGTATAAAAGGACGTATTGTTCAATGATGTAATTATTCATATGGCTATGACGAAGACCGAAGACGACCGACTGGAAGACGAAGAATCAATACTGTATTTTTCTTTTCGTTATTTGGCTTGGCCCAATACTTAGGAAAAAGTCCATGAGCTATATGTTGGTAGTAACTAGGTTGCTATTTATTGTTTTTCATTTTGAATGATTGACAAACCACAAACCGCGCTTATAAACGGATTAATGTGCAAAGTGTAACATATAATCGCGTTAATACTCCCACTTACAAACACTAAGTTATAAAGGTTACGAGGTTTCCTATCCTCCGTCAAACTCATGGAAAATTGAAATCTAAACCGGAATATTATTCTTCCGAGTATGTCGGGGTAATATTTTTGGGGAAAGTTGATAAATTCCTAGAGTGCATTAGATGCCTTTGGTTGTGACAAATCAAACCCCTATAAACCGTATGGGTTGCCGAGTAAGATTGATTGTCGACTAATAGGAGTTGACGGTTTAAACTTAGATAGTTCAATGAGCCATAGAAACCGAATGGGTTGAGGGCAAGTGAACTAGGGGTAAAAGAAGATCGAATCATCCATTAGATGGGTTGGTATTAGACACCACTTTATAAAGAATAATAGAATATAAACCGTATGGGTTGCCCTCTATTAAACTTTGTAAAGAAATCGATCACCACTATGAAGTCACCCAAGACTTAGGATTTAACATGGGAGTGTGTAAATGCCGATAAAATAGTGGGAGCCGAGTTATGAATAAAAGAAAGTCCTTAAATTCTTTACTCGGATCATAATTAAACAATCACTAACGAATCTCAAATTATTCTCTGATTAACAAAACTCTCAATATGACAATGAACCCACTCGCTATACTACTTGAAAAGAACGTCTGGTAGTCCGAACTATGTGGGTGGCTTTGGAACTTGAGGATTGTCCTAACTATGGAAATCTTTGGGATACGTCTTGGGCGGACATCCTGGGCGCCTGCAAGAACCCGAGCCAATCAGGAAAATGTCGATGCCCATGAGAAATGGGTAAAAGACGACATAAGAGTGCGAGGGTACATGTTAGGCTCAATGACCAATGAGCTTCAACGTGCCCATGAAAAGATGACGTCTTCACGAGCCATCTTAGCGCACCTGGCTGAGCTCTATGGAGAGCATAGCCGAACTGCTAGATATGAGATATCAAAGCAATTATTCGGCGCCAAGATGATCTCGATGATTGAGAGATTGGAAGCTCTTGATTTTCAGAAGCATGCATCTCTCCAAACTGACCTTATCCTGTAGTCACTTCCTGACTCCTTTTCCCAATTTGTCATGAACTTCAACTGCAATGAGATTGCTTGTAACTTAGCTGGGCTAATGAACAAACTGACGACTGCCCAGTCTCAGATGAAGACAAAGGGAAAGGAAGCTGCACTTGTGATTTCTTCTAAGACTTGGAAGTCCAAGAATAAGAAGAAAAAGAACAAGAAGCAGTTAGGTCCGATAGCCAAGATCGACAAGGGAAGGGGCAAGGCCCCAATGGTTCAAAAGAGCAAAGGGGCAAAGAAAACGGATGTATGCCTCAACTGCGGTGAGCTAGGCCACTGGAAGAGGTATTGTCCAAAGTTTGACCGTAATGCGCCTTCGTGCAGGAACTATTGGTTTTAGAAACAAATTGTTCTCAGAATCGTATATTCTACTTCTTGGATACTTGATTCCGGTAGTTCTCACATTTGTACAATGAATCGGGATCTGGAAAGAAGTAGGAAGGCTGGATTCGGGGAGGTGATGGTCACCGTCGGAAGTGGGCATAGTGTCGAGGCTTCTGATATCGGATCCCTTATGTTGGATTTAGAATCTGGTTTTATTCTCACTTTAGATGATGTACTTGTTTTGCCCAAGGGGCACAAGAATATTGTATCAATTCCGGTCATGGACCGAAAAGGATTTCACTTCTTTATTGGAGATGGGTCCTGTCGTATTTATTTCAGAAATAAATTGGTTGGTACTGCTACATTATTAAATGGTTTATACCATTTAAATTTAAAGAATAAGACAACTGTGAACACTATAACTAGGAAGCGTGGTAGGGATGAAACGAACCAAGCACTTAAGTGGCATCTTAGACTTGGTCATATCGGTCAGACCAAGGTTCATAAAATGGAGAAACATGGGGTTACGGGTCCATTGGGATCAGATCCCTATCCAACTTGTGAATCTTGCCTTCAAGGCAAAATGACTAAGTTACCCTTCACAGGGACTTTTGAAAGAGTCAAAAAACTTGGATTGATCCATACCGACGCGTCGTGGCCCTTTTGAAGTGGCACGAGGCGGCTTTGATTTCATTACATTCACAGATGACCATACCAGGTATGGATTCGTGTACTTAATGAAACATAAGTCTGAAGCTTTTGATAAATTCAAGGAATTTAAAGCCCTAGTTGAAAATCAAACAGGTAACCGTGTTAAGACTCTTCGGTCAGACCGGGGTGGTGAGTACAGGAGTACCGAATTTGATGAGTTCTTAAAAGAACTAGGAATAGTGTCACAATTCACTCCTCCAGCTACTCCACAATTAAATGGTGTATCAGAAAGAAGGAACCGAACCTTGTTGGACATGGTTCGCTCCATGCTTAACTATACTGATCTACCGATTTATCTGTGGGGTTACGCGCTCCTTACTGTTGTGCATATCTTGAACAGATGTCCTTCCGTTCCTAAGACTCCCCATGAGATGTGGAGAGGTAGGAAACCTAGTCTTAATCACATTAGGATTTGGGGATGCCCTGCTTATGTCAAGAAGACTAAAGTAGAGAAATTGGAAACTAGGTCTGTGAAAGGTCGTTTCATAGGATATCCAGGGGATTCCATGGGATATCTATTCTACATGTATGAAGATCATAGGATCATCGTTGCTATACAGGCACACTTCCTGGAAGATCAGTTTATTCAGGAAGGAGGGGCAGGTAGAAATATTTCTTTGGAAGAAATAAAAGAAACACCAAATGAGACACCTATGCAAGATATAAGAACCGAACCTTCTGAAATACAAATACAACCTCGCAAGTCTAGTAGAATTTCTCAATTACCTGAGAGGTATGGCTATCTGCATCAAGAGGAACTGGGTGTCCATGAGATGACAGAAAGTAGTCAAGAGAATGATCCTTCTACATACGACCAAGCGATGGTAGACGTTGACTCCACCAAGTGGCAAGAAGCTATGGAAGCTGAGATAGACTCAATGCATGCTAATCGTGTCTGGACTTTAGTAGATCGTCCTAAAGGCATAGTGCCTATTGGAAACAAATTGGATCTATAAGAGAAAGACCGATGGAGATGGCAAGGTTGATACCTATAAGGCCGGGCTTGTGGCAAAGGGTTATTCCCAAAGAGAAGGAATCGATTACTTGAGACCTTCTACTTTGTAGCTATGATTAAGTCTATTCGCATGATGCTTGCTATAGCGACCCACTTAGATTATGAAATATGGCAAATAGATGTGAAAACGGCATTCTAAATGGATTCCTCGAGGAGGAGATTTATATGGAAACCTAAGGGATTCATATCTCAAACCAATATTCATAAAGTATGCAAACTTCAATGCCATTTATGGATGAAGCAAGCTTCATGGAGTTGGAATCTTCGTTTTAACGAGACAACAAAGAGTTTGATTTTGTCCAAAACGAAGAAGAGCCCTGTATTTACAAGAAGGTTAGTGGGAGAAAAATTGCGTTCTTAATACTATATGTAGATGACATTCTACTTATAGGAAACGACGTAAGAATGCTCGATTACGTGAAAGCTTGGCTTTCTAAAGAGTTCTCAATGAAAGACTTGGGAGAAGCTACCTATATTCAGGTATTCGTCTCAAGGGATAGAGCGAAAAGAATGTTAGGTCTTTCCCAAGCCCTCTACATAGAAAAGATCCTGAAGCGATTTAGGATGGAAGATTCTAAAAGAGGGTTTCTACCTATGCAACATGGTGCAAAACTTTCCTTAGAGATGTGTCCTCAAAGTGAGGAAGATAGAAAGGAAATGAGCAAGGTACCTTATGCTTCAAAGAAGAGGTAGCCTTATGTATGCAATGATTTGCACTAGACCGACATTGCCTATCTTTGTGAGTGTAGTAAGTCGGTTTCGGTCAAATCCAGGCAGAATATTGATCTTTGTAAAGAACATTCTTAAGTACCTAAGGAGGACTAAAGACTTGGTTCTTACATACGGCAGTGGAGAACTAAGAGTGATGGGTTATACAGACTCAGGTTTTTCGGGGGACATGGATGCTCAGATGTCCACATCAGGGTATATCTTTACTCTAAATGGTGGGGCAGTTTCTTGGAGAAATGCCAAGCAAAGTTCGACTGCTATCTCTACATGTCAAGCCGAATATCAGGTAGCCACGAAGGCTGCTAAAGAAGCTTTTTGGATAAAGAAGTTCACTGAGGAACTTCAAGTGGTTCCTAACGCAGAGAAGCCTGTGACACTGTTTTGTGACAACGACGAGCCATTGCACGTGCTAAGGAGCCTAGGGCTCACCACAACACCAAACATATTGCGAGAAAATATCATTTTGTTAGAGAAATGGTTCGGGATGGGAATGTTACACTGCAGAGAGTAGACACAGCAAATAACGTTGCTGATCCGCTTACCAAGCCACTATCTCAGAAGGTCTTAGAGAGACATATGCAGAGTATGGGTATTAGATACCATAGTTTGTGGCATTGAGTACAAGTGGGAGATTGTTAGGAATATGCCCTCGAATGTCACTCAGAGGATGAGAGAGTGAGAGCAATTGTATTGTAATTATGAATATTATATTTAATAAGGCAATTATTATTTCTATATTATTGTATATCACTGGCATTGTGATTTGGTATATAGAATAGTAGTCCTTGCATTTGAGAGTGAACATTCTACTCCTTATAGAGATAAGAAGATAGGCACTAGAAGTGTTTAGAGCTCGAATGCTTAACTAGTTCGCAAATCGATAAAACTTAACAGGACATTAAGTTTTAATAAGACTTGTATAACTGATGCTAGGACGTGTGCACGTCTTGATAGCATAGTTATAAGTATATTGGTGGGACCAGTATACTCGAACACGACTTGTGCGGCATTTAAACACGCCTCGAAGACGATCGTCATAGCAGTCGGGAGGTCTACCATGAGAGATGTGCTCGGGGTAAACACCCTGAACTCGGCACCCACGGCGATCACCTTCTGTTGACTGGCGATCGTATTTTGTTGATTGGCGATCGTCTCGTGCCGTGTATTACTCCAACATCCGTCAAAAGTCATCAAAGCCCAAATCTCGGGCTGGGACCCGCATGCAGATCTCAAAAGGTGCTGACAGACAAGATCGGTGCCCACAGCCTGTCACCTACTTCACCTACCAACAGGGCCGCAGACCTGCGAACAAGATCTTGACAGACAAGACTGTGCTCACGATCTGTCACCAACTTCACCTACCAACAAGACGCCGAAAAGGTGGGTGACAGCGGCTCGGGCGCATGCGAGTTCCCTCATACTGCATAAACCATCACAAGAATAACCGCGGACTTTAAGGGAAAAGCCCACGCGACGAGACGATCGGCCGTCTTATTATAATATAAATAACGATCGCTGCGATCGCAGGGGGCCTCAGAACTTGGTCTGCTATAAATAGAAGGTCCATAACACGTAATAAGGATGCGAAAGACACAAGAAACAAGAGAGAGAAAAGAGAAAGACATTCTCACACATAGAACATCCATAGCAAGAATTCACGAACTCCATATCTCGATTCTTAGGCATTCTATACGCTCCACAGCTTAGAAAACTAGAATCCTTTACACTCTTTGTGATAGATTCTAACATTAATATTTGTACTCAACCGTATACTTATTAATAAAATCTCGCGAGAGCATTCAAGCCCGGGATTAACAACCCCGGCAAATCTTGTGTCATTTAATTTCTCACGGACGTGCTCCCGCACTTGTTGGTTACTCGATCATTCCAGCAACATTATCTTCGGATAATATTTTGGGTAACAACACGACTCATACTCGATTCAGTCACACGGTATTCACTCTCGGAGAGTCGATGACGAATCGAAAGGTTGTGATAGTATACGTGGACCTTTGACTTGAGGGTTCAGTAGAAGATGTGTCTGTGACGTTTAGTTTGTCATTAGAGTAGTTAGACTCATTTGCTTAATTGCTGAGTCGACCTCGAAGTGCGGACTATACGGGCAGGTAGCAGTCTTTGTTGTACGCCAAGAAAGGATTCTATCTCCTGTTAGTGAGCAGGCGAATGTCCTATACGGTTAATGGCAAATAAGATCATAAGTCTTTGGCCAAAGCATTCTGATATAGTCGTATTAGATACACTATTAATCAGTCGGTCTTGATTTGCATTAACACATGTATAGAGTTTAGTCAACAGTAGGGTTTGACTTTACCGTGACCGAAGACTTGACCGACATCGATGAAGGGTCTATACGTATATAGTATTCACGACATAATGGTTCGGAATGATTCGTTTATTCGTTCTCGCCGGGGTTTACTGATGCGGCCCGCTAGTTGGCTAAGTCTTTGCCCGCACTCATTAGTTCCTCCCAATGCCGGCCGAGACGAACCTACGGAGTCACGCAATAGGATCATTGATGGATAAATGTGAATTAATAATCTCTCTTATAATATTAGATATTAGATATCTAATTTTGATTTATCGGATAAATCAAATAGCGGTCTTATGAATTGTAAGTAGGTTACTGGGTGATTACTTTAATTCATAAATTATATTTCTTAGAGAAATATATATTTATGTTTGATATAATTAATTAATTAGATTAATTAATTATTCCAAACACATTGGAAATAAAACGGATTCGTTTGACGAACATCCGGTACACGAGGGATTCGTTTTGACGAACATCCAGTACACGAGCCGAGTAAATTCGACCCGTCTTCTTGGAAATTTCCATTAAGGCCGCCCCCCTTCCTCTCTTGTCTCTTATATACTTATTTTATGTCACTAGGTGACATATGTGAGGTGTATTTGATACCCTCAATCATGTGTTAAAGGTAGACTTTCATTTTTTTTATAAATAAAAGTCTTTAAAAAGGAGTGAGGACAACTTCTTCTAGCTTTAACTCAAAATCACGAATTTGAGAGAGAGAGTAAGGTTGAAAACTTCATCTTGATCTTAGAGACAAGATATAAGAAGAATACATTGAGAGAGAAAATTCCTACAAGCTTCCCTAGCCGCATTCTTGAAGAAAGGAAGCTTGTCGATTTTTTTCATCAAGTTCCGGCGTGTGAAGTAGAGGCATCTTGCTTTAGGTGCTTGGAACGAAGGGCTCTTCATCATCATCATCATCATACGAAGGTTTTTCAGAGACATCATAGGTATGGGACTTTGATTCCTTGATCTTCGTATTTTTCTTTTCGTATATACGTTACTTGATCGATCCTCTTAGGGATTCCGTTTATTCTTCCGCTGCGTTTATTTTCTGAGGAATCCCAACAGTTTGACCCTTAGTTTCGGGGACGAAACTCCTTTTAAGGGGGGAAGTATGTAATACCCGGTTGTTATTCATTCATTATCATTCAGTAACTATCAGTCAGTAACTATCACTTATTAATTTTCACTCATTAATAATCATTCATCATTCATGATTCATTCATTTGCGTTCACTGTTGGCATGTTGTAATCGTATATCAGTTACCGATCATCATTTCATCTCCGTTTATAGATCGAGATGGGAATATTATCATTTTAATCGGGATTGGTAGTCTTGTACTAGGAGTACCATTTTTTGGCATGTGTTGGACTTGTTCACTTTCACATTCGTATGATTTGTCGGATCATTCATCAGTCGTAGCGTGGAATCGGAGTTATCGGATTTTCACCTTGTCCAGCATTGAGTTACGGTCGTAAGGATTGTAGGTTACGGCCGTAACAAGGGTTCGTTGATGTCAGGCCATTTTGGACGAAGGGGACTTACGGCCGTAAGGTTTCGGAATACGGCCGTAAGTTGAGCAGGTACGGCCGTAAGGCTTGGCCGGTTACGGCCGTACGAGTCGAGCAGGGTGCCCGGGTGTTTTTGGCCGAAGGGCGAGTTACGGCCGTAAGAGGGGCAGGATACGGCCGTAAGGAGTGTTCGTGTTTTTCAGGACGTGTCGGACGAGAGGGACTTACGGCCGTAAGGGTTGCGGCATACGGCCGTAAGACGAGGAAGGTACGGCCGTAAGGCTTGGCCGGATACGGCCGTACGTTACAGGCAGGGTGCCTGGTCATTTTCGACGAAGGGGGATTACGCCCGTAAGTTTGGCCAGATATGGACGTATCATTCGAGTTACGCCCGTAAGGTGTGCGGGTACGGCCGTAAGGATGTCGACAGATGTTTTAGACGAGGGCGAGTTACGCCCGTGAGTCAGGGCGGATACGGCCGTAAGGCTGTCGGCAGGTTTTTTGGACGAAGTCGAGTTACGGCCGTACGAGTTGGCCGGTTACGGCCGTAAGGCCGTTGACCTGGAATGTGACGGCCGTAAGAAGGCCGAGTTATGGCCGTAACTTCCAGCAGTTTATATAGGGCTGGTCGGGACTTTTTCTTCATTTTCACTTTCTTCTTCCATCTTGTCCGAGAGAGAGCTTGGGGAGAAGGGATTTTCCTTCATCAAACACTTGAGTACTTGATTTTCTTCATTTCCATTCGATCGTATAGCTCAGATACTCGATTTAACTCGTATTCATCAGATCGAAGTGGTTGGATCTTCGAGAGGTAATTTCTTCAATATCTTGGATTTCGATTTTGTGTTGAGATATGATGTTTTGGACGTTATAATCATGTTATATGAAGGGATATGTATATGATTATGAGTTTGTATAAAGATTCAATGGATTATTGAAGGATTATTCAAGAACCCTTTAAATATCGAGTTGGAATTGGGGGTTTTCGATTAATTATTGTTGTAATCACGAATTTGAATATTCATTTTGGATTATTGATCATTTGGAAGATGTTTTATTGGATTGAAACACTTTTTGGGTTTTGATGTTGGTATAATCAAGGTTGAGTTGTTAACAATCGAAGTTTGGCCACAAAGTGTTCGATATAATGCCCCAATGAACTTGGTTTAATCGTATCGACGTTTTGAGTTCGTTATACTCGTGTTTGATTCGTGTGTTGAACCGGATTATTGGTAATTGTGTTATTCAAGGTTGTTCGAGCGACCGATATCTCATTTAGGACGTTGTTCGTGGAAGGATAATTGTCACCGGTGTTGTGTAAGTTAATTCTTACTCAGTTAAAAGGATATTCATTTCCTTTTGTTGTTGTTCATTCATAATAATAACTCATTCATCATTGTATTAACCGTATTAAAACTTGCCATTGTCAATTACTCACTTCAGTCACAAGGAACGACGGTTCCAATCATTTCATTGAGCTATCATTCATTTCACTATCATTTCATCTCGGTGAGTCATTATTCGTTTCCGATGTCACTTTTGTTATATCGTGGCATTCCGGGTCATACTGGCGTGCCGGTTGGTATGTGTTGGATTTTCATGTCGGGCACGTTTAAGTCGTGTGTTGGTTGTTGGCCTCACATTGGACTGTGCACTCGAGTCATATGCCTCGTGAGACTGATTAGGTACAAGACCACACGTGTATTCGATAGATACTCGTTGGTGGCTTGTGCACGGACACATTTCCATCCCGGGCGTAGTGTGGCGCCACCCTTTGAGCCGTACTGTTAGTTGATTCATATATCATGTTTGTTTGCGTATGTTTCGACAGGATATTTCATAACTTCAGATATAATCATGATTGTGTATTTTCAACCCTTGAGGATTGTTGTTCGTAATCGACCACCGAGGATTTTGTTTTTCAGGTTATGGCAAGGCAAAAGCATGGGAATAGCATGTTGACGTCGAGGAGTCCCAGTGATACTAGTAGGGGCCCCCGATCTTTCAGTTATTCATGTCATTGTCCTTTAATTTCCGCTGCAGACTTTCATTTGGATACTCCGTTTCATTCAGTGTTGTGTATTTTATATTCATATAAAATATACTAGTATTCGGTATTGTCCTGGTGTGTTGTACTTAAACTCCTCATCGGAGTATTTGGTAATATAATGTGGTTCGGTACTACAATTATATTATTTAATTCATCATTTTCATTCGCCTGGTGGGTCCCAGTCGGGGATTCACGGCACTGTAATATCCGCCTAGTTTGGGGTGTTACAGAATCAAACTATTAAAGCCGCGCCCCTCTACCTTGAGCTTGTTCTAGAAAGTAACATAGTTTTTCATACCCCCGTAAGAGAGTTGTTGACCGGCGCAACACCCCAACTCCTACTATAACCATGGATAGCAATTACCACTCTTCGCCACATCGCGTGTTGCTCATTATAAAACCTCCAAAGCCATTTGCCAATCAACGCATCATTATTTAACTCTAATCTAGCTATCCCCAAACCTCCGTCCTCTATAGCTTTAGTAACAACGTCCCATGAAACCCAACTCAATTTTTTAACTTCATCCGATCCACCCCACAAAAAGCGTCTCATTAAACCTTCCAAAGTATTTACAACCTTCTGAGGCGCTTTGAAAAGAGAAAAATAATATGTAGGCAAGCTGTCCAGAACCGATTTGATTAAAGTCAATCGTCCACCAATAGACAACGTGTTAGCTTTCCATTTCGATAGTCTTTTCTTGAACGTATTGACCACCGGATCCCAATTCGAAATTCTGTTCATATTCGCCCCTACCTTAATACCCAAGTAAACGAATGGAATGTCACCCGGCTTACACCCTAATGAATCGGCTTGCACCATAATTTCTTCGTTCTCAACACCAACACCAAACAAAACCAATTTATGTAGATTAATAAAAAGAATATTCGCAGAATCCTTTTCATGTTCACAAAATTGAAGTTCGACCATTCCCCCATCAACATCGCGTCATCTGCATAGAACAAATGAGATAAAACCGGACCCCCATTAGGCAACCGAATACCTTCATAAGCTCCTATGTCACACGCCTTATTCATCAAACCCGAAAACGCCTCCATTAGAATTATAAACAAAAAAGGAGATATAGGATCTCCTATCTTTGGAACCAACGTAATATAAGACGACCCTACCCCCGAGTTGAACTTTACAACGCGATAAAAGTTATGCATTATCTCCACAAAATCGTTCCCGAACAACTCCCAAAAATTCCTGATAAACCGAAAGTTAAAACCTTCTGGTCCAGGCGCTTTATCCGCTCCACAATCAAACATTGCGCGTTTAATTTCTTGAGCTGAAAATTCATGAAGTAAACAATCGGCCTCATCATGATTCAGTTTCTTCAACCCGTAACGCACTAACTTCGGCCTTCGAGCCATATTCTCTTTGAACTTAGCTCGAAAGAACCTAAGAACCTCCCTTTTAATAATATTAGGCTTCGTTTCCCACATCCCGTTAACCATCAACCCCGGTAAATAATTTGCCGCCTTTCGTTTGTTAATACAACCGTGAAAATACCTCGAATTGTCATCCCCATGCATCGCCCAATTACTGCGCGATTTCTGCTTCAAGTCTCGTTGGTAAAACATTTCAAGCTCACGTAAACGCCTTTTGATTTCTTCCAACGACCACACCTCCACCTGTAACACCCCAATCTAGGCGGATATTACAGTGCCGTAGATCCCCGACTGGGACCCACCAGGCGAATGAAATTGAATGAATTACACAGGGTAAATGTAGTACCGAACCACATTACAAAAATAATTACTACGATGAGGAGTTTAAGTACAACACACTAGGATAATACCGAATACTAGTGTATTTTATATGAAGATAAAATACACAACACTGAATGAAACGGAGTATCCAAATGAAAATCTGCAGCGGAAAATAAATGACAATAATATGAATAACTGAAAAGAACGGGGCCCCCTACTAGTATCACTGGGACTACTCGCCGTCAACATGGTATTCCTGTGCTTTTGCCTTGCCATGACCTGAAAAACAAAATCCCCAGCCGGGGTCAGTTACACAGAACAACAATCCTCAAGGGTTGAAAATACACAATCATGATGTAACTGAAGTTATGAAATATCCTATCGAAACATACACAATCAAACATGCTATATGAATCAACTAACAGTACAACTCAAAGGAATGGCGCCACACTACGTCCAGGATGGAAAGGTGTCCGTGCACAAGCCACCAACGAGTATCGATCGAATACACGTGTGGTCTTGTACCTAATCAGTCTCACAAAGCCATCAACTCGTGTGCACAGTCCAATGTGAGGCCACCAACCAACACACGACTATAATGTGCCCGACATAAAAATCCTACACATACCAACCGGCACGCCAGTATGACCCGGAATGCCACGATATAACAAAAGTGACAGCGAAAATGAATAATGACTCACCAAGATGAAATGATGGTGAAATGAATGACAGCTCAATGAAATGATTGGAACCGTCGTTCCTCGTGAATGAAGTAATTAAGTGACAATTACAAGTTTTGAAATGGTTAGGACCTTATGAATGAATTATGATTATGAATGATCAACAACGAAAGGAATGAATATCCTTTTAACTGAGTAAGAATTAACTTACACAACACTGGTGACAATTATCCTTCCACGAACAACGTCCTAATTGAGATATCGGTCGCTCGAACAACCTTGAATAATACAATGACCAACAATCCGTTCAATATACGAATCAAACACGAATATAACGAGCTCAAAACGTCGATACGATTAAACCAAGTTCATTGGGGCATTATATCGAACACTTTGTGGCCAACTTCGATTGTTTATAACCAAACTTCAAAAATACCAACTTCAAATCCCCAAGAAGTATTTCAAACCAACAAAACATCTTCAATACGATCAATAATCCATTATGAATATCCAAAATCGTGATTTCAACCACAATTAATCGAAAAACCCAAAATCCAACACAATATTCAAAGTGTTCTTGAATAATCCTTCAATAATCCAATGAATAATCAAACATATCCATAATCATGATCACTTCATACAACATGATCTTAACATCCGAAACATCATATCTCAACACAAATCGAAAATCCAAGAGGTTTGATGAAAGTTACCTTTGAAGATCCAAGCACTATGATTCGAAGAACACGCGATAGATCGATGATCCGAGCTTCACAACCGAATGAAAATGATTAAAATCCACACTCAAGTGATAGGTGAAGAGAATTCTCTCCCTCAAGTCTCTCTCTCGGATGTAGGTGAAAAATGGGAGAAATGAGCTGAAAACGCTCAAAAAACGAAATTATAGGGTTGACTGCCCTGTGTGCCGCGGCACAGACCCAAAAACGGCTCCCAGTGGTCGGCAGTGTGCCGCGGCACGGCCGAGTGTGCCGCGGCAGTGTCTCGGCAGTGTGCGGCGGCTCTGCCGGCATGTGCCGCGGCGCCTGATCTGAAGGGTTGGCGAAAGGTTGCGGCTGCAGTGTGCCGCGGCTCGGGCAGGTGTGCGCAGCCTGCCGGCATGTCTTGGCCGCCGATCTGTTTGCTCGGCCAGCGGAAAATGAGTGTCTGAGCTATTTCGACCATAAATATCTCGTCCGGACTCCGATTGACTCACCGTTTGAACCATTGGAAAGCTAACTCGATGCTCTATAATATTGCAAAGATTCAGAATTTTTGGAGTTTCCAAAAATTGATGGTAATTTAACAAAGTCGAACTCATACGTGGAAAGTTGAAACAATGAACAATACCGATACACAACTCGAAGTTATTCCGAACGGTGAACATGGATGAATGAACATGATTGATGAATAATTATTAATGAGTGAAAATCCACTGAGTGACAATTACCGAATGAAATTACTGAATGATAGTGACTGAATTACAACCGGGTATTACATACACCCCCCCTTAAAAGAGTTTCGTCCCCGAAACTAAGGGTCAAACAACTCGGGATGACTCTCCCACATACTATCCTCGGTTTCCCAAGTAGCCTCTTCGACTCCACGTCTAGACCACTGAATTATAACCAAAGGAATCGCCTTATTCCTCAACTGTTTGATTCGCCGCTCTAAAACTCGTATGGGCCGCTCCTCATACGAATGATCATCCGCGATCTCGATTTCGACGAACTAAAGTACGTGACTCAGGTCGGCAACATATTTCCGCAGCTAAGAGACGTGAACACATCATGAATTCGGCTCAATGCCGGAGATAAGGCCAATCGATAAGCTGACTCGCATACTCGATCCCAAAATCTCAAATGGTCCAAAGAATCTCGGACTCAACTCCCCCCATTTTTTTCCAAAATGGAAAATACCTCGACTCGGGGATACCTTGACCAACACGTGGTCACCTGTCTCGAACTCTAGTGGTCGACGACGATTATCTGTATAAGATTTCTGTCGACTCTGAGCGGTCAACAAACGACTCCTGATCATAGCTACCTTCTCACGGGCGGCTATAAGCATATCGAGCTCGGTGCCGATTGATTCGGATAGGTCATCCCAACATAAAGGAGATCGACAACGACGACCGTACAAGGCCTCGTAAGACGCCATCTTAATCGAAGCATGCCAACTATTATTATACGTGAATTCGATCAATGGTAGTTGGGCTTCCCAATCGTCTTTCCAATCGAGGACGCATGCCCTCAACATGTCCTCCAATGTCTGAATGGTTCTCTCTGATTGTCCGTCGGACTGAGGATGAAAGGCGGTACTGAGATTAAGTTGAGTTCCCATAGCACGATGAACTGATTTCCAAAAATGAGACACAAACCGTCTGTCACGATCGGAAACGATACTTTTAGGAGTACCGTGCAGTCTCACTATCTCTTTGATGAATCTCAAGGAAATGAGCTGATTTAATTAAGCGGTCCTCAATCACCCAGATCGTATTCATGCCACGACGACTCGTCGGCAAACTCGTGATGAAATCCATAGAAATGTCTTCCCACTTCCATTTTGGAATAGGGAGAGGTTTCAGCATACCCGCCGGTCGCTGATGTTCAATCTTGACTTGCTGACAGGTTAAACATCTCGAAACAAATTCCGCGACTTCTCGCTTCATATTACTCCACCAGTAATTTTGTTTCAAGTCTTTGTACATCTTGCTAGACCCCGGATGAACAGAATAAGGGGTAGCATGAGCTTCTCTCAAAATCGAGTTTTTCAACTCGTCATTCGTCGGTACGCACAACCGATTCTTAAATCTCGAAAGTCCATCCTCGTGGACCACGAATCCAGGGGCTTTCCCCTGAGCCACATCTTCACGGATGCGCAACAATGCTGGGTCTGAACCCTGATTCTCTCTGATCGCTTCCTCAAGTGGCGATGAAATTTCTAACATGCAAAGTTGCCCTTGAACTCGCTGAAGCCAGACCTCGATCTCGGGTCTAAGGAATTCCTGCTGAAGCTCTTTCTGAACTGTTAAGCGAGCAAGCATCTGCTCCTGAACGGACTTACGACTCAAGGTGTCGGCGACAACGTTCGCCTTGCCCGGGTGGTAAAGGATCTTGATATCATAATCTTTGATTAGTTCCAACCACCGTCTCTGTCGCATAATTAACTCCTTCTGAGTAAATATATACTTCAAACTCTTGTGATCGGTGAAAATCTGATAGGTGACGCCATAAAGGTAATGACGCCAAATCTTCAACGCAAAAACCACGGCTGCTAGCTCCAGGTCGTCGGTCGGATAATTACCCTCGTAAGGTATCAATTGTCGTGAAGCATAGGTAATAACCTTCCCATTCTGCATGAGTACACATCCGAGACCCTGCCCGGACGCATCACTATAAACCACAAATCCTTCCGTCCTTTGTGGCAAGGAAAGAACAGGTGCTGAAATTAACCGGCTCTTGAGTTCCTCAAAACTCCGCTGACACGCGTCGGACCACGTGTATTTCTTATCCTTTCGCAAAAGGTTCGTCATTGGTTGAGCGATTTTAAAGAATCCTTCCACAAACCGCCGATAATAACCGGCTAATCCGAGAAAGCTTCGGATTTCCTTAACATTCTTCGGAGGTAACCACTCCTGGATAGTCTCCGTCTTATGAGGATCAACACGCATTTCATCTGATGAAATTACAAGCCCGAGAAAAGTCACTTCGGACATCCAGAACTCGCATTTGGAAAACTTTCCATAACGTTGCTCTCGTCCAAACACGTCGAGAACCTGATGAAGATGAACCTCGAGTTCCTCTCGATCACGAGAGTAAATAAAAAAAATGTCATCAATAAAGATAACCACAAACTGATCCAACAGTCGATGAAATCCCGATTCATTGATTCCATGAATACCGCAGATGCATTAGTTAGCCCGAACGGCATAACTACGAACTCATATTGACCATAGCGTGTACGAAACGCTGTCCTTGCGATATCCGCTTCTCGAATTCGCAACTGATGATATCCAGATCTTAGGTCGATCATGGAAAAAAATACTGAAGCTCCCTGAAGTTGATCTAAGAGATCATCAATACGGGGTAAGGGATACTTATTCTTGATCGTCACCCTATTCCACCCCCGATAATTAATGCACACACGTAACGAACCATACTTCTCCTTGACAGATAACACTGGTGCTCCCCACGGGGACGCACTCGGGCAGATATAACCTTTCTCGAACAATTCCTCAAGTTATATCTTCAACTCCTGCATTTCGGTCGGGGCCATCCGGTACGGTGCCTTCGATAATGGGGACGTACCAGGCTCCAATTCTATCGTGAATTCCATATCCCTCGGTGGAGGTAAAACAGGTAGCTCGTCTGGGAGTACATCGTCAAACGACAATGATGATACTACGAATGGTTGAACACCTCGATTGACTGAGAATGGCTAATCGACGACAACGATACAATGGATGATTGAATACCTTGATTGCCTATGAACGGCCAATCGATGATAATGATCAAATGAATGATTGAATAACTCGATTGCCTATGAACGGACAATCGATGACAATGATAAAATGAATGATTGAACAACTCGATTGCCTTAGAATGGCCAATCGATGAAAATGATACAATGAATGATTGAACAACTCGATTGCCTTATAATGGCCAATCGATGAAAATGATACGATGAATTGAAGAATAACTCGATTGAGGAGTTTCTCTGCTTCCATCAAATTAATAATTCTTCCGGAACAACGGGGATCACCTCCCTGAAGCACACATTTGACCCCAACGATGGAAATGATAGTGACCAAACGTTAACGAACATTGAGGATGGTATCATGACGATCCATTCCACTAATACCCGATATACATCGTCCTCAAGTAAATCCACCACGATTTGGTCCATCAACCAATCGCGGTCATTTAAACTTAATTCGGTATGATTTCCGAAAATTCTTCCATCATCAGATAGACCGATGGTATGAGGTCCACAAGCAATAGGAATATCCAAATTAAGTCTATTCAAACATGATTCGAAAATGGATGAATGCGGTGTACCGGTAAAAAAAGGTACACACTAGTTGAAATAAAATTACGAGTATACCTGAGATCATTCGGGCCACCGGATCGTCGATCCTCTTCATCACATGAATCCGGGACTTGCCGGCCCCCGAACCGGACGCTCCCGTCTGAAAAATATGAGCTCCGACTTTATTTGTTTCCATCATCTTAAACGAGGCTGGCAGAGTAGTCTGATTCTGAATCGCTGATTGCTTCGGGGCCTCAGATGCCGCCGGAGCCGACTTGGAGTCCTTTCGGCAAAAACGGGCCTTATGCCCAAAATTCCCACAATTATGGCACATGATAGACGGTTTCAGACACTTAGTGCTGTAATGACCCGGCGCTCCACAGTTGAAACAGGTAATGGTCGAACTGGCCACTCGGGACTGAGATCCCGCACGATTATGCGTCGTAGGAGGTCGCTCAGAAGCGATAGGGCCCCCACGAGGCATCTTGAAGGTATACTGACCGCCTTCAGACTCATTACGCTTTGTTGATTTCCTGCTGACAGGTGAAGGTTGTTGTTCGGTAATTTCTTTAGCAGCAGGCTCCCACGAGAGACTTCTCTCGATTAATTCGGCCAGAGAAGCGCAATGATGATTGAGCATTTGCATATGGGTCACCATGACCTGCATAAAAGTGAGTGGATCAACCTGAACTTCTTCCGATCGAGCGGAGTCCTGGGTACGATTTCCCGACAGCGAGTGATTGTTTCCCGGGTTTCGGCCTGCACCGCGGCCTCTTCCCGTGCATCCAATGATAGCTCTCTCCATGCTGAAGTAGGAAGGTCGCATGATAATCATAGATCTCGTATGAGTATCGCATTATGATTTACGTCATGAAATTATGAAAATGAGCATATGCGCTCTAACACAGTGATTACATGAATGATTAACTGAGGTGACATGATGATCTGATGAAATTCTTGAAATGAGTATCTTGAATAAGTTAACAAGAATAATAATATGATCTTCCAGATCAATAACTCAATAATGAAATGAATTGAGTAATTAATGAGTTAACATGATCGTCCTGATCATCAATTGAGTAATGAAATGAATTGAGTAATTAATGAGTTAATATGATCGTACTGATCATAATGAATGATGATGATTGAGGATTGTTAAATGATGAATGATGAATGAATGATTATTGCCAGAAATTATACCATGGCGTTAGAAATCTTACAGTTCTTTCGGTCTGATTGGCTCGGATTTTGCACAGGTCACACGTGACACGAAAGTCCAATGATACTAGTCTGATGACGATGATTTCAAATGAGACATGACTCGGAAGGTAGTATTCAAAACCACTCTCCGATACCAACTCTGTAACACCCCAATCTAGGTGGATATTACAGTGCCGTAGATCCCCGACTGGGACCCACCAGGCGAATGAAATTGAATGAATTACACAGGGTAAATGTAGTACCGAACCACATTACAACAATAATTACTCCGATGAGGAGTTTAAGTACTACACACCAGGACAATACCGAATACTAGTGTATTTTATATGAAGATAAAATACACAACACTGAATGAAACGGAGTATCCAAATGAAAATCTGCAGCGGAAAATAAATGACAATAATATGAATAACTGAAAAGAACGGGGGCCCCTACTAGTATCACTGGGACTACTCGCCGTCAACATGCTATTCCCGTGCTTTTGCCTTGCCATGACCTGAAAAACAAAATCCCCAGCCGGGGTCAGTTACACAGAACAACATTCCTCAAGGGTTGAAAATACACAATCATGATGTAACTGAAGTTATGAAATATCCTGTCGAAACATACGCAATCAAACATGCTATATGAATCAACTAACAGTACAGCTCAAAAGAATGGCGCCACACTACGTCCGGGATGGAAATGTGTCTGTGCACAAGCCACCAACGAGTATCGATCGAATACACGTGTGGTCTTGTACCTAATCAGTCTCACGAAGCCATCAACTCGTGTGCACAGTCCAATGTGAGGCCACCAACCAACACACGACTATAATGTGCCCGACATGAAAATCCTACACATACCAACCAACACGATATGACCGGAATGCCACGATATAACAAAAGTGACAAAAATGAATAATGACTCACCAAGATGAAATGATGGTGAAATGAATGACACTCAATGAAATGATTGGGCAAGTCGTTCCTCGTGAATGAAGTAATTAAGTGACAATTACAAGTTTTGAAACGGTTAGGACCTTATGAATGAATTATGATTATGAATGATCAACAACGAAAGGAATGAATATCCTTTTAACTGAGTAAGAATTAACTTACACAACACCGGTGACAATTATCCTTCCACGAACAACGTCCTAATTGAGATATCGGTCGCTCGAACAACCTTGAATAATACAATGACCAACAATCCGTTCAATATACGAGTCAAACACGAATATAACGAGCTCAAAACGTCGATACGATTAAACCAAGTTCATTGGGGCATTATATCGAACACTTTGTGGCCAACTTCGATTGTTTATAACCAAACTTCAAAAATACCAACTTCAAATCCCCAAGAAGTGTTTCAAACCAACAAAACATCTTCAATATGATCAATAATCCATTATGAATATCCAAAATCGTGATTTCAACCACAATTAATCGAAAAACCCAAAATCCAACACAATATTCAAAGTGTTCTTGAATAATCCTTCAATAATCCAATGAATAATCAAACATATCCATAATCATGATCACTTCATACAACATGATCTTAACATCCGAAACATCATATCTCAACACAAATCGAAAATCCAAGAGGTTTGATGAAAGTTACCTTTGATCCAAGCACTATGATTCGAAGAACACGCGATAGATCGATGATCCGAGCTTCACAACCGAATGAAAATGATTAAAATCCACACTCAAGTGATAGGTGAAGAGAATTCTCTCCCTCAAGTCTCTCTCTCGGATGTAGGTGAAAAATGGGAGAATTGAGCTGAAAACGCTCAAAAAATGAAATTATAGGGTTGACTGCCCTGTGTGCCGCGGCCCAGGCCGAGTGTGCCGCGGCACAGGCCCAAAAACGGCTCCCAGTGGTCGGCAGTGTGCCGCGGCACGACCGAGTGTGCCGCGGCAGTGTCTCGGCAGTGTGCGGCGGCTCTGCCGGCATGTGCCGCGGCGCACAGTACAGAAGGGTTGGCCGAAAGGTTGCAGCACGAGTGTGCCGCGGCTCGGACGGGTGTGCCGCGGCCCTGCCGGCATGTGCCGCGGCGCACAGTACAGGCTGCTCGGCCAAAAACTGGAAAATGAGTGTCTGAGCTATTTCGACCATAACTCTCTCGTCCGGACTCCGATTGACTCACCGTTTGAACCCTTGGAAAGCTAACTCGATGCTCTATAATATTGCAAAGATTCAAAATTTTTGGAGTTTCCAAAAATTGATGGTGATTTAACAAATCGAACTCATACGTGGAAAGTTGAAACAATGAACAATACCGATACACAACTCGAAGTTATTCCGAACGGTGAACATGGATGAATGAACATGATTGATGAATAATTATTAATGAGTGAAAATCCACTAAGTGACAATTACCGAATGAAATTACTGAATGATAGTGACTGAATTACAACCGGGTATTACACCACCTCCGAAAGGTCTCTATGTTCCATGGCCTCGTCTAATTCCTTTAATTCATGTTCCAAGATACGCTTTTCCCCCGATTCTTTCTCTTTACACTCAGCGGCCCAAACCGAAATAATATTACGCAAACATTTAAACGTCATCATTAGTTTAGAATCCGACTGCCCTATATAACTTCCTTCAGCCAACGCCTTTTTAACCACTTCCCCGAAATCATCACGACCAAGCCAAGAATTATAGAACCTAAACGGTTTAGGGCCGAAATTCCTAGACACAATCTTCAACACTAAAGGACTATGATCCGACTTATTCCTTTCCAGCGCAATATATTCTTCATTCGGCCACTCCATGAAAAAATTCCAGTTAACCAGAATTCTATCAATCCGACTCAACCTAACTCCTGCCACAAAAGTGAATCGTCTCCTTTTCAAAGCAAACTCATGCAAATTCTTCTCATCGATGAACTCATTAAACGCGTTAGCATCGGCCTGTGAGAAAACAGAATTACGTCTTTCTGTTTCACATCTAACCGAGTTGAAATCCCCCGCCACCATCCACATCCCATCTCCACCTCCTATAAGACCCCTAATCTCCTCCCACAAGACCCGTTTAGCTACCAAATTATGAGGAGCATACACATTTAACAGATTATGAATCACCCCACTCCCTTTCACATTGCCCGAAATCAGCAAACAATTAGAAAGCTTCGACATAGACGTTATAGTGAAAACCCTTGGATCCCACAAAGAAAGTAAACCTCCTGACCTTCCTGATGACGGAACCCATTCAAAACAAAAATCCCCTCTCCCCCAAAAACGCCCTATATCCACCGAATCCAAGGAAACAAATTGTGTTTCTTGAATCATAATAAAACTAACCTCATTAATAATCTGAAGACCACGAACCCAATCCGCTTTATCAGAAAACCCTATCCCATGAATATTCAAAGATAAGACATTCATAATTCACCTTCTTGATAGCCTTCATTACGTAGCACCTCTTGGATTTCTGGCACGAACTCATCGAAATCATCCACACCTAAAGCTTTGCCCAACTTCACGGTTTCTACTACTTCAACACCAACCGGGCCCTGATCAAACCCAACCTCCCTGGTCTGGAAAGAAACTTGCTGATCCAATATATGCCTAGCATCGCAATTTCCCTCCTTCGATTGCTTGTTCAAGTCCGGTGTCAAAAAAACCTCGTCCGACTCTTCATTGATGTCATTGCCCGAGTTAGTCGACATAATACCAATGAGTTTATCCAGCCCAAACATGTCATTATCGTTCCTAGGTCTTTTCTTTGGTCTCTCCTGAGACCCACTAGCTTCGCCCCTCTTCTTAGACCACGACTTTCTTCTAAACTTCTTACGAGTCGCCGAAATTTCCATCCTCGGAGCTGTATTGGAAGAACCTGGACACACCACATTGCTGTCATGAATAGGGATGGCAAAAAAAACCACGGGTTCGGGTACCCGCGGGTTTTTACCCGAATGGGTCCAATTCGGGTAACAAAATTCGGGTCTGGGTCAAGTGCAGTAGAGAAAAATAAGTTCGGGTTCGGTTCGGTTCAAGGTATGGGGTACCCACCCCGAACCCGATATATATCTATATATATATATATATATATAATATTAATACTTAATAAATTATATATATATTAGTAATTAAATTAGTAATATTATATATATATATATTAAATTAGTAATAAATTTAAATTAGTATATTATATATATAATATATATAATATTAATACTTAATAAATTAAATATATATTAGTAACTAAATTAGTAATATATTTTATATATATTAAATTAGTAATAAATTTAAATTAGTAATATATTATATATATAATATTAATTCGAGAAAAATAACTAATCCATGGTACATTGGGTACCGAGAACCGAGCGGGGCGGAGTGCAGGCGGACAGAAAAAAATTTGGCGGAGTGCAGGGCGATTTTAAGCGGGTCCGGGTGCAGGTAGGCAATACCCGACCCCGACCCGCCCCATTGCCATCCCTAGTCATGAACTAATCCCAAAATATCCACACCATTTGTACCTTCTTCATTCCGGATTTCACCCACTTCAAGATCAACAGATTGACCGGTATTCAAATTCACGTCTCTTCGAACATCCTCCTCCTCATTCATACGCCTATTACCAACATCATTAACAACATCCTGACCCATCGTCTCAGACCCAAAATCCAACTCCTTAACACAATCTGGCACCCATTTTCCCACGTCTTCGTCAATCCATACTTTAAAAGACAACCTTCTCCAATTAATGTCCACCCGATCCACGATCCTACATCCAGACTTACACAAGATACCAATGTATGCATACGAAAAGTTATTATCATCTACGGACTTTGATGCCGGCTGCACCACCTTGCCATAACGACTCCCAACTAAGTCGAGCACCTGATCCAACGCTAGCTGAACCGGCACCCCATACACCTGTAACCATGCAATGCGATCATCCACAGCCTTCACATTACCATCCCATTTATTCAACCCCTCGAAACAAGACGACCACATTTGCTTATCACAATAAAATCTCTCACAATCCTCCCTGCAAACGAATGTCAACAAGACAGTGAAACCTCCCAGATACTTTATCCCCACTGAACTCCACCCTCTGGTCCTCAACTCCATCTTCAATGTTATCAGTATCTTGAAATCCATAACCTTCCCTACAAGAGCAGAACCGTACCACTGCACGAACCCTTCGACATTGTCCTCCACGTTAATAACATCCACATTATTCCTATTCAACACCGAATCAAGGAATGATCTCCCACCTCCCACGTTAACTGTACGAGACCCACTTTTATCGACTTCTGCCCTTCTCTCTGGCGCTCCCCCTAAATTGGGGTTAGCATGGTGGCCCTGATCCTTCACGTTCTCCTTCCTTTTCGCATCAGCCTTGTAATAGTCGATCTTTTCCCCATCTACAAATCTTGCTAGAGCCACATACAACTTATACGAACCCACCCAGACATCCACCATATCCCCTTCCAATCTTTTCGCATCCTGGACATCTCTAAAAGAAACGAAAGCAAACCTTTTACCCCACCTATCCAGTTTCCTAGCGATGTATGACCCATCATAAGAACCAAACTTGCCAAACACCTCCTTTAGATCCGATGACGAACACTTCGGAGGAAGGTTCGAAACAAAAACTTCGTGAATACCTTGTTCTTTGCCGCGTCTTGCTGAGAGACCCTTCTGCCTTTCCTAGATGGAACATCCTGCCAATCTTCTGGGGGCTGCTGCCGAGGATCGCCCAACATTGTCGGAGGAATTAGGATTTTTTACCTACCCTTTAGTATATAGGGAGTGTTTACTGTTTACTACTTTTTAATCCAAGACTTATAAGAAAATGAATTGAGTACCATAACACTATTTTTCGAGATTGTTTGAATATTTATTATGTTTGAACTTGATTTTCTTAATAATTAAAATAAATTCGAACGTGTTTTAATTAAGTTGAAAATGAATAAGTCATGAGTAGTTTATAAAATTTTATTTGAAGTCAGATTTTATCTATTTATGTATAAAAGTTGGAGATTTCAATCCAAATAGCTTTTCTTTTTCTTTTTTTTTTGTAAAATATCCCGATACTTGTTTTCTTTTCTGGTAAGTTTTTTTTTTTGGTAAGTAAATAATTGGACAAATATTGATATTCGTTTATTAGTAGCCGAAAGTTGACAAATCAAAATTAAATAATGTCAATCGGCCACGAGAGTGGAAGTGAGAGATGAGACAATTACCAATATATTCCTCACATTAGAGGGAGGGGATCTGCACTCAACCATTAGATCACACATACCCGTATGAGTGTGTGTGCGTGTGTAATCCGACGGCGGATCTAGTGCACAGAATGGTGCTGTACTGCACCAGATCCGAACCCCACATTAGATGGGTGTCGTATCAATTTTTTTACAATATCGAAGTTAAGTTCTACACAGTTAGTCTTTCGGGTTAACTCCGCATGAAGCATTATGATTAAATTGCGAGATTTCCGGCTCACAAGTTATTAAATATCATCAACTACCGCGCACTTGAGTCTTGCCGAGTGATTCTTGTCTTGGACCTCAAATCCATGCAGTCCACCGAGATCTGCTCTCCCACACTGCCGTTTGAAGCCCTCAATATTTAATTGTTCCACCAGTGTACCTCGAAAGGTTAGACTCTCTACTTTAATCATAGACTAAAGAGTCATAAACCCCTGAAAATGCTTGTCCTCAGAGGAACTCGAACCCGGGTCTCCCACTTGAAGTGGAAGCCCCGTGGCCAGTGAACCAAGGTCACTGGTTAAACTGTGTTGGGTAAACTTTTTTATGTGGCTGATTCCACCGCACTGCGGCCCCATACTCCATAAAACCCCTCCGACCTGGCCCTACGGGTTAATACCGCTTGGCCCTACGCGTATGGAGATTTTTTCGGAGAAATTCAGTACCACTATTTATTTGTAAGAGGAGTCGAACACGAAACCTCAATCAGTAATGTCTGAATTCTTTACCACTCGGGCAAAGACTCTGGATGTGTCGTATCAATTTTTGGTTATTAGCAACCATGGCTCTCACTAATCACCCACATGAACAAACGTTGTGGCAGTGTCTCTCTACACAATATTCTCCCCCTCCCGTTTAAAACATAGATAAGAGTCCATATTCGATATAATATAAGTAATAATTAGTGTTACTAATGATGATAAATATATAGTGAAGATTAAAAGTAAAAGTATTGATAGTGAGTGTGTGGTGGAGATTAAAATGTAAATGGTGGTTGTTTGATTCGATTGCGTAAAGATGATAAATATAAAGTTTCTTAAAAAACATAAAGAAGTGTAAGTGTAAAGTTTTGAGCGAGATGGAAAATTTTTATCCAAAAGGTAATCGAAGTGCTTAGTGGTATAGTTGATACCTTGTTTTGTCAATAAAATATGTACTGATTTTTACCTAGAAATAAATAAACCAATATCACATAATAAAAAAGAATGAGAAATAAAAAAACACGTAGATATGAAAAAAATGTGATTTTATTGACTTTTTGATGGTAAGTCGAGCTGGATATTCAGGTTGGTCTTTTGTACTTATGCGTATTACAAAGTAATGTGATTTTCTTAAGTGGAACATTTCAAAAGTCCTTTTTCTATACCTTCCCCATATTTATAGAGAAACCCGGCTAATCAAGGGCTTGACAGCTGGAGAATATTGAGATGCGTCCAAAATATATGTCAGTATAAGGGAATATTTCAGGGATGCGTGGCGATGTCTAAAGTAGCCTCGAAAAGGGTCAGGACATATCACAATAAGTGTCATGTGTGCATGTCTTGTGTGTCAGCCTATGGTCTTCACCGGGTCAGTCCCCCGTCCTCCATTATTCTGCTCGGTCGTCGTCGACTTGATTTTTACTCGAATCTCTGGTTGGCTCTCTATCTAGTCGGACCTCCACGTGGTGTCCCAACTCGGCCTGGTAATCGGGTTATCGTGGTCGTTTCCTCGGTTGGACGGGCCAGAAGCGGTCGTGTCGGCCAGGTTGTCTGTCGCAGTGCGTAGGTCTTGAGTGGATGCGATATGTGGGCCTTGGTCAGATCGGCTATCGTCAAGAACGAATACACGTTATAGCGGATCGATCCATGGTTTTCATTTTTATGAACCGACAGATAACCAAATCGGTCTACCTATAGAGGTACTTTTACATTTTTTTTTCGTATGAAACATCAACATCTCACCAACCCCGCCAACGGTTACATTTTTAACGAATCTATTTCCAAGGTTATAGATAGCCCAACTAGAAGAAATGCTCAAACACTTATCAACTTACAATTCTTACAATCTAACGAACAAACTATCTCTCTTCAACCTACAATACTCATCTACAACAAAGAGATTTTGATCAACGAGCGAACAATAAACTACAGCTAGGAGTTTCAAGACTACAGTTGTTCGCTAATAATTCTACCCTTATCTACGTTGAGAATTTAGCCCTATGTGGACTAGCGAAACAAGTCTATTCAGACCTGTGTGGGGCGAAGAACGCTTAGACGAACCGAGCTTCCGATCTGTGTGAGAAGAAGGCAAAGTTCAAGATAGTCTACAGCCAATATGTGTGAATGGCCAAGCTGAAAAGTCATGTTTATCAATTTGTGTGAACGATACAATTTGAAGTATTTTGATGAAGTCATCACTGTTGTGTATGACTTTATCTTAGTAAAAGGATATCTTTTTTTTTGTTGAGGGAGAGACGAGAAACTTCACCCACCTGTATCAGAAGTCCCTTGACCAGGCGGGTGTTAAATCGAGGGATGTGCACTAATGGCAGCCCTGCAAGGGAGAGGACCAACGAGACACGAACCCAACAACAAATCTTGCCATAAAAGGATATCTTGTGTGGAGATCATGTGGATGTAGATGATGTTGCCTAGAACCACGTTAAATATTGTGTTATTTGCCCACTTATTTACTTTTGCACACTTCATGTGATTTTATTGTATACTTACTAAAATTCTGTAACCACCAAGCATACATGAAGCTATCTAGTTGTTGTGACTACAACAAGGCATTTGAAAAGCCTCCTTAGTGCAATTATTTTCGAAAAAAAGTACAACTTATTCACCTATTTTTTAAGCTTTCATCTAATTATACTATGACCAAAAGTCAAAAATTATTAAATAGGTGATATTTATATTTGGACACCATAAAGTATGAATGAAGAATATTACATTACGTAAGAATATGCAAGTAGAATATTGTTATAATAGTACAAGTAGGTTGCTTTTGACTTATGTTCATTAAAACATGTAGGGGTGTGCAAAAAAACCGATTAAACCGAAAAACCGCACCGCACCGTAAAAACCGTACCGAAAAAACCGATAAACCGCTTAAACCGACATACATGGTTTTTATTTTTTATAAAACCGAATCTTGATAAGTGCAGTATTTGACTTAAATACCGAAAAAAACCGCACTGCACTGTTATTTATATTAAATATTTTTATGATAATATATCATATATATATATATAGTAGTTACAAACTCATATGAATATAGAAGTATAACAAATTTATTGAAGTTCAAGACACTTGTTTGTCTTTTTTTTTTTTTTTTTTTATTTTTATCCTCCAAAATAGTTGGATGAAAAATTGAACATTAAATTAGTTACTATCTTAAGATTGGTGTGATTTTTTTGGTTTACCTATTAATTTGTATCAGCTATTTATGGTACCTTGTTGAATTAATTTATTTGAGTATTTTTGTATTATTAATGCTATCAAGTATCAAGTAGAAAAACCGAAAAAATGCCGTACCGATATAAACCAAACCGAAATACCGAACTACCAAACCGAAAAAACCGTATGTATATGGTATTAAATCATAATAAACCGAATATATTTGGTACGGTATCGGTTTTACCCTAAAACCGTACCATACCGTACCATGCACACCCCTAAAAACATGTATGAGTGAATTTAATATTCAAATGAAAATATATAAAAACAGGGTATGATTAGTAATCCGAGTACTCATTTCGAGTACTCTTCGATTTCCGAGTACTCAAAATTCAGAGACCAAATCGAATAGAATCGATTCTCGAGTTTTACAACCTTTCTTATAGGGGTATTTTTGTATTCTTTTGTATGAATAATAGACTACAAAAATCTCTTTTTTTAATTTCATATTGTTGATGGCAGTTATGATAAAAACTTGAATTTTAGTTTCATCTATCGACATGTTAATATTTAGAAATAAAATAATCTAAAGCTTAATAATATTTTATATTTTCCATTTCCTTGATTTAAAAAGATTTCTTTTTATTATGATGGATCGAACCGAATACTCCATCCACCCAAACTAATTTTACAATTATCCAGAAAAATAAGTATCAATCATAAATAGATCGGTTCATGGTTCGATCCGGTATCGATTCATAAAAATAGATTATGAATCAAGTCCCCGGCCCATGAACACCACTGCGTAATTCTTACCCAAACGCGGACGCCACCACTCATTTAAATCCACCAAATTCGGCCCATCAATCATCATTCATTCATTGTACCCCACCACCCCTCCCCTCACAAACCCAAAATCACCCACCCCCACCACTATTTATTCACCCTCCTCCGCCAGCAAACTATCAAACACCTTCCAAACACACACAAAACCGTCGGATTAGTTTGGGCAAAAATCAAATCCGAAAAAAAAAAAAGCCATTAGAAATCCTAATCTTGTTTTTCTCTTTCTGTCGGGATAAAAAACATTGATCAGTAACCATGTCGTGGCAGGCCTACGTCGACGATCACTTGATGTGCGTTGTTGACGGTGATGCTAGTCTCACCTCCGCCGCCATCATCGGCGATGATGGGACCGTCTGGGCTCAGAGCTCCGCCTTCCCGACGGTGATCTATACCTTTTTTTTTTTTTTTGCTCATCGTATTCCCTGATTTGTTTAATACGGGTCTGAGATTTTATGGTTTTATTCCTATTTTTTGTTCTTTTTTTTTTTTACCGTTAGCCTGATTGGATCCGACTTGTTACTGTGATCGTGGTCATCTTCAGGAAATTCTACTCTATTTTTTATACTCATAGCCCTTGAAAAAAATTAGGATCGTACGCTTTTGGATTCTGTAAACCATTTCTGGGCCAATTACATTTCTGGATCAGTAAATGTGAAATTGACAATTCATTCATCACTTCACAAAATCTTTTTAGCCCTTTTTTATTAAAGGAAAAACACGTTTTTGTAGCCATTTTAATTAAAATATGACAGTCATACCTCTTGATGAAATTAGCATGATACATTTCTGGATCCTATAAATCATTTCTTGACCCAAGCACATTTTTGGATCATAGAAATGAAAGTAAAGGTAAAATGAACAATTCAACCAAAAAATGGCTAAAAATATATACATATTTTTTTAAAAATGTCTGGCAAACAATTTTGAAAGGATGAATGGCCATTTTTTACCCATTAACACCATTTTTTTTATCATCTCTGGCCTATTTTTAAATATCCCATTCACATTAACAATGATCAATGATTCATTTACATATATATAGAACAGTTATTTTTGCTCTCATCTCTTAAGGTGGATGGGTTGCAATTCATATCCTTCGTTGCAGTGTTTCATTTTCTATTATCACAAATCAATATAAACGATGTGTCCATATGTGCATTGGTGACATCGTTTTATATAACTGGCATTGAATTTATCCTGTCTCTACATCATGTTGTGGTGCAGTTCTCTAGTTTTGATATTCTCAACAATAGCATTCTTTGTTGAAAAGGGATTCTGCTGGAACTCTATAATATGTATTTCCATTTCAATTTGCTCGTTTTACCTGCGAAAATTTGTTGAATTTGGTTACAAGCCTTGTATTATTATTATTTTTTTTGTGTGTGTGTGGGCGCGCGCTATCAGTATCTGCCATTTGTAAATTTCGTGAATTCTACATGTGATGGGATCATTTGTTGGTGGATTTATTTATCTCTCTATGCAGTTCACACCGGAAGAGTTTAAAAACATTGCGACGGATTTTGTCGAACCTGGACACCTTGCTCCTACTGGACTATTCCTTGGGGGTGTAAAGTATATGGTTATTCAAGGAGAAGTTAATGCTGTAATTCGCGGAAAGAAGGTGCATTTTCTAATCTATTGCTCTTGGAAAATAAGATTGTGAGTAGGTAGATACAAATTTAGTGACAAATTACAACAACATCTAAGACTTAGTCCCAAAATGATTTGGGGTCGGCTAACATGAATCAAACTTTGAAACCGTCAATGATCGTTGCATAAATAACATAAAGTAGAGAAAAAAAAAAGAGAATGAATGTTAACAAAAAAGGAAAAAGAAAATGAAAAATCCTGAAAAAATAAATTAAAAGATAACATGAAAAAAAAAAAGAATCAGATTTCATCCACCATCCATATTCTTTCCCGCCACATTTGCCTCTCCATCACCATACTTTCTCCAATTTCAAGAAATCGCATATCATTTTCAATCATCTTTATTCAAGTTTTCGTGGGTCTTCTTCTACCTTTCACAATATTACTTGTTCCAGGCCTCCTTTTTCTCACATGACCAAACCATCGTAATCGATTCTCCATCATCTTATCTTCTATAGACGCAACTCTTACTTTTTTTCTAATCACCTCATTTCTGAGCCGATCCTTTTTTGTATGACCATTGACCACACATCGTAGCATACGCATTTCCGCCACATTCATCTTTTGAACGTGACACTGTTTTACAACCCAACACTCGGTACCATATAACTGTGTCAACATATGACAGGTTACAAGACAAAAAATAAATCTTGTTATGTTTGCCCTAGAGAACTCAGGGGTGTCTTACCAGTTGCTTTTATCAAAATATTACTTGATCAACAACTGACCACTGAACCATATGCTCTGTGCTTTTCTCGTGTCCATCAGTTATAAGTGGGAATTGGAAAACATGGACTCTTCTCCACTGGGGTTTAGTACTTTCTTTAGGGTTAACGGGTCTTTTTTCGCTATTTATCGTTTCAAATATATATTTCTGAAGCTGTTTTGATTATAATGCGACAGGCATACCCCTAAATTATGATCTCATAAATGATTTCTTGTGCCGTAGAATTGATTTCTGAAATACTACATATATGTTTAGTCGAGAAGCACACATCTTGTTTTCTAGAAATGTACAATGTCCCAACAATGACAGTAAGGGAGAAATCTTCCAAAATGACTAAAAACCATTTTTCTAAAGTGGCCAAAAAGTATTTTTCTTATTTTTTTTTTTTTTTTTTAAATATGAGGACTCATTAAATTTTAGGAAAATTCTAAAAATTTAGGTAGATAATAAATCTTTGATGCTCATTCGCTGTCTCTGGTGCCAATTCTATAAAGGTACAATATAAGCAAAACAGCTGGAGAAGTACTAGTTGTTGATGCTTTTCCCTTTGCTTTATTTATTTATTTATTTATTTTTTTGATACCGAGGTTCCAAGCTTACACCTGACTAGTTCTCGGGATAATAGCCCGTCCTTAGTGAATTTGGTGTAAGCCACATGTTTTTTGGAATATTCTATCAGTATTCAGGAGTTTTCCTAAAAATAATTATGGGGGCCCTTCGAATTTCTTATGCAACGGTAAAATCACTTCCCTCTAGAAAAAGTAGAATTTTTGCCCACATTGGAAATATTGCCAAACAGTGCATCCCTTACATCTTTGTCATTTACAAATTCTTGAAAGAAGATTGTGGTCAATTATCGTTCATGGAACACTGGTAAGGTATCCTAACTCCTAAGGTCTTTCATTCATTAGGACATAACCGCCTCTTGACTGTTTTCTTTTTGTCGTCGCCATTGCAGGGTTCTGGAGGTATAACCATTAAGAAAACAAACCTAGCTCTCATTTTCGGCATCTACGACGAACCGATGACTCCAGGGCAGTGCAACATGGTCGTTGAGAGGCTGGGGGACTACCTTCTCGAACAAGGCATGTAGTTTTGTACTCTTTGAGTGTGTTAAACAGATTTATTATTAGTCTGAGTATTTTGTGTTTGCATCTTCAATCTTTTTGAAGGCCAGTTTGGCTAAGAACGTTTGCTGAGACAATAACACCCTATGAAATGGTGATTGTTGTTTTTTTCTAGGGTTGTATCCTTTGAGTTTGATTTGGGATTCTATTGTGAGAACATTGGTGTGTGTTTTTCATTAAATAATGCCTGTTCTGCATTTTTTTTTTTCGTTAAAAATGTAGGTTCATTCATGGTTGTCATATCGTGTATCGTATCGCGTATCAGAGACCCTATATATCGTATCGCGTATCTTATCGGAGATACGGAACACAATGACAAAAAAAATCAAAAACTCTATAAAATATCAAAAATAAAGTAAACAATAGAAATAATTACTTGAAAAACCAAAGTAGTAGTTATGTTTACATTAACAATGTACCAAAAGGTCATAACTCCAATTTAGAAAAAATTTACATATAATAATTAATAATCAAATTGAAAGCATGGAAAGAGAGGAAGGTAACGGACCTGTGCGGTGGCGGTTGAAGAAGAAGAAGAAGAAGCCGCGGCGTAGGGAAGAAGCGGCGGTTGAAGAAGAAGAAGAAGCAGCGGAGGGTGCGGCTCAGGCGGTTGAAGAAGAAGAAGAAGCGGCGGAGGCGGGCGGCTCAGAGTCAGGCGGTTGAAGAAGAAGAAGCGGCGGTTGAAGAAAGAAGCGACGATTGAAGAAGAAGAATAAGAAACGGACCGATGCTGCCTATTTACTTATGATATATCAATTGAACCCTATCCAGATCCTAACCCGACCCAAACCCGGCCCAAAACCGACCCAAATCTGATTTAAACCCTGAATTTGCGTATCGTACGTATCGGCGATATTTAGGATATGATATGCGATACGTACGATACACGCGATACGGAGGAGGTAATCGATATTCCCATGCGATACGTATCGACACTATACATATCGCGTATCGTATCGCCGATACGTATCGCGATATTTAACAACTATGGTGATATTTAACAACTATGGGTTCATTATTTACTTTGGCCCTTTACCGAAAGTACCAAAATTAGTGTGAGATCTTAATACTGAATATATTCCATAATACTTTTCTCAATTTTATATTTTTTTTACTTCAGTTTTAGGGTTTCTTTTTCAATATTTTAATTTTTATTTTTGTTAGGATTTTCTAATTCTTATTTCTAAAATTATTAGGGGTTTGGGTTTTTAGTTTTTCAGTTATTTAGGTCTTTAATTTTTTTCTTAGGGTACTCTTATTTAGGTCTTTAATTTTTCTTAGGATTGTTAACAATTTGTCCCAAACATGCCTTCAGAAATTGTGAGTATTTGACAAATGATTTTTGAATAGTATTTTGTTTTGGGCTATGGCTTTTAGTTTTTTGATCTGTCAATCAATTAAATACAATATCTGGTAAGTGGTTTTTTTTTTTTTTTTTTGCATGATTTGAGATGTGTGTTAGGCAATAATAAGGAGGAAACTACTAGACACATCTTCTTTGAATGCGATGCGAGGGGTCATACAAGGTACGGGTGTGTCGTCTCAACTGGCTTGGGGTCTCGTCGATTTTATCATGCGATCCTAGTCGGGACTTGTGTGCTTTTCGCCATTGTGCAAAGAGAAGTAAAGGTAGGGTGAAGATGGTTGCTTTATTATTGGTTGATTTGGAGAGTTAGAAATGCTGTTATTTTTGAAGGGTTTGGCTTTAATTTTGATAGTTTTTTTTGGTGGAATTGAAAGTAAGAGTTTGGAGTTGGTTTGTAGTGAAAGGGTGTGGATGGTTCATAGTTTTTTTCTTTACTGATTGGTTAGCTTTTCGAGGATGTTGATTGGATAATAGTCTTGGGTATATTTTAGTGGTAATATAGAAAAATACCAACTTGGATAACAAAACCCTTTAAATACCCACCTATATAAAAAAACACTCTTTTTACCCACTTTGGTAATTCTAGGCGTGTAGTCCTTGCATTGTTATTGATGAAAAGCCTTATACTTTCTTACCCCAGTATAATTGTGTAAGAAAAGTGTAAGACATTGTGTAAGAAGGTAAATGTAAGAGTTAATGATGTTTTCAATGATTATAAATGATAGGAAAAATGGTCATTTACAATTGTTATTTTATAATTATAATGGGCGTTATTTTTGTCGCTGTTAAAATTAAATCTAATTCCGACGATATAAAAAAACACTCTTTTTACCCACTTTGGTAATTCTAGGCGTGTAGTCCTTGCATTGTTATTGATGAAAAGCCTTATACTTTCTTACCCCAGTATAATTGTGTAAGAAAAGTGTAAGACATTGTGTAAGAAGGTAAATGTAAGAGTTAATGATGTTTTCAATGATTATAAATGATAGGAAAAATGGTCATTTACAATTGTTATTTTATAATTATAATGGGCGTTATTTTTGTCGCTGTTAAAATTAAATCTAATTCCGACGATATAAAAAAACACTCTTTTTACCCACTTTGGTAATTCTAGGCGTGTAGTCCTTGCATTGTTATTGATGAAAAGCCTTATACTTTCTTACCCCAGTATAATTGTGTAAGAAAAGTGTAAGACATTGTGTAAGAAGGTAAATGTAAGAGTTAATGATGTTTTCAATGATTATAAATGATAGGAAAAATGGTCATTTACAATTGTTATTTTATAATTATAATGGGCGTTATTTTTGTCGCTGTTAAAATTAAATCTAATTCCGAAGAAATAGTCGTCTGAACCCATTATAACTTGGTCCGAATGTATATCTGAGTTGTCTGAAAATATACGTTCGGACGATAATTAATTTAAGGGTCCTGCCACCGGTCGTGACTAGACAAGCCGGACGCCTGAGGCAATCCCGTGTACGTGGAGGACTGGAGAGGGCAACAAGATCTAGATCCCGCACGGAGTGCTCGTCAAGTAGCAGCAGACCGCGTGCCAGAAAGAAGTGTAGCACTTGCCGCGTAGAGGGACATACGTGTAACGATGTCCTGGAATTTGAAATCCGTGGGATTATATCCCCTTTAGTCCCCTTTCGGGATTGTGTGTCCGCCGAGTTTTAGTTTTGATAACCCTAAATAATGCACGCGTATTTTCCTTTTTCTAAATTAAACATCGTCTGGACATATATTACATACCGTCCGAACGTATATTGGCCACCATCTGGTTGGGCCCACGTCTCTGACCGTCAATATGGGGGAACGTGACAGCCCAATTATTGCCATTGCCAACAACATTTTTTATCCCTTAGTGTATTAATTTCAAAAAGTAAAGAATCTCTCATCATTCTTAGCCAATTTTTGCATGGGAATTCGAAATGCGTAAGATGTTGGAAGAAAACTGTACTTTTCGTGTAAGCTATAATGCCTACTTTAGACTAGATGGGTAAAAAATGTGTGGTTATTTAGAGTGTTTTGTTATACAAGTGGGTAAATAAAGTTTTCCCCCTTTCATATATAACAACTAATAATATCACCAAACACTTTTACAATACAGCATATGTAAAACAGGCGGTAATCGGCTCAACCCAGCAAAATGAAACAGCTAACTGTCAATAACTAATAGCCATTTGCCAAAGTGCCCGACATGCGTTATTTTCACCATGCTGCCGAATCTCACCCAATAAACGCATTTTTTCCGTTGTCTTGATTGTCTGTCCGACTGAAAACCAGAGGAATCTGGAAGGCATAAAACTGAATGCAACTTGACACGATAATATGTCGGGAACAATTGCTTTAACGGTTCATTACCAAAAAAAAAAATACAAAAATACCCTTGTCAGTCTACTCTGAAGTTTACAAATACCCCATCCATCATGTGTTTCTATTTTACAAAATTGCATCTTTTTAGGGGTTATTTTGCTGGGAAAATACCAACATATATGAAGGGTGGTTCTGGTAATAAACCCTCGCCTTAAATCACCTTAATGGGCTGACAACCCAACCAGTGATCGGACTCTGCCTTCGAATTCTATGTTTCCTTTGCGGACCGCTCTGTAATCTCTCAAGAATAGCATAAGTGATCGAATCCGGAGTCAGCCCCTGTTCCTTAAGTCCCGAATACAAGTCAACAGCCTCCACACTTCTCCCAGACTTTTCGAGACAGTCGAGTAAAATATTGTACGTCACTAGATTCGGACAACAACCTTCCGCGAGCATTTTGTTAAACAAGCCATACGCCATCTCGACTCTATCGGTCTTGCCAAAACACTCTATAAGCGTACTGTACGTGACGACATCAGGATCCAGACCCTTCTCCCCCATTTCTCTGAACCTCATATGCGCTTCATCCAGATCACCATTTTTACCCAAACAATTAATCAACGAATTGTAAGAGACGACATCCGGCCGGCAATCGCTGCTCTCGAGTTCTTCAAAAATTCTGAGAGCTTCCCCTACCAGCCCGGCTCTCCCGAAATTGGAGATTAGAATATTATAAGTGAAAATGTCCGGTGTGGGCCCCTCCTGCTTCATTTTCTCGTACAGATCGAGAAGATGGGGTATTTGTTTCGATTTGCCGAGGGCTGACAAGACAGTGTTGTACATGAATGTATCCGTTGTAACTCCCTTTTCGTGAGTCCTGCTCAACATTTCTATAGCCTCGGGAACTTTCCCGGCACTGCATAAGCTCTCCATCATGGAGATATAAGCATCTCTATCTCCCTTATCATGAAAACTCCACATGTGGCAAAACAATCTATGTGCTTCGCTCGCATGACCCAGTTTGCTTAGTGTTCGGACAAGGTATGCATATATCGACTTGCTCATGTATTTATTCGAAATTTTCACCACCTCGTCCAATTTACCAAGCTGTCCTTCGGCAGCCAATACGTTGAGAACGAGACTGTAGGTAAACTCATTCGGCCTGACATTGTTTTCCACCATCTGGGAGAAAAGAATCATAGATTTGCCAGCCATTCGGGCCCTAACCAACGCCTCAATCACCGTATTGTAAGTCATTGAATTGGGTTTAGAACCCTTTGTTAGCATTTCCTCGAATAAAGCTACTGCCTCTTTGGGCTTCCCCAACCTACCAATCATCCTTATGAGAATGGTATACGTGTATTCATCAGGTTCACAATGCCTCTTTTTCATATCATCGAACACCTTGTAAGCCTGATCAACCTGCCAAGATTCTGCAGCATATCAGACCATTAGAATCTATGGAACTCTTAAGTTAACCGAGAGCTATACTATGTTTCACATACATTCAAGTACAAACAAAGACCTGTAACCTAGGATGCACGGATTCTTCAAAATTGAGTAGTATGCAGTATCAGATATTGCATGGGTGCGGGTGCGGGTGCGGGTGCGATTCGCACGGGATTCGCCACGTGGCGAATCCGTGCAAAAAAAAAAAAATTCGGACTCGCGTATCCTTGCACAGGATACGCGTATCCGGTGCGTGGGAGGGTGCGTGGGTGATTTTTTTTTTTGTAATTTTTGAAAAGTAAACCAAATAAACTAAAATACAAAAAATAAATCATTTAATAAGTAATTACTTTTATCTTTAGCAGCATTCACGAACAGCATCAGAAAGCTCCGCTCCTCAAAGCCATTTTGAATTATTTTTTGTATGACTTGTTTTATGTATTTGAATTGGTTTTATGGTAATATTTGAATTGTTTTTTTTATATTTAACAAGCGTTATATATAATAAAATATAAAATAAACAGACGTATCCTTGCCGTATCGCACCCTAATATTTTCAAAAAAAAATTGGGGTCGATAACCCGGGCTCGGACAAAAAAAACTCGTGACCGTACCCAGCTTTATAAAAAAGAACAGGGCCTGGATCGAACCCGGCCAAAAAAAAAGAATTTTCGAGCCGAGCTCGGATCTCAATTTTAGAAAGTTCAAAAACGCCCGAATTTATCGGTCGTGCGACATACTTTTTTTTAGCATGTCCTCGAAAATGTCCCAAAAACCCGAAGAAACCCGAAAAAAATTGTTTGTGTGGCAATTTTTTTTTAACATGTAGTTGACACTTATTTTATTTTGAAAAAGCCCGAGAAAAGGCGAAAAAGCCGGAAGCTTGGACGAACCCGAACAAGCCGAGCTCATTTTGGGTTTACACTTTCAAAAATATCAGCTCGACTCGGCCAGAAAATTTTGGGTTCAAGTTTGGTCCTCAAAAAATTCAGCTCGGCTCAACCGATCCCAGCCCAACATTTTCCATGAGATAAACAATAATATAGATTTACTGAAACTAACATTTAGAGCATCGGTAATAATTTACTTACACTGGATGCTTTACCGAAATGAGAATACAGTTTTATCATCAGTGTCCTAATATTGCATCTTGCAAAGCACTATCTATTTAGGCAAAATCTAGCAACTAATCCGGTACATTACAATCAAAATCAAGTATCATCGATACATAATGAGCACTTACATAGAACAGCATAAATACCAAACACCCAACCATCATAACACATGAAACCCTGATAATGAAATAGATAAACGAACCTGTTCGTCCTTAGCGAGGGCGTGGAGCAGCATGTTGTACCCGAAGCTATCCAGCTTGTACCCTTTCCTGCGCATTTCTCTATAAGCCTGCAATGCTCGATTCAAACTTTTTGCTCTCAAGTACGCCTGCACAAGACACTTGTAAGTGTAACTGGTACAATTCAATTCCCACTTCTTCAACAAATCCAAACACTTCTCCAATCCATCAACACCGTCAAAAGCACCAATCAGTATATTGACGGTGGATATGTTGCCAATGTCCGCTGATTTCTCCATTAAATTAATGACTTCGTTTATTTTATCAATCCTGTCAGGGAGAGAAGATTTCGAGAGAATCAGCAGAATGCGGTTGTAGGTGAAAGCATCGTGTCGGAAATTCGGGATATGTGAGGGGCAAAAATGGAAAAACTCGAGGGCTAGGGTTGGGGATTTTAGGAATTTGAGAATTTCGGAGACCTCGGAGGGCGTTGGGGTCAAGCTTAGGGCTTGAAGGTATTCGGAGAGGTCGAGGAAGGGATCCGGCGATGACGCGGAGGAATTTGATTGCAGGATTTTGGCTGCTTTGCAGATAAGATCACAGCGGGGAAGAGGGTAGCCGCGGACGTCATAGATGAGTGTGGGAGCGGCGACGGAGACTTCTATGGCGGACAATCGGCCTTTGTTGGTTGTTTTCACGACTTTTCCGGTGTATTTGGTGGCGTAGCCACGGCGAAGCAAGAGGGTGCACCGGTGGAGGAGACGGTGGTACATGGTGAGAGTTTTTAGTCAATCATTTCTCAGCCTTACTGTTGACTATGGGTTTAGTTATATACTACCGTTCTCTTATAATTTTCACACTTGCTAATGCATTTATTATTATATTTAATTTTTTATTTTGAAAAATTATAAGAAGTTGATATTTTGAAAGTATATTTCGAGATGAATCTAATAAGATCTCACATGACTATATTTTTTTATATTTATAAATCACAAAAGATGATAAAAAACGAGTATGTGAACAGTGTAATAATCAACACATTGCAATAATAAGAGAACGGATGAAGTAATATGATATGAAAGAATGAAAGTTACTACCTCATTCCTCAAATGTGCTAGAAATTTTTGAAGCGAATTTTAATAAAAGAATTATTGAGTATATTGTAGTATGTAATATGAGTAGAGAATAAATTTCCTATTAAATGTTATATTAAATTAATTAATATATATAAATAATATAATAATAAATTTGAGGACCGTAACAAAAAGAACAGTAAAAATAAATTTTGAAAACAGAGAGAATGCTTTGTTTGTTACTCCCTTCGTCCGGGAATTAAATGCCTACTTTGATATTTTTCGATCAAAATATAAAATTTTTGACCGTAAATTACATCCAATATAAAGTATAATTATGTAAGTTATATTTTGAATCTATCAAGTACTTACATGATTAGAATTATTCTTTATATTGGTCATAATTTTGCGGTAAAAAATTTCAAATTGTGATCAAAAAAATATCAAAGTAGGTATTTAATTCCCATGGAGGGAATATATTTTTTTTTCCATTTTAAAAATGATAAAAAGCAATGGAAAGAAGATAAAGTGATCACAAAACTCCAATTGCTAAGTGATGCCAAGTGGTGAGTTCACACACTTAAAACAGTAAATTTTGAGAACTACTCTTGGAATATTGAATTAAAGGGGAAAATTAATCTTCAAAAAAAAAAATTCCATTTAACTCTGGCGGGTAACCGGTCGGACAGTTCCTTTTCTTTCTGCGGCTGCTCGGCCTATTTTCTGGCAAACCTCCAGTGACAATCATATTTCTTTCCTTTTTATCGATCGGCATGCAGACCTGTTTACCGTCGTGGCCGCTGGTAGATCTGCAACAATAGTCATTTTTTTGGGTGTGGCCGCCCGACGTCAGACCTCTAGGAGCCTACATGTCTTTCTAGCAATTTGATCATTTCAATTCAATTATGACATTGTCTGCATGTCATTATGACATCGATTATCTCTAGTATAATCTATGGGACGATGGTGTTTTTTATCATCGTATTATGCACTTGTAAAGACCACTTTATCCCTCCATTCCCATATGCGTTAAATTTGACAATATAAAATGATCAAAGATGCTCATAAACTTCAAAAAAAAAATCCTTAGAATATTAAATTATTTAAAGGGACAAATGATCTTCTATTTTTTTCGTTCCTTACGGAGTCCAGCGACGGATCGCCGACTGGCCTCCAACGATCTCCAGCAAGCTCGACCAACTTTTTATTTTAATAGCGCTACAGAATTGTGCGCCGTCAATTAGCATAACTCTAGAGACCGTCATTTTATTTTGCCCGATCGTCTTGCACGCCTTCAAGCGGTGGACCTCCGACGGCAGATTAGTTGTTTTATTTTTTTTGCGATCGGTCCAGGACAACGCGCCGGCGGAGCCGCTACTGAACGCTGTCAGACCTCCAGAGACGGTCATTCTTTTTTTTTTTTGCGTGCGGCCACCGGTCGGGTCTGCGCGCCGGCGGCCGAGCCCCATGTCTACTATATTTTTTACAGCAAGGTATTTTGGTAATTTAATTATTTTAATCCAATTATGGCATCGCCGCTGTGCCGTTATTGCACATGTTATCTCTAATATAATATAAAGAACATTGGTACTTTTCCGTCGTCGTCCGCACCCGAAAGACCACTTTACCCTCCCCTTCTTGTTAAATTTTGGGCAGCCGCCTACCGATGCACCTGCGTCGATCGGACAAGGTTTCTTTCTTTCTTTCTTTTTGTTGCGGCCGCCTGCCATTCTATTTTACAATATGCACTTTTTGGCGACCGATTATTTTCTTTTGTGGTTGCCGACAAACTTCCGACGATAATTGTTTTGCTGGCAGACCTTCGGGAGCCAACATGTTTTTTTTAAAGTTAATATGCTAATTTGATTATTTTAATTCAATTATGGCAGCGTCACCGTGCCAGGTTATATCCAGTCTATAATATAAAGGACAATGATATTTTTTGGTTGTCACAATCCGCACCTGAAAAGTGCACTTACCTTCCTCCCTCTCTGCTAAATTTAATAATAACGTTGAATGTTTAACAGTAATAAATTTTAAAAATTACCCTTAGAACATTGAACTATTTTTTTTTAAAACAAAAAAGTTCCCGGCTGACCTACGGCGCGTCGACCGTCGATGGGGCATTTTTTTAATCATGTAAAAAAAATATAATCATCTAAGTATTTCTTTGATTTGTCTTAATGTGTATTTTTCGAATATTCTTTTTTTTTATAATTTTTATTCATATATAATTAAAATTGGTCAAATGTGTGTTTGGAGAGACCGATCAAAGTCAAATTGTGCAATACTTTTGGCGGTCGTAGGTGGTATATGTTATCTACGTAGATATTTATGTAAATAGTAATAGTTCACGTATTGAAGTACAATATTACCTCTGTTTCATATTAATTGACATTATATTTTTTCACATGAAAATTTGACCAGAGATTATTTCACAAAATGCAATCATAAAATTATTAAAATAATAATATTAGATCCCCGTTAATGAATATTTTTATAATATAATTTTTTAATAATTTTCATCATTATAATTGAGAGATAATTTATGATAGAAACACAAAACATCGTATATTATGAAATTGAGGGAGTAGTTTCAATTACGCGGGTCATGTAATAGAAATTGTACTACGCGGGTCTAATGTTTCAATTACGCGACATCGAGACACAATATAATATTTTTCTGTAGTTGTGTATGATTGTGTGCATGTGCGTTTCTCATTTCCGTATTTTTTATCTACCTCGTTATCTTTTATTAACAGATTCAAATTGGTTTAGGGGCTGAATTATTTCTAATATTGCCTAGTACTTCATTTCATAATTTTTTGGCAATGCAGTCCTAAATTAGTAGAGGTCATATGCGAAATCTCAAATGTGTCCCTATAAAAATACTTGAATTTATTTTTATGTACTTATCGAAATTTCACTACTAAATACATAAAAATAATGCATAGAGTATAAATATATGAACATATAGCAATCTTATGTTCAAACATAGAGTTCAAGATTGAATTGAACAATGTTAATCAAATGAGCTAACGTTTTTAGGTTTGTTAATATTTTGTATTATGTAGAATCATAATCAGTCTTCTCACAATCATAATCGAAGCTAAATAATAGCAATTCTCGTCCTACCAACTGCGTCTTCTCACAATTTTCACCCATGACCATGACTTGCAAAATCAGTCTCACCTATCAGTCAACTGTTTTTCTTGTACAATTTTTCTAACAATGGGACTGTTTTTGTAAGAAAGTTGTTTTTTGGGACTAAAATTGTATATAACAAGCGATCAAAAGCATGATAGAGCATGGTTGATGGGACGAGAATTACTATTTTCTCGCCACCTTCTTTTTAAATCGGCCGATTACTTCTTTGTATTTTTTAAAAATAGGTCGATAATCCCCTGCAAAAATTAAACTGGCACATTACCGCCTTGTCCTTCAAAAATTGCAAACTGACCCGACGTTGCAAATTACCCTCTTCTGAACAATATGACAGTGGGGGCATGTTGCATATTTTAAAAGCACAAGAGAATAATATGTCTATTTAATTTATACAGGGAGATTGGCTAATTTCTAAAAATACAGGGCAGTGATCGGCCCATTTAATTTATACAGAGGGTAAATAGCCAATTTTGTAAAACCCATGGAGTAATCTGCCAAAAAACCGCCATTTTTTATGTTTAATTTTTTGGTACAACATCTGAAAGCAGAGGGGTTCAATATTCAGAGGGAGGTGGACATCTACTTTCGTTACACCTTACAGATTGGTGATTTAAAATCATCGTGATTATCAACTGCATTTTAATTCCAATTATATTGTGGTGTTACAAAAATTATATTGTCAATTAATTGTCGAAAATTAGTTAACAGTATAACTCATGCAAAAAATAAAATGACGAAATTTTACGTCGGATGTCCTTCATAATGCAACCTCCATAAGAACGATTGGTGATTCAGAATATGTAAGAAAATATCATTTTGTTTGGTTTTGTTTTAATTCTTCTTGGCGTTTGTCCTCAAACTCTGATGTGTTTTTTCAGTGGTGTCCTCTTTTTGGAATTCTTTAAAGTATTCTTGAGTTTGTTTCAGATTTGTTTGTATTTTATATAAATTGTTTGAAAGAGTTGTGTTCTCATCATATTGAATACTTTTGTCTCGCTTTTTGCGGGAGCCGTTGAGACATTGAGATAATATTATTGTTGTATACATGATAACAAAAAACAAAAAAAACCGTTGCAAATTGCTATAGGAGTTCGGATCGCTTTTAACCTATGTAGCACGGACACGGACACGGACACGGACACGGACACGGACACGGACACGGGGACACGGAAAAACTCCAAAAAATAGGACTCGGACACGGCATAGGACTCGGCAAATTAAATAATATAAAAAATATATATAATAGTAGAATCAATAGAAAATCATCACAATAACAAGACTTTCATAAACCATGAGTTCATCACACACAAAAAAAGGTTCAAAAAAATAATGAAACAAAGATAATGACATATTGTTCTTCAAGAAAATAAATGCTCAATCTTCATCAACTTCAAGGTTTTCATCCATGTTTTCGACCTCATCTCTTGTAAATAACATTGCTTCCATTTCCGGTTCATCAAGTGAGAGATTTGCCACCTCAAGTATTCCAACACCATCCATAGTATCAAATGCATCACCACCAACATCCCACATTCTACTTTCACCCGTAGAATATTGTGGAGATTTCCTCGACAAAAGTCGTAAATTTGAATGAACAAATACCAAGTCTTCTCCTCGTTGTGGGGTGATCTTGTTTCTAATTAAAGAGTTAATGAAACTATATGTACTCCAATTCCTCTCACAACACGATGACGAAGATGGTTGACCAAGCAATTTCAAAGCCACATTCTGGAGTAAAGGTGTTGAAGAACCATGTGTCACCCACCATAAGTCTGGATCCATCAATCCTCTATCACTAACAGAATCAGAATTGGCAAACTCTCTTAGAGCTGCAGAAAATTTGGCAAACTCCGTATTGACTTGCCTACGTTCAATCTCATTAGGAAAATATCTTTCCAAACACTTCAATCTCATAGCAGAAATCTCATCATCTTTGTGGGGGGGAACATGTAAGGGAGATTCATCAAGCCATTGAACGCTATAGTACCTACATAATTATACATTGTATTATTAAACTAAAGTTACTAAACTAACTACTAAAACTAACGATGTGTAAATTAAAAAAATGAAAGTGAGAAAGTAAAGAATTTATCACCTTGGATTCAAAGAGTGTGCCAAACAATGTAGAGGTGTGTTACTTTTTGTCCATCGATCTACTAATATTCGGTGCACAACGTTGTAAAAACCAGAAAACTCGTGATCAGACTTTCCTTCATGGCGGTAGATAACAATCTTCACCCTCTCAATCATAGTATCCCACATATCATAAATCAAATGAAGACAAGGCTTGTCGGTATCCGCTTTTCTTAGCATGTCATAGATAGGCTCCGTGAAAGCAAGAATATAATCTATCTTATCCCACCACAAATCATCCAAAATCTTCTCTTTTACTTGTGCGGCTTTAAGAACATCATCTTCTTTGTAATTTGCCCAGTCAGGACTTATCACCATACTTAAGAGACTTTGTTTAATTGTCCTAAATCTCTTAAGCATGATAATACTCGAAGCAAATCGGGTCTCTGCCACTGAAAGCATCTTGATGCGGAATGTTCATTGAACATTGACAATCTCATATTATGATTCACTATGAAGATCTTAACTGACATCGCATCTCCTATGATTTCTGTAATCCAGTGACATTCTTGAAATGTTTCTGCATTTGATTCGGAATTCTTTGCTGCACATATATTTTTAAGAGCAAGGTTGAGGGTGTGCACGACACATGGAGTCCAGAAAATGTGGGGAAACTGACTCTCAATCAACAAACCAGCTCCTCTACACACTGGTGCATTATCAGTAATAACTTGGACAACACTCTGGTGTCCAACGGAATCAATGCACTCCTTAAGTAACTTAGCAATGAAGATTTTGTCTTTATATTCGCCTTCACAATTAATTGCTTTCAAGAACATAGGACCACTTTCACAGGCAGCCATCAAATTAATAATCGGTCTCCTTTGAGAATCCGTCCACCCGTCACTGACGAGACTCACGCCTTTCTCCTTCCATGAATTCTTAAGAGGAATTAGACAGCTCTCAACGTGTGCTCTCTCTTTAATCAACAATGAATTTCTCAGTGAGTTGTAACCCGGAGGGACATAACCAGAAAGATGTTTGCTATTGGCGGCTTTTGTGTACGAACTCACATAGTATGGATTCTTTGCTAGATTAAATGCAGCACCACTTGAATAAAACATCCTAGCAATCTCACTATCCAACTCATGCCGAGCTTCAAGATTAAATGCTTTCTCTAAAGGGGAGTCACCTGAGACTTTTTTCCTTTTTGATAAAAGAGGCTCAAATGCCGATTGTCTCATTGTGCTTGGAGTTGAAGCACTGGATGAACAACTCTTGCTTCTACTTGATGGTGGTAATGAAACTTGGCGAGCTTTTGAATTTTGCACCATTAAATCATAACCATCAGATTCTCTTTTCATGTTCATTAAATCAGTTGAAGTCACCTTAGAGCACTTTGAAACACCCATGTTAGCAATTTTCAGCAAATGTCCCTTAACTCTTGAATATGATCCCGTAACACACAATCCACAATAGTTACACACAAACTTCACATTTCCTCCCTTCCCAATTTTTTCTTGCACTTTTACATACTTCCATAGGGGCGGTTTATTTGTTGTTCCTTCATCTTGACTCATTCTAAAAATTAATTAAAAAAAATAATTAGTTTTCAAACCTGCTGGAATAAAAAAAATTGACACTTTTACTGACTCCTTCAGTGCACAGTGCACACATCGAATGCATACAAACCGATTAAAAAAATTTGCTTTCAATTTGCACAGTGCACTCATCGACACGGGAAGAGAGCTTCAGTTCACTTTTTTTTTTTGCGGTGCAGTGGAAGCAAGAAATCAACGGAAAAAAAATGAGAAATAAAAGATAAGAAGACTAACCTGCTGGAAAGCCGCGGCCCGCGACGAGATGGAGGTGAGTCGCGTCGGTTCGTCGCGTCGGACCTAGGGTTTGCGTCGGACTGCTGTCGCGATTGGCCTAGGGTTCGGGTGCTGTCGCCCTCTTCTTTCCCTGTTTTCTTTTTCTCTTCTGTTTCCCGTTTTCTTTTTTCTTTTTTTTTTATCCAGCCCGTCCCCTTTTGTAACCCAAAAAAAAAAAAAAAAAAACCAAAAAAACACAACCGCGCGTCCGAACCGTGTCCTAGCCGCGTCCCAAACGCGTCCAAAATGCCACGTCAGCAGGACGCGGTCCGACCGCGTCGGACACGCACCCGAGCCGCGTCCGCGGCGAGTCCGAGTCCAAAACGCACTGGACTCGGACACTCTTCCTCTCCAGACGAGTCCGTGCTTTAGAGCTTTTAACTATATATATACCGTGAATAACTATTGTACTCTTTATGTAATTATGATCGTGCAAAGTGTTTCTATAAATTCTTTATGATTCAATTATTAATGAGAATAGACCTATCCTCTCTATTTTTTATTTCGATTTTAAAACACAGCCGAAGTTTTATAGTTCTCAAATCTCCAAACTGAATTATGAATTAATCAAATATTACTATTAGCTTTGGATCTATTTACCGACTTCGATTTAATTGTCTTGATCCATACAGTATTTTTGGTTAGATAAGTGATCGACAAAAACTTATCTTAAAAATAGGACTTTTTGAGTCGCTCGCAAATATATATATATATATATAGAGATGTTAAGCGTTTCAGTAGTAAATGACCCGTTAACATGGCAACCGGTTAGGACCGATATTTAATAGCCGTTTAAATTGAACTTTTTGGCCAGACCGTTTAGCTGAAGCCGTTAGTGTTAAGCCCACTTAGAAATTAGCCCAAAGCCCGATATATATATATATATATATATACACACACTATATTAATATTATATATATACACTATATTAATATTATATATATAATATACATTAATATTATATATAATATATATTATTACTGTATTTGTTAATATAGTGTATATATACATAAAAGTGTATTTTTTGTTATATTTATTATAGTATAGTTGTAACTATATATATATATATATAATATATTGTTATTGTTTTTTTTTTTTATAAAAAATAAAAAATAGATTTTTTAAATATTTAGCCCCGTTTAGCCCTAAACCCGTTAGGGTTAGGGTTAGGGCCCATATTTCATAGCCCGTTAAATCCGGGCTTTTTGGACCATGAAATTTAGCCCGCTAGGCAAACCCGAATCACAGCTAAATTTCCGTTAACATCTCTCTCTCTCTCTCTCTATATATATATATATATATATATATATATTTTTGAATGGCGAATTTCAACTTAGACTCGACCACCCTCCAAATCGGAGGGCCCTAACCACCACTTTGTCCATATTATGTTGTCTTAACCGGGCCCACGCTGGAGCCCAGTGGGACATAATAGGTTCGCGAGGAAACCGTCTCGCCTCCACACAAGTTTCCTTGCTGGAGTAACGTCCGGATGAAAATCCCGTCCTGCTCCAGACGCGAACCCCGCACCTAATGGCTTAAGGTTCTTATCATTCATTGCGATACCACTGGGCCAAATGCCACTGGATACGTTCTACGAGATAGAAGTAGTTGTGGTAAGTTCTACCAAAATCTTTTCTCTCGAGGATTGCTTAACAGAGGTTCGTATAATATTTTGTTTAAAGTTGCGAGAAATAAATATTAGAACATTCTAAAATAAATTTTTAGATTTTTAAGTTAATTAAATTAAATGCATTATTTTTTGTTAGATAAGTTCAGCGGAAACAAGTGTTTTCATATAGCACCGAAGCAGCTCTCGATAGGTGAATCACGTGGGTGGGATTGGCATGATTCCGAACCATCAAGGTATCGTACACGTCTGCCCTATAGGAGAAACTTTCATTTTTTTTTTTATATCGAGGTTTCAAATTTTCAAGTCGAAAGGAGCTGTGCGCAGAGTCAACCTCTTTTCGATTAGAGCAGCATTCATCGAGAGTATAGTTGCCAACGTCCCACTAGGTAAGTCTCATGTGAATTAAACCATGAGCTCAGGTATGGTCGTGAGTTTTTTCGTATCATATGTTTCTTTCTATATACCACTCTATACTTGGGAGTTTCTACGATTCACCCCACATTGTATATGGTTGACATTCATCTTATTTCATCATACTTATTAATAATCGTTGGATCAATTGTATAATTAATAAAACTAGTTGTATTAAATCCTGATCGTTCGTACAATATAATAATTTGTACAAGAGTATCTGGATATTCAATTGGAAAATTACTCTTATAACCCTTTAATTAACTTAAACAAATTTTAAGAAATAAATCATAAAATAAATTCAAAGTGAATTATCTTTCTCATCTCATCGACGTGGACTATGAGAATAGAACAGCCATCTTTCTCTCTGCAAAACAAAAAGCAGATACACTCTTTGCCCTAAAGCCCAAATCAAATTTTACGCAGTATTCAATTTCTCAAGTCTCACAATTACCACCCAATCCACCACCAGCACCACGGCACTCCCCTTTGTTTTGACGCTCATCATCGCTTGAGGTCGCAGTAACTCACTCCCCGTCCCCGACACGTAAAAAACCCAATACACATCGCTGTAATTTTTCTCCACTTCTATTAAAATAAATCCAATGGGGTGAATACAGTAGATTTGGTTGATGTTATCCCTCCAGGATCACAACTTATTGAGAGGTGAATCCATCAAATTTGTTCGACCATTAACGAGTAATCGATGCGGGTCGATACGTTGCTGAGGTTTTGGGTCAAAAGCCGAGGAGACTAATAATTACCTTGCTGCGGTCTTGAAAATATTTGAGCGCAAAATGTAAGCTAGCTGCTCTGGCTCATTATTTTGCGCATTTTTTACTCTATATCGTGGATCTCCCGTGCAGAGATGTGGTGAGAACCACAGATTCTTGGTTTTCTCCAGCACTATGCAGAAACTACTTCATTCTCCAATCCTCCGATCAATCAAACCCCAACATTTCACTCCAACATCTATCTATACTTCAATTCCGGACAGTTCCCTCAGCAATTTCATCGTTTCCAATGAAGTCCTCGGCCTTATCAACTCTGTGCACTACGTTGTGCCCTCCATCGAAAAATTGATTCCTTTTCTCAATCGCGAAATCGTGATTTCAGTCCTTATTGAATGTTATGAGAGCAGACCAAATTTAGTTGCTTGTAATGTTATATTGAATGTTTTAGTCAAGAAAGGCTTGATTTTGTTGGCATTAGCGGTTTATATCATGATGTTGAAGTTGAACTATCAAACCCAGTGTGATACATTCAACATTTTGATCGACGGATTGTGCAAGAGTGGGATGACTCAGGATGCGCTCCAATTGTTCGATGAAATGACTGAGAGAGGGATCTTGCCAAGTGTTATTACATAGACAGTGATTATATCAGGTTTGTGCAAAGCAAAAAAGATGCACGATGCACATAAGCTGTTTAGTTTAATGAAGAACAGCGGATGTAAACCGGATCCTGCTTCATACAATGCTTTGCTTAATGGGTTCTGTAAGTGTGGCCAGATTGACGAGGCCTTGTCGCTTTTCAAGAATTCAAATCTATTCTAGGCTTCACCACACCATCTTAATACACTCAACGTCTCACACACCATCTTAATACACACAACGTCTCACTAAGAAGCTTAGTTGATTCATTATGTCTAAGCTTTTATATTCATATGAATATATTGGGGAAGTTTCTTTTGACAATCCCTTGATTTCGTTCTAATGGTTTGTAGGCTATTTATATTCATATGAATATATTGGGGAAGTTTCTTTTGACAATCCCTTGATTTCGTTCTAATGGTTTGTAGGTTATTTGATCTGTAAAAATGTTTGCCAATGTGTAAGATTGCTGCTTGTTTTTGTCCAAACGTTTGTTTTCAATCTAGTCGAGCGTGATTTGCCGAGATGTGGTTGACATTGTCCGAGTTTTCTGGCTCGCTGCTTTATTTTCGTATTGATTTTTTATACATAAAAACATTAAAATGAATTTCGGTTTCTGAGGATTCTTCAGCATTCAACCTTGTTAAATGTCTGGAATCTTGTTAAAATGGCTCTCTCGATCTGTCTCTCTCTCTCCCCGGCTCCCTGGGTGTTCTTGTTTTTTTTTTTCAATTGGAGTCGACCGAATTCTGATTTTTCTATAATCATGTTGGTCTATAAGGATTTGCTCACATGTGATGAATTGCTCTCGGACTCTTTTCCCTACAAGGAAATTGAGAATGGGGTTCTGTGGGAAGTTGAAGGAAAGTGGGTGGTTAAAGGAGCAGTTGATGTAGACATCGGTGCAAACCCTTCTGCTGATGGCGGTGAAGATGATGAAGGTGTCGATGACGGAGCCACTAAAGTGGTGGACATTGTGGACACATTCAGGCTCCAGGAACAACCTCCATTTGACAAGAAGCAATTCATTGCGTACATGAAGAAGTACATCAAGTTGTTGACACCCAAGCTTGCTGCGGAAGATGAAGAGAAGTGCACGATGTTCAAGAAGCACATCGAGGGTGCCACCAAGTTTTTGATGTCTAAGATTGCTGACCTTCAATTTTTCGTGGGGGAGGGCATGCATGATGATAGCACCTTGGTGTTTGCTTACTACAAGGATGGTGCGACCGACCCGACATTCTTGTACTTTGCCCATGGTTTGAAGGAAATGAAGTGTTGAGTGCCCGGAAAATAATCATCAGACTTGAAACAAGCTTATTGTTTCCTTTAGCCTTTTCTTTTTTATGTTGTCGTTTTCCTGTGATGCTAGTACTTCTGTCTGAGACTTGGTGTGTTTTGGTTACTGATTTTCATTTTTGGATGGTAATTTTATTTTCTCGATCTAGTAAGAGCAGATTTTTTTTTTTTTTAAAAGATCAGATTGATGACTGTTATTTTCTGTGCTATTTCTTGGTGTTGGGAGAATCATTGTCTTAATGCTAAGGTGATGGAAATTTAAGTATGATGTTTTTTGAAAAAAAAAAAAGAAAAAAAAAAGAAAACGGCAGAAGCAAATGGGCCGTCCGATGAGTGACGAGATGCAGAAACATGAGATATTGAAGAAGTTTATGGCAGAGGTGAATGCTAGTTAATCATTTTCTAACTCTATTTTTTTGTAATTTCTACTTTTTTACTTACCGAAAATAAATTTCCATACAACATCTGAAAATGGACTTTTCAAATGCGAAGATCAGCTAAGGGAGTTGTTTTTGTATTTAAGTCAATCGTGTTATTCACAGGTCGATATTATGATTTGCATAAGTCGCTTCTTGCTCTGAGTTTTGCTGGTTTAATTTTGAAGGACCTATCTGTCCGCCTGTTTTTTTTTTTTTTCTGTTTATGCTCTTTAGTTTCTTTTAGATGGTTTTCGGATGTTTGTGGTACTTAAAAGATTATTATCAGGTTGGTTTTGGGGGCTGCTTTCTTGGATGACTGTTTCTATGAGTTATTATTTCGATGAAATTGATCAAGTTTGAGCTTGCAGTTATTGGAACTTAAACCACACGGAAAATCTGTCTCGAATTGATGTTCATTTTGTTCTGCCCTTAAGGAGATTTTCCAATCCCACCTCCACTAACTCCAGCACTCAGGGCTTGAAACACCTGACTTGAAACTGCAGGATCCAGGAAAAACACAGAGAGTTGCCTGCCAAAATGGTCAATCTGTTTGAAATTTTCTGAATGCCACCATTTATGAATGAAGTATTCTGCTCACGGAATGTGTTTGTATGACTCTCATACAAGGGGCTGCCTGTTTAAATCAGGGGTGTTATTGGACCGTGTCAGACTCTTTTTCAAATTGAGTATGTTCAATTTCGACCAATTATTTTACCCTCGACCAATTATGTACCATTTCGACCAATTATGTATAATTTCAAATCGATCATGTACTATTAAAACTTAGTGTATGTAATTTCGACCAAATATGTACGATTTCGACCCATTATGTATAATTTCAAATCGATTATGTTCAATTTCGACCAATTATGTATAATTTCAAATCGATTATGTTCAATTCGACCAATTGTGTATAATTTCAAATCGGTTTATGTACAATTGCAAAACGATTATGTATAATTTCAACAAATTATGTACAATTTCAAATCGATCATGTACAATTACAACTAATTATAAATAATTACGATCGATTATGTACAATTGCAAATCGATCATGTACTATTAGAACTTGGTGTATATAATTTCGACCTGTTGTGTACCATTTCGACCAATTATCTGTAATTTCAACTCGATCATGTACATTTTCAAAGCGATTATGTGCAAAGCAATTTCAAGTCGAGTATGTTTAATTTCGGCCTATGTTTATTCTCGACCAATTATGTATAATTTCAAATCGATTATGTTCAATTTCGACCAACTATATATAATTTCAAATCGATTATGCATAATTGTAAATCTATTGTGTATAATTTCAATTATGTACAATTTCAAATCGATACAATTACAACTAATTATAAATAATTTCAACCAATAATGTTCAATTTCAAATCGATCATGTATTATTACAACTTAGTGTATATATTATTTCGATCCATTATGTACAATTTCGACCAATTATGTTTAATTTCAAATCAATAGTCACTACTAGAAAAAGCACTTTTTAAATCGGGTAAAATAGACATTCTAAATCGGTTAAATAACCGTTATAGATCCAGCCGATGTAGAAAGTCTGGACTTTCTACATCGGTTATTTAACCGATCTAGAATGTCTATTTGAACCGATCTAGAAAGTCTTATTTTTTTCCAAAAAAAATGACCCTAACATAGCTCGGGTCCAACCCGACCACAGCCTGGCCCCGACCCGACCAATTATGTACAATTTCAAATTGATTATGTATATTTTCAAACCGATTAAAGCATAGTTATGATTATGTACATAATTGGTTGAAAATATTTTTAATTGGTTGTGGTTGTACATGATCTATTTGAAATTAAATATAATTGTCGAAATGATACGTAATAGGTCAAAATTATATAATTGGTCGAAAATATACATAATCGATATGAATTTACGACATAGGTCAAAATTGTCTACACTAAGTTGTAATAGTACCTGATCAATTTGAAATTATACATAACTGGTTGAGATTGAACATAATTGCTCGAGGGTAAATAGAATTAGCTAAAATTGCACATGCTCGATTCGATGTTGCACATAATCGATTTGAAAATGTACATGATTGATTTGAAATTAAACATAATTGGTCGAAATTAAATAGCAAAATAGTACATGATATGTATTTTATGTGGTAATCGGGGAATTCATTACTTCAATGATACTACAGGGTGATTTATTTGGAAAAAAGGATAGGACAAATATGCATATCGATCGAATATTGGGAAAAAGATAGAAGAGAGGTGTGGAGATTTTGATCTTTATTTCTCTCATTTAGTCGTTTGATTAAAACTCAGTTCGAACGATATATTAAATGCTTTCAGTGTGACAATGGCAGGAAATTTGACAATTTAAATTTTCACTCCTTCGGTCTAAATAATGGGATGGTTTTCCGTTTTTCATGCCCTCACACCTCCTCACAAAATGGGAAAGCCGAACGCACCATTCGCACTATCAATAATTTGGTGCGAACACTTCTTGCTCATTCTTCTATGCCGGCTAATTTTTGGCATCATGCATTAGCCATGGCAACTTATCTACTAAATATTATTCCTCATAGAAAGTTGCAAAATTTATCCCCTACTCAACTTCTTTATGCTCGAATCCCATCATACGAACATCTACGAGTTTTTGGGTGTCTATGCTTTCCCCTTATTCCCTCATCCACCATTAATAAATTACATGTCCGCTCAAATCCATGTGTTTTCTTGGGATATCCTCCAAACCACCGAGGATATAAATGTTATGACCTTACTACACATAAAATCATACTATCAAGACATGTTATTTTTGATGAAAAACAATTCCCATTTGTCAAATCAATGGTCACTGATAAGTTGCCAAGGGGCTATAATTTTCTCAATGATGATTTAAGCCCATTGGTGCTTCAACAGGCCCACACCCAACAATCTACTCCTTCACCTGGCCCAAATTTAGTCCAGGATACACCTTCGGAGTCACTTGCAGCCCCACTGGCCCAGGTTCAGTCTCACCAGCCCACTACTACTCCGGCCCACACTACTCACTTGTCAAGTAATTCTGGCCCGCTGAACCCATCTGTTCCTCCACCACAGCCCATTCCATCTCTCCCATCTCACGTTCCTCCTGCAACTCCTGTCAAATCCCGAACCATTGTCACTAGGAGCATGCATGGTATTTCTAAACCCAAAGTCCATTTTAATCTTCTCTCATCAGTTTCTCTGTCACCTATTCCATTAAATCCTAAAGCGGCGTTGTCCGACCCTAATTGGAAAATGGCCATGATAGATGAATTTGATGCTTTAATTAAAAATAAGACTTGGGATTTAGTACCCCGTCCCCCTAATGTGAATGTGATTAGATGTATGTGGATATTTTCTCACAAAAAGAAATCTGATGGTTCTTTTGAGCGGTATAAGGCTCGCCTTGTTGGTGATGGCAGGTCTCAACAAGTTGGTGTTGATTGCACGGAAACATTTAGTCCGGTTGTTAAACCGGCTACCATCCGCACTGTCCTCAGTCTTGCCCTCTCTAAGGCATGGTCCATTCATCAGCTGGATGTTAAAAATGCCTTTTTACATGGCACGTTGCAGGAAACTGTTTATATGCATCAGCCGATAGGTTTTCGGGACACTACTCACCCAGATTTTGTCTGTTTACTCAAGAAAGCTCTGTATGGTTTAAAACAGGCACCCCGAGCTTGGTACCGCCGATTTGCTGATTATGTCTCTACTATAGGTTTCACTCATAGCAAATCAGATCATTCTCTATTTATTTATGGTCAGGGTCGAGATATTGCATATATCTTACTTTATGTGGATGACATTATATTGGTCTCCTCGTCTCATTCTCTACGACAGTCCATCATGACCACTCTTGCATCTGAATTCGCAATGAAGGATCTTGGTCCTTTAAATTATTTTTTGGGCATAACGGTTACTCATTATGATGGCGGGTTATTTTTAAGCCAGCAAAAATATGCCGAGGATATACTTGAGAGGGCCGGAATGTCTTCTTGTAAGCCTTCTGCGACACCAGTTGACACTAAGGCCAAGCTTGGCAGTCTCAGTGGTGTTCCTTATGAGAACCCATCTTTATATCGAAGTCTTGCAGGGGCATTACAATATCTCACATTCACTAGACCCGACATATCATATGCTGTTCAACAAATCTGTCTTCATATGCATGATCCGCGGGACACTCATATGTCGGCCTTGAAACGAATACTACGTTATATTCGAGGGACTCTTCACTTGGGACTTCATTTATCTCGTTCCTCGTTCTCTTCTCTCACTTCTTATACTGATGCCGATTGGGGTGGATGCCCTGATACTCGACGATCCACATCCGGCTATTGTGTCTTCTTGGGAGACAATTTGATTTCTTGGTCGTCTAAACGACAACCTACCCTGTCTCGCTCTAGTGCCGAGGCCGAGTATAGGGGCGTTGCTAATGTCGTCTCCGAATCTTTGGTTACGGAATCTCTTATTGGAGTTGCATGTTCCGATTACAAAAGCCACTATTGTATATTGTGATAACATAAGTGCTATTTATTTGTCCGGAAATCCTGTCCAACACCAACGTACCAAGCACATTGAAATGGATATTTTATTTGTTCGTGAGAAAGTTGAAAAAGGACAAGTCCGGGTACTCCATCTTCCTCCAAGATTCCAGGTGGCGGATATTTTCACGAAAGGGCTTCCGCGTATACTCTTTGATGATTTTCGCTCCAGTCTCAACATCCGTCCTCCTCCCGCTTCGACTGCGGGGGTCTGTTAGTAATAGCAAATATTCATATATTTGCAAATAAGTATATCACGTGTGTATCTCATCAAATTAGGCAAGTACATATTTGATAAGTGTGAATATAATATTGTTAGGCTAGATCCAAAATTATAGGCTCTAGATTAGCTAGGGACTCCTATATATATATGGCTTAGACTTGTGCCGTGGAATCAAGGAATACAATTACCTTTACTTCCGATGGTTAAAACACTGTAACTTTTAAATGCCATCAATCATTGAAAGTATAAAGAAAAAAAATATGAAATCAGCTTATCAATCTCATGTGAACATAAATGTACGTATATCCACTCCATTTTAATGAATACACAATATAAGAAAAACAGTAATAATATGGACCAGTGTTTTAAATAGCGCAACGTTGATGTGTAGCGTTTTTGTCCTGACAGCGTGTAGCGCAAATAGCGTAGCGTATAGCGCAGGTTTAGCGTTCCTACTATTTTATATAAAAAAATAAAATATATCTATATAATATATAATTCTTTGTCATAATTTAATATAAATCAAGTTAAAATTATAACTAGTAACACTTAAAATAAGAATATATGAAAATAAATATATAAATATCATATTCGTTTAGCTACAATCCACCGTTTTTTTAATGAACTCATCAACAAGTTTTCCTATCGGTTATTTATCATTGGTTATTTGTCATTATCTTTGACACTATATATATCTAAAAATTATTAAAAAACTATATTTTGTAACAAATTTAATAGAACTTTATAGTTTATATAGATATAAAAGTAATAAAATAATAATTAAAAAAATATTTGTAATTAAAATAAAAATATATAATTAAAATAAAAAATATGATAAAAATTAAAATTTCTCAAATAGCCTACGCTATTTACGCTATAGCTCAAATACCCTACGCTATTTGCGCTATTTGAATAAAAAACGTGCCAAGTCATCAAAAAGCCTACGTTATTTGACCAAAACGCTATTTTGGATGCGCTACGTAGCGCTTCTGATCAATTTTTGCTTATACCGCTATATTTATAGCTACGAAACGCTATTTAAAACAATGATATGGACATAAAAAAGAAGAGGTGATGAGATAAAGGAAGAGGTGACAGATAGTAAGCTAAATTAATAACAAAGTGAAACACAAATGGTACAATAGCAAGCACAAAAGCTCTTAGTGAAAATAAGAAGTGTGCCAAATATATTTCCTGAAATCTCAGTTTTGCAATAGAAAAATGTGGTATTTTCTGCATTTATTGTGGGTTCACAGATAAGCCGATCCACATATTCACATTCTAAAACATACTGGCTGAACAAGCTCGTATTCAAACTGAGCAAAACCAAAAACCACATTTCCCTAAAGCACATAATCGTAGCAACTCAAAACTAAAACTCAACTATGATCATTCAACAAGCCAACTATATAAGCAGGAGTAACCAAGAAAATATCAGAAATTATTTATATGAACACAAAAGCTCAGAATCTCAAGGAAAAAAAACTCAGAATTTCAAGGGAATGAATAAAGTCTATGAAATCAAGGCATTCATTGGTCTTGCAAAGCCTCTTTCCGTCCAGACCAAAAAATGGATTCTCAGCTCAGCAGACAGAACACAAGCAATGACCTATCGATGGTGTTGGTTGTGAGCAAGTAGTCAAATAATATATATATATATATATCTATGTAGCACGGACACGGACACGGACACGGACACGGGGACACGGAAAAACTCCAAAAAATAGGACTCGGACACGGCATAGGACTCGGCAAATTAAATAATATAAAAAATATATATATAATAGTAGAATCAATAGAAAATCATCACAATAACAAGACTTTCATAAACCATGAGTTCATCACACACAAAAAAAGGTTCAAAAAAATAATGAAACAAAGATAATGACATATTGTTCTTCAAGAAAATAAATGCTCAATCTTCATCAACTTCAAGGTTTTCATCCATGTTTTCGACCTCATCTCTTGTAAATAACATTGCTTCCATTTCCGGTTCATCAAGTGAGAGATTTGCCACCTCAAGTATTCCAACACCATCCATAGTATCAAATGCATCACCACCAACATCTCACATTCTACTTTCACCCGTAGAATATTGTGGAGATTTCCTCGACAAAAGTCGTAAATTTGAATGAACAAATACCAAGTCTTCTCCTCGTTGTGGGGTGATCTTGTTTCTAATTAAAGAGTTAATGAAACTATATGTACTCCAATTCCTCTCACAACACGATGACGAAGATGGTTGACCAAGCAATTTCAAAGCCACATTCTGGAGTAAAGGTGTTGAAGAACCATGTGTCACCCACCATAAGTCCTGGATCCATCAATCCTCTATCACTAACGAATCGAATTGGCAAACTCTCTTAGAGTGCAGAAAATTTGGCAAACTCCGTATTGACTTGCCTACGTTCAATCTCATTAGGAAAATATCTTTCCAAACACTTCAATCTCATAGCAGAAATCTCATCATCTTTGTGGGGGGGAACATGTAAGGGAGATTCATCAAGCCATTGAACGCTATAGTACCTACATAATTATACATTGTATTATTAAACTAAAGTTACTAAACTAACTACTAAAACTAACGATGTGTAAATTAAAAAAATGAAAGTGAGAAAGTAAAGAATTTATCACCTTGGATTCAAAGAGTGTGCCAAACAATGTAGAGGTGTGTTACTTTTTGTCCATCGATCTACTAATATTCGGTGCACAACGTTGTAAAAACCAGAAAACTCGTGATCAGACTTTCCTTCATGGCGGTAGATAACAATCTTCACCCTCTCAATCATAGTATCCCACATATCATAAATCAAATGAAGACAAGGCTTGTCGGTATCCGCTTTTCTTAGCATGTCATAGATAGGCTCCGTGAAAGCAAGAATATAATCTATCTTATCCCACCACAAATCATCCAAAATCTTCTCTTTTACTTGTGCGGCTTTAAGAACATCATCTTCTTTGTAATTTGCCCAGTCAGGACTTATCACCATACTTAAGAGACTTTGTTTAATTGTCCTAAATCTCTTAAGCATGATAATACTCGAAGCAAATCGGGTCTCTGCCACTGAAAGCATCTTGATGCAGAATGTTCATTGAACATTGACAATCTCATATTATGATTCACTATGAAGATCTTAACTGACATCGCATCTCCTATGATTTCTGTAATCCAGTGACATTCTTGAAATGTTTCTGCATTTGATTCGGAATTCTTTGCTGCACATATATTTTTAAGAGCAAGGTTGAGGGTGTGCACGACACATGGAGTCCAGAAAATGTGGGGAAACTGACTCTCAATCAACAAACCAGCTCCTCTACACACTGGTGCATTATCAGTAATAACTTGGACAACACTCTGGTGTCCAACGGAATCAATGCACTCCTTAAGTAACTTAGCAATGAAGATTTTGTCTTTATATTCGCCTTCACAATTAATTGCTTTCAAGAACATAGGACCACTTTCACAGGCAGCCATCAAATTAATAATCGGTCTCCTTTGAGAATCCGTCCACCACCATTGTGAGACTCACGCCTTTCTCCTTCCATGAATTCTTAAGAGGAATTAGACAGCTCTCAACGTGTGCTCTCTCTTTAATCAACAATGAATTTCTCAGTGAGTTGTAACCCGGAGGGACATAACCAGAAAGATGTTTGCTATTGGCGGCTTTTGTGTACGAACTCACATAGTATGGATTCTTTGCTAGATTAAATGCAGCACCACTTGAATAAAACATCCTAGCAATCTCACTATCCAACTCATGCCGAGCTTCAAGATTAAATGCTTTCTCTAAAGGGGAGTCACCTGAGACTTTTTTCCTTTTTGATAAAAGAGGCTCAAATGCCGATTGTCTCATTGTGCTTGGAGTTGAAGCACTGGATGAACAACTCTTGCTTCTACTTGATGGTGGTAATGAAACTTGGCGAGCTTTTGAATTTTGCACCATTAAATCATAACCATCAGATTCTCTTTTCATGTTCATTAAATCAGTTGAAGTCACCTTAGAGCACTTTGAAACACCCATGTTAGCAATTTTTGAGAAATGTCCCTTAACTCTTGAATATGATCCCGTAACACACAATCCACAATAGTTACACACAAACTTCACATTTCCTCCCTTCCCAATTTTTTCTTGCACTTTTACATACTTCCATAGGCGGTTTATTTGTTGTTCCTTCATCTTGACTCATTCTAAAAATTAATTAAAAAAATAATTAGTTTTCAAACCTCTTGGAATAAAAAAATTGACACTTTTCGACTCCTTCATTACAGTGCACACATCGAATGCATACAAACCGATTAAAAAAATTTGCTTTCAATTTGCACAGTGCACTCATCGACACGGAAGAGAGCTTGATTCACTTTTTTTTGCGGTGCGGTGGAAGCAAGAAATCAACGGAAAAAAATGAGAAATAAAAGATAAGAAGACTAACTCTTTGGAAAGCCGGCCGCGACGAGATGGAGGTGAGTCGCGTCGGTTAAATCGCGTCGGACCTAGGGTTTGCGTCAGTTTCTTTGTCGCGATTGGCCTAGGGTTCGGGTGCTGTCGCCCTCTTCTTTCCCTGTTTTCTTTTTCTCTTCTGTTTCCCGTTTTCTTTTTTCTTTTTTTTTATCCAGCCCGTCCCCTTTTGTAACCCAAAAAAAAAAACCAAAAAAACACAACCGCGCGTCCGAACCGTGTCCTAGCCGCGTCCCAAACGCGTCCAAAATGCCACGTCAGCAGGACGCGGTCCGACCGCGTCGGACACGCACCCGAGCCGCGTCCGCGGCGAGTCCGAGTCCAAAACGCACTGGACTCGGACACTCTTCCTCTCCAGACGAGTCCGTGCTTTAGAGATATATATACACACTTAGTTCATCGGCTACAATATACAAAGAATAACTGTCAGGTGATTTTTAAACCCTAAAAATAAAGCAAACACAACAAACCTGTGGAATCTTCATTAAATGGTGTAAGAATTTGATAATCTGACCAATTCGATAATTTGCAGGTTGCAGTGACTCGATTCACTACATATTTGTGCCCAATTAGGAAAAAAATACATACATATTGCACTTCATTCTACAATGAGCCAACTTTTATTAACCGGATTTTATAAACTGATTATCAACTAAAATCCCTTATATGCAAAGGAAAAAACTTCTTATATTCAAATTATATATGTGATTGCATCACCTCCATTTTGCACTTCATTCGACATAGATTAAAATTAAGGATGTATGAACAGCATGTCAAAACGAATAAAATCCAATTCTTATGCCATTCCTAAACGGTTGGTTGTAAAGTAAGAGATTCAAAGGACTAGACTAGATAATAGAAATATCCCTAGCAGCATTAGCAACGGAAGAAGTGAAAAATCAGATTAATGGAGTAAAAAATCTTACCGGCGGGCTTTACTGAAAGTGAAAGACGATGCTAGGTTCTCGAGACCGGGATGACACGAAGCACTTTGTTTTAAGGGCCGGGACAGGCTAAGCAATTAACCCCGGATAATACGAAGTTTTGTTCTCCTTTCGTTCTCTTCTTTCTTTTTGATTTTGACAAGCTACAAAGCGAAAAGAAGCCCGCCCCCCTGAAGGACACAGCTATTAATCAAAAAAGAAGCTCAAACACTATCTTTTTTCTAAAGCATTTGAACGTTACTACAATGCATAAACATCGCTTATTAGATCTAATTAGTTCGAATTAGAAAAGCAGATAATGATAACTGAGCGAATTACGACCCGTGAATCAAGTGGTAAGCACCGAGGAAGTGAAAATCAGATTAATGGAGTAAAAAGACTTACCCGTCAGCTTTACTGAAAGTGAAAAACGACGGGTTTCGAAATCACCAAAAAAAAAATAGTTTCGATTAAGACTTCTGATGTACCCATTTTTCCACCGCCTATCTCATGCCATGCTTCTTCTTTACGTGGCTGCCAGTTAAGCTTAGGTTTTTCTAGTTAGGAATGGAAATCCATCAACTAGGGAAGGAAAACCCTCGTGCCGCAAACCAAGAATGATGAACAGCCAAATCATTTTCCTCGCTCAAGAGATTAATGGAGTTATACAGGTAGGAACCTCTCTTTGAGAGGGAAGAGCCTTTGATTTTAGGTTAGGCCTATTAATGGGGGTAGCGATGGATTGAGACGATTTTGATTTTTCAGGTTTTTTTTTTTTTTTTCTTTTCTCATAATTATTAAAGGGTATATCAGTAAATAAATTATTTTTTTGGTAACATTTTTAATTTATTTGGTACATCTTTATTTTTGGGTTGTACATAATTCAATGGTGCTGATTTAGTACAAATGATTTTAATAAAATATACAATCAATCAAACAGTTAATAGTAAGTACATCTAATTTAGAGAATGTTCACCAAGTACATGCTCAGAGAACCGTAGAACTATCCCTCTATATTTTGCTGTGTACTAAGCTGAGGGTCTTCACGGAAACAGTCTCGTAAAAAGTAGGGGCATGGTCTGCGTACATCTTACCCTCCACAGACCCTGCTCTGAGCGGGATATACTAGGTATGTTTGGTTTGGTTTGGTTTGGTTTCAAGTTTACACCTGACTAGTCCTCAGGATAACAGTTCCGAGCTCCACAGTACCGCTACCAGTTAAATCGCGAGATGTGTATCTGGCTCTCAGGTTCTTAAATATACTCAACTACCGCGCACAAGGAGTCGTCCCCCAAGCGATTGCTCCATGCTGGACCCCCTCAAATCCAACTGCAGGGTCCCATCGAGATCTGGCCTCCCACACTGCCGCTTGAAGCCCTCAATATTTAATTATTCCACCAGCGTACCCCAGACGGTTAGGACTTAACCCTTAGTCAAGGACTAAGGGATCAATGGGCCTTGAGAAATTCAATTCCAAAGTGTTGTCACTATGAATTGAACTCTTGACCTTCAACTAAATTGAAGGGTATTGAATCATGACTTTTAAAACTCAACAAAGTCTTGGTGTATTGAACATATTATGGATTTGGTTGGATTTCGAATTTGCATGGATTTTGATGTATTTCATTAACATTCCATGAACAAAAAACACCCCACGAAATCCGACCTCTCAGCCAAAGATTTTAGTGGATTCTTGCAACACTCATAACCATGAAACATCAGCTTTGAAATAGCAAATACCGATCTGAATCAAAAACCCCCAACATTCATAAACTTCAAATCACTATTTCGATATATCAAATATGATCGACTATAACAGCAACAAAAATTAAAAAATAAGGAAATTAACACTTTATCCATTAGAATCCATGTGAATAACCCCAGACTTCTTCTCGCATCACGTCTTCAACGGCGATGGTGCGACAGGGGAAAACGGAACTGACGATGTCGGTGTGCTCGAGGATCTCGATTTCGATTTCTACTTCGACGATCTCGTCCTTCTTCTCGCAGATGATCTCGATCACCTCCTCAACCCCTCTCAATTGCGACAATTTCATTCCCAATCCGTTGCAGATCTGTTCGCTATGTTTTTAAACAATCTGCAAGTGTACGGAGTAAATGTAGAAAGCGGCGAGTAAGGTCGTATTCCACAGAGAATAAATATTCGTATTGTGTTGAGTACTAGATTACAATGATTCCGGTTTTATCTAGACGATCAAAAGGTGAATGCATGGTTAACGAAATAAAATGATGACAATATATTAAAACAAATGAAAATATCCGAATTCAAGAGAAATTCAAGAGTTTAGAAAAATAGATTCCAAGGCTAGGTTTCCGTTGATCACTAAGTTTAGTCGGGATTGATGTCGAAGGGTTCTAAGTGCGTCTCCAAAATGATAATCACAACATTATTCTAAAGTCCCTCTCGAGATGCATTAAAACGTAGATTACACAACCTATAACGTCTCCGTCTATTATAAATTATCTAACTCCAAAATGTTCATAAGATTAAATATCATCATAGTTTATCACCGATTTCTCAATCTCGTAATTTACTACGTCAAATACTCAAAACCTATTAATGCCCTCTTCTCTCGAATTATGAGCAATTAAGTTAAACATGTAAAAACATTGATCAAGTGTTCTAACAAGAACTAAAACCAAGCATTTGATAAAGAAAACACACTAGATATATATAATCATCAATCCCTCAAAAACAACATGAATCAACGTACTCCCATGCCCGGAATCTACAAGTTTAGCCGGACATGGTAATAAAAGAAATCTCAATAAATATCATGTTCATCATGTTCATGCTAAATAAAACAACAAAAATGAGTAAAAGATAGGGAGAAGATAAAACTCGGATGGTGTCTTTGTAATACCCGTAATTTCAATTTCCGGTAATTTCTTTTTTTTCGGCAGAAGTCCGTTTTGACGACTCGCTCATGACCGTTTCGTCATTCTGGGAATGATTAATTCTACACTTTTTGACATTCGAGTTCGTTTCGGTGTCGTTTTGTTGAGTTCCGTGCTTTTTAGCGACTTTTCCGCACTTGAGTTCGATTCTTGCGAATCTCGTTCGAAACTGCTGTTTCGAGTTTCCCGTAAGTCCGTTTAACTTTGTTAGACGTATTGTGAACTTCGGTTTGGTTATTCAATCACGTATCATGATTTTCGGGCGTTTTAGGCTATTTTGTAATTTACCCAAAGTTATGGGTATCCGTATCTGTAATTGTTGTCTCGACCCGTTTCTTGGTCGCGTATGATTAATTATTGCATTATGTTTTCATTTCGGGTCGTTGATGTTGTCCGCGAACTTTTCGTCGTGTTCGTTCCGTACGTTTTCGGAAATCGAGTCGTCGAGCCCTGGTGTTCGAGCACTGGCCGGACGGTTGCGGGCACCGGCCGGACGGGTGCGGCAGGAACCGGCGTAGCGCACGCTACGGCCGGAAGGCTGCGCGCGCTAACCGGCAGGTGTAGCGCACGCTACGGCCGGAAGGCTGCGCGCGCTAACCGGCAGGTGTAGCGCACGCTATCGGCTGGCCTAACGCACGCTATCGGTGCAGACAGGTGGAGTCTGGGGTTCGAATCGGTTAGGCTCGGCAGTAGCGCACGCTATCGTCGGACGCCGCTGCGTCGCTACGGCCGGGCAGTAGCGCACGGCCGGAAGGCTGCGACGCTACTGGCCGAGCGATTCAGTCCATTAGGTCATCGGATTGCGGCTGGGCCGAGAAGCGCACGCTAGCTCGGCGACTAGCGCGCGCTAGTCCGACCCGAGATAATTGTGACAGAGCGATCGCGTTTTCATTCATTTTTCACTTCCTTCCTTCTCTGTCCGCGGCTGGCGATTCATAGGTGACAAAGCCATGTTGTTTAACAACAAATCCATGAAGTTCTTGAGTTCATAACATCAATCAATCATCCGTTATCAACCTTTGATCCAATAATCAAGGTAATCTTCCTTAGAACCCTAATTTCGTGAATTTGGGGGGTTTTGCATTTTTGTCCGATTCGTTCCGTGTTGTTGATTAATTCATGATGGGTATGATTAATCTTGGTAGTATTCTTGTGTTCAATATCATTTAATCCATTGTTCTTCGTCGAATCGAAGTATATTTCTTGATTTCCTTCGAATCGACTTTTTGGGGGATTTGTCCTCGATCTCGTTTTTCATCCGTTTTTGATGGATCGATTATGGTTAAATGTGTTGGGATTCGGTAATAAAAATCGAATTACGCAGCGGAAAATAAAACGGTCCAACCGGATAAAACCAAACCCCAAAAACGGACCGATCAAGCATCATATAAACGAATATAAACAACGAGGAAGAGAATCAAAGAATACTTACCCTCGTAGTCCTTTGATAATATAATCTTCGAAGGTGAAACCCGAACAAACTTTCTCCAGTTACCGACACGAACACGAATCCAATTCGTTGTAGCTTGTTGAATGATCCAACACCGAAATTGCCAAATGTCTCTACGTTATTACGCGTCGGATATTGATCGGAAAAATAAAATATCAATTCGTTCTCAAAGAACACGGCTATGAATTGATACGGTATTTTTCTTCTCTTCTCTTCTTCCTTTTCTTTCTCTCAAAGATGAACAAGAAAAGAAATAAATTTTTCTCTCCCTTCCATAAGGAACTCACGGCTGATTTTCTTGAGTGTGTTTGTTTGTTATACTTAGTCTTCACATAATGTGAAGATATATACATTATATAATGGAGATGATATCAAAATGAGATATGAAATCTCATCCTTTTGTCTTCAACCCATTAAACAATTAAACACACAGCACACACCACATGGAAGGAAGGGAGGAAAATGAGGGGGGCGGCCCACTAGATTTTAGGTGAGAAAACGAGCCGAGCCACTCGGTTCATGTACCGGACGTTCGCGTGTCTAGTCCGTTAAATACACTTCGTTTTATCCCAAATGTATTTATACTTAATTAATTAATCCAATTAATTAATTTTATCAAATACAAAATTATAATAATATATTTCCAAGAAATAATTATTTATGAATTAAATTAATTACCCAGTAATTAATTTCAATTCACTAGACCGCATGATTTATCAAATAAATCAAATTAGATATCTAATATCCAATATTAATGAAGAGATAATAAATACATATTTATCCATCAAATATCTTTGTGCGCGACTCCGTAGGTCCGTCTTAGTCGGCAATGGGAGGAACCAAGGAGTACGGGTAACACTTAGTCAGTCTAGTGCTTCGTACCGTAACCCAACTAAGAACGAATGATCGGATCATTCCAAAACCATTATGTCGTGAATACCGTATACGTATAAACCCTTCAATCATATATCCCGGTCAAGTATTAGGGTCACGGAAAAGTTAAACCCTACTGTAACTTGACACTATGCTTTCTGTTAATGCAAACTGAGATCGTCGAGCTCTCGTGTATCAAATACAACTAGCTCTAAATGCTTTGGCCAAAGACTTATAATCTCATTTGCCATTAACCGCATAGGACATTTACCTGCTCACTTACAGGAGAAAGAATTCTATCTTGGTATTCAGAGACTGCTACTTGCCCACTAAGTTGCATTTCGAGGTTGACCCCACCCACCGGCGATTGGATCGAACTACTCTAATGACTAACTTAATGTCACAAGCACATCTCCTACTGAAACCTCAAGTCAAAGGTCCACGTATACCTATCACAACCTTTCGATCCAGTCATTGACAATCCCTGAGTGATATCCATGTGACCGAATCGAGGTGAGTCGTGTTCGAGTATACTAATCTCACTAGCATACCTATAACGTGTGCTCCCACTAACCCTTAGTGAATACCGGCACTCTACATGTCAAAGTACACATTATACAAGTCTTGTCTAAACTTATTGCCCAGTTAAGTTTTATCGACTTGCGAACGAGTTAAGCATTCGAGCTCTAAACACTTCTAGTGCTTATCTCCTTATCTCCATAAGGAGTAGAATGTTTGCTCTCAAATGCAAGGACTATTATTCTATATATCAAATCACAATGCCAGTGATATACAATAATATAGAAATAATTATTGCCTTGTTAAATTTTCATAATTACAATACATATGCTCTCACTCTCTCATCCTCTGAGTGGCATTCGAGGGCATATCTCTAACAATCTCCCACTTGCACTCAATGCCACAAACTATGGTATCTAATACCCATACTCTCCAGATGTCTCTCTAAGACCTTCTGAGATAGTGGCTTGGTAAGCGGATCAGCAACGTTATTTGTTGTGTCTACTCTCTGCAGTATAACATTTCCTTCCTGAACCATTTCTCTCACAAAATGATATTTTCTCGCAATATGTTTGGTATTGTGGTGAGACCTAGGCTCCTTAGCCTGTGCAACAGCTCCGTCGTTGTCACAAAACAGCGTCACGGGCTTCTCCGCATTAGGAACCACTTGAAGTTCCTCAGTGAACTTCTTAATCCAAAAAGCTTCTTTAGCAGCCTCCGTGGCTGCCTGGTATTCGGCTTGACATGTAGAGATAGCAGTCGAACTTTGCTTGGCACTTCTCCAAGAAACTGCCCCACCATTCAGAGTGAAGATATACCCTGATGTGGACATCTGAGCATCCATGTCCCCCGAAAAATCTGAGTCTGTATAGCCCATCACTCTAATTTCTCCACCGCCGTATGTAAGAACCAAGTCTTTAATCCTCCTTAGGTACTTAAGAATGTTCTTTACAGCAGTCCAATGTTCCTGCCCTGGATTTGACTGAAACCGACTTACTATGCTCACGGATAGGCAATGTCCGGTCTAGTGCAAATCATAGCATACATGAGGCTACCTACTGCCGAAGCATAGGGCACCTTACTCATTTCCTTTCTGTCTTCCTCACTTTGAGGACACATCTCTAAGGAAAGTTTTGCACCATGTTGCATAGGAAGGAACCCTCTTTTAGAATCTTCCATCCTAAATCGCTTCAGATCTTTTCTATATAGAGGGCTTGGGAAAGACCTAACATTCTTTTCGCTCTATCCCCAGAGAGTCGAATACCTGCATATAGGTAGCTTCTCCCAAGTCTTTTATTGAGAACTCTTTAGAAAGCCAAGCTTTCACGTAATCGAGCATTCCTACGTGCTTCCTATAAGTAGAATGTCATCTACATATAGTATTAAGAACGCAATTTTGCTCCCACTAACCTTCTTGTAAATACAGGCTCCTCTTCGTTTTGGACAAAATCAAACTCTTTGACTGTCTCGTTAAAACGAAGATTCCAACTCCGTGAAGCTTGCTTCATCCATAAATGGCACGCTGAAGTTTGCATACTTTATGAATATTGGTTTGAGATATGAATCCCTTAGTCATTCCATGTAAATCTCCTCCTCGAGGAATCCATTTAGGAATGCCGTTTTCACATCCATTTGCCATATTTCATAATCTAAGTGGGCTGCTATGGCAAGCATCATGCGAATAGACTTAATCATAGCTACAGGTGAGAAGGTCTCGAAGTAATCGATTCCTTCTCTTTGGGAATAACCCTTTGCCACAAGTCTGGCCTTATAGGTATCAACCTTGCCATCTCCATCAGTCTTTCTTTTATAGATCCATTTGTTTCCAATAGGCACTATGCCTTTAGGACGATCTACTAAAGTCCAGACCTGATTAGCATGCATTGAGTCTATCTCAGCTTCCATAGCTTCTTGCCACTTGGTGGAGTCAACATCTACCATCGCTTGGTCGTATGTAGAAGGATCATTCTCTTGACTACTTTCTGTCATCTCATGGACACCCATTTCCTCTTGATGCAGATAGCCATACCTCTCAGGTAATTGAGAAATTCTACTAGACTTGCGAGGTTGTGTTTGTATTTCAGAAGGTTGGGTTCTAATATCTTGCATAGGTGTCTCATTTGGTGTTTCTTTTATTTCTTCTAAAGAAATATTTCTACCTGCCCCTCCTTCCTGAATAAACTGATCTTCCAGGAAGTGTGCTTGTATAGCAACGATGATCCTATGATCTTCGTGCATGTAGAATAGATATCCCATGGAATCCCCTGGATATCCTATGAAACGACCTTTCACGGACCTAGTTTCCAATTTCTCTACTTTAGTCTTCTTGACATAAGCAGGGCATCCCCAAATCCTAATGTGATTAAGACTTGGTTTCCTACCTCTCCACATCTCGTGGGGAGTCTTTGGAACGGATTTGGAAGGACATCTGTTCAAGTTATGCACAAAGCAGAAGGAGCGCGTAACCCCAGATAAATCGGTAGATCAAGATAGTTAAGCATGGAGCGAACCATGTCCAACAAGGTTCGGTTCCTTCTTTCGATACACCATTTAATTGTGGAGTAGCCGGAGGAGTGAATTGTGACACTATTCCTAGTTCCTTTAAGAACTCATCAAATTCGGTACTCATGTACTCACCACCCCTGGCCCGACCGAAGAGTCTTAACACGGTTACTGTTTGATTTTCAACTAGGGCTTTAAATTCCTTGAATTTATCAAAAGCTTCAGACTTATGTTTCATTAAGTACACGAATCCATACCGTATGGTCATCGTGAATGTAATGAAATACTGAAAGCCGTCTCGTGCCACTTCAAAAGGGCCACAGACGTCGGTATGGATCAATCCAAGTTTTTCAGCAGCTCTTTCAAAAGTCCCTGCGAAGGGTAACTTAGTCATTTTGCCTTGAAGGCAAGATTTACAAGTTGGATAGGGATCTGATCCCAATAGACCCGTAAGCTCATCTTTCTCCATTTTATGAACCTTGGTCTGACCGATATGACCAAGTCTAAGATGCCACTTAAGTGCTTGGTTCGTTTCATCCCTACCACGCTTCCTAGTTATAGTGTTCACAGTTATTTTATTCTTTAGATTTAAATGGTATAAACCATTTAATAATGTAGCAGTACCAACCAATTTATTTCTAAAATAAATACGACAGGACCCATCTCCAATAAAGAAGTGAAATCCCTTTCGATCCATGACCGGAATTGATACAATATTTTTGTGCCCCTTGGGCAAAACAAGTACATCATCTAAAGTAAGAATAAAACCAGATTCTAAATCCAACATAAGGGATCCGATATCAGAAGCCTCGACACTATGCCCACTTCCGACGGTGACCATCACCTCCCCTGAATCCGACTTCCTACTTCGCTCCGCATCCTGATTCATTGTACAAATGTGAGAACTCGCACTGGAATCAAGTATCCAAGAAGTAGAATATACAGTTACAGAACAATTTGTTTCTAAAACCAGTAGTTCCGTACCTGAAGGCGCATTACGGTCAAGCTTTGGACAGTACCTCTTCCAGTGGCCTAGCTCACCGCAGTTGAGGCATACATCCGTTTTCTTGACCCCCTTGCTCTTTTGAACCATTGGGGCCTTGCCATTTCCCTTGTCGATCTTGGCTATTGGACCTAACTGCTTCTTGTTCTTTTTCTTCTTATTCTTGGACTTCCAAGTCCCAGAAGAAATCACAAGTGCAGCTTCCTTTCCCTTTGTCTTCATATGAGACTGGGCAGTCGTCAGTTTGTTCATTAGCCCAGCTAAGTTACATGCAATCTCATTGCAGTTGAAGTTCATGACAAATTGTGAAAAGGAGTCAGGAAGTGACTGCAGGATAAGGTCAGTTTGGAGAGATGCATGCATCTGAAAATCAAGAGCTTCTAATCTCTCAATCATCGAGATCATCTTGAGGACATGGTCCCCAACCCTCTCTCCTTCCTTCATCCGGGCGCCAAATAATTGTTTCGATATCTCATATCTAGCAGTTCGGCTATGCTCTCCATAGAGCTCAGCCAGGTGCGATAAGATGGCTCTCGAAGACGTCATCTTTTCATGGGCACGTTGAAGCTCATTGGTCATTGAGCCTAACATGTACCTCGCACTCTTATGTCGCCTTTTACCCATTTCTCATGGGCATCGACATCTTCCCGATTGGCTCGGGTTCTTGCAGGAGCCATTGGCCGTCCGCCCAAGACGTATCCCAAAGATTTCCATAGTTAGGACAATCCTCAAGTTCCGGCCACCCACATAGTTCGGACTACGGTGACGTTCTTTTCAAGTAGTATAGTGAGTGGGTTCATTGTCATATTGAGAGTTTTGCTAACTGCAGAGAATAATTTAAGATTCGTTAGTGATTATTTAATTATGATCCGAGTAAAGAATTTAAGGACTTTCTTTATTCATAACTCGGCTCCAACTATTTTATCGGTATTTACACACTCCCATGTTAAATCCGGAAGTCTTGGGTGACTTCATAGTGGTGATCGATTTCTTTATAAGGTTTAATAGAGGGCAACCCATACGGTTTCTATTCTATTATTCTTTATAAAGTGGTGTCTAATACCAACCCATCTAATGGATGATTCGATCTTCTTTTACCCCTAGTTCACTTGCCCTCAACCCATTCGGTTTCTATGGCTCGCTGAACTATCTAAGTTTAAACCATCAACTCCTATTAGTCTGACAATTGAATCTTACCCGGCAACCCATACGGTTTATAGGGGTTTGATTTGTCACAACCAAAGGCATCTAATGCACTATAGGAATTTATCAACTTACCCCAAAAATATTACCCTGACATACTCGGAAGAATAATATTCCGGTTTAGATTTCAATTTTCCATGAGTTTGACGGAGGGTAGGAAACCTCGTAACCTTTATAACTTAGTGTTTGTAAGTGGGAGTATTAACGCGAATATATGTTACACTTTGCACATTAATCCGTTTATAAGCGCGGTTTGTCGGTTTGTTTGTTTGTCATACAATATGAAAACATACACAACCTAAAACTAACAACATGCAGTTCATGGACCGTTCCCAGAACAAAAACATCGTAATCTAATTACATGTCTTCGGTCTTGAATCTTCGTCTTCTCGAACGAATCTTCCTCCGGTCTTCGTCATTACATATAAATTTTACATTTGAAAAATTGCATCCTATACAAATTTTCTAGTAAAATAAATAGGCTCAAAACGGCCTTTACAACCCAATCGAACAAAACAAACGATTTAAAACTAGGTCCATGAACTACGTCCCCATTCAAAATTAATGCAACAATTACATTAAAATAAATGGCAATAATAATTAATCTAAAATTGATCTAATCAATAAAAATTAATCCAACAATTAGAATTAATCCAATTAATTCACTAAACCGTTAATTTTAATTTGCTCCGGACAAAATAAATATTTCATTAAATTAATTTCCTTAAAATAAAATTACCATAATTATATTTTAGTCAAATTAAATCCAATTTAATTTGCGGAAAATTAATTTACCGAACGAAATATAAAAACGGAGTCGGAAAACAAGGCCGGGCTGACGCGGCCGGCAAGCTGCCCGTTTGACCAGCCAGCCCAGCCCGACCAACCCGGTCAGCGGCCGGCGGCAGTCTAGTCCATTAGGTCACTGGATTGCGGCCTGGGCCGATAGCGCACGCTAGCTCGGCAGCCTAGCGAGCGCTAGTCCGACCCAGTATAATTGTGACAGAGCAGTCGCGTTTTCATTCATTTTTCACTTCCTTCCTTCTCTGTCCGCGGCTGGCGATTCATAGGTGACAAAGCCATGTTGTTTAACAACAAATCCATGAAGTTCTTGAGTTCATAACATCAATCAATCATCCGTTATCATCCTTTGATCCAGCGAATCAAGGTAATCTTCCTTAGAACCCTAATTTCGTGAATTTGGGGGGTTTTGCATTTTTGTCCGATTCGTTCCGTGTTGTTGATTAATTCATGATGGGTATGATTAATCTTGGTAGTATTCTTGTGTTCAATATCATTTAATCCATTGTTCTTCGTCGAATCGAAGTATATTTCTTGATTTCCTTCGAATCGACTTTTTGGGGGATTTGTCCTCGATCTCGTTTTTCATCCATTTTTGATGGATCGATTATGGTTAAATGATGTATTTAAACATATTCTATGGATTGTATATCCATATTTCAACTTGGAATTCCGTTTTCGTGTTTTGTCGGGACGAATTGTGTTCTTGGCCGTTTTGGGGAAAACACTTGAACATTCGTCGTTCATTCTTTGAATTCAACGGCTTTGTGTCATGCTATGGAATTCATTTTCATTGTTGTTACTGTCCTCCGTAGTTTATTATCGCGAGTTGGCGTTCGGTGGAGTCGGCGGGTTCATAGTCGGTTCGTGTCAACCTATTTCGGTCGATTCTCCGCGTTGTTCTTATTCGAGGCAAGTACCTTGTCCATACTATTCTTGTTTTGTGGATATGATAATTGGTGATCGTCTTTATATGTTTGTTTGATTGTTTGAAACGAGTTTTCAAAAGATTTGGCTAGCCTTGTTAAAGGCTCACTTTCAAAACGCGTGTGTTTTGTAAATTGTGTGGGTTGTAAGTGACTATGTGTATCCTATGGATATGTTTGGTGTTGATGATGCACTTGGTATTTGCGTGTGGACGTATATTGTTTCATTTCGGTGCATTATGGTTTGACGTGGTGTTTTGCTAAGTGTTTGATGCTCTGGGTGAATTGTTTGGATATCCTTGGTGTGATATGTTATTTGTGCATGATTTCTTCGCTCACCGTGGGTTGGTTCGACGGGGACACGACGGGAATTCCAATGGGTTGCGCCCTGGGTTCACGAGTGGTGAATGTATTTTACTCACCGTGGGTTGGTTCGATGGGGCCACGACGGGAATTCCAATGGGTTGAGTCCGGGAATCACGAGTAAAAACTTCACAGGTTGGTGTATATTTAGTGAATGTATTTTACTCACCATGGGTTGGTTCGACGGGGCCACAACGGGAATTCCAATGGGTTGAGTCCGGGAATCACGAGTAAAAACTTCACGAGTGGTGTGTATGTTTGGTGATTGTATTTTACTCACCGTGGGTTGGTTCGACGGGGCCATGACGGGAATTCCAATGGGTTGAGTCCGGGAATCACGAGTAAAAACTTCACGAGTTGGTATTGATTTTATGTCCGTCGAGGACACGTGACTTGGGTTTTGGCCCTGCGAATTGTTGTCGGTTTTCTATTTGCGAAAACAAACCTTTGGGCTGTGACCCTATTATTTTTGGAAAGAGAAGGATTTGATAATCCTAAATTATTTTCTATTAAAACTCTCGATGGCATTTTAAACCGTTTTATAAATTGTTTTCCCTTGATTTGTGATCTTTCGGTTTAAAATTTTTTACCCAAACTCATGCCTCGGGAAGTACTTTTCGTTACTTTTGGATTATTGAAGATTCCTGGTTATTGTTATTCGTGGAATGTGAATTGTATAGCTTGTATTTTTTTGCACTTGTACTTGCACTAGCAAAACAGTGGAGTTTTGCTAACCCCCGAGTATTCGGGGGGTGGATGTCTATTTTTGCATTCAGATTTTGGAGCATAGCACAGGGTCGGCACGAAGGATGATGAAAGATGAACGATACTAATCACACGAGGATCCGTTGATGTCGTATTGATCTAGTTGTATTTTCTTTTCTGCTGCAGTATCTTTTCCCCGTTGTACGGGAGTTTATTGCATTTTGACCCCTGCGTGGGTATGTGCTTGGAATTGAGTTGTATGTTATTATTGAAAGACCAAATCGGTCTACTGAGTCATTTTAGCCTTAAAGGCGATGTTTAGATGTTTGATTTTAGTTATCAGCCTGGTAGATCCTCGAGGAGGGGGTCTACGGCGTGTAATATCCCTGAGTGAATTGGGGGTGTTACATAAATGGTATCAGAGCTTAGGTTGTGGAAACCTAGGTTGTCGGGTCAGTGGTGTCTATTGAGTTTTGTCTCGCCGGATTTGGTCTGACTGAGTCGTGTCGCGACGCGTCGTCTGAGTTTGTTGGTCGTGATTAGTATCGTGGGGCGATCATCATCTTCATGCGACCTGTGGATGTAAGTCTCCCTTCTTTGTGTTGTGCCTCGTGTGACACGAGCTATTTTTATGATTTATTTGTTGAACGACGGAATCTGTAATACCCGGTTGTAATTCATTCATTTTCATTCAGTAATTATCAGTCTGTAATTGTCACTCTGTAATTCTCACTCGTTAATAATCACTCATCATTCTTGACTCATTCATTGGTGTTCACGGTTGGCATGTTGTAATCGTATATCAGTTACCGATCGGCATGTCATCTCCGTTTAGAGATTGACGGGAGTATTATTATTTTCATCGTGATTGGTAGTCGTATACTGGGAGCATCATCCGTGGCTTGTGTTAGACTTGTTCATTTTCACATTCATATGTTATGTCGGATCATTCATCAGTCGTATCGTGGAATCGGAGTTATCGGAATTTTCAACTTGGCCAGCATCGAGTTACGGCCGTAAGGACTTTGGGTTACGGCCGTAACAAGGGTTCGTGTTTTCAGGCCATTTGGACGAAAGGGACTTACGGCCGTAAGGTCCTGTGGTACGGCCGTAAGTTGAGCAGGTACGGCCGTAAGGCTGGCCGGTTACGGCCGTACGCGTCCAGCAGGCTACCGAGACATTTTTGGCCGAAGGTGAGTTACGGCCGTAAGGATGGTGAGATACGGCCGTAAGTGGTGTTCGTAAATTTTGGATGTTGTCGACCAAGGGTGACTTACGGCCGTAAGGGTTGCGGCATACGGCCGTAAGTCGGGGAAGGTACGGCCATAAGGCTTGGCCGGTTACGGCCGTACGCGGCAGGCAGGGTGCCTGGTTATTTCGACGAAGAGGGCTTACGCCCGTAAGGTTTGGCCGGTTACGGCCGTATCATCCGAGTTACGGCCGTAAGGTGTGCGGTTACGGCCGTAAGGGTGTCGACGGATGTTTTTGACGAAGGCGGGTTACGCCCGTAACTCAGGGGCGGTTACGGCCGTAAGTCTGTCGGCAGGCTTTCGGACGAAGCCGAGTTACGGCCGTACGAGTTAGCCGGTTACGGCCGTAAGGCCGTTGACTTGGGAAGTTACGGCCGTAAGAGGGCCGAGTTACGGCCGTAACTTCCGGCAGTACTTAAGGAGTTGGCCGGGTCTTTTCACCTCACTTTTTCATTTTTTCCTTCTTCATCCGAGAGAGAGAGTTGAGAGAGAGATTTTATCATCATCAATCACTTGAGTGTGTAATCTTCATCATCTTCATTCCTTTGGGAAGCTTGGATACTCGTTATAACTCGTGTTCATCGGATCGAAGTGGTTGGATCTTCAAGAGGTAAATTCTTCAACACCTTGGATTTCGATTTTGTGTTAAGATATGATGTTTTGTACGTTATAATCATGTTATATGAAGGGATATGTATATGATTATGAGTTTGTATAAGGATTCATTGGATTATTGAGGGATTATTCAAGAACACTTTGAATATCGAGTTGGATTTGGGGATTTTCGATTAATTGTTGTTATAATCACGTTTTTGGATATTCATAACGGACTATTGATCGTATTGGAGATGTTTTGTTGATTTGAAACACTTCTTGGGGATTTGAAGTTGGTATTGTTGAGGTTTAGTTGTAACCAATCGAAGTTGGCCTCAAAGTGTTCGATATAATGCCCCAATGAACTTGGTTTAATCGTATCGACGTCTTGAGTTCGTTTTATTCGTGTTTAATTCGTTTATTAATCGGATTGTTGGTAATTGTATTGAATTAAGGTTGTTCGAGCGACCGACACTTCATTTAGGACATTTGTTCGAGGAAGGACTTTCTTCATCGGTATTGAGTAAGTTAATTCTTACTCGGTTAAAAGGATATTCATACCTTTTGTTGTTGATCATTCATAATCATAACTCATTCATCATTGTATTAATCATATTGAGACTTGTAATTGTCGAATAATCACTTCATTAATAAGGAACGGCGATTCCCATCAATTCATTGAAACTATCAATCACTTCATTATCACTTTCATCCCGGTAAGTCATTCTTGACGTTGTCGGGTTATTATTATTCATTGATATTCATTATGGTCATTCTTGTTCATATGACCTTCTGGGTTCATATTGCGTGGCCGGGTGCGGATGTGTGGAATTTTTAGTCAGGCACATGATGGCCATGTATTGGGAGTGATACATTTGACTGCACACGGTAACGCGTTTACCTCCGTGAGACTAATTAGGTACAAGGACGGGTGTGTCCGGTCATCCGTCTTGTACACTTGCACGTAACACTACGGGCGTATTTATGGTACTTCTCTTGCGTAATTCATAATTAAGGATATTTCATAACTCGGTTAATTCATGATTGTGTAATTTCAACCCCGAGGATTGTTGTTCTCAGATAATCGACCCCGTTTGGGGATATTGTTTTTCGTGTCATGGCAAGGCAAAGGCGCAGGAGAGCACGATGACGGCGGGAGTCCCAGTGATACTAGAAGGGGCCCCGTCTTTTCATCATTTATTCGGTCACTTATGTTTTCTTTATTTATTCCATTGCAGTCATTCCTTTCGAATACTCATTTCATTCAAAGGTCGTGTATTTTATCGTCACATAAGATACACATGTATTCTATATTGTCTGGGTGTGTTGTATGAAACTCCTACTCGGAGTAATTGATGTTATAATGTGGTTCTGTACTACATCTACCCCGTAATTCATCCTTTTCATTCGCTCGGTGGGTCCCGATGGGGTCCACTTGACTGTAATATCCGCCTAGTTTGGGGTGTTACAGAGTTGGTATCAGAGCGTGGTTTTGAATACTACCCTCCAAGTCATGTCTCATTTGAAATCATCGTCATCGGACTAGTATCATTGGACTTTCACGTCACGTGTGACCTGTGCAAATGCCGAGCCAATCAGACCAAGAACTGTAAGATTTCTAATGCCATGGTATAATTTCTGGCAATAGTCATTCATTCATCATTCATCAATTAACAATCCTCAAACATCATCATTCAGTATGATCAGGACGATCATGTTAACTCATTAATCACTTAATTCATTTCATTATTCAGTTGTTGATCAGGAAGATCAAATCATCAATTATGTTAACTTGTTCAAGATAATCATGTCATCTCAGTTAATCATTCATTTAATCACTGTATTAAAGCGTGTATGCTCATTTTCATCATCCCATATCATAATCATAACATAATATTCATGCGGGAAATATAATCATCATGTGACTTTCCTACTTCAGTATGGAAAGAGCTGGCAGAGGACGAGGAGGACGAGGCCGTGGAGCGGGCCGAATCCCGAGAACTCGCGCGAACACTCGTGCAAACGCGAGAAATAATGCTAATTCATCGAGTAGCGACGCTGCCACTCATTCACCTGGACGCGATCATTCGCTAACGGGGAGTCGTACCCGGGACACGGCTCAGTCAGAAGGTGTCCGGGTTGACCCACTCGCTTTTATGCAGGGCATGATGGCCCAAATGACCCAGATGGCACAGCTGATGGAGACGATGCATAACTCCACTACGCAAAATCAACAGGCTCCTCCGCCGCCACCTCAGAGGCAAGAAAGGAATGTGAGCAATATCATCGGCGACATCTCTCGCCAGAGGCCGCCGACCTTCGAGGGCTCGTCTGAGCCGGCAGATATTATTCATTGGCTCGAACATTTCGAGAAGTTGTTTGCTATGGTAGAGTATCCCGAAGGACACAAAGTTTCTGTTGCAGCATACTACTTGGGCAAGAGCGCGCATTCTTGGTGGTTGTCGTTGAAGCCCACCGAAGGATCATGTACATGGGATCAGTTCAAAACTCTCATGATGGAGAGGTATTATCCGGCCCCACTCAGGGAGGCCAAGTCGAGTTACTCACCCCGACCCTCATCGACGAGGATGTTCTCGCCATTGCCGAGAAATTTCAAGAATTCTCCCGTTCGCCTCATCTATCATTCATTCCGAGGCGGATAAGATTAAGTATTTCACAAGAGGTCAAACCCCGTATGAGACTACTTGCTTAATCATAATTGCACCTCGTTGGCCGAATTCATCGAGAAAGCTCTCACCTACGAGCTTATCGCTAAAGAAATTGCTAAGCAAAGAACCTTCGTCTCGCTAGCAAGAAATCGAAGAATCAGAATCACCGACGGCGGCAAAGTGCTACTTTCAAGAAACCCCGTGCGGGCTCTGCTTTCTCGAGCGACCTCTGTGTCGCCTAAACCCGCGGAATCTCGGTCTCGAGCGCGCCGGCCATCACTGTTATAACCGGAGATCCTGGTCATGTCGCACTAAGTGTCCGAGACAGTCACACTTGTCATAATTGTGGAATTGTTGGGCATAAGGCCCGTTTTTGCCGTAGGGACTCCAAACCTACTCGACTTCATCTCAAGCCCCGAAGGCACTGCTCGTAATCAAAGCTACTCAGCGCTGCTTAAAACGACGGGAGCGACTAAAGGTGGAGCCTATAGCCGCAGACGAGAGCGTCTGCGGACTAGCAAGCCCGGATTTATGAGATGAAGAAGACCGATGATCCCGAGGCCCGAATGATCTCGTGTACACTCGATATTCTATCTCAACCTCGTGTGTACCCTTTTTGATACCGGTGCATCGCATTCATTCATTTCCGAGTCATGTTTGAGTAGACTACGCCCGGGTAGTGCTTCTAGTTGTGAGCCTTACGTCATTGGCCTACCCGATGGTAGACGAATTATCGTAATCGTGAGATTCGGAATTGTCCGATCTGGCCATGGTCGTGTATGGCCGGACCTAATCGTAGTAGATTTGCCGAGGGACGACGTCATCTTGGGTATTGATTGGATGGATCGTCATGATGCCATCATTAGTGTCCGTAAGCGTTTGATCACTATCATTTCGCATTTGATGGGGTGGAATGTGTGTTTCAGGAGGTAATCCTTACTGCTCGGGTAAGGTCATTAATTTGATGAAAGCAAGGCGATTACTCGATCGAGGATGTGTTGGTTATTGGTGCTTTATGACCAAAACCGAGAATTCATCAAGATTGTTGACGGATATTCCGGTAGTGAGGAGTATGCCGACGTTTTTCCAGACGAATTACAGGTTGCCGCCACAGAGAGATGTGGAGTTCACGATTGAGTTGGAGCCCAGTACGCCTCCGATATCAAAGGCACCGTCTGGATGGCCCCGACCGAAATGCAGAATTAAAGAACCAACTTGAGGAGTTGTTCGAGAAGGGTTATATCCGACCGAGTGCGTCTCCGTGGGGAGCACCCGTGTTGTTTGTCAAGAAGAAGGATGGTTCATTTCGTTTGTGTATCGATTATCGGGAGTTGAACAGAGTGACAATCAAGAATAAGTATCCCTTACCCCGTATTGATGATCTTTTAGATCAACTTCAGGGAGCTTCAGTATTTTCCAAGATCGCTTTAGATCTGGTTATCACCAGTTGCGGCTTCGAGAGTCGGACATCGCGAGGACGGCGTTTCGAACACGCTATGGCCATTATGAGTTTGTGGTTATGCCGTCGGGCTAACTAATGCACTGCGGTATTCATGGAATTGATGAATCGGGTTTTCATCGACTTTTGAATCGGTTTGTTGTTGTCTTCATCGACGATATTTTGATTTATTCTCGTAGCCGTGAGGATCACGAGGTTCATCTTCATCGTGTTCTCGACGTGTTGAGACGAGAGCAACTTTTGGAAAGTTTTCCAAGTGCGAGTTCGGATGTCCGAAGTGACTTTTCTCGGACATGTAATTTCGCTGATGGAGTTCGTGTCGACCCTCGAAGACGGAGGCTATCCGAGACCGGTTACCTCCGAAGAATGTTAAGGAAATCCGGAGTTTCCTCGGATTAGCGGGTTATTATCGGCGATTTGTGGAAGGATTTTCCAAAATTGCTCAACCATTGACGAACCTTTTGCGAAAGGATAAGAAATACACGTGGTCCGACGCGTGTCACGGAGTTTTGAGGAACTCAAGAGCCGATTAATGTCAAGACTGTACTTTCCTTGCCGCAGGGGATGGAGGGATTTGTGGTTTATAGTGATGCGTCCGGACAGGGTCTCGGATGTGTGCTCATGCAGGACGGAAAGGTTATTGCCTATGCTTCACGGCAATTGAGACCTTACGAGGTTAATTATCCGACACACGACCTGGAACTAGCAGCCGTAGTGTTCGCTTTGAAGATTTGGCATCATTATCTTTATGGCGTTACCTGTCAGATATTCACCGATCATAAGAGTTTAAAGTATATATTTACTCAGAAGGAGTTAAATATGCGACAGAGACGGTGGTTGGAATTAATCAAAGATTATGATATCGAGATCCTTTACCACCCGGGCAAGGCGAACGTTGTCGCCGACGCCTTGAGTCGCAAGTCCGTTCAGGAGCAGATGCTTGCTCGTCTAACAATTCAGAAGGAGCTTCAGCAGGAATTTCTTAGACCCGAGATCGAGGTCTGGCTTCAGCGAGTTCAGGGACAGCTTTGTATGTTAGAGATTTCATCGTCACTCGAGGAGGCAATCCGAGAGAATCAGAGTTCAGACCCTTCATTGTTGCGCATCCGTGAGGATGTGACTCAGGGGAAAGCCCCTGGATTCGTGGTCCACGAGGATGGACTTTTGAGATTTAAGAATCGGTTGTGCGTCTGCCTAATGACGAGTTGAAAAACTCGATTTTGAGAGAAGCTCTTGCTACCCTTATTCTCGTTCATCCTGGGTCCAAGAAGATGTACAAGGACTTGAAACAAAATTACTGGTGGAGTAATATGAAGCGAGAAGTCGCAGAATTTGTTTCGAGATGCTTAACCTGTCAACAAGTTAAGATTGAACATCAGCGGCCGGCGGGTATGCTGAAACCTCTTCCTATTCCCGAGTGGAAGTGGGAAGACATTTCTATGGATTTCATCACGAGTTTGCCGACTAGTCGTCGTGGCATGAATACGATCTGGGTGATTGTGGACCGCTTAACAAAATCAGCTCATTTCCTCGAGATCAAGGATACGTGGGGTCCTGAGAGACTGGCTCAGTTGTTCATCAAGGATATAGTGAGACTGCACGGTACTCCTAAGAGTATCGTTTCCGATCGTGACGGACGATTTGTGTCTCATTTTTGGGAATCAGTTCATCGTGCTATGGGAACTCAGCTCAATCTCGCATCGCCTTTCATCCTCAAACTGACGGCAATCAGAGAGGACTATTCAGACATTTGAGGACATGTTGAGGGCATGCGTCCTCGATTGGAAGGACGATTGGGAAGCCCAACTACCATTGATCGAGTTCACGTATAATAATAGCTGGCATGCTTCCATTAAGATGGCACCTTACGAGGCCTTGTACGGTCGTCGTTGTCGGTCTCCTTTGTGTTGGGATGACTTGTCATAATCAATCGGCACCGAGCCCGATATGCTTATAGCCGCCCGGGAGAAGGTAGCTTTAATCAGGAGTCGTATGTTGATGTACTCAGTCGACGTAAACTTATGCGTATAATCGTCGTCGACCACTAGAGTTCGAGACGGTGACCACGTTTTGGTCAAGGTATCCCAGTCGAGGTATTTTCCGCTTCGGAAAACGGGGAAGTTGAGTCCGAGATTCATTGGACCATTTGAAATTTTGGATCGAGTAGGCGAGTTAGCTTATCGACCGGCTTTACCTCCGGCTTTGAGCAGATTCATAATGTATTTCACGTCTCTCGCCATGGAAGTATGTTGCCGACCCGAGTCACATTCTTCAGTTCGACGAAATCGAGATCGCAGATGATCATTCGTACGAGGAGCATCCTGTACGAGTGTTAGAGCGGCGAATCAAACAGTTGAGGAACAAGACGATCCCTTTGGTCAAGATTCAGTGGTCTAGACACGGAGTCGAAGAGGCCACTTGGGAAACCGAAGAGAGTATGCGGGAGAGTCATCCCGAGTTGTTTGACCCTTAGTTTCGGGGACGAAACTATTTTTAAGGGGGGGAGTATGTAATACCCGGTTGTAATTCATTCATTTTCATTCAGTAATTATCAGTCTGTAATTGTCACTCAGTAATTCTCACTCGTTAATAATCACTCATCATTCTTGACTCATTCATTGGTGTTCACGGTTGGCATGTTGTAATCGTATATCAGTTACCGATCGGCATGTCATCTCCGTTTAGAGATCGACGGGAGTAATATTATTTTCATCGTGATTGGTAGTCGTATACTGGGAGCATCATCCGTGGCTTGTGTTAGACTTGTTCATTTTCACATTCATATGTTATGTCGGATCATTCATCACCGTATCGTGGAATCGGAGTTATCGGAATTTTCAACTCGCCAAGATCGAGTTACTACGTAAGGACTTTGGGTTACGGCCGTAACAAGGGTTCGTGGTTTTCGTGCCATTTGGCCGAAAGGGACTTACGGCCGTAAGGTCCTGTGGTACGGCCGTAAGTTGAGCAGTACGGCCGTAAGGCTGGCCGGTTACGGCCGTATGCGTCCAGCATGCTACCGAGACATTTTTGGCCGAAGGTGAGTTACGGCCGTAAGGATGGTGAGAAACGGCCGTAAGTGGTGTTCGAAAATTTTGGATGTTGTCGACCAAGGGTGACTAACGGCCGTAAGGGTTGCGGCATACGGCCGTAAGTCGGGAAGGTACGGCCGTAAGGCTCGCTTCACGGCCAGACGCGGCAGCAGGTGCCCGGTTATTTCGACGAAGAGGGCTTACGCCCGTAAGGTTTGGCCGATTTACGCCGTATCATCCGAGTTACGGCCGTAAGGTGTGCGGTTCTGGCCGTAAGGGTGTCGACGGATGTTTTTGACGAAGGCGGGTTACGCCCGTAACTCGAAGCATTACGGCCGTAAGTCTGTCAGCGAGCTTTCGGACGAAGCCGAGTTACGGCCGTCTGAGTTAGCTTGATTCACGGCCGTAAGGCCGTTGACTTGGGAAGTTACGGCCGTAAGAGGGCCGAGTTACGGCCAGTAACTTCCAGCGATTTAAGGAGTTGGCCGGGTCTTTTCACCTCACTTTTTCATTTTTCCTTCTTCATCCGAGAGATAGTGTTGAGAGAGAGATTTTATCATCATCAATCACTTGAGTGTGTAATCTTCATCATCTTCATTCCTTTGGGAAGCTTGGATACTCGTTATAACTCGTGTTCATCGGATCGAAGTGGTTGGATCTTCAAGAGGTAAATTCTTCAACACCTTGGATTTCGATTTTGTGTTAAGATATGATGTTTTGTACGTTATAATCATGTTATATGAAGGGATATGTATATGATTATGAGTTTGTATAAGGATTCATTGGATTATTGAGGGATTATTCAAGAACACTTTGAATATCGAGTTGGATTTGGGGATTTTCGATTAATTGTTGTTATAATCACGTTTTGGATATTCATAACGGACTATTGATCGTATTGGAGATGTTTTGTTGATTTGAAACACTTCTTGGGGATTTGAAGTTGGTATTGTTGAGGTTTAGTTGTAACCAATCGAAGTTGGCCTCAAAGTGTTCGATATAATGCCCCAATGAACTTGGTTTAATCGTATCGACGTCTTGAGTTCGTTTTATTCGTGTTTAATTCGTTTATTAATCGGATTGTTGGTAATTGTATTGAATTAAGGTTGTTCGAGCGACCGACACTTCATTTAGGACATTTGTTCGAGGAAGGACTTTCTTCATCGGTATTGAGTAAGTTAATTCTTACTCGGTTAAAAGGATATTCATACCTTTTGTTGTTGATCATTCATAATCATAACTCATTCATCATTGTATTAATCATATTGAGACTTGTAATTGTCGAATAATCACTTCATTAATAAGGAACGGCGATTCCCATCAATTCATTGAAACTATCAATCACTTCATTATCACTTTCATCCCGGTAAGTCATTCTTGACGTTGTCGGGTTATTATTATTCATTGATATTCATTATGGTCATTCTTGTTCATATGACCTTCTGGGTTCATATTGCGTGGCCGGGTGCGGATGTGTGGAATTTTTAGTCAGGCACATGATGGCCATGTATTGGGAGTGATACATCGATCGTGCACACGGTAACGTTTACCTCCGTGAGACTAATTAGGTACAAGGACGGGTGTGTCCGGTCATCCGTCTTGTACACTTGCATGAACACTACGGGCGTACTATGGTACTTCTCTTCAGACGTAATTCATAATTAAGGATATTTCATAACTCGGTTAATTCATGATTGTGTAATTTCAACCCCGAGGATTGTTGTTACAGATAATCGACCCGTTTGGGGATATTGTTTTTCGTGTCATGGCAAGGCAAAGGCGCAGGAGAGCACGATGACGGCGGGAGTCCTGATACTAGAAGGGGCCCCAGTCTTTTCAGTCATTTATTCGGTCACTTATGTTTTCTTTATTTATTCCGCTGCAGTCATTCCTTTCGAATACTCATTTCATTCAGTGTCGTGTATTTTATCGTCACATAAGATACACATGTATTCTATATTGTCCTGGGTGTGTTGTATGAAACTCCTACTCGGAGTAATTGATGTTATAATGTGGTTCGGTACTACATTTACCCTGTGTAATTCATCATTTTTCATTCGCCTGGTGGGTCCCAGTCGGGGGTCCACGGCACTGTAATATCCGCCTAGTTTGGGGTGTTACAGAATCCTCTTATGGATTTTGATTTCTTGATATGTGGTTATTTGACCCTCATATTTCGTTCATATGAGGAGTAGTGTTGCTCGATTGTGCACGTTTGACTTTATTTCTTTTATCCGCTGCGTGAGTTCTTTTGTAATGGCTTTCGGTATTTTACCGACTCAGTTCTATTTCAAAAATCGATTCCTTTAACCGAGTTTTGGCATTATGGCCTTGATCGCTTTGGAGAAATTCTTATGACGGTATTTAGTATTTTGTAAATGGATTTTGTGAGTTTTTGAAATATTACCGTCATCGGCCTTTTTGACTTTGTAAATAGTTTTTAGCCTGGTGAGTTCCGGCGCGGGACCCACGGCGCTATGATGTTTTATGTAATTACTTGAAATTTTTGGGAATTCTAGCCCATTGAATTATCTTTGAAAACCTTGAGTATCCTAGAAAATAAATTTCGAGACGTACTTTTAAAATGAATTAATTTCTCGTGGTACGTCCAATGTGCCACAATATGTTTCAAAATTTTTCTACCTCGAGGACCCAAAATGTTTTGAGATATTTTCAATGTTTTATAAATACTTTTACTTAGACCCGAGGGTCGAATATTCTGAAAGTTTTTCACTAAGAGAAAGTGTCCTCATTTTTGTTTAAACGCAAGATGATTTTCAAAGTCTCGAAAATGATGTTTGTTCAACTTTTTGAAAAATGATACTCAAGATCAACTGGTGTTTCCAAACTGTTTTCAAAAGGTCGTTTTCATTTTTAAAACCTATTATTCCTGTTTGCGGACCGGAAATGCATGTATGGTTTTCGAACTTTCGTTACGGTGTTAACCCCGATTTGTGATTGAATTGGTGGTGTGAACGTTGAGTCGTTCGCCACGCATATGTTTTGTTAGCCCTTTGTGGGAGGTGTGATGACGATCTTTAATGTTGTCATTTCGTGGTGACTTGCATGTTATCGCACATGTGTGAGCTGTTAAAGCTTGGGTTTGTACGTTTGTGTACATGTGTGATTGTTCCATGATGTTTGTAATTATGTGCTGGATATTATTCGGGCCGTTAAGGTCGCCGAACGATACCGTCGTTGCTGTATTGTTTGTGCGTGTATTACTTTACGATGGTAATCGTTGTATATGATATGTGTTATGATTCTTTGTTGTGCTGAGTTGGCATCTCCACTATGTTGTTTTGCGACGTTATGCCCCATTGTATCTAGCATTTGTATTTTCGGTATGCCGGGCCGAGACGTTTCAACCGTGATGTGCCGGGGCATGCACGTGTAAATTGTCCTTCTCGTCGGTAACACATTTCAAGTGTGGACTCGAGGGACACCGAATTCAGTTTTGCAAATTGGCTACCAAGACTTTTGGAGTTCGTGTTTCAGCACAGTTATCAGAATCGGCTTTGAGAGGCCTTCGAAGGATGTTTCTGTCGGTTGCTTGTTGTGTCGTATCCTTGATTTCGTTGTTGTGAGTTTCGGGGACGACACTTCTTTTAGAAGAGGTCGAATATAATACCCGTATTATTTTTGGCTTCTGCATTTTCTCTTTCTCAATTATATCGACTCGCTCGTGTTCGTTGATACTTTCTGAACTTGTTCTGTATTTCGGTTTCATCGTCTGAACGAGCTGCGATCTTGTTGTGGGTCGATCTAGTTATCGCTGTGACTTTTCGAGTTCGGTTCGATTCTTGTGAACCTTGTTCGGAAGTGACATCATTTGGTTCTATTAACTCTTGTATTCGACGTGGATCGGATTTTGAATTTCTGTATTTTTGACTCTGTCGACTCGTTTATGTTCGTTGACATTTTCTGAACTTTCCCTATCCCTTGCTTTTATTGATCGAACGAGGGTGGTATTGTTTCGGAATAACTCGTTTGTCGTTGTGACTTTTCAATCGCTATTCCCTTTCCTGTGTATCTTATGGAAATGCATGTCTTGTTGTTCTCACCAGATCATCCTAAGAGTTGTTTGAATTTTATTATCCTTCGTGTTTCGGACATGATTGTTCGATTTTTGTTGTCTCGATCGTTTGTTTGTTCGGTTTTTGTTCTCGTTTCGTGATTGTTGAGCGTTCAGGCTCCTTCTTAATTCCCTTAAGTTCGAGAAATTAGTCTCGTTTTCGATCTTCCAACCCTTAGGCGGTGGAATTCCGTATTTGTTCAGCGTTTGGCTCGCATTTTGATTGATGAACCGTTGGGTTGGTCAATCGTATTGATTTTCGTTCGTTGTGTTTTGTGATTGTTCGGGTAATTGACTTGACTATATTATCCATTTGATGACGTTTGTCGTTTGCTGGTTTTATTATATCCCTAACGGCGACGTTGTGTTGGTCGCCGTGAAGCGTGTTTGCACGCCGTATGTCTCTTTGCGTTTCTTGCAGCGTTTCGCCGTCGGGCGTGAATTTTTGGTTTTTGTGTATCTCGTCGAGTTTTCCTGGCAGGGAATATTGCTTCTCCCTACTTGTTTTAAGTTTCGGGACGAAACTTCTTTTAAGGAGGGTAGAATGATAAAAATGATATTATATATAAATTTTTACATAATGTAGGTATTAAATAAAGCAAATTAAATATACTTTGTTCAAAATATTACACATTAAATTCGGTTTCTACTCAAAATTCATTTTTTTTACAAAATTCAGTTTTTTTGCACAATTCGGTTCCTAAAAGAACCGAAAAACTTGATTTTTACACATTAAATTCGGTTCCAGTTCCTAATTCGGTTCCTGGAGAAAAAACGGTTTTTTCGGTTTCAGTTCCTAATTCGGTTCCTGGAAAAAAGTGGTCAAAAACCGAACCGGTTTATGTATTTAGAAACCGGTTCCGGTTCTTTAAATTTTTACCAAGAACCGAACCGGTCCCAGCCCTAACTTTTACACATCTATACTTAATATTAAAAGAGAGTCGCAAGAAAATATAAGGAAACATGTATCATCTCCACGTTAATCCTCTTTTTAAAAATCTTAAAAAAATGGACGTTTAATTTGAGAGGGGTTGGATGATTATTCCATTATATACTATCTACCAATTAAAAACTTCCTCTCATTTTATTCCTTTTATTTTTAACCTAATAGTTTAAACAATTATAACTTTTACGTATCAATTTTATTTTTGAAAAAAATATATTAAATTTGTGCTCTTTAATTTGACATCCATATAGTATATATAAAGTAATATAATTATAATATATTTAGATGATTAAAATATTTCAATATAAAAATATAAACTATCGAAGAAAGATATATTTTTAGTTTATTTTCATAGTTTTTTAATAATTATTTGATTTCTAAGAATTATTTTGTTCTTATTATAAAATAGTAAAATATATTACTTTAATGTCAAATCATATAAAATTATATTAATAAAAATATCGGTTGTATACTTTTAATAAAAGTTGATAATACATCACTAACAACAACATCATCACAGACTTAGTTCCAAAATGCTTTAGGATCGGCTATAATAAAAGTTGATAATAATAAACATAATTTAATTTCTTATTTATAAAATTAGATGTAAGTCTCATATTGTCCTATATGAAAAATAAATGCCGGTGCTTAATTAATTTATAGTTTTTTTATTATGTGCCTTTACATCACATGATAAGAGTTTATAAATAAAATTAAATCAAATAATAGTATATGTATATGTATACTGACTCATGGATATTTTATAATAATTTTATAATATTATTAAAATTCGATCACATATTGTTAATATAATAAAATATTTAACATTTTATGCCGTGCATCGCACGGGAGGACATCTAGTACTTCTATTAAAAGAGAGTCGTGACACATGTCACTTTGTAAGTTTTTTGACTTTTTATTTTAAAATATAGTATATAGAGATGTATTCTTAAACTTCCCAAAAAAAAATCTAGATATGTATTGTGGGAATTTTATTCCGCAACTTACACTCATCTACCAATAAAAAAATTATTTCTTTATTTTTTTAGCTTAAAATTTTAAATATTTATAATTTTTTAAATCAAGTTTATTCTTAATAAAAAATATATCAAATTAATTTTTATTTCACAATTTTCAACTAGCCATTCATATGAATATAATAAATTTGATGATTTACAATAATGACCGATTGCATAAAAAAATTATATTAGAAAAATATGAATATTTATTTTCAGTAAAATTAATTGATGTAAAATAAAAATGTATTAACTTATTTATTGCTTACATAAAAAATAAATTATGGTATTTATTTAATTATAATAACTAAAAATAATAAAACATATACTGGACACACACATATATTAAGACTTAATCACATATTACTTTCGTCCTCGAAATTTGTTCCTACTTTTTTTCGATATGTCCAGAAAATTTGTTCATGTAACACACACTAATTGACTTAACACTCCGCTAATGTGGACTTTTTTTTGAATTATATTACACCTCATAATACACTCAATGAGTCTTTTATTAATATTACGCTAATATGATACTCATGTCGAAAATCATCAAAAATAAATTTAGAGATCGAGAAATTATTTTTTAATAAGAGAATATCTCATGCGGTACATCGCACCGGAGAACATCTAGTAATAATAATAATAATAATAATAATAATAATAATAATAATAATAGAATTGAACTGAATGGACCTAAACTGAATTAAACTGAATTGAATGGACCTGAACTGAATTGAATGGAACTGAATGAATCTAAAAGCGTTTTTACTGTGTAGTCGAATCGTTTTAATTGCTACCAGCAATGTCAACGACGCCGATGATTCCACCAGCGGCGGCGGGGAACTCGGCCATGGGCGGAGTCGCGCCTTCAGGACCCACGGCGGCTCCACCTCCGCCGGGAACAGACATGATGGGCATAAGCTTTCGCGATCAGCTATGGCTCAACACATATCCACTCGATCGAAACCTAGTTTTCGATTACTTCGCTCTCTCCCCGTTCTATGATTACTCGTGCAACAATGAGCAACTTCGCCTCCGCGAAATTCACCCACTCGATATATCACACCTCTCGTAAGTGCGTGTTCTTATGTGTTTATCGCACAATATAATTTTCTCGCAGCAAAATTCATATTTTTCGCAACAAAATTGAATTCTTTGTGGTTTGTATTCAATCTTAATGGGATGATAAGGTAATTAGATAGTGTCATATGATTATAATGTTTATGTCTATTAACACACACACACACACACACAGGGACTCTTCATTGTGTATTTGTGCTCAGTTATTGAAATTGGTGCATTAGAATTAAAATGGGATTCAATATTAAAATGAAGTTTTTCTTATTTATTTATGTTGAATTGAAGTTTGATGATGTTTAATAAGTATTACCTGCATGAAGGAAGATGACCGGAACAGAGTTTATGCTGAGTGAAGTGTTGGAGCCTCATCTGTTTGTTTTTAGAAAGCAAAAGAGGGATGGCCCTGAGAAAGTGACGCCGATGCTAACTTATTACATCTTGGACGGATCAATATACCAAGCTCCACTGCTATGCAACGTATTCGCATCCCGAGTTGTTAGTATGCTTTTCCTATCGTGTTTTTTTTATTAACTGAGTGGTAGTATTAGACAACTATCCCAACATTTCAGCATCTAAGTGTTTGTATTGTGTTTGGATGACTTCTCCATGGTGGAGTTTCAGATAATTTATTTGGAAGTTTACATATGTCAACCAGATTATCTTATGCCATAAATTAGCTCCTTTAACTATTTTTATTGCATTTACTCATGTATGGGGTTTGACTGTAATTATCCATTTATTTGGTCCTTAATCGAGTCTCTCTAACGTTGGACTTTGAGGGTTTTAAGTTCAGAGCATAGTAGAAAAGTGGACATGTAACTGTATGTTTGGTGTTAAGTGCTTCTGACGCCTTTGTTGATTTACATCTTTCAAATAACTTATTTATTGAGAATTTTCGTCTTCGGTACAAGTCAATCACGACTTGGAAGTATTGCATTGGAGTCTTGAAAATAAAACAGTTATGCTTCAACCCTGCACTGCCAACAACATTCCACAAATGTTTTTATTCCGTTTTGCTCCCATGATGACGTAAGGAAGAATCACTTTCACTATATGTGTCCGCAAGTGTGTAACAGATTGTACCAAATTTACGTAAATAAAAATAATTTTACTAAAATGGAGAAAATAAAAATTACAGATTAATTTTTGGGGACGGAAGCATAAAAATAATAGTGAACAATGCAAATAGCATGGATCAGGTGCACTATAATTTTTAACAATCATGAGGGAACCCTTTGAAATCAAAGCAGAAAGGCTAGCCACTACTTAAATATATGACCAATTTGTTTAATGGTAATACTAAAAATAAGGATAAATAACTCCATGCAAGTACCAAGTCTTAGAATATATGAGGAATATTTACCTGAGGCGGCATAATACAAATATCTGATATTGGGAGAAGTCTCGTTGTATCACCTACTCTCCGAAGCCCATGAATTGTGAAAGAGTTTAACCGTTTTCTTTGAACTATTTGAGCCATATGGGAGCAAAACGGAAGGAAATCACTTGTAGAATGCTTGTAGCAGTGCATGGTTGAGGCACTGTTGTTTTATTTTCGAGACTCCGTTCCGATTCAGTACATAAGCTGTGATTGCCTTGTGCCGAAGACAAAAATTTCCGATTAGTATGTTATTTAGAAGTTATATATGATCAATGGCGTCAGAAGAATTTAACACAAAAATATACAGTTAGATATCCACTTTTCTCTATGCTGTGAACATAAAACCCTCAAAGTCCTACAAGAAAGACTCAAATAAATGAATAATTGCAATCAAACCCCATACAGGGTAAAGGAGATTACTGTTGGCTTCTAGCATCTATCTTTGTTAGCAAAAAATTTTCATTCCAATAAAAAGCCTGTGTATAAGAATTACCCAAGGCAGCAAAATTACACAACAGAAGCTACAGTAGGAGATTACAGATTAAAAGTTCAACAACCAAGAACCATTCTTGGATTAGCAAGCCACCAATCATTGAAGGAAACTTTAAGAAAATAAGTATCTCTTGAAGAAAATCTGTTGGCTCCTAGCATTACTTTGAAGGTTGTTGAAGTGATGAGTCGAGATCCGTCTTCTTACGCCTTTAGAAAAATTGTGAGCACGAGCTCAATTTGCTAGCATTATTTTCTAATAAGTATCTTCATTAGGAGTCATGTTCCATGATGTATGTGTTGATTTTACAATATCAATCACGTATTGTGACATGACAATAGCAATTATCTCAAACTCATCGCCGTCTCATGATATTTTCCATATAAATGGAAAAACCTATGATGTTGACGGTTTTGGAATTTCGTTCTATTTCTCCTTCATATGAAGGTTGCGACAGGAAGGGCATCCGGCGTAAAACTTTGCCACTTTGTTATTTGCATGAGTTATGGTGTTAACTAATTTTAGACAATTAAACGACACTATAATCTTCATGCCACCGACCCCAACATAGTTGGGATTAAGGTGCTGTTGATGATGATGATGAAGTATCTTCATTAGACGGATCTATGCTCTCTTTATGTGCTCCTAAACTTATTGAATATCCTTTTTTATTTTCCTTCCTCTTTTGATATCATATTAAATGGATCTTCTTGGCTTAGACTCTAGATATCGAGTATTTGTAATACCTAGATATTCAGGTGTTGCTTGTTTAATGGCAATCTTATCCCTTTTTGGCAGGGACGTGCACTGTACCATATATCAAAGTCTTTTAATATCGCAGCATCAAAGTTGGAGAAAATTGGATATGGTATTTTTGTCAATTCTGAAAGAACTACATTGCGTGGTGCAAATGAATATTACCCTTGTATTTCCAAGCATTTTAGTAAAATATTTCCTCTTTTAATAAGTGCTCTACACGAGTTGATATTTGATAGATGATAACATAATAAATCTTCTTTTATATTGGTTTGAAGAACATTCTATTACTTCATGCTCAAGCTTCATAAGTTGTTTCTCATTATTTGTGTCGTATTTTCTTGTTACTCCTCTTTATGGTGCATTTAGTTTTTTCTAGGGATAACTAAAAAACCACCCTGAGGTTTTGACTAATACTAAAAATTCCAGAGATTTTTGAAAATTACCAAGACCCACTTCAGGTTTAATTTTGTCTCACAGTCTAAGTGTGTAGGTGAATATTTCTGTAAATGTTGGGAGGTTTTTGAAATATATTTTGCTTATGAAGAGGAAAAATGTAAGACGAAACAAACTTCGAATTTTTGTGTGTGTGTGTGTGATTTTTGAGAACTTGTTTTTTCGGTAATTAGCCCAAACCTCAAGTGTCTTTTTGTAACTATCCCAAATTTGTACATCTGGATTTGGTCTGCTCAGTGTCACCCATCAATGCTTGTGTTTCTTTACAGTTGATTCTGAAAATGAGAGTACATCGTCTGAAGCAAAAGCTGCCAAGGAGACCATTGACATTAAGGAACTTAAGCGGCTAGACCATATTCTTGCATCACTGCAACGCAAGGTATACCGTGTTTTCGCTTCACTCAAAATTGTCAATTGGTCTATATACATTTTCCATCTCATCACTACGATTGAGTCTTTTGCTAGACTATTCTTGAAAGTAACAAGGCTTTGCTCAATTTTCAGACTTCACATTTGTATGGAAGTTGGAATTTATGAGCTGATGAGAATGTTACCTTTAAGGGTTAATTATAAAGATTACCCTTGTGCTTCTCAATAATTTAAAAAATACCCCCTTTATAAAAAAAATAGCCCTTATTATAAACAATCTTGTTTTTCTTTTACAAATGCACACTCAAGAGGGTTACTTTTAATTTTGAAAGATATATGGAGTTTTTTTTTTTCGTAAGTACTGTGGGTGTCTTTCTGGCATTCATTGCCGGCCCGAACCCGGATAAAGGAGGGGGCTTGCAGTAGGTTTATGGGAGCCAGCTTAGGATGATTCATGTTACCCCAAATCATTTTGGGATTAAAGCTCAGATGTAAGCAGCTTTTGTGCTTCCAGATTTATTATATGGAGTAAGATTGCTAATAAGATATTTTAATATTCTCACAGCTGCCACCAGCCCCACCACCACCACCTTTTCCCGAGGGGTACGCCCCTCCAACCACGGAAGGGGATATAAGCTCCGATACCCAACAAGCAGAGCCCTTGCCGCCCGTTGATCCCATTATCGATCAAGGTCCATCCAAAAGAATGAAAATTTGACATGCGATTTCCTCTTCGCCTGCTTTATTTAACAAGCATATAAAAAAATCTGAGAGGATTAATTATGGGGCTGACTCGGGGTTCGACTCCCTTGGGACGTTTAGGGCACACCGTTGCACCCTAGTAACTCGTTGTCCAAACCAGAGCACATCCAGCTTTATCCAGGGCCAGGTTATGTGGTTAAAAAGAAGAATGAAAAATCATGAACCAATGTGCGGACAATAGCTTTAGCGGCATTTAGCCGAGACAAAACTCATGTCAGACTGTATTATGGAACTTCTCCATCATATATTAATCTTAGGCCTCGTTTGGTAAACAGTTTTTATGCCAGAATTAGAGGGTCGTAGCAAATTAAAATTTTGACTTTATAAAACTTTAATTTTGATGTCTGGTTGGGAGGACCTTTTTGAATTAGATGATTGGGTCCGATCCTCTAATTTTCAGAAAGCTTATTTTTACGAGTTTTTTTTAATCAACTTATCCATCAACTCCGATTCTAATTTTATATGCTTTTTTTATTTAAAATCAAATATACTATTGATAAAATCGTATTTTTATTAAATTGTTTTAGTGATTTATTAAATTTGTTATGCCGCTTTTCTTTTCTGTGTTTTCTAGATTTGGTTAAATCAAATATATTATTTATAAATTTATAGCTTGAGACCTACCTTGACTCTATATATTAAATTCTTTTAGTGGTTTATTAAATTCATCATATTTTGTTAGAAGGTTCTTTTGGTAATTTTCGACCATTCTTATTTTATATTGTATTTTACTTCATGTCTAATATATAAAATCCTCATCTCGTTATTATTTTCCAATTATTACATTTATAAATTTAAATAATAATTAATAAATAAATCAAAATATAAATACAAATTTCAATTGAAGAATAGAAAAAGATGGTTGGAAACATACCAGATCCATAGAAAAGTAGATTTATAAGATTTATGAATACTGAAAATTCGTCCTTGTAGGAATAAAGTTCATATTTTAGTGAACTGGCTCATTGGAAATCGAATAGATAAAACGGTAAATATCATTTTAAATCTTAAACTATACTTCCTTTATCAAAAATGTTCCTGATGTTTTTTAAAACCCTACACTATCAATATTTTAATAAAAATACCCCACACTTTTATTCCTGCGTCTGGAATTCTGACGAGGCTCGTCGGAAGTCACTGTGTAAATTTTTTTTTTTAATGACATGGCACGAAACGACGTCGTTTTGTGTCTACAACTTAAAAATAAAAGAAAATTCATGGTGGATTTGAATTAAAAAGCTGAAATAACCTAAAAATAATTAATCCACCGCGGCTTCCGACGTGATTTCAGCTTTTTAATCCACCTAAAAAATAATTAATAAAGTTTTTAGGTGATTTCAGCTTTTAATATGAAACACCGTGAATTTTATTTTTTTAAGTTGTGGACACAAAACGACGTCGTTTCGTGCCATGTCATTAAAAAAATAAAAATTAATTACACAGTGAACGACCATTTAAATTGTAAGGCTACTCAACTTCTATATTGTGCCTTAAATCCAGAGGAGGTCAATCGTATCTCATCGGGTGAAAGTGCTAAAGAGATATGGAAAATTTTTGAAATCACACACGAAGGGACAACTCAAGTCAAGGAGACGAAGATCAATATGCTTCTCCATGACTACGAGTTATTCATGATTAAGGGTGACGAGTCCATCACCAACATGCTCGACTAATTTGCGGTCATCACCAATGGACCTGCTTTCCGACGAGCCACGTCAGAATTCCAGGCGCCGTAATAAAAGTGCGGGGTATTTTTGATAAAATATTGATACTATAGGTATATTCCATTCGATACATTATAAAATAGTTACAAGAATTGCGACTTGTGCTGGTATCATCGATGGTGTATTGAATTATTGATTAAAATGTAATATTTCAATGTGAGAATTAATTTTTTAATACCAAATGATAAAATTGACAAGTTATATATCCTCATTCATAAGAATATAAGTTTTTGATACCATTTTGCTTAAAAAGACTAAAATGTCCTCCAAAAATTGGTGATGTTGAATTTCTTTATTTTTTGTATTTTATTTAATTTAAATCCTTTTTCTTTTCTTTTTATTTTTTCCATCATCTTCTCCATGACTAACTATCGAATCCAACAACTAAAATTTAATTTCTAAATGGGTCTTTCAAAATCCTTATAAAAATCACACGATTTTGTGAAAAAGAGAAGTTGACGTTCTAATAAAACTTCATTTATTGTGCTCCTGGGTTCATAAAGAAGGTATGCAACTATATTTTATCGCCAAAATTTTTTTTTTGAGGAGTTCTTTCTCACACGATGGCTGCACACGATGGCGCACACGATGGCTGAATTGCACACGATGGTTGCGCACGATGGCTGCACACGATGGCAGAACTGCACACGATGGCTGCACACGATGGCTGCACACGATGGCAGAACTGCACACGACGGCTGCACACGATGGTTGCACACGATGGCTGCACACGATGGCAGCCATGATCTTGCACACGATGGGACTAGCCATCGTGTGCACATGAACTTTTTAGTTTTTATGCCAATTTGATTGAATGTGTTACCAATATGGATGTTTTGTGATTCTAAAATTGATTGTTTAAACATTAACAACTACATAGCATCGTATGCAAACTCATATTTGTTATTTCGTGTAATTCAATAGTGTATGAACTATTTCATACAGATGATGAATTTATATATACGAACTTATACATTGAAAACCTATAGACTACACATGATATGAAATAGATTATGTTAGAAATAAGTATACGAAATAACATAAATGAGTTTGTATACGATGCTATGTAGTTGTTAATGTTTAAACAATCAATTTTAGAATCACAAAACATCCATATTGGTAACACATTCAATCAAATTGGCCAAAAAAACTAAAAAATTCATGTGCACACGATGGCTAGTCTCATCGTGTGCACGATCATGGCTGCCATCGTGTGCAGCCATCGTGTGCATCCATCATGTGCAGCCATCGTGTGCAGTTCTGTCATCGTGTGCAGCCATCGTGTGCAACCATCGTGTGCAGCCATCGTGTGCAGCCATCGTGTGAGAAAGAACTCCTCACAAAAAAAATTCTGGCGATAAAATATTGTTGCATACATTCTTTATGAACTCAGGAGCACAATAAATGAAATTTTATTAAAACGTCAACTTCTCTTTTTCGCAAAATCGTGTGATTTTTATAAGGATTTTGAAAGACCCATTTAGACATTAAATTTTAGTTGTTGGATTCGATAGTTATTCATGGAGAAGATGATGGAAAAAATAAAAAGAAAAGAAAAAGGATTTAAATTAAATAAAATACAAAAAGTAAAGAAATTCAACATCACCAATTTTTGGAGGACATTTTAGTCTTTTTAAGCAAAATGGTATCAAAAACTTATATTCTTATGAATGAGGATATATAACTTGTTATTTTTATAGTTTGGTATTACAAAAGATAGAGCCCTATTTCAATTAATCAAATTACTATTTATGAGATAGGCGTTTCTTTTGTTATTGTTTCGTTCGAGTTATATTTTTGTAATTAATATATATATATATATATATATATATATATATATATATATATATATAACCTCGATCCATAAAAAGTAAGGGGCTGTTTGTTTGGCTCTTAATGGTTACATTAAGAACCTACCTCTAAATCGCTAAGATAAGTGACTGCTAAGAAAAAAATATGACCTCTTAATGGTTACAATAACCTCTTAACCATTAAGATCCATACCTCTCTCTCAACCATTAAGAGGCAAACAATTTCCGTGATTTACCCTCCTCTTAAATTAAGAATTATTATTCATAATTATTATTATTCTTTTTAAATGAATTTAAATAAAAATATTAGACATAAATATTATTATAATTTTCTAAATGATTTAAATTAAAAAATACTATACATTATTATTATTATTATTTAATGAATTAAATTAAAAAATATTATGCATAATTATTATTATTATTTCAAATGAATTAAATTTAAAAATATTATACATAATAATTATTATTATTAATATTTTAAATGAATTAAATTTAAAAATATTATAAATAATAATAATAATAATAATTATTATTATTATTTTAAATGAATTAAATTTAAAAATATTATACACAATTATTTAAAAAAATTAGGGTTTTTATTTATAAAAAAGAGAGGTTTTGATAGGCAAGGGGAGGAAAAATGGGATTTTTAATCGCTACTTTTATACAGTATAGTAAAATGGTAATTTGTTACCATTCAGAGTTACCATTCAGAACAGTTACCAAACAACCAAATTTCATTCTACACTCAACCATACAGAGACTCTCAACCATTCTGGCCTCTCAACCATTCTGCACTAAATCATTCAGCAACTGCCAAACAGCCCCTAAGCTAAAAATACAGATAAAAGAATAAACAGTGGGCTAATGAAGCAAATATAAAGAGAAATACCAGAGAAGCAACATATAATGAGAGTAAAAAATTAGATTGTGTTTTTTTTCAATTTTAATTTTTTTAATTAGCTTTTTAGTTTTTTCTTATGCTTTATTGAAAAATTAAGTTGCTTTTGAATAATTATATATAATTAAACTATTCTTTTTTGAAATTAAGTTGCTTTTGAATAATTATTACATTATATCTTGATTTTAAATTATTTGTATATAAAATACAAAAATCAATACTTTTCAAATAATTTATTTGAAGTAAATTTATTTTCTTACAAGATTAATACTTTTACTCCAGTTTTCACCTTCTTATAATAATTTTAGATTATTGAATTATTTTATTTTGAAAATATGAAAAGAATTATAGATATGTTAGACTTACAATTCCCAGTAGAAAGATATATTATTAGTTAAAATAATTTTTTGATTGTTTCTTCTTCTTGTGAAAAGAAAAATTATATAAATAAATATAATAAGTTGAATATATTTTTATTTAAATACGTCACAATAATATACTTTATAACCCTATGCCTAATGAATTACTATCATTGTGGATCTCATGGTATATTATTAAGTATAAAATGTGTTATCAAAAATATTTGACGTTCTTTCGCCGGTATACTGATATGTAATTATATTAGTATATTAATATAAATATTACAAATATACAATGATGATATAGATTACTGTCATGTTTCTATATTTTATATCGAACTTTTACATGTCTATACTTAATATTAAAAGAGAGCCGCAAAAAAAATCTAAGGAAACATGTGTCATCACCATGTTAATCCTCTTTTTAAAAATCTTATGAAAAAATGGACGTTTAATTTGAGAGGGGATTAGAGGGTTATTCCATTATATACTATATATCAATTAAAAACTTTCTCTTATTTTATTTCTTTTATTTTTAAGCAAATAGTTTAAACAATTATAACTTTTATGTATCAATTTTATTTTTGAAAAAAAAATATATCAAATTAATTCTTACTTCGTGCTCTTTAATTTGACATCCGTATAGTATATATAAAGTAATATAACTATAATTATAATATACTCAGATGATTAAAATATTTCAATATAAAAATATAAAAATATTGAAGAAAATATATTTTTAGTTTATTTTCATAGCTTTTTAATATTTATTTGATTTTTAAGAACTATTTTGTTCTGATTATAAAATAGTAAAATATATTACATTAATGTCAAATCATGTAAAAAAAATTATAGTATTCGTAAGAATATCGGTTGTATACTTTTAGTGAAAGTTGATAATACAACAACATCAACAACATCAGAGCCTTAGTCCCAAAATGCTTTGGGATCGGCTATAATAAAAGCTGATAATAATAAACATAATTTAATTTCTTATTTATAAAATTGGATATAAGACTAATATTGTCGAAAAAATAAATATCGGTGCTTAATTAATTTAGAATTTTCCTATCATGTGCCTTTAAATCAAATAATAGTATATATTTATATGTGTGTATACTGACTCATGTATATTTTATAATAATTTTATAATATTATTGAAATTTGGCACATATCTATTTTACTATTAAAAAAGAGTTATACAAAACACGTGTCTTTACGTGGATTTTTTGAATTAATTATCTTTTTTTTCTTTTTAAAAATACACTAACTCCTACCCATTTAAATGAGAGTTAATGGGAACCAATTTTTTTTTTCTTTTTTCTTTTTAATTTTCTCTCAATGTTTAGAAGTTAATAATTTTATAGTCTCAACCCTATTTTTATTATTAATATTTTAAATTAATCTTCTTTTTACGATATTTGATTTAACATTCATTAGGCATATATATAATTAATATATTTCTTTTTGAATATAAGTTGTTTTTGAATAATTATTATATTATATCTTGATTTTAAATTATTTGTATGATAATTTCCAAATAATTTTATTGAAGTAAATATATCTTTTTACAAGATCAATATTTTTACTTCAGTTTTCACCTTCTTATAATAATTTTAGATTACTAAGTTATTTTGTTTTAAAAATATTTGGGAAAAGAATTATAGACATGTTAGACTGACAATTTCCAGTAGAAAGATATATTATTAGTTAAAATAATTTTTTGATCGATTCTTCTTTTTATGAAAAGAAAAATTATATAAATAAATATAATAAGTTGATTATATTTTTATTTAAGTACGTCACAATAATATACTTTATCACCCTATGTCTAATGAATTAATATCATTGTGGATCTCATGGTATATTATTAAGTATAAAATGTGTGACTTTAATCTAAATATTTATCAAAAATATATGACGTTTTTTCACCTGTATACTGATATGTAATTATATTAGTATATTAATATAAATATTACAAATATACAATAATCATATAGATTCATGTCATGTTTATATATTTTATATCGAATTTTTACACATCTATACTTAATATTAAAAGAGAGTCGCAAAAAAATCTAAGAAAACGTGTGTCATCTCCACGTTAATCATCTTTTTAAAAATCTTAAAAAAATGGACGTTTAATTTGGGAGGGGGTTAGAGGATTATTCCATTATATACTATCTAACAATTAAAAACTTCCTCTCATTTTATTCCTTTTATTTTTAACCTAATAGTTTAAACAATTATAACCTTTACGTATCAATTTTATTTTTGAAAAAAATATACCAAATTAATTTTTACTTCATGCTCTTTAATTTGACATCCATATAGTATATATAAAGTAATATAAATATAATTATAATATATTTACATGATTAAAAAATTTCGATATTAAAGACTATTGAAGAAAAATATATTTTTAGTTTATTTTCATAACTTTTTAACAATTATTTGATTTTTAAGAATTATTTTGTTCTGATTATAAAATAGTAAAATATATTACATTAATGTCAAATCATATAAAAAATTATATTAATAAGAATATCGATTGTATACTTTTAATGAAAGTTGATAATACAACACCAACAACATCATCAGCCTTAGTCTCAAAATGCTTTGGGATCGGCTATAATGAAAGTTCATAATAATAAACATAATTTAATTTCTTATTTATAAAATTAGATATAAGACTTATATTGTCCTATACGAAAAAATAAATGACGGTGCTTAATTAATTTACGGTTTTCCTATCATGTGCCCTTAGATCACATGATAAGAATTTATAAATGAAACTAAATCAAATAATAGTATATGTATATGCGTGTATACTGACTCATGCATATTTTATATTAATTTTATAATATTATTGAAATTCAATTACATATTATTAATATAATAAAATATTTAACATTTTACACCGTGCATCGCACGAGAGCACATCTAATTATTAATATAATAAGAAATTTAATATTTTACGTAAATCCAGTAAGAAAAGTAAAATGCAAAGAAAAAAAAAAAAGACCGACAGGTGGCCCGTTCCAGAATATGTGGCGTGTTCAGCTCACCATCTCTCCTTTGAAATACATATATATTTTTTTTTAAACCGAAACCCAATCATGTGACGACAATTCAAGTTCCATCGACAAATGCTGAGAAGTGACCATCATGTGGCTGATTCCCAAAGGTTAAAAGTACATACGAATCTTTGAAATCGATATTGGGCTAATCGAGTCGAACGATTTGAAAAAGATTGGGCAGTTCTAAGTTGATTTGGTATAAATAAATTTATTTTTAGTCTATTAATATTATGGTCCATTATTAAAATATTGCGTCGAAAGATAAATTTTTCCCTGGCCCGTCCCCCCTCCCCTCAAAACCCCCAAATCAGATCTATCAACTCTCATTTCGCCCATCTCTCATTCTCTCTAGTCTATAGATCTCTCCCTCTCTCTCTATCTAGACATTCTTTACGAATTCAATTATTATTTTGGTTCAATTAGATATTTAATCAGGTTTTGATTTTACGTAGTTTCCAATGTAGGATGTTAATCGTGTATTATGTTCAATTCCATTTTGTTTTTGTGCAATCTTTTTAATAAAATATCGAGCCGAACGCGTTCGACTGTGTTCGGCTCGAACCATCGAAATCGAGCCGAACTTCAAATTCTAAGGTCCGGACGAACCGAGCCGAATCAAACCTAAGGTTCGAAAACCTGCGAGCCGAACTCAAACCTTGTGATATTCGGTCCGATTCGACTCGTTTACAGCTCTGTTGAAGATAAAATGATATGACTGTAATTATCTGATATGAGTGTGGAAATTATAAGTGTAAGTCTTTTAAACGGTCCAACAAAAAAAAAAAGTAAATGTAATACACATAGATACTTAAGCTAATGGTTCTTTTATACGAGTGTCAAACCATTACGTACTCTCGTTGTCCCACTAGATTTACGTTTCACTGCAAAATTTTGTCCTTAGAAAATTTACATTCATTATTTTTACACAATCGAATCAACAATCACATTTTACTTTTCAATCTTCACTCATAATTCTCATCAATAAGTTTTCTTTTTAATCTCAACTACATATTTCCTATCAATAATTACACAACTAGCTAACTGATCACATCCAACCGATTACTTAAAAACTTGTAAAAGTACTCGAAATATAAACCTTTCGGCGGAGAGAAATTAGTATATATGTAATTTAGATTTTTAATGAGTTCTAATTTCGTAGATTTGTTAAAAACGGAATGCTTCTTTATATGTTCTGCTCAAAATTTTGCATTTACTCTTTTCTTAGAAGGTTTATATTTATAACTTTAACGTACTCACGTCAAACAATCACAAATATATCAATTAATCTCCACATCACTAAAAGAAAAATTAATCTCCATTATATACTTATTATTAATATATTGTTTTAATCTTCACTGTATACTTCCCATCAATACTTAAATAACTTATTAATTTATAGAATTTAATTAACTAATTAAAATATCAAAATCATATCATATGTCAAAATTTTAAACGTGACAGAAAGAATAACTCATAAGTATCGACGTAGATAGGGCGACTCCTTTGGAGACTCGGTTGGGTCCATGCTACACCTCCATGTAGTACATTCCCTGTCGGATTCACTACACGTGACGTGCATGGACGGTGCAGATCGATGCTCCATCTAGTACATCAATCTGCACCGTCCATACACGTCACGTGCAGTACATTCGACAAGAGATGCACTATACGAGAATGTACCATGGGTATCCTTGGACTAGGCCCTCGCCCCATTTAGGGACCAAAGAAAATTTCTACTCTTGTTAAATTAATGTGCCTCATGATGTGATCAGATATCAATTATCCAAGTTTCAGCTTGATTTTCTTTTTTAGAAAATTAAATATCGGAAATTAAGTGGAAACTATTTATCAAGTAAGTCAACTCTTCAAACAAGATAGACTTCGTCTCGGCCGAACTGCAATATTTCACTTAAATTTGTGTATTTTAGAAAATTGATTGGATGTGATATATATGCAGGTTCTATATGTATTGATGATGAGTATGTAGTGTAGATTAATAGGCGAAAGGTATTGGTGATGTGTGTGGTAGAGATTAAGAAATAAAAAATACTTATTTTAATGTGATTTGAAGTATTTAATAAAATATTGCACGTCTAAATGGACACTTTCTTAAACCAAATGTTGCACTTCAAACTTGACTTAGAGAATAATAACTTTTGTGATTAATAGACTAGCAAAAGAAAGTTATAGATTGTAATAGGTTGTTGATGGCCTCTAGGCTTTGAGTTTTGTTCCCACAATGCATGATTTTATTCTTACTCTAGTCTCAAAATTTTTATGATTTAGGTAGATATTCATGGTAAATCTGATACATCAGAGTCATAGGACTGACGGTACGAAACTTTATACTAAAATTACGAGATTCGATTCCTGAAAAAAAATTGAGATTAAACTCAGCATAAAATTAATTATCGAATCAGCGGTCAAAAAGTGAAGATCAATCAACTAATATCCAAATCTATTGGACATGGATCAACCTTTTGACTCTTGAGATTAAAATTTGTCATTTGGGTGATATATAAATTGAATTTCCTTATAAAAATATACTTTTAAAAAGTTTTTATTTATATTTTTTGGGTATATAATCACATTCAAATCATTCAATAAACACACTCAACAATAACACACTTAGTTTTCTTTCTCAATTAAAGTTAACATTGATATTTAAAAAAATCAAATCACTGTAATCAACTAATTATTTTAAAATAATTTTTTTTAAGGGGAAGCCCAATAAAAGTAGCTTGCTATTTGGGTCTTTGACCGTCGCCTATGCGTTGCACTGTTGCTTGGGCTCGGCACACCTCCCTCCCCCCTCAAAAAAAAATAATTATTTTATCTGTCCCGCTCGAAATGCAATGTTTGGTGCAAAATGATATCTATTTAGAAGTGTAATATTTCATTAAATACCTAAAATCACATCAAATAATTACTTTTGTTTTTTTAATCTCCATCACACTCACTATCAATACCTTTTATTTTTAATCTACACTATGTACTCATCATTAATACTTACAAAATTTACATATTTATCAATCGGAGTATATAATAAAATACTCTTACAATCAATCGGAGTATATATTATTGTACTCTTACTTCTTTGCACCTCCGTCAGCCACTAGTATTATTGAATCATCCCTATCACCCATGCACCACTGGTTTTTACTTCTCGAAGAGTGTGCCTCCTCGGATTGTTAGTAGTCTTCAATATTTATCCCACTATACAAAGTAGGGATGAGCACGGGGTTTGATCCGACTCGGAATGGATCGGATTATAAATGGTCAGATTTTATCGATTCGAAATCCGAACTTGTTCGGAATCGGGCCAACCCAGTTCGGTCCCGGTAAAACCCGGTCGGTCCGGACCGACCCGTTTTTAGCCCGATTTTGTAAAAAAAAAAAAATTATTTTTTATATTTGCATATTAAGTGTTCTTTCATTACATATTAAATGCATTCTTCTTTACATACTCACATAAAATATAATTATCAATCTTAATATCTTCATTTAGCCAAACTCCCAAGTTCAACAATATTTTAGTATAAATAAACTTTTTTTATATAAACTTAATTAGAATAATGTGCAATCATAATCGAGCCATTAATCATCATTATTTCATCACCACCGAGAGTAAATTACAATAAATTTTTTTTTATGTATTTTTATTTTTACCGGGTCATTCTGGGCTGGACCCGGATTTTCCGGGTTTTGGCCCGGTTCGGCCCGGAACCCGGATTTAGACAAAATGAAGACCCGGGACCCGGACCTAATTAACAGGTCTGGTCCGGGTCCGGGTAAAAACCAGATCTGGACCATTTGTGCTCAGCCCTAATACAAAGGACCTGTTCTCTCCGCTTATTTTCGATTGATTGATTCGATTCAATTTAATTTTGATTCAATTGATTGATTAAGTTTATTTTTTTCATTTGATTCAATTCGATTGATTCGATTGAATTTTGCCGAAGAGAACAAGCTCGAAGACCATATCTTTTGGAATCAGTCCATCTGTGTTGAGATAGGGATAAGATTGCGTATATTCGATCTTTCCTTATCCGATTTTTTGGGATGGGGATCTGGTGCAGTACAATAGGGTGTTGCACACTCCTGTCATTGGATTTCACACACCCGCATGGGTGTGTGTGCGTGTGTGGTGGATATGGTGCACAGCACGAGCTGTACTGCACCAGATCCGAATCCTTTTGAGGTGAGGATCTAGTGAGGCATTGAGGTAATATTGACGTAAACAAAGACCACATTTTCATTACTCCATTTATTTATAGATTGATAATAACAAAAATATATCTTAGGATTGTATATACAGTAGAATCTCTATAAATTAATACAGTTGGGACCGGAAAAAATATTAATTTTAGAGAGGTAGTAATTAATCGATAAATTAATAATTTATTAATTTAAAGAGGTATTTTATATTCAACCAAATTAAAATTGATCTTATCAAAATTCTATGAATTTAAATTTAATTACATAGAGATATTAATGAGCAGTGGCGGAGCCAAGACTTGATATACATGGGGGGCCAACAGTGAAAAGAAAATTAAATACGTGTTATAAATAAGGCTAAAATACTCCTGGGGTCCCTTAACTTAATTTCAGATAACGATTTAGTCCTTTATCTTTTTTTTGTCCCAACTAAGTCCTTTATCTTTTTAATTTTAAGCAAATTTAGCTTCGTTAGTCTCGCTAATCGTTATGCAGGTGGCTATTAAGTTGCCTACGTGGCTATAAACATACCTGTGTGGAGAACAAAGTCAAATTCCTAACCTATGTGTCCATTTTCTAACCTATGTGTCCATTTCCTAACCTCCATTTTCTAATTTTACCTGAATTTATATATATATTTTTTCAAGAAAATAATTTTATTTCGAAAAAAATATTATTTTACCAAAAAATATTTTTTCCTCCAGAAAATATTTTTTTAATTTTTTCGAAAAAATATTTTTTTTATTTTTTTCCAGAAAAAAATTTTATTTTTTCGAAAAAATAATATTTTTTTCCAGAAAATAATTTAATTTCGAAAAAATATTATTTTGCCAAAAAATACCTTTTACTCCATAAAATATTTTTTTAATTATTTCGAAAAAATATATTTTTTATTTTTTTTCCAGAAAATAGTTTTATTTTTTCGAAAAATAATATTTTTTCCAGAAAATAATATTTTTTTCCAGAAAATAATTTAATTTCGATAAAATATTTGTTTGACAAAAATTAACTTTTTATCCAGAAAATATTTTTTTAATTATTTCGAAAAAATATTTTTTTTATTTTTTTTCAGAAAATAGTTTTATTTTTTCGAAAAATAATATTTTTTCCAGAAAATAATTTAATTTCAAAAAAATATTATTTTGCCAAAAAATATTTTTTTAATTTTTTTGAAAACATATTTTTTTATTTTTTCCAGAAAATAATTTTTAATTCGAAATTAAATTATTTTCTGGAAAAAAATATTATTTTTTCGAAAAAAGTAAAATTTTTTTCTGGGAAAAAAATAAAAAAAAAAAATATTTTTACGAAAAAATTAAAAAAATATTTTATGGAGGAAAAAATATTTTTTGGCAAAATAATATTTTTTCGAAATAAAATTATTTTCTTGAAAATATATATATATATATATATATATAAATTCAGGTAAAATTAGGAAATGGAGGTTAGGAAATGGACACATAGGTTAGGAAATGGACACATAGGTTAGGAATTTGACTTTGTTCTCCACGCAGGTATGTTTATAGCCACGTAGACAACTTAACAGCCACCTGGACAACAGTTAACGGAGACCAACGGAAAAGGCTAAATTTGCTTAAAATTAGAAAGATAAAGGACTTAGTTGGGACAAAAAAAAATAAAGGACTAAATCATTATCTGAAATTAAGTTAAGGGACCCCAGGAGCATTTTAGCCTATAAATAATACTAAAATTTAAATATATAATATTTTTATCAAATAAATGATCAATATTTATCATCAAAAAATCCGTCACGAATCATTACATCCCAGATCAATCAAAATTGAGAATGTCTCTCATGCATATCACAAAAGTCATCTACTAGCAAATCAATGCTGAACTTCTTAGCAATTTCCTTCTCAATATACATTACCAAAAGATGATTAAGAAAGTCATCTTCTATCTTATTGCGATGTAAAGTCTTAACAATATTCATAGCTGAAAAGGATCGCTCAATTGTACCTGTAGAGTCTGTAAGTGTGAGAATAAATGTCACAACTCTAAACACAAGCAGATATATTTTAGTGTCCCTAGTCTTTCATCAACCATTGGCATAAATCAGATATAATTTTCAATGTTCTAAAATCAGGAAGTTGCCGTACATGACCAAAATGCTCAAATTACGTTCTTAATTTTAGCATCTCATAAACTGCAAAGTCTTTTGGATAAATATTTTGTACCAATTTACGAATATCATCAATTCTGAAATAAATGCACATCTCTCTTGGATCTAATGTCGAACTAAGAATAATCAACTCCATTATATTGTCATTAAACATGTTGTTCAATTCTTGTCCAAACTTATTTTTTTAGAGAAGGGAACACAAGTAATATATATATATATATATATATATATAACATAAAAAGGTTGAGGGGGGTCATGGCCCCCCTAGGGCATAACGTGGTTCCGCCACTGTTAATGAGTATTCAATGTTAGGAACTTGAATCTAATTAGTATTCAATGTTAGGAACTTGAATCTAATTATTCAATGTTTTAAAACTAGATTTATACGTACAATATGTTCAATGTTAAATATTTATGGAAGAATTACTATATATATAACAAAATATTTGAAAAAACATACTGTTGTGCGGCGATTTATACGCCTCGATGGCGATCGGCGTAATGGTCAGGAGCCAGCTAAAGAAGACAGATGCTAGGCAAGCACCTAGCGGTCGACGTCCAAGGCGATCGTCTTTGGCATTCGGCGATCCCCTCTAATGGCCGACTGTAGACGATCGTCCCGTGCCACGTATGAATCCGACACCCGTCAAAGTCTTCGAAGACCGAATCTTGGATGAAGACCCACGTGCAGATCCACAAAAGGCGCCACAAGAACAGGTCATACTCCAGCCCATCAGTGTAACACCCCCAGAATAGGTCCGGAAATGTTACACGCCGTAGGCCCTTCTTACAAGGATCTACAAGGCTAAACTCTACTAGACTACAAAATGATTGACCGACCGGGGTCAATCTAAATACAACGCAGACCGACAAGGTTGTTAAACAATTCAGAAACAAATGAACTTTACATCTCAATGACAAAAATAAACTTGAACACAGAAAAGAACGACAACTCAATTTAATAAATGAAAACTACACCCATGCAAGGGTGAATACTCGAACGACAGAGAAATACCGACCAAAATGAAACAAAAGAAAAGACTCTAACTCTGGTGTGATTAGTATCATTGTCCTCCATCTCCTTCCCATTAATCCCGTGGATCGCTCCCGAGCTGCCAAAACCTGAGCGCATAACACGTACCCACCCCCCGAAAACTCGGGGGTTAGCAAACTGGAATTTTGCTAGTGCAAGTACATAACACACAAGATATACGAATAATAATAACACAAAACTCAACAGTCGTGAAACCTTAACACGAACCACACATTCAAATGGTCAACACAGAATAGTATTACATACTCAAGGTGAAAGATAATCACATTTTCATATTCTCCGTACATAACATAACACCAATAAAACTTTAAACGAGCCCAAGGAGTCAGAGAAATCCCTTTTTATAAAAGGAAAAGTATTTTGATAAGAAAGTTCGAAAACATTAATATTGACTCGGGCCATCTAGGGGTTTTGAAAATCAAATGAAAATACTCTAGAAAATACTTCAAAAGCTCTCGGGTCCTTGACCCAACATGTGGAAAACAATTTGCAAGAAAACTATCACAACGTTATTCGGGGTCCTCGACCCAAATGATAAAACACTATCACAAGTGAATCATTACAACATCTCACGGGGTTCTCGGCCCAATCCAAATAATATCATCACGAGATCAAATCTCAACATCTTACGGGGTCCTCGACCCAATACACGTAATAATCAACACAAGATAATCAAAGGCACACCTCTCATTCGACAAATCCCGCTCAAGACTCCTGACATTAACCCTGAGATCTCACAAATATCCTTGGTTAATTAACCCGATACCAACATTTAAAACAAATTGGAACGAACTCCGAAACACAATCCGCGGTCTACATCAAGACCAACATTAAAAGCAAGTTGCAAAGATTTAAATTTCAAAATCATTTGATAACGGGGTCTTAGCTATCACTCAAATATCCGTTACCAATAAGCCTCACAGCGCCTCCTTTCACACTGTACCGGCGTTCACTCCACTATATTGGCCGCCCATTGCACATGTCACCGCGCCGGCTCACTCCCACAGAGCGCCTTGCTCGCGCATTAAGTAACACCGGTGTTCACCAATCATATGGAGCCGCTCATTGCAATGTATAACAGCCGGAGTGCACGCCCGCCCTCGAGGTACCCGGATATGACGTCTCTCATAACAAGTATTCACATTATTACAAATACCAAGCACACAGTCAACCGTTGCAACAATTATCAAATCAGTTCATCAATCCACATAATTTATTCGCCAGTACGCAACTACGCAAAATAAACAATAACTCGCACGTTATTCATCAAGACTTAGCACATTAGGCCTTCAACACTATCAATTAATACTACATAATTATCCACACATATCTATATATATATAATATAAATACAGATATTCATAACATGATTCATACACTTCAGCAACAATGATTTCACGTAATTATAATTCGTATATCAAGGTACTTGCCTTGGTAATCTCTCGCGAATACTCCGGAAATACAGTTGATTGGAACAATCCATAACTCCAACGAAAACGACGATCGGAGAGGCTCAACACTGGATTATCGTAGGAAATTCGTCCTTAATATCCTATCATAAAATAAACAACCAATCACACAAGGAAAAGCATAAAAAGATGGCCGAACCCTAACTGTTCTCTTCGTAACGTACGTTACACACATACGTAACGTACGTTACGTCTGCACGTTAGCGCACGTAAGCTACAAGGATTAGCGCACGCTAAGCATGCATCGATGCTTCTTCTCGCCTGCACGATCGCCTTACTCGAGGGTATAACGCATTTAATGCATAGAGCTTAACGACGTTATATTCACACATATCTCACTCATGTGAATCGAATAACCCTATGGTGTTGATGTCTACGAATTCCCGGTTAATCCTCCCATCATAAGACTCACTCCAAATATTGATTATAGATCCTCAAAGGTAGTTCGGAAAATCTGAGGTTGTTACCAACATTAAGTCTATGATCATTATGGAAACACCATACAATATGGTTTATTAATCTAAGAATTTTACCTTACTTGATTATCATAACAAGAGTCGGACTATAACGTTCTTAACTCGGGTAACTAAAGCATGAACATTCCAACTTCCAAAAACATGGTGTTCGGATAAAAATCATCTATGGAGCTTAATAATCCCGGTGGTATGTTCATAACATCCTTAAGAACACGAATTCAAGGTTTAGGTAGCATTAACATACCTTAATATGAAAGAAACGCAGAGACAAGAGGTAGCATCCAACTTCGATTGCTTGAATGTCAATCCAAGATGTTTCGTAACTTAAATGATCAAGTCTACGTGTTTTATATGTGTTTTAGAGGGCTGGAGACCCTCTAGAAATGGAGGAAAACGAATTACAAGTGAAAGGGACGAAGAGAAATGAAATGGGGTGTTGTCCATATATATATTATCTTGAGATTTACGAACGTTAGCCTTAGCCATTTACGTACGTAATCGACTTAGCGCACGCTACCCTTCGATCTTAGCGTACGCTATCGTTCACTGATAGCTTACTGTCTCGTTCTGTACTAGCTTACGTACGTTACTCCCTATGCATTACGTACGTAAGCTACACACATTAGCGTACGCTAGTTACAAACCTTAGCGTACGTTAACACCCGTTGACCCTAAAACTGTCCAGGTTCATCCGCGGGAATCTTTCCGAGCCCCACCACCAGCCGTTCATGTGCTAGCCAGCATGTTCAATAATTGACCTCCTTACGTACGCTACGTCTAGCTCGTAGCGTACGCTATTTCCAGTCGTAGAACGCACGTTACGCTTACCGTTAGCGTGCGTTACGGCGTAGTTTCATGTGAAGGATTAAAGGTTGATATTATCATGCATGAGGATACGAATACGGAAACGGCCGATTTCGATTATTGATAGCACCATTTCGTAATACAGGTTCAAATACGATGAAAATACCCAACAATTTATCCGGATATTACATACTATCCCTCTTAAAAGAAGTTTCGTCCCGAAACTTAAAGTAGAGTGGTGGAACAACCAAGAAAAAGTAACTACTTGCTCAGCCCCAAAACATCATGAGCGATGCGCGAATACAAGGTTCTAAAAAATGCAATGATTGGACCTAGGAAGTATCAGGCACATCAATTGAGGCGATAAATTACACGTGAACATGAGAAGTTAGAGTGGAGAAGTAAAAGCTCACAGAATTAAAGAAATTCATAAACGGCTCAGACGTACTAAAATCGCGTGTCGAGCTCGACCCACCATATTCAAGTTCATAACACATTGGAAATATTAACCGCACGAGTGGGAACAAATAGTTTCGAACAAAATTTTGCAAAGATTAAGTTCAGATGTGAATAGACCACAACAATTCACGGAGTCTAACAAATCGGTTCTGAATTTCATTCGACTGACGGTAGGTTCAGTAGAACATGGTAGTTTAGAATTGTCAAGAGGGTCACAGATGAATCATCAACAATGAAAGTCTCCCAACACCGAAAATACTAAGAAGAGTATGGGTATTACGTTCCCCCATACTAAGAAGACATGTCAGCCCCGAAACTGAAAACAGCAGGAGTTGGAAACGAAAAGCAATTAAAATGAAAAACGATCAAAGTCGCGATTGTTGGAAACAGCAACGACTAGAACACAGCACAAAATCTTCATTCGCCTATGATAGGCTCTTCAGCAGAAGACATAAGGTTTTGGGACATTCTCCGGCCACTTGCTCTGCTCACCGACAGAGTAGCATTCTTTGCCAATTCGGAAATTATCTCACAATATTTCTCCCGGTGGCCTTCACACCCGCACCGATGACAAGTCAAGAGTGGTGATGGACAGTTTACACGGATGTGTCCCGTACGGTTGCAGTTGAAGCACACTCTCTTCTTACCGAGAGTCACTGATGCTGGTTGGGGATTCCCAATGCTCATTCTCGACCGCGAAGACGACGCATTCGAACGACGTGGGGGTTTGAGAACCTTAGTCTCGTCACCGCCCAAAAATTTTCCAGATGTCCTCGGTCTCTTTTCTCCGCTCGTTGGCTCGGTCACTGAGGATGTTTCATAGGTTATCGTCTGATCTTGATATTCCTTCACCGTAACATGAATCGTTGTCGTACGAACCACCTCACCGCTTCCGCTTCCTATATCATGTCTACGTCCGCCAAGGCTCGTCATGCTAATGCAGATAGTACCGTTTATTGTTATCACATAGTCGGTTGTACGGTATGCCGCAATTATCAACATAAGGTTTAATTAGCATCCTTAGAATAACGGTAATATCGTAAAGCACGAAATTTTCTGAAATCAACTTCCAGTCCCTCGTCTAGGACGATCATTATGCGTATGCTTTAAAAAATTTTGAAACAAAAGCCGAATCACGTTGTGCTCAAAACTTGTAAGTACTGTCCTTTGTTTTGGAAGAGGAAGTTTATACAATGACTCTAAAAAAATTTATTTTCGAGTAATGCCTACAAGAAAATTGAAAATCGAATTGTAACTAATTTGAAATATTTCAAAAGTGTTGAGTCCCAAATACCATAATTTTGAAAATCCTTCCTCTTCTACCAAAATGTTTATTCGAAAGAACTTTTCACCAAAATACGTGACCATTCGACACGACTACATTAAATCATGAGGTTTACAATGCTAGGAAAATTTCAAAACACTACTTTGAAATGTTCGTAATTCGGCCCGGAAATATTACATGCCGGGGATTCTGCGCCGGAACCTACCAGGCTAAAAACCATTTAAAAATCATTTCAAAATATGCCAAAAAGCCGATGAAGGTAGCATTTTCCAAAACTTACAAAATCATTTGTAAAATATTAAATACCGTCATAAAAATACCGTGAAAATGTGCGAGACTAAAATGCCAAAATGTCAAAAGTCATTTCACAATACTCACGCAGCGGATAAAATTAACACTCAAAGATTTATCCTACTGAAATGCAGAAATCGATAAATATGTTCGACTACCGAAGTATACTACATAACCATTCTCACTCGACGCGTATATGCAGGTGATATCGTAAAACAATATAATCTCTAACAAGTTCAAACCCTAGGTTCACGTTAAGTACAATATAATCAAATACGTATGTAAGGGGACTTACGATTCTGGAGGCTTACCATCACGGATTGCTTGAAGATGATGTTGGAACCACGATACTAATCACAACTCTGATGCGCGCGACTTACACAAGACATGGACTTGACCCAACGGCCTAGGTTTTTCGCAAACCTAAGCTCTGATACCATATTTGTAACACCCCCAGAATACGTCCGGAAATGTTACACGCCGTAGGCCCTTCTTACAAGGATCTACAAGGCTAAACTCTACTAGACTACAAAATGATTGACCGACCGGGGTCAATCTAAATACAACGCAGACCGACAAGGTTGTTAAACAATTCAGAAACAAATGAACTTTACATATCAATGACAAAAATAAACTTGAACACAGAAAAGAACGACAACTCAATTTAATAAATAAAAACTACACCCACACAAGGGTGAATACTCGAACGACAGAGAAATACCGACCAAAATGAAACAAAAGAAAAGACTCTAACTCTGGTGTGATTAGTATCATTGTCCTCCATCTCCTTCCCAGCCAATCCTGTGACTGCTCCCGAGCTGCCAAAACCTGAGCGCATAACAGGCACCCACCACCCGAAAACTCGGGGGTTAGCAAACTGGAATTTTGCTAGTGCAAGTACATAACACACAAGATATACAAATAATAATAACACAAAACTCAACAGTCGTGAAACCTTAACACGAACCACACATTCAAATGGTCAACACAGAATAGTATTACATACTCAAGGTGAAAGATAATCACATTTTCATATTCTCCGTACAGAACATAACACCAATAAAACTTTAAACGAGCCCAAGGAGTCAGAGAAATCCCTTTTTATAAAAGGAAAAGTATTTTGATAAGAAAGTTCGAAAACATTAATATTGACTCGGGTCATCTAGGGGTTTCGAAAATCAAATGGAAATACTTTAGAAAATACTTCAAAAGCTCTCGGGTCCTTGACCCAACATGTGGAAAACAATTTGCAAGAAAACTATCACAACGTTATTTGGGGTCCTCGACCCAAATGATAAAACACTATCACAAGTGAATCATTACAACATCTCACGGGGTTCTCGGCCCAATCCAAATAATATCATCACGAGATCAAATCTCAACATCTCACGGGGTCCTCGACCCAATACACGTAATAATCAACACAAGATAATCAAAGGCACAAACCTCTCATTCGACAAATCCGCTCAAGACCCCCGATTAATTAACCCTGAGATCTCGCCAAATATCCTTGGTTAATTAACCCCGATACCAACATTTAAAACAAATTGGAACGAACTCCGTAAACACAATCCGCGGTCTACATCAAGACCAACATTAAAAGCAAGTTGCAAAGATTTAAATTTCAAAATCATTTGATAACGGGTCTTAGCTATCACTCAAATATCCGCTACTAATAAGCACAGCCAGCATCCCTACACACTGTGTACCGGCGTTCACTCCACTATATTGGCCGCCCATTGCACATGTCACCGCGCCGGCTCACTCCCACAGAGCCGCCTGCTCGCGCATTAAGTAACACCTGTTCACCAATCATATGGAGCCGCTCATTGCAGGCGTAACAGCCGGAGTGCACGCCCGCCTCGAGGTACCCGGATATGACGTATCTCATAAAAAGTATTCACATTATTACAAATACCAAGCACACAGTCAACCGTTGCAACAATTATCAAATCAGTTCATCAATCCACATAATTTATTCGCCAGTACGCAACTACGCAAAATAAACAATAACTCGCACGTTATTCATCAAGACTTAGCACATTAGGCCTTCAACACTATCAATTAATACTACATAATTATCCACACATATCTATATATATATAATATAAATACAGATATTCATAACATGATTCATACACTTCAGCAACAATGATTTCACGTAATTATAATTCGTATATCAAGGTACTTACTTTGGTAATCTCTCGCGAATACTCAGGAAATACAGTTGATTGGAACAATCCAGAACTCCAACGAAAACGACGATCAGAGAGGCTCAACACTGGATTATCGTAGGAAATTCGTCCTTAATATCCTATCATAAAATAAACAACCAATCACACAAGGAAAAGCATAAAAAGATGGCCGAACCCTAACTGTTCTCTTCGTAACGTACGTTACACACATACATAACGTCGTTACGCCCGCACGTTAGCGCACGTAAGCTACAAGGATTAGCGCACGCTAAGCATGCATCGATGCTTCTTCTCGCCTGCGATCGCTTACTGAGGGTATAACGTCGTAATGCATAGAGCTTAACGTCGTTATATTCACACATATCTCACTCATGTGAATCGAATAACCCTATGGTGTTGATGTCTACGAATTCGGTTAATCCTCCCATCATAAGACTCACTCCAAATATTGATTATAGATCCTCAAAGGTAGTTCGGAAAATCTGAGGTTGTTACCAACATTAAGTCTATGATCATTATGGAAACACCATACAATATGGTTTATTAATCTCAGAATTTTACCTTACTTGATTATCATAACAAGAGTAGGACTATAACGTTCTTAACTCGGGTAACTAAAGCATGAACATTCCAATTTCCAAAAACATGGTGTTCGGATAAAAATCATCTATGGAGCTTAATAATCCCGGTGGTATGTTCATAACATCCTTAAGAACACGAATTCAAGGTTGAGGTAGCATTAACATACCTTAATATGAAAGAAACGCAGAGACAAGAGGTAGCATCCAACTTCGATTGCTTGAATGTCAATCCAAGATGTTTCGTAACTTAAATGATCGAGTCTACGTGTTCTATATGTGTTTTAGAGGGCTAAAGACCCTCTAGAAATGGAGGAAAACGAATTACAAGTGAAAGGGACGAAGAGAAATGAAATGGGGTGTTGTCCATATATATAATATCTTGAGATTTACGTACGTTAGCCTTAGCCATTTACGTACGTAATCGACTTAGCGCACGCTACCCTTCGATCTTAGCGTACGCTATCGTTCACTGATAGCTTCATCGTCTGCTCGTACTAGCTTACGTACGTTACTCCCTATGCATTACGTACGTAAGCTACACACATTAGCGTACGCTAGTTACAAACCTTAGCGTACGTTAACACCCGTTGACCCTAAAACTGTCCAGGTTCATCCGTGGGAATCTTTCCGAGCCCCACCACCAGCCGTCCATGTGCTAGCCAGCATGTTCAATAATTGACCTCCTTATGTACGCTACGTCTAGCTCGTAGCGTACGATATTTCCAGTTCGTAACGTATGTTACGCTTACCTGTTAGCGTGCGTTACGACGTAGTTGCATGTGAAGGATTAAAGGTTGATATTATCATGCATGAGGATACGAATACGGAAACGGTCGTACTTCGATTATTGATAGCACCATTTCAGGTAATACAGGGTTCAAATACAGATGAAAATACCCAACAATTTATCCGGATATTACAATCAGCAGCTGTCCGTGATAGGGATGGCCTCACCAACCGACAGGCCCGCCGAAAGGACCTAAGGTGGGACCGCCGAGGACAGCGAGAAGAGTCACCTGCCGCCTCCTCATTGGTTCGCGCCTCAGGCAACCAGCAGCAGCTGCAGACTTTAAGGAAACAGTCCCACGTGATGGGACGATCGCCCACCTTATTTTAATACAAGAAACGGCGGTCGCCCGGGTTGGACAGGGAGAACCTAGCAACCTCTTCTCCTATAAATAGAAGGCCTCCAGCAGTGGCCAAAGGGAGTGAAAAATCGTGAACAAAAACACAGTATCACAACGTAAACACAGAACACCAAAGGCAAACTATACAGAGAACTCTCCATCTTTGGAACAAGAACTCATAAAGCTTCAACTCTGGTTCTTCCGGCAATCTTCAGCACTCGATAGCTAAGATAACTAGAGTCTTTACACTCACCGTAATTGTACTCTAACATTTGTATCTGTACCCACTAGTATTCATATTAATAACATCTCGCGAGAGTATTCAAGCCCGGGACTAACAACCCCGGCAAATCTTGTGTTATTTATTTCCTCACGGACGTGCTCTCACATTTGTTTGTTACTCGACCATTCCAGCAATATCGTCTCCGGATAATATTTTGGGTAACAACAATTGGCGCTAGAAGGAGGGGGTGTCCTTAACCTTCCTTTTTTATTCCGACCGTCTCGAAGAACACTCACTGTTCTCCGGGGTATATACTTGAATAAACACTCACTGTTCTTCAAAGAAAAACCTTCAGAAAACATGACGTCTTCCACGACCTCAAAAAGAGCCACCCAGCGATCTGCCGGACCTCTTATTCCGGCCCAGACCGAATCACAACCTACGGCGGAAGGCGACCGTGGCGACGCTAGGCTCTCACTCCCGCCCCCGAGGGACGGCCCCAGCCTCTCACTCGATCAGTTCCAAACCGCGGAACAGATCGAGGAGGCTATGGCCATCCTCAGGGAGAGACGGAGGGCATGCGACTCGCCCACCATTACTCCCTCCGCCATCCGCCGTGCGGGCAAGCGGAAGCTCAAGGGGCTATATGTCGAGAAATCGTCAGAATGCCCCGAGCCGCAAGAAAAGGCACTCGTAAGGCGGGACGATTCCGTCTTCAACCGCCTAGGGAGTGATCCCTCATGGCGACCCGGGCATTCGGGCCCCAGACGGGAGACATTGGAGTCCGAATCCGTCACCAGGAGTTCGGCATACCCGACTCCCAGAAGACAGGCCGGCCAACGGGCCCCCACTCACCCAAGAGTTTAGCTCGGTGGTGGAGAACTCGTCACCTACCACGGGGCCAGGAGATCGGTACATGATCGCCTCGTCTCCCGCTCCGAAAGCCAATCCGCGAGCAGTCAGGCTACGGCGATGGCCGCCATGCAGCGCCAGCTCGACGAAATGAAGGCGCTCATAGAAACTGGGGCAGGCGCCAAGAGATCAATTGCCAGACCGAGTGAGCCACTCGCAGCCCAGATCGAGCTCGCCCCCGTACAACCGAAGATCGCTCCTCCTCAAACACCTCTATATGAGGGGAGATCGGATCCTAAGACCCACTTGAGCAAGTTCCGGATTTACATGACCGGATGTGGGGCATCGGACGCGACGAAGTGCCGAATGTTCCCATTGACATTGGGCGATCTTGCCCATAGGTGGTACATCTCACTGCCACCACGCTCGATCAACTGTTTTGAGAAACTGGCGAACGACTTCACGTCGTATTTCGCCGCTAAAGTTGCTCGGCCCGAAGGCCCCCACCGCATGATGAAGATCAGGCAGGGGAAGGACGAGCCCGACGAAGACTACATCGACCGGGTGGATGAAATCGTCCTCACCGGCGAGCCCATTAGCGACGATCTCGCTCTCTATTCGGTCCTAGTGGGATTCTATGGCCATTCGCCCATGTTCAGGCACCTCACGAAGGACGTCCCCCCGACCTACGTGATTTTCCGCGTCAGGGTCGCTGATTTTCTGGCTAGGCGGAGGATGCTCACCCTACGTTTAGGCGAGGGATCTACCGGGGAAGGGAAGACGCCATCTTCCATCCCGAGAAAGGCGGTCTCCAAGCCCAGAAAGGCGGTCGCAAAGCCGCCCGGTGAATTCAAAGCCTTCGAGGATGTGGAAGTTCACCTCTTCCGCAACCTCAATCTATCTCCGACCCACATTTTCAACGTCATCAAGGGGCGCGAGTGGCTTAGCAAACCAAAGACGATGAGGGACAACGATCATCTAGACCGCAACAAATTTTCTACCTACCACAAGAGTCCCGGCCACAATACCAGCCAGTGCCGCGACCTCCTCAGACAACTCTGGAGACTGTTTGAGGAAGGCAAGTTGGATAATTTGGTTACCAAGCCAGAACCTCGGCCAGAAAGGACTGGGGGGCGCGATCACCGACAGAACGACAGAATCCCTCCCAATCCGGTCGCCAGGATCGAGCAGAACGAGCCGGAGTACTCTGACGAATCAATCCCTCCGATCAACCCCGACAGCCGGATCAATATGCTTCAGTCGGGAGGTGGAAACCTCGAAGGCCTTTCCCCGGTTTCCACCATGTCGAATAGAAAGCGGAAGGCTGAGTTGAGGGCGTTCGCAGGGGTCTATGTCATGGCGACCCCAGAGCCGACCATCTCCAAAGGCGCTCATCACCTTCTCCAACAAGGATAGGTTGGGAGTGCACTGCCCCAAAGAGGATGCATTGGTAATCTCTGCATGTATCCTTGGGAAAATGATCGATCGCGTGCTGGTTGACAATGGGAGCTTTTGCAATATCATATTCAAATCCGCTCTTGATCAGCTCGGCAACCTGACTAAGTTCATCAAGCCATTCGATACCGTGCTTCAAGGATTCGGCGACAACACGGTCCAAGCCTATGGAAGGATCAAGCTCTCTGTCGAGCTAATATATTATTACGATCCCAAGGTTAGGATTACTAGGAACCTCAATTTTGTAATCATAGATAGGCCCAGCATCTATAATGGGCGAGAAACCTTCGAGGCGGTCGCCTCTTCTTTCTTTTACTGTATCAAATTCTCCACTGCCGACAGGACGGTCGGTACTATAAAAGGAGACCAGCTAATGGCTAAGAAATGTTTGAATTACTCCTGTGTCGTAACTTCTTTCAACATTTCCCATACTATTTATAACATTGAGACGATCGACAATCAACCGATGGAGATCGACGAGCCAAGCACCTCGTACCAGCTCGATTCAGAGGACAACATCTCACATCGATTGACGGACGACATCGAGCCAAGGATCGGTTTCGATCCAAGCCTCGACATCGATCCAAGGATCGAGTCCGGAAATCGTTCCAAACGAGAAGCGACCATCCCCATTGAAGAGTTGGAAAGTATAACGATAGATCCGGCTCGCCCAGAGCGGGAAGTACAGATCGGCACAAGCGTCGACCTAGAGTTAAAGGATGATCTGATCAGTTTACTACGTAAGAACATTGAAGTCTTTGCCTGGTCGCATCAAGATATGGTCAGCATAAGTCTTGAACACGCTTGCCACTATCTAAAGATCGACCCGGCAAGGAAGCCTGTTCACCAGAAACGTAGGAAATTCGGTCCTCAGAAGTACGCAGCGCTCGACAGAAGTCAAAAAGCTACTCGACAACAAACTAATCGGAGTAGCTACAGACGAACCACAGTGGGTAGCCAACGCGGTGCTCGTCAAAAAGCCGAGAAACTCCTGGAGATTAGGCATCAACTTCACCGACCTCAACGCGGCATGTCCAAAAGACCACTTTCCGATGCCTCATATTGACCACTTAGTCGATAGCACGACAGGTTTCGAAATGATGTCGTTCATGGACGTCTTCGTCGGGTACCATCAGATCCCAATGGCGGAGAAAGACATAAAACACACATCGTTCCACACGGAAAAAGACGTGTACTTTTGGGTTCGAATGCCGTTCGGTCTGAAGAATGCGGGGGCGACCTACCAACGGCTAGTCAACGGGATGTTCGCCAGCCAGATCGGCAAGACCATGGAGGTTTACATTGACGACATAGTAGTCAAGAGCCTCAAAAAGGAAAATCACCTCAATGACCTGGCCGAGACGTTCGCCATCCTCGAGAAGTTCAACATGAAACTGAACCCCAAGAAATGCAACTTCGGGGTAAGCTCAGGAAAGTTCCTGGGGCACATTGTGATCCAGATGGGGATCGAGGCGAACCCCACCAAAATCCAGGCGATCCTCGACATGCAGGAGCCACAGAATGTCAAACAGGTGCAACGCCTCACAAACTGTCTAGCTGCCCTTAACCGTTTCATTTCTCGGCTCGGAGATAAAAGCAAGCCATTCTTCGCGACCATAAAGAACAAGAAGTTTGCATGGACAAAGGAGAGTCAAATAGCGTTCGCCAAAATCAAGGAGTATCTATCTAATCCCCAGATCTTGGCGAAGCCGATCCCCGGCGAAAAGCTATTCCTTTACCTGGCGGCCTCGGAGGTCGCGCTGAGTGCTGTTTTAGTGCGAGCAGAGGGGCAAGCCCACTTGACGATCTATTTCGTTAGTCAAGCGCTCCATGACGCGGAAACACGTTACACGCCTCTAGAGAAGATCACCTATGCATTAGTCATGAGTGTTCGCAAGCTGAGGGCTTACTTCTTCGAACACCAAGTGGAGGTTCTGACGACTCTCCCCTTAAGGCAAGTTCTGCACTGGCTAGACACCAACGGGCGACTCCTCAAATGGTCGCTGGAGATCGCCCAATACGGTATCACGTACGCTCCTCGCACGGCGATCAAAGGCCAAGCTCTGGCGGACTTCGTGGTGGAATTAATGTTCCCACCCAGTCCGACCCAGGTCGGCCGCCCTGCTTGGAAATTGTACGTAGATGGCTAGGCGATCAACTTGCGAGCAGGGGCAGGGATTGTCCTCATCATCCCCGACGGCCTCACAAATGCTGTGCGTTTCGGGTTCCGTGCGACCAACAATGAAGCCGAGTACGAAGCCTTGGTAGGCGGGCTCGATCTAGCACTCACCCTGGACGTTTGCCGCCTCCACATTTTCATGGACTCCCTCTTGGTCGTGAACCAAGTCAAGGGAGAATATCAGGCGCGCGGCGAACAAATGATCAAATACCAAGAATTGGTCGCCGAAATGTGCACAAAGTTTGAAAAAGTGCTGATCGAACAAGTCCCGAGAGAGCACAACTCCTAGGCCGATGCCCTATCCAAACTAGCATCATCAGATGGGGCGGCAGATTTCTCTAACATCCAAATCACAAAATCAGCAAAGCCGGCGATCGATAGAAGGCTGATTACCACAGTTGCCATCGCCGAAGAGAACTGGATGACTCCGTTCATTAAATACTTGAAGGACGGAACGGTCCCCGCCGACCGTATCAAAGCTCGCCAGCTCCAGCTCCGTGCAACTAGATACACCCTATTGGACGACCGGCTTTACAAGCGAGCTTTCAGCCTTCCTCTCCTCAAGTGCATTACACCGGAGGAAGGCCGACTCGTTTTAGCCGAAATCCATGACGGGATATGTGGAAATCATGCTGGGGGGCGAGCTCTCATCCACAAAACAACAAGGCAAGGTTTTTTGGCCTACACTACAAAAAGACGCGATCGCCTACGCCCGATCATGTCACATGTGTCAAGTGATGGGCCCGAACATCAGGCTATCCCCCGAGCAGCTCACTTCTATGTACAGTCCATGGCCGTTCGCCCAATGGGGTATCGACCTCATCGGTCCTTTGCCGACGGCGCCAGGGGGATGTAAATTTGCCATCGTGGGGGTCGATTATTTCACGAAATGGGCTGAGGCCGAGCCACTCAACAAGATCGGCCAAGAACAAGTAATCAAGTTCATTTGGAAGAACATCATATGATGGTTCGGTCTACCCCAGGCTATCATCTCCGACAACGGGAAGCAGTTCGAAGGTTTGGAAGTCATGCAATTCTGCAAGAAATGGGGAATCAAAAAGTTGTTCTCGGTCCCTTACCACCCTCAGACGAACGGGCAGGTAGAGGCTGTAAACAAGATTCTCAAACACACTATCAAATAACGACTCGAATCCAAACAAGGACGATGGGCAAGCGAGCTCCCGGATGTTTTGTGGTCCTACCGAACGACGACCCGAAACTCAACCGGCGAAACCCCGTTCGCCCTCGCCTTCGGAACAGAAGCGGTGATCCCTTCGGAGATCGCCGTCCCACTACACCATATATGGGTTTCAGCAACACCTGAAAAATTGTGTTCAAAAGTCCAAAAAGTGTTGCTGAAGGCAAAAAAACAGGCTACGACTACACTTTCACCAAATTTGAAGGTGTTACAAAAACGGCCGCAACCATAGGGGTCTAAGGTAACACTTTTTTTGTTTTTGGTAACATGTGAAAAAAGTGTAACAATAGACCCCTATACCAACACTTTTCTTGTCTGTGGCTACACTAAATTTTGTATTGCTGTAGACTTAAGGCCACACTTTTATATATTTAGAGACACAAATATTTGTGTAGTTGTAGACCTATGCTAACACTCTGGCTACACTTATATATGAACACTTCTAACTTTTACCAACACACAAAGATTAACACTTTTGAATCTATGGAAACATATATACACACCTGTTTACTAACACATTCTAAGCTAGCGGCAACACAAGATACTAAAAGGACTTTTCATTTCATAAATAAACTGTCAAACAGTTTCTCAAACAAAATAAAAGCTCTTAAAGTCATTCCAATAATCCATGACATTATCATCAATCATCATAAACAAACCATCCAAAAGCTAACTTAATATTTAAAACCATCCAAAATCTGAAAAAAGAAAAAATTCGAAGTGATTTGGATTCACAAATCAATGTAGCTTTGCTCCAAACAAATTCCAGTGTTCCCTTTCCTTCCCGTATCCCCATTTTTAAAGAATCAAACTTGCCACAAGCACAAGTGACCTGATGCTTTAAACTTTCTCATCTGAGCACCTCCCGTACAATCCCCCTGGACAAGAAAAAACAAAAAGAAAGTTAAGTCAATTAGATTAACAATACAGATAAATTGAGGATCTGATTATGTATCTTAAAGATTTATTACAGATAAATATCTGTTATTAGCAGCATAACACTAAAGTACATAAAATATAGGTTTAGTGATCATATGTATTGACACAAACTAAGATTAATAGCTCATGATATATACCAAATTAGAAATCAGGACGAAAAAAGTTAAAGAGATCGATCTCTAGAACCGTATACCCGATGTCTAGATATGAAGGAAATTGTTTTGAGGAGACTACGAAAAACTGTTTAACCAAATCTGTCAGTCATATAATATAAACTACACTTTAAATTTATTTATGCTTCTTTAAGAGACATTTACAAAATTTTCAAATAGAGAGGATTTTTTTTGAGAACATATGAAAGTCAAATCAAAGCAATACTAAATGAGATTAAACAAAAAGAATTGCTCTTAGCTGTTCCCATAAAAAAAACATATCATGATAATATGGAAAGAAAGTAGCACAACCTTGGTGAACCTTAAAAACACGGTCGCATTAAACCCTCATATGTCACTACTTCATACAAAGGGTGTCAAATTGGAAGAACTCTGGCTTTCGTGTTGATACTATAACCTACACAAGAATATAATGGCTCATATTAATAAAATACACAAATGTTTCTTCGATAAATAGGAGTATCAACTGACATTTCTATTGAGAAGAGGCTTAATTGTATAAGGATGGAATATTAAGAATCTGTCTACTATCCTCATAGCCAGATTACTACATAACAAAGCTTCAGTTACAAAGAAATCCTGTAGGAAAACAAAACTATAACATACAACATAATCTCAGTACAAACCATGTCAAATAGATCTCTACATGGGCCTTGAAAACAGCCTTACAACAGCCTGGAATTTTACGTGTTAGCAAAACTATTGCATATAATTGTAGTTCAACAACATCAGAGCCTTGGTCGCAAAATGCTTTGGGGTCGGCTGCATATAATTGTAGTTCGAGAAGAAAAAATGAAAGGGAAAGAAAGGAACACGCCATCGTCATTCATTACCTTGTAAAGTGATTTATAATCAAGTGGTCCAAGATCAGGTGACATAATTCCTTCATCCAATCTATCCACCATCTGAAAGTGAATTGTGTAAGGAGGCACATCAAAGCAGAGAAATCAGATAACTAATCATACAATATACATGTTCAACATCAAAAACTTTATAATTATATATATTTTTCTAAAACTCTTTTTTTTTTATGTTCATAATATAACCCCCATATACTGAGCATAATTGATGCCCAATTCAATATATCGTTCACATGTGCGGAATAAGACAGCTTACAAGTTATCATTACCTACTCTTTGATATATCTTCAGTTAGTACTCCAGCTTAAAGGTATTCTAACAAACTATGGTAAAAAAGTGTACAGTCATTCTAGATTCCTTTCATCTTCACTCTTACCGGATGCCCGATATCCTGTATCGCAACAAGAATGTCCATTTTCAAATGTGCCAAGCGTAAATCATAAATGTGTTAGCACATAAACGTCATACACAACAACAAAAGTGGCCTGAATAAGAGGGAAGGGACGAGGGAAAACACATAGGTTGTGCCACACAACAAATGGTTTTCTAGTAGTGCAGACATCTTAGTAGTGAAACTTAAACCTTGGCATTGATAACTTAATGTGAATGTTACATCTTAGTAGTGAAAAAATTTGTAAGGATGCAAATAAACATCCCCAGGCACAACAATGTGAATGTGTGGGAAACAAATTTGCATCAACGTTGCATGGAAATTATTCTTAGGCATCAATTTAAAAACAGTGGCACTCTAGCTGTTTATCATTATTCATTAGTATCTCAATCACAAGGCTTACTTGTTTACTGTCAGGACTCCAGCTAACATATATGCTACCTTTGTGGCCATATTCCTTAGACAGCTCCCCAAGTTTATCGGCAGTTTTTGCGTCATATAAGATACCCTTTTTGTCTGACATTCATCAATATACCGCTCTGGTTGCTTCATAAGCTCACCAATAACGATGACAGTAGAAGTAGTACCATATCCACTAGTATCATCTTGAGCAACAGCAGTCCTAGCAATCAGTATGGCTGTAGGACTTTGAATTTGTTGTTATCATAAAAAAAAAAATGAGAATGAAGACATATAACATCCTTGTCTTATAAGCAAGTAAAATTTGTGCTCAATTACACATATTCCACATATTACACAAAATTACACATATTCCACATAAAAATTACACAAACAAAAAAACCATATCCAGATAACTATGTATCTCTCTCTCAAATTAGCAATACTCGGAACAACTATATCCAAATAGCTATGTATCTCTCTCTCAAACTATGAATGCAATTTAGATAACATAAAAACTTCAATTGAAACCCGTATAAATACTAAAAACCATATCCAAATTGAAACCCATATCTATGTATAAACACTGAAAAATTACCAATACTAATATCTAGTCTTAAGATTGCATCAAGTTTTCCTTGTATATTATAGAACAATAAACAAATCAAAATACCAATACTCTCCATGCCCATTCCAGTACAATATAAGAAACATAATACTAAAATTAATTAAATAAACAATTAAATTAAGAGGAATCTGAACCAGAAGAAAATGAAAAGGGAGAAATAGGAAGAGACCAATTTCGACCACAACAACCCCTGAAACCGTGAGGGCTAGGGTTTATGGGAAAACGACATAGAATGGAGACAGATGATACCGTGTTGTTGCGGAGAGTATTGAGAGCAGCTCCGACGCAAAACCAATTCCGACCTGCATCGCCGTCATGCCCAAGCCCAACTCTATTTCCGTCTTTTGGATTTAGGGATTTGGGGGAGAATAGGTTGTTTCGATTTTTGGGGGAGGGTGTGCGGGAATGAGAGCCTGCCTTCTCCTTTTTCCGTTTTTTAATTTTCTTTTTCCTTTTTTGGACTTATTTCTTTTAAGGCTTAAATAGAAACACGTGTAGGGACAAGGACAGATTTAGTGAACCATACTACAACGTTACATAAAAATGTTGTTACCGTGATTTTCACAACGTTTACCTATTAACCGTTGTAGTATACCGTAACATTTTTACCATAAACGTTGTTGTCTCCCGTTGTTCCCCGTAAAATTTTCAGGTTAATTCGGAATGAATAGAACGGGTTGCAGGACAGACCGACATATGAAAAATATATTTAATGTTACGTATTTCTTTTAAATTCCGCTCAAGTTAATATTAAATAATTAACCTTGTTTTTGACAATTATTTTTCGCTGCTGGATTTTACGGTTGTATTGGAGATTTGAAATCGTTTTAAATTCCACAAATATTTTAGAAAATGTATGTTTCGTAACGACTTGAAATTTCTACAAGTTTTCCTTATTTAAAAAAAATATTTATAAAATACCTTAGAAATATCGGGTCGTTGCAGTTGAAAATAATTTATTTGGACCGCCTAAAATATTTTAGCAAACCCGCCTATTTCTTTTAGTGTTTAGTTACACCTTTTTTAAATAGCAACGGCTACACCAAATTTTGTGTTAGCGTAGATACTCAATTTGGTCTATGGTAACACTAATTTATATCAATAATAACGTTAGAAAAATGTGTAGCCTTAAATTAAATTTGACCAATTTTAAGGCATCTAAGGCTATACTTTTGCTTGTAACATCAAAAAAAATGTTGTTGAAAGCCATATATGGTGTAGTGTACTCAGCCACCGAACTGAACAAGAAATGACGAAGGACAATGATATAGCCCGACGGATCAACTTGGATATGCTCGAAGAACAGCGACTGACCTCGAAAATGAAGAACACGATCCACAAAAGGAAATCCGAGAGATTCTTCAATTCGAAGGTCAAGGAAAGGCGATTCCAAGTGGGCGACCTAGTCCTCAAAAAAGTCCAGACTCACACGGGAGTATTTGGCCCAAATTGGGAGGCCCCCTTCAGAATATCTAAATGGCTGACCAGAGGAGCCTAAGAACTCCAACACCCAGACGGCACTCCGGACCAATATCCCTGGAACGCCGTGCATTTGAAGAAATATTACCAATAAAAACTCTATATTCAACTACCCAATGTACAAAGAGTTTAATGAGATCCTTCGATCCCCTATATATGATTCGCCTCGACAAAACAAACAAATAAAAAAGAGGACGACTCGCTCGCCCTACAAGAGGTCGTCATCAAACCTGACAGACCTATGCAAGCGATCGCCCCCCCCCCCCCCCCCCAAGCAAAACGTATACCGTCGAGGATCGTCATTTAACATGGCGATCCGAGGTAGAAAAGTGTGGCCATGGTTCCGGAAGTCGATGGAACCGATAGCCAGTCCATGCAAGGTTCCTTTGGGCTGCGATCGCTCGCCCTTCGTTTAAATACGAGGCAGGCGTAGCCGAAGGACCCTCCAAACAAATCTGTGGACACACTCGTCCGCCCTCAAAGGTTCATCATCTAACCTGATGGACCCGGACAAGGCGACGCGTCCCTACCCCCATCACAATGTATACCGTCGAGGATCGCCATATAACATGACGATTCGAGGTAGAAAAGTGCTAACAAGCCGCGGACGTGGAGTCGATTAATCCGACGACGCCCCATGCAAGGACTCCTCCAGACCAAGATCGCTCGCCTTTCATTTAAATACAAGGCGGGCGCAGCCTAACGGAGGACCCTCACAATAAAGTGAGCCGAGAGACAGGCCAACAGGTGGAATGTTCCTAGCGCACAAGACACGGTCATGGAGGTCGGTCCGTCGAACTCCGCGACTGTGCACGGTTCCTCAAGGTCGAAACAATCGACCTCCCTCGATGAATCAACAAAATAGAAGATCGCAAGAAACAAACTAAAGATAGCTCACCAAACGTATTATTTTCGTTCCCGTACTTTCGCTAAGTAAACAAAAACAAGGGGCAAAGCGGAGCTATTCGTACATGCGATCAGGAGGATGGAACCACACACGATCGGCTTTGTTCAAACACACACGTGACAATCGTTTTTGTTCAAGAAATTTACAAGTAAGAATTTCAAGTGTACCAATGCATTCGGATCTATTCAGACAATTGTGCAAAGTCGAAATGATGCGAAACATTCAGACAAGGCGATCATACAAACAAGGCATCAGGTGCAATTGTATAAACACTTATGTAAATACGTATGCAAACATTCAGAGAGGCGATCGTACAAATAAAGAGTCAGATGCAAAAAAAAACGTATTTTATTCCATTCAAATTGTTTGTACATACACGCCCGAAGGCAAAACAAGAAGAAACTGGAAATTACAAGGAAAGAAAAACATCATAAACAGCGGTCTCACTCAGGTCACCCCCGCCTGGCCTTCGCCTCCAGCAGACGGATCGACGCGCACTTCCTCACCGGCTTCCGGATAAACAAGTTTGTCCGGCGAAGGGTACCAGCTCAGATCGATCCCAAGGTTGGTGAGGTCAAGGATCGGCAGAGAGAAGTCCGGCTGCAAATGATGCTCGAGCACGTAGGCTTTGAAGTTTTCGATCAGAGGGTCAACCTCGACCCCTCCCTTCTTGGCAGCACGGATGGCATCGGCGTAAGCCATGTAATATGCGAACTCGCCGACGTACTCCACGCTGAGGTAGGGATCGGTCTCGATCGCCTCCAACTTCTCCTTCAGCCCCGCGACTGTCTTGTCCGCATCCTTGAGCTCGGCTACCTTGGCGGCCAGCTCTCCCTTTGACGACTCCAGCTCGCCATTTAGCCGATCCACCACTGCCTTCAGCCCGGTCACCTCCTCCTGTGAGGCCGCATGCAACCGACGAGCCTCCGTCATCTGGTCACGCATCCTATCGACCACCGCCCGGGACCGGTCGATCTCCTGCCTCATCCGGTCAAGATCTTGTTTAGCTCGCTTGGCCGTCTCAGCATACTCCTTCTCCATGGCCACGATCCTATGGGCAAACTCGGCGTTCTGGTTCCGAGCAGCCTCAAGATCCGAATGGAGGCGAGCAATAGAGGGTCGCCCCTTATAATCTTTAACGGCTTGAGCGGCCATCGTCGGCGCTTGGAGGGTCAGGACGAGAGTCGCCTCCATGGCATCTCTAGACCGCCGGCGCGCAATCGCATCCAGGTCGGTCGTCCAAGCCTTCGGAAGGGAAGAGATGGCCCGGGAGATGTAGGAAGGGACGTCGATAGGCTCGCGAGGGGACTTGCTCGCCAAGAAATCCAGCACCATCGGCGAGGTGTTCGGATCGGCAAGGCAGACCCTGCGACAAAAAACGAAGGAGTTAGTATGCACCCTACATAAGTAGCTTAACTCAGAAAGATCAAACCAGTCTTACCTTGCGACCTTCTCGGGGTCACGGCCGAAATAGGGCTTGCCCCGCGGAGTCTCGGCTTCAGCGATCGCCGTAGCCTTTAGGAAGGCCGCAGAGGCCGTAGACCCCTCCGTCATTGGGACAACAGAAATAGGAGGCGTGGCAACCGGCGACACCACAATGGACGCCTCCGCAGCAACAGTCGGCAGGGGCTCCTCCGGCCTCCGCCTCTTGCCGTTGCGCTGGAGCTGCTCCTCCCGAGCCTCTGGCTCGACGACCGGCGCTATGATAGGTCTCTCCTCGGGGATAGGACAGGTCGTCGTTGCAAAGGCACGGCTCACCTTCTTCCCTTGGTGGAGACGACTCATAAGGCCGGGGTTCGACATTGTAATCTCTCTCGGGGGCTCGGAGTAGCGGGGAAAGTGGATCTCTGTCAAAGAAGAAATTCAATCAAAGTTAAACACCTCTTTCAATCAGACGATCGTCACGCGGAAAACAGATAATATACATTCATACCTTGAACCTTCAGGTGGCGAGGGAAGCGAAACAACGGAGCGCCCAACCAATGAGCTTCGTTGTTAACCGTGCGAGCGTCGATGTAGTTGTCCGGCAGACCGCGGATTCGCTCCCAGACGATCAAGAAGTCGAATGGAAGGTCGCCGATCGCTGGAACAAGGGAGCCTGCAAAAAGGAAACCAAATTAGCTCAGTTCAAGGTGTATCCGAATAAAGGGAGAGTTAAAACCCTTACTTGGATTCCTCTCCCGAAAGATGGTAGGGATATCCAACTCATCCTCTGGTTTATCGCTCGCCGCCGACCTCCACGCTCCACCGATCCAACACCATTTTGTCAGGTCGCCCCGAACTTTGTTCGGCACCCCGAGGACCACCCTACCCATGCGACCTTGAATGTGGTAGCCGCCAACTGAACCCTTCTGCGCAGTCAGTTTGAAGAGGTAGTTCATTTCAGTATGAAAGTAGACGGAATGAGCAATGGTGACCGCCAAAAAGAGTCAAGGTACTGATAATCTGCAACCAGGCGTTCGGCGTCAATTGGAGCGGCGCCACATTCCAGGCGGGCAGCAGGTATGACACGGAAAACGGTAATGGGAACCGCAAACCGGCCTCCAGAATCAGTTCGTTAACGACGACCATACCCTTGGGAGGTTGGTCGGCGCGTTCGTTCTCCGAGGGCACATACAATGAGACATGAGAAGGTATATGGAATTTCGCCCTCCAGCGACTCAAGTCCTTCCTGGTCGCCGAACTCCGATCTGACCGAGGGTCCACGGGAAGCGGTCCGCGGCCTGGAATGACGTCCGCTTCACGGGTTCATAAGGGTGGGCGACCGAGTATGCACCAAAATCAAACTGAGGACGTGGTCTGGACAGCCTCTCCATAAGTCCGGCGAATTCCAGAAAGGTCCGGACGAACACACTGTTCTGCTCCCAATACAACCTCACCGCCTCATCCTCGTCTATCGGCGAGCTCTTCTGCCCCCCCCCCCCCACAGACCTCGCCGCGTCATCCTCATTAAAAAGCTCTTCAACCTCCGCGGGTGCAATTCCCGCAGGAATGGCCTCGACGGCCGTCTCCATGTGAAGAGCCGCAGAGGTTTCATCCCGGACAGGCGAAGTCGCGGCGGCGGAAGAGCTACCCGCCTCATACACATTGGATCCTCCTCCAGACATGTTCGAAGAGAAAAGAGGGGAGAGAATTTTTGTTCTTACCTAGAAAGAAAGTCGGTCGGCGCAAGAAGCTTCAAGGAATTTCGGCAGAATCTTCGTCTAAAGGCAAGGGCGCATAAAGATCTAAACTCGAGTAGCCCTAGCCCTTTTATAGGCGAAAGCAGGGGCTTCTATGCAAATAGGCGGAATTCCGGGGGCTGTAGTGCAACCGTCGGGGGGAGACACATTAAATGCAGCCCTCGAAACCCACGTACGCGTCGTTTCGAAGGCACGCCAGGCGACAGGTTTGACAACAACCGTCGGACTCTCCCAACGGGAGCGCGACGCGTGTCCCTGTGACGTTTTGAAAGCCCACCTCCACTTCCCGCTTTTTCCAGCGCCTAAGGAGATCGTCCGAATTCAAAACCAGTTCATCCAGGCGCCGATCGTCCGTTTCATAAGTAGATGAGTCGCTCGTCTAAAACAGGCAATCGCCAGCAGTGCCACCTCACCCCACGTCTTCAACATCGGAGCGAGTTGGGGGGCAATTGTTGTGCGGCGATTTATACGCCTCGATGGCGATCGGCGTAATGGTCAGGAGCCAGCTAAAGAAGACAGGTGCTGGGCAAGCGCCTAGCGGTCGACACCCAAGGCGATCGTCTTTGGCATTCGGCGATCGCCTCTAATGGCCGACTGGAGACGATCGTCCCGTGCCACGTATGAATCCGACACCCGTCAAAGTCTTCGAAGACCGAATCTTGGGTGAAGACCCACGTGCAAATCCACAAAAGGCGCTGCAAGAACAGACCCTACTCCATCCCATCAGCAGCTGTCCGTGATAGGGACGGCCTCACCAACCGACAGGCCCGCCGAAAGGACCTAAAGTGGGACCGCCCAGGACAGCGAGAAGAGGCACCTGCCGCCTCCTCATTGGTTCGCGCCTCAGGCAACCAGCATCAGCTGCAGACTTTAAGGAAACAGTCCCACGTGATGGGACGATCGCCCACCTTATTTTAATACAAGAAACAGCGGTCGCCCGGATTGGACAGGGAGAACCTAGCAACCTCTTCTCCTATAAATATAAGGCCTCCAGCAGTGGCCAAAGGGAGTGAAAAATCATGAACAAAAACACAGTATCACAACGTAAACACAGAACGCCAAAGGCAAACTATACAGAGAACTCTCCATCTTTGGAACAAGAACTCAAAGAGCTTCAACTCTGGTTCTTCCGGCAATCTTCAGCACTCGATAGCTAAGATAACTAGAGTCTTTACACTCACTGTAATTCTATTCTAACATTAATATCTGTACCCACTAGTATTCATATTAATAACATCTCGCGAGAGCATTCAAGCCCGGGACTAACAACCCCGGCAAATCTTGTGTTATTTATTTCCTCACGGACGTGCTCTCGCATTTGTTTGTTACTCGACCATTCCAGCAATATCGTCTCCGGATAATATTTTGGGTAACAACACATACCAACAAATACAATGACTTCTCACTTAAAAAGTGTTGAAAAAAAGTGAGAGGTGAGATTCATTTTGATTTGAATTTCAATAGAAAACAATCAATATTAGAGTCATATTTTACTAAGTTGTCTTAGTTATCTTTGTAATTTTCTGAGATTATTAATTTATGATGTTGATAGGACACTTGATTTATAAAGGGTCTCAAAAAAATTATTATCTTATCAATTTATCGAAATTATTAATTTACGCTTGGAGCACAAGTCGGGACTGGAAAAATATTAATTTTATAGAGTTTATTAATTTATCGAGTATTAATTTAAAGATGTTACACTGTAGTATTAATTACGTGTATTAATTATACCGAATTTTATATTATTTATAATTCCAATTGAAAATAAGAGTCATTAATATTTTTTAAAGTTTTAATATATTGAAACTACAAAGAACATGAAATTTAGAGTAATTAACACAAATTCGATGCAATTAATGCACGTAATTAATACCTATATGGAGTCTTGTCCAAACCCTAAAAAAATGATTCTACATTAATTTGTTAATTCTTATAATTCACATTGGGAATGTTATATACATAGTCTATTAGTAGTAATTCATTATACATGTAAATTATACAGCCATTTTTGTTATGAGCACGTAATTATTTGAGAATATATCAATACAATATTTCTATCAGAATTGTGCATTCTATGCAAAATTGTCTGATACACTCTCTGTCTCGTTCAAAGCTCACAGTTACTTCTTTCTTTGTTCTTTTAAAAATTTTATATTTATCACATTTACCCAATCCAATCAAATAACTATTTTTACTTTTTAATCTTCATTATACAATAACTATTAATGGAAGGGGTCATTGGGGAAGAGGTTGATAAGCTCCTCCGAGCTGGGCACATAATGGAAATCCAGTTTCCGGAGTGGCTATCCAATGCCGTGATAGTAGGGAAGGGCCCGGGGAAGTGGAGGATGTGCATGGACTTCCGGGACCTAAATAAAGCATGTCCCAAGGATCACTACCCGTTGCCCCGCATAGATCAGCTGGTGGATTCAACCTCAGGGTGCGAGTTACTCAGTATGATGGACGCTTCCCAAGGATATCATCAAATTCCTCTCGCACCCGAGGACAGAAAGAGGGTTAGTTTTGTGGTTTCAAAGGGAACTTTTTGTTATGTACGCATGCCTTTTGGATTAAAAAATGCAGGAGCTACATATCAGAGGATGGTCGACAGAATCTTTAAATCCCAAATCGGCAGAAACATGGAGGTATACGTGGATGATATGCTAGTGAAAAGTGTGAAGGCAGGAGAACATATCAGGGACCTAGAAGAGACGTTCGAAAACCTGCGCACATACGGAATGAAACTCAACCCATCAAAATGCTCTTTTGGAGTCAAATCGGAAAAATTCCTGGGGTATGTGGTCACAGAGCAAGGAATCGAGGTCAACCCGGAGAAGGTCAAGGCAGTACTGCAAATGAATCCTCCAAAAAATATAAAGGATATCCAGATACTAACGGGAAGAATAGCAGGGCTGAGCCGTTTCATATCGCTCGGCCGAGAGGGTTCCCATTTTTAAACTCTTAAGAAAAGGGAACAAGTTCGAATGGACCCGGAAGCGCAAAGCGGCATTCAAAAAATTGAAAGAGTATTTGGCCGAGTGCCCTACTCACCAAACCAGTACCAGGAGGATCTTGTACTCTACTTATCCGTGGGAGAAGGAGCGGTGAGCTCGGTCTTGCTAAGAGAAGAAATGAGTAAACAAAAGCCCATTTATTATACGAGCCGAATCTTGCAAGGAGCGACGGAACTACTCCGAGCTAGAAAAGGGCGCGGCGTTAGTGGTTACGGCCGAGCGATTGAGGCCCTATTTCCTAGCCCACCGGATAAAATTGTGAACCAACTTGCCCTTGAGAGAAATATTAGGGCGACCTAATGTGTCGTGTCGTCTGGTGAAGTGGGCGGTGGAAATGGGGAGTACGACATGGAGTATGAGCCGAGAACGGCGATTAAAGCTCGAGCCCTAGCAGACTTTATCCAAGAGGGGGCCATGCCGTCGCCACCGTAAGGACAGATGGCTGTTGCATGTGGATGGATCGGCGACAACTAGTGGTTCTGGGGCAGGAATAATCCTCACTACCCCGGAAGGTGAGCAATTAGAGTATGCCATAAAATTCGATTTCAGGCATCTAACAACGAGGCCGAATATGAAGCCCTGGTCAAGAGAATGCACTGGGAATAGACTTAGGCGCACGACGACTCATTGCTTACTCGATTCCCAACTGGTCACACAACAGTAGAAGGAAAATTTGAGATAAATGAAGATCGGATGAAGAAGTATGTGGAGGAAGTAAAAGAGGCCGCCAAAAACTAGGCGAATAGAAGTTAGTCCATATCCCTAGGTCGGAGAATGCAAAAGCCGATTACCTAGCAAAGATGGGAATCTCCTTAGTGGATTGCCGCTCATGACGATGCGGATTAGGGAGCGGCCAGTAGCATCATGAAACAGGTGATGGAGGTGAATGAGATGGCAGATTGGCGAACTCCTTTGTTGGCATACCTAAGAAGGGCAGAATTACCCAAGGAGAGACAAGAAAGAATGAAAATTGTGCGAAGAGCAGCAAGGTTCTGCTGCATTAATGATGAACTATATAAAAGGTCCTACCTCGGGCCATACCTACGATGCATCTCGGAAGAAGAAGGGCGAAGTGTATTGGAAGAAATCCATGAAGGGTGCTGCGGAGACCATACCAAAGGAAGAGCGCTGATTAGCAAAACGCTAAGGGCTGGTTTCTTTTGGCCGACCATGAGCAAGAAAGCAGTGGAAATGGTTAAGCGATGCCAAAAATATCAAGTGCACGCACCCTTAACTCATATCCCAGCCGAGGATATGATCACTATGCTAGCGCCCTGTCCATTCGCCAAATGGGGAATTGACATCATGGGGCAGTTTACACCTGGCTCGGGAGGAAGAAAGTTCTTAATAGTAGCCATAGACTACTTCAGCAAATGGGTAGAGGCCGAGCCTGTGGCCACCATAACCGAGCAAAGAATCATAAGTTTCCTGTTTAACAACATTTGCTGCAGGTACGGAGCGCCCCAGATACTCATCTCAGATAATGGAACCCAATTCAATGGGAAGAGAACTCAGTCCTGGTGCGAGGGCATGCATATCAAGCAAAGGTTCGCTGCGGTTGCTCACCCGCAAGCTAATGGGCAAGTAGAGGTAACTAACAGAACAATCTTGCAGGGGATAAAAACCCGCTTAGACAAAGTGGGTGGAGGATGGGTGGATGAGCTTAGCTCGGTACTATGGTCGTGCAGGACCACGCCTAGATCGTCAACAGGAGAAACACCCTTCAGTATGGTCTACGGGTCCGAGGCCGTCATCCCCGCAGAAGTCGGAGAAATGTCCCATCGGGTTCGATGGTTCAACGAGGTGGAGAACGAGGAAATAATGAAGGAGGCGTTAGATACCATAGAAGAAAGGAGGGAAGCGGCAACAGCACGAACTGAAAGATACAAAAGCCTGACAAAAGCAGCTCATGACAAAAGAGTCAAGAAAAGACAATTCAGTCGGTGATTTGGTGCTTAGGCGGTGATGCCCTCAGAAAAACAGGAAAGCTGGAACCGAACTGGGAGGGCCCTTACAAGGTAATCCGAATTTACGCGGGAGGAGCTTACGAGCTTGAGGATATGGAAGGACGCCTCATCAAAAGACCTTGGAACATATGTCACTTAAAAAAGTATTTTGTGTGAAGAGATGTGGAAAAAAGCTTATGTTGTTTTAATGAAAGTCTATTACAAAAATATATCTCTGAATGTGTTGATCAAGTAAAACTAGAATCGACATCGAATGGCGAAACGCCTCCGTATCCGTGTAAGTGTGAACCGCCATCTGACATCTTAATAGGCGAAACGCCTCCAGATCCGAGTAAGGGTGAACCGCCCTCTGACATCTGAATAGGCGAAACGCCTCCAGATCCGAGTAAGGGTGAACCGCCCTATGACATCTGAATAGGCGAAATGCCTCCAGATCCGAGTAAGGGTGAACCGCCCTCTGACATCTGAATAGGCGAAACGCCTCCAGATCCGAGTAAGGGTGAAACGCCCTCTGACATCTGAATAGGCGAAACGCCTCCAAATCCGAGTAAGGGTGAACCGCCCTCTGACATCTGAATAGGCGAAACGCCTCCAGATCCTAGTACGGGTGAACCGCCCTCTGACATCTGAATAGGCGAAACGCCTCCAGATCCGAGTAAAGGCGAACCGACCTATGAAACTATGACTAAGGGAAATACCCAACTTACACTAAAGATCGGTGAAAAGATTAAGTCAAACTGGTCGGATTACATTTAGGAATTTTCGAATTTTAAAGTGGGGATACCGAGCTGTATCGACTTTGTTGTATCAAAACAAACAGGCACAAGATACATTAAGGTTACAAGCAATACCGAGCTATATCGACTTTGTTGTATCAAAACAAACAGGCACAAGATACATTAAGGTTACAAGCAATACCGAGCTATATCAACTTTGTTGTCATTCAACTCAAAAAACACACAAACCCAAAGTATATTCAACTCAGAAAGTTGTCATTCAAAATAGTTGTGCCAGCACAAATAAAGTAGAAAAAAAATTAAAAGAAAAATATACATTGTCTACACTAAGCTACAGGCTCTGAAGACGGAGGAGGCAGCGGAGGAGAAGCATCACGATCGGTCCCAACCACCTCGGGAGTAGGAGTATTGGCCTTAACAGGTGAACTGGGAGGATCAGAAGGCAGCTCCAAGTCTAAGCCAGATTCCTTTAGGGACTCCTCAAGGGCGTCCTTCCACCAGGCCGCCTCCGGAGATTCTTCCACGTCCCCGGACCAACCCGAAGGAACGGGAGCCCCGTGCAATGCAGCATCCTGGTCCAGCTCGCCCGAAAAGCCCAATGAAGCTAGCTGCTCACGAGCACGGGTCAGAGCAAAATCAAAATATTGCGTCGCAACTGAGGCTAGCTTAACCAGGAATGCGGTGGAATTATGATACCGGGCCAGGAGGGCGGAACGGTAGGCCTCCAGAAAAGAGTGACCAACGTCACTAGTTAGGAATCGACGTGGCCATCCGTCACCCCGCGCTCATAAGACGATCCCTCGGACCTAGCCTCGGCTAGTTGGGTCTCCAGCAGGGTCACTTGTTCCGACGCAGCTCTAGCTTGAGCTTCGAAGTCGGCGACCTTCTCTAGCTCAGCCTTCGCCCGTGCCTCAAGTTGGGCTATCCTTTCGGATTCGGCCCTAGCTTCCGACAACTGAGCCTCGAGCTGGCCCACCTTCTCCGTTTCAGCCGAAGACATGGTCTTCCAAAATTTCAGCTCTTGGTTTAGCTGAACATTGGCCATCTGGGCCCGCTCTAAAACCGCCTCCCGCTCGGACTCCTTCTTGAGGCGGCATCTAAGCGATACTCCCTCTCCCGGCCGGGCCGAAAGATCGTAATTAGCGCTGTGGCGGCCTCCAGTCGGCTTGCATCTGGGTGAGCTGCGAAGAAGAAGTAGCGCCGAGCTTATGATCCTCGGCGAAGGTCACGAAGGTGGCGAAGAACTGCACAAGAAGTTGTACCAGTCGGCAAAGGGTAATAATAAACATAAAAATAACCAAAAGAGGTATGAAGGCGAAAAGGGGAATACCTTCCCAAAGTACATCATCATAGCGTCAAATTTAGGGTCCTCCTCGGCGTATCGTAACCCCACTTATCCTTAGCGGGACCATGGAGCTAAAGTAAGGAGAAATTTCTCAAACTCCTTGCAACGGAGAAGAGTCTCCATAGCCGGACTTGGAGGACCCGCGGTCTTGGCCGTTTAGGCGAGGAGCTAGGAGAAGAGGCCCTCTGAGTGACTGAGTTGCCGAGACGAGCTCGCAGAGCCTCGTCCGGTGGTCAAGGTAGGAGCCAGATCGGATGGAAGAGTTACCCTGCACTTGGGGCGGCAGAGCCTTCCGTTTGGCTTTGGGCGAGCCCTCCGCCCTCTCCTTGGGAGGATTCGTCGACTTAGGAACCTTCGCTTTGTTTGGTTCAGGTGGCTTGAAGCATCCGACCGGCGTGTTCGCATGAATCGATCTACAAAAAACAGTACAAACGGTCAAGGAAATAGCCAAAAAGCAAAATAACAAAGATCTAAAAAATATATATATATATATATATATAGATAAAGCCTACCAATGTCGTGATAGCCGGGTAGGGATTCGAGCTCAGCCCACAATGGAACAAGATCATGGAATTGCGTCACTGGAAAGCATTATAGGAATGGCATTCCATTCCGAACTTTCGACCCACGCGGCCGGATGGAACTACGCCTAGGAATAGGATCCTGGCTCGGAGTAGCCTGCGTCCATTGCGTAGGAAAGCCCCAAGAATCGGATGTGGGGAGCCGAAGGAAAAAGAAGCGGGACCTCCAGTCCTTCACATTGGAAGGGAGGTGGGTGAAAAAATGGGCGTCGTTTCGGGAGGTCGTAAAAGAGCCTTTAAAACTCTTTAGCCCAAAGCAAAAATAGAAAAAGCCCAGGTCGGGTTCCTCTTGTCTGTAATGACACAGCACGAGAAAACCCACCATGTAGCGAAAAGAGTTGGGAGAGAACTGGTTAAGGGGAAGATTGTATTTAGTGGAGAGAGAGACAAGGAAGGGATGGGGTGGGAAGCGAAAACCACTGCTCACAGTCCACAAACCAGTAATATGACCCGGGAGGATGATCGGGGTATCGCTAGCCCGAGGTGTGACAAATTCCCACCCCGGGGAAGCCTAAGAAATCTTATAAAACTAGCAGTAGCCGGGCTAGTCCTCGATAGAGGATGGGGAGGGAGAACTCGAGTCGCCCCTACAACCGTCCCGATAAGGATCGGCTAAAGGCGGCCACGATTACCTCGTCCGTGGGGAGGAAGGAGGATCTACAATGATTAGGGGATGCCGAGGAGGAGGGATGTCACCTAGCTCGGACCGATCTACGTCACCTAAAGGTTCATCCCTAAGGCGGAGGGAGGAACCCGGTGGCTCGCCCCGACCTACCCCCCGAATCCCCATCAGAAGAGGAAAGACCCTCCAAAAAAGAGTTCACGGCCGATTCGCCGGAAATATTTTGGGAATCCGAAGCAGACGACATAACTTGAGGAAAAGGGGAGAAAAAAGAAAAGGAAATATATGTGTAAAACAAATCAAAAAGCTAAAGATGTTTAGATGAACATACCCATGGGATTGGGTGGAAGTTCGCCGGAGAAAGGTGGAGCAAACTTGTCGCCGGGGAAAGATAGCTGCGATTGCTAGGGTTGCCTGGGAATTTTTGCACCAAAGATTGAGGGTGTAAAATCGCGGAAGTGGTATAGGGGGGAAGAAGAAGACCTTTTATAGGAGGGAGGGGCAAAAACCGAGGAGGATAGGGACGATCTGGAGCGTCCGATGCCCTATCCGAAGGAACGGCTGGGATTTGGCACCGTCTTAGCCGACCTATGGCAGGTCGACACCTGGCTTCGGCCACCGATGCGACGTCTTGGAGGCAGGGAAAGGAAAAGACAGGTTAATTATAGCGCACAAAGTACGAAGAGCCTCGTTATCTGGGAATGGGAGTCCCTAGGATAGTTGCGTCAAGGTCGTCCGGTTGTAAAAAAATCTTACTCTACTCGGTCTTACAGCTCGACTAGAGTAGGGGGGACTGGTTGATAGGACGTCGAATGTACGCTCACTGAAAACCCGGTTTAAAATATAGACCAATAAAGGTCCGACCTAGGTTCTTAGATAAGGAGATTACAACCACAATGTACTTTAGAAGGTCTCCGACATCGGAGGATCCATTTAGCCGTGATATCATTAGATAAAGGGCGCCGACCTCGGAGGCCCCATTTAGCCGTGATATCATTAGATAAAGGGCGCCGACCTCGGAGGCCCCATTTAGCCGTGACATCTGTTAGAAGGGCGCCGACCTCGGAGGCCCCCGCCGACCTATGATATCCGATAACAGTCGCCGACCTCAAAGGTCTCTCAAACTACCGATTTGAATAGGGATGAGCCGACCTAAAAACCATCGAACTCTTGGGAAAGAAGATCCCGACTCACCCGACGTAATCCCTAAGATTCAGGGATTGAGAACCCATACCTTGCCAATCCCGGAGATCCAGGGATTGAGAGCCCATACCTCGCAATCCCGTAAATCCAGGGATGGGAAATCGCAGCTTGAATCCCTGGATATCCGGGATTCTCTCTAGGAATCAGGAATCATCTCAGATAACAAGGCATCCTCCCTCCTATAAAAGGGAGAGAGGGGGTTCCTCAAAAAAGGGACACACTTTGAGAATACAGCATTTTTAGAGAGAGAAAGAAAAGAGAGTACTTCATATATCTTGGGTTTTCTTAGCTAAACTTCTAAGATTAACCCGGTTCTTGGTGGCCGATCAGCTCGGTTACATCACCACCATATATTTATTATTATTACTTATACCAAATATACACCATCTGTCACGCTTTGAGTGGAATACTTGGAATAATAGTTATGAGGTTTATTCAATGTAGTATACCTTTCCTTTTAAAAACAGAGAAGATTTGAGAGTAACTCACGATGACAAAACCCACATATAGGACCACCATGTTAAGGGCAAAAAAAGAGTTGTTGGCCAGAGCATTTGCCCAGTGGTAAAGGACTCAGACATTGTTGGATGAGATTTCATATTCGAGTCGTCTTACCAACAAATAGTGGTACTGAATTTCTCCAAAAAATTCTCCAAACGCGTAGGGCCAAGCGGTATTAACCCGTAGGGCCAGGCCGGAGGAGAGCTTATGGAGTATGGGGCTGCAGTGCGGTGGAATCAGTAATTTAAAAAAGTTTACCCAACACAGTTTAAGTCCAGAGCCTTTGCCCTAGCGGTAAAGGACTCAGACATTGTTGTCTGAGGTTCCGTGTTCGTGTCCTGTTACCAACAAATAAGTGGTACTGAATTTCTCCAAAAAATTTTCCATATGCGTAGGGCCAAGCAGTATTAACCCGTAGGGCCAGGCCGGAGGAGAGTTTCTAGAGTATGGGGCCGCAGTGCGGTGGAATTAGTCACTTAAAAAAGTTTACCCAACACAGTTTTGGTCCAGAGCTTTTGCCCCAGTGGTAAAGGACTCAGACATTGTTGGCTGAGGTTCCATATTCGAGTGCTCTTACCAATAAATAGTGGTACTGAATTTTTCTAAAAAATTCTCCATACGTATAGGGCCAAGCGGTATTAACCCGTAGGGCCAGGCTGGAGGAGAGTTTATGGAGTATGGGGCCGCAGTGCGGTGGAATCTATCACTTAAAAAAGTTTACCCAACACAGTTTAGTACAGAGCCTTTGCCCCAATGGTAAAAGACTCAGACATTGTTGGTTGAGGTTCCGTGTTCGATTCTGTTGTGCGGCGATTCATACGCTTCGATAGGCGATCGGCATCACGACCAGAGAAGCCAATCGTGGAAGGCATACTCTGGACAAACTCCTAGAGTTCGGCGCAATACGGCGATCGTCTTTTGGCACCTAGCGATCGTCCTTTGATATCTGACGATCGTCTATAATGAGCGGACCAGAGACGATCATCTCATGACCACGTATGGGTCCGGCATCCGTCAAAGTCATCAAAGACCGAATCTTGGATGGTGGCCCACATGCGGATCTTCAGAGATACCGGCAGATAAAGACCTTTGTCCTCATCCTGTCACCTACCTCACCTACCGACAAAGCCGCCGAAAGGTACAAAGTGGGTCCTCCCCTCACATGCTGCCCAGGACGCGTGTTGGCCTCTCACTGGTTCACACAGTTGACTCCAGCAGCAGCCCCTGACTTTAAGGGAACAGCCCCACATGACGGAACGATCGGCCACCTTATTCTAATATAAAAAACGGCGGTCGCCGGCGATCGCCCCAGGGATCCCAACTACCTTGTCCCCTATAAATAGGGAACTCACCGCAGCAGCAAAACGAGGCGAATTTGACTACAGATTCAGTGCAAAAATACACACAAAAGAGAAAATCAAAGACTCTTTTAGCAACTGCTTACACATTCATAGTGATATTCATACATATCCATCTTATCTCCTAAGCAAGAACTCACAGATCTACCTATCTGGTTCTTCCGGCAATCTACGCGCTCTAAAGCCTAGATAACTAGAAATCTTTACACTCCTTGTATTTGTTTCTAACATTAATATTTGTACTCGACAGTATATTTATTAATAATATCTCGCGAGAGCATTCAAGCCCGGGATTAACAACCCCGGCAAATCTTGTGTTATCTAGTTTCTCACGGAAGTGTTCTCGCATTTGTTTGTTACTCGATCATTCCAGCAATATTACCTCCAGATAATATTTTGGGTAACAACAATTGGCGCTAGAGGAAGGACTCGTTTTGTGTCTAAACCTTCATTTTTACTCCTACCGTCTCGAAGAACACTCACTGTTCTCGGGACATATACTTGAAGAAACACTCACTGCTCTTCAATAGAAAAACCTTCAAGAAAATGACATCAGCGACAACCTCCAAGAGGGCCACCCTGAGATCTGCCGGAAATCTTGTTCCGGCGAGGACCGAATCCCAACCCACGGCGGAAGGCGAGCGTGGCGACGCTAGGCTCTCGCTCCCGCCCCCGAGGGACGGTTCTAGCCTCTCACTCGATCAGTTCCAGACATCGGAACAGATTGAGGAGGCTATAGCCATCCTCAGGGAACGGCAGAGGGCCCGCGATACACCTACCATCACCCCGTCAGCTAACCGTCGGGCAAGCAAAAGGAAGCTCAAGGGGATCTATGTTGAGAAATCAACAGAAAGTCCCGAGCCACAGGGGAAGGCTCTCGTAAGGCGGGACGATTCCGTCTTCAGCCGCCTAGGGAGCGATCCCTCATGGCGACCTGGGCACTCAGGCCCCAGCCGGGAGACATCGGTATCTGAATCCTTTACCAGGAGTTCGGCATATCCGACTCCCAAGAGACAGATCCGTCGGCAAATTCCTGCTCGCCCAAGAAGGGAACCCTCTGGTAGGGAGATCGTCATTCACCACGGAGCTAGGGGATCAATACCCGATCGCCTTGGTTCGCGCTCTGAGAGTCAATCGGCGAGCAGTCAGGCGACGGCGATAGCCGCCATACAACGCCAGCTCGATGAGATGAGGGCGCTCATGGAAAATAGGGCAAGCGCCAGGAGATCGATCATTGGATCAAGCGAACCACTCACGACTCAGATCGAGCTCGCCCCAGTCCAACCAACGATCAATCCCCCACAAACACCTTTATACGAGGGGAAATCGGATCCGGAAACCCATTTAAGCAAATTCCGGATCTACATGACCGGATGCGGAGCTTCAGATGCGACGAAATGTCGTATGTTCCCATTAACTCTGGGCGATCTCGCCCACAGATGGTACACCTCACTGCCATCTCGCTCAATCAATTGCTTTGAGAAGCTAGCGAACGACTTCACGTCGTACTTCGCTGCCAAAGTCGCTCGCCCGGAGGGTCCTCACCGCATGATGAAAATCAGGCAGGGGAAGGATGAATCGGATGAGGATTACATCGACCGGGTAGACGAGATAGTCCTCACCGGTGAGCCCGTCAGCGACGAGATCGCTCTCAACTCAGTTATGAGCGGATTCCACGGACGCTCGCCCATGTTCAGACACCTCACAAAAGATATCCCCCCGACCTACTCGATCTTCCGCAACAAAGCCGCCGGTTTCCTGGCCAGACAGAGGATGCTCTCACTCCGCTTAGAAGAGGGACCGCCCGAAGAAGGAAAAGCACCTTCCCATGCCCAGAAGAAGGCGGTCGCCAAGCCCAGAAAGGCGGTCGCCAAGCCGCCTGGCGAGTTCAAAGCCTTCGAGGATGTGGAGGTCCACCTTCTTCACAACCTCAACTTATCTCCGGCACACATCTTCAACGCGATCAAAGGTCGCGAGTGGCTTTCCAACCCAAAGCCAATAAGGGACCACGGTCACCTAGACCGTAGAAAATTCTGTGCCTATCATAAGAGTCCCGGCCACAACACTAGCCAATGCCGCGACCTCCTCAGACAGCTCTGGCGACTGTTTGAGGAACGCAAACTGGACAGCTTGGTCACCAAGCCGGAACCAAGAACGGAAAGGACCGGAGGGCGCGAACGCCGACAACGCGAGAGAACTCCTCCCAATCCGGTCGCAAGGATCGAGCATGAGCCGGAATACTCTGATGAATCGGTCCCACCGATCAACCCTGGCGGTCGGATCAACATGCTTCAAGCCGGAGGTGGAAACCTCGGAGGTCTTTCCCCGGTTTCCACCGTGTCGAACAGGAAGCGAAAGGCCGAGCTGAGGGCGTTCACCGGAGTCCATGTTGTAGTTCCTCCGGAACCGACCATCTCTAGAGACGCGCTCATCACCTTTTCCAATAAGGACAGGGAGGGAGTGCAATGTCCCAAAGAGGATGCACTAGTGATCTCCGCTTGCATCCTCGGGAAGACGGTCGATCGCGTGCTGGTCGACAATGGGAGTTTCTGCAACATCATATTCAAATCCGCCCTAGACCAACTCGGCAACCTAATCAAATTCATCAAGCCTTTCGACACCATGCTTCAAGGGTTCGGCGACAACACAGTCCAAGCCTACGGGAGGATCAAGCTCTCTGTTGAGCTAGTATGCTTTTATGATCCCAAGGTTAGGATTACTAGGAACCTAAGCTTTGTAATCATAGATAGGCCCAGCATCTATAATGGGTTCCTAGGTCGCCCCTTTTTAGAAACCTTTGAGGCGGTCGCCTCATCTTTCTTTTACTGTATCAAATTCCCCACTGCCGATGGGACGGTCGGTACTGTAAAGGGAGATCAGCTAATGGCAAAGAGATGTTTGAGTTACTCCTGTGTTGCTACTTATTTCGCTACTTCCCATGCTATATGTAACATTGAAGCAACCAACGATCAACCCATGGAGATCGACGAGCCTAACACTTCGTACCAACCCGACTCAGGGGACGCCATCTCTCATCGATCGACGGACGACATCGAGCCAAGGATCGGTTTCGAGCCAAGTCTCGACATCGATCCAAGGACCGAGTCCGAGATCGTACCAACGAGGCGGCAGTTCTGTCGAAGAGTTGGAAAGCATTACGATGGATCCGGATCATCGAGCGGAAGTGCAGTCGGCGCAAGCATCGACCGAATTAAAGGGAGATCTGATCGACTTGCTACGTAAGAACATCGTTGTCTTTGCACCTGGTCGCATCAAGATATGGTTGGCATAAGTCCCGAACACGCCGCCACTATCTGAAGATCGACCGGGCGATGAAGCCTGTTCACCAGAAGCGTAGGAAGTTCGGCCCCGAGAAATACGCGGCGCTCGACATAGAAGTCCAGAAGTTACTCAACAACAAATTGATCGGAGTAGCAACAGACGAACCACAGTGGGTCGCCAACGCGGTGCTCATCAAAAAGCCAACTGGCTCCTGGAGATTATGCATAGACTTCACCGACCTCAACGCGGCATGTCCAAAAGATCACTTCCCAATGCCTCATATCGATCACCTGGTCGATAGCACGGCAGGTTGCGAAATGATGTCGTTTATGGATGGCTTCACGGATATCATCAAATCCCAATGGCGAGAGGAAGACATAAAACACACATCTTTCCACGAGAAAAAGACATATACTTTTGGGTCGAATGCTCGCTTGAAAACGCAGGGCAACCTACCGATTAGTCAATAGGATGTTCGCCGATCAGATCGGCAAGACCATGGAGGTCTACATTGACGATATCGTAGTCAAAAGCCTCAAGAAGGAAGATCACCTCGCCGATCTCGCCGAGACGTTCGCCATCCTTGAGAAGTTTAACATGAAGTGAACCCCAAGAAATGCAACTTCGGGGTGGGCTCCGGAAGTTCCCGGGCACATAGTGAGCCAAAGGGGGATCGAGGCGAACCCTACCAAGATACAGGCGATCCTTGACATGCAGGAACCACGAAACATCAAACAGGTGCAACGCCTCACAGGTTGTCTAGCCGCCCTCAACCGTTTCATTTCACGGCTCGGTGATAAAAGCAAGCCTTTCTTCGCGACCATCAAGAACAAGAAGTTCGCGTGGACGAAAGAAAGCCAGGTAGCATTCGCCAAAATAAAAGAATATCTATCTAACCCCTAGATCCTGGCAAAGCCGATCCCCGGTGAAAAATTATTCCTTTACTTGGCGGCCTCGGAGGTCGCGCTGAGTGCCGTTCTGGTGCGAGCAGAGGGGCAGGTCCACTTGCCAATCTACTATGTTAGCCAGGCGCTCCACGACGCTGAGACACGTTATACGCCTTTAGAGAAGATCGCCTACGCCCTTGTCATGAGTGTTCGTAAGCTGAGGGCTTATTTCTTCGATCACCAAGTGGAAGTCCTAACAACTCTACCTCTAAGACAAGTCCTGCACCGACCGGACACCAACGGGCGACTCCTCAAGTGGTCGCTGGAGATCGCCCAATACGGCATCACTTACGCTCCTCGCACGGCGATCAAAGGCCAAGCTCTGGCGGACTTCGTGGTGGAATTAACGTTCCCTCACAGTCCGACCCAGGTCGATAGACCTGCCTGGAAATTATACGTGGATGGCTCAGCGACCAATGCGAGAGCAGGGGCAGGGATTGTCCTCATTAGCCCCGACGGTCAGAGTTTCACTAACGCTGTGCGTTTTGGTTTTCGGGCGACCAATAATGAAGCCGAATACGAAGCTCTGGTAGGCGGGCTTGATCTGGCCCTCGCCCTGGATGTTCGTCGCCTCCATATCTTCATGGACTCCCTTTTGGTCGTAAACCAAGTAAAGGGAGAATATGAGGCACGCGGCGAACAGATGGTCAAATACCAAGAGCTGGTCGCCGAAATGTGCACAAAATTTGAAGAAGTACTAATCGAACAAATCCCCAGAGAGCACAACTCCCAGGCCGATGCTCTTTCCAAGCTAGCATCATCGGATGGGGCAGCCGATTTCTCTAATATCCAAATCACAAAGTCAGCAAGGCCGGCGATCGACAGGAATCTGATTAACACATGCCAACGCCGGGAGAATTGGATGACCCCATTCATCAAATATTTACAGGACGGAACGGTCCCCGACGATCGTGTTAAAGCTCGCCAACTCCAGCTTCGCGCGACCGGATACACCCTATTGGACGATCGGCTTTACAAGCGAGCCTTCACCTTCCTCCTCAAGTGTATTACACCGGAGGAAGGTCGGCCTGCTTTAGCCGAGATCCATGACGGATTTGTGGAAACCATGCGCGGGCGAGCCCTCATCCTCAAGACAACCAGACAAGGATTTTTCTGGCCATCACTACGCAAAGACGCGATCGCCTACGCCAGATCGTGTCATAGGTGTCAGATAATGGGCCCCAACATTAAACTGTCACCCGAGCAGCTCACTTCGATGTATAGCCCTTGGCCATTTGCGCAATGGGGCATCGACCTTATAGGTCCCTTGCCAACGGCTCCAGGGGGCTGTAAGTTCGCCATCGTAGGGGTCGATTATTTCACCAAATGGGCAGAGGCCGAGCCACTGAACAAGATCGGCCAGGAACAGGTGATCAAGTTTATATGGAAAAACATAGTATGCCGATTCGGTCTGCCCCAGGCCATCATCTCCGACAACGGAAAACAGTTCGACGGTTTAGAAGTCATGCAATTCTGTGAGAAATGGGGAATCAAAAGGTTATTCTCAGCGCCCTATCACCCTCAGACGAACGGGCAGGTAGAGGCAGTGAATAAGATCCTCAAACACACGATTAAAGCGCGACTCGAATCCAGGCAAGGACGTTGGGCGAGCGAACTCCCAGACGTTCTGTGGTCCTACCGAACGACGACCCGCAATTCAACCGGTGAAACTCTGTTCGCCCTTACCTTCGGAACAGAAGCGGTGATTCCTTCAGAGATCGTCATCCTCAGCCATCGAGCCGAACAGGAGATGACGACCGACAACGATATAGGCCGATGAATCGACCTAGACATGCTCGAAGAAAGACGGCTGACCTCAGAAATGAAGAACACAATCCACAAAAGGAGAGCCGAGAAGTTCTTCAATTCGAAGGTCAGAGAAAGAAGATTTCAAGTGGGCGATCTCGTCCTTAAGAAGATTCAAACCCACACAGGCGTTTTAGGTCCGAACTGGGAAGGGCCTTTCAGAGTTTCCAGATGGCTAACTAAAGGAGCCTACGAACTGGAACATCCCGACGGTACTCCGGACCAATACCCCTGGAACGCCGTGCATCTGAAAAAATACTATCAGTGATAAATTTGTATTCAATTTCAATGATGTCCAAGGAATATAATGAGATCTTTTCCTATCCCATCTATTATGGCGATCGCCCCACCAGGTATATCGCATACCGCCGACGATCGCTGATCACGACAATCCTAGGTAAAATTGATGCAGCCATGGTCCTGGATGTCGATGGAACCGACAGTTCCGCCCATACAAGGTTCCTTTGGGCTGAGATCGCCCGCCCTTCGTTTAAATACGAGGCCAGCGTAGCCCAAGGACCCTCCAAAACAATCAATAGGCCCGATCGCACGTCCTCAAGGTACACCATCTAACGTGGTGAACCCGAACAATGCGACGTGCCGTTACCCCCGTCTCAACGTACACCGTCGAGGGTCGCCATCTTCACGGCGGGCCGAGGTGGAAGCAGAGCTGACAAGCCGCGGACGTGATGTCGAATACACCGACAACACTCCGCGCAAGGATTCCTCCAGACCGAGATCACCCGCCTTTCGTTTTAACACAAGGCAAAGCGAGCCTAACGGAGGACCCTAACAAAAGTGAGTCACGGGATACACAATATCCTCGCACAGAAGACACGATTGGGGAGGTCGGTCCATCGAACACCCCAACCGCATTTGATTCTTCGAATCGGCACAACGAAGATAGCTCACTCAAAACAAGTTTTTGTTTCCTTACTTGCGATATATAAACAAAAACAAGGGGGCAGATATGGGTCGAGCTAATCCCAAACACAATCGGCTTCGCTCAAACACATGCACTGCGATCGAGGTCGTCCGACGAAAATTACAAGTAAGAATTCCAATTCAAAACATGTCAATGCATTGAACACTCAGACAATCGGCCGGACGAACAAAAAAAGTCGAAAGCAAATATACACGTACTCGTAAAAATTGCACGCAAACAGTCTAAGGCGATCGCATGTAATACATTACGCAGAATAAAAAAAAAGGAGTATTTTATTCATAAACACAAGCTTCATACATTTCGAAGCCCGAAGGCATTACAACAAAAAGTACAAGTTACGGAGGAATAACAAAAATGCCTCTCAATGCCTCTCAAGGCCCCGCCTGCTGGTCTTCGCCCTCGGGTTTCGGATCGGCTTGGGCACCCCCATCGACCTCGGGATGAATGAGTTTGCCGGTATACCAACTCAAGTCGATCCCGAAGTCGACGAAGTCAAGGATCGGCAAGGAGAATTCTGGATGCAGAGGATGTTCGAGGACATAGGATTTGAAGTTCTCCATCAGGGGACCTATCTCGATCCCTGCCTTCTTAGCGGCTCGAACAGCATCAGCAAAGGCCAACTGATAAGCGAATTCGCCGACGAGCGCAACGTTGAGGTAGGGATCGGCCTGGATCGCCTTCAGCTGCCCCTTCACATCCTCGGCCGTCTTCTCGACCTCCGCTTGGCCGCCTTGGCAACATTCTCGCCCGGCCTCGCTCGAGCTCTCTCTTCGCGCTCCACCATGGCCGAGCCGATCCATCGCAGCCTTCAACCCGGCCGCCTCCTCTCGCGAAGCCTCGACCTTCCGGCGAGTTTCTTTCTCCTTAGCACAGATAGATCGGCGGCCTCCTTGGAGCGGCTCGGCTCCTGCTTCAATCGATCCACGTCCGGCTTAGCCCGTTTGGCCGTCTCCTCATACTCCTTCTCCATAGACCGGATCCGGTTGGCATCCTCAATATTTCTGCTCCGGCGGTCTCAAGTTCGCGATGGAGATGAGCAATGAGGGTCGCCCCTCAAAATCCCGAGCACTGACGGCCATCGTCGCCGTCTCAAGAGCTGTGGCAACGGTCGCCGCATGGCGTCTCCAGATCGCCGACGAGCAATCGCATCAAGGTCGGTCGTCCAAGCCTTGGGCAGAGAAGTAATAGCCTGGCGAACGTAAGCAGGGACTTCGAGAGAAGTTTGCGGAGCTTTGCTCGACAGGAAGTCCAGCACCATGGGGGCGACGTCCGGGTCGGCGAGACGAACCCTGCAGCGCAAACCAAGGAAATCAAGGAGTTAGCCCATACCATGCTCAAAATGCCTAACTCAGAAAAGTTTGATCTTTTCTTACCTATTGACCAGTTTGGGATCGCGCCCGAAATAAGGCTTGCCCCGGGAGGTTTCCACATCGGCGATCGCCACTTTCTTCGCCGAGCTACCGGATGGCTGGGGGCCGGAGGCCGTTGGTTTGAAGCCTGGTCGCTCCATCATCGGGATGGCAGAGATAGGAGCCGCAGCGACCGGAGGCTCTAGAATTGATACATCCGCCTCTGAAATCGACGGACTCCTCCGCCTCCGCCTCTTGCGGCGTGAGCTATTCCTCATCGTGAGCTTCCTGGGGCCGATCGGCACCTCGGCAGCCTCGTCACCGGGCAGGCGAGACGTTGTCGCAGAACGCGACCACCCGCTTGCCCAAGTGAAGGCGACGATGAGTCCCGGTTCGACATGGCGATCTCTCGCATCGGTTCGAAATTCGGGAAAATAAACCTCGACAAAAGAGAAACATAAACAAGTTAGACAAAACAAAACGACCTCATGGAAACGATCGTCAAGAAAGGAAGCACCACTTAAGCTCATACCGAACTTTCAAGTGACGGGGTAGCAAAACAATCGAGCTCCCAACCGATGAGCTTCGGTTAAGAGAACGAACGTCGATAAACGACCGTGCAAAGCGCGGATCCGCTCCCAAACGATCAAGAAATCGAATGGAAGGTCGACGATCACTGAACAAGAGGTCCTGCAAAAGAAAACGAAATTAGATCACCCAAGACAAGCTCAAACGAGGAGAGTTAAAATCCTTACTCGGATTCCTCTCCCTAAAGTGGTGGGGATTTCAACTCCTCATTTGGCCTGCCGCTCGATGCCGATCGCCATGCCCCACCGACCCAAAACCATTTAGCTGTGTCGCCCGGTCTTACTCGCACACCGAGGACCACTCTCCCGAGTCGACCTTGGATATGATGGCCGCCGATTGACCCTTCGCACGGCCAATTTAAACAAATAATTCATCTCCAACGCAGAAAGAAGGCGGAACAACCGATGACCGCCAAACAGGTCAACGTGCAGATGATCTGCAGACCAAGCATTCGGCGTCGATTGAAGGCGCCAAATTCCAGCGATCGGCAAGTAGGAGACGGCGAATGGCAACGGAATCGCAGACCCGCCTCCATAATCATCTCGTTGACGGCAACCATGTGCTCGGGCGGTTGGTCGGGCGCGCTCATTCTCCGAGGGCACGTGAAGGGAGACATCAAGGGATGTGATATTTGGCCCTCCAACGCCCGGATCTTTATTGGTCGCCGTACTCGGATCTGTCCGAGAGTCCACGAAGACGGACGGCGGCCCGAAAGACTGTCCGATTCACATGTTCGTAAGGGTGAGCGGCGGCGTAGGCTTCGAATCGACCGGACAGGTCCGCGATCGCTCCATCATCCGAGCAAAAGCCATGTAGGCGGGGCCGAATCTACTCTCTCGTTCCCAAGCCTCCCGCACCAAATCATCCTCCTCCACGGCGAGCCCCGCTCCGCCGTCGCCGCCGTCCCGCCACTTCGGCTTCATTGAAAAGCTCTTCGAGTTCCGCGGTGCAATCCCCGCCGAATAGCTTCGGCGGCCGTCTCCATATCCACTCCAACGGAACCTCCTCCCGTCCGGCGACGCGGCCGCGGAAGAACTTCCGGTCTCGAATGCTTTTGATCCTCCCGACATATTAAAAAGTAAAGAGAGGGAGAAGGTTAATTTGTTCTTACCTAGAAAAAGTAGGAGATCGGCACAAAAGCTCCCGAAGTTTCGCACTTCGCATGGATACCAAGGACGCGTAAAAAAATGAAAGAGGAGAAGCCCTGCCCTTTTTATAGATGGAGACGAGGGCCTATATGCAAATAGGAGAAACCCCAAGGGCTGGATCGCAACCGTCACGTGGGGACGCATTAAAAAAATGTCCTCGGATCCCGCGTACGCGTCTTTTCGAGGGCACGCCAGCCGACAAGTCTGACAAACCGTCGGACTTCCCCAACCGCGGCGCGACGCGTGTCCCTGCCACTTCAAAAAGCCCGCCTTCTTTTCCCACTGCTCCCGACGTAAAAGAGGGTCATCCATATTTGAATTCAGATCGGCTGATCGTTTAAACATTGACGATCGGCCACAGTGCCACCTCACCCCGTGTTTTCAAACATCGAGGCGAGCTGGGGGCAATTGTTGTGCGGCGATTCATACGCTTCGATAGGCGATCGGCATCACGACCAGAGAAGCCAATCGTGGAAGGCATACTCTGGACAAACTCCTAGAGTTCGGCGCAATACGGCGATCGTCTTTTGGCACCTAGCGATCGTCCTTTGATATCCGATAAATCGTCTATAATGAGCGGACGAGACGATCATCTCATGACCACGTATGGGTCCGGCATCCGTCAAAGTCATCAAAGACCGAATATCGACGGTGGCCCACATGCGGATCTTCGAGATACCGGCAGATAAAGACCTTTGTCCTCATCCCGTCACCTACCTCACCTACCGACAAAGCCGCCGAAAGGTACAAAGTGGGTCCTCCTCACATGCCGCCCAGACGCGTGTCGCCTCTCACCGGTTCACACAGTTGACTCAAAGCAGCCCCGACTTTAAGGGAACAACCACGTGACGGAACGATCGGCCACCTTATTATAATATAAAAACGGCGGTCGCCGCGATCGCCTTGTGATCCCAACTACCTTGTCCCCTATAAATAGGAACTCACCGCAAAGAAAACGAGGCGAATTTGACTACGTATTCGGCAAAAATACACACAAAAGAGAAAATCAAAGACTCTTTTAGCAAGCTTACACATTCATAGTGATATTCATACATATCCATCTTATCTCCTAAGCAAGAACTCACAGATCTACCTATCTGGTTCTTCCGGCAATCTACGCGCTCTAAAGCCTAGATAACTAGAAATCTTTACACTCCTTGTATTTGTTTCTAACATTAATATTTGTACTCGACAGTATATTTATTAATAATATCTCGCGAGAGCATTCAAGCCCGGGATTAACAACCCCGGCAAATCTTGTGTTATCTAGTTTCTCACGGAAGTGTTCTCGCATTTGTTTGTTACTCGATCATTCCAGCAATATTACCTCCGGATAATATTTTGGGTAACAACAGAGTCCTCTTACCAACAAATAGTGGTACTGAATTTCTCCAAAAAATTCTCCATACGTGTAGGGCCAAGCGGTATTAACCCGCAGGGCCAGACAAGAGGAGAGTTTCTGGAGTATGGGGCTGCAGTGCGGTGGAATCAATCACTTAAAAAAGTTTAACCAACATAGTTTTGGTCCAGATCCTTTGGCCCCGTGGTAAAGGACTCATACATTGTTGGCTGAGGTTCCGTGTTCGAGTCCTCTTACCAACAAATAATAGTACTGAATTTCTCCAAAAAATTCTCCATACGCGTAGGGCCAAGCGGTATTAACCCGTAGGGCTAGGCCGGAGGAGAGTTTGTGGAGTATGGGGTCGTAGTGCGGTGGATTCAATCACTTAAAAAAGTTTACCCAACACAGTTTTTGTCCAGAGCCTTTGCCCGAGTGGTAAAAGACTCAGACATTATTGGTTGAGGTTCCGTGTTCGAGTCCTCTTACCAACAAATAGTGGTACTGAATTTCTCCAAAAAATTCTCCATACGCGCAGGGCCAAGCGGTATTGACCCGTAGGGCCAGACAGGAGGAGAGTTTCTGGAGTATGGGCTTAAAAGAGTTTACTCAACACAATTTGTCCATAGCCTTTGCCCGAGTGGTAAATGACTCAGACATTATCGGCTCATGTTCCGTGTTCGAGTCCTCTTACCAACAAATAGTGGTACTGAATTTCTCCAAAAAATTCTCCATACGCATAGGGCCAAGCGGTATTAACCCGTCAGGCCGGAGGAGAGTTTCTGGAGTATGGGACCGAAGTGCGGTGGAATCAATCAGTTAAAAAAGTTTACCCAACCCGGTTAGTCCAGATCCTTTCCCCCCGTGGTAAAGGACTCATACATTGTTGGCTGAAGTTCCGTGTTCGAGTCCTCTTACCAACAAATAGTGGTACTGAATTTCTCCAAAAAAAATCTCCATATGCGTAGGGCTAATCGGTATTAACCCGTAGGGCCAGGATGGATGAGAGTTTCTAGAGTATGGGGCCGCATTCCGGTCGAATCACTCACTTAAAATTTTTTACCCAACACACTTTAGCCCAGAGCCTTTGCCCAAGTGGTAAAGGACTCAGACATTGTTGGCCGAGGTTCCGTGTTCGAGTCCTCTTACCGACAAATAGTGGTACTGAATTTCTCCAAAAAATTCTCCATACGGGTAGGGCCAAGCGGTATTAACCCGTAGGGCCAGGCTGGAGGAGAGCTTCTGGAGTATGGGGCCGCAGTGCGGTGGAATCAGTCACTTAAAAAATTTACCCAACACAGTTTAAGTTGAGAGCCTTTGCCCCAGTGCTAAAGGACTCAGACATTGTTGGTTGAGGTTCCGTGTTCGAGTTCTCTTACCAACAAATAGTGGTATTTAATTTCTCCAAAAATTCTCCATACGCGTAGGACCAAGCGATATTAACCCGTAAGGCCAGGCCGGAGGAGAGTTTATGGAGTATGGGGCCGCAGTGCGGTGGAATCAGTCACTTAAAAAAGTTTACCCAGCACAATTTAATCGAGAGCCTTTGCCCCAGTGGTAAAGGACTGAGATATTGTTGGTTGAGGTTCGAGTCCTCTTACCAACAAAAAGTGGTACTGAATTTCTCCAAAAAATTCTCCATACGTGTAGGGCCAAGCGGTATTAACCCACAGGGCCAGGACGCAGGAGAGTTTCTGGAGTATAGGCCGCAGTGCGGTGAAATCAGTTACTTAAAAAAGTTTACCTAACACAGTTTAACCCGTAAGGGTACCTAAGTTGGTGGAGTAGGTGAGCGCGGGACTGAAAGGTTACGAGTTCGATTCCCCCCACCAACACTTTATTGGTTGAGCCTGTCACACAGGGCTTGTCTAGTGTGGTTTACATGATTGGCGTAGTTTGCAGGCTATTACGTTCAGCCCAAGGGTTTATCTAGTGCGCACTCAAAAAGTAGCGGTTGCGGATTCCCTCGTCATAAAAAAAGTTCAAATCTCTCCTTTACATTGTATGTTTACTTAGGCGCATATATATATATATGCGCCTAAGTATATATATATATGTGTGTGTGTGTGTGTTTATTATAATTTTTTTTGTAATAATGGTTTTTGCACCTTCGTACAGATGGGCCAGACTTAAGTAGCCAACATGAGGTTGTGAATGTCTATGGTCTAAAAATTCTCTCTTTAAAAAAAATCGCTTTAAAATCACTATATTCTACTCTCTCCGTATATGATCTCTTGGCCCAAAATAGTGAGCCCGATATTTAATGTATTGTGATGATGTGTTAAAGTAATTCTTTTGGGTCCCGTTTGTAAGATTATATTAGCTATTTTAATTGTTGCGATGTATTAAAGTGATTCTTTTGGGTCTCATTTGTGGGTCCATCATGTATTTAGTAATAATTTATGTAATAGGAGAGTGTAAATATAAAGACTATTGTTGGGTCTACTTCCTAAAATAGAAAGGTTCAACAGATTGTCGACGTCCAAATAAGTCAATAGTGTCAACAGATCATGGACGGACGGAGTAATAAATATCCCTAATCACATCAAATCATCAATTTTTTTTCTTTAATCTTCACAACACACTCAACATCACTAATTTTTGCCTTTTAATTTATACAATACACCTACCATCGATACTTACAAAACTTGTACATCTATCACATTCAATCATTCACCTAAAATACACTAATTTTCTTCGAAATATTGTAATTGCACTGGGATGAAGTAGTATGTATGTTCTGTTTTTCTTAGAGGGTCTTGCTCTAGTACTGATTGAAGTAGGTATTATAGGTGACAAAGAATTGTAGACTCTTCTTCAAGTTATTGGACCATAGCATGTAAGAGATTTTAAATTGTGAAGGATTCTCTTGAGTGTTTATATAAAAAACTCTACATCGGTGTCATCAATGTAATCTTCTATATTTTTTGAATTGAGCGACCATCCATTTTGTCTTGTCACAATCCTATACTTGGAATAATGATCCTCCATCTCGTTAAAATTGCATGTATGGTTGTAACAGTTACATTATGTTCTCGAAGTATGGTGAATGTACGAATATATGGAGTTTTATGAAACTTATCATATATATGGGAGAAAATAAGATTATTTCAACCTGCAAAATTCTGATATATACAACAATTGCACATTGGGATATATATATATATATATATAGGTTTGTGTTATTCTAAAAAGGGTCTTATAATAAAAAGTGTAGGAAGGATTGTGAGCCGATACGGCCATCCCCCATTCCACGTCATACGACACGTGTCACCCCACCCCCCCCCCACCCCCACCCCACCCCCCACCCACCCCCACCCCCCCCCACCCCGAAAATTTTTTTTCCAGCCAAAATTTTTTTTTTTCGGGGCAAAAAAAAATTTTTTTTTTCCCCGCCAAAATTTATAAGCACATCACATTTATAAAGTTACTGCATCACAGTTATAAAGCTACTGCATCACAATTATGATTTAGTGCATTAAGGTTATAAGTTACTGCATCATAGTTGATGCACTTAATCGTAACTATGATGCAAGAATTTATAATCGCGATGCGATTAGAGGTGGCCACTTGCCCGGTTCCGGCTCGAACCGGACCGAACCGGCCCACTGCCGGAAATGGGAACCGAATCAACCGTAACCTAGTGCTACGCTGGTTCGAACGGAACCGTGATTCGGTTCCTTGCCTGAACCGTCCGAACCTATTATTTTTTATTTTTTATTTTTTCACTTTCTCCGACGCACGTTTCGCCATTCCTCCGAGATTTCGAGCTCTCTCTCTCCTCTCCTCTCCCTCTCCTCCTCCATCCATCAACTTCTCAATAACCATTTTAAGATCATCGCTCTTCACTTGAACTCCCACTTTTTCTTCCTCTCCAAATACGACAGGCACCTCAACTCCTACCCTCACTCCGGTCCTGATGACATTCATAATGAACTTCTCATTGCAGAACTGCTCCGCAAACACAGGCCATTTCAACGGTTCCCGGTTCGAACCGTGAATCAAGCTGCCCGAACCCGCTCATAGCCTCCACGCTCGACATTTTTCAACCGGAACCGCGGTTACATTTTTCTGAACTGACCGAACTGCCTCGACACGCTGATTCGGCTTGGAACCGCCTAACACGGTTCCGGCAGTAACCGCCTTATACGGCCCGGCTTTCACGATTCTGCCTGCCCGGCTTGTTTGGCCACCTCTAGATGCAGAAAATTTATTATTATTGTATCACGCTTATAAAGTTAATGCATCACAATTATGATTTAGTGCATTAAGGTTATAGTTACCGCATCATAGTTGATGCACTTAATCGTTAACTATGATGCAAGAACTTATAACGTGATGCAAGAAACTTATTAGTGTGATGCACCAAAACTTATAACTATGATGCACCAAAAAAATGGTGCATCACACTTATAATTTTTTGGCGGGAAAAAAAAAATTAGCCCCCAAATTTTTTTTTTTGGCGGGAATTTTTTTTTTTCGGGGGGGTGGGGGGGTGGGGGTGGGGGGTTGGGGGGGGGGTGGGGGGTGGGTGGGGTGGGGTGGGGGGGTGCCACATGTCATATGATGTGGCATGATGATGTGCACATGTCACTCCCACAATCCTTTCTACACTTTTTATTATAAGACCCTTTTTAGAATAACCCCACCATATATATATATATATATATATATATATATATATATATATGAATTCGAAAACTATAAGTCTGATTATTTTCCCCAAATATTTGTAAGACATATGCCTTACATATTTGACGATCTTCTCGTTTGATTGGATGGTCAAGACGTGTCTGTAAGAAGATATACGCATGAAATCTCATTTTTTTTGCATTGTATTTATTCATATGATATGGTTGTTTTGTTTTTTCATACAACTTGGGATAAAACTAACACAACAACTTCAAGCGAGCACAGTGTTATGAGTTTAATGATTTAGGTGGGGAAAAATCGAATTTTACTGGTTGGCAAAACGGACCTAACCCTAACTCTAACAGTTTCAGTGCAAAGGGGCCATTATAAAAAATTAATGCACATAATTAACTATATTAGGTTAAAAAAATCATCAAATCAAACATTTTAAATTATATATTATAAAAATAAAATGGTAATAACAAAGTTAAATTTTTATACATAAAAAAAAATGAGAAAACTGACTATAATTTTAATAAAAATCAAATTATAATATTTGATATGGTCCATGAGTTTAGAAATAAAACTGATAGTTAGGTATTATATATCCAAAAGTAAGATTAACTTTGTTTTATTGTAAAACACTAATAAAAATAATTATAAAATATTAAAATTATATTATATTGAAACAGGCTAATTCAATGACGATGACCATCCAAATTAAAGAGTCCAAATTTAATTGGGCCAATATATATAATCAGGACTAATAAGGACCGAAATTGGTTTGGTAACTGAACCGTACCATTAAAATCGACAATAGACTCGAATTGATTTTCAAGAATGATAACGCAAATCTAATCAATTTAAATAGATTTTTAAAGATTTGGTTCGAACTTTAATCATTAAATTTATACCATGTTAATCAATTAATTAGTAATCACAGTTTTTGAAATCAGTGAATCTTATTCAATTTTAATGTGCCCGTTTCAACTACTAATTTTAGTAGCGACATTACGTGTGAGTTTAACAACTTTAACGTGCGTATTCATCCAGTCAAGTGACGACTCTAAGGTAGCGTTTGGTACGCAGACGGTGATTGAATGCGACCGGGACAGACAGACAGAAACCTGAGCAGACGGACTGGACAAGAGGCAGGACAGACCTGATGGGACAGACGACAAAACAACAAGTGTCTCATTGTGTTTGGTAAGGCTAAGATTAGATAGATAGACAGGATTATACAATTTTCCTTAAACTTGTTTGATGATTTTATATATCATATAATAGTTATAAATGACACAAATAAAGAATACATATTTAAATAATTTAATTTAAAAGTATTTTAATTTTTAAGAATTTTCAAACACATAAATACATACATGAATGATAGTACAAAAGGTGGAGGTGGCCGACGGTGTTCTGCGATGGTGGTGACGGCAATGGGTGGTGGTGATCGGTGGAGATAGAAATGGTCGATGATCGAAGTGGTGGATATGGTAGACAATGATAAAGGATGGTTGGTGGTGGCTAGCGGTGGCGTCGATGGTGGTGGCGGCCATGGGTGGTGGTGATCGGTGTCAGTGTAGGTGAAGGTGGCTGGCGGTGGTTGTGGTGATCGGTGGAGGTGGCGATGATGGTGGAGGAAGTTGTTGTAGTGGAGAAAGAGATTGAAGTGGTCAACCATGGCTGGTGGTGGCTACTGGTGGTCGCCGATGGTGGTGGCGGCCATAGGTGGTGATCGGTGTTAGTGTAGGTGGAGATGGTCACCGATAGTAATGGTGGTGGTGATGGATGAATGGTAGTGAAGATGGTGGAGAAGCTTGTTATAGTGGAGGAACAAGTAGTGGTGGCCGAGGGTGGTTGGCGGTGGTTATCGGTGGCCGTCGATGGTGGTGGTAGCGGTGATCGTTGGTGGTGACCGATAAAGCTAATATCATAATAGTTATATATCAAATGAGGGTAGGTCAATGATTTTTTTGTTTCTGTCTCACTTTTGTCCCATGTTGTTCCACCTATTTTGGTGGAACAAGAAAATGCCCCTTTTTGTCCCATCCTGCTCCACCTCTGCCTTTGTTCTCGCCCCATGCCGCGCCAAACGTGGGACAGTGAATTTTTGTCCTGTCCCATGTCACGCCAAACATGGGACAGTGAGTTTTGTCCCGTCCTGTCCTGTGCTGTCCCATGTACCAAACGCAGCCTAAAAGATGAGAGACGAACCGAAAGTGAATTGACAACATTAGTCTAGTGCTTCCGTTCTAGCATTCATTCATTTTTTTTATACCGATGTTTCAAGATTACACCTGATTATTGCATGGGATAATAATCCCGTCCCTACATAGCTGCTATCAGTTAAATCTCGAGATGTGTATCCGGCTCACAGGTTCTTAAATATCCTCAACTACCGCGCACAAGGAGTCGTCCCCAAAGTGATTGCTCCATGCTGGACCCCCTTAAATCAAACCGCATGGTGCCGCCGAGATATGGCCTCCCACACTGCCGCTTGAAGCACTCAATATTTAATTGTTCCACAAGCGTACTCCGGAGGGCTAAAATCTCTTCTTTAATCAAAGACTAAAGAGTCATAAACTCTTAAAAAATTTTGTCCTCAAAAGAACTCGAACCCGAATCTCCCACTTGAAATAGAAGCCCAATAGCTAGTGAAACAAGATCACTCGTTAACATTCATTTAGTTTTCTTTTTGATACCGAAGTTCCAAGCTTACACATGACGAGTCCTCGGGATAACAGTCCCGACTCCACAGTACTGCTACTAGTTAAATCGCGAGATGTGTATCTGGCTTCCAGGTTCTTAAATATCCTCAACTACCGCGCAGAAGGAGTCATCCCCCAAGTGATTGCTCCATGTTGGACCCCTCAAATCCAACCGCATGGTCCCACCGAGATCAGACCTCCCACACTGCTGCTTGAAGCCTATCAGGCCTCCCACACTGCCGCTTGAAGCCCTCAATATTTAATTGTTCCATCAGCGTACCCCGGAGGGCTAGAACCTAACCCTTTGTCAAAGACTAAGGGATCATTGGATCTTGACAAATTTAATTCCAAATTGTTGCCACTAGGAACTGAACCCCTGACCTCCAATAAAATTGAAGGTTAGGTGGCCAACTAGGCCAAGGGAGTTGATTAACATTCATTTATTATTTTTTTTTTATACATAGGTGATCCATATTTCGTATGACTAATCCTATGAGAAACAGTTCCGGCCCCTCAGAACAGCTTCCAATTAAATCGCGAGATAATGTACCTGACTAACAATTAAATATACTCCACTTTCGCGCACAATGAATTATCCCCCAAATGGTTGCTCCATGTTGGACCCCGATATATAGGCATGCCGGGTCTCCATAATCCAACCGCATGTTCCCACCGAGATCAGGCCTCCCACACTGCCGCTTGAAACACATGATGTTGTAATTATTCGCCGCCACTACCCTGTGGTGACCTAACTCTTACTCAAAGATCACTAATCATCAACTCGAAATTTAATTCCAAAATGGTGCCACTGAAAATTGAACCCATGACCTGCCACCCATTTAGTTTTTAGTAATATGCTAAGTTGCTAACTTAAACCTTCCCCAACGGAGATGGTCCGCGAATCAGGCTGTGGTGGGCCCCCATCCTCGAGGTCACATGTTATCAAACTGTGTTGATAACTGATATCCGACGCAATGCTGACTCGTCTTGGCGCCTACCGCCGATAAAAAAATATCTTTATTTAATTAATTTGTTTATTTTCTCTGTTGGATTAAATGAACAGCTGGATAAGAAACGTATAAAAAGAAATGGAATTTTCAGGGGAAGGACTTCAAGCTTTTGAATTCGCAGGGAAGGACTCTCCGGCGGCTATAAATACTGGCCTCCCAGTTCCCTTTTCTTTTCATCTAACCAGAGTCACCACCAAATTTCTTGATATTATTTTCTGACCCCCCAACTATTATTTTATTACTTTTCTTTTCTCCGCGTTTTATCCCCGAGGATGACTGTCATCGTTGATCAGTCGGAGTTTGGTACTTTTTTTTTTTTTTTTTTTTTTTCGGTTTTGAATTCTGTATATTATTATGTATAATTTCTTTTATTTATGTTTTATTATCCCTTTTTTTTGTTATTATTTATTAATAATTAACAATCATTTGGTAGTTTTGTTTATTAATATCCCTTTTATTAAATAAATAAATAAATAATACAGGAATTGAAGGGGAAGAAAGGAAGATGATCTCAAACTCTGAAAAGGAATTGATTTTGGATGGAGGATTTGTGGTGCCACAAGCCAATTCTTTTGGCCATAATTTTAGGTGCTTTTTATTTATTTATTTAAATTCACAATAACTTCTAAATGATTCAAATTATGCTATATATTGACTAAATTATTTGTTTGGATGTGCTTAATTAACATTTCATCCATTCAAATGTCTTCGAACTCCCGACCTCTACCGATCGGTATAGATTCTGATATCAATAGATTAAATCCCGATTATAGATACTGAGGGATCTTATAAAGTGCGGGAAGTTTTACGACATTCCTAAATAACGCACCATTTTCATCGTATATATTCACAATTGGATCAAACGATTGATATTTTTATTTATAAATCCAACGGCAAATACGCAAATAAATAAAGTATAATAACTTTTGAGTGTACCACGGAATATTGTCGCATCCACGTCGTTAATAATGTGACCGACCAAAAAAATTGTCCAGACGCACTATTTAATTTCAAATAAATTTGATCTTATGAATACATAGATAATTGATTGACCTCCTTTGCTCTGGAAGGATATAAATAAATTTTGTCTACTTTAATTATTGACCCCCTTTTATCAACTTATTTATAAATAATAGTCATCAGATTAATATTTATTTGTCAAAAAAGATTAAGCCCCATCTTTTATATATGCAACAAGGAGAAAAACTGAAGCCCATCTCTTTTATGGGCCTGATTAATTTTTCTGGTCCTTAATTAGCCCAAGGGCCTTCAACTATTGCTGACGGCCCTACAAATTAAATGGATTAGTAATTTTCTGGTCACCTTTTTTTTTTTTTTTTTTTTTCTTTTGTGTGTGTGTGTGTGTGTGTGTGATTTTCTCTGGTGTTCCAACTAATTACTTAATTATTTGTTTTAAATGTGAAACATGAAATAGGGATTATGATGCTGAGAGTGAAAGGCAAGAAGGGGTGGAAGTTTTCTACAAGACAAATCACATAAACCAAACTTATGAATTTGTAAGTTTTCTACATAAATTATCCTTATTTTTTGTCTAATTACATATTAGTACCCACAGTTTGAATAATTACATTCCGACCCAACATTGATTTTGGAACGAATTTGTAATTGCTCAAACCGCTTGCCGACGTGAATACTTGTTTGACAATTACATCCACACCCCAAACTCACATTCGTCGTTGACTTCCGAACGAACTTGTAACTGTTCAAACTGTGGGTACTGGTCTGATTTGGAGCCATTTACCAGAGTTGGAATATGTAAATTATTATTATTATTATTATTTTGATTTGAACTTTTTTATACTATGATAATAAATTACAGGTGAAGAAAATGAGAAAAGAATATGGGAAAATGGAGAAGGTGGAGATGAGCTTATGGGACTGCTGTGAGCTTCTGAATGAGGTTGTGGATGAGAGTGATCCTGATTTGGATGAGCCTCAGATCCAGCATTTGCTGCAAACTGCTGAAGCCATCAGAAAAGATTTTCCTAATGAGGATTGGCTTCACTTAACTGCCCTTGTCCATGGTATTTAATATACTCACATAATATATATCTTCCCATTTTACCCCTATACTCAAAAATGTCGAGCCAAATTTACCCAAGCGGGACGACGATTCATTCGGTTTGTTATTCCCGGGCCGTGATCATGGACATGGGTAGGAAATTAGTATGTTTTGAGTACGTGAGCGCCGATAGTATGAGATCGGACTATTGTTTGGTCCGTCATATTATTGAGCCAGCCCACATGCCGGCTTAAAATTGTAGGCTCTACTTGTGCTTATTACCTCGACGGGCCAATTTAGATTTTTTAAAAAATAATTGGATCTTATTGTAATTGAGCTAAATATAGGGAGTAGTTAATTTTGCAAGATTTAGCTTTCTTGACTACTAATTTTTATTGGTTTGCAAATTTTGGCTTCTTCTCGTGTTTAAGATCTTGGGAAGGTCCTTCTTCTTCCTGCTTTTGGAGAGCTCCCACAATGGGCAGTTGTAGGTAAGAAAATCAACATAATATTACAACTTAAATATCATCAATTGGTTGTTATTATTTTTATTATTTTTTAAAAATAATGGAAATAACATGGGTATTATATTATTTATAGGCGATACATTTCCGGTTGGATGTGCCTTCGACGAATCCATTGTTCATAACAAGGTTTCTCTTTTTACTGTATTAATATATTACAAATATAATATAAATTTCGTCATTTAAAATTACCGATGATCTGTAGTATTTCAAGGAAAATCCCGACTCCGATGATCCGACTTACAATAAGAAATTTGGAGTTTATGAGAAAAGATGTGGACTTGACAATGTGTTCATGTCATGGGGGCATGACGACTACATGTATCTGGTACAATTTCTATTTATTGAAGCACTATTTGTGGGATTTCTTGAATTTTCATTATTTTGGGGACTAGATTCGAATTTTCCATATTAGAAAGGTCAAATGGAACTGTAGTTTTTATCAATTTCTGATTTACCTTACGTTATTTCTTGTTTTTGTTTTATAAGGTTGCAAAGGAAAACAGATCAACTCTGCCCTCAGCTGGTCTTTTTATCATCAGATATCACTCATTTTATGGTAAGCAAAACTACCCCCAAAATTTAGCCAAATGACATAAAGCTCCATTCAGTTTTTGAAATTACAAATGCCCCTCGAACTTTACATTGACCTAATTAAATTGGAGGAAACAAACATGAAGGGATCTTGATAATTTTTAGAAAAAGCACCAACATTTTTACTCATTTTATTTTCCACCCACTTTTATATTTATATAATTATCACTAGACTGAACTTGGGGTGCAATTTTTGTAATTAACTCAAATCATTATGGTGACGGTCATTTCGTCTTGCAGCATTGCACAGATCGGGAGCGTATAAGCACTTGATGAACGAGGAAGATGAGGAAAATCTTAAGTGGCTTAAAATCTTCAAGTAAGCTTAGGCATATTCGTGATTTATCGTGAGAATTAACACTATTGATGGCGGAGATTGGTGGGGCACGACTCACTCAATTTCGGTCCGATCATTATAAAGAAAAATAACATAGTGGACTTGCATATATTTTAGAAAAATATTGTCCCACCTAGCGCGTTTCTGTCCAAACAACATTGAAAAATAACAGAACTATTTTTGTTGAACGAACTACCTGTGGCCCAATCGGCCCAATTTCTTGGGGTGGCCACGACACTGAGCCCCCTTCGATATTGTTTAGCTTTGAAATCAGTTTTTTGATAAATTTTTTTTTTAGAATTTATGAGTAATTGACAGCAAATTTTGGAAGCAGTATCAGAGTTGTTTCTAAAAGCTGTTGTCATAAAAAATACTGAAAATTAATATTTAAATATTAAGTTTCAAAAAATAATATTTACGAAATACAAATTTATTTAGATCCACAACTGATTATTTTTACATCACGGCAGCACCAATTTTTCCAGAGACACCAATACCGAACTAGACTTGCAGAGTCCATACATGCATAAGTTTCTAACGGATTGATTTTGACCCTTAATTTGCAGCAAGTATGACTTATACACTAAGAGCAAGGTTCAAGTTGATGTGGAGAAAGTGAAACCATATTACCTTTCTCTCATTGAAAAGGTGAATTTAATTCGCAAGAATGTGCAGCTCAATTGTTTTTTGATTGGATTTTATGTTGATTTGTCGTTAAAATAGTGTTTTACTAGCGGATTTAAAAATTAAATAAGTGCATTAACCATGTATTTTAAAAATAACGCATCTTGTTCTATCTGTTGCCTTGTGCATAAAGAGGTAATATGCGCCGCCATAAAACACAGGATATTAATTTGTTTATATATTTTGCATAGACGGTAATCACATACTTTTTGAAAACACGTACGGTATGACTATTTTATTCACACATGAACCGTTCATTTTATAAAACAAAGATGTAATTCGTCATTCACATCTAAATTAAACATGCATATATACCTAAAATACCCTAGTTATGCTTAATTACCATCAACAGAAAATAATAATTTTTAAAAAATAAAGAATATTAACATACTTTTCTTTAAAAATTAGACTAAACTTGGCATTTTTTTGCAATTATTTCCTAATGCTAGTAATTATATTATTTCTTACCTCCTAATTTTTATTGCTTTTTTTTTTCCTTGGCAGTATTTTCCTGCGATGCTGAGGTGGTGAAATATTGAAATACCAGTATTGACAGCGTGTTATGATCAATAAATCAGAGCGGTAAAATCCTGTCGGTAGTTTAAAATGAATTTAATTTCATGCTTATTATTGCCCAGTGTAACGTGTAATGTAGTAGATTAAATATTTATGTGTTGGTGATAATAGAATAATATATGTACGCTTTCGTATGTACTAAAAAAAGAAAAAAGGACAATGCATTTGAGATTGGAAATAAAAACAAACAAATTAAAATATTTTTTTGAGTTTCTTAAATATTGAGTCTTTAATGTGAAAATGACTCGACAAACTTAGATAAATTTGAAATACTATGGAAGTTGAAGAGGCAAATTCAAAGGTTACTACGAGTTAGAGGGCCCAAACGGTCCAAACGGTTCGTTTTGGTTTCGAATTGTCAATCTGCAAAACATCAAACCGAAAGTGAAAAACTGAATTGATAGATATTTCAATTCACCATATAATAACAATATACGGAGAAGTATGATGCCCGCAGCCGGTTTATTTTAATCACCACCAGCAATTTGTTAATAATTTCATTTATTGGTACTTTAAAACTATCGATCGATATTCTAAATTATCATATGATAACAACATACCAATGGAGATTTTCACGGCCCATGGTCGTTGTCGTCCACCACCTATCAACTTGTTAATTAAATTATCAAAATGTCTCACAAAATAGAAAAAAAAAAACAAAAATAGAGAAAGTAGCGAGAAGTTCTTCAAATTGTTAACAATCGAAGAAAAATAGAAAGTACTAGAACCATGATTTTATCATGAAGCGTGGCAGAGGTGAACCAAATTCTTCAATTACTAAGGCTATGTTCAACAACAACCCTCTCAACCGCCAACCATCAAAATTTTTCAATAATTAATCTCAATTCAACCACATTATTTTTGAGAGATTTATCCATGATCGCCCAACCAGCCAACCACATTTTATAAAATCATATGTATTATTTTAAGCATCCAAGTGATATAAAAAAAATAAAAAAAATATAAATTATAGCAAAAAATATTAAGAAATCGCAAACTAAATTAATAACATATTAATACAAAATGGAGAAATATGAGATTTTAATGATGAAAATGAATGAAATATATAAACAAGAATATAGAAATTTAGTGTATGTAGGAGTATAACAAAAGAGATCTCCGTTTATAGACAAATTTTTTTTAGTATCAATATCCGATTATTTTCCTAAAAATATATCAATTTCCACACCAAATATTAAACTTAGATTCGGACAGAGTGAGTACATAAAAATATTTTCCAGCTCAATGTTCTTTTTTACATAAGCTATTAATCCAAGTTTGACATTTGGGGTAAAGTATTGTATTCTGGTAGAATAATTAGACGTGCTAGATGCTTAAATTGAATAAGTATTGATGATAAATATGTGGTGAACAATAAAGATAAAATGTGGTGGTGGATATTAAGTGATGTGATTGTGATTGTGATTGTTTGATTTGATTGTGCAAAAGTTGGAAGAAATTTTCAATTCGCACGTATGTGATACAGTACACACGTACAAGTAGATATTAACATTGTGTTTAAAAATTAAATTAAAATGATAACTAAAAATAAACCTTTAGAAAAATAAAAATTAATAATAAATTACTATTGTCTTTGAAACATAAATTAATTTACTATAATACCCTTACGTATTGTTACTATAGTTAAAACAAACTAACTTATGAAGAATAAATCGCTAGTTCATAAATGCTTCTTTATTTGAATCATAACCCTAATTCCATACAAAATCACTAAGTGAAAAACCCGGTTTTGTTCATAGAGCATCTCCACATAGTGCATCACCTGTCAATCCATCGACACGTGGCGTGTATGTGGACTGCTCTACATAGTGCATCATGTAGGAGTAATTTCCGAAATATAGGCATTTTCGGAGTCGACCGGACTCCGGACCACGGCACAAACCCTCCGGTCCGTGGCACTTCGCTCGAAAAGACATTTTTTTCTCACCAAGATCTGGCCGCGCAAGACACAACCGCCGAGCCGCACTTCGCCAAAGACACTCAAGACTGCCGCCATCAGTACTGGCCGCGGCCTGCCGAGCACGCCTGCGCCCATGCCGTGCAACCTCCCCGCGAGACTGCGATCACCATGGGCCGCGGCACATCCTGCGAGCCGCGGCCCCGTCATTTCGCCTGGCACGACTGTACTACAGGCCACGGCACCCTCCTGCTGGGCCGCGGCCCCTGCCGGATACCTGGGCGCATTTTTGCGCTGTGTGCCGCGGCACACTTGGACCGGGCCGCGGCACACCGGTCAACCTTGCACAGGTTGTTCATTTTTATGTTGTTTGGAACGGGAGTTTCATTACTTTCATCATCTTCCACACTTAGAACAAGAGAGAGAGAGATATAGAGAGCGAAATAAGAGAGAGAAATACATTTCTTCATTTTCCTGGAGATTTATCGGTCGGATCGTCGTGATCTTTTGACAAGAGCTTGGTAGCTATTGGGCAAATCTTTTCACCGGTGTCGATCGAGTTTTTGAGTCCGGAAGTATGGGTATTTCGTTAGCTCTTTGTGTAAGCTATTTACGGTTGTTTCCTTTCTCGATCTTGTTGTTGTTGTTAATTCCAAATACTTGAAGAACATTTATTACCAAGTATTTGACGATTGGTGTATACCCCTAGTTTGTATTAGGGACGATTGTGTATTTGTGTGTATTGGTGATAGTGGATTTAAGCGGCTTCGGTCCCGTGGTTTTTACTCTCGTATTGAGGGGTTTTCCACGCTAAAATTTGTGTCTCGTGCTTATTGTTTTTCGAATATCATCTGTATTAATTTTATCAAGTTGTAATTGTTGCTCTACTCGTCGGTAACCACAAAGTTACGATTGAAGAGTGGGAATTTGTCAAACGAGGTTCCGCTTTATTCGTTGTGACGTGACGTTAGTCGGTATTTTTCCCAATAAAGTGGTATCGGAGCCACGGGATTTGTTGTTTCGTGGTGTTTAGTATCTCAATCATAAGATGGAAGCCAACACGAGTAGAATGGTTAACTTGAACGGTTCAAACTACCACGTATGGAAGGGGAAGATGGAAGACCTTCTATATGTGAAGGATTATTATATGCCGGTTTTTAGCAAAGATAAACCGGAAGGGAAGTCCAACGCGGAGTGGACTATTTTGCATCGCCAAGTTTGCGGATATATTCGACAATGGGTGGATGACAACGTTTTGAACCATATTAGTGGAGAGAAGGATGCTCGAGAGTTATGGCACAAGCTCGAGCAATTGTATGCTCGGAAGACGGGGAATAATAAGTTATTCCTCATTAAACAAATGATGAATTTGAAGTTTCGAGACGGGACTCCTCTATCGGATTATTTAAATACATTCCAAGGCATAATTAATCAACTTGCCGGAATGGGAATTAAATTCGAAGAGGAGGTGCAAGCTTTGTGGTTGTTAGGCACATTGCCGGATTCTTAGGAGACGTTTCGAACGTCGTTGTCTAACTCCGCCCCCGATGGAGTCATTTCGATGGAATTAGCAAAAGGGAACATGTTGAATGAGGAGGTCCGAAGAAAAGCACAAGGATCTTCGTCACAGTCGGATGTTCTAGTTACCGAAAGACGAGGGAGAGGTCAAAGTAGAGGTCCGAGTAATAGAGGGCCACAAAAGAGTAGTTCTCGGGGGAAGTATGTCAACATCGAATGTTACTATTGTGGTAAGAAAGGGCATACTAAGAAATTTTGCCGACAATTGAAGAAGGAGAATCGCCAAGGCCGAGAAAATTCACAAAAGAAGAAAATCGGTAGTAATGATAAAGCCGAAGTTAATACTACTACCGAAGAATTCTTTGTTTGTTGTGATTATGATATGGTCAATCTTGCTAGAGATTATTCGAGTTGGGTGGTCGATAGTGGAGCTACGTGTCATGTTACATTACGTAGAGATTTTTATTCCTCTTATACTCCGTGCGACTTTGGTATAGTCAAGATGGGTAACGATGGGTTATCTAAGATTGTTGGAGTGGGAGATGTGCATTTGAGATTCGACACCGGAATGGAACTTGTTTTACGGAACGTAAAACATGTTACGGGCACGAGGCTTAATGTTATGTCCGTCGGTTTACTCGATGATGACGGTTACCATAGCGGTTTTGTCAAGGGGTTGTGGAAACTCACTAGAGGTTCATTGATTGTCGGGAGAGGACAAAAGGAAAGAAAATTGTACGTGACACTTACGAAGGTCACGACTAATTTTGTGAACACAATCGACAATAATGACATGGCCGAGCTATGGCATAAGAGGCTCGGTCATATGAGTGAAAAAGGAATGGCGCTATTGTCGAAGAAGGAGGCATTGTCCGGGGTTCACAAGGTACACCTTAAAAGATGCTCTCATTGTCTAGACGGGAAGCAAAGGAGAGTTACTTTTAAGAGTCATACTCCTTCACGGAAGGAAAATATTCTTGATCTTGTTCATTCCGATGTTTGTGGTCCTATGAAGACTAGGACGCTCGGTGGTTGCCGATATTTTGTCACATTCATCGACGATCACTCTAGGAAGGTGTAGGCATACACCTTGAAGACCAAAGATCAAGTGTTAGACACTTTCAAGCAATTTCATGCCTCGGTGGAAAGAGAGACTGGGAAGAAGTTAAAGTGTATCCGGACGGACAATGGTAGAGAGTACACCAGACCCTTTGATGAATATTGCCGAGAGCAAGGGATCCGACATCAAAAGACGCCCCCGAAGACTCCGCAACTCAATGGTTTGGCGGAGAGAATAAACCGGACTTTGGTCCAGAGAGCTCGTTGTTTGCTCTCACATGCCGGATTGCCAAAGTCGTTTTGGGGGGAAGCTTCGAACACGATGGTTCATGTTATTAATTTGACGCCGTGTGTCCCTTTGGAGTTTGATGTGCCGGATAAGGTGTGGAGCGGTAAAGAGATCTCGTACCGCCACTTGAGGGTCTTCGGATGTAAAGCTTTTGTTCACATTCCGAATGATGAGAGATCAAAGCTTGATTCCAAGACGAAGCCATGTATTTTTATTGGCTACGGGCTTGATGAGTTCGGGTATAGATTATATGACCCGGTGACAAAGAGGCTTGTTCGGTCGAGAGACGTTTTTGTAGAAGATCAAACGATGAAAGATGTTGAGAATGGAGAGTCGGCTCCACAATATGACTATGATCTTATTGATTTGGACCCCGTTCCTCCACAAAATGTTGAGACACCCGTTGGAGATGACGTCCAAAATAATGAACAACATGATGATGGTGAGAACGATGAATTGAGGCAAGATGACACCGATGGAGCTCATCCCGAGCTACCCTGACGAACATGCCATCTTTTGTTCCACATAGGCGGTCGACGAGGGACCGTCATCCCTCCACCCGTTATTCGGCCGATGAGTATGTCTTACTCACCGATGAGGGAGAGCCCGAATATTTTGCGGAGGCCATGGAGGATGAAAAGAAGAAGAAATGGATGGATGCCATGCAAGACGAGATGAGTTCCTTGCATGAGAATAATTGGTGAAGTTGCCGAAAGGCAAAAGGGCTTTGAGAAACAAATGGGTGTATCGGGTGAAGTCGGAGGAGCATACCTCGTTGCCCCGATACAAAGCTGGACTCGTGGTGAAAGGATTTAGTCAAAAGAAGGGCATTGATTTTGACGAGATTTTTTCTCCGGTCGTGAAGATAGGATCGATTCGATTGGTCCTTGGTATTGCGGCTAGCCTTGATCTTGAGGTTGAGCAAATGGATGTCAAGACGGCTTTTCTTCACGGAGACCTTGACAAAGAAATTCATATGAAGCAACCGGAAAGATTTGAGGTCGAAGGAAAAGAGGATTATGTGTGTAAACTTCGGAAAAGTTTATACAGGTTGAAACAAGGACCAAGGCAATGGTACAAGAAGTTTGAGTCGGTTATGGGGGAGCAAGGCTACCGGAAGACGACTCTCGACCATCGGGTATTTTTCAAGAAATTCAGAGATGATGACTTTATCATCTTATTGCTCTATGTGGACGACATGTTGATTGTTGGCAAGAATGCCGAGAGGATTGCCGACTTGAAGAAAGAATTGAGTAAGTCCTTTGCCATGAAGGACTTGGGGGCGGCTAAACAAATTCTTGGGATAAGAATTACTCGGGATAGAGCAGCTTGGAAATTGCACATGTCGCAAGAGCAATACATCAAGAAGGTACTTAAACGTTTCAACATGGACAAAGCTAAAGTTGTTAGTTCGCCTCTTACTAACAATTTTAAATTGACGAGCCAAGATTGCCCTAAGACGAAGGAGGAGATTGAGAATATGGATAAAATTCCATATGCCTCGGCGGTCCGGAGTTTGATGTATGCTATGGTATGTACTAGGCCCGACATTGCTCATGCCGTGGGAGTGGTGAGCCGGTTTCTATCAAATCCGGGTAAGAAGCATTGGGAAGCCGTAAAATGGATATTTAGATATTTACGGGATACTTTCAAATTGGGTATTACATTTGGAAATGGGAAAGCAATGCTTGTTGGATATTCCGATTCGGATATGGCCGGTAATGAAGATAACAGAAAATCCACTTCCGGTTATTTGATGACGTTCGCAGGGGGAGCCGTGTCATGGCAATCAAGATTGCAAAAGTGCGTTGCCTTGTCTACAATGGAGGCCGAGTATATTGCGGCGGTGGAAGCGAGCAAAGAGCTCTTATGGTTGAAAATGTTTTTACGAGAGCTAGGCTTCCGACAACGACGTTACGCGGTTCTTTGTGATAGTCAAAGTACGATTCATTTGGCTAAGAATGCGACTTTTCACAAGAGAACGAAACATATCGATGTGAGGTATTATTGGATCCGAGATGCTTTGGAGGGTGGTTTGTTTGAACTTGATAAAGTTCATACCGATGATAATGGTTCCGATATGTTAACGAAGGCGTTAAGTAGAGATAAGGTGAAAGTGTGTTGTTCGATCGTCGGGATGGCGAACTCTTCCTATATTCCGGAAAGGGGGAGATTTGTAGGAGTAATTTCCGAAATATAGGCATTTTCGGAGTCGACCGGACTCTGGGCCACGGCACAAACCCTCCGGTCCGTGGCACTTCGCTCGAAAAGACATTTTTTTCTCACCAGCACTGCTGGGCCGCAGCACACAGCTGCCGAGCCGCAGCCCCCGCCAAAGACACTCAGCACTGGCCGCCACTGTACTCTGGGCCGCGGCCCCTGCCGAGCACGCCCTGCCGGCCCATGCCGTGCAACCTCCTGCCGAGACCTGCCGATCACCATGGGCCGCGGCACATCCCTGCCGAGCCGCGGCCCCGTCATTTCGCCTGGCACGACTGTACTACAGGCCACGGCACCCTCCTGCTGGGCCGCGGCCCCTGCCGGATACCTGGGCGCATTTTTGCGCTGTGTGCCGCGGCACACTTGGGCCGGGCCGCGGCACACGGGTCAACCTTGCACAGGTTGTTCATATTTATGCTGTTTGGAACGGGAGTTTCATTACTTTTATCATCTTCCACACTTAGAATAAGAGAGAGAGATATAGAGAGAGAAACAAGAGAGAGAAATACATTTCTTCATTTTTTCGGAGATTTATCGGTCGGATCGTCGTGATCTTTTGACAAGAGCTTGGTAGCTATTGGGCAAATCTTTTCACCAGTGTAGATCGAGTTTTTGAGTCTGGAAGTACGGGTATTTCGTTAGCTCTTTGTGTAAGCTATTTACGGTTGTTTCCTTTCTCGATCTTGTTGTTGTTGTTAATTCCAAATACTTGAAGAACATTTATTACCAAGTATTTGACGATTGGTGTATACCCCTAGTTTCTATTAGGGATGATTGTGTATTTGTGTGTATTGGTGATAGTGGATTTAAGCGGCTTCGGTTTTTTACACTCGTCTTGAGAGGTTTTCCATGCTAAAATTTGTGTCTCGTGCTTATTGTTTTTCGAATATCATTTGTATTAATTTTATTGAGTTGTAATTGTTGCTCTACTCGTCGGTAACCACAAAGTTACGATTGAAGAGTGGGAATTTGTCAAACGAGGTTCCGCTTTATTCGTTGTGACGTGACGTTAGTCGGTATTTTTCCCAATACATCATGAACGGAACATCTACACTCCATATACACACCACCATGGACGGAACCAGAAAAACCTTATCCATCTTCTTCTCACTTTGACGCCTCTCACTTTCCCTCTCTTCCCACAATTGTGATATTTCACGTCAAGCACACCGACTACCAGCTCACTGATAAATTCGAGGATGAGTTGCATTCTCAAAATTCAAATTTTAGTCGGTTAAATGGAAATTAAAAATAATTTATTATATGAGTGATTGAATGATTTAATGAAATAAGGTTAATATTAGGGTATTAGATTACAAGAATAATTAAAATTTATAATTAATATTGCAAGGGTAATAATGTAAGTTCGGTAATCTGTGATTTATAAAATCGAAATTTAATAATGTTAGAACATTACTTTCTTCACAAATTTCAGCCCAAGATGACCCCAATCGAACTCAAAGTCCAAAAAGAAAAGACCAAATGGCAAATGTTATAACTAACAAATAATTTTGACGTTGGTATGGAAAACGAGAATAAATAAACCACACAAGAATTTACGTGGTTCGATCAAATGATCTACGTCCACGATCGGAGAGATCCAGAATTTCACTAATATATTTGGAGGATATTTACAATGATTATAACCCTTAAACTTTATAGCAAAAACTATCAAGGATTTTCTATATTAAAAGAAGAGAGAAAATGAGAGAGAATTCTATAGCTCAAGAATGCTTAGAATTGGTGTGTATTCCATCTCCCAAAACACATCTATTTATAGTAAACTTTTGGGGTATGAAATGACAAAATTGTCAACCTTCAAAGTCATCAATATATGGCTATGAATGTAGCTCAAAAATGAAGACTTGGTAATTTCTCATTTTCACATTTAGATGAAGGCTTTCTTCCTTTCACATGAGCATTTTACATTTTATTCATAACACTCCCCATTGGAATGCTCATTTCAATAGAATACACAACTTAGATCCAATCCTTGTGCACAAGCTGCCTCATTAAAAACCTTAAGCTGGAAAAACTTAATGGGATAAAAATCAGTCATAAGGGAAAAAGAGTACAACGCACATATTGATTTGCTTCCCCTGAAATATATGCCGTCAAACTGATTTATCAATCTTGGTTAAGATTAGCTCTTCTCATGCCTATACCGTATACCATCTTCTCGAATGTAGATGTCGGCAATGATTTTGTAAATAAATCAGCGAGATTATGTCATGAGCGAATTTGTTGAATATTTATTTCTCCGTTCTTCTGTAGTTCATGTGTAGAAAAACTTCGGTGAAATATGCTTGGTCCGATCACCTTTTATATATCCACCCTTGACTTGTGCTATGCATGCTGCATTGTCTTCATAAATGATTGTGGGAGTGTCTGTCACAAGCTTCAATCGACATTCATTTAGTATATGAGCTATAACTAATTTTAGCCAAACACTTTCTCTGCCAGCTTCATAGAGAGCAATTATCTGAGAATGATTGGAAGATGTAGCTACTAATATTTGTTTTGTCGATCTCCATGATATAGCCGTACCATTATAGCAGAATAAATAACCGGTCTGTGAGCGAGCCTTATGTGGATCGGATTTGTACCCCGCATCAGCATAACCAACTAATCCATAGTTAGTAGCCTCATTTGAATAGGATAAACCCAGGTCAATGGTACCATTGAGATAACGAAAAATGTGTTTGATACTATTCCAATGTCTTCGAGTTGGTTCAGAACTGTATCTTGCAAGTAAATTTACTGCAAAAGAAATATCGGGTCTGGTGCATTGTGCTAAATACATCAGTGCTCCAACAGCATTGAGATAAGGCACTTCAGGACCCAAAATTTCCTCATTTGGTTCCTTAGGTCGGAAATGATATTTCTTATGATCTAAATTCCGTACGACTATTGGAGTACTCATAGGATGAACCTTGTCCATATTAAATCGTTTGAGCAATCTCTTGGTATAAGCAGATTGGTGGACAAGTATTCCATTATCTTTATGCTCGAGCTCAAGACCAAGACATAGTTTTGTTATTCCAAGGTCTTTAACCTCAAATTCTTTCTTCAAATATTCAGCAGCATCGGATAACTCTTTAGGAGTTCTGATTAAATTCATGTCATCCATATAGACTGCAATTATAGCAAATCCAGTATTGGATCTTTTAATAAAAACACATGGGCATTTAAGATCATTTTTATAACCTTTCTTAGAAAGGTATGCATTCAATCTATGATACCACATGCGGCTGGATTACTTTAACCCATACAGTGATTTCTGTATTTTGATCGAGTATAGCTCACGAGGAGTAGCAGATTTTGGCATTTTATATCCATCAGGAATTTTCATATAGATATCAGAATCTAATGAACCATCTAGATATGCCGTGACTACATCCATTAGTCGCATGTCCAAACACTCATGGACATCCATACTAATAAGAAAACGGAAAGTGATTATATCCATCACTGGTGAATATGTTTCGTCATAGTCAATCCCAGGCCGTTGGGAGAATCCTTGGGCTACGAGTCGGGCTTTATATCTCGCAATCTCATTTTTTTCATTTCTTTTTCGAACAAACACCCATTTGTAACCAATTAGTTTTATATTATTCGGTGTTCGAGTAATTTGCCCAAATACCATCTGTTTTTCTAGGGAAGCTAATTCAGACTCTATTGCTTCCTCCCATTTAGGCCAATCCGACCTTTCACAGCATTCAATTATTGAATGTGGTTCATTATCGTAATCATCGTTCATAATTTCTTGTGCAACCGAGAAAGCAAATAAATTATCGATTATCATGTTTTTCCGATCCCATATCTCATTGTAATGATTTATGGCATTTTCGGTGTTTTCAGAAACCATGATCCCTTCATTATTTGCAGTATTATGCTCTACAGATTCATCTACAGCATGCTCACTAGGATGATCTTGGTTTGTGATCCCATTATTTCTCCCCTTTCTTTTTTGAGGAACAGTGTCATTCGAACCAACAGGTCTACCACGCTTTTGTCGTGGGGCATCATCATCCATCTTCGTATTTTGATGAGGAAAAAGATCCTAGCTGGAGCATTCGCAGCTGGAATATAAGACTTTGTCACTTTACTTGCATCGTTAAATGCGTCAGGAAGTCTATTAGCAATATTTTGTAAATGGATGATTCTCTTCACCTCATTTTCACATTCTGTAATAAGTGGATCTAGGTGGGATAAGCTTTGTACATTCCAGGCGATATCCTCAACTGTTTTTTGTTCATCTTTGTTAAGAACAGTCTTATCCCTGCCAATTGATGGAAACACCCTCTCATCAAAATGACAATCGGCAAACCGAGCGGTAAATAAATCACCCATTGTTTGTTCTAAATACCAAATTATTGATGGGAATCAAATCCAACGTATATGCCAAGCTGGCGTTGAGGACCCATTTTTGTCCTTTGAGGAGGTGGAATTGGCACATGAACAGCACATCCGAATGTGCGTAAGTGCAAAATATTCGGCTCAAAGCCTAGAGTTAATTGCATTGGGGAGTGCATATGATAAGCAGTGGGGCGTAATCTGATGAGTGTTGATGCATGTAATACTGCATGACCCCACAATGCACTAGTGAGCTTTGATCTCATTAATAATGTACGAGCAATGATTTGGACTCGTTTAATCATGGATTCCGCCAATCCATTTTGAGTGTGGACATGTGCTACTGGGTGCTCAACATTAATTCCCATTGCTTCACAATAATCATCAAAAGTCCTTGATGTGAATTCTCCGGCATTATCCATTCTTATATTTTTTATAGGATATTCAGGAAAATATGCTCGGAGTTTAATAATTTGGGACAAGAGTCGTGCAAAAACAACATTTCTGGTAGATAATAAACATATGTGGGACCATCTGGATGATGCATCTATTAAGACCATAAAATATCGGAATGGTCCACTTGCTGGATGTATTGGTCCACAAATATCACCATGAATGCGTTGTAAAAATGATGGTGATTCATAACCAACTTTTTCTATAGAAGGTTTAGTAATAAGTTTTCCATGTGAGCATGATTCACAGAAATAATATTTGGACATTAGCATTTTTGTGCCCTTTTTTAATGGATGTCCATGAGTATTTCCAATAATCCTACGTAACATAGAAGTTCCTGGGTGCCCAAGGCGATCATGCCATAACCCAAATATATCAGGATTCACCACCTTCCAAGCCATGGTAGCGTAGGTTTCAAAAGCTCGAATAGGGACACAATACAGTCCAGAAGTTGTTGCTTCAATTTTCTCGTGGACAAGTCGAGTTTTCATTTTATAGGATGTGATATATAGATATTCTTTATTATTCTCAATCATTGTTTCCAAGTGATAGCCATTTAGATCCTTAAAACTCAGTAGATTTCGTTTTGATCTACCAGATAATAACGCATTTTCAATGTGTAAAATTGTTCCATTAGATAACATCACAGTTGTATTCCCGGAGCCATCAATAATCTCTACGAGACCAGATATAGTTGTAACTTGTGTCTTGTATAATTTCATGCTCGAGAAATATGCTTTATTTGTAAATATTGAGTGCGTTGTTGCACTATCAACAAGACAATTGTGTATCTGTTCGATACTTTCTATTTGTATTCCTGTTCAATCAAATCATCATATAATAAATATTTAAGACATGAATTTTTTTTATTGATAATGGAAATGTAAACATACATATTTTTTTTCAATAATACATTTTTGTATGTATCATTAGTGCTGATACAAGGCCAACAATATAAATGATAAATGAAACACCAATCCAGAATAATTCCAGAGGGAAGTCTTTGCTAAACATCAGTATTATGATCATGTTGATCATTGTGAAAATAAAGACGAGAGATCCGTTAATCATTTTCAAAGAAAGTCGGATGAAGATGCTTAAGAATTTCTATAAGAGGGTAGAGGATATGAGTGAGTTTTTGAATAAATTGTGTGCATATTTATAGAATCAAAAATCACTATTACTAGCCGTTTATAGCCGTTGGAAGTGGGGGAATTTTAATATAAAAATATAGATGATTTTATTGATGTCTACATTATACATAAAGAAATACACACAAAAACAACTGGGGTATTACAAGCCAGAAAGAAAATATACGACATATAATTGCATAAATATTTTATTTCAGCCATTCATCGCCATGTCCCACTGAACCAGGATCTTCAAGGAAATATGCTAGCTCAAGTGATTTCCAGTCCTCGTCCGGATTTTCATCAAATATGTTCCGAGATGTGTTGACCTTAATAGCTTTGGATGGCTCGAATGTTTCGGTGGTATGAGCCTGGTCATCTTTGCCTTTATTGATGCCTAATATGAATCCACATGGTGTTGGTAAGTACGACAATATTTAGCCCAATGTCCAGTTACACCACATCTACGACATGGATCATCACCAGACTTTTCCATAGGCATTTTTCCCTTATCACGATGCCCGTGAATTGACTGCCTTGGTCTGTCGGAATATTTATTTTGACGGGAATAATGATAATTATCACGATTATTATAGTTACGTCCGCCGCGGTCATTTCTGTAATTATTTTGACGGTAGCCACCACGTCCACCACTTTTCCGGGTTCCATGCCCGGGTTTATTTTCACGGCTCTTGAACTGGCCGGTAGCTCTACCAGAGCTGGTATGTGCTTCAGGTTCGACACGGGACCCAGAGGGTCGTAGTTCATGATTTTTTAATAATAACTCATTTGTCTTCTCAGCCGTGAGAAGAACTGAAATTAGCTCAGAATATGTTTGAAATTGTCGTTTCCTGTATTGTTGTTGAAGCACCATATTTGAGGAATGCATCAGTTGGGTACGGGGTCGGATATTGCGCCGTGTTGCGGAAGCGTAAATAAAATTGCGGAAAATAAATGACACACGGTTATAGAGGTTCGGCTATAAACGAGCCTACGTCCTCTCTTTATCTTTTTCAATAGGTTAAAGATAACAACCTCTACGCCTCTGTTCTATCGGTCGAGGTATAACCGTTTAAAATCACATCTTCTATTGGTCCGTGATAAACCACTCGTACTTGTCTTTGCGTCGGTCCAAGTTAAATCGTTTTCCTTTTCTATCGGACAAGGAATCAACCGCTCTAGTTTTCTATGGGTTCTAGATAAACCTCACTTAGATATAGATTGCGATTCTAATAATGCCGGATCCTTGATCCTAATAACACCGAATCCAATCGTATCTTTTCTTTTACCACTCGTGTATGTTTTCGTGAACTCTCACTCAAACACTTACAATTAAGCTCAATATCAACAACAAGAATGTGTGTAATAATATCACAAGAATAGACTATTTGCTCAAGGTTCTTGTACTCAAACAATACCATAGGGATGGTATTTATAGGCATTTCCCACAAACCAGCCGTTTGCTAGCTGTTTTGACTTTGCTAGCGTGCGCTAGCCTTCTTTATTAGCGTGCGCTAACTCATTAGCGTGCACATGGCGTGCGTTAAGCTGTTCCCGATTTGATCCGGTAACCGTTTCTTCTTTAGCGTACGTTATACCTTCTGCCTTACGTACGTAACCAACTTGTATTAGCGTGCGTTAATAACATATTGTCGCGTGCGCTAATCCAATATATCCGTTGCATGGATTGTCAAAGTGACCGTTTGATATGCTGACTTTGACCTGCTTTTCCCAACGTTCTGATTGAATTGATTCAAACTGCTTAGCGTGCGCTATTCCTTATTTGTAGCGTGCGCTAATGCTGACTTCATTGCATACGTTATTCTGTGTTTGAATTCCTTCACAACGGTAACATGACTTCGATAGCGTGCGTTAATGATAACTTGTAGCGTGCGCTATCTCATCAGATGACTTCACTTCAGCTTACTTCGAAACTTGGCTGGTATGCAGATTACACCTCGTTAGCGTGCGCTAACATATGATGGCTTGCGTGCGCTAATTCAGTCCAGATTGCAACTTTTTGCGTCTTCGTCTGCATCGTCGTTTTGCTTCGCCTCGATGTTGTTTTGTAGTTTAGCAACTTTAATCATCAAAACATAAATTAAATAATGTGTGGAATAAATATTCCAACAATCTCCCCCTTTTTGATGATTACAAAACAACTCTTGAATTGGATAAAATCTGTAAAAATAAAATATATGTGTGTATATATATATATATATATATATATATATATATATATATATATACGAATCAAAGTTTTCGGCTTTGATCGTTTCGTTAGTTTCTCCAATTCTCTTTTATTTTCAACATCTCCCTTATTTTTCAACTCCCCCTGTTTGAATGCTTTTTCTTTTCTTTTCGACTTCTTCGATTTTTCTCATTTTTATCTCAATTCTTCTCCTTCTCCTTTTTATCTCAATTCATGTTTTTCTCCCCCTTTTTGTCTTCATCAAAAAGTAACAAAAAATATAGAGTATATCAAATGAAATATGCATGATGCCAATTTATGCAATAATAATTAAAAATACTCCCCCTGGAAGTATTGTCTCCCCCTTTTTTTAAAATATCAATTGTTAAAATTTATTTTTGGGGATCCAACCTATAGTTGGTTTTTCTTTTGAAACGTACACGATATTTGAAATGTTTGTTCCTTTAGGAACCCAAATCTTTTTAATTTTTATCGTTCGTCTTGGGCTTTTACAGTTAGAAATATGATGCCCAATTTTCAAACATTTTTCACATTGGGGTATTTTGAAATTGACGGATTCGTTTTTCGAACGTGATTTGAATCCTAACCCCTCTTTATTTAGAGTATATTTTTGAACACATAACATTTGTTCAAATTTATCGTTGCCGCACGAAAATTTCTTTGTAAAAATTTTTAATTCATTTTGAACTTTTAAAAGATCATTTTTCAAAATATTCTCATTTTCAATGCACTTTGAATGATCGATTTCAACAAATTTTCTCTTTTCGATAATTTTGGAATTTTCAATTTCCAAAGATTTAATTTTAGGCTTAAGGGATTTGATTTCCGATAATGCATTTTGAAAATCTGTATGAAGTAATTCAAATGCATCAAATAATTCATCACGGGAGGATGTACTTACTTGGCTTTCGACGTCGCTGTCGTCGAACGAACTCCAGACCATGAGAGTGAGATTGTTTTGATCGACAAAATTGTCATCTTCGTCTTCATCGCTCCAAGTAGCCACGAGAACCTCCTTCTTGGGTTTGGCACGGCAATGCTTAGCGAAGTGGCCTGGTTTTCTACATAGACGACAAGGGTTGTCGAATTTCTTCGTTTCGCTCGAGATATCCTTCTTCCTCCGGTTTAATAAAGTTTGGAATTTATTAATATTCTTGGCATAATATGCCGCTTCTTCGTCGCTTTCCTCCACTGGGGTTTCTTCTTTCTTTCTCGATATCTTAGCCTTCATGGCTAATGATCGTTCCTTTGGCTTCGGCTTGACACTTCGTGATTTTAATACAATCTCATAATTGATTAGTGAACCAACAAGGGCACTAAAATCAAGCGTATTGAGATCTTTAGATTCTATAATCGCGGTCACGGTGCCGTCCCATTCGCTAGGTAGTGATCTTAAGATTTTCTTGACTTTTTCACTACTAGATAATGGTTTGCCAAACGAAGCTAGACCATTGGTGATGACCGAGAATCGGTCGAGCATATTGGTGATGGACTCGTCACCCTTCATCATGAATAACTCGTAGTCATGGAGAAGCATATTGATCTTCGCCTCCTTGACTTGAGTTGTCCCTTCGTGTGTGATTTCAAGAATTTTCCATATTTCTTTCGCACTTTCACACGACGAGATTCGATTGACCTCTTCGGGATTTAAGGCACAAAATAAAAGTTGGGTGGCCTTACAATTTAGATGGTCATTTTTCCAATCGGCATCGTCGTATTCTTCAAAAGATTTGAGCGTACCGTCGGATTTGATAGGAACTTTTGGGCCGAGACAAATAATCTTCCAAATCTCTATATCGTAGGCACGAATAAAGATTGACATCTTTTTCTTCCATGTCAAATAATTTGAGCCATCAAAGAATGGTGGTCGGTTGAGAGCAAAGCCTTCGACTGGAGAGAATTGAAACGCCATTTTTGGATCTTTTTATCCTCGGATGTTAAGCCGCGTATTGGAGTACGACTCTGATACCAAATGTTGGGTACGGGGTCGGATATTGCGCCGTGTTGTGGAAGCGTAAATAAAATTGCGGAAAATAAATGACACACGGATTTATAGAGGTTCGGCTATAAACGAGCCTACGTCCTCTCTTTATCTTTTTCAATAGGTTAAAGATAACAACCTCTACGCCTCTGTTCTATCGGTCGAGGTATAACCGTTTAAAATCACGTCTTCTATTGGTCCGTGATAAACCACTCGTACTTGGTCTTTGCGTCGGTCCAAGTTAAACCGTTTTCCGTTTCTATCGGACAAGGAATCAACCGCTCTAGCTTTCTATGGGTACTAGATAAACCTCACTTAGATATAGATTGCGATTCTAATAATGCCGGATCCTTGATCCTAATAACACCGAATCCAATTGTATCTTTTCTTTTACCATTCGTGTATGTTTTCGTGAACTCTCACTCAAACACTTACAATTAAGCTCAATATCAACAACAAGAATGTGTGTAATAATATCACAAGAATAGACTATTTGCTGAAGGTTGTTGTACTCAAACAATACCATAGGGATGGTATTTATAGGCATTTCCCACAAACCAGCCGTTTGCTAGCTGTTTTGACTTTGCTAGCGTGCGCTAGCCTTCTTTATTAGCGTGCGCTAACTCATTAGCGTGCCTGTAGCATGCGTTAGGCATTCCCGATTTGATCCGGTAACCGTTTCTTCTTTAACGTACGTTATACCTTCTGCCTTACGTACGTAACCAACTTGTATTAGCGTGCGTTAATAACACATTTTCGCGTGCGCTAATCCAATATATCCGTTGCATGGATTGTCAAAGTGACCGTTTGATATGCTGACTTTGACCTGCTTTTCCCAATGTTCTGATTGACTTGATTCAAACTGCTTAGCGTGCGCTATTCCTTCTTTGTAGCGTGCGCTAATGCTGACTTCATTGCATACGTTTGTGTTTGAATTCCTTCACAACGGTAACATGACTTCGATAGCGTGCGTTAATGATAACTTGTAGCGTGCGCTATCTCATCAGATGACTTCACTTCAGCTTACTTCGAAACTTGGCTGGAATGCAGATTACACCTCGTTAGCGTGCGCTAACATATGATGGCTTGCGTGCGCTAATTCAGTCCAGATTGCAACTTTTTGCGTCTTCGTCTGCATCGTCGTTTTGCTTCGCCTCGATGTTGTTTTGTAGTTTAGCAACTTTAATCATCAAAACATAAATTAAATAATATGTGGAATAAATATTCCAACAACATCGTGGTGAATGTTTTTTCCAGCTTATCAGTCTCAGATAGCTGTGTACCGCACAAGGCCTGTCGAGACTCAATTTTGAATAAGGTTGAATTATAATCAGCAACAGATTTAAAATCTTGCAATCTTAGTAGTTGCCATTCATATTGAGCCTGTGGCAATATTACAGTTCTAGTGTGATCAAATCTGTCTTTGAGCTTCTTCCAGAGCTCAGAAGGCCTTTCAATTTGTATATATTCATTCTTCAGATCCTCGGATAAATGATGGCGCATGAATATCATTGCATTTGCCTCATTTTTAATATCGGCATTAGCAAGTTCCACAGATTCCAAGGTAGTAGTCAGTCCCATACCTTGGAGGTGCAATTTAACATAAAGGCACCATGATAGATAGTTATATCCAGTGACATCGAGGATCTGGAATTTTTTGTTTTCAATTCCGGCCATTTTCTCTACAAGGATAAAAACGAGTTAGTATAAATAAATTCAAACTCGAATAATACTAACCTTTTTTTCGAGCAATAACTCATGATGATAACGTGTTATGGAAAAAGATAATAAATAAACTGTTGCTACCCAAAATATTATCCGGATATAGATATTGCTGGAATGGATGGATAGCAAACAAAGTGCGAGAACACTTCCGTGGGAAAGTAAATAACACAAGATTTGTCGGGGTTGTTAGTCCTGGGCTTGAATGCTCTCGCGAGATGTTATTAATACAAATATTATGGGGTACAAGTACTAATGTTAGAGTACAATTACAATGAGTGTAAAGACCCTAGTTATCTTAGCTATTGAGCGTGAAGATTGCCGGAAGAACCAGATATGACGCTCTGTGAGTTCTTGTAACAACGTTGATGAGCTGTGACGACCGTGAGAAATCGACAGTCTCTCACGGTGTGTATTCGCTGTATATCTGAGCTCCTGGGCTTGTGAGTCTCGTTGAATCTGTACTGCAAGGAGTTCTTGTCTCTGCCGACCGTCTTCTGGATGAGAGGTGCTGAGAGAGAAATCCAGAGGAAGATCCAAGAGAGGAAGCCGAGAGCCTGAAGGAATGTATGTATTCTTCACGTGGTTGCAACTCAGAGGAACCTTTGTGAATGTTTTTCGGAATGAATTTTCCAACCTTTCTCCAGTTGCTGGAGGTTCTCTATTTATAGGACTGCGAGATGCTGGGCGATCGCCTCTGCTGTATTATAATAAGCGGGCGATCGTCTTTTAGCACATGGGCTGGTCTCCTTAAAGTCCGCAGGAGTTGCTGGCAGCCGGCTGTGCGGTCCAATGAGAAGTCTGCACGCGTCTGAGTCGTTGTCATGGGCGCTCCCATCTTGTACCTTTCGGCGGGTTTGTCGGTAGGTGAGAAGGTGGTGACAGGCTGTGGTCAACGATCCATGTTATGCGGCGCCTTTCGTGGATCTGCACATGGGCGCTGTTTTGAGATCCAGTCTTCGTGGACTTTGACGGACGAAGGTCTTGTTCGGGGCACATGACGATCGTCCTAGGTCGGTCACCAGAGTCGATCGCTAGGTGTCAAAGGCGATCGACTTGAGAGTCGATTGCTAGATACTCGAAGGTGGACTGTTATCTCCATTTAGGCAATCTCGCCGTGGCTCCTTTGGTCGTGGACTCGGTCGCTCGGCCTTGTTATTGATCGTCATTGAGGCGTATAAATCGCCGCACAACAATTGCCCCCCAGCTCGCTCCGATGTTGGAAACGTTGGGTGATGTGGTTATGTTGGCGATCGCTGATTTTTGACGAGTGACTCATGCATTTTTCGGAACTGGCGATCTGTAACACCCCAAACTAGGTGGATATTACAGTGCCGTGGACCCCCGACTGGGACCCACCAGGCGAATGAAAAAGGATGAATTACACAGGGTAAATGTAGTACCGAACCACATTACAACATCAATTACTCCGATTAGGAGTTTCATACAACACACCCAGGATAAAATAGAATACATGTGTATCTTATGTGACGATAAAATACACAACACTGAATGAAACGAGTATTCAAACGGAATGTCTGCAGCGGAATAAATAAAGGAAACATAAATGACTGAATAAGTGACTGAACAGACTGGGGCCCCCTTCTAGTATCATTGGGACTCCTCGCCGTCAACGTGTTGGGTACCAAATCGGATATTTGCGCCGTTTTATGCGGAAGCGTAAATAAATTGTGGAAAAATAAATCACACAAGGATTTATAGAGGTTCGGCTATTAACGAAGCCTACGTCCTCTCTCGATGTATCTTTTTCCTTAGGCTTAAGATCAAAACCTCTACGCCTCTCTTCTATCGGTCGAGGGATTACCGTTACAAGCTCGTCTTCTATCGGTCCGAGTAAAACCGTTTTTCCTTTTCTATTGGATAAGGAATCAACCACTCTAGCTTTCTATGGGTACTAGATAAACCTCACTTAGATATCGATTGCGATTCTAACAATGCCGGATACTTGATCCTAATAACACCGAATCCAATCGTATATTTTCTTTTACCTCTCGTGTATGATGTTGAATGTATAAACACTCAAACTAACAAAATAAGCTCAATATTACAACAACAATGTAAGTATATGATTCTCAGATGTATGACTTGTTTGCTTGAAGTTGTTGTATGGAATAATACCAACTCCTTGGTATTTATAGCCTTCTTCCTCCTTACTAGCCGTTGCTGCCAGTTGACTAGCTAGCGTGCGCTAGCCTTTCTTCTTAGCGTGCGCTATCGCACATTTTTGCTCTAGCGTACGTAAAGGCTTGCATGTAGCGTGCGTTAATCACTTTATATTTCAGTCCAGTAGCTACTGCCCTTAACAGTTAGCGTGCGCTACCACTTCCTTTGTAGCGTGCGCTAATCCAATATATCCGTTGCATGGATTGTCAAAGTGACCGTTTGATATGCTGACTTTGACCTACTTTTCCCAACGTTCGGATTGACCAGATTCAAACATCTTAGCGTGCGCAAATCATCCTTTGTAGCGTGCGCTAATAATAGAGTGTAGCGTGCGCTAATAATAGAGTGTAGCGTGCGCTATCCATCTGCTGACTTCACTGCAGCTTACTTCGATACTAGGCTGGAATGCAGCTGACTCCTCGTTAGCGTGCGCTAACATATGTCCCTTAGCGTGCGCTAATGCAGTCCAGTTGCGTTTTTGCGTCTTAAATGCCTTCGCCGTTTTGCTTCGCCTCGATGTTGTTTTGTAGTTTAGCAACTTTAATCATCAAAACATAAATTAAATAATGTGTGGAATAAATATTCCAACAATCTCCCCCTTTTTGATGATTACAAAACAACCCTTGAATTGAATAATCTGTAAAAAATAATATATGTATATTTCTACGAATCAAAGTTTTCGGCTTTGATCGTTTCGTTAGTTTCTCCAATTCTCTTTTCGACATCTCCTTTATTTTTCAACTCCTTCGTGTTTTTATTTTTCAATTTTTTTAACTCCCCCTATTTGTATGCTTTTCTTTTCTTTTCGACTTCTTCGATTTTTCTCATTTTTATCTCCTCTTCATCTCCTTCTCATTTTTATCATATTTATCTCAATTCATATCTTTCTCCCCCTTTTTGTTTTCATCAAAAAGTAAAAAAAAAAAAAAATATATAAAGGATACCAAATGAAATATAAATATGCATGATACCAATTTATGCATTAAAGAAGGGTATAAACTCCCCCTGAAAATATTATTTCCTTCTCCCCCTTTGTAAAATACCATTTATCAAAATTTATTTTTGGGGATCCAACCGATAGTTGGTTTTTCTTTTGAAACATAGACGATGTTTGAAACGTTTGTTCCTTTAGGAACCCAAATCTTTTTAATTTTTATCGTCCGTTTTGGGCTTTTGCAATTTGAGATGTGATGCCCGATTTTTAAACACTTTTCGCAACGGGGTATATTGAAATTAACGGATTCGTTTTTCAAACGAGTTTTGAATCCTATGTAACACCCCCAAGTTATTCAGGGTATATTACAGCGCCGTGAGCCCCGCCGTGGGACCCACAAGGCTAAACATACGCGGAACTATAAACTTGACCGATAAGGTCTACATACAATAGAAAGAAAGACGATACAAATGGTATTCGAAACCATAAACAATGAAACCATATACATCACTGCACAAATCAATACCTCGGCAACACAGTAGGAACATCAAGGAAATCAAATACAATACTCGAGTATTTAAAAAAATTCATTCCAAGACAACAACAACCGAATGGAGGAAACCAAAAGAGATAACCGAGACAAGACACGATTATCACACTTGCCCATCATCTTCATGCCGACTGGTACCCTTTGTCCGCTCTCCTGGAACACGAAATACATGAAACGTATTTCCCCATAAAGGGTTAGCCGTCGAATAGCTAGTGCAAGTATAACAATATGAAACATAATACTTCTCGACAATAAAGTAAATGTAATCCGTCAATTCATCAATATCCGTCAATTCATCAATTTAAGACTAGTATTCCTAATAACTAAATCTCATAAGACGTATGTGAATGCCGTAGAAAGCGGTTCGTTCACCTCATACGCCGTTACGTATGTGAATGCCGTCAAAGCGGTTCGTTCACCTCATACGCCGATACATGTAGGAATGCCGTCAAAGCGGTTCGTTCATTACATGCCAATCAATATATCTATGAATGCCGTAAAAGCGGTTCGTTCATGATATGCCATCAATATTTCTATGAATGCCGTAAAAGCGGTTCGTTCATATCATACCATCAATTCCTCTTACTTTCAAAGTCGAACGCATAATCATAAATGTATACTTGCCTTAATAAACGTTAGAAGATCCCGAAGAACACGGTTCGTAGGAAGCTTGAACCACAAAGAAGACAACGAATGAAGGGTTTCGACTCGAGTTCTTCACAAGAATTCGACCCTAACAACATAAATTCAATAAATCATCGATCATACGAGGAAGAATAATCGCGAGCCCGAAAACCCCTCTATGACATTTCTGGACACCTTCAAGGCGTCGGTCAAGAACTCGACCAAAACAACGAATCGATACGATCCAACCATGGGATAACAAGGAAATGATACAATACATCTAAATAATCATCAATCCATCACAATCCTAAGTTAAATCGGATTAAACGGACGAAATCGAACAAAATACCGAAAATCCCCAAAATTAGATTTCTGGAAAATCGACCTGATTCGCTCGATCAAAGGATGTTATAGGATGGATGATTGATGATATGAGCTCCAAGACTCCATGGATATGTTTTTAAACAACATGGCTTCAATCTTAGAACACGCCCAGCTGCGGAAGAGGAGAAGAAGAAGGTGAAAAATGGCAAGAAAAACGTCTGCGGGGGCCTTTTATAGGGGTTATCTGCCGGACACGGCCGTGCGGTCGGCACGGTCGTGTTACGGTGGCAGCGAGGACTCGACATGACTCGGCCGTGTCCGGGACACGGTCGGGCGTGTCAGCGATCGTTCGAGCTTATCCGGAAGAGAATGCAGCCGCGGCCGTGTCGGACGACACGGCCGAGTCTGGTCGGCGAAACCCGGCATTTCGGACGATGCAGCCAGGCCGTGTCGGACGACACGGCCGGGTTCGGCCGGCATGATCGCCAATAACGAGCGGGTGAGCTAAAACGACCATAACTCTCTCGTCCGACTCGATTGACTCACCGTTTGAACCATTGGAAAGCTAACTCGATGCTCTATAATATTGCAAAGATTCAGAATTTTTGGAGTTTCCAAGAATTTACGGTGATTTAACAAAGTCGAACTCATACGTGGAAAAGTCGCTAAAGAACACGGAATTCAACAGAACGATACCGAAACGAACTCGGATGACAAAAAGTGTAGAAGTAATCATTCTCGGGATGACGAAACGGTCCCAAGAGAGTTGTCAAAAACGGACTTCCGCCAAAAAAATAGAAAATTTCCGGGAAACAAAATTACGGGTATTACATTCTACCCTCCTTAAAAGAAGTTTCGTCCCGAAACTTAAAACAGGCAGGGAGAAGAAATATTTCGCCAGGAAAAACTCAACGAGATACACAAGAGCCGAAACTTACGCCCAAACGGCGAATAATCAATATAGAACACAACAATACATTACCCGAAGGTAAACCAAACCAATGCCGAAAAAGATACGAATTCACAATGCCCGAAGGCTCCAACGGAAATACCGATACATCACAATGGCCTGAAAGCCGAACAGCCCAAATCTGCAAATCATCACAAAATAGATCTCAATGAGACCAACCTGACTATCGGACATACCCCTCGGCGTATGAACAACCAGTCGCAAATCGTCGGACATATCCAATACAACATGGACTACGAACGATCAATCAATAAAGCTCAAGAGGGACATCACATTACGCCCGATCCGGAAATGTGTCCGTGCACATGTCCACCCCGTATACGGAATCCAGAATATACGTGTGACAATGTACCTAATTAGCCTCAAGAACTACGTCTCGTGTGCACGGTCCAATGCGGAAATATCCACGCATGACCATCGGGTGCCCGGCTAAAAATCCTACACATAACCAATCGCCACGCAGACATGATTCCGGATATGCCACGATACAACATGACAACGAAACTCAAGGGATAAAACATCCAATATGGATCATACGACTCACCAAGTGAACGATGACACACGAATAATGAAAGATCGACACGACCAACAATATTCAAAGCAACCATCCTGGGATCAAAATCCCTAAGGACCGATTAACACGAGCAACGATCACAACACAACAGTTGAAATCCTCAACCTCACCGATCACAAAATTATCGAGTTCACAAAAATAATAGTGTGCTGCCTTGAGTCGGCCAACACGGCAATAATAATCCAACGGATGGGAACTCTCCTCGACAGTCCCAATTCAATACTTCGATTACCGTAGAATGGCCAATCGATAACAACGATACAATGGATGAGAATATCTTTGACAACGGATGGGAATTATCTTCGATAATCCCAATTCAATACCTCGATTACCTTAGAACGGTCAATCGATAATCAATGATACGATAGAATAGATGTCCCGGTGTCTTAAACCGACCACCGAAACAGAGATGACAAAAGGATATATCAAACGTCCCCAATCGGTTAACGCAACATCATAGCAACAGACCCAATTCGATGACAAAGATTCAACGATGTCTCAGAACGACATTAATCGCGAATAATAATAATCGATACATCGATACCGCGAACCGGCTATCGATAGCAACTTTACCAGCAAGTATCGTAATGCCTTGAACCGACCATTTACAAACAACAGTAACATTTGGCATAATTTGCCGACGGCGTCGTGTCAACCAATCCCTTGACATCAATACAATCATAAAGAGGCCAAGTCCCTAAATGATACACACAATCGTACACCTACACGATAACATTAATCTCATTGATTAATACAAGTATAAAACTTGCCTCGAATCAATACATCGAACTGTTACCAATTCAGTTGATTTCGTCTTACGAGTTCCTCAGTCCCGACCAAGTTAATCTACGAGCCCTTCAACCTTAACCGCAACACAACAGTCATAATTCACGATCAAACATCATACCTTATTGTAAAACGAAGGATTGATAATCAACCGGTTCGATGACGACCAATATCAATACCACCAAACCACGAACTCAATCGTTTTACCATATCTCGACTAATCACAGTCTGAACAATCCAACTCAGACACTTACAAATCCTGTCCACAATACGAGTCGAAATATGATGATCATATCAGCAACCAATTCGGACTAATAATAAGGGTCTAAATGTTCCAAACTCAATTCTTAAATACGAATTGACGAGGTTCCCTTCTCGTAAATCCATCGTTAAAATTTACTTATAACCGTCGTCAATTCGAATCATCCGACTGGTTCAAAACAATAGATAATCATATTAAAAAAAAGGTTGTCAAACAATCCAATCATTCGATTTGAATATTTGCTCCATACGTATGGCCTTCCAAATTCAGAGATGAATAATAGTATCATCAAACTCATAATCACATTCGTATTCCTATACGAATATTATTTCCAACACATAGTTTAGCTCTAGATATGAATATTCCATTTTCAAAACATCAACACTTCTAAAAAAAAAATTTTCATCACCTCGTATAATTCAAGAGTTCTTCAAGAACATAAAATATCCGAAATCACGTTCCGAACAACATCTCCGAGGTATATATCTCCATGTTACCATTTTCTTCATCATGTCATTCATACAATCTCAAGAATCGCAACAAAACCCTTATCACCATATGAAGAAGATCTCAATGATCATATCAACATCCGAAATCTCTTATTACAATTCCAATGAATCTCGTATAGCATTATCACATGATACCATATAATACCTCAATACCGAATACCTTCCCGTACACAATCTTCTATGTACGATTACCACAAAACATACCTCTATCCGGACTTCCTTCCGAAATGCATACCATAGACCAAGAATATCCAAAATGACATCAACAATATCCGAATACTACAATCTTCACCCCAAAACCTTACGGGAGTATTACACGCCGTAAACCCTTCTCATAAGGATTTACCAAGCTAAGCACAATTTTCCAAGTCATTTCAAAAATGTCAAAAAGACTGATGACGGTAATATTTTTCAAATACTAAAAAAATCATTTTCCAAATACCGTCAAAACGATCAAGGTTAAAAATGCCAAAACTCAGTTTAGGGAATCGGTTTTACAAAATAAAATTTCAGTTGGCAAAATACCAAAATCCATTTCAAAAATACTCACGCAGCGGATAAAATTACAGTCCAATTTATGCATTTTCATTGAAATAGGACGAACATCAAAATACACGATTCCCAACATACTCCCTCCCAAGTAGTAATCCAAAAATAAAAAAATAAAATGAGCCACTATCAAAGGGATACGAGGATTACCTTGTATGGACGAACCACGAAGAAAGAATAATTGAACTCCATTCCAAGAATCATTAAATCATCATAGTCATCATATGGCCTCAAGAACATCAAGATCTCTATGATTCCATAATCATAAACAACATATTCAAAGCATATCATGATCTTCCTTCAACATAAACCTCATAGAATATGGATAACACAAGAAATCACTTCAAGAATCAACAATAGTTCCATAACCAAGCTCTAATTCCATGATTCCAAGCTCACAATCATGTTAAAAGTGTTTAAAACACTCTTAAAAGTGAAGAGGGATGAGTTTTGGAGAGAAATATCGCAAAGGATCGTGAGAGAAATGAAAGGCAACACTTCAATATATAAATTGCACTCTCATTACGTACGTAGGTGTCCTTTCTTAACGTACGTAACAACTTTAACGTGCGTAATCCAAAATCCATAACGTACGTAACCAACTCACTGTCTCAATCGTGCGATCCATTACGACGTAACCCATACCATATAACGTCGTAATATACGATTGACTTGCTACAAGATAATGGTTGTGTTACGTCGTAACACGTCTGTATAACGTCGTAACACGTACGTTGACCCACTGTCAACATCCTCCGCCGAAAGTTGCGAAACAGATCCCACGCCTCACGGGACTCGGTTACGTCCGATGCCTTCGTTACGTGCGTAATACCTTAGCCTTGACGTACGTAACCATGCCAATCTTACGTCGTAATCTCACCTTATTAACGTCGTAATAATTCCATACTTAGCCAATTTCAACAATTCCTGTCCAAAGTCATGACATACCAAATACGAGCATACGGCAAAATCAATACATATACTCAATTCAATAACATTTTCAAACGTTCACAACGTCCTCGAGCATAATTAACCATCCACGATATCCAATATATAAACGAAAAAAAAAAATATATCCGAAAAATCGGGGTATTACACTCTACCCCCCTTAAAAATAAGTTTCGTCCTCGAAACTTGCAATCACTCGCACAAACATTTCAACGGAAAATCCAAAATCACCAAGATAACCAAGAATTTTCGAATAATCCGAACAACATACTTACAGTGCAGTGAAGACGAAGATCTCCCGTGATACTAGCATGCGACTCCTAAACAAAGTCTCAACATAATACCGTTACACACCAATATCGCAATTAGCAATTTAACAAAATCTCAAGGAAGGGTTCACGTCCGTGATCACAAACACGATTCTTCCTACTTTCACCCAACATTCAAGGGCACACACGTGCGTAAGTATAATCCGAATCGCACATTCTCGAAGTGACCAATTCCCAAGAATACCAAGCTATAAGCGAAGCGATTAAGAAAAATACGAGAAGAGTGAGAGGACTTACAAGTACCGGTCGCACGGTGATGATGGCGAGTAGTGATAATCGTGGGCAAATGCCGACTCAATCGACCCAAAGACCGACCTAGGTATCCATAAACCTAAGCTCGATACCATATTCGTAACACCCCCAAGTTATTCGGGGTATATTACGGCGCCGTGAGCCCGCCGTGGGACCCACAAGGCTAAACATACGCGGAACTATAAACTTGACCGATAAGGTCTACATACAATAGAAAGAAAGACGATACAAATGGTATTGAAACCATAAACAATGAAACCATATACATCACCGCACAAATCAATACCTCGACAACACAGTAGGAACATCAAGGAAGCGAAATACAATACTCGAGTATTTAAAAAAATCCATTCCAAGACAACAACCGAATGGAGGAAACCAAAAGAGATAACCGGAGACAAGACACGGTATCACACTTGCCCATCATCTTCATGCCGACTGTACCCGCCGTCCGCTCTCCTGGAACTCAAATACATGAAACGTATTTCCCCCATAAAGGGGTTAGCCGTCGAATAGCTAGTGCAAGTATAACAATATGAAACATAATACTTCTTGACAATAAAGTAAATGTAATCCGTCAATTCATCAATATCCGTCAATTCATCAATTTAAGACTAGTATTCCGGAATAACTAAATCTCATAAGACGTATGTGAATGCCGTAGAAACGGTTCGTTCACCTCATACGCCGTTACGTATGTGAATGCCGTCAAAACGGTTCGTTCACCTCATACGCCGATACATGTAGGAATGCCGTCAAAACGGTTTGTTCATTACATGCCAATCAATATATCTATGAATGCCGTAAAAACGGTTCGTTCATGATATGCCATCAATATTTCTATGAATGCCGTAAAAACGGTTCGTTCATATCATACCATCAATTCCTCTTACCCGGAGTGCCACTGCCTTTCCTCTGTCTTTCTACTTCCGAGGAAGTGTAGCATCTTCCGCACTTTCAAAGTCGAGAACGTACAATCATAAATGTATACTTGCCTTAATAAACGTTACCGAAGATCCCGAAGAACACGGTTCGACCGGGAAGCTTGAACCACGAAGAAGACAACGAACGGAAGGGTTTCGACTCGAGTTCTTCACAAGAATTCGACCCTAACAACATAAATTCAATAAATCATCGATCATACGAGGAAGAATAATCGCGAGCCGAAAACCCCTCTATGACATTTTACCGGACACCTTCAAGGCGTCGGTCAAGAACTCGACCAAAACAACGAATCGATACGATCCAACCATGGGATAACAAGGGAAATGATACAATACATCTAAATAATCATCAATCCATCACAATCCTAAGTTAAATCGGATTAAACGGACGAAATCGAACAAAATACCGAAAATCCCCAAAATTAGATTTCTGGAAAATCTGACCTGATTCGCTCGATCAAAGGATGTTATAGGATGGATGATTGATGATATGAGCTCCAAGACTCCATGGATATGTTTTTAAACAACATGGCTTCAATCTTAGAACACGCCCAGCTGCGGAAGAGGAGAAGAAGAAGGTGAAAAATGGCAAGAAAAACGTCTGCAGGGCCTTTTATAGGGGTTGACTGCCTGCCGGACACGGCCCGTGCCGGTCGGCACGGTCGTGTTGCACAGCTGGCCGACAGGGACTCGACATGACTCGACCGTGTCCTGGGACACGGTCGGGCGTGTCGGCAGTCGTTCCAGGCTTATCCGGAAGAGTACGGCACGGGCCGTGTCGGACGACACGGCCGAGTCGGCGAAACCGGCATTTCGGGACGAGTGCAGCACGGGCCGTGTCGGACGACACGGCCGGGCGGTGATCGGCAATAACGAGCGGGTGAGCTAAAACGACCATAACTCGCTCGTCCGGACTCCGATTGACTCACCGTTTGAACCATTGGAAAGCTAACTCGATGCTCTATAATATTGCAAAGATTCAGAATTTTTGGAGTTTCCAAGAATTTACGGTGATTTAACAAAGTCGAACTCATACGTGGAAAAGTCGCTAAAGAACACGGAATTCAACGAGCGATACAAAGCGAACTCGGATGACAAAAAGTGTAGAAGTAATCATTCTCGGGATGACGAAACGGTCCCAAGAGAGTTGTCAAAAACGGACTTCCGCCAAAAAAATAGAAAATTTCCGGGAAACAAAATTACGGGTATTACATCCTAACCCCTCTTTATTCAAAGTAAACTTTTGAACACCAAGCATTTGTTCAAATTTCTCGTTTCCGCACGAGAATTTCTTTGTCAAAGATTTAAGCTCGGTTTGGATTTTAGCGAGATCATTCTTCAAAATATTTTCATTTTCAATGCATTTCGAATGATCGATTTCGACAAATTTCCCTTTTTCAAGTATTTTGGAATTTTCAATTTCCAAAGTTTTATATTTAGACTTGAGGGACTTAATTTCATTTAAAGCATTTTGATAGTCCGTATGTAATAATTTGAATGCTTCAAAAAGTTCGTCGTAAGAATTACTTACTTGGCTTTCGACGTCGCTATCGTCGAATGAACTCCGGGCCATGAGCGCGAGATTATTTTGTTCAAGAAAATCTTCATCGGGATCTTCGTTGCTCCATGTTGCGATTAGAACCTCCTTTTGCTTTACTCGACAGTTCTTAGCAAAGTGGCCTGGTTTACCACATAATCGGCATGTGTTGTCGAATTTCTTAGGTTCGCCCGCTTGAATGTCCTTCTTCCTCCGGTTTAATAAGTGTTGGAACTTATTAATATTTTTGGCATAATATGCCATTTCTTCGTCACTTTCGTCCACCGGGGTTTCTTCTTTTTTCTTCGACATTTTAGCCTTGAAGGCTATCGACCTCTCCTTCGGTTTTGGTTTGGCATTCCGAGATTTTAGAACAATCTCGTAGTTGATAAGAGAACCAACGAGAGCACTAAAATCGAGAGTATTTAAATCTTTTGATTCCATTATTGCCGTAACTGCACTGGTCCCATTCTCGAGGTAGTGATCGGAGAATTTTCTTTACTTTCTCACTACTCGAAAGTGGTTTTCCGTAACATGCTAATCCATTTGTGATAACCGAAAATCGATCAAGCATAATCGAGATGGATTCGTCGTCCTTCATTTGAAATAATTCATAATCGTGAAGGAGCATGTTTATCTTCGTCTCCTTGACTTGAGACGTACCTTCGTGTGTTACCTCAAGCATTTTCCAGATTTCTTTGGCACTATCACACGATGATATCCGGTTGTGTTCTTCCGGATTTAAGGCACAATAAAGAAGTTGAGTTGCCTTACAATTGAAATGGTCGTTTTTCCAATCGGAGTCGTCATATTCTTCAAAATTTTTAAGCGTACCGTTGGAATTCATTGGGATTTTTGGGCCAAGACAAATCACTTTCCAAAGTTCGATGTCGTAAGCTCGAATGAATATTGACATCTTCTTCTTCCAAGTCATGAAGTTTGCGCCATCAAAAAATGGTGGTCGGTTGAGAGCAAGGCCTTCGGCTGGAGAGATTTGAAACGCCATTTTGGATCTTCTCCTCGGATGTTAAGCCGCGTATTGGAGAACCGCTCCGATACCAATTGTTGGGTACCAAATCGGATATTTGCGCCGTTTTATGCGGAAGCGTAAATAAATTGTGGAAAAATAAATCACACAAGGATTTATAGAGGTTCGGCTATTAACGAAGCCTACGTCCTCTCTCGATGTATCTTTTTCCTTAGGCTTAAGATCAAAACCTCTACGCCTCTCTTCTATCGGTCGAGGGATTACCGTTACAAGCTCGTCTTCTATCGGTCCGAGTAAAACCGTTTTCCTTTTCTATTGGATAAGGAATCAACCACTCTAGCTTTCTATGGGTACTAGATAAACCTCACTTAGATATCGATTGCGATTCTAACAATGCCGGATACTTGATCCTAATAACACCGAATCCAATCGTATCTTTTCTTTTACCTCTCGTGTATGATGTTGAATGTATAAACACTCAAACTAACAAAATAAGCTCAATATTACAACAACAATGTAAGTATATGATTCTCAGATGTATGACTTGTTTGCTTGAAGTTGTTGTATGGAATAATACCAACTCCTTGGTATTTATAGCCTTCTTCCTCCTTACTAGCCGTTGCTGCCAGTTGACTAGCTAGCGTGCGCTAGTCTTTCTTCTTAGCGTGCGCTATCGCACATTTTTGCTCTAGCGTACGTAAAGGCTTGCATGTAGCGTGCGTTAATCACTTTATATTTGATCCAAAGAGCTCGCCATATGATTAGCGTGCGCTACCACTTCCTTTGTAGCGTGCGCTAATCCAATATATCCGTTGCATGGATTGTCAAAGTGACCGTTTGATATGCTGACTTTGACCTACTTTTCCCAACGTTCGGATTGACCAGATTCAAACATCTTAGCGTGCGCAAATCATCCTTTGTAGCGTGCGCTAATAATAGAGTGTAGCGTGCGCTAATAATAGAGTGTAGTGTGCGCTATCCATCTGCTGACTTCACTGCAGCTTACTTCGATACTAGGCTGGAATGCAGCTGACTCCTCGTTAGTGTGCGCTAACATATGTCCCTTAGCGTGCGCTAATGCGATCAGTTGCGCTTTTTGCGTCTTAAATGCTTCGCCGTTTTGCTTCGCCTCGATGTTGTTTTGTAGTTTAGCAACTTTAATCATCAAAACATAAATTAAATAATGTGTGGAATAAATATTCCAACACAACGTGCTCTCGCTGTGCCTTTGCCTTGCCATGACCTGAGAAACAAATATCCCCAAACGGGGTCAGTTATACAGAACAACAATCCTCAAGGGTTGAAAATACACAATCATGATATATCTGAAGTTATGAATTATCCTTAGTTATGAATTACGCTGAAGAGGAGTATCATAGTACGCCCGTAGTGTTCTGTGCAAGTGTACAAGATGAATGTCCGGACACACCCGTCCTTGTACCTAATTAGTCTCACGGAGTTAAGCTTTACCGTGTGCACAGTCCAATGTATCACTCCCGATACACGTCCATCACGTGCCCGACTAAAAATTCCACACATCCGCACCCGGCCACGCAATATGAACTCAGAAGGTCATATGAACGAGAATGACCATAATGAATATCAATGAATAATAATAATCTGACAAAGTCAAGAATGACTCACCGAGATGAGAGTAATAATGAAGTGATTGATAGTTTCAATGGAATGATCGAACCGCTGCCTCGTTAATGAAGTGATTGTTCAACAATTACAAGTCTCAATATGATTAATACAATGATGAATGAGTTATGATTATGAATGATCAACAACAAAAGGAATGAATATCCTTTTAACCGAGTAAGAATTAACTTACACAATACCGGTGACAATTATCCTTCCACGAACGACGTCCTAATTGAGATATCGGTCGCTCGAACAACCTTGAATTATACAATATCCAACAATCCGTTCAATATACGAATCAAACACAAATATAACGAACTCAAAACGTCGATACGATTAAACTAAATCCATTGAGGCATTAAATCAAACACGTTGCGGCCAAACTCCGATTGTTTACAATCAAACCTCAATATACCAATATCAAATCCCCCAAGAAGTGTTTCAAACCAACAAAACATCTTCAATATGATTTAATAATCCAAGACGAATATCCGAAAACGTGATTATAACGACAATTAATCGAAAACCCCCAATTTCAACTCGATATTCAAAGTGTTCTTGAATAATCCCTCAATAATCCAATGAATCCTTATACAAACTCATAATCATATACATATCCCTTCATATAACATGATTATAACGTCTAAAATATCATATCTCAACATAGAATCGAAATCCAAGGTGTTGAAGAAATTACCTCTTGAAGATCCAACCACTTCGATCCGAAGAACACGAGTTTAATCGAGTATCCAAGTTTCACAACCGAATGAAAATGATTAAAAACCACACTCAAGTGATAGGTGAAGAGAATTTTCTCCCTCAAGCCTCTCTCTCTCGTATGAAGGTGGAAGAAATGGAAGGAATGGGCTGAAATGCTCAAAAAACGAATTTATAGGGGTTGACTGCCCTGTCGGACATGGCCCGTGCCGATCGGCACGATCGCGGCGCGCAACTGGCCGGCAGGGACTCGACCGTGTCCTGCTTGACACGGTCGCGGCGCGAAGGGCCTTCCGATAGTGACTTTGTCCGACGGCCGACTTAAGATTGACTCGGCCGTGTCTGGAACACGGTCGGGCGTCTGGCGCTCGGTTCTCGCTTATCCGTAAGAGTTCGACTTCGGCCGCGGCGACACGGTCGAGTCCTGTGGGCAGAGACTTGGCATTTCCGACGAGTACAAGATAAAGCCGTGTCGGACGACACGGCCGAAGTTCGGCCGGCAGTGATCGCCAATAATCAAAAATGAGCGGGTGAGCTAAAACGACCATAACTCTCTCGTCCGGACTCCGATTGACTCACCGTTTAAACCATTGGAAAGATAACTCGATGCTCTATAATATTGCAAAGATTTAGAATTTTTGGAGTTACCAAAAATTAGTGGTGATCTAACAAAGTCGAACTCATATGAGGAAAGTTGAAACAATGAACAATAACGATACACAACTCGAAGTTTTTCCGAACGGTGAACACGGTGAATGAACATGATTGATGAATGATTATAAATGAGTGAAAATCCACTGAGTGACAATCACCGAATGAAATTACTGAATGATAATGACTGAATTACAACCGGGTATTACATACATCCCCCCTTAAAAGAGTTTCGCCCCCGAAACTAAGGGTCAAACAACTCGGGATAACTTTCCCGCATACTATCCTCGGTTTTCCAAGTAGCCTCTTCGACTCCGTGTCTGGACCACTGAATCTTGACCAAAGGGATCGTCTTGTTCCTCAACTGTTTGATTCGCCGCTCCAACACTCGTACAAGACACTCTTCGTACGAATGATCATCCGCGATCTCGATATCGTCGAACTGAAGTATGTGACTCGGGTCGGCAACATACTTCCGCAACTGAGAGACGTGAAATACATTATGAATTCGGTTCAATGCCGGAGGCAAAGCCAATCGATAAGCTAACTCGCCTACTCGATCCAAAATTTCAAACGGTCCAATGAATCTCGGACTCAACTTCCCCCATTTTCCGAAACGGAAAATACCTAGACTCGGGGATACCTTGACCAAAACGTGGTCACCCGTCTCGAACTCTAGTGGTCGACGACGATTATCTGCATATGATTTCTATCGACTCTGAGCTGTCAACATACGACTCTTGATCAAAGCTACCTTCTCCCGGGCAGCTATAAGCATATCGGGATCGGTGCCGATTGATTCTGACAAGTCATCCCAACACAAAGGAGATCGACAACGACGACCGTACAAGGCCTCGTAAGGTGCCATCTTAATGGAGGCATGCCAACTATTATTATACGTGAACTCGATCAGTGGTAGTTGGGCTTCCCAATCGTCCTTCCAATCGAGGACGCATGCCCTCAACATGTCCTCTAATGTCTGAATAGTTCTCTCTGATTGTCCGCTTGACCGAGGATGAAAGGCGATCGAGATTAAGCCGAGTTCCCATAGCACGATGAATCGATTTCCAAAAATGAGACACAAACCGTCCGTCACGATCGGAAACGATACTTTTAGGAGTACCGTGCAGTCTCACTATCTCTTTGATGAATAACTGGGCAAGTCTCTCGGGACCCCAAGTATCCTTAATCTCAAGAAAATGAGCTGATTTAGTTAAGCGGTCCACAATCACCCAGATCGTATTCATGCCACGACGACTCGTCGGCAAACTCGTGATGAAGTCCATAGAAATGTCTTCCCACTTCCATTCGGGAATAGGAAGAGGTTTTAACATACCTGCCGGTCGCTGATGTTCAATCTTGACTTGTTGATAGGTTAAGCATCTCGAAACAAATTCTGCGACTTCTCGCTTCATATTACTCCACCAGAAATTTTGTTTCAAGTCCTTGTACATCTTGCTGGACCCCGGATGAACAGAATAAGGGGTAGCATGAGCTTCTCTCAAATTAGAGTTTTTCAACTCGTCATTCGCCGGTACGCACAACCGGTTCTTAAACCTCAAAAGTCCATCCTCGTGGACCACGAATCCAGGGGCTTTCCCCTGAGCCACATCTTCACGGATGCGCAACAATGAAGGGTCCGAACTCTAATTCTCCCTGATTGCATCCTCAAGAGATGATGAAATCTCTAACATACAAAGCTGTCCCCGACTCCGCCGGCTGCACTCGATCTCGGGTCTAAGGAATTCCTGTTGGAGCTCCTTCTGAATTGTTAAACGAGCAAGCATCTGCTCCTGAACGGACTTACGACTCAAGGCGTCGGCGACAACGTTCGCCTTCCCCGGGTGGTAAAGGATCTCGATATCATAATATTTGATTAATTCCAACCACCGTCTCTGCCGCATATTTAACTCCTTCTGAGTAAATATATACTTTAAACTCTTATGATCGGTGAATATCTGACAGGTAACGCCATAAAGATAATGACGCCAAATCTTCAAAGCGAACACCACGGCTGCTAGCTCCAAGTCGTGTGTCGGATAGTTAACCTCGTAAGGTCTCAATTGTCGTGAAGCATAGGCAATAACTTTTCCATTCTGCATGAGCACACATCCGAGACCCTGTCCGGACGCATCACTATAAACCACAAATCCCTCCGTCCCCTGCGGCAAGGAAAGTACAGGTGCTGACATTAACCGGCTCTTGAGTTCCTCAAAACTCCGTTGACACGCGTCGGACCACGTGTATCTCTTATCCTTCCGTAAAAGGTTCGTCAATGGTTGAGCGATTTTAGAAAATCCCTCCACAAATCGCTGATAATAGCCCGCTAATCCGAGAAAACTTCGGATCTCCTAAACATTCTTCGGAGGTAACCAGTCTCGGATAGCCTCCGTCTTCTGAGGGTCGACACGAACTCCGTCCGATGAAATTACATGTCCGAGAAAAGTCACTTCGGGCATCCAGAACTCATATTTGGAAAACTTTCCATAGAGTTGCTATCGTCTCAACACGTCGAGAACCTGATGAAGATGAATCTCGTGTTCTTCTCGGCTACGAGAATAAATCAAAATGTCATCGATGAAGACAACAACAAACTGATCTAAAAAGTCGATGAAAACCCGATTCATTAACTCCATGAATACCGCAGGTGCATTAGTTAGCCCGAACGGCATAACTACGAACTCATAATGACCATAGCGTGTTCGAAACGCCGTCCTCGCGATATCCGACTCTCGAATCCGCAACTGGTGATATCCAGATCTTAAGTCGATCTTGGAAAATACTGAAGCTCCCTGAAGTTGATCTAAGAGATCATCAATGCGGGGTAAAGGATACTTATTCTTGATCGTCACCCGGTTCAATTCCCGGTAATCAATACACAAACGGAACGAACCATCCTTCTTCTTGACAAACAGCACTGGTGCTCCCCAAGGGGACGCACTCGGTCGGATATAACCTTTCTCGAACAATTCTTCAAGTTGATTCTTCAACTCCTGCATTTCGGTCGGGGCCATCCGGTACGGTGCCTTCGATATCGAAGACGTACCAGGCTCCAACTCAATCGTGAATTCCACATCTCTCTGTGGAGACAAACCAGGTAACTCGTCTGGAAAAACATCAGCATATTCCCTTACTACCGGAATATCCGACAACATTACTGATGATTCCTCGGTTTTGGTCATATAGCACCAATAACCGACACATCCCTGACTGAGTAATCGCACTGCTTTCATCAAATTAATGACCTTACCAGAACAGCCGGGATTACCTCCCTGAAACACACATTCAACCCCATCGTCTGAAATGATAGTAATCATACGCTTACGGACACTAATGATGGCATCATGACGATCCATCCAATCAATACCCAAGATGACGTCGTCTCTCGGCAAATCTACCACGATAAGGTCCGCTGGCCATACACGACCATGAAACTGAATCGGACAATCCTGAATCTTCCGATTACCGATAATTCGTCTACCATCAGGTAGACCAATGACATAAGGCTCACAACTAGTAGCACTACCCAGAAGTAGTCTACTCAAACATGACTCGGAAATGAATGAATGCGATGCACCAGTATCAAAAAGGGTACACACAGGTTGAGATAGAATATCGAGTGTACCTGAGATCATTCGGGCCTCGGGATCATCGGTCTTCTTCATCTCATAAATACGGGGCTTGCTAGTCCCGGCACCGGACGCTCCCGTCTGCTGACTATAGGCTCCACCTTTAGTCGCTCCTGTCGTTTTAAACGACGCTGATTGAGTGGCCTGATTCTGAACGGCTGACTGCTTCGGGGCCTGAGATGACGCTGGAGTAGGTTTGGAGTCCCTACGGCAAAAACGGGCCTTATGCCCAACAATTCCACAGTTATGACACGTGACAGACTGTCTCGAACACTTGGTGCTGACATGACCAAGATCCCCACAGTTATAATAGGTGATGGCCGAACTGGCCGCTCGTGACTGAGATTCCGTGGGTTTAGACGTCACAGGAGGTCGCTCAGAAAAAGCAGAGCCCGCACGAGGTTTCTTGAAGGTTGTCTGACCGCCTTCAGACTGATTACGATTCTTCGATTTCTTGCTAGCAGACGAAGGTTGCTGCTTAGCAATTTCTTTAGCAGTAAGCTCATAGGTAAGAGCTTTCTCAATGAATTCGGCCAATGTGGTGCAATTATGATTAAGCAATTGTAATCTCATACGGGATTTCAGCCTCTTGCTGAAATACTTAATCTTATCCGCCTCGGAATGAATGATAGATGAGGCGAACGGAAGAAGTTCCTGAAATTTCTCGGCAATGGCGAGAACATCCTCGTCTGTTGAGGGGTCGGGGGTGAGTAATTCTGACAGCGTGGCCTCTCTGAGTGGGGCCGGATAATATCTCTCCATCATGAGAGTCTTGAACTGCTCCCAAGTACATGATCCTTTGGTGGGCTTCAATGACAACCACCAAGAATGTGCGCTCTTACCCAGGTAGTAAGCCGCAATAGAAACTTTGTGTCCTTCAGGACACTCTACCATAGCAAACAACTTCTCGAAATGCTCGAGCCAATGAATACTATCCGCCGGCTCAGACGAGCCCTCAAAAGTAGGTGGCCTCTGGCGAGAGATGTCTCCGATGATATTGCTCACATTCCTCTCTTGCCTCTGAGGTGGCGGCGGAGGAGCCTGTTGATTTTGATTGACTGAGTTATGCATCTTCTGCATCAGCTGTGTCATCTGGGTCATTTGGGCCATCATGCCCTGCATAAAAGCGAGTGGGTCAACCCGAACACCTTCTGACTGAGCGGTGTCCCGAGTTCGACTCCCTGATAGAGAATGATCACGTCCAGGTGAATGAGTAGCAGCGTCGCTGCTAGATGAATTAGCATTATTCCTCGCATTCGCACGTGTATTCACACGAGCTCTCGGGATTCGGCCCGCTCCACGGCCTCGTCCTCCACGTCCTCTTCTTGCCCTTTCCATACTGAAGGAGGAAAGTCGCATAATGATTACATTTCCCGCATAATTATCACGTTATGATTATGTCATGAGATGATGAAAATGAGTATACATGTTCTAACTTAGTGATTATATGAATGATTTACTGAAGTGACATGATTATCTGATAAAATTCTTGAAATGATTATCTTGAATAACTTAATAAGATTGATAATATGGCCATCCAGATCGACAACTGAGTAATGAAATGAATTGAGTAATTAATGAGTTAACATGATCGTCCGATCATTAACTGAGTAATGAAATGAATTAAGTGATTAAAGTTAATATGATCGTCCTGATCATTAACTGAGTATTGAAATGAATTAAGTGATTAATGAGTTAATATGATCGTCCTGATCACAATGAATGATGATGTTTGAGGATTGTTAATTGATGAATGATGAATGAATGACTATTGCCAGAAATTATACCATGGCGTTAGAAGTCTTACAGTTCTTTCGGTCTGATTGGCTCGGCATTCGCACACAGTCACACGTGACGCGAAAGTCCAATGATACTAGTCTGATGACGATGATTTCAAATGAGACATGACTCGGAAGGTAGTATTCAAAACCACGCTCCGATACCAACTCTGTAACACCCCAAACTAGGCGGATATTACGGCCGTGGACCCCGATTAGGACCCACTGTGCGAATGAAAAGGATGAATTACACAGGGTAAATGTAGTACCGAACCACATTACAACATCAATTACTCCGATTAGGAGTTTCATACAACACACCCAGGATAAAATAGAATACATGTGTATCTTATGTGACGATAAAATACACAACACTGAATGAAACGAGTATTCAAATGGAATGTCTGCAGCGGAATAAATAAAGGAAACATAAATGATGAATAAGTGATCGAGCAGATCTGGCCCCCTTCTAGTATCATTGGGACTCCTCGCCGTCAACGTGCTCTCGCTGTGCCTTTGCCTTGCCATGACCTGAGAAACAAATATCCCCAAACGGGGTCAGTTATACAGAACAACAATCCTCAAGGGTTGAAAATACACAATCATGATATATCTGAAGTTATGAATTATCCTTAGTTATGAATTACGCTGAAGAGGAGTATCATAGTACGCCCGTAGTGTTCTGTGCAAGTGTACAAGACGAATGTCCGGACACACCCGTCCTTGTACCTAATTAGTCTCACGGAGTTAAGCTTTACCGTGTGCACAGTCCAATGTATCACTCCCAATACACGGCCATCACGTGCCCGACTAAAAATTCCACACATCCGCACCCGGCCACGCAATATGAACCCAGAAGGTCATATGAACGAGAATGACCATAATGAATATCAATGAATAATAATAATCTGACAAAGTCAAGAATGACTCACCGAGATGAGAGTAATAATGAAGTGATTGATAGTTTCAATGGAATGATCGGAACCGCCGTTCCCGTTAATGAAGTGATTGTTCAACAATTACAAGTCTCAATATGATTAATACAATGATGAATGAGTTATGATTATAAATGATCAACAACAAAAGGAATGAATATCCTTTTAACCGAGTAAGAATTAACTTACACAATACCGGTGACAATTATCCTTCCACGAACGACGTCCTAATTGAGATATCGGTCGCTCGAACAACCTTGAATTATACAATATCCAACAACCCATTCAATATACGAATCAAACACGAATATAACGAACTCAAAACGTCGATACGATTAAACTAAATCCATTGAGGCATTAAATCAAACACGTTGCGGCCAAACTCCGATTGTTTACAATCAAACCTCAATATACCAATATCAAATCCCCCAAGAAGTGTTTCAAACCAACAAAACATCTTCAATATGATTTAATAATCCAAGACGAATATCCGAAAACGTGATTATAACGACAATTAATCGAAAACCCCCAATTTCAACTCGATATTCAAAGTGTTCTTGAATAATCCCTCAATAATCCAATGAATCCTTATACAAACTCATAATCATATACATATCCCTTCATATAACATGATTATAACGTCCAAAATATCATATCTCAACATAGAATCGAAATCCACGGTGTTGAAGAAATTACCTCTTGAAGATCCAACCACTTCGATCCGAAGAACACGAGTTTAATCGAGTATCCAAGCTTCACAACCGAATGAAAATGATTAAAAACCACACTCAAGTGATAGGTGAAGAGAATTTTCTCCCTCAAGCCTCTCTCTCGTATGAAGGTGGAAGAAATGGAAGGAATGGGCTGAAATGCTCAAAAAACGAATTTATAGGGGCCGATCTGTCGGACACGGCCCGTGCCGATCGGCACGGTCGCGGCGCGCAACTGGCCGGCAGGGACTCGACCGTGTCCTGCTTGACATGGTCGCGGCGCGAAGGGCCTTCCGATAGTGACCTGTCCGACAGCGACTCGGCATTGACTCGACCGTGTCCTGGAACACGGTCGGGCGTCTGGGCAGTCGGTTCTGGCTTATCCGGAAGAGTTCGACTCGGCCGTGCCAGGCGACACGGTCGAGTCCTGTGGGCAGAGACTTCGGCATTTCCGGACGAGTACAGCACGGGCCGTGTCGGACGACACGGCCGAGTTCGGTCGGCAGTGATCGGCCAATAACTGAAAAATGAGCGGGTGAGCTAAAACGACCATAACTCTCTCGTCCGGACTCCGATTGACTCACCGTTTGAACCATTGGAAAGATAACTCGATGCTCTATAATATTGCAAAGATTTAGAATTTTTGGAGTTACCAAAAATTAATGGTGATCTAACAAAGTCGAACTCATATGAGGAAAGTTGAAACAATGAACAATAACGATACACAACTCGAAGTTTTTCCGAACGGTGAACACGGTGAATGAACATGATTGATGAATGATTATAAATGAGTGAAAATCCACTGAGTGACAATCATCGAATGAAATTACTGAATGATAATGACTGAATTACAACCGGGTATTACACGATCGTCTTTGAGCGGTTTGGTTTTGAACTTGGACGACCTGGTCGGTCGCTGAATTGAGCGGGAAATGACAGCGGTCATGAAAAAGTCTCCGGGGCACGTGTCGGGTTCCCGTTGGGGGAGACCGACGGTTAGTTGCGACTCCTCGTCTGGCGTGCCCTCGAAACGACGCGTCGCTGGTTTCAAGAGAGTCATTAATTGCGACAGTTGCACTCCAACCCCCGAGATTCTCCATAATTGCAAAGCAGTCCGTGCCATCTCTTATAAAAAGGCGCCGGGTTGCAGGGTTAAGACCCTTACGCGCTTTTATCGGAGATGAAGGACAATATCGCCGAAGATTTTTTCTGAAGATCTATCTGCCGATCGTCGATCGATTCCATCCTTGGTAAGAAAACACTCATTTTCTCCTCTTCTCTTCGAGAATGACTGGAACATATTCTTCGTACGGAATGGGCACCACCTCCGCTGATGGGGCTTCGACTGCCCGGGGAGGATCCTCTGCAGATTTCCATCTGGAGACAGCCGCCGAGGCTATCTGGGCCGGTATTGACCCCGCAGAAGTCGAGGTGTTGTTCAATGAAGCCGACGTTGCCAGGGAGGCGGTGGTTGAGCAAAGACGCTCACAGATGGAGAGAGATTTGGCGGTGAAGGCCTACTGGGAGCAGCATAGTGCCTTTGGCCAGGCCTATTTGGCTTTCGCTGAAATCATGGAGAGGTTGGCCGGTCCGTCTCCTAAATTCAATTACCGAGAGTACTCGATCGCTCATCCTTATCAACCTGCTAAGCGGTCGCTATTTCGGGCTGCGCAGCGATCTCCATGGTCCCTTGGACAGATAAGGAGCTCGGAGACCAGGAAGGATCTGGACGTCTGGAGGAAGAGGTTTCATGTCCCTTCAGATGTGGACCTTTTTGTGCTGGCCGAGAATGAACGAGCCGATCAGCCTCCGGAAGGCATGGTCGCCGTGAACGAAGCGATCATGGAGGCTGGGCTGCGGTTTCCTTTGTCGTTCTCCATCTCCCATCTGCTGGCTGCTTGGAACGTGGCGCCGCTCCAGTTGACGCTGAATGCCTGGCTCCAGATCATTTGCACTCTCACCTTGTTCGGCGGTCACCGACTGTACCGCCTTCCTTCGTCGTTGGAGATGAACCACCTGTTCAAACTGACGGCTCAGAAAGGGTCGGTCGGAGGCTATCATATTCAAGGCCGATCCGGTCGGGTGATCCTCGGAGTCCCGAACAAGGTGCGGGGCGACCCGACGAAGTGGTTCTGGGTCGACAGTTCATGGAAAGGATTAGCGAGCAACAATCCTACCGACGAGCTGAATATTCCCACTAGCTTTCGGGAGAGGAATCCGGGTAAGGGTTCTGACTCTCCCTTTGTTCGGATATGTTCTGAACTGATCTAATCTGGTTTTCCTTTTGCAGGCTTCCATATTCCGACGATCGACGAGCTTTCTTTCGACTTTTTGGTCGTCTGGGAGCGGATACGAAGTTTGCCGGGCGACGACTTAGACGCTCTCCGGATCAAAAAGGAGAGCCGTTGGCTGTCTGCTCGGCTATTCTGTTTCCACGTCATCTCTCGGTCCCAGGTATGAGTTTTTGCGATCTCCAATTGCTTGGCGATCGTCCTACTTGGAGAGTGTGTCTGACCGTCGTTTGATTGTTCTTTATTGCAGAAGTCCGCTTTCCTCGTTTCTCGGAGCCTCCAGCGGAGATAGCCATGTCGAACCCCGGAGTTTTGAGCCGCCTTCACCAGAAGAAGTCATCTCGAGCTCCTCCGGTGGCGTTACCTCTCATTCCGGAGGTGAGGCCCAATGTGGAGCCGATCATAGCGGAGGAGGAACCTCGGGAGGAGGGGCTCCGGGCGAACCGCAAGCGGCAGAGGTTGGGAGAAACTCCAGTTTCTGCCCCTGCCGGTGAGGTGCCGATCGCCGCGCCTCCGATCACCGCAGTCCCCTTGGTGGATGAGCCTACGCCCTCTGCGGCTTTCTTGCGAGAGATGGCGATCGCCGAGGCTGAGACCCCTCGCGGGAAGCCATACTTTGGTCGCGACCCCGAAAGAGCCGAGAGGTAGACTTTGTTTGTTTGCTGAGTTTCGTCACTTGCGCGGGAGATGTGCTAACTTTTGTTGTTTTGATGCAGGATCCGTAGCACTAAGCCATCTTGCCCGCCGATGGTGCTGGATTTCTTAGCGAGCCGATCTCCTCGCGCGGCCTGCGATGTCCCACTGTACGTCAATCGGGCCGTCTCTGCTTTGCCGAAGGCATGGACGACGGATTTAGATGCGATCGCTCGCCAGCGATCCAGGAATGCAATGCAAGCTGCTTTCGCTCTCTCTCTCCAGGCGGCGACGATGGCTGCCCAGGCTGTGCAGGAATACGAGGGGCGTCCTTCTACCACTCGACTGCAGGCGGACCTCGAGGCCGCTCGGAAAGAGAACGACGAGTTCGCCGACAGGATTGTGGCTATGGAGAAGGACTCCCTGGATGCAGCTAAGCGGGCGAGTCATGACCTTGAGCTGATGGGAGAGAATTATGAGCGATCCCGGGCGACGGTCGACCGATTTCGGGACCAGATGACAGATGCCCGACGGTTGCACGCGGCTGCTGAGAAGGAGGCCGATCAGCTGAAGGTGACTGTCGCTCGGCTGACTAGCGAGCTGGCGGCGTCGAGGGGAGAGACGGTCGCTAAGGAGGCCGAGCTTCAAGGTGCGCAACACGCGATGGCGGAGTTGAAAGGGAATCTAGAGGCGACCGAGGTCGATCCCTTTCTTAACGTGGAGTTCGTCAGTGAGTTTGCTTATTATATGGCGTTCGCTGACTCGCTCCGAGCTGCTAAGAAGGGAGGGATGTAGGTCGGCCCTCTAGCCGAAAACTTCAAGGCATATGCATTGGAGCATCCTCTCCATCCTGCTTTCTCCGTGCCGATCTTGGATCTCTCGGAAATCGGCGTGGACTTGAGCTGGTATCCGACTCCGACGAACCTTGTTCATCCTGACGCTCCGGAGGACAGGGAGGCCGCTCCGGAAGCTGGCGAAGGGTCGCGGACCGATCCGGAGGTTGAAGGCGAAGGCCAGCCAGGGGCCTGAGGCTCTTCGTTCTTATTGTTTTAGCTCTTTTGCTTTGTAATTTTGTAGCTTTCTCTTGTAATACTTAGGCCTTCGGGCGACCGTGTATGTACTTTGAAATCTCAAGTAATGAAATGAATACTTGCTCCTTCGATTTATCACTTGAATGATTGCTTTTCTGAGTCTTTGCATGACTTTGTACAGACCTGTGAGGAGAGATTGTTGCGTGTATAGCTCCAAGTGAATTGATAAACTCATATAGATAACTTTTTTACAACAAATTCGATCGCTGCACAAACATCTGAAAAATGTCGATCTCCATATGTAATTGAATAGGGACGATCGTTGTATATATAGCTCCGCACTCTTCCCCCTTGTTTTTGTTCACTTAGTGAAAGTAAGGGGACGAAAATAAATCGTTGAGTGAGCGGTCTTCAATTTTGTCGAATCCTCGAGGAAGGCCGTCCATCTCGGTCTTGAGGAACCGTGCACGATCGCGGAGTTCGATGGACCAATCTCTACGATCATGTCTTGTGCACGAGCGACATTCCTTCTGATGGATAAGTTCTTGCGACTCACTTAATTGGTAGGGTCCTCCGAAGGCTGCGCCTCGCCTCGTATTTAAACGAAGGGCGTGCGGTCTCGGTCTGGAGAATTCCTTGCGCGGGGCGTCGTCGGATTAATCAACTCCACGTTCGCGGCTTGTTAGCTCTTCTTCTACCTCGGGCCGCCATTAAGATAGCGACCCTCAACGGTATACGTTGAGACGGGGGGTGGGACGCGTCGCATTATCTGAGAAGGACCCACCACGTTAAGTGATGGACCTTTGAGGGTAGGCGAACGTGTCCACAGATTAGTTTTGGAGGGCCCTAAGACTACGCCGACCTCGTATTTAAACGAAGGGCGGGCGGTCGTGGACCAAAGGGACCTTGCATGGGCACAGAGAACGGTTCCATCGTCCTCCACGACCATGGCGACACTCTTCTACCTCGGACCATCAAGTCAGATGACGATCCTCGACGATATACGTTGTGTAAGGGAAGGAGATCGCCTGCCTAGGTTCTTCATGTAGATGACGAACTTTAGAGGGCGAGCGAGTAATCCTCTGACTTGTTTTGGAGAGACCTTCGGCTACGCCCGCCTCGTATTTAAACGAAGGGCGAGCGATCGAAGCCCAAAGGAACCTTGCATGGACGGATCGTCGGCTTAATCGGTTTTCGCGACCATGACGGAACTCTTCTACCTCGGACCATCATGTCAGATGACGGTCCTAGACGGTATACATTGTGCTAGGGGAGGCGATCGCTGCCTAGGTCCATCATGTTGATGACGAACTTTAGAGGGCGAGCGAGTCATCCTCTCTTTCGAAGCATTTGCTCAGGCAGTAGCCTTTGGTTAAATGAGGTGGGAAATCGGGGAGAGACTTCCGAAGTTCCCTCATCTTGATTGAAGCATGTAGATACGGTCGCCGAGGTTGATTGAGGGGTTGGCTCGTATGAGCTTTCCGGCCTGTTCGCGTTCGACTCGGGCGACCGTGTTGGGAGATTGGAGGGGCTCCGGCTAAGCCAATAAGCTGTCCAACTTGCCTTCTTCGAACACACTCCAGAGTTGTCTGAGGAGGTCGCGACATTGGTTGGTGTTGTGGTCGGGACTCTTGTGGTAGGCACAATACTGATTGTGGTCCAGATGACCGTGGTCCCTTATCGCCTTTGGCTTGTTCAGCGGTTCGTGCCCCTTGATGGCGTAGAAAATGTGGGTCGGAGTTCGGTTGAACCTGTGGAGGAGATAGGTTTCCACATCCTCGAAGGCCTTGATATCGCCGGATGGCTTGGCGACCGTCTTTTTGATTTTAGCGATCGCCGTCTTTCGGACAGAAGGCGGTGTTCCCTCGCCTAGGCGGAGGGTGAGTAGCCTTTGCCTGGCCAGAAAGTGGGCAGCCTTAGCGCGGAAGAATGCGTAGGTTGGGGGGATGTCCTTCATCAGATGTCTAAACATGGGTGAGTGATCGTAGAATCCCCCCAGGACCGAATAGAGGGCGAGCTCGTCGCTGATGGGCTTGCCGGTGAGGACGATTTCGTCTACTCGGTCGATGTAATTCGCGTCGGATTCATCTTCCCCCTGCCTGATTTTCATCATGCGGTGGGGGCCTTCTGGTCTAGCGACCTTGGCGGCGAAGTATGACGTGAAGTCACTCGCCAGTTTCTCAAAATAGATAATCGATCGTGGTGGTAGTGAGACGTACCACCTATGGGCCATCTCGCCCAATGTTAACGGGAAGATTCGGCACTTGGTCGCATCTGATGCCCCACACCCGGTCATGTAAATCCGGAACTTGCTTAGGTGGGTTTCGGGGTCCGATCTCCCTTCATATAGAGGTGTTTTGGGAGGAGCGATCCTTGGTTGCACGGGGGCGAGCTCGATGTGGACCGTGAGTGGCTCGGTCGGTCCGATGATTTTTCTACTGGTGCTTGCCCCAGTATCCAAGAGTGCTTTCATTTCGTCGAGCTGGCGTTGCATAGCGGCCATCGCCGCAGCCTGGCTGCTCGCGGCTAGGCGCTCGTAGCGGGAGCCGAGGCGATCAAGTACTGACCCCCTGGCATTCGGAGCAGGAGCCAGACGGCTGACCTGTATTCGGCTGGGAGTTGGGTAGGCCGAACTCCTGGTGACGGACTCGGATTCCGTCGTCTCGTGGTTGGGTCCAGAATGCCCCGGTCGCCATGATGGATCGCTTCCCAAGCGACTGAATACGGAACTGTCCGGCCTTGCGAGAGCCTTTTCTCGCGAGTCGGGGCTTTCTGACGATTGCTCGCCTAGTAATCCCTTGCACTTCCGTTTGCCCACGCGGCGGATGGCCGAGGGAGTTATAGCGGGCGCCGCGCATTCTCTCCGTCGCTCCTTTAGGATGGCCATAGCCTCCTCGATCTGTTCGCGGTTTGGAACTGGTCGAGTGAGAGGCTGGGGCCACCCCTCAGGTGCGGGATCGAGAGTCTCGCGTTGCCGCGGCTTCCCTCTGCCGTCGGCTGGGGCTCGGATCGAGCCGGGATATGGTGTCCGGCGGTTCGGAGAGCGACTCTCTTCGATGTAGTGGCGGATGTCATGGTTCTGAAGGCTTTCTTTGAAGCGCAGTGAGTGTCACTTCAAGTATATGCCCCGAGAACACTGAGTGTTCTTCGGGACGGTAGGAATAAAAATGAAGGTTCAAGCCCCTTCCACTAGCACCAATTGTTGCTACCCAAAATATTGCTGGAATGGATGGATAGCAAACAAAGTGCGAGAACACTTCCGTGGGAAAGTAAATAACACAAGATTTGCCGGGGTTGTTAGTCCCGGGCTTGAATGCTCTCGCGAGATGTTATTAATACAAATATTTTGGGGTACAAGTATTAATGTTAGAGTACAATTACAATGAATGTAAAGACCCTAGTTATCTTAGCTATTGAGCGTGAAGATTGCCGGAAGAACCAGATATGATGCTCTGTGAGTTCTTGTAACAACGTTGATGAGCTGTGACGACCGTGAGAAATCGACAGTCTCTCACGGTGTGTATTAGCTGTATATCTGAGCTCCTGGGCTTGTGAGTCTCGTTGAATCTGTACTGCAAGGAGTTCTTGTCTCTGCCCACCGTCTTCTGGATGAGAGGTGCTGAGAGAGAAATCCAGAGGAAGATCCAAGAGAGGAAGCCGAGAGCCTGAAGGAATGTATGTATTCTTCACGTGGTTGCAACTGAGAGGAACCTTTGTGAATGTTTTTCGGAATGAATTTTCCAACCTTTCTCCAGTTGCTGGAGGTTCTCTATTTATTGGACTGGGAGATGCTGGGCGATCGTCTCTGCTGTATTATAATAAGCGGGCGATCGTCTTTTAGCACATGGACTGGTCTCCTTAAAGTCCACAGGAGTTGCTGGCAGCCGGATGTGCGGTCCAATGAGAAGTCTGCACGCGTCTGAGTCGTTGTCACGGGCGGTCCCACCTTGTACCTTTCGGCGGGTTTGTCGGTAGGTGAGAAGATGGTGACGGGCTGTGGTCAACGATCCATGTTATGCGGCGCCTTTCGTGGATCTGCACATGGGCGCTGTTTTGAGATCCAGTCTTCGTGGACTTTGACGGACGAAGGTCTTGTTCGGGGCACATGACGGTCGTCCTAGGTCGGGCACCAGAGTCGATCGCTAGGTGTCAAAGGCGATCGCCTTGAGAGTCGATCGCTAGATACTCGAAGGTGGACTGTTATCTCCGTTTAGGCAAGATCGTCGTGGCTCCTTTGGTCGTGGACTCGGTCGCTCGGCCTTGTTATTGATCGCCGTTGAGGCGTATAAATCGCCGCACAACATAAACTACACAAGAATTTACGTGGTTCGATCAAATGATCTACGTCCACGATCGGAGGGATCCGAAACTTCATTAATATATTTGGAGGATATTTACAATGATTATAACCCTTAAACTTTGTAGCAAAAACTACCAAGGGTTTTCTATATTAAAAGAGGAGAGAAAATGAGGGAGAATTCTATAGCTCAAGAATGCTTAGAATTGGTGTGTATTTCATATATGACACATCTATTTATAGTAAACTTTGGGTATGAAATGATAAAATTGTCAACCTTCAAAGTCATCAATATATGGCTATGAATGTAGCTAAAAAATGAAGACTTGATAATTTCCCATTTTCACATTTAGATGAAGGTTTTCTTCCTTTCAAATGAGCATTTCACATTTTATTCATAACAGACGTCTAATATTTTTGTGATTTAAAAAAAAGTTATTGCAATTGTGATGTGAAAATAATCAATTATGAATTTAAATAAATTTATATTTGATAAATATTACTCCATCCATCTCATATTAACTTACCCACTTACCAAACAGTCCGTCCCACCTTACCTTAGATTACCCATGCCACTTTTTGTCCACAAAAAAAAGCAACAATCTGCACACTTTATTAAACAATTAACTACACTGAACTTACTAATCTAGCCCACTTAACTAAACCCAACCCACTTTCGGCTCTTTAACCCAGTCCCATCCTTCACGAACCCTACTTTGAAGCATTTATTCTCTATATTTTCTTTCTTCTCTTCCGTCTCTCCATACGCATATAAAATCCTCCAAAATTTCGCTGCAAAATCAATATTATCTGGAAATAATGGCCGATTCCCCATCACCGTGGCCGCAATCGCCTTGTACCGTCGATTTTAAGATGTATGAGGTGGATACGTCGGAAAATTACTGGTGGGAGGCAGATACTTTGAAGATGTAAAATATTACTTTTTAGTATTTTTGTATGACAATAGATTTTAAAAGTAACCTCAATACTGCTTCTAAGTATGCAGTCAGTAACTCGTTAATTCTAATAAAAACTTTTTTTCTGTACACCAAACACTATCAATCTAACTATTTATAAAAAAATGATTATTTTTAAAGTTAAATGATTACAAAATAGGGTTTTATTACCACACTTCTTCTACTTCAGAAATACACTTCATTTCTATAGATGGCAAAAAATACCCAAATATATTAGTGAAGTTTCAGGAATTAATCGGGGAATAATCGGATTAGACGGATTTATTTTATTATTATTATTATTATTATTATTATTATTATAATCATTTTTATATATATAAAAATGTAAAATATGAAAAATAATTAAAATTTAGCCATTTAAACAGATATATAATCAATTATATATTAAATTTGAAATGTTGATATTGATATAAGTGAGTCCATAATATCCATAATATCTCAGTTTAGTAATTTATAGTACTATTAGAACAAAAAAAAAAAAAAGTATAACTGCCTAGACATCCGTCTATTCGCGCGTGTAGGTAGGACATTTGAAACATTGATATAGGTATAAAGTAGTCCATAGTATCTTAGCTTGCCTTCATATTGCCCCGCCCAACCAACCTAGACGATTGATTAATCACCCAAACGCCCAGTACAAGCGCCTAGGCCATAATCGGAACGATAGAGGACCTTCTAAAAATTAATCGGAGGATTAATCGGTCTAGACGGGGATTTTTAGAACACCGATAATTTCAAACGGATTTCGTCCTGAATCGACACCGGTATTGGTAGATCACTACATACTGTGCTCAAAGAAATCATTTTTTTTATCTACTCCTATTCTCTTTTCGTTTTTATTTCATTTTTATTAATATTGTATAATGACATACCTAAATAAATCTATTTTGTTGACTACTTAATTCCTAGCTCGGATATGAATAAAATTTAATAATATAAAATCTGAACCCTGCAAAACTTGTAGCTAATCTTTGCGCCCACAAAATTAACTCACATCACATGCTAACGTTATTACACACTTTATCTATGTATATATCCCCAACCACTTTCTTCCCCACACTTTTCTTGTATAATGACGTTGAATAATTGACCAATTAACAAAGATTTAATCTCAAAGGGCCCTATGTGTTTCTTCTTTGAATATGTAAAACTTGAGGAAGTTTTTTTGACGCAGCGAGAACGTAATAAGTCAAGAAGCGAGATTGGGAAATCCCAGAATTTTCAGATTAATATCAAATCGTCTTTTACATCTTTAGAACGAAATAAAATAAATAAAGGCAATCTTCAATTTGCGATCTGTTCTCCATCATTTCCTCCCTTATCGGAGCGATTCGTCCTCGAATCAGAAATGACATGTTCTCCCTCAAAGTAAGGAACCAATTGTTTGACGTTGAAAACATCGGAAGTGCGGAGATCTGTAGGAAGACGGAGGCGGAAGGCGTTGGGGTTGATCTTCGCCACTATTTCGACCGGGACAATCTTCCGGGATGCCAGCTTGTTGTACTCGTGGGCAGGAAAACGGTACTTCGTAAGGACGGCCCACACCAAGTCATCAACCTCGAACTCCACGTGTCTGCATTTTCTATCAGCGTGACGCTTGTACGAAGCGTCGCTGGTCTCCAAGCGAGCCCGAGTATCCGCATGCACTTTCATCAATTCGTCCCAATAGGCCGACGCACGACCTTCGGAGGGGGCAGTGGCGGGAAGTGGCAGTAGATCGAACGGGCCACGAGGGATAAGGCCGTAGACAATGAAAAAGGGATAAAAGTCGGTACTGCGACCAACAGCTGAATTATGAGCAAACTCGGCCTGAGGTAGCTTTGTGTCCCACATTTTGGTGTTGTCCCCGACCAAACATCGAAGCAAATTCCCAAGAGAGCGGTTCACGACCTCAGTTTGGCCATCAGTCTGGGGATGGTACGCACTACTGAAATGGAGCTCAGTATTGGCTTGACGCCATAAGCTCCGCCAAAAGTAGCTCAAGAAACGAGTAATGCTATCAGAAATAATAGAAAGAGGTAAACCATGGATACGATATACCTCACGAAAATAAAGTTGGGCCATGTGTACGGCGTCGGAAGTGAGCTTGCAAGGGATGAAGTGCACCATCTTGCTAAAACGATCAACGACCACAAAAATAGAGTCAAAACCACGTTAAGTGCGGGGAAGACCGAGAACGAAGTCCATACTGACACCCAACCAAGGAGCATCGGGGATAGGCAACGGGCGATACAAGCATGCATTAGACGCGGTACCCTTGGACACCTAACAGATGTGGCAACGTTCGACGAAATGATACACATCGCACCGTAAAGACGGCTAGAAATAGCGCTGCTGAAGAAGAGCCAGAGTGCGGTCTCGTCCGACATGCCCTACGTTATGGAGCTCGGTGATAAGCTGGTGGCGAAGACTGTAAGATGGAATGCACAAACGGGCACCCATGAATAGAAAACCATCAATCAGAGCAAAAGAGGTGCGCTCTTATGCAGTCAACTAGGAGAGAATGTGGGCAAAATAAGGATCATCAACATAAAGGGCGGTGAAGTTATCCAGCCAAGGAACAGAGACATGCATATCGACAAGTAGGGAATGCCAGCAGCTGAGTGCATCCGCCACCTTATTCGCCGTGCCCGACTTATGACGAATAACAAAATTAAACCGCTGGAGGTAGGCGGCCCAAGATGCATAATGGGCCAAGACGTTATCCTGAGAAGCCAAATACTTCAAGGAATCATGATCCATGAAGAGGATGAATTCGCACTGGAATAGGTAGTGACGCCAATGACGCACAACATGAACCAAAACATTCTGGGTGGATGGGTCCATAAATATCTCCTTGTATAGATTATAATAATGGGATGTTCGCTTTAGTGTCTTTAGTGTAGCAAGGTTTCGCTCCTACTTTAACTAAAGAGTAGGCTTTGCAGAATGAGCGATGTGCTTTTGACATAGTCAATTGCTTAGGAGGGGCACATGTCTCTGTTTCTTTAGACGACATAGCATGATTAACATCAATACTGTTCTTCGTGTTCAGTTGTTGCCCTTTTTTTCACTTGAAAGAAAGGATGTTCGTGCGAGTTCTTTAATCTTTAGGATACGGATCATCATATCTCGACCAGGATGACCTAATCTATCATGCCAAAGCCTATATGAGTCTTTGCCCCAAATTTCATTTATGGTGACAGCATATGATTCGAATACCCTAATGGTTGTGGGGTACAGTCCACTATTTTGACTCTTAAGTTTTTCTAATATGCGTTTACGTCCATATTCATTAGATTTAATATAAAGGAACTCGATTCCATTCTCACAGTGGGTTTTGATGTGGAAACTATTGCTACGTATATCTTTAAAGCTTAGTAAGGTTCGAGGGGCCCTAGGTGCGTATAGAGCATCGGTAACTCAGAGAAGAGTGCCGTTAGACAATAAAAATCGGGCATTGTCTCGCCCTTGGATTGTAATACCCTGATTTTTTGGATATATTTTTCGTTTATATGTTGGATATCGTTGATGGATAATTGTGCTTGAGGATGTTGTGAACGTATGATAATGTTATTGAAATGCGTATATGTATTCATTGTGCCATATGATCGTTTGGTATGTCGAGATCTTGGTCGAGGATAGCTGAATATGGCTAAGCACAGCCACAATAGCGCACGCTATGAGATATGCTTAGCGCACGCTACGAGGCACGAGTAGCGCACGCTATGTTGTGTAGTTAGCGTACGCTAATAGGTTCGCATTATGTACGTTGAGGAGGGTCCTTAACGTACATAAGATTTTCTGGGAAAGATTCGGAAGGCGGCCAACATGTAGGCCCGGGTTGATGTTTATCGGCATTTAGCGCACGCTACTAAGGATGGTTAGCGCACGCTAATATCAGATCGTCCGACAAGGAATCTTGGCTTTCGGAGAGTGGACCCGGACACTTGCGACGCGTGTCCAGATAAGGTCAGCAGGTGTTTGTCATGTAGGGCTAGCGCACGCTAAACTGTATGGTTAGCGCACGCTAATTCCAGATCGGTCAGAGGAATCCCGATAATCGCGGATGCTTTCGGCATGTGGGGGCACGAGTGGTAGGTTTGTACTGTAGCAAGTCAACTTCGGATAGCACATGCTAAGGTCAATGACTTGCGTACGCCAGGCAGGATGTTTTACGTACATCAATGCATGGGCATTACGTACGTAAGCTAGTTTACGAAGCAAGGTAGTAGCCTCTGGGCTGCGATAGCGCACGCTAACAAAGTCAGTTAGCGCACGCTAAGGCTGTAGCGCACGCTAAACATGAGATGTTAGCGCACGCTAATAATGTATATTATAAAAGGGGACAGACGGGTGCTGAGAGGCATTTCGTCCATTTTTCTTCCTTCAGTCGGGAGAGAGAGTTGGGATGTCCCAAACACTGTATAATGATAATATTTAACAACATTATATTAAGAGCATGAATTTAAGCCTTGTTCTTCAAGTTATTCATGATTCTTGGAATGGAGTTCAAGTGTTCTTCTTTTTGGTTCGTCTAATCCAGGTAAATTTGGTATCCCTTTTGTTTATAGTTCGTTTTTAAGGATGATTACATGTGAGGAACATGTTGGATAATCATATACCAATATTATATGAGGTTCAATGGAATTTTGATAAGAGTTTCAAATGTTTCTTCATATTATAAAGATGATGGTTCGTTTAAACCATTTTGAGATAGATTTCTGGATCATGATAATTTCAGTGATCGATTTAGAGGAGTTAAATCATGATACGAGGTTGAATTCCGGATTGAATATGTTATGATCATTGTTACCAAGTTGGTTTGATTATTGATATGATTATTGTTCTAGGTTGATTAACCCATAGGTATAACCGATGTGCCACGTTGAAGCCGTAAATTCAGTCCAGTCAGGGCTGTAGAGCTCGTAGACGAGGACGATGAGTTCGGTGGTGGTTTTGTCATATTGATATCCAGGCAAGTGTTTACTTGTTCGGTTGTAATGTTTTGATGAGTAATTCCATTTGCATTTCATAAGTATTTTATGTTGTATTGCATATTGACGAATGTTCAGTGATGTTCTAAAAGGATTAGAATGCACAGTTGATGATTGTTGAGATACTTGGACAATCTTGGGAAGATTGTAGTATTCAGATATTGTTGATGTCATTTTGGATATGCTTGGTCTGTGGTATGCTTTTCGGAAGGATATCCGGATAGAGGTATGTTTTATGGTAATCGTACATAGAGGATTATGTACGAGAAAGTATTCGGTATTGAGGTATTATACGGTATTATTGTGATATTGGGATTTATATGGTATTATCGTGATATTGGGATTGATGAGAATCGTTGGATTATCGAAAGTGGTAAGGTTGTCGTTGAGGTTATTATTCTCATGATGCATGGCATGTGAATATTTATGTTTGTGTACTTGCGGTTATTTGTCGGGCATTATTGCTGACCCCGTTGTGGGACTTGTTTTTCAGGTATTGAGGACTTTGATGGTAGCGGTCGTGAGGCGAGGATTCCGGACGATACTGGCTATGGCATATTGTTGGGGAATCGTGTATTTTGTTTGTGTATATCATTATCGATGTATATGTATCTTGGACTGTATTACTATCCGCTGCGTGAGTTCCTTCAAATGGCTTTCGGCTTTTTGCCAACTGAGTTTCATTTTGAAAACCGATTCCCTTAACCGAGTTTTTGGCCTTGATCGTTTTGATGGTAGTTGGTTTTTTCAAATGATTTTGTGAGTTTTGGAAAATACTACCGTCATCGGTCCTTTTTGTCGTTCTTGTATTTAGTTTTTAGCCTGGTGGGTTCCGGCGCGGGGCCCACGGCATGTAATTCTCCCGGTTGGTTTTGGGGGTGTTACAAATATGGTATCGGAGCCCAAGGTTTTGTGATAACCGGGCATGTGTGTTATGTGGCTCTACCGGTGTGGTAGTAGCGTGATGTTTGTGATGTTTTAGAACTGTGTGATTTTTGAGTACTGTCGTAGTGATGTGTGGGTTTGGGGATTGTTAGTGTTTCCGAGACCGACGAGGCAGGGAGTGAACGCCGGTGCCGTGGTCATGTGCAATGTGCGGCTCCAATCGGGAATTGAACGCCGGTGCGAGGCACGTGCAATGTGCAGCTTTCGATGTGGAGTGGAACGCCGGTGATACGTGCATGTGACAAGGAGCGGCTCATGCGCTTTAGGTGAGGAGACACAGCATCACAGATCCCACAAAACTCGACAGTGCTCTAAACTTATTGTGGTCTTGGCGGAGACCAATCGTTTTCAAATTGTGATTATTCCTCTTTTGGCATTCTTGTTGTGTCGAGATTTTTGAAATGGTGTCATATGCTAGTATCACGGGAGATGTTCGACTTCACAGACCTGTAAGTATGTTGTTCGGATTATTCGATAATTCTTGGTTATCTTGGTGATTTTTGATTTTCTGTTGAATTGTTGTTTGTGCGAGTGACTACAAGTTTCGAGGACGAAACTTATTTTTAAGGGGGGTAGAGTGTAATACCCCGATTTTTTGGATATATTTTTCGTTTATATGTTGGATATCGTTGATGGATAATTGTGCTTGAGGATGTTGTGAACGTATGATAATGTTATTGAAATGCGTATATGTATTCATTGTGCCGTATGATCGTTTGGTATGTCGAGATGTTGGTCGAGGATAGCTGAATATGGCTAAGCACAGCCACGATAGCGCACGCTATGAGATATGCTTAGCGCACGCTACGAGGCACGAGTAGCGCACGCTACGTTGTGTAGTTAGCGTACGCTAATAGGTTCGCATTATGTACGCTGAGGAGGGTCCTTAACGTACGTAAGACTTTCTGGGAAAGATTCGGAAGGCGGCCAACATGTAGGCCCGGGTTGATGTTTATTGGCATTTAGCGCACGCTACTAAGGATGGTTAGCGCACGCTAATATCAGATCGTCCGACAAGGAATCTTGGCTTTCGGCGAGTGGACCCGGCAACTTGCGACGCCTGTCCAGATAAGGTCAGCGGGTGTTTGTCATGTAGGGCTAGCACACGCTAAACTGTATGGTTAGCGCACGCTAATTCTAGATCGGTCAGAGGAATCCCGATAATCGCGGTTGCTTTCGGCATGTGGGGGCACGAGTGGTAGGTGTGTACTGTAGCAAGTCAACTTCGGATAGCGCACGCTAAGGTCAATGACTTGCATACGCTAGGTAGGATGTTTTACGTACGTCAATACATGGGCATTACGTGCGTAAGCTAGTTTACGAAGCAAGGCAGTAGCCTCTGGGCTGTGATAGCGCACGCTAACAAAGTCAGTTAGCGCACGCTAAGGCTGTAGCGCACGCTAAACATGAGATGTTAGCGCACGCAAATAATGAATATTATAAAAGGGGACAGACAGGTGCTGAGAGGCATTTCGTCCATTTTCTTCCTTCAGTCGGGAGAGAGAAAGTTGGGATGTATTTGAAGTTCCCAAACACTGTATAATGATAATCTTTAACAACATTATATTAAGAGCATGAATTCAAGCCTTGTTCTTCAAGTTATTCATGATTCTTGGAATGGAGTTCAAGTGTTCTTCTTTTTGGTTCGTCTAATCCAGGTAAATTTGGTATCCCTTTTGTTTATGGTTCGTTTTTAAGGATGATTACATGTGAGGAACATGTTGGATAATCATATAACAATATTATATGAGGTTCAATGGAATTTTGATAAGAGTTTCGGATGTTTCTTCATATTATAAAGATGATGGTTCGTTTAAACAGTTTTGAGATAGATTTCTGGATCATGATAATTTCACTGATCGATTTAGAGGAGTTAAATCATGATACGAGGTTGAATTCCGGATTGAATATGTTATGATCATTGTTACCAAGTTGGTTTGATTATTGATATGATTATTGTTCTATGTTGATTAATCCATAGGTATAACTGATGTGCCGCGTTGAAGGCCGTAAATTCAGTCCAGTCAGGGCTGTAGAACTCGTAGACGAGGACGATGAGTTCGGTGGTGGTTTTGTCATATTTATATCCAGGCAAGTGTTTACTTGTTCGGTTGTAATGTTTTGATGAGTAATTCCATTTGCATTTCATAAGTATTTTAAATTGTATTGCATATTGACGAATGTTCAGTGATGTTCTAAAAGGATTAGAATGCACAGTTGATGATTGTTGAGATACTTAGACAATCTTGGGAAGATTGTAGTACTCGGATATTGTTGATGTCATTTTGGATATGCTTGGTCTGTGGTATGCTTTTTGGAAGGATATCCGGATATAGGTATGTTTTATGGTAATCGTACATAGAGAATTATGTACGAGAAAGTATTCGGTATTGAGGTATTATACGGTATTGTTGTGATATTGGGATTTATATGGTATTATCGTGATATTGGGATTGATGAGAATCGTTGGATTACCGAAAGTGGTAAGGTTTTCGTTGAGGTTATTATTCTCATGATGCATGGCATGTGAATATTTATGTTTATGTACTTGCGGTTATTTGTCGGGCATTATTGCTGACCCCGTTGTGGGACTTGTTTTTCAGGTATTGAGGACTTTGATGGTAGCGGTCGTGAGGCGAGGATTCCGGACGATACTGACTATGGCATATTGTTGGGGAATCGTGTATTTTGTTTGTGTATATCATTATCGATGTATATGTATCTTGGACTGTATTTCTATCCGCTGCGTGAGTTCTTTCAAATGGCTTTCGGCTTTTTGCCAACTGAGTTTCATTTCAAAAACCGATTCCCTTAACCGAGTTTTTGGCCTTGATCGTTTTGATGGTAGTTGGTGTTTTCAAATGATTTTGTGAGTTTTGGAAAATACTACCGTCATCGGTCCTTTTTGTCGTTCTTGTATTTGGTTTTTAACCTGGTGGGTTCCGGCGCGGGGCCCACGGCATGTAATTCTCACGGTTGGTTTTGGGGGTGTTACAAATATGGTATCGGAGCCCAAGGTTTTGTGATAACCGGGCATGTGTGTTATGTGGCTCTACCGGTGTGGTAGTAGCGTGATGTTTGTGATGTTTTAGAACTGTGTGATTTTTGAGTACTGTCGTAGTGATGTGTGGGTTTGGGGATTGTTAGTGTTTCCGAGACCGACGAGGCAGGGAGTGAACGCCGGTGCCGTGGTCATGTGCAATGTGCGGCTCCAATCGGGAAGTGAACGCCGGTGCGAGGCACGTGCAATGTGTGGCTTTCGATGTGGAGTGGAACGCCGGTGATACGTGCATGTGACAAGGAGCGGCTCATGCGCTTTAGGTGAGGAGACACAGCATCACATATCCCACAAAACTCGACAGTGCTCTAAACTTGTTGTGGTCTTGGCGGAGACCAATCGTTTTCAAATTGTGATTATTCCTGTTTTGGCATTCTTGTTGTATCAAGATTTTTGAAATGGTGTCATATGCTAGTATCACGGGAGATCTTCGACTTCACAGACCTGTAAGTATGTTGTTCGGATTATTCGATAATTCTTGGTTATCTTGGTGATTTTGGATTTTCGGTTGAATTGTTGTTTGTGCGAGTGACTACAAGTTTCGAGGACGAAACTTATTTTTAAGGGGGGTAGAGTGTAATACCCCGATTTTTTAGATATATTTTTCGTTTATATGTTGGATATCGTTGATGGATAATTGTGCTTGAGAATGTTGTGAACGTATGATAATGTTATTTAAATGCGTATATGTATTCATTGTGCCGTATGATCGTTTGGTATGTCGAGATGTTGGTCGAGGATAGCTAAATATGGCTAAGCACAGCCACGATAGCCCACGCTATGAGATATGCTTAGCGCACGCTACGAGGCACGAGTAGCGCACGCTACGTTGTGTAGTTAGTGTACGCTAATAAGTTCGCATTATGTACGCTGAGGAGGGTCCTTAACGTACGTAAGACTTTCTGGGAAAGATTCGGAAGGCGGCCAACATGTAGGCCCGGGTTGATGTTTATCGGCATTTAGGGCACGCTACTAAGGATGGTTAGCGCACGCTAATATCAGATCGCCCGACAAGGAATCTTGGCTTTCGGCGAGTGGACCCGGCCACTTGCGACGCGTGTCTAGATAAGGTCAGCGGGTGTTTGTCATGTAGGGCTAGCACACGCTAAACTGTATGGTTAGCGCACGCTAATTCTAGATCGGTCAGAGGAATCCCGATAATCGCGGATGCTTTCGGCATGTGGGGGCACGAGTGGTAGGTGTGTACTGTAGCAAGTCAACTTCGGATAGCGCACGCTAAGGTCAATGACTTGCGTACGCTAGGTAGGATGTTTTACGTACGTCAATACATGGGCATTACGTGCGTAAGCTAGTTTACGAAGCAAGGCAGTAGCCTCTGGGCTGCGATAGCGCACGCTAACAAAGTCAGTTAGCGCACGCTAAGGCTGTAGCGCACGCTAAACATGAGATGTTAGCGCACGCAAATAATGAATATTATAAAAGGGGACAGACGGGTGCTGAGAGGCATTTCGTCCATTTTTCTTCGTTCAGTCGGGAGAGAGAGATAGTTGGGATGTTGATCGCTCGAAAACTTATCTTAAAAACAGGAGTTCTTGAGTCGCTCGCAAATATATACGAGGTAGAAGTAGTTTGTGGTAAGTTCTACCAAGGTCTTTTCTCTCGAGGATTGTCCAACAGGGCTTCGTATAATTTTTTGTTACAAATTGCGAGAAATAAATACTAAAATAGATTATTGGGTTTTTAAATATTAATTAAATTAAAATGCACTATTTTTAATTTAAACTATTTTTTAATAAGACTATTTTATATAAGACTATTTTTTATAAGACTATTTTTAACTAGACTATTTATATTAAGACTATTTATATTAAGACTATTTATACTAGACTATTTATATTAAGACTATTTATATTAAGACTATTTATATTAAGACTATTTATGCTAGACTATTTATATTAAGACTATTTTTAACTAGACTATTTTTAACTAGACTATTTATATTAAGACTATTTATATTAAGACTATTTATACTAGACTATTTATATTAAGACTATTTATATTAAGACTATTTTTAATACTACTATTTTTAAGAAAACTATTTTTATACTAGACTATTTTTAACTAGTGAAAATGAATAGAATTAAAATGATTTGGGAATTTATAAAATCTAGGGGATTACGGGTTCATTAAATTAGGTATTTAATTAAGTATAGGAATTGATTTATATGGATATAAAAGAAAAAATGAATATTTATCGAGTAATCAACTTTTCACCTCCGTACTTTCGTAATCAAAGATGTCTTAATCGTCACTTTTTAAGATGTTGATAACAAGATTAACACTTGATAGATTGAAAAGATGTGTTTCCAATACACTTAACAATCAATCAAGGAGGTTTCACTAGTAGAAATAGGATATGATCAATCTCTATTTAAACCAATTAGTCCTTTCATTTCTCTAACTTGACTATTTTTAGGATAAACGATCGTTCATCGAGTAATCAACTTTTCACCTCCGTACTTTCGTAATCAAAGATGTCTTAACCACTTTCGCAATCTTAAGATGTTGATAACAAGATTAACATTTGATAGATTGAAAAGATATGTTTCCAATTCACTCAACAATCAATCAAGAAGGTTTCATTAGTAAAAATAGGATATGATCAATCTCTATTTAAACCAATTAGTCCTAAAAATAGTTTAAATCAATCAAATACTCAATATATAACCTAATAGAAATCCCCTTCCCCTAGGAAGAAAGATTAGCTACTCATCGGTTTATACATACTAAAATTATAATAGAAATAATTGATATATATAATATATATATAGAAACTTTTAATTACTAGAACTTAATGACAATAGATAAAACTTACTTGAATATGATGAATCAAAGTGCAAGAAACAAACTTCAAAATATAACTTCAAACTTGTTTAAAGGTTACAAGCTTACAAAATTTGAAAGTAAAACACTAAGTAAAATACTAAGTGCTTATTGATCAAGCACTTTTCAATTACAAACTAAATGAAAGAAAAACTTCAAACCAAAAATAAAATACAAACTAAAATTGAAAGTTCTAAGGAAAATATATTGCTAAAGGAAAGGAGTATTTCTTAGCAAGAAGTTGAGGATTTCTTGGTAAGAATGTGGAGTGATTTTGCAATGGGTGAAGATGCCCTTTTATAGGTGATTTTCAAGAATACAATTGATTATTTAATTCAAAATATCTATTGTAATATCATTTTTAATTCTTTGTTCACACTTCACCCATGACTTTGATTTTTCAGATTTTTGACCATAAAAATATCTTGTGGTTGAGTTCACAAGTTGGTCAAAAATGGACTAATTTTGCATGGCATCTGAAAACGGCGATGTAAAAGCGGCCCGGTTGCCCCGTGTTGTGCGCCGTTTTGTGGTGACTCGGTCTTTTCCGGAATACGCGTGAGGACACGGCGCTAAATGCCGGCCGTGTGTGAACGGCCCAAGACACGGCCTCTTTTGCGCCGTATGTGAAACGATCGGCGAGAACACGGTCCATTTTGCGCCGTTTTGTATGGTCGTTTGTCTGGAAAAATTCCCGTCGTTGGATTTGATCTTGTTTTCCGTCCTTTTGATGCTTCATGTCGATGTCATAAAATAACCATTTTTAGCTCATGTTTGGACATATCTCAAAATATATATTTTTAATCACAAATCGGTACAATTATGCTGAAAAATGAATATTTTGTATATGAATTTTAGATCAATTATGCACTAATCAAATACCCCACACTTAAATTCTTGCTAGTCCCGAGCAAGACTCTTTATTAATCACACACAAAATAAAAATTAAAATAAGACATAAAATAAAAAATAAAAATAATACACACAAATTTAAGAAAAATAATTATATATAAAGATAAAAAGAGATCAAAATGCCATTAATACACAATAACCAACTTGATACGGTAGATAGAAATGAATCAAGATTCAAAATAAATCTACTAACGATTTTGAAGTTAAAACACGGTTTTTATTTTTGTAATTCCAAAATACAAGGTTTTCCACCCAAAAGGTTGATTATTTCTTTCCCACTCGTGACTTCACACGACTCCCTTTGATGGTTGCTCTCGATCACTCGTTTATTTTTCGACTCAATATGAAGAAGAATTTCATCGGCGTCATCAAATATTGTGATTTTCACAAAATTGAGTGTATTGAAATTCATTGCTAATTAATTCAAATCGCTCATAAACTACATCCCTTTTAGTGATAGCTTTCACACCGTTATTTGCTAACGTGTAGATCTTTTCACTAACACAATTTCTATCTCATTATTTTTCTTTCGTAAAAGGTGATAGCTTTCACACCGTTATTTGCTAACGTGTAGCTCTTTTCACCAATTTTTCGAGACGGCACTACGCACCAACAATGGTTAGTCCTTTATTTTTCGCAAAATTTAAGACTTCCAAAATTAGGCGGTATTCTTGCTCAACACTTCTCCTTTTCGTCATTTATTTTTTTAGGTGATAGCTTTCACACCGTTATTTGCTAACGTGTAGCTCTTTTCACCAATGACTCCTTTTTTTTAGGGAATAGAATTTTTGCAGAAAATCATTTTTTAGTTAAGCATGAAAAATCAAAAACTCCACAAATTAAGTAAATTTCAGTTTTATTTTTCATCAACCAATTGATTCTTCTTTTCTCAAGGTAACGAATGACTCGATTTTATATGATAATTACAAGGCTTGGAAAGAGAGATTAAGGCTCAAAAAAAAAATTTTGGAATATACAATTTTTTTACCGGTTAAAACGATTTTAGAAGCTTGTATATAGTTAATTTATTGGTGTTTATGGCGGATCTAGAAATCTCACAAATCAAAATACTATATATATATATATATACCAAAACCAAAAATTTAAGGCAAATAAAAACACACCAAAATACTAACACACTAAAACATACTACAACAAACCACCCCAAACTTGAAAATAAAAGCTGTCCTCGATTTATAAAATAAAAATAAAAATCAATGCGAAAAGCGAGAATACTCCTGTTAAGAAAGTTGATGTACGAGCCTAACGCCTTTTAGAATCTGCAAGAGAATAAATATACGAGGCACACACAAAAGAAAATAAAATATACTCGTAAGTATAACATAATTTTTAGATGCGCATCAAGAAAGTCAGAAGAGTCGCCTTACGCCGCCATCAAAGTTTTTAAAAAAAAAAAAAAAAGCAAAGCACGAAATAAAAATTACAGAATACATAAATCGCGAATAGATGCGCGTCAAGAGATTAAGAAGAAACTCCTTAAGCCGCCATCATTTAATTTTTTTTTTTTTTTTTGATTTTTAGATTTTAGAAATAATAAGAAAAACAATAAATAAATTGGGTTCCCTCCCAATAAGGGCTTGTTTAATGTCATTAGCTTGACAACTTCTGTTTTAGTCGTGCGACGGATCTTCAAGGGTTATGCTCTCTCCGTGAGGAATTTTACGATTTTCAAAATAAGGCTTTACCCCGTGTCCGTTCACTGAAATGACTCTTTGGTTTGAGGATTTATCACCGATTACTCCGTATGGAAATACTTCCTCAATCTCGAAGGGTCCCGTCAGCGTGATTTTAGCTTACACGGAAATAATCGCAAACGAGAATTAAATAAAAGTACTTTCGTCGCACTGGTTCAAGGTGTTTGAGGGTAAGTTTCCGGTCATGAAGTCTCTTGACTTTGTCTTTGTAAATCGAGAGTTCTCGTATGCTTCGTTTCTTAACTCGTCTAGTTCGGATATTTGTAGCGATCTTTCTGTCGCTTTTTTCAATTCCATTGAAACGGCCTTAATTGCCCAATAAGCTTTATGTTCGATTTCAACCGGAAGGTGACAATTTTTCCATAGACTAGACGGTAAGGGCTCATTCCCAATGGACTCTTGTATCTTTGTTCGGTATGCCCAAAGTGCATCGACCAATTTTTTCAGCCCAATCTTTTCGAGTTGGGCGCACGCTTTTCAAGATCCCTTTTATTTGTCGGTTGCTTGTTTATTTGACCCGACGTTTGTGGATGGTAGGGAGTTGCAATTTTGTGATTTATGCCATTTTTGGCCATAAGCTTGTCAAATAACTTGTTGCGAAGTGAGATCCCCATCACCGATTATTGCCTTGGGAAATCCAAAGCGGTGATTATGTATTCTGTACAAACTTAACAACAATATTAGCATCATTAGTCCTTGTGGGGATTGCCTCAACCCACTTGGATACATAATCGATCGCTAAAAGAATGTACTCAAAATTTCAGATTTAGTGAATGGTCCCATAAAATCAATTCCCCATACATCAAAAATTTCTACGACCAAATTGATCGTGAGGGGCATCTCATTTCTTTTCCGATATTACCAGTTCGTTGACACCTATCGCCGAACACAAAAATGATATGCGTCTTTAAATAAGGATGGCCAATACAAACCAGTTGGAGAATTTTTGTGCGGTCTTTTGTCCGCCAAAATGTCCTCCGCAATGAAGTTCGTGGCAAAAGGTTAGTACACTTTGTTGCTCATCTTCCGGGACACATCGCCTCATGATTTCATCTTTGCATAATCGAAAAAGGCATGGTTCGTCCCTGAGTAGTTTTTGCATGATGATAAAAACCTTTTCTTTTCTTGGTAAGAAATGTTAGTTGGGAGCATTTCACAAACCAAATAATTCACAATATCTGCAAACCAAGGTACCGAAGAAATTTTAAATAGATTTTCATGTGGAAAAGAGTCCACAATTTGTTCATGTTTGTTATCTATTTCTTGTTATTTTTAAACGAGACAAATGGTCTGCGACCACATTTTCACTTCCTTTTCGATCCTTTATTTCCACATTAAATTCTTGAAGCATTAAAATCCACCGAATCAACCGAGGTTTCGCTTGTTGCTTTTTCAACGGATGTCGTAAAGCCGCATGGTCTGAATGTACAATCACTTTAGATCCTACAATATAAGATCTAAATTTATCCAGGAGAAAACCACATGACTAATAATTCTTTCTCGGTTGTCGTATAATTAACTCGCGCATCATTTAATGTTAGACTAGCGTAATAAACCACACGGAGCATTTTATCAATTCTTTGGCCCAAAGCGCACCAACAGCTCGGTCGGATGCATCGCACATAATTTCAAAGGTAAAGACCAATCGGGGCAATTACGATTGGTGCCGTGGTTAGTTTCTCTTTCAAGGTTTTAAAAGCGTCGAGACAAGCGTCATCGAAAATGAAAGAAACATCTTTGGTAAGCAAAGTGCATAGAGGTTTACTTATTTTTGAAAAATCTTTGATAAACCTTCTATAAAAACCGGCATGTCCTAAAAGCTCCCGATTGCCTTTACATTGTTTGGTGGCGGTAATTTTTGAATGACATCAATTTTTGCTTTGTCGACTTCAATTCCATGATTTGACACCACATGGCCTAGCACAATTCCACTTTCTGTCATAAAATGACTTTTTTCCCAACTGAGAGTTAAATGGCTTTCAATACAACGTTCAAGTACTTTGGTCAATTTATTTAAGCAATCATCAAAAGATGATCCAAATAAAGAAAAGTCATCCATAAATACCTCAATAGAATCGCCGATCATATCTGAGAAAATTGACAACATGCACCTTTGAAAAGTTCCTGGTGCATTGCATAATCCAAAGGGCATTCTTCGACAAGCAAAAGTTCCAAAAGGGCATGTGAATGTGGTCTTCGATTGGTCCTCGGGTGCAATCGCCACTTGATAATACCCTGAAAGGCCATCAAGAAAACAGTAGAATTTGTGTCCTGCAAGTTTATCAAGCATTTGGTCAATAAAAGGTAGAGGAAAATAATCCTTTTTGGTGGCGGCATTTAATTTTCGATAATCAATGCACATCCGCCACCCGGTTGTTACCCTCGTTGGTACTAGCTCTCCCTTATCATTTTCAATCACTGTTATGCCACTTTTCTTTGGCACCACATGTATCGGGCTTACCCATTCACTATCCGCAATCGGATAAATAATTCCCTCAGCTAGTAATTTTAAAATTTCCTTTTTTACTACCTCTAGCATATTGGGATTTAATCTTCGTTGTGCTTCTCTTCTTGGTTTTTCCCCCTCTTCTAGGATTATTTTGTGCATACATGTTGAAGGGCTAATTCCCTTAATATCACTCAAACCCCATCCTATTGCCTCTTTGCATTTTTTAAAAACTTCTATTAAAAGAAATTCTTCATCTTTGTTCAATTCTGCATTAATAATTACGGGTTTTTATTTCCCTCTTCAAGAAAAACATATTTTAAATGCTTAGGCAATTCTATAAGCTCCGTTATTTCTTTTTCTTTGCTATCCATTAACGACTCCCGACTATCTCTCTTAATCCCCGGTAAGAGATTTTCGCACACTTCTCCTTCAACTTCCGGTTAAGCTCTGAACATTCCATTACTTGTTCCTGTATAATGAGAGTTTCTCTGAATTGTCAATAATATCAACAAAAGCACACTCCTCGTATAAATCGTAACTAGGAACAGGGGCGAATTAAACACAGAAAATGTCACGGTTTCATTTAACACACTCATGGTTAATTTTCCTCTTTTAACATCAATTATTGTTTCAATGGTAGCCATGAAAGGTCTTCCCAATAAAATAGAATGATCTTTTCCATTTTCTAGACATTGTCCCATTTCTAAGACAACAAAATCTGTGGAATAATAAGCCCCTCTATGTCAACCAAAATATCTTCGATAATTCCAACAGATAACGGCGATCTATCGCCAATTGTAAACATATTTTAGTTGGGCTAAGTTCACCAAGATCAAGTTGCTCAAAAATATATAATGGCATCAAATTTATACTGCTCCAAGATCAAGCATACCGGTGGTCTTCTTACCGTTTCCCATAGCGATATTTATGATGAAGCTACCGGATCACTTTGCTTGGGAGGTAATCGTTGTTGGAGCAATGCGTACATAACCTCCGAGACAATGATTTTTCTCTATATCCAAACTTCTTTTATCCGTGAGTAATTCTTTGAAAAATTTTCCGTATCTTTGGGACACTTTTTATTACTTCCAATAAAGGAAGGTTTACATTTACTTTAGACTGACATATCAAAAAAATTTAGAAATTGCTTCTCAAGTTTTTCATTTTTTTGTCGACTTGGAAAAGGTATTGGGGGTTTGTATGGATTTGTAGATTTGTGGAGTGTTGGGATGGGGACTTCTTCTTTAGAATTTTCATTTGACTCCTTATATTCGTCCTTGTTTCCTGCAATAATTGAAATATCATCATTAGAAGGGGAATCAACTTGATTGTTATAAATCTTACCAGTTCTCAGCGTGGTGATAGCTTTAGCTTGTTCGGGTTGACTTGGTAACCTCCCTTTCTGGTTATTTTGCAGTTGATTTGCTAGTTGCCCGACTTGAGGATCGACTCGTTTTACTGATGCTTCCATTGCTTCAAATCTTCGATCCGAGTTTTGGATGAATGATTGAAGTGTTTCTTCTAATGAGGGTTTTCTGGGTTGGTTTGAGGGCGACCCTTGGAATTGGTTCGGTCTTTGATATGGTTGTTGCAAATTTTGATGTTGAGGAGGTGGTGGTTGTTGGTGATGATTCCCACCCCAAGAGAAATTAGGGTGATTTCGCCAACCGGGATTATAGGTTTTAAAAGGGTCATTTCGGGCGTTGGTAAAAATTATTTAAAGCATTTACCTCTTCGTGGTTCGTCGGGGATTGATGTTGGGTGCATGACTATATTCACCACCGCGAAAAATACTTCTTGAGATGGCATGGTGTGGGTGGTTGAGAAATTCCTTGAGTTGTAAGTCGTTGGACTTGTTTGGTTAGCTCGGCAATTTGCGCAGGTGAGATCTGGTGGAATTTACTTCATTAGCTCGACTCTCTGCCTCGTGCACTCTTTTCTTTGGGAGGATATAGCAAGTTTTTCAAACAAATCAAAAGCGGCTTGCGCCGTTAGTGTTCCTATATCTCCCACCGCATTGTCAACGATAAATTGGCAATTATGAGTTAGCCCATCATAAAAGTTTGACTCAAAGCAGTGTAAAGGATAATGATGATGGGGGCATGCTAGTAAAAGAGTTTTGAACCGATCCCATGCTTCAAAAAATTGTTCACCCTCCGATTGCGTAAAAGCCGCAATTTTGGTCCTTAGATCCGCCGTTTTATGATGTGGATAAAATTTAGACATGAATTTGTTGCACACATCATCCCAAGTAGCCAATGAATTTGGTGGCAACGTCATAATCCATGTTTTTGCTCGATCTTTTAAAGTGTAAGGAAAACACCTCATTTTTAATTGATCCTCGGTCAATTGTTGTAATGGAAAGGTATTGACAACCGAGTAAAAATCACGAATAAAACTTAAAGGATCCTCGTTTGGCATCCCATAAAAAGATGGGAGTTGGTTGAAATGAATGGATTTCAATTCATAATTTCGTGCTGTCTGGCCAAGTTGTATGCATGACGTTGTTGTACCGATCACCGGTCTAGCAAAATCTTTCAAAGTTTGTTGGTCTGCCATATGTTCTTCGTTTAACTTTTCTTCTTGATAGGAAGATTCAGTGTTTTCTTCTGTCAAAAATTCTCCTTCACTGCTAATATCTTCCAGGTTATCTCCAACTCGATAATCGGGATGAACGTTTTCGTTGTATGGTACCAAGGTTCTTGCAAGAGACCTACGGCCCTGCATAGACTAGAAAACAGTTCAGCGCACCTTAAAAAAAAATTAAGAACAAGATGAATAAAAGATGCAAGAAATAAAAAAAAAGATTAAATCACAAGATATAAATAAAAGTATACAAAAATTATATTTGGCCTAAAACAATCCCCGGCAACGGCGCCAAAATTTGATCGCTCGAAAACTTATCTTAAAAACAGGAGTTCTTGAGTCGCTCGCAAATATATACGAGGTAGAAGTAGTTTGTGGTAAGTTCTACCAAGGTCTTTTCTCTCGAGGATTGTCCAACAGGGCTTCGTATAATTTTTTGTTACAAATTGCGAGAAATAAATACTAAAATAGATTATTGGGTTTTTAAATATTAATTAAATTAAAATGCACTATTTTTAATTTAAACTATTTTTTAATAAGACTATTTTATATAAGACTATTTTTTATAAGACTATTTTTAACTAGACTATTTTTAACTAGACTATTTATATTAAGACTATTTATATTAAGACTATTTATACTAGACTATTTATATTAAGACTATTTATATTAAGACTATTTATATTAAGACTATTTATGCTAGACTATTTATATTAAGACTATTTTTAACTAGACTATTTTTAACTAGACTATTTATATTAAGACTATTTATATTAAGACTATTTATACTAGACTATTTATATTAAGACTATTTATATTAAGACTATTTTTAATACTACTATTTTTAAGAAAACTATTTTTATACTAGACTATTTTTAACTAGTGAAAATGAATAGAATTAAAATGATTTGGGAATTTATAAAATCTAGGGGATTACGGGTTCATTAAATTAGGTATTTAATTAAGTATAGGAATTGATTTATATGGATATAAAAGAAAAAATGAATATTTATCGAGTAATCAACTTTTCACCTCCGTACTTTCGTAATCAAAGATGTCTTAATCGCTGTCACTTTTTAAGATGTTGATAACAAGATTAACACTTGATAGATTGAAAAGATGTGTTTCCAATACACTTAACAATCAATCAAGGAGGTTTCACTAGTAGAAATAGGATATGATCAATCTCTATTTAAACCAATTAGTCCTTTCATTTCTCTAACTTGACTATTTTTAGGATAAACGATCGTTCATCGAGTAATCAACTTTTCACCTCCGTACTTTCGTAATCAAAGATGTCTTAACCACTTTCGCAATCTTAAGATGTTGATAACAAGATTAACATTTGATAGATTGAAAAGATATGTTTCCAATTCACTCAACAATCAATCAAGAAGGTTTCATTAGTAAAAATAGGATATGATCAATCTCTATTTAAACCAATTAGTCCTAAAAATAGTTTAAATCAATCAAATACTCAATATATAACCTAATAGAAATCCCCTTCCCCTAGGAAGAAAGATTAGCTACTCATCGGTTTATACATACTAAAATTATAATAGAAATAATTGATATATATAATATATATATAGAAACTTTTAATTACTAGAACTTAATGACAATAGATAAAACTTACTTGAATATGATGAATCAAAGTGCAAGAAACAAACTTCAAAATATAACTTCAAACTTGTTTAAAGGTTACAAGCTTACAAAATTTGAAAGTAAAACACTAAGTAAAATACTAAGTGCTTATTGATCAAGCACTTTTCAATTACAAACTAAATGAAAGAAAAACTTCAAACCAAAAATAAAATACAAACTAAAATTGAAAGTTCTAAGGAAAATATATTGCTAAAGGAAAGGAGTATTTCTTAGCAAGAAGTTGAGGATTTCTTGGTAAGAATGTGGAGTGATTTTGCAATGGGTGAAGATGCCCTTTTATAGGTGATTTTCAAGAATACAATTGATTATTTAATTCAAAATATCTATTGTAATATCATTTTTTTAATTCTTTGTTCACACTTCACCCATGACTTTGATTTTTCAGATTTTTGACCATAAAAATATCTTGTGGTTGAGTTCACAAGTTGGTCAAAAATGGACTAATTTTGCATGGCATCTCTTGAAAAGCAGCGATGTAAAGCGGCCCGGTTGCCCGTGTTGTGCGCCGTTTTGTGGTGACTCGGTCTTTTTCCGGAATACGCGTGAGGACACGGCGCTAAATGCCGGCCGTGTGTGAAACGGCCCAAGACACGGCCTCTTTTGCGCCGTATGTGAAACGGTCGACAGAATACGGTCCATTTTGCGCCGTTTTGTATGGTCGTTTGTCCTGGAAAAATTCCCGTCGTTGGATTTGATCTTGTTTTCCGTCCTTTTTGATGCTTCATGTCAGTAATCTGTAAAATAACCATTTTTAGCTCATGTTTGGACATATCTGTAAAATATATATTTTTAATCACAAATCAGTACAATTATGCCCGGAAAAATGAATATTTTGTATATGAATTTTAGATCAATTATGCACTAATCAGATGTATTTGAAGTTCCCAAACACTGTATAATGATAATCTTTAACAACATTATATTAAGAGCATGAATTCAAGCCTTGTTCTTCAAGTTATTCATGATTCTTGGAATGGAGTTCAAGTGTTCTTCTTTTTGGTTCGTCTAATCCAGGTAAATTTGGTATCCCTTTTGTTTATGGTTCGTTTTTAAGGATGATTACATGTGAGGAACATGTTGGATAATCATATAACAATATTATATGAGGTTCAATAGAATTTTGATAAGAGTTTCGGATGTTTCTTCATATTATAAAGATGATGGTTCGTTTAAACAGTTTTGAGATAGATTTCTGGATCATGATAATTTCATTGATCGATTTAGAGGAGTTAAATCATGATACGAGGTTGAATTCCGGATTGAATATGTTATGATCATTGTTACCAAGTTGGTTTGATTATTGATATGATTATTGTTCTAGGTTGATTAACACATAGGTATAAGCGATGTGCCGTTGAAGGTCAGAATTCATCGATCGAGTGTAGAGCTCGTAGACGAGGACGTTGAGTTCGGTGGTGGTTTTGTCATATTGATATCCAGGCAAGTGTTTACTTGTTCGGTTGTAATATTTTGATGAGTAATTACATTTGCATTTCATAAGTATTTTATGTTGTATTGCATATTGACGAATGTTCAGTGATGTTCTAAAAGGATTAGAATGCACAGTTGATGATTGTTGAGATACTTGGACAATCTTGGGAAGATTGTAGTATTCGGATATTGTTGATGTCATTTTGGATATGCTTGGTCTGTGGTATGCTTTTTGGAAGGATATCCGGATATAGGTATGTTTTATGGTAATCGTACATAGAGGATTATGTACGAGAAAGTATTCGGTATTGAGGTATTATACGGTATTGTTGTGATATTGGGATTTATATGGTATTATCGTGATATTGGGATTGATGAGAATCGTTGGATTACCGAAAGTGGTAAGGTTGTCGTTGAGGTTATTATTCTCATGATGCATGGCATGTGAATATTTATGTTTATGTACTTGCGGTTATTTGTCGGGCATTATTGCTGACCCCGTTGTGGGACTTGTTTTTCAGGTATTGAGGACTTTAATGGTAGCGGTCGTGAGGCGAGGATTCCGGACGATACTGGCTATGGCAAATTGTTGTGGAATTGTGTATTTTGTTTGTGTATATCATTATTGATGTATATGTATCTTGGACTGTATTTCTATCCGCTGCGTGAGTTCTTTCAAATGGCTTTCGGCTTTTTGCCAACTGAGTTTCATTTTGAAAACCGATTCCCTTAACCGAGTTTTTGGCCTTGATCGTTTTGATGGTAGTTGGTGTTTTCAAATGATTTTGTGAGTTTTGGAAAATACTACCGTCATCGGTCCTTTTTGTCGTTCTTGTAGTTGGTTTTTAGCCTGGTGGGTTCTGGCGCGGGGCCCACGGCGTGTAATTCTCCCGGTTGGTTTTGCGGGTGTTACAAATATGGTATCGGAGCCCAAGGTTTTGTGATAATTGGGCATGTGTGTTATGTGGCTCTACCGGTGTGGTAGTAGCGTGATGTTTGTGATGTTTTAGAACTGTGTGATTTTTGAGTACTGTCGTAGTGATGTGTGGGTTTGGGGATTGTTAGTGTTTCCGAGACCAACGAGGCAGGGAGTGAACGCCGATGTCGTGGTCATGTGCAATGTGCGGCTCCAATCGGGAAGTGAACACCGGTGCGAGGCACGTGCAATGTGCGACTTTCGATGTGAAGTGGAACGCCGGTGATACGTACATGTGACAAGGAGAGGCTCATGCGCTTTTGGTGAGGAGACACAGCATCACAGATCCCAAAAAACTCGACAGTGCTCTAAACTTGTTGTGGTCTTGGCGGATACCAATCGTTTTCAAATTGTGATTATTCCTGTTTTGGCATTCTTGTTGTGTCGAGATTTTTGAAATGGTGTCATATGCTAGTATCACGGGAGATCTTCGACTTCACAGACGTGTAAGTATGTTGTTCGGATTATTCGATAATTCTTGGTTATCTTGGTAATTTTGGATTTTCTGTTGAATTGTTGTTTGTGCGAGTGACTACAAGTTTCGAGGACGAAACTTATTTTTAAGGGGGGTAGAGTGTAATACCCCGATTTTTTGGATATATTTTTTGTTTATATGTTGGATATCGTTGATGGATAATTGTGCTTGAGGATGTTGTGAATGTATGATAATGTTATTGAAATGCGTATATGTATTCATTGTGCCGTATGATCGTTTGGTATGTCGAGATGTTGGTCGAGGATAGCTGAATATGGCTAAGCACAGCCACGATAGCGCACGCTATGAGATATGCTTAGCGCACGCTACGAGGCACGAGTAACGCACGCTACGTTGTGTAGTTAGCGTACGCTAATAGGTTCGCATTATGTACGCTGAGGAGGGTCCTTAACGTACGTAAGACTTTCTGGGAAAGATTCGGAAGGCGGCCAACATGTAGGCCCGGGTTGATGTTTATCGGCATTTAGCGCACGCTACTAAGGATGGTTAGCGCACGCTAATATCAGATCGTCCGACAAGGAATCTTGGCTTTCGGCGAGTGGACCCGGCCACTTGTGACGCGTGTCCAGATAAGGTCAGCGGGTGTTTGTCATGTAGGGCTAGCGCACGCTAAACTGTATGGTTAGCGCACGCTAATTCCAGATCGGTCAGAGGAATCCTGATAATCGCGGATGCTTTCGGCATGTGGGGGCACGAGTGGTAGGCGTGTACTATAGCAAGTCAACTTCGGATAGCGCACGCTAAGGTCAATGACTTGCGTACGCTAGGCAGGATGTTTTACGTACGTCAATGCATGGGCATTACGTACGTAAGCTAGTTTACGAAGCAAGGCAGTAGCCTCTGGGCTGCGATAGCGCAAGCTAACAAAGTCAGTTAGCGCACGCTAAGGCTGTAGCGCAGGCTAAACATGAGATGTTAGCGCACGCTAAACATGAGATGTTAGCGCACGCTAATAATGAATATTATAGAAGGGGACAGACGGGTGCTCAGAGGCATTTCGTCCATTTTTCTTCCTTCAGACGGGAGAGAGAGAGAGTTGGGATGTATTTGAGGTTCCCAAACACTGTATAATGATAATCTTTAACAACATTATATTAAGAGCATGAATTCAAGCCTTGTTCTTCAAGTTATTCATGATTCTTGGAATGGAGTTCAAGTGTTCTTCTTTTTGGTTCGTCTAATCCAGGTAAATTTGGTATCCCTTTTGTTTATGGTTCGTTTTTAAGGATGATTACATGTGAGGAACATGTTGGATAATCATATAACAATATTATATGAGGTTCAATGGAATTTTGATAAGAGTTTCGGATGTTTCTTCATATTATAAAGATGATGGTTTGTTTAAACAGTTTTGAGATAGATTTCTGGATCATGATAATTTCACTGATCGATTTAGGGGAGTTAAATCATGATACGAGGTTGAATTCCGGATTGAATATGTTATGATCATTGTTACCAAGTTGGTTTGATTATTGATATGATTATTGTTCTAGGTTGATTAACCCATAGGTATAACCGATGTGCCGCGTTGAAGGCCGTAAATTCAGTCCAGTCAGGGCTGTAGAGCTCGTAGACAAGGACGATGATTTCGGTGGTGGTTTTGTCATATTGATATCCAGGCAAGTGTTTACTTGTTCGGTTGTAATGTTTTGATGAGTAATTACATTTGCATTTCATAAGTATTTTATGTTGTATTGTATATTGACGAATGTTCAGTGATGTTCTAAAAGGATTAGAATGCACAGTTGATGATTGTTGAGATACTTGGACAATCTTGGTAAGATTGTAGTATTCAGATATTGTTGATGTCATTTTGGATATGCTTGGTCTGTGGTATGCTTATCGGAAGGATATCCGTATAGAGGTATGTTTTATGGTAATCGTACATAGAGTATTATGTACGAGAAAGTATTCGGTATTGAGGTATTATACAGTATTGTTGTGATATTGGGATTTATATGGTATTATCGTGATATTGGGATTGATGAGAATCGTTCGATTACCGAAAGTGGTAAGGTTGTCGTTGAGGTTATTATTCTCATGATGCATGGCATGTGAATATATATGTTTATGTACTTGCGGTTATTTGTCGGGCATTATTGCTGACCCCGTTGTGGGACTTGTTTTTCAGGTATTGAGGACTTTGATGGTAGCGGTCATGAGGTGAGGATTCCGGACGATACTGGCTATGGCATATTGTTGGGGAATCGTGTATTTTGTTTGTGTATATCATTATTGATGTATATGTATCTTTGACTGTATTTCTATCCACTGCGTGAGTTCTTTCAAATGGCTTTCGGCTTTTTGCTGAGTTTCATTTCGAAAACCGATTCCCTTAACCGAGTTTTTGGACTTGATCGTTTTGATGGTAGTTGGTGTTTTCAAATGATTTTGTGAGTTTTGGAAAATACTACCGTCATCGGTCCTTTTTGTCGTTCTTGTATTTGGTTTTTAGCCTGGTGGGTTCCGGCGCGGGGCCCACGGCGTGTAATTCTCCCGGTTGGTTTTGGGGGTGTTACATGGATGAGTTGGGAGGACCCAGTCATCGTGGTTACCGAGGATTGACATGCAATTAATTCAATGAATAGAAGCCTATTCCTAAGAATGGTGCGGGTGGTCCCACTATCAACCAAACATTCAAGTTCTTCTCGATTCATTCCTACGAAAAAGAGGAAAAATTCCAAACATAAACACGCAAGCAATATTCGTCTCTTCGAAATAAAGCTAAGGATATAAAGTAAGCAATAATAGTATCTTGTTATAGAAAAACAAAGTTTCATCACACCATTACTGAAAATAAAACATCGATAAAATCGTTCTGAGGTAACAATGCCAAATGTAAACGAGAAAGTAAACATAATGATGACATTCAGTCTTAAAGGAGTGCCTCTAATGCTATGACACGTATGGCTCATTGCGATTATCGGTGATTGTGAAATTGACGTTGGGGACTCATCGAGAGCATCTTTCTCCATATAGTGAGCCTCCCGTTCTTTGGACTCTCTATATTTCTTGCAGTGTGCTGCGACTTGCTTACTTGCATGGCAGTTCTTGTACCAGTGTCCAACATCTCCACATCGATAGCATGGTTCATCGCCAACTCTAAATTTGGGAGCGACATCGGGGGCAGGTGCTTTGTTTCCTTGGCTAGAAGAGCCAGGAGCACCAAGTCTTCTCATTGCATTGGAAAAACCCCCACATCCTCGACCGTTTTGCCCTTTTCCACGTTGTGGTTTGGGGTTGCCATGACCAGTTCCCTGTGCATTGGGGTTCTTCCCACCTTTCACTTTGCTATAGTTGGCCTCGGAAACTTTCTTTGTCCCAGCCGGCCTGGCATTGTTGCTCACTAACACTTCATTATGCCTCTCAGCCACTTGCATTAGGTTGATAAGCTTATTGAAGGTAGTGATGCGTTTGTTGTCATACTCCAGCCTATACTGGTTCGCTAGTATAAGAGCAGAAGTAGGGAAGGTGGAGAGTGTTTTCTGGATCATATCATCTTCTATGAGGTCCTTTCCACAGAAATTAAGGTGTGCCTTCAGACGGAGCATATCTTTGTTGAAATCGTTGAATTCGTTTATAATCAAGCAAGCGGATTTCATTCCACTGCACGGTCAACTCTGGAAGCAAGGTATTGTGGATGTTCCCAAAATGGCCCTTAAGGGCATCCCACGGTTCTTTCGGGGATTCCAACTGCAGATATTCCCATCTTAGGCCGGGGTCAATATGTCGCCTATGGAACATTAATGCACTAGCTTTGATTTTGTCAGACGGTACTTCGCCTGCTTTTTCAAAGATAGTAGCACTATAGTCCTTAGCGACAAAAGTGGTCTCTATGTCAGAAACCCATCTATGGTACTCAAGTCCTTCTGACAAGAAAAAAGGAAAATGAGTTTTCACAGTATATCATGAGTACTTTTCATGATAAAATTTTCAATAATGTGGAGGGTTATTATTTTTCAGAACCAAGATATGGTCAATAAATTACTTTCGATGCTATTGAAGGTGACAAATGAAATTACTTTATCATGGTTCGAGTTGAATTTAGGCAGTAGATGTAAGTCAACTAAAATCTACCAATGATGAAGCCTAATTTACATGTCATATCTATATATGTATGCAAATATATGTATATTTATAGATATAATCACATAGTCCTATAAATATATCCATACACATATATGTGCATTCAAAGAGGTATCTTATGCCGCAATAATTATTAATTCAACGTGAATTTAATTTAATTGAAGTTGCTATAAGCAATTCGTTTTAATTCAATTAAAATTATTAATGCATCATGCTTTGGGTTTAATTAAGCATAAATAAATTACGGAGTATAAATATGCAATCAAAGATATATAAACAGTCTAAAAATTGCACATTGCAGATAGTAGGGTTCGTATTATGTACTTTACTTCATGTGAATAGGGGTAGAAAAACCGGACTGGAGAAAAAAAACGGGATTGCCGAGCGGGTCGGGCCGCGTCAGCAACCGGGTCGGGTCTGGGTCAGCAATCGGGTCGGGTCTGGATCAGCAACCGGGTCGAGTCTAGGTCAGCAACCGGGTCAAGTCTGGGTCACGAGCCGGTTTCTGTGCTGCAGCGGTGGGCTGGGCGAACGGTTCAGAAAAATTGCAGCAAACGGGCGATTGATATCGGAGCAGAGGTTGCGGTGGTTGGAGACGACGGAGACAGGTCGCAGTCGGATTTGGATTTCACGGTCCGAGTTCGGACTGGTGCAGAGACAAGGTGCGGCGGTTGTGAACGAAATCCGGGGGGGATGAGTCGCGGCGGGTCTGGTGAGAGGTGGACGGGCGGCAATTGCAGGGCTTAGTCGCGTCGGACGTCGGGGGAAGAGGGTGGGGGTGCGACGGTTGGACGCGAGGAAGGTGACCGGTGATCGGTCGGGGGTGGCGGCGGCTAGGGTTTTATGCAGAAAACGATTTGCGCTTTTTTTTTGGGATTTTTCAGAAAATCGAGAGAGATTTTACTTTTTGCTCAGTTGGGAACTACGTGCTGATAACATGTTGAAGGAAAAATAACTGAGACAATGAAGTAGGGCAAAAGTTGTGTATTATTCCATTGATGAGATCCCTTTAAATAGGGAGAAATACATACAAACAGGCCTTAGCCAAACCCTAACTAGGAAAGCCCATAACACTACCAAAAAAAGTACTTTAGCCGACGACCCGAAAAAAATGACCGACGACTATAAAGTGTCGTCGGCTAAACTCCGCACTTTAGCCGATGACTCGTTTTATCGTCGGCTAAAGGGTTTTAGCCGACGACTTGGCGGAGGTCGTCGGGTAAAGTGCGAAATAATCGTCGGCTATATTAAAGAGGTTTAGCCGACGACTGAGATAACGTTTAGCCGACCGAAAAAAAAAACACATTTTAGCGGATGACTTGATCTCGGTCGTCGGCTAAACCCCTTTCGAAAAAAAATAATATTGCAACGGTTTAGCCGACGACCTAGATCTAAGTCGTCGGCTAAACACTTTTTCAAAAAAAAAATATATACTTTAGCCGACGATCTGATCTAGGTCGTCGACTAAACTCCTTCCGAAAAAAAATAATATTGTAATGATTTAGCCGACGACCTAGATCGAGGTCGGCGGCTAAATACTTTTTCAAAAAAAAATATATACTTTAGCCGACGACCTGATCCAGGTCGTCGGCTAAACTCTTTCCGAAAAAATAATATTGTAATGGTTTAGCCGACGACCTAGATCGAGGTCGTCGGCTAAACACTTTTCAAAAAAATAATAATATACTTTAGCCGACGACCTGATCTAGGTCGTCGGCTAAACTCCTTCCGAAAAAAAATAATATTGTAATGGTTTAGCCGACGACCTAGATCGAGGTCGTCGGCTAAACACTTTTTCAAAAAAAAAAAAATAATATACTTTAGCCGACGACCTGATCTAGGTCGTCGGCTAAACTCCTTCCCAAAAAAAAAATATTGTAATGGTTTAGCCGACGACCAATAACGAGGTCGTCGGCTAAAAACTTTTTCAAAAAAAAAAAAATACACTTTAGCCGACGCCCTGATCTAGGTCGTCGGCTAAACCTCCAAGTGAAAATTATTTATAGTTCAGGGAACACCAATCCAATCTTGCCCCTCTCCCTGCTAAAGAGCACATTTCTATTCCCGATCCTGTCAGATATTCCCGAAAAAAGCTTGTGAGTTGCTACTTTTAGTTGTGCTAGCTGGAGTGACGAAGGTTTCTACCGGTTGTTATAATCACCATTTCGATTAAGGTACGTATTTTATTGTATTTTTTATTATGATTTCGAAAGTTTGTATTATTCATGTTACATTCGATAGCTTTTATGTAAAACGATTAAGTTTTATGATGATAATCATTATGATTAATTGTTTGTTGTGATTTCATTTATAATTTGAACAATATTGGTTAGTTGGATTAATATTGGAAAATATATACATTTTCAGGATGGACAAGAGTTGGATTGGGTTACGAAAATGGGATCCAAGTGTAATGGATGGGATGAAGCAGTTTATGAGATTTGTAAAAGAGCACGACAGTGGTAATACGTTGCACTACTGTCCGTGTAATAAATGTAGATGTCGCAGTGATATGTTTCGTTTTCCATTTGATGAGGTCTGGGAACACCTAAAGAAGAATGGTTTTTGGAGTAAATATACATGTTGGATATACCAAGGTGAAGCACCGAATTCTGTTATTCTGTATGATCACGGACAATTTAGTGGTAACGACGGGTTCACCGATCCGAAAAGGAGGTTGATTGATGATGTGTTTGTACCAACTGAGCAAATCCCACGACCCCGTAGACTGTTGCCTTGCAATACTGCTGGGCTTGACAGGTACAACAAGCTAATTCAACTCCAACAGACCCCTCTATACCCAGGGTGTAGCATGACTGTTCTTGATTGTGTCATGGAAACGATGAGATTAAAGGTGGAAAACAAATCATCCATCAAGTCTGTAGATGATTACTTGGATCTTACGAGTAATATGCTTCCACAGGGTCATCATCTTCCTAATACATATTCAAAAATGAGACGAATTTTGAAAGATCTTGGTCTTTCCTACATTAAGATCCACGTCTGCATGTATGATTGTGTTCTATTCTGGGGGCATCCTAATGAAGACCTCACGAGATGTCCTGTATGTGATACAGAGAGATATAGGATCACTCCTTTTGGAAAAGAGAAACCGGAAGGTACTTTGGTATTTTCCACTGAATGAAAGGTTGGAACGGCTTTTTATGTCTCCTCACACGGCAAAAGCAATGAGATGGCATGCCGAGCCGCGCCTAATGACAGGGATACTATGATACACCCTTCGGATGGAGAAGCGTGGAAGCATATAGATAGGGAGTATCCGAATTTTTCTTCAGATATCCGAAATGTGAGGCTCGGGATTGCATCTGATGGTTTCAACCCTTTTGGTAACATGAGTCTTTCATATACCATATGGCCTGTTGTAGTGATTCCTTACAATCTTCCTCCGTGGATGTGTATGCGGAAGGAGTATAATATGTTGACCTTGTTAGTCCGGCGGGATATCCGGAAAGTGTATCGATGTGTATATGAGACCTTTGATAGAGGAGCTGAAATTGTTGTGGGAGCAAGGTCATCCCACGTCACGGCGCTATTCGTCCGAGATGTTCTACTTGCACGCCATGTGTATCGGCACTATTAGTGATTTTCCTGCATATGGAATGCTGTCTGGATCTGTTATTAGCGGATATAGAGGTTGTCCAGTGTGTTTGAATGCAGATTGTGCTAGGTACCACTGTAGGAAAGTTATCTGAATGCGTCATCGGATATGGATTGAGAGGGAACATGAGTGGCGTATGGATGTTGCAGCATTTGATGGCACTGTAGAAATGGGCGAGCCACCACAACAGTGGAGAGGTGATGAAATACTATCAATTCTTAATGAGTACGATTTTGGTCAGCTTAGCAACCATCCTGATGTGATTGCAGCAACCCCTGAAAGGCCCGACAGGTATAAGTATTGGTCGCACAAAAGTATATTCTGGGAATTGCCTTACTGGTCCAAGTTACTGATAAGGAACTTCTTGGATGTCATGCACATTGAAAAGAATGTTTGCAAAAGTGTGGTTGGGACAACCTTAGGTTGGGATGGAAAGACCAAAGACGGGCCAAAAGCACGCAAAGGTTTGGAAGAAATGAGCATAAGAAAACATTTGTGGTTGAAAATTGTCAAGTGAAAACAAAAAATGCCTAAGGCAGCTTACACCATCAACTGCGAGCAGAACCGAGATATTTTCTTTGGATAAAGACTGCTAGGTATCCTACCGGGTATGATGGAAATATAGGAAGATGTGTTAATTTCAGGGAGAACAAGTTAACTGGTTTGAAGAGTCATGATTGTCATATCCTACTCCAACGCCTATTTCCGGTATTTATTCGACCGTACTTACCAAAATAGGTGGTCGAGCCGTGTGTTGCATTGTCAAGATTTTTCCAGAAATTATGTACGAGAGAAGTCAAGAGATCTGATTTGCGTAAAATGCAAGATGAGATCATCTATATCTTGTGCAAGTTTGAGCGAATATTTCCTCCAAACTTTTTGACCTCATGCCTCATCTCATGATCCACCTTCCCAGGCAGTTATTGGTCACTGGTCCAGTGCACTACACGTGGATGTACCCAGTTGAAAGGTAACATAATTTTGTATGATATATATATATATATATATATATATTGTCAAATTAAGTATGATTTTTAACACAATGACAATATTACAGGCAACTCGGTGATTACAAAGACTCCGTGGCCAATAAGTCTGCACCAGAAGGATGCATTGCAGAATCTTACCTTGCGTCGGAGTGTATTACGCATATCAAGTTGTATTTGGGCACCTTCGAGCCCCCTTCCTGCTCTCTTCCAGCAGATAAAATACAATTCAATCTTTATATCATATCCACTGAGGTTGACGTCTATGGGAGGTTGCCAGGAAGACAATTAGACCCGTACGAGTCACGAATTGCACATTGGTGGATATTGCTCAATTGTCCGTGGTTCAAGATCTTGAAAGACATCCACTTGTCATGCGATATGGTGCGAGGTGACACTAGATTCCACAATGACACTTTTGCCGACTATTTTGGAGAATGGGTATGTATACATTCAGTTGCTATTGCATTTTGGACTTAAGATATTTTTTTACATAAATAGTTTATTTACGACAGATGACACACATACAAGATGACGGACACCCTAACTGGTCGCGTGAACTTATGCTTCTTTCTATGAAGCCGGTTATGTCAAGAATTTATTCGATGGCCAAAGTCAACGGTGTCACATTCGTATGCCTTGACCTTGAGAGAGACCAAAAAAGAAGATGTCAAAATTCTGGGGTTATGATAGATGGTGGATATTACGGTGTTCTTTTGGAAGTGGTAGAACTAATTTACGGGGAAGGCATGACAATTTACTTGTTTAAGTGTCGATAGTACGACACCAGTCTTGGAACCGATATGCAAGACGACTACGGGCTGTTATCTGTTGACACTTCCACTTCATGGTATGAAAGTGATCCTTTTGTACTTGCTACATCAGCAAAGTCGGTGTACTATTTGGACGACTTGGTGAAAAAAGGCACATGGAAGGTAGTGAACGTTGTGACAACGAGGAATATTTTTAGTGCTGCTACACTGGGAGAAACAACATGTACTGATGACGATGATGCTTATCAAGAGCCAAATACAGCAAATATTCCACCATCAACGACAATTACAATGAATAATGTTCCTGAAGGACGAGTCGTCCGACTCCGTGGTGATGCTCGCGGGTACGTTGACGTTGATACAAACGAATTACTTGAGAATTCTGATGACGATAATGTGGACGACTTGAGGCATATGTTGCCGGATATCAGCTCAGATAATGAGACAGACTGTAGTGATGACTCAAACTATGAGCCATAAATTTAGTAGATGTATATTTTCATTTGTTAAATATAATTAAAAAATAGTAATAATAATAATCATAATCATAACATTAATTTAATATCAATAATATTATTAAAAAAAAAACGGGGGGTTTAGCCGACGACCGTCTTATAATTCGTCGGCTAAAGTTTTTTAAAAAAAATTATACTTTAGCCGACGACATATAAGACGGTCGCCGGCTAAACCCCAGCAATCACTCAACCGTGATAGACAACACTGTCGGGTCAGGCATACAGTGTGTTTTCCCATTCTAGGCAGGTGCGACACGGCCCGTGTCTCCTGACACGGTCGAATAATTTTTTTTTTCAAAAAAATAAAAATAAACTTTAGCCGACGACTTATAAGACGGTCGTCGGCTAAACACCTGACCGTGTCCAACGACACGGCCCATGTCGCACCTGCCCAGAAATTGAAAACACACTGTTCGCCTGACCCGACCGTGTTGTCTAACAAGGTCGGGTCATTGCTGGGGTTTAGTCGACGACCGTCTTATATGTCGTCGGCTAAAGTATAATTTTTTTTTAAAAAAAAACTTTAGCTGACGACGTAGATCTTGTCGTCGGCTAAACCCCCACCTTTTATACGTTTTCTCTACGTCCCTTATATTATTTTCTTCTTCTGGTTTAACGTAGATCTCTACTGCCCGTCGCCCGCCGATCGTCACCCAGCCCCAACCGCCCGTCACCTAGCCACCCGTCACCTAGCCCCCGTCCCGTCGATCGTCACCCAGCCGATCGTCCCGTCGCCTGTACGAGCCCCATCCCCGCCGCCCGACGAGGCCCGGTCCCATCGCCCGCCCGACGTCCTCCGCCCGTCGCCCGCCAGCCCGGCCGCGGTAACCCTTGTCCATTTTTTTTTTATTTTGTTTGTTGAATTTATTGTATTTGTTTGATCAATTTGTTTAGATTATGTGATGAATTAGATAAATTGTTTAATGAGTTGTGATGCAATATTTGATGAATTTAGTATTTTCAATATTTTGTGTTTAATGAGTTGTGAATTTGATGAATTTGTTTGAGGAGGAAGGGATTGTATAGCCGGCGTTAATCGAAACATTAACGTGGTATGGCATTGATAATTACTGTTGTGTTGAATTGTGAATTTGATGAATTTGTTTAGATTATTTGATGAATTTGTTTAGAAATATTTGATGAATTTGTTTGAGGAGGAAGGGATTGTATAGCCGGCGTTAATCGAAAGATTAACGTGGTATGGCATTGATAATTACTGTTGTGTTGAATTGTGAATTTGATGAATTTGTTTAGATTATTTGATGAATTTGTTTAGAAATATTTGATGAATTTGTTTGAGGAGGAAGGGATTGTATAGACGGCGTTAATCGAAAGATTAACGTGGTATGGCATTGATAATTACTGTTGTGTTTAGTTGTGAATTTGATTTATTTGTTTAGATTATGGATAGAATAAAGAAAGCGTTGGGGAAGAAGTCGACAAAGTCGACCACTCCCGATTCGGGGGGGAGTTCGGCAGCCTCTAGTAAGGCCGATCCCGGTACACTATACATATCTCAGAGCAGCGTTCGTGCCCGCCAGATACTAGAAGCTACCGGCATGAACGCTGACGATTTTTATAGGGCGACAGATGAGCCCGCTGCACTAGCGCGGCGTTTATCCTTTCAGACACCACGGCCGACCCCCTCGCAGCCGGAGACTCGTATGCCTCCCATCCACCGACCCACGTCTAGTCCTCACACATCAGGAGATGTACGGAGTTCCTCGTCCGAGGTGCCCCACGGTCCGCCGCCGACTCTATTCATGCCTCCGATGGTTCCGACTATTCCAGAGGTCGATGAGACGGGAGCCCGAGTTCCCGTTCGATTGATTAGCCCTGACGAGGCGTACGTCTACGAGTCTTGGACAGACAACATGTTTTGGCGGAGTTGTCGGGTTTCGAAGACGAAACTGTACGAGGAGATAGAGAGGGAGAAGGAGAAGGGGAAAAATGTAGTCGATGAGGAGAAGAAAAAGAAGAAGACTCGTGGCCCAGCAAAGGGTCTGGCGCTCGACTCGTACGTAAGTAAGCATGACCGTTATGAGATTCCTCTAGACAGACACGGCCGGCCGGTGATGTCTTCTGATGCTGCGGCGTCATATAGCCGTAATGTTGGCTTTGTCATTCGGGACAGAGTCCCCGTTTTGTGGACCGATTGGGGGGACGTGCCGCAGTGAGTGAAGGATGCTTTGAATAATGCTATGTCGGTAAGTTAATAAATATATAATAAGTTTCAATCAACACGTAGTTCTTGAAAATGCAATATGTGATGTTTTTAAATTATTGCGTATTTATGCTGTTCATAGGTGTGGTTTGTCATTCCCGACTCTCTACTACGTACTTGGTGTGACGAGGTGCAGTCTACCAAGTAAGTCATTTTAATTTATTTTGTATCTACATTGTTTGCGTAATTTTGTTTCTTATGAATAAAATATGTTGTGCAACGTGTGTTGTAGGTACAAATCTTGGAAAAATGAGATGCACATGTTCTGGACAGCCTGGGGTGATACCCGAGAGGCTACCCCGGAAGAATTCAAGTTCCGGGAGTACGAGTGAAAGTGGCTACGCGCCCATTTTCGCGACCCAGAGTTCATGGTATGACTAAAATACCCTCATTTCATTCTTCCTCTTTCAGTTTTTATTTTTTTGAAAATATAAACTCCATTTTTTAAATTAATGTTTCAGAATATAAAAAATACTTGAAGTTCCGATTTTTTTAAATTAGAAAAAATTGGAACTTCAGGTATTTTTTTAAATTCTGGAATATTATTAATATTAAAAAATCAGAATTTTTTTATTCAAAAGTGGAAATAAATTTTTTTAAGAAAAATAAAAACTAGAATATTAATTTACATAAAAAATTAAAAATCTGAATATTGTATTTTATTTATTAAAAAAATGCTAGTATTTAATAAAAAATAATAATATTTCAGTTTTTATTTTTTTTTGAATTCTAAATATAAACTCGATTCTAAATAATATTTTTTTGAAGGCGACTAGCTTGACCAACACGACCAATCGTGCTGGTCTGACTGACCATCACAGTCTGGGTTCCCGGTCGTTAGCCAGAGTTGCGCACGAGGCCATTTCTTCTGATTCGTTGGACGCATTTGCCTACGTGACTCAGAAAGCATTTCCGAACCGTCCCGAGGAGCATGTAAGTCTTTTTTTATTTTATTTTAGTAATAAAATAAATGCCTTTGTATCATACTTTTATTGATATTCAAATATTTATTTTCATATTAACTTAGTTAAATGTGTTGCGCGTTGATTGTTGTTGATAATGAGAGCTGGTGTATAAAAATTGCAGGTGCAAAAAATACAGGTTTTGGGATCCCAAAATCTGAATTAATTTTTTTTTTAAAAAAAGGGTTGTAGCCGAAGACATCTAAGACGCTCGTCGGCTAAAGTAATTTATTTATTTTTTTTAAAAAGGGTTTTAGCCGACGACATATAAGACGGTCGTCGGCTAAAGTAATTTATTTTTTTTTTAAAAAAGGGTTTTAGCCGACGACATATAAGACGGTCGTCGGCTAAAATAATTTAATTTTTTTTTTTTTAAAAATGGTTTTAGCCGACGACATATAAGACGGTCGTCGGCTAAACTCTATTTTTTTTTTAAAAAACCGGTTTTAGCCGACCGACTCGATAAGGTCGTCGACTAATTTTTTTTTTCCCAACAGGTTTAGCCGACGATCTTACTGTAGTGGTCGGCTAAACTTTGAACTTTAGCCGACGACTACAAAAAAGTCGTCGGCTAAACCTTGGCCGACGAATATCGGTCGACGGTTTTTTAGCCGACGGCTGGCATGATTGGCCGATGACTTTGGGGTTTAGCCGACCACTTTAAGTCGTCGGCTAAAGTCTGATTTTTGGTAGTGTAAACTAACAGACTTAGACACAATGAGTATTATTCCTTTAACAGACACATAGAACTATTGAATACTCCCCCCATCCCACAAAACTGTGCTCATTTTGACTTTTATTGGTCAACATTCATAACCTTTGACCATGAATTACAACCAATATATAAAAATATTATAGTAGTGTAAGTACTTATTTGATTTGTCTTAATGTTTATTTTCTAAATATTATTTTTTTATAATTTTTGTTCATATATAATTGAAATTATTAATAGTCAAAAGTGTATTTGGAGAGACCGATCAAAGTCAAAATAAGCACAATTTTATGGGACGGAGTGAGTATTAACTAATGAATTTTTGGCTTGAACATATTCTCTTTTCTTTTATTTGGTCGGTATTTAAGTGCACAAAATTAAAGCCTTTAATGGGGCAGAACTACCTATTGATCAAAATCATTAATGGCAATCCCAACGCTCACCCGATCACTTTATGCAACACTCAACACACACACACACACACTTATATATATATATATATATATATATATATATATATATATATATAAACTTGAGAAAAAATAAGGGTTTTGAGTTAAAAAAAAATGGGGGTTGTTTTAGTATTTGCATTGATCATTATATGCAGTAGTAGTAGTTCTGTTAGCTCTCAGGACGCGACGTTAGTGCCTGCAATAATCACATTTGGAGACTCGATTGTCGATGTGGGAAATAATGATTACATACAAACTACCATTTTCAAGGCCAATTATCCTCCTTATGGCAGAGATTTCAAGAATCAAGAAGCTACTGGGAGGTTTTGTAATGGAAAACTAGCCACCGATATTACAGGTAACCTTTTGTGTGTGTGTGTGTAATACTTTGAAATGTTGTCAAAAACTAGAGCTGGTTTCGGCCCGAAATCGATACGGTTGGACTTTATATTATTTGAATGTTCGAACCCGAAAAAATCAGTACTTGGCCTGTTTCTTGAATGGACTTGGTCCGTATTTTGTGCGGACCGAGAAATTGGTCGGACGGGCCTGGCTAAAAAAAATAATGATGTGCCGTGCTGGCTCGGCATTGTCGGGCATTTTGGCAGCTCTCACATCTTTTAAAATTACACACACTTGGAGTTGTATTTAGGTATTTTTGGAAAAAGTAGTTGTTGCGATAACTGTTAAACGACGGTAGCTGATACATGTTAGCTTTTAGAAATTTGACGATGAATAATTTTAAAATCCTAAAAAAGTTAGAGGTTTGAGCCAAGTTGGAGGTTTGAGCCAAGTTAGAGATTTGACCGGATGAAACCTATTAGTGTTTGGTAGTTACCGGATTGAAATAGCTTTTTGGACCCAAAAAACTAATTTTCAGAAAGCTACTTAGATGAGCATTTTCAATTAGAGGATTGTGATGTGTCTCGTTGATATACAAAAAACTACTCAAACAGCTAATTACCAAACAGTTTCATATAAAACAGATAATTGAATCCGCTAGTCAAAATAACTAACCCAATCAACTAGTCAAAATAGCTAACTCAATCAGCTAACCGCTATCGACTAACAGCTGATTGCCAAATAAAGCCATTATCAAATACGTATCACTTTCTTACCTCGAGTTTGATAATGTTGTAGCCAACATAAATTTGCCGTGCGGGAAAGCAAGGTTTTGTTAAAAAGTTTGGTCTAGTTTGTTAAAAGTAGGAATAACTTGAGTATAGCATTATTTTTTTATCTCAAATTTAGTACAAACTCTTTTGATATCTAAATTGTAGAAATTGATATTTACTCGAATGAATTCGAGTCATATATTGTAATTTCGAGTAACATAATTTCGAGTGAACTTGCAAATATATACGATATCAGTTTTGATGTGAGTATTCTAGTTACCCGTATCTAAATTCGAGTTACCCGAGTCGGATTCGAGTTACCCAAAATTTCAAAACGTGTAACATAAAAAAAAAAAAAAAAAAAGTCATGTGCATGGGTAACCTGAATCTTAATGTTTAAACATAAAAAAAAGTGAAACATGTTACCCCAGTGCATGTGCAGTGTTAGTCAACATGTGCATGTCTCATGTTACTCGAATTTTTGATTCGGGTAACTCGAATCAGATTCGGATTACTCGAATTCAGATCGGGTAACACGAATTCAGATTCGAGTTACCCGAATCAAAAATTCGAGTAACTCGAATCTGATTCGAGTTACCTGATTTTGTTACGGGACTCGTATCTTATCCGGTAAGATATATTTTTTAAAGTTGACTCGAAATTATGTTACTCGAAATTGTAATATATAACTCGTATTTATTCGAGCAAAGGTCAATTTCGATAATTTGGGTATCAAAAGAGTTGTTAAATTTGGGACAAAAAAGAATAATATTATACGTAAAAAGGTCAAAACAAATTTTCCTTTTGTTAAAAAGTTGGGGCTAAAAAAATTTAATATTTTTTCCTAATAAGTCACGACTGCTACTTTTCTCAAAAGTTGTCAACTTAAAAAAAAAAAAACAGTTTTGTGTTTACCAAATACTGTCTCTGTCCATCAAATAGTTACCCCTGTGTGTTTGGTACGAATTTTAAAAAATTAATTGAGTGTGTTGTGTGATTGGGATAAGAGTTCCATTTTTCTCGTAGTTTTAAAGTGAAATGTGTGGAGTATATTTAATAAAAATAAAAAGAGGTAAATCTTTTTTGAACAGATCAAGATGAAAAAAAAAGTAAATAATTTGTGGACGGAGAAAATACTTCCTTTGACTTTGACTCGAATTGAGAAATTAACGCCAAACAGTACCTTGGATCTTTGACTAATTCAAAGAATTATAAACTAACCTTAAAATATTAGTGGGTCAAATACAAATTATTTGGGAACATCTATACTATATAAAATTTATCCCTCTTAATTTAATGTGGAAGGGGGATTTATGTTACTTATTTAAATATATAATATAAAAGAATCTAACAAAATACATAAAAAAATTTAAAAATTATAATTATATCTAACTTCAAAAGATGGTAGTAGTATTTGGAGGTTACGTAAGGCAAAGCAATTTGTCTCATTTATTAATTTTTATTATCATAATTTCATATTTTCATTTATTAATTTCTGGTTTTAGCAAAGAGATCGCAGAAGGGTATTTTGGGGAGAGAAACATCAGTTTGTAAACGGCACCAATTATTGGGGTGGAATTACATATGAAGAGACTATTTTAATTGTAACTTTTAATTTAATAAACTAATTTAAATACAAAAGTTATGATAAACATCACAATGCAAATGCATCTTCTAATACACAAGGTGATTAAAATGAACTTTTAAATGATAGTATAAATTATAAGATGATTAAATTTTAGCTATGAAATCTTAGATACAATCGGTGCATCGCACGGGTTGAATAAACAAAAAACAACCCCGGAGCAACATACGAGTTAGTGAAGCCTCATTTCATATAACTAATTACATAGACTAAAATAAAAGGACAATAACAATAAAAAAAACATATAAACTTCTCTAAAAGACATTTAAATTCTGTCATCTGCTCATTTAACCGTCTGTCATAACATTACGTACAAAACACGTAGATATTCAACCAAAGACCGTGCATCGCACGAGTTGGATAATGCCTCGTATTACTTTAACACAATACATTAATCTTGGAGTGCAAGTAATAAATGTGTGGTAGTCTTAAAAAATAAATACTTCGAGTGTGTTTATAGATAGACCGAGGGTCAATGAGTTTTTTCTTGGTCAACTCTTTCTAGGGTTTAAATATTTTTCATGATCAGATGCTGTATAATTATAAAACCTACCCTTGAATTTTATCCCAATTACACAATTAACTCACTTATTTTCCAAAATTACAAATGCCCCCACAATTATAGGTGCGCCAATTCTAACCCGACACGAAAATACGATTCGAATCCGACTTGAAGTTACTTGCAGAGACGGACCAAGAAATAAAATTGGGTAGCGGGGCTGAGTTCAATAAATTTTAAGGACATATAAAATATCTAAAATGCAGTCACTCATAACAAAAATGTTGAAAATACAAAAATATACCACGATTTTTTTAGTAAAAATACGACGTCTCGTTTTTTAGTAAAAATTCCCTAAATCACAAGTCATAACTAAAGAATGAACTTAGAAATTTAATAAGAGATACCTAGATTAAAAGACAAATAGTCAATATTGGGCTCGAAAAATACAATTAAATACATATATAAAAGAATTCTACGCCTAGATTAATGGAATAGAGATTTTATATTGGAATATTATTACAATTATTAAGTGGAACAGACTAAAATAAGTAGTTTATTACTAAACAAATTAACTTCTGGTAAGGAGCAGCGCTGGGCTCAAGCCGAGTAAAACCCCATTACCTCCTTGCCTGGTTACTTGCAATTACCGAGAGAAACCTGAACCCAAAACACAACACGAACATACCTAACTGGGACAATTTGACACGATGTCAACAATTTATCCTAAAATGTATTTGTATTGTTTTTTTTACCTAATTTTGTGCATTATGAACATTACTGAAATTGACCCAGAAACCGAGCACGAACACAATTCGTTAACCCGGAGTGCCAACTTAGACATACACCCCATTTACATTTTGCATTAATGGACTCAAGTCCTAACAAATATGGACCTTCATTAAGATCAACTTGTAAAATAGAAACAAATGATAAAAGCAGGGGCGGAGCCACGACTTTAATTTAAAGTGGACCAATATACTTGAAGGTAAGCGATGTAGTAATAAAGATATTTTTATATTTTTTTACAATATTATATTTTTAAAAAAGAAAAAATTGTGGTTGGGGGACACACGTAATTAGTTTAAACTTCAGGGGTGGTTTTTGTGATCATGCTTTATCAGATTTATGACATTATTGATGAAGCTAACTAATTTGGTTATTTGCAGCTGAGACCCTGGGCTTCACGAGTTTCGCACCGGCTTACCTTAGCCCACAGGCATCAGGAAAGAACCTTCTCTTGGGAGCTAACTTTGCCTCGGCTGGTGCTGGATATGATGAACACACATCCCTTCTAAGTGTAAAATAAAAATAATATTAAATTTATTTAATTCTGATCAGTGTTTTCAATAACGCTTTTCATATACGTAGCGCAGCGTAAATAGTGTAGCGCATAGCGTAAGCTATTCGAGCATGTCAATCAATTATTTAAAATAATATATATATATATATAATATATATATTAGCAAATAAATGAGATAAATAACCATACAACCATAATAATTTAATCAGTACATTCCAAAATAACTCAATCTAATTATCCAAAAACACCAATAAAGGATCGTGATGCAGTCGCGATGAATGTTCTGAAGTATCGCGATCTAAAAGGTAGGGTTTTGAAGAGTCGATTATCTCAGGTGGGTTTTTTTTGGAGTTCTTAAAGTTGAAGTGTCGCGAGGGTTTTATTTTGGACTTCTGAAGTTGGGTTTTACCATCTTGCCCTGAATTTCAGCCGCTTTTCTTTTTGAACATATAGCGTACGCTATATGTTATTTCGCATAATAGCGTACGCTATTTACGCTATTACCTGCGCTACGGTAATATAGCGTCTGCTATTCAAGCATTAAGTTAAAAAAAACTGCGCTACGTAGCGCTTTGGCCCCGTAGCGCACGCTTCTGATTCACATTATCTAAAACAGATTTTATATTTTATATATATATATATATATATAAAATAATTTGATTTGTTTTGTATTTTTCCAGCATGTAATACCACTGTCACAACAGTTGCAGTACTATAAAGAGTACCAAGGTAAACTAACAAAGGTGGCAGGCCAGAAGCAGGCAGCATCTATCATAAAGGATGCACTATACTTGGTAGCTGCTGGTAGCAGTGATTTTATACAAAATTACTATGTTAACCCTCTCCTCAACAGAGCCTATACTCCTGATCAGTATTCCTCGTACCTCGTCGGTATTTTCACTAGTTTTATCAAGGTAATAACCTATTGCCTTATTCACATTTCTCTGTGTCTCGTATATATAGTGAATTACATAAAGTATCCTTACTCCCAGTTTCAACAATTACATCCACATCAAAATCTCACATTCGATGTTGACTTTTGAGCGAATTTATAATTGTTCATACTGCTGGCTAACGTGGATGCTTGTTCGAACAATTATATCCACACTCAAATCTCACCTCATGCGTTGACTCTTGGGCGAATTTGTAATTGTACAAACTGCGGGTACTGATCTGATTTGGAGTCATTTAGCAGGGGTGAAATATATAAATATTTGTATATATATGTGTATATAGCGGATAGCTAGTGCCTAAAATGGCACCGTGATGGAGGTGTGTCGGCGGCAGCTCCCCCGGAGCGTAGGGCGGCAGGCGGCCGCAAAAAAGAAAAGAAAAAAAAAACAGATTAAAATATAAAAATGGATATAAATCTGAATTATTGATCTGTGTGTAATTCGTGGTGCAGATAGCGTATGCATAAAAATATATGTATTTAATACATCAAAATGCCAATGCAGTTACATATGTAAAAATATTGATGCATTAAAACAATGCATTCTATACACAATTTTTCGTGAAAATAAATGTCATCTATTTAATCAATATTCATGAATCAAATTCATTCATATTTCTTAACTTAAACCTCATTCTCACTTGAAACACCCTACTACACACACACACACACACTTCCTCTGTTACTTCATTATTGCAACGTGTTGACTATTACAATGTTCACATACTCTCTTTTGACCGTCTTTTGTGATTTATAGATATAGAAAAATATAGTCATGTGAGATCTTGTTAGATTCATCTCGAAATATACTTTCAAAATATCAACTTCTTATAATTTTTAAAAATAAAGAATTAAAGATATTAAGGATTAAAGTTGTGCATTGGCAAGCGTGAAAGTCCAGATGTTGCATGTTGGGATAAATTATGTTGTTTTGATAATTGCCAAACAAAGCTTGATACAGCAAGCCCTGTATCGAAAGCCGGTTGAAGTTGCAATCCTGGACCAACATTGCAATTATAAGAGAACGGGGTAGTATATATATACACGCGTGTGTGTGTGTGTTATGTAGGGATTGGTTCAAATGGGTACGAGTCTTTAAAATGAGAACGTGAGTCCGTAATATACTGCACACATAGTATGTTGTAATGCATATTCATTTTCTCTCAAAATGCATAGTGAACTCTTACTAAATGTGTACAATGAATTTGAAAAATAAATATACATTACAATATACTATACGTACAACGAATCCATACCAAATATATACTGGGCTCACGCTCCGATTTTAAGGACTCGTTTTCATTTGAACCATTTTTATTCCTTTCTAGGGGGAAGGATTTAAGCTTCAACTCTTATTGAGAGAAATTCTATTAATTTACCATTTCCACATTAGGGTTAATCCAAGAGCACTCAAGATTTAACATAATTACAACGTGAACCCAAACTAACATCTAAAATTACGAAAATACACTCTAAGAATTTATTGTCTTACATTTACCCTCTTCATAAGCGATTCCGAAACCCCCTTCACATTTAAGTGTGTTTTCTGTAATTAGGTCAAATCTCAAGGGTATTTTTGTAATCATACCTACAAATCATCATAAACCATTTTTTTCCCATGATGTTCTTCTTCTGACAGGACTTGTATGGCTTGGGGGCCAGAAGAATTGGAGTCACTTCACTTCCACCACTAGGTTGTGTCCCTGCAGCAAGAACAATATTCGGTTTCCACGAAAGCGGCTGCGTCACTCGACTCAACACCGACGCGCAACGGTTCAACGAGAAGATCAACTCGGCCACTGCACAGCTCCGGAAGCAGCTCCCGAGCCTCAAGATCGTCGTCTTCGACGTCTTCCAGCCCCTCTATGACATCGTTGCCGATCCTAAGAAGAATGGTAATAATGACGATCAAAATTAACAGCATTCTTATATAATTTTATAAGCACCATTTACTAATAATAAGGTTTAGTTTTTTAAAAAAAATCTAGTTATTTTTTGTTTAAATTACAAATACACCCCCGAGGTTTGTATTGTTTATGAAGTACTCCTCTCGACGACGAGCATAGGAGTCTTCAGCTATTTTGTGGCCCTAGCTTAGACGAAAAAACAAGGCATTTACGCTAGACCTAAATGTTTGGAAATAATTTGGAATTCTATGTTCATTATAAAGACGAGGTCATCCATTAATCGAGAACATTTTCAGCATAAGGTATTTAAGCTCTAAAGTTGTAGTATATGCTAGTGTTCTAAAATTACTTAGGCTGGTTAATCCTTCGATTAATTCCTAGAATATCCTTTACCGATTCGATAGATTACACGATTAATCTCTATGCAAAACCAATCGTCTAGCGACTTTTAGAACATTGGCATATATGTACAACATATAGAGTATACATACCAAGTACATTTCCAAGTCATAAACTAATTAGCTAATTACTTATAACAAAATATTAGGCCCTTAAAAAATTGTCGTTGTGGATATTAAGTTAGGGCTGGGACATAGGACTCGAATAATCGAAGATCCGAACCGAACTGTCAATTTCGGTAGGGTTCGGTTCGGGTATTGAAAAAGAAATCACTAAAAGATTCGGGTTATAAACTTCAGGTTGGGGGTTCAGTTATTACAATTTTAAAATTTCAATAACCGTAATACCCGAAATTAATGTCAACAACCGAACAATATATTATAACCCAGAATACCCAAAATATAAATCCTACTATAACTTTTATAATTATTTTTATTTCTAACTTCTACATATATATACTAAAATATCCTAATTTGCTATTTCTTCCTCGGGCGAATTTGAAAAAAACCAAAGTAACTGAAAAAAATCCAGTTCTCTCTGAGAAATTTGAAATGTAAAATTCGGTTCGGATATTTCGATTCTATGAGAAAATTACTTCGGTTCCTAAAAGTTCGAATCCTGAAGAAAAAGATGAGGAACCGAACCCGAATTATATACCAAATTTCGGATCTCTGTTCTAGATTAATTTTTTCAAGGAACCAAACTATCCCAACCTAATATTAACTAGCCGGGCGGACTCCCATTGAAAAAAAAGGACAAAATGATGGGCGTCGGCCCCGAAAAGTCGACCTTTTTTTTACCATGAAACCGTAGTCCAGCCCTTATCCTCATGCAGCCCGGGCCAACACACGTGCCGGGCTGCATTTTGGTGAACCATCTAGGCTGGAACCCTGATGATATTTTTTTGTAATTAATCAACTCCACTTGTGTTGTTTGTTCCTTTCATGTTTCCTAAGGGTTCACAGAGGCAACAAGAGGTTGCTGTGGGACAGGGACAGTGGAGACAACAACGTTGTTGTGCAATCCAAAGTCAATAGGCACCTGCCCTAATGCAACTCAGTATGTGTTTTGGGACAGTGTTCATCCATCTCAGGCTGCTAATCAGATTCTTGCCGATAGCTTGATTCTCCAAGGCATAGCCCTTATTTCATGATTTTTCTATCTGTATGACTGACTGACTGTATTACATACAGTGGAGTCTAATATGTTGCTACTACATTTTGAAAGTTCCTTTTTCTATTTGTTGTAATAAATATAACCGTCGGCTTACCGCGTCGTATGGCGGCCGCGTTGGTTTGACATTACGGTGGTTTGATTTTCAAAACGGCTAATTACAAAATCTACCCCAAGATTTAGCTTAATTACGAAAAATTGTTACCTTTAATGTTATAGATACCCAAAGGAATTTGTAAAAGCGAAACAATTGTAATTTCAAAGTATAATTAATCTCAAGGATAATTTTTTGGGCTTTCCCACGGTCAGAAAAACTTGGACTGACGTTAGGCCGGTATTAAAATTACTTATTTTTTCATATTTATCGATTGCAATTTGTATATTCTTCTTGTTATGATTGAACTGTGCGGATTGGAATCAACAAATACGAGAAAATATGCAATTTTAGTGCCGGTTTAACATAAGACCAAGTTTTCCCCACCTGACGATAAGAAAATACATCTTAATTATACTACATATTTGTTCAATTTGTCGATTTCAGTTTGTATATTCTTCTTGTTAAGGTTGAACTGTGCGGATTGAAATCGACAAATTTAAAAAATATGTAATTTTAGCACACTTTTTTTGTAATTAAGATAAAGGTTAATTAGAAAATCTACCATGAATTTTGGTCCAATGTGAAAAGAATTATTAAAAAAAAAAACTACTAAGAAATTATAAATCACATCCTATATTTATCTCTTTTACAGATTGGACCTTCATATTTGTTAGTACCTTGATAGACAAACACAGTTTTTTTTTTTTCCTTAATTTGGGAAGACATTTGGGATTTTGTAATTAGGCTCAACCTAAGGGGTAGCTTTTGGAATTATCCCTTGAGAATAATGAAGAAGATTTATTGGATCACAGTGCAGCAAAAAGCATTGGAAATCCACAATATACCTTCAGTGACAAATCCTGTTCATCAACAGTATCCTCTTTACAATACCTTTCTTTTTCTATATACATCTGCAACCCCCTCACCCCCACCCAAAGGAAAAAAAAAGGTCAAATAGAGCTATAAGAAGATGATCTTTGTCGGGACGAGGATACAGCACGAGACTTCTTTAGGGCCTCAGCGTATTTCAACAATTCCGTTCTCGCCCCATTTTGAGCATCTTGATGAGTCAAAATACCCAAATATTGATTATCATTATACCCCGTTATAGACCCAATTTTCCTAAACATACTCAAAGAACCATCATCACTAGCTCTTCCAGAACCATAGCTGATTTCCCCGGTCGTAGTCTTGTGAGCGTGCTCTATAGAATTTGCAGACGAGCCCCCGGATGAAGTTCTTATCGTCTTTATGACCCCATCATCCCCGAAATTACAGAAACGTCCGCTGATATCGATGTCGTCATCCACAGATGAATCTCTTCCAAAGGTCGAGGGCCGCGTCTGAATAGGGTCGGAACTGTCTTTTCCTCTTAAAAGCTTCATTAACTTGGCAAAGACCTTCGTCTTGTTCGTTTTCTTGTTTGCCGGGAAATCATCGGGTTCGCAAGAGTCTGTAAAATAAGAAGCCTGAGAAGCGGACCACTGGTCCCAATCAAAATCAATGATATTTATCCCCTGGTCCCCAGGTCCTTCTTTATTTGCATATTCGAGTATGAGCCGTTTGGCTTTCTCTTCCGACTTCGGGCTTAACGTTTTGCTCAGGTCCCTAGCGATGGTCTCTCCCGGGCCGGGCTGATAATTCCGCATTTCATAGCGCAAGCAAGCGTTTATCCAGCGAAGATAGACGAGTTCTTCGATATCCGTGCAGCGATCGGCTCGGAGTTGTTCGATTTCCTTTGTTAAATCTTCGTTTTGCTGTCTTAAGAAGCGGCTCTCTTCTTTAAGGGCTTGTATCTGATTGAAAGAAGCAACAGAAGTCACGTTTTAACACGCGACACTTGCAAAGAGCGTATAATTACGAAAACACCCTTGAGATTTAGCCTAATTACAAAGATATCCCATTATCTCTTAAAAATTGGAAATAACCACTTATGGTATCTGATTAAAATAACCAACAAAAGTCGCTTGGAACATTTGTCGGTTAAAAGAAAGGGATAATTACAAAAACTGCGGTTGAGGTTTAGTCTAATTACAAAACCCTCCAGTTTCTTTAGGAATTGCCAACAGCCCCTTATAGAATCTGACTGAGATAGCTAATAAAGGCACATGGAACACATGATAAATAAAAGAAAGGGATGTTTACAAAAAGTTACCTCGAGGGTTTAGCTTAATTGCAAGAACGATAAATTACCTCTCAAAATTGCAAACAACTCCTGGTATTTGGTTGGAATAACCAATAAGTAACATAACACTTGATGAATTAATGAAAAGGGATAATTTAAAAAATTACCCTTGAGGTTTAGCCTAATTACAAAAATCTCCGGTTATCTTCCAGAATTGCAGATATAGCATCTGACTGAAATATAACCAATAAAGTCATATAGCACACTTGACAAGTAAGAGGAAGGGAATGACTATAAAAACTACCCTTGAGGTTTAGCCTAGCTACAAAAACCTCAAGCGGTCTTCCAAAATTGCAAATAACCCCTTATAGTATCTGATTGAAATAACCAATAAAGTCGCAAAAGAACACTTGATGAATAAAATGAAGGGACGCAACAATCACTCCTGAAGTTTAGTTCAGTTATCTTTTAGTATTTCAAATACCTCCTTAGGTATTACATTTTACAAATACCCCCTTGGAATAAAAACAAATATCAACAGGGCACTTGTAATTTTTTGAAAAATACAGGGTTTTTGTAATTCGACCAAACTTCAAGGGTAGTTTTAACGATTTGAAATGAAATAGAACTCAAAAACATCATAAACAAAGGACAAATTACCTCTTTATCGTCTAAAGCAGATGGAGCAAGCATTTGTACGTAATCCAATTTATGAGCCAACTCCGAATTTTCAATCTTTAAATCCTCATTCGTTTTCTTCGTTTCCTCCATCTCCTCTTCCAATTCCTTCATTCTCCTTAGCTGCATTTCCACATCTCGATCAATTCGATCATCATACTTTTCTCCGTCCTGAAGCATCATAACCCTTTCTTGAAGTCTTAAAATCTGCTCCCTATTCTGTTCGGCTTCGGATCTAAGTTTCTTTCTCAACAATTTTATCTTAGCTTTCGCGTCTCGAAGCTCAGTCACGACTTTCTCGTAATCAGCCACCTGTGCCTCTAATATTCTGTTATCCGACTGCAAGGATTCGATTTTAAGGTTATAAAGTTTTGCCTCCATGTTATGTATTCTTAGCCGGTTTTGGAGCTCTGTTACGGCGGTTTCTTGCTCTTTAAGACCATAATACTCGAGGAGTTGGATTTCCAGGATTTTCTCCCTTTCTTCGAGAATTTTAACCTTATCACTGAGTTTTTTTATCTCTACGTCACGTTCTTCGTGTTCTTCGTGTTTGTATTTTCTAGGTGGTAAAACATCATCGGGACCATCATTTGTTCTGACAGCCATGCTATGTTCGTTTATAAGGTGATCGACCTCTTGTAAGAGAAAACCATCTGTGTCTCCACTGATGGAATTCTGGGAACAAAATTGATGTAGAAAGAGAACAAAAGAACAATATCATATTCAAAGTAGGACGTTTTTGTTTTTAAATATATAAATGAATCTGTCTTTTTTAAATATATAAATAAATGAATCTATTCAGAGTCGGATTTTTTTGGAAATAAAATAGTATTCAGAACGAAAATTTGGAAATCCAAAGATATCAATCCTAGAAAGTAGTAATACCTTTAAGTCTATGAAGCACTGACACGGGTATGCACAAGGTAAGGTAACTATACAGGTACAGGAAACGGAACTTTTGGAGAAAATGAGGCACGGGGTACCGGGGAATATAGCAAAAAAAATGTGTATGTATATATACATACATATATTGTATAAAAAAAAAAATATACTTAAATTAATAATTGTATGGATGATTAATACTCCCTCTGTCCGCCACCCATGTGCAACAATTTCCTTTTCCATCCGTACGCAACCTATGTGCATTGTTTATTTTTGGCAATTTTTATACCCTTTCACAACACAAGTGAGTCCATTTACTCCACTCACAACACATCCTACCAACTAAGTCAACTCAAATATTAAAACCCGTGCCGGTCAAAAGAGTGCATATGGGTTGGTTGGGTTTAAACCCGAAACCGACCCGTAAAAAACCGAAAAACCGAGAAACCGAACCCATTGGGTTGGTTTCGGTTTGGGTTTGATTTTTTGGAAACCGAAGCAAGTCGGTTTGGGTTCGGTTTTAGCCTAAAACCGACCCAAACCGACCCATGCTCACCCCTACTTTTAGGAGTATCAGTGCTTCATAGCTTTAAGTGCATGACGAATCATATCAAGGGAACTATAGTTGTTATCTTAGGGAATCGAAAGGAAGAAGAGCAAGAGCAAGACAATGAATGAGATTCATAGCAATTCAATCAACCCTGGTTCCACTAATTTTATAAAATTAATATTGTGAACTGGTTTCACAATTAACACCACATAAATATAGAGCCAGATAACAGAATCTCATGAAATATTTTACGAACAACAAACAACAAAAACTACCGTAGCAGATTTCTCTTGTATATCACACCATAATCCAGCAAAATATATCTTCAACTAGAAAGACGATAACCAACTACCATTTAATACTATATATATATATATTTGAAACAACAGGAAGAACAAGATTCTTAGTGATACCTGCAAAGCACAAGCACCACTATCCCTTCTCGAATCAGCCTCACTGCCCTTACCTATACATAAATGCATCAAATATCAGGCAAAAACTTGAATAAGACCGTCATATGGATCCTATTTCATGGTTTTCGGATTTTTATGAATTTATTTTGTTATTTGAATTTTATTTAGAATTTTCCATTTTTTGATATTTTTCCCAAAAAAACTTATAAAATTAAGTTTTAGAGAACCCGTCTCACGGATCAAGACTCGTAAGACGGGTTCCATCGAGGTCTACTTCAAATATAAATCAACCCCACCCCCCCCCCCCCACCCCCAAAAAAAATCAATGGTAAACAATATTCAAACAAGAATTTAGCAATTTAGGAGCAAGAAAGAAAATTGATATAACCTGGAGAAGGTTTTGATTTAGATGGCGTAATTCTGAGAAAGGTACAAACTATCCCACCAAGAGAAAAAGCTAAAGCCACTCCAAATTTGATAAGCACATGACTTATTGGGCTGTCCCTTTTCTCTTTCACAGACATTTTTTCAAACAACTGTGACTCAAACTTCAATCTTTCAATAATCCAAAATTTACAACACAAAATACACACACAAGACCGTATGTATATGCTTTATGACCTAAAACCTCTTCTCCTTCTTCATCATCTTCCATCTGAAACATGAAAAAATCAGGTCTGATCACAAAACCCATTTGGAAACAAAAAGCTAAATATTCAAACAACCTTTTGCCAAATTCGGAAAAAAAAAATCCAAGGAATATTTGCCCAGAAACTACTAATTTGAGGAAGAAGAAACATAAGGAACTTACAGATGGACCAAGAAATCTGCTTCTGCTTTGAGTAATCGATCGGTGTTTGATTTGAATTTTTCTGTTAGTTTTCAGACAGAGTGTTTGTTGTGTCGTGTTTGTTTATGTGGTTTTTTGGCTTCAGAAGGAAAATACTAGAAAGTTGAAACAGTTTGATTATGAGCAATTTTTAATTATTTGTTTCGGTTTTAGGTAGCTTTTAATACACCTGTCTAATTTTTCAAATCAGTTTGGCTCATTGGCAATAATTACAAAATGGCCCTCAAATATTTGTCTTATGTCGCGATTAAATTGTAACCTTGTTCGGTAACTACTAGTGTATAGCCCGTCGAAATTCGACGGGTAATCAATTTATATTGGAATTTATAAGTAAAACACAGCGGAACACACCAACAAAATAATGAGGATGGAATTTACTCACCCGAATACATTTAGAATTTATGTACTTGTACTCGTCCTAAACCTGATTGAAAGATAATTTTACTACTTATTCCAGTTCAAAACTCATATAGTAACACATGAAACAATGAAAGTATGGTACAAATATTCAGACTTGTTTAACATCTTTATACTCATATTCATCAAACTCGATTAAAATATGACTTTATTACCCGTTTATATCCCACACCCCTATATATAATATCTGCTAATTACTCGGCGTATTTAAATTTATATAATTTAAATAACTAAATATAAGTTGCTATAGTAATTGGTTAATCCATCTCAATGAAAGCTCAAACATTGTAGAGTAAAGATTAAGAATAAAAATTATAAATGACAAAAGATTAAAAGTTAAATTCCTAGTATGATTTTGTAATTATACAATCTTCAAAAACCCTTATATATTTATAATTTGATGTGGGATTCAAGATTTTAGATAAATAAGAAAAAAAAACTTCATGTAGGAGAGAGTTAACATGGTACTCCAAATTCATTTGCTATTAGATACTTTATATATTTAGTTGTAAGTAGAGCTGCAAATGGGTCGGACTCGAGTCGAGTACACCCGAACTCGAGTCGAGTTTTTCAGTTTTGGAATTCGGGTCGAGTTATCCCGAGTCGAGTCGGGCAGCAAATAAGCCTGCCGAGTTCGACCCGCTCGAGTACACTCGGGTCACCCGAGTAGCTCGTCGAGTCGGGCGGGTCGGGTAGGATTCGGGTCGAGTCGGGTTGTACCTATTTTTCTGACACTGAAAAAATCGAGTTGGTATTACTTGCGCTGCTCTGCTCGGCTTTTCCTGCTCCACTTCCGAGTTCCGACAGCAACTCGCGACGGTCGGGAAGAAACGATGGACTTCGACTGGTATGGCTGCTCGGGACAGTGGATCGAGTCGTGACTCGTATGTACTGGGTGTGTGTGTGTGTACCGGGGTGTGTGTGTTTGAGAGGAGAATGAAAGTCAAAGCAGTGAAGCGGGTGGTGGCGGGGTGAGAGAATAAAGATTGCACCTGCACTGCACGGGATGAGGGTTTAATTAACCTAGCCGAGTCGGGTACGTGACGGGTCGAGTCGAATCCGGGTCATCTAATCGAGTACTATGGCGGGTAGGCGAGTATACCCGACTCGACCCGAGTACGAAAACGAGCTCCCAGTACGCGCCGAACTCGACCAGGTCGGACTCACGGAACCGGGTCGAGTACAAGAAAACCGAGTCGAACCCGGGTCGAACCCGGGTATACTCGATCGGTTCTGCAGCCCTAGTTGTAAGTGAAGAGAATCGAGTTTATTACAAAAATATAAAAATATAACAATAATATTTATGCATCTATAAGTTAGATATTAAAAAATAAATATTTACATATTTGGGCTAATGAAATTTAATTAATAATTTGCCAAATTTAATTTTATAATAAGAATAAAATAATTCATTTGGCCAACTCATTAGATGACCAAATTAAAATGGTGGTATAAAATAATTATTGGTAAATGCATATTTATTTTAAATGCTCATTAGATGCCTCCTTTTGCTGCCATTTATTTCCCTTTCTCACCTCACTTCAGCCCGCCGCCGTCGCCTGTTGGTCTCCGATCTCACCACCAGTGGCGAGTTCCGCTCCTGCTATTCTCTCCACCAAATCTACGACGATCTGGAGTTTTTGTTAGCTCATTCTCAGCTCCTTTTCCATAGTAGCAACTTTCGGCGACGAGATCTGTCATGAAGCTCCGACCACCTCCCCCTTCTCTACACTGGAGAGAATCTCCTCTCTGCCTCCACACGGTCAACCGGCGAATCTATCCAGCTTCGACCTCCGACAAGATATCTCTCCCATATCGACTCCATCTCCAACTCCACTCTGCTGCGACTGTCGGCGTTCTCTTCCTCTACGTTTCTGTTTCACGTGTGCGGACCCACCTGCAGCTCTTCGCACGAATCTGCAACTGCCAATCTTCTCCCTTATCTTCTTCTCCGGCAACGCCGAGCTCCATCGAGAACCAGCAGATATTTTCTCTGCATTTCCGGTTGTAATGCCCGGCTTTGGATTCACTATTATCATTCAGTAATTGTCACTCAGAAATTTTTTTCACTCAGTAATAACCATTCATCAGTCATATTCATTCAAATGTGTTCACCTTTCGGCGTACTTTGGAATCGCATATCAGTTGTTATTCGTCATTCATCAATGTTTGAGATCGAGCCAAGATTATTGTCATCATCATTATCATATTTCGGTATTCAGTTTGAGAGGTAGCGCACGCTACGTATTCTTGTTAGCGCGCGCTAATGGGATGCAGGTAGCGCACGCTATGGTTCAGTATTAGCGCACGCTAGCGCAAGTGAGGCAAACACTCCAGAAGGTACTGGGCTGATTTGGAAAATTCGTAGCGCACGCTACGAGTGATAAGTAGCGTACGATAATTGTACTGCTAACGCACGCTAAGTCATATTAGTAACGCACGCTAACGCGAGCAAGGCAGAGGACAGTAGTTCCTGGACTTCAGTTTCTGAGTATCAGACATCAGTTAGCGCACGCTAACATTTGGGATTAACGCACACTATCGGTAAGGTGTTAGCGCACGCTACCAAGTTCATAGCGCACGGTAACGAGGTAGTCAGAACTCACTGGACTGCCCAGTAAACCGCTAGCACACGCTAAACATCAGGACATAGCGTGCGCTAAGCTGGAATACTATAAATGTGACAGTTTGATCCAGAATCGTCATTTTTTATTTTCTCCTCCTCCTTCCATCGGTTTTGGGCGATTTTGGATGTTTTGGAGAGATCTTTTCGTGCTGCATTCACCTATCATCATCTTCAAGCTCCTAAGTTGGATTAATCATCATTTAATCAGTTTCATCACTCTAAATCAAGGTAATTTTTTTATTGAAGCTTGAATTTCGGGATTTGAAGGTTTTATTCCCGATCTCTTTGAGTTAGCTTGCTTTTATATTGGAATATGTTAGATATGGATTATCTATCTTGGATACTTGTATTCTTATGGATTCATTGATGTATTTTTGGAATTTGTGAATCATTGAGGAATTTTTCAAGAACACCTTGGTGTTGACTTTGGAATTTTTGGGGAGGTTTCAACTAGATGTTGTTGAAATCCCGATTTTAGTATTCCTATTGGATTATTGATAGTATTCATGAGGTTTTGTTGGATTGAATCATCCATTGAGGTTGGTTTTGATATAATTGAGTTTTGATTGTAAACAATTGGAGATTGTTTACAACGTGTTTGTTTAAATGCCCCAATGAGTTTCGGGTAGTGTTGTTTCGACTTTTGAGTTGGTTGCGATCATGCTTGATTCGTATATTGAGTGAATTGTTGATATTTGTATTGTTCAAGGTTGTTCGAGCGGCCGATATTCTTCAAGGACGTTGATCGTGTAACACCCCCAAGTTATTCAGGGATATTACAGCGCCGTAAGCCCCGCCGTGGGACCCACAAGGCTAAACATACGCGGAACCATAAATTTTGACCGATAAGGTCTACATACAATGGAAGGAAGATCAATACATATTCAAAACGTAACCAATGTATGCAAAGACATCACAACACAAATCAATACCTCGGCAAACACAGGCCGGAACATCAAGAAAATGGGAAACAATACTCGAGTATTCAATAACCATTCCAGTACAACAACACTGAATGGAAAACTCAAAACATAACCGGAAGAAATACACAGTATCACTCTTGCCCACCATCTTCATGCCGACCCGATACTTGCCTGTCCGCTCTCCTGGAACCTGAAATACATAAAAGGTATTTCCCCCATAAAGGGGTTAGCCGTCGAATAGCTAGTGCAAATATATCAAGTATGAAACACAATACTTCTCGACAATAAGGTAAATGTAACCATCAATTCATCAATTCAAGACTAATATTCCGGAATAACTAAAATCTCATAGTGTCACATCAAGACGTACATGAATACCGTGCAAACGGTTCGTTCATATCATCCGTCAATACATGTATGAATGCCGTAGAAACGGTTCGTTCATAACATGCCATCAATACATATATGAATGCCGTAGAAATGGTTCGTTCATATCATGCCATCAATATATCTATGAATGCCGTAGAAACGGTTCGTTCATATCATACCATCAATATTTCTTACTTTCAAAGTCGAGAACGTACAATCATAAATGTATATACTTGCCTTTGAGACATCGAGAAAACGAATGGAAAAAGGGTATGAGTTCGGTAGGTCCAAGAACGCGCTTCCGGCACCTAAAGGATTCGCAAGGAATATGATAATCAATTATCCATATTCAAATTACACGAAGAAACTCCCGAAACCCGTCTACGATTTATGGAAATACATGGATAATCAACTAGAGGTTGGAAAATCGTCCAAACCCTCACAAGTCCAAAAACGGAATAATCCAATTCGTAAAATCATAGGAAAAGCATGCATACGGGATAGATACATCATAATCTCAAGGTTCTCAAGCTTCAAAGCGGGTAAATCGGACGAATCTACGAAAAACCCCAAAATTCCCAAAAGGTAGGGTTCTAAGGATTTTTACCTTGATTCATACGATAGGATGGATTGGATGTTGAATAATCCTTGTGATCCAACCCAAGATGACAATATCTGATGGAGGACTGCCTCAAAAAGCCCCAAATCACCTCTCCCGATCTCTCCCGATCGGAAAAAGTGGAAATGATATGAAATGACGAGTGCAGGGGTTGACTGTCCCCTTATATACTGTCCCAGTCTAGCGCACGCTACGCCTCAATGTTAGCGTGCGCTAACGGGTCACCTGGTAGTCCAGTGGCTACTGCCATAAGGCGTTAGCGCGCGTTACGAAACATCCCTTGCGTGCGCTAACTGCTGTCCTGCCAAAATCTCAGCTTACTGCATCGGTCCGCTAGCGTGCGTTAATACTGAGCACTTGCGTGCGTTACGCAACACATATAGCGTACGCTAGCCGCTGCCTAGCGTGCGCTACCCGTTAGTCCAGAAAGTCTGAAACCTCACTGCTTCTGCTGACCAGACCATTAGCGTGCGCTACCACTATGCCTTAGCGTGCGCTACGTAATATTTTTAGCGTGCGCTAGCCGAAGCCTAGCGTGCGCTACCTGATAGTCCAGAAACCTGACAACCTCACTGCCTCTGCCGACCCGGCCATTAGCGTGCGCTACGGACGGATGTTAGCGTGCGCTACTAACCACGAATAGCGCGCGCTAACGAACTCCTAGCATGCGTTAATCCGCCAGTCCAGAGAGCAGTCTGAGTTACTGGATCTGACCTGACTGGTCCCTTAGCGCGCGCTACGGCTCAAAGCTAGCGTGCGCTAATCAAGCTGATTTAGCGTGTGTTAGCCTAGGCCTAGCGTGCGCTATTCCTCTGGCCCAAAACACTTCTGCAAGGTCTAAACAATACGATCGTGACCTAAACAAGGCACGAAACTTAATAACAATATCAACAACGTCTCCATGCGTTTACAGAGCGACAAAATAAGGAGAACGGTAGGGTCAAACAGTCAATAAAAGTACGAGTATTACATTCTACCCCTCTAAAAAGAAGTTTCGTCCCGAAACTTAAGAAATAAATTGCTCGGGGTATTCCACCAGCATCTTCTCTTCCGTCTCCCAAGTTGCCTCCTCGACTCCATGTCTCGACCATTGCACTTTAACCAGTGGAATGGTCTTATGCCGAAGTTGTTTCTCGCGATGCTCAAGAATCTTCACGGGTTTCTCCGGAAAGGTAACATCCTGGGCTACGTCAATCTCGCTGTAGTCGATAATGTGGCTCGGATCCGGTACGTACTTACTCAACTGAGACACATGAAAAACACTGTGGACGTGACTCAAAGCTGGAGGCAACGCCAAGCGATAAGCTAAATCTCCAACTCTGTCCAAAATCTCGAAGGGTCCAATATACCTCGGGCTAAGTTTCCCCTTTTTCCCGAAGCGGAAGACTCCTCTGGTCGGCGACACCTTGAGTAAGACATGATCCCCCACTTCAAACTCCAAGGGTCGACGACGAGTATCAGCATAAGATTTCTGACGACTCTGGGCAGTCAGCAATCGGTCCCGGATAATAGAAATCTTTTCCTTAGTCTCCATCAACATATCCGGTTCCGTTCCAACTAGTTCGGAAGCCTCGTCCCAACACAATGGAGACCTACATCGTCTACCGTAAAGTGCCTCGAAGGGTGCCATTTTGATCGACGCGTGCCAACTATTATTGTAAGCAAACTCGATCAATGGTATATGAAGCTCCTAATCACTACTCCAGTCTAAGGCACAAGCCCGCAACATATCTTCCAACGTCTGAATCGTCCTCTCTGTCTGACCGTCCGACTGAGGATGAAAGGAAGTGCTCAATCTCAACTCAGTGCCCAAAGCCTGATGAACGGCCTGCCAAAAATGCGATACGAAACGGCCGTCTCGATCAGAAACAATGGTCTTGGGGGTTCCATGTAACCTCACGATCTCAGCAATAAAGGTTCGAGCCAGTCTATCTGGTCCCCATGTATCCTTAATACCCAAGAAGTGTGCTGACTTGGTCAACCGATCGATAATTACCCAAATCATATTCATTCCGGCTCGAGTCCCCGGCATGCCAGTGATGAAATCCATAGAGATGTCTTCCCACTTCCACTCGGGAATGGGAAGCGGTTTCAACAACCCCGCTGGTCGTTGATGTTCGATCTTGACTTGTTGACACATCAAGCACCGTAGTACAAACTCCGTAACATCCTTCTTCATATTATTCCACCAAAAATTACGCTTCAAATCTTTGTACATCTTACTCGTCCCGGGGTGGATTGAGTAAGGCGTAGCATGAGCTTCTCGGAGAATTCTCTACCTCAACTCTAAATCGTTCGGAACACAAAGCCTGCCCTGAAATCTCAGATTACTATCCTCGTGAACTATAAAGACAGGAGCTTTTACTTTAATTACATCTCCCTTCAGTTGAGAAATCATCGGGTCACTCCACTGCTTCCCTTTAATATCATCAATCAAGGACGAAGTAATTTCGAGAGTACACAACTGTCCCTGCACTCGCTGAAGCCAAACTTCTATCCCTTGCTCAATTAAATCCTGACGAATTTTCGCCTGAGATGTAAGAACCTCGAGCATTTGAAGAGATGCCGATTTGCAGCTCAAAGCATCCGCAACGACTTTAGCTTTTCCGGGGTGGTAAAGAATTTCCAAATCATAATCCTTTATCAACTCTAACCAACGTCTATGTCTCATATTCAGCTCCTTCTGACTGAAAATATATTTCAGGCTCTTGTGATCGGTATAAATCCGACACGGAGAACCATACAAATAATACCGCCAAATCTTGAGCGCGAAGACAATTGCGGCCAATTCCAAATCGTGAGTAGGATAATTCATCTCATAAGGCTTTAATTGTCGTGACGCAAAAGCTATCGTCTTATCATGCTGCATAAGTACACAGCCCAAACCTTGCCCCGAAGCGTCACTATAAACTGCAAATCCCTCAGTACCACGTGGCAAGGTTAAAATCGGTGCTGAAGTCAAACGCCTCTTCAGTTCATCGAAGCTCTGTTGTCTTTCATTCGTCCAAACAAACTTTTCGGTCTTCTGGAGTAATTTCGTAAGCGGCCGAGCGAGTTTTGAGAACCCCTCGACAAACCGACGGTAATACCCAGCAAGGCCCAAAAAGCTACGAACTTCCTTAACATTTTTAGGCGGTGCCCAATCTAGCACTGTCTCAATCTTCTGCGGGTCTACACGAACCCCTTCGGCCGAAATCACATGGCCGAGAAACATAACTTCTTCCAACCAAAATTTGCATTTCGAGAATTTTGCATAGAGATGCTCGGTTCTCAAAATATCTAAAACCCAACGCAAGTGTCGGGCATGTTCCTCCTTATCTCGAGAATATATCAAGATGTCATCAATAAAGACGACTACACACCTGTCGAGGTACTCGATGAATATCTTATTCATTAATTGCATGATGCTGCCGGTGCATTAGTCAACCCAAAAGGCATAACTACAAATTCATAATGCCTGTATCTCGTCCGAAAGGCCGTCTTCGGAACGTCGGACTCCCTCACCCTGAGTTGATAATACCCGGATCTTAAATCAATCTTCGAGAAAACCGCAGCCCCTTGCAGTTGGTCAAATAAATCGTCTATACGAGGCAAAGGATATTTGTTCTTGATGGTTACTTTGTTCATCTCACGGTAGTCGATGCACAAACGTAGTGAACCATCCTTCTTCCTCACGAAAAGAACAGGCGCGCCCCAAGGCGAAGCGCTCGGTCTGATGTACCCTCTTTCCAGAAGTTCTCCCAACTGATTCTTCAATTCTTGCATCTCGGAAGGTGCCATCCGATAAGGTGCTTTAGAAATCGGAGCCGCATCTGGCTCTAAGTCCACTGCAAATTCTATCTCTCGATCTGGCGGTAATCCCGGGAGGTCATCCGGAAAAACATCGGGGTACTCACTAACAACCGGAATCGAAGAGAAATCGATTTCGGTTTCTTCTGTTTTCAAGGCATAACACCAATAGCCCGTACAACCTTTATTCAAAAGTTTTACGGTCTTCATGGCACTGATAAGTAACTTGGATAGTCACGACTTACGCCCCAAAAATGAGTACTCGGATCCGTCTTTAGTCATCATGGTGATAACCTTGGTACGGTAGTTCATAATCGCTTGATGATTATCAAGCCAATCCTCGCCGAGGATCACATTCTCGCCTTCTATATCAACTACAATCAGATTCGATAACCAATCCATACCGGATATACTCACCAGAAAATCTCTAATCTCCCGGTTTCCCACAATTCTATCCCCGCTAGGCAGTTTCACGATGAAGGGATCGCAAACAGTCAGACAAGTTATATTCAAACGGCATACACACTCCAAAGAAATAAAAGAATGTGTAGCACCCGTATCGAAAAGTACACGGACTGGATGAGATAAAATATGAATAGTACCTGAAGCTACCGCCGCGTCGGGTTCGTCTGTTCGGCGCATCTCATAAACTCGTGGTTGTACCGAACCGACGCTAGAGTTCCCCCCTCCAGCGTTCTGACCCCGTCCCCGGCCCCTGCCGAAATTCTGCTGAGGTTGACCAAAAGATTGTCGTTGATTCATACTTTGATCAAGTGGTGCTGGGGCAGAAGCCTGAGTGTCCAAAGTCTGATTCGGTTCGAAACAATAAGCCGCCCTATGTCCCATTTGTCCGCACGTATGGCACTTCAATGGTGGAAAGTTGCATTCCAAACTGACGTGGCCTGGACGGCCACAATTATAGCAAGTCACCGTGCGATTTGTGGTGCCCGGAGTAGGACGGTAACCCCTCTTTCTTTTATTAGAACGTGACGACTGTCCGGCATATCGGTTAGTCGTCTGTGACCTCTGAAAGTTGCCACCCTTAGAGCCAGAAAAATTCCCCGCGACTTTCTGCTTCTTCGGTTCTTCAACGGTATCGTTGTCGGGGCTTAACATATCGTGGGCTAAAGCTCTGTCCTGATACTCCTTCAGTGTGGTACAAGCAAATCCGGCCATGTACCGTCGTAAGTCTAAATTCATACGCATATCAAAATAACGGATCTTATCACGCTCGTTCCGTACTTGATCCTTCACGTGTAATATCCGGATAATTGTTGGGTATTTTCATCTGTATTTGAACCCTGGATTACCTGAATTAGTGCTATCAATGATCGAAGTACGGTCGTTTCCGTATTCGTATCCTCATGCATGATAATATCAATTTTTAATCCTTCACATGCAACTACGTCGTAACGCGCGCTAACAGGCAAGCGTAACGTACGTTACGAACTGGATATAGCGTACGCTACGAGCCAGACGTGGCGTCGTAAGGAGGTCAATAATTGAAGCAATCGGGCCGCACATGGACACCGGTGGTGGTGGGCTCGGGAAGATTCCCGCGGATGAATCTGGACAGCTTTGGGGTCAACGGTGTTAACGTACGCTAAGGCTTGTAACTAGCGTGACGCTAATATGTGTAGCTTACGACGTAATGCATAGGGTGTAACGACGTAAGCTAGTACAAAACGAGACGAAGCTATCGGTGAACGATAGCGTACGCTAAGATCGAATTGTAGCGTGCGCTAAGCCTATTACGTGCGTAAATGGCTAAGGCTAACGACGTAAAGCTCAAGATATTATATATATGGACAACACCCCATTTCATTTCTCTTCGTCCCTTTCACTTGTAATTCGTTTTCTTTCATTTCTTGAGGGTCTCCACCTCTAAAACATATATAGAACACGTAGCCTCGATCATTAAGTTACAAAACATCTTGTATTGACATTCAATCAATCGGAATTGGAAGCTACCTCTTGCCTCTGCGTTACTTACATAGTAAGGTATGTTAATCATACCTCAACCTTGAATTCGTGTTCTTAAGGATGTTATGAACATACCACCGGATTATTAGGCTCCATAGATGATTCTTATCCGAACACCATGTTTTTGGAAGTTGGTATGTTCTTGCTTTACTTACGCGTGTTAAGAACGTTATAGTCCTTTTCTTATTTTGATGATCAAGTAAGGTAAAATTCGAGATTAATAAACCGTATTGTATGGTGTTTCCATAATGATCATAGACTTAATGTTGGTAACAACCTCAGATTTTCGAACTACCTTTGAAGATCTATAATCAATATTTGGAGTGAGTCTTATGATGAGAGGATTAACCGAATTCGTAGACATCAACACCATAGGGTTATTCGATTCACATGAGTATGATATGTGTGAATATAACGTCGTTAAGCTCTATGCATTACGACGTTATACCCTCGTGCAAGGCAATATCGAATTGGGTAGAATCGTCTAATGCATGCTTAGCGTGCGCTAATCCTTGTAGCTTACGTGCGCTAACGTGCGCGTACGTAACGACGTTACGTATGTGTGTAACGTGCGTTACGAAGAGAATAGTTAGTGTTCGCCATCTCTTTATGCTTTTCCTCGTGTGATTGATTGTTTATTTAATGATAGGATATTAAGGACGAATTTCCTACGATAATCCAAAGGTTGAGCCTCTCCGATCGTCGTTTTCGTTGGAGTTCGGATTGTTCCAATCAATCAGTATTTCCAGAGCATTCGCGAGAGATTACCAAGGCAAGTACCTTGATATACGAATTATAATTACGTGAAATCATTGTTGCTGAAGAGTATGAATCATGTTATGAATATCTGTATTTATATTATATATTATGTAGATAGATATGTGTGGATATATGTATAGATATATGTGTATGTATATACATATACATATAGAGATAAATGTTGGGTGATTCATACCAATATTAGTCGACGTATGCAACTTAGACTAAAGTACGAATGATGTTTATAGAGGTAATATGGTAATGTTTGTATTTTCGGTTGAGTTACGATATAAATATAATTATGTAGTATTGATCGATAGTGTTGAAGGCCTAATGTGCTAAGTCTTGATGAATAACGTGCGAGTTATTGTTTATTTTGCGTAGTTGTGTATTGGCGAATAGATTCTCTGAATTGAGGAACTGATTTGATAATTGTTGCAACGGTTGACTGTGTGCTTGGTATTTGTTATAATGTGAATACTTGTTATGAGAGACGTCATATCCGGTACCTCGAGGGCGGGCGTGCACTCCGGCCGATGTACGCCGCAATGAGCGGCTCCATATGATTGGTGAACACCGGTGTTACTTAATGCGCGAGCAAGGGGCGGCTCTGTGGGAGTGAACGCCGCGCGGTGACATGTGCAATGGGCGGCCAATATAGTGGAGTGAACGCCGGTACATAGGTGTGTATGGAGGCGCTGGCAGTCTTATTGGTAACGGATAATTGAGTGATAGCTAAGACCCGTTACCAAATGATTTTTCGAAATTTAATCTTTGCAATTTGCTTTTAATGTTGGTCTTCATGTAGACCGCGAATCGTGTTTCTCGGAGTTCGCTCCAACTTGTTTTAAATGTTGGTATCATGGTTAATTAACCAAGGATATTTGACGAGATCTCCGGGTTAATTAATCAGGGTCTTGAGCAGATTTGTCGAATGAGAGGGTGTGCCTTTGATTGTCTTGTGTTGATTATTCTCGTATCGGGTCGAGGACCCCGTGAGATGTTGAGATTTGATCTCGTGATGATATTATTTGGATTGGGCCGAGAACCCGTGAGATGTTGTAATGATTCACTTGTGATAGTGTTTTATCATTTGGGTCGAGGACCCCGAATAACGTTGTAATGGTTTTCTTGCAAATTGTTTTCCACATCTTTGGGTCAAGGACCCGAGAGCTTTTGAAGTATTTTCTAAAATATATTTCCATCGATTTTCAAAATCCCAAGATGGCCCGAGTCAATATTAATGTGTTCGAACTTTCTTATCAAAACACTTTTCATTTTATTAAAAGGGAATTTTCGACTCCTTGGGCTCGTTTAAAGTTTCATTTGTGTTATGTTCTCAGACGGAGAATATGACAATGTGATTATCTTTCACCTTGTGTATGTAATACTATTCTGTGTTAGCAATTTGAATGTGTGGGTTGTGTTAAGGTTTCACGACGGTTGAGTTTGTGTTATTATTATTCGTATATCTTGTGTGTTATGTACTTGCACTAGCAAAATTCCGCTTGCTAACCCCGAGTTTTCTGGGGTGGGTGCTGTTATGCGCTCGTGTTTTGGCGGCTCGAGCAACACAGATTAGGCCGAAGGAGATGGAGGACAATGATACTAATCACACCAGAGTTAGAGTCTTTTCTTTTGTTTCATTTTGGTCGGTATTTCTCTGTCGTTCGAGTATTCACCCTTGCATGGGTGTAGTTTTCATTTATTAAATTGAATTGTCGTTCTTTTCTGTGTTCATCTTTATTTTCATCATTGAGATGTAAAGTTCATTTGTTTCGATTGTTTAATGACCTTGTGTCTGTGTTGTATTTAGATTGACCCCTCGGTCACTCATTTTGTAGTCTAGTAGAGTTTAGCCTTGTAGATCCTTGTAAGAAGGGCCTACGGCGTGTAACATTTCCGGATGTATTCTCGGGGTGTTACAAATATGGTATCGAGCTTAGGTTTGCGAAAAACCTAGGCCGTTGGGTCAAGTCCATGTCTTGTGTAAGTCGCGCGTCAAAGTTGTGATTAGTATCGTGGTTCCAACATCATCTTCAAGCAATCCGTGATGGTAAGCCTTCCAATTGTAAGTCCCCTTATATACGTATTTGATTATATTGTGCTTAACGTGAACCTAGGATTTGAACTTGTTAGAGATTATATTGTTTTACGATATCACCTGCGTATACGGTTCGAGTGAGAATGGTTATGTAGTATACTTCGGTAGTCGAACATATTTATCGGTTTCTACATTTCAGTAGGATAAATCTTTGAGTGTTAATTTTATCCACTGCGTGAGTATTTTGAAATGACTCTTGACATTTTGGCATTTTTAGTCTTGCACATTTTAACGGTATTTTTATGACGGTATTTAATATTTTACAAATGATTTTGTAAGTTTTGGAAAATGCTACCGTCATCGGCTTTTTGGCATATTTTGAAATGAATTTAAATGGTTTTTAGCCCGGTAGGTTCCTACGTAATCCCCTGCATGTGATATTTCCGCCGAATTACGAACATTTCAAAGTAGTGTTTTAAAATTTTCCTAGCATTGTAAACCTCATGATTTAATGTAGTCGTGTCGAATAGTCACGTATTTTGCAAAAAGTTCTTTCGAATAAACATTTTGGTAGAAGAGGAAGGATTTTCAAAATTGTGGTATTTGGGACTCAACACTTTTGAAATATTTTAAATTAGTTACAATTCGATTTTCAATTTTCTTGTAAGCATTACTCGAAAATAAATTTTTAGAGTCATTGTATAAACTTCCTCTTCCAAAACAAAGGACAAGATTTACAAGTTTTGAGCACAACGTGATTCGACTTTTGTTTCAAATTTTTTTAAAAAAGCATACGCATAATGATCGCCCCGGACGAAGGACTGGAAGTTGATTTTAAAATTTCGTGCTTTACGATATTACCGTTATTCTAAGGATGCTAATTAAACCTTATGTTGATAATTGTGGTATACCGTACAACCGACTATGTGATAACAATAGACGGTACTATCTGCATTAGCATGACGAGCCCTCGCGGATGTAGACATAATATAGGAAGCGGAAGAGGTGAAGTGGTTCGTACGACAACGATTCATGTTACGGTGAAGGAATATCAAGATCGACGATAACCTATGAAACCTCCTCGGACCGAGCCAACAAGCGAGAAAAGAGACCGAGGACATCCGGAAAATTTTTGGGCGGTGAAGAGATTAAGGTTCTCAAACCCCCACGCTGCTCGAATACGTCATCTTCGCGGTCGAGAATGAGCATCGGAATCCTCACCAAGATCGGTGACTCCCTTAAGAAGAGAGTGTGCTTCAACCGCAACCACGGACATATCCGTAAATCAGACCTCCCCACTCTTGACTTGTCATCGGTGCGGGTGTGAAGGCCATCGGGAGAAACATTATGAGATAATTTCCGAATTGGCAAAGAATGCTACTCTGTCGGTGAGCAGAGCAAGTGGACGGAGAATGACCCGAAACCTTATGTCTTCTCAATAAGAGCCTATCATAGGCGAATGAAGATTTTGTCCGTGTTCTAGTCGTTGTCGTTTCCAAAAATCGTGACTTCGATTGTTTTTCATTTTAATTGCTTTTCGCTTCCAACTCCCGCTGCTTTAAGTTTCGAGGCTGACATGTCTTCTTAGTACGGGGACACGTAGTACCCGTGCTCTTCTTAGTATTTCCGATGTTGGGAGGCTTTCATTGTTGATGATTCATCTGTGATTCTCTTGACAATTTCAAACTACCATGTTCTACTGAACCTACCATCATTCGAACGAATTTCGTAACCGATTTGTTAGACTCTTTGAATTATTGTGGTCTATTCACATCCGAACTTAATCTTTGCAATTTTGTTCAAACTATTTGTTCCCATTCGTATGATTAATATTTCCAATGTGTTATGAACTTGAATACGGTGGTCGAGCTCGACACGCGATTTTAGTACATCCGAGCCGCTTGTGAATTTCCTTAATTTCGTGAGCTTCTACTTCTCCACTCTAACTTCTCGTGTTCACGTGTAATTTATCGCCTCAATTGACGTGCTCGATACTTCCTAGGTCCAATCATTGTATTTTTAGAACCTTGCATTCGCGCATCGCTCGTGATGTTTTGGGGCTGAGCAAGTAGTTACTTTTCCTTGGTTGTTCCACCACTCTACTTTAAGTTTCGGGACGAAACTTCTTTTAAGAGGGATAGTATGTAATATCCGGATAATTGTTGGGTATTTTCATCTGTATTTGAACCCTGGATTACCTGAATTAGTGCTATCAATGATCGAAGTAAGATCGCTTCCGTATTCGTATCCTCATGCATGATAATATCAATTTTTAATCCTTCACATGCAACTACGCCGTAACGCACGCTAACAGGCAAGCGTAACGCTACTTAACTAGATATAGCGACGCTACGATCTAGACGAGCGCACGTAAGGAGGTCAATAATTGAATGCACCGGCCGCACACGGACAATGGTGGTGGGGCTCGGAAGATTCCCGCGGATGAATCGGGATGCTTTGGGGTCAACGGGTGTTAACGTACGCTAAGGCTTGTAACTAGCGTACGCTAATATGTAGCTTACGACGTAATGCATAGGGTGTAACGACGTAAGCTAGTACAAACGAGACGAGAAGCTATCGCTGAACGATAGCGTACGCTAAGATCGAATTGTAGCGTGCGCTAAGCCTATTACGCACGTAAATGGCTAAGGCTAACGACGTAAAGCTCAAGATATTATATATACGGACAACACCCCATTTCATTTCTCTTCGTCCCTTTCACTTGTAATTGCTTTTCTTTCATTTCTTGAGGGTCTCCACTCTAAAACACATATAGAACACGTAGCCTCGATCATTAAGTTACAAAACATCTTGGATTGACATTCAAGCAATCGGAATCGATGCTACCTCTTGCCTCTGCGTTTCTTTCATATTAAGGTATGTTAATGTTACCTCAACCTTGAATTCGTGTTCTTAAGGATGTTATGAACATACCACCGGATTATTAGGCTCCATAGATGATTCTTATCCGAACACCATGTTTTTGGAAGTTGGAATGTTCATGCTTTACTTACCCGAGTTAAGAACGTTATAGTCCGATTCTTATTATGATGATCAAGTAAGGTAAAATTCAAATTAATAAACCGTATTGTATGGTGTTTCCATAATGATCATAGACTTAATGTTGGTAACAACCTCGATTTTCCGAACTACCTTTGAAGATCTATAATCAATATTTGGAGTGAGTCTTATGATGAGAGGATTAACCGGAATTCGTGAGACATCAACACCATAGGGTTATTCGATTCACATGAGTATGATATGTGTGAATATAATGTACGTTAAGCTCTATGCATTACGACGTTATACCTCGTGCAAGGCAATGCCCCGAATCGGGTAGAATCGTCTAATGCATGCTTAGCGGCGCTAATCCTTATAGCTTACGTGCGCTAACGCGTGCATTTAACGACGTTACGTATGTGTGTAACGACGCTACGAAGAGAACAGCTTAGTGTTCGCCATCTCTTTATGCTTTTCCTCGTGTGATTGATTGTTTATTTAATGATAGGATATTAAGGACGAATTTCCTACGATAATCCAAAGGTTGAGCCTCTCCGATCGCCGTTGTTGAGTTCGATTGTTCCAATCAATCAGATTTCCAGAGCATTCGCGAGAGATTACCAAGGCAAGTACCTTGATATACGAATTATAATTACGTGAAATCATTGTTGAAGAGTATGAATCATGTTATGAATATCTCGTATTTATATTATATATTATGTAGATAGATATGTGTGGATATATGTATAGATATATGTGTATGTATATAAATATACATATAGAGATAAATGTTGGGTGATTCATACCAATATTAGTCGACGTATGCAACTTAGACTAAAGTACGAATGATGTTTATAGAGGTAATATGGTAATGTTTGTATTTTCGGTTGAGTTACGATATAAATATAATTATGTAGTATTGATCGATAGTGTTGAAGGCCTAATGTGCTAAGTCTTGATGAATAACGTAAGTTATTGTTTATTTTGCGTAGTTGTGTATTGGCGAATAGATTCGTGAATTGAGGAACCGATTTGATAATTGTTGCAACGGTTGATCGTGTGCTTGGTATTTGTAATAATGTGAATACTTGTTATGAGAGACATCATATCCGGTACCTGAGGGCGGGCGTGCACTCCGCCGATGTACGCCGCAATGAGCGGCTCCATATGATTGGTGAACACCGTGTTACTTAATGCGCGAGCAAGGGGCGGCTCTGTGGGAGTGAACGCCGGCGGTGACATGTGCAATGGGCGGCCAATATAGTGGAGTGAACGCCGGTACATAGGTGTGTAAGGGAGGCGCCGGTGTGCTTATTGGTAACGGATAATTGAGTGATAGCTAAGACCCCGTTACCAAATGATTTTTCAAATTTAATCTTTGCAATTTGATTTTAATGTTGGTCTTCATGTAGACCGCGAATCGTGTTTCTCGAGTTCGCTCCAACTTGTTTTAAATGTTGGTATCATGGTTAATTAACCAAGGATATTTGACGAGATCTCCGAGGGTTAATTAATCGTGGGTCTTGAGCAGGATTTGTCGAATGAGAGGTCGTGCCTTTGATTGTACCGTGTTGATTATTCTCGTATTGGGTCGAGGACCCCGTGAGATGTTGAGATTTGATCTCGTGATGATATTATTTGGATTGGGCCGAGAACCCCGTGAGATGTTGTAATGATTCACTTGTGATAGTGTTTTATCATTTGGGTCGAGGACCCCGAATAACGTTGTAATGGTTTTCTTGCAAATTGTTTTCCACATGTCGGGTCAAGGACCCGAGAGCTTTTGAAGTATTTTCTAAAATATATTTCCATCTGATTTTCAAAATCCCAAGATGGCCCGAGTCAATATTAATGTGTTCGAACTTTCTTATCAAAACACTTTTCATTTTATTAAAAGGGAATTTTCTGACTCCTTGGGCTCGTTTAAAGTTTCATTTGTGTTATGTTCTCAGACGGAGAATATGACAATGTGATTATCTTTCACCTTGTGTATGTAATACTATTCTGTGTTAGCCATTTGAATGTGTGGGTTGTGTTAAGGTTTCACGACTGTTGAGTTTGTGTTATTATTATTCGTATATCTTGTGTGTTATGTACTTGCACTAGCAAAATTCCATTGCTAACCCCCGAGTTTTAGGGTGGTGGGTGCCTGTTATTCGCTCAGGTTTTGGCACTCGAGAGCAACACAGGATTGGGCCGGGAAGGAGATGGAGGACAATGATACTAATCACACCGAGTTAGAGTCTTTTCTTTTGTTTCATTTTGGTCAGTATTTCTCTGTTTCGAGTATTCACCCTTGCATGGGTGTAGTTTTCATTTATTAAATTGAATTGTCGCTTTTCTCGTGTTCATCTTTATTTTCATCATTGAGATGTAAAGTTCATTTGTTTCGAATTGTTTAATGACCTTGTCGGTCGTGTTGTATTTAGATTGACTCTTTGGTCACCATTTTGTAGTCTAGTAGAGTTTAGCCTTGTAGATCCTTGTAAGAAGGGCCTACGGCGTGTAACATTTCCGGATGTATTCTGGGGGTGTTACATTACGTGGATCAGTTGTTGGTTGTACTCTACAATCGCTTGCGAAACAGGAATGTTCTGCGGTTTAGCCTCGAAAAAGGCTCGGATTCGGCTCTCTCGCACCGGCCAAGGACAAAACTCGGCCTCCAAAAGCTCCTTAAATTCCTCCCACATGGCAATGCGATCCTGTGGCTTGATGACCTTCCACCAGGTAGCGGCCTCCTTGGTGAGGAAATACTGAGCAATCGGTACTTTTCTCACTTCGGGGCAATCAACCGCCTCGAAAATCTTTTCCAATTCCGCTAGCCACTCTTCCCATCCTAATGGGTCTGTGGCACCGCCAAATTGTGGAGGGTGCATACGAATTACATTCTGAAGCAAGGCATCCGTGTTCGGGTTCGGATTATTCAGCTGAACTGTTTGGGCTAAAATGGTCATCTGGGTAGCCAATTGTTGAAGTACATTCGCAACTCCAACATCCGCGTTGTTCCCTTGGCCATTCGACTGGTCGTGCTGACTTTCGGTGTCGGGATGCACCGAGTTTGACAAGCTGGGGTTGGTTGACCCCGCAACAGAACTGATGGAAACGGCCGCGCCACGACCCCTTCCACGCCCACGGCCACGACCACGGCCACGACCCCTACCAGCTGACATACTAAAGAACATACGAGTCACATAAGCACAATTCAATTGCACGTCATCAGAGTGACCGATTCTCACGAATACCAATAAAACGAAGCAAAACGAATAAGGAAACACCAGAAGAGTAAGAGGTCTTACAAGTACCGGTCGCACTGTGATGATGGCAGAGTAGTGATACTGCGGACAAATGACGACTCGATCGACCCAAAAGACCGACAGCCTAGGTATCCATAGACCTAAGCTCTGATACCATATTCTGTAACACCCCCAAGTTATTCAGGGATATTACAGCGCCGTAAGCCCCGCCGTGGGACCCATAAGGCTAAACATACACGGAACCATAAATTTTGACCGATAAGGTCTACATACAATGGAAGGAAGATCAATACATATTCAAAACGTAACCAATGTATGCAAAGACATCACAACACAAATCAATACCTCGGCAAACACAGCCTAACATCAAGAAAATGGGAAACAATACTCGAGTATTCAATAACCATTCCAGTACAACAACACTGAATGGAAAACTCAAAACATAACCGGAAGAAATACACAGTATCACTCTTGCCCACCATCTTCATGCCGACCCGATACCTGCCTGTCCGCTCTCCTGGAACCTGAAATACATAAAAGGTATTTCCCCCATAAAGGGGTTAGCCGTCGAATAGCTAGTGCAAATATATCAAGTATGAAACACAATACTTCTCGACAATAAGGTAAATATAACCATCAATTCATCAATTCAAGACTAGTATTCCGGAATAACTAAAATCTCATAGTGTCACATCAAGACGTACATGAATACCGTGCAAACGGTTCGTTCATATCATCCGTCAATACATGTATGAATGCCGTAGAAACGGTTCGTTCATAACATGCCATCAATACATATATGAATGCCGTAGAAACGGTTCGTTCATATCATGCCATCAATATATCTATGAATGCCGTAGAAACGGTTCGTTCCTATCATACCATCAATATTTCTTACTTTCAAAGTCGAGAACGTACAATCATAAATGTATATACTTGCCTTTGAGACATCGAGAAAACGAATGGAAAAAGGGTATGAGTTCGGTAGGTCCAAGAACGCGCTTCCGGCACCTAAACAATTCGCAAGGAATATGATAATCAATTATCCATATTCAAATTACACGAAGAAACTCCCGAAACCCGTCTACGATTTATGGAAATACATGGATAATCAACTAGAGGTTGGAAAATCGTCCAAACCCTCACAAGTCCAAAAACGACATAATCCAATTCGTAAAATCATAGGAAAAGCATGCATACGGGATAGATACATCATAATCTCAAGGTTCTCAAGCTTCAAAGCGGGTAAATCGGACGAATCTATGAAAACCCCCAAAATTCCCAAAAGGTAGGGTTCTAAGGATTTTTACCTTGATTCGTACGATAGGATGGATTAGATGTTGAATAATCCTTGTGATCCAACCCAAGATGACAATATCTGATGGAGGACTGCCTCAAAAAGCCCCAAATCGCCTCTCCCGAGCTCTCCTGATCGGAAAAAGTGGAAATGATATGAAATGACGAGTGCAGGGGTTGACTGTCCCCTTATATACTGTCCCATTCTAGCGCACGCTACGCCTCAATGTTAGCGTGCGCTAACGGGTCACCTGGTAGTCCAGTGGCTACTGCCATAAGGCGTTAGCGCGCGTTACGAAACATCCCTTGCGTGCGCTAACTGCCCCGCCAAAATCTCGCCTATCGCTTTGGCCCGCTAGCGCACATCGAGCACTTGCGTGCGTTACGCAACACATATAGCGTACGCTAGCCGCTGCCTAGCGTGCGCTACCCATTAGTAGGGATGGCAACGGGGCGGGTATGGGGCGGGGTTTACAACTCCCGGACCCGGCCCCGGTTTTGGATTCCTTCCCCGCCTGCCTCAGCTTCGTCCGGCACGGATTAAACCCCCGTCCCCGGTCAAACCCCCGGTCAACCCTCGGTCAACGAGTAAGACTCCTCAAATTTAAGAATACATTCATAAAAAATGATACATTCATAAAAAAAATGATACATTCATAAAAAAAACCGATACATTTATAATCAATCAATAAAAACTACAATAAATGCAGAAAAATAAAAAGAAGAGTAGCAGACTAGTTTTTTTTTTTTTTATATCAAATCGATCATCGCCGCAACAAAAGTAGAATCCTACACATTTGTAAGTGAAGCATTACAAAACCAAAGCAGTTTACTGTAATCAACTACCAAAGCATTTTAAAACAACATTAAAAGATTACAAAGTGAAGAATGCCAAGAAAAAAATTACATAACTTAATTTCATAACCATAATAAAAGTACACATCATTCGACATCTTCATCGTATTCAACCGTTTGATCAAATCCTTTCGGCTCTCCGTCTTTTTTATCTACAATTAAAAATAATACGAGTTACAAGTGATTCATATAAGGGTACGAATTACGATATAATAATTTATATAATTATTACCTTCAATTTCTTTCCGCAACCAACTTTGGGTGCACATCAATGCTCCAACGGTTTGTGCTTTTAGTCGACTACGTTGTTTTGTTATCTTGTTCTCGCTCATGCTAAATGCCGATTCTGATGCTACCGTAGAAATTGGAATGGCTAGCACATCTCTCGCAATCATTTGCATGATAGGAAACTTGCCACCGTTGCACTTCCACCACATTAATATATCAAATCCATCATCATCTGGTAATAACGTCTCCTCCAAATAGTGGTACAACTCGGTCGTTTGATACATATCATCCTCAAAACCCATATTGACAAATTCTAATTTCCATGAAGCCTTTCCCATTGAAGCATTCCCCACATGTGAGTGAGTAGTGCTAGATTGTTTTTTCCCTTTCTTTTGATCATGCTTCTTTTTGTATTCCTCAAACAAATCACCACATAGGCTACGTATCCTCATAACCGCATCTTTTGAGTAAATACCATAAATCTTTGGAAAGAAATAGTTGATCAACTTTAGCTTATACCTAGGATCTAAAACAATAGCCACACTCATGACATCATGTATGACTCCCCAATATTTATCAAACTTTTCCAACATACTTGATGCCATCTTCTTAATAACACCATTTTGAGCATCTTGCCAACTCATAATTTCTAATTTCATGTCACAAATCAAAGGAAAGAATATGTTTGAAGTGGGATACTTGGTCCCGGAGAATTCCTCGGTCACACGATAAAACAACTTCAATTTGTCACAAACATCAGACGTCATTCTCCATTCCTCTTCACTAGGTAAATTAACATAATGCTTGTCTTTCTTGCTTAGGTGAGCGAAGACGTCTTTATACTCAATGGCAACATTCAACATTGTATAAACAGAATTCCATCTAGTCTTACAATCAAGCACCAATTCTTTTTCGCAATCTATACCAAGTTGTCTTACAACTTGTCTAAAATCTTGTGACCTTTTAGGACTACATGACCAAAATGAGACAATATCCCTAACATTCTTGATTGCACTTTCAATCACGGAAAACCCATCTTGCACAATGAGATTAATGATATGTGCACAACATCTCATGTGAAACAACCGACCCTTTAAAATTAATGAGGAAGGAGTAAGAGTACCTAGAAACTTGTCGACCAAAGCATCGTTGGTTGAACAATTGTCAAGTGTCAATGTTGACAACTTGTTGTCAATGTTCCAATCCAAAAAACATTCCATCATAACTTGAGACAAGGCATCGGCCGTGTGTGGAGAAGGCACATGTATGAAGCTGCATCCATAAATATATTAAAAATACATACAATACTTGTATAAGCGAGGAAAATTAGTGGGCCGCCATATAACCAATTCCATATATATACAAAATGATTGTAACATTACAACAGAAAAGAACAGAAAATATAAATTAGTGGTGACCATATAACCAATTCCATATATATACAAAATGATTGTAACCAATTCTTAGTTGCAACATTCCATCGATTGTAAGAAATTCAAATTGAAATATATGATTTTCAATATGTACTAACCATAAGACGATTTGCAAAAGAACAGAAAAGAACAACTTTAATTTACGATCGCATCAATAAATATTTAAAGAACAGCTTGACGAAAAACCCGATAATCCTATTTTGTAACTTCCAATTGGTATCTATGTAGTGTGTCATATTGCCATATAACCTTTCTTTGGGTTCCATGTCCACATATCAGATGTAAGAGCAATCCTACTTTCATTCTGTTCCAAACAACGCAACATACCACCCTTTTTTGTTTCATATAGCTTCATGATGTCTTTCTTGATGGTATTTCTACATGGCACCTTAAACATAGGTTGAAGACCAGTTGAATACTTTCTAAAACCATAATGCTCTACAATAGAAAGTGGATAGTCATGAATAACGATCATATTAGCTAAATCACCCCGAGTAACTTCAGGCCTAAAAGCATAATTACTCAACAAAGATGTGTTCCCATCCTTAGCCATTTGCTCTTGAACCAGAAATTGTTGTTTTATGTCCTTTGTAACTCTTCTTGGACATATCTTAAAGTGATCTTTCAAATGGGTTGTCCCATCATTTGGTCTACCGGTCATCTGCTTATTGCAATACTTACATTTAGCAAATCTACGAATACCATCTACCTGTATTGTGTCAAAATGGTTCCAAACAACAGATTTTAATCTTTTGTTCGGTGGTTCTACTTCAACAGTAGTAGAAGTCGACTCTATATGCACACTTTCAGATCTGTGGATAGTCGAATTCGTTTCTGCTGTTTTCTCGTTTCCTTCAATAGCATTGCATCCTGTATCACCAAGGTTTTCATTTTCTGTACTATCCATCTGTAGAACAAATAAAAACTTGTAAAACCAACAAGTGACATCCATAAAGCCAACAAATACGAGTACAAAAATACACTAGCAGGAAAAAATTTCGTTACCGACGTAAATTAATCTGCCATCCAGGAAATAGCAAAGAAAACTAATATACACAAAATATGCCGATATACATGACAATATTCAGAATCTGTTTTAATGGTTTCTCAACAAGGTACAAAAACATAAAAACTGACGTGAGATTTGAGAAGTGAGAACCTGGGCGCGGCGGTCGGAGTTCGCTGGGAGTTGGGGTTGCGACGAGCGGCGGTCGATGGCGAGGCGAGGCGAGTCGCTGGGAGTTGGGGATGCGGCGAGCGGCGGTCGATGGCAAGGCGAGGCGAGTCGCTGGGAGTTGGGGATGCGGCGAGCGGCGGTCGGAGTACGGTGTTTCTGTCTCTGATTCTCTGAAGGAGGGTGGGAGGCGGCGATTGTGGCGAGAGAGAGGCGAGGCGAGGGATTGCAGGAGGGTGGGAGTGAGGCGCGAGAGAGTAGGTAGGGTTTCTGAATTCTGAAGTGTGATAGATAGTTAGTGGCCGGGTATGTAAAAGGTAAAGAATATATAATAAATATATAAAAAACTAAATTCTTAATTATATTTAAACCGGGTCCGGCGGGCGGGGATAGATATCCTGCCCCGCCCTGCCCCGTCATTACCGGTATACCCGTCCCCGGCCCCGGTACTCGGTTTGGCGGGGAATCCCCGGCCCCGATCGGGGCGGGTCGACCGGGTTCCCCACCGGGTCGGGTCAAAATGCCATGCCTACCCGTTAGTCCAGAAAGTCTGAAACCTCACTGCTTCTGCTGACCAGACCATTAGCGTGCGCTACCACTATGCCTTAGCGTGCGCTACGTAACAGTTTTAGCGTGCGCTAGCCGAAGCCTAGCGTGCGCTACCTGATAGTCCAGAAACCTGACAACCTCACTGCCTCTGCCGACCCGGCCATTAGCGTGCGCTACGGACGGATGTTAGCGTGCGCTACTAACCACGAATAGCGCGCGCTAACGAACTCCTAGCGTGCGTTAATCCGCCAGTCCAGAGAGCAGTCTGAGTTACTGGATCTGACATGACTGGTCCCTTAGCGCGCGTTACGGCTCAAATCTAGCGTGCGCTAATCAATCTGATTTAGCGTGCGTTAGCCTAGGCCTAGCGTGCGCTATTCCTCTGGCCCAGAACACTTCCGCAAGGTCTAAAAAATACGATCGTGACCTAAACAAGGCACGAAACTTAATAACAATATCAACAACGTCTCCATGCGTTTACAGAGCGACAAACTAAGGAGAACGGTAGGGTCAAACAGTCAATCAAAGTACGGGTATTACAGATCGTGGAAGGACTTTCTCGCCTTCGGTTGAGGCAAGTTTTATACTTGTACTAGTCAATGAGATTAATGTTATCATATATGTGTATGAATTTGTTGTATCATTCCGAGACTTAGTTGTTGTGCGGCGATTAATACGCATCGATAGGCGATCGGCATCACGATCATTGAAGCCAATCATAGAAGACATACTCGGGGCAAACGCCCGGAGATCGGCACATACAGTGATCGTCTTTTGGTACCCAGCGATCGTCCTTTGATGACTGGCGATCGTCTCTGATGTCCAAACCAGAGACGATCGTCTCGTGCCACGTATGGATCCAACATCCGTCAAAGTCGTCGAAGACCGAATCTTGGACGGTGGCCCACGTGCAGATCCACAAAGGGTGCCGACACATAGGACATTTGACCACAGCCTGTCACCTACCTCACCTACCGACAAGGCCGCCGAAAGGTACAAAGTGGGTCCTCCCCGGACAGCGATTCAAGATGCGTGCTGGCTTCCCATTGGTTCGCCCAGCTGGCCACCAGCAGCAACCTCGGACCTCAAGGGAACAGCCCCACGTGACGGGACAATCGACCATCTTATTATAATATAGAAAACGGCGGTCGCCCGCGATCGCCTGAGGGGTCCCAGCAACCTTGTCCCTTATAAATAGAGAACTCACTACAGAGGAAAAAACACAAGACTGACAGGCGAATTAACGCTATTATACACACTTATCAAACATCCCAAGCAAGAACTCACAGATCCACACATCTGGTTCTTCCGGCAATCTACACGCTCTACAGCTTCGTTAACTAGAAGTCTTTACACTCATTGTAATAGATTATAACATTAATATTTGTACTCGACAGTATATTTATTAATAACATCTTACAAGAGCATTCAAGCCCGGGATTAACAACCCTGGCAAATCTTGTGTTGTTTTTTTTCTCACGGAAGTGTTCTCGCATTTGTTTGTTACTCGATCATTCCAGCAATACTATCTCCGGATAATATTTTGGGTAACAACAATTGGCGCTAGAAGGAGGGCTTTCTAAACCTTCATTTTTATTCCTACCGTCTCGAAGAACACTCACTGTTCTCCGGACATATACTTGAAGAAACACTCACTGTTCTTCAATAGAAAAACCTTCAGAAAATGACATCTGCAACGACCTCCAAGAGAGCCGCCCTACGATCTGCCGGAAATCTCATTCCGGACCGGACCGAATCCCAGCCCACGGCGGAAGGCGACCGCGGCGACGCTAGGCTCTCACTCCCGCGCCCGAGGGACGGTTCTAGCCTCTCACTCGATCAGTTCCAGACAGCGGAACAGATTGAGGAGGCTATAGCCATCCTCAGGGAGCGACGGAGGGCCTGCGATTCGCCCACCATCACTCCGTCAGCCATCCGCCGGGCAGGCAAACGGAAGCTTAAGGGGATTTATGTTGAGAAATCGACAGAAAGCCCCGAGCCACAGGAGAAGGCACTCGTGAGGCGAGACGATTTCGTCTTCAGTCGCCTAGGGAGCGATCACTCATGGCGACCCGGGCACTCAGGCCCCAGCCGGGAGACATCGGAATCCGAATCCTTTACCAGGAGTTCGGCATATCCGACTCCCAGGAGACAAGCCGGTCAGCGAGCCCCTGCTCGCCCAAGAAATGGACCCGCTGGCAGAGAGCTAGTCATTCACCACGGGGCCAGGGGATCAGTACACGATCGCCTTGGCTCGCGCTCTGGGAGCCAATCGGCGAGCAGTCAGGCGACGGCGATGGCCGCCATGCAACGCCAACTCGACGAGATGAAGTCGCTCCTGGAGAATGGGGCAGGCGCCAGAAGATCGATCGTTGGGCCGAGCGAACCGCTCGCGGTTCAGATCGAGCTCACCCCAGTTCAACCAAAGATCGCTCCCCCACAAACACCTCTATATGAGGGGAGATCAGATCCGGATACCCACTTGAGCAAATTCCGGATCTACATGACCGGATGCGGAGCATCAGATGCAACCAAGTGTCGAATGTTCCCATTAACCCTGGGCGACCTCGCCCACAGGTGGTACATCTCACTACCACCTCGCTCAATCAACTGCTTTGAGAATCTCGCGAACGACTTTACGTCATACTTCGCCGCCAAAGTCGCTCGCCCTGAAGGCCCCCACCGCATGATGAAAATCAGGCAGGGGAAGGACGAATCAGACGAGGATTACATCGACCGAGTAGACGAGATAGTCCTCACCGGCGAGCCCATCAGCGACGAGCTCGCCCTCTACTCAGTCCTGGGTGGATTCTGCGGGCACTCCCCCATGTTCAGGCACCTCACCAAGGACATCCCTCCGACCTACTCGGTCTTCCGCGTCAGAGCCGCCGACTTCTTGGCCAGGCAAAGGATGCTCTCCCTCCGCTTAGGCGAGGGACCGTCCGGAGAATGAAAGGCACCATCCCCGGTCCAAAAGAAGGCGGTCGCTAAGCCCAGAAAGGCGGTCGCCAAGCCGCCTGGTGAGTTCAAAGCCTTCGAGGTTGTGGAGGTCCACCTTCTCCACAACCTCAACTTATCACCGGCCCACATCTTCAACGCGATCAAGGGGCGCGAATGGCTTTCCAAGCCAAAGCCGATAAGGGACCATGATCATCTAGACCGCAGCAAATTCTGTGTATACCACAAGAGTCCCGGCCACAACACCAGCCAATGCCGTGACCTCCTCGCATGTACCGCGATCGCTTGAGGAAGGCAAACTGGACAACTTGGTCACCAAGCCAGAACCTAGGACAGAGAGAGCCGGAGGGCGCGAGCGCCGACCAAACGAAAGAACTCCTCCCAATCCGATCGCCAGAATCGAGCATGAGCCGGAGTACTCTGATGAGTCGATCCCTCCGATCAACCCTGGCGGTCGGATCAACATGCTTCAAGCAGGAGGTGGAAACCTCGGGGGCCTTTCCCCGGTTTACACCCTGTCAAACAGGAAGCGAAAAGCCGAGCTGAGGGCGTTCGCCGGAGTCCATGTCGTAGTACCTCTGGAGCCGACCATCTCTAAAGACGCGCTCATCACCTTCTCCAACAAGGACATGGAGGGAGTGCAATGCCCCAAAAAGGATGCACTGGTGATCTCCGCTTGTATCCGTAGGAAGACGGTCGATCGCGTGCTGGTCGATAATGGGAGTTTCTGCAACATCATATTCAAATCCGCCCTAGACCAACTCGGAAACTTGACCAAATTCATCAAGCCGTTCGACACCGTACTTCAAGGGTTTGGCGACAGCACGGTCCGAGACTACGGAAGGATCAAGCTCTCTGTCGAGCTAATATGCTTTTATGATCCTAAGGTTAGGATTACTAGGAACCTAAGTTTTGTAATCATAGATAGGCCCAGCATCTATAATGGGTTCCTAGGTCGCCCCTTTCTAGAAACCTTTGAGGCGGTCGCTTCGTCTTTCTTTTACTATATCAAATTCCCCACTGCCGATGGGACGGTCGGTACTGTAAAAGGAGATCAGCTAATGGCAAAAAGATGTTTGAATGACTCATATGTCGTTACTGCTTTCAATACTTCCCATGATATGTGTAACATTGAAACGATCAACGACCAACCCATGGAGATCGACGAGCCAAGCTCATCGTACCAACCCAACTCAAGGGACGCCATTTCTCATCAATTGACGGACGACATCGAGCCAAGGATCGGTTTCGAGCCAAGTCTCGACATCGATCCAAGGATCGAGTCCGGAGATTGTTCCAAACGAGAGGCGACCTTCCCCGTCGAAGAGTTGGAAAGTATTACGATGGATCTGGCTCACCCAGAACGGGAAGTACAGATCGGCGCAAGCATCGACCTCGAACTAAAAGGGGACTTGATCAATTTGCTACGAAAGAACATCGGAGTCTTCGCCTGGTCGCATCAAGATATGGTTGGCATAAGTCCTGAGCACGCGTGCCACTATCTAAAGATCGACCCGACGATGAAGCCTGTTCACCAAAAACGTAGAAAATTCGGTCCCGAAAAATACGCGGCGCTCGACATAGAAATCCAAAAGTTACTCAACAACAAATTAATCGGGGTAGCTACAGACGAACCTCAATGGGTCGCCAACGCGGTGCTCGTTAAGAAGCCAACTGGTTCCTGGAGGTTATGCATCGACTTCACCGACCTCAACGCGGCATGTCCAAAAGATCACTTTCCGATGCCTCATATTGATCATTTGGTCGATAGCACAGCAGGTTGCGAAATGATGTCATTTATGGATGCCTTCGCCGGATATCATCAAATCCCAATGGCGGAGAAAGATATAAAACACACATATTTCCACACGGAAAAAGACATATACTTTTGGGTCCGAATGTCGTTCGGCGTGAAGAACGCAGGGGCGACCTACCAGCGACTGGTCAACAGAATGTTCGCCAATCAGATCGGCAAGACCATGGAGGTCTACATTGACGACGTCGTGGTCAAAAGCCTCAAGAATGAAGATCATCTCAATGATCTCGCCGAGACGTTCGCCATCCTCGAAAAATTCAACATGAAGCTAAACCCCAAGAAATGCAACTTCGGGGTGGGCTCCGGGAAATTCCTAGGGCACATTGTGAGCTAAAGGGGGATCGAGGCGAACCCCACCAAGATACAGGCGATCCTTGACATGAAGGAGCCGCGAAACATCAAGCAGGTGCAACGCCTCACAGGTTGTCTAGCCGCCCTCAACCGTTTCATATCTCGGCTCGGCGATAAAAGCAAGCCTTTCTTCGCGACCATCAAGAACAAGAAGTTCGCATGGACGAAGGAAAGTCAGATAGCGTTCGCCAAGATAAAGGAATATCTATCTAACCCCCAGATCCTGGCAAAGCCGATCCCCGGTGAAAAATTATTCCTTTACCTAGCGGCCTCGGAGGTCGCGCTGAGTGCCGTTTTGGTGCGAGCAGAGGGACAAGTCCACTTGCCGATCTACTATGTTAGTCAAGCGCTCCACGACGCGGAGACACGCTATACACCATTGGAGAAGATCGCCTATGCCCTTGTCATGAGTGTTCGTAAGCTGAGGGCTTACTTCTTCGATCACCAAGTGGAAGTCCTAACAACTCTACCTCTAAGGCAAGTCCTACACCGACCGGACACCAACGGGCGACTCCTCAAGTGGTCGCTGGAGATCACCCAATACGGTATCACATGCGCTCCTCGCACGGCGATTAAAGGCCAAGCTCTGGCAGACTTCGTGTAACACCCCAAACTAGGCGAATATTACAGTGCCGTGAATCCCCTACTGGGACCCACCCGGCAATTGAAAATGATGAATTAAATAATATAATTGTAGTACCGAACCACATTATATTACCAAGTACTCCGATGAGGAGTTTAAGTACGACACACCAGGACTAAACCGAATACTAGTATATTTTATATGGAGATAAAATACACCACCCTGAACAAATAAACATTTCAAACGGAATTTTGCAGCGGAAAATACAAATGATCAATTGATGAAAATGATCAAACAAACGGAAAGACTGGGGCCCCCTTCTAGTATCACTGACTCCTCGCCGTCGGATGCTCTTCCCGTGCTTTTGCCTTGCCGTGACTGAAAACAAAATCCCCCAACGGCCGCCATACGTAACAACAATCCTCAAGAGTTGAAATTACACAATCATGAATTAATCAAGTTATGAAATATTCTTAATTATGAATTACGTCAAGAGGAGTATCATAGTACGCCCGTAATGTTCTGTGCAAGTGTACAAGACGAATGACCGGACACACCCGTCCTTGTACCTAATTAGTCTCACGGAGGTAAGCGTTACCGTGTGCACGGTCCGATGTATCGGTGAACCCAATACATGACCATCGTGTGCCCGACTAAAAATTCCACACAGCCACACCCGGCCACGCAATATGAACCAAGAAGGTCACATGAACGAGAATGACCATGATGAATATCAATGAATAATAATTAGACAAGGCCAAGATGACTCACCGATATGAAAGTAATAGTGATGTGATTGATAACCCAATGAAATGATTTGGAACCGTCGTTCCTCGTGAATGAAATGATTATTCGACAATTACAAGTCTCAAAATGATTAATATTATGATGAATGAATTATAATTATGAGCAATCAACAACAAAAGGAATGAGTATCCTTTTAACCGAGTAAGAATTAACTTACTCAACAACGATGAAGAATGTCCGTCCACGAACAACGTCCTAACCAAGATACCGGTCGCTCGAACAACCTTGAATAACAATAATTACCAACAACTGCTCAATACACGTATCAAGCAACAAAACACGACTAACCAAAAGGTCGAAACAACGATAATCAAACTCATAGGGGCATTCTAACGGATACATAACCAACCACACAACTACGAAAATATCCAATCCCGAATATGTCGGAACCAACACCAAAATGAGTATTACAAACCATCAAAACACTTCCAATGATATCAATAATCCCATAGGATTCCACAATTCAAGTTTACAACAACAACAATCGGAAAATCCCCAATTAACCGAAGTCAACCCCAAGGGTTCTTGAAATAATTCCGAAAATAGCCATTAAATCAGTAAGAATATATTTATCCCAGGTAGATAATCCATATCTAACATATTCCAATGATAATCCAAGCTTACACGAAGAAATCGGAAGGTAAAACCCAAAAATCCGAAATTCTAGATCCAAGAGATTAATACCTTTGATTCGATGTTTTGGAGATGATGAAGTGATGATTAATCCAACTCAAAGACTTGAAGATGATGATTGATGATTACACCTTGAAGAATACTCTCTAAATCACCCAAATCGCCTAGAACCGACGAGAGAAATGACAATAGAGTGATAAATGACGAACTCAAGCTGACTGTCCAATATATAGTCACTCCAGGTTAGCGTGCGCTAGCCCTTATGCATAGCGTGCGCTAACGGGTAATTTGGGTAGTCCAAGACTCCACCGTCCGAAACGGTAGCGCGCGCTACGTACCATTTTGTAGCGTGCGCTACGGCCATACCCCTAGCGTGCGTTAACACCCATTGTTAGCGTGCGCTAACGAATTATTTGATGCCCGATCGGAATCCGTAAAACCGTCGCCTCTGCTCGACTCCTAGAAGGCGCGCTACAACCAATATTTAGCGTGCGCTATAATATCGATTGCGACGCTAAAAACAACTCATAGCGTGCGCTACTTAATTAATTCGAAGGCACCAAAGAGCCACTGGACTCAACCTAATCCGTCATTAGCGCGCGCTACACCCACTATTAGCGTGCGCTACTACAACCCACTAGCGCGCGCTACTTACCGTTCGTAGCGTGCGCTACTTATAACTCACCTGCAGTCCAGTACCTTCCGGATCGCAGCCTGTGGTAACATTAGCGTGCGCTAATGCCGAGTGGTAGCGCGCCACTGTACTCAATTAGCGCGCGCTAAAAGAGTACATAGCGTGCGCTACTCCTCACGCGCAGCCCACAACGAAAATGACAATGATGATCAACACGGCATGAAACTCCAATTAGATTAATGATGAATGACGATTGATACACGATACAATCACTCTGAATGATGAATACAATGACTGAATATGAGTGACAAATGATCAATAATGAGTGAAATTATCAATGATAAATACCGAATGATAATTACTGAGTGATAATTACTGAATTACAACCGGGTATTACATACACCCCCCCTTAAAAGAGTTTCGTCCCCGAAACTAAGGGTCAAACAACTCGGGATAACTCTCCCGCATACTATCCTCGGTTTCCCACGTAGCCTCTTCGACTCCGCGTCTAGACCACTGAATTTTAACCAAAGGAATCGTCTTATTCTTCAACTGTTTGATTCGCCGCTCTAAAAATCGTATAGGACGCTCCTCATATGAATGATCGTCGGCGATCTCGATTTCGTCGAACTGAAGTATGTGACTCGGGTCGGCAACATACTTCCGTAACTGAGAGACATGAAACACATTATGAATTCGGCTCAACGCCGGAGGTAGAGCCAATCGATAAGCTAACTCGCCTACTCGATCCAAAATCTCGAACGGTCCAATGAATCTCGGACTCAACTTTCCCCTCTTCCCAAAACGGAAGATACCACGACTCGGGGATACTTTGACCAACACATGGTCACCAGCCTCGAACTCTAATGGTCGATTTACGGTTATCTCGCATATGATTTCGCCGACTGAGCGGTCAACAAACGACTTCGATCAAAGCTACCTTCTCACAAAGCGGCTATAAGCATATCGGGCTCGGTGCCGATTGATTCTGACAAGTCGTCCCAACACAAAGGAGATCGACAACGACGACCGTACAAGGCCTCGTAAGGTGCCATCTTAATCGAAGCATGCCAACTATTATTATACGTGAACTCGATCAATGGTAGTTGGGCTTCCCAATCGTCTTCCAATCGAGGACGATGCCCTCAACAAGTCCTCTAATGTCCGAATGGTCCTCTCCGATTGCCCGCTTGACCGAGGATGAAAACGCATCGAGATTAAGCCGAGTTCCCATAGCACGATGAACTGATTTCCAAAATGAGACACAAACCGTCCGTCACGATCGGAAACGATACTTTTAGGAGTACCGTGCATCGACTATCTCTTTGATGAACAGTTGAGCAAGTCTCTCGGGACCCCACGTCTCCTTGATCTCAAGGAAATGAGCCGATTTAGTTAAACGGTCCACGATCACCCGCATCGTATTCATGCCACGACGACTCCGGCAAACTCGTAATGAAATCCATAGAAATGTCTTCCCACTTCCATTCGGGATAGGAAGAGGTTTCAGATACCCACGGCCGCCGATGTTCAATCTTGACTTGTTGAGTTAAGCATCTCGAAACAAATTCTCGCGACTTCTCGCTTCATATTACTCCACCGTAATTTTGTTTCAAGTCCTTGTACATCTTGCTGGACCCTGATGAACAGAATAAGGGGTAGCATGAGCTTCTATCAAAATCGAGTTTTTCAACTCGTCATTCACGCAGACGCACAATCGATTCTTAAACCTCAAAAGTCCATCCTCGTGGACCACAAATCCAGGGCTTTCCACGAGTCACATCCTCACGGATGCGCAACAATTAAGGGTCTGAACTCGATTCTCTCGGATTGTCTCCTCGAGTGACGATGAAATCTCTAACATACAAAGTCAGTCTCGAACTCACGGCTGCACTCGATCTCGGTCTAAGGAATTCTCAAGCTCCTTCGAACTGCTAAACGAGCAAGTATCTGCTCCTGAACGGACTTACGACTCAAGGCGTCGGCGACAACGTTCGCCTTGCCCGGGTGGTAAAGGATCTCGATATCATAATCTTTGATTAATTCCAACCACCGTCTCTGTCGCATATTTAACTCCTCCTGAGTAAATATATACTTTAAACTCTTATGATCGGTGAATATCTGACAGGTAACGCCATAAAGATAATGATGCCAAATTTTCAAAGCGAACACCACGGCTGCTAGTTCCAGGTCGTGTGTCGCATAATTAACCTCGTAAGGTCTCAATTTCCGTGAAGCATAGGCAATAACCTTCCCGTTCTGCATGAGTACACATCCGAGACCCTGTCCGGACGCATCACTATAAACCACAAATCCTTCCGTCCCCTGCGGCAAGGAAAGTACAGGTGCTGACATTAACCGGCTCTTGAGTTCCTCAAAACTCCGTTGACACGCGTCGGACCACGTGTATTTCTTATCCTTTCGCAAAAGGTTCGTCAAGGGTTGAGCGATTTTAGAAAATCCTTCCACAAACCGCCGATAATAACCCGCTAATCCGAGGAAACTTCGAATTTCCTTAACATTCTTCGGAGGTAACCAATCTCGGATAGCCTCCGTATTCTGAGGGTCGACACGAACTCCATCTGATGAAATTACATGTCCGAGAAAAGTCACTTCGGACATCTAGAACTCACATTTGGAAAACTTCCCATAAAGTTGTTCTCGTCTCAACACGTCGAGCACTTGATGAAGGTGAAACTCGTGTTCCTCTTGGTCACGAGAATAAATCAAAATATCATCGATGAAGACAACAACAAACTGATCCAAAAAGTCGATGAAAACCCGATTCATTAACTCCATGAATACCGCAGGTGCATTAGTCAATCCAAACGGCATAACCACAAACTCATAATGACCATAGCGTGTTCGAAACGCCGTCCTCGCGATGTCCGACTCTCGTATCCGTAACTGATGATATCCAGATCTTAGGTCGATCTTGGAAAATACTGAAGCTCCCTGAAGTTGATCTAAGAGATCATCAATACGGGGTAAGGGATACTTATTCTTGATCGTCACCTGCTCAACTCCCGATAATCAATACATAAGCGAAATGAAACATCCTTCTTCTTGACAAACAACACTGGTGCTCCACACGGGGATGAACTCGGGCGGATATTAGCTTTCTCGATCAAATCATCAAGTTGGTTATTTAATTCATGCATTTCGGTCGGGGCCATCCGTTACGGTGCCTTCGATATCGGGACGATCGTGCTCCAACTCGATCGTGAATTCCACATCCCTCTGTGGAGGCAAACCAGGTAACTCGTCTGGAAAAACATCGGCATATTCCCTCACTACCGGAATATCCGTCAATATTACTGATGATTTCTCGGTTTTGGCCATATAGCACCAATAACCGACACATCCCCGATTGAGTAACCTTACTGCTTTCATCAAATTAATGACCTTACCGGAACAGCCCGGATTACCTCCCTGAAACACACATTCAACCCCATCGTCTGAAATGATAGTGACCATACGCTTACGGACACTAATGATGGCATCATGACGATCCATCCAATCAATACCCAAGATGACGTCGTCCCTCGGCAAATCTACCACAATTAGGTCCGCTGGCCATACACGACCATGAAATCGATCGGACAATTTCAATCTCACGACACGATAATTCGCCTACCATCGTGTAGGCCAATGACATAAGGCTCACAACTAGTAGCATTACCTGCATTTAGTCTACTCAAACATGACTTAAATGAATGAATGCGATGCACCAAGATCAAAAAGGGTACACACAAAGTTGAGATAGAATATCGAGTGTACCGAGATCATTCGGGCCTCTCGGATCATCGGTCTTCTTCATCTCATAAATCCGGGCTTGCTAGTCCCAGACCTGACGCTCCTGCCTCGATGGCTAAAAGCTCCACCTTTAGTCGCTCCTGCTGCTTTAAACGACGCCGATTGAGTGGCTCGATTCTCGAACGGCCGATCGCTTAGGGGCCGATGACGCCCGAGTAGGTTTGGAGTCCCTACGGCAAAACGGGCCTTATGCCCGGCAATCCCACAATTATGACATGTGATAGTCTGTCTTGACACTTGGTACCGAGATGACCAAGATCCCCAGCTAAAACAGTGATGGACGAATCGGCCGCTCGAGGCCGAGATTCCGCGGTTTAGACGACAAAGGAGGTCGCCGTAAAAGCAGAGCTCGCACGGGGTTTCTTGAAGGTTGTCCGACCGCCTCGATCGATTGCGATTCTTTGATTTCTTGCTAGCGATTTAAGGTTGCCGCTTAGCAATTTCCTTAGCGTAAGCTCATAAGTGAGAGCTTTCTCGATGAATTCGCCAACGTGGTGCAATTATGATTAAGCAACCAAGTCTCATACGGGGTTTCACCTCTTGTGAAATACTTGATCTTATCTCTCGGAATGAATGATAGATGAGGCAAACGGAAGGAGTTCCCGAAATTTCTCGGCAATGGCGAGAACATACTGTCGCCGAGGGGTCGGGGTGAGTAATTCTCGACAGCTTGGCCTCTCCGAGTGGGGCCGGATAATACCTCTCCATCATGAGAGTCTTGAATCGATCCCAAGTACATGTTCCTTCGGTGGGCTTCAACGACAACCACCAAGAATGTGCGCTCTACCTGTAGTAAGCCGCAACAGAAACTTTGTGTCCTTCAGGACACTCTACCATAGCAAACAACTTCTCGAAATGCTCGAGCCAATGAATAATATCCGCCGGCTCAGACGAGCCCTCGAAAGTAGGTGGCCTCTGGCGAGAGATGTCGCCGATGATATTGCTCACATTCCTCTCTTGCCTCTGAGGTGGCGGCGGAGGAGCCTGTTGATTCTGGTTGACGGAGTTATGCATCGTCTCCATAAGTTGTGCCATCTGCGTCATTTGGGCCATCATGCCTTACATAAAAGCGAGTGGGTCAACCCGGACACCCTCTGACTGAGCCGTGTCCCGGGTACGACTCCCCGTTAGTGAATGATCGCGTCCAGGAGAGTGAGTGGCAGCATCACTACTCGATGAATTAGCATTATTCCTCGCATTCGCACGTGTATTCACACGAGCTCTCGGGATTCGGCCCGCACCACGGCCTCGTCCTCCTCGTCCTCTTCTTGCTCTCTCCATACTGAAGTAGGAAAGTCACATGATGATTATATTCCCCGCATGAATATCACGTTATGATTATGACATGAGATGATGAAAATGAGCATACGTGCTCTAACACGGTGATTACATGAATGATTAACTGAGGTGACATGATTATCTGATGAAATTATTGAAATGATTATCTTGAATGAGTTAGCAAGATTAATGATTTGATCTTCCAGATCAACAACCGAGTAATGAAATGAATTGAGTGATTAATGAGTTAACTCGACCGCCCCGTCAAAATGACAATGATGATTGAGGATTGTTAACTGATGAATTATGAATGAATGATTATTGCCAGAAATTATACCATGGCATTAGAAATCTTACAGTTCTTGGTCTGATTGGCTCGGCATTTGCACAGGTCACACGTGACGCGAAAGTCCAATGATACTAGTCCGATGACGATGATTTCAAATGAGACATGACTTGGAGGGTAGTATTCAAAATCACTCTCCGATACCAACTCTGTAACACCCCAAACTAGGCGAATATTACAGTGCCGTGAATCCCCGACTGGGACCCACCCGGCAATTGAAAATGATGAATTAAATAATATAATTGTAGTACCGAACCACATTATATTACCAAGTACTCCGATGAGGAGTTTAAGTACGACACACCAGGACTAAACCGAATACTAGTATATTTTATATGGAGATAAAATACACCACCCTGAACAAATAAACATTTCAAACGGAATTTTGGCAATGAAAATACAAATGATCAATTGATCAAAATGATCAAACAAACGGAAAGATCTGGGCCCCCTTCTAGTATCACTCGACTCTCGCCACAAGATGCTCTTCCCGTGCTTTTGCCTTGCCGTGACTAAAACAAAATCCCCAACGGCCGGGCCATACGTAACAACAATCCTCAAGAGTTGAAATTACACAATCATGAATTAACTGAAGTTATGAAATATTCTTAATTATGAATTACGCTGAAGAGGAGTATCATAGTACGCCCGTAATGTTCTGTGCAAGTGTACAAGATGAATGACCGGACACACCCGCCCTTGTACCTAATTAGTCTCACGGAGGTAAGCGTTACCGTGTGCACGGTCCGATGTATCGGTGAACCCAATACATGACCATCGTGTGCCCGACTAAAAATTCCACACATCCACACCCGGCCACACAATATGAACCCAGAAGGTCACATGAACGAGAATGACCATGATGAATATCAATGAATAATAATTAGACACAGCCAAGATGACTCACCGATATGAAAGTAATAGTGACGTGATTGATAACCCAATGAAATGATTTGGAACCGTCGTTCCTCGTGAATGAAATGATTATTCGAAAATTACAAGTCTCAAAATGATTAATATTATGATGAATGAATTATAATTATGAGCAATCAACAACAAAAGGAATGAGTATCCTTTTAACCGAGTAAGAATTAACTTACTCAACAACGATGAAGAATGTCCGTCCACGAACAACGTCCTAACCAAGATACCGGTCGCTCGAACAACCTTGAATAATAATAATTACCAACAACCGCTCAATACACGTATCAAGCAACAAAACACGACTAACCCAAAGGTCGAAACAACGATAATCAAACTCATAGGGGCATTCTAACGGATACATAACCAACCACACAACTACGAAAATATCCAATCCCGAATATGTCGGAACCAACACCAAAATGAGTATTACAAACCATCAAAACACTTCCAATGATATCAATAATCCCATAGGATTCCACAATTCAAGTTTACAACAACAACAATCGGAAAATCCCCAATTAACCGAAGTCAACCCCAAGGGTTCTTGAAATAATTCCGAAAATAGCCATTAAATCCGTAAGAATATATTTATCCCAGGTAGATAATCCATATCTAACATATTCCAATGATAATCCAAGCTTACACGAAGAAATCGGAAGGAAAAACCCAAAAATCCGAAATTCTAGATCCAAGAGATTAATACCTTTGATTCGATGTTTTGGAGATGATGAAGTGATGATTAATCCAACTCAAAGACTTGAAGATGATGATTGATGATTACACCTTGAAGAATACTCTCTAAATCGCCCAAATCGCCTAGAACCGACGAGAGAAATGACAATAGAGTGATAAATGACGAACTCAAGCTGACTGTCCAATATATAGTCACTCCAGGTTAGCGTCCGCTAGCCCTTATGCATAGCGTGCGCTAACGGGTAATTTGGGTAGTCCAGTACCCACTGTCCGAAAACGGTAGCGCGCGCTACGTACCTTTTTGTAGCGTGCGCTACGGCCATACCACTAGCGTGCGTTAAAACCCATTGTTAGCGTGCGCTAACGAATTATTTGATGCCCAGTACTGGAATCCAGAAAACTGTCTGCCCTCTGCTCTGACCTCGGTAGCGTGCGCTACAACCAATATTTAGCGTGCGCTATAATATCGATTGCGTACGCTAAAAACAACTCATAGCGTGCGCTACGAATTAATCCAGTGCAGTCCAGTAGCCACTGGACTCAACCTAATCCGTCCTTAGCGCGCGCTACACCCACTATTAGCGTGCGCTACTACAACCCACTAGCGCGCGCTACTTACCGTTCGTAGCGTGCGCTACTTATAACTCACACCGCACCAGACCTTCCGGATCGCAGCCGTGGTAACATTAGCGTGCGCTAATGCTGAGTGGTAGCGTGCGCTACCTGTACTCAATTAGCGCGCGCTAAAAGAGTACATAGCGTGCGCTACTCCTCACGCGCAGCCCACAACGAAAATGACAATGATGATCAACACGGCATGAAACTCCAATTAGATTAATGATGAATGACGATTGATACACGATACAATCACTCTGAATGATGAATACAATGACTGAATATGAGTGACAAATGATCAATAATGAGTGAAATTACTGAATGATAAATACCGAATGATAATTACTGAGTGATAATTACTGAATTACAACCGGGTATTACACTTCGTGGTGGAATTGACTTTCCCTCACAGTCCGACCCAGATCGGCCGACCTGCCTGGAAGTTATATGTGGATGGCTCGGCGACCAATTCGCGAGCAGGGGCAGGGATTGTCCTCATCATCCCCGACGGACAAAGTTTCACAAATGCTGTGCGTTTCGGTTTTCGTGCGACCAACAATGAAGCCGAATACGAAGCTTTGGTAGGCGGGCTCGATCTAGCCCTCGCCCTAGATGTTCGTCGCCTCCATATCTTCATGGACTCCCTCCTGGTCGTGAACCAGGTCAAGGGAGAATATGAGGCGTGCGACGAACAGATGGCCAAATACCAAGAGCTGGTCGCCGAAATGTGCATAAAATTTGAAGAAGTACTAATCGAACAAGTCCCAAGAGAGCACAATTCCCAGGTCGATGCCCTTTCCAAGCTAGCATCATCAGATGGAGCAGCCGACTTCTCCAATATCCAAATCACTAAGTCGGCAAGGCCGGCGATCGATAGAAGCCTGGTCACCACGATTGCTGTTGCCGAGGACAACTGGATGACCCCGTTCATCAAATACCTAAAGGACGGAACGGTCCCTGACGACCGTGTCAAAGCTCGTCAGCTCCAGCTCCGGGCGACCAGATATACCCTATTGGACGAACGGCTTTACAAGCGAGCTTTCAGCCTTCCCCTCCTCAAGTGTATTACACCGGAGGAAGGCCGGCTCGTTTTAGCCGAGATCCATGACGGGATCTGCGGAAACCATGCTGGCGGACGAGCTCTCATCCATAAAACAACCATACAAGGTTTTTTCTGGCCATCACTTCAGAAGGACGCGATCGCCTATGCTAGATCGTGTCACAGGTGTCAGATAATGGGCCCAAACATCAAACTCTCCCCCGAACAGCTCACCACCATGTACAGCCCTTGGCCATTCGCGCAATGGGGCATCGACCTTATTGGTCCCTTGCCGACGGCTCCAGGGGGCTGTAAGTTTGCTATCGTAGGGGTCGACTATTTCACCAAATGGGCTGAGGCAGAGCCACTCAACAAGATCGGCCAAGAACAGGTGATCAAGTTTATCTGAAAAAACATCATATGCCGATTTGGTCTGCCTCAGGCCATCATCTCCGACAATGGAAAACAGTTCGATGGCTTAGAAGTCATGCAATTCTGTGAGAAGTGGGGGATCAAAAGGTTGTTCTCAGTGCCCTATCACCCTCAGACGAACGGGCAGGTAGAGGCAGTGAACAAGATCCTCAAACACACAATTAAAACGCGACTTGAATCCAGGCAAGGACGATGGGCGAGCGAGCTCCCAGACGTTCTGTGGTCCTACCGAATGACCACCCATAATTCAACCGGCGAAACCCCATTCGCCCTCGCCTTCGGAACAGAAGCGGTGATTCCCTCGGAGATCGCCGTCCTCAGCCATCGAACCGAACAAGAGATGACGACCGACAATGATGTGGCCCGACGAATCGACCTTGACATGCTCGAAGAACGACGACTGACCTCAGAAATGAAGAACACAATCCACAAAAGGCGATCCGAGAAGTTCTTCAATTTGAAGGGCAAGGAAAGAAGGTTTCAAGTAGGCGATCTCGTCCTCAAGAAGATCCAAACCCATACATGTGTCTTTGGTCCGAACTGGGAGGGTATCCAAATGGCTAACTAAGGGAGCCTACGAACTTGAACATCCTGACGGTACTCCGGATCAATATCCCTGGAACGCCGTACATCTGAAGAAATACTACCAGTGACAAACTTTGTAGTCAGTTTCTACTAATCCTATGTACAAGGAATATAATGAGATTTTTTACTATCCCATTTATTTTGGCGATCGCCCCACCGATCGTTTCACATACCGACGAGGATCGTCATCCAAACATGAAGATCCAAGGTAGAAGCAATGCAGCCATGGTCCTGGAGGTCGATGGAACCGACAGCTTCGCCCATACAAGGTTCCTTTGGGCTGAGATCGCCCGCCCTTCGTTTAAATACGAGGCCGGCGCAGCCGAAGGACCCTCCAAAATAATCAGTGGACATGTTCGCACGTCCTCAAGGTACATCATCTAACATGGTGAACTCGGACAATGCGACATGCCACTACCCCCGTCTCAACGTACACCGTCGAGGGTCGCCATCTTCATGGCGGGCCGAGGTGGAAGCAGAGCTAACAAGCCGCGGACGTGGAGTCGAATAATCCGACGACGCCCCGTGCAAGGACTCCTCCAGACGAAGATCGCCCGCCTTTCGTTTTAACACAAGGCAGACGCAGCCTAACGGAGGACCCTCACAAAAAAGTGAGTCGCAGGATATACAGTGTCCCTCGCACACAAAGACACGATTGGGAAGGTCGGTCCATCGAACTCCCCGACCGTGCACGATTCTTCAAAATCGGCAAAACTGAAGATAGATCGCCAGACAAACTAATTTTTGTTCCCTTACTTACAATAAGTAAACAAAAACAAGGGGGCAAAGATGGGTCGAGCTAATCTCAAATGCGATCGGACAGAAAGGAACCACGCCCGATCGGCTTCGCTCAAACATACGCAGGACGATCGCCATTGTTCAACAATATTTACAAGTAAGAACTTCGATTCGAAACATGTCAATACATTCAGCATTCAAACAAACGGTCGGATGAACAAGACGTCGAATGCAATCATACACATACTTGTAAAAATTCGCATACAAACATTCAAAGGCGATCGTACGTAAAAAGACAGTGTGAAAAGGGAAATATTTTTCATATCAAAGATATCGTACATTATGAGGCCCGAAGGCATTACAAAAGGAAAGCAGAAAAGTACAAGTTACAAAGGAAAACAAAATATCTCTCAAGGCCCCGCCGGCTGGTCATCGCCCTCAGGTTGCGGATCGGCCTGGGCCCCCCCACCGGCCTCGGGATGAATGACTTTACCAGTATACCAACTCAAGTCGATCCCAAAGTCGACAAGGTCAAGGATCGGCAAAGAGAACTCCGGGTGTAGAGGGTGCTCGATAGCATAAGCTTTGAAGCTCTCCATCAAGGGACCGATCTCGATCCCTGCCTTTTTGGCAGATCGAACGGCGTCGGTGTAGGCCACATAATAGGCGAACTCGCCGACGAGCGCAATATTAAGGTAGGGATCAGTCTCGATCGCCTTGAGCTGCCCTCTCAACTCCACAGCCGTCTTCTTAGCCTCCGCCAGCTCGACCACCTTGGCGGCATTCTCTCCCTTGGCCTTCTCCAGCTCCTTTTTCGCCGCCTCCAGCTCACCGCTGAGCCGATCCACCGCCGCCTTCAGACCGGCTGCCTCCTCCTGCGAAGCCGCATGCTTCCGGCAGGCTTCCTTCTCCTGATCATGGAACCGGTCGGCGGCCTCCTTGGAGCGGCTCAGCTCCTGCTTCAATCGGTCGACGTCCTGTTTAGCCCTTTTGGCCGTCTCCACATACTCCTTCTCCATAGACTGGATCCGGTTGGCACACTCAATGTTGGCATTTCGAGCGGCCTCAAGATCGCTATGAAGGCGAGCAGCGGAGGGTCGCCCCTCGAAATCCTTAGCAGTCTGGACGTCTATCGTCGCCGTCTGGAGAGCCAGGGCGATGGTTTGCCTGCATGGTATCTCCAGATCGCCGACGAGCGATTGCATCAAGATCGGTCGTCCAGGCCTTGGGCAATGAAGAGATGGCCTTCTGAACGTAAGAAGGGACATCGAGGGACTTTGGTGGAGACTTACTCGACAAGAAGTCGAGCACCATGGGAGCGACATCAGGGTCGGCAAGACGAATCCTGCAGCGCAAACAAAAATGACAAGGGAGTTAGCCTATATCGCACTCAAAATGCCTAACTCGGAAATTTCGATCCTATCTTACTTGTTGACTAGCTCGGGATCGCGGCCAAAATAAGGCTTGCCCCGAGAGGTTTCCGCCTCAGCGATCGCCACTTTCTTTGAGGGGCCGCCCGATGACCGGGAACCAGACGACGAGGGCCTAGGGCCCGATCCCTCCGTCATCGGGATGGCAGAGATAGGGGCCGCAGCAACCCGAGGCTCCAGAATGGAAACATCCGCCTCAGTAGTCATCAGGGAGTCCTCCGGTCTCCGCCTCTTGCGGCGCTGAAGCTGTTCCTCATCTTGAACTACCGGCTCGGCGACCGGCACCTCAGCAGGCCTCACCACCGGAGCAGGGCGAGATGTCGTCGTAGGAATGCGACCAGTCTTCTTGCCCAAATGAAGGCGACCGATGAGTCCTGGGTTTGACATGGCGATCTCTGGTGGTGGCTCGGAAAGAAGAGGAAAGTGAATCTCTGTCAAAGAAGAAGCACAAAAGTTATACAAATACTTGGACGATGTGACCTCCTGGAGACGATCGTCAAGCAAGGCAGAAGGAATAAAGTTTATACCTGGAGCTCTCAGGTGTCGAGGGAAGCGAAACAATCGAGCCCCCAACCGGTGAAGTTCGTTACAAAACGAGCGAACGTCAATAAAAGAATCCGGCAAGGCGCGAATCCGCTCCCAAACGATCAAGAAATCGAAGGGGAGATCGCCGATCGCTGGAACGAGAGGTCCTGCAAAAAGAAAACGAAATTAGATCAGTTCAAGACGAGCTCAATCAAAGGGAGAGTTAAAATCCTTACTCGGATTCCTCTCCCGAAAAGTGGTGGGGATCTCCAACTCCTCATTCGGCCTATCACTCGATGCCGATCGCCACGCTCCGCCGACCCAACACCACTTCGCCAGGTCGCCTCGGGACTTGTTCGGCACACCAAGGACCACTCTCCCCATTCGGCCTTGGATATGACTGCCGCCGATCGACCCTTTCTGCGCGGCTAGTTTAAACAGATAATTCATCTCCAGCGCAGTAAGGAGGCCGAACAACTAATGACCGCCAAACAATGTCAATGTGCAGATGACCTGTAGCCAAGCGTTAGGCGTCAGTTGAAGCGGCGCCAAATTCTAGGGGATCAACAAGTAGGAGACGGCGAATGGCAGAGGGAATCGCAGACCGGCGAGAAGTCGAAACAAATTCTGCGACTTCTCGCTTCATATTACTCCACCAGTAATTTTGTTTCAAGTCTTTGTAAATCTTGCTGGACCCCGGATGAACAGAATAAGGGGTAGCATGAGCTTCTCTCAAAATAGAATTTTTCAACTCGTCATTCGCCGGTACGCACAACCGGTTCTTAAACCTCAAAAGTCCATCCTCGTGGACCACGAATCCAGGGGCTTTCCCCTGAGCCACATCTTCACGAATGCGCAACAATGCTGGGTCTGAACCCTGATTCTCCCTGATTGCATCCTCAGAGATGATGAAATCTCTAACATACAAAGCTGTCCCTGAACTCGCTGAAGCCAGACCTCGATCTCGGGTCTAAGGAATTCCTGTTGAAGCTCCTTCTGAACTGTTAAACGAGCATGCATCTGCTCCTGAACGGACTTACGACTCAAGGCGTCGGCGACAACGTTCGCCTTGCCCGGGTGGTAAAGGATCTCGATATCAAAATCTTTGATTAGTTCCAACCACCGTCCCTGTCGCATATTTAACTCCTTGTGAGTAAATATATAGTTCAACTCTTGTGATTGGTGAAGATCTGACAAGTGATTCCATAAAGGTAACGACGCCAAAATTCCAACGCGAAAACCACGGTTACTAGCTCCGGCCGTGGGTTGGATAATTAACCAGCTAATCCGAGGAAACATCGGATTTACTTAATATCTTACGGAGGTTGCAAATCTCGGATAGCCTCCGTCTTCTGAGGGTCGACAAGAACTCGCAGATGAAATTACATGCCCGAGAAAGTCATTTCGACCTCCGTAACTCACATTTGGAAAACTTTCCATAAAGTTGCTCTCGTCTCAACACGTCGAGAACTTGAAGAAAATGAACCTCGTGTTCCTCTCGGCTAAGAGAATAAATCAAAATGTCGCCGATGAAGACAACAACAACCGATCTAAAAGTCGATGAAAACCCGATTCATTAACTCCATGAATACCACAGGTGCAATAGTTAGCCCGAACGGCATAACTACGAGCTCACAATGACCATAGCGTGTATGAAACGCTGTCCTCGCGATATCCGACTCTCGAATCCGCAACTGGTGATATACAGATCTTAAGTCGATCTTGGAAAATACTAAAGCTCCCTGAAGTTGATCTAAAAGATCATCAATACGAGGTAAAGGGTACTACTCTTGATCATCGCCTGCTCAACTCTTGGTAATTAATACACACACGAGACGAGCCATCCTTCTCCTTGACAGATCACACCGGTGCTCCTCACGGACGCAATCGGCCGGAGATGACCTTTCTCGAACTACTCCTCAAGTTGAATCTTCAACTCCCGCATTCTGTCGGGCCATCCGATACGGTGCCTTCGATAAAGGGGACGACCGGCTCCAACTCACTCCGAATTCCCTTACTCTATGTGAAGGCAACTAGATAACTCGCTCGAAATACATCGTCAATCGATGACAATGATACCACGAATGATTGAACATTTCGATTGCCTAGAATGGTCAATTGATAAAAAGAGATACCAATAATGATTGAACAACTCGATTGCCTTAGAAAGGCCAATCGATGAAGATGATACAATGAATGTTTGAATAACTCGATTGCCTTTGAAAGGACAATCGGCGAAAATAATACAATGAATGATTGAATAACTCGATTGCCTTAGAAAGGCCAATCGATGAAAATGATACAATGAATGATTGAATGACTCGATTGTCTTAGAAAAGCCAATCGATGGAAATGATATAAGGAATGACTGAATAACTCGATTGCCTTAGAAAGGCCAATCGATGAAAATGATATAATGAATGATTGAATAGTTCGATTGCGGAATTTCTGCTTCCGCCATAATAAAAATTCTCTTTGGAACAACGGGATTACTTCCTGAAGCACACATTCGACAACCAACGACGGAAAGATAGCGACTAAACGCTAACAAACACTGAGGATAGTATCGAGACGATCAAACCAACTAATACCGAAAATTACATCGTCCTAAGATAAATTCACCACGATTAGATCTATCAACCAATCGCGGTCATTAAGTAGGACTATACCGAAATAAGTCTATTCAAGCATGATTCGAAAATGAATGAATGCGGTGTACCAGCATCAAAAGGTACACACAAATTGAAATAAAATTACGAGTATACCTGAAATCGTTCGGACCACCGGATCATCGATCCTCCTCATCATATGAATCTGGGACTTGCTGGTCCCCGAACCGTACGCTCCCGTCTGATAAATACGAGCTCCAACTCTATTTGCTTCCATTGTCTTAAACGACGATGACAAGGCAGTCTGATTCTGAAACGCTGGTTGCTTACAGTGCCGTGGACCCCCGACTGGGACCCACCAGGCGAATGAAAAAGGATGATTTACACAGGGTAAATGTAGTACCGAACCACATTACAACATCAATTACTCCGATTAGGAGTTTCATACAACACACCCAGGATAAAATAGAATACATGTGTATCTTATGTGACGATAAAATACACAACACTGAATGAAACGAGTATTCAAACGGAATGTCTGCAGCGGAATAAATAAAGGAAACATAAATGACTGAATAAGTGACTGAACATACTGGGGCCCCTTTCTAGTATCACTTGGACTCCTCGACGTCGGCATGTTCTCCCGTGCCTTTGCCTTGCCAAGACGAAAAACAAAATCCCCAAACGGGGTCTTATACTGAACAACAATCCTCAAGAGTTGAAAATACACAATCATGATTATATCTCGAAATTATGAAATATCCAGTCGAAACATACGCAATCAAACATGCTATATGAATCAACTAACAAGACGGCTCAAAGGGTGGCGCCACACTACGCCCGGGATGGAAATGTGTCCGTGCACAAGCCACCAACGAGTATCGATCGAATACACGTGTGGTCTTGTACCTAATCGATCTCACGAAACAATCAATCTCGTGTGCATCCCAATGTGAGGCCATCAACCAACACACGACTATAATGTGCCCGACATGAAAACCCTACACATACCAACCGCACGCCAAGATGACCCGGAATGCCACGATAACAAAAGTGACATCGAAAATGAATAATGACTCACCGAGGTGGAATGGTAATGAAATAAATGACATTTCAATGAAACAGTTTGGAACCGCTGCTCCTTATGACTGAAATGATTAATTGATAACAACAAGTTTTGATACGGTTAATATAATGAGTTATGATTATGAATGAACAACAACAAGAGGGATGAATATCCTTTTAACCGAGTAAGAATTAACTTACACAACACCGATGAAGAATGTCCGTCCACGAACAACGTCCTAAATGAAGTGTCGGTCGCACGAACAACCTTAATTCAATACAATTACCGACAATCCGATCAATATACGAATTAAACACGAATATAACGAACTCAAAACGTCGATACGATTAAACTAAGTTCATTGGGGCATTATATCGAATACGTTGTATCCAAACTCCGATTGTTTACAATCAAACCTCGATATCCCAATATCAAAATCCCCAAGAAGTGTTTCAAACCAACAAAACATCTCCAATACGATTATCCGTTATGAATATCCAAAAATGTGATTATAACAGCAATTAGTCGAAAATCCCCAATTCCAACTCGATATTCAAAGTGTTCTTGAATAAACCCTCAATAATCCAATGAATCCTTATACAAACTCATAATCATATACATATCCCTTCATATATCAAGATTATAACGTCCAAAACATCCTATTTCAACACAAAATCGAAGTCCAAAGTGTTGAAGGAATTACCTCTTGATGATCCAAGTGCTTTAATCCGAAGAACACGCGTTAGATTGATTATCCGGGCTTCACGATCGAAAGGAGATGAAAAAAATCAAACACCCAAATGATTTGTGAAGGAAAAACCCTCCCTCAAGCCTTAACTCTCGGTTGAAGGTAAAGAAAAGGAAGAAAAATGGGCTGAAATGCTGAAAAAATGAATTTATAGGAGTTGATCGCTGCGGACACGGCCCGTGCCGATCGGCACGGCCGTGTCGCATGGTGGCCGACGATGACTCGACCGTGTCACCTTTCGACACGGTCGCGGCGGCGAGGGCCTCCGGCGATGACCCGTCCGGCGACTTCGGCATGACTCGGCCGTGCGGCGACACGGTCGGGCGTCTTTGGCGATCGGTTACGCTTATCCGGAAAGTGCGACTCGGCCGTGCAGGCGACACGGTCGGGTCTGGCGAACACTTCGGCACTTTCGGACGAGTACGTCACGGGCCGTGTCGGACGACACGGCCGAAGTTCGTTCGGCGATGATCGCCAATGAGCGGTTGAGCTAAACGACCATAACTCTCTCGTCCGACTCGATTGACTCACCGTTTGAACCATTGGAAAGCTAACTCGATGCTCTATAATATTGCAAGATTTAGAATTTTGGAGTTACCAAAAATTAATGGTGATCTAACAAAGTCGAACTCATATGAGGAAAGTTGAAACAATGAACAATAACGATACACCACTCAAGTTTTTTGAACGGTGAACACGGTGAATGAATATGATTGGTGAATGATTATAATCGAGTGAATATACACGGTGACAATCACCGAATGAAATTCTTGAATGATAATGATCAATTACAACCGGTATTACATACACCCCCTTAAAAGAGTTTCGTCCCGAAACTAAGGGTCAAACAACTCGGGATAACACTCCCGCATATTCTCCTCGGTTTCCCAAGTGGCCTCTTCGACTCCGTGTCTAGACCACGAATCTTGACCAAAGGGATCGTCTTGTTCCTCAACTGCTTGATTCGCCGCTCTAACACTCGTGACAGACGCTCCTCGTACGAATGATCATCCGCGATCTCGATTTCGTCGAATCAAGTATGTGACTCGGGTCGGCAACATACTTCCGCAATCGAGAGACGTGAAACACATTATGAATCCCGCTCAAAGCCGGAGGTAACGCCAATCGATAAGCTAACTCGCCTACTCGATCCAAAATTTCAAACGGTCCAATGAATCTTGGGCTCAACTTCCCCGTTTTAAACGGAAAAATACCTCGACTTCGGGGATATCTTGACCAAAACATGGTCACCCGTCTCGAACTCTAGTGGTCGCATTTACGATTATCCGCATACGATTTACGCCGACTCGAGTTGTCAACATACGACTCTTGATCAAAGCTACCTTCTCCCGGACGGCTATAAGCATATCGGGCTCGTGCGATTGATTCTAACAAGTCATCCTAACACAAAGGAGATCGACAAAGACGACCGCACAAGGCCTCGTAAGGTGCCATCTTAATGGAGGCATGCCAACTATACCGTACGTGGACTTAAACAACGAGAATCGGGCTTCCCCATCGTCTACTAATCGAGGACGCATGCCCTCAACATGTCCTCTAATGTCCGAATAGTCCTCTCGATTGTCCGTCGGACCGAGGATGAAAAGCGATCGAGATTAAGCCGAGTTCCCATAGACGATGAACTGATTTCCAAAATGGGAAACAATTCGTCGTCACGATCGGAAGCTTGATACTCTTAGAGTACCGTGCGGTCTCACTATCTCCTTGATGAACAATCGATCCAGTCTCTCGGGACCCCACGTATCCTTGATCTCAAGGAAATGAGCTGATTTAGTTGAGCGGTCCACAATCACCCAGATCGCATTCATGCCACGACGACTCGTCGGCAAACTCGTGATGAAATCCATAGAAATGTCTTCCCACTTCCATTCCGGAATAGGGAGCGGTATCAGCATACTCGCGGCCGAGGTTCCATCTTGACTTGTTGATGAGTTAAGCATCTCGAAACAAATTCGACTTCTCGCTTCATATTACTCCACCAGTAATTTTGTTTCAAGTCTTTGTAAATCTTGCTGGACCCCGGATGAACAGAATAAGGGGTAGCATGAGCTTCTCTCAAAATAGAATTTTTCAACTCGTCATTCGCCGGTACGCACAACCGGTTCTTAAACCTCAAAAGTCCATCCTCGTGGACCACGAATCCAGGGGCTTTCCCCTGAGCCACATCTTCACGAATGCGCAACAATGCTGGGTCTGAACCCTGATTCTCCCTGATTGCATCCTCAGAGATGATGAAATCTCTAACATACAAAGTGTCCCCTCGAACTCGCTGAAGCCAGACCTCGATATGGGGTCTTTTGAATTCCTGTTGAAGCTCCTTCTGATCTGTTAAACGAGCATGCATCTGCTCCTGAACGGACTTACGACTCAAGGCGTCGGCGACAACGTTCGCCTTGCCCGGGTGGTAAAGGATCTCGATATCAAAATCTTTGATTAGTTCCAACCACCGTCCCTGTCGCATATTTAACTCCTTGTGAGTAAATATATAGTTCAACTCTTGTGATTGGTGAAGATCGACAAGTGATTCCATAAAGGTAACGACGCCAAAATTCCAACGCGAAAACCACGGTTACTAGCTCCTACGTGGGTTGGATAATTAACCACCTAATCCGAGGAAACATCGGATTTACTTAATATCTTACGGAGGTTGCAAATCTCGGATAGCCTCCGTCTTCGAGGGTCGACAAGAACTCGCGGATGAAATTACATGCCCGAGAAAGTCATTTCGGACCTCCGTAACTCACATTTGGAAAACTTTCCATAAAGTTGCTCTCGTCTCAACACGTCGAGAACTTGAAGAAAATGAACCTCGTGTTCCTCTCGGCTAAGAGAATAAATCAAAATGTCGTCGATGAAGACAACAACAAGCGATCTAAAAGTCGATGAAAACCCGATTCATTAACTCCATGAATACCACAGGTGCAATAGTTAGCCCGAACGGCATAACTACGAGCTCACAATGACCATAGCGTGTATGAAACGCTGTCCTCGCGATATCCGACTCTCGAATCCGCAACTTGTGATATCCAGATCTTAAGTCGATCTTGGAAAATACTGAAGCTCCCTGAAGTTGATCTAAAAGATCATCAATACGAGGTAAAGGGTACTACTCTTGATCATCGCCCTGTTCAACTCTTGGTAATTAATACACACACGAGACGAGCCATCCTTCTCCTTGACAGATCACACTGGTGCTCCTCACGGGGACGCAATCGGTCGGAGATGACCTTTCTCGAACTACTCCTCAAGTTGAATCTTCAACTCCTGCATTCTGGTCGGGGCCATCCGATACGGTGCCTTCGATAAAGGGGACGTACCGGCTCCAACTCACTCCTGAATTCCCTTACTCTATGTGAAGGCAACTAGATAACTCGCCTGGAAATACATCGTCAATCGATGACAATGATACCACGAATGATTGAACATTTCGATTGCCCTAGAATGGTCAATTGATAAAAAGAGATACCAATAATGATTGAACAACTCGATTGCCTTAGAAAGGCCAATCGATGAAGATGATACAATGAATGTTTGAATAACTCGATTGCCTTTGAAAGGACAATCGACGAAAATAATACAATGAATGATTGAATAACTCGATTGCCTTAGAAAGGCCAATCGATGAAAATGATACAATGAATGATTGAATGACTCGATTGTCTTAGAAAAGCCAATCGATGGAAATGATATAAGGAATGACTGAATAACTCGATTGCCTTAGAAAGGCCAATCGATGAAAATGCTATATTGACTGATTGAATAGTTCGATTGCGGAATTTCTTCGCTTCCGCCATAATAAAAATTCTCTTTGGAACAACGGGATTACTTCCTGAAGCACACATTCGACAACCAACGACGGAAAGATAGCGACTAAACGCTAACAAACACTGAGGATAGTATCGAGACGATCAAACCAACTAATACCGAAAATTACATCGTCCTAAGATAAATTCACCACGATTAGATCTATCAACCAATCGCGGTCATTAAGTAGGACTATACCGAAATAAGTCTATTCAAGCATGATTCGAAAATGAATGAATGCGGTGTACCAAAGATCAAAAGGTACACACAAGTTGAAATAAAATTACGAGTATACCCGAAATCGTTCGGACCATAGGATCGTCGATCCTCCTCATCATATGAATCAGGACTTGCTGGTCCCCGAACCGTACGCTCCCGTCGATAAATACGAGCTCCAACTCTATTTGCTTCCATTGTCTTAAACAGCGATGACAAGGCGATCGATTCAAACGGCTGGTTGCTTACGGTGCGTGGACCCCAGTAGGACCCACCAGCGAATGAAAAGGATGATTTACACGGGGTAAATGTAGTACCGAACCACATTACAACATCAATTACTCCGATTAGGAGTTTCATACAACACACCCAGGATAAAATAGAATACATGTGTATCTTATGTGACGATAAAATACACAACACCGAATGAAACGAGTATTCAAACGGAATGTCTGCAGCGGAATAAATAAAGGAAACATAAATGATGAATAAGTGACTGAGCAGTGGGGCCCCTTTCTAGTATCACTGGGACTCCTCGACGTCGGCATGTTCTCCCCGTGCCTTTGCCTTGCCAAGACACGAAAAACAAAATCCCCAAACGGGGTCGATTATCTGAGAACAACAATCCTCAAGAGTTGAAAATACACAATCATGATTATATCCGAAATTATGAAATATCCGTCGAAACATACGCAATCAAACATGCTATATGAATCAACTAACAAGACGGCTCAAAGGGTGGCGCCACACTACGCCCGGGATGGAAATGTGTCCGTGCACAAGCCACCAACGAGTATCGATCGAATACACGTGTGGTCTTGTACCTAATCGATCTCACGAAACAATCAATCTCGTGCACACCCAATGTGAGGCCATCAACCAACACACGACTATAATGTGCCCGACATGAAAACCCTACACATACCAATCGGCACGCCAGTATGACCCGGAATGCCACGATAACAAAAGTGACATCGAAAATGAATAATGACTCACCGAGGTGGAATGGTAATGAAATAAATGACAGCTCAATGAAACGGTTGGAACCGTCGTTCCTTATGACTGAAATGATTAATTGATAACAACAAGTTTTGATACGGTTAATATAATTATGAATGAGTTATGATTATGAATGAACAACAACAAGAGGGATGAATATCCTTTTAACCGAGTAAGAATTAACTTACACAACACCGATGAAGAATGTCCGTCCACGAACAACGTCATAAATGAAGTGTCGGTCGCACGAACAACCTTAATTCAATACAATTACCGACAATCCGATCAATATACGAATTAAACACGAATATAACGAACTCAAAACGTCGATACGATTAAACTAAGTTCATTGGGGCATTATATCGAATACGTTGTATCCAAACTCCGATTGTTTACAATCAAACCTCGATATCCCAATATCAAAATCCCCAAGAAGTGTTTCAAACCAACAAAACATCTCCAATACGATCAATAATCCGTTATGAATATCCAAAAATGTGATTATAACAGCAATTAGTCGAAAATCCCCAATTCCAACTCGATATTCAAAGTGTTCTTGAATAAACCCTCAATAATCCAATGAATCCTTATAAAAACTCATAATCATATACATATCCCTTCATATATCATGATTATAACGTCCAAAACATCCTATTTCAACACAAAATCGAAGTCCAAAGTGTTGAAGGAATTACCTCTTGATGATCCAAGTGCTTTAATCCGAAGAACACGCGTTAGATTGATTATCCAAGCTTCACGATCGAAAGGAGATGAAAAAATCAAACACCCAAATGATTTGTGAAGGAAAACCCTCCCTCAAGCCTTAACTCTCGGTTGAAGGTGAAGAAAAGGAAGAAAAATGGGTGAAATGCTGAAAAAATGAATTTATAGGAGTTGATCGCTGCCGGACACGGCCGCGTGCCGATCGGCACGGCCGTGTCGCATACCGGCCGATTGGCCGACAGTGACTCGACCGTGTCTCGCTCGACACGGTCGCGCGCGAGGGCCTCCCGACAGATGACTCCGTCCGACAATGACTTCGGCATGACTCGACCGCGCCGTGCGACACGGCCGGCGGCCGGGCGCTTCGGTTCTGGCTTATCCGGAAGGGTGCGACTCGGCCGTGCCAGACGACACGGTCGGGTCCTGAGGCAGACACTTCGGCACTTTCCGGACGAGTACGGCACGGGCCGTGTCGGACGACACGGCCGAGTTCGTTCGGCAGTGATCGGCCAATGAGCGGTTGAGCTAAAACGACCATAACTCTCTCGTCCGGACTCCGATTGACTCACCGTTTGAACCATTGGAAAGCTAACTCGATGCTCTATAATATTGCAAAGATTTAGAATTTTTGGAGTTACCAAAAATTAATGGTGATCTAACAAAGTCGAACTCATATGAGGAAAGTTGAAACAATGAACAATAACGATACACCACTCGAAGTTTTTTCGAACGGTGAACACGGTGAATGAATATGATTGGTGAATGATTATAATCGAGTGAATATACACTGGGTGACAATCACCGAATGAAATTACTGAATGATAATGACTGAATTACAACCGGGTATTACAATAGGCAGGGCCGAACACACTATCTCGTTCCCAGGCCATCCACACCAATTCGTCCTCATCCACCGGCGAGCCCCCCTGCTCCGCCGTCGCCGCCGTCCTCGCCACTTCGGCCTCGTTGAAAAGTTCTTCAAGTTCTGCGGGTGCAATCCCCGCACGAATAGCTTCAACGGCCGTCTCCATATCCACTCCAACGGGAATCTCCTCCCGGTCAGGCGATGCTGCGGCGGCGGAAGAACTTCCGGTCTCGAAGGTTTTGGATCCTCCCGACATATTATAGAAAGTAAAGGGAGAGAGAAGATTGATTTTTCTTACCTAGAGAAAGGAAGACGATCGGCACAAGAAGCTCCAAAATTTTTTGCAGAGTTTCGGCTATGGAAGCAAGGATGCGTGAAGGATGAAAATGAGGGAGCCCTAGCCCTTTTATAGATGGAGGCGGGGGTCTAAGTGCAAATAGGTGAAATTCCGAGGGCCGGATCACAACCGTCAGAGTGGGGACACCTTAAATGCTGCCCTCGAATCCCGCGGACGCGTCTTTTCGAGGGCACGCCAGGCGACAAGTCTGACAAACCGTCGGACTCCCCCAACGGGAGCGTGACGCGTGTCCTTGTAGCGTTTCGAGAGCCCGCCTTCATTTCCCGCTGCTCCCAGCGCAAAAGGAGATCGTCCAGATTTGAATTCAGATCGGCTGATCGGCTAAACATCGGCGATCGCCAACAGTGCCACCTCACCCCGTGTTTTCAACATCGAGGCGAGCTGGGGTGCAATTGTTGTGCGGCGATTAATATGCCCTGATAGGCGATCGGCATCACGATCAGAGAAGCCAGTCATAGAAGACATACTCGGGGCAAACGCCCGGAGATCGGCACATACGGCGATCGTCTTGTGGTACCCAACGATCGTCCTTTGATGACTGGCGATCGTCTCTGATGTCCAAACCAGAGACGATCGTCTCGTGCCACGTATGGATCCAACATCCGTCAAAGTCGTCGAAGACCGAATCTTGGACGGTGGCCCACGTGCAGATCCACAAAGGGCGCCGACAGATAGGACATTTGACCACAGCCTGTCACCTACCTCACCTACCGACAAGGCCGCCGAAAGGTACAAAGTGGGTCCTCCCCGGACAGCGACTCAAGACGCGTGCTGGCTTCCCATTGGTTCGCCCAGCTGGCCACCAGCAGCAACCTCGGACCTCAAGGGAACAGCCCCACGTGACGGGACGATCGGCCATCTTATTATAATATAGAAAACGGCGGTCGCCCACGATCGCTTGAGGGTTCCCAGCAACCTTGTCCCTTATAAATAGAGAACTCACTACAGAGGCAAAAACACAAGACTGACAGGCGAATTAACACTATTATACACGCTTATCAAACATCCCAAGCAAGAACTCACAGATCCACACACCTGATTCTTCCGGCAATCTACACGCTCTACAGCTTCGATAACTAGAAGTCTTTACACTCATTGTAATAGATTCTAACATTAATATTTGTACTCGACAGTATATTTATTAATAACATCTCGTGAGAGCATTAAATCCCGGGATTAACAACCCCGGCAAATCTTGTGTTGTTTCTTTTCTCACGGAAGTGTTCTCGCATTTGTTTGTTACTCGATCATTCCAGCAATACTATCTCCGGATAATATTTTGGGTAACAACATTAGTCTATTCATAAGTTCATTAATATTAGGGGATCGTTCGATACGATACTCGTCGGCAATTATGCCAAATGTTTAGTATCAATCATTAATGGCTGGTTCAAGGCATTGGGATACTCGTTGTTAATGTTATTATCGATCGCCGGTTTGCGGTATCAATGTATCGATTGTTGTTGTTGATATTAATGTCGATTTAAGACGTCGTTGTAATCATTGCTATTAATGTTGGAGTTTTGTCCTTGATGTTGTTTTGGCCGATTGAAGGCATTGACGTATTCATTTCTCACCTTCGTCGTCGATAACTGATAAAAGGTGTTGAGACATTCATTGTATTATTGTTATCGATTGGCCGTTCTAAGGCAATCGAGGTACTCAATCATTCATTGTTTCATTGTTATCGATTGGCCGTTCTAAGGCAATCGAGGTACTCAATCATTCATTGTATCATTGTTATCGATTGGCCGTTCTAAGGCAATCGAGGTACTCAATCATTCATTGTATCATTGTTATCAATTGGTCGTTCTAAGGCAATCGAGGTACTCAATCATTCATTGTATCATTGTTATCGATTGGCCGTTCTAAGGCAATCGAGGTACTCAATCATTCATTGTATCATTGTTATCGATTGGTCGTTCTAAGGCAATCGAGGTACTCAATCATTCATTGTATCATTATTATCGATTGGCCGTTCTAAGGTAATCGAGGTACTCAATCATTCGTTGTATCATTGTCATCGATTGGCCGTTCTAAGGCAATCGAGGTATTGAATCATTCGTTGCATCATTGTTATCGGTTTGCCATTCTAAGGCGATCGAGGAAATCGAATTTGGGCTGTCGAGGATAGTTCCTATCCATTATGTCGTTGTTATCGATTGACCATTCTAAGGTAATCGAGGTATTGAATTGGGACTGCCAAGGACGGTGCCCATCCGTGAGTCATCATTATCGTGTTGGCCGACTCAAGGCAGCACACTATCATTCTCGTGAACTCGGTAATATTGGTCGCTTTTGTTTTTGTGACCTTCCGGGATTGTGCTTCGTGACCGGGTGGCGTATGTGAGGAATTTTTAGTCGGGCACACTATGGTAATGTGTATATGCAGGACTCCAGACACATTTAGACTGTGCACACGGTAAAGTACCTCCGTGAGACTAATTAGGCCAAGTTGCGAGTGTATATGCGGGGCTCCGAACACTCAGCTACTTGTGCACTCACACGTTTCATTCGGGCATATTATGATACTCTACTATGGTCATGTGTATATGCGGGACTTCGGACACATTTAGACTGTGCATACGGTAAAATACCTCCGTGAGATTAATTAGGCCAAGTTGCGAGTGTATATGCGGGACTCCGGACACTCGGCTACTTGTGCACTCACACATTTCATTCGAGCATACTGTGATACTCATCATTCAACTCTAATACTTAATTAATTCATTGTGATCCATCTTCATGTAATTAATTGTGATTCATACTTAATTCATTTATTGTGATTCATCTTCATGTAATTAATTGTGACTCATATCTAATTCAGTTCTGGGATGGTTCATGTCGTGTAATTCATTGTGGTACTCTATGATTATGATTTGCCGTTGGGCACTCATGTTTCTAACCTGTTGAATAGGTATTAATAGTATGCCGTGGGTATAGTGTTTCATGAATGCTCGGTTCTTACCTTGGTTTGTGAGCATTTCGTATTATTATTAACATTGTACCATTTCATTCCGCCTTTGGATGCATATCATGTTATACATGTATTTGATGTTCATTATCTGGATGACTTTTTTAATCCACGTAGGTTAGGAAATGGACACATAGATTAGGAATTTGACACGTAGGAATGTTTATAGCCATGTAGGTATAAAATCAGCGTCTAATTAATTATTATAACGGAGACTAACGGAAAAGGCTAACTTTACTTAAAATGTGAAAAATAAAGGACTTAGTTGGGACAAAAAAAAGATAAAGGACTAAATCGTTATCTGAAATTAAGTTAAGGGACCCCAGGAGCATTTTAGCCAACATTAAATTAACCATAAATGGAAAATCATAGTCTCTACCATGATATCCGACACAATATTACGAGGAGGAATTTTAACGACAATGATGGGCCTACATGGCCAAAAATGAAAATACAACCACACCCACGAGCCTTGCTCGGGTAATACACAATGACAATAACTGACAAACTGGAGAACACTCCAACTGACTGACCAACATGAACAACTCGGACTAGTATCACTCGAATGCCTCGTCGCCTTCATCATGCCCCTGTGTCTCAACTCTCTCCTCGCAAGCACCTAAAACATGAAAACATGTTCCGCCCCACGGGAACACGAGGTTCATCTTCATTAGGTTCTTGACGTGTTAAGACGAGAGCAACTTTATGGAAAGTTTTCCAAATGTGAGTTCTGGATGTCCGAAGTGACTTTTCTCGGGCATGTAATTTCATCAGATGGAGTGCGTGTTGATCCTCAGAAGACGAAGGCTATCCAGGATTGGTTACCTCCGAAGAATGTTAAGGAAATCCGAAGCTTTCTCGGATTAGCCGGTTATTATCGGCGGTTTGTGGAAGGATTTTCCAAAATTGCTCAACCATTGACGAACCTTTTGCGAAAGGATAAGAAATACACGTGGTCCGACGCGTGTCAACGGAGTTTTGAGGAACTCAAGAGCCGGTTAATGTCAGCACCTGTACTTTCCTTGCCGCAAGGAACGGAAGGATTTGTGGTTTATAGTGATGCGTCCGGACAGGGTCTCGGATGTGTACTCATGCAGAATGGGAAGGTTATTGCCTATGCTTCACGGCAATTGAGACCTTACGAGATTAATTATCCGACCCACGACTGAGCTAGCAATGTGGTGTTCGCTTTAAAAATCTGGCGTCATTACCTTTATGGCGTCACCTGTCAGATTTTCACCGATCACAAGAGTTTGAAGTATATATTTACTCAGAAGGAGTTAAATATGCGCCAGAGGCGGTGGTTGGAACTAATCAAAGATTATGATATCGAGATCCTTTACCACCCGGGGAAGGCGAACGTTGTCGCCAACGCCTTAAGTCGTAAGTCCGTTCAGGAGCGGATGCTTGCTCGTTTAACAATTCAGAAGGAGCTCCAACATGAATTCCTTAGACCCAAGATCGAGGTCTGGCTTCAGCGAGTTCAGGGACAGCTTTGTATGTTAGAAATTTCATCATCTTTTGAGGATGCAATCAGGGAGAATCAGGGTTCAGACCCAGCATTGTTGCGCATCCGTGAGGATGTGGCTCAGGGGAAAGCCCCTGGATTCGTGATCCACGAGGATGGACTTTTGAGATTTAAGAATCGGTTGTGTGAACCGGCGAATGATGAGTTGAAAAACTCAATTTTAAGAGAAGCACATGCTACCCCTTATTCTGTTCACCTGGGGTATAGCAAGATGTATAAAGATTTGAAACAAAATTACTGGTGGAGTTATATGAAGCGAGAAGTCGCGGAATTTGTTTCGAGATGCTTAACCTATCAGCAAGTCAAGATAGAACATCAGCGACCGGCGGGTATGCTGAAACCTCTCCCTATTCCCGAGTGGAAGTGGGAAGACATTTCTATGGATTTCATCACGAGTTTGCCGACGAGTCGTCGTGGCATGAATGCGATCTGGGTGATTGTGGACCGCTTAACTAAATCAGCTCATTTCCTTGAGATTAAGGATACTTGGGGTCCCGAGAGACTTGCCCAGCTGTTCATCAAAGAGAAAGTGAGACTGCACGGTACTCCTAAAAGTATCGTTTCCGATCGTGACGGACGGTTTGTGTCTCATTTTTGGAAATTAGTTCATCGTGCTATGGGAACTCAGCTTAATCTCGATCGCTTTCATCCTCAAATGACGGACAATCAGATAGAACTATTCAGACATTAGAGGACATGTTGAGGGCATGCGTCCTCGATTGGAAAGACGATTGGGAAGCCCAACTACCATTGATCGAGTTCACGTATAATAATAGTTGGCATGCTTCGATCAAGATGGCGCCTTACGAGGCCTTGTACGGTCGTCGTTGTCGATCTCCCTTGTGTTGGGACGAATTATCAGAATCAATCGGCACCGAGCCCGATATGCTTATAGCCGCCCGTGAAAAGGTAGCTTTGATCAGGAGTCGTTTGTTGACCGCTCAGAGTCGACAGAAATCTTATGCAGACAATCGTCGTCGACCACTAGAGTTCGAGACGGGTGACCACGTTTTGGTCAAAGTATCCCCGAACCGAGGTATTTTCCGTTTCGGAAAACGGGGAAAGTTGAGTCCGAGATTTATTGGACCGTTTGAGATTTTGGAACGAGTAGGCGAGCTAGCTTATCGTTTAGCCTTACCTCCGACATTGAGCCGAATTCATAATGTGTTTCACGTCTCTCAGTTACGGAAGTATGTTGCCGACCCGAGTCACATACTTCAGTTTGACGAAATCGAGATCGCTGATGATCATTCGTATGAGGAGCGTCCCATACGAGTCTTAGAGCGGAGAATCAAACAGTTGAGGAATAATTCGATTCCTTTGGTCAAGATTCAGTGGTCTAGACACGGAGTCGAAGAGGCTACGTGGGAAACCAAGGACAGTATGCGGGAGAGTTATCCCGATTTGTTTGACCCTTAGTTTCGGGGACGAAACTCTTTTAAGGGGGGGTGTATGTAATACCCGGTTATAATTCAGTCATTATCATTCAGTAATTTCATTCGGTGATTGTCACTCAGTGGATTTTCACTCATTAATAATCATTCATCAATCATGTTCATTCATCCGTGTTCACCGTACAGAATAATTTCGAGTTGTGTATCGTTATTGTTCATTGTTTCAACTTTCCACATATGAGTTCGAATTTGTTAGATCACCATTAATTTTTGAAAACTCCATAAATTTTGAATCTTTGCAATATTATAGAGCATCGAGTTAGCTTTCCAATGGTTCAAACGGTGAGTCAATCGGAGTCCGGACGAGAGAGTTATGGTCGAAATAGCTCAGGCACTCATTTTTTCGGGCCGCGAGCACATGCCGCTGCACATGCCGGCACAGGCCGCGGCACACTGCCGATTCACTGCCGCGGCACATGCCGGAAGGCTGCACACCGCTGAAGTCATCGCGCGGCACACTGTCCGGCCGCGGCACACTCGTATTGCATTATCGGCCGTAACTGTCAGACGGGTGCCGCGGCACATGCCGGCAGGCTGCGCACACCGCCGACCACTGGCGCATTTGGCCCTGTGCCGCAAAGACACTTCGGCCGGGCCGCGCACACAGGCGCCAACCCCTATAATTTCGTTTTTTGAGCATTTCAGCTCATTCCTTCCATTTTTTTCACCTACATACGAGAGAGAGAGGCTTGAGGGAGAGGATCTTCATCACCTATCACTTGAGTGTGGATTTTAATCATTTCATTCGGTTGTGAAGTTCGGATCATCGATCTATCGCAATTTCTTCGGATCATAGTGCTTGAATCTTCAAAGGTAATCTTCATCAAACCTCTTGGATTTTCGATTTGTGTTGAGATATGATGTTTTGGATGTTAAGATCATGTTGTATGAAGTGATATACGTATGATTATGGATATGTTCGATTATTCATTGGATTATTGAAGGATTATTCAAGAACACTTTGAATATTGTGTTGGATTTGGGGGTTTTCGATTAATTGTTGTTGAAATCACGATTTTGGATATTCATAATGGATTATTGATCGTATTGGAGATGTTTTGTTGGTTTGAAACACTTCTTGGGGATTTGATGTTGGTATTTTTGAAGTTTGGTTATAAACAATCGAAGTTGGCCACAAAGTGTTCGATATAATGCCCCAATGAACTTGGTTTTATCGTATCGACGTTTTGAGTTCATTATATTCGTGTTTGATTCGTGTATTGAGCGGATTGTTGGTAATTGTATTTATTCAAGGTTGTTCGAGCGACCGATATCTCAATTAGGACGTTGTTCGTGGAAGGATAATTGTCACCGGTGTTGTGTAAGTTAATTCTTACTCGGTTAAAAGGATATTCATTCCCTTTGTTGTTGATCATTCATAATCATAACTCATTCATCATTGTATTAATCATATTGAGACTTGTAATTGTCGAACAATCACTTCATTAACGAGGGGCGGTTCCAATCATTTCATTGAAACTATCAATCACTTCATTATTACTTTCATCTCGGTGAGTCATTCTTGACTTTATCAGAGTATTATTTATTCATTGATATTCATTGCGGTCATTCTCGTTCATATGACCTTCTGGGTTCATATTGCGTGGCCGGGTGCGGATGTGTGGAATTTTTAGTCGGGCACGTGATGGCCATGTATTGGGAGTAATACATCGTCCGTGCACACGGTAAAGATTAACTCCGTGAGACTAATTAGGTACAAGGACGGGTGTGTCCGGTCATCCGTCTTGTACACTTGCACAGAACACTACGGGCGTACTATGATACTCCTCTTCAGCGTAATTCATAACTAAGGATATTTCATAACTTCAGACATATCATGTTTGTGTATTTTCAACCCTTGAGGATTGTTGTTACGTATAATCGACTTCGTTGGGGGATTTTGTTTTCAGGTCACGGCAAGGCAAAGGCACGGGAAGAGCATGTTGACGGCGACGAGTCCGAGTGATACTAGTAGGGGGCCCCAGTCTTTCCGGTTATTTCAGTCATTTCAGTCATTTCAGTCATGTCAGTTATTTCCGTCAATTGTATTTCCGCTGCAAATTCCGTTTAAGATGTTTATTTATTCAGGGTGGTGTATTTTATCTTCACATAAAATATACTAGTATTCTGTATTGTCCTAGTGTATTGTACTTAAGCTCCTCATCGGAGTATTTGGTAATATAATGTGGTTCGGTACTACAATTATATTATTTAATTCATCGGTTTTCATTCGCCTGGTGGGTCCCAGTCGGGGGGTCCACGGCACTGTAATATCCGCCTAGTTTGGGGTGTTACAGCCGCGGCACACAGCTGCCGAGCCGCGGCCCACCCGAAGTCACTCAGCTTCTGGCCGAGACTGTACTCTGGGCCGCGGCCCCTACCGGATGGGCCGCGGCCCCTGCCGAGCACACCCCTGCCGACACCTGCCGAGTCCCTCCCTGCCGAGCGCTGCCGATCACCTAGGGCCGCGGCACATCCCTGCCGAGCCGCGGCCCCCGTTATGTGCCTGACGCGTCAGACTCGGGCCGCAGCCTCACAGTCCTCGGGCGCATTTATACTGTGCCATGCAGACACGGGTCAAACCAGCAAATGGGTACCTTTTATGCAGGTTTTTGGATCGGGACTTCACTTACTTCATCTTCCACACTTTGAAGAACAAGAGAGAGAGATAGAGAGAGAAACAAGAGAGAGAAATACATTTCTTCATTTTCCCGGAGATTTATTGGTCGGATCATCGTGATCTTTTGACAAGAGCTTGGTAGCTATTGGGCAAATCTTTTCACTGGTATAGATCGAGATTTTGAGTCCGGAAGTACGGGTATTTCGTTAGCTCTTTGTGTAAGGCTGTAAGCTATTTACGGTTGTTTCTTTTCTCGATCTTGTTGTTGTTGATTCCAAATACTTGAAGAAAATTTATTACCAAGTATTTGACGATTGGTGTATACCCCTAGTTTGTATTAGGGACGATTGTATATTTCTGTGTATTGGTGATAGTGGATTTAAGCGGCTTCGGTCCCGTGGTTTTACTCTCGTCTTGAGGGGTTTTCCACGCTAAAATTTGTGTCTCGTGTTTATTATTTTTTCGGATATCATTTGTATTAATTTTATTGAGTTGTAATTGTTGCTCTACTCGTCAGTAACCACAAAGTTACGATTGAAGAGTGGGAAGTTGTCAAACGATGTTCCGCTTTATTCGTTGTGACGTGACGTTTGTCGGTATTTTTTCCAACACCCCGGTCCTTTCAGCCCTGGGCTCCGGCTTGGTTACCAATGCCTTCTTCTCTCCAATCTCCGACGAACATTATGTTGGTTTTCTTTTTCGTAACCTCCACATTCTCTCTGTACACTCCAACTTTGATCCGAATCACGTATCTGTGGCTAGTTTTCTCCGGCGCCGCTTCTACATCAGCCGACACCGTGTGAAAAAAAACGATTTTCTCACAACTTCGACCGAAGTCTGCCATTAGTGCGTGTCTGTGTGTGTGCGCGTGAAATTTCGATGGCAGCCGATACGCGGAGCAACCGAACGGCGGTTCAAGCCACCAACGACGACGCCTCCGCCAGCAAGCTGTACGATTTCTTCATTTCTCTGATGCCTTTGTTTTCGTTTTTCGAAATTTCAGTTCAACTGATATGTCATTTGAGATTTGTCATAAACACACGCAAAACTACGAGGAAACTCTGGGCAAAAGTCAATGGCAGTAACATAATCTAACGAAATTGTTAGCGAGAGAGTTATAGTTTAGACTTTAAGTTTTTTTTTCTTTCTTGTCGGATATTGTTATAAGGTTTAATGCTAATATTCTTATCTTGATTTTTTTTCCAAGGGAGAATAGATGTTTTGATGTGTTGTTATCATTTTCATAATGTAAATGTGCTGCTGTTCTTTATCATTGTCATTGTAAATGTGCTGTTGTTCTTTCATTTTTATAGTATTTTTATCTTGTTGTGTAGGGTCTAGTTTTTTTTTCTTTTTTTTTTCCGACAAAATGTAGGGTCTAGTTTATATCATTAAAGACAGATATGGCTCATTCTATTACTTTTGACTGGCTTAATATGAGCATATGATTCAATCAGAGAAAATATGCGTTTCTCATGAAGGCATAAGGAGATTCGTAGTTTCAACAGAAGAAGAAAAAAAGGAAAAGTTGTGGTTATTGTTAAAACGTAGCATTCCTTAATGCTGCATTGTTCTTCTCTTGAAAAGAGACCCTGGGGAGAAGAAATGTAGTCACCAAATATCTAATTATATGATTGCAACTGTAGTAATGTTGGTATGATACTCTTTGGCTACTTTTGAAACATTGGCTTCCGGAGTTAACCTCCAATAATAGCAAAAGTCCATCTCGTGCTGTCATGATGGTTGTGATTGTCAATTGGCTCTTTTACATAATTTGACAACCTTAATTTCTTAGATATCAGCTGCGAGCACGATTATGTTTGGCTGTACTAACTCTCACTAATGCTACTCGTCTTGCTTGCTAAAGGTCTTGCGTCAAGAAGGGATATATGAAGGATGACTACATCCATTTGTTCGTTAAAATCGGCCGAAGTTGCAAAATTGACAGGGAACAACTGATTTTGCTGAAGAAGAACGCTGAGAGGAAGGCTCTGGGGTATAAAGGAAGAAGATGATAGTCGGCATCTGATTTGGCATCATTTTGACCAATTTAACAGCCAACTGGACAACAGTTAACGGCGTTAACAAAAAAGCATAATCAAGGCTAACTTTGCTTAAAATGTGAAAGATAAAGGACTTAGTTGGGACAAAAAAAAAGATAAAGAACTAAATTGTTATCTGAAATTAAGTTAAGGGACCTCAGGAGCATTTTAGCCTTTAATGTTTTATGTCATGTTCGCCTAGTGGATCTCTTGGCGTGGGGTCCACGGTACTGTAATAACCTAATAGGATTTGGGGGTGTTACATAAGATGGTATCAGATATTTGGGTTGTGAGATACCCTGATATGTGAGTTATGTGGCTCTACTGACGCGGTAGTAGTGGGACTGTCAGGTTATGACAATCTGGACAGTCGGGTTTTGTGAGTCGTGAAGTTTGTATGACTGCACGAGTTATTCATTCATCGAGTCGTCAGTGAAGACTAGTATCGCGAGACCTCGAAGCTTCGTATGACATGTGTAAGGACTCGATTCTCTTTATGTTCATACATTCATTATGTCATTGATTATACATGCTTTGTTGAAAACTATATGTGACTTCTAATTATCTTGGAGCACGTGTGACCTGTGCAAGCGATAGGGATCAACTCATTCATCAATCAACAATCCTCAATCATCATTTTTTATCTTGGCGATCATGTTAATTCATTCATCACTCAGTCAATCTCATCGCTCAGTTAATTCATTAATCATCCAGTCCATCTCACGGTTCAGTTGTTGATCTTGTGGATCGAATTTTCAACCTTGTTAACTTGTTCAAGGTAATCATTTCAGGAATTTCATCAGAAAATCATGTTACTTCATTTGATATTTCATGCGATCTTATCATATTCCGGCATCATATGGACGATCATTTTACCGCATTATTAATACATCCATTATGTTAGAGCATGTATGCTCATTATCATCATTCCGTAACGTAATCATAATGCGATCTTCATACGGGATATGTAATTATCATGTGACTTTTCTGTCTCGGTATGGAAAGAGTTGTCAGAGGGACATCAGACTCCGATGTCCAAGAGATCGTTTTCTAGTCGTCTTTGTGCTGGGAGAGCATTTTCTTCTCAGGCGACGAGTTCAACTGTTGTTTGCTTTAATTGTGATTCAGCAGGGCACGTGAGTACTCGGTGTACGGTGCCAGCTATTATCTGTTTTCTGTGTGGGAACCCGGGACACCTACAGAAATACTGCAGGAGTTCTAATGCCAGTAGATCTTGATAGAGTTCACGGGCCTCGAGAGATTTTGTTACTCCAGCCCGTGCATCATCCTAGGGGTCCTATCAGCCTTCGAGAGCCAGAGGTAGGACATTCATCACCGGTTTTGAACAAGTTAATTCTTGCTCGGTAATAGGATAATCATTCATTTCATCGTCGTTCATTCATTCGTATAATTCGTTCATCATATATCAATCATGTTGGGACTTATAATTATCAAACTAATTATTCATTTCACGGGGAACAACGGTTCCAATCATTTCATTTGAGCTATCACTCATTCGTTATTAGTTCACCTCGGTGAGTCATTCTTGATCCTTGTCGGATTTCTAATCATTTATCATTCATCATAGTCACTCTCGTTTTTGGTAACCTTTCGGGGTCATGTTAAGCGGTGAGTTCAGATTTGAGTCTTCCTTGAATAGTTGGGATCGAGGAGATCGACGATATGAAGGATATCGATGTTGGGTATATTTGAGATGTGGCCTTGTTTTTTCCGGATGACTGGGTAACCCAATCCGTAGTGGTGTATCGTTGTTGTGAATCATTTATGGTTGATCTATTTTATGAGGATCGTATTTGAGAATCTTGAGATTTTGAGATCATTTATGCGTTACTTTGGTATTGTAACCGAGATTTCGTGATTATCTGGGTAATCGTTCATTGAGTTTCGAGACATCTAGTCACGGAGACTTGGGCGTGCGATTGATATGGTTCCGAGGAATAATTATACAATGATGTTTTCAGATCATGATGGGTGGTTCATATCCAGAGATGTTTACCCTTAGTTTCGAGGACGAAACTCTTTTAAGGGGGGAGTATGTAATGCCCGGCTTTGGATTCACTATTATCATTCAGTAATTGTCACTCAAAAATTTTTTTCACTCAGTAATAATCATTCATCAGTCATATCCATTCAACTGTGTTCACCTTTCGGCGTACTTTGGAATCGCATATCAGTTGTTATTCGTCATTCATCACTATTTGAGATCGAGCTGAGATTATTGTCATCATCATTATCATATTCTGGTATTCAGTTTGAGAGGTAGTGCACGCTACGTATTCTTGTTAGCGCGCGCTAATGGGATGCAGGTAGCGCACGCTATGGTTCAGTATTAGCGCACGCTAGCGCAAGTGAGGCGGACAGTCCAGAAGGTACTGGGCTGATTTGGGAAATTCGTAGTGCACGCTACGAGTGATAAGTAGCGTACGCTAATTGTGCTGCTAATGCACGCTAAGTCATATTAGTAACGCACGCTAACGCGAGCAAGGCAGAGGACAGTAGGTCCTGGACTTCAGTTTCTGAGTATCAGACATCAGTTAGCGCACGCTAATATTTGGGATTAACGCACGCTATCGGTAAGGTGTTAGCGCACGCTACCAAGTTCGTAGCGCACGCTAACGAGGCAGTCAGAACTCATTGGACTGCCCAGTAAACTGCTAGCGCACGCTAAACATCAGGACATAGCGTGCGCTAAGCTGGATTACTATAAATGGGACAGTTCGATCCAGAATCGTTAATTTTCATTTTCACCTCCTCCTTCCGTCGGTTTTGGGCGATTTTGGATGTTTTGGAGAGATATTTTCGCGTTGCATTCACCTATTATCATCTTCAAGCTCCTAAGTTGGATTAATCATCATTTAATCAGTTTCATCACTCTAAATCAAGGTAATTTTTTATTGAAGCTTGAATTTCGGGATTTGAAGGTTTTATTCCCGATCTCTTTGAGTTAGCTTGCTTTTATATTGGAATATGTTAGATATGGATTATCTATCTTGGATACTTGTATTCTTACGGATTCATTGATGTAATTTTCGGAATTTGTGAATCACTGAGGAATTTTTCAAGAACACCTTGGTGTTGACTTTGGAATTTTTGGGGGGGTTTCGACTAGATGTTGTTGAAATCCCGATTTAAGTATTCCTATTGGATTATTGATAGTATTCATGAGGTCTTGTTGGATTGAATCATCCATTGGAGGTTGGTTTTTATATAATTGAGTTTTGGTTGTAAACAATTGGAGATTGTTTACAACGTGTTTGTTTAAATGCCCCAATGAGTTTCGGGTAGTGTTGTTTCGACTTTTGAGTTGGTTGCGATCATGCTTGATTCGTATATTGAGCGAATTGTTGGTATTTGTATTGTTCAAGGTTGTCCGAGCGGCCGATATTCTTCAGGGACGTTTATCGTGGAAGGACTTTCTCGCCTTCGGTTGAGGCAAGTTTTATACTTGTACTAGTCAATGAGATTAATGTTATCATATATGTGTATGAATGTGTTGTATCATTCCGAGACTTAGTCTCTTCATGAGTTCATTAATATTAAGGGATCGTTCGATACGATACTCTTCGGCAATTATGCCAAATGTTTAGTATCAATCATTAATGGCCGGTTCAGGTTGGGATACTCGTTGTTAATATTGTCGATCGCCGGTTCGCGGTATCGATTTATCGATTGTTGTTGTTGATATTAATGTTGATTTAAGACGTCTTTGTAATCATTGTTATTAATGTTGGAGTTTTGCCTTGATGTTGTTTTGGCCGATTGAAGGCATTGACGTATTCATTTCTCACCTTCTTCGTCGGTAACCGATTAAAGGTGCTGAGACATTCATTGTATCATTGTTATTGATTGGCCGTTCTAAGGCAATCGAGGTACTCAATCATTCATTGTATCATTGTTATCGATTGGCTGTTCTAAGGCAATCGAGGTACTCAATCATTTATTGTATCTTTGTTATCGATTGGTCGTTCTAAGGCAATCGAGGTACTCAATCATTCATTGTATCATTGTTATCGATTGGTCGTTCTAAGGCAATCGAGGTACTCAATCATTCATTGTATCATTGTTATCGATTAGCCGTTCTAAGGCAATCGAGGTACTCAGTCATTCATTGTATCATTGTTATCGATTGGCCGTTCTAAGGCAATCGAGGTACTCAATCATTCATTGTATCATTGTTATCGATTGGCCGTTCTAAGGTAATCGAGGTACTCAATCATTCGTTGTATCATTGTCATCGATTGGCCGTTCTAAGGCAATCGAGGTATTGAATCATCCACTGCATCATTGTTATCGGTTGGCCATTCTAAGGCGATCGAGGAAATCGAATTTGGGTTGTCGAGGATAGTTTCCATCCGTTGTGTCGTTGTTATCGATTGACCATTATAAGGTAATCGAGGTATTGAATTGGGAATGCCGAGGACGGTGCCCATCCGTGAGTCATCATTATCGTGTTGGCCGACTCAAGGCAGCACACTATCATTCTCGTGAACTCAGTAATCTTGGTCGCTTTTGTTTTTGTGACCTTCATGAATTGTGCTTCGTGGCCGGGTGGCGTATGTGAGGAATTTTTAGTCGGGCACACTGTGGTCATGTGTATATGCAGGACTCCGGACATATTTAGACTGTGCACATGGTAAAGTACATCCGTGAGACTAATTATGCCAAGTTGCGAGTGTATATGCGGGGCTCCGAACACTCGGCTACTTGTGGACTCACACGTTTCATTCGGGCATACTATGATACTCTACTATGGTCATGTGTATATGCGGGACTCCGGACACATTTAGACTGTGCACACGGTAAAATACCTCCGTGAGATTAATTAGGCCAAGTTGCGAGTGTATATGCGGGGCTCCGGACACTCGACTACTTGTGCACTCACACATTTCATTCGAGCATATTGTGATACTCATCATTCAACTCTAATACTTAATTCATTCATTGTGATCCATCTTCATGTAATTAATTGTGATTCATACTTAATTCATTTATTGTGATTCATCTTCGTGTAATAATTGTGACTCATATCTAATTCAGTTCTGGGATGGTTCATGTCGTGTAATTCATTGTGGTACTCTATGATTATGATTCGCCGTTGGGCACTCATGTTTCTAACCTGTTGAATAGGTATTAATAGTATGCCGTGGGCATAGTGTTTCACGAATGCTCGGTTCTTACCTTGGTTTGTGAGCATTTCGTATTATTATTATCATTGTACCGTTTCATTCTGCCTTTGGATGCATATCATGTTATACATGTATTTGATGTTCATTATCTGGATGACTGACCCCGTGGGGGCGTGTTAGGAAAACAAGAACCCTGTATCGAAACAGCCGGAACATTCAATCCCTGTATCGAATAGTATTTGATAAGAGGTTTTGACATATATGCCAATCCACATACAGTAAAGGAAACTGTGTCGAAGTGTTGAGGCATCAACCTGTATCGAAGACCTGTCTCGAATCTAGCATATAGTGGAACTCTTCAGTACAGCAAAGAAGTCTTATAAAAGACCAAGTATGGAAACTGTCTCGAATCACCAATACAGTTATCTTCCATACAACTCAAAACAGGACAAAGAAGGAATCTTCAGAAGTCAAGTCCCGTTGAACAAAGAAGTATTTAAATACTCAAGGATAAAGTATTTAAATACTGTCAGTCAACAGATCTTCAAATCCCGCTAAATCCGGATCGTGCTTTTAATCCCGTTGAAACGAAATCTTGCTCAACGGATACATCTCAACGGATATATGTTTCAGAGACTATATATATCTCATAAAGGCGCTGAAGATCAGTTACCGAAACCGAAATTATTCAAAGCTATCAAAGTTATCATCAGAGCAAAATATATCTCCAAGCTTACTACAAGTCAGATAAAAGAGATATATAGTGCTCATCATCTTGAACAACACTTCATCAGCTCGAAGCTCATAAAGTCAAAACTGTTGTTCACTCTCTGCTCTATACTTTGAACAAACTCAGATCAGCCCTGTGTGGACTGAGGAAGACGAAGCTTCAGAACTCTGTGTGAAGAAGCCAGTCAAGCTTTATCTCAAACCAATCTATGAGAACGGTTGAAGCTAAGATCTTTATATCAATCTGTGTGAACGATATATTGATTGTTTAACTATTATAATTACGTAGTTGTGTACGTAGTAATTATAATAAACGTTTTACTCCTGTGTGGAGGATCAGTGGACGTAGAGGGGTTTACCTCGAACCACTTTAATTACTGTGTTATTTACCTTCAGTTTTTACTGTTTTAATTACTGTGATTAATTAAGTATACACTATACATTTAGTTGATGTATCCACAGCGACCTACTGTATCTAAGACTTCCGCTACGCACTCAGATTTAAAATCAGTACAGCTTGTTGTTTAAACTACTTCCCAAGCTGTATCCAGTATACTTAGTGGCCAACAGGGCGGAACATGTTTTCATGTTTTAGGTGCTTGCGAGGAGAGAGTTGAGACACAGGGGCATGATGAAGGCGACGAGGCATTCGAGTGATACTAGTCCGAGTTGTTCATGTTGGTCAGTCAGTTGGAGTGTTCTCCAGTTTGTCAGTTATTGTCATTGTGTATTACCCGAGCAAGTCTCTTGGGTGTGGTTGTATTTTCATTTTTGGCCATGTAGGTCCATCATTATAGTTAAAATTCCTCCTCGGAATATTGTGTCGGATATCATGGTAGGGACTATGATTTTCCATTTATGGTTAATTTAATGTTTTATGTCATGTTCGGCTGGTGGATCTCCTGGCGTGGGGTCCACGGCACTGTAATAACCCAATAGGATTTGGGGGTGTTACACCAGTGACCTCCCTCTCCTCGTTTTAAAACTCTCCTCCCTCTTCCCTTACCAAACTTCCGGCTTCGCTGCCCTTCTCCTCCACCGGCGACAACAACTTCTGCCACTTCTCAGTGTTGGAATCGTTAATGATTTTAATTTTATTTTGTAAAATTAAATATCATAGGATCGATCTACGTTCCGAGTAGATGATCGTGGTATATTCACTTTCTCTAAACCGATTCCTGGTGAGTGAGAAATAGTGAATTAAAGTTTGTCACTTAATTGTGAATTAATAAGGGATGGTATCCCACATTGAATAATGAACCATCATTATTCTAGTATATAAGGAGTTACCTTTATTCATGTAATAATTAATGGTACATGTGTATGGGCTTAAAGCCCACATGCGCGCGCCGCCGCCGCCCGCCTCGGCCTCGGCTGCGGCCGCGAGCCGCGTGCCGTGGACCTTGGCCTTGGCCTTGATCTTGAACTTGGATCTTGGATCTTGGCAATTGGTATTTGGGTGGTCTTTGGGCTGTTCTTTGAGCCTGGCCGTGGGCTTGGCCTTGGGCTAGGTCTTAGCGTGCCTAAAGAATTTTTTGGACAAGCTCAACAACGTAGTTGGGCTTGTATGTGCACATAAGGATGTCCAGGTATATCCGTCAAGTGGTTAAAGAGCTGAATACAGTCCAGGTACATCCCGGTTATTCAAATTCAGCCAATACAAGTCTGTAACCTCCCAGAGTAATGAGGAGGAGTTAATGGCAGGTTTGAATTTCGTAACCCCTGCCATTTGTTTGAAATTCGTAACTCATGAGCATAATGCAGCATAAATGACTGCATTATGACAGCCACAAGGGCTGTGTTTAAACCCCCTGCAGGTGAGATGGCCTACAAATAGGCATACATACCTTTGCTTTTGTACATGCAATTTTTCGAAACTCTGGCATAAAGCATAAAGCATACGGTTCATAGTTCATAGTAACAGCTTTGTCCTCACCTCGTTCAAGTTCACCGGAGCTCGTATGTCTTGTGGTGCTACTACCTTTGAGACGTTGCCGTTTTATCTTTGGGGGCGATATGTCAAAACCGAAAGCACTAATGGGGCGTATTTCGTCTTGCGGATAGAAGATTCCTCGACTCGGCATTAGTTTACGGTTTTACAATTTATTTTCTTGTATTTTCAATTCTGTTTCGAGTTTTGTAAATTCATTTTCGTACGAGTTTGTAGTTTCTGTTTTCGAGTTATAATTTTTGTATTCGAGTTGTAATTTCTTTTTCCGCCCAGCAAGTTTGTAACACAAAGTTTTCAACAAGCGCAAGACGAAATATCTACTTGCTGAATCCTATAACTGGAGATGACGACCGCTGCTTCCACCGACTCCAACACCACCGCTGCCTTTGCCTCCGCGACCGCCGCTTCGAACGTGGCAAACACCATTGCCGCAACCATGTCCAGCATGATGAGCTCAACTACCTCATCAACAACTCTATGGGTGTTTTGGAACCCCTTTCTGACTACCGGTGGATCCACCTCGAGTGGCACCGTAGGTTCCACTTTTAGTGGTACCGTTGGATCCATGTTAGGATCTAGTGTTGGAACCTATGGGTTCAACACGAGTGGTTCCTTTTTTGGAACAACCTCGGGGCAAAGGATGATGCCGGCCTCCGAGAAGCCGCCAAAGTTTGGTGGAGCCGACTTTAAAAGGTGGCAACAGAAGATGTTGTTCTATTTGACAACATTGGGGTTTGCTAACTTCCTTAAGGAAGATGCGCCACCGGTGCCAAGTGCTCAAGAGACTAGTTTTACAGTCCGAGCTGCCTATGACAACTGGCACAATGGAGACTATCTTTGTAAAAACTTTATTTTGAATTCCTTAGAAGATAGTTTGTACAATGTTTATTGTGTTGTAAACACATCAAAAGAGATGTGGGAAGCACTTGAAAAGAAGTATCGTAGTGATGATGCAGGTACAAAGAAGTTTGTAGTCACCAAGTATCTGGACTACAAGATGGTTGATAAAGGCCAATCATGGAACAAGTGCAAGAGTTCCAACTCATCATTCATGATGTCAATGCCGAAGGAATGGTTCTGTCAGACGCCTTCACCGTTGCAACTATGATCGAAAAGTTGCCCCCCAGTTGGAAAGACTTCAAGAGCTATCTCAAACATAAGAGAAAGGAGATGACTCTTGAAGACTTGATTGTGAAACTGCACATCGAGTCAGACGTGCGCAAAAATGACCACAAACCAAAAGACCTGATAGATGCTAAGGCCAATCTATTGGAGCATGGCGGTCCCTCCAATAAAAGAGCTCGCCCAAGTGTCCAAAACATGAGCAAAGGGAAGCAACCAGTCAAAAAGTTTGATGGCGATTGCTTCAACTGTGGCAAACATGGGCATGCGGCGAAAGACTGTCGAAAGCCGAAGGCCAACAAGAAGAAGAAACATGTTGCCAACATCGCCGAGACTAACAGCGGATGGAAAGAGGATGACCTTGCTGTTGTGGTCACCGAAGAAGTCAACCACGTTGAGAACCAAGGTGGTTGGTACGTCGACACCGGTGCGACCGCCCACATTGGTGCCGATAGGAGCCAGTTTAAGAACTATCAAGCTGTTGAGGGGAGGAAGCTCAACATGGAGAATCCAGCTTCATCTGAGATTATCGGAGTTGGAAAAGTGGACCTCAAACTTACGTCCGGACAGACACTCACCTTGAAGAACGTGCTTCATGTTCCTGATATGAGGAATAACTTGATCTCGGGCTCTATACTAGTTAAAAAGGGGTTTAAACTAGTGTTTGAGTCAGAAAGAATTATCATAAAAAAAGTTTGATAGGTTTCTTGGTAAGGGTTACCTCACGGAGGGACTCTTTAAACTTAATGCTTTGGCCATGCGCAATGTAACCAAGTCCAGTAATGCTAATGAAAATGCTACTGCTTCCTCTTACTTGACTAAGTGTTCTGATTTATGGCATTGTAGATTAGGTCATGTGAATCTAAATGCTATAAAAAGATTACTAAACTTAGATTTACTAAAATTAAATGAAGTCGATACTCAAAACAAATGTGAGATTTATGTTGAAGCAAAAATAACGAAACTTCCATTTCATTCGGTAAAACGAAACACAAAACCCCTTGAATTAATTCACACAGATGTGTGTGATTTAAAGTTTATGCAAACTAGAGATGGTAAGAAGTACTTTATCACTTTTATCGATGACTGCACAAGATATTGTTATCTTTATCTTTTGAGAAGTAAAGATGAGGCTATTGAAGCTTTTAAGAACTTCAAGAATGAAGCCGAAAATCAATTAGGCTGTCGTATCAAGATGGTTCGAATCGATAGAGGTGGCGAATATGTAGCCCCGTTTGAGGAATTATGCAACGAGAGTGGTATAATTCATCAAACAACAGCTCCATATGCACTACAATCTAATGGTGTTGCTGAACGTAAGAATCGAACACTTAAAGATATGATGAATGCCTTATTGATTAGTTCAGGGTTGCCCCAGAACATGTGGGGGGAAGCTGTCTTGACAGCCAACTACATATTAAACAAGATTCCACGCAAAGGTAAGGATATTACCCCTTATGAGTTGTGGAAAGGTAGAAAACCTTCATACAAATATCGCAAAGTATGGGGGTGTTTGGCTAAGGTTGAGGTACCTCTACCTAAACAAGTTAAAATCGGACCTAAGACGGTCGATTGTATCTTTATTGGGTATGCAATGAACAGTATTGCTTATCGGTTTGTTATCCACAAGTCAGAAGTTCCTGAAATGACTATGGGAACAACAATTGAATCAAGGAATGTTGTATTCTTTGAAAACATATATCCTTGTAAGGATAATGATAAAGTTGAGAACAATTCTATCAATAGAGTTGAAGATGAAGGAACAAGTTCAAAACCTGTAGATATAGATCCAAATTCACGTAAACGATCGAGATCTAATCTGGAAGATGTAGAACCGAGACGTGGTAGTAGGGTTAGGACACCAAAGATATTTGGACCTGACTACATAGCATTCATGTTGGATGAAGAACCAACATCGATCAAAGTAGCTTATGCCAGACCAGACAGGTTGCTCTGGAAAGAAGTTGTTCAGAGTGAAATTGACTCAATTTTACAAAACCAAACTTGGGTTTTGGTTGATTTACCTGAAGGTTGTAAGCCCTTAGGATGCAAATGGATCCTTAAAAGAAAGTACAAAGCTAATGGGTCAATTGATAAGTATAAAGCTCGTTTAGTAGTCAAAGGTTCAAGCAGAAGGAAGGGTATGAGTTTTTGGATACCTATTCACCTATAACGAGAATTACATCTATTCGAGTGCTTCTCGCGATTGCTGCTTTGCACGATCTTGAGATTCATCAAATAGATGTTAAGACTGCTTTTCTGAACGGTGATCTGGATGAAGAGATATATATGGAACAACCTGAAGGGTTTGTAGTACCTGGACAAGAGAAAAAGGTATGCAAAGTGGTTAAGTCTCTATATGGATTGAAACAAGCTCCACTACAGTGGCACTTGAAATTTGATAATGTAATGTTATAAAATTGTTTTAAAATAAATAAGTGTGATAAATGTGTTTATATTAAGAACACTAATAACGGTTATGTTATTGTGTGTCTTTATATAGATTACATGTTAATCATGGGTAATAATATACAAGTGATTAACGATACTAAGAACATGTTAAAAAGGAATTTTAACATGAAAGACATGGGGCTAGCCGATGTGATTCTTGGAATGAAAATTTTGAGAAAATCAGATGGAATCATCTTGACACAATCTCACTATGCCGAGAAAGTTCTCAAGAAGTTTAATGCTTTTGATAGCTTGCCGGCTAAGACCCCAATAGATTTAAATGATCACTTGAGCAAAAATCGAGGGGAGCCCGTTTCACAAGAATAATATGCACGAGTCATTGGGTGTTTAATGTATCTTACAAATTGCACTCGACCCGATTTAGCTTGCGCTGTGAACAAATTGAGTCGTTACACGAGCAATCTAAGCAAAGAGCATTGGAAAGCTCTCGTTAGAGTTTTGAGATACTTAAAGTATACTCAAAACCTTGGGTTACACTATTCGAGATACCCCCCGGTACTTGAAGGGTACTGTGATGCGAATTGGATATCCGATAGAGATGTTAAATGGGCTTGGGCCCGGCGGGCTGGCCCGTTTAACCCGCCAAAAAACCAGGTTACGGCCGATATTTCCTAGCCCGTTTAAATCCGGGATTTTTTGGCCCGGACCGTTTAGCCCGAAGCCCGTTAGGGCTAGCCCGAAGCCCGATATATATATATATATATATATTCTTAATTTCAACTTACGGTAATACTATATTTATATAACATACATTTAATATTATATATATAATATATATTAATATTATATATAATATATATTATTACTGTTTTTGTTAATATAGTGTGGGTATATATATATATACATAAAAGTGTATTTTTTGTTATATTTATTATAGTATATTTGTTACTATATATATAAAATATATTGTTACTGTTTTTTTTTGTTTCTGACTTGTAAAAAATTCAAAAATAGATTTTTACATATTTAGTCCGTTTAGCCCGAAGCCCGTTTGGGTTAGGGTTAGGGCCGATATTTCCTAGCCCGTTTAAATCCAGGCTTTTTTGGCCCGGACCATTTAGCCCGAAGCCCGCTAGGGCTAGCCCGGAACCGCTAGGGCTAGCCTGTTTAACATCTCTAATATCCGATACGAAAAGTTCATTCTCTACAAGTGGTTACGTGTTTACCATTGAGGGTGGAACTGTCTCGTGGAAGTTCGTGAAACAAACGTGTATAGCCCGATCCACCATGGAATCAGAATTCATAGCTTTGGACAAAGCTGGTGAAGAATCCGAATGGCTCAGAAACTTTCTAGAAGATATTCCATGGTCCAAGCCAGTGCCTGCAGTGATGATTCACTGTGATAGCCAAGCTGCTATTGGTAGGGCGAGAAGTCAATAAAGGTAGAATGCGACTTAGCGCTTCCCGTCGTGAAATCTTGCGATGGTATGATCGACATCTATCGATACCTACACGATTTGAGGGAGGATCGTGAAGTTGCTTCACACCTGGCGTTTGGCGATACGGTAGAGGTCGATGTGTCATTGGGACTTGCTGGCTCTGGACTCGCCTCTACTGCCCACTGAGATGTTTGGATTTTTCAAAACTCCATGGACCATTTCATTTAAGGTCATCTACCTTTCGTGGCCAGCCTCCTGCAGAATCATATTCAGTTGCTTAGACCTGTACTCTTTCTTGTTAGCACACTCCTCCATCGGCCGCCCGGCCCGCTCACATTAGTATATGCGTCGTGTCCGGGGGCTAACCCGGACGACCAATCTGACTGTAAGGAAGATCCCTTGGGCCTATTCTTCATCGGATACGAGAGCAGGTAACATGTATAATGGAAAGTCTCGACATATTCTTCGACGCCATAATACCGTGAGACATTTGATCAAAAGTGGGGTTATCTATATTGACTATGTGAGGTCATTGGATAATCTAGCGGATCCGCTAACCAAAGGGTTAAACCGTGATCAAATGAATAAATTGCTAGAGGGAATGGGTTTAAAATCCACAAATTGAGAATTATCATAGTGGTAACCCAACCAAGATGACTGGAGATCCTAAGAACTTGGTTCAATGGGAGAACTAAGCTATGAGAGTTCGTGTGAAACACTCATCTAAGTTTATTCCCTATAGATCAATTGAGTGTTGGAAGCTTGCCTAGTGGTGAGGTTAAGTCTATGACTTTTAATGATTCCTAAAGACCTCGAGGAGGTAGAGTATGGCAAGATACTCGGTAAAGAATCACCTATATAAGTGAGAAGTGCGGGCCACTTCATGAAATACACTTATGAATCCAAAGGGGTGTCCAAAGCCCGCAAAGGACACAAAACGTGAGAACGGATGAGGTTGAGGTGTTCAAGTGTTAGCACCATTGTCTCGGTGCACGCCGTGGGGGAATATTTCAAAGCATCAAGCCACTAATCCGCATGTGTACCCGATGATGTTAACTATGGAAGGTTCAAAGTCACGACCTACATATCCTTACACTTTAACGTCTCTTGAGAACTGAGCTTGAGTCTGCATATTGCATTTGGGCTATTTTCACTCATGTGGGGGATTGTTGGAATCGTTAATGATTTTAATTTTATTTTATAAAATTAAATATCATAGGATCGATCTATGTTCTGAGTATATGATCGTGGTATATTCACTTTCTCTAAACCGATTCGTGGTGAGTGAGAAATAGTGAATTAAAGTTTGTCACTTAATTGTGAATTAATAAGGGATGGTATCCCACATTGAATAATGAACCATCATTATTCTAGTATATAAGGAGTTATCTTTATTCATGTAATAATTAATGACATATGTGCATGTGTCAGGAACGAGCTTGAGGTGGCGTCCATTTCAGCGAAAGTTAGGGAATGGAGATTGAGATGGTTTGGCCACGTCCACAGGAGGCAGACTTCTGCTCTGGTGAGGAGGGTCGAGAGTTTAGTGGTTGCCGGGGAGAGGAGGAGAGGCAGACCGAGGAGGTTGTGGGAGGAGCAGCTGAGATTAGATTTGAAGGCCTTAAACCTTTCCGAGACCATGACTGTTGATAGGTGCTCTTGGAGGCGCCAGATCAGAGTTGTGGATTCTTTTGTAGGGAGCGGTGTTGTAGTTGAGAGCGTCAGGGTTGTGTTGTCTCGGTTAGATTTGACCTAGAGCATTACACTTTTTACTTTTACTGTATATTGGATCCTATTACCTTTTTTTTATAGGGAGCTGTGCGCAGAGTCAACCTCTCTTCGTCATCGAGAGTGCAGTTGCCAAAGCCCCCTTAGGTAAGTCTCATGTGAATTAAACCATAGGCTCAGGTATGATTGTGATCTTTTTCGTATCATATGCTGTTTTTTGTATATACCACTCTATATTTCATTGTGCACTAAGCTGAGGGTCTTCACGGAAACAGCCTCTCTACCGTAAAAAGTAGGGGCATGGTCTGCGTACATCTTACCCTCCCCAGACCCTGCTATGAGCGGGATATACTGGGTATGTTTGGTTTGGTTTGGTTTTTATATGTGTATGTGTGCGCGCGTCGCCGCCGCCGCGCGCCCGCAGCAGCGAGACGCGTGCCGTGGACCGTGGACCTTGGCCTTGGCCTTGATCTTGGATCTTGGATCTTGGCAATTGGTGTTTGGGTGGTCTTTGGGCTGTTCTTTGGGCCTGGTCGTGGCCTTGGCCTGCCTAAAGAATTTTTTGGACAAGCTCAACAACGTAGTTGGGCTCGTATGTGCACATAAGGATGTCCAGGTACATCCGTCAAGTGGTTAAAGAGCTGAATACAGTCCAGGTACATCCTGGTTATTCAAATTCAGCCAATACAAGTCTGTAACCTTCCATAGTAATGAGGAGGAGTTAATGGCAGGTTTAAATTTCGTAACCCCTGCCATTTGTTTGAAATTCGTAACTCCTGAGCATAATGCAGCATAAATGACTGCATTATGACAGCCATAAGGGCTGTGTTTAAACCCCCTGCAGGTGAGATGGCCTATAAATAGGCATGCATACCTTTGCTTCTGTACATGCAATTTTTCGAAACTCTGGCATACAGCATAAATCATACAGTTCATAGTTCATAGTAACAACTTTGTCCTCACCTCGTTCAAGTTCGCCGGATCTCGTAGGTCTTGTGGTGCTACTACCTTCGAGACGTTGCCGTCTTATCTTTGGGGGCGATACGTCAAAACCGAAAGCACTAACGGGGCGTATTTCGTCTTGCGGATAGAGGATTCCTCGACTCGGCATTAGTTTACAGTTTTACAATTTATTTTCTTGTATTTTCAATTCTGTTTTGAGTTTTGTATTTTCATTTTCGTACGAGTTTGTAGTTTCTGTTTTTGAGTTGTAATTTTTGTATTCCAGTTGTAATTTATTTCTCCGCCCAACATGTTTGTAACACAAACTTTTCAACACTCAGCACCACCCAGGCACCATCTTCTGCTCGCCTGTACTGCTCCCTTGCCCGTTGGCTTCTTCTCAGCCGCCATCTACTTTCCGCTGCCAGAAACCATCACCGTCACCGATACCCGTCGCCTTCTCATGACGTCAAAGGCTCCTTCTTACGTTGTTGCTCTCTTCTTCTTCTTCTTCCTCCGTTGCTTGTCGGCCTCTGTCGCCGCCTTCTTCTGTCGGCGATGCTTTCTCCTGCCGCCGCCGCTGCTTCATTTCGGAGGTGTTGTTGACGCGAACATGGATGAATTCAAGACTCCGTCGGAGCTTGACTTCAAGGTCCTTGTCCTCGGGATCGCCAACAGGCGGCCTGTATCCTGAATCTAGATTTTCAAATTTTGGAATAATGGGATCGACAAAATTTGGGATCAGACGATTGAATTGCAAAGCTAATTTTGGTGGCGGAATTCAGGCAGAACTGAAATCCGATTCAGAGAAGATCTCAACATAACTTGGGCACGAAAACTTCTCTAAATTAATAAGCTTTGCCTTAGTTTCAAAATACTCATCAATCCACGTCATTCAGAGTTATTATTTGTTTGATCCAAAAAAATAGTCAAACGTAACTAAATTAGTCAAATTAATTTTTTTAATAAAAAATATTTATTTGGCCAATTTAATGATTGGTAAAATTATATTTTCAATAAAAATAATACTATTTATTAGGCCAACTCGATAATTGGTCAAATTAATTGGTGATGAGAAATATAATGGTAAAATACATATTGATTGTATGAATGAATTACCCAAATCATCGATTATAAGTTGTTACAAAAATTAGTTGTTATGTCTGACTTTAAAAAAAAAATCAAATTCGCTCAAATTGTTAGACATTAATAAATTGGACAAATTAAATTAAATAAAAATAAAAATTTTCAAAAAAAAAAGATTATTTATTTGGCCAGCTCAATGATTGGCCAAACTTCGTTCCAATAAAAATAACTATATTTATTTAGCCAGCTCAATAATTGATCAAATTAATCAAATATGAGAAATGTGATGCTAAAATACAACTTGATAGTGTGTGTGTGTGTGATGTGTGTGTGTGTATATATATATATACACACATATATATATATATATATATATAAGTAAACCTATTTATTTAGTCAACATAAAACTTGACCCAATTAATATTAGGCAAATTTGTTATGCATAGGCAGAAAAAATATTGATCAAATTAAGTTTTTCAATAAAACTAAAACTATTAAATCGTGGTGCAAAAACAATTGTGAGGTGCAAAAATACATATTGATTATAAGTATTTATTTAGGTTATCCAATCAATGGAGTCTCCTTTAAAATCGATGTGGGATTTAAATTTATATATAAATATTATTAATACAAATCTAATAATTGGCCAAATTAAATTCTCAATATAAATAAAACTATTTATTTCGCTTAATAAACGGCCAAATTAATATTAATTAAATTATTTTTCTCAATTAAAATTAAATTATTATACGTGCCAAATAATTATGGAGTAAAAAATAACATTGATTTTAAATACTTATTTAGTTCCCCAATCAAGAGCCTCATTTAAGATTGATGTGGTAATTTTAGATAAATACGATTAACAAATTCGATAATTGGTCAAATTAGATCCTCAAAGAAAAAATTAAGTAATTTCTTTAATAATTGATATTATTAATATTGGCCAAATTAAAATTTTCAATTAAAATAAAACTATTGAATAAAACAGACATGTGATTCAAATTTTGACAAATAAATTAATATAAACTTAATAATTGATCAAATTAAATTTTCACTATATATTTTAACTGTTTATTTGTCCAACTTAATAATTAGCCGAATAAAAGACAACAAAAATAACTTGTGTGTCAAATATAAATATGGAGTTGAAAAATACACATTGAAGTTTATTTGAAATCGATACGAAATTCAAGACACTGAATTCTATTTATTTAGGTTGTCTATCGGTTAAGTACCATCTTAAATCGATGTGGAAGATTTTAGATAAATATGAATACAAAATTAGGAGAATGCCACATAGAATACAGAGTTAATGTGGTGCTTCAAATCTACAATGCTATTATATATATATATTTTTAGTTATTATAAAACTACTAAATAAATAGATGTGAGATTCAAATGTTAGAAAAATAAACTTAATGTATGTTTAATAATTGACTCAATTAAAATTTCACTATAAATTTAAATTATTTATTTATCCAACTTAATAATTGGCCAAATTAAACACCATAAAAATAATATTCTTAATCTTGTGTGTAAAATAACTATATGGTCGAAAAATACACATTGAATTCTAAGTTTTATTTAGGTTCTACCTGACCTTCAATTTAGTTGGAGGTCAGGGGTTCAATTCCTAGTGGCAACACTTTGGAATTGAATTTTTCAAGGCCCAATGATCCCTTAGTCTTTGACTAAGGGTTAGGTCCTAGCCCCCTGGGTAGCTGACGAATAGTTACAATATTATGTGTTTCAAGCGGCAGTTTGGGAGACCTGATCTCGATGGGAACCTGCGGTTGGATTATGGAGACCTGACATGCCAATCTATCGGGTCCAACATGGAGCAATCACTTGTGGGATAACTCCTTGTGCGCGGAAGTGGAGTATATTTAATTGTTAGTCAGGTACATTATCTCGCGGTTTAACTGGAAGCTGTTCTGAGGGGCCGGAGCTGTTTCTCATAGGATTAGTTATACGAAATATGGACCACCTATATATCAAAAAAAAGAAAAAGAAAGGGGGGAGAGAGAAAAAAAGGAGGGTCTAGCGGAGAAGAAAGGAAGACAAATGAAGAGAATTTAGGGTTAAGTATATATAGGAGGGATATTTTGGGTAAAACCAAACCAAACCAAACATACCCAGTATATCCCGCTCAAAGCAGGGTCTGGGGAGGGTAAGATGTACGCAGACCATGCCCCTACTTATTATGGTAGGGAGGTCATTGTTTCAAGACTTCAAATTAGTGCACAACAGAATCTTGTGTGATAAATACAAAGGAAAACATATGATTCGAAAAAGCTCGAGACCATACCTGAGCCCATGGCTTAATCCACATGGGACTTACCTAAGCGGGATTTGGCTACTTCACTCCCGATGAACACTGCTCTAACAAAAGAGAGGTTGATCATGACAGCCTCCTCACAAAAATACACCACACGCAAAGACAATAGGATACAATATACAATAAAAGTAAAATGCAATGCTCTAGGTCAAAGCTAAACGAGACAACCCAACCCCGAGGCTCTCAACTACAAGACCGCTCCTCTGAAAAGAATCCACAACTCGATCTGGCGCTCCAAGCGCACCTATCAACGATCGTGGTCTCGGAAAGGTTTAAGGCCTTCAAATCTAATCTCAGTTGCTCCTCTCACGTCCTCCTCGGTCTGTATCTCCTCCTCTCCCCGACAACCAATAAACTCTCGACCCTCCTCACCGGAGCAGATGCCTGCCTCCTGCGGACGTGGCCAATATATATATATATATATATATATATATATATATATATATATATTGTGCCTTGGGTAAATAAATCAAAGCAATTGTATTTTGAAGAGACCACTTTTTATTGTAGGAGTATGTTAATTATTAAACGCTTTTACTTTGTAGTAGTGCTCATTTCTTATTTTTTTTCTTTAAAATAGCCTTCCGCACAATAATTGCCCATGGATAATATATACGTCTTGATAATTAATAATCTTTTACGTGTCTCTAAATTTAACTACTCCTATTATTTTTTTGATCTTGTAACATTTTCACACTAAAAATCGGCAATGCAAAAAAAAAAAAAAAAGCTAGCAAATGGACTCTAACGAATCAATCGTGGGGCGTCACGCGTAGTGCGTCTTACCTGAACGATGCGCGGCACGTAAGCGTGTATGTGTCTTTCACTGTCATCAATCTGCACTGCATACACGCCACGTGTCGTGTATCCAGCAAAAAATGCACTATATGGGGATGGTATATGGACGAAATCGACTCTAACAATAGACATTTGCAGGTGCAAGTTGGTTCATGCGTCCACGAATTACAACCTTAAAAGTTTCAAAAAAGAAGAATAATACATGTGCTTAGCGTTAAGGTTGTTTTATTAAGGGGACGGTGTGTTTCAAGGGGCACGCTTTGGATGGAACAAGGAGACAGTGACAGACTGACTAATAATGCACTAGTATTAATTAAGCGAATGTTTTAATTTATTAAAGGGAATAATCTTTAATTAATTAATTAATTTATATACTACCTACTATACTTAAAAAAACCCATCAATATCATTTCCATTCTCCTAGAAAAATATATAGGCATTATTTCCGGAATATAGGTCCGGAACAGGGAGGGCTGCAGCACACTCCTCCTGCGCTGCGGCACAACTTTGTGCTTCAAAACGGGAAATGGGACTGGACTCTGCGCCGCGGCACACGTCCCCTGTGCCGCGGCCTGCGCTGAAAAACTTTCTTCAGCATTTTTGAGTGTGCCGCGGCACACAGTGTCTGGGCCGCGACACCCGAAGTCAACGGGCGCGGGTTCTTTCTTTTTAGGAGTATTTTGTGCTGTGTTTTTCATATAACTTCAACACCATTTGAGAGCACAATAGAGAGAGATATATACAAGAGAGAGAAGAGAAAAAAGAGATTATACTTGTTCGGTTTCTCGGAGTTGTATCGATCGGATCGTCGTGATATTTTGACAAGAGCTTGATAGCGATTGGACAAATCTTTTCACCGGAGTAGATCGAGTTTTGAAGTCCGGAAATTGGGGTATTTTGTAAGCTTCTTGTGTAAGCTATTTTTAGCATTTTTCTTTCTCGATCTTGTTGTTGTTGTGTATTACAAATACTTGAAGATTGTTTATTACCAAGTATTTGAAGATTGCTGTATACCTCTAGTTGTACTAGGGAAGAATTGTGTATTGTGAATTGGTGAAAGTGGAAGTTTAAGTGGTCGGAGGTCCCGTGGTTTTTACTCTTGATTTGAGAGGTTTTCCACGCTAAATATTGTGTCTCGTTGTTTATTGTTTTGATATCATTTGTATTGTTTGTTGAGTTGTATTTGATTTACTCTACTTGTCGGTAACCTCAAAGTTACCATTGAGATTGGGAAAATTATCAAATGAGGATATTCCGCATTTCCGGTGTAACGTCATTATTGTGTGTTTTTTCCAAGAAAATGACCTTTAAGTACAAATTAAAAACTTCGTTAAACTACTCGAGGTGAACTAAAATCACATAAAGTTGTCTTTCTGCCCTTTAATTTGGCCAAAAATCACATTTGGTCCCATAACTATTTGCTTTTACGATTTTGGTCCCATTGATTCTCACTTTTTCAATTTCGTCCCATATGTGCGAAAATTGTCCAATTTAAGACCAATTTTTGCCGGAAACCAATTAAGTCGTCGGAAAATGCACGTGACACGCACATGATCACAAAATATTGGCGGATTCCGGCATTAGTAAATGAGGTGGCATTTTTGCTGACCTGTTCTCTTATTCCCAAATACAAAAAATAAAAAATAAAATTGAATAAAATTGGGAAAAGTCAAGGAAATAAAATAAAATAAAAAACAAAAATATCGGGCGACACTATTCCTATCACCATTCCTATTTCAGCCGCAGAAAGAAGAACACAAAAAACTCTAATTTCTCATCCCCTTGAAGCAGCTACCTCGATACTGCCATGTCCGAGTCGAGTGGAAGCCAAAGATCACCATTGTTATGTAAGTGCAGGCTCCTTGCCCCTGTAGTCACTTCTTGGAAGGAAGATAATATCGGGCGCAGATTTTATGGATGCCCTAATTACCCGGTTTGCTTTCTTTCTATTGATCTTAATGGGGTAACTGTTAATCTACCCAGTAGATAATTATTTGTTAATTTGTTTATGCAGGATGTTGGGTGTTGCAAATACTTCCGATGGATTGATCCCACTGTGTGAGAGAAGTAGGGTGATTATCCGAGGACTTTTGCGTAGAACGAATCAACTCAGAGGAGAGAATTGCAATTTGGTTGCTACTGTACAGAAGTTGGAGGAAAGTGTCCTTATACTGCAGGGTGAAGTTGAAAGGCTTGAGGAAGGTTTGAAGAACCACACTCAAATGGCAGCCAATACAATTGAGAATACCAAAGCCAAGAATCTGAAAAATGAGAAGGGAATAGGAATTAGGCATTTGGGTTGCACTGTACTACTTCTCATTGTTGTTTTGTGTGTGTTGAAACAAATGATGTACATGATGATGATTGGGGATGGTGAGGACAGTGGATTCAAGATGATTAGTTGTTGAATATGCTTTTTTTTTGTTAGGTATATTTTGGTTCTTCATAGTGAATTGTAGAATATGCATTGCTCAGTTGTGGAATTAAGTCTATGTAACTTATCTTTCAAGAGTTAATGTAATCTTTGAAGTATGCTTTTTTTTTGTTAGGTACATTTTGGTTCTTTATAGTGAATTGTAGAGTATGCATTGGTCAGTTGTGGAATCAAGTCTATGTAACTTATCTTTCAAGAGTTAATGTAATCTTTCAAGTCTATGTATTTTTCTTCATAGTGAATTATAGTGAATTGTCTTTTTCGTATTTTGTCTATGTAAATTATATGATAATCATATAAAAAGAATGTGAAGATACCAAACACACACAATATTAAGAGAATGTTGATACCAAGAATGTGATACCAAACATTGATACCCATACAAAAGATTATGAAATACCAAACATTGGTTCCAAACATTGTTATGAAATACCAAACATTTGTTCCAAACATTGTTATGAAATACCAAACATTGGTAGTATCTATCATTTGCTTTGATTAGTGCACAATCAGCTGTCTTTTCCTCATTTATCTCTACAATTTTCTTAATTCTGGGGCAAATTCTTCTCTTCCATCTAGTCACTGCCCTATCCCTATTTTTCTGCATCCTCTTCATAAGATGTTCTCTTATCCACTCTAACATTGTGATTATGGCTTTTTCTCTAGCAGGTAAGATGTACCAGTTGAAGGTCTCACACACATTATTTAGAAGCATATCACACTTACTGGTTTCAGGGAAAAAGGCTTTTGACCACTGATTTGGCTCTTTATCATGGAACCACTCCCAAGCCCCCTCATTCAAAGCTTTCATTTCATTCATTCTTTGGTTAAACTCCCCTTGGGTTGTGCTACATGCAGCCTTCCACATAGCAGTTTTAAAGGCAAGACCCCTATACCCAGTCTTGATTATTATGCATGTGCCTAACACAAAATCTATGTTCTACCCGGGAAAAGCAGTGAAAGGCACTTATCGGACCTTTTTGCTTGTCGAAATGAAAGTGAATTCATTAGGGTTGATTGACAAGTCCCTTTTCAAAGCGTGAGAAACCACTCCCATATTTCTCCAGTCTCTTTTCCACTCTTGCATATGACACTGAAACAAGTTATTATTCCCATCAACCCCCACGAGCTTAGTAATATCCCCCCATGCTTTGTTTTCAGCCAACACCCATCAACTCCTAATAGAGGTCTACACCCAGCTTTAAACCCCCTTTTCAAAGCATCAAAACATGCATAGAATCTGTCAAACCCAGTACTACCACTATCAGCTGATGTCCCTAGGATAATAGTAGAACCAGGATTGGTTTTTCTTAGTTCTTCTGTGTATGACCAAAGCTTGGAATATTGAAGGTCAGGATCACCTTCAATCTTTTCCAAAGCTTTGACCTTAGCCCTATATGCCTGCTGCCTAGAAATACTGACCCTAGTATCAGAAGCCACATCCTCCATGAAACCTAGCACATACCTATTCTTGTCAGATTGAAACCGCTGCAGGAATCTCTCACTCAACCAAGTTGAGGTCATTTCTCTGATAGTAGAGGATGGTGCACATGAATGTTTCTCATAAAAAGACCTAATCTGCCATGCTTCTTCATTGACTCTTTTTATAACATTAATTGTCCATTTACACTTGCTACTCAGACACCTAGCATATACTCTTCTTTCATCATTTTTTGTGAATTTAATGTTTCTCCTATGCTTAATGGCATGTGATTGGGCGACAATTTGAACTCTTTTTCTTGGAGAAGATCATTCCTAGTTCAAATTCAGGGTTGTACATGGTCCTAGGGTTGTAAACAGGATATTCTGGTTCTTCTACTTCATCCTCGGATAGTCTAGCTTCATCAAAATTATCACTTGCATCAACTACATCAGGTTCCTGATCACTACCCTCTTCCTCAGTGGAATCTGCTACTTCACATTCTTCTGTCTCCCTCACCCCTTCAACATTAGTAGAATTGCTAGGCTCCCCTACAGGAACTTCTACATAATGTGTGCTATCAGTTATGTTTTTTGGGTCAACTTGATCATCTTCAACAACTTCTATATTGCTGTCAAACAGTTGGTCATCATCATCCTCATCTATCTCATTACCCACAACAAAGTCTGGGTCCTCAAATGATTCATATCCAGATTCATTTTCAGAATCTATTTGATTATTAGTCTCCTGAGGGATTTCTCCTAGAGTTTCAACATACACATTCATCTCCCTCTCTTTCAGAAAGTCACTGGCCCAATTCCTAAGGTCTTCATCATCAATAATCAACTTAAAACCCCCATCCCTAAGCAACAAGTAATATCTTCTATTTCCCTTAACCCCAAAAATATCACTAAAATCATCCAAGTCAGTCATTTTAAACTCTTGTGATTTCACCATATCATAAACTAACCTATCACCACCTATATAATCTGTGTTGGGCGTATTTTGAAAACTACCCCCAAAGTGAAGAATTACAGTGATATAATTGCTTTCGGGATCTGAAAAAATAAACAAAAACACCACCTCATCACATATATATTACACCTTGAACATCGCAAATAACACAGAAATGCAACTATAAACAGGAAAATGAAATACTCACCATAACTCGGAAGGTCCCGATCCATAGCACCGTTCTTCCGCATGAACAACAGGCCTTCAATCTAAGTGTCTTCAATCTAATTAGAGTTTATGTTCTTAGAATGAGAATGGCGGTTTGTGTTCTTAGAATGAGAATGGCGGTTTGTGTTCTTAGAATGAGAATGACAAACGTTTTTCAATCTAATTAGGGATCCATTCCCGTTTTTTTTTTCAATTTTATTCAATTTTATTTTTTATTTTTTTTATTTGGGAATAAGAGAACAGGTCAGCAAAAATGCCACCTCATTTACTAATGCCGGAATCTGCCAATATTTTGTGATCATGTGCGTGTCACGTGCATTTTCCGACGACTTAATTGGTTTCCGGCGAAAATTGGTCTTAAATTGGACAATTTTCGCACATATGGGACGAAATTGAAAAAGTGAGAATCAATGAGACCAAAATCGTAAAAGCAAATAGTTATGGGACCAAATGTGATTTTTGGCCCTTTAATCTAGTTAATCATATGTGTTCTCTGGCAAGGGATTCTATGTGCCAAATTTTCGTGTGCCACACGAAATTTTACTATTTTAAAAATATTTTGTTATAAAATAAAATTTTATTATTATATAATATATCATGATTAATATATATATCAATAAATCAGAATTTAAAAAATTATATACCATAGTTTTGGAATATTTTGATTATAAAATTATTATTTTGATTGATTATTTAAAACTATGGTATATGATTTTTTAAAATTCTAATTTTTAGATATATATGTTAATCATGATATATTATGTAATAATAAAATTTTATTTTATAACAAAATATTTTTAAAATAGTAAAATTTCGTGTGGCACACGAAAGTTTGGCACATGGGATCCCTTGCCCTGTTCTCTCCGGCTTAAACTTTCAGTTCAGTTCTGTTCAGCTCCATTCAGTTCAGGTCAGTTCAATTCAGTTATTGAATTTACTATTAATTAATTACCATTATTTGATTATTTTCGTTAATATTAATATTATTAATTTTATTATTATTATTATTATATTATTATTACTATTGCTAATTATTATTATTATTATTGTTATTATTATTTTATTATTATTATTATAAAAATAATAAATATAAGAAACTCATAGGGTTTACAAGTATTATTATTATTATTATTATTATTACTGCTAATAATAATATTTGTCATTGTTGAAACAACATGTTTTTTATGACACATTTTAATACTTGAACTATTGGGCGAAATAATAATACTATTGAATATTAACTACTATTACCAACTTATTTATCTTTTTTTCTTCATAAGTTTGCTTCATCAACCTCGTATTATCCTGGACTGACTTCCATACTTTCTCAGTTATTGTAGCTCGTACACTAACTTTGGATTTTTATGTTAATTCCTTATGTATTTATATTAAATATAGCATATAAATATTTTTTTTATTTTGCCCTATATATTTGGTGTTTATTTTGTTAATATTTGTTTTAAAATTATTTGTTTTGTTAATATTAATTATTACTTCTTAGCTTATTATTTATTTATTATTATTATTTATTTATTAAATATAGTATATAAATATAATTTATATTATTTTGCCTTATATATTTTTAGGTTTATTTTGTTAATATTTGTTGTAAAATTATTTATTTTGTTAATATTAATTATTATTTATTAGCTTATCTTTTTTATTTTTTATTATTATGTATTAATTTTATAAATTATTAATATCATTGATATTATTATTTATTTATATTAATTTCTTATCTATTTATTAATTACTTTCGATTCGATTCGATTCACTTGACTCCATTCGATTCGGCTCGTTACTGCACTATTGATTCATTCGATTCGGTTAATTTCTATTCATTCAAATTGCTTTTAGCCCAAGAGAACATGCCCTATAGGCACAAATTTTTTTAATGGACTTTAGCCCAAAATCTGAATATATATTTTTTAATGAACTTTAGCCGACGGCATTTGCACAAACCGTCGGCTAAAGTTATTATTTAAATAAATAAAAAAACACTTTAGCTGTGTCGTCGCCTAAAATATGTAGCATTAAGGCGACAGCATCAGTGCCGTCGGCTATAATAGAGAAACTTTAGCCGACGACAAATCTATCGTCGGCTAAAAGATAAGGACTTAAGCCGACAATGTCGACGCCGTCGGCTAAAGTATAACTTTAGCCGACGACCTTTTATCTTTGCCGTCAGCTAAAGTTTAGCCGACCGACCTCGGCCGACCGACTTTTAGCCGGCAACTGGCGACTTTAGCCGACAATTTTTTACTGTCGGCTAAAGTCTGAATATTGGTAGTGCTATCTAATTCAGAAAAATTAAAAATAACTTGTTATCTTCATATATATATAATTAATTAATTAATTTGAGGAATTTATAAAGTTACTATAACATGCATGCATCCGGTTTTTTATAATACTGCTGACAAAATTGTTAGGACAAATTTAAAACATCTCCATTTTAGCCAAGAATGTAAAATCTTAAGAAAATATATTGTCATAGTTGCTAAAATTTGAAAAATACTTGATCCGTTAATTTATCCAAGAATATAAATTGCAAATATAACATTATCAAATTTGTTGTTACAAATGGAAAAGTTCTCCATTTTAGTATTAGTATTATAGTATTTGGGGTGCAACTTTATTGGTTTTGCATTGTGGGGGTCATAAGTATACCCATGATTAAAGCATTAACCTCACTTAATAAAATAATAAAGCAAATAATGCCTTCAATAATTTTATTTTAAATTTTTGAGAAGATAAAAAAGCATTCTAAAAAATCCACGAAATAATGATCTAATGATGATGAGTATGGTACCACCGCGAGTCGAGATTCTCTGATCCATATCATATTTCGCGGTCTATTTCATTGCGTCGAATGAATACCATGTGTACAATGACCTTGTAGACATATCATTAATTCAATACAGCGAAACATGTTCTAAAGTAGGAATGTGAAATAGGACTCTCGTTCCCTTGATAATTCCGTTACGGAGTGATCGGCTGATGTGGCATAATCACATATACGTAAAAAAAACACAATCGACGGTCACTTTTTTTTTGTAGTTGTGATTATGCCACATTTTCCGGTCACTCAGTTACGATTGTGACCGTTTACTAAATTCATAATAAAACGAGGGGAAAAAAAGGTACAAAAATGGATCACCATTAACTTTTTGTGAATCAACAACGTTTCTCAACCTTGGGGCTGCTGTTGCTGCTGCATGGCAACTGAATACTTCAAAAATGGTGAAGAAAATGCAAGATCTGCATTGGTCGGGAAATTAACATCGACCGTCGGATCAACCTTCTCCCCTGCCGCCTCAAGCACTTCAACCTGTGACCTCAGAAACCTGAGATAGTTCGCAGCCTCGTCGAGCATTGACGCCCTGTCCATTTTGCTTCCTCCAGGGACCAACCTCTGCAAAACCCTAATCCTCTCACTTATTCTCTCTCTCCTCCGCCTCGCCGCGGACGTCTGCGGATCGTCCGATATCCGGACGTTTTTCCGTTTGGGCTTTTCGATCGTCTCCGTGCTCAAATCCACAGGCCTAAACGCGGCCGCGCGGTACATTATCTCTTTCAGATGAGCAGTCGCCTCCGGGTCGGGCTCGTTGGGCGCGGACGTGCTCGGCCGTTGGAAATTGATGTCGGACCACGTGATGGGTGGTTTTTCTAGCCTGGCCCGTTTGGGTTTTTGATGGTTCTGTGATATGGGCTGGAAACTATTAATTTGATGATGATGGTGGTGGCGGTGGCGGTGGTGGTGGTGGTGGTGGTGACTGGTTATGGTTGGATCGCCTGACCGGACATTGGATATGAGTGAATTATTATTAGTTCTCGTCAGGACAGCTCCGGCCTTGCCGTAGATAACTTCTCTTGATGGGCTTATCAGCCCAGGATATAGAATTGGGCAGTCTTGTGGATTAATGTTGTATTGAAAGGAGGAAAGTGGTCTTGATCTTGAATTCCTTTGAGGAATATGCAAAAGATTTGGGACTGAATCATGAGTTTTCTGAAATTGTTGGACTGGATTGAAATTATCTTTTGATATCATTTCATTCATTCTGTCAATATTACTATTGCTGTAAGAGATGGTGTTTGAGATCAAACCAGGCATTATTATCAAGCTTTCCTCAAGATCTTTGCTCCAATCAAGGCCGTCCATTTGAAACACCTCCTCTATACACACAAAATAATTTGCATTTTTTCTTTTACAAAATAATAATAATTCATCATCAAAATAAGATTTAAACCTATTTATTTTTTTTAACCAAAAATAAAATAAAATAAAATAATCCATGCAAATTTCAAAGAAAAAATCACAAGCAATGAGCATACCTCTTTCTTTACTTCGGTCTCATGTGAGACGGTCGGCCTCGCGGAATAAGCCCGGACTATATCAGCAGCAGCAGCTTGTAGCCAACAACTCATATGAGATGAGAGGAAACTGAAACCCTTTCAAGAAGAAAATCAGGGCCATAATGCCATTTGCTAACGTCAGTTTCAGCTGCTATATTTTGTCTATCTCTAATATCAGGACAAAAAGTAAAACAGTAATTGGATACATGAAACAAAAATAAATGAAAAACAGTATGTTTTGGGATAAATATAAGACAGTCTTGGAAAGGGATTTATTTGAAGTTTTTTGGATATGTGCAACTTACCTACCGTACCTTGAAACAAGTGTTATATAGTAAAACATCGATAAATGAATATTCGATAAACGAATAACCTCGTCAAATGAATAATTTTCTTCGATCCCGACTCTTTATAACATATTCAGAATTTCCCTCGATAAATGAATAATTTCGCTAAATGAATATTTTTCTCCAATCCCGACCATATTCATTTATCGAGGTTTTACCGTAAAACTTACCAAAAAACAAAAAACTATTACAATTGGATGAGAGATGTTGGATGGAGGACATACTTGTATAGAGAGTATGGCTAGAATGGGGCCGAATTGGGTCGAAGTTTTTAAGGATCAAACTCGAAACCGAAATTTTGGGTTGAGTCGAGCTGAGTTTTTTGAAAGAAGTATATCCGAAGTGAGCTCTGTTCGTTTGGGTTCGGTCCGAGCTTCTGACTTTTCTCGGATTTATTCAGAAAATATATGTCGGTGATATGTTCACAAATCATTTTTTTTTTTCACTTTTTTTCTGGCTTGGACTTCTTCAGAAATCATGTCCCACAACATATAAAATCGGGCTTTTCATGCTTTGGGGAGTTTTTTAGATCAGAACTCGGGTTGAAAATTCTTCTTCGGATCGGATAGGATCCGTGTCTATTTTCTTAACCAGCATAGTCCAAGTTTGTCCCAAAAGTTTTAGGTCCGTGTTCGAGTTTTCGAACCCATACCCCAGCCCTAATAGAAATGACCAGAAAAATTGGCCAACATCTTTATAGCAAAGATGGGGAAGTGTTACGAATAAGGAATATATTATTAATATTATTGTTATTATGATCCATTTCATCTCGTCCAAAGTGTTACATTCAAAAATCATCTCTCTCAAAATGTTATATTTCTTTAAATACATATAGTCACATCAAAACATTACATACTATCCTTTAATTTCGACCACTCATCAAAAATTCAAACTGGTCAAAACTGTGTTGTGATTGCACCGGGAGGTAGTCCTCTTCGTTCCCAGGAGTTCAATTGATCAGACGGTGTGCAAACGGTCGTAAAATGAGCCTGTAGGAGCCAGTCAAAATTCTGCTCAAAATTTTTAAAAATTTCAGCTTTTACGTGAGGAAGAAAATCGTTCCGGACCGGCCCAAAAACTGTTCAACCCATTGTTGCAGGAGAATCAAATTAGTCGCGTCTCAATGCGCGCAAAGAGTTTTGTAAATGAAGAGACAATTTTACTCCTGAAATTTTAACGAGGTTAGTAACAGATAGACCGTAGTACACAAAATTTAAGTAAAGTGAATATTTAGCATTGACACTCATTGATATTAGAGTTGAGGGTGTCTTTTAAAGTTGTTTTGTGCACTTTACTCTTTGGTTCTCGATTATAATGGAATAAAACAAAATGACTCACTAAACTGGCCGCACTTCTTTTTCTCATGAAGTACTAGTCATTCCATGCAATTCTCGATGCAATTTTCATTTTGGATCATCCGGAAACAGCATCTCTGTATTAAGACAGTAAAACTGCGTACATTCGATCCCCTTACCCCACTTTTTATGGGAGCCGTTGAGGCATTGGGGTAATGTCGTTCCTGTTTGTGCACTTTACTCTTAAATGAAACCGAATCCCCTCTTTGCTATCAATTTCTCATTGCCGCCGGTTTCTCAAGCACAGCGCCGAACATTAGCAGTAATAAAACCCAAATATGGCGGCGGCTACCGCCGGCGTCGTCCGCCTACTGCATCCTCGCATGCGGTCGCGTAACCTCCGACAAACATCTCGCCAGCTCTCGACGCTCGCGGCCTCTTTACCTATCAAAAACGCGGAAGAACTCACAGCTTCAGCTGCAGCGCCTAATCCTCTTACGAGCACGAATGCGAGCAAGAAAACGACGATGTATTATCCTAAGCGAGGCCAGACTATGGAACTTGTATGTGAGAGCTTAGCCTTCAAAGGCAAGGGCTTGTGTAAGGTGGCCGACACAGGATTCGTTGTCATGTGTGACCGCGCTTTGCCTGGAGAAAAGTTCATAGGTCGCATAACACGGAAGAAAGATAATTATGCAGAGGTTTATAACTTATTTGATCCTCCATTATTCTTTTTCGATGATTATTGGCATAGTTAGTTCTTTAGTTGTGTTTGTTTATTTTTACAATGAATTCAAAAAAAATTATAACATTGTGCATTTGCTAAATGGATAGAATGCATTGTTTGTGAAATTGTTTGAAGTGTCTCGAAAGGAGAGGAAGGTTTAGTAGAATTGGGCCTTGTTGAAAGGAGATGGACTGCCTCATTACAAATGAATATGTCTCCAATAGATGTAGGATATTCAACACGCCCCCCTCACATGTAGGTCCTATTTTCCTTCAAGAGATTTGGGATATTCAGCATGGCCCTTCACGTGTATGCCGGAATGATCACGGCTCTAGTCTATACATGGGATCATAATTGACAGTATGATCATTTGAGCCCCATTTCTCGACTTGGGTCTATCTCTGACACCATATCAAAATTGGACCATCACCCCCTTAAAAGGCGTTATGGGAAAATTATACTCCATTATGCAACATGATGTACCGTGCACGGTACATCAGTTGTGATTGTTATACATCAATTGTAATTATATCGTTGAGTTATATTTTTACTGTAATTATATTATACACAGTTATAATTATGCTATATATAAATTGTGATTATACTAGTAATCATAATTAATCTGTATTTGCACCGTACATCAGGTTGTGGGATATACCAACTCTTTTTATGTGGATTGCCTCACTATAAACTAGTTAAGGCTCTTTTTCCCAAGAGATGTGGGATATTCAACAAGTTTATATGTTCCCTGAAATTAATTTTATTTTTTGTTGCAGCTGTTATGTGTTTTCTTTTTCGACCCACTGACAAACTTCCATTTGAGTAAAGTGGCTTAGATTGTTACTGGTGTATTGTATGGATGGTAGGTGAAGAAAGTGAAGACAATAACTCCACATTGGGATAATGTGGAAGCACCATGTGAGTTTGCTTCACACTGTGGAGGTTGTAAAACACAAAATCTCTTGTACAAAGCTCAAGTTAGGGCTAAGGAGCAACAAGTGCACGAGTTGATAGTATATCTGGGCAAGTTTTCGTACAAAGACCTTGAATATGATGGCATCATGAAGCCCATTGTTCCTTGTGATGTCCCGTTCCATTATCGAAACAAGGTCGGTGATACGTAGCTGTTGCATTGTTGAATTTACTTTATTCCTACACACACGATATTTGTGGATGTTCCGACTTGGTTTTATTATCCTTTTATATTTTAACTGGTGGAGTATTCTGCTACCGGTTGTTCAATCTGTTTCCTAATCACGTAAAATAAGTCAGTTTTGATTGTTTTCTCAGTCTGTCTTTAGGGAAACTAAGTTTTAATTTTGTATTTTTAATTTTCTTTTTCGGGAGTCATGTTCCATGATGTACGTGTTGATTTTACAATATTAATCATGTAATGTGACATGACCAGCAATTATCTGGGCTCATCATTGTCTCGTTATATTTTCCATGTAACTGGAAAAACCTACGATGTTGATGGTTTTGGAATTTCATCTTATTTCTCCTTCTTACGAAGGTTGCGACAGGAAAGGCATCCAGCATAAAACATCACCACTTTGTTGTTTCATCTCGGTTTTAGACAATTGATTGGCACTATTTAATCTTCATGCCAACGATCCCAACATAATTGAGATTAAGGTGCGGTGATGATGAAGTTATTTTTTGGATGTGGATTCAACTTGGACGTGTTGTCTCTGCCATTTGATAATGGGAATGCTTAGCTACCAATCAGAACGTGAACTTATTTCCTTTCTGATTTCCAGTTCATAATATAGCTCAGAGTCTTTCTTCCGAACTCAACATCACAGGTTATGTGAGGAAATAGAAACATAAGTTTACTATTTTTTTTTTTTTTTGGTTCATGTAGATGGAGTTCTCGTTCGGCACCAGAAAGTGGGTACCTGCAGAATTTTTGCAACAAGATTGTGATGAAACCGACCAATATGCTTTGGGACTGCATGCTCCTGGTTTTTTTGACAAGGTTCTGAATGTCAATAAGTGCTTGTTACAGAGTGATTCAGCAAACAAGGTTTGATGGGTCATAAATTTTGATTTTTTTTTTGTTAATTCAGTATTCCTTGTTGCTGGTGCCCTTTGATTTATTGTGTCAACGTAAATGGAAAAAAGTTCCAGTGAACAAATTTGTTGCCTAATGTAACACATATCGAGAAGTACATTATTTTAACCTAAATGTTGTTATACAACATTCATGCATTGTGAGTGGGACTTTGGTTTTTGCTTCCGGGCATTGAAGGCAATTAGAAACCTGAAACTATGTTAGGATCTTTCCAGTATGCATTTGTGTAGCTGTAAGCTTAATTTGACATGCAACAGTTACATACTTGTATTAAACAAACTTTGGTAATTCCAAGCTATTTGTATTAGACGTTAATGGCATTAGCTTATCAGCTTCTTCATATCCTTGCACTTTTCCCAATTAAGAAGTTTCTCTGATTTCTAGGTCCTTGCAGCTATTCAGGACTTTTGGAGAGACCCAGAACTCGGACTTTCTCCATATGATGTGCACTCCCATCGTGGATTTTTGAAGCATTTGATGCTAAGAACGGGCAGGTATTTATGCCTTTCATTCAATTATTCCAAGGTAGTTCTCAATTGTTTTACTTGCATTTAAAAATATAATTAGCACTTAAGAGTCTGGTTTTCTTGAAGTTTTGCTGTTCTGAGTTCCCATCATTCTAGAAATGGCTCATTCACATCTAAAAGCATGATTGGCTACATGATTTGATGCTCGATCTTTGTATATATTTGTTTTAGGAATGTTGAGACTGGCCAGCCTGAGCTTATGGTTAATTTCGTGACTTCGTCCTACAAACCAGAACTTCTGAAGCCTCTTATAGAGAAAATTGCAACTTCTCCTGATGTGGTGAGTGACTGACTAATTCATATTATTCTCGTTGCATGGATGAGATAATGCAGACAATTCCCAGAGGAACTAGTTTTTACCTGTGCCACCTGTTATTTATGTTTAGACTTCAGAGTTGGGATATTTTCATAACCGTATTGTACGATCAGCGCACCGAAAGTCTGACTCGTATTAAAAAACTCTATTACTAGTAAATGTACTTAATTTGGTGACGGTCGAACTAAATGGATAATGAAGCTTGAATCTATTATACTATGTCTAATTTCTTTGATTTATTATGTTTTTGTCATTTAGTGGCCGTTTTATTGTATGTAGCACCTAAGATTTAGATTAAGGAGAGATTATTTCTTTTCGCCAAATATATATAGGTAAGCATCATGAACAATGTAAATACATCTGTGGGTAACACTTCTGTCGGAGAGGAGGAGCATACACTCTTTGGTAAATCGACAATTATGGAGAGCCTTAGAGGATTAAAGTTTCAAATATCAGCCAACTCTTTCTTCCAGACAAATACACACCAGGTATTCGACGAACAAATCAGAACAACTCCATGTTTTTTTATGTGTTGTATGTTAAAATGCTAAACTGAAGCAAACCTTTGATTAATTTATTTTTAAAAATAATTGATGCCATCTGTGAAAAATTGTATTCAATGCAGGCGGAGGTTCTGTATAAACTAATTGAGGACTGCTCTTGTCTGAAAGGAGATGGATCGGAAATAGTTCTCGATCTCTTTTGTGGGACGGGGACCATTGGTCTGACACTTGCCAATAGGTAAAAAATTTCAAATGGTTCTGTTAACTGTTACCTGGGTTTATCTAACTAATTCTGTTTTGTCATATGATTGCTTCCATATTCTTAGGGTGAAACATGTGTACGGTTTCGAGATAGTCGAACAAGCCATTTCAGATGCACGTCGTAATGCGAGTCTTAATGGCATATGTAATGCTACATTTGTGCAAGGGGACCTCAACAAAATCGGAGAGAATTTTGGAGAAGACTTTCCAAAGCCTGATTTTGTCATCACAGGTCATCCTCCTGCTAGATTTGATCTTCCTATACAAACAACAACAACAACAACATCTAAGCCTTAGTCCCAAAATGATTTGGGGTCGGCTAACATGAATCAAACTTTGAAACCGTCAATAATCGTTACATAAATAACATAAAGGGAAAAAAGAGGGAAAAAGTAGAGAAAAAAGCAAATAAAAAAAGAGAATGAATGAAAAAAAAAAAAAAAAAAAAAAAAAAAAAAAAAAAAAGATAACATGAAATAAAAGAAAATAGGAATTAAAAAAAAAAAAAAATCAGACTCCATCCACCATCCGTATTCTTTCCCGCCACATTTGCCTCTCCATCGCCATACTTTCTCCAATTCCAAGAAACCGCATATCATTTTCAATCACCTTTATCCAAGTTTTCTTGGGTCTTCCTCTACCTTTCACAACATTACTTGCTCCTCAACTTTCTAGCCTCCTCACTGGGCATCAATGTCTTCTTCTCACATGACCAAACCATCGTAATCGATTCTCCATCATCTTGTCTTCTATAGACGCAACTCTTACCTTCTCTCCGATCACCTCATTTCGAGCGATCCTTTTTGTATGACCACACATCCATCGTAGCATACGCATCTCTGCCACATTCATCTTTTGACGTGACAGCTGTTTCTGACAACACTCGGTGCCATATAACAGTAGCAGCCTAATTGCCGTGCGGTAAAATTTACCCTTTAATCTATGAGGCATGCCAGATCACATAAAACCCCTGTGGCACTCTTCCACTTCAACCACCGCCTTTATTCTCATGAGCCACATCGCCATCTAGCTCTCCATCCTTTTGGATAATAGATCGAATCCGAAAGAAAGTGGATCCATGAACAACTTTCCCATCAAATGTGATCATCCCCGCCTCTCTATCATCAAGCTTTCGCTAAACCTACACTCCATATATTCGGTCTTACTTCTCACCAAAGCCTCGAGCTTCCAAAGTATCCTCCAAAGTTCCAAATTTGCACTCCAACCTTCGTTTCATCAATCAACACAATATCATCTGCGAACATCATACACCACGGCACGTCATTTTGAATTTCTCTTGTCAATTCGTCCATGACTATGGCAAAGAGAAAAGGACTAAGCAGATCCTTGATGCACCCCAATCGTAATAGGGAATTCTTCTGTCCTCCCAACATTAGTACGTACACTTGTACTAGCTCCCTCATACATGTCCTTTATAATGTCAATATATTTACGCGATACACCCTTCTTTGCTAAGGCCCACCAAAGTACTTCTCTTGGTACTTTATCATATGCCTTCTCTAAATCAATAAAAACCATATGCAGATCTTTCTTTTTATCTCGATAATGTTCCATCAATCACGGATAAGATAAATTGCTTCCATGGTCGATCTTCCAGGCATAAATCCAAACTGATTTTCTGCTATCTTCACACATTTCCTGAGCCTTTGTTCAATCACTCGTTCCCACAACTTCATGGTATGACTCATTAGTTTAATTCCGCGATAATTAGAACAATCTTGAACATCACCTTTGTTCTTATACAAAGGGACGAGAATACTTTTCCTCCATGCTGATGGCATCTTATTGCTTCTCCAAATCTTATTGAAAAGCATAGTTACCCATTCGATCCCTCTCTCCCCCAAACACCTCCAAATTTCAATAGGTATACCATCTGGTCCTTCTGCTTTCTTTGACCCCATCTTCTTCAATGCAATTGTCACTTCACCCTTTTGGTCTTCCTATGTGTAGTTATTTTCACAAGGTCCTATTTTTTATTTTTTATTTTTTATTTGTCCCCCTTTATATGTAAGTACATATTTTGAACTGAAGTTGAAGTTATTATGCAAAGATATTGAAAACATTGCCTAATACTTGGTTCAAATATTTGCTAACAATGAAGAAAGTTAGTTCTATTGTCATCGAGTATATTGAGGTTCTTTGAGGAGTAACAAAATGACGGGTTTGATTATTAATATATTTGAAATGACGCAGATCCTAACCGACCTGGCATGCACATAAAATTAATCAAGTTTTTGCTGAAACTAAAGGCACCACGTATTGTCTACGTATCGTGTAATCCTGCTACATGTGCCCGTGACCTTGATTACCTCTGTCATGGTCTGGTGAGTATTACTTTTAGCTGATCGAAAAAAGTTTGTGTTATCTCTAAAAATTGAGATTTGGGACACAGTCTCTCTCTCTCTCTCTCTCACTCTCTTTCCCGAATATTTGTTGCAGGCTGAGAAGAATATCAGAGGATGTTATAAACTCAAAAGTATTCAGCCAGTGGACATGTTCCCACACACTCCTCACATTGAATGTGTTTGCTTGTTGGAGCTAAACTGACCTCACCAGCAATACAATTTACCTCTGCCAATGTCGCCATTTATAACAGCAACGTATTCTTCCAAGGATCCGGAACTGGTAAGGATTAACTAGCATGTAAGAATATCTAGAAACAACATATAAAAATTCTGCCAATAGACAAACAAAATGGTTATTCAACCTTAAGTTTATAGATTCATTAGTGGAGTTCATCAAAATGAACAATGCTACATGTACACGTAATGTGTACGCATACTTATACACACATACATCTTATCCATTCATTTACTGTGAGACTCATTCATTCACCTTGGTCCACAGTAAATGAATGGATGAGATGCATGTGTGTTCACCTATGTGTACATATAGCATTACACCATCAAAATTGACCTTGAAATGTTTGCTTTTACCCTTTCTTTTTGGTTTTCTAAAATTGGGTTCAATTTGGGGGAAGGGGAATGTAGAATTGGTATATGTAGTAAGTACATGTTTCCATTTTTTATGAAATAAAGTTCTGTTGTATATATTAATTATGTGTATAAAGAAATAAAAGTGATGTAAATAGCCCTCGACAAGCCCCAAACGTCAAGCCAATTCTTATGAGAATAAAAGTGTGTCCTCCGGCATGGCTGTTGATCTATACTCGATCTCCTTCAACCTATGCACAGACACTCCGAAAAGGTTGTTGTACCTGTGTCGACACTTGAAGGACACTCGTACACCCATGTCCAGGTCTCGGACACGTGTCCGACGCCTCAAAGAAGTGTCCAACGTATTTTTTAACAGGACACACTTTAGACTCTCTTGAGACGCTTGGAGGACACTTTTGAGACTCTTGGAGCACACTTTTAACTCTTGGTTAATAAACTTTTTTTAGTAGACGAGTCATTCAGAATCCGTGCTACGTACAAACTTGCGATCTAAGTGTTTTTGAGTAAATTTGTTTATGGTTTCGTAAACATGAAGTTTTTGATGAGTTTATAGTTGATTAGTTATTGTAGTTGTTTTTTCTTTTCAAATTATTCAGGACCCGATGCATCTATTTTGTTGAGTTTACAGTTTAGTTCTTGTTATGTTTCTTTATTTTTTTTCTACGTTTCTTGTCTAAGTTTTAGACAATTAGTTGGGTTTAGACTCTATTGAACTCTTGCTTATGTTGTACACTTAATTTTTTTTAATTTGTTATTATAATTTACAAATGGGTTCGAGCTCGTTTAGCCGTGCCCATTTAAGCCCGTGCCTGTTCGGGGCCGAGCCCGTTTAGATCGTGGCCCGTCCCCGCCCGTTTTGCCACGTCTATGTGTTATGTATGTGTTTAAATGACGTATAGCCGTATAACTTAATTAATCTATCAATTGTGTAATAGCCGAATCCTGTGATAGCAAACTTAGGCTGGCCGAGCGTGATGGCGATTGGAGATAGCAAATCTCATATTATATTATTGTCACCACACGGATTCGAACCCGCGATGTCGGAGTGTTTCCATCCCAACCACCTTGCAACTTACCATCAGTCTATTCTCCTGACGACTTCAAATCGCTTATATTGTAAACATAACAGTCACCCCTTATATTTGAGAAATAATCAAATTTTAAGACTTTTTCTTTGTAATTTGAAAATCCTTTGGGGTTTGTCAAAATATAAACCTAAAGGTCATTTTGTAATTATATACTTTTTTTTTTTGATAATTCAGTTTCTAGGTTTACACCTAACTATGTCTGAGGGTAACAACTCTGCTTTCTCATTACTGTCACCAAGTTAAATCGCGGGATGTGCACGAACTGATCAGTGTTTTGTCGTGTTCTGCTGACGTAATCAGATCCTCCCAGGTAAAGAGAACAAGAAGTCCTCCCCCCGAATCGAACCCACACGGATGATATTCAGTATGAGGTCTTGTCAAAGGCTTAATTAGAGCGTATATGCCCCGGGAAAGATTTTTGAAGTGGAGACAAGAGGGATAGAACCCTGACCTCCACCCCACATGAGTTTTTACACTTATGTGGTGGGCAACTGGGCTAAGCCAGTTGGTTAATTATCTACTTTTCTAAATTACAGTCAAATTCGTCAAGTACAAAACCCTTTTTCGGGTTTGTTGATTCTTAATAAATGGACCTTTAAACAATAGGCATCTATATCTATATAAAGATTGAGTTTCATGTCATAAATGTTAGTCTTAATAGTTATAAAATTATAATATTAGTATATAATTGAGTTACATGTCATAGATGTTAGTATTAATAGTTATAAATTATAATACTAATAATAATCTTTTTACAAAAGCGATAAATATAAGAATTTAGAATGATATAAAGAGTTAAATACATAGGTTTAATATATAAAGATTGAGTTTCATCTCATACATGTTAGTATTAATAATTATAAATTTATAATATTAGTATTAATATTTACAAAAGTGATAAATATAAGAATTTAGAAGTAATATAAAAGAATTAATTGCATAAGTTTTTGACACATTCTTTTGCTAATATTTTGAGACGAACCTATTCATCATACATCTTCATAGAAAATCAATCAGTCAACAAAACTAATTAATCAATATTCTTAAAGCAATTTTGAGTTATGCTAAAAGTGTTTGTTCTCCATTGACAGTAAGGATGTTGTTAAATCGAATAAAAACTTAACAACCTCGAGACCCGACCTGACCCGGTCCAATCAATTATCAAGTTATAATTAACAGTTTGAACAACTCTTTTATCGATACTTTTAACCCTTTATGCTATACATTAAGTACCTAAAATTTTTTATAGTACATATAAAAGTTTGATATTTTTTAAAGGTTTATAGTACATCGCACGGCTCTAAATGACTAGTAGTTTGTAATATTTGGGGACATTTGGTAGTTTCTTCCTCTTAAGTTGGATTGAATCGTGTTCTATGGTGGATTTAAGATTATGTCGATCGTACTCCTTGCGGTTTTATGGTTTAATATTCATTGTTCATCCGATTGCCGAGTTTGGCCAACTCATTCCCTTGTAGTGTCCGATTGAATGCTTCAAAGAGGGGTTCTTGGGTGTTGTTTATTCTTCCGGTCGTTTTGTGGAGAGCTTTGACCGAAATTCTTTTATTCATTGTTCCCTTATGTATTATCGATCAAATTTCACGTTATTTCAATGTGATTAATGAACTATAAAAATATCAGAAAATTACATCCAATACCCCTAGAATGCACCCCAAAATCAGATCTCCCTGCGAATTCAACAATTACAAACAATCTCGTTGACCAAAACTGGATGGTGCTTCTCCACCAATATGGATAATACACCAGCATAACATTAAAGAAAAGCAAAATTAAATTTAATTTTAAATTTGTATAAAGGAAAAGAAAAATTAAAACATAAATCCCAACCAAATCCATACATCTTCCATTACCCGCTAGAAAGTGCTGAGCATCTTCTCGGCTCTTTTTTTCTGGCCATTTTTTTAGCAAACCTCGGAGGACCTCTCTTTTTTTGCGTCTGCCGACCCATTTGTTCTTTTTTGTGTGGAAGGTTTTTTTTCTCGGCCACCTAAAAAAAATAAAAAATAAAGAATATTTTTTCTTTTAAAATAATGTATTTTATAAAATATTTTTATTATAAAATATTTTTATTAACCGGAAAAACCAGAATAAAATAAAATAAGATGAAAATATTTTTTTCGGCTTTTAATTTTCTTTTAAATTAATGTATTTTTTACTCTATTTTTTTTACCCTAAAATAAATAAATAAAGAATTTTTTTATTTTTGTTTTTATGTTAAATAATATATTTTCTATAATATTTTTGTTAACCAGAAAAAGAACAGAAATAATGCGTTTTCTAAAATAAAATATTTTTTTGTTGTTTCTATTTTTTTTGAAATAATGCGTTTTCTAAAATATTTTTGTTAATAAACAAAAAAAAAGTTTTTTTTTCTATCATTTTAATTAATGTATTTTTAAAATATTTTTGTTAACCAAACAACATAACAAAATAAAACAAGAATTTTTCTTTTTTATTTTTCTTTTAAAATAATGTATTTTTAAAATATTTCTATTTACTGGAAATAAATACATAAAAAGTAAAATAAAAAAAGAATATTTTTTCTGTTCTTATTGTTCTTTTAAAATAATGTGGTTTTTTATAATATATTTTTATTTATTTTATTTTCTTTAATATTAAAATAAAATAAATAATAAATAATGTTGGAAGATAAAATTGACTAAAATACAATTACATTTACTGCCGAAATACATATGATCAATTACATAAACACCCAACTGTCTGTTACTGTCGAAAGTAAATAGGAAAAAATAAAAGAGAAAAAAAAAGAAATTCAATAACCAGAATTAAAGAATAGCAAAACGAAAATAAATCAATGTATGTTTTTCTTGACACATCAGCAAAAAGTGCTGTCATGTCCGCCGGAGGGTTGACTTTTGGGGTTGATTCTGATCTCAATATGTATTCTAGGGTGTAATCTGTAATTCAAGAATTGGTGGGTTGAAATATGTAATTAGACCAAATTTAAGGGGTAATCGAAGTAATTCGCCCTAAAAATATTAAATGTGTGTGAGTGGTTCGTTCAACCGAGGACGGGTCTGATGGGGCTATTGGGGTGCTAAGCGCCTCGGATCTCAGACGTGGTTTTCCATCTGGAGCCGATTCAACGGTTGAACGACTGTTATTTTTCGCTAAGAGGTATGTCCAGTGGTTATTTTTTCGCAAATTCCTATACTGTTGAACGACTGGTGATGCAACCGAGGCTAAGGGATTGATACATACAACTGAGATGTTTGGGTTTCAGAAACATCTTTTGATGCAGCAAAAGGCGTCAAGATATGTGAAAATCCGTTGATTCTCTCTAGAATACCCGGAAGAACACGACGAACACAAATCGTTAATTCTTAACAAAAGAATACCGATAAGGAACGAAACAAATACCTAACTTTATTAATATTCAACTACCCCATAAAACATATAACAAGCCATATATATAGGCTACTAATGAATCCCTAAATAATAGATCTAATCCTATTAGAAAACTAGTTAACTTAGGGAACAAGAATAGAAATTATCTCCATCATCTTTAAAGTTCATTTAAACTAATAACAATCACGTGAGCAAAAAAATACACTCCATTTCTTCACATACCACAAATCCAATTACATAAACAAAAGAAAAATCAAGGAACACACACACACACCAAATTTGACTTGGTCTTTGCTAGTCAAAGTTTTGGCATCAACCCAATGAAACAAACATCAGCCGTTAGATCCTACTGATGGACTCTAAGTGGTGGTGGCAAGGCCTCATGAGCTCCAATTGGTATACTCCCAAACTTACAATCAATAGATAACAATGGAGGTGATGATGATTTAGAGTTGTTGCATTCTTGAATCTTGATCTTCTCGATAAGTTCAAGCAGAATCATCTCCATATCCTCGCCGTTAGTCCATTCGTGTACTTCGGCCCTCAAAATCGCGCGATTCTCGCATACCAAATCCCAAACAGGGAAATTCTTCCTCGGCATCATAAAATCTCCTTCCCTAAGCTTCAAACTCGGGCAGAAGTCGCCGGCTCCGTCGCCTAAGTATATCATCCTTTTCTTCCCTTCCTTGGCTAGAGAGGCTTGAATTCTCTCTATGATCATTCCCTTCATGTAGAAAGAGAAAAGAAAAAGAAAGATTTAATCCAAATGTGTATAGACCCAACTCTTAAGTGACATCATCATCTATACTATATAAAACTTATCCCAATTTAATGTGGAAGGGGGATTTATATCACTTATTTAAATATATAATATAAAAGAATCTAACAAAATACATAAAAAAGATTTAAAAATTATAATTATACCTAACTTCAAAAGATGGGCGGCCGTATTTGGAGGTTCTATAAGACAAACAAATTGCCTCATTTATTAATTTTTATTATCATAATTTCATATTTTCATTTATTAATTTTTGGTTTTAGCAAAGATTGCGTAAGGGTATTTTGGGGGAGAAACATCACCAGAAACTATGCAGAATTATTGGGGTGGAATTACATATGAAGAGACTATTTTAATTGTAACTTTTAATGTAAATAAACTAATTTAAATACAAAAGTTATGATAAACATCACAATGCAAATGCACCTTCTAATACACAAGGTGATTAAAATGAACTTTTAAATGATAGTATAAATTACAAGATAGTTAAATTTTAGCTATGAAATCTTACATACAATCGGTGCATCGCACGAGTTGAATAAACCAAAAACAACCCCGGAGCAACATACGGGTTAGTAAAGCCCCATTTCATATAACTAATTACATAGACTAAAATAAAAGGACAATAACAATAAAAAAAACATATAAACTTCTGTCATCTGCTCATTCAACCGTCTGCCCCAACATTACATACAAAACACGTAGATATTCAACCAAAGACCGTGCATCGCAAGGGTTGGATAATGCCTCGTTATTATTATTAATGTTAGAGTTGATTACAAGAATCTACCATATTTCGAAGAAAATAATTCATAGAATTTCGACGGATCGGGGATACTAATAAATTTGGGTGTAGTAAATTTGAAAATTTAATGGGAGCTAGTTTTAGATTTTTATCTTATTTTAAACGTATGTATACTATATAATTTTTATTAAAATAAAATTTTTGATCATCAATAGTTTCCCGAAAATGTTGCTTTTATCCATCCATCTTTCTTTCATAATCAAGAATTTGCTAGACCCATAACACACACACACAGAGAGAGAGAGAGAGAGGGAGAGAGGGGGGGGGAGAGAGAGAGGGAGAGAGAGAGAGAGAGAGAGAGAGAGAGAGAGAGAGAGAGAGAGAGAGAGAGAGAGAGAGAGAGAGAGAGAGAACCTTGCACATGTTTGGAGGACAACGAGGACAGGGACAGCCATGAGGGAATGTCTGGAAATCAACATAAGGGGAGATCCTGAGCCTCCCCTTTTCATCTACATAGCTTGGATTCGTGTTTATTTCAGAAAAACAATTTTTTATTCCAAGATGATCCACAATTGTCTCAATAAATAACGTGTTTGCATCACTCACTATTCTCAAATCACACCTGAAAAAAAAAAATTAAAAATACAAATTAAAAAAAAAAGTTTTTTTTTTCTTATGAAATTAAGATCATAAAATTTTATTTATTTATTTATTAAAGTAATAATTTGTACCCTAAAGCATGGGCTTTTTTTATAGCAGGGACTATCCTAGGATGAATAGGAGCCCTTCTTAAGACCTCCTTAATTTCTTCAATGCTTTTCCCTTGTGCATGTAACTCCCTCATCATCCTGTCCTGTAATTTTTTTTTTTTGGTAAAATAAATAAGCAAATTAATTAACCCTTGCATGGTAAAAAGATAATCTAAGTGGAATAAGCAAAGTGAATTCCTTGTTAGGTCGATGAGAAATGATGTAAAACGACAATTACTTAAATACGTTCGTATTGTCGAAAGGCTGGTTTCTCCAGAATGTATACCGAAAACAAGAATAGGACATGGTCGGAATTATAAATTGGAAAAAAACTCACCATTAATGAATTCCACGGCATGGTCGGAATTAGTTCGTTAAACAAATCAGTGGCGCCAAGCTCATCCACGACCCAATTATCGCTATCTAATTCGATAATCGTCTTGTCGAAGTCGAAAACTATCACGATTCCGGCCATGACGGCGATGAATGTACTTATATCGAAAGGGTTCGAGTTTTTTTTTTTTTCCTTCTCTATAGACTGAATGAATTTATAATCCTCAGTACACACAAGTTATGTTGATTATGGTGTGTGTGTGTGTTTATATAGGTGGGTGAATGAATTGAATTACATGTTTGGTGGGTGAATTTAATTTAGATGCCAATGGAATATTACCTCTATACAACGAATTTTGGTAAAGTTTGCTTTAAAACAAAAGAACAGGGCTGCCGTTGGATCCTGGTGGCCTATTGGAGTGTGGTTAGTGATCGGACGGCTACAGTTCGGGTTCATTTAAAGGTATATTACGCGGCGACAGGAGGAATATTCTGTTGGTGGGGCCCGGGGATTAGAATTTTGTCTCGATCGAGTTCTTTTTTTTTGGTGGAGAGACGAGACACTCCCTCACTTGTATCTATATATATTAAAACTTAATAACATATTATTTTTATCTCCAAAATTTGTTCTTACTTTTTTTGGTATGTTCGGTTCATGTAATGGACACTAATTGACTTAACACTCCGCTAATGTGATACTCTTTCTTGAATTATATTAAACTCCATAATACATTCAATAAGTCCTTTATTAATATTACGCTAATATGATACTCATGTCGAAGATCATCAAAAATAGAGTTAGAGATCGGGAAATTATTTTTTAATAAGAGAATATTTTGTATGGTGCATCGCACCGGAGAACATCTAGTTGATTCTAATTTTGAAGTCATGATTAAATCAAATATTAAGAAAATTTAACTTTAATTTAATTTATTTGTTCGATTGATTTCTACATAAAAAAATTAAATTAAAAGTAAGAAAATTGTTTACAATAATTATAACATTCATTTGATTATCATTGGTTCTAACATATTAAGATATTATATGAAATATTTAATATATTCACTTTGAAATTAGACTATTATATTATATTAATACATACTCAGTTTTGTAATTTTGATGTCATAATTTAAAATAGTTAATGAGATTTAAATTATAAACAAATATGATTAATGAAAAGGAAAAAAATTAGAGCATAAGATTAATATGGACCAAAATTTCCATAGGTATTGTAATGTTAATATTATTAAAATGTAAGTAAATACATAATAATTCTATACATAATTTTTAAAATGGTTACCGGGTCGGCGGGTACCCGATAATTTTATTTGGCCGGCCCATTACTCGGCCCGGTAACTCAAAAATTTAGCGGGCCGGGTAGTTTTGAACACCCCCACCTGTATCAGATGTCCTTTGACTAGGCAATTTGTAAATCGAGAGATATGCCCGAATGACAGACACATATGGAGAGAGCCAACATGATTCAAATTCCAGGACAAACCTTCATAATATTACAGTGAAAATTTGTCCCATACGTAATTCAAACTTGCATTGCCGGAGGATTTCTCCCCACTTCACCATATGCCTTATCACTTGGCTATGCCCCTGCGGCAGATGCTTAAGAGTTCCTTTCCCACTTTCTCTCAAGTTCTGGGGGAGGATTGTGTGTATTTACTGTTGTGCCCTTGTGCACATTCATTTCTTTTGGATCTTGGCTATGCGACATTCTATTGATATTGTGTGGTGGTGGTGGACGTCACGTAAGTTAAATGAATAATGATAATGTGGGACATGTAATGTAAGAATAGGTGTGTGTATTGAATGAAGGTAAGGCGAGTGAGTCGAAAGAATTGGAACCGGAATCGGAATATATCAAACCGATCGAACTTTTAATCGATTGAATGATCGATTTGATCGTAAACTTTGAATTTTATTAAATTTGATTCAGTCTTTAAACATTCATAACTAGTCTGGTATCTGATTCTGTTGGGTTTTATAAAATCAGGCGATCGGTTAATGATTTTATACATGTGATGTGATCCAAATATTGATAAATAAGGTTAGATATCGCATAATGTTAAAATATAGAGTAATTAATTTAAAGACTAGAATGGGAAATAAAATAAATAAAAAGATGATAATGAAAAATATTATTTAGTTACTATTTATTTGTATTGTTAGAATATAAATAAAAACCACACTCGGACTGTGGATTCGAATCATACTCGATACGTCCGGAATATAATTGTGTCGTCGTTAAACAAGTGATGGATGTTAAAGGAAATAAAAGCGGGTGATTCCAACACGCATGAAACTTGGTTTTGGATTTTAATAACTTCATCTCCTTATGAATGTTACTGAAAAAATGGAGGAGAAACAAAAAAAAAAAAATAATGAAGATTTATATTCTCTGCATCCCATCCGAAGTGCTACATTTAATTCAAAAAAAAAATTCTTTTATAAGTGCAATATTTCATCTCCCTATGGATGTTAATGAGTTAATAAAAAAATGAAAAAAAATAAAGACTCATACTCTCTGTATCCCGCTCGAAGTGCAATATTTAATCCAAAAAAATGTCATTTTATAAGTGCAACATTTCATGAAATATCCCGAGTCACACTAAACAATCACCTTTTATTTTTTAATCTCCATCAAACACTCATCATTAATATTTTTTTACCTTTTAATCTACAACATGTACACCATCAATGAAACTTACACATGTATCACATCCAATCATTACTTACAAAACTTATATATCTATTGCATTCAATTATTCTCCTAAAATACACTAATTTAACTCAAAATATTATACTTCAATTGGGGTGGTAGTTCGAATCCTAAGCGGATGTTTGTATTAGATTTCAGAATCTAGGATTGATATATATATATAGTGTAACTTTATTTTCAGAATACTGTTAAGTGCGAGAACCACATTTTATACTCCTAATAATACATAATGTACATCATGTCAATGCATACAACCCCTACTGATCATAACCTCTACTATATAGTAGGGGTTATCTCCCATAATAAAAATTATATTTTACTATAATACCCTTTTGAATTAATAATATTTTTTAATATTACAAAAAATCTCATTGGTTTAGAGGAGTTCTCGCAGTTATCGCACTTAAGAGAGTTCTGAAAATAAAGCCCCTCTATATATATATATGTGTGTGTGTGTGGGTGTATGTTGTGGTTCCGGTGATATTGGATTTTTAAGTTAAAAAATAAAAATAAATTGGACATAAATCTTGATTAAATGAATGGCTAAAATTTATTTCACATGAAAACTTATATATGAATATATTGTTTTAATATATCGATATTTTAATGAATATAATGCATAATTTTAATGTTGATATTTTATTGCATGAAATGTATATTTTGTATGCATAATTTAATCTAAATCATAGATCAAATAAAGATCGATGATTCATATTTATTCTTATTTATTACTCGAATCATTATCATCCACCTGTATATACTTTATATCATGTTATTCTTCTCTCTCTCCCCATACTTAAAAAAATACAATTATGTTCCTCTCTTATTTTTACATTTGAAATGTACAACATCTTTCCTCTCTCTCTACCTTTTTTATATTCAACAAATTACAACCACTTGCCCATGTGGATAGCCTAGTGGTTAAGGTTGAGATGACGTGGGATATCATCCCCGATAACCGCGGTTCGATTCTCGTGTGGTGCAGTTTCCTCACCTTGATGTGGGGGTTGTGCTGGGGGTCGGTATCGTAGGTCCTCTCGCTCAGATTCTGGCCACTAAAACACATCCCTCATTTATCTCCTACAGGACCGAGAGGCCAACGATCCTTTGGGGGAGAGCTCACTCCCTCAACAAAACAAATTACAACCACTTTCTTATTTCCTTTGTTAAATTTAAAAAATACAACTACTTCATCTATATCCTCTTTTTATATTTAAATAATATAACTAAATATTTATAATAATACATATTCTCAATCCTACTACATATTTTTACTATACACAACATTCAGAATATCTAAAATTCTAATTCTAAATCCCAAGTAATCTTAAAAGAAACCATATATATATATATATATATATATATATATATATATATATGGGCGCGTTACATGCGCACTAATATTAGATGCGATTTTCTGAGACTAATTTATGTATGAGTTTTGTACTACTTATGCATGAAATATATGCATTTCGTGCATCAAAATTTCAATACATTAAAATATGCAATATATTTGATGCGTATAATCTAATATTTTAATGCATCCCTATATAGTGGCGCGTTACATATGCAAGATATTAGATGCGATCTTTCTGATCTTAATTTATGCATGAGTTTTGTACTAATTATATGCATCAAATATATTACATATTTTAATACATTGAAATTTTGATGCACGAAATGCATATATTTCATGCATAATTAGTACAAAACTCATGCATAAATTAGTAGAAAGATCGCATCTAATATTGCAGACGATAACGCGACACTATATATATATATATATATATATAGTTTGGGTTGTATTTCACAAATTCAATTGTTGGATATTTTTAAATTCATAATCCTCTTGTTTGACCACTACTTTATTATACTCTGTACATAGACTATTTTTGGTTTTTGCTCATGATATGGATTACTAAACCTGCAATATGTAAAAGTCTTTTAACAAAATAGTTTATATTTTCCACAATAGTGTGTGATATATTATTTTTTATTTAATTTTTTACTATTAACAATTACCTTTTTCATTATGGACAGATGATTTGGGGTAGTGCCCTTAATGAATTTTTCTCGTACTTAAATGATTATTTTTTAAATGAAATTGAGTTTATATCCCCTAATTTACTTACCAATTAGTCTTTTCTAATTATCAAATATTTATCCATAATCCTGTCTTAAATAAAAATCAACTAAAATATCACTAAATCGACGTACCGTTGATTGTTGAAACATTAATTCCACAATGAGAAAATATTACCTTTTTTTTTAGTGTATAAAAATCGTGGACTATCCATTTCATTATTAATTAGTTTTGAGATAGGACCTCGAACGCTAACAAAGTATCAGAGCAAGGCTTTCTACGCATGCGAGTTTAACAGCCCACGATATCCTAATTCCACGCCACCCGATTTAGAAGAGTCCACACTATAGCTTGAGTCCGACTACGCGTGAAAAAAGCGTGTTGAAATATTAAATGAAATTGAGAAAATATTAACATTACATCAATATATAAAGACTCAGACTGCTCATCTCATTGTCGATTAATTCTAAATAAATGATGGAACCTTAAATTTTGAAAAAAATATTAGCATTGTTTGTGTGTGGGGGTGGGGTGGGGGGAATGCCCCCACTTCCTAAGCCGCCCTGGCTTTTTGAAATCAAAATTGGATCCTGGGGACAATGATAAAGATGATATTGTTTGTTTGCTGCTGGTGGGCTGGTCTTTGATCAAAAGTAGCAGTCACGTTGATTGCAGTTGTTTTAGCAACTTTTTTTTTTTTTTTTGATACATACGTGATTCATAGACTAATCTTATGATAAACAGCTTCACTCTATGATGCACGGATTCTTCAAAATTCACCAGTATGCAGTATTGGATATTGCACGGGTGCGGGTGCGATTCGCACGGGATTCGCTACGTGGCGAATCCGTGCAAAAAAAAAAAAAAAATCGGACTCGCGTATTCTTGCACAGGATACGCGTAACCGGTGCGTGGATTAAATATTTTTTTTTTTTTTTTGTAATTTTTAAAAAGTAAATCAAATAAACTAAAATACAAAAAGTAAATCATTTAATAAGTAATTACTTTTACAGTTTTACCTTTAGCAGCATTCACGAACAAGATGTCGAAAGTTCACGCTCAAAGTCATTTTGATTTGTTTTTTGTATGACTTGTTTTATGTATTTGAATTGGTTTTATGGTGATATTTGAATTGTTGTTTTTTATATTTAATAAGTGTTATATATAATAAAATATAAAATAAACAGGCGTATCCTTGCCGTATCGCACCCTATATTTTCAAAAAACCGTATCCCCGCACCCGTATCTGCCCGCACCCGCACCCGCACCCCGCACCTGTGCAACATAGGCTCCAGTCACTCAGAACAGTTTTCAGTTAAACCGTGAGATAATGTATCTGACTAACAATTAAATATACCCCACTTCCTGTTCGCTATATTTTTAAACAATCCGCAAGTGTACGGAGTAAATGTAGAAAGTGGCGAGCAAGGTCGTATTCCACAGAGACTAATTATTTGTATTGTGTTGAGTACTGGATTATAGTGATTCCGATTTTATCTAGACGATCGAAAGGTGATTGGTTTAGTTAACTAAATGGACAAAAACAAGTAAATTTAATCAAACAAAGGTAATATCCGATTTAGAGAGAATTAGGAGTTTTAAAATAGATTACAAGGCTAGGTTTCCGTTGATTGCTAAGTCTAGTTGGGATTGGTTCCAAAGAGTTCTAAGTGTGTTTCCAAAATGATTATCACAACAATATTCTAAAGTCCCTCTCGAGATGCATTAAAACGTAGATTAAACAACTTATAACAACGTCTCCGTTTATTATAAATTATCTAACTCCAAAATATTCATAAGATTAAATATCATCATAGATTATCACCGATTTCTCAATCTCGTAATTTACTACGCCAAATACTCGAAACCTATTAATGCTCTCTTCTCTCGAATTATGAGCAATTAAGTTAAACATGTAAAATATTGATAAAGTGTTCTAACATGAATCAAAACCAAGTAGTATTTGATAAGGAAAACACATTAGGTAAATAAAATCATCAATCCTTCAAAACCATAATCAACGTACTCCCATGCCCGGAATCTAACAAGTTTAGCCGGACATGATAATGAATGAAAGATTAATAATCATCATATTCATGCTAAATAAGACAACAAAAATGAGTAAAAGATAGAAAGAATATAAAACTCGGATGGTGCATTGAATGATCCCAGTTCAAACCTTCAAGTGTTCTTCAAAATTGGGCCCGAGTGTGCTTTTATCTCTATTTTGGCTACTTAGACATTGATGTATTTATTCCGGCAAAACATCATTATGCTGCATTATTGAATTAATTTAAGATCAACAGAAATAAATATTTATATCAAGGTTGTAGGTAAGCGGATAACAAGCTGCGCTGCCATCCCTTTCTGAATAGCAAACCCTATTCTACTGAAAACATAATCATGACCACTCGGGGCCGATATATTGCTGCGAACGATCTTACGAACCCGATCCAAGAAGCGCACAACTTCAGGGGCTAAGGAACCAAAAGTGTCAAATGCAAAAGGAACAAACACGTGTTGATTCTCGGAGCAGGCTTTATCATGTTTGTCCACTTTCTTCCTCTCATCCTTCATAACAGCTTGCCCAGCCGTAAACCCATTACCCCGAAGATCCACAAGGGGGGACACACCAGTGAGGTCCACACAAGCATGTTTCCCCCCTGCCCATCCAAAAACCAAAACATCAGTGGGCCGCAGGGAGGACCTCCCCTCAGTAGGGTCTGTAAGGAAATTTACGGGAGCTTCCTTTTTCGCCGAAACCCCCGCCCTCCGAAGGACATCAAACAACACATCCCGCACCAAGTCATGACGGTACTTAAAACCTGGGAGCTCTTTGCAGTGCACCGCATGTTCCCCAAACTTGTCCAAAGCGACCTTATGACACACAGGGCAAGGCTCGTCTACTGGGAAAAACGGGATCATTAGACGATATTTAAGGATCGTCCTATATTCGATTGGAGACATGTGCTGCCCTAGCCCCTCAATGGGGATGACGGTAAGGAAATCCTGTGTGTGCGGTTGCTGCAGACATTCCATAACAGCCTTCTGATGCGGGGATAAACCAAAGTCCATTCCCAAATTCTGGGAGATTTTACAGTAGAGGGCACTCGCCAAAGTTTCCTGAGATTTTTGGGGGGCGGTGTCCTTACTAGTGAAACCGTTGAATTAATAATAATTGATTATGGTTTAATCCCCTTATTCTTATCATACGACATTCGCATGAATCAACGTAGATAGAAGGTGTTTTCTTTCAATCTTGACGCTACGCTGCATCAATTGCCATCCCCAACTACGAGTGGCAAAATATACCGAAATGTCGAAATATCGAATTTATCGGTACGGTAACGATATGAAATTTTTTTATTTTCGGTATTTCAGTATATACCGAGATACCAAAAAAAATTCGGTATTTCAATATATATATATATATATATATATATATATATATCGGTATGCCGATATTTTCGGTATCTTTTTTATTCGGTATTTCGGTATATATCGGTATATCAAGATTTTTTCGATATTTTGGTAATTCGGTATTTCGATAAGTTCGGTATATACCGATACCGAAATAAAATTCGGTATACCGAAATTTCGGTACGGTATCGGTATGGACCGAAAGCCATACCGAAATTTCGGTATATCGGATTTCGGTATACCGAAACTTTCGGTACAGTATCAGTATGAATTTTATTGTACCGAAATTTTCGATACGGTATACAATATCGACAAAAAAAATCGGTACGATACGGCATACCATCCCTATCCCCAACAAGCACTCTACTCGGATTTTTTCCTTTATCGTTTTTTTTTTCTTTTCTGCTTTGTTATTAGTCTTTAGCTTGGAGGCTTCGTTTGGTATTGCTGTGATTCATTAAAGAATATTACTACAATAATGATGTGGATATAATCGATTGTGAATTTGAACAAATTTGTGTTATGTAATACAAAATAAAGTGTCCGGTGTTTATTTATTTTTAAATGCTTCATAGTTTATTTCCCTTGTTAAAACCTCCCGGGAATATTTTGGTACTTGGTTATTAAATTTGATTATGATCAATGTTTGCTCGTTACTTTTCGTATGATTTGATACTTGCACTAGTAAAACAGTGGAGTTTTACTAACCCCCGAGTAATCGGGGGGTGGATGTCTGTTTTGCATCCAGGTACATGCGAGTTCGGGAGGCGATCAGGATTGGCAGGAGGATGACGAGCTGCGATACTAATCAAGAGTTGAGAGTTGGTAGAGTTTGGTTGTATTGTCGAGTTGATTTGATCTTAGTTGTATTGTGTTTCAACCCCTGTGTGGGTAATGTTGTATAAGTCAGTTTTGTTGATTGAGTTGTGTGACCTCATCGGTCTGTGTATTCACGTGTAAGTGACCATAATGGTCTGTATTATTTTATTGTTTGACCCTGGCCGGGCAAGCACTTGGTCGTTTTGTAAGGTATAGCCTGGTAGATCCTCGTAAAAAGGGGTCTACGGCGTGTAATATTCCCATGTGGTTTTGGGGGTGTTACAGTGATATGGATCGCTCCGCCAATTGTAACATTATTGTTGTGGCTTTCATTTCCCCGACACCTAATTTCCTGAAAATAGATAAAGGCATAAGATTAATCAAAGCACCTAAATCACACAAAGCTTCATCGAATGAAACTTTTCCAATGGTGCATGGAACGGTAAAGCTTCTTGGGTCCTTAAGCTTTTGAGGTAATTTGCATTGGATAATAGCGCTACATTCTTCGGTTAGTTTAACCGTCTCATGCTCTTCCATCCTTCTTTTTCTTGACATCACATCCTTCAAGTATTTTGCATAATTAGGCATTTGTTCCAAAGCGTCTTCAAAAGAAATACTGATGTTAATTTCCTTGAAGATGTCTAAAAATTTTGCAAATTGTGCACCTAACTTTTTCTTTTTAAAACGTTGAGGAAAATGGAGAGGAACTTTAGAAGTAGAAGTAGAGTTAGAAGATATTTTAGGCTTCTCAGCCCTCTTAGATGTATCATGCTTCACTTTTTCCTCTACAATTTCAATTTGATCCTCCTTGGCTCCCTCACTTTGTTGGACCGTTGGCATCTTTGGCCCTTCATAATTCGTCCCGCTTCTTAAGGTGATAGCTTGACAAGACTCTTTTGGATTTACTTCGGTATTGCTCGGAAATTGTCCCCGGTGATGTTGACTCCCGACAACTTTAGCCAATTGTCCAATTTTAGTTTCGAGATTTTTCATTTGAGCTCCCATGGTGGTAGCTAATTGAGTAACATGACCTTAGATTTTGTCTAATTTTTCCTCATCTCGACTAAATCGGCTTTTTGTTTCCATCATATAGGTAGCTAGAATATTCTCGAGATTTGACGTTGGTTTTGCTTCTTCAATTATTTCACCATTCGATACTTTGAATCCGGCTGGTGGTTGCAAGACATTCTTTTGATTAGCATAGCTAAAATTTTCATGATTTCGGTTGGAGGGATGGTAGAAGCCCGGCGGTGGATTATTCTGGAAATTATTGTAATTCCGATTATTAATATAATGCGCCTCCTCCAATGGGTCGGACGGTAGTGAACTTCCTTGAGGAGCTATCTTCAAATCACCTCCTTTTGTTAGGGCCCACAACTGAGTAGTTAACATCGTCATTTGCGCGGTTAGTGCCTTGATGGATCCGAATCGGATATCTCAGCCACCCTTCTCACATTTGCTCTTTCCATCGGCCATTGATAACTATTCATAGTCATTTCTTCTATTAATCCATAAGCTTCTTCAGCACTTCTTGCTAGCAATGCCCCTCCCGCGGAAGCATCAATAAAATTTCTCGTTTCTTCCATAATACCATTGTAGAAGAAACACATTTGTTGGTCTTCTGGGAAACCATGTCGAGGGCATCGCCTTAGTAGATCTTTGAAATGTTCCCAAGCTTCATATAACGGGTCGGAGTCCACTTGATGAAATTGAGCTTTTTAGCTTCATCGTCTTGTTAGGTGGGAAAAATTTGAACAAAAATTTTTCGCTCAAATCCTCCCATGTCCTTATACTTCCCGGAGCTAAAGTCCCAAGCCAGTTTCTTGCTCTCTCTCTTAGAGAGAATGGAAACAATCGTAAGCGTATTGCATCATCCGTAAGTTCAAACCTTCAAGTGTTCAACAATCGTAAGCGTATTGCATCATCCCTAACAAGCACTCTACTCGGATTTTTTCCTTATCGTTTTTTTTTCTTTTCTGCTTTGTTATTAGTCTTTAGCTTGGAGGCTTCGTTTGGTATTGCTGTGATTCATTAAAGAACATTACTATAATAATGATGTGGAAATAATCGATTGTGAATTTAAATAAATTTGTGTTTCGTAAATATTATTTTTAAAATATTTTTAAAATGTAAAATATTATTTTTTTAATATTTTTTATGACGGCAGTTTCTAAAAGCAAATTTTGGAAAAAGGCTTTGTTTTTCATGTATCAAATACTATCCAATTTAAAAATTTATCAAAATTCATTATTTTTAAAATTAAGCAATATTAAATAGAGTCTGGTCATACTACTTTTGCTTGAGCATGAAATTATTTATTTATTTATGTATGGTTTACAAATGTTGTATTTATGCTGTCTCCACGTAGTAATTTGGGTAGCTTAAATATCTATGGCCGTGCATATAAATCGGTGGGGTTGAGTTGTGCATAGTTGAAGCGAATTTTCATGCACTCTAAGGGCTGCATTGTAATTTGATTTTTGAGAATTTTTTACGAGTTATGAATTTCAAAAGAGTTTATGTATTCGTAAAGATTTTTTTGATAGATTTGTAAAATTTTTAAAAGTTATCAGGATTTTGTATGATAGATTTTAATAAACTTTTTTCTTATAATTTTTTTAATTTTTTATGTGAATTTGTCTAATAGGATTAATAATAAATGAACTTGAACATAATTAAAAATACAAAAAAAAAATTTGAAATTAATTAACGTGTGTAGTCGATTAAAATATATCAAATAATAAAAATATGAACAAAAAAATTTGTGGTTGTTGATCGTATCGTAGGTAAAACATAATGTAAAATTAAATATATAAAATATTATAAAATAAGAACATTGGTTTTAACACTAGTAACACAATGCATAATAATCTCAATCAACCTGTTAGGTAAACCAATCTCCACAAGGACATCAAAAATAAAAGCCCATCTGAGCATATCATAAACTTTTGCCAAGTCCACCTTAATAGCAAAGAATAGGGATGATAATGGGACGGGTCGGGATGAATACTTAAAAATTCAGACCCGCCCCACAATGAACGGGACAAAACGGGTCAGCCCACCGCATGTCGCCAGGTGCGGTGGGTCGACCAGCGTAAAAACAATCACCAAAATTAATAAAATAAATATCTTTACGAGTTTTTTATCTAGTATTTTATTTTTATAATACATATTAATTACAAAACTTGTCATTATTAACATAAATATGTAATATATACTAATAAATATATGAAAAAGTTTAACTATATATAAAAAATATATCTTAGATATATCAAAAAATAGAAAAACTATGTGGGGCGAAATAAAAAAATAGAATAACTCTGCCTGGGAAACCCAAGGGGCAAGAGTGATATCCCGCCCCGCCCCACTGTGGGCCGCGAGTTGTGAGGCGACCCATACGCCATGGGTCAGAACAAGACAGTACGGTTCGGACCAAAATTGTCATCCCTAGCAAAGAAAGCACGCGAAATAAAAAAATAGAATAACCCTGCGTGGGGAACCCAAGGGGCAAGAGTGATACTCAGACCCGCCCTGTCCCGCCCCACTGTGGGTTGCAGGTTGCTAGGCGACCCATACGTCATGGGTCAGAACAAGACAGTACGAGTTGGGCCAAAATTGTCATCCCTAACAAAGAAATCGGTCTTGCTACGCATCTTCCTTAACGTATGAACCATTTCTTGGGCAACCGCAATATTCTCATGAATATCGTAAAATTCAAATTAGCAACTTTTCTAGGCTTCATCCAAATAGAACGAATAAAAACTATAATTAAATCTCGATAAATGAATGTTCGATAAACGAATAATCTCGCCAAATAAATAATTTTCTCCGATCCCAACTCTTTATAACATGTTCAAATTTCTTTCGATAAATGAATAATTCCGCTAAATGAATATTTTTCTTCGATCCCGATCATATTCATTTATCGAGGTTTTACTGTACGGAATGATTTCGCAAAACCAAACCAAACCAAACCAAACATACCCAGTATATCCCGCTCAGAGCAGGGTCTGGGGAGGGTAAGATGTACGCAGACCATGCCCTTACTTATTACGGTAGGGAGACTGTTTCCGTGAAGACCCCCAGCTTAGTGCACAACAGAATCTTGTGTGATAAATACAAAGGAAAACATATGATTCGAAAAAGCTCGAGACCATACCTGAGCCTATGGCTTGATCCACATGGGACTTACCTAAGCGGAATTTGACTACTTCAATCCCGATGAACGCTGCTCTAACAAAAGAGAGGTTGGCTCTGCGCACAGCTCCCTGTCAAAAATACACCACACGCAAAGACAATAGGATAAAATATACAATTAAAGTAAAAATGCAATGCTCTAGGTCAAAGCTAACCGAAACAACCCAACCCCGAGGCTCTCAACTACAGCACCGATCCCTACAAAAGAATCCACAACTCTGATCTGGCGCCTCCAAGCGCACCTATCAACAGTCATGATCTCGGAAAGGTTTAAGGCCTTCAAATCTAATCTCAGTTGCTCCTCCCACGTCCTCCTCGGTCTGCCTCTCCTCCTCTCCCCGACAACCATTAAACTCTCGACCCTCCTCACCGGAGCAGATGCCTGCCTCCTGCGGACGTGGCCAAACCATCTCAATCTCCCTTCCCTAACTTTTGCTGAAATGGGCGTCACTTCCAGCGCGTTCCTGAAAACCCCATTCGCAATTCTATCTAACATTGTGCGACCACACGACCAACGTAACATTCTCATTTCAGCCACTTCCAACTTGCTCTCAAGCGACTTCTTCATCGCCCAACATTCAGAGCCATACAATATTGCAGGTCGGATTGCCGCTCTATAGAATTTACCCTTCACCTTTAGAGGGACTTTCTTGTCGCACATGACCCCTGTCGCTGCTCTCCACCTTAGCCACCCCGCCTTGATGCGATGCGTGACATCATCTTCACACTCACCTTCCTTCTGAATGATCGAACCCAAACACTTGAACTTATCCGTACGGGGTACGATCTGATCCGCAATCATTACCTCAACATCTTCCTCGTTGGCCTCACCACTAAAGTTACACCAGAGATACTCGGTCTTACACCGGCTCACACGCAAGCCGTGGGATTCTAGCTTAGCCCTCCAAAGCTCCAACTTCGAGTTCACCTCCCTCCTCGACTCCGCCACTAACACAATGTCGTCAGCAAAAAGCATACACCACGGGATGCCATCTTGAATCCCTCGCGAAATGACGTCAAGGATTAGAGCGAAGAGAAGAGGACTTAGCGCCGACCCCTGGTGTAGTCCTATCTCAACCAGAAAACGGAATGGTTTCGCAACAATATGCCAATTTCCTTCATAAAAGCCAGCAGCGAAACCTAAAATAAAATATAAAACTTTTACCAAATCCTAAAATTATAAAGGAAAATTAAAATAACAAGAATTTTCTAAAAAATAAACCTTAAAAAAAATCCTAGAATTTGAAAAAATAAAATATATAGGAAACCCCATAATACGTACTAAAAAAAGCCGAAATACGAAAAAAATAACTAAAAAAGTAAATTTAAATCCGTCTCACGAAATGTATCCCGTGAAATAGTGTCTATTTGCCTTAATTAACTCGTCCTCGGATGAGAAAGAGGAAGATGAAGACATTTTGTTTAGAATATTGTAGTGATTTGTTTGAGTAAAAATGTAGGTGATTTATTTGTGTGAAAATATGGTAAATGGATATTGTTTAAATAAGTAAAAAATAAAAAAAGTGGAATTTTTTTTTTAAACCCAACGGTCCAAACTCAACGGCTATATCCCATGCTTCAATGGCATACCTCTCCCATGCTTCAACGGCAACCTATGCCGAGACCATCCATGCCGAGCCGATACCGCGTGGGTGGCGGCGGTGTTGATTTGCGGCATCGATCATGCCGGAGACCATGCCAAGCCCACTGCCACCGCCCTTAAGTTATCTCGAATAACATTATCTATTTCGTTCTCTATACCGATTTTAATTGCCACGTGTCATGGTTCATTTATTTAAATAAATTATTCAAGATTTAGAGCTAAAATGCATCAAATTGGGCTAATTCAAGGATTAAATTTTTCAAATTTAACTTGGAAAAAATCACAGCCGTTGGATATGACCGCTTGAAATGGACGCCCGCAATGGGCCACGCGTCAGCAGCATTGCTGATGTCATTTCACCTCGGGTTGGCCCGCGGGCAATTCTCACCTCGGCAACGGCCACCCATGGCAGGCACTGTTCATATTCTCCCACCTCCCCTCCCCTTCCACCGACTCAGGCAACTTATGTCCCACCTTCAAATAGGAGCGAGTGGACGTGGTTATATATTTTTAAATATAAAAAGATGAGAAGGAAGTTATATTTATTTTTTCTAAAATAGAAAGACGAGAGAGTGAAATGATGTAAAAAAATCGGACATAAGCCGTCGAAAGTTGTTCGTTACGTACTTGAATTTTAGTATACACGAATATTGGGATCCAAAATTCAAATTCGATATTTCAAACTCCATAAACATGCACTAAAGCAAAGCACTTAGATTCACAAGATGTCAAAAGATGGATCGAGAAATGCGCTGAAGGTGTGGCCGCACATGCGTGGCAATGGTTCAATCTGAATCTTCCGTATGGAGACTTGAGAACTTCTTCGGTATGGAGTCTTGAGAAATTTCGGAAAGGTGAAAAAGATTTGGCCATTGTCAACAAATAGAACTTTTGGATGCAACAATGCGAGAAGAAATTGTGCGGTTGGTTAAACTACAAAACTGTCCCTCGAGTTTAGCTTAATTACAAAAAACTCCGTTATTGTTAACGGAACAAGAACAAAAACCCATGTTAGTCGTCTCTTACAAAATGCAAACCCAGGAGGGAGTGTGTGTGTGTGTGGGTTGGGGGTGGGGGTGGGGGGTGGTAGTACCACAAAGAACCTCGTTTTGCTGATATTCTTTCCGGCAAGTGTTACTCTCGCTAATCATTCTTCTTTATTTCCTTGAACCGATTTTCGTCACCTGAAATACTCCGCAAGAGTTGTTTAGAACACATCTGTTCAGCTTGAGTGGCATTCTTCTTTCGAGCAGCTCTTACCCATGCGGGCTCCTATTAAAAAACCCGACAAGATTATAGTACCATATTCGGAATTCAACTGACAATCGGTATATGTTGATATACCTATAATATAACGGCATTTTACCATACCTCGGGGACAATGCGCGAGAAACCAAATTTAATGAACAAAAGCACGTGTTCCATGATAAGAATCGCCGCAAGGCCGGGAGACAAGCTCCATTTTCCTTCACGGTCATACAAGCACACTAGGAGCGCGCTATTCGTACATATGGATACCACTACCAAAAACTGAAAAACAACACAGGCCCGGCCCGAACAAAGGAGAGGCCAAGAATGATCTCAGAAACGAAATTTATGTTTATTTATATGGAAAATTACAAAAAGTAACCCTCGAGGTCTGACCTAATTAGAGAAAGTGTAAACTACACCAAACCCCTCTGAACTATATGATTTTTTTCACTCGCGGAGCTCAGTAAGCGCGAGCCTCAGGGGACAACTTTGGACGAGCACATAATAATGGTGTAATGCTGTAATTTAACCTTAGATCGGGGATGAACTTCAGTCTACAGGAGTACTTGGGAACGGGATCAATCATATCGGCCTAAAAAAAGGGCACCTGGATGCACGAAGCGTTCCCGCAAGGCGAGGGCCCGGGGGCAAGCCTTTCCTTGCCAATTAAGTTGGCAAAAGGCCGCTCCTAGGCCTCGAACCCGTGACCACAGGTCACACGTTTTCCCTTTTTTTCTTTTTTTTTGAAATTTAGGATCCGGACTACGTCTCTGCCTACGACGAATGTGAAACGGCTCAAGTGGTATTGTGAAAACAAAACGCATAGTTCAATTGGAAATCCCCAAGAAAATAAGAGTTCAGTGAGCAAAGTGCAAAACCTCCATAGTTCAGAAAGATTATTTGTATTTTCATCCGGAACGAAAAACGCCCCTATTTGTGGTTGCAATTTGTAAAATAGAAACGACCATAATACATATTTATAATTTAAAAAAAAAATGCCGCATGTTATTTTTTGTAACTAACCCAGTCATATTCATGGTCAACCGATAAACCGAATAATACTAAACCTGAAAAATATTCAGCCACGCTCCGATTGTTGCATCAGAACGAGGGATAGGCCTTCTCATCATTACAAGCAATTTCAGTGCATCTGCTCTAATCTCTGCTATGTTGTTCTGCTTGTCAACAGCAGAAGAAAAAGAAAAACGAGAGACGAGATTAGAATAGATCAACCGATTTTTTTTTTTTTTTGAAAAAAAAGGAACGATCACTACCACTGCTGCAAAGGCAAATGCAAGAGGGAATGCACAAGCAAACATCATGATCATCCCAAACTGCAACACCAGCTCCAGAAAATCTGCCGGCAATACAACTTTCTTTTACTCCTCCAAGAGTTACGGCATATTAGCACTTGGAAATTACATTAATTAAGTCCACCGAAGGGAATAATCTTTTTTTTTCTTTTTTTTTATAAAATGAAAATTAAGGATAATTTTACATACATCCCTGACGTCTAGCCTACTTACGAAAAACTCCAATTATACTCCCTCCGTCTCAAAAAGATAGTCCACTTTTTCTTTTTGGGTTGTCTCATATTATCGTCCACTCTCCTTGTCTAAAGCACCCTTATTTAATGATTGTTGGATTAGTCATTACATTAGTCGTTAATATTAAATAAGTGCATATTAGGATGTCTTTTATGTTTCTCGAATATTTTCTTAATCTGTATGCAAAATGAAAGTGAACTATCTTTTTTAGTCGGAGAAGTTACAAATACTCCTATAACTCCAAGGTGCCACAAAAAAATACCACCTCGTGAGAGTGGTATTTATTAAATTTTTTACGAGACGAGCGAGTATATATTAAATTTATGTGTGTGTTGTGTGTGTGTGTGTGTATTTTAGCCGAACCTAATGGGTGATTTAGTATTTATCCCAAACAAAGTATCAAAAGAAAAAAATGAGGAGCTCAATCTAATACCATGAAAGAGACTTATCGTCGATAGTTTGTCTTGCCATACAAATATAAAAGGCAATTACCATCAAAAAGTCCATCTTCGATTTCTTGTCCAATACTTGCTGCATAAGCTGGTTTAAGATATTCCTTCTCCACTCTAGGAATGAGACGGATTTTGCCCGTTGACGACCCTTGTTCACGCTTTACCTTATTCCTTCAGAGTGACACGGCCCATTTCTTTTAGATAAATTTGCAAAAGTGGCTCATGGATATATTACCGGTATCGACGAAAGAGATATATATACCTGGCTCTAAATTTCTTGAAACTGTAAGACAAATATGGTATAGAATTTTCCAATATATTCTCAATCACCTAAGAAAAAAAAATACCATAACAAGCATCATGCATGAGACAGAAAATAAATACAATGGAAGTAAAATATGCAAAAGAAATAAAAAAGGCATTTGATTTATTCCTACCTCGGATATAAGCAGACGTTGGATTAAGACTTGGCGAAGGGTCATGAAGTTGCGATGCAGTAAAGCATGATAAAATATCCCGATGTACGATTGCATGAAATAAAGGCCAAAAACCTGAAAAAACAAAAGGTAAGGTTAATAAATACAAATCTGGGGTAGTTACAATAATACCCTTGAGGTTTGCTAATTACAAAAGAATCCAGCTAACTTCGAGAATTACAGAAACCGCCCTTGAGGTTTGCATCCGTCTTCTCATTCTCATTTTGCACCTACCGTTGGTTCAACTAACGAAAATTGCTATCCCTCGCCAAATATTTTTATAATTACATCCTTTAACTTCATTGAATATTACAATAAACCAAACCGAAAAAATCGGGCCTATTCTAGAAAAGTCGATGAGTATAGTCTCGCAAATTACTTGCTAACATAAACATTAACAAAGTCCGCCGTGATTTCGGCACTTTTTAGAAATTAAAAACAGCTGGCTCCTTGTAATTACCCCAAACCCGAGGGGTAAAATTCGTAACTATCCCTACAAAGTTCGCGTGCATAAGAGCAGTCCTCTTTTTGCAACCTTGTATACCAAGCTGTTTGCTCTGTACTCCACATTTTCATCATCTTCATATTTAATAAGCTTCACCGAAACCTTGCCCCCTATTCTAGTGAGGTACTGAATCGCAAGGAGGTAAACCGCTGTCAGGCAAAACCTGAAAAAAAAAAAAAAGCAATTTTTTTTCGAAAGAAAAAAATAATATTAAACAAATTCTCCATCATCGTCATCAACTGCACCTTAATCCCAACTATGTTGGGGTCGGTGGCATGAAAATTATAGTGTCAATTAATTGTCGAAAATTAGTTAACACTACAGTTCATGAAAAAGACAAAGTACAAAGTTTTACGCCGGATGCCCTTCCTATCGCAACCTTCGTATGAAGGAGAAATGACATGAAATTCCAAAACCACCAAAATCATAGGCTTTTCGAGTTACATGGAAAATATCATGAGATGGTGATGAGTCGAGATAATTGCTATAGTCATGTCACATTAAACAAATTCTAATTTCAAAAAATCTCTACCCCCGGAGAAAAGAAAAGAAAGCTGAAGAAGGCCTTACTTGAGAAGATCGGAGCCTATAACCTCATAAAGATGAGCATAAGTCAATTCCAACGGCAGTTGAAGACATATGATGCTCATTATGATGAAGGCATCATTCCTTACTCTCATTAGCCATCTAAACCATTCTTCTCTCTGGAAAACTACCTTGTCTTTCGTTCTATCCGTGCATTCTTTCTTCATGAGTTCCGTAGGAGACTGACACGCGCTTTGTTCTGTTTGCCAAGATTTATATTCGGATTCCGCACCAGCCGAATGATATATTTGTAACCTGGTTGCATCACCCAAATAAGAAGAAATACTGTTATAAAAAAAAAATGTCGTACTGGAGAGGAAGAAAGTATCAGAATCAAAAACAATAAGGGACTACAGGTGAAGAAAGCTTGCAAACACACATGCTTTTTAGAAAAAAGTGATAACTGTGGTCCTAAAACTTGACCGTGACATCTGAGTGAAGGGTTTATACGTACACACACACACACACACACACCTGATTTTCACCTGATCTTTACTAAACTGAAATTATTTTTACTCCATTAAACTGAAATTATTTTACCAAATAAAACTGAACTGATTGAAACGGACTGAACGTCAGTGATTAGACTGACCTTTACTGATCAAAACTGATTTCTTATTGATTAAAACTTGATTTTACTGAATTTTATTTCTTTAAGTTGAAGAGAACATGGCCATAGTAGAAGCTAAAAGTAGTTGAGAATCAAAAACGGGTGAAAAGCTTAAAAGTTGTCAAAAAAAGGTAGAAAGTCGTTTAATAATAATAATAATAACGAATATTAACATTTATATATACTTCTCGTCCCAAAAATATAGTCCACTATTCCTTTCCTCTCCGTCTAAAATATAGTCTATTTCCTTTTAACGATGCAATTAAAATATAAACTCCGGCTCTCTCCGGCGCGCCGACTCTCTCCCTCTGTCAGGCTCTCTGGCTCTTCTCTCGCTCTCTCGCTCGTTATCTCTCTCTCTCTCTCCCTCTCCCTCTCTCTCGTAGTGTTTGCAAACACTTCCCCTAAAAGGTGGTAGAAAAACTTGTAAGATGAAAAGTCATACCTAGCTGAGATGGCGGAACTTTTACGTTTCCAGAATTGGAAAAACAAGACAGCCCACGATATCAGGCATATGGAGAAAAAAGGGAGAACCAGCAATTGCAATGATCTAAGTAAATGAAAAGAAGGGAAAAGTGAGCTTCACACAATCGACAAACTTAACACAAACTGAAAACAGAATATACCGAAATTCCAACCAAAAAAAAAAAGCTCACCCGAAGTCCACCAACTGCACCGTAAGTCCCAATGCAGCAGGAAATAACATCCATTTTGTATACATACCAAGGAAAGCAAAATAGGTAGCAATCTACAAAAAAACACATTTTTTCAACAATTAAAAAAACAGATGTGAGTACGTCGTTAAGTATGAAAAGAATCTAAAAAATGAGGAATGATCAGTAAAAGTATTTTACCTTTGTTCCGTAATACGAACATATATCATCAATTGGCTGCAACGTGAAGTCTAACCAGTTCATAGCCCAACTTCTTAAAAGCTGCTTTCGCTTATGTTCATCTAAGTATATATATATATATAGAGAGAGAGAGGATGGTATTAACATCTGATTTTGAAAACTATTGATCATACAAGGGAAAATATTACCATGCAATGGAAATACTTCTTTGACAATGCCTATTGCTTCCAATTTCTGAAGTAGAGATTCACCCGGTCTCCACTCGGCTTTTTTACCATCGTATTTCAAAAGTATGACCGACTTCTCTGTGTTGACCTGCAAAATGTAAATTTAATCAGCATACACACACCAAAAAAAAAATATTAACTAAAACTGAAAATTTACTTCTTAGTGCTTTCAAAGTTTAGATTTCTGAATTTGCTTCTAGATGAATTTTACAATCAAATAATCACTTTCACAACTTATTCACCAAACACTCCGCCAACTTTGGATTCTCAATTGCTTTTAGTTTCTAATTTAATAAATCAATTCTTCTGAAAGCAGATGAGAGTTTCAAACTAGCAAAACCACTTAAAAAGACAAAGAAGCTATGTACGTATATTCGCAATCAATCGAATACACACCAAGTAGACAAAATTGAATAATAGACAATGGTATACACGAGCAAGTAACTCACAATCCCATATATTAGGTGATTGTAGCAACGAAATCGTTCGCACCAACTGAACAAAGAACCATCCGGAAGCCTAACGAAAGCTTCCGCCTCATCCCATTCAAATGGAAAATCCATTCCTGAAGAAATATGTACACCATTTATTACACAAGAAAGCGCGGGAAAGACCAACTAACATAAAAAGATAACAAGAAGATTTCGCTAATAATTACCGATGAAAGTCCGTTTTCTAAATTTTAACTCAGCAGCTGCCTTTCCAAGAATCTCGGTCGACGCCACCAACTACAAATCATAATCGATTAAATGCCATTTTGCATCTCAAAATTGAATCCACGTATATTTGCATCATAAAATATGATATGTGTGAACAAACAAGACTACACATTATAATCATCATCATCATCACCTTCATCCCAACTATGTTGCGTCGGTGGCATAAAGAACAAGAAGTGTCAATCAACAGCCTAAAATTGGTCCGACACTATAAATTCATGCAAAAAATAGAAGTTACAAAGGACAAATTAGATGAAATTCCAAAACCGCGACCCTCCTAAGTTTTTCCGCGTGCATGGAAAATACTATACCATGATGAGTTGAGATAATTGCAATACGGAAGACAAATTAGATGAAATTCCAAAACCGCGACCCTCTTAAGTTTTTCCGCGTGCATGGAAAATACTGTACCACGATGAGTCGAGATAATTGCAATAATCATGCCTCACTAAATCATTGATATTGTAAAATCAACACGAACACGAGTAAACAACCACAAAACTAAAAAAAAAAAAAAAAACACTTCAAATCAACAAATGGTGTATTTTTTGGACCTCATAACATGTAGACTTGTTGAGTATTTACAAAAGAATGCATAAATCAAGAAAATGTGAATAATTATACACAAGATTGAGGCCCATATTACCTTAATGAAGTCATTTTGAAGGCCCACAACTCTTTCAACAATCAGCCCTTTTCTGCTCAGCCCATCAACAAGAACTTGAATACAATCACCACTACCATCAATCTCATCGACTTTGTTTCTTTCACCCCATTTAGAAACCGCAATTGCTATCTCAAAAACCACCCCTTCTTTATCATCATGCTCGCTCATTTCCAACACTAAAAAAATTAAAAAAAAAATCCGACAAAAAAATATATAAAAAAAATATCCTTACAGCATACAAAAGTATAATTGAATGTGTGCCCTCTTATTACAAACCTGTTGAAGCTAAAACAACGTAGGCAGGTGTGTCCCTATTTCTTTTTTCTGGGCTCAAACTGCTGAAATTTTGTAGCTTGATCAGGGCTTCTTTCTCTCTCCAAAACAAGAAAAATGGGGATAAATCATAGTAGAACGAGAAAGGGGAAAAAAACAGGTGTCAGTACAAGCGGAAACCAAGGGAACAGGTGTACTTGGAAATATCCACACAAGCTCGGAGAGGAAGAGAATACACGTGGCAATGATATTTTTTTTTATAATTTAGTTTCTAGGCTTACACCTAATTATATTTGAGGGTAACAGCTCCGCTTTCATAACATGAAATTCTCATCCGACCCACACGGATGATATTCAGTATGAGGTTCTGTCAAAAAACTTAACTAGAAGGTATAATCTCCGGGAAAAATTTTAAGGTGAAAGTAAGAGGGATAGAACATCTGACCTCCACCCCACATGAGTTTTTACACCCATGTGGTGGCCAACTGGACTAGCCAGTTGGTTAATGGTGACTGTTTCATCCTTATAGCAAAAAAAAAAAAAGTAAAATAAATTATGATGATTCAGCTGTCATTCTGTTAGAAAAACAGTGTCCGGTATCGATAAAGAATTATTCATTTATTGAAAGGATAAAACTCTCACACTGTGGCTATCAGAACTCGAATTTGTATTTTTCTAGTAATTTGCCACTCAAAAACTAACTGAAGCCAAATAAATTATGATGATTCGACGGCCATTATGTGAAAGGAACAGTGTCTGGTATCGATAGGGATGGCAAGAAAACCCGAACCCGACAGGAAAATCCAAAACCCGATCTTAACAGGGCGGGGCGGGGCAGACCTTATCGGGTTACGGGGCGGGGATCGGGGCATTAACAGAGATTTTTTCGGGGTTCGGGGTAGTGATTGGGGTGATCATGCCCCGCCCCGCCCCGATATTATATTATATTAGATATATTTTTTATATTTTTTTATATATATAAAATTATATATATATATATTATATATATTTTTTATAGATATATAGAACGGGGCAAAATAATATATATAATATATTATTTATATATATTATATATATATAAAAATATTATATATATATTATTTTTTATATTATATATATAATATCTATATAAATATATAAAACAGGGCAAAAACGGGGAATGAGAAACGGGACGGGGTTCGGGGTATGCTCTAGCCCCAATGGAGCACCCCGATAAGATCCCCGACGGGGAACGGGGCGGGGACGGGGCAGGATTCAGATTTCGGGGATAGCCTGCCCCGCTCTGAATCCGCCCCATTGCCATTCCTAAGTATCGATAAAGAATTATTTTTTTATTAAAAAAATAAAACTCTCACACTGTGACTACGAGGACTTGCGTTTTTATAATAATTTGACACTCAAAAACTAACTCAGCTGCTCATGCTTACAACCGCTTCTGATCCTTGCCATGAAAGCTAGCAATTTTGGGTCAATTCAGGTAAAATATTTTGATTTACGAGGCATTATCCAACTCGTGACGGTCTTTGGTTGAATATCTACGTGTTTTGTACGTAATGTTGGGGTAGATGGTTGAATGAGCAGATGGCAGAATTTAAATACCTTTTAGAGAAGTTTATATGTTTTTTTTATTATTATTGTCCTTTTATTTTAGTCTATGTAATTATTTATGAAATGAGGTTTTACTAACCCGTATGTTGCTCCGGGATTATTTTTGATTTATTTAACACGTGCGATGCACCGATTGTATCTAGATTTCATAACTAAAATTTAACCATCTTGTAATTTATACTATTATTTAAAAGTTCATTTTAATCACCTTGTGCATTAGAAGGTGCACGTGCATTGTGATGTTTATCATATTTTTTGTATTTAAATTAATTTATTTACATTAAAAGTTACAATTAAAATAGTCTCTTCATATATTTACAATTAAAAGTTACAATTAAATCCCCTTTCCATATTAAATTAAGGGGGATAACTATTATATAGTATAGATGCAAAATACTAGAAGTTTATATTTTTTATATTTTCTGTTCATATGAAATTTTGAGTTTATAGAATTCTGATTCCCCATGATTCTCCAATACTTCTATTATGTAAAAAAATCTACAGTTTTAATTTTATTTTTTTGATGCTCAAAAAACATCTTATCTTAAGTGAGGACGGCACTTTTATCTGACAAATTATATCCCGTGCTTTCAGAAGCATCTAGTTAGATGTCACATATGATGATGAACATCTTATTATGTGTTTTTAGAGTGATAGTATAAGAGGTTATTTTGAAGTGAATACTGTTCCGAGTTTGTTGTTATCCAAAATATTATTCGGAAGGGATTGTTGGAATGGATGAGTAACAAACAAAATGCGAGAGCACGTCCGAGGGAATGTAAATGACACAAGATTTGCCGGGTTTGTTTAGGCCCGGGCTTGAATGCTCTCGCGAGATATTATTAGTACGAATACTTTGGAGTACAGATATTAATGTAAGAGTATAATTACAATGAGTGTAAAGACCCTAGTTATCTAGCTCTTGAGTGCTGCTCTGTGAGTTCTTGAACTGTAGGGAGTTCTCGTTTCTGCCGAACGTCTTTTGGTTAAGAGGCTCTGAGAGAGAAATCCTAGACAGAGTCAAGAGAAAAGCCGAGAGCTTTCCAAGTGCAGGAAGCCTTTTATTTATAGGAGAGGAGGTAGCTGGGATGTCTTGATCCCGAGCGGGCGATCGCCTTTCTTGTATTATAATAAGCGTGCGATCGTCTTTAGCACATGGGTTGGTCTTCTTAAAGTCCGCGGCTGCTACTGACAGCCAGCTGTGCGAACCAGTGAGAAGACGCCATGTGCCTCATGTCGCTGTCTTGGGGGGTCCACCTTGGACCTTTCGGCGGGTCTGTCGGTAGGTGTGGTTTGTCCTTGTCGTTGACAGCTGTTGATGGGCTGGAGTCAAAGGCCTTTTCCTACGGCGCCTTTTCCGGATCTGCACGCGGGTCTTTACTCCGAGATCCAGTCTTGGTAGATATGACGGATGTTGGTTTTACACGTGGCATGAGGCGGTCGTCCTTGGCCGGACACAGAGTCGATCGCCAGGTGCCAAGAGACGATCGCCCTGGATGTCGATCGCTCGGCACTTGGACTTGGTCTGGGATCTCCGTTTGGTAGGTGTGCTGTGGTTCATTTGACGCTGACTCGGTCGCTCGGCCCTTACGTCGATCGCCGTCGAGATGTGTTAATTGCGACACAACAATTGCCCCCCAGCTCGCTCCGATGCTGAAGGCATTGGGTGAGGTGGTGTTACCGGCGATCGTTTGAATTACAGACGAGCGACTCAACTCTTTTATGGACCAGACGATCGTTTTCTTGAGCGGACTGATTCTTGGTTCAGCTCTTTGCGGTCTTCAATTTTGCAGATTCCTCGAGGAAGTCCAATCATCTCGGTCTTGAGGAACCGTGCACGGTCGCGGAGTTCGATGGACCGACCTCCGTGACCATGTCTTGTGCGCGAGCGACATTCCACCTGTAGGTTTGTCTCGCGACTCACTTTATTGTGAGGGTCCTCCGTAGGCTGCGCCCGCCTCGTATTTAAACGAAGGGCGAGCGGTCTCGGTCTGGAGGAGTCCTTGCACGGGGCGTCGTCGGATTAATCGACTCCACGACCGCGGCTTGCTAGCACTTTTCTACCTCGGATCGTCATGTTAGATGGCGATCCTCGACGGTATACGTTGTGACGGGGGTAGGGACGCGTCGCATTGTCCGGGCCCACCATGTTAGATGGACCTTTGAGGGCGGGCGAGCGTGTCCACAGATCTGTTCGGAGGGTCCTTCGGCTACGCCCGCCTTGTATTTAAATGAAGGGCGAGCGATCGCAGCCCAAAGGAACCTTGCATGGACGAAGTTGTCGGTTCCATCGACCTCCAGGACCATGGCTGCACTCTTCTACCTCGGATCGTCATGTTAGATGTCGATCCTCGACGGTATACGTTGTGTTGAGGGAGGCGATCTCGTGCCTAGGTCCATCATGTTAGATGATGAACTTTAGAGGGCGAGCGAGTCCTCCATTTTTGGAGATGTTGCTTGGGCAGTAGCCTTTCGTTTGACATGGTGGAAACTGGGGAAATGTAACACCCCAAACTAGGCGGATATTACAGTGCCGTAGGTCCCCGACTGGGACCCACCACGCAAATGAAAATGAATGAATTACACAAGATAAATGTAGTACCGAACCACATTATATTACCAAATACTCCGATGAGGAGTTTAAGTACAACACACCAGGACAATACCGAATACTAGTGTATTTTATGTGAAGATAAAATACACCACCCTGAATAAATAAACATTTCAAACGGAATTTTGCAGCGGAAAATACAAATGACTGAAATGACTGAAACTGACTGAAACAAACGAAATGATTGGGGCCCCCTACTAGTATCACTGGGACTCGTCGCCGTCAACATGCTCTTCCCATGCCTTTGCCTTGCCGTGACTAAACAAAATCCCCAACGGCCGGGCCATACGTAACAACAATCCTCAAGGGTTGAAATTACACAATCATGAATTAATCAAGTTATGAAATATTCTTAATTATGAATTTCGCTGTAGTGGAGTACCATAGTACGCCCGTAATGTTCTCGTGTGCAAGTGTACAACACCCGTCCGTGTACCTAATTAGTCTCACGAGACAATATGACTCGTGTGCGGTCTAATGTATCGGTGAACCCAATACAATAACCATCGTGTGCCCGACTAAAAATTCCACACAGACACACCCGCCACGCAATATGAACCCGAGAAGGTCACATGAGCGAATGACCATAATGAACGTCAATGAATAATTAATTAGACAAGGATAAAATGACTCACCGTTATGAAAGTGATAGTGACGTGATTGATAATCCAATGAAATGATTTGGAACCGTCGTTCCTCGTGAATGAAATTATTATTCGACAATTACAAATCTCAAAATGATTATAATTATGATGAATGAATTATGATTATGAACAATCAACAACGAAAGGAATGAGTATCCTTTTAACCGAGTAAGATTTAACTTACTCAACAACAATGAAGAATGTCCGTCCACGAACAACGTCCTAACCAAGATACCGGTCGCTCGAACAACCTTAATTCATTACAATTACCAACAATCCGATTAATAACAAATTAAACACGAATAGAACGAACTCAAGACGTCGATACGATTAAACCAAGTTCATCGGGGCATTATATCGAACACTTTGAGGCCAACTTTGATTGTATACAACTAAACCTCAATAATATCAACTTCAAATCCCCAAGAAGTGTTTCAAATCAACAAAACATCTCCAATACGATCAATAATCCGTTATGATTATCCGAAAACGTGATTATAACAACAATTAGTTGAAAATCCCCAATTCCAACTCGATTTCCAAAGTGTTCTAGAATAATCCCTCAATAATCCAATGAATCCTTATACAAACTCATAATCATATACATATCCCTTCATATATCATGATTATAACGTCCAAAACATCCTATTTCAACACAAAATCGAAGTCCAAAGAGTTGAAGGAATTACCTCTTGATGATCCAAGTGCTTCAATCGAAGAATACGCGTTAGATTGATTATCCGGGCTTCACGATCGAAAGGAGATGAAGAAAATCAAACACCCAAATGATTTGTGAAGGAAAACCCTCCCTCAAGCCTTATCTCTCGGTTGAAGGTGAAGAAAATGCGTAAAATGGTGAAATGATGAAAAAATGAATTTATAGGGGGTTGCGTCACGGACACGGCCGTGCCGATCGGCACGCGGTCGTGTCGCACTGGCGGCCGATTGGCGGCGGTGACTCGACCGTGTCCGGATTGACGGTCGCGGCCGAGGGCCTTCGAAGCGACAGCGGCAATGACTTCGGCATGACTCGGCCGTGTCACGGGACACGGTCGGGCGTGTCGGCGATCGTTCCAGCTTATCCGGAAGAGTACGGCACGGGCCGTGTCGGACGACACGGTCGAGCACAGTCGGCGAAACTGCATTTTCCGGACTAGTACGGCACGGGCCGTGTCAGACGACACGACCGAAGTTCGGCCTGGTGATCGCCAAAAGCAAACGACCATAACTCTCTCGTCCAGGACTCCGATTGACTCACCGTTTGAACCATTGGAAAGCTAACTCGATGCTCTATAATATTGCAAAGATTTAGAATTTTTGGAGTTACCAAAAATTAATGGTGATCTAACAAAGTCGAACTCATATGAGGAAAGTTGAAACGATGAACAATAACGATACTCAACTCGAAGTTTATACGAACGGTGAACACGGTGAATGAACATGATTGATGAATGATTATAATTGAGTGAAAATACACTGAGTGACAATTACAGACTGATAATTACTGAATGAAAATGAATGAATTACAACCGGGTATTACATACTCCCCCCCTTAAAAGAGTTTCGTCCCCGAAACTAAGGGTCAAACAACTCGGGATAACTCTCCCGCATACTCTCCTCGGTTTCCCAAGTGGCCTCTTCGACTCCATGTCTGGACCACTGAATCTTGACCAAAGGAATCGACTTATTTCTCAACTGTTTGATTCGCCGCTCTAAAACTCGTATAGGACGCTCCTCATATGATTGTTCGTCGGCGTTCTCGTTTTCGTCGAACCGCAGATGTGACTCGGGTCAACAACATACTTTCGCAATCGAGAGACATGAAACACATTATGAATTCGGCTCGGGCCGGAGGTAAAGCCAATCGATAAGCTAACTCGCCTACTCGATCCAAAATTTCAAACGGTCCAATGAATCTCGGACTCAACTTCCCCCGTTTTCCGAAACGGAAAATACCTCGACTCGGGGATACCTTGACCAAGACGTGGTCACCCGTCTCGAACTCTAGTGGTCGACGACGATTATCTGCATATGATTTCTGTCGACTCTGAGCTGTCAACATACGACTCTTGATCAAAGCTACCTTCTCCCGGGCGGCTATAAGCATATCGGGTTCGGTGCCGATTGATTCTGACAAGTCATCCCAACACAAGGGAGATCGACAACGACGACCGTACAAGGCCTCGTAAGGTGCCATCTTAATGGAAGCATGCCAACTATTATTATACGTGAACTCGATCAATGGTAGTTGGGCTTAGATCGTCCTTCCAATCGAGGACGCATGCCCTCAACATGTACTATAATGTCTGTATAGTCCTCTCTTATTGTCCGCTTGACCGAGGATGAAAGGCGATCGAGATTGAGCCGAGTTCCCATAGCACGGTGAATCGATTTCCAAAATGAGATACAAATCGTCCGTCACGATCGGAAACGATACTCTTAGAGTACTGCAGTGCCTTACTATCTCCTTGATGAATAAGCTGGGCGATCTCTGGGACCCCACGTATCCTTGATCTCAAGGAAATGAGCTGATTTAGTTAAACGGTCCACAATCACCGGATCGTATTCATGCCACGACGACTCGTCGGCAAACTCGTGATGAAATCCATAGAAATGTCTTCCCACTTCCACTGAATAGGAGAGGTTTCACATACCCGCCGGCCGCCGATGTTCAATCTTGACTTGTTGGCAAGTTAAGCATCTCGAAACAAATTCCGCGACTTCTCGCTTCATATTACTCCACCGGTAATTTTGTTTCAAGTTCTTATACATCTTGCTAGACCGGATGAGCGAATAAGGGGTAGCATGAGCTTCTCTCAAAATCGAGTTTTTCAACTCGTCATTCACGGCACGCACAACCGGTTCTTAAACCTCAAAAGTCCATCCTCGTGGACCACGAATCCGTGGGCTCTCCCCGAGCCACATCCTCACGAATGCGCAACAATGCCGGGTCCGAACCCTGATTCTCCCTGATTGCATCCTCAAGAGATGATGAAATCTCTAACATACAAAGCCGTCCCTGAACTCGTTGAAGCCGGACCTCGATCTCGGGTCTAAGGAATTCTGTTGGAGCTCCTTCGGATTGTTAAACGAGCAAGCATCTGCTCCTGAATGGACTTACGACTCAAGGCGTCGCGACAACGTTCGCCTTGCCCGGTGGTAAAGGATCTCAATATCATAATCCTTGATTAGTTCTAACCACCGCCTCTGTCGCATATTTAATTCCTTCGAGTAAATATATACTTTAAACTTTTGTGATCGGTGAATATCGACAAGTGACGCCATAAAGGTAATGACGCCAAATCTTCAAAGCGAACACCACGGCCGCTAGCTCAAGGTCGTGTGTCGGATAATTAACCTCGTAAGGTCTCAATCGCCGTGAAGCATAGGCAATAACCTTCCTGCTTCGCATGAGTACACATCCGAGACCCCGTCCGACGCATCACTATAAACCACAAATCCCTCCGTCCTCGCGGCAAGGAAAGTACAGTCTTGACATTAACCGGCTCTTGAGTTCTTCAAAACTCACGACACGCGTCGGACCACGTGTATTTCTTATCCTTCCGCAAAGGTTCGTCAATGGTTGAGCAATTTTGGAAAATCCTTCCACAAACCTCCGATAATAACCGGCTAATCCGAGAAAGCTTGGATTTCCTTAACATTCTTCGGAGGTAACCAATTCTGGATAGCCTCCGTCTTCTCGAGGATCAACACGCACTCCATCTGATGAAATTACATGTCCGAGAAACGTCACTTCGGACATCCAGAACTCACATTTGGAAAACTTCCCATAAAGTTGTTCTCGTCTCAACACGTCGAGCACTTGATGAAGGTGAAACTCGTGTTCCTCTCGGTCATGAGAATAAATCAAAATGTCATCGATGAAGACAACAACAAACCGATCCAGAAAGTCGATGAAGACCCGATTCATTAACTCCATGAATACCGCAGGTGCATTAGTCAATCCGAACGGCATAACCACAAACTCATAATGACCATAACGTGTTCGAAACGCCGTCCTAGCGATATCCGACTCTCGAATCCGCAACTGATGATATCCAGATCTTAAGTCGATCTTGGAAAATACTGAAGCTCCCTGAAGTTGATCCAAAAGGTCATCGATACGGGGTAAGGGATACTTATTCTTGATTGTCACCTTATTCAACTCCCGATAATCGATACACAAGCGAAAAGAACCATCCTTCTTTTTGACGAACAGATCGTGCTCCCCACGGGACGCACTCGGTCGGATATAACCTTTCTCGAACAATTCCTCAAGTTGACTCTTCAACTCTCGCATTTGGTCGGGGCCATTCGCACGGTGCCTTCGATATCGGGGACGTACTGTGCTCCAACTCAATCGTGAATTCCACATCTCTCTGTGGAGGCAACCTGTAACTCGTGCGGAAATACATCGGCATATTCCTTACTACTGGAATATCCGACAACATTACGATGATTCCTCGATTTTGGTCATATAGCACCAATAACCGACACATCCTCGATCGAGTAATCGCACCGCTTTCATCAAATTAATGACCTTACTGCAGCAAATGGGATTACCTCCCCGAAATACACATTCAACCCCATCGTCTCAAATGATAGTAATCATACGCTTACGGACACTAATGATGGCATCATGACGATCCATCCAATCAATACCCAAGATGACGTCGTCTCTCGGCAAATCTACGACGATAAGGTTCACGCCATACACGACCATGAAATCGAACAGACAATCACGAATCTCACGATTTCGATGATTCGTCTACCATCGGGTAGACCAATGACATAAGGCTCACAACTAGTAGCACTACCCGCACGTAGTCTACTCAAACATGATTCGAAATGAATGAATGCGATGCACCGATCAAAAAGGGTACACACGAGTTGAGATAGAATATCGAGTGTACCCGAGATCATTTGGGCCTCGGGATCATCGGTCTTCTTCATCTCATAAATCCGGGTTTGCTAGTCCCAGACCGACGCCTCGTCTGTGACTATAGGCTCCACCTTTAGTCGCTCCTGCTGCTTTAAACGACGCCGATTGAGTGGCCCGATTCTCAACGGCCGACTGCTTCGGGCCTGAGATGACGCCCGAGTAGGTTTGGAGTCCCTACGGCAAAACGGGCCTTATGCCCAAGAATCCCACAATTATGACACGTGATCGTCTGTCTCGGACACTTGGTACCGAGGTGACCAAGTTCCCCACGATTATAATGTGATGGCCGAACCGGCCGCCGAGACCGTGATTCCGGGTTTAGGCGACACGAGGTCGTTCGGAAAAGCGGAGCCCGCACGGGGTTTCTTGAAAGTTGTCGACCGCCTTGATGATTTTGATTCTTCGATTTCTTGCTAGCAGATGAAGGTTGCTGCTTAGCAATCTCTTTAGCAGTAAGCTCATAGGTGAGAGCTTTCTCGATGAATTCGGCCAACGAGGTGCAATTATGATTAAGTAACTGAAGTCTCATACGGGGTTTCAGCCTCTTGCTGAAATACTTGATCTTGTCCGCTTCTGAGTGAATGATAGATGAGGCGAACGGAAGAAGTTCCTGAAATTTTTCGGCAATGGCGAGAACATCATTATCCGCCGAAAGGTCGGGAGTGAGTAATTCCGACAACTTGGCCTCCCTGAGTGGGGCCGGATAGTACCTCTCCATCATGAGAGTCTTGAACTGATCCCAAGTACAAGATCCTTCGGTGGGCTTCAACGATAACCACCAAGAATGTGCGCTCTTACCGAGGTAGTAAGCTGCAACGAAACTTTGTGTCCTTCCGACACTCCACCATAGCAAACAACTTCGAAATGTTCGAGCCAATGAATAATATCTCGCGGCCTGCACGAGCCCTCGAAAGTCGGTGGCCTCTGGCGAGAGATGTCGCCGATGATATTGCTCACATTCCTCTCTTGCCTCGGAGGTGGCGGCGGAGGAGCCTGTTGATTTTGAGTAGTGGAGTTATGCATCGTCTCCATTAGTTGTGTCATCTGAGTCATCTGGGCCATCATGCCCTGCATAAAGGCGAGTGGATCGATCCGAACACCTTCTGACTGAGCGGTGTCCCTAGTACGACTCCCTGATAGAGAATGATCACGTCCAGGTGAATGAGTAGCAGCGTCGCTACTAGATGAATTAGCATTATTTCTCGCATTTGCACGTGTATTCGCACGAGTTCTCGGGATTCCGCCGCTCCACGGCCTCGTCCTCCTCGTCCTCTGCGGCTCTTTCCATATCAAGTAGGAAAGTCACATGATGATTATATTTCCCGCATGAATATCATGTTATGATTATATTATGAAATGATGAAAATGAGCATACACGCTCCAATACAGCGATTACATGAATGATTAACTGACGTGACATGATTATCTGATGAAGTTACTGAAATGATTATCTTGAATGAGTTAACAAGATTAATGATTTGATCTTTCAAATCAACAACTGAATAATGAAATGAATTGAGTGATTAATGAGTCAACTCGACTGCTCGATCAAAGTGACAATGATGATTGAGGATTGTTAATCGATGAATTATGAATGAATGATTAATGCGAAATTATACCATGGCATTAGAAATCTTACGATTCTTGATCCGATTGGCTCGGCATTTGCACAGTCACACGTGACGCGAAAGTCCAATGATACTAGTCCGATGACGATGATTTCAAACGAGACATGACTTGGAGGGTAGTATTCAAAACCACGCTCCGATACCAACTCTGTAACACCCCAAACTAGGCGGATATTACAGTGCCGTAGGTCCCCGACTGGGACCCACCGTGCAAATGAAAATGAATGAATTACACAAGATAAATGTAGTACCGAACCACATTATATTACCAAATACTCCGATGAGGAGTTTAAGTACAACACACCAGACAATACTGAATACTAGTGTATTTTATGTGAAGATAAAATACACCACCCTGAATAAATAAACATTTCAAACGGAATTTTGCAAATGAAAATACAAATGATCAAATGATCAAACTGATCAAACAAACGAAATGATTGGGGCCCCTACTAGTATCACTCGACTCGCCGTCAACATGCTCTTCCCATGCCTTTGCCTTGCCGTGACTAAAACAAAATCCCCCAACGGGCCGGGCCATACGTAACAACAATCCTCAAGGGTTGAAATTACACAATCATGAATTAATCAAGTTATGAAATATTCTTAATTATGAATTACGTGAAGAGGAGTACCATAGTACGCCCGTAATGTTCTGCAAGTGTACAACACCCGTCCGTGTACCTAATTAGTCTCACGAGACAATATGACTCGTGTGCACGGCCTAATGTATCGGTGAACCCAATACAATAACCATCGTGTGCCCGACTAAAAATTCCACATGCATACACCCGCCACGCAATATGAACCTAAGGTCACATGAACGAGAATGACCATAATGAACGTCAATGAATAATTAATTAGACAAGGATAAAATGACTCACCGTTATGAAAGTGATAGTGACGTGATTGATAATCCAATGAAATGATTTGGAACCGCTGCTCCTCGTGAATGAAATTATTATTCGACAATTACAAATCTCAAAATGATTATAATTATGATGAATGAATTATGATTATGAACAATCAACAACGAAAGGAATGAGTATCCTTTTAGCGAGTAAGATTTAACTTACTCAACAACAATGAAGAATGTCCGTCCACGAACAACGTCCTAACCAAGATACCGGTCGCTCGAACAACCTTAATTCATTACAATTACCAACAATCCGATTAATAACGAATTAAACACGAATAGAACGAACTCAAGACGTCGATACGATTAAACCAAGTTCATCGGGGCATTATATCGAACACTTTGAGGCCAACTTTGATTGTATACAACTAAACCTCAATAATATCAACTTCAAATCCCCAAGAAGTGTTTCAAATCAACAAAACATCTCCAATACGATCAATAATCCGTTATGATTATCCGAAAACGTGATTATAACAACAATTAGTTGAAAATCCCCAATTCCAACTCGATTTCCAAAGTGTTCTAGAACAATCCCTCAATAATCCAATGAATCCTTATACAAACTCATAATCATATACATATCCCTTCATATATCATGATTATAACGTCCAAAACATCCTATTTCAACACAAAATCGAAGTCCAAAGAGTTGAAGGAATTACCTCTTGATGATCCAAGTGCTTCAATCCGAAGAATACGCGTTAGATTGATTATCCGGGCTTCACGATCGAAAGGAGATGAAGAAAATCAAACACCCAAATGATTTGTGAAGGAAAACCCTCCTCAAGCCTTATCTCTCGGTTGAAGGTGAAGAAAATGCGTAAAATGGGTCAAATGATGAAAAAATGAATTTATAGGGGTTGATCGTCGCCGGACACGGCCCGTGCCGATCGGCACGGTCGTGTCGCACGGCCTGGCCGACGCTGGCCGACAGTGACTCGACCGTGTCCGGATTGACACGGTCGCAAATACCGAGGGCCTTCCGGCGACCCGCCCGACTGACTCGGCATGACTCGACCGTGTCCTGGGACACGGCCGGCGTGTCAGCGATGCTCCAGTGCTTATCCGAAGAGTACGGCACGGCCGTGTCGGACGACACGGTCGAGCCTGGTCGGCGTAAACTTCGCATTTTCCGGACGAGTGCGGCACGGGCCGTGTCGGACGACACGGCCGAAGTTCGGCAGTGATCGCCAAAATCAAACGACCATAACTCTCTCGTCCGGACTCCGATTGACTCACCGTTTGAACCATTGGAAAGCTAACTCGATGCTCTATAATATTGCAAAGATTTAGAATTTTTGGAGTTACCAAAAATTAATGGTGATCTAACAAAGTCGAACTCATATGAGGAAAGTTGAAACGATGAACAATAACGATACTCAACTCGAAGTTTCTACGAACGGTGAACACGGGGAATGAACATGATTGATGAATGATTATAATTGAGTGAAAATACACTGAGTGACAATTACAGACTGATAATTACTGAATGAAAATGAATGAATTACAACCGGGTATTACAGGAAAGACCTCCGAAGTTTCCACCTCTTGATTGAAGCATAAAGATCTGGCCGCCAGGGTAGATCAGTGGGATCGACTAGTACAAGTCTTCCGGCTCGCCGTGCTTGATTCTGGCGATCGGGTTAGAAGACTGATGATCGTCGTTCGGTCGCCGATCACGACCCTTGGTCCTTTTCGCCCGGGGCTCCGGCTAATTGACTGGACTATCCAGCTTGCCCTCCTCGAACAATCTCCATAGTTGTCTGAGGAGGTCGCGGCATTGGTCGGTGTTGTGGCCGGGACTCTTGTGGTAAGCACAAAATTTGTTGCGGTCCAGATGATCGTGGTCCCTTACCGCCTTCGGTTTGCTTAGCTGCTCGCGCCTTTGGATGGCGTAGAAAATATGGGCCGGAGATAGATTGAGGTTGTGGCGGAGACGGGCTTCCACATCCTCGAGGGCCCTGAAATCATCAGGTGGCTCTGCGGCCGCCTTGTTGGACTTGGCGATCGCCGTCTGCGCCCCCTCGCCTTGGCGAAGGGCGAGCAACCTTCGCATGGCCAAAAAGTCTGTGGCCTTGGCACAGAAGATCGCGTAGGTCGGGGGGATGTCCTTCGTAAGGTGCCTGAACATGGGAGAAAGTGTTGGGATTCGGTGCCTAAAACGAAGGCCCAGTGGAAGCGGTAAAACGAAAATTAATTCGATCCGAATCCCTACGAGGATCGATCGAGCTACGTATATACGAATATCAAAAACGAATTCACAAGAGATATAGAAACTCACCCTTGTAGTCCGTTGATTAAATGGATAACCTTCTCTTGAGCTATTCCCCAAGCTTTGCTTGATCTCTACATATCTGATCCGCTCCAAGCCCTTAAACAATCCAACGCCGAAAGCACCGCGTCTCTACTTGCCACGCGCCGGAAAAACGACTGGAATAACAACACTTGATTAACCTCTAAGGTTACAGCTAGAATCAAGTGATGAAGCTTTTATTATTACACTCTAAGTGTATAATATATCTCTCAATAATTTTTCTCTAAGAAAATGTGAATGAACACAAAACCAAGTTTTCTCTCCCACTCTCTCCAAAATGAGGCTGCCGTGAGTTATGCAAGGTGAGGAGAAAGAGTGTTTTATTTTGGTCTTAAAATCATTCACAAGATAAGATTTCACCCACAAAATCTCCTTTTCCCTTATTATAAGAGATATGAAATCTCATATGTCAAAAGTCTTCCAACAAGAAAACAAGACTATGATCAAGGTGGGAAATCAAGGTGGGGGCCGGCCACTAGAAGAAATCGGACGAGTTCGGTTCGTTTCAGACTCCTGAGAGTCCAAACAGATAAACTCCGATTCCGTTCCGATGTATTTATATCAATTAATTAATCCAATCAATTAATCATATCAAATACATGATAACATAATTAATTTCTCCAAGAAATAATTATATTCACGAATTAAATTAATCACCCAGTAATTTATTTAATCCATTAGGCCGTAAATCAATTTATCCAATAAATCGATTTAGACATCCAATGTCTCAAATTAAATATCCAATATCTAATATTCATAATGAGAGATTAAGCTCGATTCATTCCGTCGTCAATCCTAATGCGCGACTCGGTAGGTCCGTCTCAGTCAGCAATGGGAGAAACCAAAGAGTAGTAGCACCACCTTGCCAGCCTGGTGGCCTACACTGTACCCCGACTGAGAACGAATGATTGGGATCATTCAAGAACCATTCTGTTGTGAATACCAGTATACGTATAAACCCTTCTTTCAAATGTCGCGATCAAGTTATAGGGTCACGGTCAGTCAAACTCCATCTGTACTTGACGCTATGCATGCGTTAATGCAAACCGAGATCATCGAGCTCTCGTGTATCTAATACAGCTAGCTCCAATGCTTTGGCCAAAGACCTATGATCTCATCTGCCAATAACCGCATAGGACATATAACCCGTTCACTAACAGGAGAAAGAATTCTATCTTGGTATTCAATAGGACCTGCTACTTGCCCGTCAAGATGCATGTCGAGGTTGACCCCCGTCTTCCGGTTTACAGGGTCGAACTACTATAATGAAAATCTTGACGTCACAAGCACATCCCTACTAAATCCTCAAGTCAAAGGTTCACGAATACCTATCACAACCTTTCGATTCCATCATTGACTGTCCCGGAGTGAAATCCGTGTGACGAATCGAGGGTGAGTCGGTTCGAGTATACCAATCCAATTAACATACCTATAACGTGTGCTCCCACTAACCATTAGTGTTCGACAGGCACTCTCCTTGTCAAAGAACACGTCATACAAGTCTTCACATAAACTTAAATCCCAGTCAAGTTTCATCGACTTGCGAACGATTAAGTATTTGAGCTATAAACCTTTCCAGTGCCGACCCCCTTATCCAATAAGGAGTGGAACGTTTTGCTCTCAAATACACGGACTAGTTTCTATATGTATATTTACGAGTTAGGAATGCCAGTAACTACCAATAAATAAAGAAAACATCCATTGCCTTATATATTGATGATTTACATAATAACAAGTACAATGCCCTCACTCAACATCCTTTGAGTGGCATTCGAGGGCATGCTCCTAACAATCTCCCACTTGCACTCAATGCCACACACTATGGTATCTAATACCCATGTTTTCCAGATGACGCTCCAAGCTACTCTGAGAAAGTGGCTTGGTCAGTGGATCGGCGACGTTGTCGGCCGAGTCTATTCTGTGCAGCACAATGTATCCCTTGTGAACAAATTCTCTTACGAGATGATACTTCCTCTCAATATGTTTGGTGCTGTTGTGAAACCTCGGCTCCTTAGCCTGCGCTACAGCTCCGTCGTTGTCGCAAAGATGAACAGTGAACAAAGACATGGTATCACTTGAAGTTCTCCCAGAAACTTCTTAATCCAGAACCCTTCCTTAGAAGCCTCCGAGGCTGCTTGATACTCAGCCTGACAGGTGGAATCAGCAGTCGCGCTTTGCTTGGCGCTACGCCAAGATACTGCTCCTCCATTAAGAGTAAATATGTATCCAGAAGTAGACATCGAGTCGTCCTTTAGTCCTTGGAAGTCCGAATCAGTGAATCCCACCACATCCAATTCTCCACCGCCATACATCAGAATCATATCTCTAGTCCTTCTCAAGTACTTGAGAACGTTCTTTACGGCAGTCCAATGTTCCCTACCTGGGTTTGCCTGAAACCTACTCACCACGCTTACAACATGCGCGATGTCAGGTCTTGTACACAACATAGCATACATAAGGCTACCCAAAGCCGAAGCATATGGTATATTACTCATTTCCTTTCGTTGTTACTCACTTTGAGGACACATCTTCAAGGAGAGTTTTATTCCATGTTGCATCGGTAGGAACCCTCTTTTAGAATCATCCATCTTAAATCGCTTTAAGATCTTATCTATATAGAGGGCTTGGGAAAGGCCTATTGTTCTCTTCGCTCTATCCCGGTAGAGTCGAATACCAAGAATATAGGTGGCTTCTCCCAAGTCTTTCATGGAGAAATTACTCGAAAGCCAAGCTTTCACAGAACTGAGCATTCCCACATCATTTCCTATTAATAGAATGTCATCTACATATAGTACTAAGAATGCGATCTTGCTCCCACTAACCCTCTTGTATACACAAAGTTCCTCCTCATTTTGCACGAAGTCAAACTCTTTGACTGCCTCGTCAAAACGAAGGTTCCAACTACGCGACGCTTGCTTCAGTCCATAAATGGAACGCTGAAGCTTGCACACTTTCTGAATATCGACTTCGGACACAAAGCCTTTAGGCTGCTCCATATAGATTTCCTCCTCGAGGAATCCATTAAGGAAAGCCGTCTTTACATCCATTTGCCATATCTCATAATCGTGGTAGGCAGCTATAGCAAGCATCATGCGAATAGACTTGATCATGGCTATGGGCGAGAAGGTATCGTGGTAATCGATCCCTTCCTTTTGGGTATAACCCTTTGCCACAAGCCTGGCCTTATAGGCGTCAACCTTGCCATCACCATCAGTCTTTCTCTTGTAGATCCACTTGTTCCCAATAGGAACTATGCCCTTGGGGCGCCTACTAGAGTCCAGCACTGATTGACATGCATCGAGTCTATCTCGCCTTCCATAGCTTCACGCCATTTCGCGGAGTCTACATCCACCATCGCTTGGTCATAGGTTGTTGGGTCGGTCTCTTGGCTATCACTTGGAACCTCATGGAGACCCAGCTCCTCCAAGTGCACAAGCCCATACCTCTCAGGTAAATGAGACACCCTACTAGACCTACGAGGTGGTTGTACTTGTGTTTCAGAAAGTTTGGTTCCAGTTTCTTGCACAGGTGTCTCTCGAGGAGTTTCATTGTATTCTTCTAAAGAAATACTTCTACCTGCTCCGCCTTCCTGAATGAACTCATCTTCCAGGAAGTGTGCTTGTAAAGCAACAACGATCCTTCGATCTTCGGGCATGTAGAATAGATATCCCATCGTCCCAGATGGGAATCCAATGAAACATCCCTTCGCAGACCTATCTTGCAACTTTTCCACCTTAGTCTTCTTGACATAAGCGGGACATCCCCAAATCCTAATATGATTAAGACTTGGTTTCCTTCCTTCCCACATCTCATGTGGGGTTTTAGGAACGGATTTGGAAGGACATCTATTCAAGATATACGCGGCAGTCAGGAGTGCATACCCCCACAGGTAAATCGGCAAGTCAGTATAGCCCAGCATGGAACGGACCATGTTCAACAGGGTTCGGTTCCTTCTTTCTGACACACCATTTAACTGAGGAGTACCTAGAGGTGTTAGTTGTGAAACTATTCCATGTTCCTTAAGGAACTCGTCAAACTCCGTACTCATATACTCGCCACCTTGGTCCGACCGAAGTGCTTTGATATGATTACCAGTTTGTTTCTCGACTAGGGCCTTGAATTCCTGGAATTTCTCAAAGGCCTCGGATTTATGTTTCATTAAGTATACATAACCATACCTAGTATGATCATCTCTAAACGTAATGAAATATTGATATCCGTCATGTGCTGCTTCCAAAGCACCACATACGTCGGTATAGATTAATCCCAGTTTATCAGCGGCTCTTTCAAAAGTCCCTGTGAATGGGGACTTAGTCATTTTGCCTTTAAGGCAAGATTCACAAGTAGGAAAGAGATCCGATCCCAATGGACCCATAAGTCCATCTTTTTCCATCTTGTAAATCTTGGTCTGACCAACATGACCAAGTCTAAGATGCCATTTCAAAACTTGATTGGTTTCATCTCTACCACGTTTTCTAGTCATAGTATTCACAACTACTTTGTTGCTGAGATTTAGATGATACAGTCCATTCAACAATGTAGCAGTACCCACTAGTTTATTTCTAAAATAAATTTTGCAGGAACCATCACCAATGAAAAATGAAAAGCCTTTTCGGTCCATGACCGGAATGGATACAATGTTTTTGTGCCCCTTGGGCAAAACAAGTACATCTTCTAAAGTCAAAACAAAGCCGGATTCTAAACCCAAAAGAAGTGATCCTATGTCCTGGCCGCCTCGACACTATGCCCGCTTGACCGTGATCATAACTTATCCACCTCCAAGCTTCCTACTTTGTTCCGCATCCCGATTCACGGTACAAATATGAGAACTAGCACCGTAATCCAAGATCCAGAAGTAGAAAATACAGTAGCGTAACAATTTGTTTCCAAAACTAAAGTTACTCAGACTAAGTGCCATGAAGAATCGGACAGTCTCTAGCCCAGTGGCCCAGCTCACCGCACTTGAGACAAGCATCCTTCTTCTTCTTGTTCTTCGGAACCATCGGGGCCTTGCCCTACCCTTAAGGTCCTTAACTTGTGGTCCAGTTTGCTTCTTGGTCTTTTTATTCTTGTTCTTAGACCTCCGAGGTCCAGAAGAAATCACAAGAGCAGACTCCTTCATACGAGAAGTCTTCATCTGAGACTGAGCGGTCACAAGTTTGTTCATTAGCCCAGCTAAATTACATGCAATCTCATTGCAGTTGAAGTTCATAACAAACTGTGAGAAGGAATCAGGGAGAGACTGTAGGATAAGGTCGGTTTGGAGATAAGTATCCATTTTAAAATCAAGAGCCTCCAATCTCTCGATCATGGATATCATTTTGAGGACGTGTTTCCCAACCTTCTCACCTTCCTTCATCCTTGCACCGAACAGTTGCTTGGATATCTCATATCTAGCAGTTCTGCTGTGCTCACCATAAAGTTCGGTTAAGTGAGATAGAATCTGCCTAGCAGAAGTCATTTTCTCATGAGCTCTCTGAAGCTCATTAGACATAGAAGCCATCATATAAGCACGGACTTTCACGTCATCCTTAACCCACTTTTCTTGTTTTTCAATCTCTTCCCGATTGGCTCGGTCCGCACAGAGGCGCCGAATGTCCGTCTCCAAGACGTATCTCGGCTCTATACCGAGGACAATCATCGACATGGAGCCAATCCACAAAGTTAGGTCCCATTAAGGTGTTCTTTTTGTTGCGACTGCGAGTGGATTCATTGTCATATTGAGATTTGAGTCCGCATTAAGTACGATAGATTAATTATCGACTCATTTAATTATGTTCGAGTATAGAATTAAGGTCTTTTCTATTCTTGTTACCAGCTCCCACTATTTTTTATCGGAATAACACACTCCCATGTGAAATCCTAAGAATCGTCGCTCTACTTCATAGTGGTGATCGAGTTCTTTATAAATCTTAATAGAGGGCAACCAATGTGTTTCTAGTCTATTAATTTTCATAAAGTGGTGTCCAACACCAACCCATCTAATGGATGATTCGATCTTATTTTTTCCCCTTGTTCACTCCCCTCAACCTATACGGTTTCCATGGTTCGTGAACAATTTAAGTTTATACCATCGACGCAAATCGGGCCACAATTGAATCTTATCCGGCAACCTATCAGGTTTCTAGGGATAAAATTTGCTCCAACCGAAGGCATCCAATGCGCTCCCAGTAATTTATCCGTCCTCCCCGAACGACTACCCCGATAACTCGGAAGCATAGCACATCCGGTTTGGATTTCAATTTCCCGAAAACTCGATGGAGGGAAGGAAAACCTTGAAACCTTATAAACTTAATAATTTATCATGGGAGAATTTTCGCGATTAACGTTACACTTTGCACATTAATCATTTTAGCGCGTTTGTATTCACACAATATGAAAAAACCATTCACAACCTAGTTGCTACCAACATGTGGTTCATGGACCGTTCCTAGAAAACAAAAAACTCAGTAATCTAATTACAAGTCTTCGTCTTGAATCTTCGTCTTCTCGAAACGGATCTTCCTCCGGTCTTCGTCATTACATATAAATTTTACATTGAAAATTACATCCTAGATACAAATATTTCTAGTAAAATAAATAGGCTCAAAACGGCCTTTACAACCCAATCGAATAAAACGAACGATTCAAAACTAAGTCCACGAACCACATCCCCATTCAAAAGCATTCATCCAATAAATACTAAATAAATGGAAAGCGTAGAGATACATTGATCCAATCAACAATACGAACCGATCCAATCGATTCAAAACGAATTAATCCAAATAATTCAAACAACCGTCAATTTTAACTTGTTCCGGACGAGAAAATATTTCATTAAATTAATTCCCCTAAGAATATAATTACCATAATTAAATCTTAGTCAAATTAAATCCAATTTAATTTGTGGGAAATTAATTATCGAACGAAATATAAAAAACAGAGTCGGAAAACACTACGGCCAAACTCGACATCGCCCTCAAGCCGCCGAAAGGTGGCCTCGCGCAGGTGCCGAGCACGGCCGAAGCTCGCCGACCAAGACTCGCCTCGCCGCTGCATCATGTCCATACAGTGCATCATGAGGCGGCTCTGGCACTCCAAGCTGCCGGGTCCGATTACGTTTTCGGCTCGTTTTTCACCCCGATTCCAAAAATAATATTTTTTAATCTTTACATTACACATTTAAATCAGTTTTTCAAAAGAAAAATAGATTTATATTGTAACATAAAATCATGAAAAATTAATTTTTAGATGAACAATAGAAAATCAACGATTAATACGATTATGATTCCAAATCATACACCATCTAATCAAGCATTCCAAATGCTAATATCGTATATACAATCGCAAGACCTACTCTCTGATACCACTGTTGGGATTCGGTGCCTAAAACGAAGGCCCAGCGGAAGCGGTAAGACGAAAATTAATTCGATCCGAATCCCTACGAGGATCGATCGAGCTACGTATATACGAATATCAAAAACGAATTCACAAGAGATATAAAAACTCACCCTTGTAGTCCGTTGATTAGATGGATAACCTTCTCTTGAGCTATTCCCCAAGCTTTGCTTGATCTCTACGTATCTGATCCGCTCCAAGCCCTTGAACGATCCAACGCCGAAAGCACCGCGCCTCTACTTGCCACGCGCCGGAAAAACGACTGGAATAACAACACTTGATTAACCTCCAAGGTTACGGCTAGAATCAAGTGATGAATCTTTTATTATTACACTCTAAGTGTATAATATATCTCTCAATAATTTTTCTCTAAGAAAATGTGAATGAACACAAAACCAAGTTTTCTCTCCCACTCTCTCCAAAATGAGGTTGTCGTGAGTTATGCAAGGTGAGGAGAAAGTGTGTTTTATTTTGGTCTTAAAATCATTCACAAGATAAAATTTCACCCACAAAATCTCCTTTTCCCTTATTATAAGAGATATGAAATCTCATATGTCAAAAGTCTTCCAACAAGAAAACAAGACTATGATCAAGGTGGGAAATCAAGGTGGGGGCCGGCCTCTAAAAGAAATCGGACGAGTTCGGTTCGTTTCGGACTCCTGAGAGTCCAAACAGATAAACTCCGATTCCGTTCCGATGTATTTATATCGATTAATTAATCCAATCAATTAATCATATCAAATACATGATAACATAATTAATTTTTCCAAGAAATAATTATATTCACGAATTAAATTAATCATCCAGTAATTTATTTAATCCATTAGGCCGTAAATCAATTTATCCAATAAATCGATTTAGACATCCAATGTCTCAAATTAGATATCCAATATCTAATATTCATAATGAGAGATTAAGCTCGATTCATTCCGTCGTCAATCCTAATGCACGACTCGGTAGGTCCGTCTCAGTCAGCAATGGGAGGAACCAAAGAGTAGTAGCACCACCTAGCCAGCCTCGTGGCCTACACTGTACCCCGACTGAGAACGAATGATTGGGATCATTCAAGAACCATTCTGTCGTGAATACCAGTATACGTATAAACCCTTCTTTCAAATGTCGCGATCAAGTTATAGGGTCACAGTCAGTCAAACCCCATCTGTACTTGACGCTATGCATGCGTTAATGCAAATCGAGATCATCGAGCTCTCGTGTATCTAATACAGCTAGCTCCAATGCTTTGGCCAAAGACCTATGATCTCATCTGCCAATAACCGCATAGGACATATAACCCGTTCACTAACAGGAGAAAGAATTCTATCTTGGTATTCAATAGGACCTGCTATTTGCCCGTCAAGATGCATGTCGAGGTTGACCCCCGTCTTCCGGTTTACAGGGTCGAACTACTCTAATGAAAATATTGACGTCACAAGCACATCCCTACTAAATCCTCAAGTCGAAGGTTCACGAATACCTATCACAACCTTTCGATTCCATCATTGACTGTCCCGGAGTGAAATCCGTGTGACGAATCGAGGGTGAGTCGGTTAGAGTATACTAATCCAATTAGCATACCTATAACGTGTGGTCCCACTAACCATTAGTGTTCGACAGTCACTCTCCTTGTCAAAGAACACGTCATACAAGTCTTCACATAAACTTAAATCCCAGTCAAGTTTCATCGACTTGCGAACGATTAAGTATTTGAGCTATAAACCTTTCCAGTGCCGACCCCCTTATCCAATAAGGAGTGGAACGTTTTGCTCTCAAATACACGGACTAGTTTCTATATGTATATTTACGAGTTAGGAATGCCAGTAACTACCAGTAAATAAAGAAAGCATCTATTGCCTTATATATTGATGATTTACATAATAACAAGTACAATGCCCTCACTCAACATCCTCTGAGTGGCATTCGAGGGCATACTCCTAACAGAAAGACCATCGAATCCCTCTAGGACCGAGTAGAGGGCAATCTCGTCGCTTACGGGCTCGCCGCTGAGGATTATCTCATCCACCTGGTCGATGTAGTCTTCGTCGGATTCGTCTTCCCCCTGCCCGATCTTCATCATGCGGTGGGGACCTTTTGGTCGAGCGACCTTGGCGGTGAAGTACGATGTGAAGTCGCTCGCCAGTTGTTCAAAATAATTGATGGATCATCGTGGCAATGAGATGTACCACCTATGGGCCAGATTGCCCAGTGTTAACGGGAACATTCGGCACCTGGTCGTGTCTGATGCCCCGCATCCGGTCATGTAGATCCGGAACTTGCTCAGGTGAGTCTAGGGGTCCAATCTCCCCTCGTACAAAGGTGTCTGAGGAGGAGCGATCCTTGGCTGCACGGGGGCGAGTTCGATCTGGACCGCGAGCGGCTCACTCGGCCCGGCGATCTTTCTCTTGGCGCCTGCCCCAGTTTCTAGGAGTGCCTTCATGCCATCGAGCTGGCGTTGCATTGCGGCCATCGCCGTAGCTTGGTCGCTCGTGGTTTGGCTCTCGGAGCGGGAGCCGAGGCGATCGTGTACCGATCTCCTGGCTCCGCGGTAGGCGATGAGGTCGTCGCTGCCGATCTTGGTTCTTCGGCGAGGGGGAGCCAAGTGGCTGACCTGCCTTTTGGGTGTTGGGTATGCCGAACTCTTGGTGACGGATTCGGGCTCCGTCGTCTCATGGCTGGGGCCAGAATGCCCCAGTCGCCATGGTGGGTCGCTTCCTAGGCGGCTGAAAATGGAACCGTCCCGCCTCGCAAGTGCTTCTTCTCGTGAATCGGGGCTTCCTGACAATTGCTCGACAAGTAACCCATTGAGCTTCCGTTTGCCCGCGCGGCGGATGGCTAAGGGGGTTATAGTGGGCGCTCCGCATGCTCTCCGTCGCTCCCGTAGGATGGCCATGGCCTCCTCGATCTGTTCCGCGGTTTGGAACTGATCGAGTGAGAGGCTCGGGCCGTCCCTCGGGGGCGGGATCGAGAGTCTCGCGCCGCCGCGGCTACCCTCCGCCGTAGGTTGGGGCTCGGATTGAGTCGGAATAAGCGTCTGGCAGATCGGAGAGTGGCTCTCTTCGATGTGGTGGCAGACGTCATGATGTCGAAGGCTTTCTTTGAAGAGCAGTGAGTGTTTCTTCAAGTATATGCTCCGGAGAACAGTGAGTGTTCTTCGAAACGGTCGGAAAGAAAAATGAAGGTAGACAGCCCCTTCTTCTAGCGCCAATTGTTGTTACCCAAAATATTATTCGGAAGGGATTGCTGGAATGGATGAGTAACAAACAAAATGCGAGAGCACGTCCGAGGGAATGTAAATGACACAAGATTTGTCGGGTTTGTTAGGCCCGGGCTTGAATGCTCTCGCGAGATTTTATTAGTACGAATACTTTGGAGTACAGATATTAATGTAAGAGTACAATTACAATGAGTGTAAAGACCCTAGTTATCTAGCTCTTGAGTGCTGCTCTGTGAGTTCTTGAACTGTAGGGAGTTCTCGTTTCTGCCGAACGTCTTTTGGTTAAGAGGCTCTGAGAGAGAAATCCTAGACAGAGTCAAGAGAAAAGCCGAGAGCTTTCCAAGTGCAGGAAACCTTCTATTTATAGGAGAGGAGGTAGCTGGGATGTCTTGATCCCGAGCGGGCGATCGCCTTTCTTGTATTATAATAAGCGGGCGATCGTCTTTAGCACATGGGTTGGTCTTCTTAAAGTCCGCATTGCCATCGATAAACCACTGTATGCGAACCAGTGAGAAGACGCCATGTGCCTCATGTCATTTTGGGGGTCCACCTTGGACCTTTCGGCGTCTCGCAGAGGTGAGGTTTGTCCTTGTCGTTGACAGCTGTTGATGGGCTGGAGTCAAAGGCCTTTTCCTACGGCGCCTTTTCCGGATCTGCACGTGGGTCTTTACTCCGAGATCCGGTCATGGTATAAATGACGGATGTTGGTTTTACACATGGCATGAGACGGTCGTCCTTGGCCGGGCACAGAGTCGATCGCCAGGTGCCAAGAGACGATCGTCCTGGATGTCGATCGCTCGGCACTTGGACTTGGTCTGGGATCTCCGTTTGGTAGGTGTGCCGTGGTTCATTTGAGACTGACTCGGTCGCTCGGCCCTTACGCCGATCGCCGTCGAGATGTGTTAATCGCGACACAACAGAGTTAAACGGATCGAAAATGATGCCTTTAGGCGAGGCGGGTCGAAAATAATGTCTTCAATGAGAATGGGTCAAAAATAATATTGTACTATAAATACCGAAAATACTAGTAATATGGCGTACCTTGTGAGTTAGGATGATTTGATCAGATATGGCTAATTTATATATAAAAATATGAATAACATTTAAATAATAAATTCATTTTAAAATTGAGAGAGAATAAAATCTCACAATAAATTGGGAAAAGAAAATACGCAATAGATATTGTTCTTATTATATTTGAGTAAACATGTTCATCGCAATAGCGACATTAGTTACTAAGAATTCATAGTCGACAAACAACTTCAAATATAGACTATAATTACTTAAATATAAGAAAATTATCCACATAACATTCTATACGATGACTATATTATCGAATTCCATACATAATCCAAATATGAAATATCCAAAAATTTTAATTTAATCCAATTATTATTTATAGATTCCATATTAGATCTCCTTAACCAAGTCAAATAATTAAAAATCCAATTACCCAAACTGGCAAAAAAACAAATATATTATTATTATTATTATATATTGCATATATAAATGATGCTAACTATTTATCTACTCATCCACAACCATACTCAAGAAAAATTAATTACAGAAAATATGAATAAGAAAAATACTGAAGTTGTCCTCATTGTCATGGTGATGGTCTTAGTTTCTTTATCCATGGCCGAAAATAATCCACAACCAAATAGTTTCTCAAGTTGTTTTGAAAAATGTATAAAAGGTTGCGATTATAAGCTTATTTGTGATTTGATTTGTATTAAGAAGTGTAAGCACAGTCGTGTGCCGGAGCTATCCACAGTCTCTCCTTCGGCTTCTCCTCCATCGGCCTTCCATCCTCGTTTCCTTGGCGGCGTAGGTGGTGGTGGAAGAGATTAAAGACAAGATTTAAGATATGAAAGATATCTAGTACAATTCATTGGCAATATTGTTATAAAATAGTAATAATTGTACTATGATTTTTTTCAATGGAGCCAAAGACTCTTATTCTTTGGTTCTGGATTATAATGGAATAAAACAAAATGACTCACTAAACCTACCGCACTTTTCTCATGTAAGACTCCATCCAATTTTCTGCAATTTTCATTTTGGATCATTCTAAATGTACCTCTCTGTGTTAAGACAAGTTTAAGATCACAGACATCCGATCCCCCTTACCCCACTTTTTGCGGGAGCCATTGAGGCATTGGGGTAATGTTGTTATTGTTGTTGTTGTTGTACTATGATTTTTTTTTTCTTGCAACTATTTATTTCTATTTGTGATCCCCCAAAATTTTATTACAAATGATAAGTGAGTTATTTATTATGTTTTTGTTCATTTCTTTGTAATGAAAAACGAATAAAAGGTTAAGTTGCATATCAAAATATATGGAAGTTATACGGTCCGTACTTATACAGTACCGTTCTCTTCGTATATATATTCATCATTCTAAATTTCACGTGTGTTTTGTGTGTGTAACAATGTAGGACATACAGATGGTACTTAGGAGGTTTGGTAGTAACATCATCTTCTCTAATGGTTTAAGAGATCATACACATCGTTGTCTTATCAATTATGTGGTACATGCACGAACATTTTTACTTTGATCGAAAATGCATTATATTGATTAACTGTATTTAAGTTACTAACGATCAACTATATCTAATTGTTTTTTGTAGCGCGTCAAGAAGCATTAAAGAAAGATATCGAGAAGTCACAAAAATTGTATCAAGAACAAAACATGAAAAAGGCCAATGAACAACAACGACAAAGACAACAACAACAACAAGAACAACAACAAAACAAGAACGACGCCATGATCATCGGTGGGATGAATACTTAGCATTCATATTAATATATGTTACAAATTTAACATGCAATATTTTGCTTCATGTAATACCAATAAATGGACTGATACTATTGATTCGTTAGCAAGTAAGTTTATTGAAAATAATGTGACGAGTTCAATTTTTAGTCAATAATTATTACTACACTTTGTTGGTGCATTTTAATATTTTTGCTCTTAATGTAGTTTTTTGTCTTGCGGTGTGTTAATGTCACTTTCTTAATTAAACGTCTTGAAATATTGCGTGACTTTGATACTTGATATGATTGTGTAAGTTATGTCGATATTACATATTGAAAATGGTAGTATATAATAAAAATATCTTCACACTATCATCTTTATCCATAAATGGTGCAAAGCAATAGACTATAGATAAAACAAATACGTATTAATGATTCGGGTAATCATATCCACAATTAGTATCGGCAATTAAGCGATTATGTTATTTTGAGAATTTATCATTTATATAATTTTACTGTAGTTTAAATCTTACATAATAAATAATATCATTTTGACGATTTATGTAGTTTAAACAATATAGATATACCATTTATATAATCTATTATAAATTAAATTTAAATCTTACTCAATAAGTAATATCACTATGAAGATTAATTGATTATCTTAATATAATTTTAGTTTCATTTGTAGAATGACAAACAAATTTGGCAAAATGAAATTGATATATTAGTTATTAAGAGTAGAAAAATTATATGTTGAGATTGATGTCTTCAAATATATTTATATATGCAACCTGGTACAAATTAAATATACTAAAAATATTGGACCGATTTTCACAACAATAAAAAATATTGAAACTTAAATGGTTTTTGTGCATAAAATAAAGTTCGATTAATTAAGCGTAGTAATGTGGAACTACCATATTTGATATGATAAACCAAAAGGATAATTAATTGTCACAAGCTAGATCTCAAAATATAGCGAATATCCACTTTGTTACGATTTTATATAAGGGTTACATTTATTTTGAAGAACCGTATGCGTTTAACCTCCATTTGACATTTAGTATGTAACTTATACATATTAAAAAGTTACATGTGAAGAGACTCTTTTAAATGTAGCATCTTGAAAAAAGTCTCTTCACATATACTCTTTTAATGTCAATAAACTATTTTAAATGTGTGTCATGCTTAGAAAAGGTGTGATACCATCATAACTTAGATATATAATGACGAAAATAAGTGCCAAAGATTACGCTATGAACACTTATATACAGCCCATGTAATGACGAAAATTAGTGTTGAACAATACACTATTAACATTTAGATTAAGCCTGTGTGCATCGGACGAGTCTGAATGACTCGGTCTAAATATAAAAGTCACCAAACAACTAATTAAACTCATTCATCTTAAACTCATGCGATGCTTACAAAAATTGTGATACCATCACAACTTATAAACCTAATGACGAAAATAAATACCACATATTACACTATGACCAATTAGATAGAGCCCATATGCAACGCACGGGTCTCAAGTGACTAGTTCGATTAAATGATTGAAGTTTCTTCATACAACAAACAGTTGATGTAGTCTTGTAGATACAAATATGATACCTTTAGGGTAAAGAATTTTCCCAACGTATTTTAAAATTTTCATTTAAAATATCATGGAATCTACTGAAAATTCATTTAAAATATATTTTTCCTAAAAATTGACTTTTTTTTTCAATTATATATTTTTAAGAAGATTTCAAAATTTTATAACTTCTAAAGTTAAAAATCTACTTATTACACAAAATTAGATTTTTCTTAAATATTTATTGTTTTAATGTTAAATAATTTATTCATCTTTATATAAACGAGGCTTTACGAACCCGTGCGTTGCACCGGTTGTATCTAATTGTTGATTGCGAATACAAACACAATATGGAACAATGTATTGACTAAGTACATGCACTTACAAAACGTCACTTCAAACCCAAATAAATGATAAAGAATAATCTCCGTAGTCGCATATGCTAATTTGTACAAATTCTAGCTGTGTAAAAAAAACTCCGATAAAATTTATAATTCCAAAATACCACTCTTTTTGCCAAATAAAATACTAAAGTGCACACAATGTATTAATACATTAGTTAATAAACTTTCAACCCAACACTTAAATATTTTATACACTTTATCACTAAATAAGTTTATATTTTTTAAGAACTCGTACTCAATTATCTACTCAATTATTTAATACATGGGAACCAAGTTATTAATTTAAGTTCATAAGAACCCTTATAAAGTTGTCATCATGGCTTTTCCAACATTCATATCATGAAATTATCCCGTGAACTCGTACTGTTGTGCATGAAAAGAATTATTATTAAAGAAACAAAAAGTTGCACTTATACAAACTAAAGGTTACTCATTTTAACCTAACCCTAAAAACAGTGTTCGCTAAATTTTTAAACAATCCGCAAGTGTACGGAGATATGTAGAAAGCAGCAAGCAAGGTCGTATTCCACAGAGACTAAATATTCTTATTGTGTTGAGTACTAGATTATAGTGTTTTCGGTTTTATCTAGACGATCGAAAGGTGAATGGACGGTTAATGAAATAAAATAAAATGATCATAATAAATTAAAACAATTGAAAATATCCGAATTAAAGCGAATTGCAAGAGTTTAGAAAGGTAGATTCCAAGGCTAGGTTTCCGTTGATTACTAAATTTAGTCGGGATTGGTTCCAAAAGGTTCTAAGTGCGTCTCCAAAACGATGATCACAACAATATTCTCAAGTCTCTCTCGAGATGCATTAAAACGTAGATTAAACAACCTATAACAACGTCTCCGTCTATTATAAATTATCTAACTCCAAAATGTTCATAAGATTAGATATCATCATAGTTCATCACCGATTTCTCAATCTCGTAATTTACTACGTCAAATACTCGAAACCTATTAATGCTCTCTCTCGAATTATGAGCAATTAAGTTTAACATGTAAAAATATTGATCAAGTGTTTAAACATGAATCAAAACCAAGTATTTGATAAATAAATCACACTAGATATATATAATCATCAATCCCTCAAAATCATAGCGAATCAACGTACTCCCATGCCCGGAATCTAACGAGTTTAGCCGGACATGGTAATGAAAGAAAGATTAATAATCATCATGTTCATGCTAAATAAAACAACAAAATGAATAAAAGATAGGAAGAAGATAAAACTCGTAAGGTGTCTTGATTGATCCCGGTTGAAGCCTTCAAATGTTCTTGAAGTGTTCTTCAAGAATTTCCTTCAAATCTCCTTCTTTTTAGAGTAAAAGCCCACAAATCTTGTGTTTTTTTCTCTCTCCAATCTCTCCAATTCTCTCTCCAAAGCTGAATATCCTCAAGTCTTGTCCAAGATCTCTTTTTATAAGGCCAAAAACACCACTTTTCATGTTCAAATCTTTCAAAAATGTCAAAAGGTGATTTTTCCACCGAAAAGTGACACGGCCCGTGTCATAGTGCTCTAGAAACGCTGAAACTCGCTGGACAGGGAACTCGATCGTGTCAATTTGACACGGCCGAGCAAATGACACGACCGTGTCGAATGACACGGTCCGTGTCATACTCGTCCAGATAATGAAAAACCGCCTGGATATGAAACCCGACCGTGTCAACATGGCACAGCCGGGCTTATGACACGGCCCGTGTCAAATGACACGGCCGAGCTTGTGTTGGTCCGTTTTGACACCGTTTTGACTCCTTTTTAGGCTCGATCTCTCGTTTCCATATTGCTTGATATGTATTGAGGTTTGAGACTTCGTTCTTGCTTGATTTATGTCCATAAAGTACCTATAAAATCAATAAAACGTACCCAAGCATGATCGAGTCCAATAAACACAATATGAGCATAAACGACACAGTTCTACACATTTTAGGATCTAAAAACCCAGAAAATCGGTGTAAAAATATGTGTAAAAATGAGTGTTATCAAAATCCCCCAAACTTGAACGTTGATCTTCCCGAGCAATGCACTTTAAAATAACCACTCTTAAGGAAACTCGTCCCTCAACATACCTCAAAGGATCATTTGAAAGTTCATCAATACGCCTCAAGAAATAAATAAGTCGAGTTCTGTAAAGTATGCAAATCTCTGGGGTGCTTCCTTAACCTCATAGCTAATACTTGAATAATACGAACCTCGCCGGTCAAGTGTGTTCCCTCTCTCTCGAAGTGTATAATGGGATAAGTGACGCTCAAAACTCATTCAACGAAATAAGAATCCTCATAAACTTGCCAATCGTCTACATCTCTACCACTGGTTGTGCATGTAAATTTGGTGAATCAAAAAGGACTTTATTGGTTGTAATGTAGGCTTTTTGGTCGGGGTAGGAAAAGTATGGCTTAAAGTGACTTGATTTGAGCAAATTAGAACATCATCTCAATAATCATTTCGCTCAATTAGAAGCTCAAAATTTTGTTTTCCTTGTAATTTGCTTCCTTCAACCCCTTGATTTCAATATAATCGCACTAAGCGCTTTTGAAAGTGAGAATCACAACCTTATTCCTCCTTATCGCTCCAATAAATCTCGTTTCTTTTTTTTGTGTGTGTCCACAAACTTTTTTTTCTTTTTATGTTTTCATGTGGTGGACAACATCATCATATTCTTCCTTTAAATTTATTTTGATGAATCATTGCATTTGAACCAACAATCTTCCCAATCGCCTCCACACATCTTTTCATTCTTTTGCCAATTTGTTCTAATAAGCTCAAGTATAGAGACAAAAGTTTATAATGGAACGGAAAACTCATAATGTGGCTAACAAGAAATAGGTTTAAAGCTCAATCGGGCTAACTAGGGAAATAATTTTTCGGGTTGACCAAAAGGTTTGAAGGGTTGCCAATAAAAATCGCCTAAAATCACTTTCACTAATTTGCACACACACTTGTAGTTTCGAATAAGATACCAGGGTAAGTTCTAGAGTCTTAAAACATGAATGGTACACTCGACAATGAAACTTGCATATTTAATGATGCACGAAGGCTCAAAAGCTCACAAGCTAGATTTGTTCATATTTCCAAGGTATTTAAACTATTTATTCAATTTCACACCCTTTTGATTATTCTACAATTTTTCCCCTTCAAATTATCCTCGATTTGCATATCAAAATAATAAAATAAATCCCGAGGCATCTGTTGCTACCCAAAATATTATCCGGAGATAGATATTGCTGGAATGGATGGGATAGCAAACAAATGCGAGAGCACTTCCGTGAGAAAGATAAATAACACAAGATTTGCCGGGGTTGTTAGTCCCGGGCTTGAATGCTCTCGCGAGATATTATTAATACTAATATTCGGGGATACAAGTACTAATGTAAGAATACAATTACAATGAGTGTAAAGATTCTTGTTATCTTAGCTAGTGAGCGTGTAGATTGCCGGAAGAACCAGATTTGATGCTCTGTGAGTTCTTGTAACAAAAGAGATGAATAGTCGCGGCGGTGAGAGATCGACAGTCTCTCACGGCGAGTATTAGTTGGATGCTTGAGCTCTCGAGCTTATGAATCTCTTGGAATCTGTCTAGTGGAGACTTCTTGCCTCTGCCGATCGTATTCTAGATGAGAGATTCGGAGAGAGAAATCCTGAGATGGATTCCGGCGAGAAAGCAGGGAGCTTGGTGGTATATGTGTTCTACTGTATTTCCGTGAATGAATTCGGAATGTAGGTGAATGAATTGGGAACTAATTCGGAACCGTAGGTGAATGAATTCTGAACAATTTGGAACCATAGGTGAATGAGTTCTGAACAATTCGGAACCTTTTTCCAGTAGGAGGAGGCTCTCTATTTATAGGACTTGGACCTGCTGGGCGATCGCCTTTGCTGTATTATAATAAGCGGGCGATCGTCTTTTAGCACATGGGTTTGTCTCCTTAAAGTTTGTAGGAGTTGCTGGCAGTCAGCCGCGCTGTCCAATGAGGAGCCTGCACGCGTCTGAGTCGCTGTCACATGCGGTCCTACTGACAACTTTCGGCGGGCTTGTCGGTAGGTGAAGCCGTCCTAGTCAGGGACAGCTGTTGATGGTCAATGATCCGTGAAAAGCGGATCTTGTCTCGGCTCTGCACGTGGGTGCTGTTCTGAGATCCAGTCTTCGATGACTTTACTGGGCGATCGTCTCTGTTCGGGGCGTAGGTCGATTGTCCTTAGCCGGACACTAGAGTCGATCGCCAGATGCCAAAGGGCGATCGCCTTGGGAGTTGATCGCTAAGTACCTGATGGTGGTCCGGTATCTTCGATTAGGCGAGCTAGACATAGTTTGACTGGTGTTCACTCGGTCGCTCGGCCTTATAGTCGATCGCCTGTCGGGATGAATAAATCTTGACACAATAATTGCCCCCCAGCTCGCTCCTATGTTGGAAACGTGGGGTGGGGTGGTTCTCTTGGCGGTCGCTGAACTTTTGACGAGCGACTCTGCATTTAACTGAACTGGCGATCGTCTTTGAGCTGAAAGATTCTGAGTTTGGACGACCTGGTTGGCCGCTAAGCTGCACGGGAAATGGCAATGAGCGTGGAAAAGTCTTCGCCCACGTGTCGGGCTTCTGTTGGAGGATATCAACGGTCATTAATGACTCCTCGGCTGACGCGTCCTTGAAAAGACGCGTACGCGGGTCTCGAGGGAATCAATAAATGCGACGTTTGGGATCCGACCCCTGAGATTTTCCCTTATTGAAAACGAGTCCCTGCCATCTCCTATAAAAGGGCGCAGTGTTGCAGTCTTCGTCCTCACGCGCACCTACTGGAGAAAGAAGGACTTGCTAAAGATTTTTCTGAAGATCTTAGTGCCGATCGTCGTTCGATTTCATCTTTGGGTAAGAAAAATTCTTTTCTCCTTTCTTTCTTTGAGAATGGCCGGAACGTCATCATCACATGGAGTGGGTACCAGTTCCACCGCCGGGACATCGTCCGTCCGGGGAGGACCTTCTTCTGACTTCCACCTGGAGACGGCCGCTGAGGCCATTCGGGCCGGAATTGACCCTGCTGAAATCGAGGCTTTATTTAATGAAGTCGACGTCGCTAAGGAGGCGGCCGCTGAAGACAGACGATCGCAGATAGAGAGAGATCTGGCGATTAGGGCCTACTGGGAGCAGCATAACGCTTTCGGCCAGGCCTATCTGGCTTTCGCTGAGATTATAGAGAAGTTGGCCGGTCCGACTCCGAGATTCGATTTCCGGGGATACTCGGTCGCCTACCCTTATCAGCTTCCCAAACGGTCGGAGTACCGGGCTGCGCAGCGATCTTTGTGGTCGCTTGGCCAAATCCGGAGTTCGGCGACCAGGAAAGATCTGGCCGTCTGGAGGACGAGGTTCCATGTTCCTTCAGATGTGGATATATTCGCGCCGGCGGAGAATGAGCGAGCCGATCAGCCTCCGATTGGTATGGTCGGCGTGAATGAGGCGATTATGGAGGCCGGGCTGTGCTTTCCTCTATCTTTTGCTGTCTCCCATCTGCTGTCCGCTTGGAACGTGGCGCCACTTCAGCTGACGCCGAACGCTTGGCTCCAAATTATCTGCACTCTCACCCTTTTCGGCGGTCATCGCCTGTACCGCCTCCCATCGCCGTCGGAGATGAACCATTTGTTCAAGCTGACGGCTCAGAAAGGGTCGGTCGGAGGTTACCATATTCAGAGCCGATCTGGTCGGGTAATTCACGGAGTCCCGAATAAGGCGCGGGGCGATCAGACGAAGTGGTTCTGGGTCGCCGGCAAGTGGGGGGCTTCTGCGAGCGACAATCCTTCGGGCGAGCTGGAGATCCCTACTGAGTTTCGGGGGAGGAATCCCGGTAAGGGTTTAGACTCTCCCTTCGTTCGGATGCGTTTTGGACTGATCTAATTTGATTTCGGATTTGCAGGTTTTCACATTCCGGCAGTCGATGAGCTGCCTTTTGACTTCCTGGTTGTCTCGGAGCGGATACGGAGCTTGTCGGACGACGACCTTGACGCTAATCGGATCAATAAGGAGAGTCGTTGGTTGTCGGCTCGGCTATTACGTTTCCCGAGACATCTCTCGGTACCAGGTATGAGCTTCTGCGACCTTCACTTTCCAGGCGATCGCCCTACTTGAGGAAAGTATCTAACTATTGATCGATCGTCTTAACTGTAGAGGTTCGCTTTCCTCGCTTTTTAGAGCCCCCGCCGGAGATCGCCATGTCGAATCCTGGAGTTCTAGGCCGTCTCCGCCACAAGAAATTGTCTCGGGCCCCACCTGTTGCGTTGCCAATTATTCCGGAGGCGGAGCCCCGCGTGGAGCCGATCGTGAGGAGGGAGCTCCAGAGGAGGGGCTTCGAACGAAACGTAAGAGGCCGAGGCCGAAATAAACTCCAATTTCTGCCCCTGGCAATGAGGTGCCGATCGCCGCGCCTCCGATCACCGTTCTCTCTCCGGAGAATGAGCCGCCCTCTGCGGCTTTTATGCGAGAGATGGCGATTGCTGACGCTGAGACTCCTCGAGGGAAACCGTACTTCGGTCGCGACCCCGAGAGGGCTGAGAGGTAGATTGCATTTTTGTGTTGAAACTTGCAATTGCGTAGGAGTTGTATTAACTTTGTTGTTTTGATACAGGATCCGTCGCGCAGATCCATCTTGCCCGCCGATGGTGTTGGATTTCTTAGCCAGCCGATCTCCTCGCCAGTCCTGCGACATCCCGCAATACGTCAGCAAGGCCGCTTCTGCTCTACCGAAGGCCTGGACGACCGATCTAGATGCGATCGCTCTTCAGCGATCGGGGAGTACGATGCAGGCTGTTCTCGCCCTTTCTCTTCAGACAGCGACCATGGTCGTCCAGGCTGCTCAGGAGTTTGAGGGGCGACCCTCCACTATTCGCCTGCAGGCGGATCTCGAGGCGGCTCGGAAAGAGAACGCCGAGTTCGCCAATAAGATCGTGGCAATGGAGAAGGACTCTTTGGAGGCAGCCAAGCGGGCGAGCCACGAGCTTGAGCTGGCGAAGAAGGAAACCGAGTTGTCTAGTTTGGCGGTTGACCGATTCCGGGACAGGATGATGCATGCCGTCCGGGCAAAGAAGATTGCTGAGGAGGAGGTCGATCGTGAGAAGGTGACGATCACTCGGTTGACTAGCGAGCTGGCGGAGTCGAGGGAGAAGATAGCTGCGAGGGAGGTCGAGCTCCAAGGGTCGCAACAGGCGATGGCGGAGCTGAAAGGAGAGGTAGAGGCGACCAAGGCTGATCCCTTTCAAAACTTGGAGTTTGTCAGCGAGTTCGCCTATTATATAGCGTTCGCCGACTCAATCCAAGTAGCTAAGAAAGGAGGTTTGGAGGTCGGGCCTCTTGCTGAAAACTTCAAGGCGTATGCGTTAGAGCATCCTCTCCATTCAGCTTTCTCCTTGCCGATCTTGGATCTTGCGGACATCGGCGTGGATTTGAGCTGGTATCCGACTTCGGCCAATCTTGCTCATCCCGACGCTCCGGAAGATGGGGGGACCGCACCGGATGCTGATGGCGAAGGCCAGGCAGGGGCCTGAGGCACTTCATTTTTGATGTTTTAGCTTATTTCCTTGTAATTCGTAGCTTTCTTTTGTAGCATTTAGGCCTTCGGGCAACCATGTACTCTGATCTTTTCAAGTAATGAAATGAACGTTTGATTTTCTGACTTATTACTTGAATGATTGTTATTTTTGAGTCTTTGTTTGACTTTGTACAAATATGTGAGGAGAGATCGTTGCGAGGGTAGTTCCAAATGAATTGATAAACTCATAAAGATAACTTTTACAACAAATTCGATCGCTGCACAACATCTGAAAAATGACGATCTCCGTATGTGGTTGAATAGGGACGATCGTCGTATGGGTAGTCCGCACTCTTCCCCCTTGTTTTTATTCACTTAGTGGAAGTAAGGGGATGAAAATAATTTGTTGAGTGAGCGGTCTTCAACTTTGTCGAATCCTCGAGGACGGTCGTCCGTCTTGAGGAACCGTGCACGATCGCGGAGTTCGATGGACCGACTCCCTGATCATGTCTTGATGTGCGAAGACATTGAGTGTCTCGTGACTCACTTTATTATGAGGGTCCTCTGTTAGGCTGCGCCTCGCCTCGTATTTAAACGAAGGGCGTGCGGTCTCGGTCTAGAGGAGTCCTTGCGCGGGGCAGCGTCGGATGATTTAACTCCACGCCCGCGGCTTGTTTTGCTCTGCTTCCACCTCGGCCCACCATGAAGATGGCGAACCTCGACGGTGTACGTTGAGACGGGGGTTGTGGCACGTCGCATTGTCCGGGTTCACCATGTTAGATGATGAACCTTTGAGGGCGAGCGATCGTGTCCACTGATTAATTTTGGAGGGCCCCCAGACTACGCCGGCCTCGTATTTAAACGAAGGGCGGGCGATCTTGGCCCAAAGGGACCTTGCATGGCCTAAGCAGTCGGTTCCATCTGTAACACCCCCAATCCACTCAGGGATATTACACGCCGTAGACCCTCTCCTCGAGGATCTACCAGGCTGGTAACAACATTTAACATCTCGACAATGCCTTCAAGGCAAAATGACTCAGCAGACCGATTTGGTCTTTCAATAAATACATACAACTCGAATACAACTCAATACCAAACACATACCCACGCAGGGGTCAAAATACAATAAACTCCCGTACAACGGGAAAAAGATACCGCAGCGGAAAAGAAAATACAACTGGACCAATACGACATCAACGGAACCTCGTGTGATTAGTATCGTTCATCTTTCATCATCCTTCATGCCGACCCTGTGCTCTGCTCCAAAACCTGAATGCAATACAGACATCCACCCCCCGAATACTCGGGGGTTAGCAAAACTCCACTGTTTTGCTAGTGCAAGTATAAAATACGAAAACGAGCCATACATATCATACTCCACGAAACATGTTAATCATAAACATACTTCCCGAGGTAAATCACTTAATCAAAACGGTTAAATCGAAAGATAGGGGTAAACCCGATATACATCTGTGAAAAACATTTTACAACCTCGGGAGTTTTGAATACATTGGGATTTAAGAATTTCTCAAACCTTTCAAAACCTTTAGGGACACGGCCCAAAATCATTTTCCCAAAACATAAATTCGATAACAACAAATGGGGTCCACGACCCGATCATACCATAACAACCTGTTTCCACGGATTATTCGCGTCCGTGCTAGCAAGCCACGGACCTCGGATGCTCCCGTAGAACAAACCCGAGTGAATAACCCACAGGAAACTATATCAAATCACATGTCACCGTAACCGCGATCACGCGACTACAAGCACATATACGTGCATAATCAAACCACAACCATAAGTTATCCCAGATCGCGCTAACAAGCCACGAACCTCGAGTCCCCGCAAGACATACCCGATGATAACCCCACAAGTTATCTCGGCATCGGGCTAACAAGCCACGAACCTCGGAGTCCCCGTAAGACATACCCGGATTGGATAACCCTACGGTCACGCCCGACCCATACTAGCAAGTATGGATCCCGGAGATTCAACATTCCTACCCGAGGCACATCACATACATCAAGCACACAACAATAATCACTTGTCAAGCCAAACAACATTAAGTATCACAACCTCCTTTCAAGGAGTAACAACTAATATCACACACATTACGTTCTTACCGAACAAGTACACATAACAATACGTAATCCCCGCAAAGGATTACGGTCTATCAAACTCACTCAAGTGACCATATTATCTTTAAACATACAAAACCAACACACATATTCCGAGAACACATATTCACGAAGTATACGAATTATCGTTGAAAGAGAACATTTATCGAGAACATACCAATCCCTTTTACGTTCATTAAATATCGATTTCGCATAAAATCATTATTCAAGAATTATATCAACGAAATATGAAATGTATGGGCAAGATACTTGCCTCAAAATCGCACGCAAGTATTCCGACGAACACGGCTCAACCGAAAGCTTCAAACGCCCAATGCTATCGAAACGGAAGACGGCGGCGAGCGAAAGGGTTCAACACGGTTTCTTCGCAAGAAACACGACCCTAACATCATACAATCAATAAATCATCGACCATACGAGGAAGAATAATCGTAGAACGCCCGAAAACCCCTCTAAGACATTTTACCGGACACCTTCAAGGCATCGGTCAAGAACTCGACTCAAACAACGAATCGATACGATCCAACCATGGAATAACAAGGAAAATGATATAATACATCTAAATAATCATCAATCCATCACAATCCTAAGTTAAAACGGATTAAACGGACGAAATCGAACAAAATACCCAAAATCCCCAAAATTAGATTTTAGGAAAACTTGCCTTGATTCGGTCGATCGGAGCAAGTTATAGGACGGATGATTGACGATATGAACCTCCAAACTTCATGGATTGAAAGAACAACATCATGTCTCCATGATGTATACACCTGACAATGCGAACGGAAGAAAACGAATGAGAAATCAAGGAAAATATGCCGCTGTGCCTTAAATAGGTGACAGACTCGGCCGTGTCCGACATGGCACGGCCGTGGCGCGCAATCGCCGGGCAGGACTCGACCGTGTCCCGCATGACACGGCCGTGTCGCGAAGGGGCGCGGCATTGACTTCGCCGTGTCCTCGAACACGGTCGGGCCTCCGGGCAGACGCTACCCCCTTAACCGGACGAGTACGGCACGGCCTTGACAGGCGACACGACCGATTCCGGTCTGCAGTGATCGGCCAAATGAGCGGGTGAGCTAAAACGACCATAACTCTCTCGTTCGGACTCCGATTGACTCACCGTTCGAACCATTGGAAAGCTAACTCGATGCTATATAATATTGCAAAGATTCAGAATTTTTGGAGTTACCAAAAATTAATGGTGATCTAACAAAGTCGAACTCATACTTAGAAAAGTCGTTTAGTAATCCTGAATTTAACAAAACGACACCGAAACCCGAGCACAATATGAACCAAGATACGGTTACGAAGTACACACAAAGACGAATCTAAGAGCTAGTAGAACACACGATTCCGACCACCCGAAGGCTCGAAATTCGACAACGGAAGGTAATTACCCCAAACTTTGGGAAATTACGAAAATGGCCCAACTGCCCGAAAATCACCATACGACAACGAATAATCAAACCGAAGCTCACAACACGTATAACAACGTTAAATGAACTTACGAAAAACCCCAAACGACAATTTCGAACGAGATTCGCAAGAACCGAACTCAAGCGCGGAAAAGTCGCTAAAAAGCACGGAACTCAACAAAGCAGCACCAAACGAACTCGGATGACAAAAGTGCGAATTAAATATTCTCCGAATGACGAAACGGTCATGAGAGAGTCACAAACAGACTCGACCAAAAAAAAGAAATTTACCGAAAATCGAAAATTGCGGATATTACATTCTACCCTCCTTAAAAGAAGTTTCGTCCGAAACTTAAAACAAGTAGGAGGAGAAATATTCCGCTGTGCAAAACTCAACAAGATACACAAGAATGCATAACTAACACCCAACGGCGAAATGTTACAAACAACGCAAAGGAATATACGGCGTGAAAACACGCTCCACGGCGACCAACACAACGTCGCCGTTAGGGATATAATAAAACCAACAAATGACAAGCGTTATCAAGCGGATAATATAGCCAAGTCAATTATCCGACAATCACAAAACACAACGAACGAAAATCAATATGATTGACCATCCCGACGGTTCATCAATCTAAACGCGGGTCAAACGCCGAACAAATACGAATTCCACCGCCAAGGGTTGGAAGATCGAAACGAGACTAATTTCCCAAACTTAAGGGAATTAGGAAGGAGCACGAACGCTCAACAATCACGAAACGAGGACAAAAACCGAACAAACAAACGATCAACCACAACGGTCGAGACAACAAAAGCGAACAATCATGTTCGAATCACGAAGAACAATAAAATTCAAACAACAACTCCAAGGTTCACATCTCGACTCGAGACAATATATGATCCGTGAAAACAACAACGTATGCATTCGCATAGGATCCACATGAAAGGGAATAGAAATTGAAAAGTCACAACGACAAACGAGTTATTCAAATGATGCCACACTCGTTCGATAAACAAAAACAAGGGGCAGGACAAGCTCAAATGTCAACGAACATAAATGAGTCGACAAAGTAGAATATACTGAAGTTCAAAATCGATCCACTTCGAATAAAAGAACTAGTAGAACCAAAAGATGTTACATCCGAACAAGGTTCACAAGTATCGAACCGACTCGGAAGAGTCACGGCGATAAAACAAAAACAAGATCACACTGCTCGAACGATGAAACCGAAATACAAAACAAGTTCACAAAGTGCCAGCGAACATGAGCGAATCGATAGACGGAGAAAGAGAAAATACAGAGTCAAAATAATACGGGCATTACCTCCGACCTCGTCCACGAAATTCACAAAAACGGGGCAAGGTAACAAGACATTAAACAACCGACACATAACGGAACGATCACCGATGCACACGGTCATACCATACCAACCTCTAACACTCGCACACCCTCGACAACGCGAAATCGCCACGAGGCGACAACATTCAATACCAACATTCCGCCTCTCACAGGGGCTAGCACAACCAATGTGTGGAAAGCGACTCAATGCTCACACCGCCAATTCGATCATACTCGGGAGAAAGTATCAAAATGACAACGCGAACGTCACACATACATACCCTCAAACGGGAATGGATAGGTTTTAAAAAAATGAAAACCTCATTTTGAAAATAATTTGAAGAATACTGGTTGATCTTGAGTATCACCTTTCAAATAGTACAAACGTGAAACGTCGTTATCGAGACTTTGGGAAAACCATTTCGCGTTTGATAAAAATGAGGACACTTTCTCTTAGTGAAAACTTTCAGAATATTCGACCCTCGGGTCTAAATAAAAGTGTTGAAAATATCTCGAAACATTTTGGTCCTCGAGGTAGAAAAATTTTTGAAATGTATTGCGGCATTAGAAAACACCTTGAAGACACCGCAAGAAAATAATTCGTTTTAAAAGTACGTCTCGAATTTTAATTTTCTAAGATACTCAAGGTTTTCAAAAATAATTCAATGGGCTAGAATGCCCAAAAATTTCACGTAATTACAAGGAACAATATAGCGCCGTGGGTCCCGCGCCGGAACTCACCAGGCTAAAAACAATTTACAAAAATGCCCAAAAGGCCGATGACGGTAATATTTTAAAAACTCACGAAAGCCATTTACAAAATACTAAATACCGTCATAAGAATTTCGCCAAAGCGATCAAGGCCATAATGCCAAAAACTCGGTTAAAGGAATCGGTTTTCGAAATCAAACTCAATTGGCAAAAGGCCGAAAGCCATTTGAAAGAACTCACGCAGCGGATAAAGAAATACGATTCAACATGCACAATCCAGCAACATTACTCCTCATATGAACGAAATATGAGAGTCAAATAACCGCATATCACGAAATCAAAATCCATAAGAGGATTCCGTCACTTAACAAATAATCATAAAAATAGCTCGTGTCACACGAGGCACAACACCAAGAAGGGAGACTTACATTCACAGGTCGCACGAAGATGATGATCGCCCCACGATACTAATCACGACCAACCAACTCAGACGACGCGTCGCGACACGACTTAGTCAGACAAAATCCGACGAGACAAAAACTCAATAGACACCACTAACCCGACAGCCTAGGTTTCCACAACCTAAAGCTCTCTGATACCATTTATGTAACACCCCCAATCCACTCAGGGATATTACACGCCGTAGACCCTCTCCTCGAGGATCTACCAGGCTGGTAACAACATTTAACATCTCGACAATGCCTTCAAGGCAAAATGACTCAGCAGACCGATTTGGTCTTTCAATAAATACATACAACTCGAATACAACTCAATACCAAACACATACCCACGCAGGGGTCAAAATACAATAAACTCCCGTACAACGGGGAAAAGATACCGCAGCGGAAAAGAAAATACAACTGGACCAATACGACATCAACGGAACCTCGTGTGATTAGTATCGTTCATCTTTCATCATCCTTCATGCCGACCCTGTGCTCTGCTCCAAAACCTGAATGCAATACAGACATCCACCCCCCGAATACTCGGGGGTTAGCAAAACTCCACTGTTTTGCTAGTGCAAGTATAAAATACGAAAACGAGCCATACATATCATACTCCACGAAACATGTTAATCATAAACATACTTCCCGAGGTAAATCACTTAATCAAAACGGTTAAATCGAAAGATAGGGGTAAACCCGATATACATCTCGTGAAAAACATTTTAAAACCTCGGGAGTTTTGAATAGATTGGGATTTAAGAATTTCTCAAACCTTTCAAAACCTTTAGGACACAAAAAAATCATTTTCCCAAAACATAAATTCGATAACAACAAATGGGGTCCACGACCCGATCATACCATAACAACTGTTTCCACGGATTATTCGCGTCCGTGCTAGCAAGCCACGGACCTCGGATGCTCCCGTAGAACAAACCCGAGTGAATAACCCACAGGAAACTATATCAAATCACATGTCACCGTAACCGCATCACGCGACTACAAGCACATATACGTGCATAATCAAACCACAACCATAAGTTATCCCAGATCGCGCTAACAAGCCACGAACCTCGAGTCCCCAAGACATACCCGATGATAACCCCACAAGTTATCTCGGCATCGGGCTAACAAGCCACGAACCTCGGAGTCCCCGCAAGACATACCCGGAGTGGATAACCCTACGGTCACGCCCGACCCATACTAGCAAGTATGGATCCCGGAGATTCAACAATCCTACCCGGAGGCACATCACATACATCAAGCACACAACAATAATCACTTGTCAAGCCAAACAACATTAAGTATCACAACCTCCTTTCAAGGAGTAACAACTAATATCACACACATTACGTTCTTACCGAACAAGTACACAATAACAATACGTAATCCCCGGCAAAGGATTACGGTCTATCAAACTCACTCAAGTGACCATATTATCTTTAAACATACAAAACCAACACACATATTCCGAGAACACATATTCACGAAGTATACGAATTATCGTTGAAAGAGAACATTTATCGAGAACATACCAATCCCTTTTACGTTCATTAAATATTGGATTTCGCATAAAATCATTATTCAAGAATTATATCAACGAAATATGAAATGTATGGGCAAGATACTTGCCTCAAAATCGTACGCAAGTATTCCACGAACACGGCTCAACGGAAAGCTTCAAACGCCCAATGCTATCGAAACGGAAGACGACGACGAACGAAAGGGTTCAACACGGTTTCTTCGCAAGAAACACGACCACTAACATCATACAATCAATAAATCATCGACCATACGAGGAAGAATAATCGTAGAACGCCCGAAAACCCCTCTAAGACATTTTAGGACACCTTCAAGGCATCGGTCAAGAACTCGACTCAAACAACGAATCGATACGATCCAACCATGGAATAACAAGGAAAATGATATAATACATCTAAATAATCATCAATCCATCACAATCCTAAGTTAAAACGGATTAAACGGACGAAATCGAACAAAATACCCAAAATCCCCAAAATTAGATTTTAGGAAAACTTGCCTTGATTCGGTCGATCGGAGCAAGTTATAGGACGGATGATTGGCGATATGAACCTCCAAACTTCATGGATTGAAAGAACAACATCATGTCTCCATGATGTATACACCACAATGCGAACGGGAAGAAAACGAATGAGAAATCAAGGCGAAAATACGCCGCTGTGCCTTAAATAGGCATGACTCGGCCGTGTCCGACATGGCACGGCAGCGTGGCGCGTAATCGGCCGGCGAGGACTCGACCGTGTCTGCATGACACGGTCGTGTCGCGAAGGGGCGCTCGGCATTGACTTCGGCCGTGTCTCCGAACACGGTCGGGCCTCTGGGCGACGCTACCGGCTTATCCGGACGAGTACGGCACGGCCGTGCGGGCGACACGGCCGAGTCCGGTCGGCGATGATCGCCAAATGAGCGGGTGAGCTAAAACGACCATAACTCTCTCGTCCGACTCCGATTGACTCACCGTTCGAACCATTGGAAAGCTAACTCGATGCTCTATAATATTGCAAGATTCAGAATTTTTGGAGTTACCAAAATTAATGGTGATCTAACAAAGTCGAACTCATACTTATAAATGTGTTTTAGTAATCCTGAATTAAACAAAACGACACCGAAACCCGAGCAGGAATATGAACCGAAGATACGGTTACGAAGTACACACAAAGACGAATCTAAGAGCTAGTAGAACACACGATTCCGACCACCCGAAGGCTCGAAATTCGACAACGGAAGGTAATTACCCCAAACTTTGGGAAATTACGAAAATGGCCCAACTGCCCGAAAATCACCATACGACAACGAATAATCAAACCGAAGCTCACAACACGTATAACAACGTTAAATGAACTTACGAAAAACCCCAAACGACAATTTCGAACGAGATTCGCAAGAACCGAACTCAAGCGCGGAAAAGTCGCTAAAAAGCACGGAACTCAACAAAGCAGCACCGAAACGAACTCGGATGACAAAAGTGCAGAATTAAATATTCTCCGAATGACGAAACGGTCATGAGAGAGTCGTCAAAACAGACTCCGACCAAAAAAAAAGAAATTTACCGAAAATCGAAAATTGCGGATATTACACCATCGACCACCAGGACCATGACTGCACTCTTCCACCTTGGATCGTCATGTAAATGCCGACCTTCGACGGTGTACGTTGTGCGGGGGAGGCGATCTCGTGCCTTAGTCCATCGTGTTAGATGGTGAACTGTAGATGGTGAGCGAGTCCTTCAGTTTCTTAAATAAGGAGGGAGATCGGGGAGACTTCCGAGGTCCCCTTTGTAACACCCCCAATCCGCTCAGGGATATTACACGCCGTAGAACCTTTCCTCAAGGATCTACCAGGCTGGTAACGACATTTAACATCTCGACAATGCCTTCGAGGCTACAGTGACTCTGTAGACCGATTTTGTAACACCCCCAAACCCTTCGGGAATATTACAGCGCCGCAGACCCCCTCCGTGAGGATCTACCAGGCTAAATACAGAAAACCCATTAACACTATACACGCCGACATGGCTAACAAACGAACCATTAGACCGATTTGGTCTTTTACCACAACATACACATCGAGCATACATTACTCTTTCTCGTAACTCATACCCACGCAGGGGTTAACATAAATCAACAATCCCGCATAGGGGAAAGTAAACACAACGGAAAGACAAAACAAAACATCACCAAATATTCAACACCGGTCTTCATGTGATTAGTATCGCCGTCTTCCATCATCCTTCGTAACGATCCTGTGAATTTCTCCCCAGCAACCTGCAAATACCTGGACGCAATACAGACATCCACCCCCCGAATACTCGGGGGTTAGCAAAACCCCACTGTTTTGCTAGTGCAAGTATAAATACAAAGACAGGCCATACAAATCATACTCCAAGAACATAGAAATCATGAATATACTTCCCGAGATAATTCACTTGATCAAAACAATTTAGATTACGAAAGATAAGAATAAAACCATTTTACAACTTACAAAACATTTTACGATCTCGGGAGTTTTTGAAAACGTTTGGGATTTAAGAATTTTCAAACCTTTCGAAATGCTTAGGGACATAGCCCAACAATCGTTTATTTCAAAATACAAGTCCGATAGCGTATAACAGGCCCACGACCCAATTATAACATTCCAATCACAACACAGGTCCACGACCCAAATCATCCACATCACATACTGCAAGAATACCCGGTGGAAATTACACCGTATCCAACATTACCATGACAACAGTCTCACTCATCATACCACGAGCTACAATGCACAGAGCAACCACATGACTCCGTACCCATACCAAATTATCACAACCAAGAGACAATTCATTCACAACACATTTATTAGTGCCATTCCACCAAGTACGATACCATTTGAATCGCCATTCTAATCGGACGAAATATGCGCCAAAGATCACGGTTCTCCAACAAAACACTTCAAAGTTAACCTTGGTACGAGACTCACGGCCACCGTACTCGCAGAGCCCCGTCGGACATCCCCGGGTGGTTAACCATAGTTCGCGATACGAAACTCACGGCAACGTATCCCTAGAGGCCTCGTCGGACCGTCCCTAGGTGAACATACACATATCATCCACAACGCCACGGGAAGCCATAATTCGAATACTAGAATATGCATACAAATGCTAGGTACTTCGCTAGAATGGCCACTTTAGTCGACGTACACTCACAACTAATGTCACACAACCACAAGTAAATACCAATACCAAGCAACACCAAGTGTCACAATCTCCTCACGAAGGAATAACAACCAATATCGCACACATTACGTTCTTACCGAACAAGTACACATAACATTACGTAATCCCGGCAAAGGATTACGGTCTATTAAACTCACTCAAAGTGATCGTAGCATCTTTCAACATACAAAACCAACACATATATTCCGAGAACACATATATTCACGAATTACAAGAATTATTGTTGAAAGACAACATTTATCGAGAACATACCGATCCCTTTTACGTTCATTAAACATTGGATTTCGCATAAAATCATTTATCAATAATTATGCCTACGAAACATGAAATGTATGGACAAGATACTTGCCTCAAAATCGGTACGCAAGTATTCCGACGAACACGGCTCGACCTAAAGCTTCAAACGCCCAATGCTATCGAAACGGAAGACGACGGCGAGCGAAAGGGTTCAACGCGGTTTCTTCGCAAGAAACACGACTAACATCATACAATCAATAAATCATCGACCATACGAGGAAGAATAATCGTAGAACGCCCGAAAACCCTCTAAGACATTTTAGGACACCTTCAAGGCGTCGGTCAAGAACTCAACTCAAACAACGAATCGATACGATCCAACCATGGAATAACAAGGGAAATGATATAATACATCTAAATAATCATCAATCCATCAACAAAACGGAAAGAATCGGACAAAACCCCAAAATCCCCAATTATCCAAAAAGGTAGGGTTTCAAGAGATATTACCTTGAGTGATTCAAGTATTTAGATTCGTAGAACACGCGTTGGATTGATTGTCCGGGCTTCACAACCGAAGAAGAATGATGAAAATCAACCCTCCAAATGATAATGATGAGAAGCTCTCCTCCTCTCTCACTCTCTCGCGTCTAAGGAAAAGAAGAAGGAAATGAGCCGTTCACGCTCAAAACAACACATTTATAGTGTAACACAAAGAGACCTATCGGCCGGCTATCGGCCGATAGGCCCAACCGATACCCTATACAAATGCCGGCCGTTGATTCTATCGGCCCTCCCTTTCGGCCTAAGGCCCCTGGACGGTGCCCGACTGCTGACAGCCTTTCACTAAAACGACCATAACTCTCTCGTCCGGACTCCGATTGACTCACCGCTTGAACCATTGGAAAGCTAACTCGATGTTCTATAATATTGCAAAGATTTATAATTTTTGGAGTCACCAAAAATTAATGGTGATCTAACAAAGTCGAACTCATACTTAGAAAAGTCGTTTAGTAATCCTGAATTCAACAAAACGACACCGAAACCCGAGCACGAATACGAACCAAGATACGGTTACGAGGTACTCACAAAGACGAATCTAAGAGCTAGTAGAACACACGATTTCGACCACCCGAAGGCTCGAAATTCGACAACGGAAGGTAATTACCCCAAACTTTGGGAAATTACGAAAATGGCCCAACTGCCCGAAAATCACCATACGACAACGAATAATCAAACCAAAGCTCACAACACGTCTAACAAAGTTAAACGCACTTGCGGTAAACTCGAAACAACAGTTTCGGACTAGATTCGCAAGAATCGAACTCAAGTGCGGAAAAGTCGCTAAAAGCACGTAACTCAACGAAACGATACCGAAACGAACTCGGATGTCAAAAGTGTAGAATTAATCATTCTCGAATGACGAAGCGGACATGAGCGAGTCGTCAAAGCAGACTTCACGAAAGAAAAAAAAGAAATTACCGGAAAATCGAAAATTGCGGATATTACAGATTTGGTCTTTCCGCAAATACATACAACTCAAATACAACTCATGCCCACGCAGGGGACAAAATACAACTACACCCTGCATAACGGAACAATACAAAGAAATGAAAATAAAGTACAATCCGAACCAACACACGATGTACGGTTCCTCATGTGATTAGTATCGATCATCTTTCATCATCCTTCATGCCGACCGTGTTATGCTCCAAAACACGAATGCAAAAACAGACATCCACCCCCGAATACTGGGGTTAGCAAACTCCACCGTTTTGCTAGTGCAAGTACAAAGTGCAAATACGAGCCATACAATTCACATTCCACGAATAACAATAACCGAGGATCCTCAAAGATCCAAACGAAACGAAAAGTACTTCCCGAGGCAAGGGTTTGAGAAAACATTTCAAAACGAAATATCATAAATCAATGGAAGTAATTTATAAAAGCTTTAGAATGCCATCGAGAGTTTTAATAGAAAACAATTTAGGATTATCAAATCCTACTTTTCGAAAACCAAAAGACAAAAGGGGTCACCGCCCAAAGGTTTACTTTAAAACGACGTTAACCAACCGTTGGGATTTTAGCCCCAAATCCGTAAACGACTTTTACAAAACCATTGGGATTCTAGCCCCAAATCTCATCAACTCACAAGACACAAGAACGACCAGGAGGTTCGTATCCCAACATCAAAATCCACAAATAAAGGATTTAAAACAAACAACAAAATACTCTAGAGCCATCCTAGCCAAGTAGGCCAAACGAAAAACTTACATCTTACACACTTAGTCAATGCATGCAATCATGAAAACCTTTCAAAAGCTCTCATTTCCGAAATGCCAATATCGAATCACATTTGCAAAAATGCACCACACCAATCAAGGACCCACGCCTTCGTGGATCCTCGCCGAGACCCCGTCGGATCTAACCCACGGTGGTTAAAAGCAAGCTCGCGGTCCACGGCCTTCGTGGAGCCCTACCGAGACCCCGTCGGATCTAACCCGTAGTGAGCATACACACACACACGTTACTCATGCAATACTAACATGCTAAGAATGTAAGTTCATTAAGAATACTCACTAGAGATGGCCATTAACTCGACACCATTACCAAACTCTTCAAAATACAATAACAAGCTTAAATACGGAATACACGATTCCATAACTTTAAACAAGAGGAGTATCCTCATAAAATCCTTCAACGTTCAAAATAATCGAATCATAATCAATTCTCAAAACACCATTCACAAAACACACGCGTTTTGAAAGAAAGCCTTTAACGAGGCCAAACCGAAATCCTTTTTGAAACTTCATTTCAAATAACCAAACAAACACATCAAGACGACCACCGATCATCATATACATAAAACGAGAAAAGTATGGGCAAGGTACTTGCCTCGATACCACGAGCACTGAACCACGAACGGATACGGCTCAACCGGGAAGCTTCTAACGCCCGATGCTAACGAAAAGGAAGACGACAATGAACGGAACGGAAGAATCAAGCACGGCCGTGAGGAACCGACTTAAAATGAACCTAACGATTCGAATAGCACAATCACAACCACTTCTAAACGATTATGGAAATGGAATACACCGGAACCCGCCTTCGATTCATGTATATTCATTACGAAATCAACAACGAGGGCGGACCACACACATACCCTCTAGATTCCGTAAAAATCCACAAAATATCAATGAATCCGTATGGAAACTAAATATACAAAAAAAATTAATCATATTCATCATGAATCCATCAACGAAACGGAAAGAATCGGACAAAACCCCAAAATCCCCAATTATCCAAAAAAGGTAGGGTTTCAAGAGATATTACCTTGAGTGATTCAAGTGTTAAGATCCGTAGAACACGCGTTAGATTGATTACCCGAGCCTCACAACCGAAAAGAAATGATGAAAATCGACCCCCGGATGAAGAACTCTCCCCCTCTATACTTTCTCTCTCGCGGCGCTTAGGAAAACTGGCGAATGAAATGAGCTGTTCGCTCAGAACAACACATTTATAGGGTAACGCAGCAGAACCTATCGGCCGGCCTATCGGCCGATAGGCCCAACCGATAGTCATACGGAATGCCGGCAGTAGGGTCTATCGACCCCCCCTTATCGGCCGAAAGGCTACTGGAAGTTCGAAGGTGAAGAAATTTACATATCGGCCGATAGGCCCAACCGATACCCATACGGGATGCCGGCAGTAGAGTCTATCGGCCCCCCTATCGGCCGAAAGGCTCCTGGGAGTGCTCGGCCAAAAACTGAAACGACCATAACTCTCTCGTCCGGACTCCGATTGACTCACCGTTTGAACCATTGGAAAGCTAACTCGATGTTCTATAATATTGCAAAGATTTATAATTTTTGGAGTCGCCAAAAATTAATGGTGATCTAACAAAGACGAACTCATACTTAGAAAAGTCGTTTAGTAATCCTGAATTCAACAAAACGACACCGAAACCCGAACTCCGAATACGAACCAAGATACGGTTACGAAGTACTCACAAAGACGAATCTAAGAGCTAGTAGGACACACGATTCCGACCACCCGAAGGCTCGAAATTCGACAACGGAAGGTAATTACCCCAAACTTTGGGAAATTACGAAAATGGCCCAAAGGCGAAAATCACGATACGTGATCGAATAACCAAACCGAAGTTCACAACACGTCCAACAAAGATAAACGGACTTGCGGGAAACTTGAAACAATAGCTCGGATGAGATTCGCAAGAATCGAACTCAAGTGCGGAAAAGTCGCTAAAAAGCACAGAACTCAACGAAACGACACCGAAACGAACTCGGATGTCAAAAAGTGTAGAATTAATCATTCTCGTAATGACGAACGGTCATGAGCGAAGTCGTCAAAACGGACTCACCGAAAAAAGAAATTACCGGAAATCGAAAATCATGATATTACATTCTACCCTCCTAAAAGAAGTTTCGTCGAAACTTAAAACAAGTAGGAGAAGAAATATTCCGCCAGAAAACTCAACGAGACACACAAGAATGCGTAACTAATGCCCAACGGCGAAATGTTACAAACAACGCAAAGGAATATACGGCGTGTAAACACGCTCCACGGTGACCAACACAACGTCGCCGTTAGGGATATAATAAAACCGACAAGTGACAAGCGTCATCAAACGGATACTATAGTCAAGTCAATTATCCGATAATCACAAAACACAACGAACGAAAATCAACATGATTGACCAACCCCACGGTACCTCAATCAAAACGCGAGTCAACCGAACAAACACTAATCCCATCGCCTAAGGGATGGAAGATGAAAACGAAACTAATTTCCCGAACTAAAGGGAATTACGAAGGAGCCTGAACGTTCAACAATCATGAAACGAGAACAAAAACCGAACAAACAAACGATCGAGACAACAAAAATCGACGAATCATGTTCGAATCACGAAGAACAATAAAGTTCAACAATAACTCCCGGGATGATCCGTGAGAACTACAAGACATGCATTCCCATAAGATCCACAGAAAGGGAATAGCGATTGAAAAGTCACAACGACAAATAAGTTATTCAAATGATATCACACTCGTTCGATAAACAAAAACAAGGGCAGACAAGCTCGAAATGTCAACGAACATAAATGAGTCGACAAAGTAGAAAATACAAGTTCAAAATCCGATCCCTTCGAATAAAAGGACTAGTAGAACCAAAGGATGATACTCCCGAACAAAGTTCACAAGAATCGAACCGAACTCGAAAAAAATCACACCGATAACCAGATCGGCCTACAACAAGATCACACTGTCGGGACGATGAAATCAAATACCGAACAAGTTCATAAAGTACCAACGAACATGAGCGAATCGATAGATCGGGAAGAGAAAACACAAGTCAAAATAGTACGGGCATTACCTCCGACCTCGTCCACGAAATTCACAAAAACGGGAGCAAGGTAACAAGACATTAAACAATCGACGCATAACGGAACCATCACCGATGCACACGGTCATACCAAATCAAGCTCTAACAGCTCGCACATGCGCGACAACACAGAAATTGCCATGAGGCGACAACATTCAATACCAATACTCCGCCTCTCACAGGGGCTAGCACAACCAATGTGTGGAAAGCGTCTCAACGCTCACACCGCCAATTCGGTCATACTCGGGAGAAAGTATCAAAAGGACAACGCGAACATCACACATACATACCCAGCCTTCAAACGGGAATGGATAGGTTTTAAAAACGAAAACTTCATTTTGAAAATAATTTAGAAGAACACCGATTGATCTTGAGTATCATCTTTCAAAAAAAGTACAAACGTGAAACATCATTATCGAGACATTGGAGAACCATTTCGCATTTGATAAAAATGAAGGCACTCTCTCTTAGTGAAAACTTTCAAATTATTCGACCCTCGGGTCTAAATAAAAGTGTTGAAAATATCTCAAAACATTTTGGTCCTCGAGGTAGAAAATTTTTGAAATACATTGTGGCATCTAGGATGTACCACAAGAAAATAACTCATTTGAAAAGTATGTCTCGAAATTTATTTTTCTAAGATACTCAAGGTTTTCAAAAATCCAATAGGCCAGAATGTCCAAAACTCACACATACCGACGTTCACTAAAACAACTCCTAGCACACGCATCAAAACGTTTAAAATCAAGACAATACATGTCTTTAAACGAAAATAAACGATAAAATACCACATTCAGAACAAAACCACTGATAAAATACCCTCCCGCATCAAGCTAGTGAACAAGTCGAACGCGTATAAGCACAAAGCTTCCACAAGAGACTTGTAAAGCGTGCAAATCGATTCGAAAATCATCAACAACGAACAAAAACAACAATAAAAAGATATCACAAGCGACGACACTCCTCGTATAAATCAAATACGAGCGTTGACTAAATACATATCGTGAAAATCAAAATTCACATAAAATTCCACCACTTAACAAATAATCATAAAAATAGCTCGTGTCACACGAAGCACAACACAAAGAAGGGAGACTTACTTCCACAGTCGCACGAAGATGATGGCCGCACCTCGATACTAATCACGACCGACACCTCGGGCGACGCGTCGCGACACGACTCACTCGGACAAAATCGACAAGACAAGACAAGACAAGACCCAACAACACACAACTGACCCGACACCTAGGTTTCCGCAACCTAAGCTCGATACCATATTCGTAACACCCCCAAACCCTTCGGGAATATTACAAGCGCCGCACTTCTCCGTGAGGATCTACCAAAGCAATACGTAAAACCCATTAACACTATACATGCCGACATGGCTAACAAACGAACCATTAGACCGATTTGGTCTTTTACCACAACATACACATCGAGCATACATTACTCTTTCTCGTAACTCATACCCACGCAGGGGTTAACATAAATCAACAATCCCGCATAGGGAAAGTAAACACAACGGAAAGACAAAACAAAACATCACCAAATATTCAACACCGGTCTTCATGTGATTAGTATCGCCGTCTTCCATCATCCTTCGTAACGATCCCGTGAATTGCTCCCAAAGAACTTTGCAAATACCGGACGCACTGAGACATCCACCGCCCGAATACTCGGGGTTAGCAAAACCCCACCTGTTTTGCTAGTGCAAGTATAAATACAAAGACAGCCATACAAATCATACTCCAAGAACATAGAAATCATGAATATACTTCGAGATAATTCACTTGATCAAAACAATTTAGATTACGAAAGATAAGAATAAAACCATTTTACAACTTACAAAACATTTTACGATCTCGAGTTTTGAAAACGTTTGGGATTTAAGAATTTTCAAGCCTTTCAAATGCTTAGGGACATAGCCCAACAATCGTTTATTTCAAAATACAAGTCCGATAGCGGATAACAGGCCCACGACCCAATTATAACATTCCAATCACAACACAGGGGTCCACGACCCAAATCATCCACATCACATACTCGCAAGAATACCCCGGTGGAAATTACACCGTATCCAACATTACCATGACAACAGTCTCACTCATCATACCACAGAGCTACAATACACAGAGCAACCACATGACTCCCGTACCCATACCAAATTATCACAACCAAGAGACAATTCATTCACAACACATTTATTAGTGCCATTCCAGCCAAGTACGATACCATTTGAACTGCCATTCTAATCAGACGAAATATGCGCCAAAGATCACAGTTCTCCAACAAAACACTTCAAAGTTAACCTTGGTACGAGACTCACGGCCACCGTACTCGCAGAGCCCCGTCGGACATCCCCGGGTGGTTAACCATAGTTCGCGATACGAAACTCACGGCAACGTATCCCTAGAGGCCTCGTCGACCGTCCCCTAGGTGAACATACACATATCATCCACAACGCCACGGAAGCCATAATTCGAATACTAGAATATGCATACAAATGCTAGGTACTTCGCTAGAATGGCCACTTTAGTCGACGTACACTCACAACTAATGTCACACAACCACAAGTAAATACCAATACCAAGCAACACCAAGTGTCACAATCTCCTCACGAAGGAATAACAACCAATATCGCACACATTACGTTCTTACCGAACAAGTACACATAACATTACGTAATCCCCGGCAAAGGATTACGGTCTATTAAACTCACTCAAAGTGATCGTAGCATCTTTCAACATACAAAACCAACACATATATTCCGAGAACACATATATTCACGAATTACAAGAATTATTGTTGAAAGACAACATTTATCGAGAACATACCGATCCCTTTTTACGTTCATTAAACATTGGATTTCGCATAAAATCATTTATCAATAATTATGCCTACGAAACATGAAATGTATGGACAAGATACTTGCCTCAAAATCGGTACGCAAGTATTCCGACGAACACGGCTCGACCGGAAAGCTTCGAAACGCCCAATGCTATCGAAACGGAAGACGACGACGAACGAAAGGGTTCAACGCGGTTTCTTCGCAAGAAACACGACCCTAACATCATACAATCAATAAATCATCGACCATACGAGGAAGAATAATCGTAGAACGCCCGAAAACCCCTCTAAGACATTTTACCGGACACCTTCAAGGCGTCGGTCAAGAACTCAACTCAAACAACGAATCGATACGATCCAACCATGGAATAACAAGGGAAATGATATAATACATCTAAATAATCATCAATCCATCAACAAAACGGAAAGAATCGGACAAAACCCCAAAATCCCCAATTATCCAAAAAGGTAGGGTTTCAAGAGATATTACCTTGAGTGATTCAAGTAATTAGATTCGTAGAACACGCGTTGGATTGATTGTCCGGGCTTCACAACCGAAGAAGAATGATGAAAATCAACCCTCCAAATGATAATGATGAGAAGCTCTCCTCCTCTCTCACTCTCTCTCGCGTCTAAGGAAAAAGAAGAAGGAAATGAGTTGTTCACGCTCAAAACAACACATTTATAGTGTAACACAAAGAGACCTATCGGCCACTATCGGCCGATAGGCCCAACCGATACCCTATACAAATGCCGGGCAGAGAGTCTATCGGCCCTCCTATCGGCCGAAAGGCTCTGGACAGTGCCCGACAAGTGACGCCTTTCACTAAAACGACCATAACTCTCTCGTCCGGACTCAGATTGACTCACCGTTTGAACCATTGGAAAGCTAACTCGATGTTCTATAATATTGCAAAGATTTATAATTTTTGGAGTCACCAAAAATTAATGGTGATCTAACAAAGTCGAACTCATACTTAGAAAAGTCGTTTAGTAATCCTGAATTCAACAAAACGACACCGAAACCCGAGCTCGAATACGAACCAAGATACGGTTACGAGGTACTCACAAAGACGAATCTAAGAGCTAGTAGAACACACGATTTCGACCACCCGAAGGCTCGAAATTCGACAACGGAAGGTAATTACCCCAAACTTTGGGAAATTACGAAAATGGCCCAACTGCCCGAAAATCACCATACGACAACGAATAATCAAACCAAAGCTCACAACACGTCTAACAAAGTTAAACGGACTTGCGGGAAACTCGAAACAACAGTTTCGGACGAGATTCGCAAGAATCGAACTCAAGTGCGGAAAAGTCGCTAAAAAGCACAGAACTCAACGAAACGATACCGAAACGAACTCGGATGTCAAAAAGTGTAGAATTAATCATTCTCAGAATGACGAAACGGACATGAGCGAGTCGTCAAAACAGACTTCCGCCGAAAGAAAAAAAAAAGAAATTACCGGAAAATCGAAAATTGCGGATATTACAGATTTGGTCTTTCCGCAAATACATACAACTCAAATACAACTCATGCCCACGCAGGGGACAAAATACAACTACACTGCATAACGGAACAATACAAAGATGGAAAATAAAGTACAACTGAACCAACACACGATGTACGGTTCCTCATGTGATTAGTATCGATCATCTTTCATCATCCTTCATGCCGACCCTGTGTTATGCTCCAAAACCTGAATGCAAAAACAGACATCCACCCCCCGAATACTCGGGGGTTAGCAAAACTCCACTGTTTTGCTAGTGCAAGTACAAAGTGCAAATACGAGCCATACAATTCACATTCCACGAATAACAATAACCGAGGATCCTCAAAGATCCAAACGAAACGAAAAGTACTTCCCGAGGCAAGGGTTTGAGAAAACATTTCAAAACGAAATATCATAAATCAATGGAAGTAATTTATAAAACAGCTTTAGAATGCCATCGAGAGTTTTAATAGAAAACAATTTAGGATTATCAAATCCTACTTTTCAAAACCAAAAGACAAAAGGGGTCACCGCCCAAAGGTTTACTTTCAAAACCGACGTTAACCAACCGTTGGGATTTTAGCCCCAAATCCGTAAACGACTTTTACAAAACCATTGGGATTCTAGCCCCAAATCTCATCAACTCACAAGACACAAGAACGACTGTGAGGTTCGTATCCCAACATCAAAATCCACAAATAAAGGATTTAAAACAAACAACAAAATACTCTAGAGCCATCCTAGCCAAGTAGGCCAAACGAACAACTTACCTCTTACACACTTAGTCAATGCATGCAATCATGAAAACCGTTCAAAAGCACTCATTTCCTAAATGCCAATATCGAATCACATTTGCAAAAATGCACCACAATTAACCGCGGACCCACGGCTTCGTGGATCCTGCCGAGACCCCGTCGGATCTAACCCACAAAGGGTTAAAAGCAAGCTCGCGGTCCACGGCTTCGTGGAGCCCTACCGAGACCCGTCGGATCTAACCCGTAGTGAGCATACACACACACACGTTACTCATGCAATACTAACATGCTAAGAATGTAAGTTCATTAAGAATACTCACTAGAGATGGCCATTAACTCGACACCATTACCAAACTCTTCAAAATACAATAACAAGCTTAAATACGGAATACACGATTCCATAACTTTAAACAAGAGGAGTATCCTCATAAAATCCTTCAACGGTCAAAATAATCGAATCATAATCAATTCTCAAAACACCATTCACAACACCCACGCGTTTTGAAAGAAAGCCTTTAACGAGGCCAAACCGAAATCCTTTTTGAAACTTCATTTCAAATAACCAAACAAACACATCAAGACGACCACCGATCATCATATACATAAAACGAGAAAAGTATGGGCAAGGTACTTGCCTCGATACCACGAGCACTGAACCACGAACGGATACGGCTCAACCGGAAGCTTGGGCGCGATGCTAACGAAAGGAAGACGACAATGAACGGAACGGAAGAATCAAGCACGGCGTGAGGAACCGACGAAAATGAACCTAACGATTCGAATAGCACAATCACAACCACTTCTAAACGATTATGGAAATGGAATACACCCGGAACCCCGCCTACGATTCATGTATATTCATACCGAAAACAACAACGAGGGCGGACCACAACCAAACCCTCTCGATTCCGTAAAAATCCACAAAATATCCATGAATCCGTAGGGAAACTAAAGATACTAACAAAATTAATCATATTCATCATGAGTCCATCAACGAAACGGAAAGAATCGGACAAAACCCCAAAATCCCCAATTATCCAAAAAGGTAGGGTTTCAAGAGATATTACCTTGAGTGATTCAAGTGTTAAGATCCGTAGAACACGCGTTAGATTGATTACCCGATCCTCACAACCGAAAAGAAATGATGAAAATCGACCCCCGGATGAAGAACTCTCCCCCTCTATACTTTCTCTCTCGCGGCGCTTAGGAAAACTGGCGAATGAAATGAGCTGTTCGCTCAGAACAACACATTTATAGGGTAACGCAGCAGAACCTATCGGCCGGCCTATCGGCCGATAAATGCCCAACCGATAGTCATACGGAATGCCGTGATGGGTCTATCGACCCCCTTATCGGCGAAAGGCTCTTGGAAGTTCGAAGGTGAAGAAATTTACATATCGGCGGCCTATCGGCCGATAGGCCAACCGATACCCATACGGGATGCCGTGAGAGTCTATCGGCCCCCTATCGGCCGAAAGGCTCCCGGGAGTGCTCGGCCAAAATCAAACGACCATAACTCTCTCGTCAGGACTCGATTGACTCACCGCTTGAACCATTGGAAAGCTAACTCGATGTTCTATAATATTGCAAAGATTTATAATTTTTGGAGTCGCCAAAAATTAATGGTGATCTAACAAAGACGAACTCATACTTAGAAAAGTCGTTTAGTAATCCTGAATTCAACAAAACGACACCGAAACCCGAACCTGAATACGAACCGAAGATACGGTTACGAAGTACTCACAAAGACGAATCTAAGAGCTAGTAGGACACACGATTCCGACCACCCGAAGGCTCGAAATTCGACAACGGAAGGTAATTACCCCAAACTTTGGGAAATTACGAAAATGGCCCAAAGGCGAAAATCACGATACGTGATCGAATAACCAAACCGAAGTTCACAACACGTCAACAAAGATAAACGGACTTGCGGGAAACTCGAAACAACGATTTCGGATGAGATTCGCAAGAATCGAACTCAAGTGCGGAAAAGTCGCTAAAAGCACAGAACTCAACGAAACGACACGAAACGAACTCGGATGTCAAAAGTGTAGAATTAATCATTCTCGGAATGACGAAGCGGTCATGAGCGAGTCGTCAAAACGGACTCGACCGAAAAAAGAAATTACCGGAAATCGAAAATTGCGGATATTACATTCTACCCTCCTTAAAAGAAGTTTCGTCCCGAAACTTAAAACAAGTAGGGAGAAGAAATATTCCGCCAGGAAAAACTCAACGAGACACACAAGAATGCGTAACTAATGCCCAACGGCGAAATGTTACAAACAACGCAAAGGAATATACGGCGTGTAAACACGCTCCACGGTGACCAACACAACGTCGCCGTTAGGGATATAATAAAACCGACAAGTGACAAGCGTCATCAAACGGATACTATAGTCAAGTCAATTATCCGATAATCACAAAACACAACGAACGAAAATCAACATGATTGACCAACCCCACGGTACCTCAATCAAAACGCGAGTCAACCGCTGAACAAACACGGAATCCCATCGCCTAAGGGATGGAAGATGAAAACGAAACTAATTTCCCGAACTAAAGGGAATTACGAAGGAGCCTGAACGTTCAACAATCACGAAACGAGAACAAAAACCGAACAAACAAACGATCGAGACAACAAAAATCGACGAATCATGTTCGAATCACGAAGAACAATAAAGTTCAACAATAACTCCCAGGATGATCCGTGAGAACTACAAGACATGCATTCCCATAAGATCCACAGGAAAGGGAATAGCGATTGAAAAGTCACAACGACAAATAAGTTATTCCGAAATGATATCACACTCGTTCGATAAACAAAAACAAGGGCAGGACAAGCTCAGAAATGTCAACGAACATAAATGAGTCGACAAAGTAGAAAATACAGAAGTTCAAAATCCGATCCCTTCGAATAAAAGGACTAGTAGAACCAAAGGATGATACTCCCGAACAAAGTTCACAAGAATCGAACCGAACTCGAAAAAAAATCACACCGATAACCAGATCGGCCTACAACAAGATCACAGCTCGTTCGGACGATGAAATCAAATACCGAACAAGTTCATAAAGTACCAACGAACATGAGCGAATCGATAGATCGGGAAGAGAAAACACAGAAGTCAAAATAGTACGGGCATTACCTCCGACCTCGTCCACGAAATTCACAAAAACGGGAGCAAGGTAACAAGACATTAAACAATCGACGCATAACGGAACCATCACCGATGCACACGGTCATACCAAATCAAGCTCTAACAGCTCGCACATGCGCGACAACACAGAAATTGCCATGAGGCGACAACATTCAATACCAACACTCCGCCTCTCACAGGGGCTAGCACAACCAATGTGTGGAAAGCGTCTCAACGCTCACACCGCCAATTCGGTCATACTCGGGAGAAAGTATCAAAAGGACAACGCGAACATCACACATACATACCCAGCCTTCAAACGGGAATGGATAGGTTTTAAAAACGAAAACTTCATTTTGAAAATAATTTAGAAGAACACCGATTGATCTTGAGTATCATCTTTCAAAAAAAGTACAAACGTGAAACATCATTATCGAGACATTGGAGAACCATTTCGCATTTGATAAAAATGAAGGCACTCTCTCTTAGTGAAAACTTTCAAATTATTCGACCCTCGGGTCTAAATAAAAGTGTTGAAAATATCTCAAAACATTTTGGTCCTCGAGGTAGAAAATTTTTGAAATACATTGTGGCATCTAGGATGTACCACAAGAAAATAACTCATTTGAAAAGTATGTCTCGAAATTTATTTTTCTAAGATACTCAAGGTTTTCAAAAATCCAATAGGCCAGAATGTCCAAAACTCACACATACCGACGTTCACTAAAACAACTCCTAGCACACGCATCAAAACGTTTAAAATCAAGACAATACAAGTCTTTAAACGAAAATAAACGATAAAATACCACATTCGTAACAAAACCGTGATAAAATACCCTCCCTTTGGCTAGTGAACAAGTCGAACGTGTATAAGCACAAAGCTTCCACAAGAGACTTGTAAAACGTGCAAATCGATTCGAAAATCATCAACAACGGAGAAAAACAACAATAAAAAGACATCACAAACGACGACACTCCTCGTATAAATCAAATACGAGAGTCGACTAAATACATATCGTGAAATCAAAATTCACATAAAATTCCACCACTTAACAAATAATCATAAAATAGCTCGTGTCACACGAGGCACAACACAAAGAAGGGAGACTTACTTCCACAGGTCGCACGAAGATGATGATCGCCCCACGATACTAATCACGACCAACAAACTCAAACGACGCGTCGCGACACGACTCAGTCAGACTAAATCCGACGAGACAAAACTCAATAGACACCACTGACCCGACAGCCTAGGTTTCCTCAACCTAAGCTCCGATACCATTTATGTAACACCCCAATCCGCTCAGGGATATTACACGCCGTAGAACCTTTCCTCAAGGATCTACCAGGCTGGTAACGACATTTAACATCTCGACAATGCCTTCGAGGCTACAGTGACTCTGTAGACCGATTTGGTCTTTCCGCAAATACATACAACTCAAATACAACTCATGCCCACGCAGGGGACAAAATACAACTACACCGTCTGGCCAGAACAATACAAAGAATGAAAATAAAGTACAATCGAACCAACACACGATGTACGGTTCCTCATGTGATTAGTATCGATCATCTTTCATCATCCTTCATGCCGACCACGTGTTATGCTCCAAACACGAATGCAAAAAGCAGACATCCACCCCGAATACTCGGGGGTTAGCAAACTCCACTGTTTTGCTAGTGCAAGTACAAAGTGCAAATACGAGCCATACAATTCACATTCCACGAATAACAATAACCGAGGATCCTCAAAGATCCAAACGAAGCGAAAAGTACTTCCCGAGGCAAGGGTTTGAGAAAACATTTCAAAAGCGAAATATCATAAATCAATGGAAGTAATTTATAAAAGCAGTTTAGAATGCCATCGAGTTTTAATAGAAAACAATTTAGGATTATCAAATCCTACTTTTGAAAACCAAAGACAAAAGGGTCACCGCCCCAAAGGTTTACTTTCCGAAACCGACGTTAACCAACCGTTGGGATTTTAGCCCCAAATCCGTAAAGCGACTTTTACAAAACCATTGGGATTCTAGCCCCAAATCTCATCAACTCACAAGACACAAGAACGACTGTGAGGTTCGTATCCCAACATCAAAATCCACAAATAAAGGATTTAAAACAAACAACAAAATACTCTAGAGCCATCCTAGCCAAGTAGGCCAAACGAACAACTTACCTCTTACACACTTAGTCAATGCATGCAATCATGAAAACCGTTCAAAAGCACTCATTTCCGGAAATGCCAATATCGAATCACATTTGCAAAAATGCACCACAATTAACCGCGGACCCACAGCTTCGTGGATCCCTGCCGAGACCCCGTCGGATCTAAACCACAGTGGTTAAAAGCAAGCTCGCGGTCCACAGCTTCGTGGAGCCCTACCGAGACCCCGTCGGATCTAACCCGTAGTGAGCATACACACATACACGTTACTCATGCAATACTAACATGCTAAGAATGTAAGTTCATTAAGAATACTCACTAGAGATGGCCATTAACTCGACACCATTACCAAACTCTTCAAAATACAATAACAAGCTTAAATACGGAATACACGATTCCATAACTTTAAACAAGAGGAGTATCCTCATAAAATCCTTCAACGTTCAAAATAATCGAATCATAATCAATTCTCAAAACACCATTCACAAAACACACGCGTTTTGAAAGAAAGCCTTTAACGAGGCCAAACCGAAATCCTTTTTGAAACTTCATTTCAAATAACCAAACAAACACATCAAGACGACCACCGATCATCATATACATAAAGCGAGAAAAGTATGGGCAAGGTACTTGCCTCGATACCACGAGCACCGAACCACGAACGGATACGGCTCAACCGAAGCTTGGGCGCCCGATGCTAACGAAAGGAAGACGACAATGAACGGAACGGAAGAATCAAGCACGGCCGTGAGGAAGCGAAAATGAACCTAACGATTCGAATAGCACAATCACAACCACTTCTAAACGATTATGGAAATGGAATACACCCGGAACCCCGCCTACGATTCATGTATATTCATACCGAAAACAACAACGAGGGCGGACCACAACCAAACCCTCTCGATTCCGTAAAAATCCACAAAATATCCATGAATCCGTAGGGAAACTAAAGATACTAACAAAATTAATCATATTCATCATGAGTCCATCAACGAAACGGAAAGAATCGGACAAAACCCCAAAATCCCCAATTATCCAAAAAGGTAGGGTTTCAAGAGATATTACCTTGAGTGATTCAAGTGTTAAGATCCGTAGAACACGCGTTAGATTGATTACCCGAGCCTCACAACCGAAAAGAAATGATGAAAATCGACCCCCGGATGAAGAACTCTCCCCCTCTATACTTTCTCTCTCGCGGCGCTTAGGAAAACTGGCGAATGAAATGAGCTGTTCGCTCAGAACAACACATTTATAGGGTAACGCAGCAGAACCTATCGGCCGGCCTATCGGCCGATAGGCCCAACCGATAGTCATACGGAATGCCGGCAGTAGGGTCTATCGACCCCCCTTATCGGCCGAAAGGCTACTGGAAGTTCGAAGGTGAAGAAATTTACATATCGGCCGGCCTATCGGCCGATAGGCCCAACCGATACCCATACGGGATGCCGCGATGAAGTCTATCGGCCCCCTATCGGCCGAAAGGCTCCTGGGAGTGCTCGGCAAAAAACTGAAACGACCATAACTCTCTCGTCCGGACTCCGATTGACTCACCGTTTGAACCATTGGAAAGCTAACTCGATGTTCTATAATATTGCAAAGATTTATAATTTTTGGAGTCGCCAAAAATTAATGGTGATCTAACAAAGACGAACTCATACTTAGAAAAGTCGTTTAGTAATCCTGAATTCAACAAAGCGACACCGAAACCGAACACGAATACGAACAAGATACGGTTACGAAGTACTCACAAAGACGAATCTAAGAGCTAGTAGGACACACGATTCCGACCACCCGAAGGCTCGAAATTCGACAACGGAAGGTAATTACCCCAAACTTTGGGAAATTACGAAAATGGCCCAAAGGCCCGAAAATCACGATACGTGATCGAATAACCAAACCGAAGTTCACAACACGTCCAACAAAGATAAACGGACTTGCGGGAAACTCGAAACAACAGTTTCGGATGAGATTCGCAAGAATCGAACTCAAGTGCGGAAAAGTCGCTAAAAAGCACAGAACTCAACGAAACAACACCGAAACGAACTCGGATGTCAAAAAGTGTAGAATTAATCATTCTCAGAATGACGAAACGGTCATGAGCGAGTCGTCAAAACGGACTCCGACCGAAAAAAAAGAAATTACCGGAAATCGAAAATTGCGGATATTACACCCTTCTCTTGATTGAAACATGTAGGGACTGTAACACCCCCAAATCCAATTGGGTTATTACAGTGCCGTGGACCCCACGCCAGGAGATCCACCAGGCGGACATGACTAAAATACATTAAGTTAAACAACAAGGGAAAATCATAGTCCCTACCATGATATCCGACACAATATTCCGATAAGGAATTTCAACGACAACGATGGGCCTACATGGCCAAGGGTAAAAATACAACATTCACGAGCATCTGCTCGGGTAATACATAATGACAATGACTGACAACTGAAGGACACTCCAACCGACTGACCAACAATGAACAACTCGGACTAGTATCGCTCGAATGCCTCGTCGCCATCATCATGCCCCTGTGTCTCAACTCTCTCCTCGCAAGCACCTAAAACATGAAAACATGTTCCGCCCCCACGGGGTCAGTCATCCATATAATGAATATCAAATACATGTATAACATGATATGCATCCAAAGGCAGAATGAAACGGTACAATGATAATAATACGAGATGCTCACAAACCAATGTAAGAACCGAGCATTCGTGAAATACTATGCCCACGGCATACTATTAATACCTGTTCAACAGGTTAGAACATAAGTGCCCAACGGCGAATCATAATCACAGAATACCACAATGAATTAAACAACATGAACCAAACCAGAACTGAATTAATTATGAATCACAATGCCCGAAGGCTCCAATGAAATTACCAAGACAATCACAAAGGCCTTAAAGACACTCAGCCGAAGCTGTCAAATATCACAATCACGTGAAGCCGAAACAGCCCGAAGCTGTTATTGATTAGGGCCTAAGCCACGGCATGAAAGCCGTATCACAATTAGGGCCGAAGCCACGGCATCCAGCCGTATCACAATTAGGGCCGAAGCCACGGCATCCAGCCGTATCACAATTAGATCATCCAATGACCGTGACCTGCTGAATTGCAGGTGCTGGGAAGCCAACCGCAAAGGTTCAAGCCCCAGACTTACCCATAAGGTCATAAACGCGACCGTGACCTACTAAGTTGTAGGTGTTGGGAAGCCAACCGCGAAGGTTCAAGCCCCAAGCTTACCCATAAGATCATAAACACGACCGTGACCTACTAAGTTGTAGGTGTTGGGAAGCCAACCGCGAAGGTTCAAGCCCCAAGCTTACCCATAAGATCATAAACACGACCGTGACCTACTAAGTTGTAGGTGTTGGGAAGCCAACCGCGAAGGTTCAAGCCCCAAGCTTACCCATAATAAGCACTAGCCGAGACTAGCCTCCAAAAATATAATAAATCACAAATGACAACGATTCGTAGATTACCGAATTCGTGAGAATGATAGTGTGCTACCTTGAGTCGGCCAACACGATAACAATGATGCAATGGATGATTCCATGAATGATTGAGTGTTTCGATTACCTTAGACGGCAAATCGATAAGAGTAATATGATGAATGATTGAATATCTCGATTGCCTTAGAAAGGTCAATTGATAATAATGATATAGTGAATGATTGAACATTTCGATTTGCCTGAGAACGGCCAATCGATAACAATGATATGAAGGATACCTCGGCACCTTTAATCGGTTACCGACGTCGAAGATGAGAAATGAATACGCTAATGCCTTTAATCGGCCAATACAGTTTTAATGACAACCCCAACAGGAATAACAATGATTTCAACGATGTTTTAGATTGACATCTATATGAACAACAATCGATACATCGATACCGCGAACCGGCTATCGACAATGACATTAATAATGAGTATTACAATGCCTTGAATCGGCCGTTAACGAACAACAATGACATTTGGCAAAATTGCCGGAAGGTATCGTATCGAACGATCTCTTGATATCAATGAATTCATGAAGAGACTAAGTCTCGGAATGATACAACACATTCATACACATATATGATAACATTAATCTCATCGACTAGTACAAGTATAAAACTTGCCTCAACCGAAGGCGATGAATTCCTTCCACGAACAACGAACGGCGTCCTCCGATAAACACAAGTACTCGAACCACCTTGAATGAAATACAATTCGTTCAATAACACAATATCAATCGAAATCAACATAACGACCGAAAGAAACTCTTTGAGGCATTTAATCGAACACTAAATGTTCAAAGTTCCTCAAGAGCCTAAAATCATCAATCGGGTTGAATGAATCGAAAATATGGATATACAATCCATAGAACACGATTAATAACGTTTACTAACATCAACCGATTCATCAAAATCGGACTAGAATCGAAAATCAAGAACAAATCTCGAAAAATCCAATCCTAGGAGATTTCAAGAAATTACCTCGATCCGACGAAGAACAATGATTTGATGATGATATAATCGATAAGGATCCTCCAAAACGCTTAGAAATCGAGTGGGATCGACCAAAACTCCATTTCCCGATTTTCCCGTCGCCACCGCACTCCGAGTGAAGAAATGTGATAAAAATGAAGTCTGGCAGCCACACGCTATATATGGCCGACAGTTACGGCCAGAATCGGCAGGCCTTACGGCCGTAATCGCATTCGTCAAACTCGCCAACGGCCCGACCGCTTACGGCCAGAATCGACAAGGCCTTACGGCCGTAACTCGGCACTTACGGCCAGAATCGGCAGTCCTTACGGCCAGAATCGCATTCGCCAGAAGCCGCCTGCACCCGTGACGGCCGTAACTCCGGCCCTTACGGCCGTAACCGCATTCGCTGTGCCATGCCTCGCCGAGCACGACGGCCGTAACTGCACCTTACGGCCATAACTCGGCCGGCCGGCCCGGCTCCGGCCGTGGCCACTCCGACGGCCCGACGACCCCGAAACCCGAACACGAATACGAATCGAAGATATGGTTACGACGTACTCGCAAAGACGAATCCAAGCCTTAAGAGAATACACGATTGACCACCCGAAGGCTCGAAATTCGACAACGGAAAGTAATTACCCCAAACTTTGGGAAATTACGAAAATGGCCCAAAACGTCCGAAATACACGATACACGATCGAAACACCAAGCCAAAGCTCACAACATGAATAATAACATTAAATGAACTTACGAGAAACTCAAACAACAGTTTTGGACGAGATTCGCAAGAATCGAACTCGAAAGTGGAAAAGCCGTTTAAGAACACGGAACTCAACAAAACGATACCGAAACGAACTCGGATGACAAAAAGTGCAGAATTAAATATTCTCGGAATGACGAAAAGGTCATGAGTGAGTCGTCAAAACGGACTTCCGTCGAAAAAAGAAAATTACCGAAAATCGAAATTACGTATTACATACTACCCTTAAAAGAAGTTTCGTCCCGAAACTTAAAACAAGTAGGGAGAAGCAATATCCCGCCAGGAAAAATCGACGAGATACACACGAACAAGAATGATCACAATGAATGATAATGAATCGAAATCCAACAAGGATCAAGAATGACTCACCGGTGTGAAATGATAACGTAATGAGTGACAGCTCAAATAAAATGATTGGAACCATAGTTCCCCGTGAATTGAATGATTAGTTTGATAATTATAAGTCTCAACGTGATTGATATATGATGAATGACTTACATGAATGAATGAACGACAAATGAAATGAGTGATTAACCTATTACCGAACAAGAATTAACTTGCTCAAAACCGGTGATGAATGTCCTATTGTATCATAGTTAAAGCAACAACAGTCGAACTCATCGTCTGAGATGAAGATGCTCTCCCAGCACGAAGACGACTAGAAAACAATCTCTTGGACGTCGGAGTCCGATGTCCCTCTAACAGCTCTTTCCATACCGAGGCAGGAAAGTCACGTGATAATTACAGATCTCGTATGAAGATCGCATTATGATTATGAGACGGAATGATAAGAATGAGCATACACGCTCTAACACAATGAATGCATTAATAATGCAATGAAATGATCGTCGACATGACGCCGGAATATGATAAGATCGCATGAAAGATCAAATGAGGTAACATGATTATCTGATGAAATTCCTGAAATGATTACCTTGAACAAGTTAACAAGGTTGAAAATTCGATCCACAAGATCAACAATTGAACCGTGAGATGGACTGGATGATTAATGAATTAACCGAACAATTAGATAGACCGAGTGATGAATGAATTAATTGAGCAATGAGATTGGTAGTGACGAATGAATTAACCGAACAATGAGATTGATCGAGTGATGAATGAATTAATCGAGCGATGAGATTGGTGAGTGATGAATGAATTAACCGAACGATGAGATTAACTGAGTGATGAATGAATTACTGAACGATGAGATTGACTGAGTGATGAATGAATTAACTGAACGATGAGATTGACTGAGTGATGAATGAATTAACTGAACGATGAGATTAACTGAGTGATGAATGAATTAACTGAGTAACGAAATTGACTGAGTGATGAATGAATTATCTAAGTGATGAATGAATTAACTGAGTAATGATATTGACTGAGTGATGAATGAATTAACTGAGTGGTGAATGAATTAACTGAGTGATGAATGATATTGACTGAGTGATGAATTAATTAACTGAACAATGAGATTGACTGAGTGATGAATGAATTGACGGAACAATGAGATTGACTGAGTGATTAATGAATTAATATGAACAATGAGATTCACTAAGTGATGAATGAATTAACTGAGCAATGAAATTGACTGAGTAATGAATGAATTGACGGAACAATGAGATTGACTGAGTGATTAATGAATTAATATGAACAATGAGATTGACTAAGTGATGAAGGAATTAACTGAGTGATGAATGAATTAACTGAGCAATGATATTGACTGGGTGATGAATGAATTAACCGAGTGATGAATGAATTAACTGAGTGATGAATGATATTGACTGAGTAATGATATTGACTGAGTGATGAATAAATTATCTGAGTGATGAATTGACTGAGTAATGATATTGACTGAGTGATGAATAAATTATCTGAGTGATGAATTGACTGAGTGAGGAATGAATTAACTGAGTGATGAATGATATTGACTGAGTGATGAAGGAATTAACTGACTGATGAATGAATTATCTGAGTGATGATATTGACTGAGTGAGGAATGAATTAACTGAGTGATGAATGATATTGACTGAGTGATGAAGGAATTAACTGACTGATGAATGAATTATCTGAGTGATGATATTGACTGAGTGATGAATGAATTAACTGAGTGATGAGATCAAAATGATGATTGAAAATTATTAACTGATAAATGAGTTGATCCTTAATGCTTACACAAGTCACACGTGCTCCAAAACAATTAATCATGAATCAATTATAGCACTAATATCACATATAGGTTTCAGCAAAGCATGAACGATTAATGACATGATGGATGTATGAACATAAAGAGAATCGAGTCCTTACACAGGTCATACGAAGCTTCGAGGTCTCGCGATACTAGTCTTCACTGACGACGACTCGATGAATGAATGACTCGTGCAGTCGCACTAATATTACGACTCACAAAACCTGACTGACTAGATTGTCATAACCTGACAATCCCACTACTACCGCGTCGGTAGGACCACATAACTCACATCTCAGGTATTCCACAACCCAAATCTCGATACCATTTACGTAACACCCCAAATCCAATTGGGTTATTACGGTTGTGGACCCCACGCCAGAGATCCACCAAAGGACATGACTAAAATAAATTAAGTTAAACAACAAGGGAAAATCATAGTCCCTACCATGATATCCGACACAATATTACGATAAGTAAAAACAAAGACAACGATGGGCCTACATGTCCAAGGGTAAAAATAAAACATTCACGAGCATCTCGCCGTAATACATAATGACAATGATCGACAATCAAGGACACTCCAACCGATCGACCAACAATGAACAACTCGGACTAGTATCGCTCGAATGCCTCGTCGCCATCATCATGCCACCGTGTCTCAACTCTCTCCTCGCAAGCACCTAAAACATGAAAACATGTTCCGCCCCCACTGGTCAGTCATCCATATAATGAATATCAAATACATGTATAACATGATATGCATCCAAAGGCGTAATGAAACGATAATGATAATAATACGAGATGCTCACAAACCAATGTAAGAACCGAGCATTCGTGAAATACTATGCCCACGGCATACTATTAATAATTGCTCAACAGTTAGAACATAAGTGCCCAACGGCGAATCATAATCACGAGAATACCACAATGAATTAAACAACATGAACCAAACCAATCGAATTAATTATGAATCACAATGCCCGAAGGCTCCAATGAAATTACCAAGACAATCACAAAGGCCTTAAAGACACTCACCAAGTCACAAATATCACAATCACGTGAAGCCGAAACACCGAAGCTGTTATTGATTAGGGCCTAAGCCACGGCATGAAAGCCGTATCACAATTAGGGCCGAAGCCACGGCATCCAGCCGTATCACAATTAGGGCCGAAGCCACGGCATCCAGCCGTATCACAATTAGATCATCCAATGATCGTGACCTGCTGAATTGCAGGTGCTGGGAAGCCAACCGCAAAGGTTCAAGCCCCAGACTTACCCATAAGGTCATAAACGCGACCGTGACCTACTAAGTTGTAGGTGTTGGGAAGCCAACCGCGAAGGTTCAAGCCCCAAGCTTACCCATAAGATCATAAACACGACCGTGACCTACTAAGTTGTAGGTGTTGGGAAGCCAACCGCGAAGGTTCAAGCCCCAAGCTTACCCATAAGATCATAAACACGACCGTGACCTACTAAGTTGTAGGTGTTGGGAAGCCAACCGCGAAGGTTCAAGCCCCAAGCTTACCCATAATAAGCACTAGCCGAGACTAGCCTCCAAAAATATAATAAATCACAAATGACAACGATTCGTAGATTACCGAATTCGTGAGAATGATAGTGTGCTACCTTGAGTCGGCCAACACGATAACAATGATGCAATGGATGATTCCATGAATGATTGAGTGTTTCGATTACCTTAGACGGCAAATCGATAAGAGTAATATGATGAATGATTGAATATCTCGATTGCCTTAGAAAGGTCAATTGATAATAATGATATAGTGAATGATTGAACATTTCGATTTGCCTGAGAACGGCCAATCGATAACAATGATATGAAGGATACCTCGGCACCTTTAATCGGTTACCGACGTCGAAGATGAGAAATGAATACGCTAATGCCTTTAATCGGCCAATACAGTTTTAATGACAACCCCAACAGGAATAACAATGATTTCAACGATGTTTTAGATTGACATCTATATGAACAACAATCGATACATCGATACCGCGAACCGGCTATCGACAATGACATTAATAATGAGTATTACAATGCCTTGAATCGGCCGTTAACGAACAACAATGACATTTGGCAAAATTGCCGGAAGGTATCGTATCGAACGATCTCTTGATATCAATGAATTCATGAAGAGACTAAGTCTCGGAATGATACAACACATTCATACACATATATGATAACATTAATCTCATCGACTAGTACAAGTATAAAACTTGCCTCAACCGAAGGCGATGAATTCCTTCCACGAACAACGAACGGCGTCCTCCGATAAACACAAGTACTCGAACCACCTTGAATGAAATACAATTCGTTCAATAACACAATATCAATCGAAATCAACATAACGACCGAAAGAAACTCTTTGAGGCATTTAATCGAACACTAAATGTTCAAAGTTCCTCAAGAGCCTAAAATCATCAATCGGGTTGAATGAATCGAAAATATGGATATACAATCCATAGAACACGATTAATAACGTTTACTAACATCAACCGATTCATCAAAATCGGACTAGAATCGAAAATCAAGAACAAATCTCGAAAAATCCAATCCTAGGAGATTTCAAGAAATTACCTCGATCCGACGAAGAACAATGATTTGATGATGATATAATCGATAAGGATCCTCCAAAACGCTTAGAAATCGAGTGGGATCGACCAAAAACTCCATTTCCCGATTTTCCCCGTCGCTAGCCGCACCCGAGTGAAGAAATGTGATAAAAATGAAGTCTGGCCACACGCCTATATATGGCCAGAATCGGGCCTTACGGCCGTAATCGCATTCACAAACTCGCCAATACCGACCGCTACGGCCAGAATCGAGTGGCCTTACGGCCGTAACTCGCACTTACGGCCAGAATCGGCGAGTCCTTACGCCAGAATCGCATTCGTCAGAAGCCGCACAGCACCAGACGGCCAGAATCTCGGCCCTTACGGCCGTAATCGCATTCGCTGTGCCATGCCGCCGAGCACGACGGCCAGAATCGCACCTTACGGCCAGAACTGCCAGCCCGGCCGGCCTCGGCCGTGGCCACTCCGACGGCCCGACGACCCCGAAACCCGAACCTGAATACGAATCGAAGATATGGTTACGACGTACTCGCAAAGACGAATCCAAGCCTTAAGAGAATACACGATTCTGACCACCCGAAGGCTCGAAATTCGACAACGGAAAGTAATTACCCCAAACTTTGGGAAATTACGAAAATGGCCCAAAACGTCCGAAATACACGATACACGATCGAAACACCAAGCCAAAGCTCACAACATGAATAATAACATTAAATGAACTTACGAGAAACTCGAAACAACAGTTTCGGACGAGATTCGCAAGAATCGAACTCGAGTGCGGAAAAGCCGTTTAAGAACACAGAACTCAACAAAACGATACCGAAACGAACTCGGATGACAAAAAGTGCAGAATTAAATATTCTCGGAATGACGAAAAGGTCATGAGCGAGTCGTCAAAACGGACTTCCGTCGAAAAAAGAAAATTACCGAAAAATCGAAATTACGGGTATTACAGGGACGGTCGCCGAGGTTGATCTAGGGGTCGGCTCGTATGAGCTTCTCAACCTGTTTGGTGTTCGACTCGGACGATCGTGTATAGAGATTTGTAGGGGCCTTGGCTAAGCCAATAAGCTGTCCAACTTGCCCTCCTCGAACAATCTCCAGAGCTGTTTGAGGAGGTCGCGACATTGGTTGGTGCTGTGGCCGGGACTCTTATGGTAGGCACAATATTGATTGTTGTCCAGGTGACCGTGGTCCCTTATCGCCTTTGGCTTTTTGAGCTTTTCGTGCCCCTTGATGGCATAAAAAATATGTGCCGGAGTTCGGTTGAACGTATGGAGGAGATGGGCTTCCATGTCCTCGAAGGCCTTGAGATCTCCGGGTGGCTTGGCGATCGCCTTCTTTGCTTTGGCGATCGCTATATTCTGGAGAGGAGGTGGTGTTTCCTCGCCTAGGCGGAGGGTGAGTAGCCTTTGCCTGGCCAGAAAGTTGGCAGCCTTAGCGCGGAAGATCGCGTAGGTGATAAGTGGTAATTTTACCACATTATTTCTAGGATTTTATACTAGGTTTTTATCTCGTTTCGTGATTAATGTGCTCGTATTTGGCTTATTTATGATTAGTCGAGCCGTATTACGCGTTTGGGTTGGTTTTAGTGTGTTTGCAGGTTTTTAGAGCCAAAAGGACCCAAAACGAGACAAAGGACCGAGAGTCGAGTCAAACGGACGAAGAAACGGATTTTTGCGAAAGACAGACGAACCTATCGGCCAGCCTATCGGCCGATAGACCCGTCCGAAAGGAGTTCCTGCCCTACCGAGTGAAGAGATCGATGAACCAACTATCGGCCAGCCTATCGGCCGATAGGCCAGGCCGATATGCTGCCCAGCGGACTCTCGTGTTTTGACGAATTATGACTCTTTTGGATAGTTTTTGTTTCCTAGATTAGGGCTAATCGGGAGTTTAACCCCCTTAGGCTATATAAACCTCCTGGGAGACCTAGTTTTACTATCTACCATCATCTTGGATCATTCTTTTTCATCTTTTATCATCTTTAGCAATCTTTTACATATTTTGGCAAGATTAATTCTTGGGATACAAGAACTTTTTGGAGGCAGCAATTATTATTGTTTTTCGGAGATTGAAGACTCGGAGTTCATCCGTAAGGGTTGTAATCTCTCTTTTCATATTAATAATATGCATTCTTCATCTATTTCTTATTTAATTTCAATTATGTCTGGCTAAATTCCATTGATTGATTCTAGGGTTAGTAATTTTAATTGATATTCACATGATGTTCCTTTGATTACCTTTTTACCTTTCATCCTAGGCTTGTGTTCAAGTTGTGTTAAATCTCATGTTAGATTAAAGGGCCCTTAATCGATGCATGTTAGCTAATTAATTTTGTCCGGAAGGAGTAATTGATTAGTGTAAATACTTGATGCACAATATGATTTTATCTTGAGACCTAAGTGGAGAAAGATAAATCATAGATAAATAAGTTGGCGCTTTTTAAGTGATTTAAATTCTTTGAGCCTTAGCGGGAAAAAGGGTTTAAATTAACTATCTTTCTAGGTTGCCTTGATCGGAATTCTAGATCGGCTGAGTGATTATTTCTAGGATTGAATTAAAATTTGGGGAAAAGGAATCAAGTGAATGGATTGTGTGAGCTCAATTAGATGATACTACCCTAGGATCAATTACCTTTAGACTTGTGATTTTATCTTGCTAATTTGTTTATTGCTTGATTTAGTTAATTCATCTTTTATTTAATTTTTATTTTTCGATTTTTAAAGTTAGATAATTAGAATCAAAACAAACTTTCGGATTCCTAAATAGCAGTCAAATTTTGAGTAGAGTTACTTCCTTTATTTTCGACACATCAATTCCCTTGGGTTCGACACCTTGGAAATACTCCGAGGTTTTACAAATTTTAAAATTGATCGGATTTGAAAACCTTACTACGCGAATCCCAGCGATCAGTAGGTTGGGGGAATATCCTTGGTGAGATGTCTAAACATGGGAGAATGAACGTAGAATCCCCCCATGACCGAGAACAGAGCGAGCTCGTCACTGACGGGTTCGCCGGTGAGGATGATTTCGTCTACTCGGTCAATGTAATCTGCGTCGGTTTCGTCTTTCCCCTGCCTGATTTTCATCACGCGGTGGGGGCCTTCTGGTCTGGCGACCTTGTTGGCGAAGTATGACGTGAAGTCATTCGCCAGTTTCTTAAAGGAGGTGATTGATCGTGGTGGTAGTGAGGCGTACCACCTATGGGCCAGCTCGCCCAATATTAACAGGAAGATCCGGCACTTGGTTGCATCAGATCCCCCACACCCAGTCATGTAGATTCGGAATTTACTCAGGTGGGTTTCGGGGTCCGATCTCCCCTCATACAGAGGTGTTTTGGGAGGAGCGATCGTTGGTTGTACGGGGGCAAGCTCGATGTGGACCGCGAGTGGCTCGGTCGGCCCAGTGATCTTTCTGCTGGCGCTTGCCCCAGTGTCCAAGAGTGCTTTCATCTCGTCGAGCTGGCATTGTATAGCGGCCATCGCCGTGGCCTGGCTGCTCGCGGCTCGGCGGAGTGCCGAGGCGATTGAGTATTGATCCCACAGCGATCGGACGGAGTCGGATGGCCGACTGCGTTGGTGTGAGGTGGGTAGGCCGAACTCCTGGTGACGGATTCGGATTCCGTCTTTTCGTGGTTGGAAACTGAATGCCCCAGTCTCCAGGATGGGTCGCGCCCCAAGCGATTGAATATGGATCCGTCCGGTCGTGCGAGAGCCTTTTCTCGCGAATTGGGGCTTTCTGACGATCGCTCGCTCAGTAGCCCATTGAATTTCCGTTTTCCCATGCGGCGGACGATCGAGGGAGTTATCGCGGGAGACGCGCATGCTCTTCGTCGCTCCTCTAGGATGGCCATAGCCTCCTCGATCTGTTCCTCGGTTTGGAACTGATCGAGTGAGAGGTTGGGGCCATCTCTCGGGTACGGGATCGAGAGTCTCGCATTGCTGCGGCTTCCCCCTGTCGTCGGGTGGGGTTCGGACTGAGCCGGGCTATGGTGTCCGGCGGTTCAGAGAGTGGCTTTCTTCGATGTACCGGCGGATGTCATGATTCTGAAGGTTTTCTTTGAAGCGCAGTGAGTGTCACTTCAAGTATATGCCCCGAGAACAGTGAGTGTTCTTCGGGACGGTAGGAATAAAAAATTTAGGGTTAGATCCCCTTCTTCTAGCGCCAATTGTTGCTACCCAAAATATTATCCGGAGATAGATATTACTGGAATGGATGAGATAGCAAACAAATACGAGAGCACTTCCGTGAGAAAGATAAATAACACAAGATTTGCCGGGGTTGTTAGTCCCGGGCTTGAATGCTCTCGCGAGATATTATTAATACTAATATTCGGGGATACAAGTACTAATGTAAGAATACAATTACAATGAGTGTAAAGATTCTTGTTATCTTAGCTAGTGAGCGTGTAGATTGCCGGAAGAACCAGATTTGATGCTCTGTGAGTTCTTGTAACAAAAGAGATGAACAGTCGCGGCGGTGAGAGATCGACAGTCTCTCACGGCGAGTATTAGCTGGATGCTTGAGCTCCCGAGCTTATGAATCTATTGGAATCTGTCTAGTGGAGACTTCCTGCCTCTGCCGATCGTCTTCTGGATGAGAGATTCGGAGAGAGAAATCCTGAGATGGATTCCGGCGAGAAAGCAGGGAGCTTGGTGGTATATGTGTTCTACTGTATTTTCGTGAATGAATTCGGAATGTAGGTGAATGAATTGGGAACTAATTCGGAACCGTAGGTGAATGAATTCTGAACAATTTGGAACCGTAGGTGAATGAGTTCTGAACAATTCGGAACCTTTTTCCAGTAGGAGGAGGCTCTCTATTTATAGGACTTGGACCTGCTGGGCGATCGCCTTTGCTGTATTATAATAAGCGGGTGATCGTCTTTTAGCACATGGGTTTGTCTCCTTAAAGTCTGCAGGAGTTGCTGGCAGTCAGCCGCGTGGTCCAATGAGGAGCCTGCACGCGTCTGAGTCGCTGTCATATGCGGTCCTACTGACAACTTTCGGCGGGCTTGTCGGTAGGTGAAGCCGTCCTAGTCAGGGACAGCTGTTGATGGTCAATGATCCGTGAAAAGCGGATCTTGTCTCGGCTCTGCACGTGGGTGCTGTTCTGAGATCCAGTCTTCGATGACTTTACTGGGCGATCGTCTCTGTTCGGGGCGTAGGTCGATTGTCCTTAGCCGGACACTAGAGTCGATCGCCAGATGCCAAAGGGCGATCGCCTTGGGAGTTGATCGCTAAGTACCTGATGGTGGTCCGGTATCTTCGATTAGGCGAGCTAGACATAGTTTGACTGGTGTTGACTCGGTCGCTCGGCCTTATAGTCGATCGCCTGTCGGGATGAATAAATCTTGACACAACAGCATCCAAGACAAGAGTTCATTCTTTCGAGTTTCATCTAAGTTCATCATACTCCAAACACACCAAGTTCAAAATAAAACACACCAAAATAAAACAAAAAAAATCACACCAAAAAAAACGTAAATCAAAATCACACCAAAATCCAAAAGACAAAACAAAAATAAACAAACAATGTATGTATTTCTTGACCCAATATCTCCCCCCAAACTTGAATTAAAGAGTATACACACGAAGGGAATATAGTATTTAAACAATGAAAACTATGGGTCAAGAAATACTTACAACCGGTCCTACTGATTTGGCGGAGGAAAGTGGCCTTGTTGGACATGCCAATCTTCCATTCGTCGTAAAATTGTCAGCACCTCGTTTTATCTCTGTCGTGTCTCCTCTCGGAAAGCCTCGAACTCTTCTCTAAGCGTAGAACGAGATGTGGCATGTCTTGATTCGGCCTGTCTAGATGACCCGGGCCGTTCTCTTTCTCTTTCTTCTTCCTCCTCCGTTTCTCTTTCGTCTTTAGGGCCTCTCTCATAGGCGAATTCCTCCTCCATTCTTTCCTCCCGATCTTCTTCTATCATCCTCTCGGCTCTATCCTCGTTTTCTGTACGTCTAGGATGGACATTCCAAGCAACGTATCTTTCACTAGGAGAGATTAATCCAGCAGCTTCCCAGGCCAATTTATGCGCCTCCGTGGCCATTTGTAGATTTCCTAAATCCTGAATACTGTCAATAGTTGTCAAAGTTGTATTCGGGAGTAGGAAATGATCGCCGTCATTCTGGAGGAAAATAACGCGAGAGTCGTAGTCGAGAATATTCATCAACTTCATGACTTGGACAGATAGGAGCATATTTCCCGGGAGGGGAGTTCGGTTTTCTAGTGGTACATCAAGATGAAGTGCGATAGGGGTAATTAAACCCCCTATCCAAATCTCCCCTCTCGGTTTAGTGGCAACATCCTCAAAATGATCCATGATAATAGCTCCGGTTGCTGGATTTGTTCCGTCGAGTATATGTGATAAAACGTATAGCTCTCGTTGAGTAATTGGCCCCGTTTCTTTTCGGCCGAAGATAGTGCTCGCAATGACCTTGTGTAGATAGCGGAGGATAGGATTGCGAAGTGAGGATCCTTTCGCCGACTTTGAGATGTAGGGACGTGCATCGCTCCCCGGATATTCAACCATTGCCCGCTAATAAGTCTCACACTCGAACCGATTGATTCGGTATTCTCCGTGCTTTCGAGCGTCATATATAGCATCCAATTCACCAGGAGAAAATTTTTCGTTTTTGTTGTTTAGCCGGAATTCCAAAGCGGTCGGCTCATGCGAAATCGGGTCTCTTTTAACAGTGAGTGTGCTAAGGAATTACAATGTGAGACAGCGGTAGGTGGGCCAATGTTGGGTCATTAATGTTGTCTAACTTATTCGTTCAAGTAGCCTCATGACATCGTCTCTTATCCCCATCGCCGTCATGCACTCTTCGTCCGGCCATCGAGTGGGGAGCATTTTTTTCTGCCCCAATGTCTCTCATCGTGCTAGGCGACTCGGCGGAAGTTCAATTCCATATGTCTCGGGCGTCTCGACAGCCCCTTGAGTCGGTATTCTCGCCGGTTGCTCAATTTCTGTTGTGGGTCTTTCTCGTCCCCTTTGAGCTGCACCCCGTCCCTGTTGGGCATTTCTTCGTCCTCGTCCTCTGGCCATTTTTCTGCAAGAGATTCATCGATTATCATTTTTTTTGCACAAAAGCTCAAAATCAATATTTATCGATAATAAACGCTCCCCCAAACTTCTTACAAATCACACATTTTCCCCAAAATAAGTGTTTCTTCGAAAATACCACAACCGTAAGTTTCAACCTCAATCATCATTGTATGTAATATCTCAACAATTTCAAACATGTAATAACATTTCTCAATCATATACGTCCAACATGTGATTCACAAATTCACCAACAAAATTTCAACGTATTTTTACTCATGACAAATTCCACCAAAAATCCATTTAAGAACCCTAAATTGCTCAATAAATCATATTTCACATAATCTCAATGCAATGAAGAATTAAACCATCCAAAATCGTGAATCATACCTTGAATTCGGAGTGAAAATTGAAGAAAATTTCAGAAAAAATCGCGACTCAAAAACCCGGATGAATTCGTCCGATTCGTACCCTTTGAAGCTTTAGGATTGTGGAATAATGATGAACACTTTGTTATTATGTGAGATTTAACACGATTCTTGCTTGATTTTGCCGGATTTTGGGTGATTCGGGGCTAGGGTTTATGATTTGGGGAAGAAGGAAATGAATGTCGGCCGTGATGCAACTTTTTATACCGCCCGACTGACACGGACCGTGTCGTACCTATCTCCTTTTTAAAAAACGTTGTTGTCCACCTGACCCGGCTGTGTCAAATGACACGGCCCGTGCTCTACTGCCCCAGAAAGTAAAATTTCCACTGAATACCTGACTCGACCGTGTTAAATGACACGGCCCGTGTCGTACTTGCTTGGAACGTCAAAATCGACTGGTCATCAGACCCGACCGTGTCAAATGACACGGCCCGTGTCGTACTGGCCTGGAAAATGCAGTTTTGTTTTCGGGTCTTTTTCCTGCGAATTGAACACCAAAAATTGAACCGGTCAGTTTTACAACAAGTAAAAATACAAAAAAATGCGAAAAAAATCAAAACATGAAAATAAAAACTATTGGGTTGCCTACCAATTAGCGCTAAGTTTAATGCCTTCAGCCGGACGTCTTCCACTGGAAGTTTTTATGGCTCGATTAATGTTATTACGGATACGACTTCCTTTTGATTGGGATGATAGTAATGTTTGACTCGTTGTCCGTTAACTTTAAATAGCTCTCCGTCTCTGCTCATGAGCTCGACTATTCCGGGTGGAAGTACTTTCTTGATCACGAATGGACCCGACCATCTTGATTTTAATTTTCCGGGGAACAATTTTAGTCTTGAATTATAGAGAAGTATTTGTTGTCCCGGCATAAATTCACGTTTAACGATCATCTTATCGTGCCATCTTTTAGACCTCTCTTTGTAGATTCGAGAGTTTTCGTAGCATTCATCCCGGAATTCTTCCAACTCATTTAGTTCTAGCAATCTTTTCTTTCCGGCGGCCTCAAAATCCAAGTTTATTCTTTTTACCGCCCACATCGCTCTATGCTCCAATTCCAAAGGTAGGTGACATGATTTTCCAAATATGAGTTGATAGGGAGATGTTCCCAAAGGGGTTTTATAGGCCGTACGATAAGCCCAAAGTGCATCGTCGAGCTTGGATGACCAATCTTTCCGAGATGTACTCACCGTCTTTTCCAAGATTAGCTTAATCTCTTTGTTGGCCGCTTCGGCTTGTCCATTTGCTTGTGGATGATAGGCCAATGATTTCTTTGATCGGACCCCATATTTCTTAAGGAGTTTATCCATGATTTTGTTGACAAAATGCGATCCCCGATCACTGATTAACGCTCTTGGAGTTCCGAATCGGCAAAGATGTTCTTCTTTAAAAATTTCATTACTACATGAGCATCATTTGTTGGGGAAGAAATTGCCTCGACCCGTCGAGATACGTACTCGACCGCTAGTAGAATGTACTTATTTCCGAATGATGAGGAAAATGGACCCATGAAGTCGATACCCCAAACGTCAAATAGTTCAACCTCAATTACATTGGTCAGGGGCATCTCATGACGTCTTGAAATATTTCCTACTCGTTGACATCTATCGCATTGTTGAATGAAGAGATAGCAATCTTTGTGTAACGTAGGCCAAGAAAAGCCGCTTTGCAACACTTTTGCAGCAGTCCGTGTTGCTCCGAAATGTCCTCCGGTTGGTGATGAATGACATTGTTGAAGAATTTCATCCTATTCCTCTTGCGGTACACATCTCCTCACGATCATGTCGGCACATCTCTTAAAAAGTAATTAATCATCCCACATATAGAACTTGATATCATGTAGGAATTTCTTCTTTTGATAATGAGATAAATCCGGGGGTAGCACACCTGTGACCAAAAAATTAACAATGTCAGCAAACTACGGAAATTTAGCTTCTACCATAAAAAGCCGCTCGTCCGGAAATTCTTCTTTAATCCCTTCGATCTCGGGCTCCTCCTCCTTTTTGTACTCGAGGCAAGATAAGTGGTCGTATACTATATTTTCACACCCTTTTCTATCTCGAACTTCCACGTCAAACTCTTGTAAAAGAAGAATTCATCGAATTAGGCGAGGTTTAGAATCTTTCTTTTTGAACAAGTATTTGATAGTTGCGTGGTCCGTGTGTACTATCGTCTTTGTCCCAATTAAGTATGATCAGAACTTATCAAAAGCAAATACCACGACAAACATTTCTTTCTCCGTTGTAGTGTAATTTTGTTGGGCTCCGTCCAATGTTTTGCTTACATAATAAATAGCCCGAAAGAGTTTTTCATGACGTTGTCCCAACACAGCTCCGACCGCATAATCACTTACATCACACATGATCTCAAAAGGTTGAGACCAATCCGGTACCACTAGTATAGGAGCACTCACTAATGCCTTCTTTAAAGTCTCAAATGCCTGCAAACATTCGTTAGAAAGAATGAAAGTTGTATCTTTTTCTAACAATTTACTCAAAGGTTTAGTGGTTTTTGAAAAGTCTTTTATGAATCTCCTATAAAAACCCGCGTGCCCAAGAAAACTTCTAATTGCTTTTTCATTCTTCGGTGGGGGAAGTTTCTCAATGGTGACAATTTTCGCCCTATCAACCTCCAAACCGGCGGCGGACACTCTATGGCCTAGGACAATTCCTTCTTGCACCATAAAGTGGTATTTCTCCCAATTCAGCACGAGATTAGTGTCTTCACATCGCTGCAACACTAAAGTAAGATTATGCAAGCAATGATCAAATGAATTTCCAAACACCGAAAAATCATCCATGAAAACTTCCATTATATTTTCGATCAAACCGTGAAAGATAGCCATCATGCAACGTTGAAACGTGGCTGGGGCATTACATAAACCAAACGGCATTCTACGATATGCATAAATTCCATAAGGACATGTAAAAGCCGTTTTTTCTTGATCTTCCAGTGTTTTGCAGATTTGATTATACCCTGAATATCCATCAAGAAAACAGAAAAATTCATGCCCCGCCAATCTATCAAGCATTTGACCAATGAAGGGAAGGGGAAAATGGTCTTTGCGAGTAGCCGCATTTAAAGCCCTATAATCTATACACACTAGCCATCACGTAACTACTCTCATAGCAATTAATTCATCTTTCTCATCTTTGGTTACGGTCATCCCTCCCTTTTTTGATACAACTTGCGTAGGACTCATCCACTCACTATCGGAAATCGGATATATCATTCCGGCATCTAAAAGTTTTAGCACTTCCTTTTTCACCACTTTTTTCATTATGGGATTAAGTCTTCGTTGATTTTGCACTTTAGGTTTAAAATTTTCTTCAAGCAAAATCCTATGCATGCATATGGACAGGCTAATTCCCTTCAAATCTGAGATAGACCATCCTATAGCCGACTTATGTGCTCTCAATACACGAAGCAATTTATCTAATTGAGTGGATGAAAGTGAAGAGGATACAATTACCAGATTGGTATTGTTATCATCTAGAAATGCATACTTGAGGTGTTCCGAGAGGGCTTTAAGGTCCAAGCGTGATTGAGATAAATCCGATTGAGATGAAACGGACCCAAAATTTTGCACCATGTCATTGGACACGTTCGAGTCGTCCGTCAGCTTGATTTCCGCAACTACTTCATGCTCCTCTTTGTCAAAATCATCGGATTTATTGATTTGCGTTTTTTCCTGTAGAGAATTTAATTCAGAAACATAATCAAACAAGTCAGAATCGTCAAACTCTAAAGTTGAATCACTAGAAAAACATGAGTTCGTAAGAGCAAACTCTAACGGATCCGAAGACAATGAGTGTAAGATTTTTTTTTTTCCATACGAGCTTATATGGTCAATAACATTGCAATATTCCGTATCATCTGAAATTTCATAGCTTTAAATATAGAAAATAGAACATGCTCATCGTTAACACGTAGTGTTAATTCTCCCCTTTCAACATCAATAAGAGCCTTTCCCATTGCTAAAAATGGACGTCCAAGGATAAGTGGTAAATCTTCGTCTTCTTCCATATCAAGGACAACAAAATCCGCTGGAAATATAAATTTGTCGACTTTTACAAGCACATATTCGACAATCCCCTTGGGATGTGTTATGGATCGATCCGCCAATTGTAGCATAACCGTTGTGGCTTTCATTTCTCCGACACCTAATTTCCTGAAAATAGATAAAGGCATGAGGTCAATCGAAGCACCTAAATCACACAAAGCTTTATCGAATGAGACGTTTCCAATAGTGCATGGAACGGTAAAGCTTTTGGGATCCTTAAGCTTTTGAGGTAATTTGCGTTGGATAATAGCACTACATTCTTCGGTTAGTTTAACCGTCTCATGATCTTCCATCTTTCTTTTTCTTGACATCACATCCTTCAAGAATTTTGCGTAGTTAGGCATTTGTTCCAAAGCATCTGCAAAAGAAATATTGATATTAATTTTCTTGAAGATATCTAAAAACTTTGCGAATTGTGCATCTAACTTTTTCTTTTTGAAACGTTAAGGAAAAGGGAGAGGAACGTTAGGAGTAGAGTTAGGAGATATTTTAGGCTTCTCAACCCCCTTGGATGTATCATGCTTCCCTTCTTCCTTTTCAATTTCGATTTGATCCTCATTGACTTCCTCTTTTTGTTGGACCCTTGGCATCTTTGGCCCTTCATAATTCGTTCCACTTCTTAAGGTGATCGCTTGACAAGACTCTTTTGGATTCACTTCGGTATTGCTCGGAAATTGTCCCCGTTGATGTTGACTCCCGACAACTTTAGCTAATTGTCCAATTTGAGTTTCGAGATTTTTCATTTGAGCTCCCATGGTGGTAGCTAATTGAGTGACATGGCCTTCGATTTTGTCCAATTTCTCCTCATCTCGACTAAATCGGCTTTTCGTCTCCATCATGAAGGTAGCTAGAATATTCTCGAGATTTGACGTCGGCTTTGCTTCTTCAATTACCTCACCATTCGACACCTTGAATCCGGCCGGTGGTTGTAAAGCATTCTTTGGATTAGCACAGCTAAAATTTTCATGATTTCGATTTGAGGAATGGTAGAAGCCCGGTGGTGGATTATTCCGGAAATTGTTGTAACTCCGATTATTAATGTAATGTGCCTCCTCCAATAGATCGGACGGTAGTGAACTTGAACTTCCTTGAGAAGCTCCCTTCGAATCACCTCATTTTGTTAGAGCCCCCAATTGAGTAGTTAACATCGTCATTTGCGTGGTTAGTGCCTTTATAGGATCCGAATCAGATATCTCATCCACCCTTCTAATATTTGCTCTTTCCATCGGCCATTGATAGCTATTCATAGCCATTTCTTCGATCAATCCATACGCTTCTTCAGCACTCCTTGCTAGCAATGCCCCTCCCGTGGAAGCATCAATAAAATTTCTTGTTTCTCCCATAAGACCATTGTAGAAGAAACACATTTGTTGGTCTTCGGGGAAACCATGTCGAGGGCATCGCCTTAGTAGATCTTTGAAACGTTCCCAAGCTTCATATAACGGTTCAGAGTCCAATTGATGAAATTGAGTAATCTCACTTTTTAGCTTCATTGTCTTGTTTGGTGGGAAAAATTTGAACAAAAATTTTTCGTTCAATTCTTCCCATGTCTTTATACTTCCGTGAGCTAAAGTTCCAAGCCGATTTCTTGCTTTCTCTCTCAAAGAGAATGGAAACAATCGTAAGCGTATTGCATCATCCGAGACTCCATTCATTTTGATAGTATCACATATTTGCATGAAATGAGTGACATGGGCATGTGGATCTTCGACAGCAAATTCTCCAAATTGATTTTGTTGAACCATAGAAATTAAGGCGGGCTTCAACTCGAAATTTAGGGCGTTGATTGGAACATGAGTGATTCCTCCAAAGTTTCGGTCTAGTTTTGGTCGGAATCCATCCCGAATTGATTGCACCCTAGTTGTTGGATTTTCAATCCTTCTGCCCTCGTTGTCTTGGATTATTGCATTCTCGTTCGTGTTGTACCTTCCCACGTTATCTCCCGCTCTCTCCATGTCTTCAAAAAGATCCCTTCTTAGTTTCCTTGAGGTAGCACTTGTTCTTCGGGCAAATGCTTCTACTTCCGGGATGAAAGTTTCTAAAGGCACTCGAGATGAACGAGTGTTCATGCACTCCCTGAGTAGAAATTGTATAACATGAGTTAAGTAACAAATAAGAAATGTCTAAAGTAAGACTAGAAACACTTATCGTAATATCAACACTAATAAAATTAATTTAGTCCCCGGCAAAGGCGCCAAAAACTTGTTCGCTAAATTTTTAAACAATCCGCAAGTGTACGGAGAATATGTAGAAAGCGGAGAGCAAGGTCGTATTCCACAGAGACTAAATATTCTTATTGTGTTGAGTACCAGATTATAGTGTTTCCGGTTTTATCTAGACGATCGAAAGGTGAATGGACGATTAATGAAATAAAATAAAATGATCACAATAAATTAAAACAATTGAAAATATCCGAATTAAAGTGAATTGCAAGAGTTTAGAAAGGTAGATTCCAAGGCTAGGTTTCCGTTGATTACTAAATTTGGTCGGGATTGGTTCCAAAGGGTTCTAAGTGCGTCTCCAAAACGATGATCACAACAATATTCTAAAATCTCTCTCGAGATGCATTAAAACGTAGATTAAACAACCTATAACAACGTCTCCATCTATTATAAATTATCTAACTCCAAAATGTTCATAAGATTAGATATCATCATAGTTCATCACCGATTTCTCAATCTCGTAATTTACTACGTCAAATACTCGAAACCTATTAATGCCCTCTTCTCTCGAATTATGAGCAATTAAGTTTAACATGTAAAAACATTGATCAAGTGTTTAAACATGAATCAAAACCAAGTATTTGATAAAGAAATCACACTAGATATATATAATCATCAATCCCTCAAAATCATAGCGAATCAACGTACTCCCATGCCCGGAATCTAACGAGTTTAGCCGGACATGGTAATGAAAGAAAGATTAATAATCATCATGTTCATGCTAAATAAAACAACAAAATGAATAAAAGATAGGAAGAAGATAAAACTCGTAAGGTGTCTTGATTGATCCCGGTTGAAGCCTTCAAATGTTCTTGAAGTGTTCTTCAAGAATTTCCTTCAAATCTCCTTCTTTTTAGAGTAAAAGCCCACAAATCTTGTGTTTTTTTCTCTCTCCAATCTCTCCAATTCTCTCTCCAAAGCTGAATATCCTCAAGTCTTGTCCAAGATCTCTTTTTATAAGGCCAAAAACACCACTTTTCATGCTCAAATCTTTCAAAAATGTCAAAAGGTGATTTTTCCACCGAAAAGTGACACGGCCCGTGTCATAGTGCTCTAGAAACGCTGAAACTCGCTGGACAGGGAACTCGATCGTGTCAATTTGACACGGCCGAGCAAATGACACGACCGTGTCGAATGACACGGTCCGTGTCATACTCGTCCAGATAATGAAAAACCGCCTGGATATGAAACCCGACCGTGTCAACATGGCACAGCCGGGCTTATGACACGGCCCGTGTCAAATGACACGGCCGAGCTTGTGTTGGTCCGTTTTGACACCGTTTTGACTCCTTTTTAGGCTCGATCTCTCGTTTTCGTATTGCTTGATATGTATTGGGGTTTGAGACTTCGTTCTTGCTTGATTTATGTCCATAAAGTACCTATAAAATCAATAAAACGTACCCAAGCGTGATCGAGTCCAATAAACACAATATGAGCATAAACGACACAGTTCTACACATTTTAAGATCTAAAAACCCGAAAAATCGGTGTAAAAATATGTGTAAAAATGAGTGTTGTCAAACAGACACTTTGTATTATCCGCCCCATCACCAACATTTTCTCTCCCACCACAAAAACTCATCTAGTTCTCATCTCATCTCCTTCATCAATCCGAATCAATAAAATAATAAGCCCTTTGAATCACCATACAAAAACAAACCGTACCCAACCTATTTCTTTATGTTCTGCGCAAATCCAAATCAAGAAAGCCTTTTAATGGCTTCAAGATCCTTTAGAGGGTCTCGGGTAGGTGAAGGTTTTTTTTAGTCGTGTTTGTTGTTTAAACCGAATTAAAGTAAGGATGGAAACCATTTTGTTTTGTTCTTTTCTTGAAAATATTCGGATATTAAAATAAGTTATTTGCTTCTATAAATCGATGATGATACCTCAAACGAATCTAAGATGGGTGAAAGTTTTTGTTTTGATTCGTTTTTTTTTTCTTTAACCGAATGAAAGTAAGAATGAAAACCGTTTGGTTTTGTTCTTTTCTTTAAAATATTCGGATATTAAAAGAAGCAAATCCTCTTCCACATTCAATTAAGCCACTCAAGCTTTAAATAGTATAGATATAGATAGTAGTTGTATTTTTGCTTTAAAAATTTTTTCAACTCTATAATTATCATTGATTCATCCATGCGTATTCGACACTTACTTATCAATATTATTAATTAGTATAAGCGAACCAAAAATAAATTTTAAATATGAAATTTTGATACATCCCGACACCACTGTAATCATATAAAATTTCCACCACGTGCTCCGAGCTATCCATCTTTGACTGATTTAGGAAAAAAAACTTTCGATCGAAATTAATTGATATATATTATTAGGAGTATTCATTTTAATAATAATTCCTCTGCCTATAAATATCGTTAGCTACTCATGTATTCTCCATAACTGTTTTCTTTCCTCTGCTTGCTTACATAATACTATTATATATATATTCCAAGATTCCTTGTTGGGGAAGAAAAATGGGTGTGCACAGTTTCGTTCATGATGTAAAACTGAAGGTGTCTGAAAGTAGATTGTTCAAGGCTTTGATCACCGAATCCCACAGGTTCTTCTGAAGCTCTCCACCGGCATTCAGACTTATACTTACAATACTGCTCCTCCGTCTCTTCTCTCACTTATTTGGATGGATCAACTTGGCTATCCTTCATTTAGATTTAGGTAGGTTTTATTTTTTATTGATTGATTGATTGATTGCCTATTGGTCCGCACATTAGCCCACGGTATCTGTGGTGCACCTTGTATTGATCTAGCGGGCCGTAGGCACTTTATATTTTAGGCTCCGGATTATGGCCCATTTTTGGTCATATTTCGGAGTTGAGTTATTTTGGTCTACGGGTCCGTACATTAGTCCACGATTTTTATGGTGCATTTTGTATTTCTTTAGCGGGCCGTAGACTTCTTTGCTGTTTGGACCCGAATTATGGCCCATTTTGGGACTGATACTTTATATTTCTTGATTTTTCCTTATCTACAGGTTGGTGGGTCCCGCCTCAACCCCCGTTCACACTGGACGTTTTTTTTTTAAAAAAAAAAATCAAGAGCATCGAGTTCGTCGAGGGTAACACCATGGCCCTGGATGTGTCTACAACATGAACTTTTGTTGAAGGTATGTGAATACCTAGCTACTCTCGATGAGAGTTGAGGAGTGATGGTTTTGGTTTCGACCGATGATGTGTAAACCGAGGTTTATGTGGTTGTCATTTATAGGCTCTGATGGAAGGCGGAAGGCCTAAAGTCTTCATTAAGACGATTTATGACTGTTGTAACCACCATATGGTTTGTATGCCATGTGGTTTAACTCCTACAGTCTATTGACCTTCCATAACACCATTCTTCACAACATTCAATTGTACGAATTGAATGATTTCAACCCACGAATGTAGTTTATACACAATTGAGAGTATGCTTGAATGATGTTGTACCGTACTTTCCTTTGTGCACAAATTCTCTTCCACATTCAATTAAGTCACTCAAGCTTTAAGTAGTATAGATTCACTTAACCTCTTTTAAAAAAATAATTCTTTAAAAGAATACTTCAAATATTTCCTAGATATTTTCACATATCTTCAATAAATTTTTTGAGTGTCACAATAACTTTTAGGTTTTATTAAAACAATAATTTCACAGAAAGTAAATAATTGAATTTGACAATCTTGTGAAAATAATTCCAAAATTCATGAAAATAAATATTCTTAAATCCAACATTTTTCAGTTAACTTTGTGATGTTGGTATCGGTATCGTAATCTGAAACGACACTAATTATAGGTTTTTAATTTTCTTTTCCTTCAGTATTTAGGAGAATTTTTCAAAATTTCAGTTGTCTCAATTTTCTTAATATTTTTCAGTTTTATTTTCTTATTTTTATCTTTATATTGTTACCTTTTTCTGATTTTTTTTTCGTCTTTCCTTTTTGTTTAGTATTTAGGTTCGTTTCTACTTGACTGGTCCAACCAATCAAAACCCAGATCAACGGAGCCCGACCCTTTTCTAATCCCCGGTCCAGAAAATAAAGTCTTCTAATTAGACCCGACAATTTACCACACGACACGAAAACACGACACGAAAAATATTTGTGCATTTTGAGTACACGAACACGAAGATACACGACCGAGATTTAATATCGATCCGACCGATGGCCGACTTTATAGCGCATCATCACGACTTATTTGAAAATAGATTCTTTACTGGAATTTCGTATATAGAATATATATCTTCGACCGAGATAGGATCAATGCCTAGACTCCGAGGGCTTCATGTCCTTCACACGGAAAGAGCATATGGCCTGACCGGGGGCGGGTCGATCCTGGCTATCTCACAACACATGGGATAACGGGCTAGAAAGCGATCCGTAGACACGTATCATGTAATATCAGTTAAAGGCCCTGGTACCGGAAACCACACGAATTTACGTACGATACGACACGACAAGAATTCATTTCGTGTAGTGTATAAGTTTGGACTTTTAGGCTGCGTTTGGTACATGGGACAGCACATGACAGGGCGGGACAGAACTCACTGTCCCATGTTTGGCGTGACATGATGGGACAGGACAAAATTCACTGTCCCACGTTTGGCGCGACATGAGACAGGAACAAGGGCTGAATAGGGTGGGACAGGACGGGACAAAAAGAGGCATTTTCTTGTTCCACCAAAATAGGTGGAACAACATGGGACAAAAGTGGGATAGTCATGGTTGACCACTTCCATCTCTTTCTCCACTACAACAACTTCCTCCACCATCATCGCCACCTCCACCGATCACCACAACCACCGTCAGCCAGCTTCACCTACACTGACACTGATCACCACCACCCATGGCCGCCACCACCATCGGCGGCCACCGGTAGCCACCACCAACCATCCTTTATCATTGTCTACCATATCGAACACTTCGATCATCGACCATTTCTATATCCACCGATCACCACCACCCATTGCCGTAACCACCAATGCAAAACACCGTCGACCACCTCCACCTTTTGTACTATCATTCATGTATGTATTTATGCGTTTGAAAATTCTGTAAAAAATTAAAATACTTTTAAATTAAATTATTTAAATATATATTCGTTATTTGTGTCATTTATAACTATTATATGATATATAAAATCATCAAACAAATTTAAGGAAAATTGTCTAATCATGTCCTATCTAGTCCTAGTCTTACCAAACACAAGACAGACACTTGTTTTGTCCCGTCTTGTCCTATCCAGTCCTGTCCTGTCCTCTTTGTAAAATCCGTTAAATCCGTCTAGTTTTATGTATCAGGTCATGTCGTCATCTGCGTACCAAACGCTATCTTAATACAAAAATAGACGATATCAAAATACACAACACGAAAATTCTAATTAGAAACTCGCAACCCTTTCCCCAAAACACATAAAAGTCCCATCTTCACCAAAATCGATCCGAAAAATTTCAAAATTCTGTATCAGATCAGAGATCCACCATGGGAAACGCCGATAAACTGTTGAATCAGATCATGGAGCTTAAATTCACCGCCAAAAGCCTCCAGCGCCAGGCTAAAAAATGCGAGAAGGATGAGAAATCGGAGAAGTTGAAGGTGAAGAAAGCAATCGAGAAAGGCAACATGGACGGTGCTCGGATCTACGCCGAGAACGCGATCCGCAAGCGCAACGAGCAGATGAACTACCTCCGCCTCGGATCGAGGCTCGACGCCGTCGTCGCGCGCCTCGACACTCAGTCGAAGATGAACACGATCAGCAAGTCGATGGGCAACATCGTCAAATCCCTGGAATCGACGCTCAACTCCGGGAACCTGCAGAAGATGTCGGAGACGATGGACCAGTTTGAGAAGCAGTTCGTGAACATGGAGGTCCAGGCTGAGTTTATGGAGAGTTCTATGGCTGGTAGCACTTCTCTTTCAACTCCTGAAGGCGATGTCAACAGCCTTATGCAGCAGGTGGCGGACGATTACGGGCTCGAGGTGTCTGTCGGCCTGCCGCAGCCGTCGGCTCATGCCGTGTCTGTTAAGAGCAGTGAGAAGGTCGATGAGGACGATCTCTCCAGGCGCCTTGCCGAGCTCAAGGCACGTGGCTGAAGTCTGAACATATTAGGTTGCTATCAGTGCTATGATAAAAATGGTACTCTGCTATTTCGTATTCTGTTATTGTGTTGAATGGTAGTAATGTCTGAATTTATGAAAAAATCTTGGATATAATGTGTGTAAATGCGACACCCATCGTGACAATGGGTTTTCTGTCGACTTCATTCCTACTCTTTCTTGGTGTTTAAATTCAATGAAATATTAAAGTAAATGTTTTCATGGCTACATGGTGATATAGTTGGCGATCGACTAAGACTATTTTAAATTGTAGCTGGAGATGTTGATTGTTTTTGTTATTATTATGATTTCAAATTATTAGTGTCTTTCATTTTTGCTGCAATTTGATTAACCGGGAAAGTTTGTTTTCTGGACTGCAAATGACAATTTAATTTTGAAGTTTTGGTGGTGTTGATGAATTGGAGAAGTGTTTGAAGACAAACCAAAATTAAGAAAAAGCTACTTTTCTGTATATCGTATTGAAATTATAAGGCCAACAAAAACATGAACACATATAAAAATGGCAAAATAGAAACTACAATTCACATCTTGTTGTCCACCTTCTCCACCCCGTTTATGAATAGAATGATAAATAGAGTTATAACCCCACATTTCTCGAATTCCTTGTCACGAAGGAGCGTAACTTCACCTTATTCCTTACTTCGACAACATCACACATTGTCTCAACCAAATTTGAGATTTCCTTATTTTTTGGGGCAAGCACCCAATGAACAGCTTCATCCTTCCATCACTAGTATCCATACAGGTTTGACTACTACAACTTTGAGCAACACATCTTGCAAAAGCTTAAGAATGTCGAGCATAGTATCAAGTTTCGCTATGAGAATGTCGAGCATAGTTTTCCTATCAAGTTTCGCTATGAGAATGTCGAGCATAGTTTTCCTCTGATTGGCCATGAATGTACTTTGTCTCTGTATCCGCCTTCTCGCCATTACTATAGCTCCGTCAACGGCGAAGGACTTCTTCAGGACGGCCGTCGGTGGAAACTTAAGAATGGAGCATGAAAGACATCATGGAACTGAAATTAAAGGGAAATGATTCCATTTTGAACTCAGGCTCAAATTGATCACTTTCTCTTTATCCTTAATGTTAGTTCCACCACCAAAAGGTCGTCTTGAAAGCTCCAAATCTCAATTTTCCATTGAAGATCGTCCTGAAGAAGTCCTCTGACATTGTGGGATCCATGGCAAATGCGAGATGGGGGAATGTCGACAAATACCGCCCTGCCGGAGGAAGAATCAGGGGGAAAGTATGTGATAGACATCTTCATCAACTCGAAACTCTAGGAAATGTATGCGGAAGAGTTTAAGCTTTTGCAAGACAGCGTTCTGGTAGTAAAATTGGTTGACCATATTGATTCGGGTGATGGATGGAAGTTGTCCATTCTTAAAAGAAGGGTATTCCCTGAATTAAGAGGTGTTGAATTTGGTTAGGCGAATTTGTGAGGTTGTCGATGGTAAGAAATATGGTGAAGCTACTTTCCTTTATGGCAAAGAATTTGGGAAACATGGGGCTATAACTCTATTTGTCATTCTATTCGCCGTCATGTTGGAGGTCACCACAGAGCTTGGACTAAGATTTGTTGCCAAAAAGACAAGGTGAAGGTCAACACAAAGTGTAGTCTCTGTTCTGCTACTGAACAAAAGATCTTTTGTCGAGGTTATACCTCATTTCTGTTATTACGTTGATTTGCATTATTGGATGAATTTACGAGATCTTGTCTTGGATATAATGTGTAAATTCGATACCCATCAATGCGTTTTGTGTTGACTTCATTTTCCGCTCTATCGTGGTGTTTGAATTTAAAGAAAAAGAAAATTATATACTTTTCATGGCTGCATGGGGATAAGTTTAAGGCCAGTTTCCTTTGGAGCTGGAGCTTTTCATTGTTTTTGTTATTATTTTCGTAAATACACTTGATATTATGCTATTAGGGACTTTGTGATGATTTCATATCATGCTATTACACTTGAAAATATTGCCCCTTGTGACTAGACATGTTTCTGGAGTTCACCATGACTGATCAATTACGGTGGTATTGTGGTGGACTGGTATCCGAGTACTTTCACGTTAGACGTACATGAAAGGATGAATTATTCCTGCATGAGTCAGGTTACATGTGTGCAGTGGTGGAACTAGGGGGGGGCTAGCGTAGACTGAGCTCGAAAATTCAGTTAAATTTTATTTTTAGCCCCGGCTGAATTTTGGAATTCAGTTGAGATCTATATCTTACTTTCATCCGTGAAGTGCAAGCTGTAAAAGTTAGTTAGTTAGTTTCCTCATATATCATTTTACAGTATTATAAAAGTTACTATAATTTTATATTCTTAATATCCTTTTTGTTTTAGAATTATCTATTAAGTTATTGATCTTATTTCTCAAGAGATGAATAACCGCTTCATGGAGTGAAATACAAAGTTACTTCTTTGCATCGACTCTCTTGATCTTAGAAATTCATTTGAGAATTTTGATGAGAAAAACTTCTCCAGCTTGCCCTATATTATCCACAAGATTTTTCTTTGATGGATCGAGAGTTCATCAATCCGTTGTAAAATTTTATCTATGATGTGAAAAATGATACAAGTTTTTTCGAACTTCAAAATATTGGAGAGCTTGCTGGTAAGATGGTCAAATCGCATAGAGATACGGTTTATCCTCTAGTTTATGTTCTTATCAAGGTAGCTTTACTTTTATGTGTTGCGAAAAGCTAGGCGAATTGACGTAATAATGAGTGGGAGGAAAGAGACGAGACTTGGAATGTTTAAAATATTCAAAGTTAAAGCCTTCGTATTTCACAAATTTGAGAAGGCTATTTTCATAAGTGTGGATATTGAAGCTATTATGCAACGCTATCAAAACATGCAAAATTGTGTAATTCAGTTGTCTATCTATTACCTCTACAAGGATAGCACTAGCATTACCGTCTAACCAATCCTGGTTCCGCCACTGCACGCTTGTGTATCAAATCTTCTGTTTCGTGGCCAGACTCGGTGGTCGCTCATATCGGAAAAGTTATTTTGTTCACTATGTTTATAGCTCATAGGTAGAGGTTGTGGTGAACTGTTGATATTGATCAAATATCGGAAAAGTGATTTCATCCACTGATTTTTCCTGTAGGCGGGGTGATGTTGCTCAAGCGGACGAGCTACGTGTGTTGCTCACTTGTGTGTATCATCACCATTGAAGAAGGCACCATCCATGCTAGTGGTACATGGAAATTTTTTTTCAGTTGTTTTATTAAAAATGCTGGTTAATCGATGTACACCAGTAACATCTTGGCAGACGTGTCACTTCGATTAAGATAATAAATAATGAATACCCCTGTTTCGTACTTGTCCATTTCATACTTTTCTCTCGGCTAATCTTCATTATTCGTTCATTATTCATTTATTATGTATTCACTACTCGGGCCCAGAACATCGATTACTATGGTTGGGTGTGGGGCGGTTCAGGGCAGGAGGACCGCACTCAAGTCCTGCAATTCTTGTCCAGTGCGCTACTATCACAATTTAATACCCATCGCACCATGCTGCAGTTTCGTGGGGCGGAGCGGGTTGAACTGCAGTATCTCGACGTATTTTTTTGTTTATTCTCTTGTTAGATGCAGGACGGGGCGGGATGAAAATGAAACAGCACATGCCCCGCAAAACCTGATAAAAGGAACCGCAAAATAAACCGCACCGCTATTTTGTGTAGGGCGGGGGTCGGTCCCAAAACCAGACACTATTTGCTAGGCCCAGGACCAGGTGTAGTCAGGAACAATTCAGAATGTCAGCAAAAAAAAGTAGGATCTTTTTTCCTAAATTCAGTGTAGTTGCCCAGTTATATTAGTAACTACTCCTATTATGTAAGTATCGGGACCGGGAACAAGCCCGCGTGTAACTGGGAACAGCCCGGGCCGGAATGTTAGCAAATAAGTTTAGGACCGGATAGAGCCCCCAGCCCGACCAATCCGGTTCTGTTTTTTTTTTTTTTTCTAAATCCGATTGTTTTTACCCAGCCCTAATTTTGTGGTACGGGGCGGTGCAGGGCGGCTTTTCACGCGCCAAAAATTTATAATAATGGGATCTTTATTTCAATACACCTCCAATCAAGAAAAAGTAGCTTCAAGTAGTCAAAACCAACTCTCACCTACACTAAATATATTAAACAAAAAATAAATAATAATAATTTCACATTCTTGTACAACATTGGTTAATTTACCAGATACGATCCAAGGCGTTCACTAACAACCGCTGGTCTACGAGCATCCCTGGTCGGCCATACTGCTCGCGATTGTCAGAAATGCAGAAATAGCAGCTCCATGCACCAATGTACTGCAGGTGACAGTATTCAATTAATAAGAACAATCCGGAGGAAAAAATAATAGATAAATCCGCGAGTTTAGTATTATATGTTGATGTTTTTTCCATGCGGCACCAGTTCCATCAAGAAATGTACACAAGTATATAGATTGAATTGGATGGAATTAGATGTATATCAAGTTCAAATGGAAGGTTTATTACTAAGTCATGAGCTTCGGCTAATGGAAAAACACCCGTGCAGCAGGAATATGACAGATGAATCATACTTGAAAGCAATAAATAAAATACTTTTTTGTTTAAAATCAGTGATCGTTTTTTAATAATTTTAACAAATTACTTTCTCATAAATAAAAGAAAAACACATGTTTGGTAATTAAACCAAATCTCTGATAGATATTTGTGATAATATCTACCGGAAGTGATTCAGACGAGCCGGATGAAAATTAGATACAAAGCTCAATCGACACGGTAAAAATAATCTAAATGTGGATGGATACTGAGGCAATCGTGAGGGAAATATATATATTTTTGCTTACTCGGGGCTCTCTTTCAGATAACCTAAGTCGGTTGCTGTTTTGAGTGCTCTCTGGTACGTCTGCTTCATCGCCTCCTGCCAAAATTTAAGTAGAGACACGATTTTAAATCATTTTCATGCAAGCAACAATTTTGACTATGTCGGTTAGTGCAAGAGAACAACAGAATGACGAGAAAGAAGCAGTTTCCAAATTCCAAACGACTACTTATGCCTGGTTCTCTTCAGTAAAAATAAGTTTCAATCAGTAAAAATCATTCCAATCAGTAAAATTCAGTTCTAATCAGTAAAAATAAGTAACTTCATATAATAAAATACACTGTGAATGAGTAAAAATCAGTTTCAATCAGTTAGAATCAGTTTTATTCAGTAAAAATAATTTTAGTTACGAAAAAATCAGCTGAAGAGAACACGGCATTAAATGCACGATACAATTGATTCTTAACTAAGTTCTCACCTGTAGTTTAGATTCGAAGTCCTCAGGGGTCCAATTCAAGCTACACTCTCTTAGTTCAAGTTCCCCAGCTATTACCTGTAATAACAACCAAAAACGTGCCACGTCATTTGGGAAGAAAAAAGAGCACATTCATGTCAATGATTAAGAATGTAACCAAAGTCATGACCCCAATGAGCCCTAGCACAAACATGCCATTAATGTGTTAGGATCAGAACTTTGATTGAACTTCTCGTATCGTGCGAGTCCTGTCAATAGTAAGGTTCGCTGCTTTCTAGATGTCAAATCATGTTGAAGAATCCGATTATGTATTATTATATAGAGAGATGTAGTTATATTTATTTAAAGGTAAAAAAGGAGAAAAAGACGTGATGTGACAGAAAAGAGAGGAGAGTAAGTGGTAGGTTAGATATCAGATAGAAGTTATGCTTAGGTTGTTGGTCAAGTATTTGAAATTTGAGTCTTAACATATTCGAGACTCAAAATCCGAATGCAGTATGTTTAAATCCTAGAACATACATGCCCTAAAGAGATTAAGATATAGTGTTGTTCATTCATATTCCACCATAGTTGTTAAAGGCGAAAGGCGCGCCAAGGCGATACGGGTTCCTATCGCCTGAGGCGCGAGGCACAAGGCGAGGCGCGCGCCTGAGAGAGGTGAGGCGCACAAAAAAAAAAGAATAAATTAAATTAAATTATAAAATTTATAAACACATAATCAATAAAATATAACAATCCACGAAATACTTAATAATTAACAAAATTAAAGTGTCAATAAAAACAACTATAAAAGTATTATGAAAAAACATAAAAAGAAAAATAGGGAGGCGCGTATAGGCGCATTGAGGCGCAAGGCGCATTGAGTCGCACCGAGGCGCACTGAGGCGCGCCTTTAACAACTATATATTCCACTATATTCGATGAATGAACACGTACAAGAAGATGCCAGAATTGTACACGTGTCCAAAATGTTAAAAAATTCGTCTTTCCCAATTTTGAATTTCCGAGATACCTAACCAATGAGCAATCATCATCCTCCAAACTTAGGTATGGCTCGGTAACCACTTGAATATATTTTTTTCATGAATCGTCGGGAGATTTTATAATTCACGGAGCATGACATCCTGACCTAAATGCTAACACGGAATAAGATGATTGCAAGTTAAGCATGAAAAGACCGTCATACCCCTCCCACCCCAGCAGCCATAGAAGGAGCAACTAGAATATCAGCCTTCCGTAAGACATCAACTGCTTCAGGTGTACAAGGCATGTTTGAACCTGCAAGAATTCAAAAATAGTTAGCGACACTAACAAGGCAATAATAATAATATAATATAAAATTAAAGGTGAAATTACAAAGATAACCACTGAGGTTTTAATCGAATAGCAAAAGAAGTTCAAGTTATCTTCCACAATTACAAATACCAGTGTGAATGTTGTTTTTATTCTACAAGTATCTCCCACAACAGGTGCAATCTTTGGATAGAGGAAATGTCGCCTCGGGGATACTAGTAACTGGGCTTTTTTTATAACTAACTAAACTTCAAGGGTGGTTTTTGTAATTAACCTAAAATGATGTTACCTTCTACAAGTATACGGCATCCAGAGTTCACCAAATTGATGGCATCAGATTGATCGATCTCATTTTGGGAAGCACAAGCAAATGCGACATCACACCTTTCATTCCAAGGCTTCAATTCATCGTAGTATTTAGAGCGTGCGTATGTTTTTGAATAGTCTCTGCAAAGGGGGAGATCACTTATAAGCTGATGCCGACTAAAGGTTATGTAGCAAACAGATCACAAGTCACAAACCTCAAACTTCTGTTCTGAGCTTTAATGTCTCGTAGAAAAGATATTTTGACGAAATCAAACCCATCCTCATCCACCAAATAACCCTTCGAATCTGTGAACCATAAACAAATGGAGATTGCAAAATGAATCGAGATTTTGAAGAAAAAAATGATAAATGATCCTTATAAATTACAAATGTTGTAAAGTTTGTAACAGATAATTTGGGTATCTTATGATAAAATGATATAGAATAATAGAGATTATACTCGAACTATTGTCTCATTAAATTATAAGGTCAGTCAGGAATTTTCAATCAGGCAAACTGTAAAAAATCAGAGCAACATGTTTAATTATTAAATTTTAATAGTTCCATAGAGTAAAAGGAAACAGGGGTGGGGTTGGGTGGGGTGGGGGCGGTAAGATAGAGAAGCCTCTGATATACCTGATACTGTTATTGGGACAGCTTGGTACCCAATTAGCTTCTCCAGGACATGCATTGATATCTTCCCACAACCACTAACAGCACATCTGGGAGAAGAAAAATGAATTTATATATAAAAAATAAGTCGTCGTGGAACATGTACATGTTGATTTTACAATATCAATCTTGTAATGATATATGACTATAGCAATTAGCTCAACTCATTGCCGTCTCAGGATATTTTCCATGCAGCTGGACAAACTTATGATGATGACGGTTTTGAATTTCATCTCATTTCTCCTTCATATGAAGGTTGCGACATGAATGACATATGGCGTAAAACTTTGCTACTTTGCTTTTTGCATGAATTTATAGTGTCAGCTAATTTTAACTTTCAAGATAGTTGGAATTAAGGTCCAGTCGATGATGACATATATAAAACAACAGATGAGTACTTTTCGATATGATATGAATAGTAAAGGATAGAACCTTAGTCCTTTTAATTCTTTGTTCATTTCAGCAAGCATAAGTTGGGCAAAGAACACCTGCAACGTGTAAAGTGTACAATTAACAAAAAAAAAAAGGAATGGAGCACGCACGCCAAAACTAAGAGGAAGTTACTCACCAATCCGTAGCCAGTAGCTTCAGTGCGAAGGCCAGACCAATTTACTCTAGGCCCTGTAAAACTTCCCTACATATGAGAAAAACACATCAAATTTCACAATCAATTCTCACTCTAAATGTAATAATTATGAGTTATATTAAAAACTTCCAACAAATAAAAGTGCACAAATATCCACCAAAACTAAAACTGTTCACAAAAAAGATGCAGCTTTAACCTGAGAATGACCAGTAAGGCGCCGATACTGTCCAAACAAATAACCCATTTCACGAGTACCAACACCCATGTCCTCTGAAGGAAGGTCCTAGGTTATAAGAAACAAGTTGGATAATCGAGAATAATGTCTTAAGGAAAGAGGTTTCAAAGAATTGGGTAACAACCAACCAAACAATACCTTGTCAGGACCTAAATAGCGGTACAACTCATTCATGAAGCTCTGACAGAATCTCATGATCTGTACATTTAGGTCGGGATTTAATTTAAAAAAAAAAAGTGTTTTACAATTTTCCAACTTCAATAAATAAAAAACTCACAAAATAAATACAAAACCTCATTATCACTTTTGCCTTTCGGATCAAAATCACTCCCACCCGAAGAGCCTCCAAGTCTGTATGGAGATAACGCATTTTTTAAGGTCTGCACACAAATCAAAGCATAGTAAAGCTATGACCTCAGATGCATTACACAATTAATATCCAAACTCTAAGGCAGTTGCTCATTTGTAATTCAATGAAATTAAAGATATAATGAGATATAAAACAAGAACCAGAAGAAAAATGTCTAAGAGAAACACTGGGCAACAAGTTTAATAGAAAGAGCCATTCCACCATAAAAATATGCACAGAAAAGAGGCTGTTCTACATCTGAAAAAAAAAAAAAAAAATCATGACTAAAAATCGAAAAATTTGTAGACCAGAATATAGAAGCATGAAAGGACCTGCTCAAAACTCAGAAATTTGGCAATGCTCAAGCTCATCGATGGGTGAAAACGCAAACCACCCCTGCATGGACCAAGTGTCTGGTTAAAATGAACACGGAATCCACGGTTGACATGTGTCTCACCCCTATCATCAACCCATGGGACCTGAAAGATAATGGTGCGCTCGGGTTCTAACAACCGCTCCATGGTATTGACGGAGCTGCAAAATATTCCAAGCCATATTTTTTTATGATGATGATGATAGCCATCGTGAACAAAAGTTTTTATTTTTTCTTAAGCAATAAAATACACCCTTAAATCACATTTGATGATGAGAGGACTCACTTGGAATTTTTTGAAATTACTCTTTCCAAAGAATGAACCACTTCTTGAACAAACTGTATGAACTCTGCTTCATGGGGATCTCTTCTCAATACAGCTTCAACAATTGATCCAGCCGTTTTTGACATAAGAACTGTGCTAAGAGTGCAAACATGGCAGTGCCACAAGTGATTCCACAAATCACATCGGTTATCGCAAGAAATGCAATATATGAATCAAAATATCAAATCAATCACGCTCCAATTTAATATTGGATTTCAGTGACAAAAACAGAAAAGGGAAATGTTTTCGCTTTCTTGCCTTGAAGTAAAACATGGAAAAAGAATTTCCTGAAGGCATATTTATGAGAGAACAATTAATATGTGCATAAATTTTACTTCTTTTCAAGAATATCCAAGAACATTTAAAAAAATATTAGGTAGATACTTGCTGTTAGAAATAAAATTTGGAAAGGAATTAGTCTTAACTACTTTATTCACTTCATTAAATACTAAACAAGCATCAATCCTGGCAAACTCATTAACTTGACAGATCATACACACAAATCATAACGAATAAATCTAAATCTTACCATGAAAAGCTTTTAACGGGGGAAGAAGTGACTAATAGCTTACTAAGCATATATCAGACAATATTGCATACAAAAGTTCATGGAGAAAAGGTTATGTATTGAAATAGCCATGAAAACAATAGAGCAAAAACAAAGAACTCACCTTTCACGTAAATCGGCTTATCCACGATTATTTTCTCTTTAGAGGCTTGCTGCAAACGAAGAGCCTCTTTGTGAAGCAAACTATTATTATGCTCCTCAAGAGCACTCATCTGCATATTCCTACTACCTTCATTTCCATACGGGTTTCGCCTATGCTTCCTCCCGTACTCTCTACAGACAGAACAAAATATCCTCGCTGTCCCATCTTTCACATCAACATATGCCCACTTGTATGTATCCGCCCACTCCTCTCTCCACCTCTTAACGACCTTTTTTTTTCTTTTCCCTGTTTGAGACTTTGACAAATCTTGATCCTCGTTAGGAAGCTGAGAACCAATAAAAAGCTTGTTTTCAGCGTGCTCTTTGGCGGAGGATTCCTGTGGCTGGACGTCTAGAAGTGAGTTATGGACGAACGAATGGTCGTCATCTCCAGGGCCGATTTCTAAATCAATTTCTTCCCCAATTTCTCTCACCACAAGATGATGCCTTTGAGAGTGTTGGATCAAGTTCATGTCATCCATTGTAGAAGTCATTCCAACTCCACCAGCCAGACGAAACATTCAGCATGACAAGTTAGCAGTTGGGTCAAGATCCTTTTGCTTTCTGCCAAATAAAATAAAACAAATAAAAGAAACAATAAGTGCTCATCTCGTGGCTAACAGTTAACAGCAAGTGAAACTACCCTTTCAGTTTAGATAGAGCTTTGACATAAGGGATAATTAGAAAAGCTACCCTTGATGTTTCCGCCAAATTACAAAAATTCCCAGCTAACTTTGAAAATTACAAAAACCACCATTCGGGTCACACCCGCCTTATGTTTTGCACATGCGTCAGTGGAGCTAGCCAAGGTTTCCGACATCATCAAATAGTTTTAGAATTACACACCTCAACTTCTCTAAATATTACAAATAACACCAACTTTTTGTCTTGTAATTTACATGTATATCCTTCAATTTTTCCAAGTATTACTAACCAATTATACGAAAAAAATGGAGCTAATGTTGACATTTTGAAAGGTGGAGTAGTAGCTGCAATACATTTGATGCATTCAGCAAATTCTGTCACATCAACTAACAGTCTGCTAGTTCTTTTAACTCTAATATGCATTATCTTCATAAGATCTTACACTATAACCATAATGCTGGTTATCTTATTAATTCTCTAATCTTACCCTTGTGTATTATTTTCCTGTTTATGAGCAATCTGCCTAATTCACAATCGTCGTAAAACGAAAAATGCAAGGCAAACAACAAACAAATAGATCATGGAAAAGAAGAGAAAAGAAAACGGCAGACCAAAAAATAAAGATAAAAAGAAAAATAAATAATATTATCCCCACGAATCCAAAGTCCACAAATGTTCGCCAACACATAAAAAGGGCAATGGATAGAAGCATAAAAATTGAAAATTTACACTCAAATAGTGATGATTTCAATAAGCTACAAAACAACCACACTTCAAAAAACGACTGCCCAGCTCATATCTCCTAAACACAATAAACCAAATTGAACACACACACACACACACGAGAAAATTCAATTGATGTTATCTCGAGTGAAACTGTGAAAGTCGTGAACTTTACTTGCGAAACTATACCTGATACACTCACAGCTGCTAGCTGCACAACAAAAATGAAAATGAAAAAAGGGATAAATAACTGGATCGTATATTGGATCGGATTATCTTCTAAAACAGCAAAAGGTAAAGTGATTGCGATCACAATAAAATGTGACTGATTGTGCTGAGAAGAGGGAAAGACGAAGAAGAAACAAGTAATTCTGGGAGCTGGGAATGGGAAAATAGAGAAAAACTTTGGGTGAAACGTGAAAGACTGAAATTTGTGGCGTTAATTAGCAAATGTTATCCCCATTTCCATCAAAAATATATTCATTTTAATTTCGATCGGTCTCTCGAAAATTTCAATTATATACGAATAAAAATTATAAAAAAATAATATTTAAAAAACATAAATTAAGGAAAATCAAATAAATATTTATATTACTATAATTTTGAAATTTGTGAATTTTGAAAAATAAAAGTCAAAATGAACATAGTTTTGTGGAACAAAGTGGGTAATTCTTAAAATACTTTTAAGATTTGAAATATTGGTTTTCAGTGTTCTTTATGACAACAGTTTTGGATCCAAAATTTGCTACCAATAACTTATAAATTCTAAGAAAGAGCATCTAACACGCATAACTTGTTGCATCATACTGCTGTTAGGAAAAGTCCTGAGCAATATACAATAATTGAATTTGCTCCCCCTCATATCGATCATTTTTGTATGAATATTCATGTGCCGCCTCAGTAAAACCTCATGGGACAAAAACTGGGTGATCATACGAGTATAAGTTTCTCCATATATAGAATATTCCTATAGGAGTATTCATGTATTGCATCATCAAAATGTTATCAAGAAAACACTGTGGGGAAAACTTGATCGGAGAAAAAAGAGTACAAGTACTCCTTCGTACTTTAAATCTTGAGGTCTAACACCAATCTCTGTAATGTCCTTATTAGGACATGAATATGCCTCGTCAAAACCGTATTAGAAAAAATCCAGTGGGAAAAATGTAATACCCGGTTGTAATTCAGTAATTATCGTTCAGTACTTGTCACTCAGTAATTTTCACTCATTAATGATCATTCATCACTCATATTCAATCATTGTTTTCACCGTTCAGAGTAATTGTATCGTGTATCAATCGCCATTCATCATCAATCTGGTTGGAGAATCGTGTCGTGTTTATCATCGTTGTCATCTTCATAGTGTGTTGTGTGTGAGGAGTAGCGCACGCTACGTACTCTCTTTAGCGTGCGCTAATTGAGTACGGGTAGCGCACGCTACCTCTCAACACTAGCGCACGCTAGTGTAGTTCAAGCAGGCAGTCCAGAAGGCAATGGACTGCAGTTGGGTTGTAAGTAGCGCACTCTACGAATGGTAAGTAGCGCGCGCTAGTAGGTAGGAGTAGCGCACGCTATGCAGTCGGTGTAGCGCGCGCTAAGGTCGGATCAGGCAGGGTCCAATGGCTACTGGACTGATTAGGAATAATTCCTAGCGCACGGTACGAGTAGTTATTAGCGTACGCTAATCGGGATCAGTAGCGCACGCTGAATCTTGTGTGTAGCGCGCGCTACCGCGAACAGATCAGAGAACAGGAGGTTCTGGACTCCCGTACTGGGCATCAGATAATTTGTTAGCGCACGCTAACCATTTGTGTTAACGCACGCTAATTACATGGTTGTAGCGCACGCTACAAAAAGGTACGTAGCGCACGCTACCGTTGCGAACAGAGGGTACTGGACTACCCAGTACACCCGTTAGCGCACGCTACGCACAGGAGCTAGCGCACGCTAACTGGGATTTGCTATATATAGGACAGTCCGGTCCTTTCTTCGTCAATTGTCATTTCTCTTCATTCCTTCGGCGGTTTTGGGCGATTCCGGGCGATTTGGAGAGTTTTCTTCGAGCTGAATCCACTAATCATCATCTTCAAGCTTATCATTCGGATTAATCATCATTTCATCATCCCCATCACATCAAATCAAGGTAATAATCTCTTGGATCTACAATTTCGGATTTTTTGGTTTTCCTTCCGATTTCTTCGTGTAAGCTTGGATTGTTGTTGGAATATGTTAGATATGGATTATCTACCTTGGATAAATGTATTCCTACGGATTTATTGTCGTATATTTCGGATTTCATGAATATTGGGGTTTGATTAAAGAACACATTATAGTTGACTTTGATATTTGGGGGTTTTCGATTAGATGTTGTCGTTAACTCGATTTGTGGTTTCCTATGGGATTATTGATATCATTGAAAGTGTTTTGATGGTTTGAAATACTCATTTTGGAGTTGGTTTCGATATATTCGGGATTGGATATTATCAAAGGATGTGTGTTTGCTAAGTGTTCGCTAGAATGCCTCAATGAGTTTGGATATTGTTGTATCGACGTTTGAGTTGGTTATAATCGTGTTTGATACGTATATTGAGCATTGTTGGTAATTGTCATTCAAGGTTGTTCGAGCGACCGACATCCCTTTTTGGACGTTGTTTGAGGAAGGATATTCTTCACCGGTTGTGTAAGTTAATTCTTACTCGGTTAAAAGGATTTTTATTCCTTTCGTTGTTGTTCATTCATAATCATAATTCACTCATAATGTATTAACCGTATTGAGACTTGTAATTGTCAATTAATCACTTCATTCACGAGGAACGACGGTTCCAATCATTTCATTGAGCTATCATTCATTTCACTATCATTTCATCTCGGTGAGTCCTTCTTGACTTTGTCGGATTGTTATTCATTATCATTCTTCAGGGTCATTTCTTGTCCATATGACCTTCTGGGTTCATATTGCGTGGCCGGGTGGGGATGTGTGGAATTTTTAGTCGGGCACGTGATAGTCATGTGTTGGGTTCACCGACACATTGGACTGTGCACACGGTAACGTACCTCCGTGAGACTAATTAGGTACAAGGACGGGTGTGTTCGGACACTCGTCTTGTGCACTTGCACATACCATTACGGGCGTACTATGATGCCTCTCTTCAGCGTCATTTCATAATTAAGATATATCATGATTGTGTTTATTCAACTATTGAGGATTGTTGTTCTGTGTAACTGACCCCGTTGGGGGATGTTGTTTTCAGGTCATGGCAAGGCTAAGGCACGGGAAGAGAACGTTGACGGCGAGGAGTCCCAGTGATACTAATAGGGGCCCCCAGTCCTTTTCATTCACTCGTGTTTTCTTCATTTTATTTCCGATGCAGACTTCCGTTTGGATATTCATTTCATTCAGTGTTGTATATTTTATCTTCATATAAAATATACATGTATTCTGTATTATCTTGGGTGTGTTGTAATGAAACTCCTCATCGGAGTGATTGATGATATAATGTGGTTCGGTACTACAATTATATTATTTAATTCATTAATTTTCATTCGCCTGGTGGGTCCCAGTCGGGGGTCCACGACACTGTAATATCCGCCTAGTTTGGGGTGTTACAGAGTTGGTATCGGAGCGTGGTTTTGAATACTACCTTCCGAGTCATGTCTCATTTGAAATCATCGTTCATCAGACTAGTATCATTGGACTTTCGCGTCACGTGTGACTGTGCAAGAGCCGAGCCCCTCAGACCAAAGAACAGTAAGATTTCTGACGCCATGGTATAATTTCTGGCAATAGAATCACTCATTCATCATTCAACAGTCAACAATCCTCTTTCATCATTTTCATTTTTGATCAAGTCGATCATGTTAATTCATTAATCACTCAGTTCATTTCATTGTTCAGTTGTTGATCTTGAGGATCATATCATTAATCTTGTTAACTTGTTCAAGATAATCATTTCAAGAATTTCATCAGATAATCACGTCACTTCAGTTGATCATTCATGTAATCATCGTGTTTGAGCGCGTATGCTCATTTTCATCATTTCATAACGTAATCATAATGTGATATTCATGCGAGATATATAATTATCATATGACTTTCCACTTCAGTATGGAAAGAGCTGGCAGAGGACACGGGGGAAGAGGCCGTGGTGCGGGCCGAAACCCGAGAGCCCATCTAAATACACGCGCGAACGCGAGGATTAATGTAAATTCATCGAGCAGCGATGCTGCCACTCATTCACCCAGAAATGATCACTCACTGTCAGGGAGTCGTAGCCGGGACACAGCTCAATCAGAAGGTGTTCGGGTTGATCCACTCGCTTTTATGCAGGGCATGATGGCCCAGATGACTCAAATGGCACGCCTCATGGAGACGATGCAGAACTCAGCTACTCAGAATCAACAGGCTCCTCCACCGCCACCTCAGGGGCAAGAGAGGGGTGTAAGCAGTATCATTGGAGACATCTCTCGCCAGAGGCCACCTACTTTTGAGGGCTCATCTGATCCGGCGGATATTGTTCACTGGCTTAAACATTTCGAGAAGTTGTTTGCTATGGTGGAGTGTCCCGAAGGGCACAAAGTTTCAGTTGCGGCTTACCATCTTGGTAAGGGCGCACATTCATGGTGGTTATCGTTGAAGCCCACTGACGGATCTTGTACTTGGGATCAATTCAAGACCCTTATGATGGAGAGGTATTATCCGGCTCCACTCAGAGAGGCCAAGTTATCAGAATTACTCACTCCCGACCTCTCAGCGGACAATGATGTTCTCGCCATCGCCGAGAAATTTCAGGAGCTACTTCCTTTCGCCTCATCTATTATTCACTCTGAGGCGGACAAGATCAAATATTTCAACAAGAGGTTGAAGCCTCGTATGCGGATGCAGTTGCTTAATCACAATTGCACCACTCTGGCCGAATTTATTGAGAAAGCTTTTACTTCTGAGCTTACTGCTAAGGAGATTGCTAAGCAACAACCTTCATCTGCTGGCAAGAAGTCAAAGAATCGTAATCAGTCCGGCGACAGTCAGGCCACTTTCAAGAAACCACGTGTGTTAGGCGTATTTTTATGCGCTTATTTATCATTATTTTATATCCATCTTGAGCCTAAATCTGCATAAATGAGCTTTTAATGCACTATTCTTATATGTTTTGCAGGAAATTGGAGTCCGGAAGCTCGAACGATGAAAAGCAGCAAAAGCAGATTTTGGCACAGGGGCGCGGCACGCAGGTGACCAGCAAGCGCCGAACCCACTGTACCGTGAGCCACGGCACAGCCTAAGTGAGCCGCGGCCCAGGAGGGAAATATGCACCCAGGCATCCGGCGCTGAGCAGTAGGGGCCGCGGCACAGATTAAGTGAGCCGCGGCCCACATGGCGGTTTTGGCTGAGCCTTCCGCGTTTCTTCGCCGTTTTGGAGCCTGTTCTCGACCTAATCACACGGACGCGTTTTGGAGGCTGATGACGACTATAAATAAGCATTGAAGGGCTGAAGGAGAGGGATCATATCATCAGATTGGGAGGAAGACATCGCGGGAACGAAGAACACAAGGAGGAGATTTGTGGGCGACGACAAGACCACGGATCCCTACGTTTTTTCTTAATTTTTCCGCATCTTAGTTTCTAGATCTATTCGAGTAGGATTTTGATTGAAGCCGATTACATGACGGTTTGATTTATTTATTATTATTTCAATTTACTCGTTATTCGTATTGAGTTGGATTCCTCTTACTGTTCTTAATGCTTTTAATTGTCTGGCCAACAGTTGAATTGTTTTGAATGGGGCCGGTCCTCCAAGAAGCTAGATCTCTTGGGTGCTTTGTTTTCCTTGTCGCGGATTCGGGAGATGAAATCTAGGCATAGTTCTTGTGAGAAAAATCATGATTGTCGTGAGATAGAGATATACTCATGGGAATCGTGAAGCCTTTTTTTGGGGATTCTTGAACTGTTTTAGCTATTAATTATCTAATTCGAATAGGGATATTTTCTATCGAGCTTGGTAAAGGCTTTAGAATAATTTAGGAATTCCTGGCTTACAATCAATTGAATAAAAGTGAATTGAATTGAATAAATATCATTCCTGATTGTTTGAGGTGAAAATCATAATTCTACGCCCTTATTAGTATTATTATTATTATTTATTATTCTGCAATTAGTTTAGATATAAATTCTATTTAATTGTTCTTCAAATAAAATTACGAGTAGACTATATTTTGGTACTTAGTGAAAACAGTCCTCGAGGGAACGATATCTTACCTATTACTTTATTACTTGTTGACACCGTGCACTTGCGGCATAGTGTGAGGGATTTCCTCATAACAAGTTTTTGGCGCCGTTGCCGGGGACTGATTTTTCGCTAATATCAATATCAAGCGACCTTAATTTTAATTTGAAGTTTTTTCTTTAGTATCTATATTTTTATTTTTTTCATTATGTTTTCCTTTGATTATCGTGACCCTTGGCATTTCATAAATTTCAATGTTCTTAATAATTTGCCTAATGGGGTCAGTCAGCCCCCTCCCCCGAAACAAAAGACCATGTTTGAACATTGTGTAGACACTCTCGAAAATCCTGATAGTACCCCTCTTGAGCGAGAATGTGCAAGTCGTGGTCTTGAGATTCACTATGGTTACTTTCCAGCTTATATAGTTAGTAGTGAAGTTGAGGGAGAGGTTGAGAGGAAAGACATGTTGAGTTTTGGGGTCGATCCCCCAGCACCTGATAATTACATAAAGTGTGATGAGCTTGTAGAACAAGTTATCATTGATGATGTTTCCAAAGAAATTTCATTAAATTGTCATCAAACTTCGACTAATAAGGTGAACACTTTTGTGCCTAAAATTTTATTAACGGTGCCGCGCATAATTTTTCCTAAATCCATAATGGGAGAAATTGATCCTATTACTTATGATTTTGTTGAGGCTGATTCCTTGAGTTCTAATGAGGTTGTTCATGATATGTCTTTATTATTTACCCATTCAAACTCTGCTTATTTTTTCATACCTTATCATAATTACATTCTTCCATCATTTTTTGGTTGTCCGCATAAGTATTCTTACTCATTATTTTTGGCAACCAGGTATGAACCAAAGCCTCCCTTGTGGAATAAGAGGCTTATAGATTGTAAGAAGGGGGAATTTGGCAATCTCCCTAGAAAGAAGTCACGTTAGATTTTTTGCCACGTCGTGCTCAAGACGTAAAATAGAGCGCTTGATGGGAGGCAACCCATCAATTTTACTTGCTTTCTAGTTAGTTGTTTTTATTTGATTTTCGTTATTAATTTTTTTCTTTGTTTTGTTATTTCGTTTGGATTCATGTATTCTTGTGGCCCTTATTTCTCTAATATTTTTATATAACCCCAATGAGTTATTATCCTTCATATTCTAGTCTTTCTTGACTTAATGTCTATTATTATTTCATGACTAGAGACTAAGTTTGGGGGTCCCTCGTGATGTTGGGCAATTATTTGAAGTATGGATTGACAGACGATTCCACTTAGACATGTGCTGGCGTTCAAGAAGACATTTGGAATAAGATTCTATTTTCCTTATCTCTTTTATTTTCACATGAGTTTTATTGTTGATGATTTTATGTGTAGTGGAATAAATTGAAGCATGCGTTATTTTCTTAATTTTTCTTGGTTATAAATTGCGATTTCATCATTGCTTTACTTTTCGCGAATTTTTCGTGCTTCCGTGTGTAAAACTGATGTTACGATACTGATTTCTCTTGGAAGAAACGGTTGAGTTTAGTCGAGTTGCAGTCAGCGATATCTGTTCCGTTGAGTATTCATTTAGGTCTATATTTTTTCGTTTTTGTAGAAATCTTAGCAGACAAGAAAGGAGACACGTGTTTTCAAATCGCCGTCTATACGTTTGGTTACACTTTTCGCGTAGCGAGTTGTCCAGTAACATGAGTCTTGTTGGCACTTGGATTGAGTTTAGAGTCGGACAGTTCTCCCAAAAAGTCGAGATATTATACATGTTCTATTATGGGAAGTTTAGTAACCGGGGGTATTCACGTGGCCCGTTGTTTACTCTCGCGTAAAACGACAACCCTGATTAGACTAGTGGTTTAGAGATATCGCATGTGCCGATGAGGGGGAGCCTAGTAACCGGGAGTATTCGCGTGACCCGTTGTTTACTCTCGCGTAAAACAGCGACCTTGAATCGGACATGCGGGAATAGATATTCGAGTTTTTTCTCCGATGTAGAGGGGAACTTAGTAACTAGAAGCATCCATGTGCCCCATGAGTGTCTTTTACGTCAAACGGTTCCCCGATACATGAGAATGGAAATCCACCCTAGGATCATCCCTATGAAATATCCCGAGAGCCGAAACCTAGTGGTTAGCTCGAATCATATTATTGATCATATATAAGGGAATACTGTCCGAGGGTTATTTTTGATGATGAAACTCTTGAAATTTTTTCCACTAGACTGTGGGACTGAGCGAATTGGCTTGTTTAATCTAACCCTGCATATTGACGGTCGGTTAAATTCACGCTTGTTAATCTTTGAGCTTGATTTTCTTCATGAACGATTGATTAGGACTGAAATTGGTTACTTAGTGGAATCAGTGTCCTGGATGTGACTCGCTATTACGATACTTGTACTATTCTTTGAGATTTTCAGGGTAGTATTGATTAAGTTGAGCACTATGGACTTGCATGATTATCCACGATACATTTTGTTTAAAATTGATAATTTTTGCTTGAGGACAAGCAAAGGCTCAAGTTTGGGGGTATTTGTTAGGCGTATTTTTATGTGCTTATTTATCATTATTTTATATCCATCTTGAGCCTAAATCTGCATAAATGAGCTTTTATGCACTATTCTTATATGTTTTGCACGAAATTGAAGTCCGGAAGCTCGAACGACGAAAAACGGACAAAAACGGCAGTTTTTGGCCTGGGGCCGCGGCACAAGGGAAGCGGGTCGCGGCACACGCAGGTGACCAGCAAGCGCCGAACCCACTGTACCGTGAGCCGCGGCACAGCCTAAGTGAGTCGCGGCCCAGGAGGAAAATATGCGCCCAGGCATCCGGCGCTGAGCAGTAGGGGCCGCGGCACAGATTAAGTGAGCCGCGGCCCACATGGCGGTTTTGGCTGAGCCTTCCGCGTTTCTTCGCCGTTTTGGAGCCTGTTCTCGACCTAATCACACGGACGCGTTTTGGAGGCTAATGACGACTATAAATAAGCATTGAAGGGCTGAAGGAGAGGGATCGGATCATCAGATTGGGAGGAAGACATCGCGGGATCGAAGAACACAAGGAGGAGATTTGTGGGCGACGACAAGACCACGGATCCCTACGGTTTTTCTTAATTTTTCCGCATCTTAGTTTCTAGATCTATTCGAGTAGGATTTTGATTGTAGCCGATTACATGACGGTTTGATTTATTTATTATTATTTCAATTTACTCGTTATTCGTATTGAGTTGGATTCCTCTTACTGTTCTTAATGCTTTTTAATTGTCTGACCAACAGTTGAATTGTTTTGAATGTCTTTATGGATTCGGGAGATGAAATCTAGGCATAGTTCTTGTGAGAAAAATCATGATTGTCGAGAGATAGGGATATACTCATGGGAATCGTGAAGCCTTTTTTTGGGGATTCTTGAACTGTTTTAGCTATTAATTATCTAATTCGAATAGGGATATATCGAGTTAATAATTCGTAGTATTTTCTATCGACCTTGGGAAAGGCTTTAGAATAATTTAGGAATTCCTGGCTTACAATCAATTGAATAAAAGTGAATTGAATTGAATAAATATCATTCCTGATTGTTTGAGGTGAAAATCATAATCCTACGCCCTTATTAGTATTATTATTTTTATTATTATTATTATTATTATTTATTATTCTGCAATTAGTTTAGATATAAATTCTATGTAATTGTTCTTCAAATAAAATTACGAGTCGACTATATTTTGGTACTTAGTGAAAACAGTCCTCGAGGGAACGTTATCTTACTTATCACTTTATTACTTGTTGACACCGTGCACTTGCGGCATAGTGTGAGGGATTTCCTCACAACAAGTTTTTGGAGTATATTCCTATCTCACAAGATAAAACGGTTCCCACCAATAGTTCCTCACCAACTTTCCTCTCACGATTCGAGTTGCGTAATTAAAACAATCCAATTATAGGCCACACAATTGAAAGCATTAAAACTCAACAGAAAAGGGAATTATATAGATAATCAAAAGCAAATTCGTCAAAACTTCGGTTTTATAAAAATCCTAGAACAGGGTTTTAGCCTGACATGCTAAAGAATAAAAATACAGAAATAAATAGAGAAAGCATTGATATCAAATGCAGATGAAGAGCTCGGATTCCTCCGTTCTTCTGCTTCCGCTCTCTGCTCTTTGGTGGTTTCTGCTTCTTCTCTTGATAATGATCGCGGGCTCTACTTTTTCTGAGCGACCCCCTATGGCGCCTAGACACGTGGAATCTCAGTCACGAGCGGCCAGTTCGGCCATCACCTGTTTCAACTGTGAAGAACAGGGTCATTTCAGCATCAAATGTCCGAGGCAGACTGTCACGTGCCATAACTGTGGGATCGCTGGGCATAAGGCCCGTTTTTTGCCGAAGGGACTCCAAACCTACTTCGGCATCATCTCAGGCCCCGTGAAATTCAGCGGTGCAGAATCAGGCCACTCAGTCCGCGTCGTTCAAGACGATAGGAGCAAATAAAGGTGGAGCCAAGAGCTATCAGACGGGAGCATCCGGTTCGGGGGTCGGCAAGCCCCGAATTTATGAGATGAAGAAGACCGACGATCCAGAGGCCCGGATGATCTCAGGTACACTCGATATTCTATCTCAACCTGTGTGTACCCTTTTTGACACTGGTGCATCGCATTCATTCATTTCCGAGTCATGTTTGAGTAGACTACGTCTGGGTAGTGCTACTAGTTGTGAGCCTTATGTCGTTAGTCTACCTGATGGTAGAAGAATTATCGGGAATCGTGAGATTAAGGATTGTCCGATTCAGCTTCATGGCCGCGATTGGTTAGCAGACCTAACCGTGGTAGATCTACCGAGAGACGATGTCATCCTGGGCATTGATTGGATGGATCGTCACGATGCCGTCATTAGTGTCCGTAAGCGTATAATCACTATCATTTCAGATGATGGGGTCGAATGTGTATTTCAGGGAGGTGATCCCAGCTCTTCCGGGAGAGTCATCAACTTGATGAAAGCAGTGAAATTACTTAGTCAGGGGTGTGTCGGTTATTCATGCTATATGACCAAGACCGAGAAACCATCAGTAATGTTGACGGATATTCCTGTAGTGAGAGAATATGCCGATGTATTTCCAGACGAGTTACCTGGTTTGCCTCCACAGAGAGATGTGGAATTCACGATTGAGTTGGATCCCGGTACGTCCCCAATATCGAAGGCACCATACCGGATGGCCCCGACCGAAATGCAGGAGTTGAAGAATCAATTAGAGGATTTGACCGAGAAGGGTTATATTCGACCGAGTGCGTCCCCGTGGGGAGCACCCATGTTATTTGTCAAGAAGAAGGATGGTTCATTTCGCCTGTGTATTGATTACCGGGAATTGAACCGGGTGACGATCAAGAATAAGTATCCTCTACCCCGTATCGATGATCTTTTGGATCAACTTCAGGGAGCTTCAGTATTTTCCAAGATCGACTTAAGATCTGGATATCATCAGCTGCGAATTCGAGAGTCGGATATCGCAAGGACGGCGTTCCGAACATGCTATGGTCATTATGAGTTTGTGGTTATGCCATTTGGGTTAACTAATGCACCTGCGGTATTCATGGAGTTAATGAATCGGGTTTTCATCGACTATTTGGATCAGTTCGTGGTTGTCTTCATTGATGACATTTTGATTTATTCTCGTGACCGGGAGGAGAACGAGTTTCACCTTCATCAGGTGCTCGACGTGTTGAGACGAGAGCAACTTTATGGAAAGTTTTCCAAATGTGAGTTCTGGATGTCCGAAGTGACGTTCCTTGGACATGTAATTTCATCATACGGAGTTCGTGTCGACCCTCAGAAGACAGAGGCTATCCGAGATTGGCAACCTCCGAAGAATGTTAAGGAAATCCGAGTTTCCTCGGATTAGCTGGTTATTATCGGCGATTTGTGGAAGGATTTTCTAAAATCGCTCAACCCATGACGAACCTTTTACGGAAGGATAAGAAATACATGTGGTCCGACGCGTGTCAGCGGAGTTTTGAGGAACTCAAGAGTCGTTTGATTTCAGCACCTGTCCTATCCTTGCGGCAAGGGACGGAAGGATTTGTGGTTTATAGTGACGCATCCGGACACGGTCTTGGATGTGTATTAATGCAGAACGGAAAAGTTATTGCTTATGCTTCACGGCAATTGAGACCTTACAAGGTTAATTATCCGACCCACGACCTAGAGCTAGCAGCCATGGTATTCGCGTTGAATATTTGGCGTCATTATCTTTATGGCGTTACCTGTCAGATATTCACCGATCATAAGAGTTTAAAGTATATATTTACTCAGAAGGAGTTAAATATGCGACAGATACGGTGGTTGGAACTAATCAAAGATTATGATATTGAGATACTTTACCACCCGGGCAAGGCGAACGTTGTCGCCGACGCCTTGAGTCGTAAGTCCGTTCAGGAGCAGATGCTTGCTCGACATTCAGAGGAACTTCAAAGGGAATTTCTGAGACCCGAGATCGAGGTCTGGTTACAGCGAGTACAAGGGCAACTTTGTACGTTAGAGATTTCCTCGCCACGTGAGGAGGCGATCAGGGAGAATCAGGGTTCTGACCCATTTTTGTTACGCATTCGAGATGATGTGGATCAGGGTAAAGCCCCTGGATTTGTGGTCCACGAGGATGGACTTTTGTGATTTAAGAACCGGTTGTGCGTACCGGCGAATGACGAGTTGAAAAACTCGATTTTGAGAGAAGCTCATGCTACCCCTTATTCCGTTCATCCGGGGTCTAGCAAGATGTACAAAGACTTGAAACAAAATTACTAGTGGAGTAATATGAAGCGAGAAGTCGCGGAATTTGTTTCAAGAGGCTTAACCTGTCAGCAAGTCAAGATAGAACATCAGCGACCGGCGGGTATGCTGAAACCGCTCCTTATTCCAGAGTGGAAGTGGGAAGATATTTCGATGGACTTCATCACGAGTTTGCCGACGAGTCATCGTGGCATAAATACAATTTGGGTAATTGTGGACCGCTTAACTAAATCAGCTCATTTCCTTGAGATTAAGGATGCGTGGGTTCCCGAGAGACTTGCCCAGTTGTTCATCAAAGAGATAGTGAGATTGCACGGTACTCCTAAGAGTATCGTTTCCGATCGTGACGGACGATTCGTGTCTCATTTTTGGAAATCAGTTCATCGTGCTATGGGAACTCAGCTTAATCTCAGTACAGCTTTTCATCCTCAGTCCGACGGACAATCAGAGAGGACTATTTAGACTTTGGAGGACATGTTGAGGGCATGTGTTCTCGATTGGAAAGATGATTGGGAAGCCCAACTACCGTTGATCGAGTTCACGTACAATAATAGTTGGCATGCTTCGATTAAGATGGCACCTTACGAGGCCTTGTACGGTCGTCGTTGTCAATCTCCTTTGTGTTGGGATGACTTATCAGAATCAATCGGCACCGAGCCCGATATGCTTATAGCCGCCCGTGAGAAGGTAGCTTTGATCAGGAGTCGTTTGTTGACCGCTCAGAGTTGACATAAATCTTATGCAGGTAACCGTCGTCAGCCAATAGAGTTCGAGACAAGTGACCATGTTTTGGTCAATGTATCCCCGAGTCGAGGTATCTTCCGTTTTGGGAAGAGGGGAAAGTTGAGTCCGAGATTCATTGGACCGTTTGAGATTTTGGATCGAGTAGGCGAGTTAGCTTATCGATTGGCCTTACCTCCGGCGTTGAGCCGAATTCATAATGTGTTTCACGTCTCTCAGTTACGGAAGTATGTTGCCGACCCGAGTCACATACTTCAGTTCGACGAAATCGAGATCGCCGATGATCATTCATATGAGGAGCGTCCTATACGAGTCTTAGAGCGGCGAATCAAACAGTTTAGGAACAAGACGATTCCTTTGGTCAAAATTCAATGGTCTAGACACGGAGTCGAAGAGGCTACTTGGGAAACCGAGGATCGTATGCGGAAGAGTCATCCCGAGATGTTTGACCCTTAGTTTTGGGGACGAAACTTTTTTAAGGGGGATGTATGTAATACTCGGTTGTAATTCCGTCATTATCATTCAGTAATTATCGTTCAGTAATTGTCACTCAGTAATTTTCACTCATTAATGATCATTCATCACTCATATTCAATCATTATTTTCACCGTTCAGAGTAATTATATCGTGTATCAATCGTTATTCATCATCAATCTGGTTGGAGAATCGTGCCGTGTTTATCATCGTTGTCATCTTCATAGTGTGCTGTGTGTGAGGAGTAGCACACGCTACGTACTCTCTTTAGCGTGCGCTAATTGAGTATGGGTAGCGCACGCTACTTCTCAACACTAGCGCACGCTAGTGTAGTTCAAGCAGGCAGTCCAGAAGGCACTGGACTGCAGTTGGGTTGTAAGTAGCGCACGCTACGAATGGTAAGTAGCACGCGCTAGTAGGTAGGAGTAGCGCACGCTATGCAGTCGGTGTAGCGCGTGCTAAGGTCGTATCAGGCAGGGTTCAGTGGCTACTGGACTGATTAGGAATAATTCCTAGCGCACGCTACGAGTAGTTATTAGCATACGCTAATCGGGGTCAGTAGCGCACGCTAAATCTTGTGTGTAGCGCGCGCTACCGCGAATAGATTAGAGAACAGGAGGTTCTGGACTCCCGTACTGGGCATCAGATAATTCGTTGGCGCACGCTAACCATTTGTGTTAACGCACGCTACAAAAAGGTACGTAGCGCACACTACCGTTGTGAACAGAGGGTACTGGACTACCTAGTACACCCATTAGCGCACGCTACGCACAGGAGCTAGTGCACGCTAACTGGGATTTGCTATATATAGGACAGTCCAGTCCTTTCTTCGTTATTTGTCATTTCTCTTCATTCCTTCGGCGTTTTTGGGCGATTCCGGGCGATTTGGAGAGTTTTCTTCGAGCTGAATCCACTAATCATCATCTTCAAGCTTATCATTCGGATTAATCATCATTTCATCATCCCCATCACATCAAATCAAGGTAATAATCTCTTGGATCTAGAATTTCGGATTTTTGGGTTTTCCTTCCGATTTCTTCGTGTAAGCTTGGATTGTTGTTAGAATATGTTAGATATGGATTATCTACCTTGGATAAATGTATTCCTACGGGTTTATTGTCGTATATTTCGGATTTCATGAATATTGGGGTTTGATTCAAGAACACATTATAGTTGACTTTGATATTTGGGGGTTTTCAATTAGATGTTGTCGTTAACTCGATTTGTGGTTTCCTATGGGATTATTGATATCATTGAAAGTGTTTTGATGGTTTGAAATACTCATTTTGGAGTTGGTTTCGATATATTCGGGATTGGATATTATCAAAGGATGTGTGTTTGCTAAGTGTTCGCTAGAATGACTCAATGAGTTTGGATATTGTTGTATCGACGTTTGAGTTGGTTATAATCGTGTTTGATACGTATATTGAGCATTGTTGGTAATTGTCATTCAAGGTTGTTCGAGCGACCGACATCCCTTTTTGGATGTTGTTTGAGGAAGGACATTCTTCACCAGTTGTGTAAGTTAATTCTTACTCGGTTAAAAGGATTTTAATTCCTTTCGTTGTTGTTCATTCATAATCATAATTCACTCATAATGTATTAACCGTATTGAGACTTGTAATTATCAATTAGTCACTTAATTCACGAGGAACGACAGTTCCAATCATTTCATTGAGCTATCATTCATTTCACTATCATTTCATCTCGGTGAGTCCTCCTTAACTTTGTCGGATTGTTATTCATTATCATTCTTCAGGGTCATTTCTTGTCCATATGACCTTCTGGGTTCATATTGCGTGGCCGAGTGGGGATGTGTGTAATTTTTAGTCGGGCACGTGATAGTCATGTGTTGGTTTCACCGACACATTGGACTGTGCACACGGTAACGTACCTCCGTGAGACTAATTAGGTACAAGGATGGTTGTGTCCGGACACTCGTCTTGTGCACTTGCACATACCATTACGGGCGTACTATGATGCCTCTCTTCAGCGTCATTTCATAATTAAGATATATCATGATTGTGTTTATTCAACTCTTGAGGATTGTTGTTCTGTAGAATCGACCCGCTGGGGATGTTGTTTTCAGGTCATGGCAAGGCTAAGGCACGGGAAGAGAACATTGACGGCGAGGAGTCCCAGTGATACTAGTAGGGGGCCCCAGTCCTTTTCATTCACTCGTGTTTTCTTCATTTTATTTCCGCTGCAGACTTCCGTTTGGATATTCATTTCATTCAGTGTTGTATATTTTATCTTCATATAAAATATACATGTATTCTGTATTATCTTGGGTGTGTTGTAATGAAACTCCTCATCGGAGTGATTGATGATATAATGTGGTTCGGTACTACAATTATATTTTTTAATTCATTAATTTTCATTCGCCTGGTGGACCCAGTCGGGGGTCCACGGCACTGTAATATCCGCCTAGTTTGGGGTGTTACAAAAAATCCTAATGAAGGGAAAAGAGTACACTATTCATGTTAATACGTCATCATAGTTGCCTCGTTAAATATATTGCTAGGAAAACCTAATAGGATTAAACCTCAACCAAGAAAAAAAGAGTGCAACATATTTTTATATAAATATGTTTTAGGCATTTCAAAAATCCTCCGCGAATTAGCATAGGATCCATATTTAGTGCAAGTTGCAATCCCGAACTCACATGTTGGTGAGACATGTCATCTCTTCTGGAGATTTCATATTAGTTGTGGTTAAACCCATCAACCATACACATTCTCAACTTACTTCATGTGTTTCAATAATTTCATAATGATTGGGAGATGTTGCTAGTACGACTTACTTCATAGATTTTCAGTGGCTAGAGCTCTTCAGGAGTCCCAGTTAAATTCAAATCATCAACTTATACTGCTATAATTGCAAATCCATTATTTATTTTCTTTATGAAAATTTCGGATCGAACAACATCATTTATATCGTCTCTTCCCTTGATCCACACATTACTTATAGATCACGAATGGAAAAGAAATATGCTTCATCATATTTCTTCTCACCAGACACCGCATTGACTTTATGCAAATAGTTGGGAGAACTTCATTCTTCTATTACATCCCATATTTCTTTCAGATCTAGTGGGTGATTGATCTTATTTCAACGCGCTCGCAATGCATTATAAATGCAGATAACCATATAAATAAAAATATTTTTTCTTTGCATATAGCGTTAAAGTTTTCAATACCTTCAATGTTGACCATTAGATGATGAATAAGTCTTGATTATATATTAGTTCATGTAGAACTCGTAAGATATACGAGTGCAACAATTGCACTGAGATGTGATGCTTCCGGACCATGAATCTCTTCATCATCATTTGGTATGAAGGTGTCCTTAATATGATCATGTGACTAATCGATTATTTTGATGAGCGTGTTTCATCCGTGTAAATCGCTTTAATACCTTTTAGGTACAAGTGGGTTGATATACAAATAATACATTTTCCAAGTGTTTGTAACCCAGTGTGTATTCTAGATATTTCAATAAGATCTCAAATTATCTTCTAAAATATTCAAGTGTCAATTGGATCTCTTCTGGAGTTCCAATCAATCTAAGATCATTTAACCATAAGAAAAATTTTCATGTCCTTCCAATCTCACTCAATATCTACAGTAAAACCTATCAAAAAAAAATACTCTATTAAGGAATAAACTCTATTTAGGAATAAAAATTTATGGTCTCAAATTGGGACTAGTTATAATTTGGAATAAACTCCATATTGTCATAATTCATATATTTTCAAATCCCAACATAAGGAAATACACCCCCATTTAGGAATAAATCATAATAAAATACATACATATATATATATATATATAATTTTTACAATAGATTTAAGTTGATCTAAAATACTTGTTCAAGGTTGATTGTGACAAAGATTTAATCTTTTGTGTTGTGACCATATCCTTCAACTTGCGTGTGCCCATTAGCTCGTTCAAATGACCACCTTCTTGTTGAATCCAAAATATTTCCAACTTGTCGAGTAAGCTTAAAGCTTTTTCACATGAAATTTTTTGTACTTCTATGCTATCATCCTCCAGATTATTTTCCTCATTTTCTTGCCTAATTCCTTCAATGATTTCTTCATCGGGTAAAGTATAAACAACTTTCTTGCCTAATTCCTAAGTTTACAACATATTACATACATGTATCTACTAATTATAATATTTATATATTATACATGCACTTTAAAATTTAAAAAAAAAAAATCTTCTTAAAACTATATTTAGGAATAACCTCCATTTAGGAATATTTTTTTATGTTCCCAAGGATATGACTTTAGAGAGGTTTTACTGTATATATAATTCAATTCATGAGTGGTCTTATAAAAAGACATAATCATTGTAAGCAATTTTGACTACAAATATTTTATTTCCGACATTAATCAACTTAGATATTATGATCTTTATTTGTATCAAGGGCTATTGTTAAATCTATTGATATAGGCTCCACATTTCATTGTAACAAAATTTATAGAACGTTCTATAATTTAATTCTCTTCAAGAGTATGCCCTTCAAGAGCGACGTCTTCAGGACGTTGAATTTTGTCACTAATATTTCTTTGTGATCTCCGGAGATATATAATATATTTCTCACCATTTAGGTGGGCTAGCTTTAAACTCAATTGTAGCACTTGTATGTGTCTTCCAAGACATCAATTTCCAACTGAATTTATTTAAAACTCCTCTAGAGTATGTACATATAATTGAATGCAATTTCTGCAAAATCAATAATCATTTGAACTTCAAATTCATAATTTTTCAAATAAATTTCTTGTTCGGTTGATACTTTCCTCCCCTAATGTCGTGAATGATACTGTCTTACAATATCAATCTTATTCATATCACCCATCAATACTTCAGGTATTGTCATAAAGAGGACCATACCCGACATATTTTAATATTAAATTGGAGCCATAAAGGGGGGTATGTACACTAAATTACTTGTTGAAACTCACAATAATGCACTTTTTATCGATATCAAATCATAAATTATTCAAATATGTAAACTTTAAGTTTGTTGTGATGATGATTCTAATTCAATATAACAATAAAGACAACTACGTCAACATCGAATTTGTTCTTGAATGAATTTATGACATAATCAACCTTTATTTTATTGAATTTTTAATACGATAATATAATTCAAGAGATATCAATAATAATCTTTAAACATTAAAAGATGGTAGTAGTCCCTTCTCCTGGGAGAAATATTATATCTTTAAAGAGCATTATTTTTCTCAACTGCATATTTATGTTTTACCAATGATACATGTATCATCGATATTATATGTAATAACTATCATAATTGTAATATCCGCAATTTTTGATTTTCGGTAAATTTCTTTTTTCGGCCGGAGTCCGTTTTGATGGCTCGCTCATGACCGTTTCGTCATTATGAGAATGATTAATTCTACACTTTTTGTCATCCGAGTTCGTTTCGGTGTTGTTTTGTTGAGTTCCGTGCTTTTTAGCGACTTTTCCGCACTTGAGTTCGATTCTTGCGAATCTCAAATGCCGCTATTTGAGTTTCCCGCAAGTCCGTTTAACTTTGTTAGACGTGTTGTGAACTTCAGTTTGGTTATTCGATCACGTATCGTGATTTCCGGGCGTTTTGGGCCATTTTGTAATTTCTTGAAACTTACGGGTATCCGTATCTGTAATTGTTGTCTCGACCCATTTCTTGGTCGCGTATAATTAATTATGGTATTACGTTTTCATTTCGAGTCGTTGATGTCGTCCGCGAACTTTTCGTAGTGTTCGTAACTTGCGTTTTCCGAAATCGAGGCGTCGGGTAGTGGCGCCGAGTAGCCGGCCGGACTAGTGCGGCACGCTGGCATCGGGCACCGCCGAGCAGCACGGCAGAACCGGCGAAGCGCACGCCACGGCCGAGACGTCAGGCGCGCTTAGCTTCAGCGATGTAGCGCACGCTCAAGTCGGCCAGACGCCATCGGCCCGGGCAGAGGGATTACGAGGTTCTCGACTCGGCCAGATCGACAGTAGCGCACGCCATCGCTTGGCCGTAGCGCACGCTAACCGGCAGAGGTAGCGCACGATGTCGGCCGACTAGCGACGTTACAGGTGAGTTTGTTAGTCCGCAGGCTACCGGGCAGTCGGCTAAGCGCGGCAGCTTCCGTCCGTAGCGCACGCTAGCGAGGAGTCGGGCGGATCATGGTCGCACTGGTCGGTGGTGCCGGGTCATGCGGGCCATGGCCGAGAGTGCTCGGCCGATATCGGCCGATAGCGCACGCTAGTCCGGAAGGCTAGCGCACGCTAGTTCCGGACGATATATAAATGACAGATCACGACTTTTTCACCATTTTTATTTCATTTCTCTTCGATCCGCACTGGGTTTTGGAGGAGACGAAACCATGTTGTTGGACAACAAATCCATGAAGTTTCGAGTTTATATCACCGATCAATCATCCTATAACATCCTTCGATCCAAATAATCAAGGTTAGATCTTTAGAACCCTACTTTTGGGTAGATTTGGGGGTTTTCGCGTTTTTGTCCGATTCGTTCCATTTTGTCGATTAATTCATGATGAATATGATTAATCTTGTTGGTATTCTTAGTTTCCCTACGGATTCATGGTATATTTCGTGATATTTACGGAATCGAGAGGGTTTGGTTGTGGTCCGCCCTCGTTGTTGTTTATATACGAATATACATGAATCGTAGGCGGGTTTTCGGGTGTATTCCAATTCCGTATTCATTTAGAAATGGTTGTGATTGTATTCTTCGAATCGTTAGGTTCGGTTTCATTGGTTCCTAGCGTTCGTCGGTGACTTTCCTTTCCGTTCGTTGCGTCGTCAATAATTCAAGGCAAGTATTTTTGGAAACCTTTATGCTTAACGTGAAATGGTGATGTATTTTGTGTGTGCTTTGCTCACCCTGGGAGGGTCCGACGGGGCCTCGAGGGAATCTATGACTTCACTCTGGATTCACGAGTTTGTTTCGCTAGCCAGCTCGGAATGGTCCTTAGAGACCTCGGGTGGGATTCATGGTGGCGTCCTGGTCCTAGGCGATGCCTGTGCGTGATTTGTTTTTATAAAGTAGCCAGCCCGGAAGGGGTCCTTAGAGGCCTCGGGTGGGATTCATGGTGGCGTCCTGGTCCTAGGCAAATTGATTATTTGACTGTTTGTTTCCGGAAAAGACATGTCTGGTTTTGGCTTTTGAAATTGATATTGGTGCATGTACTATGAAATGTGTAAGCGATTGGTTTGCCTTGAATACTTGTACTAGCGTAATTTCTAACCCCTTTGGGGACCCATTGTCGGGGAAATTCTTGTTATGGATTTCAGGTTATGTTCAGCCAGACGAGCGGGCGCTGGGATGGTACGAGGATGTCGGCCAAGGTTGTTGACATGTGCAATTGAGTCTTGTTATTTCCTATTGTCTCTTTTGATGTGGATGTTTTCCAAATTGTAAACTTATAGATTGTACTCGCGAGTACTTAGGCTTTTCCTTTCGGATTGTGTTTGGACTTCGTTGGAGTTACTGTATTTGTCGGTTGATGTTTATTATGCCGGTTGTACCGGACGTGTTGTTTTATGTTCTTGTTGTTAACAATTGTTTCCTTGCTAACCGAGACGGTTAGTCGAGAGGTGTTTTCTTGTGTTAGCCTGGTGGATCCCATGTAGGGGTCCACGGCGCTGTAATACACCTCGAATATCTTGGGGGTGTTACAGAAAATGGTATCGGAGCTCTAGGTTTATGGATACCTAGGCTTGTTGGTTATTTGGGTCTAGTTGTGTTTTGTTTTGCACATTGTCACACCGCTGCCGACATCTCAGTACATCCAGTGCTCGTAAGTTTTCCTTACTCGATTCTCTTGTTTTCTCGTATTGAAATTCCACTTCTTGAACTGTGATTGCCTCTCTCGTACTTATCGTCGAGTTGTTTTTCGATCCATCCGGTTCGTGTACTTTTGATTCTAGTATTGCGCCGTCCTTTGTCTCTCTGGAGTATGTGCGCCGTTCTGGGCTTGACCGTTTGTCGTTTTGCGAGCCTTCCATCGCTAAACTTCCTAGCATTGGTGGGATCGTTGGTGATCGAAAGATCCGAGTTTTGCTCCGTGGTATATTGTGAGAGGGCTTGACTCTCTAGTCTTTTGTTGTATGATGGGATATGTGTTTGGTAATTTCGGTATACTAAATGTATATTGAGCCGAATGTACTGATGGGTTGGACACCGAAGGGTGCAGTATGATGTAGAAGTTTTGAACATTGATATGTTCCGGTATAGGTATTGATGGCAGAGTTTGTTGAGAAACTCACATAGCTGGTTTCGACATATGTCCAAATCGGTGATCTTTGGTTACGCTGTCAAACTTGAAGAGAGAGTTTGACATATGCTTGGAATTAGTATTCCCGAGTTGCGCTTGTTGAATTGGTGATTTTTGAATGCCGTATATGCGTGTGTTCGGGAATTGTTGGTACTTGGCTAATTATTGTTATTTACAACCAATGTGTTTCTATTAATAATAATACATACGGCGTGCATGCTTGAAAATCTCTGAGACTTGATCGTATTGTGGGTTTTTGAAAAGTGACATGAATTTGGGCGAGCCAGCCTTGTATTTTCAAATAAAACCTTGTGTCGTATTTAAAGGTCGTGTTTAAAAGTGTTTAGGACATTTTATAAAATGCTACCGCTGTTAAGCCCTTGTCGTGTTTAAAAGGGTCTTGAAAATGATTTTTAACTTATCGGTTTTATTTTCGAATAACTAGAGTATACGATTTTAAAATCAGATTAGCCTGGGGAAACCTAGGCTGTCGAGTCAAGTTGTGTTGGTTGAGTTTTGTCTCGTCGGATTTTGTCTGACTTAGTCGCATCGCGACGCGTCGTTGAGATCATTGGTCGTGGTTAGCATCGAGGGGCGGTCGTCACTTGCGTGCGACCTATGGATGTAAAACTCCCTTCCTTGTGTTGTGCCTCGTGTGACACAAGTTATTTGTATGATTAGTCGTTAAATGATGGGATCCTTCTGTGGATTTTGATTTCACAATATGTGTTTATTAGACTCTCGTATTTGGTTTATACGAGGAGTGTCGTCACTGCTGATGTATTTTCGTACTGCATTTTATCCGCTGCGTGAGTTCTTTCAAACGGCTTTCGATATTTTGCAAACTGAGTTTTATTTCGTAAAACCGATTCCTTGAATCAAGTTTTGGCATTTTGGCCTTGAATATTTCATGATGGTTTGACAAATGATTTTGTGAGCTTTGGAAAATATTACCGTCATTGGTCTTTTTAGCATTTTCGAAATGAGATGGGAAATTGTGCTTAGCCTGGTAAACCCATGTGAGAAAGGTTCACGGCATGTAATTTTTCTGATATGTTCTGTTGTTGTCTCTGTGGGTCATTAGCGCACGCTACGCTTTGCGGCTAGCGCGCGCAAGAGTGCGTTGGTAGCACGCTAAGGGAGGATAGCGCACGCTACCTGGTAGTTCGGGCGATCCAGAGCTACCGGACTGGGTCTGAGTTCTCGTTAGCGCACGCTAACACTTGGGGTTAGCGCACGCTAACAGTGTATTTTTGGTCGAGTTTTGTTTGGTGCCGTGATAGTGCACGCTAACCTTAATGATTAGCGCACGCTAATTGTGGTTCGAGATAAATACCGGACACCGCCTAAGTTTCATTTTTCTTCATTTCTTCTTCTTCCTCCATGAGTTTGAGACGTAGCGACTCGGTTTCGCATCTGGGCTGATTTTTCTTCCATCTAAAGGTGTTTTGGAGTATCCTAGATAATTTTTAACATCATCTAATCCATTGTTCTTCGCCAAATCTAGGTATTTTCTTGAATCCCTAGAGTTGACTTTTTGGAGTTTTGTTCTTGATATCGTTTTCCATCCAGTTTTGATAAACCGATTGTTGTTTTAACGATGTTGTTAAACATATCCTAAGGGTTGTATATCACTGTCGTGATTTTGAGCGATTTGATGCGAGTGATATGATGTGTTTAAGTGAATGTTAATACGTGCGAATTTTGGGCATTTTGGCCTATTGTACTTCTGAAAAACCTTGAGTATCTTAGAAAATAAACCTCGAGACGTACTTTTAAAATAAATTATTTTCTCACAGTGCTCTCAAGATGCCTACTAGTGCCACGCTATGTTTCAAAATTATTCTACTTTGAGGATCAAAATATTTTGAGATATTTCTAATGATTTAGAAACGCATTCGCTTAGACCCGAAGGTCGAATATAGCTGAAAAGTTTTAATTTAACGAAAGGTGTCTTCATTTTGTTATCAAACGCAAGATGATTTTTTTTTTAAAGTCTCGATGACGATATTTGTACTACCTTTTGATATGTGATACTCAAGATCAACCGGTGCTTGCAAGTTATTTTCAAAAGATGGTTTTCGTTTTCAAAACCTATCATTCCTATTTGTGGTCTGGGAATATATGTGTGATGTTCGTGCTCTCGTTAGGGTGTTAACCCCCGAGTTGTTGTTGAATTGGCGATGTGAGCGTTGAGTAGTTCGCCACACAGTTGTCGTGGTAGCCTCTGTGAGGGGTGTGATATTGGTATTGGATGTTGTCGCCTCGTAGCGGTTTATGCTTTATCGCATATATGCGAGCTGTTAGAGCTCGGGTTGGTATGATTGTGTGCATTGGTGATTGTTCCGCGTTGTGTCGATTGCTTGTTATATTGTTACCTTGGTTCCGTTGTTGTGAGTTTCGGGGGCGAGGTCAAAGGTAATACCCGTACTATTTTGACTTCTATATCTTCTCTTTCTCCAGTCTATCGATTCGCTCGTGTTCATTGATACCTTCTGAACTTGTTCTGTACCTTGGTTTCATCGTTCGAACGAGCTGTAATCTGGTTTTGAGTCGATCTGGTTATCGCCGTGACTTTTCCGAATTCGGTTCGACTATTGTGAACCTTGTTCGGAAGTAACATATTTTGGTTCTAATAGTTCTTTTATTCAAAGTGGATCGGATTTTGAACTTCTGTATTTTTTGGCTCTATCAACTCGTTTATGCTCGTTAACATTTCTGAACTTTCCCTATCCCTTGCTTTTGTTGATCGAACGAGGGTGGTATTGTTTCGGAATAACTCGTTTGTCGTTGTGGCTTTTCAATCGCTATTCCCTTTCCTGTGGATCTTATGGGAATGCACGTCTTGCTGTTCTCACTAGGTCATCTTGGGAGTTGTTGTTTGAATTTTATTATCCTACGTGTTTCGGACATGATTGTTCGATTTTTGTTGTCTCAATCGTTTATTTGTTCAGTTTTTGTTCTCGTTTCGTGATTGTTGAGCGTTCAGGCTCCTTCGTAATTCCCTTAAGTTCGGGAAATTAGTCTCGTTTTCGATCTTCCAATCTTTAGGCGGTGGAATTCCGTATTTGTTCAGCATTTGGCTCGTATTTTGATTGATGAACCGTTGGGTTGGTCAATCATATTGATTTTCGTTCGTTGTGTTTTGTGATTGTTGGGATAATTGACTTGATTGTATTATCCATTTAATGACGCTTGTCACTCGTTGATTTTATTATGTCTCTACCGGTGACGTTGTGTTAGTCGCCCTAGAGCGTATTTTCACGCCGTATGTCTCTTTGCGTTTCTTGCAGCGTTTCGCCGTCGGGCGCGAGTCTTCGGTTTTTGTGTGTCTCGTCGAGTTTTCCTGGTAGGGGATATTGCTTCTCCCTACTTAATTTTAAGTTTCGGGACGAAACTTATTTTAAGGAGGGTAGAATGTAATATCCGCAATTTTCGATTTTCGGTAAATTTCTTTTTTCGGCCGGAGTCCGTTTTGACGGCTCTCTCATGACTGTTTCGTCATTCTGAGAATGATTAATTCTACACTTTTTGTCATCTGAGTTCGTTTCGGTGTTGTTTTGTTGAGTTCCGTGCTTTTTAGCGACTTTTCCGCACTTGAGTTCGATTCTTGCGAATCTCGTCAAAGCTGCTTTGAGTTTCCCGCAAGTCCGTTTAACTTTGTTAGACGTGTTGTGAACTTCGGTTTGGTTATTCGATCACGTATCGTGATTTCCGGGCGTTTTGGGCCATTTTGTAATTTCTTGAAAGTTACGGGTATCCGTATCTGTAATTGTTGTCTCGACCCGTTTCTTGGTCGCGTATGATTAATTATGGTATTACGTTTTCATTTCGATTCGTTGATGTCGTCCGCGAACTTTTTGTCGTGTTCGCCTGCGCGCTTTCAAATCGAGGCCGGGTCGTGGCCGAAAGCACCGGTCGACCGGCGGCGGCATCGCGGAAGTCTTGCATCGCCGAGCAGTGCACGGCAGAACCGGCGTAAGCGCACGCTACGGCCGGACTTCGCGCTTAGCTCGGCAGCTGTAGCGCACGCCTGCCGAGTCACCAGCAGACGCTATCGGCCCGGGCGAGGGATTACGAGGTTCTCGACTCGGCCAGATCGGCAGGCGCACGCCATCGCTTGGCCGTAGCGCACGCTAACCGACAGAGGTAGCGCACGCCGTCGGCCGACTAGCGACGTTACTCAGGTGAGTTTGTTAGTCCGCAGGCTACCGACAGCCGGCTAGCGCGCGCAGGCTTCCGGCCGTAGCGCACGCTAGCGGGAGTCGGGCGGACAGTCATGGTCGGCAGAATTGGTCGGTGGTGCCGGGTCATGCGGGCCATGGCCGAGAGTGCTCGGCCGATACTGGCCGATAGCGCACGCTAGTCCGGTAAGGCTAGCGCACGCTAGTTCCGGCCCAGTATATAAATGACAGACCAACGACTTTTTCAGTCATTTTTCATTTCATTTCTCTTGGTCATGGGCCGAGGTTTTGAGGAGACGAAACCATGTTGTTGGACAACAAATCCATGAAGTTTCGAGTTTATATCACCGATCAATCATCCTATAACATCCTTCGATCCAAATAATCAAGGTTAGATCTTTAGAACCCTACTTTTGGGTAGATTTGGGGTTTTCGTTTTGTCCGATTCGTTCCGTTTTGTCGATTAATTCATGATGAATATGATTAATCTTGTTGGTATTCTTAGTTTCCCTACGGATTCATGGTATATTTCGTGATTTTTACGGAATCGAGAGGGTTTGGTTGTGGTCCGCCCTCGTTGTTGTTTATATACGAATATACATGAATCGTAGGCGGGTTTTCGGGTGTATTCCAATTCCGTATTCATTTAGAAATGGTTGTGATTGTATTCTTCGAATCGTTAGGTTCGGTTTCATTGGTTCCTAGCGTTCGCTGTCATGACTTTCCTTTAGTTCGTTGCGTCGTCAATAATTCAAGGCAAGTATTTTTGGAAACCTTTATGCTTAACGTGAAATGGTGATGTATTTTGTGTGTGCTTTGCTCACCCTGGGAGGGTCCGACGGGGCCTCGGGGGAATCTATGACTTCACTCTGGATTCACGAGTTTGTTTCGCTAGCCAGCTCGGAATGGTCCTTAGAGACCTCGGGTGGGATTCATGGTGGCGTCCTGGTCCTAGGCGATGCTTGTGCGTGATTTGTTTTTATAAAGTAGCCAGCCCGGAAGGGGTCCTTAGAGGCCTCGGGTGGGATTCATGGTGGCGTCCTGGTCCTAGGCAAATTGATTATTTGACTGTTTGTTTCCGGAAAAGACATGTCTGGTTTTGGCTTTTGAAATTGATATTGGTGCATGTACTATGAAATGTGTAAGCGATTGGTTTGCCTTGAATACTTGTACTAGCGTAATTTCTAACCCCTTTGGGGACCCGTTGTCGGGGAAATTCTGTAACACCCCAAACTAGGCGGATATTACAGTGCCGTGAATCCCCGACTGGGACCCACCAGGCAAATGAAAATGATGAATTAAATAATATAACTGTAGTACCGAACCACATTATATTACCAAACACTCCGATGAGGAGTTTAAGTACAACACACCAGGACGATACCGAATACTAGTGTATTTTATATGAAGATAAAATACACCACCCTGAATAAATAAACATTACAAACGGAATTTGCAATGAAAATACAAATGATGAAATAATCAAATGATGAAAATGATCAACAAACGGAATGACCGGGGCCCCTACTAGTATCATCGACTCGCCGCCAACATGCTCTTCCTGCCTTTGCCTTGCCATGACTAAAACAAAATCCCAACGGCCGCCATACGTAACAACAATCCTCAAGGGTTGAAAATACACAAACATGATTTAATCAAGTTATGAAATATCCTTAGTTATGAATTACGCCAAGAGGAGCATCATAAGACGCCCGTAGTGTTCTCGTGCAAGTGTACAAGACGGATGACCGGACACACCCGTCCTTGTACCTAATTAGTCTCACGGAGGTAATCGTTACTGTGCACACCCAATGTATCACTCCCAATACATGGCCATCACGTGCCCGACTAAAAATTCCACACATCCGCACCCGCCACGCAATATGAACCCAGAAGGTCATATGAACAAGAATGACCATAATGAATATCAATGAATAATACTAATCCGACAAAGTCAAGAATGACTCACCGATACAAAAGTGATAATGAAGTGATTGATAGTTTTCAATGAAATGATTGGAACCGCCGTTCCTCGCTAATGAAATGATTATCCGACAATTACAAGTCTCAAAATGATTAATACAATGATGAATGAGTTATGATTATGAATGATCAACAACAAAAGGAATGAATATCCTTTTAACCGAGTAAGATTTAACTTACACAATACCGATGAAGAATGTCCGTCCACGAACAACGTCCTAACCAAGATACCGATCGCTCGAACAACCTTGAATAACAACAATTACCAACAACCGATCATTACGCAAATCAAAACGATCATAATCGACTCAAACGTCGACACAACGATATCCGAGCTCTAATGAATCGAAACCAACTCCAAGATGAGTATTTCAAACCATCAAAACACTTTCAAGGATATCAATAATCCACTAGGAATCCATAATTCATGATTATAACGACATCAATCGGAAAATCCCCAATTAACCGAAGTCAACCCCAAGGGTTCTTGAAAACAATTCCGAAAATAACCATTAAATCCGGAGGAATATATTTATCCAAGTTAGATAATCCATAACTAACATATCCCAATGATAATCCAAGCTTACACGAAGAAATCGGAAGGAAAACCCAAAAATTCGAAATTCTAGATCCAAGAGATTAATACCTTTGATTCGATGTGATGAAGATGATGAGATGATGATCAATCCGAAAGATGAGCTTGAAGATGATGGTTGATGATTACACCTCGAAGAACCCTCTCCGAATCGCTCGAAATCGCCCAAAATACCGAAGGAGTGAAATGAGATGAACAAATGAAGAAGTCGACTAATCGTCCAATTTATACTCGGACCGTGTTAGCGTGCGCTAGCCTTGTGCATAGCGTGCGCTAACGAGTAATTTGGGTAGTCCGGTACCCACTGTCCGAACACGGTAGCGCGCTACGTACCTCTTTGTAGCGTGCGCTACGGCCATACTACTAGCGTGCGCTAATATCCATTGTTAGCGTGCGCTAGCGAAATATTTAACGCCGATCGAGTCCGAAAACCATCTCGCCTCTCGATCTAACCTCGATAGCGTGCGCTACAACCATTATTTAGCGTGCGCTAATATGTCGGTTGCGACGCTAACAACAATGCATAGCGTGCGCTATGAATAAACCCGGTGCGATCCGGTAGCCACCGGACTCAACTCGATCCGCCCCTAGCGCGCTACTCCACACATATAGCGTGCGCTACTACGACCGTTAGCGCGCTACTTACCACTCGTAGCGTGCGCTAATTATTCTCACTGCGGTCGGTACCTTACGGATCGCGGCCAAGGTAACCTTAGCGTGCGCTAAAGGCGAGCGGTAGCGTGCGCTACCTATACCCAATTAGCGTACGCTAAAAGGAGTATGTAGCGTGCGCTACTCCTCAAGCACAACTTGCAACGAAAATGACAATGATGATAAACACGCACGAAACTCCAATCGATTAATGATGAATGACGATCGATACTCGATGCAATTACTCAATGATGAATACCATGATTTGAATATGAGTGACAAATGATCAATGATGAATGAAATTACCGAGTATCAATTCTTGAATGATAAATCTTGAATGATAATTCTTGAGTGATAATTATGAATTACAACCGGGTATTACATACACCCCCTTAAAAAGTTTCGTCCCGAAACTAAGGGTCAAACAACTCGGGATAACTCTCCCGCATACTATCCTCGGTTTTCCAAGTAGCCTCTTCGACTCCGTGTCTAGACCATCGAATTTTAACCAAAGGAATCGTCTTATTCCTCAACCGCTTGATTCGCCGCTCTAAAACTCGTATAGGACGCTCCTCATATGAATGATCGTCGGCGATCTCGATTTCGTCGAATCAAGTATGTGACTCGTCGGCAACATACTTCCGCAATCGAGAGACATGAAACACATTATGAATTCGGCTCAACGCCGGAGGTAAAGCCAATCGATAAGCTAACTCGCCCACTCGATCCAAAATCTCAAACGGTCCAATGAATCTCGGACTCAACTTTCCCCTCTTCCCAAAACGGAAGATACCACGACACTGGGATACCTTGACCAACACATGGTCACCAGCCTCGAACTCTAATGGTCGACGACGGTTATCTGCATATGATTTCTGTCGACTCTGAGCGGTCAACAAACGACTCCTGATCAAAGCTACCTTCTCACGGGCGGCTATAAGCATATCGGGCTCGGTGCCGATTGATTCTGATAAGTCGTCCCAACACAACGGAGATCGACAACGACGACCATACAAGGCCTCGTAAGGTGCCATCTTGATCGAAGCATGCCAACTATTATTATACGTGAACTCGATCAATGGTAGTTGGGCTTCCCAATCGTCTTTCCAATCGAGGACGCATGCCCTCAACATGTCCTCTAATGTCTGAATGGTCCTCTCTGATTGTCCGTCGGACTGAGGATGAAAAGCGGTACTGAGATTAAGCTGAGTTCCCATAGCACGATGAACTGATTTCCAAAAATGCGACACAAACCGTCCATCACGATCGGAAACGATACTTTTAGGAGTACCGTGCAGTCTGACTATCTCTTTGATGAACAGTTGAGCAAGTCTCTCGGGACCCCACGTCTCCTTGATCTCAAGGAAATGAGCTGATTTAGTTAAGCGGTCCACGATCACCCAGATCGTATTCATGCCACGACGACTCGTCGGCAAACTCGTGATGAAATCCATAGAAATGTCTTCCCACTTCCATTCGGGAATAGGAAGAGGTTTCAGCATACCCGCCGGTCGCTGATGTTCAATCTTAACTTGTTGACAGGTTAAGCATCTCGAAACAAATTCTGCGACTTCTCGCTTCATACTACTCCACCAGTAATTTTGTTTCAAGTCCTTGTACATCTTGCTAGACCCCGGATGAACGGAATAAGGGGTAGCATGAGCTTCTTTCAAAATCGAGTTTTTCAACTCGTCATTCGCCGGTACGCACAACCGATTCTTAAACCTCAAAAGTCCATCCTCGTGGACCACAAATCCAGGGGCTTTCCCCTAAGCCACATCCTCTCGGATGTGCAACAATGATGGGTCCGAACCCTGATTCTCTCGAATTTCCTCCTCGAGTGACGATGAAATCTCTAACATACAAAGTTGCCCCTGAACTCGCTGAAGCCAGACCTCGATCTCGGGTCTAAGGAATTCCTGCTGAAGCTCCTTCGAATCAAAACGGCAAGTATCTCGCTCTCGAACGGACTTACGACTCAAGGCGTCGGCGACAACGTTCGCCTTGCCCGGGTGGTAGAGGATCTCGATATCATAATCCTTGATTAATTCCAACCACTGCCTCTCGACGCATATTTAACTCATACGAGTAAATATATACTTTAAGCTCTTATGATCGGTGAATATCCGATGTAACGCCATAAAGATAATGACGCCAAATTTTCAAAGCGAACACCACGGCTGCTAGCTCCAGGTCATGGGTCGGATAATTAACCTCGTAAGGTCTCAATTGCCGTGAAGCATAGGCAATAACCTTCCCGTTCTGCATGAGTACACATCCGAGACCCTGTCCGGACGCATCACTATAGACCACAAATCCTTCCGTCCCCTGCGGCAAGGAAAGTACAGGTGCTGACATTAATCGGCTCTTGAGTTCCTCAAAACTCCGTTGACACGCGTCGGACCACATGTATTTCTTATCCTTCCGCAAAAGGTTCGTTAAGGGTTGAGCGATTCTAGAAAATCCCTCTACAAATCGCCGATAATAACCCGCTGATCCGAGGAAACTTTGGATTTCCTTAACGTTCTTCGGAGGTGGCCAATCTCGAATAGCCTCCGTCTTCTGAGGGTCGACACGAACTCCATCTGATGATATTACATGACCGAGAAAAATCACTTCGGACATCCAGAACTCACATTTGGAAAACTTCCCATAAAGTTGTTCTCGTCTCAACACGTCTAGCACTTGATGAAGGTGAAACTCGTGTTCCTCCCGGTCACGAGAATAAATCAAAATGTCGTCGATGAAGACAATAACAAACTGATCCAAAAGTCGATGAACACCCGATTCATTAACTCCATGAATACCGCAGTGCATTAGTCAATCCAAACGGCATAACCACAAACTCATAGTGACCATAGCGTGTTCGAAACGCCGTCCTCGCGATGTCCGACTCTCGGATCCGCAATCGATGATATCCAGACCTTAAGTCGATCTTTGAAAACACCAAGCTCCCGAAGTTGATCTAAGAGATCATCAATACGGGGTAAGGGATACTTATTCTTGATTGTCACCTGTTCAACTCCCGATAATCAATACATAAGCGAAATGAACCATCCTTCTTCTTGACAAACAAAATCGTGCTCCCACGGGACGCACTTGGTCGGATGTAACCTTTCTCGAACAACTCCTCAAGTTGGTTCTTTAACTCCTGCATTTCGGGGCCATCCAGACGGTGCCTTCGATATCGGGGACGTACTGTGCTCCAACTCAATCGTGAATTCCACATCCTCTGGAGGCAAACCGAGTAACTCGTCTGGAAAAACATCGGCATATTCCCTCACCACCGGAATATCCGTTAACATTCTTGATGACTTCTCGGTTTTGGCCATATAGCACCAATAACCGACACATCCCCGATTGAGTAATCTTACCGCTTTCATCAAATTAATGACCTTACGAGCAGTAGGGATTACCTCCTGAAACACACATTCCACCCCATCGTCAAATGATAGTGACCATACGCTACGGACACTAATGATGGCATCATGACGATCCATCCAATCAATGCCCAAGATGACGTCGTCCCTCGGCAAATCTACCACGATTAGGTCCGCCGCCATACACGACCATGAAACCGAATCGGACAATTCGAATCTCCCGACACGATAATTCGTCTACCATCGGGTAGTCCAATGACATAAGGCTCACAACTAGTAGCACTACCCGGACGTAGTCTACTCAAACATGACTCGGAAATGAATGAATGCGATGCACCAAGATCGAAAAGAGTACACACAAAGTTGAGATAGAATATCGAGTGTACCGAGATCATTCGGGCCTCTGGATCATCGGTCTTCTTCATCTCATAAATCCGGGGCTTGCTAGTCCCGCACCGACGCTCCGTCGATGGGTAAAAGCTCCACCTTTAGTCGCTCCCGTCGTTTTAAACGACGCCGATTGAGTGGCTTTGATTACGGCAGATCGCTAGGGGCACGAGATGACGTCCGAGTAGGTTTGGAGTCCCTATGGCAAAACGGGCCTTATGTCCCACAATTCCACGGTTATGACACGTGATGATCGTCTCGGACACTTGGTGCTGACATGACCAAGATCCCCACAGTTGTAACAGGTGATGGCCGAACTGGCCGCTCGTGACTGAGATTCCGCGGGTTTAGACGACACTGGAGGTCGCTCAGAAAAAGTAGAGCCCGCACGGGGTTTCTTGAAGGTTGTCTGACCGCCTTCAGACTGATTACGATTCTTCGATTTCTTGCTAGCAGACGAAGGTTGCTGCTTAGCAATTTCCTTAGCGATAAGCTCATAAGTGAGAGCTTTCTCAATGAATTCACCAATGTGGTGCAATTATGATTAAGTAATCAAGTCTCATACGGGGTTTGACCTCTTGTGAAATATTTGATCTTGTCCGCCTCGAATGAATGATGGATGAGGCGAAAGGAAGAAGTTCCCAAATTTCTCGGCAATGGCGAGAACATCCTCGTCTGTTGAGGGGTCGGGGTGAGCAATTCGACTTGGCCTCTCTGAGTGGGGCCGGATAATACCTCTCCATCATGAGAGTCTTGAACTGATCCCAAGTACAAGATCCTTCGGTGGGCTTCAACGACAACCACCAAGAATGTGCGCTCTTACCAAGGTAGTAAGCCGCAACAGAAACTTTGTGTCCCACGGGACACTCTACCATCGCAAACAGCTTCTCGAAATGCTCGAGCCAATGAATGATATCTGCCGGCTCAGACGAGCCCTCAAAAGTAGGTGGCCTCTGGCGAGAGATATCGCCGATGATGTTACTCACATTCCTCTCTTGCCTCTGAGGTGGCGGCGGAGGAGCCTGCTGATTCTGATTGACGGAGTTATGCATCGTCTCCATCAACTGAGCCATCTGAGTCATTTGGGCCATCATGCCCTGCATAAATGCGAGTGGGTCGACCCGGACACCCTCTGACTGAGCCGTGTCCCGGGTACGACTCCCTGACAGTGAATGATCGCGTCCAGGTGAATGAGTGGCAGCGTCGCTGCTCGATGAGTTAGCGTTATTCCTGGCATTTGCACGTGTATTCGCACGAGTTCTCGGGATTCGGCCCGCTCCACGGCCTCGTCCTCCACGTCCTCTGTCAGCCCTTTCCATACTGAAGTGGAAAGTCACATGATGATTATATTCACCGCATGAAATATACGTTATGATTATGACATGAGATGATGAAAATGAGCATACGCGCTCTAACACGGTGATTACATGAATGATTAACTGAGGTGACATGATTATCTGATGAAATTATTGAAATGATTATCTTGAATGAGTTAACAAGATTAATGATTCGATCATCCTGATCAACAACTGAACAATGAAATGAATTGACTGATTAATGAGTTAACTCGACCGCCCCGTCAAAATGACAATGATGATTGAGGATTGTTAACTGATGAATTATGAATGAATGACTATTGCCAGAAATTATACCATGGCATTAGAAATCTTACAGTTCTTGGTCTGATTGGCTCGGCATTTGCACAGGTCACACGTGACGCGAAAGTCCAATGATACTAGTCCGATGACGATGATTTCAAATGAGACATGACTTGGAGGGTAGTATTCAAAACCACTCTCCGATACCAACTCTGTAACACCCCAAACTAGGCGGATATTACAGTGCCGTGAATCCCCGACTGGGACCCACCAGGCAAATGAAAATGATGAATTAAATAATATAACTGTAGTACCGAACCACATTATATTACCAAACACTCCGATGAGGAGTTTAAGTACAACACACCAGGACGATACCGAATACTAGTGTATTTTATATGAAGATAAAATACACCACCCTGAATAAATAAACATTACAAACGGAATTTGCAGCGGAAAATACAAATGACAGAAATAACTGAAATGACTGAAAATGACTGAACAAACGGAATGACTGGGGCCCCTACTAGTATCACTGGACTCGCCGCCAACATGCTCTTCCCGTGCCTTTGCCTTGCCGTGACTGAAAACAAAATCCCAACGGGCCGCCATACGTAACAACAATCCTCAAGGGTTGAAAATACACAAACATGATTTAATCAAGTTATGAAATATCCTTAGTTATGAATTACGCTGAAGAGGAGCATCATAGTACGCCCGTAGTGTTCTGTGCAAGTGTACAAGACGGATGACCGGACACACCCGTCCTTGTACCTAATTAGTCTCACGGAGGTAATCGTTACCGTGTGCACAGTCCAATGTATCACTCCCAATACATGGCCATCACGTGCCCGACTAAAAATTCCACACATCCGCACCCGGCCACGCAATATGAACCCAGAAGGTCATATGAACAAGAATGACCATAATGAATATCAATGAATAATACTAATCCGACAAAGTCAAGAATGACTCACCGATACAAAAGTGATAATGAAGTGATTGATAGTTTTCAATGAAATGATTGGAACCGCTGCTCGCTAATGAAATGATTATCCGACAATTACAAGTCTCAAAATGATTAATACAATGATGAATGAGTTATGATTATGAATGATCAACAACAAAAGGAATGAATATCCTTTTAACCGAGTAAGATTTAACTTACACAATACCGATGAAGAATGTCCGTCCACGAACAACGTCCTAACCAAGATACCGATCGCTCGAACAACCTTGAATAACAACAATTACCAACAACCGATCATTACGCAAATGAAAACGATCATAATCGACTCAAACGTCGACACAACGATATCCGAGCTCGAATGAATCGAAACCAACTCCAAGATGAGTATTTCAAACCATCAAAACACTTTCAAGGATATCAATAATCCACTAGGAATCCATAATTCATGATTATAACGACATCAATCGGAAAATCCCCAATTAACCGAAGTCAACCCCAAGGGTTCTTGAAAACAATTCCGAAAATAACCATTAAATCCGGAGGAATATATTTATCCAAGTTAGATAATCCATAACTAACATATCCCAATGATAATCCAAGCTTACACGAAGAAATCGGAAGGAAAACCCAAAAATTCGAAATTCTAGATCCAAGAGATTAATACCTTTGATTCGATGTGATGAAGATGATGAGATGATGATCAATCCGAAAGATGAGCTTGAAGATGATGGTTGATGATTACACCTCGAAGAACCCTCTCCGAATCGCTCGAAATCGCCCAAAAATACCGAAGGAGTGAAATGAGATGAACAAATGAAGAAGTCTGACTAACTGTCCAATTTATACTCAGACCAGGTTAGCGTGCGCTAGCCCTTATGCATAGCGTGCGCTAACGAGTAATTTGGGTAGTCCAGTACCCACTGTCCGAACACGGTAGCGCCACGCACTTTGTAGCGTGCGCTACGGCCATACTACTAGCGTGCGCTAATATCCATTGTTAGCGTGCGCTAGCGAAATATTTAACGCCCGATCGAGTCCGTAAAACCATCTCGCCTCCGATCTAACTCGATAGCGTGCGCTACAACCATTATTTAGCGTGCGCTAATATGCCGGTTGCGACGCTAACAACAATGCATAGCGTGCGCTATGAATAAACCGGTGCGATCCGGTAGCCACCGGACTCAACACGATCCGCCCTAGCGCGCTACTCCACACATATAGCGTGCGCTACTACGACCCGTTAGCGCGCTACTTACCACTCGTAGCGTGCGCTACAATTATTCTCACTGCAGTCCAAGACCTTCGGATCGCAGCCAAGGTAGCCTTAGCGTGCGCTAAAGCTAAGCGGTAGCGTGCGCTACCTATACCCAATTAGCGTACGCTAAAAGGAGTATGTAGCGTGCGCTACTCCTCAAGCACAGCTTGCAACGAAAATGACAATGATGATAAACACGGCACGAAACTCCAATCAGATTAATGATGAATGACGATCGATACTCGATGCAATTACTCTGAATGATGAATACCATGACTGAATATGAGTGACAAATGATCAATGATGAATGAAATTACTGAGTATCAATTACTGAATGATAAATACTGAATGATAATTACTGAGTGATAATTACTGAATTACAACTGGGTATTACATACACCCCCCCTTAAAAAAGTTTCGTCCCCGAAACTAAGGGTCAAACAACTCGGGATAACTCTCCCGCATACTATCCTCGGTTTCCCAAGTAGCCTCTTCGACTCCGTGTCTAGACCACTGAATTTTAACCAAAGGAATCGTCTTATTCCTCAACTGCTTGATTCGCCGCTCTAAAACTCGTATAGGACGCTCCTCATATGAATGATCGTCGGCGATCTCGATTTTGTCGAACTGAAGTATGTGACTCGGGTCGGCAACATACTTCCGCAACTGAGAGACATGAAACACATTATGAATTCGGATCAACGCCGGAGGTAAAGCCAATCGATAAGCTAACTCGCCCACTCGATCCAAAATCTCAAACGGTCCAATGAATCTCGGACTCAACTTTCCCCTCTTCCCAAAACGGAAGATACCACTACTGGGATACCTTGACCAACACATGGTCACCAGCCTCGAACTCTAATGGTCGGCGGTTATCTCGCATATGATTTCTGCCGACTCGAGCGGTCAACAAACGACTTCGATCAAAGCTACCTTCTCACGGCGGCTATAAGCATATCGGGCTCGGTGCCGATTGATTTCGATAAGTCGTCCCAACACAACGGAGATCGACAACGGCGACCATACAAGGCCTCGTAAGGTGCCATCTTGATCGAAGCATGCCAACTATTATTATACGTGAACTCGATCAATGGTAGTTGGGCTTCCCAATCGTCTTCCAATCGAGGACGCATGCCCTCAACATGTCCTCTAATGTCCGAATGGTCCTCTCTCGATTGTCCGTCTGACCGAGGATGAAAAGTGGTACCGAGATTAAGCCGAGTTCCCATAGACGATGAACCGATTTCCAAAATGCGACACAAACCGTCCATCACGATCGAAACGATACTTTTAGAGTACCGCGGTCGACTATCTCTTTGATGAACAGGTTGAGCAAGTCTCTCGACCCCACGTCTCCTTGATCTCAAGGAAATGAGCTGATTTAGATAAGCGGTCCACGATCACCCAGATCGTATTCATGCCACGACGACTCGTCGGCAAACTCGTGATGAAATCCATAGAAATGTCTTCCCACTTCCATTCGGGAATAGGAAGAGGTTTCACATACCCACGGCCGATGTTCAATCTTAACTTGTTGACAGGTTAAGCATCTCGAAACAAATTCTGCGACTTCTCGCTTCATACTACTCCACCAGTAATTTTGTTTCAAGTCCTTGTACATCTTGCTAGACCCCGGATGAACGGAATAAGGGGTAGCATGAGCTTCTTTCAAAATCGAGTTTTTCAACTCGTCATTCGGCACGCACAACCGATTCTTAAACCTCAAAAGTCCATCCTCGTGGACCACAAATCCAGGGGCTTTCCCCTGAGCCACATCCTCTCGGATGCGCAACAATGATGGGTCCGAACCCTGATTCTCTCGAATTTCCTCCTCGAGTGACGATGAAATCTCTAACATACAAAGTTGCCCCTGAACTCGCTGAAGCCAGACCTCGATCTCGGGTCTAAGTAATTCCTGCTGAAGCTCCTTCTGAACTGTTAAACGGGCAAGTATCTGCTCCTGAACGGACTTACGACTCAAGGCGTCGGCGACAACGTTCGCCTTGCCCGGGTGGTAGAGGATCTCGATATCATAATCCTTGATTAACTCCAACCACCGTCTCTGACGCATATTTAACTCCTTCTGAGTAAATATATACTTTAAGCTCTTATGATCGGTGAATATCTGATAGGTAACGCCATAAAGATAATGACGCCAAATTTTCAAAGCGAACACCACGGCTGCTAGCTCCAGGTCATGGGTCGGATAATTAACCTCGTAAGGTCTCAATTGCCGTGAAGCATAGGCAATAACCTTCCCGTTCTGCATGAGTACACATCCGAGACCCTGTCCGGACGCATCACTATAGACCACAAATCCTTCCGTCCCCTGCGGCAAGGAAAGTACAGGTGCTGACATTAATCGGCTCTTGAGTTCCTCAAAACTCCGTTGACACGCGTCGGACCACATGTATTTCTTATCCTTCCGCAAAAGGTTCGTTAAGGGTTGAGCGATTCTAGAAAATCCCTCTACAAATCGCCGATAATAACCCGCTGATCCGAGGAAACTTTGGATTTCCTTAACGTTCTTCGGAGGTGGCCAATCTCGAATAGCCTCCGTCTTCTGAGGGTCGACACGAACTCCATCTGATGATATTACATGACCGAGAAAAATCACTTCGGACATCCAGAACTCACATTTGGAAAACTTCCCATAAAGTTGTTCTCGTCTCAACACGTCTAGCACTTGATGAAGGTGAAACTCGTGTTCCTCCCGGTCACGAGAATAAATCAAAATGTCGTCGATGAAGACAACAACAAACTGATCCAAAAAGTCGATGAACACCCGATTCATTAACTCCATGAATACCGCAGGTGCATTAGTCAATCCAAACGGCATAACCACAAACTCATAGTGACCATAGCGTGTTCGAAACGCCGTCCTCGCGATGTCCGACTCTCGGATCCACAACTGATGATATCCAGACCTTAAGTCGATCTTTGAAAACACTGAAGCTCCCTGAAGTTGATCTAAGAGATCATCAATACGGGGTAAGGGATACTTATTCTTGATTGTCACCCTGTTCAACTCCCGATAATCAATACATAAGCGAAATGAACCATCCTTCTTCTTGACAAACAAAACTGGTGCTCCCCACGGGGATGCACTCGGTCGGATGTAACCTTTCTCGAACAACTCCTCAAGTTGGTTCTTTAACTCCTGCATTTCGGTCGGGGCCATCCGGTACGGTGCCTTCGATATCGGGGACGTACCAGGCTCCAACTCAATCGTGAATTCCACATCCCTCTGTGGAGGCAAACCAGGTAACTCGTCTGGAAAAACATCGGCATATTCCCTCACCACCGGAATATCCGTTAATATTACTGATGACTTCTCGGTTTTGGCCATATAGCACCAATAACCGACACATCCCTGATTGAGTAATCTTACTGCTTTCATCAAATTAATGACCTTACGAGCAGTAAGGATTACCTCTGAAACACACATTCCACCCCATAAATGCGAAATGATAGTGACCATACGCTTACGGACACTAATGATGGCATCATGACGATCCATCCAATCAATGCCCAAGATGACGTCGTCCCTCGGCAAATCTACCACGATTAGGTCGGCTGGCCATACGACCATGGCCAGATCGGACAATTCGAATCTCCGATCTGATAATTCGTCTACCATCAGGTAGTCCAATGACATAAGGCTCACAACTAGTAGCACTACCCAGACGTAGTCTACTCAAACATGACTCGGAAATGAATGAATGCGATGCACCAGTATCGAAAAGAGTACACACAGGTTGAGATAGAATATCGAGTGTACCTGAGATCATTCGGGCCTCTGGATCATTGGTCTTCTTCATCTCATAAATCCGGGGCTTGCTAGTCCCGGCACCGGACGCTCCCGTCTGATGGCTAAAAGCTCCACCTTTAGACGCTCCCGTCTGATGGCTAAAAGCTTGCGAGTTCCGTGCTTTTTAGCGACTTTTCCGCACTTGAGTTCGATTCTTGCGAATCTCGTCCGAAACTGCTGTTTCGAGTTTCCCGCAAGTCCGTTTAACTTTGTTAGACGTGTTGTGAACTTCGGTTTGGTTATTCGATCACGTATCGTGATTTCCGGGCGTTTTGGGCCATTTTGTAATTTCTTGAAAGTTACGGGTATCCGTATCTGTAATTGTTGTCTCGACCCGTTTCTTGGTCGCGTATGATTAATTATGGTATTACGTTTTCACTTCGATTCGTTGATGTCGTCCGCGAACTTTTTGTCGTGTTCGTTCCGTGCGTTTTCAGAAATCGAGGCGTCGGGTCGTGGCGGTTGAGCAGCTGGCCGGACCGGTGCGGCACTGTCGGAAGTCTTGAGCCGGCCGGCGAGCACGGCAGAACCGCGTAGCGCACGCTTCTGGCCGGGACTCTGCGCGCTTCTTCGGCGGTGTAGCGCACTGTGCCGAGTCGGCCAGACGCTATCGGGCACAGGCGGAGGGATTACGAGGTTCTAGACTCGGTCGGGATCGGCGGGTGGCGCACGCTCTTCTGTCGGTAGCGCACGCTTAAGCGAGAGGTAGCGCACGCCGTCGGCCGACTAGCGTCGTTACAGGTGAGTTTGTTAGTCGAGGCTCTTTGGGCCAGTCGGCTAGCGCGCGCGAGCTTGGCCAGTAGCGCACGCTAGCGGGAGTCGGGCGGGCAGTCATGGTCGGCGGGGTGGTCGGTGGTGCCGGGTCATGCGGGCCATGGCGAGAGTGCTCGGCGTCTTGGCCGATAGCGCCACGCTAGTCCCGGTAAGGCTAGCGCCACGCTAGTTCCGCCCGATATATAAATGATGAGACCAACGACTTTTTGATCATTTTTCATTTCATTTCTCTTGGTCCATGGTGAGGTTTTGGAGGAGACGAAACCATGTTGTTGGACAACAAATCCATGAAGTTTACGAGTTTATATCACCGATCAATCATCCTATAACATCCTTCGATCCAAATAATCAAGGTTAGATCTTTAGAACCCTACTTTTGGGTAGATTTGGGGTTTTCGCGTTTTTGTCCGATTCGTTCCGTTTTGTCGATTAATTCATGATGAATATGATTAATCTTGTTGGTATTCTTAGTTTCCCTACGGATTCATGGTATATTTCGTGATTTTTACGGAATCGAGAGGGTTTGGTTGTGGTCGCCCTCGTTGTTGTTTATATACGAATATACATGAATCGTAGGCGGGTTTTGGTGTATTCAATTCCGTATTCATTTAGAAATGGTTGTGATTGTATTCTTGAATCGTTAGGTTCGGTTTCATTGGTTCTAGCGTTCGTCGGTGACTTTCCTTTAGTTCGTTGCGTCGTCAATAATTCAAGGCAAGTATTTTTGGAAACCTTTATGCTTAACGTGAAATGGTGATGTATTTTGTGTGTGCTTTGCTCACCACAGGAGGTCCGACGGGGCCTCGGGGAATCTATGACTTCACTCTGGATTCACGAGTTTGTTTCGCTAGCTTGACTCGGAATGGTCCTTAGAGACCTCGGGTGGGATTCATGGTGGCGTCCTGGTCTGGCGATGCTTGTGCGTGATTTGTTTTTATAAAGTAGCCGGCCGGAAGGGGTCCTTAGAGGCCTCGGGTGGGATTCATGGTGGCGTCTGGTCTAGGCAAATTGATTATTTGTTGTTTGTTTCGGAAAAGACATGTCGGTTTTGGCTTTTGAAATTGATATTGGTGCATGTACTATGAAATGTGTAAGCGATTGGTTTGCCTTGAATACTTGTACTAGCGTAATTTCTAACCCCTTTGGGGACCCGTTGTCGGGAAATTCTTGTTATGGATTTCGTGTTATGTTCACCAGACGAGCGGCTACTGGATGGTACGAGGATGTCGGCCAAGGTTGTTGACATGTGCGGTGAGTCTTGTTATTTCCTATTGTCTCTTTTGATGTGGATGTTTTCCAAATTGTAAACTTATAGATTGTACTCATGAGTACTTAGGCTTTTCCTTTCGGATTGTGTTTGGACTTCGTTGGAGTTCTTGTATTTGTCGGTTGATGTTTATTATGCGGTTGTACCGGACGTGTTGTTTTATGTTCTTGTTGTTAACAATTGTTTCCTTGCTAACCGAGACGGTTAGTCGAGAGGTGTTTTCTTGTGTTAGCTGGTGGATCCCATGTAGGGGTCCACGGCTATAATACACCTCGAATATCTTGGGGTGTTACGAGAAAATGGTATCGGAGCTCTAGGTTTATGGATACCTAGGCTTGTTGGTTATTTGGGTCTAGTTGTGTTTTGTTTTGCACATTGTCACACCGCTGCCGACATCTCAGTACATCCAGTGCTCGTAAGTTTTCCTTACTCGATTCTCTTGTTTTCTCGTATTGAAATTCCACTTCTTGAACTGTGATTGCCTCTCTCGTACTTATCGTCGAGTTGTTTTTCGATCCATCCGGTTCGTGTACTTTTGATTCTAGTATTGCGCCGTCCTTTGTCTCTCTGGAGTATGTGCGCCGTTCTGGGCTTGACCGTTCGTTGTTTTGCGAGCCTTCCATCGCTAAACTTCCTAGCATTGGTGGGATCGTTGGTGATCGAAAGATCCGAGTTTTGCTCCGTGGTATATTGTGAGAGGGCTTGACTCTCTAGTCTTTTGTTGTATGATGGGATATGTGTTTGGTAATTTCGGTATACTAAATGTATATTGAGCCGAATGTACTGATGGGTTGGACACCGAAGGGTGCAGTATGATGTAGAAGTTTTGAACATTGATATGTTCCGGTATAGGTATTGATGGCAGAGTTTGTTGAGAAACTCACATAGCTGGTTTCGACATACGTCCAAATCGGTGATCTTTGGTTACGCTGTCAAACTTGAAGAGAGAGTTTGACATATGCTTGGAATTAGTATTCCCGAGTTGCGCTTGTTGAACTGGTGATTTTTGAATGCCGTATATGCGTGTGTTCGGGAATTGTTGGTACTTGGCTAATTATTGTTATTTACAACCAATGTGTTTCTATTAATAATAATACATGCGGCGTGCATGCTTGAAAATCTCTGAGACTTGATCGTATTGTGGGTTTTTGAAAAGTGACATGAATTTGGGCGAGCCAGCCTTGTATTTTCAAATAAAACCTTGTGTCGTATTTAAAGGTCGTGTTTAAAAGTGTTTAGGACATTTTATAAAATGCTACCGCTGTTAAGCCCTTGTCGTGTTTAAAAGGGTCTTGAAAATGATTTTTAACTTATCGGTTTTATTTTCGAATAACTAGAGTATACGATTTTAAAATCAGTTAGCACAGGAAACCTAGGTGTCGAGTCAAGTTGTGTTGGTTGAGTTTTGTCTCGTCGGATTTTGTCGACTTAGTCGCATCGCGACGCGTCGTTGAGATCATTGGTCGTGGTTAGCATCGAGGCGGTCGTCACTTGCGTGCGACCTATGGATGTAAAACTCCCTTCCTTGTGTTGTGCCTCGTGTGACACAAGTTATTTGTATGATTAGTCGTTAAATGATGGGATCCTTCTGTGGATTTTGATTTCACAATATGTGTTTATTAGACTCTCGTATTTGGTTTATACGAGGAGTGTAAATCCTTCTTGATGTATTTTAAATCGCATTTTATCCATTGCGTGAGTTCTTTCAAACGGCTTTCGATATTTTGCAAACTGAGTTTTATTTCGTAAAACTGATTCCTTGAATCAAGTTTTGGCATTTTGGCCTTGAATATTTCATGATGGTTTGACAAATGATTTTGTGAGCTTTGGAAAATATTACCGTCATTGGTCTTTTTAGCATTTTCGAAATGAGATGGGAAATTGTGCTTAGCCTGGTAAACCCATGTGAGAAAGGTTCACGGCATGTAATTTTTCTGATATGTTCTGTTGTTGTCTATGTGGGTCATTAGCGCACGCTACGCTTTGCGGCTAGCGCGCGCAAGAGTGCGTTGGTAGCACGCTAAGGGAGGATAGCGCACGCTACCTGGTAGTTCGGGCGATCCAGAGCTACGGGTGAGTGCAAGTTCTCGTTAGCGCACGCTAACACTTGGGGTTAGCGCCGCTAACAGGTGTATTTTTGGTCGAGTTTTGTTTGGTGCCGTGATAGTGCACGCTAACCTTAATGATTAGCGCACGCTAATTGTGTCGATATAAATCTTTGGACACCGATCTAAGTTTCATTTTTCTTCATTTCTTCTTCTTCCTCCATGAGTTTGAGACGTAGCGACTCGGTTTCGCATCTGGGCTGATTTTTCTTCCATCTAAAGGTGTTTTGGAGTATCCTAGATAATTTTTAACATCATCTAATCCATTGTTCTTCGCCAAATCTAGGTATTTTCTTGAATCCCTAGAGTTGACTTTTTGGAGTTTTGTTCTTGATATCGTTTTCCATCCAGTTTTGATAAACCGATTGTTGTTTTAACGATGTTGTTAAACATATCCTAAGGGTTGTATATCACTGTCGTGATTTTGAGCGATTTGATGCGTGTGATATGATGTGTTTAAGTGAATGTTGATACGTGCGAATTTTGGGCATTTTGGCCTATTGTACTTCTGAAAAACCTTGAGTATCTTAGAAAATAAACCTCGAGACGTACTTTTAAAATAAATTATTTTCTCACAGTGCTCTCAAGATGCCTACTAGTGCCACGCTATGTTTCAAAATTATTCTACTTTGAGGATCAAAATATTTTGAGATATTTCTAATGATTTAGAAACGCATTCGCTTAGACCCGAAGGTCGAATATAGCTGAAAAGTTTTAATTTAACGAAAGGTGTCTTCATTTTTTTTATCAAACGCAAGATGATTTTTTTTTAAAGTCTCGATGACGATGTTTGTACTACCTTTTGATATGTGATACTCAAGATCAACCGGTGCTTGCAAGTTATTTTCAAAAGATGGTTTTCGTTTTCAAAACCTATCATTCCTATTTGTGGTCTGGGAATATATGTGTGATGTTCGTGCTCTCGTTAGGGTGTTAACCCCCGAGTTGTTGTTGAATTGGCGATGTGAGCGTTGAGTAGTTCGCCACACAGTTGTCGTGGTAGCCTCTGTGAGGGGTGTGATATTGGTATTGGATGTTGTCGCCTCGTAGCGGTTTATGCTTTATCGCATATATGCGAGCTGTTAGAGCTCGGGTTGGTATGATTGTGTGCATTGGTGATTGTTCCGCGTTGTGTCGATTGCTTGTTATATTGTTACCTTGGTTCCGTTGTTGTGAGTTTCGGGGGCGAGGTCAAAGGTAATACCCGTACTATTTTGACTTTTATATCTTCTCTTTCTCCAGTCTATCGATTCGCTCGTGTTCATTGATACCTTCTGAACTTGTTCTGTACCTTGGTTTCATCGTTCGAGCAGTACATGTCTGGTTTTGAGTCGATCTGGTTATCGCCGTGACTTTTCCGAATTCGGTTCGACTATTGTGAACCTTGTTCGGAAGTAACATATTTTGGTTCTAATAGTTCTTTTATTCAAAGTGGATCGGATTTTGAACTTCTGTATTTTTTGGCTCTATCAACTCGTTTATGCTCGTTAACATTTCTGAACTTTCCCTATCCCTTGCTTTTGTTGATCGAACGAGGGTGGTATTGTTTCGGAATAACTCGTTTGTCGTTGTGGCTTTTCAATCGCTATTCCCTTTCCTGTGGATCTTATGGGAATGCACGTCTTGCTGTTCTCACTAGGTCATCTTGGGAGTTGTTGTTTGAATTTTATTATCCTACGTGTTTCGGACATGATTGTTCGATTTTTGTTGTCTCAATCGTTTGTTTGTTCAGTTTTTGTTCTCGTTTCGTGATTGTTGAGCGTTCAGGCTCCTTCGTAATTCCCTTAAGTTCGGGAAATTAGTCTCGTTTTCGATCTTCCAATCTTTAGGCGGTGGAATTCCGTATTTGTTCAGCATTTGGCTCGCATTTTGATTGATGAACCGTTGGGTTGGTCAATCATATTGATTTTCGTTCGTTGTGTTTTGTGATTGTTGGGATAATTGACTTGATTGTATTATCCATTTAATGACGCTTGTCACTCGTTGATTTTATTATGTCTCTACCGGTGACGTTGTGTTAGTCGCCCTAGAGCGTATTTTCACGCCGTATGTCTCTTTGCGTTTCTTGCAGCGTTTCGCCGTCGGGCGCGAGTCTTCGGTTTTTGTGTGTCTCGTCGAGTTTTCCTGGTAGGGGATATTGCTTCTCCCTACTTAATTTTAAGTTTCGGGACGAAACTTATTTTAAGGAGGGTAGAATGTAATATCCGCAATTTTCGATTTTCGGTAAATTTCTTTTTTCGGTGAGTCCGTTTTGGCCGGCTCTCTCATGACTTATTTCGTCATTCGAGAATGATTAATTCTACACTTTTTGTCATCGAGTTCGTTTCGGTGTTGTTTTGTTGAGTTAGTGCTTTTTAGCGACTTTTCCGCACTTGAGTTCGATTCTTGCGAATCTCGTCAAAGCTATTGTTTGAGTTTCCGCAAGTCCGTTTAACTTTGTTAGACGTGTTGTGAACTTCGGTTTGGTTATTCGATCACGTATCGTGATTTCCGGCGTTTTGGGCCATTTTGTAATTTCTTGAAAGTTACGGGTATCCGTATCTGTAATTGTTGTCTCGACCGTTTCTTGGTCGCGTATGATTAATTATGGTATTACGTTTTCATTTCGATTCGTTGATGTCGTCGCGAACTTTTTGTCGTGTTCGTTCGTGCGTTTTCGGAAATCGGCGTCGGGTCGTGGCGGGTGGCGGTGGCCGGGACCGGTGCGGCACTATCGGAAGTCTTGAGCCGGCGGCCGAGCACGGCGAACCGCGTAGCGCACGCTTCTGGCCGGGACTCTGCGCCTAGCTTCAGCGATGTAGCGCACTGTGTCGAGTCGGCCAGCGTCTGTGCTCGGGCACAGGCGAGGGATTACGAGGTTACGGACTCGGTCGGGATCGGCGAGTGGCGCCATCTGTCGGTCGTAGCGCACGCTAACCGACAGAGGTAGCGCCGTCGGCCGACTAGCGTACGTTACAGGTGAGTTTGTTAGTCGAGAGGCTCTTTGGGCCAGTCGGCTAGCGCGCGAGCTTCGGCCGTAGCGCACGCTAGCGGGAGTCGGGCGGACAGTCATGGTCGGCGGGGTGGTCGGTGGTGCCGGGTCATGCGGGCCATGGCGAGAGTGCTCGGCCGTCTTGGCCGATAGCGCCGCTAGTCCGGTAAGGCTAGCGCACGCTAGTTCCGCCCGATATATAAATGACAGACAACGACTTTTGATCATTTTTCATTTCATTTCTCTTGGTCATGGTGAGGTTTTGGAGAGACGAAACCATGTTGTTGGACAACAAATCCATGAAGTTTACGAGTTTATATCACCGATCAATCATCCTATAACATCCTTCGATCCAGTAATCAAGGTCGGATCTTTAGAACCCTACTTTTGGGTAGATTTGGGGGTTTTCGCGTTTTTGTCCGATTCGTTCCGTTTTGTCGATTAATTCATGATGAATATGATTAATCTTGTTGGTATTCTTAGTTTCCCTACGGATTCATGGTATATTTCGTGATTTTTACGGAATCGAGAGGGTTTGGTTGTGGTCCGCCCTCGTTGTTGTTTATATACGAATATACATGAATCGTAGGCGGGTTTTCGGGTGTATTCCAATTCCGTATTCATTTAGAAATGGTTGTGATTGTATTCTTCGAATCGTTAGGTTCGGTTTCATTGGTTCCTAGCGTTCGTCGGTGACTTTCCTTTCCGTTCGTTGCGTCGTCAATAATTCAAGGCAAGTATTTTTGGAAACCTTTATGCTTAACGTGAAATGGTGATGTATTTTGTGTGTGCTTTGCTCACCCTGGGAGGGTCCGACGGGGCCTCAGGGGAATCTATGACTTCACTCTGGATTCACGAGTTTGTTTCGCTAGCCAGCTCGGAATGGTCCTTAGAGACCTCGGGTGGGATTCATGGTGGCGTCCTGGTCCTAGGCGATGCTTGTGCGTGATTTGTTTTTATAAAGTAGCCAGCCCGGAAGGGGTCCTTAGAGGCCTCGGGTGGGATTCATGGTGGCGTCCTGGTCCTAGGCAAATTGATTATTTGACTGTTTGTTTCCGGAAAAGACATGTCTGGTTTTGGCTTTTGAAATTGATATTGGTGCATGTACTATGAAATGTGTAAGCGATTGGTTTGCCTTGAATACTTGTACTAGCGTAATTTCTAACCCCTTTGGGGACCCGTTGTCGGGGAAATTCTTGTTATGGATTTCAGGTTATGTTCAGCCAGACGAGCGGGCGCTGGGATGGTACGAGGATGTCGGCCAAGGTTGTTGACATGTGCAATTGAGTCTTGTTATTTTCTATTGTCTCTTTTGATGTGGATGTTTTCCAAATTGTAAACTTATAGATTGTACTCGCGAGTACTTAGGCTTTTTCTTTCGGATTGTGTTTGGACTTCGTTGGAGTTACTGTATTTGTCGGTTGATGTTTATTATGCCGGTTGTACCGGACGTGTTGTTTTATGTTCTTGTTGTTAACAATTGTTTCCTTGCTAACCGAGACGGTTAGTCGAGAGGTGTTTTCTTGTGTTAGCCTGGTGGATCCCATGTAGGGGTCCACGGCGCTGTAATACAGCTCGAATATCTTGGGGGTGTTACAATTATTACTCTTCTTCCAGAAGAAAGTGCAATAATTGTTATGCAATTAATCCAACATCTATATGATGTTAATGAAAATTGGTCAACTCAAAATAATACAATTTTAAGTATATAAATATACTTCATGACATTCACCAGTAATTTGTCATATTTATCATACAACATGTGTGAATTTGTATTAATATATCTTCACGAAATGTAGTTGCATAAAATACAAACATGATATAAATAGACTCTAACATTAAACATGTTATTTTAAACATGTAAATATTGAAACTATTGGGATTAACAGACTTTTGGTCTAATAAGTGGTGAATTTAATAGGTCATTTACATTGATAATTTTTCTAATACCAATTTCTTTTCTTCATACATTGTATGTGTCATTTGTCTCACTTGTTGTCTCAGTATCATACACATTTCAAGCGATACTTTAGAAATCCATAAATTTATTGATACTTAGAATATAATAGTGCATAATCTTCAACCCTTTAGAGAGAAATTTGGTGGTTCTTCAGGAACTGTGATAAATTTGGCACTACTTTTTTTTTTCACACGAAAAGTATCATTTATTTCTAAAGATATCATGCATATTTGCACTTTGATGAGACAATAAATTATGACCATTGTTTAATCCCAAGAACTTGGCATTCGATTCATAAAAACATGAAATAAGATAAGCCACGAATTTGAATCATGCAAATATCTTCAGGATATTTGATATTTTTATCACTAAGTATATAGCAACGGTCAATTAAAATCATACTTCACGTATGACATCATATCTCATATTGATAAACACTCATAATATATCATAATAGATAATAAAATATTAAACTACACAATAGATAAAATTAGATATTTCACATATAATCTTAAGATTATCATTTTCGTGTCCTTATCATTAACAGTTGATAATATCCACTCCAAGGAATAAAATTTATAAGTAATTATCTCCTACAATGATAAAATCTAAATTTTATCTACTTCAGGAGATAATATCTACTGATATTATCTACTCCGAGAGATAATTTTTATGTATTATTAGTATTTGAGCCATATAATATTGAAGTTTATAATTTAATATTATTCACTTCCGGGAATAACTATTAGTAAATATGATATGAATATTCAACCACTCACTAATTTTGCTACCATTGGAGCACAATCGAATTAGATCGTGAAGTATATCATATCTTATACAATCTCGATAGAGAATATTCTCAAATCATATTAATATTTTTTATGTGAGATATACGTTATATTTTTCTTCAGAGATAATATCGTGCTATATCAAGAGCATACTGATTTAATTATGCTATTATATTTATAATTCAAATCAATATTCTTCAGGAATACTGTATTATCACATAAGTTATGTATAAATAATAATTATTCATTTAGAACAGTAATATTCTTCTAGAATATTACTATTAATTGTGCTACTTCGCTTCGGGAGCAATAATTTTAAGAGATATAATTGAATATACAAAGGGAAATAGAGTAGTACGAAAAATAATCAAGGCTCAAAATAACTAAATTAAAATAATTGCTTCTTGAAGAGCACTTACAATATTCTTCAGAAATATTATTTTGTGTTTTTCATGAGGAATTTACATAAATTCTTAGATCTCATAGTGTTCTTCATGAACACACCATATTCAACTAGAGTATGACGACATAACATTGTGCTTCTTCAAGAACTACAACAAATATTTTGTCTTAATAATCTTCTAGATTTGGTAATAGATTTTTAGGTCATCACATACATTATTTATATATGATGCGCATAGAAATATAAAATTTAATAACTAAAGAATAAATATTTTTCCTCGAAATCATATATGCAAGAAAGTTTTTCAAGGAGTAAATAGAATTAAGAGAAAATTATCAAATTGGTCCCGTATGTGGGATCAATTGGCCAAAAAGCCTCATCTATCTCCGGCAGGCCAAAAAACCCCACACCTCCCCCTGTTTTCGCCAATTTGGTCCTCCGCCGCCGGCCGGAGTATTTTTTGGCCATCGGAGCTGACGTGGACGACACGTGACTGACACGTGGCAAAAATAGTGAGTCCGCCTGAGACAGACGGGGCTTTTTGGCCAATTGGTCCCACATACGGGACCAATTTGATAATTTTCTCATTATATATATATATATCAATAAATGTAATAAATATAATAAATATTAATGGCACGTGATATAAAGAACTATAATTTAATTGAGTTTAAATTATTTGTGACAAAAAAATTATATCAAATGAAAAGTTGATGAGCGATAAAATTTTTATTTTCCGAGAGTGGAATTATTTATCAAATAAAGATTGGTAGAAGTTTATTGTTTGCAAAAAAAATTTATGTAATCGATTTATGTCGGATTTTTAGTTTTGATATAATCAATTTGTAAAATAAATTTTCAAAATCAATTAAATTTATTTAAAATGTATTCAATTTCTCTACTAAATTGATTGAATAATACTATTCTTTTTATTTTATAAAAAAAATCAAATAAGTAAGCTCTTTAGCATTTATGCTGAATATGTTAAATAAAGAAATCTATTATTGGATATTAAAATTATTTCTTTTATTGCAAGAATGTATTCTTTTGTTGGGTAATACAAAGAGAATCTATTAAAAATCTCACATAAAAATACAAACAAAGCATAAATCTTTTTTGCAAGCAATAAGCTTCCACCAATCTTTATTTGATAAATAATTCTACCCTCGGAAAATAAAACTTTTATCGCTCATCAACTTTTCATTTGATAGATTTTTTTGCCACAAATAATTTAAACTCAATTAAATTATAGTTCTCTATATCATGTGCCATTAATATTTATTATATTTATTACATTTATTGATATATATATATATATATAATAAGAAAATATCAAATTGGGATGTGGGACCAATTGGCCAAAAAGCCCCATCTGTCTCAGGCGGACCCACTATTTTTGCCACATGTCGTCCACGTCAGCTCCGATGGCCAAAAAATACTCCGGTAGGCGACGGAGGACCAAATTGGCGAAAATAGGGGGGAGATATGGGGTTTTTTGGTCTGCCGGAGACAGATATGACGTTTTGGCCAATTGGTCCCACAGGACCAATTTGATAATTTTCTCATAGAATTAATATTGGCACCAATGTAAAAAAGACTATTTCTGTTTGGACCTTTTTTATGTATGCAATACGTTTTAGAATTCGATCTCCACCATTGAATTTGTAGATCTGTTTGTCAAGAAGGTACTTTAAAAATTTCATGCTGATCCGACGATTAACAAAGCGGGAATCGCGATTTAGCGCGGTCTCGCAGTGCAGAAAATTTGCTCGCGGATTTTTTATTTATTTTTTTGGTGAATTTCGAAAATCGGAGATAAACAAAAAATTTACTAGTAGAGTATTGTGCTGATAACGTATTATAAACATTAAGAGAGAGGAAAATATAAGAGAAAATGGGAGACACCAATGAAATTGTATATATCATTACGAAGGCCATATGTCTCTATTTATAAGTACAATTCTAGGGTTTCATGGACATATTAGACATTCACTAAATACATGACTTATTTACAACAGAGACCAAAAGATTGTCGGTGCTAGAGGTGCCGGCCTTTGGAAATGTATTGTTGTTGTACATTTGATATTATATATATACATTTTTCATTTCTTTCACAATAATCACTATTAAATCATTCATATATTTCTCATTATCAGTCTTTTTAATTATTACCCTTCCATCCCACCTTAACTCTAAGTCATACATTTTGATTTTTTTAACGGTTATCAATTTTTAAATGTAAAGTTTTATAATATCATTTTATTTAATATTTTACTATTATAATTTTAAATTAATTCAGAGTCGAACTCCATATAGGTTACTTTGCGGGCTGCTGAATAGAATTAGGGGTATCGTACCGAATTTTTTTATCGATACTGTATATTGTACCGAAAGTTTCGGTACAATAAAATTTATACCGATACCGTACCGGAAGTTTCGGTATACCGAAATCCGGTATACCGAAATTTCGGTATGGCTTTCGGGTATACCGAACTTATCGAAATACCGAATTACCAAAATATCGAAAAAATCTTGATATACTGATATATACCGAAATACCGAATAAAAAAATACCAAAAATATTGATATACCGATATATATATTGAAATACCAAATTTTTTTTGGTATCTCGGTATATACCGAAATACCGAAAATAAAAAAAATTCATACTGTTACCGTACCAAAAATTTTCGGTACGGCACCATACCGTACCGAAAATTCGGTATACCGAAATTTTCGACAATTTCGGTAATTTTTCGGTACGATAAATTCGGTATTTCGATATTTCGGTATATTTTGCCACCCCGAAATAGAATCTCTAGGCAAATGATCAACAAACTAACTGAGCGCCATGAACCTCACATGCAAAAAAAAATCAAAATGCATGATTTAAATTAATATTTTTGAATCTTTCTATCACATAAATTTTAATTGATATATTTTTCATTGTATATCTAATTACACATAAAAGATCAACATTATTCTCTTATAAATGGGGACGGACATAAGATTTCATCATAAATACGTGCGATTTGAAATAGACATAAATGAAAAAATAACAACACAATTTTGTGGCCAAATAAAAGATATTTTTGAATAGATAAGTTATTTTTTATTTATTAACACACTGTGTCTCATTATTTACTTAATATTTTTATTAAAAAAGTTCTTACATTTACAAATATATGGACGTTTGGTGCTTTATCTCTTAATTTGACCTATAATGCTAATGAGTAATAAATTTTACTGTGTCTCTCCGGGATACAATTAAATATTGAGAACTTCAAGTGACAGTGTTGGAGGCAGTTCTCGGTGGGACTATGTGGTTGGATTTGAGGGCGTCCAGCATGGAGCAATTACTTGGGGACGACTCCTTGTGTGCAGTAGTTGAGGATATTTAAGAACCTGAGAGTCAGATACACATTTCGCGATTTAACTGGTAGCAATACTGTGCAGCCGGGGCTGTTATTGTAACACCCCCAAGACGTTCAGGGCATATTACAGCGCCGTGGACCCCACACTATGGAATCCACCAGGCTAACATACCAACAAGACATTCGACAACGAAAAGCTATCCTTAATAAAACGACAATTCAAATAAAAGACTACAAACCGACAATTAAATTCTGACATCAAATCCATTTCCCAAAACGGGGACACAACATTAACAATTTCAAACAGGAAGTACTCGAGTACCTAAACCAATTTTATAATACATAAATCCCAAAATCAGACATCAATAGTAAGCGGACATAACATCGAAAATCAAATCTTGGACAATATCATGCTTGCCCATCATCCTCATACGGCCCGAGTGCTCGTTTGTCCCCACGATCAATACACGAAATACAAAAGTATTTCCATTTAAGGGGTTAGCGACAATCGCTAGTGCAAGTACAATCCATTTGAACTACATTCTAATCGGATGAATAATGCGCCAAAATCATTTTTTTTTTTTGAAAACGTTTTATATTCCGGAATATTTACAATCACAAACACATTATCTCCAACAAATCACAATTCAAAGTTAACCATTGATACGAGACTCACGGCCACCGTACCCACGAGCCGTCGGACATCCTGGTGGCTAACCACGATTCGCGATACGCACACTCACGGCAATACGTATCCCTAGAGGCCCCGTCGGACCGTCCCTAGGTGAACATACACATAACCATCCACAACGACCACGATACGGCCATAATTCAAATACTAGAACATGTAAACAAATGTAAAGTACTTGCCTTTGAGACATTCTTGAAGAGTCGGAAGTGAAAAATGACTACGGATGATCCGAATGGAAAGCAGCGGTTCCTAAACGAAGAATCGGCATAACTCGGTCCCAAGCGGACATCAATAATCGAAAGGAATACTCCCAAAACCCGATTACAAATAACGACAATATCGTTGATCAATACGGGTGAGGGTTTTACGCAAAATCTCCCGTATTGATAATTCGCGGATTAAAATCAAGGAAAGCTGGATTTGGAATCATTCAATAATCACAATCGGTGAAGAATATCGTAATATAGATGAACAATTGAACTAAACCCTAAAATCCCGAAATCCCCAAAAAGCGGCAAAATTAGGGTTCTGAGGAATTACCTTGAATTCGGACGATGGAGATGGGTTTAGATGGTGGTGTGTTATGCTCGAGACACAAGAATTGGACTGGAAGGGAACTCCGCCGATTACTCTCCACAATCTGCTCTGAATCGCCAAAATCGCCCGTAGGAAGGGAAGGAAAGGAAAAGAATGAAAAATAATCTTTGAAACTAAAGCGCCCTAATCTTTAAAAATGTGAAGTTAGCGCACGCTAACTAGCATGTATAAGCGCACGCTAACGGGCGGAGACCGGTCCGGTAGCCTGCCAATCGCTAGCGCACGCTAACAATAACGAGTTAGCGCCGCTAGCGCACATTAGTAGCGCACGCAAGCAACAGGGTAGCGTCGCTACCTGCGGCGATTGATCTGCTTTGCTCATAGCAACGATCTGGCTGTCGAAGGTACAAAACACGAAACGCACTTGAAACGAGAATCCGGGAACATAGGCCGAAGCATACAAGGCAGCGGAGCTAAGCGCTGAAAGAGAAATACAATTCCGACCACCGAAGGGTCCGTAATGCGACAACGAAAACAAGATTCCCTAAACTATTAGGAAATTACAAAAATAGCCCAAGTGCCCGAAAATCACGAAACGACGTCGGATTTACAAACCGAAAGTCTCCACATGACCAACTCAACCATACGAACTTGTACAAACCAAGAAACAACGGAAACGAACGAGTTTTACAAGAATCGAACGTTCATACGGCAAAACATGTCATAAAATGAAATTACGTGAAAACATCATCAAAACTCGTCCAAATGGAAAAACTCCAAGAACAAAATAGATTCAAAATGTCGAAACGGTTACAAGCGAGTCGATAAAAATAGACATACCCCAAAAATGGAAACCGCTAAAAATGGAAAAATTACGGATATTACATTCTCCCCGTCTAAAATAAAGTTTCGTCCCGAAACTTAAGAATCAAAAAGCTCGGGGTATCTCGAATGCATATCCTCCTCTAGCTCCCACGTCGCTTCTTCTACTCCGTGCCTCGACCATTGCACCTTAACCAAAGGGATGGTTTTGTGCCTTAACTGTTTGTCACGACGTTCCAAAATTCTGACGGGCCTCTCCTCAAACGTAATATCCTTCTCGATCTCCACGTCCCCAAAGTCAATAATGTGGGGCGGGTCTGGAACGTACTTCCTCAACTGGGAAACGTGAAATACACTATGTACATGACTCAGCGACGGAGGTAAAGCCAAACGGTATGCCAACTCGCCGACTCTCTCCAATACCTCGAAGGGTCCAATATATCTCGGGCTGAGTTTCCCCTTCTTCCCAAAACGGAAAACTCCTTTCGTCGGAGATACTCTCAACAGAACGTGATCTCCCACCTCAAACTCCAAGGGTCTACGCCTAACATCCGCATAAGATTTACGTCGACTCGGCGTGACATCCTCTTTCTAATCAATTCAACTTTCTCTCTCGTCTCAACACAAGGTCGGCTCGGTGCCAACCAAATCGGACGGTTCATCCCAACATATCGGTGATCGGCAACGTCGGCCATAAAGTGCCTCATATGGTGCCATCTTAATCGACGCGTGCCGGCTATTATTATAAGTAAACTCAATCAAGGCCAAATGATCCTCCCGATTACTACTCGATCTAACGCACACGCGCGCAATGCATCCTCGAGCGTCGAATGGTACGTTCGGGCCCATCGATGCAGGGATGGAGCGAAGTGCTCAAACGTGGCCGAGTCCCCAATGCCTTATGCCGCTGCCAAAAATGCGATACAAATCGGCCATCTCTGTCTGAAATAATGGTCCTCGGCGTACCATGAAGCCTCACTATCTGAGTGATAAAAATACGAGCCAACTTTTCTGGACCCCAAGTATCCTTGATGCCCAGAAAATGTAACACCCCCAATCCGCTCAGGGATATTACACGCCGTAGAACCTTTCCTCAAGGATCTACCAGGCTGGTAACGACATTTAACATCTCGACAATGCCTTCGAGGCTACAATGACTCGATGAGCCGATTTGGTCTTTCCACAAATACATACAACTCAAATACAACTCATGCCCACGCGAAGACAAAATACAACTACACCGTACAACGGGAACAATACGACGGAAAATAAAGTACAACCGAACCAACACACGATGTACGGTTCCTCATGTGATTAGTATCGATCATCTTTCATCATCCTTCGTGCCGACCACGTGTTATGCTCCAAAACCCGAATGCAAAACAGACATCCACCCCAGAATACTCGGGGTTAGCAAACTCCACCGTTTTGCTAGTGCAAATATAAAGTGCAAATACGAGCCATACAATTCACATTCCACGAATAACAATAACCGAGGATCCTCAAAGATCCAAACGAAACGAAAAGTACTTCCCGAGGCAAGGGTTTGAGAAAACATTTCAAAAACGAAATATCATAAATCAATGGAAGTAATTTATAAAGCAGTTTAGAATGCCATCGAGAGTTTTAATAGAAAACAATTTAGGATTATCAAATCCTACTTTTGAAAACCAAAGACAAAAGGGTCACCGCCCCAAGTTTACTTTACGAAAAATGACATTAACCAACCGTTGGGATTTTAGCCCCAAATCCAGTAAAGCGATTTTTACAAAACCATTGGGATTTTAGCCCCAAATCTCATCAACTCACAAGACACAAGAACGACCGTGAGGTTCGTATCCCAACATCAAAATCCACAAATAAAGGATTTAAAACAAACAACAAAATACTCGATTGCCATCCTAGCCAAGTAAGCAAACGAACACTTACCTCTTACACACTTAGTCAATGCATGCAATCATGAAAACCGTTCAAAGCACTCATTTTAGAAATGCCAATATCAAATCACATTTGTAAAATGCACCACAATTAACCGTCGATCCACACCTCCGTGGACCCCTACCGAGACCCCGTCGGATCTAACCCGTAGTGGTTAAAAGCAAAGCTCGTCGATCCACACCTCCGTGGACCCCTACCGAGACCGTTGGATCTAACCCGTAGTGAGCATACACACACACGTTACTCATGCAACACTAATATGCTAAGAATGTAAGTTCATTAAGAATACTCACTAGAGATGGCCATTAACTCGACACCATTATCAAACTCTTCAAAATTACGATAACAAGATTAAATAAGGAAATACACGATTCCATAACTTAAACAATAGGAGTATCATCATAAAATCCTTCAACGTTCAAAATAACCAAATCATAATCAATTCTCAAAACACCGTTCACAAATCACACTCGTTTTGAAAGAAAGCCTTTAACGAGGCCAAACCGAAATCCTTTGAAACTTCATTTCAAATAACCAAACAAACACATCAAGACGACCACCGATCATCATATCCATAAAACGAGAAAAGTATGGGCAAGGTACTTGCCTCGAATAAGAACAACGCGGAGAATCGACCAAGTAGGTTGGCCGAACCGACTACGAACCCGCCGACTCCACCGAACGCCAACTCACGTTCATAAACTACGAAGGACAAATAATAACAATGAAATGAATTCCATAACACGACTCAAAGCCGTTGAATTCAAAGAACGAATGACGAAAGTTCACGGATTTCCCCCAAAATGGCCAAGAACACGATTCGTCGTCAAAACCCAGCGAATTCGAGTTGAAATATGGATATACAATCCATAGAATATGTTTAACAACATCATTTAACCATAATCGATCCATCGAAAACGGATGAAAAAGCGAGATCGGGACAAATCCCCAAAAAGTCGATTCAAGGAAATCAAGAAATATACTTGATTCGACGAAGAACAATGGATTAAATGATGTTAAACACAAGAATACTATCAAGATTAATCATACCCATCATGAATTAATCAACAACACGGAACGAATCGGACGAAAATGCAAAAATCCCCAAATTCACGAAATTAGGGTTCTAAGGAAGATTACCTTGATTCGCTGAATCAAAGGTTGATAACAGACGATCGATTGATGTTATGAACTCAAGGACTTCATGGATTTGTTGTTGAACAACATGGCTTCGTCGCCCATGAATCGCCACTCGCGGATGGAGAAGGAAGGAAATGAAAAAGCGAAGTGAAATGTGATCGCTCGGCCATATTTATACAAGACGACTAGCGTGCGCTAGCCTTCCCGGACTAGCGTGCGCTTCTCGGCGGTATCGGCCAGTACCCTCGGCCGGGGCCCACACGACCCGGCATCACCGACCAACCTGCCCGACCGAACACATCGACCCGACTCCGCTAGCGTGCGCTACGGCCGGATACTGCGCGGCTAGCGGCTTACCGATAGCCACTGGGATGAACTGCCCGGCAGTAACGTCGCTAGCCGGCCGACGGTGTGCGCTACGCTGCCGACTAGCGCGCTACGCTCGGCGTAGCGTGCGCTACTGCCGATCTGGCCGAGTCGAGAACCTCGAAACCCCACTGCCCGGGCGATGGCGTCGCTAGGCCACCGGCGGCGTCGCTACACTGCTGCCGGTTAGCGCGCGCGACCTTCCGGCCGTAGCGTGCGCTCGCCGGTTCTGCCGCACCGTCGGCGGTGCCGCAATCGTCCGGCGATCCATGCCGTCGGCGATCCGCCATACGCTGAGCTCGGCGACGATTTCGAAAGCGTGCGGAGCGAACACGGCGAAAAGTTCGCGGACAACATAAGCGACTCGAAGCAGCGTAATACCATAATTAGTCATACGCGACCAAGAAGCGGGTCGAGACAACAATTACAGTGCGGATACGTAACTTTCAAGAAATTACAAATTGGCCCAAACCGCGCGGAAATCACGATCGGTGATCTAATAACCAAACGAAGTTCACAACACGTCCAACAAAGATAAACGGACTTGCGGGAAACCGAAACAACGATTTGGACGAGATTCGCAAGAATCGAACTCAAGTGCGGAAAAGTCGCTAAAAAGCACAGAACTCAACGAAACGACACCGAAACGAACTCGGATGTCAAAAAGTGTAGAATTAATCATTCTCAGAATGACGAAACGGTCATGAGCGAGTCGTCAAAACGGACTCCAACCGAAAAAAAAGAAATTTACCGAAAATCGAAAATTGCAGATATTACATTCTACCCTCCTTAAAAGAAGTTTCGTCCCGAAACTTAAAACAAGTAGGGGAAGAAATATTCCGCCAGGAAAACTCAACGAGATACACAAGAATGCGTAACTAACGCCCAACGGCGAAATGTTACAAACAACGCAAAGGAACATACGGCGTGAAAACACGTTCCACGGCGACCAACACAACGTCGCTGTTAGGGATATAATAAAACCAACAAATGACAAGCGTCATCAAACGGATAATATAGCCAAGTCAATTATCCGACAATCGCAAAACACAACGAACGAAAATCAATATGATTGACCAACCCAACGGTACATCAATCAAAACGCGAGCCAACCGCTGAACAAACACGGAATCCCACCGCCTAAGGGATGGAAGATCGAAAACGAAACTAATTTCCCGAACTGAAGGGAATTACGAAGGAGTCTGAATGCTCAATAATCACGAAACGAGAACAAAAACCGAACAAACAAACGATCGAGACAACAAAAATCGAACAATCATGTCCGAAACACGAAGGATAATAAAATTCAAACAACAACTCCAAGGTTCACATCTCGACTCGAGACAATATATGATCCGGTGAAAACAACAGGATGTGCATTCACATAAGATCCACAGGAAAGGGAATAGCAATTGAAAAGTCACAATGACGAACGAGTTATTCCGAAACGATACCACACTCGTTCGATAAACAAAAACAAGGGGCGGACAATCTCAGAAATGTCAACAAACATAAATGAGTCGACAGAGTCGAAAACATAAGAGTTCCAAATCCGATCCACTTCGAATAAAAGAACTAGTAGAACCAAATGATGTTACTTCCGAACAAGGTTCACAAGAATCGAACCGAACTCGAAAAAGTAACATCGATAACCAGATCGACCCACAACAAGATCACAGCTCGTTCGGACGATGAAATCGAAATACAGAACAAGTTCATAAAGTGCCAACGAACATGAGCGAATCGATAGACTGGAGAAAGAGAAAATACAGAAGTCAAAATAGTACGGGCATTACCTCCGACCTCGTCCACGCAATTCACAAAAACGGGAGCAAGGTAACAAGACATTAAACAATCGACGCATAACGGAACCATCGCCGATGCACACGGTCATACCAAACCAGCTCTAACAGCTCGCACATGCGCGACAACGCAGGAATCACTACGAGACGATAATATTCAACACCAACATCCCGCCTCTCACAGGGGGCTAACGCAACAAATGTGTGGAAAGCGACTCAACGCTCACACCGCCAATTCGGTCATACTCGGGAGAAAGTATCAAAAGGACAACGCGAACATCACACATACATACCCAGCCCTCAAACGGGAATGGATAGGTTTTAAAAACGAAAACCTCATTTTGAAAATAATTTAGAAGAACACCGATTGATCTTGAGTATCATCTTTTCAAAAGTACAAACGTGAAACATCATTATCGAGACTTTGGAGAACCATATCACATTTGATAAAAACGAGGACATTTTCTCTTAGTGAAAACTTTCAAAATATTCGACCCTCGGGTCTAAATAAAAGTGTTGAAAATATCTCAAAATATTTTGGTCCTCGAGGTAGAAAAATTTTTGAAATACATTGTGGCACCTAGGATGTACCACAAGAAAATAAGTCATTTGAAAAGTATGTCTCGAAGTTTATTTTTCTAAGATACTCAAGGTTTTCAAAAATCCAATAGGCCAGAATGCCCAAAACTCACACATACCGACGTTCACTAAAACAACTCCTAGCACACGCATCAAAACGTTTAAAATCAAGACAATACATGTCTTTAAAAGGAAATAAACGATAAAATGCCACATTCAGAACAAAACCACCGATAAAATACCCTCCCGCACTGGCTAGTGAACAAGTCGAACGCGTATAAGCACAAAGCTTCCACAATAGAACTTGTAAAACGTGCAAATCGATTCGAAAATCATCAACAACGGAGAAAAACAACAATAAAAAGACATCACAAACGACGACACTCCTCGTATAAATCAAATACGAGAGTCGACTAAATACATATCGTGAAATCAAAATTCACATAAAATTCCACCACTTAACAAATAATCATAAAAATAGCTCGTGTCACACGAGGCACAACACAAAGAAGGGAGACTTACTTCCACTTGTCGCACGATTATGATGATCGCCCACGATACTAATCACGACCAACAAACTCAAACGACGCGTCGCGACACGACTACCGATAAAAATCCAACGAAACAAGATCAAACAACACGACTTGACCCGATGACCTAGGTTTCCTCAACCTAAGCTCGATACCATTTATGTAACACCCCAATCCGCTCGGGGATATTACACGCCGTAGAACCTTTCCTCAAGGATCTACCAGCCGGGTAACGACATTTAACATCTCGACAATGCCTTCGAGGCTACAATGACTCGATGAGACCGATTTGGTCTTTCCACAAATACATACAACTCAAATACAACTCATGCCCACGCAGGGACAAAATACAACTACACCCGTCTAACGGGAACAATACAAGAATGAAAATAAAGTACAATCGAACCAACACACGATGTACGGTTCCTCATGTGATTAGTATCGATCATCTTTCATCATCCTTCGTGCCGACTCGTGTTATGCTCCAAAACACGAATGCAAAACAGACATCCACCCCCGAATACTGGGGTTAGCAAACTCCACTGTTTTGCTAGTGCAAATACAAAGTGCAAATACGAGCCATACAATTCACATTCCACGAATAACAATAACCGAGGATCCTCAAAGATCCAAACGAAGCGAAAAGTACTTCCCGAGGCAAGGGTTTGAGAAAACATTTCAAAACGAAATATCATAAATCAATGGAAGTAATTTATAAAAGCAGTTTAGAATGCCATCGAGAGTTTTAATAGAAAACAATTTAGGATTATCAAATCCTACTTTTCGAAAACCAAAGACAAAAGGGGTCACCGCCCAAAGGTTTACTTTCGAAAAATGACATTAACCAACCGTTGGGATTTTAGCCCCAATCAGTAAACGATTTTTACAAAACCATTGGGATTTTAGCCCCAAATCTCATCAACTCACAAGACACAAGAACGACCGGGAGGTTCGTATCCCAACATCAAAATCCACAAATAAAGGATTTAAAACAAACAACAAAATACTCGGTGCCATCCTAGCCAAGTAAGCCAAACGAACACTTACCTCTTACACACTTAGTCAATGCATGCAATCATGAAAACCGTTCAAAGCACTCATTTCCTAAATGCCAATATCAAATCACATTTGTAAAATGCACCACAATTAACCGTCGATCCACACCTCCGTGGACCCCTACCGAGACCCCGTCGGATCTAACCCGTAGTGGTTAAAAGCAAAGCTCGTAGATCCACACCTCCGTGGACCCCTACCGAGACCCCGTCGGATCTAACCCGTAGTGAGCATACACACACACACGTTACTCATGCAACACTAATATGCTAAGAATGTAAGTTCATTAAGAATACTCACTAGAGATGGCCATTAACTCGACACCATTATCAAACTCTTCAAAATTACGATAACAAGATTAAATAAGGAAATACACGATTCCATAACTTAAACAATAGGAGTATCATCATAAAATCCTTCAACGTTCAAAATAACCAAATCATAATCAATTCTCAAAACACCGTTCACAAATCACACTCGTTTTGAAAGAAAGCCTTTAACGAGGCCAAACCGAAATCCTTTGAAACTTCATTTCAAATAACCAAACAAACACATCAAGACGACCACCGATCATCATATCCATAAACGAGAAAAGTATGGGCAAGGTACTTGCCTCGAATAAGAACAACGGAGAATCGACCAAGTAGGTTGGCCCGAACCGACTACGAACCCGCCGACTCCACCGAACGCCAACTCACGTTCATAAACTACGAAGGACAAATAATAACAATGAAATGAATTCCATAACACGACTCAAAGCCGTTGAATTCAAAGAACGAATGACGAAAGTTCACGGATTTCACCCAAAATGGCCAAGAACACGATTCGTTCAGTCAAAACCCGAAAACGGAATTCGAGTTGAAATATGGATATACAATCCATAGAATATGTTTAACAACATCATTTAACCATAATCGATCCATCAAAACGGATGAAAAAGCGAGATCGGGACAAATCCCCAAAAAGTCAATTCAAGGAAATCAAGAAATATACTTCGATTCGACGAAGAACAATGGATTAAATGATGTTAAACACAAGAATACTATCAAGATTAATCATACCCATCATGAATTAATCAACAACACGGAACGAATCGGACGAAAATGCAAAAATCCCCAAATTCACGAAATTAGGGTTCTAAGGAAGATTACCTTGATTCGCTGAATCAAAGGTTGATAACGGACGATCGATTGATGTTATGAACTCAAGGACTTCATGGATTTGTTGTTGAACAACATGGCTTCGTCGCCCATGAATCGCCACTCGCGGATGGAGAAGGAAGGAAATGAAAAACGAAGTGAAATGTGATTGCTCAGCCATATTTATACCGGGCCAGCCTAGCGTGCGCTAGCCTTCCCGGACTAGCGTGCGCTATCGGCGTGTATCGGCCGAGTACCTCGGCCAGGCCCACACGACCCGGCATCACCGACCAACCCTGCCGACCGAACACTGCCGACCCGACTCGCTAGCGTGCGCTACGGCCGATGCTGCGGCTAGCCGACTGCCCGAGCCACCGGATCGAATCGCCCGGCCAGTAACGACGCTAGCCGGCCGACAGCGGCGCTTACGCCGCCGACTAGCGCGCGCTACGCCAGCGTAGCGTGCGCTACTGCCGATCCCGACCGAGTCCGAACCTCGAAACCCCATCGCCTGTGCCCGAGCACAGACGCTGAGCCACCGGCGTGCGCTACACTGCCGGTTAGCGCGCAGCCTTTCCGGCCGTAGCGTGCGCTTACGCGGTTCTCGCGCACCGTCCGGCCGGTGCCCGCAATCGTCCGGCGCCCCGCCACCTTCCGGCCATCCCCGCCACCGCCGTGGCTCGGCGACCCGATTTCCGAAGCGTCACGGAACGAACACGACGAAAAGTTCGCGGACAACATAAACGACTCGAAATGAAAGCGTAATACCATAATTAGTCATACGCGACCAAGAAACGGGTCGAGACAACAATTACAGGTACGGATACCCATAACTTTCAAGAAATTACAAAATGGCCCAAAACGCCCGGAAATCACGATACGTGATCGAATAACCAAACCGAAGTTCACAACACGTCCAACAAAGATAAACGGACTTGCGGGAAACCCGAAACAACAGTTTCGGACGAGATTCGCAAGAATCGAACTCAAGTGCGGAAAAGTCGCTAAAAAGCACAGAACTCAACGAAACGACACCGAAACGAACTCGGATGTCAAAAAGTGTAGAATTAATCATTCTCAGAATGACGAAACGGTCATGAGCGAGTCGTCAAAACGGACTCCGACCGAAAAAAAAGAAATTTACCGAAAATCGAAAATTGCGGATATTACAGAAAATGTGCCGACTTAGTCAGTCGGTCTACAATCACCCATACCATATTCATACCAGTCTTCGTCCTCGGTAAACTCGTGATAAAATCCATAGAGATGTCCTCCTACTTCCATTCCGGAACGGGAAGTGGTTTCAATAATCCGGCTGGCCGCTGATGCTCAATCTTGACTTGCTGACAAGTCAAACACTTAGCTACAAACTGAACTACCTCCTTCTTCATATCGTTCCACCAAAAATTCTTCCTCAGATCTTTATACATCTTACTCGAGCCCGGATGGACTGAGTATGGTGACGCATGAGCCTCTCGCATAATGCTCTGTCTCAATTCCGAGTCGTTCGGAACACACAACCGACCTCGGAATCTCAACACTCCGTCCTCATGAATAACAAATCCCGGGGCTTTCCCCTTCTCTACACTCTCCCGAAGCTGAATAAACATCGGGTCCTCCAACTGTCCCGATTTAATGTCCTCGACCAGAGATGAAGAAATCTCAAGAGTACGAATCGCCGGAACTCTCTGGCAGTACAACCTCAATGCTCAACCTCATAAACTCTCGCTGAAGTCCCGACTGGGCCGTAAGCAACTCAAGCGCTCGAAGCGATACCGATTTCCGGCTCAAGGCATCTGCTACCACATTAGCCTTGCCCGGATGATAGAGGATCTCAAGATCGTAATCCTTAATCAATTCCAACCATCTCCTCTGTCTCATATTAAGCTCCTTCTGCGTGAAGATGTACTTCAGGCTCTTGTGATCGGTGAAAATCTGACACGACGAGCCATACAAGTAATGACGCCAGATTTTCAACGCAAACACAACTGCGGCCAACTCAAGATCGTGCGTAGGGTAATTCAATTCATATGGTTTCAACTGACGGGAAGCATAGGCAATCGTCCTCCCATGCTGCATAAGTACGCATCCGAGCCCTTGGCCCGAAGCATCACTATAAACTGAGAAACCATCATTACCACTCGGTAGGGCCAAAACGGGAGCGGTCGTCAACCGCTTCTTCAACTCCTCAAAACTATTCTGCCTCTCATCGGTCCACACAAACTTCTCTGACTTCTGTAACAACTGAGTCAGCGGTCGAGCGAGTTTAGAGAACCCCTCGACGAATCTACGATAATACCCGGCTAATCCCAGAAAACTACGGACCTCTTTCACGTTCTTGGGCGGCGCCCAATCCAACACCGCTCTACCTTATGTGGGTCCACACAAACACCCTACGAGATCACATGACCGAGAAACATAACTTCCCGTAACTAAACTCGCACTTTGAGAACTTCGCAAAAGATGCCGAGTTCTCAAAATATCTAACACAATATGCAAATGACGGCGTGCTCCTCCTCGCTCCTCGAGTAAATCGGGATGTCGTCGATAAAAACGACTACACACTTATCGAGGTACTCGATAAAGACTTTGTTCATAAGCCGCATGAACACGGCCGGGTGCGTTAGTTAGCCCAAAAGGCATAACCACAAACTCGTAGTGACCGTATCTCGTCCGAAAGGCCGTCTTCGAATATCGGTATCCTTCACTCGGAGCTGATAATACCCCGATCTCAAATCAATCTTCGAAAACACGGTCGCTCCTTGCAACTGATCAAACAAGTCATCAATCCTCGGGAGTGGATATTTGTTTTTGATGGTCACTTTGTTTAACTCTCGGTAGTCGATACACAAACGAAGTGACCCATCCTTCTTCTTTACGAATAGGACCGGTGCGCCCCAAGGCGAAGCGCTCGGTCGAATATATCCCATGTCTAGCAATTCTCCCAATCTGTTTCTTCAACTCAAGCATCTCGGCGGGCGCCATACGGTATGGCGTCTTAGAGATAGGTCTGCACTGTGCTCTAAATCGACGGTAAATTCAACCTCTCGGTCCGGTGGCAAACCCGCAACTCATCCGGAAAACGTCAGGATACTCACATACTACCGGAATAGACGAGAGCTCGACTCCCCCTTCTTCCGATCTCAAAGCGTAACACCAATAACCCGTGCAACCTCCTCGAAGAAGTCTCACCGCCTTTAAGGCGCTGATCAGTAATCTCTGGCTACTCCGCTTACGCCCCACAAAGGAATGCTCGGTACCGTCAGAGGCCAACATCGAAACCGTCCTCGTTCTATAATTCATGATCGCCCCATGACGGTCCAGCCAATCCTCACCCAGAATCAAATCCTCATCTCTAATATCTACCGCAATCAGATTAGAAGGCCAAACCCTCCCCGCGATACTCACTGGAAAATCTCTAACCTCACGATCCCCCACGATGCTACCCCCACTAGGAAGTTTAATAACAAAAGGCTCACAAGCAACAAGGCAATCAACATGCAGGCGACGCACACAATCCATAGATATAAAAGAATGCGTAGCACCAGAATCGAACAATACGGAAACAGGATGATCAAGGATGTGGACGGTACCTGTGGCCACCGTCGCGTCAGGATCTCCTGCTCGTCTCATCTCGTACACACGGGGCGGAATGCACCCCGCACTAGAAGCTCCCCTCTAGAAGGCCGACCACGACCTCGACCTCTACCAAAACTCACAAGGGCCGAGGAACCGCTTGCTGATTCACACTCGGCTCTCCCGCACTGGAGCAGATATCCGAGTAATCGGAGCCCGAGCCGCATCCGTACAAAACTTAGCACGGTGACCCATACGACCACAAGCAAGACACCGAATCGGAGGCATATCACACTCACTCATCATGTGGCCGGACGATCAGCTTGAAGCATGTAGGACCACGAACGGAACCGGCAGGAGCGACCTAGAACCGTTCCTCGACCAACCGATGGCGCCCGACTCAAGACTCGCGAACAGACCGAGCCTTCTGACACCCTCCGACTTGCCTCCCAAACCGACCGAGGTCTTCGCTTCTTTCCTTCACCGCTGCCTCTGCCGCAGTAAAACGACATCTCGTAAGCCATCGCTTTATTCTCGATAATCTTTCAAAGTCGTGCACCCTGCACCAGACATGTAGTGGCGCACCCTCGGCTTCATCCGCATATCAAAGTGGCGGATCTTGTCTAGCTCATCTCGGACTTGGTTTCTCACGTAGTGCAGCTGCTGATTGTAGTCCTTGATAGCTTGAGAAATAGGAACATCTTGGGGCTTAGCCTCAAAGAAGGCTCCGATCCTCCCCTCTTTCACTGGCCAAGGACAGTATTCGTCTTCCATCAGATCTCGAAACTCTGCCCACGTAGCTGCCCGGTCACGCGGTTTCACCGCTTGCCACCACGTCGCTGCCTCCTTGGCGAGGAAGTACTGAGCAATGGGTACTTTCCTCTCCTCGGAACAATTAGCAGCCTCAAACACTTTCTCCAACTCGAATTACCAAGTCTCCCAACCAAGGGTCAAGCACCATCAAATGCGGAGGACGCATACGAATCACGTCCCGAAGTAGCTTATCATTACCGGATCCAAAGAGGGCGAACCGGTTGGCATTAGCATGGCCGACTGAACGGCTGAGTCGAGCGTCATCCGGTTCGCTACTTGCCGTAATATGTTGGCCACTCCAACATTCTCATGAGCATTACGGAGCTAGCGGTCGTCCCGTGACCTCCGAACTAGGGAACACTATTCGACAAAGAGGGCATCGCCGATCGGTTCCGAGTGATCGGACATGGCCGCCCCACCGGCCGCGCCACGTCCCCTACCGCGTCCGCGACCGCGTCGCGTCCTCTACCAGCAGGAATTCTCAAGAAGCAACGGGTAAGTACAATTCAAACGCAAAACGCAAAAGATACTAAGACAGAATAGAACAGAGCGGTGAAACGAGTCGAGTTAGGAAAACTTACGAGCACCGGCGCACCGAGATGATGGCATAGCGGTGATACCGTCCCAAAAACGACACTTAACTAGACCCGAATGACCGACACCTAGGTATCCATAAACCTAGGCTCGATACCATATTCTGTAACACCCCAAGACGTTGGGGCATATTACGTAGCCGTGGACCCCACACTGTGGAATCCACCAGCTAACATACCAACAAGACATTCGACAACGAAAAGCTATCCTTAATAAAACGACAATTCAAATAAAAGACTACAAACCGACAATTAAATTCGACATCAAATCCATTTCCCAAAACGGGGACACAACATTAACAATTTCAAGCAGAAGTACTCAGTACCTAAACCAATTTTATAATACATAAATCCCAAAATCGACATCAATAGTAACCGGACATAACATCGAAAATCAAATACTGGACAATATCATGCTTGCCCATCATCCTCATACGGCCCAAGTGCTCGTTTGTCCCCACGATCAATACGAAATACAAAAAGTATTTCCCCATTTAAGGGGTTAGCGACAATTGCTAGTGCAAGTACAATCCATTTGAACTACATTCTAATCGGATGAATAATGCGCCAAAATCATTTTTTTTTGAAAACGTTTTATATTCCTAATATTTACAATCACAAACACATTATCTCCAACAAATCACAATTCAAAGTTAACCATTGGTACGAGACTCACGGCCACCGCATTACAGAGCCCCGTCGGACATCCCCAGGTGGCTAACCACGATTCGCGATACGCACACTCACGGCAATACGTATCCCTAGAGGCCCCGTCGGACCGTCCCTAGGTGAACATACACATAACCATCCACAACGACCACGATACAGCCATAATTCAAATACTAGAACATGTAAACAAATGTAAAGTACTTGCCTTTGAGACATTCTTCGAAGAGTCGGAAGTGAAAAATGACTACGGATGATCCGAATGGAAAACGACGGTTCCTAAACGAAGAATCAGCATAACTCAGTCCCAACGGACATCAATAATCGAAAGGAATACTCCCAAAACCCCGATTACAAATAACGACAATATACGTTCAATCAATACGGGTGAGGGTTTACGCAAAATCTCCCCGTATTGATAATTCGCGGATTAAAATCAAGGAAACTGGATTTGGAATCATTCAATAATCACAATCGGTGAAGAATATCGTAATATAGATGAACAATTCGGAACTAAACCCTAAAATCCCGAAATCCCCCAAAAACGTCAAAATTAGGGTTCCTGAGGAATTACCTTGAATTCGGACGATGGAGATGGGTTTAGATGGTGGTGTGTTATGCTCGAGACACAAGAATTGGACTGGAAGGGAACTCCGCCGATTACTCTCCACAATCTGCTCTGAATCGCCAAAATCGCCCGTAGGAAGGGAAGGAAAGGAAAAGAATGAAAAATAATGCTGAAACTAAACTGCCCCTAATCTTTAAAAATGTGAAGTTAGCGCACGCTAACTAGCATGTATAGCGCACGCTAACGGGGCGGAGACCGGTCCAGTAGCTTCTGCTGCCAATCGCTAGCGCACGCTAACAATAACGAGTTAGCGCACGCTAACTGCACATTGGTAGCGCACGCAAGGCAACAGGGGTAGCGTGCGCTACCTACGCAGCAGTTCAGTACTGCTGCTCATAACAGCAGTACGCTGCTGTCGAAGGTACAAAACACGAAACGCACTTCGAAACCAGAATCCAGGAACATAGACGCGAAGCATACAAGACGACGGAGCTAAGCGCTGAAAGAGAAATACAATTCCGACCACCGAAGGGTCCGTAATGCGACAACGAAAACAAGATTCCCTAAACTATTAGGAAATTACAAAAATGGCCCAAGTGCCCGAAAATCACGAAACGACGTCGGATTTACAAACCGAAAGTCTCCACATGACCAACTCAACCATACGAACTTGTACAAACCAAGAAACAACGGAAACGAACGAGTTTTACAAGAATCGAACGTTCATACGGCAAAACATGTCATAAAATGAAATTACGTGAAAACATCATCAAAACTCGTCCAAATGGAAAAACTCCAAGAACAAAATAGATTCAAAAAGTCGAAACGGTTACAAGCGAGTCGATAAAAATAGACATACCCCAAAAATGGAAACCGCTAAAAATGGAAAAATTACGGATATTACAGTTATCCCGAGAACTAGTCAGGTGTAAGTTTGGAACATTGGTATAAAAAAAAAAAAAAAATTTGATTTTTTTTATTTTACATTAGTAAACATGAATGTCAACTTTTACCTGCTATCATCATTTTTATAAAATTTTATTTTTTCTCCACTCTCCAATTCTCAATTCTTGATGAAGATTTTTTAATATACACTGAATAATGTGTGAAGATGGGGAAATAATACTTTGCTAATATGTCGATATGGTATATAACTTTTAGTTGGCTTAACATATGTCAGGAAAAATAGAGGAAATTGGCTGGTTTGAGCAGCCCACTTGAGAGGCAATTTTGAGTGGGCTCCACTACGAGTTAAAGTCGGGACTTAGTTGGAATACGTAGTACTCCGTACGAGGTTTCCAAAACATGTAAAAAAAGACTCACAATGACTGAGGTATGAATGAGATATAATGTTCCAAAGTGAACCCTTTAGAAATGAGTTTGGGATGCTATCCCACATTGGAAAAAGAAGGGAAAAATTGTAAGTATATAAGGAGATGTGGACAAAGTCATGTTCAAAAAGTGAGACATGAGTGGATGTGTGACTAGGCGCCCCTCGCGCACACACACACACCCGCACACCGTCGGCCGGCCGGCTCGGGTCGGTATAAATTCTGAATTTTTCGGATCCGTATGATAACTATCAAGTTATTTGATAATTATCGGACTAATATATTAATAGATTAGGATAAGTGTTGAAGAGACCAATCCTAATTAGAGTTCCTCCACCACATGTCTCTCTCTCTCATCTTCACCTATAAATACAGATGTGAGGGGTCCGATTTTAGAAGAAATTTTCGTCCGTTTTTTCAGCCAAAAAATTCCGACTTCGTCTTTTTTTTTTTGGAAGTAATTTTTCTTCGTATTTTTTGTCGCGTCGGTGGTACTTCACGTTTATTCTAGTTCGCCTGCATCTTCACTAGGTACGCACATATCAGTATCGAGTTAAGGGAAAGAGTGTATCAAACACATAACTGATTTAAAAACTAAATCAATTATGAGATACCGTGGATTTATCAATGTGAAATGAATCACCAAATGGTTTTAAAGGATGAAGCAAAAAGGCTTGAACTTGGAAAATCACTACGTCTGAAATTTCTAACATGCGTGCTAGAAGATAACTTACAATGTCATACACACTCTTCATATGGTCATATAAGAGAAAGAATAATTCTGTTGTGCAGAATTTTGTTTAATGTTCGGTAGCAACGTAAATTCGAAAATAAAATTAAATGGATCCATGGATATATAAGAGGCGAAACTACTAACTGAGGTTGTAGCAACGTGAAAGCCTAAAATACTGTGAGATATATTCTCGAGTAACGAGAACAAAGTTCATTATTATGATATATATTATTGTTGCTTTGCATAATGTAGAAATATATCAAATGAACATACATGCAGTCTTTTCTAAATGGCGTTTATGAGAAAAGCCAACTTGGAAGAACCAGAGACATATGTGCCTAGCGCAACGGTTGAAAGTCTGCAACTCAGTAAAATTATTTTGAATCTAAATTGACACTAAAACAGTGGCATAAAATCTTTGACATTGTGGTGTCAAGCAATGACTTCAAACGATGTGATCAAATCTCCGATTTGACAACATTCAAATATGGTGATTAAATGACCGAAAAGCACCAATTTGGGGACACTCAAATTTGGTAATGTAGTTAATGAAAAATTGCTAATTTTGGGGACGCTTAAAATTAGTAATTTGATCTTGAGAAATTGAAGTCTCAGTTAATAGTTGGTAACGTAATTCAAGACAATGAATATGTCAAGTGTGTATATGTCGAATACACATGACGACTATGTCACTTTAAGAATGAATTTGAAGATCGAGTCATTGATGTAAGTAATGACAAAGGGATCAATTCAACAAAGTCTGAAAAGATAAATATATGAGACTAAAGAGATGATTTTAAGATGTAAAATCTCAAGTCGTTCACAATGTCTCATATGAGGTCAGTCATACCATGATGACATGAATCTTGGAAAGATCAACGGAATCAATTGGAATGTCAATGGATATGGTGCGGCTATCCAAGTACAAAGTTAACTGATCTTTCAAGAGTAACTAAAAGTCTAATGTACTAAGTGAATTGTACAAGACTAAATACAGTCTATATCGTGAGTAGACTATGTGGATACACGAGTAATCTAGAAACTAATCATACATTGGTGATTACAATGATATAAAGATTACTTGTGTGTATATGCTGCATGACATGAGATATTAAAAAACTATTAAAATGATATGACAATGCAAATTGGATATCTCACTTTATGAATTTAATGTCTAAATAGTGCATATGTTTCGCACTAGCCAGTGCAGCAGTGGCATGGAAATCTTTAATATAGATGGGTATTTCTCGATTTACAAAGGAATCTGAGACAAATATGCATAAGAGGCATAATGCAATACCTTTCTAGAAGATATTCCAAAATGGGCAAAGTTGTGACCGCAATATGTATTTATTGTGATAGCTAATCAACTATTGACAGGGCACAGAGCAAAAGTATAATGGTAAGTCTCGTCATATGAGGCAAAGACATAATACCATTTTACTATCAACATTGGTTATCACTATTGACTACGATTCGTCAAGAGATAACATCGCGGATCCGTAACCAAAGGGTTATCAAAAGACCTTGTTGATAAATCATCAAGAGGAATGGGTCTATTGCCATGAGCTAATGGTTTTATGGAGGATACCCAACCTAAGATGACTGGAGATCCCAAGATCTAGGTTCAATGGGACAACCAATTCATAAAACTGGGCATGATCACTGTGGGGGTTACCCTGAACCGACCATTTCTAGGATGAAAACAGTGATACCCATAGGGAGAGGTTAAGCTTATGCTTTTAATAATTCTTAAGTCGACAACGTATAGTTGGGTGGAGTAAAATACGGGTTTACTCAAACACTTAACGAGAATCACCTATGTTGGAGTGAAGATGGGCCGCTTCAAAGGAGAATTGCAAGGCACAATTCTCTAGAAACTCCCGCAGAACCAGGACGATGTCCACGGCCAAAACGGGCACAATAATGAGAACAGAATAAATCAGGGAGGGCACTTGTGAAGGATATATGATCACTTACACAAGCGGTCGGACAGTTCAAAGGCATCTAGTCATACTGTCTAGCCAGTAAGGAGAATACATCTCTTCGAGGGAAGGTTCAAGGAGCATACTCTACCTATCCTATGCAATGCCTAAACGCAGTAACTATCACCAAGTCAACATCGTGTCTAACGTGTGCTGCTGCACCATCAATCTCATTCATGTGGGGATTGTTGGGAAAATAGAGGAAATGAGCTGGTTTGAGCAGCCCACTTGAGAGGCAATTTTGAGTGGGCTCGACTACGAGTTAAAGTCGGGACTTAGTTGGAATACGTAGTACTCTGTACGAGGTTTCCAAAACATGTAAAAAAACACTCACAATGATTGAGGTATGAATGAGATATAATGTTCCAAAGTGAACCCTTTAGAAATGAGTTTGGGATGCTATCCCACATTGGAAAAAGAAGGGAAAAATTGTGAGTATATAAGGAGATGTGGACAAATTCATGTTCAAAAAGTGAGACATGAGTGGATGTTTGACTAGGCGCCCTCGCGCACACACACACAAACGCGCGCCGCCGCCGCCGTCCGTTCGGCCGGCTCGGCACGGATCGGGTCGGGTCGGGTCGGGTCGGGTCGAAGGGCGATTTCGGCGAAATGTCTCGGCGTCTCGAAGTTATCGTTTTTACTACAATTTTATTCGGTAAAAATTTATTTTACTGAAAATACCTCAATTATAAATTTCGAATTTTTCGGATCCGGATAAACATCAATTTAATTGATAATTATCGAATTAATATATTAGGATAACTATCAAGTCATTTGATAATTATCGAACTAATATATTAATAGATTATGATAAGTGTTGAAGAGACCAATCCTAATTAGAGTTCCTCCAGCACATGTCTCTCTCTCATCTTCACCTATAAATACAGATGTGAGGGGTCCGATTTTAGAAGAAATTTTCGTCCGTTTTTTCAGCCAAAAAATTCCGACTTTGTTTTTTTTTCGGAAGTAATTTCTCTTCATATTTTTTGTCGCGTCGGTGGTAGTTCAGGTTTATTCTAGTTCGCCGAGGGTGCGATGATCGATTTATCAATGCATCGAGATGTTTTATCCTGGGAGATAGACGCTATACACTGTGGTGGAGGCGAATTTGCTTTAAGGAGACAGATTTTCTGGACTCAACATCGCCCACATTCGGATTTACCTCCTTTGATTAATTATATATATACATATATATTATTTAATGCTTTCGTCATTAGCGAATCTGTCTCCTACTTGGTTCTCAAATTTGTAGCTCATGCAATAGACTCAAAACATGGATCCGACGGTGATGATGGAAGAGAACGGAAGAAAGACACTTAAAATTCCTGCAAAGAAGATTGATGCTGGAAACGATGCAGAAAAGTAAGCTTTCCTCATCATTAATATTCACATGCTTAAGTGTGCATGTTTCTTATTTAATTTGGAATGAGATATATAGAATGATTCATGCGTTGGATAATCGATGTTGGCAGTTTGTTTTCATAGTAAATATACCAACAACATAAACCATAAAAAAAAAATGATATACATGAAGATGTAAATCTGAATTTAAAATTCAATTGAATATACTATTTTTAGAAAGTTGTTTCATATAGAAATATTGTTTACAATCATATCTGTATGTATTCTACTTTTACATAAGTAAATGTATACTATCACAATATCTTACTTTTCTACTCCCAACTTCTCAAACTCTTTAGAAAGATTTTTTCGAGAAACACGAGATAATACTTTAATATTGTAACAATATCACAATATTGTTACTTTAATACTTTAATACTCTAGAAAGGAGGGTATTTTGTTACTATTGTGCATATGATATATGGATACATACGAAGATGCTCCATATGATAACTATAAAAATATGATATATGAGAAAACCATGAGAATATACTAGACAAGAGACTATAGGGGACAATCGTAAGAAGGCGCCACACGGGAAAACTATAAGAAACTATAGAGTTTACTAATTGAACTATAGGAGACTATAGAGTTTACTAATTGAACTTTAAAATTTATTTTCAATAAAAATATTTTGTTAATTTTTCAGAAAGAGTGGTTGGAACGAACATAAGAAAACTTGTGCTTCTTTTAAATTGTTATTGTACTTGTTCAACTTTATAACATTATTCTGATTAACTATCATATAGTATAATGTGACATTTTCTATTTTTAATTTTAAACTATACGTCCAATTTCAACGAGTTGAACACTAGTTTATTGTAAACACGGCTACATATTTTTCTAGAATCGAGCACATCTAATGTTAAAAATAGACTTTCCACAAAAAAATAATCAACCAATTTCCATTACCGCACACTTCCTAATAGAGAAAAATACATAGTTCAATGTATAATTTTAATCATTAATATAGTAGAAAATTATTAAAAAAACAAAAATATATATGGACATAAATCCAACATCTTATGTGGTAACATTTATTTTTATGCTCGTAGGAAAACGCAATCAAGAGTTACTATACGAATAGTGGCAAATAGTGATAAGAAACAAAATATATTTTAATTTTAATTTTTCATTTCCACACGAAAAAACCAACACGGGAAACAGGAAAATCGGGCATGGGAATCCCAAGATATCTTCAAAAATGAAGAATAAGAAACCCAAAACCCGAAACCCAGACCCGAAAACCCAGAACCAAGGAACAACCAGTCATCACATTTCATAAGGGGGAAAAAAAAAAGAGATGCAAAAGGCTCATCAAATTAAGTACATATGTCAATTAACTGTTTAAAAGTTACATAAAAAATCATTCAGTAGAAGTATCCTAGCACTTGACCACCAACATTTTGTCGAATAGCCTCCTCGTGATCCAAAACTCCATTCGGTGTCGTGACCACGACATAGCCCCACTGCATTTGGTGAAAAAGAACTTGTTTTTTTTTTTATTTAGTTTAAAATAACAATATACTTTTGTCAACTGATATAAATAAAGAAAGGCATTGCAGAGAATAACAATGTTGTATCCAGGCTCTTCCAACCCAAGATCAGAAATCAGTTTGATGCCACAGTACAGTAGTTCCAGAAAGGAATGTCTAAGATGCCACTGAAAACCTACATATGGCTTTATATTATGGCTAAATTGCATAAAAATTGCTAATCTTTTTTGCAATTCTGGTTTATTTCTCCACCTTTTAATTTTAGGTTAAAATTGCCGACCTTTTAATTTTAGGTTAAAATTGCCGACCATTTAATTTTTCTCAATTTTCACCCGCTTTATCATTTCCCCCAAATCGAAGCTGAGCTGGACATCGGCGTTGCTTACAGGGCAAATTGGTCCAATTCGATAAACGACGTCGGTTAAAGGAAGGAAAACGTCTATTTGGCCAATTTGCATAAAAATTGTTCACCTTTTTTGAAATTTTGCTTTATTTCCCCACCTTTTTTTTCATTTTAGGCTAAATTGCCAACCTTTCAATTTTTCTCAATTTTCACCTATTTTTTAGACGACGTAATTTTAATTTGTGCCACATAATCGACCAATTCAAGCCACCTCAGCGCCACGTGAGTAATTAGACCATGTCAGTATATAATTTCACAAGAAAATCGGAATCGGGTGAAAATTGAGAAAAATTGAAAGGTTGACAATTTTAGCCTAAAATTAAAAAGTGGGGAAATAAACAAGAATTGCAAAAAAGTTGAGCAATTTTTATGCAATTTAGCCTTATATTATTGTCTAAGATGTCAAGAAGGAAGTCCTACGCCTGCAAAAGCAAAGCTTGCTGCCAGAGTGAGTAGTTGGTTGCAGAAATCGCTGGGCGCTATTTTGGCGGCAGCCCAGTGCGGCAGTGCCTAGGGCGTTACATGCTTTTCTTCATTTTTTTTAGTTGTTCCTGATTTTTGGCCGCCTAGGGTGCCTAACCCCGATTTTGACCTTCCTTGGCGCCCGATTTTGACCTTCCTTGGCGCCCGATTTTGACCTCCCTTGAAGGCCGCCTAGGCCTGATGTTTAGCCGCCTAAGGAGGTAGTCTGCCTATGTGGGCGCCTACCCCAATTTTTTCTCCCCACCAATTTGGACGAAATTGTTTCGGCCGAGGAGCACGTCGACCGAAGTTAACAAACATTTTGGTCATAAGAAGCGTACTCGAACAGTTCTACCGAACAAAATAAAACAGAAAATTCTGTTCATATCTGAATACTGACTAAAAGGTCTGCCAGCAGTGAGTTAAGGCAAAATACCAAGAGTAATGCTACTTTCACAATTCACTTGACAACGAGGTTGACAATTTGTGTATGTGGCACGATCCTGTGAAGTGAGATAAATGTGTATGTGGCACGATCCTGTGAAGTGACATTTCACTTTTATCTCACTTCACAGGATCGTGCCACGTATACAGATTGTCACCCTTGTTGTCAAGTGAATTGTGAAAGTAGCATTACTCAAATACCAAACTATTGGGTGGGCAAGTAATAGGCTTAGGTAGTTTGATCGCATTAACCAAATCAGGTTACACTATAGTTGGTTAAAACGATAAGAAACCTTATTGTTCGGGATAATATGAATGTCGTAAAGTTAGAGAAAAAGGAAGATGATCGACAGACCATTTCTAGATTCTAAACTACGCCTGCCACTGTGAAAAACAGCGAACTATATAAAAACAGCGAATCATGCTGCATTAATTGCAATTATCATTAGAACAACGTACGTGTAGGTTTGGAATTAATCGTGCTTACTATAATAATATCAAAGCTCAACAAGATCTTCACGACATGGTATTTGACAAAGTAACTAAGCACACAAAAACAGTCCAAAAAACCCCCCCGAGAATAATCGAACCTGATGTGTTGGAAGAGCTCGGGTTTTGTAATTCTCAATGTACTGAGCCTTAACGTCTTGTCTATAAGTGATAGCCCGACAATCATTAACTCTCCCCAGAAGCTGCACGGTTATCTTCCCTACCCTATGATCGTGCACTTGAAAATCCTTAATGTAACCTGTCACATCAACATCACTCTACGCTTACTCATCATTCTCATTTCTGAAAGAATAATAATAAACATCTGAAATTATCCCAACAAATTTACATTATTTCCAAGTTCTCAATATGGGCCATAATTAACTAAAACCGCTACAGAAGAAGTAAAGAGTGGTCATATTTCAATTTTATATCCAAAGAAACTTAGTAACAAAGAGAATGAATGATTTAATAAAACAACATGAACAAACACTAGGTACTTAGTTAGCTGGGTTGTTATCATATTAATGAGCTTTGTTTCAATGAGTAGGTCGCCTGCAAGACCTAATACATTAGTCTCACCATAAGACGGATCCACTAAAACTAAATTTTAATAGAAATTTCAAGAAAATACCAAAAAAAAAAAGAACTCCAAAAAACTAGAATATTAAACACGAACCCTAGAAAAATGAAAATGAAAAAAAAATGGAAATTTAAAAAAAAAAAAAAGGTTGAAAAGAGCTGTTAATTATTTTTTCCAGTTTTCTCTCATCCTTTATTCTTCTTCTTTGTTCATTAATCATTATACTCCCTTTCTGTACCTCATCTCATCCAAGATTTATTTCCTTCCCTTTATTAAACTAAAATATCCGGCCGAAAGAACTCGTGCTGAACTGATTTTGAAGTAAATTCTGATTTCAACTCAGCATCAAATACCTATATAATCAAAATTTCTGCATAAATCTACCTACAGCAACCCTAAAATCGAAATTGCAGTAATTTTCAGATACAAAATTCAATATAGCTGCAATTTTCAGATACAGAATTCATTAGATGAATACCTCTGTATTTCATGATTTGCAGGAAAGAGGCGACGACATTAGAGACGGGCTTAAGCTCAGCGGAAGCGAACCGCCTCTTTTCTGCATTGACGATGGTTCTCAAGGCATCGTTCAATATTCTTCTTCCCATTTGCAATGGCACCCCCCTCTCCTTCTTCTTCTTTCTCCTTTTTCTTGTTCTCTTCTCCTGTAGCTAAAAACCCTTCAAATGATATACTTAGATATTTTATTCGAATTCGATAGTATAATGAATCAAGTTGAAGTATAATTTTTATTTGATAAATTATAAAATTCGATTTGAACTCGACTCTCTAAATAAAAATAATCGTATATGTGAAAAATTAGACTATTGGGACTTGATTTGTAAAAAAAATATAAAATGAATTAAAGTTCGTCAAAGTACTGTTCGACTACTAATCAAATCTAACTCAAATACTGCGTTAAAACTCGATGAAAATTTGCAATAAATTTGAACAGACATACTTTCAACTAGTTCAGATCGATTCACATCTCATGTTAGAGTTCTATTTTTTTTCACTATATTTACTCGAAAAAATCGAAAATTGATTTCAGTACTATATATTTTCCCCTTAGATCGATCTCCTAAATACATCTTTAACTATTATGAATATACAAAAATAATGTTTTGACAATATAAAATCACTTTAAGTCTCAAGTCTTGTTAAATTTGTTGAAAACTCGTTTAATGCACAATACAAGTAATCTGATAAACAGGGAAATTGCATTTTAACAATTTTTATAACTTAAACAACATGTTTAGATTCAATTATGAGTTCGTATAAATTTATGTGCATAGATTGTATGGTCCAATTTTTTAAAAGAACGGGAAAGAATGTGACAATTATCGATCCGTAAAAAATACAAGTTATATAATCTCATTTAAAAAAGTAAAATCATTAATGCCAAGAATAGACTCTTAAAACCGATAGAAACACAAATCGAATTATCATATCAGCGATCTTGCTTTCATACCAAAATCTGAAATCTGTCACGTTCCCTCCCCATTCCCCGTCGGGGTGCTTATCGGGCGCCCCATTGGTCGAGTTTAATTTTCACTCGTTCAGAGTTCTATTTTTTTCTACAAACTCAAGTTTAATTTTCACTATATTTACTCGAAAAAATTGGAAATTGATTTGAGTACTATATATTATCCCCTTAGATCGATCTCCTAAATACATCTCCAACTATTATGAATATACATAAATAATGTTTTGATAATATAAAATTACTTTAACTCTCAAGTCATGTTAGATTTGCTGAAAACTCGTTTAATACGCGATACAATTAAACAACTAATCTGATAAACAGGGAAATTGAATTTTAACAATTTTTATAACTTAAAACAACATGTTTAGATTCAATTATGAGTTCGTATCAATTTTTATAACTTAAAAAATATGTAATTTTAACACCGGCCTAACGTCAGGTCAAGTTTTCCTGGCCTGACGGTAGAAAAATCCTTGATTGTATGGTCCAATTTTTTAATAGAACGGGAAAGAAGGTGACAATTATCGATAAGTAAAAAATACAAGTTAAATAACCCATTTAAAAAAGTAAAAATTATCAATACCAAGAGTAGACTCTTAAAACCGATAGAAACACAAATCCAATTATCATATCAGCGATCGTGGCAAGGACAGGATCGCTGCACACAGTGGGCAGCGATCGTGTGCAGACGTCAAGGACCCGATCGCTGTACACGACAAAAACACATTGCTCATGAAAAACAAGGGTATTTTAATTTTTTTTAACAAAAATAGTATCAATAACTTCTATTATTATGAATCATGATATATTAGTCGTAAATTTTATGATTTGACATTAAAAATTTGATATTAAAAATTTGATTCTCACTGTTATTTTTAACGTAATGCAGTTGGTGTTAAGGAGAGGGGGAGGGGCAAATGTTTAAAAATTCATATTAAAATATTATTTTTTATATTTTCAAAGATAAATCTTGTGTTTTGTCAAAGTATTATTAACAATATTTTCGCTTTTAAGATTTGTATCAAAAAATGAAAAACAACAAAATTATTTTCCGCGTTTACGAAAATAGAAAAACTACTTTTGATATGTTAACTTGATGTTATATATGTTTAAATCTTAATATTCACATGTCGAACACTTTAGTTCTCTTTCCAAATCTATTTTAAAAAAATAATAAAATCGAACACATTTTCAATTTTTCAGAAAAATACAAAATAAATTGGAGGATGTACCCTTAGAGTTGTGATGCTTTTAGGCCGAATAAAGTCAACAATTTCATCTCTATGTACGTAGGGATGACAATGGGGCAGATAGAAGCGGGTTGGTGAAAAGACAGCCAACCCCACAAGGTGAACGGGGCCGGGTCGACCCGCTTAAGAAAAAATGTTACTTCAAATTTAATAAAATAAATATTTTGATGAGTTGTTTATCTAGTATTTCATTTTTATAATAAATATTATTTATAAAACTTGTCATTATTAACGTAAATATGTAAGATCTTATAATAAATGTATGAAAAGTATATACATATAAAATATATATAAAAATATATATACTAAATATATTAAAAAAATAAAAAAAATTGTGCGGGGCGGAGCGCGGTGGATACCCACGGGGCAAGATTAGTACCCAGACCCGCCCCACTACAGGCCGCGGGGCGAGGCAACCCATACGTCACGGGCAGGGCGGGGTAGCACGGGTCGGACCAAAATTGCCATATCTATATGTATATTTATACTTTGGCCAGTAGTTTTAATTAATGTTACATATGTACATTTATATGATATGCAATGTAGGAGTTATTTACCATTTATAAATCTGTTTGTCTAGATAAAAATGTGTTGATATTTTTTTTTTCCTAAATCAAGAGTATGAATGCAAAAAATAATTAAATGCTGTTTATTTTTTAAACCGAATGATATTTCTAAATGATAACACCATAAATTCATTGATATCATCCACAAAAAATATTCAAAAAACTCTAAAATACACGAGACTGAAACGAGCGTGGTAGTGATAATTTCTTGCTTCTCAAATTTTTTTAGATATTTCTTGTGGATGATATCAATGAATTTATGGTCATGTTTTGACGTTCAAGTAGTTTTTGTCTATCACAAATATCATTCAACTTAAGAATAAACAACAATTTAGCATTCATGTTGAGGGAATAAATCAATCATTTCCGTCATTCAGACTCTTGATTCGGGATTAAATGCAGACATAAACACGTTTCTATCTAAACAGACAAATTTATCCACACAGACAATTATCGAGACATAACTTAATGAAAAAGTTAGTAAACAGCCTCTAACGCACACGTAGGTTGCAATATGGATCCTGATTCATTATATAACAATTGGTACACATTCACTAATCCATAATGCATCTTCATACAACTGGTGGATCCTGTTAAGTTTCCTAACTATAAATACAATTTTACCATAAAACTGTCAAAATTGATCACAATGGATAGAGAAGTGCTAATTTAAGATTTTAAGAAACTATATAAAAAAAACTTACACGGTACACGATGAATAATAGATATTGTACAATTCATATTTACACGTTCCTTAACTGTAAATTGTCGCGCCACCATTAAAGAACTCCATTTCATTGACAGCACTTTCCGATAATCGGATCGCAAGATTCGCCATCAAAACCTTCAACAACAATAATACAGAGAAGACCCCATCACAAGGGAAATATCTCCGGGTGTCGGGCATCCAGAAAGGCAAAAAAAACCATAAACAATCAGTCTCATTTGTGCAAGACTGCATAATCTTTGATCATCTGTTTCAAATGCTACACGAGAACATAAACATAAAACATTGATCATGTTAGCCGAAGTTACTAGGATGAAGTACAAAATCGAGCAGTAAAGCTGATAGTGAAAACCAAGTGATGGTCACCTTTAGTTCTTCATAAAGCACGAGGAATATTTTCTTCTGTCGTTTATGTCTCTGCAAAAAGTCGTGTTAGTCCAGAAGCGATCGCTACTGACTCATAAAAAAAAAATTTGAGGATAATTTGGGGTCGTCCTAATTTATATAATTTACCGAAAAAAAATAGAAATCACTAATGCCCCCTTGAGGTTTGTAGTTCGACATAAATCTTATGGGACTTTGTAATTTTGGAAGATAGATGGGTTCTTCGGCATTTAATTTTTTGTTTTTTTAATAAAATTTGACTAAAACGCAAGGATATCTTCAGTCATTAACCCTCATCTTGATGAATAGTGAATTAATTAGATATATCCACAAGGAAACACACACGAAACAAAACATTAAGTACCTCCCCACATTGACGAAATGATGATCTCATCTGCTTCAAGGTGTCGTGATATCTCTTCATATCCCTACCTTTATAAGCCTCAAGATCCTTCCCAAGTTTACTAAACTCATCCCTAAGCATATCAGAATACCCGCGTCAGACAACAGAATATGACCAAAAAAACCAAAACGACACCATTATCAGCTCAAAATACCTGTATGACTCCAGGATTTTGTTCAAGGAGCAATAACTCTCATATTTCTCTTGATATTCCTTCACGTAATCTTTATACCTGAAAAGTACAGAATGGCACATACAAAAAACTGAGCTATAAATATATCTTTCGACGCACCAAATAGCATAATAATAAACCTTCATTCATTTCAGAAAAAACTGTTTATACTTACTGAGAGGCATCCTTAACCGGACCTTTCAGCTCAGGCTCTTCCTTCTCGTATTTGCCGTATAAACTGTTCTCATCTATAGAAAATTCTTTCTTTTTTTGACCGCCATCATTGCTACCTGCCAAAGAAGCGTCTTTTCGTCTACCATTTGATTCACCTACCACATTGGGCTTCTTCTGATTCTTGCTTCCATTCGTAGTATGTGGCCCAACTCCTCGAACAGGGTCAGGCTGCTGCTCTGTCGAATTGACAGGCATTCTTCTAGAAATATCTCCAGAGGCTTCCAAGCTTCGAGCCCTTCCCGCCCCAGCATCAGCTAATCTACTTTCACTACTCATTTCCGAAACTTTATTATGCTGGGACCCGGTCTCCATATGATCCCCACACGACAGATGATTCTGGTCCAGAGGTCTAGTGCTTTTGTGATGAGATTTTGTGAGATCGTCAGCATAATTTTCTGAGGCCTTCTTTTGGGACGATTTTGCCCCCGAATATGCAGTGATCTTACTATTAGGTGGTTTTCCTTTACTCGGATCAGAGTTCCTACATTCAGAATCCGTTGGTTTGTTTCCCATCTGTTTAAAAGAACTTTTCCTCTCGAATTGCTTTTTAGGCAAAGGGGTAACACCTTGGACAGGTTCTCGAAATTCACCCAACTCCAAATCCGAATACTCTCTTCGAAGAACACTATCACGTCCGTTTGTCACAGGTAATCTATCTGTAGTACTAGCATTATTTTCCTTGGGAGAGTATTCCATGTGCGAGTTAGAATGAGGGTCAGCCTCTTTTACCTTCCCCAAGGTTTCGGTTTTTCTATGATGGGATTCTGTCATTGTTGCGCGTTTGTCCCCAACACCTTCTGAGGAAAATTTTGCCGGCCTTCTCTCACTAACCAAACCACCTTCCCTGTGTGCCTCTGCATTAAATCCTCTTTCAGAGTACTTAGCACCACGATCCAAGCTGTCACGTTTACCAGGCCTTTTTTCTCCAGAAGGGGCTTCTGTCAATACACGAGCTTCAAAGGATCTCTGAACCATCTGCTGAGAATCAGGGACAGGTCTACTTGGAAGGACTTGGTTAACACCCATTTGCACATTGGAATCATTATTACCATCACTAGTGGCTCTGTCACCCATTACATTGATGGGGGTCTTCTCGGGGCCTTGTAGAGGCCTTTCAGGGGACGAGTGGTCAGGGCTATCACCAAAAAGAGAGCTTATAGTCCCAGAAACTGGTTGACTCAAGTTTTTGCTCTTAAACCTCTTTCTGTCATGAGTCCTCTCATCCGAATGCTTACTGTTGTGGTGTCTTTTAGATTTGCTTTTCGAGATACTCACATTGACCACACTTTCTGGTCCATCACATGCTCGTCTGTCTCTTTCTTGTGATTCATGACGATCGGTTGAAGAAGGTCTGATCTCTACAACATGTTCCTCGCCTTCATTATTAGGATACAAATAATTAACACCAGGCCTTTCATCTTCAGGGGAGTCTTTCTCAATCTCGATGATATCAGTTGAATGAAGATCGTCTTGCATTTCATAAGTTCCTATATCTATACATTCATCATCCGGGTGACTCCGAACAGAATCTAGCAAGTTATGCTTGGATTCTTTATCATCATCGCTCATAATATCAACATCCTCATCAGATGCCTGTTTACTGCTGATGGATGCATCGCTTTCACTATCGCTGCTGCTGGTCCCAACTGGGCTTTGGCTTTTACTTCTGCTGTGACTTTCACTGTCGCTGTCACTGTCACTGCTATCACTCTCACTGTCACTTCCACTATCACTAGAGCTGCCAGCTAATCCTCCGCTATTGTCAGAAACCTTCTTGTCGCTAAGTTGTTGTGGTGAATTCTGTAGTATATCAATTTTCTCTGTGATGTCTGTTGTATGTAGAGGCGTACCATTCAACTCTACCTGTCCTTCGTCGTCGTTGGGAAGTGTTGTCATGGGACAGTTAGGATCTTGAGCAGGAAGTTGGTCAAACTTCTGGGGTGGTGGCGATTCGTGAGGAGAAATCCTTTCTGGAAAACTGAAGGTGAATATGACATTAGAATCCCAGTAGAAAAGCACTTGTGGACCAAGAAAAAACCAGATGCGGCAATATGGATGGAAAATGTCGGATAATGGACCGACTCAGAGGGTGTTCCACTGAGCTTATAAGTTCATCAAACTATGTTAAAAAATGTTTTGAGAGGTTAGTTGATAATCTTTTCTTCTCTTTTTTTGAAAAAGAAATAGGCAAGGAAATAGCTGGGGAAAAGGAAAGAATAAGTGAATAACACATAAAGCATGTAAAGAAACAAGCACATATATTGAACATAGAAAGACAACATTTTATAGAGAGAGACAAACCTTCCGATTTGAGATGCTGGTTCCTTTAAGCTTTCCTTCTCCTCTACTGCTTTCAAACAATATCTCCCAGGAGCTTTAAAAACTGCAACCTGACAACAATAATTAGATAAACATAAGTGATTAATGACTCTTGCCAGCAATTTTACTAAGAATATCCACCACGTACTTGTTTCAAGATGGGATCGATTTGCCGGGCTGAGTTGGGCATAACATCTCCAATGGCTTTCTCCAGGGCCTAAAAAGAGGCCACAAGAAAAATGAAGCCTGACATACAACAAACGCAGGAAAGGCATCCCCAAAGAGGCAGATTTAATTATAGAAATCTAAAATGCATTCTCCTCGGATCCATTTACTCCCCCCCCCCCCCCATATATCTCCTCTCTCCTCTTTCAAACACACGAGGGTAGAAACAAAAAAAAAAAGATGACGTAATGCAATAAACATGCAAAATTGCATTTACCAGTTTACCTTAAGGCTCATTCCCGTAGGTTGATGCTCCTGAAGTAGCGAAGTCACCAAACTTTTCAAATCAGCAGGTTTGGCCACTGTGTTCCTATTGTTTTTAGATTTGTCACGAATAATACTATGTGGCAACCTGCTGTGCATTTCTTTGTCTGAGTTGGAAATGCTATTCGTATTTTGAGTGTGTCCAACATCTATGTTGGTACGCCCCTTCATAAGATTGCCACTTCCAAGTGGGGACACTTGATCTGGTTGGGAAGACAAAGGCGAGCCAGATGGGATCTTACCCTTTGAAAAAGTGGTTGTAGAGAAACCAGATTTATAGGCAGACTTAGGAGGCCCACCTGTAATGCAAAAAGAATGACAATAAGAATGATCCTACTACCCAATGTTTACAATAAATGTAGTTGAAAAATTAATCACTATTGACTTATTATTCATATAGAAAAAGAGAACCAACTAAAAGACCAATTGATAATGGAATCATCAAAGTTCATTCTACCATTTACCTGTGGGTGGTTCAACTCTAGCCTTTTTGAAAGGAGGTTCTTTCCGGTTCTTGAAATTTCTCCATGGATCTGAAAATAAGAATGGTATCGCATTTAACTTGTAAGGTTGGTAACAACCAGCTATACAACGTTCCGCCTATGATCAAGATGCCATCAATCAAGAGCAGAATGTTTTTCCATTGTCTCATTTTTATGCATCCAGTTGTGCTGGCAAAGACTTTCAGATTGGTGTGGAATAGTATAATTTTTTCCAAGTTCGGATTAGTACCCTCAAATTAGTGGTTGGTCAAAAGTTAGTGATGTTACCACGTTACATGATTACTATACTGAGATGAGATCTCTGAGTGAAATCATTTATGCCTTATTTGTGACGTGCAAAAAAGGAAACCGAAGTCAGAATTTTTCAGAAGAGTGAATAGTGTACAGCAGCAATTTAAGGGTACTTTATGCATGCATCTTGAGAAATTGGTTATTTTGGAATCTAGAATAACAAAACCAAGAGAAGCAGAGAGACTCATCGTGTGTTTATTCTATCAAGCCTCATACAAAAGCAGCAGGAGTGATATTACAGCCATCTTATTCCGAAGTGATGATATTATAATTAAGATTATCTTCTTTTATTTTTGGCATGTATAAAGATAAATATCCGATTCTAGCAATATCTCGCAAATGGAATCCAGGAAAGTATAGATTTGATTTGATAGCTACGGACAGAAATATCTCACAAAAAAGTAAGAAGACTTACTCTCAGCAGTAGCAATTGCCTTCACTTGACTCTTCATAGATGGGTTTTGATGGTCTAAAACAATAGCTCTGTTATCAGGTAAAATGACGGGATTAATGCAAAATTAGAAGAAAATGACGGGTTAATTCCATCAATGATCCCACAAACTATGCTAAGTTAATATAATCCCAACAAGGAAATGTGAACTTATCACTTAACCCCCCCAAAACGGTTGGTTTAAATCAAGCACATACGGCAGAAAAATGCAGAAAAAAGATTCTTACTATTAAAGTGGATAAGACGGAAAAAAAAACGATAAAAGTGGACCCCTGGAAAACCCAGGACATATTGAATAGTTCTTACTTTTTGGATCTTCTCCCATTATATTAATCTGATAGGGGTAACAGTGTCTCTGCGAAAACTTTTCAGGCGTGTCAAACAAAGCCTAAGACGGAATAAGAATATTTTTATTATAATTTGAAGGAGTTGAGTGATGAAATCAAAGTTTAAGGTGTGGACTGTCAGAATTGAGCATAGTTCAGAGGAGCTATTAGAGTAGACATTGGCAACTAATATGAGCATGACAACTATGTTTCAAGAATCATCCTCGTCCATAATTCATCCCATACCACACACCTCACCCCCCATGCACAACAAAATAAGAACAGTGGAAAAAAATGTCAAGAAGAAAGGAAGAAAGAAAACAAGGAGAATATAAAACAGAGCATAACACTTCTTAGACCGTCAAGTATGATTTTTCAAACATGACCACGAAATCGTCTTAGGATAATGTATCTGAACGGTGCAGCTTAATATGCTATAGAGCTCTCATCATTATTATACTGCAAACAACTATTAGTCTCAAAATTCAAGTCCCATAAGTTATTTGCTACTAACAGTGCAGAGAAGACACCAGCACAAATTAGATAGCCAAAAGCTTCTGTGAAAAAAAAAAAAAAAAAAAAACATACTTCCGTGTTTTATGCTTGCGCTCAGCTTCTTCTGACCTCCTTTTAACATGATTTTTTGTTGATTCATCTAATTCTCTCTCTACATTCAGCTTACGCCAAGTGCCTCCTGATTCTACAAACAATCCATCCCCATCTTCACCACTTTGACGTTCTTCGTATATGTCACACAAGTCTCCCGAATCCTCCGACCATATGAACCTGAAGATTTTATCTCCTACTTGGATAACCTGGTGAAAATTTTTTTTTGATAAAATTTGAGTAAGGAACATAAATAAGAATCTGAACCAGATGATTCCAACATTAGCAACTATCTAGAAGCAATACATCGAACTGAAAGAAGATAAATGGCAGTACACATTTTCAAGACCCAATCATGTAAAAAACTTGTATATGACGCACAAAGACGCAAGCCAACTAATTAATCTTCTTCTCAAGTCACACGAAGGGTGAAAGCACATAAAGGAAAAGGTGACAGTTTAAATGATAACAATTTCTGTGTTAAGAAAAATAAGGACATGGAAAAGCGTGATGCTGACCAAACAAGTAGCCATTTCGTCCTGCATTGGATGAAAATTACATGACAAGTACTATGAATAATAATGGGATTGACTAAAGTGCAGACGTCTCTGCCATGTACAACAACCTTACCTGTCCAGATGAATGACAAGATAATTGATTTTTTGCATATTTGAATTTCCTATCAGGATACAGTTGGTTCAAAGATTCAATCAAAGCGTCAGCAGTTAGAATTCAAAAGACTCACATTTCCATTAGAATTACTAGGATTGGCGTCGAACTTCATGCGCGCCCCAACACCCTGCGCCTCCAGGCGTTTGATCTCCTCCGCAAGGTCAGGCGGCAGCTTTATTGCCATCCCGAAATTCAGAGGATTCTCCCTAGCAAGGCCGAAGCTCTCCTCCACCTGCATCGACGAGGTGGACGGGGACGAGATTGCTGCTGATGGTATCACGCTGCTGGCACGAGGGCCGCCGCCCATGGAAGGACGGCCGGCGCGGTTAATTGTCGGGGCGTTAAGGTTCCTTTTTCCGGCGCCGCCACCGCCGCGGCCCATCTTTCCGGAGCCTCCGAACATTGATTGTCCAGGTTACAGTCGGGGGCTCTTCGTTTATTATCTATATATATTTCTTTTAACCCGATTTGAAAGAGTACAAGGTTCTTTACCAGTACCCAGAACGACAAAGGACTCGGGGGAGAGCCGATCCGACCAACAGTAGTTGAATTTGGTTTTTGCAGCTTCCTAATAGGGATTTGTTTCCCATTACTATTATTATTATTATTATTATTATTATTATTATTATTACCCCTTACCTTAATTAACACTTCTACTGTTTTCTCTTTTTTTTTTTTTGGGAATTTTACCTTAATATAAACTTTTTTTCTTCAAAAAAATCGTTCAGAGTGGATGGGAGGTTGGGTGGAACCCACCAACCCATAAAATAATAAAAAAGTCGAGAAATACAAACAATACACTCAGACTACGACCAAAATGGGTCATAGCCTGAGTCCTAAAAACTAACAATAAAACACATGAGGTCTGATGAGAAATATAAAGTGCACAACTAAATAAGTGGCTAAAGTACAGGCCAATAAGCGATCAATCAACTATAAGTCACAAATGCTATCTAAACCTAAATGAAGGGTAATCGAGCTGATCCATCCGTCTGAGGATAGGATATACGGAGGAACAGTATCAATAGTATAACTCTGAATGCCGAGGGGCGACAAACAAAGCTCTGAAAGGTAGTCGGCTGACTTGTTGCCCTCCTCGAAGATGTGAGTGACTATGAACTCAATATCTTTAAAAATGTGACGGATACAAATAAATGTGTGGCTAATCTGCCAAGAGCCTTGTCCATAAGGAATGGCTCGGTGGAAAAGCCATGCTTCACAATGCGTGAGGTCCTGGGTTCGATTCCTTCCCATGCCTCTTAGGACATCATAATAATAATAAGGGGGTAAGTGGGGAACCACTATTGATCCTCTTAAAAAAAAAATGCCAAGAGCCCTGATGGCCAGACGTAAGAAGGATCACCACAACAGCAGCATCAAGCTCAATCCAAATATATCTCGAACGCTGGGAAGCCAAAATCAAACCAGTCGCCAGTGCTTGGATCTCAGCATCAAAACTAGATGAAGCCTGAAAAGAGGAATGGAAAGCAAGAATGAGCTCTCCATGATGATCTCTAACCAGGCCTCCACCACCAGCACTCTGAGTTTCTCTGTCAAATGAACCATCAGTGTTCAGCTTGATCCTATGTGTATCAAGTCGAAGCCAAACAATAAGAGCAGGGCGTTGTGCCTGAGCGGGGGGGAGGGGGGGAGAGGCTCGCTGAAAAGGATCGGGAGGCGAGCATCCCGCCCAGAACTCCTGAGTGATAAGCCCTGCAACAGATAGTAATGCAACATAGCGCTCCACCTGTGCAATAATATGACAATAAGAAAAGTAAAGCCCTTATGCTTTATATTATTCCTTTCTGTTCAGATGAACCAAATGATTAGAGAATGAATAACGCAAGCTCTGTGCCTAAAGTGTGTGCCATGTGAGAAAAAACTCAGAAGCTCAAAAATATTGTTTGTATGGAGTGGGGATAGAAGAGTCCACGTGCCAAAATACTCCCGCACGTCACGAGCTACGTCACTCTTCAGGAAAATGTGGGGTATGGTCTCGGTATGGTAGGTATGGGATGAGGTGTAACATAAACATCTGGATGCCAGTGAAACGCCCCTGGTCTGTAGTATAATATCAATGGGTAGCCGATGCAATAGAAGCCGCCCACCGAAATGGATGGTGTAAGAAAGGTAGTCCAAATGGCTCCATATATAAGATTAGCCTGGTCACTCACCCTCATGTGAGACCAAGCTGAAGTCAAAGAGAACGAACCAAAAGAGGTGAGAGTCCAACACATGTTATCCCTATACAACGCATATCTTATTATAAACTTAACCATAGTTACAACACACAAATCATTAACCCCTTTTTTTCTAAAATATTGGCGAGGTGAAATAAAAATAGTGAGTCGGACTAATATTTCGGAAATGATAGAGACACACGCTACAACCACATGCGACTATACACATGTGTTAAAAATATAGGTAAAGTAAGAATTTGGGTATTTTATCCATATGAATGTTCTTGAATTGTTTGTTTTAGTTAATGTCTGTTTTTTTATTCATTTTAAATCATTTACTCTCACTAACTTTTATTTTTTTATCGATTAATAATATAATCTATATAATAAAAATTTCTAATTTTAGGAGATGTTATTACAATTTTATTTTGAAAATAGAATTATCTATTAAAACAAAATCATGTCTAGAAAGGATAGCATAAATATGCTTGTACTTTGTTAAAATCATTTGGCCTAGGATTACACTTTGTTTACGAAGAGATTTAAAAAAAATTGTTTTGTTAAATATAAATAAAATTTAAGCTACGTGGTGCTTCCTTATCCAGTCAAATAAAGAAGCGAACAAACAAAAAACTATGAAAACCAAACCAAACCAAACATACCCAGTATATCTCGCTCAGAGCAGGGTCTGGGGAGGGTAAGATGTACGCAGACCATGCCCCTACCTATTACGGTAGGGAGACTGTTTCCGTGAAGACCCCCAGCTTAGTGCACAACAACATATTGAGCGAACAAACAAAAAACTATGCAGTTGTTTATATAAACTAGTGTCTTGCCGCTCGTGCGATGCATGGCCCACAATCTTGTATATGTCATTATATATTAAAACAATAAAAAAAATTGAAATAAAAATAGCATTATGGATCCATAATAACCATTACATATTATGATGTCCAAAAATTATTACAAATTTAGGAAAACCTCTTTGTAAACAATGTTAGTAGTTTTATTGCTTAATTTTCCATTTGCATCACAAACTAACATCTTCAATCCACTTCTGTTAGTCACTCTACAAATTGCCACATATAATTGTCCATGAGTATATACCGACGTCCTCAAAAATATTCCGACATGTGAAAGAGATTGTCCCTGACCTTTATTTATCGTCATAGCATAAGAAACCATAAGAGGGAACTGTCTCCTTTGGAAGCGAAAAGGCAATCTTGCATCAGAAGGAGTAAGAGTCAATCTAGGAATGTGTAATATCCCTACTTTTTATTTTTGGTAATTTCCGTTTTGGTGTATGTTCGTTTTGGACGACCCGCTTGTCACTGTTTTAGGATTCTGAATCTATATTATTCTTTGAGTTTTTCCATTTGGACGAGTTTCGGTGATGTTTTTGCGTATTTTCAACTCGAACTATGTTTTATCGCATGTACGCTCGACTCTCGTAAAACCCGTTCGATTTCATTATTTCTCTATTTCTATGAGTTCGTTTGGATGATTTGCTCATGTTGTGAGTTTCGGATTGTTAATCCGATGTCGTGTCTTGAATTTTCGGATGTTTGGGCCATTTTGTAATTTCTTAAGAGTTTAGGGTGCCTTTACCCTCCTTGTCGTATTTTGAATTCCTCGGTAGTTAGAAGTGCGTTTTCTTTCAACACTCAGCTTCGTTGTTATGAACACCTCGTATTTACACTTTTAATTCTATCCTTGTGTCGCGTTTCATCGTTGTATCAACTGTGCAGAATGTAGTGTTCAGAACTGGGAACTGCATGCATAATGTACGTTATGCATGATCCATAACGTACGTTATGGCCTTCGCATTTTTAGTGCAGGCTGTTTGTTACATACGTTAACCAGTGTTGGGTTACGTACGTAACCATCATAACGTACGTTAACAACTTGCGTTAACGTACGTAACGCGCTGTCAGGCCTTTTAATTCCTGACTTACCCTCAGTCGCCTCATTTCATTCCTTTTCTTTCTTTCTCGCGACGTGAGTTTCCTTTGAGCGATTTGGAGCGATTCGTCCGGTGCAATCCGTAGAAAACCTCTGAAGGTTGATTATTGCGTTCCAAGGAAGGTTAATCATCATCATTCTCCGTCCGAATCGAGGTATACTTCGTTGAACCCTAGTTTTGGGGGATTTCGGGATTTTTGGCATAATTCTTTCTGTAATCCGATTTAGCCTTGACGAATTGTTAGATTTCGATTGTGTAGTCGGGAATCCCTTGTTTCCATTATAGTTTAATGAATTTAACCTCGTAGTTTCTCCATTGTTAGATTATAACCGTCTTGGACTTCGTAATGACCGACAAATTGTTCCATAGGGTAAAATTAGGATTAATTCTTACCTTTCCGCATTATTGAGACTTGTTGTATACCGTTATTGTGTTAGGAACGGATTTGGGAGGATTGTTCGGACCGAAACCTATTCCTTCGTCGTTTCCTTCGTTTCGTCTTATTCAAGGCAAGTACATGTATTACATTCCGTTATGTGTGTATGATTTTGATGCGAATGATGTAAATGGTATTGAACGATTGTGATTGTTGCTCTTCCACCTGGGGATGGCATGTGGCCTCTGGGGGCCGATACTAATGGGTACGGCCACGGAAGTGGACATGGGTGCGTGTGTTGATGTTCTTCCACCTAGGGATGGTTCGACGGGACCTCTGGGGGCCGATACTAATGGGTACGGCCGCGGAAGTGGTTTCTCACCTGGGGACGGTTCGACGGGACCTCTGGGGACCGATACTAATGGGTACGGTCGCGAGTTACCAAGCGTGTATGGTTTTGGTGCGGAAACTTGAGGATATACTGTCTTCAATGCATATGTGATATTCCGAAATATTGATTTCAAATGTTTTTCCTAAATGGTTTGTTTGCGTTGAATCTCGTATGTATATAATGTTGTGTAATTGTGTACTTGCACTAGCTATTCGAATGCTAACCCCTTAAATGGGGGAAATGCGTCTTATACATTTCAGGTACTGGTCGAGCTGAGGAGCTGGCACGGGATGCGCATGCAAAGGATGGATTGGCATGATGATGTGGCTCGAGTCTATATTTTTTTCTGTTTTGTCATTGCATTTGTTGAGTACTGGAGTTAGACTGTTTATTTTCTTAAACATGGTTTAAGTCCCCTGCGTGGGCAATAAATTGGTATTTAACTTATGTTTCATGTACTCCGTTAAAATGTTTTGGCCGAGGCCACGGCCTTATTTACTTTTGGGTGCATCTTTTGGGATATCATTGTGGTTTACGCGTCATGAGTTAGCCTGGTAGACCTCACGGGGGTCTACGGCGTGTAATGTCCCATTTGTGAATTGGGGTGTTACATTTATGGTATCAGAGCTTAGGTTTTGAATGCCTAGGCTGTCGGTTAATTTTGGGTCTGTCAGTTGTGTCGTTAGAGTCAGTCGTTGAGCCTAATATCATCGTGCTACCGTCTTTTCATGCGACCCGTGGCTGTAAGTCTCCTCGAACTCTTATACTTCTGTAGTTCGTTTCCTTGCGTTGTCCGGAATTGAGTATTGTGATACCAACCTTGTAGATTGTGAACCTTTCTGATCTTGTTCTTTTCACATTTTCTTCAGTATGTTGAGAGGTCGTGGTAGACCAGCTAGGGGACGCGGCCGAGGCCGTGGTCGGGGTGCTGATAATGAAGAGGGCTCACTTTCTCAGTCCTCTGCAAACTCAGCCTCTCACTCAGTGCTGTCGGGTAATAATGCCGACGCTGGGGCTACTGCCGTACTTCAACAGTTAGTAGCCCAGCTTGCTCAGATAGCTCAGGGTGGACGCCAGAATCTGTCCCCGACACCTGAGGAGGAAGTTAGTAAGTGGCTTCAGACGGTGACTAAGATACATCCTCCTCATTTCTCCGGATCTTCTGACTCCCTCGGTTGGGAGAATTGGCTATTTCAGTTGTCCAGGACCTTCGACGCCGTAGCTTGTCCCGAAGACAGGAGGGTACATATTGCCCAGTACCTCCTGGATAAGGAAGCTGCGGAATGGTGGGAGACCGTTGCGCCCAGAGACCGTCGAGCAACTTGGGATGAGTTCAGGGCTGCTATGGAAGCAGAATATTGTCCGCCGCCAGTCAAAGAACGCAGAATTGTGGAGTTCTTCACTGCCACACCCCAGGATGTGCCGATTTCTCAGGCCATTATCTATTACAATCAGCAGTTGGGTTTCGTGAAAGATCAGGTGAGGACGGAGGCTGATAAAATCCGTTACTTCAATATGCGCATGAAGCCGCATATCAGGCAGAGTATGGCACCGCTCATGTGTGCCACTTTGAAGGAATACCAGGATCGCGCTCTAGCGATCGAGATGGCCGTCCGGAATCGTAGTCGCTTTCAAGCTAAAAGCGTAAGACTACCGCGGATTCTCACGGTAAGGGTGGTCGGGCCGAGGTCTCGTTACGCTCCTACACTGAAAGAGGCCGTTTCATCGTGCCGATGGATCTCGTGGTAACCGCTCGGTCCAAATCTGTTGCATCCAAGTGAGAGTTTGTTTTAATTGTAGCCAGCCCGAACATGTTATGAAGGATTGCCCACTTCCGTTAGTTACTTGCTTTACTTGCGGACAGACCGGGCATCGGGCATCTCATTGTGAGAGGGCTACTAGGGCCGCTAGAATTCCGACTACCACCGCCGATCAGAGGGAACACAGCACTCCAGCTACTCATGTTCCGCAGAGTTTGGGCCGTGGTAGGGGTCGGGGTCAGCCGGATCACCGTACAGTATCGAGTTCGGGTTCATTCCATCCCCGATTGTATCAGATGAGGCGCACAGAGGAGGCAAACGTTCCGGTGGCGTCAGGTACCACTCAGATACTTTCTCATCCAGTTTCAGTGCTTTTTGATTCGGGTGCGACCCATTCCTTTATTGCTTCTGATTGTGTGAGTCGTATTGGCTTTGATTGCTTGTTTGAGTGTGAACCGTTTGTAGTGAGTACGCCTAGCGGGGATCGTATGGTTGGGGACCAGGAGGTTAGGGATTTCCCAGTGAGGATCGGGAGCCGGGATTGGCCCTCGAATCTCATTGTTATAGACCTTAAGGGTGAGGATTTGATCCTCGGGGATGATTGGTTGGATCGTCACGGTGCTATCATGAACTATCGGACTCGTACCATCTCGATAGTTGCCGAGGACGGCACCGAGCATACTCTCGTCGGTTGTAAGCCGGGTAGATCGTGGAGTGTGATTAGCGCCTTGAAGGCAATGAAACTTCTGAACCAGGGCTGTGTCGGTTACTGGTGTTACGCTCTGCAGGTGGAAGATGGTGGGGTTGAAATGTCATCGATTCCAGTTGTTAGCGAGTATCCCGACGTATTTCCGGATGATTTGCCGGGATTACCACCACAGCGAGAGGTGGAGTTTCCTATTGATCTTGAGCCGAATGCGGCCCCTATTTCTCGAGCACCATACCGTATGGCACCGTCGGAGATGTTAGAGTTGAAGAATCAGTTGGGAGAGTTGTTAGATAAAGGGTATATTCGACCGAGCGCATCGCCTTGGGGTGCGCCTGTACTTTTTGTTAAGAAGAAGGATGGATCGCTTCGTTTATGCATCGACTATCGAGAATTAAATAAGTTAACCATCAAAAATAAATACCCTTTGCCCAGGATCGACGATTTATTTGATCAGCTTCAGGGAGCGACAGTCTTTTTGAAGATTGATTTGCAATCGGGCTACTACCAGTTGAGGATTCGGGATAACGATATACCGAAAGCTGCCTTTCGGACGAGATATGGCCATTACGAGTTTGTGGTTATGCCTTTCGGGCTAACCAATGCCCCAGCAGTGTTCATGCAGTTGATGAACAAAGTTTTTATTGAGTATCTGGACAAATTCGTAGTCGTCTTTATCGATGACATTCTTATCTATTCACGGAGTCGGGAGGAGCACGCCTTACATCTCCGGATTGTATTAGACATTTTGAGAGCTGAGCAGTTGTATGCGAAGTTCTCTAAGTGTGAGTTTTGGCTCGAGGAAGTGATGTTCTGTAACATCCCCGATATATTCGGGAATATTACAGCGCCGTAAATCCTTTACATAAGGATTTACAAGGCTGTAGAATTGAACAGGCATAAAAAGGTACTAACGAATGGAAATAACGGAATTACAGTACAACAGTTCTAACCAAATACAGAAATAGTACAATTGTTCAACAGAACTCAATAATACATCACCAAATTCAAATCCATCACAAATGACTTCATACTCGAGTACTTATTGAAATAACGAATAAACAACAGATAAATAAACCCAGTCGGGACATCACTCTGCACCCTCGTCGTCATACAGTTCCAGTGGTTGTTTCCCTGCTCTCCTGGATCCTGAACACAAACAAAATGTTCACCCCCGAAGGGGTTAGCACAACGATGCTAGTACAAGTACCACAACATATTATTCATATCTCACGAAGAATAATAACATAAAAGACAAAATACCAACGAGTCTTCTCCTACGAGAAACTCAAAAATGACATGCACAACTGATAATCACAACATGATATCATAACATACACATGGTAATTCCGTCGATCCAAATTCTTCACGCCTAGAACCCACGATGATCCCGTCGGACCAACCCGTGGTGGAAAACCCGTCCGATGATCCAACAAGACGCTAGCATAGATCCCCCGATGATCCCGTCGGACCAACACGAGGTGGGCATACAATAACGACATACATGCACGACAATATGTATAACAACAATACATAAAACAATTAAGGTACTTGCCTCGATTTGAAGACAATAACAACACTTCCACGAAAATGAACACTCGAAGGTCGTCCTCCTCAATCAATCACGTAACGAGACCAAACCTTAACAAAAGAAATGATATAGGATTTATCTCACATCGCATTTAATGTTTAACAATTCGATTTACGGTCAAAAGTTCATAAAACGTAATCTGCCTGAACTGCTTAGCGCACGCTAAGTACTCTGTGTAGCGTGCGTTAAGTCTGCTCGATAGCGCACGCAAACAACAAAGCCTAGCGCACGCTAACTATGTATGGTCGATTTCACCGATCGCCGATCGACTTGCTGTTGGCCTAGCATACGTTACGTACCAAACGTAGCGTGACGCTAACTCGTGCTCGATAGCGCACGTTAATAATCAAAGCATAGCGTGCGCTATTCGTGCATGGCGCTTCTTCACGAGCAAGAATCGCCTCGCCATGATCGAAACAATGAAATCTTCCGTGATACTTCATGTTACCTCCATGAATATCATGTATATACGATTCTGAATGATCTTATGGATAACAACAACTTCGGATTCAAGGATATGCATACCATATAAACCATATTCCATTATGACTACAATTCTTCATATGACGATCCGAAAAGCTTAACGGTTGATATTAACACCTTATATCAATCGATATTATCATGCTGAAGTTGTTTAAACGTTCCATCTATACTAGATCAATCTTTCCATGATCAATCCTTTAGATTTATCCAACAATAATGATTGTTAAAGTCAAGTCCATGATTATTATGAAGTCATCTACTAGATTCGAATTACCAATGATAGAAGCTTCTCTTTACATATTCAGTGTAATAAGATTCGAATCATGATGATTATAATCAAGGTACTTAAGGCTTATTCATCTCAATATTCCAAACATGATATACTTGGATAATTCATCTTATGAAAATCCATATCTTGTTAACATGATCATCCAAATCGTAGGAATCCAACTCTAAGTCTTGAGATAGATTGAACATACCTTAATATGATGAAAATCACTGAACCGTAAGGTAGAATCCAACTCCGGTTGGTTGTATGCCACTCCAAGGTGCTATTCCACTTCAATGAATATTCCCAAGTGCTAACCAATATACAAACACCAACAAGATGTGTTCTAAGTGTATAGGAGTATTATTACAGCTCTCTGAACTCTCAAGGATGAAGAATGGGCGAAAGAAATGAAAGCCAAAACGGTTGTCGTCCCATTTATAATATTCTGCATTATTAACAAGTTAGCGCACGCTACTAAGCATTCCTTAGCGTGCGCTAATAATGGTTGACTTCAGAATTGTCCGGGTGCGTCCGCGGGAATCTTATCCGGACCCATGTCCCGGCTGGCGCATGTGCTAGCCGTCCCGCTCAATAATTGAGTTCTTAGCGCACGCAACTCCTATCTTCATAGCGTGCGCTAATAATGGCCCGATAGCGCGCGTTAAGATACATTCTTAACGTGCGCTATCACGAGGTTGCTTGAGCAATTTTGCAAGTTCTATACTTATGTACAATGATATCAATGAACGAAATATCATACTCCAATAATCAAAATCACCAATCCGAATAATACAGGGTTTGAATACAGATGAAATACACCGTAATAAATCCGGATATTACATACTCTCATACTAAAAAGGAGTTTCGTCCCGAAACTCAAGACGAAAATAACTCTGGATATCTAGACTTCATATCAGCTTCCGTTTCCCAGGTGGCTTCTTCCATTCCGTGACGTGACCACTGAACTTTGACCAAAACGATTGGTTTGTTCCTCAGTTGCTTAACTCGACTCTCGAGTATCTTAACCGGTCTTTCTTCAAACGTTCCATCCTGCTCGACTTTGATCTCGCCGAAATCAATGATATGATTAGGATCCGGTATATATCTTCGTAACTGGGATACGTGGAACACGTTATGAACATGGCACAATGACGGCGGCAATGCCAATCTCTATGCCAACTCCCCAACTCTCTCGAGGATCTCAAATGGTCCGATATATCTCGGACTCAGCTTTCCTTTCCTTCCGAAACGAAAGATCCCCCGAGTAGGAGAAACCTTCAAAAGTACGTGATCTCGATCTTGAACTCCAATGGGCGGCGGCGTGCGTCCGCGTAGGATTTCGCGACTGCAGACCCAATGACCTTTTACGAATCAAGGCTATCTTCTCTCGAGTCCGCTCGATCAACTCGTTCTGTTCGATCAAGTCCGATGAATCGTCCCAGCATAGGGGCGATCTGCATCTCCTTCCGTATAATGCCTCAAACGGTGCCATCTTAATGGAAGCATGCCAACTATTGTTGTAGGTAAATTCAATCAACGGTAGATGAACTTCCCAATCGTTTGACCAATCTAAGGCACATGCCCTTAGCATGTCTTCCACCGTTTGTAAAGTTCTCTCAGATTGTCCGTCGACTGCGGGTGATAAGTCAGATCAAGTTCAATTCGGTCCCCAAGGCCTTATGAATCGCTTTCCAAAAGTGAGACACAAAACGGCCGTCTCGATCAGAAACAATGGTCTTCGGCGTACCATGCAATCGAACTATCTCCGAAATAAATATTCGTGCCAACTTCTCTGGTCCCCACGTATCCTTAATGCCTAGAAAATGAGCCGATTTGGTTAAACGATCAACTATCACCCAAATCATGTTCATTCCTGTCCTGGTTTTCGGCATATTAGTGATAAAGTCCATCGATATGTCCTCCCACTTCCATTCAGGAATCGGGAGCGGCTTCAACATTCCAAAGAGCCGTTGATGCTCGATCTTAACTCACGACAAGTCAAACATTTCGAAACATAGTCCGCTACGTCTTTCTTCATGTTGCCCCACCAGAAATTCTGCTTCAAGTCCTTATACATTTTACTGGTGCCCGGGTGGATAGAATAGGGCGAACTATGAGCTTCCTTCATAATCGTCTGTTTCAGAACATCAACATCGGGAACGCAGAGTCGGTTCTGAAATCTCAAAACTCCATCGTCATGAATTATGAATCCGGGGGCCTTTCCTTTGATCACTTCATCATGTAACCGAATCATCAGAGGATCATATGCCTGTCTAGATTTGATTTCTTCGGTTAAAGATGAAGTTATCTCCATCACGCACAGTTGTCCTTGGACTCTTTGTAACCATACCTCAATTCCTTCACGAATCATCTCTCGCTGAAGGCTAAGTTGGGAGGTCAGCGTCTCCGGATCTCGAATAGAGACAGGCTTGCGGCTAAGTGCATCGGCCACTACATTCGCTTTGCCTGGATGATATAAAATCTCCAAGTCATAGTCCTTAATCGGTTCCAACCATCTTCTTTGCCGCATGTTTAATTCTTTCATGAATATGTACTTGAGACTCTTATGGTCCGTAAATATCGGCAGTGAGTCCCGTCAGATAATGCCTCCAGATCTTCAAAGCAAAAACTACTGCTGCAAGCTCCAAATCATGTGTTGGGTAATTCACTTCATAAGGTTTCAGCTGTCGTGACGCATAAGCGATCACCTTATCATTCTGCATCAATACGCACCCAAGTCCTTGGTTCAAGCATCACCGTAAACTATAAAACCTCCAGATCCCTGTGGGAGTGATAGAATCGGTGCTGTCGTCAATCTCTTCTTTAACTCATCAAAACTAATCTGACACGACTCGTTCCACTCAAACTTTTGAGTTTTCTGCAGAAGTCGAGTAAGTGGGCGGGAAATTTTAGAAAACCCTTCCACGTATCGACGATAATATCCAGCAAGTCCTAAGAAGCTTCGGACTTCTTTCACGTTCTTTGGAGGCTCCCAATCCATAATTGCTTCGATCTTCTGAGGATCTACTCGGACTCCTTCAGCTGACACTACATGGCCGAGGAACATTACTTCCTTTAGCCAGAATTCACACTTAGAAAGTTTGGCGTACAATTGCTCGTTTCTCAAAAGTTCCAATACAATCCGCAAATGCTGCGCATGTTCTTCCGAGCTCTTAGAATACACCAGAATGTCATCAATAAACACGACCACAAATTTATCCAAAAATTCAATGAACACACGGTTCATCAATTGCATAAATACAGCAGGTGCGTTAGTGAGACCAAACGGCATCACTACAAACTCATAATGTCCGTAGCGAGTTCTGAATGCTGATTTCGGAATATCAGATTCCTTAATCCTCAGTTGATGATATCCTGATCTCAGATCGATCTTAGAAAATACTGTTGCCCCTTGCAACTGGTCAAACAAATCATCAATCCGTGGCAACGGATACTTGTTCTTAATCGTCATCTTGTTCAGCTCTCGATAGTCAATACACAGTCAGAGCGATCCATCCTTCTTTCGGACAAAAAGAACTGGCGCTCCCCAGGGTGAAACGCTTGGCTGAATATAGCCCTTATCCAGTAACTCCTCTAGCTGCTTCTTCAGTTCGTACATCTCAGTAGGTGCCATACGATACGGCGCCTTGGAAATTGGTGTAGCTCCGGGTTCCAACTCAATGGTAAATTCTACATCCCTTCGTGGAGGTAGCCCAGGTAACTCGTCAGGAAATACATCTGGAAATTCGTTCACAACAGGAATGGATGAAAGTTCCACAATTTCGTCTTCTTTCTTCATTGCGTAACACCAGTACCCGGTACAGCCCTGTTTCAACAATTTGACAGCTTTCATCGCCTTGATCAATTTCCCTGAGCTTCCTGGTTTCCACCCTTCGAACAATATTTCGGAACCATCGTCAGCGATCAGCGAGATATTCCTCTTTCGGTAGTTTACAATTGCTCCATACCGATTAAGCCAATCGTCTCCGAGTATCAGGTCATCTCCTTGCATTTCTATCACGATCAGATTTGAGAGCCACTCTCTGCCTCCAAATGATACAGGGAAATTTCTAGTTTTTAAATTTCCGACAATCCTTTCTCCACTCGGTAAACCAACAACATAAGGTTCACAAGTATGAAAACCGGAAATATTCAAACGATTTACACAAGACAAAGATATGAAAGAATGTGTAGCTCCTGTATTGAATAAAACGCTAACTGGCTGGGAAAGGATCTGGACAGTACCTGATGCGACAGCAGCATCCTGATCGTCTGTCCTCCTCATCTCGTACAGACGTGGGGGAGCAGATCCGACACTCGATGTCCCCTTTCGGTCCCATTGTCCTCTGCCTCGCCCGCGGCCAAAATTCTGAGGCATCTGAACACTTTACTGCGTTTGTGGAATACTGGCCTCCTTATGGACTGGCTGTGGTGTACGGGCTCTAAAAGACTTTGCAGCCTCTTCACAAAACACCGCCCGATGTCCCTCTCGTCCACAATCAAAACAAGTCACGGCAGGAAGGGGGCAATTCCGTCGATAGTGCCCCGTCTGGGCGCAGTTAAAGCATTTCCTGGTAACATCAGTAATAGCTGATGTCGCTCCGAAGTTCTTTCCGCTCCTAGCTGGGTGCGGAGGTTTCTTGAAAGAGTGAAAGGATGACTGGGCCTTACGGGCCCCGCTGTTCTTGTGCTCTGTAAAAGTACCAGAGACTTTCTGTTTCTTGGTTTCCGCAAATTTCTCCATGGCTGCTTTCTTGATCTCATATGCCAACGCCTTATCCTGGTATTGGCGTAGTGTGGTACATTCGAATCCGGACATGTACCTCTGAATTTCTGGTTTCATTCTCATATCGAAATGGATCATCATTTCTGCATCTGTTCTGACCAGATGTCGAAGAAATGCCAGCTGTTGGTTAAACGTCTTGATCGCACAGGATACGGCACATCGTAAGGCCGAGCGAGAAAAACTCCTGACTTTGGCTTCCCTCACAGACGAGAGCAATACTGAGCTTCCATCATCAATCTAAACTCTGTCAGTCGGCATCATGGTCTACAGCCGATGGCTTCCCACCATTCGACGCTTCCCTATCGTAAAATATTGAGCGATAGAGGCTCTCCTATTGCCCTGGGCGATTGATTCCGCAAAGATTTTCTCCAGTTCTTTCAACCAATGATCCTGTGGGAGTCTCGTAAATACCGTCAAATTTGGGTGGTTGCATCTTCGCCACCTCTTGCAGCCACCGGTCACCTCGATTTCCCATGTCCGGGATCCCTGCTGTCTCTCCCTGCCGTAGTCCCACCGCCACTTGCATTCGGTCCACGACCTGGGCGAACCGAGTCATCTGGTTCACCACTTGACGAAGGATCTCTGGTACAAAGCAGATCTCGGTTCATTATTAATAGATTGTTGCGGCTCGCCCGAGCTATGACCGCCCGGTTAGAAGGCGACGCTTCCCTTTCGGCATTTCTCCGTCCGCGTCCACGACCGCGACCACGCCCACGTCCGCCTCTCAACATATCGTAAGCATAAATACTCAATATACAGAAACAACATCGTTCTAATATTCGAGTATAAAGAGACACAACATGTAAAGAACAAGATAGAGTTTAGGAACTTACAACCACTGTTCGCATGAAGACGTAGGCAGTGCAGTGATGTCATTCACGGCCGGTTACCCCAAAAGACATAAATGACCCCTATTTTAACCCAACGGCCAAGATATCCATAATCTTAGCTCCGATACCATATTCTGTAACACCCCCGATATATTCGGGAATATTACTGCCGTAAATCCTTTACATAAGGATTTACAAGGTCAGAATCAACAGGCATAAAAAGGTACTAACGAATGGAAATAACGGAATTACAGTACAACAGTTCTAACCAAATACAGAAATAGTACAATTGTTCAACAGAACTCAATAATACATCACCAAATTCAAATCCATCACAAATGACTTCGTACTCGAGTACTTATTGAAATAACGAATAAACAACAGATAAATAAACCCGGTCGGGACATCACTCTGCACCCTCGTCGTCATACAGTTCCAGTGGTTGTTTCCCTGCTCTCCTGGATCCTAAACACAAACAAAATGTTCACCCCCGAAGGGGTTAGCACAACGATGCTAGTACAAGTACCACAACATATTATTTATATCTCACGAAGAATAAACATAAACGACAAAATACCAACGAGTCTTCTCCTACGAGAAACTCAAAAATGACATGCACAACTGATAATCACAACATGATATCATAACATACACATGGTAATTCCGTCGATCCAGCGTTCACTGCCTAGAACCCACGATGATCCCGTCAGACCAACTCGTGGTGGAAAAACCCGTCCGATGATCCAGCGCACGCTAGCATAGATCCCCCGATGATCCCGTCGGACCAACACGAGGTGGGCATACAATAACGACATACATGCACGACAATATGTATAACAACAATACATAAAACAATTAAGGTACTTGCCTCGATTTGAAGACAATAACAACACTTCCACGAAAATGAACACTCGAAGGTCGTCCTCCTCAATCAATCATGTAACGAGACCAAACCTTAACAAAAGAAATGATATAGGATTTATCTCACATCGTACGAATGTTTAACAATTCGATTTACGGTCAAAAGTTCATAAAACGTAATCTACCTGAACTGCTTAGCGCACGCTAAGTACTCTGTGTAGCGTGCGTTAAGTCTGCTCGATAGCGCACGCAAACAACAAAGCCTAGCGCACGCTAACTATGTATGGTCAGTACTTCACTGATTAGTCGACTGACTCGTCTGTTGGCCTAGCGTACATTACGTACCAAACGTAGCGTACGCTAACTCGTGCTCGATAGCGCACGTTAATAATCAAAGCATAGCGTGCGCTATCTGTGCATGGCGCCATCACTGAGCGAAACTGTCCTCGCCATGATCGAAACAATGAAATCTTCTGTGATACTTCATGTTACCTCCATGAATATCATGTATATACGATTCTGAATGATCTTATGGATAACAACAACTTCGGATTCAAGGATATGCATACCATATAAACCATATTCCATTATGACTACAATTCTTCATATGACGATCCGAAAAGCTTAACGGTTGATATTAACACCTTATATCAATCGATATTATCATGCTGAAGTTGTTTAAACGTTCCATCTATACTAGATCAATCTTTCCATGATCAATCCTTTAGATTTATCCAACAATAATGATTGTTAAAGTCAAGTCCATGATTATTATGAAGTCATCTACTAGATTCGAATTACCAATGATAGAAGCTTCTCTTTACATATTCAGTGTAATAAGATTCGAATCATGATGATTATAATCAAGGTACTTGAGGCTTATTCATCTCAATATTCCAAACATGATATACTTGGATAATTCATCTTATGAAAATCCATATCTTGTTAACATGATCATCCAAATCGTTAGAATCCAACTCTAAGTCTTGAGATAGATTGAACATACCTTAATATGATGAAAATCACTGAACCGTAAGGTAGAATCCAACTCCGGTTGGTTGTATGCCACTCCAAGGTGCTATTCCACTTCAATGAATATTCCCAAGTGCTAACCAATATACAAACACCAACAAGATGTGTTCTAAATGTATAGGAGTATTATTACAGCTCTCTGAACTCTCAAGGATGAAGAATGGGCGAAAGAAGTGAAAGCCAAAACGGTTGTCGTCCCATTTATAATATTCTGCATTATTAACAAGTTAGCGCACGCTACTAAGCATTCCTTAGCGTGCGCTAATAATGGTTGACTTCAGAATTGTCCGGGTGCGTCCGCGGGAATCTTATCCGGACCCATGTCCCGGCTGGCGTATGTGCTAGCCGTCCCGCTCAATAATTGAGTTCTTAGCGCACGCAACTCCTATCTTCATAGCGTGTGCTAATAATGGCCCGATAGCGCGCGTTAAGATACATTCTTAACGTGCGCTATCACGAGGTTGCTTGAGCAATTTTGCACGTTCTATACTTATGTACAATGATATCAATGCACGAAATATCATACTCCAATAATCAAAATCACCAATCCGAATAATACAGGGTTTGAATACAGATGAAATACACCGTAATAAATCCGGATATTACATGTTCCTCGGGCATGTGATTTCAGCAGAGGGAGTTCGGGTAGATCCGCAGAAGATAGAGGCAGTGATGGCTTGGGAGCCGCCTAAGAATATAAAGGAGGTGAGGAGTTTTCTGGGTCTCGCCGGCTATTACCGTAGATTTGTTGAGGGGTTTTCTAAGATCGCTAGACCACTCACTCAGTTGCTCCAGAAGTCTCAGAAATTCGAGTGGACCGCAGACAGACAGAGTAGTTTTGACGAGTTGAAGAGACGACTAACTACCGCACCCGTGTTAGCGTTGCCTCAAGGGAACGAAGATTTCGTGGTATATAGTGATGCTTCGGGCCTCGGGCTCGGATGTGTTTTGATGCAGAGATATAGGGTCATTGCGTATGCGTCCCGCCAGTTGAAACCTTATAAGGTGAATTACCCCACACACGATTTAGAATTAGCTGTGGTCGTTTTCGCCTTAAAGATCTGGAGGCATTATCTCTATGGTTCGTCGTGTAAGATTTTTACGGATCACAAGAGCTTGAAGTATATCTTCAGTCAGAAAGAGTTGAATATGAGACAGCGTAGGTGGTTGGAGCTAATTAAAGATTACGACCTCGAGATACTTTACCATCCGGGTAAGGCTAACGTATTGGCTGATGCGTTGAGCCGGAAGCCGATGGCGTTACAGATGTTAGAGGTACTTACACCACAGAGTAGGATCCAGCGAGATCTTATTCGTCAGAATATCGAGGTTTGGGTTCAGAGAGTTCAGGGTCAGTTATGTGCGTTAGAGATCACTTCGTCCTTGACTGATGATATCAAGGCGAAACAGTATGACGATCCGTTTTTGGTCCAGTTGAGGGAGGATGTGAGGAAGGGGAAAGCCCCTGGATTTGTGGTTCAGGACGATGGAGTTTTGAGATTTCGCGGCACACTATGTGTACCGAGTGTTACTGAGCTGAGACAGAAGATCTTGAGTGAAGCTCATACCACACCTTACTCCATACATCCTGGTACGAGCAAAATGTATAAGGATGTGAGGAGTAACTACTGGTGGAGTAATTTGAAGACAGATGTTAGCGAGTTTGTGTCGAGGTGTTTGACCTGTCAGCAGGTTAAGATCGAGCATCAGCGACCCGCGGGACTTTTGCGACCACTTCCTATTCCGGAGTGGAAGTGGGAGGATATTTCTATGGATTTCATTACCAGTATGCCTAAGGCTCGGACTAGAATGAACATGATTTGGGTTATTGTCGATCGACTAACCAAATCAGCTCATTTCCTGGGAATTAAGGACACTTGGGGGCCGGAGAGGCTGGCACGAGTATTTATTGCAGAAATAGTGAGGTTGCATGGGACCCCTAAGAGTATTGTTTCAGATCGAGATGGTCGTTTCATATCACACTTTTGGCAGGCCGTTCATCGGGCTTTGGGGACTGAGTTGAGACTCAGTACATCCTACCACCCCCAGACAGACGGACAGTCCGAGCGGACGATACAGACTCTGGAGGATATGTTGCGAGCCTGTGCTTTAGATTGGAAGGATGATTGGGAGTCGCACTTGCCATTGATCGAATTCACGTACAACAATAGTTGGCACGCCTCGATCAGAATGGCACCATTTGAGGCACTGTATGGTAGGAAGTGCAGATCGCCGTTGTGTTGGGATGATACATCTGAGCTAATTGGCACCGAGCCTGATATGGTAGTTGAGACGAGAGAGAAGATTGCTTTGATTCACGATAGGTTGTTGACGGCACAGAGTCTGCAGAAGTCTTATGCCGATACACGTCGCCGGCCATTGGAGTTTGAGGTGGGAGACCATGTGTTGCTTAAGGTGTCGCCGACACGGGGAGTTTACCGTTTCGGTCGGAAGGGTAAACTTAGTCCGAGATTTATTGGGCCATTCGAGGTTCTAGAGAGAGTTGGAGAGCTTGCATATCGGTTAGGCTTGCCGCCGTCCCTGAGCCACGTGCATAACATATTTCATGTTTCCCAGCTTAGGGAGTACGTGCCGGACCCTATCCATATTATTGATTTTGGAGAGATCGAGTTGGGGCCCGACATTACCTTCGAGGAGAGGCCGATTCAGATCTTAGAGCGTCGGGTGAAGCAACTCAGGCACAAAACCATTCCTTTGGTTAAAGTGCAATGGTCGAGGCATGGATCCTAGGAAGCCACGTGGGAGACGGAAGAGAGTATGAGGTCGAGACACCCCAAGTTATTCGCGTTGTAAGTTTCGGGACGAAACTTATTTTTAGGGGGAGAGAATATAATATCCGTACTTTTTATTTTTGGTAATTTCTGTTTTGGTGTATGTTCGTTTTGGACGACCCGCTTGTCACTGTTTTAGGATTCTGAATCTATATTATTCTTTGAGTTTTTCCATTTGGACGAGTTTCGGTGATATTTTTGCGTATTTTCAACTCGAACTATGTTTTATCGCATGTATGCTCGACTCTCGTAAAACTCGTTCGATTTCATTATTTCTCTATTTCTATGAGTTCTTTTGGATGATTTGCTCATGTTGTGAGTTTCGGATTGTTAATCCGACATCGTGTCTTGAATTTTCGGATGTTTGGGCCATTTTGTAATTTCTTAAGAGTTTAGGGTGCCTTTACTCTCATTGTCGTATTTTGGATTCCTCGGTAGTTAGAAGTGCATTTTCTTTCAACACTCAGCTTCGTTGTTATGAACACCTCGTATTTACACTTTTAATTCTATCCTTGTGTCGCGTTTCGTCGTTGTATCGATTGTGCAGAATGTAGTGTTCAGAACTGGGAACTGCATGCATAACGTACGTTATGCATGATCCATAACGTACGTTATGGCCTTCGCATTTTTAGTGCAGGCTGTTTGTTACGTACATTAACCAGTGTTGGGTTACGTACGTAACCATCATAACGTACGTTAACAACTTGCGTTAACGTACGTAACGCGCTGTCAGGCCTTTTAATTCCTGACTTACCCTCAGTCGCCTCATTTCATTCCTTTTCTTTATTTCTCGCGACGTGAGTTTCCTTTGAGCGATTTGGAGCGATTCGTCCGGTGCAATCCGTAGAAAACCTCTGAAGGTTGATTATTGCGTTCCAAGGAAGGTTAATCATCATCATTCTCCGTCCGAATCGAGGTATACTTCGTTGAACCCTAGTTTTGGGGGATTTCGGGATTTTTGGCATAATTCTTTCCGTAATCCGATTTAGCCTTGACGAATTGTTAGATTTCGATTGTGTAGTCGGGAATCCCTTGTTTCCATTATAGTTTAACGAATTTAACCTCGTAGTTTCTCCATTGTTAGATTATAACCGTCTTGGACTTCGTAATGACCGACAAATTGTTCCATCGGGTAGAATTAGGATTAATTCTTACCTTTCCGCATTATTGAGACTTGTTGTTACCGTTATTGTGTTAGGAACGGATTTGGGAGGATTGTTCGGACCGAAACCTATTCCTTCGTCGTTTCCTTCGTTTCGTCTTATTCAAGGCAAGTACATGTATTACATTCCGTTATGTGTGTATGATTTTGATGCGAATGATGTAAATGGTATTATTGAACGATTGTGATTGTTGCACTTCCACCTGGGGATGGCATGTGGCCTCTGGGGGCCGATACTAATGGGTACGGCCACGGAAGTGGACATGGGTGCGTGTGTTGATGTTCTTCCACCTGGGGATGGTTCGACGGGACCTCTGGGGGGCGATACTAATGGGTACGGCCGTGGAAGTGGTTTCTCACCTGGGGACGGTTCGACGGGACCTCTGGGGACCGATACTAATGGGTACGGTCGCGAGTTACCAAGCGTGTATGGTTTTGGTGCGGAAACTTGAGGATATACTGTCTTCAATGCATATGTGATATTCCGGAATATTGATTTCAAATGTTTTTCCTAAATGGTTTGTTTGCGTTGAATCTCGTATGTATATAATGTTGTGTAATTGTGTACTTGCACTAGCTATTCGAATGCTAACCCCTTAAATGGGGGAAATGCGTCTTATGCATTTCAGGTACTGGTCGAGCTGAGGAGCTGGCACGGGATGCGCATGCAAAGGATGGGTTGGCATGATGATGTGGCTCGAGTCTGTATTTTTTTCTGTTTTTTCATTGCATTTGTTGAGTACTGGAGTTAGACTGTTTATTTTCTTAAACATGGTTTAAGTCCCCTGCGTGGGCAATAAATTGGTATTTAACTTATGTTTCATGTACTCCGTTAAAATGTTTTGGCCGAGGCCACTGCCTTATTTACTTTTGGGTGCATCTTTTGGGATATCATTGTGGTTTACGCGTCATGAGTTAGCCTGGTAGACCTCACGGGGGTTCTACGGCGTGTAATGTCCCATTTGTGAATTGGGGTGTTACATAATGTAAACCATATCCCGTGCATTACTTCCCTCCAAAACTCTTGCTTGAAAAACATAAGATCCCAACTTTGTAATAACTAATCTTGTTCCATTACACAGACCGATGTATGATCAATATTCCGCAACAACATTACAGGAACCCCAACCTACAGAAAAAATAACGATTAGTTGTCAATGCTATAAAATAAAATATTTTTTTAGAAAATAAAATTACTTTTCTGAAATTAAAAGCATATAATTCGTAATATATACCTTTAATTTCAATTGATGATTGGGCACCCCAGAACACTTTATGCTATTTAAATATTCCAGAGAGTGCATTTGCTTGAATGCACTTATCCCTCTATCCGTAGTAGCAATTGAATCTGCACTTAAATAAATTTTTTCATCTGAATTTTGTGCGGACACCATATACTCATTAATACGATCAACTTCGTCTAAAGTAGTGGCTAAAATTGCTCTTCCTTGCAAATATGATAAATCTCCATTGTGATCCCAAAATGAAGGATAAGTTGCATGACAATTGAACGAATATAGTCATTAGATTCAGTTATTAAAAGATCATTTGGAATCTCAACTTCAACCTCTCCATCATTGTCTCCCCCTAATGTTCCATCACCTATCGATGTCATCCAATGCGAGAATCTTATTAAACTATCTTCACCATCTGCATTCTGCAAACTATGAAGCCTCATGTTCCTTGTTAAGCGCAGAACCTTGAAACTAAGCCAAATAGCCGATGAATTAATTGTAGCATGTATAATATCTTGTCTAGTACCCTTAGGAATTACGGGCAATATCTGACGAAAATCTCCTCCGAATACAATTACCTTACCCCCAAATGGCTGATTATATGCTTCGGGTCTTTCACTGCGCATGATATCGCGCAAACTACGATCAAGAGCCTCGAAGCAAAATCTGTTTAAAAAAAATTCAATCAAATGAAAGAAATATTTTCAATTGAAAAAACATATTTAACCAAATGTAACTATTAGTATATTATAATTTTATTTAAAATTAAAAAACAGACCTATTCATCATCGGAGCCTCATCCCATATGGTAAGATCCATTTTTACAATGAGTTCAGCGAAAGCACTTGGTTGCTTTATATTGCAAGTGGAAATCTCATTCAAATTTAAAGGAATTGCAAATCTGGAATGAGCTGTCCGGCCGCCCGGTAATAGCAATGAAGTTATGCCACTGGATGCAACATTTAATACAATACCACCCCTCGAACGAACAACGGCTGAAAGTATCTTCCAAACAAAAGTTTACCAATCCCACCAGAACCATACAAAAAGAAGACTCCCCCACGTTAGCTATCGACGGCTCTCATAATAGTATTATACACAATACGCTGCTCACTATTCAACATGCTTACAAACTTACAATATTCTGTTGTAAGCGCATCTCTATCATAAGCAAGCTCAGCAGCTATTAATGGATTAGTGAAAGAAACAACGTCAATATTATCCGAATATGGCAAAGTTGGATATTCTTCAAGAGATCTACCTCTTTGCTGCATGATATTCTCAATCTCGCACAAACACAAAGTCTTAATTTGATCCTCTGTGAGTATTAAATCTTAACGAAAAAAAATCAAAAAAAAGAAGAGAAATTTAGGGAGTGATGGAAAAAAATATCTAAATATGTACCTTCACGCCTCAATCTCATTCTATATTTGAATTGAATATCAGCAGATAAATAACTCCAGCACTTATCCCAAACAAATTCCGGACGTGACATAGAATCGAAAGTGAGCAAAATGACAAACAATGATCTCAACATATTTTCTGATCCCCAAGAACTTGCTTCAATTATAGCATCAACATACTCCTTGTCATCATCCAATAATCCTCGAGCATAACATGCATCTCTAAATGTCTGATATAAAACACCGTTAAATGTCCTTATATCATCATAGCATTCACATCCACGCACTACGTTCAGCAGGATTCTTAAGAAATATAGCTCCCCAGATTCTAGATAAACATAATATAACCTTCCAAATGCAGTACCCTTTTTCCTTGGTCGCCATTGTCGTAATTTAGCATCCCAGACAAACCACTTTGGAAACTCTGCATATGTCAATTCTTTTGCTTGAGGATAAATCTTGTTTGCCTCCATCCATGTTGTAAATATTGTGCATTTGGAAGAATGTCGATCCAATACATACTGAAAAGTAGTTCCCTCATGAAAGGTCACATTTTGCTGTCCCTCAAGATGAAACCCAAGCCTGACTACTGTAGGTTCCCTAAAATGAATCTCATATCCAAACAACCTCCAAGCAGTCTCCGAAGCAGAAATGTATCTACAGTCGTAGTACATCTTAATCTCATCAACAAATTCAGATGAAGTATCCCCATCAGCATCGATAGAATTAAGCTGTTACTCTATCATTGCCCTTGTGCACATACTTTAATAAATACTTTATAGAACGGGATTGATTGCACCATTCAACATTTATATGTGCACGGTACTTCATCAATAAATAACGATTGTGAGGAACAATGAACCTGCATTCATAAAAATAATAATCGTTATATCAGGAATTCCAAACAGAATATCAATATATTAAGAAAATAAAAAATATTATAACATGAAAAGTAGTATACCTATTGTCGAGATCAGTACCATTTTTAACAATTCGCCTTCCATCATCCCTATGACGGTATACTATATATCCCTCCACATCCACCGTAGTTTTATCGGTGAATTTTTTAGGGAAATGTTTAGTGCAGCTCCCATTAGACATGCACGGCGAATTATTATTTTCTAATCCACATGGATCATGCATCATGTATTCCGACACGGCATCGTAGTATACAGGGTCAAGATCTTTATCTGGTATCTCAGCAGAAATTATACTGTTGACAACATCCTCATTACACGTACCATCAAAATTACTCAAGAATAACAAAATATGAGCATGAGGCAGTCCGCGCTTTTGAAACTCAATTGTATATACAACTGCATTTGAAAAAAAACTTTAGTTCAGGTGAATATAATTATTGTCATAATTATTTATTCCATTTTTTATTTTCCGTATCTGGTTTTTGAATTAACAAAATAAAGATTATAAAATAAACTCACTGACTTTGGTCTTTCCAAAGATATTTCCATGATGAAATTCTCGTATTAGATTGTCCAATTTGGCGTGAAAAATTCGCGACAGAATATCCGTACGATCATCAGGACGCAAATTCCTTTTCTTAACGAAGCGAACAAATTCTGGCCATTTAGGATTACATGTGTAACAAATAGGTTTGGATAGCCGACACATCTGCATATACCCATTGCGTCATGATAATTTTGCATCATATACCGCGCACCACCAACAAATGATGAAGGTAATATAATTCTCTTTCCGGCCGAATAAGAATTTGTATCTCCGCGATTTAAAGCATCATCCAATGCAGAATAAGAATCACATCTAAAGTCCGATTGATGATTTCTTATGTATATAATACGGTATGACTCAACCATTGTATAGCCATCCACCAAAAACTGTTGAAACAAACGTCTTGAAAATAAGATATGAGGAGATTCATCAGACCTTTCTTGTAAACGATAAACAAAATACTCTCGCAAGGTCACGTTTTACTGAGTACGTGCCTTACTCTTCTCAGTTTGTCAATGCGGAACGTCATCTCTGAAACCATCTTCTCCATATAAAAAAAGCAGTGGATATTGCAAAGGCAAATAAGACACATGCAACTCACTTATTCGCCTCAACCGTCCTGATCGACTCTCTACAATAATATCTCTATTTCCAGGAATATCATCCACATCTCCAACAATTAAAGCTGCTACCTCAGAAACTTGTGGCAAATTATAGCATCGTCCATCAGAATTTCTACGACAAACCAACTTCAATTTAAGGTCAATAGTTGCATCATCCCGTAACCTTTCTCCAGCAAAACGAAACCAATGCACAAGTAAATTATTTTCATCAAGAATTTTTTTATTATTTTAACAATATCATTATGGACCCCCCCAACATTATCTTCTTACCTGTTAAAAAAACAATTAATAAGAAATATAAAAATAAAAATACTTTATTCGATAGGAAGTAATAACGGAATTCTTATAAAGAATCATAAAAAAGTTACCTCACAAATCGCATTCTATTACATATCTCATTTTCTGTATCGTAAATATATAACTGAGCAAACATTGCTTCGGAGTTTCTGGTTGGCAACAAACTGCCCATCAAATGATAATTTTCACCATTCAATCGAAACACTGGTGCTGATCTTCCATCATTTAATGACGTATCTATTTTGCCACCCATTGACGTGAAGGAGAACATTGTATTATACACTCGAACGCTCACAATAAAGCGCTTACTTAAATTATGTGTACCATATAGTAAATCTTTGAAGAATTGGGGAGGCTCGCTCATAAATGGTAACTGTATTTTCCCTGAAACAGAAATCCAAAAACATTTCAACTGAAATAAAATTTTGCATATTAAAAAAATATTAATAATGTAAGATTACAAATAAATAACAAAGTTTACCATGAGTACAACACAAAGAATAGATGGGAGAATCAGTACACTCGGTACTTTTCTCTAATCTCTCATCGTACCAAAAAATAGCCCCACAATAATTACATTTCCAATTAGGATCCCCAAGATCATAATAACCTGTACATTAATTTTAATAATAAGAAGGAAAAAACATTTAAAATGTTAGAAGAATATTTACTTAACTAACTTTATTATTTATCATATAGAAAAATGTATTTATTCAATTGAAGACTGAACTTTAATACTCTAAAGAAGTCATTTTTTTTTCTACAATTAAAAAGTCATCTTAATATCATATGTTGTTATTTTTTAACACCATTATTTATAGGTTATTTTTAAATATTTTTTTATTAATTTCCTACATATTTAATATTAAGTCGGTGGAGTGACTTCATACTCCCTCCTAACCCTAATTTCCGTAGAAGTCAGTAGCCGCCTCCCCCTTTCTTCCTCCCCCAGCTGCACAGATCGAACTGTGAGCTCATCCTTACCCCCTAACCCTCCTAACCCTAATTCCTGTAGCAGTCAATAGCTGCCACCGCACCTTCCTTCCTCCCCCAGCTGCCAGATCGAACTTGTGAGCTCATCCTTACTCCCGCAGCTGAGATTACTGCGCAATCCAACTTTTATTCGTTATCCTCCAGATAACCTTTCAACAATCCGATGGATTTTTCTTCTATCTCCAGCCCTAAATCTAATCCCTCACTATAAATCATAAGACGCGTTCTTCCGCTAGCCGAAATTCTGGTGGTTTTCAACGGATATGAATAGCAGAAAGATTAAATCTCCTTCGTTCAATTCAGTATACATAAGTTTCATCTAGAGTCTTTCGATCGGTAAAAATTTATTATAAATATTTCATATTTCTTAGTAATCATATTCAGATCTCATAATATTCTTACTAATCATATAATTTTGTATTATCTAGGTTCAACCAGTCACGGGGTTCTGTTAATAACAATTGCAGCCCGATTCAACTGATGTTATGCTAGCAAATTGAAGATCTGATATTGAAGATGAATCCACAGAGATAAGTCTTTCATTGAATATTTTGCTACGTATTTATGTTTTAATCCAATAATATAAATACCATGCATGAGAAAAAAAAAACAGAGTTTGCATTTATTTAATACTTATTATCTTACTCCAAAAATCTTCTGCATCAAAATAAAATCTCAGCAATTGAAAAATAATATTTTTGAATCTGGAAATATCTTTTGTTCCCTTTCACCAGCTTGATTTAGACTGACCACATCAATATAAGGATTTCCAGTGCATTGTAGAAAAGTAATCATTGGGCATGAGTTTTGAAACGAATAACCTTGCTCTGAAATACAAAATGTTCTATCAAAATAATATAAATCATTTGAATAATTATGTATCTTATATAACAAACTCTGATTGACAAATCATATAACATGTTATTGATTGCAATTCATACCTGAACTTAATACATGTTGTCTTTTATTTTTGTATGTAGTCATCAGTGAAAATGACTCCAAGATTGTAGGCAATTCATCATAACTGCCTATATCCTTCCCCAAACTCATATTTGTTCTTCTTGTTTTAGACTAATTTCTCAATGACATGTTTAAGGAACTGGGATTTACAACAGTACCATCACATCTGTTCAATAATCTTGAAATTGAATCAAGTTCAGTTGAATCATAAACTGTGCCCAAAGAATCATAAGATTCCAGAATATAAGGACCTGACAAATATTTTACAACATGATATAACCATACTTGACAGGAAAATGTATAGAACTTAACTCAACAGGAAAAATATGCCCAACTTACTAAAATCCATATGCATTGAAGAATTACTGCTCAGCATGTTGTTACTTGTCACATCATTTTTTCTTTTTCTATTCCTTTTCATAGATTGTTGTGTCCTGCCTTCATCCATTATGGATACTAACATCAAACATTAATTATTTTGAACAGGAGCATTATCAGAGAAAATATAGCATAATAAAGAAAATCTAATAAGGAAATTCAGAAGGAAGAAATGAGGTTGCTGTCATTATATAGAAGAGTCTGTTGTTCAATGGTCAGAATACTAAATGATGTTTTGAAAATTGAAATTTTGTTCATAGATCCCAATATTAATTTATGGAAATTCAACTATCTCTAGAATACCCCCTAATTAAATGATGATGAGAATAATTAAGTTTTATAGCCCATCATATCCTACAGAAAACTGACTGCTACAGAAAAATAAATGATGTTTATAGACCTATTTACAATTTGATATTTTATGTTCAATTCATTAAATAGCAGTACACTATTATTAATAACAATATCAATTAAACATAAATTATTATTAATCACAATAACAATTAAACATAAATTTTAAAATTTTACAGTGATGCAAATCTTTTATAAAATATATGCTTATCTACATATAAGATTTCAGTAAATATTTCATTTCACTAATAGGATTATGAACATCATTTAATTTTACAGCATTCCTATCAGTTTTGCTGGACATGAAATATAGATAAGTGAAGGTTGAAGACCCTAAAATATAGAACACATGTTTTTCTTTATAAAAACAGCAAATATTTATGAAATAGGGACAGATCCATTTTTCTGCCATAGCTTTGTATATGCATACTAAGTAAACCATTTCTACATGTTTTCTCTTCATAACTTATAATGAGATATGTAAACTACGTAAATTATTTTTAATGTTATTTGGATGAGACATTATTTCTGTTTAATATCTATTTGATCTGCTTAACATTTTTTTTCTTATACAGGTGAGAAATACTGGATCATCAAATTTTCTTCAAATATGCACAGAAATTATTAATGAATTGATAAGGTAAGAATTTAATTGAAATTTTCATACATAGCATATTAGAATTAAACCATCTTATGTGCATTTGCTCTTAACATTATCTATTTGGATAAGACATAATTTTATTAATACCATTTTATGCCATTTTGGATAACAAGTATTTGCCTATTTTCATTTCAATACCATTTTTTAACAATTATTCAATTTTAATGTTTATTTTATATGGGTAATTCAGATTTCAAACAGCAATTAAAACTGAAAATCTGCTAAAATAAGCATGTTCTTACAGCATTCAGTAAATTTATATTGAATTAACATTATATATTATATAAACAATAAACTCAGCTCATCTGAATTGAAAACTTAATGTTTACATCAACAAAACCCTTTTCAGATTCTTGAACTCTCTGTCCAAAATACATGTTTAAAAAAATCCAAAAAGAAAAAAATGCAGTATACAGGAGTATAAGTTATTACGTTTTAAAAATCCAGACTTATCAGACCAATGGAAAATTATTATGTTTTTCACATCAGAATTATCAAACCACAAATACTGTCATCATAAAAACAATAAATTGAAAACATAAAAATAATATCTAAATGCAAACCAACATGAAAATAATTCCAAAATTCATAAAAAAAAATTCTATCAGTCTCCTTCACCAGCATTATCCTCTTCCTTCACAACTCTCCTCTTTGGGCAACTTGATCCTCACACTCAGTCAAAAAATCTTCTCCAGCACAGGAAACTTCTGTTCTTTTTCCCAACACATGTTCAGGAGATTTAAATTCCTGATCAAAATCGGATGGTTCAGGATCCCACTCATTATCCTGAACTATGTCCTTGTAGGGTCTTGACACCAAGTTTGACTTGTGATCATTAAGTTTATGTTCTTTGATCAATGCTGCATCCTCACAAACCCTCTCAACAACATACACATTGTCTCTGTTCTCCAGATGTCTAACATCAATATTAACTTTAAAAAGTAACTCTCTTCCGATAAGATTATCAACTTCATAAGGTTGTTCCAACCTGCAAACATCCTTAGAAGAAGTCCCAGAATCAGTATTTCCTGCAGCACATTCCTGTAAAAGAAAAATCATCAGACAAAAAATTCATGATATGATTGATTTTTACAAATCAAACCTCATAAATAAGCATACCAAGGCAAGCCTCTCACAAACATTAGAAGCACTGGTTCCAATTAACATGCTGGCTATGTCATCCCAGAGAAGAAAAATTGCACTTGATTTCCCATCCACAACTTTAATATGAATCTTGAACCTAGCATTGCCAACAACATAATTTCCACACTTTTCACAAAAAAACTGTGCATCCTTTTCTCACTGACCTTCCTTCTACACTTTAAACAACCTGTGTAGCACCAATCTTTCTCAAACAAAACATCAGAAATTGAACAGACAACCCAAACCTTGACAACCTATAAATTTACATAAAACAAATTAAAAATAAAATGATGGTAAATAAAAAAAAAAGTGAAAAATTTTCAAAATACTCACAGTATCTAATGACTTCAATTGATCAAGAGTCATAAAAACACATGAGGCAGACCCTAACACTTCTTTGACACTAAGTACAAAAGAATTTGATAACTGACTGCCACTGTAAGTTTTGGATGCTTCACTGACAGGTAGCCTGAATGAACACAATTGCAAACTTTTTCAACAACACATATATTGAAATCAATAAAAATCAATGAGGCTTTTGGATAAAGACAACCACCTTTGTAGCATAAAATGTATATTTGAAACACCAACTTCACCTATCAAATAATATGCAGATTTTTATTTATATTACAAATGATGATGTGATATTTAAATACACTAAACAATATAGAAACCAAACCTCTCACATTTTTAGCTCTACATAACTGAAACAATAATAACAGAGTAACCTCCAGATCTATTCTTCAATTGTTCAATAATACTCTGCACTTGATTACAATAAGGATCCCACAAAACACACTGCAATTTTGTCTTCCTAAAACATGTTAAATAAAACAAAATATAAATATTTTAATAATGAAAAACAATTATTATTATCAGAATAGATTAGTAAATGATGTAGTAGACACAATTATAAGCCATAAAATCAGGAAAAAAAAATATCAATAAAATCTTACTCCAAATCCTCCAACAAGAGATGAATATTCCTATTCCCCTTTACAATCACATCTTCCCTCATTCTTGAATCATTGAAATCAACAATATTACTAATAATATCTGCAAATATAATATATAATATATAGTTAATAAAGCAGAAGGCTGAAAACAAATAAAAAAAAGAACTTTTCAAGAAATTTACCAAACAAAGGAGTCTAATCCCTTGAAGAACCACTTTTAATATCAGAAAAACTGCGAAAACTGAAAATTGTCTTGGGAAATCTGGTTGAAACTATAGGACCAACATAGGTATTCTTATGGAAGGATATTTTGTATAGATGTACTGCAACAGGAAAATTCTTAGGTCTGTCCATAGCCGAAAATTGTTCCATATGGTAAAGTCCACCCTCAGTAATTAAATCCAAGAATCTGTCAATGAAATATCCCTTCACTGAAGCTTGAATGCGCGTACCCTTTGAATCAAATAATAATATATTGTTATAAAATAATACAAAGCAAACTATAATAAACAAACCACTGGTAAAAACTTACAAATTTATCCACAGCAAAAACTCTAACGATTCAGAAAAATTTCCATGAGCAGAAATCTGCCACTTTCGACAGCAACGAACGTGAATTTTCCAATCAATCCTGTTTTTATTCAAATCATTCAATTTGGTGAAGGAGTTTGACATGATATTTTTTTTCTCTGCCTTCTCTCTAGAATTGTCCGCCGTCTGCTTTCTCTTTTTTCACGCTAGAGACCCGTTTCCTTCATCTTTACTGATAACGTCTCTCATTTCCTCTCCCACCGCCGCCTCTGAGCGGCGGTTCTCTTCGGATTGCTTGCTGCTTAGGCCGATTTTGGCCATGGATTCGTCCAATAAAATCGATGAGGGGGTTCTCCCTCATTTCTCATCCTTCAACCTTCCTAAAAACCTGACCTCTAATTTTCTGAAATACAAATCCCCTTCCGTCAAATCCAAATCGGCGACGGTAGAAGGGAAAAAGGAATTGCATGCCACCCAAAATACATCGATTCAGTCAAATCGAGAACTCTATAATATGGATGTTCATCATCCCTCAAGGAAAATTTCAGACCCGTCGCTGGGTCGGGCAGAGGATTCGCCGGATTTGGAGCAGCTAAAAGTCTCTGTTGGTGTTCCTCCGTTGGAAGAAGGGGAGATCCCAGATGTTGAGGAGTTTATTCCGGAAACTCCCAAAAGCGACCAAGGAAAAAATCCCCCCTCCCTTGCCGGCGCTCCTTTCGGTCTGGTGGAGAAGCCTCAGCGTTCTTTCGCGGATATTGTTCACAAAACATCTCACTTGTCGGAAACTTTGGGTACTACTGATTTCTCGGGTGAGCTGCCGACGGCCGTCTTCTCTCCGGAAGAATGTGCTCGTGTATCGGACATCTACAAAAATGCTCTTATTGGAAAATTCTCGTTTGGAAAACCGGATAATATCTCTATTGCTAAATTCTTACAAAATTCCGGTTTTGGTGTCTGTAAAGTTCAATTCTTGAATTTTAAACATGTTTTGATATCTATGCAAAATGAAGACTTGTATGCCAAATTGTGGCTGAAACGGGAATTTAATCTGCTTGGTTACCCGATGAAATTTGTTTAAATGGGATCCCTTTTTCAACTTCAAACATGAACCAGCCTCGGCCCCAATTTGGATAAAAATTTTTGCGCTGCCCATTCAATGGTTTGATCCGAGGGCTTTACAAACGGTCGGGTCTCTTGTTGGTAATTATATTAAGGCGGATAACCTTACTCTTAACCGGTCCCGATTAAATTTTGCGAGGATTTGTGTGGAAGTAAATCTGAAAATTAAGCCTCCGGAAACGGTTGCTATTCGTTGTGGTGATGTTTTTACTAAACTCGAAGTCGAATATGAAAAATTACCTAAATTTTGTCATCATTGTCACCACATTGGTCATGATATTGATATGTGCTATGTTAGAAATCCGGAACTAAAACCCAAATTGTTTGTTAATAAGTTTGAAAACATGACCAATGCTAAAAAAGATAAGAAAAAGGAGGAATGGGTTCAAGTTCGTGCGGGAAATCACAAAAATATAACAACCATAACCGAGAAGGGGCAAGTGTCTGGAGTTATCCCAGACATCCCCATCCCCCCCCTTCTAACGTGTGTATTGTTGAGGATGAAACAGGGAAATCCAATGAGGACGACGATATCCCGATAGATAACATGTTTGCTGCCCTCCAGAACGCCGAAGATTTGGAACAAATGGAACAACAAATTCGGGAGAGCCACTCCACCAGTAAGAAAATTAATTTGTCTCCCCCGAAGTCGGGTAACAAAAGGAAAAATTTAATGAACTTAATTGCTCTGCCGAGCTATCAGTCTAACAAAGGACCGATTTTTAATGATGCCGTAGTTAATTATGCTTCATTTAATCTTGTTCCTGGTGGTGTTCTTAAATCGGGTGACAAAAAGAATTCTTCCACTGTCCAGATAAGTACTGGACCGAATGCCATTAACCATAATGGGCTGGGCCCAGTTTCTGAGGTTATTATTTCTGCTCCGATTGCTCCTGATGTTGTTTTAAAATCGGTTGGCTCGACTTCGGGTTCGGGCCCCTCGACCGCTAGTGGGGGATCAAATACACACAGTGGCTCGCCTCAAGAACCCCTACGAATCACGAATGAACAGGAGTTATTATCCTCGGATAGTGACTCCGTACATAGAGATTCGAAGGACGATCTTGAGGATGCGGGATCCGAACCATCTTTTGAACCGAAAGATGATGGTCTGTCTCAATCTCTCTCGGATAGTAAAGGAGAGGGTAAAGGGCGGAAAAAGATAGCTTTTAATGTCTTGGACCGCAAATCTGAATCTCCCGGTAAAAAACCGGAAAAAAATAAGAAAAATAACTCTACTAAACAAGCGGCTGTTTCAACTAAAAGGGAAACTAGACGATCTCGTAATCAATGATTAGTGTCATTATTTGGAATGTGAGAGGCATCGGGAATGAATCCGCCCAAAAAATTGTTAAATTGCTTAAGAGGGATCATCGTCCTAATATTTTGGCCCTTATTGAGCCTAAAGTTGCTTTAAACGCGTCTTTTTTTTGTAGGTTGTTTGGTTTTGATAATGTCGTGGCGAATGCTAACAATCATATTTGGATTTTTTCGGACCACGCCACTAACATTAGCGTTTTACATAATGCGGATCAAATGCTTCATACTCAAATTACTTTTAAGGAGTTGAATCACCCTATTCTACTCACTGTCGTTTATGGTAAAAATACAAAAATTGAGAGACGGGCCCTTTGGGAGGATCTTACTTTGGTCAGTCAAAACCATACTCCTTGGATGGTAGGCGGTGATTTCAATATCGTCCTATATCCACAGGAAAAAAAAGGGAACAACCCTCCTATCCCTTCCGAAATGGAGGAATTTAGGGACGCGGTCCTTGAATGCGACCTCATGGACGGAGGATATGTGGGATCCCCGTTCACTTGGTATAGTAATTCGATATGGCAAAGGTTGGATCGGATTTTCTTCTCTTCGGAATGGGTTAACAAATTTCCCCATTGTTGTGTTAGACATCTCCCGAGGCATACCTCTGATCATAATTCTCTTTTGTGTAATTTTAGTCCGGATTTAAATCGGCCCAAAGCATCTTTTCGGTTTCAAAACATGTGGGTTCAACACCACCTTTTCTTACAAACGGTTAAAGAATCTTGGGACATTCCCTCGCCTTTCTTGGGGCTTTTTAAACTATCGAACAAGCTTTTGCGTCTTAAACTCACTCTTAAAGAGTGGAACAAATATACCTTCGGCAACATTTTTAAAAACGTTGAAAAACATCAAATGGAGGTCGCCAAGGCAGAAGAGATTTTTGACTCGGATCCAACCATTGCCAACATGGTTAACCTTAAAAAACACAATGCGTCCCTTCTTCGCACGTTGTCTATGGAAGAGGCTTTTTGGAAACAAAAGGCTCGTATGAAATGGACAAGGGAAGGGGAAAGAAATAGCAAATTCTTCCATTATTTGGTTAAGAAAAAAAGGCACAACAACCACATTCATAGCATTCATGATAATGGGTCCGTCATCACGGATGAGATTGGCATTCATCAATCGGCCGTCGGGTATTTTTCGAATTTATTCAAAAATGAACCGGTTGACATTGACCAATTTGACAAGGAGCTCATTAATAACAATATTCTCGATAGTGACAATCTTTTTTTGTGTTGTCCCCCTACCCTCGATGAGATTAAGCAAATTGTTTTTTATATGGAGGGGGATAGTGTTGCCGGTCCCGATGGCTTTAATGCGAAATTTTTTCAATCTTGTTGGGATATTATTAAAAGTGATGTTTTGGAGGCGGTATTAGAATTTTTTGGAGGGGCCGTTCTCTCTCAAGCGTTTTGCTCTACGTCTATAACGCTCATTCCCAAAATCCCCTCCCCCAACTCTTGGAAAGATTTTAGACCAATTAGTTTGTGCAATACTACTTATAAAATCATTTCCAAAATTCTTAGCAAAAGGTTGAGCACTATCCTTCCTAGAATCATCAATCCCACTCAATCGGGTTTCATTAAGGACCGGTTAATCACGGATAATATTCTCACGGCCTTAGAAGTCATCCATGACATATCTCGTTCTAAGGACAACTCGGTTATTAAACTTGATATGGAAAAAGCTTATGATAGGATTGATTGAGGGTTTCTCTTCAAAGTGCTTACTAGTTTTGGCTTTTCCCCTAATCTTATCAAATTAATTCGTCAATGTGTGTGCAATGCTTGGTTTTCTATTATTATTAATGGCTCTTCCGTGGGTTTTTTTAAAAGTGAGAGGGGTCTTAGACAAGGGGATCCCTTATCCCCTCTCCTTTTATTTTAGCCGAGGATTACCTTTCAAGGAACATTGAGCATACTTTCAATAAAAATCCGGCCATGTTTTTACTATTCGCAAAAACGTTCATATTACTCATCTTGCTTTTGCCGATGACATGCTCCTTTTGTTAATGCGTCTCACAATAACCTTATTTTGCTTAGACGTTGTCTCCAACATTTTGAAGCGGTTTCGGGCCAAAAATTAATAAAGCTAAGAGTACTTTTCTTATGCATAACCCGACATCCGGCGATGTCGCTCGGGTTAAGGATATTATGGGATTTTCTTTTTCGGAACTCCCCATGATCTACCTTGGTGTCCCTATTTGGAAAGGCAAACCCACTTTCAATATGTTTAGTAATGCCATCCTTAAAATCCAAAACAAAATTTGCACTTGGAATCACCACCTCCTTTCTTTAGGAGGGAGGATCGAGCTAATAAAGTCGGTTCTTAATTCCATTCTTTTATAATCTTCAAGTTATCAAACCTCACTAATGTTATCTTATTCTTTGAAAGACTTTTTAACAAGTTCCTTTGGGGTTCTAACGAGCGTAAGAAAAATGCATTGGGCCGCTTGGAAAAGGCTTTGTTACCCTACTCATGAAGGTGGTATAGGGTGCCGTGACTTAAATGATTTAATCCAATGGCGGAGTTTAAATTGTGGTGGAGATTTAGGACCAATAAGAATATTTGGTCTAACTTGCTTATGGCTAAATATTGTAAAAGGCTCCACCCCATGGTGGTCAAACCTAATCCTTTTGATTCTCCCAATTGGAAAAGGTTATGTGCCGTTCGTGGGGAGGTTGATAAGTACATTTTTTGGAATAGTGGTAATGCTAATTCATCTTTTTGGCATGATAATTGGTGCGATTTTAGTCCCCTTTCGAATTTGTTTCCCACGAAATCTAAAGATTGTCTTAATAAATTTTGGAATAACGGGGAGTGGAATTATTCCAAGCTTAAGGAGATCCTTCCCCAAGGCTATTGTGATTATATTTTCTCTCTTCCTTGTAATGTAGCCAATTGCAAACCGAGTTGGAAGCTTTCCTCTAACGGGGATTTCTCATTTAATAGTACTTGGGAGAAAGTCCGCCAAAAAAAACCCGCCCACTTTATTCTTAAGAGGTGTTGGAATTTTGCTATCACTCCAACCATCTCGGTGTTTATGGTCCGGGTTTTTAATAATTGGATCCCCACGCCCGATTGTTTGATTCGTAGGGGGATGGTGGCCGACACTCGGTGTTATTGTTGTAACGGAGACGAAACTCTCATTCACTTGTTTTGGGATGGTCCCGTGGCTAGCAAAGTGTGGGACTTTTTCCATTCTTTGGTGGGGTGGCCGAAAATCATCACCAAGGATCTCAATCTTATCTTCCCTTCTTGGTTCAACAAGACTTTTGGTAAGACTCATATATTTCATATCATTCCCGTGCTTATATGTTGGTTTCTATGGTGTTGTAGGAATGATAAAAGAATGAAGCAAATTCCATTCACGGTTGATCGTGTGTGTTCCCGGATATGGACGTACTTAAAATCCATCAAAGTCGAGGGGAAGAATCGGGTGCTTTTTTGGAAAGGGGCCGAGAATTTGGCGGCTACTCTCGGTATTAATGCGAATATTAATTTCACGCGCAAAGTGGTTAGTGTTCGTTGGATGAAACCGGATCTCGGGTGGGTTAAACTCAACACAGATGGGGCGGCCAAAGGGAACCCGGGCATCGCGGCCGCGGGCGGGGTTCTTAGGGATCACTTTGGGTCGCCTCTCTTCTATTTTTGGGAATTTGTCGGGTTACAAACTAACACATTCGCGGAGTTGCATGCCATTTGGAGAGGGCTTCTTCTTTGTTTGGAGAAAGGTTTTGCTAATGTGTGGGTTGAAGTGGATTCTACCATATCTCTCAAATTAATCAAGGAGAACTCATCATCTCCTTGGAATGTTCAAAGCTTAATTAGCAAAATTCATAAACTTCTTTCGTGCATGAATGTCCGCCTTTCCCACATCTATAGGGAAGGGAACTCGGTTGCCGACTTTTTTGCCAACCAAGGGTGCTTCCATCGAGATTTTTTTTGTTCGGATGGCCATGATCTCAAGGGGAGGATCCTTGGCCTTATTCGGTTAGATAAAATGTGTTATCCATATTTACGATGCAAAAAAATATTTTCTTAGTTGGCTTTTTGGTGGCCATCATTTTTTGATATAATGTTGGGCGTGTAGAGGGATTCGTCCTCCCTCAATTTTTTGGGCGTGTAGTGGGGCTCGTCCCCCCACACTCGTTTTATTCCGTCTAATATATGTGGTGGTTTGTTTTTAAAAAAAAAAAAAAATATTCTTGACCTGGGACAATAAACTAACTATATGAATATGCTGTTATAACACAGGTGGCTGCAAAAACAGGCTAGAGACCGATGAGGATGATGAAAGCCAACACCTATTTATAAGCTTCCATAGAAGCACCTGGAAGGAGAAGACGAAGGGACGAAATACTGGACTTTCACACGGGGCAGATGAAGGGATGAAATAGTGGATTTTGACACGGGGAAATGTTAATAAGTTAATTAGTGCATTGCATAATTAATTCATTAGTGCATTGTATAATGAATGAACAATGTAAATGCGAAACAACAAAAAATATGGGGGAGGGTAAGACCAGGGAGATAGAAGGTTGCACATTATAAATTAATGTGCATGAGGTAAAAGGAATGTGCATGAGATAAAACTGTATTTACAAACATAAATACGGTACCGAAGGGGAAGGGACGGGTATTAATTTGCATGAGTTAGTATATTTCACATCCACATCATTAGCATGTTAATATTCATCATTAGTGATGGGGGAGTGAAAGTAAAAAGACGGAAGGGGAAAAACTTTATTGATAATATAAGTTGTATTTGATAATGATGAAACGCATTGAAGAAAGCAAAGAGCAATCGCGTCCCATTAATATGCTTTAATCGATAGTAGGAAGCTAAATTTCAAATCATCATTTATTTATGGATCAAAAAATATATCTTACAAATATCGAAAAAACATTAAAAATAAGATTAATATCAGGATACAATGTGAAAATAAATGTGAACACAAAGAGGTTAAGAATGGATTTTTAATTAAAAAATAAGTGGTTTAGGTGTGAACACATGATCTGGAATTATATATTTCTAGATTTTCAAATACCATATTCATATTTAGTAATTAGTCCAATTTTTTTCTCACATACACACCTTTCATAAAAAAATATATTGCTTCTATAAAGTTTCTAAAAATTCCATGCTTATATATTCCTACCTTAAATCGTTTTAAATATTATTTTACTATTTTATATCAAATCTGTAACACTCCAAAATTATTCGTAGACATTACAGCGTCTGGGCCTCATACTGGAATCTTGCACGCCGCAAATCGTGTTCACAGTCATTCAAACATGTTAAAAGGTTAAATAGAGTAATATCTTTCAAAATACTCAAAGGCTTTACAAAAATTATTTTTCAAAATACCGTCATAGAATCACATTTGAAAATATAATGCCAAAACTGTAACATTTTTAAGTGTACAATATGCTACTTTCTACATGCACCAACAAAATAATTTAGAGAATCGATTTTCTAAAAATATATTCAAGTTCGTAAAATATCAGAAAACTATTTTAAAAGGCCAGGATGTCGAATAGTAACAGTTTTAAAACTGTACACTGAGCAACCTTTTACATGCACGGACAAAATAGTTTAGGGAATCGATCTTCCAAAATATACCCAAGTAGTTAAAAGTATATTTGCAGCGGAGATAACCAGTTGTTAAAAGTATATTTGCACCGAAAAACAACAATCAATTAAAATAATCTATTCCCAAACCCATGTCACAGCCAGTAGTTCTCGGGAATCTCATCTCTTTCACGAATGCTGCAAGCTTGATCTCCAAGTACCTAACAGTCAAGTACGAGATCGGATCGGCCATAATACTCAACAATAATGATGATGAGATCAATATTGATGATTACATACCAATGTAATGGTAATAGAGGTGGGACCGGTTCAGTTCTTACTAAAAATTTGAATACCCTAAACCGATTTTAACATGTGTAGAACGGTTCGGTTTTTGTTTATTTTTTTATGGGAACCGGGTTTAAGACCCGAACCGGTTTTTCAGTTCGGGTATTTCGAGTTTTTTGGTTACCCGATTTTGATTAAAAAACCCGAATTGTGCTAAGAAATTTCTTTACGAACCAGATTTTATTTTAAAATCGAATTCTCCATAACCGAATTCTCAAATGGAATCAAAAAGACAGTCAGTATTCAATAACATGTTCAAGAACATGTTTAATAAGAACTATAATACCAAATGGCATGCATACTAATAATCCTTGCATAAATAGTAGGAACCAAATAACATAAGTTAAAGTGTTAAAATCCAAGTCACAAATACGAACTAAAATACCAAATTCAAATGTCAATTAGTCTTGCATTACAAAATAAGAATTAAAATACCAAATTCAAATATCCATTAGTCTTGCATAATACCTACTAACAGTAAGGACTAGCGTGAATGCGTGATATATTATTAAATATATTATTAAATTATATAAGTGTAAAATCCAGTTCTTAACTGAGTAATGATTGTCCAAAAAATCAGTAACCATAATCCGGAACCGGGTTTTTTTTTTAATTAAACCCGGTTTAAGAATCGAACCCGATTTTTAAAAAAATCTCGGAACCGGATCCAGTTTTTTCGGTTCAGTTTTTTTAAAAAAATTGGTTCTTCGGTTAAAAATCCCACCCCTAAATGGTAAAGAATACCCCCAATGCAATTTCGCCGTCATAATCTTACCATTTTGTGGTCATCCATATCAATTAACTCTTATCATATATCTCATATCTCGTATTCTCAAATAACGAAATGAACTCGAATAAAATATATGCACTCTATCAAAATCCTCAAAATATCATCATAACTCATAATTACAAAATACTTATGTATGAGCATATTCGGATGACAAAACAATAAAATGGGAATTCAATTCTCAAAATAGTTATCCTACATATAGGATAACACCTTATACGTGGCATCTGCGCATATCTCATATTTCCTTGAGGCCTCGAAGGAACCCTCCCAATAAGTGTAATATTTCTAACAGTCACATATTCGCTGGGCGCATACGACACAATTATGAGGCCTCAACGGGATTCTTCCATAATACAACTCCGCACCTACGAGTCTGCTGAACACATATACATGAAAAATCGAGAGGCCTCATCTTTTTACCCTCTCAACTCTACAACTCTTTGCACCTAGGAGTCCGTTGGACATATATACATGAAAAATCGACAGGCCTCATCTTTTTACCTCTTAACTCTCCACCCACTTTATGTGTTTATAACTATCACCACAATTAATCGACCCACATTCAACTTTTAAGTCCCCCATTCCTTATTTTTCCCTCTATCTAAAATTACTACCCCAAATAATCGGCACCAAATTCAACAATTTATTCTCCCAACTCTCCACCCACTTTATCTCTTTATAATTACCACCTAAGTAATCAACGCCAACATTCAAATTTTATTCTCCCAATTCTCAATCTATTTTCTATCTATAAAATTACCATCCAAAGTAATCGAGAGTCATACTCAACTTATTATTTTTCCATCTCTTTATCTACTTTCGCTCTCTATACATATTTACCAACTAATTGACATGCTTTTTTAGTTCTCTTTCTCTCTACTCATTTTCTATATATAGAATGATCAACATTCAATTTTTTACACTCTCATCTATCTACTCACTTACGCTCTAGATTTAACTTCCCAATTAATGGATACCAACATTCAATTTGTCATCTTCCTATTTCTACTCATTTTTTTATCTCAAACGTTATCACCCCAAGTAACCAACGTCAATATTCAACTTTTTATGTCATCACCTTCTATCTAATCCCCCCTCTCTAAAATTATCATCACAATGAATTAACACTAACATTACACTTTTCAAGTAATACATCTATTTACCCTCTTTCTCTCTCTAGAATTACCACCCAAGTGATCGGTCTCAACATTCTACTGTCCAACCTCGTTTCTCACCGTCTACTTTCCGTCATTAAATTGCAGCCTCTGGTGATGATGAAGTGGCGTATCTGGAGCGCCACGAGGAGGTCGGCAAGGATCTATTTCCAATGACGTGAGGGGAAATCGGAGACAACCGTACGACATAGAGAGTTTGATGGCCGCTTCTGTGTCTAATGTACATGTTCGGCATGTTAGGTAAAACTATCTAGAGTAAGCCTTACAAATAAGGCAAAGAGAGTAAAGTTGTCATAAATATTTTAAAACAATAAAGTTGTGAGTTGGTTTACGAGAATAAGAAGTTTGTATAGTTAAAAATAATGTATGAATTAGAGTGTGTTTGACATTTTAATTAATAAATTAATTTATAAATTACTTTGATTTATGACGTATCAAATAATTTTTTTATATAAACTCATAAAATAAATTAATTTATTTTTATAAAACATGGACAAATAATATAATTAACTACTCCCTCTGTCCTAGTCAAAGACTGACAGAGAATGTATAATTGGTGTATTTTAGGTAATGATTGAGATAAATAATGATGATAAATATGTGATAGAGATTAAAAAGTAAAAATTATTAATGACTAAGGTGTGATGTAAATTAAAAAATAAAAAAATTATTATTTAATTTGATTGTCAGCGTACGCTTATTAAAAAGGACTATTTATGTAAACATTTGGTGAGACAAAAGGAGTATTTTTTATTGGTCATTGCGACTTTTATTTGTATGATTAGAAGAAGTACCCAAACAGAGAATAATCTTTATCGGTAGCCCTATATATACACCTCCTGCGTATTATTTGCCCTTCTGCACAAGCTAGGAACAAGAACAACCCACGAGCACAGTAGAGTCCCGATCTTTTCCAGGCCGAAGATCTTCGTAATTATGTTGAAAGGTCAGATTAAATATTCCGTTGTTTGTGTCCGTTTCATGGAGACTTTGATTCATTTGTGGAAGAAGCTCACATCGGACATATTTGTAGCTCGTGTTTTAGATTTCCACATTTCTGCCGCCACTGCTAAGCATCACAAATGCAAGTTTAATCTTTAATATTTGGAGCACTTTACTTTTATTAGTATAGATTCGGTATGGATTTTGTGGGCTAATTAGTTCCGGATTGAGAAGCATGGGAGGATTTGATTTTGGAAATTTATAGGCGCTTTACTATTTTCATTTACGAGGAAATTAGTCGGTTTCCTGGTGATGTTGTGAAGAGCGGGAATTTTGTTGCATAATATACTATGGTTGAAGTAGTCTAAACCATAGCGTTTGATTAACTGGTGTAGAAATGCTAGAAACCGTAAGAGTGAATGTCAAGCTGAAGGGTGAACATTTTGAATGTCAATACCGTGATGACGAGAGATCGATAGTTGTCTAAGCAATCGCCCTAATCGCAAGGAAGTATAGATTATGAAGATATTAGATAAAAGTTAAGATAGATTGGTCAGGATAAGTCATCAGACTATACTTACGCCGCAGATGACCATGTTGTATTACAGTTATGCTTTATGCATATAATCATCAGATAGACTTTATTATCTAACTTAAGCCGGACTCATCGTTTCTTGTTGTTAGTCTCTTACTTAATTTGTGAATGATGTCATCATATAAAACATATATATTGTTGATATTTTTCAGTTAGTGTAAAGTGGCAAAAGGAGTTGTTTTCCGATGTGGAATTAGACACTACCCAGTCCCCATATGTTTTCAAGTGCCAGCTCTTTGACTTAACTCGAGTTCCACCTGAAAGACAAAAGATCATGGTCAAAGGTGGTTTACTAAAGGTACAGAAGCAATTATTTATAAGAGGTGGCAATATGTTGAAATGTGCATGATATTTTGTTATTGTTTCAAAATCAAAGCATCTAGTTTATTCAATTTGCAATGATATTGCAGTTTCTGTAGAGTTAGAACTAATTAAAATTTTTGCTGCCTTTTTTTTTTTGCCATACAGGATGATGCAGATTGGTCAAAAGTAGGAGTAAAGGAGGTAAAAGAATTTTTCCATTGGATTGGACTAGTTTTGTGTTACTATAATGAAATATGTTTTTAGTTATTTTATGTTTCTATCGTTTGATTCAGGGCCAGAAATTAATGATGATGGGAACTGCAGATGAAATTGTAAAGGCCCCAGAAAAGGGTCCTGTTTTTGCAGAAGACATGCCAGAAGATGAACAAGTGGTTTCGGTGGTAAGTTCTAATATTTTTGTGATTTATAGGAACAGTATCTGACACAGCCAGTTCTTTCTAAGAAGTACACGTATATTAGAATCTGGCTGCTAAAAATTTCCATAGGTATGATGATGACCGTGATTTGATGGGTTCATTCTCGGAAGTATCAGAAGAAAAGTATCGACTCTTTTGGCAATAATTGGATGCTGAATGTACCAACATTATTTTTTGCCCAAATTTAGGAGCATATGTGAAATAAATGATTTTTATTTTGCTCCTTTTTTTATCTTTCTGCATTTTCTGTGATTATTCAAGAAAGATTGAAACTTGAAATTTACGGAATAAATTGTCCTTTTTAACAGCACATCATGGTGAATTTGTTGAGTAAGTTCATGTTCCTCATCGAAAGACAATTTCAATGTTGAAATTGATCAGTCTATTTGCACGAAACCTTATGCATGTTTTTTGAATATTTCCGTTCAACATTTCATAGTTTGACATCCACACTTTTGACATGCTTTTGCAAATATAAGCTGTTAATTCCATCTGCTGATATCTGATACAGGCTAATTCTGCTGGTTTAATGAATCTGGGGAACACCTGTTACATGAACTCCACTGTACAGTGTCTGCATTTAGTCCCAGAATTGAAATCCACTTTGTTACAGTGAGTTTTCTTTCATGGAAAATATTTGCCTTGTAAGAGTTTATTTTGTCCTAGTCTTCATTAGTAAAATATCACGTCTGGGTGTCACTGTATTACTTTCAGGTATCCTCCTCCTGTAAGAAGCAACTCTGTGGATCAATCTTCTCATTCATTGACTATAGCCGCGCGCGAATTGTTTAATGATCTTGATAAAAATGTCAAGCCAGTGGCTCCAATACGATTTTTAGCAGTATGCATATTGCTCTAGACTTTAGTTTTGTCAATAATGTTTTACTCCTTAAAGTTTTGGCTAGTTCCACTTGCAAATAAAAGAATTCAGAGGCCGATGAAAACCATGTGGTTTGGATGTTTTCACACACATACACACACACACACATATATATATCAACAAAAATCAATGTTGACAACAATTAGTTGTCATTTAATCGTGCCTAGGGTCTAAGGAATACTGCTTTCTTAACAGACTTACGGCTGTTTCCTCATAGTATCATGGTTCTATTTGCTGAAGTTGTGTGATATTATTATTTTTTCTTTTTTTGTTGTGTGTGTGTGTGTGTGTGTGTGGTGTGTGTGTTAATGGATCTTAGTTCAAATATGATGGTGCCCAAGTGTAGTATGTAAAGCTGGTACTTCTGTTCAGGGGTGTTCCCCTCTATTCTGACTTTCTTGGTGATAAACTCTCTAGGATTTTACGACCTTATTGTTTCTTTATGTCAAGATAACAAGAAAGAGAAACGATATTTTACCAAGTAGGCAAGTAACCATTCAGGTGGCTTTATAGCTCAAGCACTTTCTTCGGTGCTCAACTGTATGGTGGAAGTTTAAAGAGTGATGCGCGGATGCATATCGAGTATGGAACTTCTATGGGTAATTCAAGTAGCTGCAAATGCGGAACTATATATTTACCTGTATGGCCTATTTGTTTACCACATTCAGGCTGTAAGAACCTTTAATGCTAACTTAGTAATACTGCTTCACTTTCTTCTCTGTGAAGAAAGGAACCTTGTTTGTTGCATGCCGTAAGTTTGTCATATTAAACATCAGAAGTATTTTTGTGATTTCACCATTTGTGATAATCAAGTCTAAGTAGAAAGTATATTTCCTGATTTCTTTGTCATTTGTAGGCATTGCGGAGCAAGTATCCTCAATTTGCCCAGCTTCACAATGGAATTTACATGCAGCAGGTATATAAATCTGCTATGAGCTCATATTTTAAGATTTTCTTTATGAATTTCCTAATATTGAAATTTCTTATTGCTAGGACGCTGAAGAGTGCTGGTCACAACTTTTATTCACCCTTTCGTTGTCCTTGAAATCTCCTAGTTCAAGGTAACACACTTGCCTTGTCATAGTTGAAAGTGCTCTTTTTGACATGTGTTCCTAATTCCTGTCATACGCTGTCCTTTCTCATCATTTTTTTTACGGCTTTGTGCTTCGATTGGTTTTTGTTGTTATATCATGTGGCTTCAAATAAGTTACCATTGCCATTGTGTAACCAGAATATATAATCTATATGATTTTTGTCGCAGTGAAGGAGCTGATACAGTGAAGAAGCTTTTTGGTATCGAACTTGTTAGCAGGTCCAGTTAGTTTCTTGTTTTCTCCGTCACCAAGTTTTTGGCATATTCAGTGTTTGATGTTACTGAAGTGTTTTGTACTGTTATATTATTATTAATAATAATTTTTGCTGACTGCATGCTTTTGATTATGATTTTCTAAAACATACTTTTAATTTTGTGCTGAGAGACTGTCATTCATATTTTTATCCACTTCGGGAACTCTTCAGATTTTTCTATTATCCACATTTCCCCCTTTTTCTGTGCTTTCTGTTTCCATGATTGGAAGAATTGAATGAATATTTATCTTATTAGAATGCTTAGCAAATAGAGCATTTACAGAAATGATACCATATAGAGTTATGCCTGTACCTTGAAAGGAACTTAAAATTATGAATCAAGGCTTCGCTATTACTGTTCAACAAAGTAAATGATGTGCTAAAACTGCATTTGACAAAGTATCTATCGAAAGACCAACCCTGGCAACATGCTTTGAATTTCACCTTTCTGATGTACATTAGGATTGTTTGGCAATTACTTCATCTACTACTAGTCAAACCGTGGAGAAGTTTTAAGTTGTGTTGAAAAATTAGCAGCTTTTAAGGTCTCGAGTACAAAATTTGGGTTGAGAAGTTCACATTAGCAAGCACAATGATTGCAAAGATTGCTAATTGGCCGGGAACTTTTTTGACATTAGAACTCAACTGCATCCTTACTGAATACTGACCAATAATGGAGCAAAAGCAAATAATGTATATCAGCGTAGTGCAAATTTAAGATAAGCTGACCACTGACTACCAATAAGGGAATGTGATCATCTTAGGATCGTGAGTTATAGAGTTGCAATGATGTATTGAGCGACATGTAATAATTCCAATCCTCTGACTGCTAAGCTCTTTGCATATACTGCTTCCCCACCCACTCTTAAAGATAAAGAGTGAAATATATTCGGCGCAATAAATTCATGACCAGCTGTTTGTTGAACTATTGTCATTGTTAATGATTGTGGCTAGGGTCCATTGTGCTGAAAGTGGTGAAGAAAGTACAGAAATGGAGTCAGTTTATTCACTTAAATGCCATATTTCACATGAGGTGAATCATCTGCATGAAGGTTTAAGATGTGTAAGTTTTATTATATTAGTCTTTCACATTACATTATGCTATAGTAGTTTGTCTTCGCTTGTTGTGGCTTGTTCTTCATACTCTTTACTGTTGACATGGGATTGAGCTTTCTGCGCACTGGAGACTCCTTTCTTGAGTCACTACATATGCCTAGAAAGCAATTTGCCTCTCATGGTGAACAAACTCTTTATCAGTCATAGAGTAATAACCTGCCAAATATTTGCTTGACCACAATATAGTGATGATTAAGTGAGGAGGTAGGTTTTATTGGAGAAAGGAAATGTAATCTGGATGTTTGATTGACAACATGTGGTTAAAACTAAAGTGCAACACTATTAGACCTGTGCACTCTGGATGTAAATGTTGGATAGTGGTAATCTGGACATGACTATAAATTGAGCACTAAACATGAAGGAACTACAGAAGAACCTCGATAAATTTAATACGATAAATTAATAATATCAATTTAATAAATGAAAATTATTACTTTTCTCCTGGTCCGACGTTATTAATTTAAAGAGGTTTAACTGTAACACTATAATCAGTCTTAGAGATGAATTTACTTGTTCAGCTTCTTATCAGTTCAAATATTGGTTTTTGCCATCTTTCTTAACCATTATTGCCTTGATAACTGATATTCAAGTCTTGTTTACTTAGGATGACTAGTGTCTCAACTTTAAAGTTGCAGAAAAGCCTAAACGCAGCAACTTTATTTCAATTTTACATATTGAAGACCCCACCCCCCCTTTTGCGTCATGTTCCATGATGTACGTGTTGATTTTACAGTATCAATCACGTAATGTGACATGGCTATAGCAATTATCTCAACTCATCGTCGTCTCATGATATTTTCCATGTAACTGGAACACCTATAATGTTGACGGTTTTGGAATTTCATCTCATTTTTCCTTCGTATGAAGGTTGCAACAGGAAGGACATCCGACATAAAACTTTGCCACTTTTTCTTTTGTTCATTTATAGTGTTAACTAATTTTAGACAATTAATTGACACTATAATTTTCATGCCACCGACCCCAACATAGTTGGGATTAAGGTGCAGTTGATTGAAGACCCCCCTTTCTTCTGGAAAATGAATCATGTAAAGTATGTTATGCTTATAAAGAAGAAATTCGGCTCTGCTTTATTGTCCAGGGATTGAAATCAGAATTGGAGAAGTCTTCTCCTTCTCTTGGGCGCACTGCTATTTACTCGAAAGATTCTCGCATAAATGACTTGCCAAGGTATTATGGATATATTAAACTGCTTTCTTTTTCTGGTCCATCTCCTTGCTTCCAGATGTTTCTTGCATTTTGTCTCCTCTATCCTGGTGAAACTTGAGAGACATTATTTTCCCTGTTTAAACTTTTGCATCAGGCATTTGACTATCTTTTGCTCATTTACAGATACTTGACTGTTCAATATGTACGTTTTTTCTGGAAAAGAGAAACAAGGCAGAAGGCCAAGATTCTGCGGGTAAATATTCTTATTCTTTCAAGAAATACATGAGTTTATTTCCTGATGATGGATTATCATGGTTGGAAGTAAAAAATGCACAGCAGAAGACCACTACGTAAAATCCGCTGCATGTGTTGTGTAATTGGGCGTACAAATGCTCTATCATAGTTGGAAGTAAAAAATGCACTGCAGAAGGCCACTACGTAAAATCCGCTGCATGTGTTGTGTAATTGGGCGTACAAACGCTCTCTCTTCCCATTATAATAGGAACCTTCTTTGATAAATATAAAAAATAATCCTTTATTATGTCCGAATTTTTCAGAATAATGTACATGCCTATTCAAACTTGTTGAATGTAGGACACTTCAGTCTGGAGTTAGAATGAAGTAACAGTCAGACGTAATATGAAGAATCACCTATTCCCTTTCTATTTGGGTCGAAGTGTTGCAATTGCAATGAACAGAGAATATTTCAATGAACAGAGAATATTTTTTCTGAATGCTTCACAGTTATTCCATTTCAAAATTCATTCCCATATTAATGGGTTGATCTAAATCCAGTAGTAACACCCCAATGCAGAATATATAAGATTGGTATGAATTATTTAGATTTGTCAACGTTCCCAACTGCTCTGAGCTATGGGTGTAAAGTCATTTGATTCACCCTTCCAGCTCATATGAACTAAGATTTTTCAATGAAATGTTTGCAATTATTTTGCAGAAAGTGGACTATCCATTGGAGTTAGATGTGTATGATTTTTGTTCAGATGATCTCCGCAAGAGACTAGATGTCCCTCGACGGGTACGTGCTTCTCTGCCTTTCCATACTTCATTTTTCTTTTGTTCTCTGTTCTGTTTCTGTTGGGTAATTCTAGTTTCAAATTTTGACTTATAGATCCTAAGAGATGAAGAAGGAAAGAAGTTTGGGCTGAAAACCAATGCGAACAGTTCGACTTCTACAGGCAATGATGTCAAGATGACTGATGCTGAAGTAGGCAATTTGTTTGATCTTATAAACAGTAAACATAAAACATCTCATCAGATATAAAAAGTTTTTATTTTTTTGGTGACACCGTGCTTGCTTAAAATCTTGGTTAAGCTCATATTTCTTTGCCTCTTGCAGGGACCATCGAGTGGAAGTGAAGACTCTAAATCTGCACCTGGAGAAGGTACTCATCTTTTAAGAGATTTTATTCCGGATGATAAACAAAGTATAGAACCTTCTAAATACTATGAAGAGTTGGTCGTAAAAGACTTATGTAGGGATAGTCCTTAGTATACTGTTCTGTTTAAATTGCCTGGTCATCTTTAATGATTTTTGTATGAAACAAATTTAGTTCCCCTTCTCGGTTTGTTTAGAATAAAAACTTAAGCAGTGTTTGCCAAAAAATAAAAAATTGTTTTAAGAACGGCGGATCTACGGCAACAGAAGCTACCAAATGTAGTTGAGAATCAGAAGTTGCTAGTTGAAACAAAAGCTGAAAGTTGACTTAATTAGTTTAGTGTGTTTCGTCATGTTCCACGATTTACATGTTGATTTTACAATATCAATTTGGACATGAGTATAACAATTATCTCAACTCATCACCAACTCATGATATTTTCCGTGTGGAAAAACTTATGATGATGATGGTTATTGAAATTTCATCTCATTTCTCCTTTGTATGAAGGTTGCTACCGGAAGGGCATCCATGGTAAAATTTTGACCATTATTGATACTTTATTTTTCGTGTCACCGACCCCAACATTGTTGGGATTAAGGTGCAGATGATGGTGATGAAGAATTAGTTTAGGATGTGATAAATCTGTCCTAAAAGATGCTTATTCCCTCCGTCCCGCTCAAAGCTTTCCACTTACAATTTTTTTTGTCCCTCTAGAAGCTTTACATTTATCATCTTTACACAATCAAGTCAAACAACCACCTTTTACTTTTTATTCTCCACCGCACATTCTCTATCACTACTTTTTACTTTTTAATTTCCACCAATCATTATCTAAACTACACCAAATATACATACACCTATGTCAAGCTTTCAATGGGACACAGGAGTATTTGTTTGTAGAAGTCAAACCACATGCACAATTAGAAATCTACAAGTACTTTTTAACTGCTTTTTAGATGCTGATTAGATCAAGTAGAATCATAAGCAGAGATTGGCATTTAGAAACACATCTTTGATTCTCTCTTCTTCTGCTTCTTTTTCGAGCCTGAAACTGAGAATCACTTGCAAACACTTTCTTAGTTGAGAATCCCTCGAGTATTTTAATATGTTCATTACCTCACACTATATTTCAGGTGTTCCTTCCGAGAAAGAGAAGCACCTGACAGGCGTATATGATTTGGTCGCTGTGCTAACTCACAAGGGTAGAAGTGCTGATTCTGGGCATTATGTCGCCTGGGTTAAGCAAGAAAATGGTTGGTATCTATGAATAGTGACCGTTCACTTTGTTGTATTATATTACACTTGTCAGATTTATGTTTCTATGAAAATTTTTTTGGTAACCACAGGCAAATGGATTCAATTTGATGATGATAATCCGATTCTGCAACGTGAAGAAGCTATCACCAATCTTTCGGGAGGCGGTAAGGACTCCGCACAAACTGCCTATTTGTTATCCTATTATCATGAAAGAAATCAATTACAAAAACTACCCTTGGGGTTTGATGTATGTACAAAGGAACACAATTATCTTTCAGAATTATAAATTACCCCCTGAGGGTATTAAAAACACAATCCCATCGAGGTTTGACATTTTCTTAACAAATATTCCCCCTACTGAGAGTGCAGTTTGTATAATGTAAACAAATATCAAGGGTCATTTGCAAATTTGAAAGGTAACTGGGCCTTTTCAAATCTCAAGTTAATCTTTTCTAACTTAAACCCGTCATGAAATTACCTCCTCGTCATATCACTTTGCTATAGAGCAAATAGACATTGAAGATCATTAACCAAAAAAAAGAAAACTTCATTGATTTTCAGGTGATTGGCATATGGCTTATATTTGCATGTATAAGGCACGCGATGTCTCCATGTAATGGTTCGTTTAAGGTTGATTCATTGAATCATTTGTTGTTTGCATCGATTATATTCTCGTTGCCTTTAATTTAATTTTCCAACATGATGATAAGAGGTTAACCATGCGTGATTTCCTAGCTTCATTCTAGCGAACACAGCACGAAGGAGCTTAAACATGCTGAGCCGCATTTTCCTGTTCTTTATTTTCCTTGCGAATGATTATAAAACCACTTCTGATATAGGTATTTGGACCAGATGCATGTACCTTTTTTGCTTATATTATTGACCGGAGGAGTATATGGTTATATTTCTGTCTAATTTTCAGTTTTCCGTGTCAGAAAACGAATTTCGGAATTTATCTATTTCTGTGTGGAAATTGGTAATACTGTTTAGATTAGTAGTTTTGAAGTACTCTTGGGAATTATAGTGAGAGTGCTTTCGTGCTTTTTTAATGTACATTCAAGTGTCTGAAAGTTGGTGATGAGGTTCACTTTCATGAGATGGAATTTATATATTTTTTTTTCAGTTTTTAGTTCTCTTTTTTTTTGTTAGTTTTAACTTTTTGTATGTTTTTTTTTTTTTTTTTTAGTTTTTTGGTCATTTTAGTTAGGTTAAAATACTATTAAAATAGAAGGTGACGAGTTCCATTATACAGGTTGCGGTACTATCTCCGTTTCATTTTTATTTGCAGCACTTCAATTTTTACGCTCTTCGTTTACTCACTTTTGATTATACTTGGTCTATTTTAAAATATAGTTTTTTTATTTTTTTAATATATAATTAAGGATATTAATAGTCATGTTTCAATTAATTATGAACAAAGGAAACATAATTCAGTACTGATAAGAAATTCTTTAACCCGGAAATTTGACCAGAAAGAAAGAGGTGGATTATAGATACATAAAAGATGGTAATTAGTATCTTTCCCAATGACTATTCCAATACATGTATACGATTTACGAAATTATCTCCCCGAGTAGATTCGTCTCTTATTACACTTTAACATGTTGATGTCCTCGGACATCTCAAAGCACCAGCGGAACTTGTCAAGGACCTAACGTATCTTCCACCTGCCACTTCAAACATCTGGTCCGGTCTATAGTTTGGCCTCATTGCGGCACCCTTATCAACCGATTCTTTGAACAAGGCTCCATTTTCGAACACGTCGTTGATAGATTTGAATCTACCATTTGCGCTACTATCCCATGTGATCTGTGTCTCCATAGGTATTAGTATAATTTTGAAGACGATAACTTGTATCATATTGTTTGACTGTATTAGATGGTGTGGTGGTTATACTTTTCGGTATTAGAAATAATACTTTACCTCTTTATTGCCTCCTTGTGGTGCGATGAAGAGGTTTGCTTGACTCTTGATATTAGGGTTCATGCTCCCTCCAATAGCATATTGCCCCCATCCTAGGTATAGGTTGTTAACGACGTGGGCATAACCAAATCGAATCCTACCATTCATTCAACCGATAATGATTAGCTCCTTCATTCCCATTGTTATATTTCAGGCTTAATCACAAAATATAAGCCTTAAGCTCAATATCAATTATGTTGTCAACATAAAGAATCGATGATCCTTGTTTTTCAATATATATATATAACACCATGCATAATAACATAGTGTACCTTGGCATTCTCTGTTGACATTGTGGGCCGAAATGGTTGAAGGCGACCGTGACCCTCATGTTCGTATCCCTTCTGAACCCATCGTCGTGTCCTAAAAGCATCACCTTATTTTGGAATTTAAACCGGTTGTTTGATATCGTGATGTCCGTTGAACCCCTGGTAACATCGATCAGTCCGTCCTGACAATCGGTCAGCGTGTTGTGATCGATCCATACCTTCGTAGAGGTCACCATTCGGATTGCATCCCCGTCCACCGGTCCGAGGTGCACGATCTTTCGATTCGGGCCCATTACCGGCCCCGGACCCTGAGGCAAGCAATTGCGGATGCGGAGGCCGTGGATGATCACATTGGTCACCTGTACTTATTAAGCTCAATTAGGTCTAGATTTTGTAATTACTAAAAATAAAATAAAAATGAGAAAAAACTGTAATTTTCATTTCATGTGTGCATGCACATATTCGCAAAGAAGATATGCATGAATGAAAAAGGCTTTAAGATGTTTGTGTCATATATAGTGAAAACATTTAGATTAATTACTTTACTAATTTCGAGTTTTTTTATATAAATAATTAAAAAAACATGATCGATATATTAAAATTTTAAAAATTACCCGTTGAAGAAATATGCAAGCACCATCCGCAATGTGAACATCAACCCCTCTTCCATCAAGGGTGGTGTAACTGCTAACAAGGAGGGGTTTAACAAGTTTGATGTTCATATTCCTAGCAAATGTGATCCAAATTTTCCCTCCAATGTTGGTCATTGCATATCTCAATGTCCCGGGCCTCGGGTTTAACGGGTCGTCGCTGGGATCCGTGACTTTGTAATTTATTACGTCCCGACCAATATTATTGGTCATTTTCCCGGCGTAGCCAACCGAGCATCTAGCCAGCTGGTGACGATGGCTTCGCCAGTTGGGGTTTGTCCTCCAACATCTGTCGATTACGTTCATGTTGTTGTTAATTGAACGGGCTTGGACTAAATCCGATGTCACTAGGATGGCTATGGATATAGCCCAAACAAGGCACCATGTGCTCTTATGAGACATGATTTAAAGATTTCTTGATTATGTGAATAGTAAAAGTAAAAAAAAAAATGAAAATGTTCTGTAAAAAAATAATAAGGGGGTGGCGAGCGCGCGAGGATGAAAGTGGGAGCTGATGGGTTTTTTATACATGCGAGGGTGAATTAAACTTGTGGTGATTTGGGGTTTTAGATAAAGATCATTGAAAATGAGGGGAGATTGTGCTTTTTGCTTAAATGTGGCCTGTGGCTTAATATTTTCAAGGGCCTTGCATCACACACACACATATATATATATATATATATATATATATATATATATGGGGGGTGAGCCGGTTTTGGTGAGAATGGGTTTTAAGTTGAGAAATAAGAATGAATTTGGTATATAGTTTTTGATTAAATGGATGATCAAAATTTATTCACATAAAAACTTATGCATGAAATGCATTATCGATATTTTGATGCATATAAAATGCATAATTTTTAATGCTTAGCATTTTATTGAGATACATATTTTTTATACACAATCTAATCTGGATTGAAGATCACACAAAATTTAATGATTTAGATTTATTCTTATTTCTTATTAAAAAAAACACACACTCTCTCTCTCTCTCTCTCTATATATATATATATATATATATATATATATATATATATATATATATATATATATATATATATATATATATATATATATATATAGGAAGGGTTATAATAAAACCATCCCCTATATATTAACTAGAACCAATATTAACCATTTATTGAATCAATATAGATGGATGAGATTTATTTCAAAAATAAGGAAGACTATATAACTTTGTGAAAAATTACCTAAATTAGTCAAACAAGGTTAAGGATGTCAAATTGTGTTACCATCAAACTTACCATAATTTCTTCAGACGTGATTTGTGGAAATGCTATACAAAGTCTGACTAAAAATTGAGGTATTTTTATTTAAATCGCATGATGCTATTTTTTTATTGTATTAGTTATGGCATGTATCCAACATGTTGTTAATGCATTGCTTAATATTTTTCTTTATTTTTGTATTATTTATGAAAATAAAATGTTATTGCTTATTATTGATATATACATTGCTTATATTTTATTTATCTATTGCTTATTAACATAATATGTTATTGCTTATTATTGATATATACATTGCTTATATTTTATTTATGTATTGCTTATTAAAATATTATTGATATATACATCGCTTATCTTTTATTTATGTATTGCTTATTAATATTGATGTAGTGCTTATTATTCATATATACATTGCTTATATGTTATTTTATATATTTCTTTTTAACATATTATTTATATATACATTGCTTATATTTTGTTTATGCTTTGCTTATTAAAATATTAATTATTGCTTATTGTTTTTCTTTTTAAAGATAGCAAATTTCTACACATTTAATTTTAAGATAGCAAGCATCGGCCCTTAAAAAAAGAAGATTTGAAGCATCCCACTAATTAAGGGTGAAGCAATTAATTTAAACGTTAATAACCTACTATGAGAGAAAATAAATATCTCCACATTTAATACAATGTGTAAAGGATAATTAAGATGGCCTCAATCAGCCGTGAATCACCCTATATAAATCTTTACACAAATACATTAATGCCCTTACGCATAGAAATTAAGCTTTTACTAAATTATTAATCACTAATTAATTGTAACCATTGATCGAAAAAATTGAAGGGCTCAAATCAGTTCCTAGTTAACACCTAAGGAAAAGTTTCTATTTGAACTCTTCCCTATATATATATATATATATGTATATATATATAGACACACACACTCACTAGAGATTACTCGTGCCGTAATATCACGATGACGGTGATATAATTGAATTAAAATAAGTAATTACCAGATTACTTGCTAGAAAAAAATATGTTGGTTCCCAAAAAATCAATCGGCGGCCATGGGCCTGCGGTAAAAAAAATTAAAAAAAAAAGTTGGTCGACGGAGGTCCGCTAGCTATCAACGGTTTGGTGTAAAAGAGAAGGCCCGGCGTCGGAGGACCGCCGGTCGTCGGGTCTGGCGTAAAAAAAAAAAGAGCGAGAAAAACCTACCGGCCGCCGGAAAGCAGGCCGATGGCCTGATGTAAGAAAAAAAAAAGATCATCGGTCGTTGGAGGTCTCATGCGACCGTGGCCCTGCCGGAAAAACTTACCGTTCAGACGTCTTTTTTTTTTTGAAAATTGTAGTACTTTAATTTAATTTAATTTAATTTAATATTCTAGGAGTTCTTTTTAAAATTTATTGTGGTTGAATATTTATTATTATTAAATTCAACACAAAAAGAAAGAAGGGAAGAGAGGCGAAGGGTATAATGATCTTTTCAGGTGCAAACTACGACGACCGAAAAACACCATTTTGCTTTATCTCATATATATATATATATATATATATATATATATATATATGTGGATTGGTTCCAATGAGAATCGGTCCTCAGAATGGAAACGTGAGTTCGTGCATATTTAGTATAATTCACTGCACACATAATATATTGTAATACATATTCATTTATTCTCTCTATGCATAGTGAATGCGTAATACAAGTGTACAGTGAATCCTAAAAATGATATACATTACGAAATGTTATGTATGCAGTGAATTCAAACTAAATAGGCGCTATCCATTTTAAATACTGGTTCTCATTTGTGTAATATCCGGAATTTCTATTACTGTTGTTTAATATTATTTTATCCGAGTTATATTGTACAGCGTGAAATCTGTACAGTAGGGATAAAATAAATAAAGGACTGAGATATCAGTATCGGTATAATTGTCGTATTTGGTCGTGAGTTTCATTTGAGGATATTGTGTATCAGGTTGTCGTACTTTTGATATTGGGTATATCGTATGATGATATTATTGGATTCAGTGTTTGTGTTCAGTGTGTCTTATGTTCGTTTTTGGTATGTCGAGACGTTGGACAAGAACTGCGGAAAATGGCTAAGTATAGCCTTATTAGCGCACGCTGATATTCATGCATAACGCACGCTATCGTGCAGGATTAGCGCACGCTACGTTTATAGGTTAGCGTACGCTAGTGCGGGCAGATCGGAAGGAATCTGCGTGTGGACCCGCCGCTTTCGGCGCACGTACGGTAAGTCAACGGTTGTTGTACGGAAGTATTAGCGCACGCTAAAGATTAGGATTAGCGCACGCTAACTATATATCAGTCAACAAGGAATCTTATCCTTGCCGGATCTTTGTCGGAATGTGGGGGCGAGTGGTAGGTGAACTCGGTAGTTAGTCAACTTCGGATAGCGCACGCTAAAAGTAAGGACTTGCGTACGCTAGACATGATGATTTACGTACGTTAATGCATGGGCATTACGTACGTAAGGTAGTTTACGAAGCAAGACAGTAGCCTCTGGGCTTCGATAGCGCACGCTAACAAAGTCAGTTAGCGCACGCTAAGGCTAGCGCATGCTAAACATAATGGTTTAGCGCACGCTAGTGATGTATTCTATTTAAAGGGACAAACGGGTGTCATGAAACATTTCGTCCATTTCTTTCCTTTCACCCGATAGAGACAACCTTGGGAGAACATTTGGAGTTCCTAAACCTTTGAGGATGATCCTCTTTAACAAGATTAAAGATGGGAATCATGGAGTGAAGCTTTGTTCTTGAAATCATTGGTGATTCTTGAAATCAATCCTTTCCTTCAAAAAAGGTAATTACTCTTCACTTTGAGATTTCGTTTTGGATTGTATATGATGTTCTTGAGTTGATGATTATCATATAAACAAGTTGATGAGCATGACAACGAGTTGGATTACCGTACTAAGTTAGTGTTGTTATCAATATATGAGTATTGATATGTTTCGTATGGTTTTGGATGGAATTCAAGATATATGTTGATGTAATTCCCTTCTTCAATTCGGATTTTTGATGTTTTGTCGTTGGTTACTTCGTATGGTAACGATTATGGTGGTGCTATTGTGATTCTTGAAGTTATATGAATTGTATGTCGAAGAACATGATGAATAAGGATTTTTAGATGTTAGAACACATCGGATTTTATCATTTTATGGATCATGAACGTGAATTTGGATAATTCGTGTTCTTGAAGAGCTATTAAATTATATGTCATGATTGTTATAAAATCCTTAATCTCGAGATGAGTTGATCATTGTCATGATGGAAGTGTTAGACGATGCTTGAAATGCATGCCACCGCACGACATTAGCGCACGCTTCGTTCTTGCCTAGCGCGCTAACGGGAGCAACTTAGCGCACGCTACGTTAGGTGATTAACGTGCGCTAAGTAGGCGACAGTGCGATATTTTTGTGTTTTGATTAGGAATTCGTGATGGTTTGACTTGGTTGGTTCTTTGTGTTTATTCGAGGTTGTGTTGAACCGTTGAGTTCGATTAGTTTTCTCAATTGTTGACCGTTATCGGATATGTGTTATTTGGTTTCTTCGATAGGTTGAGATTATTGATCGGTGATTATAACCGGATATTGCGGTCGTGTTCGAGTATGTCCATTGTATTGCGTTTGATCGAGGCTGAGGAGCTCGTAGATAAAGGCAATGTGTTCGGCAGCAGCTTCGTGGTATCGGTATCGAGGCAAGTTATTACTTGCTCAGTTAAAATAATTAATGAATTGTTTGATTTCATTTCGTTTATAATGCATATAGCGATGATTATTATTGTGAACTGGGTATCGGATCGCATATCGTTCTTTCGATTAGGGAGATAAAACATAATGAATATGCTTTATCTCAGTTATTGGTATGTTCGAGTATCGAGGTTACATTATGGTAAAGACGAGGATATGAGTATCTATAGTTCATTGTTCGTATGGATCGCCGAGCATTGAGGATAATCGTCGGTGATGATTGGACATCGAGATTTCTCCCGAAGGACTCGGGGCAAGTATCTTATATCGATTCAATTAGAGTTAGTGATTTGATCATGCGTATTATCATTCATGTTGTCGAACATGAGGTCGTCTTAATTGATTTGTCATATTGTCGTTCATGTTGCGTTGTTCATGATGATGAACATATTGTTTTGCATATGTGTATGCATATTGTGTTGTTTATGTTGTGTTGATCCGATGGGATCGCGCGATCTATGGTTTGGGCGCTTGATCGGTTGTCCACCTCGTGTTGGTCCGACGGGATCATCTTGGGATCTATCTTGAGGGCGCTGGATCATTGGACGGGTTTTTCACCTCGTGTTGGTCCGACGGGATCATCTTGGGATCTATCCGAGGGCGCTGGATCGTTGGATTACCCAAGATTGTGTTATTGTTGTGCATATGTATATTGTTGGTTATCCACCTCGTGTTGATCTTGTAGGATCATCTTGGGATCTATTCTGTGGGCGCTGGCTCATGTGTTTTCCATTGAGTTTACATAGTTGTTATTGTTTTTGAGCATATTGACGTTGTCATATGAGTATTCATTTGTAGGTCTTGTGTTAGGACCTTGTCCGCATTGCATTGTTCTGATATCGGATTAGACCGATATGATTATCGTGGCACATCATATCTCGAGGTATGTTCCATATTTTCCTTGGTCTTGTCTTTGGTGGACAATTGGTTATCGTCTTGGGATTTGATGATTTTATTCGATGGATCGTATTGGTCGAAATGGTAGATTTACGTATCGTGAGTTGGTTATGATAGTTTGAGGATCTTGAGTATTGTTTGAGGTACAATACAAATATTATGTTCGAGTTTAATGGTTATTCGATGAGAATTACTTGAGTAAGTAAAGTCATGGCGGTAAGATTACATTGGTCGTATTCTTATTCTCATTGGTATGTATTCTTAATGTGATGTGACGGTTATCATTGTTGGATATTATGGTGACCCCGTCGTGGATTTCTTTTAGGTTCTTGGAGTATCGAGCTTGTAGCGGTCGTGAAGAGATGAGCTTCCTGAGGATACCGGCTAGGACATGTTGTGTGCATTGAGTTTTTGATTGGTTCTCGTATTCCGCTAGAGTATCCTTATGGTTGGTCTTTTTCCACGCGTGAGTATTTTGAAATGACCTTTTGGTATCCAGTAGCGAGGTTGCTTTGGAAGTCGTTTTCTAAACTTTTGAGTGTCGGCTGTTTGGCCTCGCGATTTCAAATGAGTTTTTACGACGGTTTTTGATAAATGGATTTTATAAGTCTTTGTGAATTTTTAAAGATAGTACCGTCGTTGGCCTCTTGGGCATTTGTAAATGTTTGCGAAAATTTCTTTTAGCTTTGTGGGTTCCATCTCGGGGCCCACGGCGCTGTAATATTTCCGGTTAAATGCAGGGTGTTACAGAATATGGTATCGGAGCTTAGGTTGAGAAAACCTAGGCATTTGGGTCGAGTTGGGTCGTGTTTTTGTTGCGTCATCCGAGTTGTCGATTGACAAATATTAGAGCCGTGAGTCTTTGTTGTTCACTCAGGCTTGTGCGTTATCGGATTTGCCAGTATCGTACTGGGCTTGTTATAACTTTTCCAAATGGTGTTAATAAGATTCTTTGGAATGAGATGTATTGTGTTCTTGAGTCGAACCGATTTGGCAAACGTGTGTTTTGAAAATACCTGTGTCGAGTATTTTCTTGAGTCTAGACATGTGCCAGTATCACGGGGAATCGTCGGCTTCACGATCTGTAAGTATTTGGATTTTTGAATTTCATTGAGATTTATTGCCGTTCTAAGTTGATACGTTTTGAGATTCAGCTGAATATTATGCGTAACAGTATAAGGTGACAGAGTTGGAACAGGATTGATGATCTTAAGGAGTTATGATTTCGAGAATCAGTATGTTGGATAGATTCTGGAACGAAATTGTGTATTCGGGAGAAGGACTATGGAGTGTCGAGAAGAACATGTAGTCATGTTAGTTCATTTTGTGATATATATGAACTGCTTTTGAGCATTTGAAAAGGATACCTTTCAAAATGAATGTTTTACGGATGTTTTATGGAAAATGATTTTGGGTCGAGACCCAATCGATTTTGAAATGGTTTTATAACCCAGGACTTGGGGTCCGAAAAGAGTTTTCTACTTTTTTAAACTTCTTGTAATGTGGAATGAGATACGGGCTGAGACCCTAATGTTTCAAAAGACTTTCATGTTTTCTAAAACTCCCGAGATTTGCAAAATACTTTACCAATCGTTTACCTATGTTATTTCCGCCTTTCGAGGCTTTGGTTTACTTGTTCAAATGGAACCTCTCGGGAAGTCTTTCGTTGTGTTTGATTTGTTGATTTGTTTCAACGTTTTGTCATATCATATTGGAGGTGATCCAGGATGGGTAAATGGTTGACGATACGAGTCATGTGTGGAAAAGGAGTTTTTATCGGAGTCTATATATTGAGGTTTTGGAACTCGATCGTGTGGTTTCCGTTGGAATGTCAAGTGGATTGTGACGAGCCGAATTGGTATACAGGAGTATGGTTGTGGTCAATCATTTGCATGATTCCATTTTTATTTAAACGTATGTATTCGAAAAGAATTTTTATCGAGAACTTGGCACCAGCGAGCCGATTTAATTTTTAAAATTTATTTCGTGGTCTTACCAAAATTTATGTTTTGAGTTTTCAAACCCTTGAAAGAACTTTCGAAAATTGTCTTCGTGACAAGAATATATGATTTCAAACTGGTTTTGAAAATGTGATTGAGGTACATACGCATTTAGTGCATAATGCATATCGTGGTGAAGTTCTGAATGAGACTCACGAACTGGATGGTACATCAGTATGGTACGATGAAAGAGATTCGAAAGTTAGTATGGTAGTTTGGTTATCCACGGATGATCGGTTGATTTATCAGATAAGAGAAATATGTTGCGTGTTGTAGATTCATGCACATAATATTATTTTGGAAACTGGAGATTTTGTGAAACCGGGACATAGGTGCTACGTGATTCCATTGGTGCGGTAGTAGCGTAATCTTACCATAGTGATCTTTGAATGATTTCTTTGTAAGTGTAAATATGGGGATGGTGACCCCATCTTTGGTTGTTTTGGATATTGAGTGGTCGTTCCCACTCCTTGTATGAATTGGTATGTTCGTCGATTTGCGACTCGTTGTTCGTATGCCGAGGGAAATGTTCGCCAGTTGGGTATGTTTATTGAGATCTAATGTACGTGATTGATTTGACGTTTTGAGAATGTTATTCTTTCATATATACATTTACGTGGTTGTGTTGATCGTGTTGGAGTTTACCGTGTGAAGGTATTCTCGATTTTCGTTGATCGTTCGTTGGTAATATTGGAGTTATCACGTTGATGATATTCTCGATTGTGTTTTGACCTCACGGTTGGTCATATTGGAAATTTATCATGTTGATGATAAATTCGGTTGATTTATTAGTTGATCATTTTGGTGATCATCCGGCGTTCGGATTTTGTGTTGATGTTTGAATTCGTGTCGTTGTTTTGGCGGTTGTTTCGCAGATGTATTGTGTATAATTCGTCTTATCGAATTGGGACTTGATTATGTAATCAGACAGGATTTGATTCGACAGATTGTTTCATCCGAAGATGATATATTTTGTTGAGACTCGGGAATTGTGATCGTAGCGTATTGAGATTATACGGTGAGATCGGCGCTAGTATCTCCGGAGATCGTCGACCTGCGTATTTGTAAGTATGCGGTTTTGGCTATTCGGAATAATGATGATTGATCGGTGTCGTGATGGTTTTGGGATATTTTGGGTTGAGCAGTATGGTTGTTCGTTTTATGATGGATTGCAAGTTTCGAGGACGAAACTTATTTTAAGGGGTGTAGAATGTAATATCCTAATTTCTATTCTGTTGTTTAATTTTATTTTATCCGAGTTATATTGTACAGCGTGAAATGCATGCGATAGGGATAAAATAAATAAAGGACTGAGATATCGTATCGGTATAATTATCGTATTTGGTCGATTACATTTGAGGATATTGTGTATCGGGTTGTCGTACTTTTGATATTGGGTATATCGTATGATGATATTATTGGATTCGGTGTTTGTGTTCGGTGTGTCTTATGTTCGTTTTTGGTATGTCGAGACGTTGGACAAGAATGCGGAAAATGGCTAAGTATAGCCTTATTAGCGCACGCCGATATTCATGCATAACGCACGCTATCGCGGGATTAGCGCACGCTACGTTTATAGGTTAGCGTCGCTAGTGCATGATCGGAAGGAATCTGCGTGTGGACCCGGCCGCTTTGGCGCACGTTCGTAAGTCAACAGCTTGTTGTCTGAAGTATTAGCGCACGCTAAAGATTAAGCTTAGCGCACGCTAACTATATATCATCGACAAGGAATCTTATCCTTGCCGATCTTGTCGGAATGTGGGGGCGAGTGGTAGGTGAACACCGTAGTAAGTCAACTTCGGATAGCGCACGCTAAGAGTAAGGACTTGCGTCGCTAGACATGATGATTTACGTGCGTTAATGCATGGGCATTACGTCGTAAGGTAGTTTACGGCAAGACAAGAGCCTCTGGGCCGATAGCGCACGCTAACAAAGTCGATTAGCGCACGCTAAGGCTAGCGCACGCTAAACATAATGGTTTAGCGCACGCTAGTGATGTATTCTATTTAAAGGGACAAGCGGGTGTCATGAAACATTTCGTCCATTTCTTTCCTTTCACCCGATAGAGACAACCTTGGGAGAACATTTGGAGTTCCTAAACGAGGATGATCCTCTTTAACAAGATTAAAGATGCGAATCATGGAGTGAAGCATTGTTCATGAAATCATTGGTGATTCTTGAAATCAATCCTTTCCTTCAAAAAGGTAATTACTATTCACTTCGAGATTTCGTTTTGGATTGTATATGATGTTCTTGAGTTGATGATTATCATATAAACAAGTTGATGAGCATGACAACGAGTTGGATTACCGTACTAAGTTAGTGTTGTTATCAATATATGAGTATTGATATGTTTCGTATGGTTTTGGATGGAATTCAAGATATATGTTGATGTAATTCCCTTCTTCAATTCGGATTTTTGATGTTTTGTCGTTGGTTACTTCGTATGGTAACGATTATGGTGGTGCTATTGTGATTCTTGAAGTTATATGAATTGTATGTCGAAGAACATGATGAATAAGGATTTTTAGATGTTAGAACACATCGGATTTTATCATTTTATGGATCATGAACGTGAATTTGGATAATTCGTGTTCTTGAAGAGCTATTAAATTATATGTCATGATTGTTATAAAATCCTTAATCTCGAGATGAGTTGATCATTGTCATGATGGAAGTGTTAGACGATGCTTGAAATGCATGCCACCGCACGACATTAGCGCACGCTACGTTCTTGCCTAGCGCGCTAACGGGATCAACTTAGCGCACGCTACGTTAGGTGATTAACGTGCGCTAAGTAGGCAGACAGTGCAGTATTTTTGTGTTTTGATTAGGAATTCGTGATGGTTTGACTTGGTTGGTTCTGACTGTGTTTATTCGAGGTTGTGTTAAACCGTTGAGTTCGATTGGTTAGTTTTCTCAATTGTTGACCGTTATCGGATATGTGTTATTTGGTTTCTTCGATAGGTTGAGATTATTGATCGGTGATTATAACCGGATATTGCGGTCGTGTTCGAGTATGTCCATTGTATTGCGTTTGATCGAGGCTGAGGAGCTCGTAGATAAAGGCAATGTGTTCGGCAGCAGCTTCGTGGTATCGGTATCGAGGCAAGTTATTACTTGCTCAGTTATAATATTTAATGAATTGTTTCAGTTTCATTTCGTTTATAATGCATATAGCGATGATTATTATTGTGAACTCTGGGTATCCGGATCGCATATCGTTCTTTCGATTCTGGGAGGTAAATCATAATGAATATGCTTTATCTCAGTTATTGGTATGTTCGAGTATCGAGGTTACATTATGGTAAAGACGAGGATATGAGTATCTATAGTTCATTGTTCGTATGGATCGCCGAGCATTGAGGATAATCGTCGGTGATGATTGGACATCGAGATTTCTCCCGAAGGACTCGGGGCAAGTATCTTATATCGATTCAATTAGAGTTAGTGATTTGATCATGCGTATTATCATTCATGTTGTCGAACATGAGGTCGTCTTAATTGATTTGTCATATTGTCGTTCATGTTGCGTTGTTCATGATGATGAACATATTGTTTTGCATATGTGTATGCATATTGTGTTGTTTATGTTGTGTTGATCCGATGGGATCGCGCGATCTATCTTTGAGGGTCTTTGGATCGGATGTCCACCTCGTGTTGGTCCGACGGGATCATCTTGGGATCTATCTTGAGGGCGCCGGATCATTGGATGGGTTTTTCCACCTCGTGTTGGTCCGACGGATCATCTTGGGATCTATCTTGAGGGCGCTGGATCGTTGGATTACCCAAGATTGTGTTATTGTTGTGCATATGTATATTGTTGGTTATCCACCTCGTGTTGATCTTGTAGGATCATCTTGGGATCTATCTTGAGGGCTGGATCATGGGATTTCCATTGAGTATACATAGTTGTTATTGTTTTTGAGCATATTGACGTTGTCATATGAGTATGCATTTGTAGGTCTTGTGTTAGGACCTTGTCCGCATTGCATTGTTCGATATCGGATTAGGTGATATGATTATCGTGGCACATCATATCTCGAGGTATGTTCCATATTTTCCTTGGTCTTGTCTTTGGTGGACAATTGGTTATCGTCTTGGGATTTGATGATTTTATTTGATGGATCGTATTGGTCGAAATGGTAGATTTACGTATCGTGAGTTGGTTATGATAGTTTGAGGATCTTGAGTATTGTTTGAGGTACAATACAAATATTATGTTCGAGTTTAATGGTTATTCGATGAGAATTACTTGAGTAAGTAAAGTCATGGCGGTAAGATTACATTGGTCGTATTCTTATTCTCATTGGTATGTATTCTTAATGTGATGTGACGGTTATCATTGTTGGATATTATGGTGACCGTCGTGGGATTTCTTTTTAGGTTCTTGGAGTATCGAGCTTGTAGCGGTCGTGAAGAGATGAGCTTCCGGAGGATCTTGGCTAGGACATGTTGTGTGCATTGAGTTTTTGATTGGTTCTCGTATTCCGCTGCTAGAGTATCCTTATGGTTGGTCTTTTTCCGCTGCGTGAGTATTTTGAAATGACCTTTTGGTATCAGTAGCGAGGTTGCTTTGGAAGTCGTTTTCTAAACTTTTGAGTGTCGGCTGTTTGGCCTCGCGATTTCAAATGAGTTTTTACGACGGTTTTTGATAAATGGATTTTATAAGTCTTTGTGAATTTTTAAAGATAGTACCGTCGTTGGCCTCTTGGGCATTTGTAAATGTTTGCGAAAATTTCTTTTAGCTTTGTGGGTTCCATCTCGGGGCCCACGGCGCTGTAATATTTCCGGTTAAATCTGGGGGTGTTACAATTTGAACCAACCCCTATATATAGATAGTTATGTATACTCTCAGCTAATGATGGAAAACTATTAATATGGTTGAAAATAAAATAAAACTAACTGCTCGATGTTTGGTACGAGCTCGATCGTTAAAAAATCTCTTCCGAGCTTGGCTCATTAATATAACGGATCAAGTTTAAACATATTTATTTTGTTTGATAAGATTAAAAGCTTGTCTCGATTAGAAGCATAATTATGGAATGCGTATGAAAAATTAAGCTACTTGGGCTCAACTCGCATTCGGTTCAATCAAAGCCGTTCGAGATCGGCTCGATTACTAGTCAAATCAAACTCAGACACAACTTCTAGAGCTTGATAAAATTAGATGTTGTTGTTGTTGTATTGTTATTGTTATAGTTATTATCGTTATTGTTATTAATATTATTATAATTTACCCTTATCAAATAGATCTCAACTTATCATTTATATTTTATTATATTATTATTTTTATTATTTTTATTATTTTTATTTTTATTACTATTATTATTATAATTATTATTATTTACCCTTAATATATGTTTCAGTTCAGTTCAGTTCAGTTCAGATCCATTCAGTTCAGTTCAGTTCAATTCAGTTCAGTTTAATTCAGATTCATTCAGTTCAAAAGAACAGAGTCTTAGTATCTTTGTGGGATCGTTTAAAATCATTACATCATAAACTAGTAAAAATCGAAGTCATCATAGACTATGCATGTCATGTTTACGACAAGATCAAAGCCCGCCATACTTGTTTGTTATACTCCCTCCGAACGACAATACCTGCAATTTATTTTAAGTGATTTCCAAGAAATATATTTAATTATTAATTTTTTTGATTATATATAACTAAAATTATGAAAGGTTCATATTTTGAAAACATAAGTTACGATAAAGTTAACACGATCCTATATGATAATCAGTAGCAGAGGCATGATCTCTCTTTTTTAGTACCAAAACATAAAAGTAACAAGTTATATATCCCCATTCATAAAACTATAAGTTTTTGATACCAAAATGTGTTAAAAGACTTTATTACCCTTAAAGTCTACCAATAAGAGAAAAAAAAACTAAAAAAGAAAAAGGAAGATTATTAAAACGAAACAACAATAAAAAAACGGTCCCACAACTCAATATTTTCCTCTGCCAAAAAACTCTCCTCCTCTCTGCAAAAAAAGTCTCCCGTCGTGAAACCCTTCGCCGGCCAGAAAATGTCGACCTCCGACTACCACAGAGAATCTGAAGACGCCAGAAGTTCCGCTAGTGACACTCCATCTGAAGAGCAATTCGTCAATGAGCCGCCGGTTAGTGTATTTTCATTCACACACGATCGTGCCACGACGGTTGTTCATCTTCCCACGATCGTGCTGAAGAAGATGAGACCATCGTGTACCACGATGGTCTTTCGTGGGCACGATGGCTACACGACGGTGCGTCGATCGTGTGTGCCGTCGTGTGCTAGAAGTGCAAAAGCTCTGCCTTGCACACGATCGCAGCACACGATCGTTTCCGTCGTGTGAACCGTCGTGTGGCACACGATGGTCTTCACACGACGGGCATCGATCGTGTGCATGCGATCGTGTCGTGTGCGGCAGAATTTTTTTCCGTTCTCTTAAGCATTTTATCATATTCTTATGAGTTGTATGTCCATATTGCGGTGGTTGCGTATGGAAGAGACCTACATTGCGTTTTGTTACACGTCAAGTGAATCTTTACATACGGGAGGCGGTATTTAAAGAGTTCATTGAGACATTAAGGAGTATGGGCCGCAATTCGGCTGCTTGATCGAGCTATCGAGAGCTTGACCGAGGGGTCTGGGGTGCTTGATTAAAGTTAGGAGGAATGGGAGTTCAAATACCGCCCTACATCACTTGATTGCTCGTCAATCGAGGGTGATCAAATCCCCGGATGAGTCGTGGTTCCAGTTTGCGGGAGGACCATTCATTTTACGGCCCGTGATTTCGCCTTGATCACGGGACTCCATTTTGGAAACTCTACCTTCCATCCCGTGACGACCATCTCCTTCCGTCCGACGGTATTTTCCACAGAATACTCCATGGCAAAAACATTAAGGTTAGTGTTCTGCGGAAGAGGTTCAATACTCGAGATTTTGGTAGAGACATAAGAGATTATCTCAAGGTTGCCAATTTGCTTATATACTACTACTTTATCCTATGCCGTGACGACATGATGGTCGAGACATGGGCATGGGCATTAGTGGAGGATTTCGAGCAGTGGGATATGTTTCCTTGGGGTTCTTATGCCTTTGGGGTTTTATCTTACTACATAGGCAACGTTGCCATGAAGGAGGGACAAGAGCACAAGGACTATCACTTCTATGGTCCTGTTTGGGCTTTACAAATATGGTCGTATGAGATGATTCCTGCATTGGGAGCATTGTGTGGTAGTCGAGATAAAATTGTCCAAGTCCCCCGGTGTTTGATGTGGACTACGAGGAAGATGTTTTGTGATTTCACTCATTTCTTCGACGATAAGGTACATAAATTTGTAAACGTATTTTCTCATAACTTCACTCATCTCTTCAACATTATGTGATTGCCCATCTAATGGTATGCTTTAATGACTATTGTTGCAGCACAAAGTACTTCCCTCTTTACCGCATCTGGAGGAGGATGAGGCTGAGTACTACTGCCTGAGCTTTGAGAATGGCTCGCCTTATGATGTTAAGTTCATTAAGCCTGTAAGAATAGATGTGAGGAATAAGGAGGATGAGCCTGCGCCGATCCCGAGGAAGAAAGTTATGGATAGGTTGAAGAAGGCTGCTGGAAAATTGATTACATATGAGTCGGCACATAAAGTGTCGAAGCGACGCCGGCAGAGTACCCCACCAGTAGATGGTGCAGAGACATCGGACCGGGAGAGGCAGCCAGAGAGGGTGTGTTGTGTCCACGGACTTCCTTGTCCGGACCACACCCAGGACACGAGCAGGGATGAGTACTTCGATCGCCGTTTGAAGGCGATCTTGTACGACGATTCTGAGTCCGGATTTATTGCTCGAGTTTCTCGCCGGGTGCTTTCTGGGATCGTAGATTTCTTCGGACCTATGCATAGACGTTCTAGGAGCCCGGTACACTACTCAGCTGGGAGCCATGTTAGGCCTCGTCATTCTGCATCTGTTAGCAGTGCCCGACGGAGGATTCCTGACCCTCCACGTCACTCAATCTCTGGCGCAGCACACAGTCACCATTCTCATCGTCAGCCGAGTCACCATTCTCAGCGTCAGCCGAGTCACCATTCTCAGCATCCGCCTACCCACCATTCTGAGGTCCAGCACAGTCACCATTCTCAGATTCATCATTCTGTTGAGCGGACTCAGCATCCCCTTGATTACGAGCATCAGTATGAGCCATTTGAGGCGCCGTTTCAGCAGTATGGGACGATGTTCGACTGGTTTCAGGACGAGCATCATTACAGTGCGATGTTTCGCAGTGAGGGTGGTGGTCCTGAGCAGCAACCTCCATTTCAGATCGAGCAGCCAATTTTTGAGATCGAGCAGCCGACTGTATCTGACTCTCGATCGTTATAGTTGTGAGAGGGATGCCGAGGGTGACGAAGATGGTGAGAGTGCCGGAACGCAACATTTGGGTGAGCGTAGTCTTCCACCGCGAGTGAGTCGACCATCTGCCGCTCTTCGAGAGCCTTTTGTGGTTGCGCCTCCCGAGAGATAGCGAGGCTCAAGAAGTTGTACCTACGGTTTAGGAGGGAGCACCACGTGATGCTATTGTCCGGTGTTTGGAGATCGGGCATGCTCACCCGGGCGTTATTTGACCGGATAGAGTCTAGCCGTGAAGACTTTGATGCCGAGGTGATAGGCGTTATGTGCTTGCGACTCGGCGAGGCTTCGGAGGAGTCCGTAGTGTTGGTGTCGGTAGAGTTGGCACCGTACTTTGCTGCCTCTCCTATTTTACGTAAGTTCTATAACCTACTCACTTGTATATCATTGGTTTGATATCGATATTTTTAATTTTGTGGTTTGGCTTTTTGTAGTTAGTTTTGGCCAACGAGTTTGCAAGACTCCATCCGGATGATCCACTTGGCATCAAGGTGACGGGAAGCCGGTTTACAAGGAGTGGAAAATTCCTAAATGCATCGAGGACTACATGACAGTCTTGATACATCACATGCGGTTACATGGTTACTTTGCAACGAAGTAAGTTTGAAATTTATATTTATAAATAATTGACGATTTGTTGCCATTTGAAATTTATATTTATAAATGATTCGCTATGTTTGATGTGATGATCTTATATGATTACATATTGTGTTTGAGCAGATCATTGCCATTTGTTGCCTCGACCAAAGCCATCGGGTGACTATCAAGATTTACATCATAGCATGGACCGTGGAGTTGTACGATTCCTTGTCACACCACCACGAAGATGGTCGCTACCGATTCAACCAATCTGCGACCGATTATGCGTCGATGCCTCGTGTGCTAGCTCAATCCGGTATTGGATGAACAACCAATCGAAAACGAAGTATGACACGGAGATGAGTTTCAAAATTATGCCACGAGAGCTACGGTTCATACAAAAGCGACAATCACGGTTGGCCCCTTCGCGTGCATGTACTTGGATCGACTCGTCTCTGCAAACCCAGGAGCAAGGCACCAAATCAAGGAACTTAATGAAAAATATATTAAGAAATATCGATATGGTCTAGCTGCTAAAATCTTTATGTTGTCTTTAGACATGTAGAATGGTTTATGTTGTGTTGTACAATATTTATGTTGTATTTAGACAGTTTTGGATGAATGTGTCAGTGTTGTTAAATCTGAATGTGTTGGCTCTGTGTTACACACGATGGATGCACACGATCGTGGCCATCGTGTGTTACGATCGTGTGCAACCTACCCACGGTCATGCGTCTGATGCTGTCGTGTGCGCACGATGGATGGCATGACCGTGTGCACACGACCGTGAGTACCATCGTGGGAACGGACGTGCACACGATCGTGTGTTCAATCGTGGACACGACCGTGTACACGATCGTGTGCATATGAACTTTTGGTATTTTTGCAAATTTGAACTATTGTGTTATCTAGAATGATGTTTTGTGATTCAAACATCGCTTGTTCAAACATTAATTGCAATATGGCTTCTTATACGAACTCCTATTTGTCATTTCGTTGTAATTCATTAGTATATGAGGTAATTCATCCAGATGATTGAACTTATCCGTACGTACTAATAGAACAATTGGACGACACATGATATGCAATATATTATGGTAATTCAATCAATAACTTTTTATATAAGTGTATCATTAACAAATAATTGTTAATATATAAGTAACAACACCTAAATTGACGAGTAATTTGACAAATTGGTGAAAATTCTTGACGTTCTTGTGCACACGATCGTGTGTTCAATCGTGGACACGACCGTGTACACGATCGTGTGCATATGAACTTTTGGTATTTTTGCAAATTTGAACTATTGTGTTATCTAGAATGATGTTTTGTGATCCAAACATCGCCTGTTCAAACATTAATTACAATATGGCTTCTTATACGAACTCCTATTTGTCATTTCGTTGTAATTCATTAGTATAAGAGGTAATTCATCCAGATGATTGAACTTATCCGTACGTACTAATAGAACAATTGGACGACACATGATATGCAATATATTATGGTAATTCAATCAATAACTTTTTAATAAGTGTATCATTAACAAATAATTGTTAATATATAAGTAACAACACCTAAATTGACGAGTAATTTGACAAATTGGTGAAAATTCTTGACGTTCTTGTGCACACGATCGTGTGTTCAATCGTGGACACGACCGTGTGCATATGAACTTTTGGTATTTTTGCAAATTTGAACTATTGTGTTATCTAGAATGATGTTTTGTGATTCAAACATCGCTTGTTCAAACATTAATTACAATATGGCTTCTTATACGAACTCCTATTTGTCATTTCGTTGTAATTCATTAGTATATGAGGTAATTCATCCAGATTATTGAACTTATCCGTACGTACTAATAGAACAATTGGACGACACATGATATGAAATATATTATGGTAATTCAATCAATAACTTTTTATATAAGTGTATCATTAACAAATAATTGTTAATATATAAGTAACAACACCTAAATTGACGAGTAATTTGACAAATTGGTGAAAATTCTTGACGTTCTTGTGCACACGATCGTGTGTTCAATCGTGGACACGACCGTGTACACGATCGTGTGCATACGTGGATACAACGCCAATTTGACACCTGGTTGCCAACGTGTCACACGATTGGAACACGCGATTGCGGCGATCGTGTACACGGTCGTGTGCATACGTGGATACAACGCCAATTTGACACCTGGTTGCCAACGTGTCACACGATTGGAACACGCGATCGCGGCGATCGTGTACACGATCGTGTTTACTTCAAAGGTCATTATTTTATTATAAAATCCCATCGTGGGTCGGTCCCCCCCCCCCCTTTCTTATAAGTCGGTCCCCCCCACCCCCTTTATTATAAAATCCCAGGTCCCCCCTTACTTTAAAATCCCATCGTCGGTCGGTCTCCACCCCTTTTTCACTTCAAACCCTAATCAATTAACATCAGTTAAAATTCATTAAAATCAAATACGCGAAATGAGCGGCCGATTACGAGAAACCGATTTAGGAGGAAGCGAAGCACCACCACCAAAAAGAAGAAGGAGGATACCTACTCCCAACCCACCATACAGAACTAGGCCGAGAGGAAGATACTCAATGCTCAGAGTAAGTTTTTTGATTTTGTTGTATGTGTAGTGACTATCATTGCAAATTAATGTGTTCCATGAAACAGGGCCTATTTAAAAACACTGCGAGCACTCCAGTCATACTAGATGGTGATGATGATAATGATTTGGAGATTTCTGAGAATAAAAGCAAAAAATTTATTTTGGAAGAGGAAGTTCATGAAGACGGTGATACAAGACTAAAGATACAAAGAAGGATTGAGGAAAAGGGATCCAATTGATTGTTTTTTTATGTTATTATTAGATATTTTGTGTGATGGTGATTAAATTTTGTTTTGTAAAGTTATATGCTTTGGAACTGTAAACTATTGCTCTTTGAAGTGAGCTACTTTGTTCACCTTTATTTGCTTTACATTACTGAACACTTAAATTTCAATTCAAAGGTAAAGAAAATAGACACAAAATTATGCATTTCAACTAATAATCAGAATACTGAATCAATACATGGTCCATCGAGGATCAAAATATCAACACATGATTGTTGCTAGTAAGTCACAAAATATAAAAATACATAAGCAATTTAAGTTTCACGGTATGGACATCCCCTTATGTCATGGTCATCATTACGGCAAATGCTACACCTCTTCTTCTGCCGGCGCTTTTGCCTCGCTTGTTCATCGATTTCTTGAGTTTCTTCAGGGATATTCAAATCCACACCCCCTATGGGAATGAATGCTTTGCAAGATTTTCTATTGTGGCCGGTTCCTTTACACCTACCGCACACCTGAGGCCGTCCACCTGCGTGCAAATTTTCAACAGCGGACCGTGCGCGACTCATCCTTGGTCGGCCGGCTTGTCGTACCCCCTCTGGTGGGACAATCCACTCATCAGGATGTGGGATGGGACTAATATGCTCCTTATAAGTCTCTCTAAGGCCTTGTTGCTTGAAATAACGACTAACAAAATCATACACGGACAAACCATTGCCGGCGCGCCTGTTACAATAAGCAATTATGTCAAGGATGTTGTATAGGATAATGTATTTTTTATATTGATGAGGTGATAAATCCAGACCATCCCTGTTTTGCAAACGATGGGAAAACACGATCGCGTCGATCGTGTGTTACGATCACGGGGATCGTGGGGTTACGATCGTGCCCATTGTGTTACGATCGTGCACATCGTGTGTCCCATCGTAGGTTACGATAAGGGCAATCGTGGGTTACGGTCATGGCGACCGTGGGGTTACGATCGTGCCCATCATTGGTTACGTTCGTGCCCATCGTGGGTTACGATCGTGCCCATCGTGGGTTACGATCGTGCCCATCGTGGGTTACGATCGTGCCCATTGTGTTACGATTGTGCACATCGTGTGTCCCATCGTAGGTTACGATAAGGGCGATCGTGGGTTACGATCGTGCCCATCGTGGGTTACGATCGTGCCCATCGTGGGTTTCGATCCTGACCATCGTGAGTTACGATCGTGCCCATCGTGGGTAACGATCGTGCCCATCGTGGGTAACGATCGTGCACACAACAGCATAGACATGTACCTTATAGCGGCAGCGGCATGACGACATGGAATCTGATCCAAATCAAACTCACGACAACAACATGTCCATGTTCGAAGGTCGACCTCATAAGAAACTTTGTTTTCTTCGACTTTATAAACAAGTGGGGTGGTTGCTCGAACGGTAAGAGTCAGACTGGCTTGCACAGAGTTAGAAAGCTTTTCAAAAGTGTGCATTGTCAACTCATGGTCTCTTGACGTAGCTTGTCCCCGCTTCTCATCAAACCAATTCTCTAAAATTAGGCGAAATATCTCAAGTAACGAGCAAACAGGTAAACGTCTAGCCCACAACATACGATTATTAAAGCATTCAACAGCATTGAATGTCAAGAAGTTATAGCGTCGTACCGGACACTTCGACCTAGCCCACCTCTCTGGCCCAATTTCAGAAAGGCGCCTGTGCGTCCCATTAGGGCTTTCGATATGTAGTTTCGAAAAGTAGTTTTCAAAAACTTCTTCTCGATGCGTGTAGGCGTGATTCTAAAGAGTCCTATAGCATGCGCACCATAGGAGGTCAGATTTTTGCAAGATGGTGATAGCAAAACCCGTGGAATGCATTCGGATAGACGGCTCGAACGGATTCTGAATGCTCTTATGTTGGTCACTCACAATCAGTAAATCTTCCGTCGGATTGCAGCATCTGCGCAGGTTATACAGAAAATAAGTCCATGACTCGTCGTTCTCTATCGGACCGAGACCAACAGCAAGAGGAAAAACTTGCTCGTTCCCGTCAAATGTGACGGCCGCAAATAGAGTTCCTTTATTCCTTCCCTTTAGGTGGGTCCCATCAACTATAATCACCGGTCGAAGGCACGTATCAAATGCCCTAATACTCTGTCCGAGTGCAACGAACATGTGGCGAAACACTCCCTCACGAGTCGTCTGCAAATCATAAATTGTCCCTGGATTACACTGTTTTAACAAATACAGATAAGATGGGAGCCTCTGATACGACTCATCGAAGCCGCCATATGTATTCTCTATCGCTATATTCCTCGTCCGGAGAGCAAAGCGTATAGCATGTCAATGCCATACTCCCTACACATCTCTGCAATCATCTCCTTTGGCCTCAAAGTGACCCCCTCACCGGTCAATCTTTTAGCAAAATAATGGGCGGCAACCTCAGAAGTGACCGATCGTGCGGCAGCACGGTTCAAATCAGGGTAACAGTTGTGCTCCAATGTCAACTTAGTAATTCTCCAAATAGTTGCACCCTCAATAGCACACAACCTAAACTGACAATTTCTTCGCCCACTCTTACAGACAAACACTATCGTTTATCGGCGGAACGATCGGTGATACAACTGTAGCATGTTTTCCAAATGATACATTCCTACGATTATCCTCAACTCGTCTTGAGCGAAAGGTGGACCCCACCTCTAGCCGACCGTGGGAGGCCGACCCAACCCAAAGTCCCGGCACTACCGGTGTCCGGAAATGGAATGATCCAGTTACGCATTGATTGTAGATGCTCATGATCGCTCGCAGATTGATGGTCGGATGAGAAGTTCCGACGACTCATAATCCTATCCATTTGGGCCGGTTGGCGAACCCAAGCAAGAAATTCCGCAGATAGTGACTCAAGCAAGTCTTTACAACAATCTTCATCTTCGGATGTATGCACCTCTTCATCTTCCTCATCTTCCTCGTCTTCCTTATCTTCCTCGTATTGATACTCTTTGGAAGGCATGTCATAATTTATGTTGCCGGGCTCTACTCTCGAGCTGCTACATCCCATATTAACCTCGGGAGTGGAGGAGCTGCTGTTCTCAACATAGACCTCAGGATCCTCCTTGTATTCTACTAGTAATCGAAGTATCTCGGTATCGCCCCTTAATAGGACTTTTACTTTGTTTCCTTTGGCCATGTGTGTCAAGTACCATAATTTGTAATCGGACTCATTTGGATCACCCAAACCCTCTCTGATAACCCCCATGAGGTTTGCACGACTAACTTTGCTCGTGTCGATATAGACAAAAAAGGAGTCCCCGTCTACATATGTCGGTCGCTCCCAATGACCACCGTGATGTATCAAAATACGCTGCCACGACATCTGATTACAAAAAGATGAATAACTATTCAGAAAAATGAGCGAACAATATTACGGTCTGCCTTGGACACGGCCGATGCACACGGTCGTATACTACCGTGTGTAGTGATCGTGTGCAAGTTTCTGTCCATGAACACGATCGCGCACACGATTTTATACGATCGTGTTAAGCGATCGTGTACCGCGTTAGTGTTGCGCCGCGATGTTAAGGTCGTTGCGCCGCGATCGTTGCACCGCGATCGTTGCACCGCGGTGGCTTCCCATCGTGTGCGGCGATAAATGTCCGTAAACAGATCTGGAATTTTTTTCATTGTTCAAATAATGATACATACCTTCTTTATGAACTCAGAAGCACGACAAATGAAGTCCTATTTCAACGTCAACTTTTATTTTCGAACAATCTTGTGATTTCTATAAGATTTTTTGAGAGACCCTTTATCAAAAATAAAATGGTTGTGTTGTTTTGATGTATATGTTTGTAGTTAAATTTTGGTTCTTGGACATTAATATCGATCGGAGGAGGAAAGTAAAAAAGAAAAAAGAGAAGAAAAGTAGTTTAAATTAAATAAAAAAAAAAGAGAAGTCAACAATACAACAAAAAGAGAGGATATTTTAGTCTTTTCAATCAAAATGGTACCAAAAACTTATAGTTTTATGAATGAGGATATAGAACTTATCAATTTTATGCTTTGGTATTAAAAAATTGATTCCCACATATTTATAATGAAAGCCGATTACGTGTGGAAGTTGGTGGCATCGTCGGTCAAAGCAAAAAAAAAAAATCCAACATTTAGGCATGTACGAAAAAACCGAAAAAACTAAAAGCCCAGAAACCTGCTATTCAAAAACCAAGACCGAAAATCCCAAGCCGAAATAAAAATCGAAAGTTTAATTTTTTGATTATTAAGAACTAAATTTTTCGGATTGGGTTCGTTTTTGTGAGAAAGCCCGAAAAAAACCCAAACCTACTTGAAATATTAATATATTTATATATAAAAACATATATAGTAATTTATTTTCTTTTTAAAAAGAAAAAAAAATAAAACTGAAACCGACCCGGAGGACAATGAGAACTTAGAAACCCAAACTGGAAAAAACCCGAATGCAATTGAGATGGGACAGAACGGCTTTTGGGTTCGTTTTTTCTTTTACTCCAAATTTGAATGGAACGGGGCAGTACATATCCGTATTATATAGGCAATTTCCTCTTGGACCACCCCCGCTACTTATATGATAATATTCTTATCTATATGTCAATAGAATTTAATGGTCAAAATTAACTAATTTTAACCAAATGAATAGTAACTATGATTAGGATTATGAGATTGATGGGATGGATGGAGTAATATGGTTGATAGAGCTACCCGTTATAAAAGGGTTATGTTGTAAGAAGAGAAGAATGCTAGCCAGGTTTATGATGCCCTTTTAAAGCTAGTTCAGTATTGCCTAATTTTAAAAAATAATTAGTTTTTATGAATTTTTAAATTTAGAAATGTTATGGATGATAAAAGAAGTTTTTGTTTTAGAATTTACGAGTCACTTACAGTAGATTTTGGGATTAGCAATAATATTGCTTTTAGAAATTGTTGTCATAAAAATATCGAAATTAATGTTTTAATTCTTAAAAGCACTTTAAATAATAATAATAACTACCAAACACAAATTTGTTTAAATCCATAGTTGATTATTTTCGTATCACAGTCGGAACAATATTTTTAAATCATAATAATATTTCATCCGTCCACAAAAATGTGGTCTTGTTTTCTATTTGGGCCATCCACAAATGTGTGGTCTTTCTCTAAATGGAAATGACCAACTTATAATATTACTACATACAAAAATACACGCTTCTACTTTCTCCATTAAAAAATAAGATCTCTTTTTCTACCTTTTTAAAATCCATGCATTTTCCAGAACCATTTTTTGTGAATATTAAATTAGGCTTGGTGTAAGAAAATGGTCGAAACTAAGAAAAAAATACTAGATATTCATGTTGTAGTGGAATTAAAATATTCTAATAAATGTTGTTAAGAATATCAACAATTGACTCTTGGGGTCTCTTCCAACATTAAGATCAAAATAAAGGGTAATAGGTTAAAGGAGAAATGATACAACAACACCCACATTCAAATACATTCGTGTTTTACAGAGATTGTACTGTGTATTTTATTATTAATTTTATTATAATATTATTATGATTATTTTATCTGTAAAGCATGCGGTACAATCCCCATAAAGTACGAGGTGTGTATGAAGGTGTGGTCCGGAGTGTTGTATCGATTCTCTAGGTAGAATAGTACTCCTTTCTCTTTAATTTGCATGTGGTGTATTTGTGACAGGGAGCTGTGCGCAGAGTCAACCTCTCTTTTGTTAGAGCAGCGTTCTACGGGAGTGAAGTAGCCAAATTCCGCTTAGGTAAGTCCCATGTGGATTAAGCCATGGGCTCAGGTATGGTCTTGTAACACCCCGAGATATTCGGAATAATTATAGCGCCGTAAACCCTTTAAGTAAGGATTTACAAGGCTGATTTAAAAGGAAAGTAAATATACGACATCAATACTGCGGAAATTCAAGTTTACAAAACCATTCAATTGGTTCAACGAGTAATTAATACAACCATATCGAAATGATATTAATAAGACATGCGTACTCGAGTACTGGAATCAAAACAAGAAAACAAATCACCACCAACAACAAACATCACTGAACCCCTTCGTCGTCACGTCGGTACTGTGGCTGTTTCCCTGCTCCTCGGCTACCTGAACATCAAAACAAATGTCCACCCCCGAAGGGGTTAGCAAAACGCTGCTAGTACAAGTATCATATTAAACAATTCGAATATGCATCAACAGTACATAACAAGATACACCACACGGACTTCCGCTACCGGAATCCGACAATGCGAATCCCCAAGATTCCATTAACACAGCATGGGTATTCCAATAATCCAGCGCCCTCAGCATAGATCCCAAGATGATCCCGTCGGACCAACACGAGGTGGAAATAACCCGTCCAATGATCCAGCGCCCTCAGCCTAGATCCCAAGATGATCCCGTCGGACCAACACGAGGTGGACATCCGATCCAGCGCCCTCAGCATAGATCGTACAACGTACACAAACACAACTCATGCATACACATATGCCAAATCATTATGTTCATCAACATGAACATACAATCACTAGATAACGAGTAACATGACAATTCAATAATTAATTTCCATGTTCAACAACATGAATAAACCACAAACATGCTCAAAATATCAATTTTAACACATTACGATACTTGCCTCAAAGATGGCAAGAACGAAATACTTCAATGATCTCAACACACTCGAAGGCCGCCTCCTTCGATCAACGTAGCAAGCTCGAACCTTAACAAAAGAAATGATATACAAATCATCTCAAGTCGAACGATCGCCTAACCATTCGGTCTACGGCCAAAAGCTCAAAATAAACAATCTGCCTGAACTACTTAGCGTACGCTACGTACTCTACGTAACGTGCGCTAAGCCTGCCTGTTAGCGTACGCTATCGTCTAAGCCTAGCGTACGCTAGCCATGGGTGACAGTTCTCTCGACCCGGATCGACTCGGCTGATATCATAACGTACGTTACGTATCAAACGTAGCTTGCGTTAACTTATCCCCGATAGCGCACGTTAACTTACGTATGTTAGCGTGCGCTAACCGTGCATGGCAGATTACTACTGACAGAAAACTGGAGCTAATGGCGATGAACTCATAAATCTATGGCGATAATACAAGTCATCCTCAAGCATATCATGCTAATAAGATTTGTGGAAGTTCTATACGTACTAAATGACTATGAGATACAAATATACGGATAATCATCTCAACATCATAATTCATCTTAGGTCTTCAAGAAAATATTCTAAGTTCCATTCGTCCTACGTTCCAAAACGCATGATTCCAACGTGTAAAACGTAACAACTAGGTAATATCCGTCTACTGATCACAAATCGGTTTGAAAATGCTTAGGAGTCCATATACTAAAAACGGTTCAAAGGTTCATACGATATATAGTGCCGATACGTCGGAAATATCCTTCTAACATGTGATGATCGATTATAAACGAAATAACTGGCTATCAAAACATGATCAAACGTCCCTAAGAACACTACTAATATAGGTGGAGAATCACCTACCTCAAAGTAGTGAAGAACAAGACGGAAATTGAAGCAATCCAACGCCGAAGGCTTGAGCACCAATCTCCAATGATATACGATCCTCAATCACGAGCTAGGATGTTGATATGAAGTGTTTAGGATGTAGAGAGTAATACTCTAAGTATAAGGATTCGGATATGGGAGAAGAAAGAACTGAAATTACGAAAAGGATGCTGTCCTATTTATAGGAAATGGCTATTAGCGCGCGCTAGTCCATGCTCGTAGCGTGCGCTAGCGGCTCACTGACTACACTGTACTTGGCACTTAGCGTGCGCTATGCTCATGTCAGTAGCGTGCGCTACGGCATTGACTTGGCTTTTCCCGAAAGCCGTCCAGGTTCATCCCGACATAAACCGACCAAGATCCCCGGCCAGATCTCACCTACCGCACGTCTCAATCAAATTGACCACGCATAGCGTGCGCTAATGTTCCTTTGTAGCGTGCGCTATGGATCCATGTTAGCGTACGCTACACATAGCCGATAGCGTGCGCTACATGCGCAGAATTACAATTTTTAAATCACAATCATGAAATCATACGCTCGACAACATCGGATTATGAAATACGGAGAATAATACTCAGATAAAAGTACAATAATTACAATATCACAAGTTCTAAAAACATATCAGAAATCTCGGGTATTACATCCTTCCTCCCTAAAAAGAAGTTTCGTCCCGAAACTTAAGATGAAAACAACTCTGGATATCTAGCCTTCATAGTGTCCTCCGTTTCCCAAGTGGCCTCTTCGACTCCGTGTCGTGACCATTGTACTTTAACCAAGTGTATTGGTTTATTCCTCAATTGTTTGATCCGACTCTCAAGTATCTTGATTGGTCTCTCTTCGAAGGTGCCATCATTAGCTATCTCGATCTCGTCGAAATCAATGACGTGACTGGGGTCCGGTACATACTTCCGCAGTTGGGATACGTGAAACACATTGTGAACGTGACTCAGCGATGGCGGTAAGGCCAACCTGTATGCTAAATCTCCAACTCTCTCGAGGATCTCGAATGGTCCGATATATCTAGGACTAAGCTTGCCTCTCCTCCCAAAACGGAAAATCCCTCGTGTAGGAGACACCTTCAATAGTACATGGTCCCCAGCGTCGAGCTCTAGAGGGCGACGATGTACGTCTGCATAAGACTTCTGTCGACTCTGGGCAGTCAACAGTCTTTCTCGAATCAAAGTTATCTTCTCTTGAGTCTGAATTATCAATTCCGGTTCCGTCCCGATCAAATTCGAAGAATCATCCCAACACAGGGGTGATCGGCATATTCTCCCGTACAAAGCTTCAAATGGTGCCATCTTAATAGAAGCATGCCAACTATTATTGTAAGTGAATTCAATCAATGGCAAATGAACTTCCCAATCAGTTGACCAATCAAAAGCACAGGCTCTAAGCATGTCCTCTACTGTCTGTATAGTCCTTTCGGACTGACCGTCCGTTTGGGGATGATAAGCCGTGCTAAAGTTGAGCTCAGTCCCAGGCCACATGAGCTGCTTTCCAGAAGTGCGACACGAAACGACCATCTCGATCCGAAATAATGGTCTTCGGCGTCCCATGCAATCTGACTATCTCCGCAATAAATACTCGCGCCAATCTCTCGGGTCCCCATGTATCTTTAATCCCTAGGAAATGAGCCGACTTGGTTAGTCGATCAACTACAACCCAAATCATGTTCATTCCCGTTCTAGTCCTTGGCATACTGGTGATGAAATCCATCGAGATGTCCTCCCACTTCCATTCAGGGATCGGAAGCGGCTTTAACATTCCGGCGGGTCGCTGATGTTCAATCTTAACTTGTTGACAAGTCAAGCACTTCGAAACGTACTCTGCTACGTCCTTCTTCATATTCCCCCACCAGAAGTTTTGTTTTAAATCCTTATACATCTTACTGCTGCCCGGGTGAATGGAATAGGGCGCACTGTGAGCTTCCTTTAGAATAGTCCGTCTCAAGTCATCATCATCGGGAACGCAAAGTCGACTCTGAAATCTCAGAACTCCATCGTCTTGTATCACGAATCCTGGGGCTTTTCCTTTCTTTACTTCGTCACATAATCTAAGGATCAGAGAATCGTTCAACTGCTTAGACTTGATCTCCTCGACTAGTGATGAAGTCAGTTCCATCACATAAAGTTGCCCTTGGATTCCTGGTGCCCATACTTCAATCCCCTCGCGGATCAGTTCCCGTTGAATACTGGTTTGGGATGTAAGTGCTTCCAACACTCGAAGAGAAACAGGTTTACGACTCAATGCATCGGCTACTACGTTTGCTTTCCCCGGATGATAGAGAATCTCCAAGTTGTAATCCTTGATCAATTCCATCCACCTTCTCTGCCTCATGTTTAATTCTTTCTGACTGAAGATGTACTTGAGGCTCTTATGATCTGTAAAGATCTGACAATGAGTGTCGTACAAATAATGTCTCCAAATTTTCAAGGCAAAGACTACAGCTGCTAACTCCAGATCATGAGTCGGGTAATTTACTTCGTACGGTTTCAACTGCCGAGAAGCATAGGCAATTACCTTATCCTTTTGCATCAACACGCATCCCAGACCCTGATTTGAAGCGTCGCTGTAAACCATGAATCCATCAGTTCCATCTGGCAATGCTAAAATAGGTGCTGTCGTCAGTCTCTTCTTAAGCTCATCAAAACTAGCCTGGCATTTCTCATCCCACTTAAACTTTTGAGTTTTCTGTAACAGCTGAGTGAGCGGACGAGCAATTTTGGAAAATCCCTCTACAAAGCGGCGATAATATCCAGCAAGTCCTAAGAAACTCCGGACTTCTTTCACGTTATTAGGGGCTTCCCATTCCAAGATTGCTTCGACTTTCTTCGGGTCCACCTGAACTCCGTCAGCTGATATCACATGCCCAAGGAAAGTTACCTCCCTGAGCCAGAACTCGCATTTTGAAAGCTTTGCATACAGCTGTTCCTCCCTCAAGGTGCTCAAAACTACCCGTAAATGCTCGGCATGCTCCTCTGCGTCCCTCGAATATATCAAGATGTCATCAATGAACACGACCACAAATTTATCCAAGTATTTCAAGAATACCCGATTCATCAATTGCATGAATACCACAGGAGCATTGGTAAGTCCAAACGGCATCACTACGAATTCATAATGCCGTCTGGGACACAGCGACTTTGGTATATCCGATTCCTTAATCCTCAACTGATGGTATCCTGATCGCAAATCAATCTTCGAGAATACCCTTGCCCCTTGCAGTTGATCAAACAAGTCGTCGATCCGAGGTATAGGGTACTTATTCTTGATCGTCATCTTGTTGAGCTCCCTGTAATCAATACACAGTCGGAGGGATCCGTCTTTCTTCCGGACAAAGAGAACGGGCGCTCCCCAAGGATAAACGCTAGGTTGAATATAGCCCTTCTGTAACAATTCCTCCAGTTGCTTCTTGAGTTCATACATCTCGGTTGGCGCCATGCGGTATGGTGCTCTGGAAATAGGAGCTGCTCCAGGCTCTAATTCGATAGTGAATTCCACTTTTCTCTGCGGAGGTAACCCAGGTAGTTCGTCAGGAAATACATCTGAGAACTCATTTACAACTGAAATAGACGAGAGCTCTACTCCTTCCTCTTTCCTCATGGCATAACACCAAAGTCCATGGCATCCTTGCTTCAGTAATTTCACGGCTTTCATTGCTTTAATCAATTTTCCCGAGCTTCCTGGTCTCCATCCTCGGAATAAGTGTTCAGATCCGTCATCAGCAATGATAGAAATGACTCTCTCTCGGTAATTCAGAATAGCTCCATAACGGTTGAGCCAATCGTCTCCGAGAATTAAATCGTCACCGTAGATGTCAACTACAATAAGATTTGATGGCCAATCTCTCCCTCCTATAGACACCGGAAAATTTCTAGCCTCTAGGGTCCCACAATTCTCTCTCCACTCGGCAAACCCACAACATAAGGTTCACAATCAAATAAGCACGAGATTTTTAAACGATTTACACAGTTCAATGATATGAAAGAATGTGTAGCTCCGGAATCGAATAAAACACTAACTGGTTGCAAAAGGATCTGAATTGTACCTGATGCAACAGCAGTGTTCTGATCATCAGATTTCCTCATCTCGTACAGGCGCGGAGGAACGGACCCAGCACTGGATGTCTCTCTCTTCCCAACGTTCTGATGCTGAAATCCACTCTGCTGCGTCTGGTTCACACTTGTCTCCTTCGGAACTGGCGCTGGATTGCGACTACCAAAAGATCTAGTAGCAACTCCACAGAAGGCCGCACGGTGCCCTTCTTGTCCACAATCGTAGCAAGTCACAGAAGATGCGGGGCAGTCACGTCGAATATGCCCTGCTCGACCACAATTGTAGCATTTCCTTGATGCGTCCGAAACCGCTGATGTTGTCCGGAACTTCTTTCCACCCCTAGAAGGATGTGGAGGTTTCCTAGCTGAATAAAAGGAAGACTGGCCCTTGCGGGGCCCACCACTCTTGTTTTCTGAAAAGTTACCGGTCACCTTCTGCTTCTTTGCCTCCACTGATTTCTCCACCGCCGCCTCTTTCATGTCGTAGGCCAGCGCTTTGTCTTGATACTGTCGCAACGTAGTACACTCGAATCCAGACATGTACTGCTGAATCTCCGGCTTCATCCGCATATCGAAATGAAAAATCTTTTCCGCCTACGTTCTGACCAAGTGTCGCACACAAGTCAGCTGATGATTAAAAGTTTTGATTACATCTGTCACAGATGCTTCCGAACTCTGTGGTGAGAAAAACTCTCGGATCTTTGCCTCTCTAATCGCGAGGACAATCATGCTTCCATCATTAGTTTGAATTCCGTCCGATCCGCATTATGATCCTCGGGTCGAATAGCTTCCCACCAATCAAAGGCCTCCCGGTCGAAAAATCGGGCAATGGGAACCTTAGGTCCTCGGGGACAGTTAAGACTGCGAATATCTTCTCTAACTCCTTGAGCCGGTGATCCCAAGTAATTGCCTCGGAGATCCAGTCAAATTTTGGCGGGTGCAATTTGACCACCTCGGCAAGCCATCTGTCTCCTGTTATCCTCGTGGTGCTGCTGTCCCATCGCCGTCTGCATGCGGTCGACTACAGGCGAATCGGTTTATCTGCGCCACCACATTGAAGCACTCTGGCATGTTAGGATTTGCGTCGTCATTCGCCGATCCTTGCGCCCTCCAGAATGGGAATCGGTTCGACTAGCTGATAATTCCGGGGTAGTTGCGGAATCCTCCTGTCTCATGTTACCCCGTCCGCGTCCACGACCGCGTCCGCGTCCCCGTCCTCCTCTCAACATACTGTAAACACAATTCCTCAATATCCAGGACAAAGTTTACGAAATAAAGCCCGTCAATACTCACAAAACAGTAATTAAGTAAAACGGTAGTATAAGAGATTAGGAGACTTACAACCACGGTCCACATGACGACTTTTGGCTGAACAGTGATGTTACGAACAACTCGTAAATCAATAACATAAACAGACCCAACTTAAAACCCGACTGCTAAGATATCCATAAATCTTAGCTCCGATACCATATTCTGTAACACCCCGAGATATTCGGAATAATTACAGCGCCGTAAACCCTTTAAGTAAGGATTTACAAGGCTGATTTAAAAGGAAAGTAAATATAAGACATCAATACTGCGGAAATTCAAGTTTACAGAACCATTCAATTGGTTCAACGAGTAATTAATACAACCATATCGAAATGATATTAATAAGACACGCGTACTCGAGTACTGAAATCAAAACAAGAAAACAAATCACCAACAACAACAAACATCACTGAACCCCTTCGTCGTCACGTCGGTACTGTGGCTGTTTCCCTGCTCCTCGGCTACCTGAACATCAAAACAAATATCCACCCCCGAAGGGGTTAGCAAAACGCTGCTAGTACAAGTATCATATTAAACAATTCGAATATGCATCAACAATACATAACAAGATACACCACACGGACTTCCGCTACCGGAATCCGACAATGCGAATCCCCAAGATTCCATTAACACAGCATGGGTATTCCAATGATCCAGCGCCCTCAGCATAGATCCCAAGATGATCCCGTCGGACCAACACGAGGTGGAAATAACCCGTCCAATGATCCAGCGCCCTCAGCCTAGATCCCAAGATGATCCCGTCGGACCAACACGAGGTGGACATCCGATCCAAAGACTCAAGATAGATCGTACAACGTACACAAACACAACTCATGCATACACATATGCCAAATCATTATGTTCATCAACATGAACATACAATCACTAGATAACGAGTAACATGACAATTCAATAATTAATTTCCATGTTCAACAACATGAATAAACCACAAACATGCTCAAAATATCAATTTTAACACATTACGATACTTGCCTCAAAGATGGCAAGAACGAAATACTTCAATGATCTCAACACACTCGAAGGCCGCCTCCTTCGATCAACGTAGCAAGCTCGAACCTTAACAAAAGAAATGATATACAAATCATCTCAAGTCAAACGATTGCCTAACCATTCGGTCTATGGCCAAAAGCTCAAAATAAACAATCTGCCTGAACTACTTAGCGTACGCTACGTACTCTACGTAACGTGCGCTAAGCCTGCCTGTTAGCGTACGCTATCGTCTAAGCCTAGCGTACGCTAGCCATGGACTGACAGTTCTCTCTGACCAGCCGACTGACTCGGCTGATATCATAACGTACGTTATGTATCAAACGTAGCGTGCGTTAACTTATCCCCTATAGTGCACGTTAACTTACGTATGTTAGCGTGCGCTAACCGTGCATGGCAGATTACTACTGACAGAAAACTGGAGTTAATGGTGATGAACTCATAAATCTATGGTGATAATACAAGTCATCCTCAAGCATATCATGCTAATAAGGTTTGTGGAAGTTCTATACGTACTAAATGACTATGAGATACAAATATACGGATAATCATCTCAACATCATAATTCATCTTAGGTCTTCAAGAAAATATTCTAAGTTCCGTTCGTCCTACATTCCAAAACGCATGATTCCAACGTGTAAAACGTAACAACTAGGTAATATCCGTCTACTGATCACAAATCGGTTTGAAAATGCTTAGGAGTCCATATACTAAAAACGGTTTAAAGGTTCATACGATATATAGTGCCGATACGTCGGAAAAATCCTTCTAACATGTGATGATCGATTATAAACAAAATAACTGGCTATCAAAACATGATCAAACGTCCCTAAGAACACTACTAATATAGGTGGAGAATCACCTACCTCAAAATAGTGAAGAACAAGGAGGAAATTGAAGCAATCCAACGCCGAAGGCTTGAGCACCAATCTCCAATGATATACGATCCTCAATCACGAGTTAGGATGTTGATATGAAGTGTTTAGGATGTAGAGAGTAATACTCTAAGTATAAGGATTCGGATATGGGAGAAGAAAGAACTGAAATTACGAAAAGGATGCTGTCCTATTTATAGGAAATGGCTATTAGCGCGCGCTAGTCCATGCTCGTAGCGTGCACTAACGGCTCACTGACTACACTGTACTTGGCACTTAGCGTGCGCTATGCTCATGTCAGTAGCGTGCGCTACGGCGTTGACTTGGCTTTTCCCGAAAGCCGTCCAGGTTCATCCCGACACAAACCGACCAAGATCCCCGGCCAGATCTCACCTACCGCACGTCTCAATCAAATTGACCACGCATAGCGTGCGCTAATGTTCCTTTGTAGCGTGCGCTATGGATCCATGTTAGCGTACGCTACACATAGCCGATAGCGTGCTCTACATGCGCAGAATTACAATTTTTAAATCACAATCATGAAATCATACGCTCGACAACATCGGATTATGAAATACGGAGAATAATACTCAGACAAAAGTACAATAATTACAATATCACAAGTTCAAAAAACATATCAGAAATCTCGGGTATTACAGGTCTCGAGTTTTTTTCGAATCATATGTTTTCCTTTGTATTTATCACACAAGTTTCTGCTGTGCACTAAGCTGGGGGTCTTCACGAAAACAGCCTACCTACCGTAATAAGTAGGGGCATGGTCTGCGTACATCTTACCCTCCCCAGACCCTGCTCTGAGCGGGATATACTGGGTATGTTTGGTTTGGTTTTGATCTCCGTCGATTAATAAAAATTGTAAATATAATTTGAGTTTCTAATTTACATTTGCTATATTATTCTTTCCTTCTCCCTCCTAATTTAAGTGAGATATTTTCCTTTTTTTTATTTTCAAAATAAATTTTTTATTTAGATATTATTCATTTTGATATCTAAATTAGACATATTTTAATAACTCACTGTACCTTACAAAGAACACAATTACTGATACTTATATTTTCGACACATTTAGACTCGAGGCGTCATTTTTGATTTGTTTAGTCCTGTTGGAATATTTTATTCCACACATTCATTAATAGAGTTTTGATGATTACAAAACAAAATAATAAAGAGGCGAAGCAAAACATCGAAGAAATTGAAGTCGCAAAAAGCTGGTCTGAAGGAAGATAATGTACGCTATATTGATAGCATAACGTACGTAAGAGGCTGAGTTTAACGTACGTAAGGACCTGTTGATAACGTACGTAATAGTGTATTTCAGTTTTCAAACAAGAAGAACGTTGGAGATGACGGCATGGCGTAGGTCAGCAAGCAACAGACATATTGACTATGATAATGTATGTAATGTAAGATTGGCTAACGTACGTAACGCAGAAGACGAAGGCTCCTGGACTGTTTTGTGAAGAGGATAACATACGTAACATGTAGACGTTAACGTACGTAAGGTGTCTAGCGTACGTAATAGAAGGCGGGTAACGTACGTAAGGAAGGCACAGAAGGCTAACGGCCATTTGGAAGAGAAATGCCTATAAATACCATTTCTAATGGTATTCATCATATAACAACTAAAAGCATTCGATATATTGATCAGAGATTCATATACACATTATAGTTGTTGTAATTGTGCTTATAATGATAGTTTGAGTGTTTATACATTCAACACATACACGAAAGGTAAAAAAAAGATACACTTGGATTCGGTGTTATTAGGATCAAGGATTCGGCATTGTTAGAATCGTAATCGATATCTTCGTGAGGTTTATCTAGTACCCATAAAAAGCTAGAGTGGTTGATTCCTTGTCCAATAGAAAATAAAAATGGTTTAACTTGGACCGACATAAAGACAAGTAAGAGAACAGTTTACTCGGACCGATAGAAGACGAGCTTGTAACGGTTATCCCTCGACCGATAGAAAAGAGGTGCAGAGGTTGATCTTCATCCTATTGAAAAAGATACTGAGAGAGGACATAGGCACGTTTGGCCGAACCTATATAAATCCTTGTGTCGATTTATTTTCTGCACTTTACTTAAATCGCTTCCTCAATGCGAAAGAGTTTTATAACTCTATCTCCAAACGGCGATACCGACCAAATTGCTCAAACAATTGGTATCGGAGCGGTACCTCCAATAAGCGGCTTAACATACGAGGAGAAGATCCAAATGGCTAAGATTATGATTTTATCAATCAAAATAATCTCGCTCTCATGGCCCTAAGTTCATTCGACGATAGCGACGTCGAAAGCCATGTTAGTACATCGTCTCACGATGAATTATTTTAAGCATTTGAATTACTACATACCGATTTTCAAAATGCTTTATATGAGATCAAATCCCTTCAAACTAAAAACAAATTATTGAAAATTGAAAACTCCAAAATTCTTGAAAAATAAAAATTTATCGAGACCGATCATTCAAAATGCGTTGAAAATGAAACTATTTTAAAGAATGATCTTGTAAAAGTTCAAACCGAGCTCAAAAATTTAACAAAAAAATTCTCGTGTAGAAATGAGAAATTTGAACAAATGCTCTCGATTCAAAAATATATTTTGAATAAATAGGGGTTGAGATTCAAACATCATTCTAAAACCGAATCCTTAAATTTCAAAATATCCCATTGTGGAAAATGTTTAAAGATTGGGCATCATATTTCTAATTGTAAAAGCCCACGTCAGACGATTGAAATAAAAAAGATTTGGATTCCAAAGGGAATCGTTATTCCTAACATCATACACGTTTCTCAACAAAAACCAACTATAGGTTGGATCCCCAAAAATTAATTTTCATCAAATTGTATTTTACTTAGGGGGAGTAATTTTTTAAACGGATATTTTTGTCACGGGGAGTTATACCCTTTCATGCATATTTTTTATACATCAATTGGTATTTTTATTCATTTATATTATCTACACTTTTTGGTGATAACAAAGAAGGGGAGAGAAAAGCGATGAATGAGATAAAAAGCGTCACGGAAGAATGACGAGAAAAATAAAATGCAAAAAAGGGGAGAAAAGAAAAAGATGAAAAAGTCGAAAAATATAGATCCCGTGAAAAACAAAAAGGGAGAGAAAAGTCGAAAAATCAAAAATGACAACGAAGAAGTCGAAAAGGACACAAAAAGAAAAGTTGGGAGAACTAACGAAACGAACAAAGCCGGAAACTTTGATTCGTAGAAATATACATATATTTTATTTTTGCAGGTATTTATCTATTCATGGGTGTTGTTTTGTAATCATCAAAAAGGGGGAGATTGTTGAAATATTTTATTCCATACATTCATTAATAGAGTTTTGATGATTAAGTTGATAAACAAAACAAAACAACAAAGAAGCGAAGCAAAACATCGAAGAAATCGAAGTCGCAAAAAGCTGGTCTGAATGAAGATAACGTACGCTATATTGATAGCATAACGTACGTAAGAGGCTGAGTTTAACGTACGTAAGGACCTATTGATAACGTACGTAATAGTGTATTTCAGTATTCAAACAAGAAGAACGTTGGAGATGACGTCATGGCATAGGTCAGCAAGCAACAGACATATTGACTATGATAACATCCGTAATGTAAGATTGGCTAACGTACGTAACACAAAAGACAAAGGCTTCTGGACTGTTTTGTGAAGATGATAACGTACGTAACATGCAAACGTTAACGTACGTAAGGTGTCTAGCGTACGTAATAGAAGGCAGATAACGTACGTAAGGAAGGCACAGAAGGCTAACAGCTAGTTAGAAGAGAAATGCCTATAAATACCATTTCTAATGGTATTCATCATATAACAACTAAAAGCATTCGCTATATTGATCAGAGATTCATATACACATTCTAGTTGTTGTAGTTGTGCTTATATGGATAGTTTGAGTGTTTATACATTCAACACATACACGAGAGATGAAAGAAAAGATACGATTGGATTCGATGTTATTAGGATCAAGGATCCAACATTGTTAGGATCGCAATGGATATCTTCGTGAAGTTTATCTAGTACCCATAGAAAGCTAGAGTGGTTGATTCCCTGTCCAATAGAAAAGGAAAACAGTTTAATTTGGACCGACATAAAGACAAGTAAGAGAACGGTTTACTCGAACCGATAGAAGACGAGTTCGGTTTACTCGATACAAGACAACTGCCTCCGCGACCGTCGCCTCGATCATGGCGAACTCCATTAGCTCAACCACGTCATCAACTATCGGCACGACGGTGTTCAACACGAATGCTTCAACGATGTCAACAACCCATTTCTGACTACCGGTGGATCCACCTCGAGTGGCACCGTTGGTTCCACTTTTAGTGGTACCGTGGGATCCATGATAGGATCTAGTGTTGGAACCTACGGGTTCAACACGAGTGGTTCTTTTTTTGGAACAACCTCGGGGCCTAGGATGATGCCTACCGCCGAGAAGCCGCCAAAGTTTGGTGGTGCCGACTTTAAAAGGTGGCAACAAAAGATGTTCTATTTGACAACATTGGGGTTTGCTAACTTCCTTAAGGAAGATGCGCCACCGGTGTCAAGTGCTCAAGAGACTAGTTTTACAGTCCGAGATGCCTATGACAACTGGCACAATGGAGACTATATTTGTAAAAACTTTATTCTGAATTCCTTAGAAGATAGTTTGTACAATGTTTATTCTGTTGTAAACACATCAAAAGAGATGTGGGATGCACTTGAAAAGAAGTATCGTAGTGATGATGCAGGTACAAAGAAGTTTGTAGTCGCCAAGTATCTGGACTACAAGATGGTTGACTCAAGGCCAATCATGGAACAAGTGCAAGAGTTCCAACTCATCATTCATGATGTCAATGCCGAAGGAATGGTTCTGTCAGATGCCTTCACCGTTGCAACTGTTATCGAAAAGTTTCCCCTCAGTCGGAAAGACCTCAAGAGCTACCTCAAACACAAGAGAAATGAGATGACTCTTGAAGACTTGATCGTGAAACTGCGCTGTTGTGTCGAGATTTATTCACCTCGACAGGCGATCGACTGCAAAGCCGAGCGACCGAGTCCACAATCAATCAAACTATGGCAAACTCGCCTAATCGAAGATACCAGACCACCATCAGGTATCTAGCGATCGTCTCCAAAGGCGATCGCCCTTTGGCGCCTAGCGACCGACTCTGGTGCCCGACGTAAGACGATCGTCCTTTGCCACAGACAGAGACCATCGACCGTCAAAGTCCATGAAGACTGGACCTCAAAGCAGCACCCATGTGCAGATCCACGACAGGCGCCGCGTTTCATGGATCGTTGACCACAGCCTGTCACCACCTTCTCACCTACCGACAAGCCCGCCGAAAGGTGCAAGGTGGTACCACCCGTGACAGCGACTCAGATGCGTGTAGGCTTCTCATTGGACTGCACCGTCGGCTGCCAGCAATCCCTGCAGACTTTAAAGGGACAAGCCTATGTGTTAAAAGACGATCGCCCGCTTATTATAATACAGCACAGGCGATCGCCCAACATCTTCAAGTGCTATAAATAGAGAGCCTCCATCTACAGAAAAGGGGTTCCTCGGATTAGCATTCATAACAGAGAAGGTTCAGGAATTCTCCACGCATTCTCCATTAAGTTCAGAGAAAATACATACAACCATACATACTTTCAAGCACTCAGCTTCCTCTCCCGAATCTACCTCAGGATTTCTCTCCCAGCACCTCTCAACCAGAAGACGGTCGGTAGAGGCAAAAAGTCTCCACAGTGCAGATTCAAAGAGACTCACAATCCCAGGAGCTCAAAGATTCAGCAGCTACACACCGTGAGACACTGTCGATTTCTCACAGTCGTTACAGCTCATCAACGTTGTTACAAGAACTCACAGAGCATCATATCTGGTTCTTCCGGCAATCTACACGCTCACTAGCTAAGATAACAAGGGTCTTTACACTCATTGTAATTGTACTCTTACATTAATACTCAATATTGAACCTTGGACATATAAGAGTTCCTAATTGAATCTCTTTAGAAAGAAGATCTTTTATCTCATGGTAGCCTGCTCCAGTCCCCTTACGAAACTTTCGTTATTGGGTTAGCCATACACTTCATATGTTTCTAGCGATTCACATGGCATCATCAAATGATACAAGTATTGGATAAGAATCTACAACGCACTAGAACGCCCTTGTTGACGATTCTTTACTCTGACAGCATCTAGGGTTCCTCGAACAATGTGATATCTTACACCGGGTAAATCCTTAACCCTTCCCCCTCTTACTAAGACTGAAGAATGTTCTTGTGAATTATGGCCAATACCGGGTATATAAGCAGTGATTTCAAATCCAGAGGTTAATCGTACTCTGGCAACTTTACGTTGGCCAGAGTTTGTATCCCCGAATATTTGTATTAATAATATCTCGCGAGAGCATTCAAGCCCGGGACTAACAACCCTGGCAAATCTTGTGTTATTTACTTTTCCCCCGGAAGTGTTCTCGCATTTGTTTGCTATCCATCCATTCCAGCAATATCTATCTCCGGATAATATTTTGGGTAGCAACAATTGGCGCTAGAATGAGGGCATCCATATCTTCATTTTTATTCCTACCGCCTCAAAGAATACTCACTGTTCTCGGGGCATATACTTGAAGTGACACTCACTGCACTTCAAAGAAAGCCTTCAGAATCATGACGTCCACCGGTACATCGAAGAGAGCCACTCTCCGAACCGCCGGACACCATATCTCGGCTCAATCCGAACCCCAGCCGACGGCCGGGGGAATCCGCGGCAACGCGAGACTCTCGATCCCGCACCTGAGGGATGGACCCAACCTCTCACTCGACCAGTTCCAAACCGAGGAACAGATCGAGGAGGCTATGGCCATCCTAGAGGAGCGACGGAGAGCATGCCCGTCGCCCGCAATAACTCCCCCGACCATCCGCCACATGAGAAAATAGAAATTCAACGGGCTACTGGGCGAGCGATCGTCTGAAAGCCCCGATTCGCGAGAAAAGGCTCTCGTACGACCGGACGGATCCGTATTCAGTCGCCTGGGACGCGACCCATCATGGCGACCGGGGCATTCTGGCCCCAACTACAAGACGACGGAATCCGAGTCCGTCACCAGGAGTTCGGCCTACCCAACTCGTAGCCGAACGCAGATCAACCGTCTGACTCCCGCTCCGATCGCCAGAGGATCAGTACTCGATCGCCTCGGCTCCCGCTCCGAGCGCCGAGCCGCGAGCAGCCAGGCCACGACGATGGCCGCTATGCAACGCCAGCTCGACGAGATGAAAGCAATCTTGGACACCGGGGCGAGCACTAGCAGAAAGATCATCGGGCCGACCGAGCCACTCGCGGTCCACATCGAGCTCGCCCCCGTGCAACCAAGGATCGCCCCTCCCAAAACACCTTTGTATGAAGGGAGATCGGACCCCGAAACCCACCTAAGTAAGTTTCGGATCTACATGACCGGGTGTGGGGCATCAGATGCAACCAAATGCCGAATCTTCCCGTTAACATTGGGCGAGCTGGCCCATAGGTGGTACGTCTCACTACCACCACGATCGATCGTCTCCTTTGAGAAACTGGCGAATGACTTCACATCATACTTCGTCACCAAGGTCGCCAGACCAGAAGGCCCCCACCGCATGATGAAAATCAGGTAGGGGGAAGACGAATCCGATGCAGATTATATCGACCGGGTGGACGAAATCGTCCTCACCGGTGAGCCCATCAGCGACAAGCTCGCTCTCTATTAAGTCCTCGGGGGATTCTACGGTCACTCACCCATGTTTAGACATCTGACGAAGGACATTCCCCCAACATACGCGATCTTCCGCGCTAAGTCTGCCGACTTTCTGGCCAGGCAGAAGCTGCTCACCCTCCGCCTAGGCGAGGAAACGCCACCTCCTGTCTGAAAGACGGTGATCGCCAAAACCAAGAAGGCGATCGCCAAGCCATCCGGAGATCTCAAGGCCTTCGAGGACATGGAAGCCCATCTCCTCCATATGTTCCACCAAACTCCGGCCCACATTTTCTACGCAATCAAGGGGCGCGAACCGCTAAACAAGCCAAATGCGATAAGGGACCACGGTCATCTGGACCGCAATCAATATTGTGTTTACCACAAGAGTCCCGGCCACAGCACCAACCAATACCGCGACCTCCTCAAACAGCTCTGGAGATTGTTCGACGAGGGCAAGTTGGACAGCTTATTGGCTTAGCCGGAGCCCCTACCAATCTCCCAACACGATCGTCTGAGTCGAACGCGAACAGGCTGTAAAGCTCATACGAGCCGACTCTTCGATCAACCTCGGCGACCGTATCTACATGCTTCAATCAAGAGAAGGGAACTTCGGAAGTTTCTCCCCGATTTCCCACCTCATTGAACAAAGGCTACTGCCCGAGCTAACGCTTCGAAGAACGGGAGGAGACTAAGGCACGAGATTGCCTCCCCCCACACAACGTACACCGTCGACGGTCGACATTTAACATGACGATCCGAGGTGGAAGAGTGTAGCCATGGTCCTGGTAGTCGATGGAACCAACTGCTTAGGCCATGCAAGGTTCCTTTGGGCTAAGATCACTCGCCCTTCGTTTAAATACGAGGCGGGCGTAGTCGAAGGACCCTCCAAACAAATCAGTGGACACGCTCATCCGCCCTCAAAGGTTCATCATTTAACGTGGTGAACCCGGATAATGCGACGCGTCACTACCCCCGTCTCAACGTATACCGTCGAGGATTGCCATCTGACATGACAATCCGAGGTAGAAAAGAGCTAACAAGCCTCGGACGCGGAGTCGATTGATCCGACAACGCCCCGCGCAAGGACTCCTCCAGACCAAGACCGCACGCCCTTCATTTAAATACGAGGCGAGGCGCAGCCTAACGGAGGCCCCTCACAATAAAATGAGTCACGAGACAGACAATGTCGCTCGCGCACAAGACATGGTCGTGGAGATCGGTCCATCGAACTCCGCGATCGTGCACGGTTCCTCAAAGATCAAGATGAACGACCTTCCTAGAGGATTCGACAAAATTAGAGACCGCTCACTCAACGATTTATTTCCGTCCCCTTACTTTCACTAAGTGAACAAAAACAAGGGGGAAGAGTATGGACTACCTATACGACGATCGTCCCTATCCAATCACATACGGAGATCAGCAATTATTCAGATGTTCGTGCAGCGATCAAATTTGTTGTAAAAGTTATCTATATGAGTTTATCAATTCACGTAGACCTACACTTGCAACGATCTCTCCTCACACATTTGTACAAAGTCAAGCAAAAGACTCAAAAATAGCAATCATTCAAGTGATAAATCGGAGAATCAAACGTTCAGTTCATTACTTGAAGGATCAGAATACATGGTCGCCCAAAGGCCTAAGTACTACAAAAAGAAAGCTACGAATTACAAGGCAATAAGCTAAAACATTAAAAAACGAAGTGCCTCAGGCCCCTGCCTGGCCTTCGCCTTTAGCCTCCGGAACGGCCTCCCCATCCTCCGGAGCGTCGGGATGAACAAGGTTGGCCGGAGTCGGATACCATCTCAAGTCCACGCCGATATCCGTGAGATCCAAGATTGTAACACCCCAATTCACAAATGGGACATTACACGCCGTAGAACCCTCGTGAGGTCTACCAGGCTAACACATGACACATAAACCACAATATAATCCCAAATGATGCATTCAAAAAGTAAGTAAGGCCGTGGCCTCGGCCAAAACATTTTAATGGAGTACATGAACATAAGATAAATACCAATTCATTGCCCACGCAGGGGACTTAGACCAAGTTTCAAAGTAAACAGTCTAACTCGGGTACTCGACAAATGCAATGACAAAACATAGAAATACAGACTCGAGCCACATCATCAAGCTATCCCATCCTTTGCGTGCGTGTCCCGTGCCTGCTCCTCAGCTCTCCCAGTACCTGAAATGCATAAGACGCATTTCCCCCATTTAAGGGGTTAGCATCGAATAGCTAGTGCAAGTACACAATTACACAACATTATATACAAAAATACGATTTTTACACAATCATCTCAAACAGAAGTCATTTGCCATAAATATTCCGGAATACTACATTGGCAATCAAATCAGTTTCCAATCATCTCGATATCACAAAATCACAACTGGTATCCCGTGGCCGTACCCCTTAGTATCGACCCCAGACATCCCGTCGAACGCTCCGGGTGGGATACCACTTCCGCGGCCGTACCCCTTAGTATCGACCCCCAGACATCCCGGCGGACACTCCGGGTGGAAGTTCAATCACACACGCACCCAAGTCCACTTCCACGGCCGTACCCCTTAGTATCGACCCCCAGACATCCCGTCGGACACTCCGGGTGGAAGGAACACAACTCACGCACCCGAAAATCACAGTTCATCATTCATTTCGAAAATCACAACATACATAACGAAATGTAATACATGTACTTGCCTTGAGTGAAACGAAACGAAGGAAACGACGAAGGAATAGGTTTCGGTCCGAACAATCCTCCCAAATCCGTTCCTAACACTAACGGTATACACAAGTCTCAATAATGCGGAAAGGTAAGAATTAATCCTAATTCTACCCCTTGGAACGATTTGTCGGCCATGACTTGGGTATCGTCGACTATAAGTGACGAACATTGAAAACTTGAAGTTTAAAACCACAAATCAACAATAAAATGAAGGATTACAAGTACACGATCGAAGTCTAGCGATAACCCAGTGATAATTCGGACTAAAAGAGTCAAACCCCAAGAAATCCCCAAAATTCCCCCAAAATCTTAAAACAAGGGTTTTGGGAATTTTTACCTTGATTCGGATGGTGGAAAGTGTTAGGAACTTGAAGAATTCACGCAAGGAGTGCCCGGTGGTAGTGAATGATGAACTTCAGTCGGAATCGGCCCTAACCCTCGTCTGGAATCGCTCAAAGCCGAGAAGGATAAGAAATGATGGAAAAATGACGAAGTTGACTACTGCTGTCCTATTTATATTAAACAGTCTTAGCGCACGCTACGCACAAGCATTAGCGTGCGCTAACGGGGCATGGAAGAACAGTCTGCCTACTGTCCTCTAGTTAGCGTGCGCAAGCTGACATGGTTAGCGTGCGCTAATATTAGGAATTAGCGTGCGTTAACGCTGAATTAGCGTGTGCTACAGTCCAAGATGTAAACACCGAACCTCTTGTCCGGATCAATGAAATCGTTAGCGCACGCTACGGACCCCAGTCAGCGTCGCTAACCACGAGTGATAGCGCACGCAGTAAGTCCGGAGTAGCGTGCGCTACTCGGCGGCGGCCGATTCGATCTTGCCGATGCACTGCGCCAACAAGACGAAAGTGTCGCAATGCGAAGCAATACCAGGATCCGGAAACATAAACTCGTAATAATCAAGATGACAAAGCTGAGCATTGAAAGAGAATATAATCCCGATCACTAGAGAGTCTGAAATGAAGCAAATAAAGCGAAATTCCCCAAACTTACGAAAATTACAAAAATGACCCAAGTGCAGAAAATCGCGGTACAACGTCGGATTAACAAACCGAAAGTTTCAACACGACCAACTCAACCATACAAACTTATACAAATCAAGAAACAACGAAAACGAACAAGTTTTACGAGAATCGAACGCACATGCGGCAAGATATAATTCAAGATGAAATTATGCAAAAACATCCTCGAAACTCGACCAGACGGAAAAACTCCAAGAACAAAATAGATTCAGAATTCCAAAACAGTGCTAAGCGAGTTGTCCGAAACGAACATACACCAAAAATAGAAATTACCGAAAATAAAAAACACGGATATTACATTATCTCCCCCTAAAAATAAGTTTCATCCCAAAACTTACAACGCGAACAACTCGGGGTATCTCGACTGCATACTCTCTTCCGTCTCCCAAGTGGCTTCCTCGGATCCATGTCTCTACCATTGAACTTTAACCAGAGGAATGGTTTTATGACGAAGTTGCTTCACCCGACGCTCTAAAATCTGAATCGGCCTCTCCTCGATGGTAATGTCGGGTCCCAACTCGATCTCTCCAAAGTCAATAATATGGCTAGGGTCCGATAAGTACTTCCTAAGCTGGGAAACATGAAATACGTTATGAACGTGACTCAAAGACGGCGGCAAGCCTAACCGATAGGCAAGCTCTCCCACTCTCTCTAGAATCTCAAACGGCCCAATATATCTCGGACTAAGTTTACCCTTCCGGCCAAAGCGGTAAACCCCCCGTGTCGGCGACACCTTAAGCAAAACATGATCTCCCACCTCAAACTCCAACGGCCGGCGACGCGTGTCGGCATAAGACTTCTGCCGACTCTGGGCCGTCAACAATCTATCACGAATCAGAGTAATCTTCTCTCTCGTCTCAACTACCATATCGGGCTCGGTACCAATCAGCTCGGATGCATCGTCCCAACACAACGGCGATCTGCACCTCCTCCCATACAATGCCTCAAATGGTGCCATTTTGATCGAGGTGTGCCAACTATTGTTGTACGTGAACTCGATCAACGGCAAGTGCGACTCCCAATCATCCTTCCAATCTAGGGCACAGGCTCTCAACATATCCTCCAACGTCTGGATCGTCCGCTATGACTGCCCGTCAGTCTGAGGGTGGTAAGACGTACTGAGTCTCAACTCAGTCCCCCCAGCTCGATGAACAGCCGGCAAAAAATGTGACACAAATCGGCCATCACGATCCGAAACAATACTCTTAGGAGTCCCATGCAATCTCACGATCTCTGCAATAAACACTCGTGCCAGCCTCTCTGGACCCCAAGTGTCCTTAATACCCAGGAAATGAGCTGATTTGGTCAGTCGATCGACAATAACCCAAATCATGTTCATTCCAGTCCGAGTCCTAGGCATACTAGTAATGAAATCCATAGAAATATCCTCCCATTTCCACTCCGGGATAGGAAGTGGTCGCAAAAACCCCGCGGGTCGCTGATGCTCGATCTTAACCTGCTGACAGGTCAAACATCTCGACACAAACTCGCTAACGTCTGTCTTCAAATTACTCCACCAGTAGTTACTCCTCACATCCTTGTACATTTTACTCGTACCAGGATGTATGGAGTAAGGCGTGGTATGAGCTTCGCTCAAGATCTTCTGTCTCAACTCAAAAACACTCGGTACACATAGTCTGCCGCGAAACCTCAAAACTCTGTCATCCTGAACCACAAATCCAGGGGCTTTCCGCTTCCTCACATCCTCCCTCAACTGGACCAAAAACGGATCGTCATACTGCTTCGCCTTGATATCATTAGTCAAGGACGAAGTGATCTCTAACGCACATAACTGGCCCTGCACTCTCTGAACCCAAACCTCGATATTCTGACAGATGAAATCTCTCTGGATCCTACTCTGTGGTGTAAGTACCTCTAACATCTGTAAAGCCATCGATTTCCGACTCAACGCATCAGCCACTACGTTGGCCTTACCCGGATGGTAAAGTATCTCGAGGTCATAATCTTTAATTAGCTCTACCCACCTACGCTGCCTCATATTCAACTCTTTCTGTCTGAAGATGTACTTCAAACTCTTGTGGTCCGTAAAAATCTTACACGATGACCCATAGAGATAATGCCTCCAGATCTTTAAGGCGAAAACGACCGCAGCTAACTCCAAATCATGCGTGGGGTAATTCGCCTCGTATGGTTTCAACTGGCGGGACGCATAAGCAATAACTCTATCTCTCTGCATTAAAACACATCCGAGCCCAAGGCCCGAAGCATCACTATACACTACGAAATCCTCGTTCCCCTGAGGCAATGCTAAGACGGGTGCGGTAGTTACACTACGCCATAGATGACCTACGACAACGGATTTTGTTAGTGTTGCGCTCAAAAATGTTGTAGTAGCTCTAAAAATTTTACCTGCTGCAACATTGCTTTTTTTGATGTTGCTGTATATGTTTACAAAGTGTTGCCTTAGTCGCAAAGTGTTACATGCTATAACATTTTATGACACAGTGTTGCCGTAGATGTACTATTTAAAAAAAACTTCATTTTTTATGTAAAATTAAAATTAAATAATCTTTTATATATTAATATTAAAAATTATATTACATTTTATATTAAAAATTATAATATATACATATTATTTTATGAATTATATTATATCAAATGAGGAATATATTGAATATTAATATATTTTGTTATATATTAATATTAAAAATTATATTACATTATATATTAAAAATTATAATACATACATATTATTTTATGAATTATATTATATTAAATGTGCAATATATTGAATATTAATATATTTTGTTATATATTAATAATAAAAATTATATTACATTATATATTAAAAATTATAATACATACATATTATTTTATGAATTATATTATATCAAATGTGGAATATATTGAATATTAATATATTTTGTTATATATTGATATTAAAAATTATATTACATTATATATTAAAAATTATAATACATACATATTATTTTATGAATTATATTATATTAAATGTGTAATATATTGAATACTAATATATTTTGTTATATATTAATATTCAGAATTATATTACATTATATATTAAAAATTATAATACATACATATTATTTTATGAATTATATTATATTAAATGTGCAATATATTGAATATTAACATATTTTGTTATATATTAATATTAAAAATTATATTACATTATATATTAAAAATTATAATACATACATATTATTTTAAGAATTATATTATATTAAATGTGCAATATATTGAATATTACTATATTTTGTTATATATTGATATTAAAAATTATATTACATTATATATTAAAAATTATAATACATACATATTATATTATGAATTATATTATATTAAATGTGCAATATATTGAATATTAATATATTTTGTTATATATTAATATTAAAAATTATATTACATTATATATTAAAAATTATAATACATACATATTATTTTATGAATTATATTATATCAAATGTGGAATATATTGAATATTAATATATTTTGTTATATATTAATACTAAAAATTATATTACATTATATATTAGAAATTATAATACATACATATTATTTTAAGAATTATATTATATTAAATGTGCAATATATTGAATATTAATATATTTTGTTATATATTCATATTAAAAATTATATTACATTATATATGAAAAATTATAATACATACATATTATTTTATGAATTATATTATATTAAATGTGCAATATATTGAATATTAATATATTTTGTTATATATTACTATTAAAAATTATATTACATTATATATTAAAAATTATAATACATACATATTATTTTATGAATTATATTATATCAAATGTGGAATATATTGAATATTAATATATTTTGTTATATATTAATATTAAAAATTATATTACATTATATATTAAAAATTATAATACATACATATTATTTTATGAATTATATTATATTAAATGTGCAATATATTGAATATTAATATATTTTGTTATATATTAATAATAAAAATTATATTACATTATATATTAAAAATTATAATACATACATATTATTTTATGAATTATATTATATCAAATGTGGAATATATTGAATATTAATATATTTTGTTATATATTGATATTAAAAATTATATGACATTATATATTAAAAATTATAATACATACATATTATTTTATGAATTATATTATATTAAATGTGTAATATATTGAATACTAATATATTTTGTTATATATTAATATTAAAAATTATTTTACATTATATATTAAAAATTATAATACATACATATTATTTTATGAATTATATTATATTAAATGTGCAATATATTGAATATTAATATATTTTGTTATATATTAATATTAAAAATTATATTACATTATATATTAAAAATTATAATACATACATATTATTTTAAGAATTATATTATATTAAATGTGCAATATATTGAATATTAATATATTTTGTTATATATTAATATTAAAAATTATATTACATTATATATTAAAAATTATAATACATACATATTATATTATGAATTATATTATATTAAATGTGCAATATATTGAATATTAATATATTTTGTTATATATTAATATTAAAAATTATATTACATTATATATTAAAAATTATAATACATACATATTATTTTATGAATTATATTATATCAAATGTGGAATATATTGAATATTAATATATTTTGTTATATATTAATACTAAAAATTATATTACATTATATATTAAAAATTATAATACATACATATTATTTTAAGAATTATATTATATTAAATGTGCAATATATTGAATATTAATATATTTTGTTATATATTCATATTAAAAATTATATTACATTATATATGAAAAATTATAATACATACATATTATTTTATGAATTATATTATATTAAATGTTCAATATATTGAATATTAATATATTTTGTTATATATTAATATTAAAAATTATATTACATTATATATTAAAAATTATAATACATACATATTATTTTATGAATTATATTATATCAAATGTGGAATATATTGAATATTAATATATTTTGTTATATATTAATACTAAAAATTATATTACATTATATATTAAAAATTATAATACATACATATTATTTTATGAATTATATTATATCAAATTTGGAATATATTGAATAATAATATATTTTGTTATATATTAATATTAAAAATTATATTACATTTTATATTAAAAATTATAAGATATACATATTATTTTATGAATTATATTATATCAAATGTGGAATATATTGAATATTAATATATTTTGTTATATATTAATATTAAAAATTATATTACATTATATATTAAAAATTATAATACATACATATTATTTTATGAATTATATTATATCAAATGTGTTATATTGAATATTAATATATTTTGTTATATATTAATATTAAAAATTATATTACATTTTATATTAAAAATTATAATACATACATATTATTTTATGAATTATATTATATCAAATGTGGAATATATTGAATATTAATATATTTTGTTATATATTAATACTAAAAATTATATTACATTATATATTAAAAATTATAATACATACATATTATTTTATGAATTATATTATATCAAATTTGGAATATATTGAATAATAATATATTTTGTTATATATTAATATTAAAAATTATATTACATTTTATATTAAAAATTATAAGATATACATATTATTTTATGAATTATATTATATCAAATGTGGAATATATTGAATATTAATATATTTTGTTATATATTAATATTAAAAATTATATTACATTATATATTAAAAATTATAATACATACATATTATTTTATGAATTATATTATATCAAATGTGTTATATTGAATATTAATATATTTTGTTATATATTAATATTAAAAATTATATTACATTTTATATTAAAAATTATAATATATACATATTATTTTATGAATTATATTATATCAAATGTGGAATATATTGAATATTAATATATTTTGTTATATATTAATATTAAAAATTATATTACATTATATATTAAAAATTATAATACATACATATTATTTTATCAATTATATTATATCAAATGTGGAATATATTCAATATTAATATATTTTGTTATATATTAATATTAAAACTTATATTACATTATATATTAAAAATTATAATATATACATATTATTTTATGAATTATATTATATCAAATGTGGAATATATCGAATATTAATATATTTTGTTATATATTAATATTAAAATTATATTACATTATATATTAAAATATTTTGTTAAATATTAATATATTTTGAAAATAATTCTGAAAATATTAACAAACATATATATATAATATATATTATATATATTTATATACATATATATATATATAGTTTATTGTACACTTATATAATATAAATCAATATTAGAACAACAAATGACTTTGGCTCACTGGTTTGATACCCACCTCTATCTCATTGAGGTCACAGGTTCAAATCCCGTGAGTAGCGGAAATGCACATTTATACATATTATGTGCGGGTCGCGTGGGGGCGGGTGGCGGCGGGTTTGGGCGGGCGGGGCGGGTTTTGGGAATTTTTACCTTGATTCGGATGGTGGAAAGTGTTAGGAACTTGAAGAATTCACGCAAGGAGTGCCCGGTGGTAGTGAATGATGAACTTCAGTCGGAATCGGCCCTAACCCTCGTCTGGAATCGCTCAAAGCCGAGAAGGATAAGAAATGATGGAAAAATGACGAAGTTGACTACTGCTGTCCTATTTATATTAAACAGTCTTAGCGCACGCTACGCACAAGCATTAGCGTGCGCTAACGGGGCGTGGAAGAACAGTCTGCCTACTGTCCTCTAGTTAGCGTGCGCAAGCTGACATGGTTAGCGTGCGCTAATATTAGGAATTAGCGTGCGTTAACGCTGAATTAGCGTGCGCTACCTGGTCCAGTACAGAAACACTGAACCTACTGTCCAGACCGCTGAAATCGTTAGCGCACGCTACGGACCCCAGGTCAGCGTACGCTAACCACAGAGTGATAGCGCACGCAAGTAAGTCCGGAGTAGCGTGCGCTACTCAGCAAAGCGGCCCAAGATCGCACAAGACATCACGCCAACAAAGACGAAAGTGTCGAAATGCGAAGCAAGACCAGGATCCAGAAACATAAACACGTAATAATCAAGATGACAAAGCTGAGCGTTGAAAGAGAATATAATCCCGATCACTAGAGAGTCTGAAATGAAGCAAATAAAGCGAAATTCCCCAAACTTATGAAAATTACAAAAACGGCCCAAGTGCCCGAAAAATCGTGGTACAACATCGGATTAACAAACCGAAAGTTTCTACACGACCAACTCAACCATACAAACTTATACAAATCAAGAAACAACGAAAACGAACAAGTTTTACGAGAATCGAACGCACATGCGACAAGATATAATTCAAGATGAAATTATGCAAAAACATCCTCGAAACTCGACCAGACGGAAAAACTCCAAGAACAAAATAGATTCAAAATTCCAAAACAGTGCTAAGCGAGTTGTCCGAAACGAATATACACCAAAAATAGAAATTACCGAAAATAGAAAACACGGATATTACAAAGATCGGCAAGGAGAAAGCAGAATGGAGAGGATGCTCCAACGCGTACGCCTTGAAGTTCTCAGCAAGAGGTCCGACCTCCAAACCTCCCTTCTTAGCAGCTCGGATCGAGTTGGCGGACGCCATATAATAGGCAAACCCGCTGACAAACTCCAAGTTTTGAAAGGGATCGGCCTTGGTCGCCTCTACCTCCCCTTTCAGCTCCGCCATCGCCTGCTGCGCGCCTTGGAGCTCGGCCTCCCTTGCAGCCATTTTTTCCCTCGACTCTACCAGCTCGCTAGTCAGCCGAGCGATCGTCACCTTCAGTCGATCGGCCTCCTTCTGAGTGGCTGTCTGTAGGCGTACAACCTCTGTCATCCGGTCCCGAAATCGGTCAACCATCACCCGAGCGATCTTGGCCTCCCGTCTCGCCTGCTCAAGTTCTTGGCTCGCCCGCTTAGCCGCATCCAATGAGTCCTTCTCCATTGCCACAATCTTGTCGGCGAACTCGGTGTTCTCTTTCCGAGCCGCCTCGAGATCCGCCTGCAGGCGGGTAGTGGAAGGACGCCCCTCATACTCCTGCACAGCCTGGGCAGCCATGGTCGCCGCCTGAAGAGAAAGAGCGAAAGCAGACTGCATTGTACTCCCAGATCGCTGACGAGCGATCGCGCCTAGATCGGTCGTCCAAGCTTTCGGTAAAGCAGAAACGGCCCGGTTGACGTATTACGGAACATCGTAGGCCTGGCGAGGAGATCGGCTCGCCAAAAAATCCCGCACCATCGGCGGACAGTATGGATCTGTGCTACGGATCCTGCATCAAAACAACAAAGTTAGCACATCTCTCACGCGAATGACAAGTTTCAACCCAGCAAGAAAAGTCTACCTCTCGGCTCTCTCAGGATCGCGACCGAAGTATGGCTTCCCGCGAGGGTCTCAGCTTCGGCGATCGCCATCTCCCGCAGGAAAGTCGCAGAAGGCGTAGGCTCATTCTCCAGAGGAACAACGGTGATCGGAGGCGCGGCGATCGGCACCTCGCCGGCAGGGGCAGAAACTGGAGTTTCTCTCGACCTCTGCCGTTTGCGATTCGTCCGAAGCCCCTCCTCCCGGACTTCCTCCTCAGCCACGATCGGTTCTACGCGAGGCTCCACCTCCGGAATGATAGGTAACGCCACAGGAGGAGCCCGAGATGATTTCTTCTGGCGGAGGCGACCCAAAACTCCAGGGTTCGACATAGCAATCTCCAGTGGGGGCTCCAAAAAGTGAGGAAAACGAACCTCTACAAATGAGATCAATCAAACAACAGTTAGACCTATTCCTCCAACAAGACGATCGCCCAACAAATGGAGATCGTAGAAATTCGTACATGAGACCGAGAGATGTATCGGGAAACGAAATAGCCGAGCAGACAACCAACGACTCTTCCTGTTGATCCGCTGAGCGGCTAAGTCGTCGTCCGGCAAACTCCGTATCCGCTCCCAGACGACCAGAAAATCAAAAGGTAGCTCCTCGATCGCCGGAATGTGGAAACCTGCAAAAGCAAGACCAAATTAGATCAGTTCAGAACATGTACAAACAAAGGGAGAGTCCGAACCCTTACCGAGATTCCTCTCCCGAAAGCTAGTGGGGATCTCCAGCTCGCCAGTGGGGTTGTCGCTCGCTGAGGCTTTCCAGGCACCGGCGACCCATAACCACTTCGCCAGATCACCCCGCGCCTTGTTCGGGACTCCCAGGATCACCCGACCGGATCGGCCTTGTATATGATGGCCTCCGACCGACCCTTTCTGAGACGTCAGCTTAAACATGTGGTTCATCTCCAACGGCGAAGGGAGGCGGTACAGTCTGTGACCACCGAACAAGGTGAGAGTGCAGATTATCTGGAGCCAAGCATTTGGCGTCAGCTGGAGAGGCGCCATGTTCCAAGCAACCAGCAGATGGGAGACAGCAAAATATAGAGGGAAGTGCAGCCCGGCCTCCATAATCGCCTCGTTCACGGCGACCATGCCCATCGGGGGTTGGTCGGCTCGCTCATTCTCCACCGGCGCAAATAGATCCACATCTGAAGGAACGTGGAAACTCGTCCTCCAGACGGCCAGGTCTTTCCTGTTCGCCGAACTCCTGATTTGGCCAAGAGACCACTGAGATCGCTGTGCAGCCCGAAACTGCGACCGTTTAGCAAACTGGTAAGGGTGAGCGATCGAATACTCCCGGAAATCGAATCTTGGAGACGGACCAGCCAGCCTCTCCATAATCTCAGCAAAGGCCACATAAGCCTGGCCAAAGGCACTATGCCGCTCCCAATAGGCCCTCACCGCCAGATCTCTCTCCATCTGCGAGCGTCTGTGTTCAACGGCCGCCTCCTTAGCCACGTCGGCCTCATTGAACAACGCCTCGACTTCCGCAGGGTCGATACCGGCTTGAATAGCCTCAGCGGCCATATCTAGATGGAACTCGGCGGAGGATCATCCCCGGACATTAGAAGTCCCAGCGGCGGAGGAAGTGCCCACTCCGTGTGAAAGGCTATTTGTTGCGCACGCTTGTTAGGCGTATTTTTATACGCTTATTTATCATTATTATGTATTCTTTTCATGAGTAAATCTGCATAAATGAGCCTTTAATGCCCTATTATTATATGTTTTGCAGGAAATTGGAGTCCGGAAGCCGAAACGATGAAAAACGGACGAAAACGGCAAAATTTGGCCTGGGGCCGCGGCACAAGGCAAGAGGGCCGCGCAGACACGCAGAGACCAAGCAGTACCGAGTAATCAGACTCGAGCCGCGCACAGATATGGTGAGCCGCGGCCCGTAAGAAATAAATAGCGCCTGTGTTTTAATCACACCGTGTGCCGCGGCACAGATTAAGTGAGCCGCGGCCCACGGGGCGGTTTTGGTGTACTCCGCGCGAGTTTGGGCCGTTTTGAAGCCAGTTCTCGACCTAATCACACGGACGCATTTTGGAGGCTGCTGGGGAGTTATAAATAAGGGTTTAAGGTCATAAGGAGGGGACAAATCAATCTTGAGAAGGATCAATCTGGGAATCAGAGGAAGATCGCTGAAGCAGAAGACACCAAGAGCAGAGGGCGGAAGCCAGAAGAACGGAGGAATCCGAGTCTTCATCTGCGTTTGATTTCAATGCTTTCATTTATTATTTATGTATTTTTATCTTTTAGCATGTCAGGCTAAAACCCTGTTCTAGGATTTTGATGAAACCAACGTTTTGACGGATTTGCTTTAGATTATCTATATAATTCCCTTTTTCTGTTGAGTTTTCCCAATCGATTTTAATGCTTTCAATTGTGTGGCCAATAATTGGATTGTTTTAATTACGCAACTCGAATCGGGAGAGGAGAGTTGGTGAGGAACTATTGGTGAGAACCGTTTTATCTTGTGAGATAGAAATATACTCATAGGAACTACGTGGCCTTTTGAGGATTTTGTGCTTTTTGCCCATTGTCGAATTAATTCACCTAGGGATAGAGTGCGTTATTCGCCTTTAGAAAAATCTACTGACCTCGGGAGAGGCGGTAGAGTATTTTAGCAATCTTCGCCTTCAATAAATTGGGGAAATCATTAACTTCAGATAATCGAGAGTAAATTCGGATAAACCGAGGTGGATTCACAATCCTAGACTTTTTCATTATTTGATTTTCTTTCTTCAAGCGATCGTTTTTCTGTTTATTATTGATTTTCTTTAATCGTTAATTGCAACCCAAATTTCGACTGTTCAAATAAAATTAGAATACATATAAATCGGTACTTAGTGATTCAGTCCCCGTGGGAACGATACTCACTCATCACTTTATTACTTGTCTACGATAACGTGCACTTGCGTTTAACGAAATATCGCAACAAGTTTTTGGCGCCGTTGCCGGGGACTGATTTTCTACTAATATCGATTTCAGTATTTCTAGTCTTATCTTGAACATTTTTATTGTTTTTGTGTTATTTTATTTATTTGTTTGTTTTTCCTTTCAGGAGTTTCCAGTTAGTGCATGAGAAAATTCGATAATGAAGGCCTACTACCTTTGGATACCGAACTCGAGCGCACTCTTCGGAGAAACAAAAAGGAGAAACGAGAGTTACCAGCGAAAGTCACCATGGCCGAAAATACCGAAAATCACGAAGGTGATAATCTTGTACAACAAGCTCAACCGGCACTAGCACTTCGCGATTATGCTATGCCGCAAATTAATGCGAACTTTTCGGGGATTCGGCGCCCCACCATCCAGGCGAATAATTTCGAAATCAAGCCTGCAATTATTCAGATGGTGCAAGCGAGCCAGTTCTGTGGATTGCCGAACGATGACCCCAACGCACACATTGAGTCGTTTCTCGAGATTTGTGACACCTTCAAGAACAATGGTGTCACCGATGATGCCATCCGTCTATGTCTTTTCCCTTTCTCTTTGAGGGACAAAGCAAAATTTTGGTTAAATTCTTTACCGTCGGGATCGATCACTACATGGGCGGAATTAGCGCAAGCCTTTCTTGCTAAATTCTTCCCACCTTCGAAGACGGCGAGACTGAGGAACGAGATCACTACCTTTGTGCAATTTGATATGGAGTCGCTTCACGAAGCTTGGGAGCGATACAAGGACTTACTGAGGAGATGCCCACACCACGGCCTACCGGATTGGCTCCAAATACAAACATTTTAGAACGGATTGAGTGCTTCTACACGCACTCCCGTCGATGCGGCCGCTGGAGGAGCCTTAATGGGAAAACAATGGCCGAGGTACACTCTTTGTTGGAAGCTATGGCCGCAAATGCGTATCAATGGCCGTCTGAACGAGTAAACCCGAAACGAGTAATGGAAATCTCAAATAATGATCCAATCTCTACATTGTCAGCTCAAGTCGCCGCATTGACGCAGCAACTTCAAGCCTTTTCACATGCTCCTTCTCCCGTTACCATTGAATCGTGCAATTGGTGTAATGGATCTTATCCTAGCGCAGAATGCCAAGTCGGAAACCCTTTCGAGCAACCTTCGATGGAACAAAGCTCAGTTCGTGGGGAACGGGAACCGGCAAAATAATCCTTACTCCAACACTTATAATCCGGGATGGCGAAATCATCCTAATTTCTCATGGAGGAACGGATAAAGCTCGAACCAGCCTCAGTTTTCTCAAACCCAACAGCAGCCTCCTCCCGCTCCAAAAATCTCTCTAGAAGAAGAAATGGCGAAATTTTCAGCGAGCACGAGTCAATTCATGGCCCGCACGGAGGCAACCTTACAGAACCATTCCGCTTCTATCCGCAACTTGGAAGTCCAACTGGGCCAGATCGCTAATGTATTAACAGCCCGCCCGGAGGGTACCTTGCCAAGTACTACTGAAACGAATCCTAAAGAGAGTGTCAATGCCATTGGGTTGAGAAGTGGGAAAGAATTGGGTGAGCTGCCTGGGACGAACGAAAAGAGAAGTGAGGAAGGGGAGAAGAAAAATTCAGCAACTGAGGAACCACAAGATTTGAGACCCTCGATACGGTTTCCGGACAATCCAAAAGCATATGTACCACCCGTCCCATTTCCGTAGCGATTACAACAGAAAAAGGTGGACAAGCAATTCTCAAAGTTCCTCGACGTCTTCAAGAAGTTGCATATTAACATCCCATTTGCCGACGCCTTGGAGCAAATGCCGAGTTACGCGAAACTCATGAAAGAAATCTTGTCAAATAAAAGAAAACTCGAGGATCATGAGACAATCGCATTGACGGAGGAGTGCAGCGCTATTCTTCAGAAAAAGCTTCCGCCAAAATTGAAGGATCCGGGAAGTTTTAATATACCATGCACTATAGGAAATCTGACTTTTGAAAGGGCATTGTGCGATCTCGGTGCTACTGTTAATCTCATGCCTCTTTCTATTTTCAAGAAGCTAGGAATCGGGGAAGCGAAACCTACTATGGTCTCCTTACAATTAGCTGATAGATCCATTAAATATCCAAGGGGAGTGATAGAGGACGTCTTAGTGAAACTCGATAAGTTCATCTTTCCGTATGATTTCATTGCGCTTGACATGGAGGAGGACCACGACATCCCAATTATCTTGGGAAGACCATTTTTGGCAACCGGCCGAACTTTAATCGACGTGGAAAAGTGGAACTAACTCTAAGGGTTCAAAACGAGCATGTCACTTTTCAAGTATTTAAATCCTTTCCATATCCAAGTGGCGTTGAGAAGAGCTCGCAAATTGAAAGTGTGGATACCGTTGCGAAAGACACACACCGGAAGAATCGTCGGTCGAAAAACTCAGAATCCGTTTCAGAGGGTTCGAATTCTAAGAAAAGTGTAGAACGAGTTGCATATCTCAAGCATGTGGACTTGCCGTCATCATCAACCGTTCATCTATCAATGAGAAATTCCGATGCTGTCACAAGTCCGTTTGAGAAAAAGGAGGATAAGCCGGACGTAAAACGGAGGCTAGATCATGAGAAAAATGGGTGCTTCGGAAAGTTGGCAAAACCTTTTCGCAAACAACATTGGGTGTCCAAACCAAAAATCGGATCGTTAAGGGCCAATGGTCAAAACTTTAAAACATACATTAACGGTTTGATGGACGAGGTGGAGTCCAAATGGAGTTTGCGAAAAGTGAACTCATTTTCAATAGGTCCGGCTGAAGACTATAAACTTAGCGCTTTTCGGGAGGCAACCCGAGTTTTAGTAATAGATTTTTGTTTTTCAGTATTTTCTTGCATTATTGAATTTTTATTTTTCATCATTTTTGCTTTGATTTGCTTATCCCTCTCGTTCTTGACGTATTCCTTTTTAAATTCTGCGCAGAAAAAGTCCCAGGGGAAAAATTTATGCCTGAGCCACGGCACAAGGCTTGTGAGCCGCGGCATACACAAATCGAACCAGAAGGCTAAACACTCTGTACTCTGTGCCGCGGCACAACATTACTGAGCCGCGGCACACTTGATTCCTGAGCCGCGGCACGTTGCTGCTGAGCCGCGGCACACCAATTGCCAAATGATGAGCCCAAGACGCTGTACTCTGTGCCGCGGCACAAACCAAGTGAGCCGCGGCACATCAACACTCTGAGCCGCGGCACCCGCATTTTGAGCCACAGCACATGACGACTTAACAACCACACCCAGGCTAACTGTACAATGGGCCGCGGCTCATTTAAGCTGTGTCGCGGCCTCCGTTCGGAATTTTAACAGCCCAGGTAGCTTTATAACACGCATTCGGACGGCAACCCACGTATAATTCCTTCCCCTTTCCTTTGCACAAGCGATCGGCCGACTCTTTCCCTTCTTCTTTTTCCTCTTGCGAACTACAATCTAAACCAGGTAATCCTAATTCCCTTGATCCTTATTGTTACATGAGTTGAAAAGTAAGGTAATTGTTCATTGATTGATTATGTTGATTAATTTTTTTTATTCAAAGTTCTATCAAGAATTGAGTGATGAACATGAAATTTTTGTTTGAATTCGATGGTGTGTTGATATTCGATGAATTGTTATTGTTATTATTGTTGTTTGTCATGAGGATCGATAGAGGATGTTGTTTTTGGGGATTGAATGAAGCTATGGTCATGTTTGTTCTTCAATTAAAAGTATGCACTCAAGGTGTTTGATGAAATGCTTGAATGAAATTTCTTCTTTGATAAGACAATGTTTGGAAACTATGTGCAACGAATTCGTTACTGGATTTACAGCAACCCCAACCCTTAAGTCAATGCTAAACGTAAAAAGCTCAATTTTAATTCTCTCTCACGGCGGTGCTAGCTCGTTAAATTCTTGATTGATGTTGGATATCCTTAGCCGAGTAATGTTCTTCTCATTATTGCTTAAGTAAGTAAACTCCGGTGTTTATTTTTTTCAGGACTCGCTATGGCTAGAACAAAAAAGATTAGCAAAAGGGCCAGGACGCAATCGTCCCCCACTCGAGGGGAAACGTCTCAGAGCCGAGCCGAGCTGGAGGCGCACCAATTCTCCGACCCGGAGATTTATAAAATCTTTAATGAAAAGATCCGCCCTCGACCTCTGATCCCGGAGAGGGGATTCACCACATCCCCCATGTACGGGTAGCTTCTGACCATGATCGACGAGATGGGGTGGGTCCGTTTTGCTGCACCTCCCGATCCGGCGGTGATATCTATTGTGCAGGAGTTTTATGCGAGCGCTTTGTTGAAGCACATTCAGGCGGGGCAGATGATACAACAGTTAGATACTCGGACTCAGGTCGTAGTCCGAGGCATTACGGTGGATTTTTCAGTAGCTGCTATTCGGAGGTTATTTGAGCTGTCTGTGGTTGATGAGACGGCTTATTCGCGAGTTATGGGTAGCCTCACGAAGGAGGCTCTGCTCGAGACTCTTACACAGCCCGACTCCGACTAGGAGAGGCGCGCCCCGGCTTCTTCCACCTTCTACTTTAAGAGCTCGCGCCTCAGTCGGTTCGGGCGTGCCTAGCTGTATTTTATCTGCGCTCGTATAGACCCCACCTCACAGATCCGATCTATTTTTCTCTCTCGAGCCCATACATTATATGTTATCACCTCCGGGCTGCGATTCGATATGGCTCCTCTCCTGATCCGATCTATCTTCCAATGTATTCAGGGAGGAGCCAAGATGGGGCTGAAGCACCCCTCTCTTATTTGCGCTCTTTGCCGGCAGTCGGGGATGACGTGGTCGGACGACGAGCCGATGCTAGCTCCCCAGGGCCCGATTGATCACCGCATCATTTCTCACTTCGATCAGTGGGGAGGAGCACCGGCACACACTCGGGGGAGAGGATTTCTACTTGATGAGGCCCACGAGGGGTCCCCCGAGCCTCTTCTGCTGACACATGGGCAGGCAGATGCCAGCCCGCCGCCCGACAGAGAGCACTTGCAGGCGATGTTTGACGGGTTGAGAGAGGAGATGGGGAGAGAGAGAGAGGAGATGAGGAGAGAGAGAGAGAGAGTCTTATGGCTGCCATGAGAGAGGAGAGGCGGACGGAGAGAGAGAGCATCATTGCTGCCGTCCGAGATGAGATGAGAGAGCAGGCCCGCCGGGCCAACCATCGTGAGTCGAGGCGTCTGGCAGCGAGGGATGCCTACCACCAGGAGCACCTTGCTGCATGGACAGCCCACATTATGCACCCGGACGGGCCATTTATTCCACCTGCTCGGCCAGCCACACCACCCTCCTCGCCGGACGACGCCGACACCAGTTTATAAGCAGTCTGTAGGGGAGTACTTGACCTTTTTCTTTTATTGCATAATATTCTTTTTGTCCATTGAGGTCAATGTACGTCCTAAGTTTGGGGGGGATTACTTTTTGTCGCTATACTTATTGCTGTACTTATTCGTTGCACTTTTCATTATTTTTCGTTATCTTTTTGTTGCTAGCCTTGCTTGTCATGATTTTACTCTTATTCGTGAATTTTTCGTGCTCCTTTTTGTGTGAAACTAATGTTACAACACTGATTTCTCTCTGAAGAAACGGTTGAGTTTTAGTCGAGTTGTAGTCAATGATATCTGTTTTTGTTGAGTATTCATCTAGGTCCGAAATTTTTTCGTTTTTGTAGAAATTTTAGCAGATAAGAAAGGAGACACACGTGTTTTCAAATCGCCGCCTATACGTTTGGTTACATTTTTCCCAATAGCTAGTCGTCCAGTAACATAAGTCGTGTTGGCACCTAATTTGAGTTTAGAGTCGGACAGTTTTTCCCAAAAGTCGAGATATTATTTGCTCTATGATGGGAAGTCTAGTAACCGGGGGTATTCACGTGACCCGTTGTTTACTCTCGCGTAAAACGACGACCCTGATTAGAATAGTGGTTTAGAGATTTCGCATGTGCCGATGATGGGGAGCCTAGTAACCGGGGGTATTCACGTAACCCGTTGTTTACTCTCGCGTAAAACAGCGACCTTGAATCGGACATGCGGGAATAGCTATTCGAGTTGTTTCTCCGCTGTGGAGGGGAACTTAGTAACTAGAAGCATCCATGTGCCTCATGAGTGTCTTTTACGTCAAACGGTTCCCCAATACATGAGAATGGAATTCCACCCTAGGATTATCCCGATGAAACATCCCGAGATCCGAACCTAGTGGTCAACTCGAATCATCTTATTGAGCATATATAAGAGAATACTGTCCGAGGGTTATTTTTTATGAAACTCTTGAAATTTTTACCACTAGACTGTGGGATTGGGCGAGTTAGCTTGTTTATTTTAACCTTTCATATTGACGGTCGATTAAATTCACGCTTGTTAATCTTTGAGCTTGATTTTCTTCATGAACGAGTGATTAGGACTGAAATTGGTTACTTTGTGGAATCAGTGTCCTGGATATTACTCACTATTACGATACTTGTGTTATTCTTTGAGAATTTCAGGGTAGTATTTATTAGGTTGAGCACTATGAGTTGCACGATTATTCACGATATTCTTTTGTTGAAATTGATCATTTTTGCTTGACGACAAGCAAAGGCTCAAGTTTGGGGGTATTTGTTAGGCGTATTTTTATACGCTTATTTATCATTATTCTGTATTCTTTTCATGAGTAAATCTGCATAAATGAGCCTTTAATGCCCTATTATTATATGTTTTGCAGGAAATTGGAGTTCGGAAGCCGAAACGATGAAAAACGGACGAAAACGGCAAAATTTGGCCTGGGGCCGCGGCACAAGGCAAGAGGGCCGCGGCACACGCAGAGGACCAGCAGGCACCAGAGTAATCAGACTGAGCCGCGCACGTATATGGTGAGCCGCGCCTGTAAGAAATAAACAGCTGTGTTTTAATTCAGGCGCTGTGCCGCGGCACGATTAAGTAAGCATGCCCACTGGCGGTTTTGGTGTACTCCGCACGGGTTTGGGCCGTTTTGAATCCAGTTCTCGACCTAATCACACGGACGCGTTTTGGAGGCTGCTGGGGTGTTATAAATAAGGGTTTAAGGTCATAAGGAGGGGACGGATCAATCTTGAGAAGGATCAATGTTGGCCACTAAGTATACTGGATACAGTTTGGAAAATAGTTTAAACAACAAACTGTACGGATTCTAAATCTGAGTGCGTAGCGGAAGTCTTGGATATGAGGTTGTCATGTGATACAAAGAACTAAGTGTATAGTGTATACTTAATATATCACAAGAATTTAAAACAAGAAAAGTCAAGGTAAATAACACAAGAATTAAAGTGGTTCGAGGTAAACCTCTACGTCCACTCGTCCTCCACACAGAGTAAAGTTTATTATAATTACCGCGTACACAACTACGTAATTATAAACAAACCTATCCTTGTATCGCTCACACGATTGATACAAAGAATATCGCTTTCAACCGCTCACACGATTGGTTAAAGCTTCCTTATTGACTAGCTTCTTCACACACAGCCCAAAGCTTCGTCCTTATTCGTCCCACACAGTCGAATAACTTGTTGAGTTCACACAGAGCTCGGTTTTTACACGAGGTAAAAGGTAGGTAACTGTAAGAACAGCACTTTGAATATGAAGTTCTTGAGTGATGATGGTCGTTCTTGATGTTGAGCAATCGTATATCTCTTTCGTTCTTAATTGCAGATGCTTTGGAGATATGTTTGCTCGATGATAACTTTTGATAGCTTGAGTGTTAGGTTACTTGGGTAATCGATCTTCAATGTCTTCATAGGATATATATAGTCTCCAAGAAAGTATCCGTTGAGATGTATCCGTTTGAATAAGATTGCGTTCCAACGGGATTATGACACGATCCGATTTCAAGTGATTCTCAAGATTCAAGATCCGGCGATTTAAATACTTTATCCTTGAGTATTTAAATACTTCTTTGTTCAACGGGACTTGACTGCTCTTCTTTGTCCTGTTGTGAATCGTATGGAAGATAATCGTATTTTGAGCATCGAGACAGTTTCCATACTTGGTCATTTTACAAGTCTTCTTGCAGATCAAGAGCTTCACTTTATGCCGATTCGAGGCGGGTCTTCGATACAGATAAAGCCTTAAAGCCTCGATACGCTTCCTTTACCGTATTCGGATTGGCATATATGTCAAAACCTCTTTATCAAATATCATTCGATACAGGATCGGTATCCTACTGCTTCGATACAGGGTCTTTGTTTTCCCAACAATTTCCCCCTTTTTGACAATTTGCCAAGACTAACTTTCTTAATTCTTCGAGTCTTCTTGATGATGCCAAAACCTTCTTCATGAAGCGATCTTCTTTGATGACTTCTGGCAGATTTCTTGGTCTTTTGTCAAAAGGTTTGACTTAGTGACTTAGTCTATAATAATGAACTGCTCGCAGGCACGTTCGATACAGTTTACAATTTAAGCTTATGATTGGCGCGCAGGCACAATCTTACAATGTATTCTAAGCTTACAACTGAAATTATGAACTGTTCGTAGACTAGTTCGTACAGCTTATTTTTCAATCAAGTTTATCTAACTTGAGATTCCTATCAAACAAATTAAGTAATCATACATTAACACAGTAGATTACGAGTTGTAATCTTTCAAAACAAACAAACGTTTTTATTGATATTCAAAATGATTGAGTACAGAGTTTGCTGTCTCGAGTAGAAATTACAAAACAAAACAAAAAAAAATACATAGATTTCATCTCCTTATCTATAATCCGCATGCCTCCATGGTCTTTTTCCTGGTTCATTCTCGGTGCCACACCACCAGTTTTGAAGAGAATCATTGCCTCGATCCTGGTATATCGCTCTTCTTTCATATGATCGATCAAAGGCAAGTATCCAATCTTCTGGATGGGTGACCCGATCTCCTCTTCTATGTTTGGATTTCATTTCGATTTGGAGAGGGAGTTTACCTTCTTCTAGCATCTTCGTAAATTTATCTGCGGCCTCCGCTAACGTTTTATAATTTTTGAAGATGGCGGATTCCCTGATGAGTCTGACAAAGTATCTCATCGATTGCTCTTCCTCCAAAGGCTTCACTTCGCTGCCACTGGGTTGCGGTTGGTCGGCCGCGTATTTCCGAAGGTCTCGAATAAGAGTTTGCCAAGGGACATTGGGATCATGAAATTCCTCTGAGCCCGAAATTTTAAAGCTTTGGGATGGAGGTGCTAGCTTGTTCAATTCGGCAGGATACTGCTTACGAGCAAATTTCAAATTCCCTTTCTTGTTGCAGCCTTATTCTCCTAGCAGCTTCTCGTGCCTCTTCCCCCTTTTTGGCTTCATCAAGACTTTGCAGGATTTCAAGAGCAGCGTCCTGTTTGGTCTCGATGCTGGTCATTCTTTCAACAAGGGAGGAAAGAGTCTGCGACATTTCCTGAATGCATTTGTCGTGAGCACGCAGTTGAGAGCTGTTCTCAATCATTGCACAAGTGGTCTTTGCTTCAGCTATCCTCGTCTTTGTAGCTTCCTCCTTCAGTAGTTGCTCCTGCTTTTCTTCCATGATCTTCAAGGCTTGCTTGAAAACTTCTGGCAAAAGAATGAATGCGTCGACAACACGAGATACTTCATGTTGAAGAGTGGTCATTTCTTCGGCGACAGAGGTGTGCATCTAATTCAGTGCTTTTTCAACGGAAGATAGAGCATTTACTGCATCCTGGATGTATACAGTCTGAAGGCCAAGAGCTCGCAGGCGCTCTTTTCGTGCGGCAGAGATCGGAGAATCTGGTTCGGCAAGGTCTGCAGTGCTATTCAACCTTCTTACATTCACGGATGGACGTGAAGTAAGTTGGACATCCTCAGGTTCGATACCGTCCTCGGATTCCACGGTTGAAGGAGCGGGAGCAGCTTCCTGTGGTTCGGCGACAGTGGGTTGAGAAGCGTCCTGTTGCGAAGGTTCTTCAGCAATCATGGATGCAGGAGGGACTGAATCCTCCTGTTGGCTTTCAGGAATGGCTTCTTCTTCGGTCGCAGCAGGCTCAGGTGCATGTTCCAAAATTTCTTGTACTTCCTCGACTGGAGGGACTGATTCCTCTTGGTCAGGAATGTTCTCAGGCTGTGGCGAAGGGGGATTGGCCTGGGTAGAAGGCCCTTCGTCATCTCTGGGTGGAGAGGCGTCTCGAGCTTCAGCCTCTTCACGACTCATTCTCAGACCTGTTTGTAGAGCGTCGTCGTCGTCGTCCGAGTCATGATCTTCGTCATCTTTCGATTGGTGGGAGAATCCTCCGACTTATTCTTTCCTTTCCTCCCGGCGCGATTTGTGCGTAAGGTGGCTTTCAATTAGATCCTTGCAAGAGGCGTTGTCCCATCGGCAGGCCTCAATTTCGAGTCTCACATTACTTCGAGACGAATCTCTCTTCGTGGCTCCAATCGCTCCGGTTGTACAGCAGTGTCGTGCGGAGCTAGCCCGTAGCCTTTCCATTGCGTAAATCTTTCGTAGGCATGTTCAATTTGAACCGAAAGAAGTGTCCGATTGATGATCGAGTCGTGGTAGGGACTTCAATAACGTCTGAGACGCTGTTTGAGGGATTCTGTGCAGTATGGGATCCTGTGATTTAAGAGGGACTCCTTACAGGGATGGTGCCTCAAGGAAGATGGATCTCAGACGGTGTGGGATTCCGCAGAGGAGAAGTAGCTTTTGGCTCCGAATGGGCAGCCGACTCGCTAAAGTCTTGAACGTTGGCAGATGTATCTATATCCGTCGTATCCGCCAAAGGCTCGGGATCTACTGTCGATACAGTAGGAGACACCTCTTCCGCAGGGGTTGGGCCCTGGGGTTCTTCATCAGTGGGTTGCGCCACGGGGGAGACATCCTTGGAGTGCTTGGCAGATTTGACTTTTGAAAGTCTCCTGAGTCTATTCTTGGGCTTCTCACCAGCAGAGTGTTTCTTGCTGTGAGATCGCTTTCGCTTCTTTGAAGATTCCATTTCTGGGACCTTCACGGATTCATCTCTTGGGTTGTCAGGAATTGGCATGTGCCTGGTTCTCGGGTGGTTGCAGTGCATGGTGCTCTGGTTATACGCAGTGGGCTTGACGCCTCCTAAGTATATCCTCGAGCTATTTTTCTTCGCGTCGGCGGATTGCGTCAGTCCGCACTTCGTCATGATGTAATTCAGCATTAAACCAAAGAATTTCTTTTGGGTGGCAGGTTTGCACACCTCTTCTTGTAGACGTTTCAGAATTATTTGGCACCAATTGACCTTTTCACAGGTCAAAATAGCTACCATCATCCTGAATCTTAAGTTCGTGCACATCTCGAACGCACCGGTTCGGTTTTCAATGATCCTTGAGCAAAAGTCATGAAGATACACAAAATGAAGAAGAAAATTTTTCTTGTGACAAGTAGTTGTCACCATATCAACCACTTTGGACCCTGTAAATAGTCCATAAAACTTAGTAATGAGCTCTTGAGACCCGAACGTCTCAAGTTGGTCCATGGTCAGGCCATCGGCGGGCAGCCTGTAGATTCTCTGGAGCAGATCGCGATCGATACGGATCTCCACTCCCTCAACTGTTGCAGTGATGTCAGCAACATGACCTCCCGGCCGCTGATGAAAACGGACGACGGCGTTGAGGTAGAATTCCTCAACCAGATGGGCGTCGTATTTGTAGGCGGTCTTGCTCCCAAGGCGATAGAGGCCTTGTTGTTGAAGACGAGTAATGATATATTCCATAGGTTCTGTGTCGTTGGTTTCCGAGAGAATACGCTCCATGATGACAGGTTTGGAGAAGATCCGGCCATCAATGATGTTGGAGGATTTCTTCAGAATAGGGGAAGAAGATTGACCAGCCATTGATGTTTTCTTAAGAAATAAGGGTGCAAGAAAACAATCGAAATACGCAGTGAAATGCAGAAAAATATGTAGGCTGTTTGCTTGAGAACTCTTGTAATTGCAGAAAGCGTAAAGAGTCTCTAATGGCAGATTCAGTCCTTTTATAGTTGTGCGGCGAAATAGGGTTTTTGCAGAGTACGAATGGTCAGATTTTAAGGGATGGGAACCGGTTTTGAAATCAACGGTCAAGATGGATTGAGTGTAACTGGTACGCTAATCCATTAAGAAGTTTAAAAATAGAGCGGGTCCCACTTCGACATAGGTCGATACCTAAATGCCTAAAACGGCGGTTTAAAAATAATAAACAATTTAAAAACATCGCGCTTTTGAGATTCGATTGTCCAGATGTCGTGTAAGGCATTTAATGAACATGACGTTGACATAAAAACAGGCACGTGGACAAAAATTATTTTAAAAGGAAATAATATTATATTATATATCAATCGAAATCCTATAGTATGTGCCGCTTTCGCTGGCCGATACTGCCTTCCCCTTAAAAAGGTACTAATAGGGTTTGAATTCCATACAACAATATTTGGATTAATCTTTGTATTCATGGGTCCTACAAGATTCCCCCTTAATTATTGCACACACACCACCGTAGGATTCATATGCGTTCGCCGCTACTGATCGTATTGATGATTCTGAGTGTACAGATAATTAATGTTGGATACTGTATTCACGGGTCTTACAGCATTCCCCCTCAATTGTTGAGTAAAAACAGTAAATTACTTACAGGGAGTCTGGCTGTAGCATTCCCAATTCTTGTCTGAGCATGTTGAATCTTGCTGTGTCGAGAGGCTTGGTGAAAATGTCGGCCAGCTGAACGTTTGTATGGACTTTTTCCAAGCGAACATCCTTGTTCTCGACATGATTCCTGATAAAATGATGCTTCATGTTGATATGTTTAGTGCGCGAGTGCAGAACAGGATTGTGCGTGATTGCAATTGCACTCGTGCTATCACACATGATTGGAGTCTCTCTAGCATCGATTCCATAGTCTGACAGTTGTTGCTGCATCCAAAGGATCTGCATACAGCAGCTACCAGCAGCATAGTACTCTGACTCAGCCGTGGAAAGAGAGTTAGCCAATTGCTTCTTACTGAACCAAGAAACGAGTCTAGGTCCGAGAAAGTGACAAGTTCCACTTGTACTCTTCCTATCTAGCTTGCAGCCTGATCGCTAGGATTCGCGTAGTATGGTTTTCAAATCCGATCAATTTTAAAATTTGTAGAACCTCGAAGTATTTCCAAGGTGTCGAACCCAAGGGAATTGATATGTCGAAAATAAAGGAAGTAACTCTACTCAATATTTGACTGCTATTTAGGAATCCGAAAATTTGGTTTGTTTCTAATTATCTAACTTCAAAAATCGAAATATAAAAATTAAATAAAAGATGAATTATCTAAATCAAGCAAATAAAGCAAATTAGCAAGATAAAATCACAAGTGAAAGCTAATTGATCCTAGGGTAGTATCATCTAATTGAGTTCACACAATCCATTCACTTGATTCCTTTTCCCCAAATTTTAATTCAATCCTAGAAATAATCACTCAGCCGATCTAGAATTCCGCTCAAGGCAACCTAGAAAGGTAGTTAATTTAAACCCTTTTCCCCGCCAGGGCTCGAAGAATTTAAATCACTTAAAAAGCGTCAACTTATTTATCTTTGATTTATCTTACTCCACTTAGGTCTTAAGATCAAATCAAATTGTGCATCAAGTATTTCCACTAATTAATTAATCCTTCCGGGCAAAATCAATTAGCTAACATGCATCGATTAAGGGCCCTTTAATCTAGCATGAGATTTAACACATCTTGATCACAAGCCTAGGATGAAAGGTCAAAAGGTAATCAAAGGGACATCATGTGAACATCAATTAAATTTACTAACCCTAGAATCAATCAATGGATTTAGCCAGACATAATTGAAATTCAACAAGAAATAGATGTAGAATGCATATTATTAATATGAAAAGAGAGATTACAACCCTTACGGATGAACTCTGAGTCTTCAATCTCCGAAAGAGTAGAAAAATAATAATACTTGCTTCCTTCCAAAAAGTTCTTATCTCCAAGGAATTAATCTTGCTAAAAAAAATGTAAAAATAACCTAGAGATGATAAAAGATGATAAAAGCTTGATAAAAGATAATAAACTATGTCTAGGGGGAAATGTATATAGCCTATGGGAGTTAAACTCCCGATTAGCCCTAATCTAGGAAACAAAATCTATCCAAAAGAGTCACAATCCGTCAAAATTCGAGAACCCGCGGAGCAGCCTATCGGACGCACCTATCGGCCGATAGGATGGCCCGATAGTTGATTCGTCGGTCGACTTCACTCGATAGGGCCTGGACACCTTTCGGACGCACCTATCGGCCGATAGGCTGGCCCGATAGGTGGTCTGACGTTGCAAAAATCCGTTTCTTCCGTCCGTTTGACTCGACTCTCGGTCCTTTGTCTCGTTTTGGGTCCTTTTGGCTCTAAAAACCTGCAAACACACTAAAACCAACCCAAACGCGTAATACAAATTTCGACTAATCATAAATAAGCCAAATACGAGCACATTAATCACGAAACGAGATAAAAACCTAGTATAAAATCCTAGAAAAATGTGGTAAAATTACCACTTATCAAACCCCCCCAAACTTAAGCCTTGTTCGTCCCGAACAACAAAAAGAAAAGAAAAAGAATGTCGTGAATCATCGTGCAACTCATAGTGTTCAACCTAATCAATACTATCCTCGTAATTCTCTAAATAATCCGAGTGTCGTAAAGCGAGCCGCACTCGTAATAATGATTCCGCAAAGTAGTCAAGTTCATCCTAATCATTCGCTCATGAAGAAAATCCATTTCAAAGATTAACAAAACGTGAGTCAAATCGACCGTCAATATGAAAGGCTAAAATAAACAAGCTAGTTCGTCCCGTTACACGCCTAGTGGCACAATTTTCACGAGTTTCATAACAAATAAACCTCTGACAAGATTCCCTTATATATATGTTCAAGAATTTGATTCGAGTTGACCACTAGGTTAGGATCTCGGATGTTTCATCGGGGTAATCCTAGGGTGGAACTTCCATTCTCATGTATTAGGAAACCGTTTGACGTAAAAGACACTCATGGGGCACATGGATGCTTCTAGTTACTAAGTTCCCGTCTACAATGGAGAAACAACTCGAATATATAATTTCCGCATGTCCGAATCAAGGTCGCCGTTTGCGCGAGAGTAAACAATGGTCACGCGAATACCCCGGTTACTAGGTTCCCTATTATTGGCACATGTGAAATATCTAAATCACTAGTCTAATCGTAGTCGCTGCTTTACGCGAGGGTAAACAACGGTCACGCGAATGCCCCTTACTAGACTTCCCTTCATAGAACAACATTATCTCGATTTTTGGGAAAACTGACCGACTCTAAACTCAATCTAAGTGCCAACACGACTAAAGAAACAAGACAACTCACTATCCTAAGATGTAACCAAACGTATTGACGGTGATTTTAAAACAAGTATGTATCGTCTCTTATCCGCCAAGACCTCTACAATCACGAAAAATTTTGGACCTAAATGAATACTATGCAAAATGTAAATAATCGACTACAACTCGACTAAAACTCGACCGTTTCTTCGTAGAGAAAACAAAGGTCGTAACATCGGTATCACACAAATAGAAGCACGAAAAATTCACGAATAAAGAAAAACTAAGACAAGCAAGGCTATCAAAAAAATAAAAAATTCTACGCAAAGTAGACCAAAATCTAAAAAAAAAAAAAACTATCTACCCAAGCAAGGCATCAAAGCAAACAACGAAAAGCAAATAAAAGCAAACACGAAAGCAAAAACTACTACGACCTAAAAAATAGAAACTAGCAAACACACCAAACGAAAATGAACATAAAAATCTAAAAACTAAGCAACAAAAGCCAAAACCACGCAACACCAATATGAGAAGCACAAATAAAAACAACGGGCACCAAAGGAGTGGCTAAGTTTGAAAAGAGAAAGGAGTGGCTTTGTTAACGGAGTACCTGATCACTGTGGCGGAAATGGCGGGTTTGTCGGCGAGCTCGGATCATAGCGGGCATGTGAATCGGGGAAAGGAGCAAAGTGGTACATCTCATGTAGCATTCGGTTGTAGTGGTCCTCCTGGGCCCACCTATCTTCCTGCCTCTTCCTCTCTTGCTCCCTCCAAGCAATCTCCTCTTGTCGCCACACTCTGTCCTCTTCGGCTCGTTTCTCCACGAGCTCGTACAACTCATTGACCCGAGTGGCAACAACACCCACCCGAGTCTCAACCTCGCCCAGCCGAGTTCCCAAAGAACCAAACTCGGTTGTCAAAGAATGCATACTCGCCAAATGATAATTGTCTTGCCCCTGCATACTCTCCTCGTTCATCTCTCTCTCTCTCTCAAAAAATCTCGTCTCAAAAGCCTCAAAATCCGGAGCTCTCATCTGAAAACTACTACCTCCACCGGTGGGAATCTCGTCACGGCTACCCCCCTCGGGTATATCATCCAGCTCCTCCTCGGCTCCCTCCAAGAACGGCTCATCAATGGTCACCTCCCGGCGTTGCCTCTTACGAGACGCATCCAACGGTCGGATAAGTGCCAAATGAGCCTCGGATCTCATACTCCACCTCGCATATACATCGGGCGCGTCGCCCATCACAGAGGTCAAGGTCGGAGAGGGGAGTCGGAAGAGGGACACGATTTTGTTCTGACCGTGCAATTTCCAGTCGAACCCCTCGGTGAAGGCAAGCATCTCTTGCCTCTGCAATGCCGGTTTATCCAAATAGATGTCTCGGGACACCGGCTCTCCTCTAATGCGCACCCCGAGATGCTCCGCGATAGGGGTCACGAACGCCCCAATCCCAATCCTCTGCTCTTGGCCACCGGCTTGTTTCTCCATGTGCTCAATCAGAAAACATCCGGCGTGCTTCCGCCTACCGTTCAAGGCCGACCATAAAAGGTGAAGATCAGTGGACAAGCACATCCCCGAGTCGGTATGGCTCAAAATCGTCGAGGTGAACAGACGGTGGACATAACGGAAAACTGGGTTCCTGATCGAGGAGGCCTTGGCATACGTCGGATTATAAATGAGAAGCGTCTCCTCCCTGGGGTAAATCATCTTGGACCACAGCTCTATGTTTTCTTTGGCATGATCGCCCTGCTGGAATAACCCGTCCTCGGCCCCGTTGATAATGGCGTTTAACTTTGTTAGACGTGTTTTGAACTTCGATTTGGTTATTCGATCATGTATCGTGATTTTCGGACGTTTTGGGCCATTTTCGTCATTAACTTCGTCGGCCGAGAGCTCCCTTTTTGTGTTGTCGAGGTTGAAGCGAATAGATGCCGGAGTCCCGTGCTCCCTAAAAACCTCAAGTGTGGACAGAAACTCCACGGTGAGCACGTGGTAAGCGAGATAGTTTGCCCGAAAAATGTGCTCAAACCCACACTGCCTCGCTAGTAACATAATATCATCGTATATCCCCATACCCCGAGCCGTCTCCTCATGCAAAAATCGGCAATGTTTGTGTGGCATTCCGATAAGGTGCGACCACCTTCTTTTAGACTCAGATCCAGTCAATCTTAGCTTGAACTTCTTCGGGTCGAGCGCAGCCGGGATCGGAATAGCCGGCACTACCTTCGTCGGAGCCCTATTCTTCTCTGTGGTTCCCTTAGACTTTCCGGCCTTACACGGCTTCGACTTCTTGCTTTGCTTTCCAGCCATTTCAAAGTTCCTACAAAACAACCATCCAATCAATATCCAATAAGCAACTCATAATGCAAACATTCAACAAGCGTCGACATAATCCAATAATCCCACAATATCAACTAAGAGCCCTATAATGTCCAATAAACATCAAAATCATAGACCCGACAGCCATATACTACGATCAACAAATCACACAACCTCCCCCAAACTTAGACTCCCCCATTTCATATTCAAAGGATCAAAATCACAACCCACAATAACAAAACAACACACTACGATCATATTAGGGCAAAATCTCTCCAATCCAATCTAATTTCATCAACAATTCAACTCATATCAATCCCAATTAACAATTCAATTCAACAAATTTACCCAATTTCAACAAATTCGAAATTAGGGTTCTTCCAATTTGGGGTTTTTTTTCAAAATTCGTTCAATTTCATCAATTAATCCCCCAATTCGAAGTACCCATGAACAATCAAGCATAGATAACATGTTTCCATCAAGATTCTATCAACAATCGGGCATAAAATTCAAAGAACATCAAAGTCTAACAAAAGCCCCCAAAAAGAGGATCCCCAATTCGACATTCAACAAAACTCCAAAAAGAATCCGCCAAAGTGCTTCAAAACATGTATAGAATTGAAAAACAAGAGGATTAAGTGTCGAAATTAAGTACCTTGATCGAAGTTTTAAGGAAGAATAGAAGAGAAAATCGCCCCTTTCGTTCTATCGGCCGATGTGTGTGTGTGTGAGAAAAATGGGTGGTTAAGGTGTTTAAAAGGGGTTATTAATCAACCGGGTCGAAGCGGATACTGGACCGGGTATGTCCTATCGGCCAGGCCTATCGGCCGATAGGCTGGGTCGATAGGACAGACAGAAACTTACGTACCTCATATCGGGTCATGATATCGGTCGATAGGGTCTGCCTATCGACCACTGCTTGCAACATTTAATTTTTTTAATTTTCCTCAGCCTATCGGCCGATAGGCTCGCCCGATAGGTTCGTCTGTCTCAAAAAAAAATTTCAACTTTTTCTATTTCGCAAACTTGGTCCCGTTTTCGCTTGGATATGGCGATTAAAGACCTGCAAGTATCCAAAACTCGGCGTGCATGGATTATAACTTAACAAAACTAACAAAGCTACTACGAAACTAGAAACTACGAAAATCACGCAAACGAAAAATCGAAAACAAACGAATAAAATGAACTAATATACATACGTTGGGTTACCTCCCAACAAGTGCTACGTTTAACGTCTTTAGCTAGACGATACCTCATTCATTCTGGGTCTTCGAGGTAAGTAACATACTTCTCTTCGTGGTGCAACGGCTTGAAATAGTGCTTCATCCGATGTCCATTCACAATAAACTTGTTCCCATATTTTTTCATCACGACACATGATCCGTTTTGATTTACTTGAAAGACGGTGTATGGACCAGTCCACTTTGACATCAACTTCCCCGGAAATAGACGAAGCCGAGAATTGAAAACGAGCACTTCGTCTCCCGGGATGAAGTTCTTCTTCCGAATGCGATCATCGTGAAACTTTTTCGCTCTTTCCTTGTAAATCCTCGCATTTTCGAAAGCCTCGTTTCTCCACTCGTCGATTTCCAGCAGCTTCTCTCTTCTCGATCCACTAGCCTCAAGAAATTCGAAATTAATCCGTCTAGTGGCCCAATACGCTTTAACTTCCAGCTCCACCGGTAAATGACAGGATTTCCCAAAGACGAGCTGGTATGGAGACATTCCAATTGGAGTCTTATACGCGGTCCGATAAGCCCAAAGTGCATCATCTAGATATTTTGCCCAGTCCTTCTTGTTCGTGACCGTCTTTTCTAAAATTTGTTTGATCTCCCGATCAAGCAGCTCGGCTTGTCCATTAGCTTGCGGATGATAGGCAGACGTAATCTTATGTTTAACTCCATATTTTGCAAGAAGGGTTCCTAACCACCTATTATTAAAGTGGCTCCCCCCGTCACTCAACAAAGCTCGTGGAGTCCCGAAACGAGTCAAAATGTTCTTATTAAGAAATTTGATCACCACTTTCGAATCGTTCGTAATCGTCGGCATCGCCTCAACCCATCTCGACATGTAGTCGACCGCAAGTAAAATATACGAATAGCCTCGTGATTTTGCAAACGGACCCATAAAATCGATACCCCATACGTCAAACAACTCTACTTCCATAATAGCGTGCTGCGACATCTCGTCTCTTTTTGCTATGTTCCCCAATCGTTGGCATCTATCGCAATGTTTCACAAAGGCTTGGCAATATTTATGAATAGAAGGCCAATAGAAGCCACATTGGTACACCTTCATGGCCGTTCGATTCGCTGCAAAATGACCCTCACTCGGTGCACTATGGCATTCTTCAATTATCCTTTGCCATTCGCTTTGTCGAACACACATGCGAATAATCCCGTCCGCGCACCTCCGATAAAGAATAGGGTCTTCCCAATAGTAGAATTTAACGTCATGGAAGAATTTCTTTCTTTGATGAGAAGAAAGACCCGTTGTAACATGCTTGATAGCAAGGAAATTAACATAGTCCGCGTACCATGGTGTATCGTCGGCCAAGGCTAGGATATGCTCGTCCGGAAAGTTCTCCTTTATTTCGACCCTCGAATCTTCTCCCTCAACCGGCTTCTCGAGACGGGAAAGGTGATCGGCAACAACATTCTCGCACCCCTTCCTATCCCGGATCTCCATGTCGAACTCTTGTAGAAGGAGTATCCATCTCACTAATCTCGGCTTCGAATCCTTCTTGGCAAATAGATAGTGAATCGCTGCGTGATCGGTATGAACAATAGTGTGAGTGCCCACTAGGTAAGGTCGGAATTTGTCGAATGCATAGACCACAGCGAGCAACTCTTTTTCCATCGTGGTGTAGTTCATTTGGGCCGAATCCATCGTCTTACTCGCATAATAAATTACCCGGAAAAGCTTATCCCGTTTTTGACCCAAAACGGCCCAACGGCCCAATCGCTCGCGTCGCACATCAACTCGAATGGTGCACCCCAATCCGGAGTGATCAAGACCGGCGTCGAAATTAAGGCTCGTTTCAATGTCTCAAACGCCCTCAAGCAATCATCATCAAACTCAAATTTCGCGTCTTTCTCGAGCAAGGAACATAACGGCTTCGTGATTTTTGAGAAATCCTTTATGAACCGTCTATAGAACCCCGCATGGCCTAGGAAGCTTCGTACTGATTTAACATTGGTTGGAGGCGGTAATTTCTCGATAGCAACCACCTTCGCTCGATCAACCTCCAATCCTTCGAAAGATACTTTATGCCCCAGCACTACTCCCTCTTGCACCATGAAGTGACATTTCTCCCAATTTAGAACAAGGTTCGTCTCCTCACACCGGGCAAGTACCAAAGATAAATTTTTCAAGCAATGGTCGAAAGATGAACCAAAAACTGAAAAATCATCCATAAATACCTCCATTATGTTCTCGACTAATCCGTGAAAGATGGCCATCATGCACCTTTGAAAAGTTGCGGGTGCGTTGCACAAGCCAAACGGCATCCTCCGGTAAGCGAATACCCCATAAGGGCACGTGAAAGCGGTCTTGTGTTGGTCTTCCGGAGCGATAGCAATTTGATTGTACCCCGAATACCCGTCCAAAAAGCAATAATACTCGTATCCGGCCAAACGATCTAGCATTTGATCAATAAATGGAAGTGGAAAATGATCCTTCCTCATCGCCGCATTAAGTAGCCGGTAGTCGATACAAACTCTCCATCCCGTGACTAGCCTTGTTGCGATTAATTCATCTTTCTCGTCCTTGATCATGGTCCTACCCCCTTTCTTAGAGACGACTTGAGTAGGACTCACCCACTCACTATCGGAAATCGCATATATCATCCCGGCATCTAACAATTTGAGCACCTCTTTTCTCACAACCTCTTGCATTGCCGGATTTAATCTTCGTTGCGGTTGCACCTGTTAGGAGTATGCCCTCGAATGCCACTCAGAGGATGTTGAGTGAGGGCATTGTACTTGTAATTATGTAAACCATTTATATAAGGCAAATGAATGTTTCTTTATTTACTGGTAGTTACTGACATTCCTAACTCGTAAATAAACATATAGAAACTAGTTCGTGTATTTGTGAGCTAAACTTTCAACTCTTTATTTGATATATGGGGCGGCACTGGAAAGGTTATTGCTCAAATTCTTAATCGTCGCAAGTCGATGAAACTTGGATCGGCGTTAAGTTTATGTGAAGACTTGTATGACGTGTTCTTTGACATGGAGAGTGCACATCGATCGCTAATGGTTAGTAGGAGCACACGTTATAGGTATGCTAATGGATTAGTATACTCGAACCGACTCACCCTCGATTCGTCACACCTGATTTCACTCCGGGACATCAATGATGGAATCGAAAGGTTGTGATAGGTATTCGTGAACCTTCGACTTGAGGATTTAGTAGGGATGTGCTTGTGACGTCAAGATTTTCATTAGAGTAGTTCGACCCTATAAACCTAAGGCGGGGTCAACTCGACGTGCATCTTGACGGCAAGTAGCAGTCCTACCAATACCAAGATAGAATTCTTTCTCCCGTAAGTGAGTGGGTTATATGTCCTATGCGGTTATCGCGATGAAATCATAAGTCTTTGGCCAAAGCATGGAGCTAGTTGTATTAGATACACGATACTCGATGATCTCGGTTTGCATTAACGCATGCATAAAGTGTCAAGTGATGGGGTTTGACCGACCGTGACCCTATAACTTGATCGGGACATTTGAAAGAAGGGTTTATACGCCATCGGTATTCAAGATGAATGGTTCTTGAATGATCCCAATCATTCGCTCGCCGTGGTACAGCAGGCCACCAGTGGCTAGGTGGTGCTACTACTCTTTGGTTCCTCCCATTGCCGATCGAGACGGACCTACCGAGTCGCGCATTAGGATTGACGATTTAATGAATCGAGCTTAATCTCTCATTATAAATATTAGATATCGATATCTAATTTATTGGACATGGATGTCTAATTGATTTTGGGACATTAGATGTCTAAATTAATTTATCGATAAATTAATTTACGGCCTAATGAATTAAATAAATTACTGGGTGATTAATTTAATTCATAAATATAATTATTTCTTGGAGAAATTAATTATGTTATTATGTATTTAATATGATTAATTGATTGGATTAATTAATCGATATAAATACATCGGAACGAAATCGGAGTTTATCTGTTTGGACTCTCGGGAGTCCGAAACGAACCGAACTCGTCCGATTTCTTCTAGAGGCCGGCCCCACCTTAATTTCCTACCTTGATCACAGTCTTGTTTTCTTGTTGGAAGACTTTTGACATTTGAGATTTCATATCTCTTATATTAAGGGAAAAGGAGATATGGTGGGTGACTTAATCATGTGAATAAATTTTGAAGGCCAAAATAAAAGCATCTTAACTCTCCTCATTTCAAAGATCTCACGGCCTTCATAATTGAAGTGGGAAGAGAAATTTTTTTTGTGTTCTTCCATTCATTCACTTCTTCTTCATTTTTCTTGGAGAAAAATTGAGAGAAAATTATTGAGAGATATATTATACACTTAGAGTGTAGTAATAAAAGCTTCATCACTTGATTCTAGCCGTAACCTTAGAGGTTAATCGAGTGTTGTTGTTCCGATCGTTTTTCCGGCGCGTGGCAAGTAGAGACGCGGTGTTTTCGGCGTTGGATCGTTCAAGAGCTTGGGGAATAGCTCAAGAGAAGGTTATCCATTTAATCAACGGACTACGAGGGTATGTTTCTCGTATCTCTTGTATTTCGTTTTTGATATTCGTATATACGTAGCTCGATCGATCCTCGTAGGATTCGGATCGAATTAATTTTCGCTTTACCGCTCACTGGCCTTCGCTTTAGGCACCGAATCCCAACAAAGGGTATCGGAGCGTGGTCTTGCGATCGTATATACGATATTAGCATTTGGAATGCTTGATTAGATGGTGTATGATTTGGAATCATAATCGTATTAATTGTTGATTTTCTATTGTTCATCTAAAAATTAATTTTTCATGATTTTATGTTACAATATAAATCTATTTTTCTTTTGAGAAACTCGATTTAAATGAGTAATATAAAGATTAGAAAAATATTATTTTTGGAATCGGCGAAAAACGAGCCGAAAACGTAACCCGGCAGCTGAGCCGCCAGTGGCATGCCGCGGTCCGGCACAGGAGCGAGTCCTGGTCGGCAGCATCCGGCCGTTCGGCACTCGTGTGCCCTCGCTCGGGCACTTTGGCGATGTCCTGCTTGGCCCGCCGTGTTTTCCGACTCCGTTTTTATATTTCGCTCGATAATTAATTTCCCACAAATTAAATTGGATTTAATTTGACTAAGATTTAATTATGGTAATTTTATTTTTAGGGAATTAATTTAATGAAATATTTTCTCGTCCTAACAAGTTAAAATTAACGTTGTTGAATTAATCGATTAATTCGTTTTGGATGGATTGTTTTATATTGATTGGATCAATATTCGATTCATTATGTATGCCATTTATTTAATGTGTTGGATGCATTATTTTTGAATGGTGATGTGGTTCATGGACCTAGTTTTTGAATCATTCGGTTTTATTCGATTGGGTTGTAAAGGCCGTTTTGAGCCTATTTATTTTACTAGAAATATTTGTATCTAGGATGCAATTTTAAATGTAAAATTTATATGTAATGACGAAGACCGAGGAAGATCCATTTCGAGAAGACGAAGATTCAAGACGAAGACTTGTAATTAGATTACGGAGTTTTTGTTTTCTAGAACGGTCCATGAACCACATGTTGGTAGCAACTAGGTTGTGAATGGTTTTTTCATATTGTATGAATACCACAAACGCGCTAATATGATTAATGTGCAAAGAGTAACGTTAATTGCGAAAATTCTCCCACGACAAATTATTAAGTTTATAAGGTTTCAAGGTTTTCCTTCCTCCATCGAGTTTTCGAAATTGAAATCCAAACCGGATGTGCTATGCTTCCGAGTTATCGGGGTAGTCGTCGGGAGGACGGATAAATTACCGGAGCGCATTGGATGCCTTCGGTTGGAGCAAATTTTATCCCTAGAAACCTGATAGGTTGCCGGATAAAATTCAATTGTGAAACTGATTTGCGTCGATGGTATAAACTTAACTTGTTCACGAACCATAGAAACCGTATAGGTTGAGGGGAGTGAACAAGGGGAAAAAGAAGATCGAATCATCCATTAGATGGGTTGGTGTTGGACACCACTTTATGAAAATTGATAGACTAGAAACTGCTCGGTTGCCCTCTATTAAGATTTATAAAGAACTCGATCACCACTATGAAGTAGAGCGACGATACTTCCGGATTTCACATGGGAGTGTGTTATTCCGATAAAAATAGTGGGAGCCGGGTAACAAGAATAGAAAAGACCTTAATTCTATACTCGTAACATAATATAACAAGTCACTAATTAATGCTATACTTAATGCGTACATAACTCAATATGACATGAATCCACTCGCACTCGCTCGAAAAGAACACCTTAATGGGACCTAACTTTGTGGATTGGCTCGAAATCGATGATTGTCCTCGATAGAGGCACTGGATACGCCTCGAGACGGACATTCCGGCGCCTCTGTGCGGACCCGAGCCAATCAGAAGAGATTGAAAACCACGAAAAGTGGGTTAAGGATGACGTAAAATTCCGTGCATACATGATGGCTTCTATGTCTAATGAGCTTCAGAGCTCATGAGAAAATGACTTCGCTAGTGCATTCTATCTCACTTAACCGAACTTTATGGTGAGCACGCAGAATCGCTAGATATGAGATATCCAAGCAAATCGGTGCAAGGATGAAGGAAGGTGAGAAAGTTGGGGAACACGTCCTCAAAATGATATCCATGATCGAGAGATTGGAGGCTCTTGATTTCAAAATGGATACTTCTCTCCAAACCGACCTTATCCTCAGCCTCTCCCCGATTCCTTCTCACGCTTGTTATGAACTTCAACGCAATGAGATTGCATGTAATTTAGCCGGGCTAATGAACAAACTTGTGACCGCTCCTCGATGAAGACTCCGGATGAAGGAGTCTGCTCTTGTGATTTCTTCTGACCTCGGAGGTCTAAGAACAAGAAGAAAAAGACCAAGAAGCAAACCGACCACAAGTTAAGGACCTTAAGGGTAAGGGCAAGGCCCCGATGGTTCCAAGAACAAGAAGAAAAAGGATGCTTGTCTCAAGTGCGTGAGCCGGGCCACTGGGCTAGAGACTGTCCGATTCTTCATGGCACTTCGTACGGAACTTTTAGTTTTGGAAACAAATTGTTCTCGCTTGTATTTTCTACTTCCTGGATACTGGATTCTCGTGCTAGTTCTCATATTTGTACCGTGAATCAGATCTGAACAAAGTAGGAAGCTTGAGCCGGAGAAGTTATGATCACAAATGGAAGCGGGCATAGTGTCGAGGCGACCACATAGGATCACTTCTTTTGGGTTTAGAATCCGGCTTTGTTTTGACTTTAGAAGATGTACTTGTTTTGCCCAAGGGGCACAAAAACATTGTATCCATTCCGGTCATGGACCGAAAAGGCTTTTCATTTTTCATTGGTGATGGTTCCTGCAAAATTTATTTTAGAAATAAACTATTGGTTACAGCTACATTGTTGAATGGATTGTATCATCTAAATCTCAACAACAAAGTAGTTGTGAATACTATGACTAGAAAACGTGGTAGGGATGAAACCAATCAAGTTTTGAAATGGCATCTTAGACTTGGTCATGTTGGTCAGACCAAGGTTTACAAGATGGAAAAAGATGGACTTATGGGTCCATTGGGATCGGATCCCTTTCCTACTTGTGAATCTTGCCTTAAAGGCAAATGACTAAGTCCCCTTCACAGGACATTTGAAAGAGCCGCCGATAAGTGGGATTAATCCATACCGACGTATGTGGTGCTTTGGAAGTAGCACGTGACGGATATCAATATTTCATTACGTTTACAGATGATCATACTAGGTATGGTTATGTATACTTAATGAAACATAAATCCGAGGCCTTTGAGAAATTCCAGAATTCAAGGCCCTAGTCGAGAAACAAACCGGTAATCATATCAAAGCACTTCGGTCGGACCGAGGTGGCGAGTATATGAGTACGGAGTTTGACGAGTTCCTTAAGGAACATGGAATAGTTTCACAACTAACACCTCCAGTACTCCTCGCTTAAATGGTGTGTCGAAAGAAGGAACCGGACCCGTTGAACATGGTCCGTTCCATGCCGGGCTATACCGACTTGCCGATTTACCGGGGGTATGCACTGATCGCCGCGTATATCTTGAACAGATGTCCTTCCAAACTGCTTCCTAAAACTCCACATGAGATGTGGGAGGGCAGAAACCAAGTCTTAATCATATTAAGATTTGGGGATGTCCCGCCTATGTCAAGAAGACTAAGGTGGAAAAGTTGGAAGCTAGGTCTGCGAAGGGACGTTTCATTGGATTCCCTCTGGGACGATGGGATATCTATTCTACATGCCCGAAGATCGAAGGATCATTGTTGCTTTACAAGCACACTTCCCGGAAGATGAGTTCATTCAGAAGGCGGAGCAGTAGAAGTATTTCTTTAGAAGAATACAATGAAACACCTCGAGAGACACTGCAAGAAATCGAACCGAACTTTCAAACACAAGTACAACCACCTCGTAGGTCTAGTAGGGTGTCTCATTTACTCGAGAGGTATGGGCTTGTGCACTTGGAGGAGCCGGGTCCCCATGAGGTTCCAAGTGATAGCCAAGAGACCGACCCAACAACCTATGACCAAGCGATGGTGGATGTAGACTCGCGAAATGGCGTGAAGCTATGGAAGCCGAGATAGACTCGATGCATGTAAATCAGTCCTGACTCTAGTAGACCGCCCAAGGGCATAGTGCCCATTGGGAATAAGTGGATCTACAAGAGAAAGACCGATGGTGATGGCAAGGTTGACGCCTATAAGGCCGGGCTTGTGGCAAAGGGTTATACCCAAAAGGAAGGGATCGATTACCACGATACCTTCTCGCCCGTAGCCATGATCAAGTCTATTCGCATGATGCTTGCTATAGCCGCCTACCACGATTATGAGATATGGCAAATGGACGTAAAGACGGCTTTCTTAATGGATTCCTCGAGGAGGAAATCTATATGGAGCACCTAAAGGCTTTGTGTCCGAAGTCGATATTCGTAAAGTATGCAAGCTTCATTGCTCCATTTATGGATCAAGCAAGCGTCGCAGAGTTGGAACCTTCGTTTTGACGAGGCGGTCAAAGAGTTTGACTTCGTGCAAAATGAAGAGGAACCTTGTGTATACAAGAAGGTTAGTGGGAGCAAGATCGCATTCTTAGTACTATATGTAGATGACATTCTACTAATAGGAAATGATGTGGGAATGCTCGATTGGAAAGCTTGGCTTTCGAGTAATTTCTCCATGAAAGACTTGGGAGAATCTACCTATATTCTTGGTATTCGACTCTACCGGATAGAGCGAAGAGAACAATAGGCCTTTCCCAAGCCCTCTATATAGATAAGATCTTAAAGCGATTTAAGATGGATGATTCTAAAAGAGGGTTCCTACCGATGCAACATGGAATAAAACTCACCTTGAAGATGTGTCCTCAAAGTGAGGAACAACGCAAGGAAATGAGTAATATACCATATGCTTCGGCCGTGGGTAGCCTTATGTATGCTATGTTGTGTACAAGACCTGACATCGCGCATGCTGTAAGCGTGGTGAGTAGGTTTCGTGCAATCCTGTAGGGAACATTGGATCGTCAGAAAGAACGTTCTCAAGTACTTGAGAAGAACTAGAGATATGGTTCTTATGTATGGCGGTGGAGATTTGGATGTGGTGGGATTCACTGATTCGGACTTCCAAGGACTGAAGGACGACTCTATGTCCACTTCTGGCTACATATTTACTCTTAATGGAGGAGCAGTGTCTTGGCGTAGTGCCAAGCAAAGCGCGACTGCTGATTCCACCTGTCAGGCTGAGTATCAAGCAGCCTCGGAGGCTTCCAAGGAAGGGTTCTGGATTAAGAAGTTTCTAGGAGAACTTCAAATGATACCATGTGCCGAGCCGCTGTTCTACTGCATCATGACAACAACGGAGTCAGAGCATGTGCCAAGGAGCCGAGGTTTCACAACAAAGACCAAACATATTGAGAGAAAGTATCATCTCGTAAGAGAATTTGTTCGCAAGGGATACATTGTCTTGCCGCAGAGTAGACTCGGCCGACAACGTCGCCGATCCACTCGACCAAGCCACTTTCTCGACTAGCTTGGAGCGTCATCCTGAGAACATGGGTATTAGATACCATAGTGTGTGGCATTGAGTGCAAGTGGGAGATTGTTAGGAGTATGCCTCGAATGCCACTCGGAGGATGTTGAGTGAGGGCATTGTACTTGTAATTATGTAAACCATTTATATAAGGCAAATGAATGTTTCTTTATTTACTGGTAGTTACTGACATTCCTAACTCGTAAATAAACATATAGAAACTAGTCCGTGTATTTGAGAGCAAAACGTTCCACTCTTTATTGGATAAAGGGGGCGGCACCGAAAGGTTATAGCTCAAATACTTAATCGTCATGAAGTCGATGAAACTTGACTGGGCGTTAAGTTTATGTGAAGACTTGTATGACGTGTTCTTTGACATGGAGAGTGCCTGTCGATCGCTAATGGTTAGTAGGAGCACATGTTATAGGTATGCTAATTGGATTAGTATACTCGAACCGACTCACCCTCGATTCGTCACACGGATTTCACTCCGGGACAGTCAATGATGGAATCGAAAGGTTGTGATAGGTATTCGTGAACCTTCGACTTGAGGATTTAGTAGGGATGTGCTTGTGACGTCAAGATTTTCATTAGAGTAGTTCGACCCTATAAACCTAAGGCGGGGTCAACCTCGACGTGCATCTTGACGGCAAGTAGCGAGTCCTATCAATACCAAGATAGAATTCTTTCTCCCGTAAGTGAGTGGGTTATATGTCCTATGCGGTTATTGCGCATGAGATCATAAGTCTTTGGCCAAAGCATTGGAGCTAGTTGTATTAGATACACGATGTACCGATGATCTCGGTTTGCATTAACGCATGCATAGCGTCAAGCAGATGGGGTTTGATCGACCGTGACCCTATAACTTGATCGGGACATTTGAAAGAAGGGTTTATACGCCATCGGTATTCACGATGAATGGTTCTTGAATGATCCCAATCATTCGTTCTCGATCGAGTACAGTGTAGGCCACCAGCCGCTAGGTGGTGCTACTACTCTTTAGTTCCTCCCATTGCCGATCGAGACGGACCTACCGAGTCGCGCATTAGGATTGACGACGGAATGAATCGAGCTTAATCTCTCATTATAAATATTAGATATCGATATCTAATTTATTGGACATTGGATGTCTAATTGATTTTGGGACATTAGATGTCTAAATTAATTTATTGGATAAATTAATTTACGGCCTAATGAATTAAATAAATTACTGGGTGATTAATTTAATTCATAAATATAATTATTTCTTGGAGAAATTAATTATGTTATTATGTATTTAATGTGATTAATTGATTGGATTAATTAATCGATATAAATACATCGGAACGGAATCGGAGTTTATCTGTTTGGACTCTCGTTAGTCCGAAAAGAACCGAACTCGTCCGATTTCTTCTAGAGGCCGGCCCCACCTTAATTTCCTACCTTGATCATAGTCTTGTTTTCTTGTTGGAAGACTTTTGACATTTGAGATTTCATATCTCTTATATTAAGGGAAAAGGAGATATGGTGGGTGACTTAATCATGTGAATAAATTTTGAAGACCAAAATAAAAGCATCTTAACTCTCCTCATTTCAAAGATCTCACGGCAGCTTCATAATTGAAGTGGGAAGAGAAATTTTTTTTGTGTTCTTCCATTCATTCACTTCTTCTTCATTTTTCTTGGAGAAAAATTGAGAGAAAATTATTGAGAGATATATTATACACTTAGAGTGTAGTAATAAAAGCTTCATCACTTGATTCTAGCCGTAACCTTAGAGGTTAATCGAGTGTTGTTGTTCCGATCATTTTTCCGGCGCGTGGCAAGTAGAGACGCGGTGTTTTCGGCGTTGGATCGTTCAAGAGCTTGGGGAATAGCTCAAGAGAAGGTTATCCATTTAATCAACGGACTACGAGGGTATGTTTCTCGTATCTCTTGTATTTCGTTTTTGATATTCGTATATACATAGCTCGATCGATCCTCGTAGGGATTCGGATCGAATTAATTTTCGTTTTACCGCTTCCGCTGGGCCTTCGTTTTAGGCACCGAATCCCAACAGCACCCTCGGCTTATGATCGTCTTCTAGCAAAATCCGGTGCATACAAATAGAAGGGCTTATTCCCTTAATGTCCGAAATCGTCCATCCAATCGCCCCTTTGTGTTTTCACAGCACCCGTAATAGCTTCTCCAAGTTAGTAGGTCCGAGAGAAGAAGAAACTATCACGGGATAGGACTCGTTCTCGCCCAAGAAGCAATATTGTAAGTGATCCGGCAACGGCTTAAGTTCTAACTTCGGCACCTCGATCGATCGGTCCTCAGCGATAACTCCCCCTTGAACGGGTTTGTTGACATCAAGATAGCATACGTCCCTCTCATTAGATCGAAACTCGTTCGCCTCCAACATTCGAACATACTCTGGCAATTCCTCGTAAATTTCTTCAACATCGGAATGTGAGTAAATGGATTGTGAAATGCAATGCTCCAACAAGTCGGTCGGGGGCGGCATAATAGACTCAATTGCATAACATTCCTCGGGCGCATCCTCGGGCTTCTTCATCGCGTCATAGATGGAAATTTTCAGATTTTGATCATTAACCCTGAAGGTAAGATCACCCTCTTGGACGTCGATAAGTGCTCTCCCCGTCGCTAGAAACGGTCTCCCAAAGATCAATGGTTGATTCTCGTCCTCGGGCATATCAAGAACTACGAAATCGGCCGGGAAGATTAAGTGTTGGACTCTAACGAACACATCCTCCACAACTCCCCTCGGATAAGAGATCGACCGGTCCGCCATGAGTAGAGAAATGGTAGTCGGCTTCATCTCCCCAATCTTCAACCTCTTAAAGATAGATAGAGGCATAAGATTGATGCTTGCCCCGAGATCACACAACACATTACGGAACGTTTGGTCGCCAATCATGCATGTAAAAGTAAAACGTCCCGGATCCTTCTGCTTGAGCGGAAGCTTGTTTTGAATGATAGCGCTACACTCCTCTGTCAAATTTATTGTTTCAAACTTCGCCAACTTCCTCTTGCTTGCCACAGCATCTTTCAAGAATTTAACGTACACCGGCATGTCTCTCAAAGCGTCTAGAAGTGGAATGTTGATATTCACCTTTTGAAACATGTCGATAAATCGTTGAAGCTTTTCATCATGTCTCGACTTGGCCAATCGCTGTGGAAATGGAGCTTTTACCTCAAAATCCTTCACATTCGAACCTACAGGAGCCTTTCGACCGATAGGGGGGTCGATAGGCTCAACATCTTTGTCCAGGTATCGGTTGGGCCTATCGGCCGATAGTCTTGGCAGAGAGGCCTGCTGCGTTTCATCTTCCTTCTCGCTCTCGGCTCCCGTTTCTAGTACATCCTTGTTTCCAGATTCCTCAATTTCAGCCCCATGATTACTGTACCTTGTCCCACTCCGAAGCTCGATTGCGTTGCATTGTTGCGTCTTCGGGTTGGTCTCGGTACTACTCGGAAAATGGCCCGGCTTATGAATTCCGGCTTGGGCGTTCGCCATTTGACCCATTTGGGTCTCCACCATCGACATCTGCTTTGTCAAGGCTATCACTGAGTTTCCAATAGATGTCACACTATGCTCGAGAGCCCCGAACCTCTTGTATGCTTTATAAATAAAATCTTTTTGACTCGCCTCTAACCGTTCCAACATCTCTTCCATCGGTGTCTTAGCAATCGGCTCTTGAATAACCCCGTTTTTCACGTTAAATCCCGGTGGTGGCTGAAGAGCATTGTTCGGGTTGGCATAGGAGAAATTAGGGTGGTTTCGATTGTTCGGATAATAGTTCCCCCAATTTCCCCCTTGCCGGAAGTTTCCTCCTTGCACGTAATTTACATCCTCCTCAATTGCAATAGGCTCGTTTAGCTCTTCAAAAACTGCATTGACTCCCAAAGTCTTCTTTTTTAGCATCTCAAGCTCTTTTTGTTGTCTTTCAAATTTTGCCTTCAAATCACCGTAGGCGTCCTCGTCACCGGATGAGACCTTTCTTCTCGTCATCTTCCTATCGGTTACCTCCTCGTAATCATTGTTGACCGCTAGCTCGATGAGATTCTTGGCCTCTTCATAATCGTTAGCAAGAAATCCCCCTTTCGAGGAATAGTCCAACTCTCTTCTAGCCTTCCTCGTCAAACCCCGATAAAACCGAATGTAGATTTCCTCTTTGTCAATTCCATGCTGTGGGCATTTGCGAAGTAGCTTCTTAAATCGGATCCATGCCTCGTATAAGTATTCATCCTCATATTGCTCGAATTGCAAGATATCGTTGATTTGTTTTTGCACCTTCGAGGGAGGATAGAACTGTGCTAAGAACAACCGAGTCATCTCTCTCCAAGTACTAATTTCCTTCCGATCTAGGCTCTTGTACCAATCTAGCGCATCGTCTTCTAAGGAGAACCGGAATAGGCGGAGCTTAATGACATCCGGAGGCACTCCGTTTTGCTTGATGGTGGCACATATGTCCAAAACGACTCAAGATGAGCGTTTGGATCTTCATTAACTCCTCCTCCGTATGTTTGAGATTTCACCGTAGCGATGAGGGACGGCTTAAGCTCGAAGTTGTTGGCATCAATCTTTCCCCAACCTCCTTCTTGATAATCGTCCAGCTTAGGTCGAAAGCGGGCATTCAAAGGGATCTTCTCGGGACGAGCGAGTTCTCGTGGTGGGTCAACAATGCCGGCCATGGTATCAACGATAGGTATAGAAATAGTCTCGGTTCTCGCTTCTTGCTTCTTCCTCCTCAAAGATTTCTCGATTTCCGGATCCAAAGGAAATAAGTCTTTTCCTTGGGATCTCGTGATCATGCACCGCCTACAAGGAAGAGAAAACAAGATGTGAGGAAACGAGATCGAATATTAATAATAATAGTATACAACCTAAAGTAACAATCTCTTCTTTTTCGAATTATCCCTTTAAGTTTTCTATCAATTCCCCGGCAACGGCGCCAAAAATTGATCGCTAGGATTCGCGTAGTATGGTTTTCAAATCCGATCAATTTTAAAATTTGTAAAACCTCGAAGTATTTCCAAGGTGTCGAACCCAAGGGAATTGATATGTCGAAAATAAAGGAAGTAACTCTACTCAAAATTTGACTGCTATTTAGGAATCCGAAAATTTGGTTTGTTTCTAATTATCTAACTTCAAAAATCGAAATATAAAAATTAAATAAAAGATGAATTATCTAAATCAAGCAAATAAAGCAAATTAGCAAGATAAAATCACAAGTGAAAGCTAATTGATCCTAGGGTAGTATCATCTAATTGAGTTCACACAATCCATTCACTTGATTCCTTTTCCCCAAATTTTAATTCAATCCTAGAAATAATCACTCAGCCGATCTAGAATTCCACTCAAGGCAACCTAGAAAGGTAGTTAATTTAAACCCTTTTCCCCGCCAGGGCTCAAAGAATTTAAATCACTTAAAAAGCGTCAACTTATTTATCTTTGATTTATCTTACTCCACTTAGGTCTTAAGATCAAATCAAATTGTGCATCAAGTATTTCCACTAATTAATTAATCCTTCCGGGCAAAATCAATTAGCTAACATGCATCGATTAAGGGCCCTTTAATCTAGCATGAGATTTAACACATCTTGATCACAAGCCTAGGATGAAAGGTCAAAAGGTAATCAAAGGGACATCATGTGAACATCAATTAAATTTACTAACCCTAGAATCAATCAATGGATTTAGCCAGACATAATTGAAATTAAACAAGAAATAGATGTAGAATGCATATTATTAATATGAAAAGAGAGATTACAACCCTTACGGATGAACTCTGAGTCTTCAATCTCCGAAGGAGTAGAAAAATAATAATACTTGCTTCCTTCCAAAAAGTTCTTGTCTCCAAGGAATTAATCTTGCTAAAAAAAATGTAAAAATAACCTAGAGATGATAAAAGATGATAAAAGCTTGATAAAAGATAATAAACTAGGTCTAGGGGGAGGTGTATATAGCCTATGGGAGTTAAACTCCCGATTAGCCCTAATCTAGGAAACAAAATCTATCCAAAAGAGTCACAATCCGTCAAAATTCGAGAACCCGCGGAGCAGCCTATCGGACGCACCTATCGGCCGATAGGATGGCCCGATAGTTGATTCGTCGGTCGACTTCACTCGATAGGGCCTGGACACCTTTCGGACGCACCTATCGGCCGATAGGCTGGCCCGATAGGTGGTCTGACGTTGCAAAAATCCGTTTCTTCCGTCCGTTTGACTCGACTCTCGGTCCTTTGTCTCGTTTTGGGTCCTTTTGGCTCTAAAAACCTGCAAACACACTAAAACCAACCCAAACGCGTAATACGGCTCGACTAATTATAAATAAGCCAAATACGAGCACATTAATCACGAAACGAGATAAAAACCTAGTATAAAATCCTAGAAAAATGTGGTAAAATTACCACTTATCACAGCCTCCGAGATCCGAGTCGCTGTATCCAACTAAATCGAATCCGCCTTCCTTAGGGTACCACAGTCCTGCATCGACTGTTCCTTTAATGTACTTCAGGATTCGTTTAGCTGTATTGAAGTGTGATTCCTTAGGTGCAACTTGGTATCTCGCACACACTCCAACAGCAAACTGGATATTGGGCCTGCTAGCCGTTAGGTACAGGAGCGAACCAATGAGCTTCCTGTAGAGTGATTGGTCAAATGGCTTTCCGGCTTCATCAGCACTAATTTGCACGGAAGTGCTCATGGGGGTTGGCGAGGATTTGGAATTGTTCATTCCAAATTTGTTGAGAAGCTCCTTGCTGTATTTCTCCTGGTTGATGAATATACCTGTAGGCAACTGCTTTACCTGCAAACCTAGGAAATAACTAAGTTCCCCCATCATACTCATTTCAAATTTGCTTTGCATGAGATGTGAGAACCTTTGACATAGAGCAAGGTTAGTTGAACCAAAAATAATATCATCGACATAGATTTGTACCATTAGAAGGTCATCACCTTCCTGTATCTTGAACAAGGTTTTGTCCACAGCACCCTTCTCAAATCCGTTGTTGGTTAGATCTTGGGACAGGAGTTTCGTACTGTGCTCTAGGGGCTTGTTTAAGTCCGTCTGGCGCTTTCCTTAGCCTCGTAAACTAGATCGATACCGTCTGTGTTGGCAAACCACGGTGGTTGTTCAACATAAACTTCTTCTCGCAAGATCTCCATTCAGAAAGCACTCTTGACGTCCATTTGGTATACGATAAAACTCTTATGGGCGGCAAAGGCTAAAAATATCCTAATGGCTTCTAGTCTCGCTACAGGCGAAGGTTTCATCATAGTCGATTCCTTCTTCGACAATAGCCTTGTGCTACTAGTCCTGGATTTGTTCCTTATGATAAGTCCATTTCGATCCTTTTTGTTTTGAAATACCCATTTGGTTCCTATAACCGATTGGTGTGTCGATGCAGGTACAAGATACCATACATTGTTTCTTTCGAAACCGTTAAGCTCTTCTTCCATAGATGTTATCCAATGAGAATTGTTAAGAGCGTCTATGGTCGAAACAGGTTCGGACTGAGCTAAGAATACAGCGATAGTGCACATATTGAGTCTCCTAAGTTCGGATTGAGATTTCCATTTAGGAAACTGTGAAACTTCAGCATTAGATTCTTCTTGTGCACAAAGTACATTTCCTTGTGTACTCTGTATTCTCCTACGAGTAGAAACACCTGCATTAATGTTTCCAATGATCAGCTCTTGCGGGTGATCTCTCAACCATCTTCGGTCGGGTTCTAATTCAGGATCCCGTACTGTATCGAAAGTTTCTGTGGATACAGCTTCAGCTTGTACAACGTCGGCCTCATCCATATCGATTCTTACAGCTGCGGGGTTGATTTCTAAATCAACGACAGGTTCTATGGGTGTAGGTGGATCCAAGATAGATAGATGGTGAATGTCCTGAGTGATATCATCTACTCCTGTAGGGTCATGGTGTGGTTCGTCGAACACTACATGAACTGATTCCTCGATCGTCAGCTTCCTTTTATTAAAGATTCTAAAAGCTTTGCTTACGGAGGAGTATCCTACGAATATTCCTTCATCTGATTTTTCATCAAAGGTTCTAAGTTGGTCCTTCCCATTGTTCAATACATAACACCTGCATCCAAAAATGTGAAAATACGAAACTAATGGAGTTTTGTTATTCCATACCTCATAAGCTGTTTTGTTGTGGTGCTTGTTGGCGATACAACGGTTTTGAGTGTAGCATGCTGTATTGGTTGCTTCACCCCAGAAACGCTGTGGCAATTTGCTTGCGGCAATCATTGTCCTTGTTGCTTCTTTCAACGTCCTATTCTTTCGCTCGGCAACACCATTTTGTTGAGGTGTAGGGGCAGCTGAGTATTCGTGCTGTATTCCATTCTCCGAATAGTATTGCTCTATAAAGCGGTTAGTAAATTCAGTACCTCTGTCGGAACGAATGCACACGATACTCGACGCTTTTTCATTTTGCAACTTTCTCAGGAGCTCGGGCAGCCTTGATGTTGTTTCCTTCTTCTTGCTAAGGAAGATCGTCCAAGCATACCTGGAATAATCATCAACAACAACCATGCAATATTTCTTACCTCCCAAACTTACTGGGTCTACAGGACCGTAGAGATCCATGTGTAGCATTTCCAACACTCTTTGGGTTGAAAGGTAGGATTTGATTTTCGTGGTTGACTTGATTTGCTTGCCTTTTCGGCATGGTCCGCAGACGTCCTTCTTGAATGACACATCCGCAAACCTCTAACCATACCACTGTCTTGAAAGCTTGTTGATCGTCTTGAAGTTGGCGTGAGACATTCTCTTGTGCCGTAGCTTGACTAAGATCTGCGGTGCCTTTGGCAACAAAACATGGAATTGAGGAGCTCATAGGCTTCCGATCGGCAATGTACATATTACTCGATCCGCTTCCTGTAAGCACAACTTCCTTGGTTTGGGTGTTCTTGACTCTCTGATCTATATAGAACTTCACCGAGAACTGTTTATCACGAATCGGCTAATACTAAGTAGATTATCGTAAGCCTTCAACATATGCAACATCGGTGACCTTGAATTTCCCGACAAGTAGGTTTCCTTTCCCTCTTGTTCTTCCTTTAGACTTATCACCGAAGCGAACTTTTGGACCGCGACCTTCTACAAAATCAGATAGCTTGCTCCTATCTCCGGTCATGTGACGAGAGCATCCACTATCAAAGTACCAGGTATCCTCCTCTAGAATGTCCTGTAACAAAAAATTAGGTAGATTTAGGTCCCCTTTGATTTTTGGGTCCATATATGTTAGTTCCTTTAGGTACCCAGACTTTCCTGACAGCAATTGGTTTACTGTAGGATGTACTTGGTACAGTGTTGCGATATCTACGGGGGGCATATCCGTAGTTGTTATAATCATGATAATTACTATGCATGTAAAATTCAGGTTTATTATTATTATTCCAGTACGAGTGCCGTCTAGGAGGTGGAGCCATTTTCTTAGGCCTAACAGCTTGTCTTCTGGGTCTCCAGTTGGATTCCCAATCCGTTGTTGATACCGAATCAGCATCTGCTGTCTTGAGGGATAACGAGGCTCTGTATCTAATACCTAGGCGCACTGCATCGAGTGCTGCCGTGCGGGCCTTTGGTGGTTGGATACCGCCTTCTTTCGAATGACCGGCGTTGATGATATGCTTGTGGAGCATCTTTGTTGAGTACGCCTTACGAGTGGTTGTTGGTTCCACTGTCTCGAATAGTAGAGTTGAGGGGCGGAATTGCAGCCTTCGGTTTTCTCGGTACAGAGTTCCTTTATGGGACTAGGAGTATCTTCCGATTCTGGAATGTGTTCCACACTCTTGACGAACACAAGACTAGTTTTTCCTTTGTTCGAACATGAGCCGTATCCTAAGCCACTTTTATCATGAGCATGTTGCCCAGTTGCTCGAATTTCTTCCATTCTTTTGGACGATTTTTCAAAAGACTTTAATGGTCTCAAGTTCGGTTTCTCGCTTTTGAGAGTTGTGATTTTGGTTTGTAGTAGAACCAAATCATTTGTCTTGCTCTCATTGTGGGTTTTAACCTCATTTAGTTCATGAGCAAGTTGATGATTGCTCTCCATGAGTTTTTCAAAATCGACCTTCTTTGGTTTCACAATCAAGAGACATATTTTCATAATTTATTTTCAGCAAGTCATTTTCATCTTTCAGCTCTAGATTTGTTAATTGAAGTTGTATATTCTCAGTTTTTAGAGTCTCATGGGCTTTTTGAATGTTTTTAAATTCATTCATCATATTTTCGAAAGTATGAGATGCATTGGATGGAATAGCTGAGGTTGAACTTACCTCATCGTCGCTGTCTTCACCTTCTGGAACATCTTTGGCCATAAAGCACATGTATGCTTTATCATCGAACTCATCGTCAGATGAATCACTTTCAGTGACCACCTGAAGACATTCTGCTGATTTGGATGGTGTGGGGGAGGCTTCTGATTCTCCAATCAGGGCCTTGAGCTTGTCTTTCCAAGCACGTCTTCTTTCATCTCTCTCTTGTTGCTCGGCCTCAGGCAATCTTTGGACTTTAGGATGAGGACATTTTTTTGCATAATGGCCTGGTTTCCTGCAGTTATAGCACAGGTTAGCATCTCCAGATGATGTTTCGGTACTTACCTTGTTGACAGGTTTGGGCCTGTAGGGAGTCTTTCCAGACTGTTTGATGAACTTTTTGAATTTATGCATTAGAAGCGCCATTTCATCTTGGGACGAGATGTCGTCCATCACGGCATTCTTGTGACCTGGCTTCGACGAGCTAGGCATGCTTTGTCGACGGTTCGATACGGCGAGAGAGTCGTGACCTTTGAAGGAGATTCTTCACTTTCTCTCTTCTCACAATGTCATACTCAAAAGCTTTAAGGTCGTAGAAGAGATCAAAAGTGGATATTTCATTAAGATTACAGGATACACGCATAGTGGTCTTAATGTCCCATCTGGCCGAGAGATCTGAAAATTTTTAAGTTCTTCTCCTTTTGGGTGTAAATTTTGCCCAACGCTTCAAGTTCACCAACAATACCAGTAAATCTGAGGTCAAGTTCCTCAAGTGTTTCCGTTGGTTTCATTTCAAAAGATTCAAATTGCTGAGTGAGTTTTGAAATCTTGTTTTCTTTTGAGAGCTCATGTTGGGAAAACAAAGACCCTGTATCGAAACAGTCGGGATACTCGAATCCCTGTATCGAATGTTATTTAGAGGTTTTGACATATATGCCAATCCGAATACAGTAAGGAAACTGTATCGAAGCTTTGAGGCTTTATTCTGTATCGAAGAACTGCCTCGAATCAGCATGAAGTAAAGCTCGTCAGTACAGCAAGTAGTCTTGTAAAAAGATCAAGTATGGAAACTGTCTCGATGCTCAAAATACAGTCATCTTCCATACTGTTCACAAAAGGACAAGAAGGAACACAAGTCAAGTCCCGTTGAACAAAGAAGTATTTAAATACTCAAAGATAAAGTATTTAAATACTGTCAGTCTTCAGATCTTCAGAATCCCGCAAAATCCGGATCGTGTCATATTCCCGTTGAAGGAAATCTTATTCAAACGGATACATCTCAACGGATACTTTCTTCAAAGACTATATATATCCTATGAAGACATTGAAGATCAGTTACCGAAGTGACCTAATACTCAAGCTATCAAAGTTATCATCAGAGCAAACATATCTCCAAAGCATACTGCTATTAAGAACGAAAGAGATATACAGTGCTCAACATCAAGAAACGACCATCATCACCAAGAACTTCAAAGTCATTGCTCTTACTTGGTTACCTACCTTTTACCTCTGTGTAAAACCGAGCTCAGTGTGAACTCAACAAGTTATTCGACCTATGTGGGACGAATAAGGACGAAGCTTTGGCGTGTGTGAAGAAGCTAGTCAAGAAGGAAGCTTTAACCAATCGTGTGAACGGTTGAAAGTGACATTCTTTGTATCAATCTGTGAACGATACAAGGATAGGTTTGTTTATAATTACGTAGTTGTGTACGCAGAATTATAATAAACTTTTACACTGTGTGGAGGACCAAATGGACGTAGAGGGTTTACCTCGAACCACTTAAATTATCGTGTTATTTACCTTCACTTTTAATGCTTTAAATTACTGTGATATATTAAGTATACACCAAATACTTCGTTGCTGACCCACGACAACTAACTGTATCCAAGACTTCCGCTACGCACTCAGATTTAGATTCCGTACAGTTTGTTGTTTAAACTATTTTCCAAACTGTATCCAGTATACTTAAGTGGCCAACAAGTGGTATCGGAGCGGTTGATTCTAAAAAGAATCAGTCGTATTTCTTTTTAACCGAATCAGATTCAAATCACTTATTTTTCAAAACAGTCTCTTTCATTCCTATATTATCAGTATGGATACTTCTATGATTAACAAAGTTCCTATGTTCTCTATTAATGAATTTGACGACTGGAGAATTAGAATGGAAGCTCATCTTGCAGCAATGCACGAAGAGATGATTTTTGTTATACAGGATGGTCCTATCAAGATCATGAAGGTCAATCCGGCCGCAAGGATTGAGGGCCAAGCCCATGATGAAATGCTCGAGAAGGAACGCGAACAATGGACAACCGATGAAAGGAAGCGAGCAAATCTCGACAACGTGGCTAAGAATGCGTTATTTGTCACTCTTGACAAAGGCACATTCTCAAAGGTAAAGAGCTGCAAAACAGCCAAAGAAATCTGGGATAAACTCAAGTTAATTTGTGAGGGAACTGAGCTCTCAAAATAAAACAAGATTTCAAAACTCACTCCTCAATTTGAATCTTTTTAAATTAAACCAACGGAAACACTCGAGTAACTTGACCTCGATTTCTTGGTATTGTTGGTGAACTTGAAGCGTTGGGCAAGATTTACACCCAAAAGGAGAAGAACTTAAAAATTTTCGTATCTCTCCCACTCGATGGGACATTAAGACCACAGCTATGCGTGTATCCTGTAATCTTAATGAAATATCCACTTTTGATCTCTTCTCCGACCTTAAAGCTTTTGAGTATGACATTGACAAGAGAGAAAGTCAAGAATCTCCTTCAAAGGTCACAGCTCTCGCCGCCGTATCGAACCGTCGACACAGATGCCTAGCTCGTCGAAGCCCGGTCACAAGAACGCTGACAAGGACGACGACATCCTGTCACAAGATGAAATGGCGCTTCTAATGCATAAATTCAAAAAGTTCATCAAACAACTGAAAGACTCCTACGTGCCCAAACTCACAACAAGGTAAGTACCGAAATATCATCGGTGATGCTAACTCGTGTTATAATCTGCAGGAAACCGTGCCATTATGCAAACAAATGTCCTCATCCCAAAGTCCAAAGATTGCCCGAGGCCGAGCAACAAGAGAGAGATGAAAGAAGACGTGCTTGGAAAGACAAGCTCAAGGCCCCGATTGGAGAATCGAAGCCTCCCCCACACCATCCAAATCAGCAGAATGTCTTCAGTGGTCATCAAAGTGATTCATCCGACGATGAGTTCGATGATAAAGCATACATGTGCTTTATGGCCAAAGATGTTCCGTAAGGTGAAGACAGCGACGATGAGGTAAGTTCAACCTCGGCTATTCCATCTAATGCATCTCATACTTTCGAAAATATGATGAATGAATTTAAAAACATTCAAAAGGCCCATGAGACTCTAAAATCGAGAATATACACTTCAATTAACAAATCTAGAGTGAAAGATGAAAATGACTTATTTGAAAATAAATTATGAAAATATGTCTCTTGATTGTGAAACCAAAGAAGGTCGATTTTGAAAAACTCATGGAGAGCAATCATCAACTTGCTCATGAACTAAATGCGGTTAAAACCCATAATGAGAGCAAGACAAATGATTTGGTTCTACTACAAACCAAAATTACAACTCTCGAGAAGCGAGAAACCGAACTTGAGACCATTCTCAAGTCTTTTGAAAAATCGTCCAAAAGAATGGAAGAAATTCCGAGCACCGGGCAACACGCTCATGATAAAAGTGGCTTAGGATACGGCTCATGTTCGAATAAAGGTAAAACTAGTACTGTGTTCGTCAAGAGTGTGGAACACATTCCAGAATCGGAAGATACTCCTAGTCCCACAAAGGAACCTACTGCACCGAGAAAACCGAAGGCCGCAATTCCGCCCCACAACTCTACTATTCGAGACAGTGGAACCAACAACCACTCGAAGGCGTAATCTACAGATGCTCCACAAGCATATCATCAAATCCGACACTCATTCGAGAAGAAAGCGGTATTCAACCACTAAAGGCCCGCACAGCATACCCTCGATGCAGTGCGCCTAGGTATTGGATACAGGAGCCCCGTTATCCCTCAAGACAAAGCAGATGCCGATTCGGTATCAACAACAGCATTGGGAATCCAACTGGAGACCCAGAAGACAGGCTGTTAGGCCTAGGAAAATGGCTCCACCTCCTAGACGGCACTCGTACTGGAATAATAATAATAACCCTGAATTTTACATGCATAGTAATTATCATGATTATAACAACTACGGATATGCCCCCCGTAGATATCGCAACACTGTACCGAGTACATCGTACAGTAAACCAATTGCTGTTAGGAAAGTTTGGGTACCTAAAGGAACTAACATATATGGACCCAAAAATCAAAGGGGACCTAAATCTACCTAATTTCTTTGTTACAGGACATTCTAGAGGAGGATACCTGGTACTTCGATAGTGGATGCTCTCTTCACATGACCGGAGACAGGAGCAAGCTATCTGATTTTGTAGAAGGTCGCGGTCCGAAAGTTCACTTCGGTGATAAGTCTAAAGGAAGAACAAGAGGGAAAGGAAACCTACTTGTCGGGAAATTCAAGGTCACCGATGTTGCATATGTTGAAGGCTTACAGTATAATCTAGTTAGTATTAGCCAGTTCTGTGATAAACAGTTCTCGGTGAAGTTCTATATAGATCGCTGTAGAGTCAAGAACACCCAAACCAAGGAAGTTGTGCTTACAGGAAGCAGATCAGGTAATATGTACATTGGCTTTGGAAGCCTATGAGCTCCTCAATTCCATGTTTTGTTGCCAAAGGCACTGCAGATCTTAGTCACTATGGCACAAGAGGATGTCTCACGTCAACTTCAAGACTATCAACAAGCTTTCAAGACAGGTATGGTTAGAGGTTTGCCGGATGTGTCATTCAAGAAGGACAATGTCTGCGGACCATGCCGTAAAGGCAAGCAAATCAAGTCAACCACGAAAAGAAAATCCTACCTTTCAACCCAAAGAGTGTTGGAAATGCTACACATGGATCTCTACGGTCCTGTAGACCCAGTAAGTTTGGGAGGTAAGAAATATTGCATGGTTGTTGTTGATGATTATTCCGTATGCTTCGACGATCTTTCTTAGCAAGAAGAAGGAAACAACATCAAGGATGCCCGAGCTCTGAGAAAGTTGCGAGAATGAAAAAGCACCGAGTATCGTGTGCATTCGTTCCGAAACAGGTACCGAATTTACTAACCGCTTTATAGAGCAATACTGTTCGGAGAATGGAATACAAAGACGAATACTCACCGCCGTACACCTCAACAAAATGGTGTTGCCGAACGAAAGAATAGGACATTGAAAGAAGCAACAAGGACAATGATTGCCATGCGGATCGCCACAAAGCGTTTACGGGGTGAAGCAACCAATACAAGTGTGCTACACTCAAAACCAGTATCGTCAACAAGCACCACAACAAAACAACTTATGAGGTATGGAATAACAAAACTCCATTAGTTTCGTATTTTCACATTTTGGATGCAGTGTTATGTATTGAACAATGGGAAGGACCAACTTAGAACCTTTGATGAAAAATCGATGAAGGAATATTCGTAGGATACTCCTCCGTCAAGAAAGCTTTAATCTTCAATAAAAGGAAGTCGACGATCGAGGAATCGATTCATGTAGTGTTCGACGAACCACACCATGACCCTACAGAGTAAATGATATCACTCGGGACATTCACCATCTATCTATCTTGGATCCACCTACACCCATAGAACTGTAGTTGATTTAGAAATCAACCCGCACTGTAAGAATCGATGTGGATGAAGCCGACATGTCTGGCCGAAGCTGTACCCACGTAAACTTTCGATACAAGACGGGATCCCGAACTAGAACCCGACCGAAGATGGTTGAGAGATCACCCGCAAGAGCTGATCATTGGAAATATTAATGCCGGTGTTTCTACTCGTAGGAGAATACAGAGTACACAAGGAAATGTACTTTGTGCACAAGAAGAATCTAATGTCAAGTCTCACAGTTTCCTGAATGGAAATCTCAATCCGAACTTAGGAGACTCAATATGTGCACTATCGCCGTATTCTTAGCCCGATCAACTGTTTCACCATAGACGCTCTTAACAATTCTCATTGGATAACATCTATGGAAGAAGAGCTTAACGGTTTGAAAGAAACAATGTATGGTATCTTGTACCCAGACCGACGCACCAATCGGTTATAGGAACCAAATGGGTATTTCAAACAAAAAGGATCGAAATGGACTTATCATAAGAAACAAATCCGGACTAGTAGCACAAGGCTATTGTCAGAAGAAGGAATCGACTATGATGAAACCTTCGCCTGTAGCGAGACTAGAAGCCATTAGGATATTTTTAGCCTTTGCGCCCATAAGAGTTTTATCGTATACCAAATGGACGTCAAGAGTGCTTTCTGAATGGAGAGCTTGCGAAGAAGTTTATGTTGAACAACCACCGTGGTTTGCCAACACAGACGGTATCGATCTAGTTTACGTGCTAAGGAAAGCGCCGTACGGACTTAAACAAGCCCCTAGAGCACAGTACGAAACCCCGTCCCAAAGATCTAACCAACAACGGATTTGAGAAAGGTGCCGTGGACAAAACCTTGTTCAAGATACAGGAAGGTGATGACCTTCTAATGGTACAAATCTATGTCGATGATATTATTTTTGGTTCAACTAACCTTGCTCTATGTCAAAGGTTCTCACATCTCATGCAAAGTAAATTTGAAATGAGTATGATGGGGGAACTTAGTTATTTCCTAGGTTTGCAGTAAAGCGATTTGCCTACAGGTATATTCATCAACCAGAGAAATACAAAGAAGGAACTTCTCAACAAATTTGGAATGAACACTTCCAAATCCTCGCCAACCCCCATGAGCACTTCGTGAAAATTAGTGCCGATGAAGCCGGAAAGCCGTTTGACCAATCACTCTACAGAAGCTCATTGGTTCGCTCCTGTACCTAACGGCTAGCAGCCCGATATCCGATTCTTTGTTGGAGTGTGCGAGATACCAAGTTGCACCTAAGGAATCACACTTCAATACAATAAACGAATCTGAAGTACATTAAAGGAACAATCGATGCAGGATCGTGGTATCCTAAGGAAGGCGATTCGATTTAGTTGGATACAACGACTCGGATCTCGGAGGTCGCAAGCTAGATAGGAAGAGTACAAGTGGAACTTGTCACTTTCTCGGACCTAGACTCGTTTCTTGGTTCAAGAAGAAGCAATTGGCTAACTCTCTTTCCACGGGTGAATCAGTACTATCTTTGTGGTAGTCGTTGTATGCGAGATCCTTTGGATGCAAAGAACAAGCTGTCGAATTATGGAATCGATGCTAGAGAGACTCCAATCATGTGTGATAGCACGAGTGCAATTGCAATCACGCACAATCCTGCTTTGCACTCGCGCACTAAACATATCAACATGAAGCATCATTTTATCAGAATCATGTCGAGAACAAGGATGTTCGCCGAAAAAGTCCATACAGACATCCAGTGGCCGACATTTTCACCAAACCTCTCGACACAGCAAGATTCAACATGCTCGAATGCACTGGGAATTCTACAATGCACTCCTGTAAGTAATTTCTTGTTTTACTCAACAATTGAGGGGAATCTTTGTAAGACCCATGAATACAAGATTCAACATTAATTATCTCGTACACTCGAATCATCAATACAAGATCAGAGCGAATCTAACGCATATGAATCCTACAGTGGTGTGTGCAATAATTAAGGGAGAATACTGTAGGACCCATGAATACAAAGATTAATCCAAATATTGCCGTATGGAATTTAAAACCTATTAGTACCTTTTTAAGGGGGAACGTCAGTATCGACGCGGAGAACAAAGACATGCTATAGGATTTCGATTCAGTATATAATATAATATTATTTCCTTTTAAAATAATTTTTGTCCACGTGCCCTGTTTTTATGTCAAACGTCATGTTCATTAAATGCCTTACACGACATCTGGACAACTGAATCTCAAAAGCCGCGATGTTTTTAAATTGTTTATTAGTTTTAAACCGCCGTTTTAGGCATTTAGGGTATCAACCTATGTCAGAAGTGGGACCCGCTGTATTTTAAAACCTTTTAATGGATTAGCGTACCAGTTACACTCAATCCATCTTGACCGTTGATTTCAAAACCGGTTCCCATCCCTTAAAATCTGACCATTCGTACTCTGCAAAACCCTATTTCGCCGCCCAAGTATAAAAGGACTGTATCTGCCATTAGAGACTCTTTACGCTTTCTGCAATTACAAGAGTTCTCAAGCAAACCGCCTACATATTTTCTGCATATTCACTGCGAATTTTGATTATTTTCTTCCACCTTTGTTTTGAGAAAACATCAATGGCTAGTCAATCTTCTTCCCCTGCTCTGAAGAAATCCTCTAACATCATTGATGGCCGGATCTTCTCCAAACCTGTCATCATCGAGCGTACTCTCTCGGAAACCAACGACTCAGAACCGATGGAGTATATCATTACTCGTCTTGAACAACAAGGTCTCTATCGCTTCGGGAGCAAAACCGCCGACAAATACGACGCCCATCTGGTTGAGGAATTCTACCTCAACGCCGCCGTCCGTTTTCTGTCACTAGCCCAGGGAGGACATGTTGCTGACATCACTGCAACAGTCCAGGGAGTGGAAATCTGCATCGATCGCGATCTACTCCAGAGAATCTACAGGCTGCCCGCCGATGGCCTGACCATGGACCAACTTGAGACGTTCGGGTCTCAAGAGCTTATTACCAAGTTTTATGGACTATTTACAGGGTCCAAAGTGGTTGATATGGTGACAACCACTTGTCACAAGAAAAATTTTCTTCTTCATTTCGTTTATCTTCATGACTTTTGCTCCAGGATCATTGAAAACCGAACCGGTGCGTTCGAGATGTGCACGAATTTAAGGTTCATGATGATGGTAGCTATTTTGACCTGTGAAAAGGTCAATTGGTGCCAAATCATTCTGAAACGTCTTCAAGAAGAGGTGTGCAAACCTGCCACCCAAAAGAAATCCTTTGGTTTAATGCTGAACTACATTCTGACGAAGTGCGGACTGAAGCAATCCGCCGATGCAAAGAAAAATAGCTCGAGGATATACTTAGGAGGTGTCAAACCCACAGCGTATAACCAGAGCACCATGCATGCCAACCACCCGAGAATCTGGCACATGCCTATTTCTGCCAACCCAAGAGATGAAACCGTGAAGGTGCCAGAAATGGAATCTTCAAAGAAGAAGCGCAAGCGATCTCACAGCAAGAAACACTCTGCTGGTGAGAAGTCCAAAAAGAGACTCAGGAGGCTCTCAAAAATCAAAGCCAAGCACTCCAAGAATGTCTCGCCCGTGGCGCAACCCACTGATGAAGAACCCCAGGGCCCAACCCCTGTGGAAGAGGTGTCTCCTACTGCATCGACAGTAGATCCCGAGCCTTTGGCGGCTATGACGGATATAGAGACATCTGCCAACGCTCAAGACTTTAGCGAGTCGGCTGCCCATTCGGAGCCAAAAGCTACTTCTTCTCTGCGGGATCCCACACCCGTGCAGGATCCAATTTCCTTCGGGGCACCATCCCCTGCAAGGAGTCCATCTTCCGTACAGGATCCCATACCTGTACAGGAATCCCTCGAAACAGCGTCTCCAGACGTTATTCGAAGTCCCTCCCCTGACTCGATCATAAATCAAACACTTCTTTCGGTTCAAATTGAACACGCGTACGAAATATTCCTGCAATGGAAAGGCTATAGGCTAGCTCCGTATGACACACTGTACAACTGGAGCGAATGGAGCCACGAAGAGAGGTTCGTCTCCGGAGTAACTGACTCAACTGAAATTGAGGCCCTGCTTCGATAGGACAACGCCTCTTGCAAGGATCTAATTGAAAGCCACCTGCTGCACAAATCTGACGCCAGAAGAAAAGGAAAGAAGAAGTCAGAGGATTCTCCCATTAATCCAAAAGATGACGACGATCATGACTCAGACGACGACGATGATGCTCTACAAGGTGTCCGAGAATGAGCCGTGAAGAGGTCAAGCTCGAGATGCCTCTCCACCCGTAAATGACGAAGGGCCTTCAACCCAAGCCAATCCCCCTTCACATGGCTCGAGAACATTCCCGAACAGAGGAATCACCTCCAATGAGGAAGTTCAAGAATTTTGGAACAGCACCCGAGCCCGTCGCGACCCAAGAAGCTATTCCCGAAAACCAACAGAGGATTCAGTCCCTCCGCATCCATATCCGCCGAAGAACCTTCGCCACAGAAGCTTCTCCACCACTGCCGCCGAACCACGTGAAGCCGCTCCCGCCCCTTCAACAATGGAATCCGAGGACGGTACCAACCCGAGGATGTCCAACTTACTTCACGTCCATCCGTGAATGTAAGAAGGTTGAACGGCGCCGCAGACTTCGCAGAACTGCACTCTCCGATCTCTCGCCGCACGAAAAGAGCGCTGCGAGCTCTTGGCCTTCGATCGTATTTATCCAAGATGCAGAAACGCCTATCTTCCATTGAAAAGGCACGAATCGATGCACACCTCTGCCGAAGAAATGACCACTCTTCAACACGAAGTATCTCGAGTTGTCGACGCATTCATCCTTTTGCCAAGTTTTCAAGCAAGCCTTGAAGATCATGGAAGATAAGCAGAGCAATCAAGGAGGAAGCTTCAAAGACAAGAATTGCCGAAGCCAAGACCGCCTGCAATGATTGAGAATACTCTCAATCGCGTGCTCACGACAAATGCATTAAAGATATGTCGCAAACTCTTTCCTCCCTTGTTGAAAGAATAACCAAGATCGAGACCAAACAGACGCCGCTCTTGAAATCCCGCAAAGTCTTGATGAAGCAAAAAGGGGGAAGAGGCACGAGAAGCCGCAAGGAGAATAAGGCCGCAACAAGAAAGGGAATTTGAGGCCGCTCGAACAAGATCACCGCCGAATTGAACAAGCTAGCACCTCAATCCCAAAGCTTTAAAATTTCGTGCTCCAGACCGAATTCCATGATCCCAATGTCCCTTGGCAAACTCTTATTCAAAGACCTTTCTAAATTCGTCACGACCAACCGCAACCCAACTGCCGACGAAGTGAAGCACTGGAGGAAGAATGAACTGATGAGATATTTTGTCAGACTCATCAGGGAATCCGCCATCTTCAAGAATTATAAAACGTTAGCGGAAGCGGCAGATAAGTTTGCAAAGATGCTAGAAGAAGGTAAACTCCCTCTCCAAATCGAAATGAAATCAAAACATAGAAGAGGAGATCGGGTCACCCATCCAGAAGATTGGATACTTGCCTTTGATCGTTCATATGAAGGAAGAGCGATTTACCAGGATCGAGGCAATGATTCACTTCAAAACTGGTGGCGCGGCACCGAGAACGAACAAGGAAAAAGACCATGGAGGCATGCGGATTATAGATGAAGAGCTGAAATTTATGTATATTATGTTTGTTTTTGTAATTTCTATTCGAAACAGCAAACTTTGTACTCAATCATTTTGAATATCAATAAAACCGTTTGTTTGTCTTAAAAGATTACAGCTCGTAATCTACTGTGTTTATGTATGATTACTTAAAATTTCTTTGATAGGAATCTCAAGTTAGATAAACTTGATTAATAAGTTGTACGAACTAGTCTACGAACAGTTCATAATTTCAGTTGTAAACTTAGAATATATTGTAAAAATTGTGCCTGCGCGCCAATCATAGTCTTAAGTTGTAATAAATCTTAAACTGTATCGAACTTGCCTGCGAGCAGTTCATTATTGTAGACTAAGTCACTAAGTCAGACCTTTTGACAAAAGACCAAGAAATCTGCCAGAAGTCATCAAAGAAGGAATGCTTCATGAAGAAAGTTTTGGCATCATCAAGAAGACTCTAAGAGTTAAGTAAGTTAGTCTTGGCAAATTGTCAAAGACCCTGTATCGAAACAGTCGGGATACTCGAATCCCTGTATCGAATGTTATTTAGAGGTTTTGACATATATGCCAATCCGAATACAGTAAGGAAACTGTATCGAAGCTTTGAGGCTTTATTCTGTATCGAAGAACTGCCTCGAATCAGCATAAAGTAAAGCTCGTCAGTACAGCAAGTAGTCTTGTAAAAAGATCAAGTATGGAAACTGTCTCGATGCTCAAAATACAGTCATCTTCCATACTGTTCACAAAAGGACAAGAAGGAACACAAGTCAAGTCCCGTTGAACAAAGAAGTATTTAAATACTCAAAGATAAAGTATTTAAATACTGTCAGTCTTCAGATCTTCAGAATCCCGCGAAGTCCGGATCGTGTCATATTCCCGTTGAAGGAAATCTTATTCAAACGGATACATCTCAACGGATACTTTCTTCAAAGACTATATATATCCTATGAAGACATTGAAGATCGCCATCAAGTGACCTAATACTCAAGCTATCAAAGTTATCATCGAGCAAACATATCTCCAAAGCATACTGCTATTAAGAACGAAAGAGAGATATACGTGCTCAACATCAAGAACGACCATCATCACCAAGAACTTCAAAGTCAGCCGTTTACTTGTTACCTACCTTTACCTTCGTAAAACCGATCTGCAGTGAACTCAACAAGTTATTCGACTGTGGGACGACAGGACGAAGCTTTGAATCCGTGTGAAGAAGCTAGTCAAGAAGGAAGCTTTAACTGCGTGAACGGTTGAAAGTGACATTCTTTGTATCAATCAGTGAACGATACAAGGATAGGTTTGTTTATAATTACGTAGTTGTGTACGCAGAATTATAATAAACTTTACTCCCGTGGAGGACCAAATGGACGTAGAGGGGTTTACCTCGAACCACTTAAATTACCGTGTTATTTACCTTCACTTTTACCGCTTTAAATTACTGTGATATATTAAGTTTACACCAAATACTTCGCACTCCACGGAAACTAATCGTATCCAAGACTTCCGCTACGCACTCGTATTTAGATTCCGTATGCTTTGTTGTTTAAACTATTTTCCAAACCGTATCCAAGATACTTAAGTGGCCAACAATCGGCTTCCTCACAAATTAACTTGAGTTTATCCTGCATTTCTTTCGTCGCTTTTGCAGCTCTTTACCTTTGAGAACGTGCCTTTGTCAAGAGTGACAAATAGCGCGTTCTTAGCCACGTTGTCGAGATTGGCTCGCTTCCTTTCATCTTGTCCATTGCTCGCGTTCTTTCTCGAGCATTTCAAAGATGGGCTTGGCCCTCAATCCTTTTTGCCGGATTGACCTTCATGATCTTGATAGACCATCCCGTATAACAAAATTATCTCTTCGTGCATTGCCGCAAGATGAGCTTCCATTCTAATTCTCCAATCGTCAAATTCGTTAATAGAGAACATATGGACTTTGTTAATCATAGAAGTATCCATACCGATAATATAGGAATGAAAGAGACTGCTTTGAAAATAAGTGATTTGAATCGATTCGGTTAAAAAGAAATACGACCGATTCTTTTTAGAATCAACCGCTCCGATACCACTTGTTGGCCACTAAGTATACCGGATACAGTTTGGAAAATAGTTTAAACAACAAACCGTACGGATTCTAAATCTGAGTGCGTAGCGGAAGTCTTGATACAGTAGGTTGCCGTGGATACAAGAACTAAGTGTATAGTGTATACTTAATATATCACGTAATTTAAAACAAGAAAAGTCAAGGTAAATAACACGAATTAAAGTGGTTCGAGGTAAACCCTCTACGTCCACCGGTCCTCCACACAGAGTAAAGTTTATTATAATTACCGCGTACACAACTACGTAATTATAAACAAACCTATCCTTGTATCGCTCACATAGATTGATACAAAGAATATCGCTTTCAACCGCTCACACGATTGGTTAAAGCTTCCTTCGACTAGCTTCTTCACACACAGCCCAAAGCTTCGTCCTTATTCGTCCCACACAGTCGAATAACTTGTTGAGTTCACACAGAGCTCGGCTTTTACACAGAGGTAAAAGGTAGGTAACCGTGTAAGAACAGCAGCCTTTGAATATGAAGTTCTTGAGCCGATGATGGTCGTTCTTGATGTTGAGCAATCGTATATCTCTTTCGTTCTTAATTGCAGATGCTTTGGAGATATGTTTGCTCGATGATAACTTTTGATAGCTTGAGTGTTAGGTTACTTGGGTAATCGATCTTCAATGTCTTCATAGGATATATATAGTCTCAAGAAAGTATCCGTTGAGATGTATCCGCTTGAATAAGATTGCGTTCCAACGGATTATGACACGATCCGATTTCATGATTCTCAAGATTCAAGATCGGTATTTAAATACTTTATCCTTGAGTATTTAAATACTTCTTTGTTCAACGGACTTGACTGCCTTCTTTGTCCTGTTGTGAATCAGTATGGAAGATAACCGTATTTTGAGCATCGAGACAGCTTCCATACTTGGTCATTTTACAAGTCTTCTTGCAGATCAAGAGCTTCACTTTATGCTGATTCGAGGCAGGTCTTCGATACAGGATAAAGCCTTAAAGCCTCGATACAGTTTCCTTTACTGTATTCGGATTGGCATATATGTCAAAACCTCTTTATCAAATATCATTCGATACAGGGATCGGGTATCCCGGCTGTTTCGATACAGGGTCTTTGTTTTCCCAACAATCAATCTGGGAATCAGAGGAAGATCGCTGAAGCAGAAGACACCAAGAGCAGAGGGCGGAAGCCAGAAGAACGGAGGAATCCGAGTCTTCATCTGCGTTTGATTTCAATGCTTTCATTTATTATTTCTGTATTTTTATCTTTTAGCATGTCAGGCTAAAACCCTGTTCTAGGATTTTGATGAAACCAACGTTTTGACGGATTTGCTTTAGATTATCTATATAATTCCCTTTTTCTGTTGAGGTTTCCCAATCGATTTTAATTCTTTCAATTGTCTGGCCAATAATTGGATTATTTTAATTACGCAACTCGAATCGGGAGAGGAGAGTTGGTGAGGAACTATTGGTGAGAACCGTTTTATCTTGTGAGATAGGGATATACTCATAGGAACTACGTGGCCTTTTGAGGATTTTGTGCTTTTTGCCTATTGTCGAATTAATTCACCTAGGGATAGAGTGCGTTATTCGCCTTTAGAAAAATCTACTGACCTCGGGATAGGCGGTAGAGTATTTTAGCAATCTTCGCCTTCAATAAATTGGGGAAATCATTAACTTCAGATAATCGAGAGTAAATTCGGATAAACCGAGGTGGATTCACAATCCTAGACTTTTTTATTATTTGATTTTTTTTCTTCAAGCGATCGTTTTTCTGTTTATTATTGATTTTCTTTAGTCATTAATTGCAACCCAAATTTCGACTATTCAAATAAAATTAGAATATATATAAATCGGTACTTAGTGATTCAGTCCTCGTGGGAACGATACTCACTCATCACTTTATTACTTGTCTACGATAACGTGCACTTGCGTTTAACGAAATATCGCAACAAATACCCCCAAACTTGAGCCTTTGCTTGTCCTCAAGCAAAAATAATCAATTTCAACAAAAGAATATCGTGAATAATCATGCAACTCATAGTGCTCAACCTAATCAATACAACCCTGAAATTCTCAAAGAATAACACAAGTATCGTAATAGTGAGTCATATCCAGGACACTGATTCCACAAAGTAACCAATTTCAGTCCTAATCACTCGTTCATGAAGAAAATCAAGCTCAAAGATTAACAAGCGTGAATTTAATCGACCGTCAATATGAAAGGTTAAAATAAACAAGCTAACTCGCTCAATCCCACAGTCTAGTGGTAAAAATTTCAAGAGTTTCATAAAAAATAACCCTCGGACAGTATTCCCTTATATATGCTCAATAAGATGATTCGAGTTGACCACTAGGTTCGGATCTCGGGATGTTTCATCGGGATAATCCTAGGGTGGAATTCCATTCTCATGTATTGGGGAACCGTTTGACGTAAAAGACACTCATGGGGCACATGGATGCTTCTAGTTACTAAGTTCCTCCACAATGAGAAACAACTCGAATAGCTATTCCCGCATGTCCGATTCAAGGTTGCTGTTTTACGCGAGAGTAAACAACGGGTTACGTGAATACCCCCGGTTACTAGGCTCCCCATCATCGGCACATGCCAATCTCTAAACCACTATTCTAATCAGGGTCGTTGTTTTACGCGAGAGTAAACAACGGGTCACGTGAATACCCCCGGTTGCTAGACTTCCCATCATAGAGCAAATAATATCTCGACTTTTGGGAAAAACTGTCCGACTCTAAACTCAAATTAGGTGCCAACACGACTTATGTTACTGGACGACTAGCTATTGGGAAAAATGTAACCAAACGTATAGGCGGCGATTTGAAAACACGTATGTCTCCTTTCTTATCTGCTAAAATTTCTACAAAAACGAAAAAATTTTGGACCTAGATGAATACTCAACAAAAACAGATATCATTGACTACAACTCGACTAAAACTCAACTGTTTCTTCAGAGAGAAATCAGTGTTGTAACATTAGTTTCACACAAAAAGGAGCACGAAAAATTCACGAATAAGAGTAAAATCATGACAAGCAAGGCTAGCAACAAAAAGATAATGAAAAATAATGAAAAGTAATGAAAAGTGCAACAAATAAGTACAGCAATAATAATAGCAACAGAAAGTAAACCCCCCAAACTTAGGACGTACATTGACCTCGATGTACACAAAATGTAATATGCAATAAAAGAAAAAGGGTCAAGTACTCCCTACACCGCTCACGAATCCGGTGCCAAGGCTGTCCGACAAGTCTGCATGTATCTCGACTACACCATGCGGAATGTGAATGAGTGAGCTTGCAACAACAAAGAGGAAATTAAGGATGAGCTCTTAAGTTAAAACATGATGTAAGGGTTGGGAGATCAAATAATCCGATAAAACGATTCGTTGCACATAGTTTCCAAACATTGTCTTATCAAAGAAGAAATTTCATTTAGGCATTTCATCAAACACCTTGAGTGCATACTTTTAATTGAAGAACAAACATGACCATAGCTTCATTCAATCCCCAAAAACAACATCCTCTATCGATCCTCATGACAAACAACAATAATAACAATAACAATTCATCGAATATCAACACATACCATCGAATTCAAACAAAAATTTCATATTCATCACTCAATTCTTGATAGAACTTTGAATAAAAAAAACTAATCAACATAATCAATCAATGAACAACTACCGTACTTTTCAACTCATGTAACAATAAGGATCAAGGGAATTAGGATTAGCTGGTTTAGATTGTAGTTCGCAAGAGGAAAAAGAAGAAGGGAAGAAGTCGGCCGATCGCTTGTGTAATATCCGCATTTTTCTTCATTTTCCGATATTCCCGTTTTGGTGTATTTTTTTTTTTTAGTAGTTCGCTTGTAACCTTGTCGACATTTTGAATCTATGTTATTCTTGGAATTTCTCCATCTGGGATGATCTTGGTAATGTTTTGATATTATTCTGTTTTATGTCATGTATTATGGCATGGACGTTCGATTCTCATGGAACTCGTTCGCTTTTGTAATTTCTTTGGTTTCACGAGTTCGTATAGTTGAGTTGTTCGTGTTGGGAGTTTCGGTTTGTTAATCCGACGTCGTATCGCAGTTTTTGAACGTTTGGGCCGTTTCGTAATTTTCTTAAGTTTAGGGTATTCTTGTATCTTTGTTGTTCCTGAACCTCCGGGCATTCGGAATCACGCTTCATCGTAACGTTCTGATTTCTGAAATCCGTGGTGAGTGCATCCGTTGGTCGTGGATACATGTTGTTGTTTTTCTTGTTCTATTTCCGATCATCCCCTCGGTAGTGTTTGACTATGGCTCATTGTCACAGGCCATGTTACGGCCGTAAGCCGTATATGTTACGGCCGTAATAATCGATAGTTACGGCCGTAATCTTCCTTCATACGGCCGTAACAATGCTTCGTTTCTTGCCTCCTGGTCCAGTCCTGAGTTACGGGTGTATCATGTTTGAGTTACGACCGTAAGTATTGATACGGCCGTAACGGTGTCTTGATACGGCCGTAAGTGTCGTCAGAATTTTGCCCGCCATTCCTCGAATGGGCTTACGTAAGGGCAAAGCAGTTACGGCCGTAATGTTCATATGTTACGGCCGTATGTTATGGATGTTACTACCGTAACACCGCCAAGATATAAACCGACAAAGCACTGTATTTTTCCTCATTTCTCACCTCTCTCACTTCTCTTCGCGACGGAACGACCTGGAGAGCTAGGTTTCGCCCGATTTTCGCCCAAGTACCATTGTAGAAGTATATTCAAGCTTCATATCATCAACCTATCTCTAATCATTCATTGTTCATCGTCAAATCAAGGTAAAATCTCTTAGAACTCTACTTTTGGGATAAGTTGGGGGTTTTGGGATTTTCTTCCGATTCGTTCCGTTTTGTTGTTGGATTCAAGATGAATATGATTCATCTTGTTGATATCATTAGTTTTCCTACGGATTCATGGTATACTTTCATAGTTTTGCGGAATCGAGAGGGTTTGGTCGTGGTCCGCCCTCGTTGTTATTTTTATACGAATATACATGAATCGTAGGCGGGTTTTCGGGTGTATTCCATTTCCGTATTCGTCTAGAGTTGGTTGTGATTATGTTCTTCGAATCGTTAGGTTCGGTTCCGTTGGTTCATAGCGTTCATCGGTGATTATCCTTTCCGCTCGTTGCGTCATCAATTATTCAAGGCAAGTATTTTTTGAAAACCTTTATGCTTAACGTGGAATGGTAATGTATTTTGTGTGTGATTTGCTCACCTCGTGTTGGTCCGACGGGATCAAGGAGGGAATCCAAAGGTTTGCGTCCCGGATTCATGAGTTTGTTTAGCTAGCCGCCAAGGAGGGTCCTTAGAGGCCTCGTGCGGGAATTTATGATATGACTGCTCCCAAGGCGATGCATGTGCGTGTTTTGCTTTATAATATAGCCATGCGGGAGGGTCCTTAGAGGCCTCGTGCGGGAATTTATGATATGACTCTGCTCCCAAGGCAAATTGTTTGACTGCTTATTTCCTAAAAGACATGTCTGGTTTTGACTTTTGAAATTGATATTGGTGCATGTACTATGAAATGTGTAAGCGATTGGTTTGCCTTGATTACTTGTACTAGCGTAATTGCTAACCCCTTTGGGGACCCGTTTTGGGGAAATTCTTGTTATGGATTTCAGGTTATGATTATCCGGACGAGCGCACCGGACAAAGACGAGGATGTTGGCCAGGGTCGTTGACATGTGCATTTGAGTCTACTTATTTCTTTTGTCCATTTCGATATGGTTGTTCCCACAGTTTTAAACTTATAGATTGTACTCGCGAGTACTTAGGCTTTACGTTTCAAACTCCGTATTGTATTGCTTTAAATTGTCATGTTGTTGGTTGATGCTTATTTCGCCGGTTGCTCCGGGCGTATCTTATTATGTCATATTATTTAAATGTGTATCCTCGCTAACCAAGATGGTTAGTCGAGTGGAGTTTTCATGTTGTAGCCTGGTGGGTCCCATGTAGGGGTCTACGGCGCTGTAACATTTTCCGAATATCTCGGGGTGTTACAGAAAATGGTATCAGAGCGCTCTAGGTTTATGGATACCTAGGCTTGTTGGTTATTTGGGTCTAGTCATGTTTTGTTTTGCACATTGTCACACCGCTGCCAGCATCTCGGTACTTCCAGTGCTCGTAAGTTTTCTTACTCGATCCTTTGTTTTCTTGCATTGTATTTCCGCTTTTCGAATCGTATTTGCTTTTTCCTCCCTTACTCATCATCGACATACTTCTGTTATCTCTTAACACCAGTATGGATGCCGGAGGAAACCGTGGTCGTGGTCGTGGTCGTGGTCGTGAACGCGGCCGAGGACGTGGGGCAGCCGGTGGGGCGGCCACGTCGCATTCTTCGGGAGCCGGCAGTACCGGTGACCGTCACAGTCATGCTTCTTCTCAGGAGCGCGCCGACCTCGGTATTGCGGCCGTTATGCAGCAAATGGTAAACCAAATGGCGGCGATAGCTCAAGTGGTTCAAAACCCCGATCAGGCCCATGCTAATCGGGGCGGAGCAGATCGTTGGCTCCAAGATGTCATCAAGATGGATCCTCCTCAGTTTTCGGGAGCTTCGGACCCGATCGGCTGGGAAGGGTGGATCAAGGAGATATCCAAAGTCTTCACTGCTACCAACTGTCCCGAGGACCGCAAGGTCCCTATTGCCCAGTACTTTCTCACTGGGGACGCTATGGATTGGTGGGAAGCCGTGGGCCCCAAAGATCATGTTGCTTCGTGGGCCGAATTTCAAGAATTGATGGAGACCGAATATTGTCCATGGCCGGTCAGACAGGCTCGGGTGCATGCTTTCTATGATGCTCAACCACGGGATATTCCCGTATCCCAAGCTATTGCCGATTTTAACAAGGAGTTGGGTTATGTGAAGACCCAAGTTGTCGCTGAGAGCGATAAAATTTTTCATTTTTCCAGAGGATGAAGTCGCCCATTCGGGACTATATGTCTGGACTCGTCTGCACTACCTTGAAGGATTATCGAGTAGGGCCCTCGCTATGATATGTCGCTGACGGCTAGTGATTGGCTCGTGAGAGCAAGAAGCGTAAGTCGGTCGGAAATTTTTCTCGTCCCAAGAGTGGGGGCCAACAGAAATCTCAGTCGCAAGTATTTCTACGGCGGTTCGGCCTGCTTCTCGGGAGCTTTGGGTGCCGCCGAACCTCCGCTCGTGAACCCACATGCTTTAAATGTGGTGTGCAGTGGCCATAAGAGCCGGCAGTTGTTCTCGTCCAAGTTTACTTGTCATACTTAGGACAGTTGGGCCACAAGGCCCCCTTTGTGAACAGATCGATACCTTCAGCCGCCTGCTCTTCTCAACCAAAGACCTATGGAGCCGAGTGTGAACCAGGGCTCATTTGCCCCGCCACCTCCACCGAGTGCCGGCCGAGGTAGGGGTCGAGGTCAGCCCACTAGGGGAGGAGCTTCCAGTGTCGGCTCTGTCCAGCCGCGTATGTACGAGATGAGGAGGGCCGATGATCCAGCAACTACTGTGGCGACAGGTACCATTCATATCCATTCTCATCCTGTCAGTGTGCTTTTCGATTCTGGTGGTACACATTCGTTCATATCGCTGGGGTGTGTGCGCCGTTTGAGTCTCGACTGTTTGTCGCCTTGCGAGTCTTTCATTGTTAAACTTCCTAGCGGTGATAGGATCGTTGGCGATCGAGAGGTCCGAGACTGTTCTGTGTTTATTTGTGAGAGAGCTTGGCTCTCTAATCTTATTGTTGTTAATATTGAGGGTGAGGATTTGATTCTCGGGGATGATTGGCTCGAGCGGAATGGCGCAATCATGAACTACCGCACGAGAATCATCACCATGTTAGCCGAGGATGGCACCGAGCACTCCTTCGCGGGGCGAATGAGGGGAAATCAGAAATTTGTTATTAATGCCTTGAAGGCGATGAGTCTCCTGCGAAAGGGGTGTACTGGTTATTGGTGCTATGCGTTGAAGGCGGAGGATGGTGGAGTCGAGCTTTCGTCGATTCCAGTTGTTAGTGAGTTTCCTGACGTATTTCCTGACGAGTTGCCGGGATTGCCACCGGATCGTGAGGTTGAGTTTGCTATAGAGTTAGAGCCGGGCGCGGCTCCGATTTCGAAGGAGCCGTATCACATGGCACCTTCAGAGATGTCAGAGCTGAAGAAGCAGTTGAGTGAGCTTCTTGAGTCGGGGTATGTTCGACCGAGTGCCTCGCCTTGGGGCGCACCGGTCCTGTTTGTGCGGAAGAAGGATGGTTCACTACGTTTGTGTATCGATTATCGCGAACTAAACAAGGTGACCATCAAGAACAAGTACCCTTTGCCGAGAATTGATGACTTGTTCGATCAGGTGGAGTCATGGTATTCTCGAAGATTGATTTGAAATCGGGGTACTATCACCGGGTGAGAGAGTCCGACGTGCCGAAAACAGCCTTTCTGGACGAGATACGGACATTATGAGTTTATAGTTATGCCCTTTGGGTTAACTAATGCGCCGGCGGTGTTCATGCAATGATGAACAAGGTCTTTATCGAGTATTTGGATAAGTGTGTCGTCGCCTTCATCGATTTATATTCTTATCTATTCAAGGAATGAGGAAGAGCATGCCCATCATCTGCGGATAGTGTTAGACATTTTGAGGACCGAGCAACTCTATGCGAAGTTCTCGAAATGTGAGTTCTGGCTGAAGGAAGTGATGTTTTTAGGTCACGTGATTTCAGCCGAGGGAGTTCGTGTGGATCCGCAGAAAATTGAGGCAGTGTTGGATTGGGCACCGCCCACGAATGTGAAGGAGATCTGTAGTTTCTTGGGTTTAGCTGGATACTACCGTAGGTTCGTCGAGGGTTTCTCGAAACTGGTTCGACCACTTACACAGTTGCTCCAGAAATCCGAGAAGTTCGTCTAGAATGATGAGAGGCAGTCGAGTTTTGAGGAGCTGAAGAGGCGTTTGACTTCAGCCGCGGTTTTGGCATTGCCATGTGGCAACGAGGGATTCGCCGTTTATAGCGATGCTTCGGGTCAGGGTCTTGGGTGCGTATTGATGCAGCACGGCAAGACCATTGCCTTTGCGTCGAGACAGTTGAGGCCGTATGAGCTGAACTACCCTACTCATGATTTAGAGTTAGCGGCAGTTGTTTTCGCGCTCAAGATTTGGCGTCACTATCTTTTCGGCTCTGCATGTCAGACTTTTACCGATCATAAGAGCCTGAAATACATATTTACTCAGCGGGAGTTGAATATGAGGCAGAGGAGGTGGTTAGAACTGATTAAGGATTATGACCTCGAAATCCTTTATCATCCGGGCAAGGCGAACGTCGTGGCCGATGCCTTGAGTCGGAAACCAATTGCGTTGCGAACGCTTGAGATCCTTACGTCTCAGTCCGAGCTTCGGCGAGCTTTGATCGAGTTGGATGTTGAGGTTTTGTTGCCTGGGGCTGTCGGGCAACTTTGTGCTTTAGAGATTTCGTCATCTTTGATCGATGAAATTAAGCTGAAGCAGTTAGAGGATCCGATGATTACTCAAATCCGAGAGAATGTTCTTAAGGGAAAGTCTCCTGGGTTTGTGATTCACGAGGATGGTATTTTGAGATTCCAGAGTCGGCTTTGTGTGCCGAACGACTTAGAGTTGAGACAGAGTATTTTACGGGAGGCCCATGCTACGCCTTACTCCATTCATCCTGGTTCGAGTAAGATGTACAAGGACCTGAGGAGGAATTTCTGGTGGAATGATATGAAGGAGGAGGTCGCACAGTTTGTAGCGAGATGTTTGACTTGCCAGCAAGTCAAAATCGAGCATCGACCGGCAAGTTATTGCGATCACTTCCGCTCCTAATGGAAATGGGAAGATATTTCGATGGATTTCGTTATGAGTTTGCCGAGATCGAGGTCGGGCATGATTATGGTATGGGTGATTGTTGATCGTCTGACCAAGTCGGCACATTTTCTGGGCATCAAGGACACTTGGGGCCCGGAGAAGTTAGCTCGTGTGTTTATCGCGCAGATTGTGAGGCTTCACGGTACTCCGAAGTCTATTGTTTCGGATCGTGATGGCCGTTTCGTATCGCACTTTTGGCAGGCGGTGCATAAGGCGTTGGGTACCCGTTTGCATTTGAGTACCTCTTTTCATCCCCAGTCAGATGGACAGTCGGAATGCACTATCCAGACGTTCGAGGATATGTTGCGTGCGTGCGCTCTCGATTGGAGCAACGACTGGGAGGAGCATTTGCCATTGATCGAATTCACGTACAACAATAGTTGGCACGCGTCGATTCGGATGGCACCGTATGAGGCACTTTATGGGCGGCGATGTCGATCACCGATTTGTTGGAATGAGGCATCCGATTTAGTCGGGACCGAGCCGGATGTCGTTTTAGAGACGAGGCGGAAGATAGGATTAATTCGAGAACGGATGTTGACTGCCCGCAGTCGACAGAAGTCATATGCCGATGTCCGCCGTCGACCTTTAGAATTCGAGGTGGGAGACCACGTTTTGCTGAAGGTGTCGCCGACGAGAGGAGTTTTCCGTTTCGGGAAGAAGGGGAAGTTGAGTCCGAGATTTATTGGACCCTTCGAGATTCTCGAGCGAGTCGGTGGGTTAGCATACCGTTTGGCGTTACCCCCTGCCCTGAGTCATGTTCATAGCGTTTTTCATGTTTCCCAGCTGAGGAAATATGTCCCGGATCCTCGGCACATCATCGATTATGGTGAGATTGACGTCGCCGAGGATATTACTTTTGAGGAGCGTCCTTTGAAGATTTTAGAGCATCGGGAGAAACGACTGCGGCATAAGACCATCCCTTTGGTCAAGGTGCAGTGGTCGAGACACGGTGTCGAGGAGGCAACTTGGGAAACCGAGGATAGCATGCGTGCTAGGTACCCCGAGTTGTTTGTTTCTTAAGTTTCGGGACGAAACTTGTTTTTAGAGGGGTAGAATGTAATATCCGCATTTTTATTCATTTTCCGATATTCCCGTTTTGGTGTATTTTTATTTTTTTTTAGTAGTTCACTTGTAACCTTGTCGACATTTTGAATCTATGTTATTCTTGGAATTTCTCCATCTGGGATGATCTTGGTAATGTTTTGATATTATTCTGTTTTATGTCATGTATTATGGCATGGACGTTCGATTCTCACGGAACTCGTTCGCTTTTGTAATTTCTTTGGTTTCACGAGTTCGTATAGTTGAGTTGTTCGTGTTGGGAGTTTCGGTTTGTTAATCCGACGTCGTATCGCGGTTTTTGAACGTTTGGGCCGTTTCGTAATTTTTTTAAGTTTAGGGTATTCTTGTATCTTTGTTGTTCCTGAACCTCCGGGCATTCGGAATCACGCTTCATCGTAACGTTCTGATTTCTGAAATCCGTGGTGAGTGCATCCGTTGGTCGTGGATACATGTTGTTGTTTTTCTTGTTCTATTTCCGATCATCCCCTCGTCGGTAGTGTTTCAGACTATGGCCTGCTGTCACAGGCCATGTTACGGCCGTAAGCCGTATACGTTACGGCCGTAATAATCGATAGTTATGGCCGTAATCTTCCTTCATACGGCCGTAACAATGCTTCGTTTCTTGCCTCCTGGTCCAGCCTCCGAGTTACGGCGTATCATGTTTGAGTTACGGCCAGTAAGTATTGATACGGCCGTGCGGTGTCTTGATACGGCCGTAAGTGTCGTTCGTAAATTTTGCCCGATTTCATTCTCGAAGCGATTCTGGCCGTAAAGCGGTTACGTCCGTAATGTTCATATGTTACGGCCGTATGTTATGGATGTTACGGCCAGTAACACCGCCAAGATATAAACCGACAATGGTAGTATTTTCCTCATTTCTCACCTCTCTCACTTCTCTTCGCGACGGAACGACCTGGAGAGCTAGGTTTCGCCCGATTTTCGCCCAAGTACCATTGTAGAAGTATATTCAAGCTTCATATCATCAACCTATCTCTAATCATTCATTATTCATCGTCAAATCAAGGTAAAATCTCTTAGAACCCTACTTTTGGGATAATTTGGGGGTTTTGGGATTTTCTTCCGATTCGTTCCGTTTTGTTGTTGGATTCAAGATGAATATGATTCATCTTGTTGATATCATTAGTTTTCCTACGGATTCATAGTATACTTTCATAGTTTTGCGGAATCGAGAGGGTTTGGTTGTGGTCCACCCTCGTTGTTATTTTTATACGAATATACATGAATCGTAGGCGGGTTTTCGGGTGTATTCCATTTCCGTATTCGTCTAGAGTTGGTTGTGATTATGTTCTTCAAATCGTTAGGTTCAGTTCCGTTGGTTCATAGCGTTCATCGGTGATTATCCTTTCCGCTCGTTGCGTCATCAATTATTCAAGGCAAGTATTTTTTGGAAACCTTTATGCTTAACGTGGAATGGTAATGTATTTTGTGTGTGATTTGCTCACCTCGTGTTGGTCCGACGGGATCAAGGAGGGAATCCAAAGGTTTGCGTCCCGGATTCATGAGTTTGTTTAGCTAGCCAGTGCGGGAGGGTCCTTAGAGGCCTCGTGCGGGAATTTATGATATGACTCTGTTCCCAAGGCGATGCATTTGCGTGTTTTGCTTTATAATATAGCCAGTGCGGGAGGGTCCTTAGAGGCCTCGTGCGGGAATTTATGATATGACTCTGTTCCCAAGGCAAATTGTTTGACTGTTTATTTCCGGAAAAGACATGTCTGGTTTTAACTTTTGAAATTGATATTGGTGCATGTACTATGAAATGTGTAAGCGATTGGTCTGCCTTGATTACTTGTACTAGCGTAATTGCTAACCCCTTTGGGGACCCGTTTTGGGGAAATTCTTGTTGTGGATTTCAGGTTATGATTATCCGGACGAGCGGGCACCGGGACAGTACGAGGATGTTGGCCAGGGTCGTTGACATGTGCATTTAAGTCTACTTATTTCTTTTGTCCATTTCGATATGGTTGTTCCCACAGTTTTAAACTTATAGATTGTACTCGCGAGTACTTAGGCTTTACGTTTCAAACTCCGTATTGTATTGCTTTAAATTGTCACGTTGTTGGTTGATGCTTATTTCGCCGGTTGCTCCGGGCGTATCTTATTATGTCATATTATTTAAATGTGTATCCTCGCTAACCAAGATGGTTAGTCGAGTGGAGTTTTCCTGTTGTAGCCTGGTGGGTCCCATGTAGGGGTCTACGGCGCTGTAACATTTTCCGAATATCTCGGGGTGTTACAGCTTGTGCAAAGGAAAAGGGGAAGGAGTTATACCTGGGGTCGGCAGAATGCGTGTTATAAGGCTACCTGGGCTGTTCAAATTCCGAATGGGGGCCGCGGCACAGCTTAAATGAGCCGCGGCCCAGAGTACAGTCTGTCTGGTCTTCCTTGTTCCATCTCCATGTGCCGCGGCTCAGCATACGCATGCCGCGGCTCAGAATGTTAGTGTGCCGCGGCTCAACACATATGTACCGCGACACAGAGTACAGCGTCATGGGCTCATCATTTGGCAATTGGTGTGCCGCGGCTCAGCAGCAACGTGCCGCGGCTCAGCGATCAAGTGTGCCGCGGCTCAGTAAGGTTGTGCCGCGGAACATAGTACATGATGTTTAGCCTTCTGGTTCGATTTGTGTGTGCCACGGCTCAGGCATAAATTTTTCCCCTGGGACTTTTTCTGCACAGAATTTTAAAAGGAACACGTCAAGAACGAGAGGGATAAGCAAATTAAAGCAAAAATGATGAAAAATAAAAATTCAAAAATGCAAGAAAATACTGAAACACAACAATCTACTACTAAAACTCGGGTTGCCTCCCGAGAAGTACTAAGTTTATAGTCTTCATCCGGACCTATTGAAAAGTTAGTTCGCTTTTCGCAAACTCCATTTGAACTCCGCCCCGTCCATCGAACCGTTAATGTGTGTTTTAAAATTTTGACCATTGGTCCTTAACGATCCGATTTTTGGTTTGGACACCCAATGTTGTTTGCGAAAAGGTTTTGCCAACTTTCCGAAGCACCCAATTTTCTCATGATTTGGCCTCCGTTTTACGTCCGGCTTATTCTCCTTTTTCTCGAACGAACTTATGACAGCATCGGAATTTCTCATTGATGGATGAACGGTTGATGATGACGGCATGTACACATGCTTGAGATATGCAACTTGTTCTACATTTTTCTTAGAAGTCAGATCCTCTGAAACGGATTCTGAGTTTTTCGACCGACGATTCTTCCGATGTGTGTCTTTCGCAACAGTATCCACACTTTCAATTTGTGAGCTCTTCTCAACACCGCCTGGACATGGAAAGGATTTAAATACTTGAAAAGTGACATGATCATCTTGAACCCTTAGAGTTAGTTCCCCTTTTTTCCACGTCGATTAAAGTTCGGTCGGTTGCCAAAAATGGTCTTCCCAAGATAATTGGGATGTCGTGGTCCTCCTCCATGTCAAGCACAATGAAATCGGCCGGAAAGATAAACTTATCAACTTTGACTAAAACGTCCTCTATCACTCCCCTTGGATATTTGATGGATCTATCAGCTAATTGTAAGGAGACCGTAGTAGGTTTCGCTTCCCCGATTCCTAGCTTCTTGAAAATAGACAGAGGCATGAGATTAACACTAGCACCGAGATCGCACAATGCCCTTTCAAAAGTCAGATTTCCTATAGTGCATGGTATATTAAAACTTCCCGGATCCTTCAATTTTGGCGAAAGCTTTTTCTGAAGAATAGGGCTGCATTCCTCCGTCAATGCGACTGTCTCATACTCCTCGAGTTTTCTTTTATTTGACAAGATTTCTTTCATGAATTTCGCATAACTCGGCATTTGCTCCAAGGCGTCAGCAAATGGGATGTTAATATGCAGTTTCTTGAATACGTCGAGGAACTTAGAGAATTGCTTGTCCACCTTTTTCTGTTGTAATCGCTGCGGAAACGGGATGGGTGGTACATATGCCTTTGGATTATCCAGAAATAGTATCGAGGGTCTCCAATCTTGTGATTCCTCAGTCGCTGAATTTTTATTCTCCTCATCCTCACTTCTCTTTTTGTTCTGCCCGGGTAGCTCGCACAATTCCTTCCCACTTCTCAAACCAATGGCATTGACACTCTCTCTGGGATTCGTTTCAGTCATACTTGGCAAGGTACCTTCCGGGTGGGCTGTTAATACATTAGCAATCTGGCCCAGTTGGACTTCCAAGTTGCGGATCAAAGCGGAATGGTTTTGCAAGGTCGCCTCCGTGCGGGCCATGAATTGACTCGTGTTCGCTGCCAATTTCGCTATTGCTTCTTCTAGAGGGATTTTTGGAGCGGGAGGAGGCTGCTGCTGGTGTTGAGCAAAGTGAGGCTGGTTCGAGCTTTGTCCGTTCCTCCATGAGAAGTTAGGATGATTTCTTCATCCCGGATTATACGTGTTGGAGTACGGATTGTTTTGTCGATTCCCATTTCCTACGAACTGAGCTTGTTCAATTGGGGGCTGCTCGAAAGGGTTCCCGACTTGGCACTCTGCGCTAGGGTGAGATCCGTTACACCAATTACACGATTCAATGGTAATGGGGGAAGGAGCATGCGAAAATGCCTGAAGTTGCTGAGTTAGTGCTGCGACTTGGGCCGACAATGTAGAGATCGGATCATTATTTGAGATTTCCATAACTCGCTTCGGATTTACTCGTTCGGACGGCCATTGATAAGCATTTGCGACCATAGCTTCCAACAATGAGTGTGCTTCAGCCATCGTCTTTCCCATCAAGGCTCCTCCAGCGGCTGCATCCACTAGAGTGCGTGTAGAGGTACTCAATCTATTATAGAACGTCTGAATTTGCAGCCAGTCCGGTAGGCCGTGGTGTGGGCATCTCCTTAGCAAATCTTTGTATCGCTCCCACGCCTCGTGAAGCGACTCCATATCAAATTGACCAAAAGTGGTAATTTCGTTCCTCAGTCTCGCCGTCTTCGAAGGTGGGAAGAATTTAGCAAGGAAGGCTTGCGCTAATTACGCCCATGTCGTGATAGAGCCAGGCGGTAAAGAATTTAACCAAAATTTGGCCTTGTCCCTCAAAGAGAAAGGGAAAAGCCGTAGACGGATAGCTTCATCGGTGACACCGTTGTTTTTTAACGTGTCACAAATCTCAAGAAAAGACGCAATGTGTGCGTTGGGGTCATCATTCGGCAATCCACAGAACTGGCTCGCATGCACCATCTAAATAATTGCAGGCTTGATTTCGAAATTGTTCGCCTGGATGGTGGGACGCCGAATCCCCGAAATGTTCGCGTTGATTTGCGGCATAGCATAATCGCGGAGTGCTAATGCCGGTTGAGCTTGCACCATGGGGTTTTCTGCTTCGTGATTTCCCGTGTTATCGGCCATGGTGACTGTTGTTGGTAACTCTCGTTTCTCCTTTTTGTTTCTCCGAAGAGTGCGCTCGAGTTCGGTATCCAAAGGTAGTAGGCCTTCGTTACCGAATTTTCTCATGCACTAACCGGAAACTCCTAAAAGGAAAAACCAACAAATAAATAAAATTAAACAAAAACAATAAAAAAATTCAAACTAAGACTAGAAATACTGAAATCGATATTAGTAAATAAATCAATCCCCGGCAACGGCGCCAAAAACTTGTTGCGATATTTCGTTAAACGCAAGTGCACATTATCGTAGACAAGTAATAAAGTGATGAGTGAGTATCCTTCCCACGAGGACTGAATCACTAAGTACCGATTTATATGTATTCTAATTTTATTTGAACAGTCGAAATTTGGGTTGCAATTAATGACTAAAGAAAATCAATAATAAACAGAAAAACGATCGCTTGAAGAAAGAAAATCAAATAATGAAAAAGTCTAGGATTGTGAATCCACCTCGGTTTATCCGAATTTACTCTCGATTATCTGAAGTTAATGATTTCCCCAATTTATTGAAGGCGAAGATTGCTAAAATACTCTACCGCCTCTCCCGAGGTCAATAGATTTTTCTAAAGGCGAATAACGCACTCTATCCCTAGGTGAATTAATTCGACAATAGGCAAAAAGCACAAAATCCTCAAAAGGCCACGTAGTTCCTATGAGTATATTCCTATCTCACAAGATAAAATGGTTCTCACCAATAGTTCCTCACCAACCCTCCTCTCCCGATTCGAGTTGCGTAATTAAAACAATCCAATTATTGGCCAGACAATTGAAAGCATTAAAATCGATTGGAAAAACTCAACAGAAAAAGGGAATTATATAGATAATCTAAAGCAAATCCGTCAAAACGTTGGTTTCATCAAAATCCTATAACAGGATTTTAGCCTGACATGCTAAAAGATAAAAATACAGAAATAATGAATGAAAGCATTGAAATCAAACGCAGATGAAGACTCGGATTCCTCCGTTCTTCTGGCTTCCGCCCTCTGCTCTTGGTGTCTTCTGCTTCAGCGATCTTCCTCTGATTCCCAGATTGATCCTTCGATCTTCCTTATGACCATAAACCCTTATTTATAACTCCCCAGCAGCCTCCAAAATGCGTCCGTGTGATTAGGTCGAGAACTGGCTTCAAAACGGCCCAAACCCGCGCGGAGTACACCAAAACCACCCCGTGGGTCGCGGCTCACTTAATCTGTGCTGCGGCACACGGTGCACAGATTAAAACCTGGGCGCTGTTTATTTCTTCTGGGCCGCGGCTCACCATATCTGTGCCGCGGCTCAGAGTACAGTTTACTCTGGTGTCTGCTGGCCCTCTGCGTGTGCCGCGGCCCGCTTGCCTTGTGCCGCGGCCCGAGGCCAAATTTCACCATTTTCGTCCGTTTTTCATCGTTTCGGCTTCCGGACTCCAATTTCCTGCAAAACATATAATAATAGGGCATTAAAGGCTCATTTATGCAGATTTACTCATGAAAAGAATACAGAATAATAATAATAAATAAGCGTATAAAAATACGCCTAACAGAAGGAGATGTTCCAGCCATTTTTGAAGAAAAGAGGAGAAAAAGAGTGTTCGTCTTACCCAAGATTGAATCGATCGACGATCGGCTGCAAAGTCTCCAGAAAAATCTTTAGCAAAACCTTCTTTCTCCGATAAATGCACGTAAAAATGAACACTGCAACACTACGCCTTTTTATAGGAGGTGGCAGGGGCTCGTGTGCAATTAAGGAGAGTCTCAGGGGTTGAAGTACAACCGTCGCATTTATTGACCCCCTTGAAACCCGTGTACGCGTCTTTTCAAATATGCGTCAGACGAGGAGTCATAAATGACTGTCGGTCTCCCCCAGTAAGGACCCGACACGTGTCCCGGAGACTTTTCCGCATCCGCTGCCATTTCCCGCTCATTTCAGCGACCTACCAGGTCGTCCAAACTCAGAATCCATCAGCTCAAAGACGATCGTTAATTCAGTAAAATACGGAGTCACTCGTCATAACTCAGCGATCGCCAGCAGAACCACCTCACCCCACGTTTCCAACATAGGAGCGAGCTGGGGGGGCAATTGTTGTGTCGAGATTTATTCACCTCGACAGGCGATCGACTGCAAAGCCGAGCGACCGAGTCCACAATCAATCAAACTATGGCAAACTCGCCTAATCGAAGATACCAGACCACCATCAGGTATCTAGAGATCGTCTCCAAAGGCGATCGCCCTTTGGCGCCTAGCGACCGACTCTGGTGCCCGACGTAAGACGATCGTCTTTTGCCACGGACAGAGACCATCGACCGTCAAAGTCCATGAAGACTGGACCTCAAAGCAGTGCCCATGTGCAGATCCACGACAAGCGCCGCGTTTCATGGATCGTTGACCACAACCTGTCACCACCTTCTCACCTACCGACAAGCCCGCCGAAATGTGCAAGGTGGGACCACCCGTGACAGCGACTCAGACGCGTGCAGGCTTCTCATTGGACCGCACCGCCGGCTGCCAGCAATCCCTGCAGACTTTAAAGGGACAAGCCCATGTGCTAAAAGACGATCGCCCGCTTATTATAATACAGCACAGGCGATCGCCCAGCATCTTCAAGTGCTATAAATAGAGAGCCTCCATCTACAGAAAAGGGGTTCCTCGGATTAGCATTCATAACAGATAAGGTTCAGGAATTCTCCACGCATTTTCCATTAAGTTCAGAGAAAATACATACAACCATACATACTTTCAAGCTCTCAGCTTCCTCTCCCGAATCTACCTCAGGATTTCTATCCCAGCACCTCTCAACCAGAAGACGGTCGGAAGAGGCAAGAAGTCTCCACAGTGCAGATTCAAAGAGACTCACAAGCCCAGGAGCTCAAAGATTCAGCAGCTACACACCGTGAGACACTATCGATTTCTCACAGTCGTTACAGCTCATCAACGTTGTTACAAGAACTCACAGAGCATCATATCTGGTTCTTCCGGCAATCTACACGCTCACTATCTAATATAACAAGGGTCTTTACACTCATTGTAATTGTAATCTTATATTAATACTTGTATCCCCGAATATTTGTATTAATAATATCTCGCGAGAGCATTCAAGCCCGGGACTAACAACCCCGACAAATCTTGTGTTATTTACTTTTCCCCCGGAAGTGTTCTCGCATTTGTTTGCTATCCATCCATTCTAGCAATATCTATCTCCGGATAATATTTTGGGTAGCAACATGCGCATCGAGTCAGACGTGCGCAAAAATGACGACAAACCAAAAGGCCTGATTGATGCTAAGGCCAATCTGTTGGAACATGGCGGTCCCTCCAACAAACGAGCTCGCACCATTGCTCAAAACAAGAGCAAAGGGAAGCAACCAGTCAAGAAGTTTGATGGCGATTGCTTCAACTGTGGCAAACATGGGAACGCGATGAAGGACTGCCGGGCCGAAAACCAACAAGAAGAAGAAACATGTTGCCAACATCGCCGAGACTAACGGCGAATGGAAAGAGGATGACCTTGCTGTTGTGGTCATCGAGGAGGTCAACCACATTGAGAACCAAGGTGGTTGGTACGTCGACACTGGTGCAACCGCCCACGTTGGTGCCGATCAGAGTCAGTTTAAGAACTATCAAGCTGTTGGGGAGAGGAAGCTCAACATGGGGGATCTAACTTCATCTGAGATTATCGGAGTTGGAGAAGTGGACCTCAAACTTACGTCAAGACAGACTCTCACTTTGAAGAATGTGCTTCATGTTCCTGATATGAGGAAGAACTTGATCTCAGGCTCTATACTAGTTAAAAAGGGGTTTAAACTAGTGTTTGAGTCAGATAGAATTATCATAAAAAAGTTTGATAGGTTTCTTGGTAAGGGTTACCTCACGAAGGGACTCTTTAAACTTGATGCTTTGGCCATACGCAATGTAATCAAGTCCAGTAATGCTAATGAAAATGCTACTGCTTCCTCTTACTTGACTGAGTGTTCTAATTTATGGCATTGTAGATTAGGTCATGTGAATCTAAATGCTATAAAAAGATTAGTAAATTTAGATTTACTAAAATTAAATGAAGTCAATACTCAAAACAAATGTGAGATTTGTGTTGAAGCAAAAATGACGAAACTTCCGTTTCATTCGTGAAATGAAACACACAACCCCTTGAATTAATTCACACAGATGTGTGTGATTTAATGTTTGTGCAAACTAGACATGGTAAGAAGTACTTTATCACTTTTATCGATGACTGCACGAGATATTGCTATATTTATCTTTTGAGAAGTAAAGATGAGGCTATTGAAGCTTTTAAGAACTTCAAGAATGAAGCCGAAAATCAATTAGATTGTTGTATCAAGATGGATCGAAGCGATAGAGGTGGTGAATATGTAGCCCCGTTTGAGGAATTATGCAACGAAGCGGTACAATTCATCAAACAAAAGCTCCATATGCACCACGATCTAATGGTGTTACTGAACGTAAGAATCGAACACTTAAAGATATGATGAATGCCTTATTGATTAGTTCAGGGTTGCCCCAGAACATGTAAGGGGAAGTTGTCTTGACAGCTAACTATATATTGAACAAGATTCCACGAAAAGGTAAGGATATTACCCCTTATGAGTTGTGGAAAGGTAGAAAACCTTCATAGAAATATCTCAAAGTGTGGGGGTATTTGGCTAAGGTTGAGGTACCTCTACCTAAACAAGTTAAAATCGGACTTAAGACGATTGATTGTATCTTTATTGGGTATGCACCGAATAGTAGTGCATATCGGTTTATTATCCACAAGTCAGAAGTTCCTGTGGGAACAACAATTGAATCAAGGAATGTTGTATTCTTTGAAAATATATATCCTTGTAAAGATAATGATAAAGTTGAGAACAATTCTAGCAATAGAGTTGAAGATGAAGGAACAAGTTCAAAACTTGTGGATGTAGATCCAAAGTCACGTAAGCGATCGAGATCTAATCTGGAAGATGTAGAACCGAGACATGGTAGTAGGGTCTGGACACCAAATACATTTGGACCTGACTACATAGCATTCATGTTGGATGAAAAAACAACATCGATCAAAGTAGTTTATGCCAGACCAGACGGGTTGCTCTGGAAAGAAGCTGTTCAGAGTGAAATTGACTCAATTTTACAAAACCAAACTTGGGTTTTGGTTGATTTACCTGAAGGTTGTAAGCCCTTAGGATGCAAATGGATCCTTAAAAGAAAGTACAAGGCTGATGGGTCAATTGACAAGTATAAAGCTCGTTTAGTAGTCAAAGGTTTCAAACAGAAGGAAGGGTACGATTTTTTCGATACCTATTCACCTGTAACGAGAACTACATATATTCGAGTGCTTCTCGCGATTGCTGATTTGCACGATCTTGAGATTCATCAAATGGATGTTAAGACTGCTTTTCTAAACGTGATCTGGATGAAGAGATTTATATGGAACAACCTGAAGGGTTTGTAGTACCTGGACAAGAGAAAATGGTATGCAAACTGGTTAAGTCTCTATATGGATTGAAACAAGCTCCACTACAGTGGCACTTGAATTTGATAATGTAATGTTATCAAATGGTTTTAAAATAAATGAGTGTGATAAATGTGTTTATATTAAGAACACTAATAACGGTTATGTTATTGTGTGTCTTTATATAGATGACATGTTAATCATGGGTAACAATATACAAGTGATTAATGATACTAAGAATATGTTAAAAAGAAATTTTGACATGAAAGACATGGGGCTAGCCCATGTGATTCTTGGAATGAAAATTTTGAGAAAATCAGATGGAATCATCTTGACACAATCTCACTATGCCGAGAAAGTTCTTAAGTACTTTAATGCTTTTAATAGCTTGCCGGCTAAGACCCCAATAGATTTAAATGATCACTTGAGCAAAAATAGAGGGGAGCCCATTGCACAAGAAGAATATGCACGAGTCATTGGGTGTTTAATGTATCTTACAAATTTCACTCGACCCGATTTAGCTTGCGTTGTGAACAAATTAAGTCGTTACACGAGCAATTCAAGTGCAAAGAGCATTGGAAAGCTCTCGTTGGAGTTTTGAGGTACTTAAAGTATACTCAAAACCTTGGGCAACACTATTCGAGATACCCCCCGGTACTTGAAGGGTACTGTGATGCGAATTGGATATCCGATACGAAAATTTCATTTTCTACAAGTGGTTACGTGTTTACCATAAGGGGTGGAACTGTCTCGTGAAAGTCCGCGAAACAAACGTGTATAGCCCGATCCACCATGGAATCAGAATTCATAGATTTGGACAAAGCTGGTGAAGAAGTCGAATGGCTCAGAAACTTTCTAGAAGATATTCCATGTTGGTCAAAGCCAGTACCAGCAGTGATGATACACTGCGATAGCCAAGCTGCTATTGGTAGGGCAAGAAGTAACGTGTATAATGGAAAGTCTCGACATATTCGTCGACGCCATAATACCGTGAGACATTTGATCAAAAATGGGGTTATCTTTATTGACTATGTGAGGTCATTGGATAATCTAGCAGATCCGCTAACCAAAGGGTTAAACCGTGATTAAATGAATAAATTGCTAGAGGGAATGGGTTTAAAATCTACAAATTGAGAATTATCATAGTGGTAACCCAACCAAGATGACTGGAGATCCCAAGAAATTGGTTCAATGGGAGAACTAAGCTATGATAGTTCGTGTGAAACACTCATCTAAGTTTATTCCCTATAGAGCAATTGAGTGTTGAAAGCTTGCCTAGTGGTGAGGTTAAGTCTATGACTTTTAATGATTCCTAAAGACCTCGGGGAGATTGAGTATGGTAAGATACTCGATAAAGAATCACCTATATAAGTGAGGAGTGGGGGCCGCTTCATGAAAATCACTTATGAATCCAAAGGGGTGTCCAAGGCCCCCAAAGGACACAAAACGTGAAAACGGATGAGGTTGAGGTGTTCAAGTGTTAGCACCATTGTCTCGGTGCACGCCGTGGGGGAATAGTTCAAAGCATAAAGCCACTAATCCGCTTGTGTATCCGATGATGTTAACTATGGAAGGTTTATAGTCACGAACTACCTATCCTTATATTTTAACGCCTCTTGAGGACTGAACTTGAGTCTGCACATTGCATTTGGGCTATTTTCACTCATGTGGGGATTATTGGAATCGTTAATGATTTTTATTTTATTTTGTAAATTAAATATCACAGAATCGATATACGTTCCGAGTAGATGATCGTGGTATATTCACTTTCTCTAAATCGATTCCCGGTGAGTGAGAAATAGTGAATTAAAGTTTGTCACTTAATTGTGAATTAATAAGGGATGGTATCCCACATTGAATAATGAACAATCATTATTCTAGTATATAAGAAGTTACCTTTATGCATGTAATAATTAATGGCACATATGTATGGGCTTAAAGCCCACACGCGCGCACACATGCGTGCCGCCGCCGCCGCCCGCCCGCCTCGCAGCGGCCTCGGCCGCGGCCGCGAGCCGCGTGCCGTGGACCGTGGATCTTGGACCTTGGCCTTGATCTTGGACTTGGATCTTACGGTGGACCTTGGACCTTGGCCTTGATCTTGTACTTGGATCTTGGATCTTGGCAATTGGTCTTTGGGTGATCTTTGGACTGTTCTTTAGGCCTGGTCGTGGGTTTGGCCTTGGGCTAGGCCCTGGCCTGCCTAAATATTTTTCTTGGACAAGCTCAACAACGTAGTTGAGCTCGTATGTGCACATAAGGATGTCCAGGCTAGGGCTGGAAAAAATACCGAAAATATCGAAATACCAAAAATATCGTATCGAAAAATATCGAAAATATCAAAATTTTCGGTATACCGATTTTTTCGGTACGATATGATACCGCATCGTATTTTCAGATGCAGTAACAGTATGAGATTTTGAAATTTTCGATATCGAGGTATACCGAAAATTTTCGATATCTGAAATTTTTCGACATGTCTAAAATTTTCGATATCTAAAAATTATCGGTATATCGAAATTTTCGAGATACCAAACTCAGTATAGTATATTGAATTTTTTGATATATCTTAAAACTTTCGGCATACCGAGAAGTTTCAATATACCAAGAATTAATGGTATACCTATTGATTTCGATATCCGATATTTCGGTACAATAACGGTATGTAAATAGGTCATACCGAAATTTTTGATATCTGAAAATTTCGGTATGGTAACGGTATGATTTTCATCATACCGAAAATTTCGATACGGTATACGGTATGAATGAAAATTTTCGGTATACCGTACCGAACCACCCCTAGTCCAGGCACATCCGTCAAGTGGTTAAAGAGCTGAATACAGTCCAGGTACATCCTGGTTGTTCAAATTCAGCCAATACAGTTTGTAACCTCCCAGAGTAATGAGGAGGAGTTAATGGCAGGTTTGAATTTCGTAACCCCTGCCATTTGTTTGAAATTCGTAACTCCTGAGCATAATGCAGCATAAATGACTGCATTATGACAGCCATAAGGGATGTTTTTAAATCCCCTAGAGGTGAGATGGCCTATAAATAGGCATGCATCTCATTTGCATCTGACATGCAATTTTCGAACTCAGTATAATCAAACAATTTTCAACATTCTATGCATATCATAAGTCGGAGCTTTGTCCTCACCTCTTCCAGTTCGTTGGAGCTCTTCAGTTTGCGGTGTTGCTATTGTAGAGACGTAAAGTCGTTGACCTTTGGGGACGAGCCGCCAATCCGTGAACACTACCAGGGCGTTTCTCGTCTTGTGGGCAGAAGGTATCTTCGGACGACTTCTACCACAGTCTGGTTTCGTTTATTGTTTTTTGTTGTTTCGATTATCTTCTTGTATTTCTAATTTGGTTCTGGTTAGTGTATATTCAATTTCTTGTTTCATTGTATTTTCAATTCCGCCTCGAGTCCTGTATTTTCAGTTTTCGAATTGTAATTGTAGTTTCCAGTTGTAATTTAATTTTCACCCAGCAAGTTTCTAAAGCGAAAAAACTCCAACACAAATTAGCTTTAATCAGTAAAAATAGGTTTAATAATTAGAAATCACTTTTATTCAACAAAACCAACTTAACAATTATATATTAATAATATATACTTATAATAATAATAAATACTTCTAGTCTTAGTTACATCTTATCGCAAAAGCTAACTTTTCTCTCTATAATATTAATTATTTTCCTTAGAAATCTACCATGCGATATTTTTTGCGAGTTAATAATTTTTTAGACAAACATTTTTTTATAGATTTGTCGAATTCCAATGGCAAAAAAAAAAAATAAGCATCATTATTTTATTTTTATTAATAATAATAGATGATTCATGATTGTGGCATTAATATTGGGATTGCAAGAAGAAACATACTCTTTAAATATTTATTAATTTTGTGCGAGTTACAAGTACCAATTTTACAAGGAATTTTATGGATATTTATGATAGGAAAATACAAATAAGTATTCTCATGCAGATGTAAAATATTTAAATTTTTATTTTTATAATACAACATCATATATTTGGATGCGTGGGTATTATTATTTATAGACGATTATTATCATTTGTGTTATATATTTATAAGAAGTAATTATAGTGAAAATTTGATTGTTAAAAATTTCAATAAGAGTGAAAGAAAATAATGGTTACATAAACTTGTAGACTTGTAGTAATAATAATAATAGTAATAATAATAGTCAATTGTAATCATCATTTTTTTTCTTTCAGGTAAAAATCAGTTTCAATGAATAAATATAATCAGTAAAAATTATTTTTTATCAGTTAAATTCAGTTTAAAAATCAATAATTAATCTCACGTGCACTGCATATGATTGGGAATAGTTTTGATGATCGATTGCCGCTTCGGGGCGGAAGAAGTTTTTATGAATGTCTGTGATTAGAAAAATACAAATACTCTCATGCAGATGTAACGTATTTAAATATTATCTTTTTATTATAATAAAATATCAATTATTTGGACATGTGTATATTATTATTTATTGGATATTCATATCGTTTGTATTAGACATTTAAATAATAAAAATATTATTATTTAATAAATCAATAGCAGTGAAAAACATTGGTTATAGAAATTTGTAGTGTTAATAATAATAATAGCTTACGAATTAGTTATAATCATATATATTGAAAGATTCACCCAAAAAATTCATTGATAAGGGGTAATGACACCAATTATTATGATAAAAATTCCATGCCAAAGGGCAATACCTTAATGAGGGGAAGATGAAGGGTCACATATGTCACTTTCGGTACATTTCTCAAGTCAGTTTAATACACGCACAAGAAGTTTGAAGTCAGTCAGTCTTGGGGAAGATGAAGGGTCTACTGTGATTTGGAGAGACCGACCCTTGGTTTATTGCTGTGTCTATTATCTATAAATACCGAGGCCAGATTCAGATATCATCAGTTGTGTTGTTTTTTAACATTTATATATATATATATACATATATTATACATACAAGATGTCTAATAATTATGTCAAGTTCAACTTGAAAGTCGTCACTAATAAACAAAAAACGAAGTAACTATATGCAGAAGCCAACAGCGATTTTGCGGAGGTATTGTTGAGTTTCCTGACGCTTCCATTGGGGACGATCGTGAGAGTCTTGAAGAAACACAATCAGGGAATTGACATCTAAGCTTAACAACATTGTACAATGGCTTAGAAAATCAAGCAGTGTCCATTTTCGTGCAGAGAGTTGTAAGCAAATAAATGTTGGGATTGGGAATGCGAATTGTTCTTTGCAAATAAATATTGGGAATTCGAATTGAAGTCCTTTATGAAATCAATTTATGAATATTGATCACAGGTAAATGTTGTAACCAATTTCAGTAGTTACAATCTCTTTGTATCCTGAATAGTTACACATTACAAAGTATAAATAGTATAGTTCAAACCCATCTCATTTTAGTCATCATGGCATGCATGAGTCGTTGATGAAGAAGGTTATTGAAAAATTGTTGTGATGTATATTTTATTTGTTTGAATTGTTTCTTTTGGTAATGTGATATGGTACTAAGTTTAGTTTTGATTGTTGTCGTGTGTAATGAGCAGCTCCAAAATGATTAACGTCATTGGCAAACATATTTGTTTGTGATTGTATTGTTAATGATTGATTATTAGTAATCTTATATGTGCTGTTGTTATTGCATGATAGGTTTGGGCAAGAAGATGGTGTAGGAGATGATATCTTCGCCAACAACCGTATGTCTTCTTTCATTCCCTTTTACAAAATATATTTATATAAGCAAACACATACACACGTAAAATGTATTTGATTTTATTTAACCCCTCATGTATGAGGAAGGGGTGACCAACTCAAATTCATTCATTTCGTTTTCTTAAAAAAAAAAATTGTGGGGGATAAAGTTAAGTTCTATTGTTCTATGTCTTATCGATTTTCCAAATGTTGCTACATATTTGCCATCATCGTCTTCTAACAATGATGCAGATTATTAGGTGATGAAAGATGATTACGACAGTAATTATGAAGGCCAAGAGTCTGCACCAACATTACGTAAAAACACGTAGATATTAAACCAAAACACAGCCGGTGCATCGCACGGGTTCTTAAAGCCTCATCCCGTGATAACAAACACAAATCACAGACTTATTGAACAAAAAAAAATAAACAACCTAATACATTACATATAACTGATTATATAAAACTTATATTACAAATATTGACGCAACCTTGATAAAAAGTATATAAACATCTCCACAAACATTACGTACAAAACACGTAGATATTCAACCAAAAGCAAAGCCGGTGCATCGCACGGGTTCGTAAGGCCTCGTTATCAAAAAAGTTCAGTTTTATCCATCAAAGAATCAGTTTCAATTAGTAAAAATAAGTTTAGTAAAAGTGCTTGAATTAGTAAAAATAGTTTTAACCGATAAAAAATCAAGAAAAAATAGTTTTAATAATTGAAAATAATCCCAATTCATAAAAATATAATAAAGAGAACAGAGCCTAAATTGTAATTGACGCGTTTACTGCACGTGCTTGGGAGAGATTGGTAGGAGCTAGAGCTATCAAAATGCAGCTCCACCCTTGGACTGGACCGAAAATTCTCGGGCTTTTTTGGTTCGACACAGTAGCCCGACGAATCAGATAAGCCCAGGTGACCGGACAGTCTCGAGGCAATTTTACACTGCGGTGGGGCGGAACCACCAAAATAGCAGCCCAACTTTTTCTCGAGTCGGGTCGATCGGACCCAATTTTGTCATTAGGCCCAATGGGCTCTGGCCGTGTTGGCCCGACCCGACTATTTTGACAGCTCTAGCAGGGACTAGGGGTGTCATTTGAGCCGAGCGCGCTCGAGCTCGAGATAAACGAGCTGAAGCTCGAGTTTTTCTTTTCTTTTACGAGTCAAGCCGACTTGTTTAGGTAGACGAGCTCAAAGTACTAATTGAACTCGACTCGTTTAATTCACGAGTCTATTCCGAGCCAACATGTTAGCTAAATGAGTCGAGCTGGTCGAGTAGCTCGTTTAAAATTACACTTAAACGAGCTTAATCTTGTGTCCGAGACCGGCTCGTATTATAAACGAATTCGAATCGAGCTGACTCGTTTAACTAAACGAGCCCTGTTCGAGCTCGATTCGTTAACCAGCTCGAGTCGTCCTGATAAACGAGTTCGAGCTCGAGCTGCTCGCAAGCAGCTCGGCTCGAATTACAGCCCTGGGAGGGGCGCTATTGGTGGGAAGAGAGCGTTGGAATTGTGGGACAGGACGTAAAATTTTGAAGAGTATTAAATTCTGATATGTTTTTTATTTTTTTGTTAGTTTTTATGAAAATAGATCACACGAATCTTCACTTCACAATCTTTCATTTAACATTTATTGTGCTATAGATATGTTTATTTATTTAAATTAATTTGTTATATACTAGTAACATCAACTTAATTAAATTTGGTCATATTGTTTTGGCGAAAATTATTAAATTAGGAGGCATTATCCAACCCGTGCGATGCACGGTCTTTGGTTGAATATCTACGTGTTTTGTACGTAATGTTGGGGCAGACGGTTGAATGAGCAGATGGCAGAATTTAAATGACTTTTAGAGAAGTTTATATGTTTTTTATTGTTATTGTCCTTTTATTTTAGTCTATGTAATTAGTTATATGAAATGAGGCTTTACTAACCCGTATGTTGCTCCGGGGCTGTTTTTGGTTTATTCAACCCGTGCGATTCACCGATTGTATCTAAGATTTCATAGTTAAAATCTAACCATCTTGTAATTTATACTATCATTTAAAAGTTCATTTGAATCACCTTGTGTATATTAGAAGATGCATTTGCATTGTGCTGTTTATCATAACTTTTGTATTTAAATTAGTTTATTTACATTAAAAGTTACAATTAGAATAGTCTATTCATATGTAATTCCACCCCAATAATTGCTGCCGTTTACAAACTGATGTTTCTCTCCCCAAAATACCCTTTTGCAATCTCTTTGCTAAAACCAAACATTAATAAATGAAAATATGAAATTATGATAATAAAAAATAATAAATGAGACAGCTGTTTCATCTTACAGAACCTCCAAATACGGCCCGCCCATCTTTTGAAGTTAGGTATGATTGTAATTTTTAAATATTTTTTATGTATTTTGTTAGATTCTTTTATATTATATATTTAAATAAGTGGCATAAATCCCCCTCCCATATTAAATTAAGGGGGATAAGTTTTATATGGTATAGATTTGTTATTTTATCACTTAGTCACATGTGATTTATTTTAATTTTAAATCTAAATTGAAAATATTCTTGTGATGTTGTTATTGTTGCTATTTTTTGTGTGTGTATATATATATAAAGATAATTAATAATAATAATTAACATTTAGATATATAATTCCCTTCCCTCCGATTACTTATCTCAACTAAACAAAGAAAGCACGTAAGAATACACAAATATATAATTATGTCAGTATAGCTAATACTACATCCATTTCGTATAATTTGACAATAAATATTTCAATTATATATTAATAAAATTATAAAAAATAATATTTTGAAAATATACACAAAAATAAATAAACAACATCTCACATGCTAAAAATTATTTTGAAATTATTAGAACAAAGCACGAAAAAATTAGTATATACGAATAATGTGAAATAGCGACATGTTGCAATTAAAAGTAAACAGATAAAGTAATTTAATTGTTTACTACAAAAAATAACACAACACACGAAAACAAACCAACATGTAATTAAGGGCAAAAATATTTGAGATTTAATTTGAAAAGAATCTCAAGATCAGTTAACACGAATCATTATTTTAAATCACAAGCCGCAAATGAACGAAAACCAACTAAATTTGGTTAGTAGAACAGACCAAACCGTACATGAATTGATATGGTACTCCTTTTTTTTTTGCCACAATTCGATATTACCAACCGGCACCATCAAGCATAACACTAAAATATATATTTAGGTGATTATGCATGTTTTTTTATTAATAAAGAGTCGATTTATTTTTTAAGTTTTTAGATGCTTAGATGTTTTTGATCAATTTGATATTTTTCAAAAATGTACATCAAAAAACCAACCGAATCGACCAAATGAATTTCACACATTTAAACAGTATTTTATATTTTTAATTGATATACCGATCAAAATATCAAAACAGCATTGTCAGTATATCAAGACATTTCGTTAGACCAATTAAAATCGGTTCGGTTTCGATTCCACAATTTCATTATCGATTTGATCGTTTCGATAAACCGAACATAGCCGTTCCTACTAAATTTGACATGTATTTATTTGATATTTTTTTCTCTCCAAATTTTGGTTCTAAAATAAAAAAGGAAAATTAATCTGCTGTTTGCTTCCAGGGTAAGAATATGACATCTATACTTTTTATTAAAAGAGAGTCGTGACACATGTCACTCTCTAAGTTTTTTGATTTTTTATTTTAAAATATAGTTTATATATAGAGATGTATCCTTAAATTTCTTAAAAAAAAATCTAGATATGTATTGTAGGAGTTTTATTCCACAACTTACACTCATCTACCAATAAAAAAATCCTTCCTTTATTTTTTTAGCTTAAAATTTTAAATATTTATAATTTTTTAAATCAAGTTTATTTTTATTAAAAATATATCAAATTAATTTTTGTTTCATATTTTTCAACTAGACATCCATATGAATATAATAAATTTGATGGATTTACAATAATGACCGATTGCACAAAAAAAATATATTATAAAAACTATGAATATTTATTTTCAGTAAAATTAATTGATGCAAAACAAAAATATATTAACTCATTTATTGCTTACATAAAAAATAAATTATGATATTTATTTAATTATAATAACTAAAAATAATAAAACATACACTGCACACACACATATATTAAGACTTAATCACATATTACTTTCGTCTCTAAAATTTGTTCCTACTTTTTTCGGTATGTCCAGGAAATTTGTTCATGTAATAGACACTAATTGACTTAACACTCCGCTAATGTGGTACTCTTTTCTTAAATTATATTACACCCTATAATACACTCACGCTAATATGATATTCATGTCGAAGATCATCAAAAATAAATTTAGAAATCGAGGAATTATTTTCTAATAAGAGAATATCTTATGCGGTGCATCGCACCGGAGAACATCTAGTATTTTATAAGAAAATGTTGCGAGACTTTTACATAGAGAGAGAGAGAGAGAGTAAAAAAACCAGGGTGCTTCGGTGACACACACACACACACGTAAGAACGGGTTGATAGGCAATCACTCGATATATGTATACATAGAGAGAGGAATTCTGAATCATCGTTTCCGATTTGTGCTAATCGATGTTGTAATATACACACACACACACTGGAGAAAAAATGGTCGAATCTGAATCTAACATCCCGATCCTCTTTCAATTCCGAAAACCTAAATCGTTTATTGGGATGAAGTGAAAATAGGAAAGGAAAAAGCAAAAATAAGTTATGCCTTTCTGATTTTCTTTTTAGATATATTATACATAGTCTTATTTATATTGTTGTTGCTTTGATTCCGCTATTTTCTGAGTGTTCGGGGAAAATGAACGGGGGTGGTGACGGTGGAGAGGTGGCATCAGCTGCGGCGGGTCCACCTGCGCCGCTGGAGTGGAAATTCTCTCAGGTCTTTGGCGAGAGGACGGCCGGAGAAGAAGTACAAGAAGGTAATATAATGAATTGATGAATGGTAAAGTGATTTTTTTATATTGGGTTTGGATCTGTTGATTAGGGTTTGTGTTTCTGTGAATTTGATCCGTTTCTGGATTCTTACTGGCTTGATTTAGAAGGAACTAATTGGAATTGATTGGTGATTCCAGTGCGTGGTTGGTATCTAATACAACATTTTGAGGGGTACTAGTGTGGAGTGTAGTGAATTGAGTTCAATGATAGTTTTTTTTTTTTTTTTTTTCCCTTGCCGCCTGATGTTGATTTTTTTTTTTGTATCTTTATTTTCAAAAGAGTGTATTTGTGCTGTGCTTTGAGACTTTGTGATTGTGTTTTTGAACTTCTTTTTTTTTTTTTTTTTTTTGAAAATGTTCCTTTTTCCCCTTCTCACGAGCCTGGAGTGATGAAGGAGTGGGTGTGGGTGTGAGTGTGAGTGTGAGTTTATGGATTGAACTCGAAGCATCACTTGTTATGTTATGGGAAAGGGAGAGTTGGCTTCCTAACACTGTATGCAGCAATTAAGGTACATTTTGAGTTATTTCTGTAACTGCATTTTGTGTTCGGTTTGGCTGTATTGCCCATTGTTGCCATATGCAGCTCTTGACATTGTTTGGTCAATCAGCAGCAACTTACCATTGCACGACTATTGGAGAAGTCATTATGATATATTTGATTGGAGGTATTGGCTTAGTTGTTTTGTAGTTATGAGTTGTAAAATGGGAAACATGTCACAAGATGATATGCACCTTCCGGAAAGTCAAGTGAGAGCACTTACACCAGATCTCTCAAAATCTTACTCCTAAGTTCACTCCTAAATTATCTCTTATACCATTTCAAACTCCTATTCTACAAAAACATGCATCATCTCTCCTGTCCTGAAAATTATATTATTAATATGGCTTGTGTGACTGCAACCTTGAACAGTTTCTGCAGTATCTCGGGCCAAATGGTGAGTTTGGAGAAAACTTCTCTGTTCTTTTCTAGGAATGTGAAGCACGATGTGAAGACTACTTTGGCGCGCATCTCCGGTTACAAGGTTACTGATACGATGGGGAAGTATTTAGGGGTGCCTTTACTAGGCAAGTGTCCGAGGAAGCAAGACTTTAACTACTTAATTGATAAAGTTAGGGATAGGCTTGCCGGTTGGAAGGCTAAGCATTTATCCTTTGCCGGTAGAGTTACGCTCTCAAAATCCGTCATTCAAGCAATTCCGGTTTATACGATGATGACCACTCCTATTCCCGAGGCTGTTTTGTCCGAGATTCGAAGTTGCAACGTGGTTTCGTTTGGGGGATTCGGATGAGAAGAGGAGGTTGCATATCATAAATTGGGACACCTTAGTCTTGCCTAGAGATAGTGGTGGCTTGGGAATCCGTGATCTAAAGTCTATGAATCAAGCGTGTTTAATGAAGTTGGCCTGGGAGCTTCGGCGAGGTAGCAACAAGTTGTGCTTTCGAGTCTTAGAAGGAAAGTATGGTAGAGGCAAGCTTGCTTCGGGTGAGATCATTGTCAAAGCTACGGATTCGTCGTTGTGGAAGAATATTAGGACTTGTTGGCCGCATATTCAGGATAATGAGGCTTGGTCTTTGGGTAATGGTGCATCCACAAATTTCTGGAAGGACAAGTGGATTGATGGTTATACCAAATTAATTGATGTGGCTATCTCTCCACCTCAGGAAGTGCTAGATTGGAAGGTGAGTGGGTTTGTTAACCATGATGGCACCTGGAACGTGAATCTGCTTCAGAACTTTCTGCCTGAGGCTGTTATCTTGCGCATTTTGGCGAACCCAGCCCCGCATCCTACTAATGACTTGGATGTGAGATACTGGCCTGGAGATGGCTCCGGAGATTTTTCCGTGTCTCTCGCTTATTCTAACTTGCGTGCTGTTAACCCGGAGTTGAAGGATGATGTTTGGTTGAAAGTTTGGAGGCTTCAAGTCCCTGAGCGTGTTCGTTATTTCACTTGGCAGATTATGCATGGTAAATTGGCTACAAAAGAGTATTGTAGCAGTTGGAATTCAGGGACCAGGTTGTGCCACAATTGTAACATTGTCGAATCTTTTGCTCATGTGCTGCGGGACTGTAATCTTGCTTCGCAATTGTGGAATCACCTTATTCCGGCAACCCTGCAAGTTAGTTTTTACGGTGTTGATATTTATGATTGGCTTGAGCTAAATATTTCCAATAGATCTCATATTGGTTCATCCTTGGTGTGGTGCGAGGTTTGGGCTACCGGTTGCTATTATTTATGGAGTTGGCGCAACAAGCATGAGCACGTGGAAGACTTTGTTAGACCTTCTCAGCCTGAGCGTATTGTGATTAATTTCGCGGAAGAGTATGGGCACGGCAAGGGTGTTAGGGACACGGTGTCTGGCAGAGTTAGGGAGCTCGTCAACATTGCTTGGCAACCTCCCATGCCGGGATGGGCTGTGGTTAATTCGGATGGAGCGTGGAAGGTAGACCTTGGTGTGGCTGGTTGTGGTGGCGTTGTTAGGGACTCAAAAGGTTGTTGGTTGGGTGGCTTCAGCAAACATTTGCATGTCACTTCGGTCTTTTTGGCAGAGTTGTGGGGTGTGATGGAAGGTTTAATGCTTGCGTCAACTTTGGGGTGCCACGTGGTGGAGCTTCAGCTTGACTCGAAAATGGTTGTTGACATTTTATGTGGGAATAAATCTGGCCATGTTACCGGGAGACACTTGCTTGCTAGGATCCGAGGCTTATTTGGTGGTTTCTCCCGTACTCGCATTATTCATGTGTATCGGGAAGCTAACAAAGTAGCTGATGGCTTGGCTAATTTGGGGTGCACCTTAGGAGATGGTCTCCATTCTTTTGATTCTCCCCCATCTTGTGTTAGAAATCTAGTTGATGCTGATGTATTAGGAGTCTCTACTCCTAGATTGATTCCTGTGTAGTTTTGTTTTTCTTCGGGCGTTTTTCTTTGCCCCTCTTTAATCTCAAAAAAAAAAAAAAAAAAAATAGTAGCTTTTAAATTGAATTTTTAAAGGAAAAAAAAGAAAGAAGGAAAGAAAAGATGGAGAGAGAGAAAAATATGAGATAAAATAGGGGAGGTGTGTATTTAGGAGAGAGAAAAAGAGAATAGAAGAGAGAATATGGAGTGTATGTCTAGGTGATTTGATTGAACATGATTTTTGCTTTTTTTTCCTAAATTTAGAATTAGAGTTGTTTATAGGGTTTTTGATGTGAGTGCTCTAACACCATTGCAGGATTATTGGAAAAGTCATTATGATTTATTTAGCTAAGATGTTTTGGCTTATTTTCTTGGAGTTTTGGGTCACAAATACGTGTTATAAGATGATATGCGACTTTAAAAAAGCTGCAATCTTTCCTGGAGTTTACAGGTGGCGCCCAGAATGTGCCACTACTGAGCTTTGGGGATTTTTAAGAACTGTTTTCGTGTTCAACATCTTTTGCCTGTATTTGAACTGTGTCTGTTTTGACTTTGTGTAAATTGGTAAAAGCTTGACAAAAAAGAATGTCGATGGTAAGTTCATTTCAAGTGAAAGGGAATTCCTTCCTGTCTGTTATTTCATCCATTGACGTTGCACAAGTTAGGTTTCGGTGAAACTTTTTCTTTGTAACAATCATGCACTGTACACTTAGGGTGGTTACACATGATCTTTCTCCCTCAGTAGGAGAGGAAGATTTACAGGGGTACACTACTTATTCCAAAAACAATAAGGTGAATGGAGATAGTTAATTACCTGACTGAGATTTAGCACGTTGTAATTTCGGTTATCTCGCTCATGCAAGAGTAAACTGTTTTGTACTTGACAAAGTTCTCAATGGTGCTGAGATACTGGATCTGAAATGATATAATGCTGATATCACATGTCTTCCTGTCATTTGTGCTTTCTAATTTAATTGTCAGATTCTTATATTACTGTATATTGTAATCTTTATTTTCACAAGTTGAAATTTAGCAGATGCTGTATAGTTAAGTTCTAACTTGTTATCTCTTTCCTTATTTGCAGTGGATATCATCTCTGCGATTGAGTTCGACAAATCTGGTGACCATCTGGCAACCGGTGACCGTGGTGGAAGGGTGGTGTTATTTGAAAGGACCGATACAAAAGAGGTGATGTTTTATGACATCAACGGGTTCCAGCTAGCGCTGACTTAGTCATCTACCCATCTTTATTTATGTGTTTTGCTTGTAAATAAAAATTGCAGCATGGAAATCGGAAAGATTTAGAGAGGACTGATTATCCAGTCAGCCGACATCCAGAATTTCGTTACAAAACAGAATTTCAGAGCCATGAACCGGAGGTGCTTATTTTAAGTCTAAGCTAATCTCTTATCTTGCTCACTGATATGTAAAAGTTATTCTTTCAAGTATATGAATCTTGATCGTACAGTAAGTTTCGTGTTTCTAAATGGGTAAGTTTCTTAAATCCTGAAAGGCGTTCTTTTCCTTTCATGTTCGTTTATTTTATTTTTTTTTCTTCGTACCATTCACCCACTCTTCCAATGAAATAGTAGAAGTTCGAGTTGTTATAATGTTTGCTTGTAAATCTTTTTTTATCAGTTCGATTATCTAAAAAGTTTGGAGATTGAGGAGAAAATCAACAAGATTCGGTGGTGCCAGGCAGCTAATGGTGCCCTCTTTCTTCTGTCTACTAATGACAAAACCATCAAGTATTGGAAGGTGAGATCTGGAACCTCGATTTTTGATTCTTTATTTTTTACTTCTAGTTATGGTAGAAACGGGAAGATAATATTGTATTCATTCTTGGTTCATGGTAATTTATTATCACAAAATGGACCATAAGCATTGCGCTTATCTGTGTGACTCACTTCATCTTTGTTCTGATGATTGTATCGTTATAATTCTTAACGTGATGTTTTTTATTTGGGACTTTAGTCTATCTGTTACCTTTACCATGACTATTTTTCTCAAGTGTCTTTGCTGGTTTATCCTCTAAACATTAGAGCATGTAAGCACTCCTAGATCAAGAGAATTATATTTTTCTTGCCCCGTGTCTTATGTATTCGTTTTTAGACTTCTTTATTGCATTGCTCTTTGAGTTTCTTCTTTTTTAAAAGTAATTTTCTCGAGAAATTCCAATGTTCTAAAAGGCGCTAGGCGGTAGGCGGGCGGACGGGGACCTTCTAGCGCCTAGGCCTTGGAGGCGGCGCCTAAGCGGCTAGGCGCTAGGCGTTTTTTTTTATATATTTGATATTTTATTTAGTTTTATATATGCATACAAAATGCATAATAATATTCTTTTCAAAAATAGTCTTGGAAAAAAACAACATTCCAATATTCTTGAAAAAAAAAACATTCAAAAAGCAAATTATTTGGTGCGAAAGCAGCCCTATCAGTTTAATTAAAACAGAAACCCTAAACGAAAAGCAGCCCTATCAGTTTAATTAAAACAGAAACACTACAGCAGCTTTTTTTCAAAAAAAAAAAGAAAAATAAAAGAACACTGACCGGAACTCTGAAGATGATGAAACGGCCGGAACTCTGAAGATGATGAAACGGCCGGAATGGAAAAACTGGACTAGAAGAAGGTAGCGGCCGATTATTTGGTGCGCGACTGCGCGGGCAGATGGAGAAAAAAATCTGGACAGAAAAGGAAACCTAGGACCCGCCTAGCCCCGCCTATGACCCGCCTAGCCCGCCGAACCGCCTGGCAGAACCGATTAGGGGGTAGTCGGGGCGGAGGGGCACCTTCTAGCGCCTAGGCGGCCGCCTAGGCCGATTTTTAGAACACTGAGAAATTCTATCGTACTTATGGGTGTTTGTGCTGTTGGGGGCTTCCATCTTTACTGTGATGTCTGATTTTTTAAATAAAACGATATCTTTTTGAAGGAATTCAATTGGAGAGAATCTACACATTCACGATAATACTCGGGTGATATTATACTCTAAACCCCCTCCCCCCTTCTCAGTCTACAACTGTGCATGGTTTTTTTTGTCTTAAGCAGGTCCAAGAGAAGAAAATCAAGAAAATTTCAGACATGAATGCAGACCCACTTAAAGCTGCTGGAAATGGTTTTGTTGCAAGTTCCAGCGTTTCTCCCATTCCTAAGCTGAGTCTTGCTAATGGCGGCTACCCAGATCGATCTTACAACTGTTTGAGCAATGACTTGTGTTTTCCACCTGGGGGCATTTCCTCACTGCGATTGCCAGTGGTAGTTGTACTTAACTAAGTTATCCTTTTACTAGTAAAAAGTCCATACAATGCTGCTTCCATGAATGTGTGGAATTGCTTCTGTTTCCTGTTATTTTGAACATGTAAAAACAATCTTGATTACCGTTACCATTCAGTTTTCTTGGATGTGTGTTTCTTCATTTCATTATGACTTTCTCAATTTATTGATTTTGAGATCTGTTTTGGTGTTTGTTGCTAATTTTACTGTATTCATTACTCGTGGTCCCCCATTGTAAAATTTGATTATACAATTTGTAGGTCACGAGCAGTGAGACGAGTCTTCATGCTAGATGCAGGAGAGTATATGCTCATGCGCATGATTACCATATCAATTCGATCTCAAGTAACAGGTGAAGGTCCATCTTACTTCTACCTTGTTGCGCCTATAAACTCTCTGTCCTTCTGGTTTCCTTTGACACAATTTTTTTACTTTGAATTTGACACCTCAGTATTTGTCTATGTTGTCGATTCTCTTAATTCTTAGACCCCTTGCCTTTTTCAACAACAGGAGTAATAGAAGCAGAATAGAGAAGAATTTCTGGTTCTAATTATCCACGTCTTCTCATTCACTCCTCTTGTTACAGTGCTAAATTCACAACGTCGCTACTGAAACTCTCACACCCGCCCAACACACATACGCAAACATATCCCAAAATAGTCAACTATAATCATTTGAAAACCAGCATAAACTAACCCCATTGTTTCTCTTCATAGCTTCGGATTGGAAAAATGGAAGTATAAGACCAATATAAGGCCCTGTTCTCTTTGCTGTTTTGAGGTCATTTTCTATTTTTATTTTCGAAAATACTAAAAACGTGTTCTTTTTATCATTTTCGAAAATGCATTTTGGAAAACAAAAAAATATTTGTACACAAAACGCAAAATGCCCAAAACCTCATTTTGAGCGTTTTGTGTGTATTTCAACAAAAAATCTTCAAAATGCTCAAAATGCATTTTGAGTTTTTTTTTTTGGATTATCCTAATTTGAAACTAAGTCAAAAATAAAGATTTATGAATTTAATATTAATATTATAAAAAAAATATTTTGCAAAATAAATTTAACAGAACACGTTTTCAACAACTTTGAAAACAAAAATAAAAACAAAAAACATAAAACATTTTGCAAAATGAAAGTACAAAACAAAATACAAACAGAACGCACCCTAAATATCTCTAAGAAATAAAGTGTCTTATGATTCCTCTTTGAAAATTATACTTGAGTGACTCTTTGAATGGTTGAATTTGATCTTGGTAATGATATTTATAGACAAACTCTGATAAGTGAATTGGTGCTTTATTTGGTGGTTCACTTAAAATTTCCTTTTTTCCCGACATCTCTTGGGGATTAAGAATGATTTATATCTTACAGCTGCTTGATTGAGGTGATAAATTCTGGTTTAAAATGAGTATTTTTTCTTTATCTCGTAAGGTATGCATATTTTTATGCTGCATTGCCTACAGGTTCCGAGAGATGGAAGATGGTCTTATATGTTGATACAATTAGCGACTAAATCTGTATTATAAACCGTGTGCCACTCTTTTGCCCTTTATTTCTGCTTTTGATTTGTTTGAATATAAAATAATTCCCATTTGTAATGTTTTGCAGTGATTGTGAAACATTTATATCAGCTGACGATCTACGGATCAACCTCTGGAATTTGGAAATAAGCAATCAGAGTTTCAATATAGTTGATGTGAAGCCAACAAATATGGAGGACCTGACTGGTTAGTATTTGAGATTTTTTATTCTCTTTTCTCTTCTGTTCTTTATCTTTTGTTTCTTTTGGGTCATCCCTTTTAGGATCCCTATAAATTCACTGCAGGCCCGGTAGTTCCTTTTTCTTCCAACAGATATTGGATGACTTTATTGGTTCTTTTCTAGTGAAATACATATTGGAAAATCAGCTTATGCTATAAGAGGCTATTATAGTTCCTTATTCCTTGTCTTTTTTCATTTATTGCTGTATATAACTCCATGTGAAAGCAGCGGGACAACCTACACTTATGTGGAAAGTTTCATTATTTTTCAATTTGTCAAAGGTGGTCGGGTATCGTGTTGAGAAATGCACAATCTAACAGCAATAAACTTCAACTCCATGTCTTCAATTAATCAATATTTGTTTCTCCTTTCAGAGGTGATAACATCAGCAGAGTTTCATCCTACTCATTGCAACACATTAGCGTATAGTAGTTCAAAAGGATCAATCCGTCTTATTGATTTGCGGCAATCTGCATTATGTGATTCACATTCTAAGATGTAAGTTCTTCGGAAGCCATTTGTATTGTAGGCTCTTGATGATACGCTTCTGTTATTTTGTCTGCTCTCAATATTTTGCTAATGGGAAGTCAAACATTGGGTAGTCGCGAGGCTCATAGGTTCTTATTTGCGACGAAAATGTTGTTGGCTGTGATATGCCTCTCTAGAAATGTTTTAATGTTCCATTTGTAAACAGTTTTGAGGAACCGGAGGCACCTGGATCAAGATCGTTTTTCACTGAGATAATTGCTTCGATTTCGGATATTAAGTTTGCGAGGGACGGCAGATATATACTCAGCCGTGATTACATGACCCTTAAGGTTCTATCTTCTGTAGTTAGTTTCAACTTAAGAATTGTTTGTAGTTAATGCTCTAATTGTTCCAAATATTAGTGGTTTGACTAATGAATTATACCTCCACTTTAATTTTAGCTGGAGTAAATGCATGTGGCATTATATTATTGGTAAAAGTATGCTTGTCGAAGCCATTGGAACATTTCTTCAACTAAATGTTGTATTAGTGAAATTGTTTTTATCTTAAATACAAAATTCAGGACGAGATGCTAGCACTTTGACATGTATCAGTCTTGCTCAAATGTCGGGATTGTGTTTTACTCAACCTTAGCTGGAGTAAATGCATGTGTCATTGTTTGATTAGTAAAAGGTTGCTTGCTGAAACCATTAGAACATTCTTTAACTCTAATGTTTCTTTATTTTAAGTAAACAATTCAAGATTAGATTGATGAAAACGAGCTGCTAGCAGTTTGACATGTAAAAGTCTTACCTAAGTCTTACCTAAACGGGGTCTATTAGCGGTCAAGAAGTAGAAGGTTTCTGTTGTTCGCGTATTGTGTTGAATAAGACCTCTGCATGGTTATAAACTTATTATTGGCATCATGTCATATATATTGTTCTTTGATGCCCTTTTACCTTCCACTGATTCATATTGATTGGTTTGTCAGTTGTGGGATATTAATATGGATTCTGGCCCAGTATCGACCTTCCAGGTTCATGAGCATTTGAGACCAAAGGTAAAATAACAGTACTCTCCGACCATTTTGGCTAGGTTTAATGTGAATGCTGTTCAGCTGAGATGTTTGGATTTTCTTGATGTTCAGCTATGTGATTTGTATGAAAATGATTCCATCTTTGATAAATTTGAATGCTGCCTGAGTGGTGATGGTCTTCGAGTGGCAACTGGTTCTTACAGGTATTCTCAAAGTTATATTTGTTTCAATAGGAAGGCATTATAATTACAGTCATTTCATCTTTATATGTCTAACAAACTACATAAAACAATTTTCAGCAATCTGTTCCGTGTGTTCGGTTGTGCCCCTGGTAATACTGAGGCAGCTACTTTGGAAGCAAGTAAAAACCCAATGAGGTACTTAACATCAAACTAATATCTTGATGCTGTAATGATATTTTGACTAACGATAAACTGTTTCCTTTTACTTGAAAATACACTTGATGTCTTATCAGGAGGCAAGTTCAGACCCCCTCAAGGCCCTCCAGATCCTTGAGCAGCAGCATCACTCGTGTCGTACGACGAGGTACCTTTCCCATTCCATTTTCTCTTCATCTTTGCGTTTTGACTATGTTCTTTTTCTCTATAAGGGAGGTGTGCGTAACTTTTTTAGAGAAAGTGATCTATTAAAATTGGGAGCGAATTGTTGCTAACCTGAAGTTCGTAGTGTTTGCAAATAGGAAAAGAAAGCACCTGAACTTAGTAATATTTAAAAGTAAAAATAAAAGAATGTTTTGGTGAATGAGCTGAAAATTAATTTTGTTTGTAAAAGTAGAACCAAAAACGAAAATTAGATATTTAAAGACCGCTTCACATTGTGATTAAATTATGCAGAATAAGTAGATTAAGTTTGCAAATATAAGCTAAAGTTGAATAATTCAAAACAGGGTTTTGGGTAAATAAGTTGTAAAAGCGCTTTATTTTTGTGTGAAAACGTCAAACCAAAAGTAGAATCATAAACATTAAAGCACCATTCCTCAGTGTGATTAAATTATGTAGAATCTCAAGCAAATGTTGGCATTTGGAAATATTAAGAATGTTTTCTTTTCCAGCTAACATTTCCTTTCTCGAGTGTCTGACCTCCTTGATCATACACCATTCACGTCTTTTTTTTTTCTCCAAGTTAAAAGAATGTTGGGTTTTATATATCAGGTTCTGAAAGTCCAGGAGTCGACGCCAATGGAAATTCATTCGATTTCACTACGAAGCTGCTCCACTTGGCCTGGCATCCCTCTGAAAACTCGATTGCTTGTGCTGCTGCAAATAGCCTGTACATGTATTATGCCTAAAACATCGGTATAGCTCCCCTTTCAACGAACTGAGGCTCTTATACTCTCTCGCATCCCGAGCGCCTCATAAAATCTTGTAGGACAGGCTTCGAACACCGATATCCACAATTGGCTATGGTAGAAAACTCGCAATCGAGCACATGTGTAGTCATCCCTTGTCCGCCTTTTCCGCTTCATCCCTTCATATATATATATATATATATATAATATTTTTTTTTGCTTCTCTCAAAAAAGATGCGGGCTTTGTTTGGGTTGAAGTTTGGAAAAGGAATTTGATTGTAGCTCTCCTACAAAAGAAAAACGGCCCGAACATGTCGTATATTGTTCCTAGTTTTTAAGGTAAAAATGTAGTTTTTACCTGAAAAAAGTTACTGCTTAACTGGCAGTGGAGGGAAAGCTTACTAAATATTATCATTAGATTTAAATTGGGTTTTTTCTTTTGTAGGATGATTTTGGCAGTTCCCTCTTTTTGGCTATAGATTTTTTATTGATATTTTTTTTTTGTAAAAGTATTCAACCTTTTTGCCTCTATTAATTTGTAAAATATTTTTCATGCACATTATATTTATTAAGTGGCATGCTTGTGGATTATGGGTAATTGGGGGGGTACCGGTAACCGTCTTATATATAAATCATTACCTTTGCTTGTCAAGAGAGGTGATTATGGCGAGGGTCTATTGTGTAATTTTGCTGTGGTCCTGTTAGGTGGCAATAATTCATGTAGCTGAGTTAATTTGAAATTGTGGTGGCCTATAAATTATTCCGAATAAATTTGGTTTGAGTTTCACCATTGGAAAAATAAATATTACTGTAAAATATTTGATTTTTGTCAATGCACATTTTTAGTCGATGTTGCAATTATTAGTGAACAAATGCGATCTATACTCATAATGAGCCAATGCTTTTATGAGGATTAAGACGTAGTTCGGTAAAATATTGTTGATGTGAAAATAATCAGTTCTGAATTTAAGTTGATTTGTATTAGATAAATATTATTTTATAAAGTACTTTTAATATGTAAAATACTACTTTTTATTGTTTTTTATGGAAGCAGTTTCTAAAATAATTTTAATGCTTCTCTCGATACCTGTAAATTTTAAGAGAAGTTGCTTTTTTAAGGTTAAGCAATTGCCTAAGATTGTCCAATTTTAGATATTCCTTTTGTCCCGCTCAAGAGTTATATTTCATCTAAAATGTGTTCCTTGAGAAATGTTATTTTTTATTAAATACATTCAATCACATTAAATCATTACATTTTATCTTTTAATCTCAACTACGTACTCATCAATAATATTTTTTACATTTAATCTACACAATGCATGTATCGTCAATATTTATAAAATTTACACATCTTCACATTCAGTCATATACTCCTTTCATCAATCAAAATATAACCACAATAAGTTCGGCACGGACTTTAGGAAGTCTGCTGAGTGTGAAGAATAGATCTATTGCAGTAACAACAATCATGCGAAATCGGATTAATTATTCCAAATTTACATCAAAACTAGCAAAACAACAAACTCATATCAAGAATAGAGTGTAGTATCAAATTAACCCCAAATGAAGATCATATATCACCTAATTAGGAAGCACCAAGACGTTAAGGGCACCAAATGGCAAAAGCTTCCCACCAAATTTGATTTTCTCTCTCGGTCCACTTGCAACCCACGGGAAAAAAAATGCTTAGTTGCGAGAAAGGAGTTTCAGGAAACTTCAACACCCAAGGGCACCAAATGGAAGTTCCCTCCAAAACATGCTTATCACACTCGCTTGACATCCGACCCACAGACGAAGCAGTAGTTACTGGCTCAAAATCTTCAGAATCATCCCACAACAACGAACTGGGCTCCCCAACGTCTCAATTCAAAGTGAGTCACCATGGAGTTAGATCCAATGCTTGAATCGAAGGGACTAGATTCACAGTTACACATCGACAATCAGATGGATCCACACGTGAAGCAGCGAATCGAACGATTCACATGCCAACAGTGGTGATTCGAGGGGGCTAGGGTTTCTATGGGTTTGATAAGGAGGGGGCAGGGGCTATTCTTCATCAACTTGATTAAATTGATGGGTGTGGTTTGGTGATTTAATAAATAGGGAGGGGGCATATTTAGTTAGGTAGATAGTAGATGAGTTAATATTAATTGGGTGGATTTTATTAAGGTTAGTGTCAACCGAGCTTATTAGTAAGTAACCGAGTGAGTTTAATTAGTTAAAAAAAAGTGAATAAACGACTTAATTTAATTACCAAATATAAAAAGTATGAAGTGAGATATATTATTGTGGACAGACCACAATGACAAAATGAAATATATACTCATAAACAGAGGAGATACTCAGTTTTTTAAATGTTGCTATTGGACTAAGATAGAGCAGTATTCTGGGACCCAGAATGTCACATGAAATTTGTATGTCTACAACTCCATAAACAAGAAGTTGCTTCTAATAAAATTAGAAGTAATCATTTGTGTGAAACATGCCGGGGCTAGCCTTTTAAAGTGGTCTGATGATACATGTTAGACCTAACGAACGTATTGTAACACCCCTAGATTTAACCGGAAATATTACAGCGCCGTGGGCCCCGAGATGGAACCCACAAGGCTAAAGAAAATTTTCGCAAATATTTACAAATGCTCAAGAGGCCGACGACGGTACTATCTTTAAAATATTCGAAGACTTTATAAAATCTATTTATCAAAACCATCGTGAAATCTCGTTTTGAAAAGGGCAAGGCCAAACGACCGAAACTCAATAGTTTAGAAAATGATTTTTAAAGTAACTCAAATTACCAGAAACAAAAGGTCATTTCAAAATACTCACGCAGCGGAAAAGACAATAGTTAAAAGTACTCTAGCAGTGGAATACAGCAACTGATCAGGAAACTCAATACAAAAACATGTCCTAGCCAGTATCCTCCGGGAAGCTCATCTCTCCACGACCGCTACAAGCTCGATATTTCAAGAACCTAAAAAGAAAGCCCACGACGGGGTCAGCCATAATATCCAACAATGATAACCGTCACATCACATTAATAATTACATACCAATGAGAATACAAAATAAGAATACGACCAATGTAGTCTTATCGTAGTAACTTCACTTACTCAGACAATTCTCGTCAGAATAACCATTATCACATTTCACATCTCGTACTCGATTAACCAATAAAATCGAACATAATATCTGTATTGTACCTCAAACAATACTCAAGATTCTCAAACTATCATCACCAACTCAATATAAGAAAATATACCAGTTCGGACCAATACAATCCATCGGATAGAATCATCAAATCCCAAGACGATAATCGATTGTCCATCAAAAGACGAATACCAAAGGAAATGCAGAACATACCTCGAGATGCACAATACCACGACAATCATGTCAGTCTGATCCGAGATCAGATCAATGCAACATACGAACATGGTCCTAACACAAGACCTACAAATGCATACTCATATGACCACGTCAATATGCTCAAGAATAATAACAATCATGTATACTCAATGTAAATCCATGATCCAGCGCCCTGAGCATAGATCCCCGTGATGATCCTACAAGATCAACATCAGGTGGAAAACCTGTCCAACGATCCAGCGCCCTCAGCATAGATCCCCGTGATGATCCTACAAGATCAAAATCAGGTGGACGACCTGTCCAATGATCCAGCGCCCTCAGCATAGATCCCCGTGATGATCCTACAAGATCAAAATCAGGTGGACGACCTGTCCAACGATCCAGCGCCCTCAGCATAGATCCCCGTGATGATCCTATAAGATCAAAATCAGGTGGACATTCGATCCAGCGCCCTCAACATAGATCCTCATGATCCCTTCGGATCATTTACAATATAACAATGCAATTAGGCATACACATATGCAAATCAATATGTTCATCAACATGAACAATATATGAATCAAGACATGAATGACACTATGATGACACAACTAGGACGACCTCATGGCCAGCAACATGAATGACAACCTGCATGATCAATATCACCGACACTAAACCGAATCAATCCTGAATACTTGACCCGAGTCCTTCGAAAGCAATCTCGATGCCAAATCTCCACCGAAGATTTTCCGCAATGCTCGGCAACCCAAACGTACCAGGGATTGCAGATACTCATATCCTCGTCTTTACCATAATGTATCCTCGATACCCAAAATTCCAATAATCCGAAATGAATCATAAACCTTATGATTTAACTCCCAGAATCGGAAAGACAACACATAATACAAATCTCCATAATTTGCAGTAATAATAATTGCTATATACATTATAAATGAAATGAAACTGAAACCATTCATTAAACATTATAACTGAGCAAGTAATAACTTGCCTCGATACCGATACGACGATGATGAAGCTGCTACCAATTTCATTGCCTTCGTCTACGAGCTCCTCAGCCCTAACCACGCAATTCACGAACATGCTCGAACATGACCGCAATATACGGTTATAATCACCGATCGATTATCACAACCTATCGCAATAATAAATTCAACACACATTCGATAACAATCAATAATCGATATAACCAATCCACAAACTCAACGGTTCTACGATATCTCGATTAAACACTAGTCGGATCAATCCAACTCAAACCAGCACGAATACATGTTGAACCGAAATCCAATAATTACCAATCAATATAATCGATCGACAAACTCAACGATTTCACAATATCTCGATTAGACACAAGTCCGAACAATCCAACAAAAACAATTACGAATTCATAACCAAAATATGATTACGGATACGAAGGTAAAGGAAATCATATTCGATGATCAATCACAATCTTTCCGGATTCCAAATTGATATCATGATTCGCATTTCATCAAGAACATACGAATTCTACCACTACAATCAATGAACATTCGATCTTCATATCTAAAGATACTGATAATTCATCCTACGATCGTCTTGCTATGTTCAACTCATCAAGGAGTTCCTCACGAACACTAAATGATTCGAAACCTTGTTCATAGCCATCAAAACAACGAAATCCGATATCCTCTAACATCTAAAGAATCCTCATTCATGATTCAATGTGTATATTATCATATTTTCCAATATATGATCCTCCTAACATCAAGAATCGAACAATTCTACCAAGAACACTATGAATATATAATCATAATCAACATGTTCAAGACATAAACCAACATATCATCATCTTCCTTCAACATACACCTCATATATCCTCAAGAATTGTAACAACAAGATCATAATCATCTTCATACCAATCATTCATCAACAACAACATCAAAAATACGAAATTCAAGAGAGGATTATTTCAACATACCTCTTAGAAGATGAAAAACACAAGGAATCACTTCAAGAATCATCAATAGATCCATATCCAAGCTTCAATCCCATGTTTCCAAGCTCAAAATCGACTTAGAGGAACTGAAAATGCCATCTCTGAGTGTTTGGAGGAGAAGAACGAAATGAAATGTCCAAGGGAAATGAAAGACGGGCGTTCTCTTATAAAACATTTTTGTTCGTTACGTACGTAACATGTCCTTGTTAACGTACGTAACAACCTATTACGTGCGCTATCTTACCTTGATAGCGTACGTAATGGCAGTCCAGAGTTAACTGACCTATTTTGTGAACTTCCTTACGTACGTAACACTTTCACCATAACGTACGTAATACGTACGTTGACTTGCTATAGTAAAAACTCATATTACGTACGTAATACACCCTCTATAGCGTACGTAATACGTAGTTGACTTGCCCAAACACGTCCCTCGCCGAAAGACGCCGACCACGGGTCCCACCTGTCGGCCACAAGTCTGATTCCCTTTGTTACGTACGTAATACATTAGCCATAACGTACGTAACACTATCAATTTAACGTACGTTAACTCTGGAATTTAGCATACGTAATGGCCTATATACTTAGCCAAAAATCCAACTGTTCCTGTTCGCCTCGACATACCGGATACATATACACATACTGAATACATATACTGAATCCAATACTATTCTCATACGATATACCCAATGTCAAAAGTGCGATAACCTGATACACGATATCCTCAATTGTAACTGTCTACTAAATACGATAATTATACTAGTACAATTGCCTCAGTTTTTCTATTATGTTATCCATATTGTACGGATTCCATCCTGTACAATATAACTCGGATAAAATAACATTAAACAATCGCAGTAGAATTTCAGGATATTACATTCTACCCTACTTAAAATAAGTTTCGTCCTCGAAACTTGCAATCCGTCGCAAAGACAAACAAACCGTTCAACCAAAATATCCCGAAACCATCACGACAACGATCAATCATCATTACTGAATAACCAAAACCGCATACTTACAAATGCGCAAAGTCGACGATCTCCTGAGATACTAGCGAGTGACTTCGCTGTAAAGCCTCAATACGCTTACAATCCTAATTCCCCGAGTCTCAATAAAATTATATCATCGTCGGATGAAATAATCTATCCGCGCCAAATCTTGTTTGCCTGATCGAACAATCAAGTCCCAATTCTGATCAAACGAATAATAACGATACATCTGTGAAACAACTGCCCAAAACAATGACAACCAATCTTGAAACATTGATACAGAATTCGAACACTTATACGATCATTAACAATGATCAACCAACAAATTAACCGAGAAGACCATCAATATGATATCTCCAATACGATCAATCCAATGGTCAAAACACAACTGAGAATATCATCAACATGATAAACTCCAATGTGACCAACGAAGGAGCAACAATAATCTGGAACACTTTCACACGGTAAATTCCAACACGATAAACACAGAACCACAGAGACAGATATACAGACGAATAAAGTTCTCAAAACAACACACCAATCACATACAGTGGATCTCAATAAACATACCCGACTGGTGAACATAACCCTCGGCATACCAACAACCAATCGCAACCCGTCGAACATGTCCAATCATACATGGAGTGGGAACGACCTACTCAAAATCCAAAACCACCAGCATGGGGTCACTATCCCCAAATCTACACTTATAAAGAAATCATTCAAAGATCACTATGGTAAAGTCGAGCTACTACCATACCAATGGAATCACATAGCACATATGCCCCAATTTCACAAAACCCGAAGTTTCAAGATCACATTCTGTACCGAATCTACATTACGCGGCATATTTCTCTTATCCGATAAATCAACCGATCATCCTTGGATAACCAAATTATCATATTAGAGTTCAGATCTCTTTTCCTCGTACCGTTAGTGTGTTATCCAGTTTGTGAATCTCACTCAGAACTTCACCATGATATGCAAAATGCGTATGTATATCAATCACATTTTCAAAATTAGTTTGAATCATACAGTCTCGTCAAGAAGACAAATTTTCGAAAGTTCCTTCGAAATTTTTAAAACTCAAAACATAAATTTTTGGTAAGACTGCAAAATCAATTTCCGAACCAACCGGCTCACTTGTGTCAATTCTCGATAAAAATTCTTTTCGAATACACACGATTAAATAAAATGGAATTTATGCAAATGCTTGACCATATCCATACTCCTGTATACTAATTCGGCTCGTCACCAAATTCACTGATATTCCATCGGAAAACCACACGATGAAATTCCAAAATCTCAATATATAGACTCTGATAAAAACTCCTCCTCCACATACTACTTGCAACGTCGACCATTTACCCATCCTGGATCACCTCAATTATGCTATGACAAAACATTGGATAATCGACAAATCAAACACAGTGAAAGACTACCCGAGAAGTTTCATTTGAACAAACGAATCAAAGCCCCGAAAGGTAGTGATAAAATGCATAAATAATTGGTAAAGTATTCTACAAATCTCGGGAGTTTTAGAAACCATGAAAAAGCCTTTTTGAAACATTAGGGTCTCAACCCACATCTCGTTCCATATCACAGGAAGTTTAAAGTATAAAACTTTTTTCGGACTCCCAATCCTGAGTTACAAGAGTATTTCAAAATCAATTGGGTCTCGACCCAAAATCATTTCCAATAAAACATCCGTGAAACATTCATTTTGAAAAGTATCATTTTCAAATGCTCAAAAGCAGTTTCATATATTTCAAAATGACTTAACATGACTACCTGCTCTTCTCAACAATCCACAGTTCTTCTCCCGATTACACAACTCCATTTCCAAAATCTAACCGACATAATGATTTCCAAAATCATAATTTCTCAAGATCATCAGTCTGTCCATATTTTGTCACCTCATACTGTAACGCATAATATCCTTCTGAATCTCAAAACATATCAACTTAGAACGGCAATAAATCTCAATGCAATTCAAAAATCCAAATACTTACAGATCGTGAAGCCGACGATTCCCCGTGATACTGGCACATGTCTCGACTCAAGAAAATACTCGACACAGATATTTTCAAAACACACGTTTTGCAAACTCAGTTCAATTCGAGAACACAATACATCTCTATCCGAAGAAACACGTTAATACTATTTGGAAAAGTTTATAACAAGCCCAGCACTACACTGACAAATCGCATAATGCATAAGCCCAAGTGAACAACAAAAACTAACGGCTCCAATATTTGTCAGTCGACAAGTCGAATGACGCGACAAAAACACGACCCAACTCGACCCGACTGCCTAGGTTTTCTCAACCTAAGCTCCGATACCATAATCTGTAACACCCCTAGATTTAACCGGAAATATTACAGCGCCGTGGGCCCCGAGATGGAACCCACAAGGCTAAAGGAAATTTTCGCAAATATTTACAAATGCCCAAGAGGCCGACGACGGTACGATCTTTAAAATATTCGAAGACTTTATAAAATCTATTTATCAAAACCATCGTGAAATCTCGTTTTGAAAAGGGCAAGGCCAAACGACCGAAACTCAATAGTTTAGAAAATGATTTCCAAAGTAACTCAAATTACCAGAAACAAAAGGTCATTTCAAAATACTCACGCAGCGGAAAAGACAATAGTTAAAAGTACTCTAGCAGCGGAATACAAAGAATCGATCAGAAACTCATTACAAAAACATGTCCTAGCCAGTATCCTCCGGGAAGCTCATCTCTCCACGACCGCTACAAGCTCGATATTTCAAGAACCTAAAAAGAAAGCCCACGACGGGGTCAGCCATAATATCCAACAATGATAACCGTCACATCACATTAATAATTACATACCAATGAGAATACAAAATAAGAATACGACCAATGTAGTCTTATCGTAGTAACTTCACTTACTCAGACAATTCGCGTCAGAATAACCATTATCACATTTCACATCTCGTACTCGATTAACCAATAAAATCAAACATAATATCTGTATTGTACCTCAAACAATACTCAAGATTCTCAAACTATCATCACCAACTCAATATACGAAAATATACCAGTTCGGACCAATACGATCCATCAGATAGAATCATCAAATCCCAAGACGATAACCGATTGTCCATCAAAAGACGAATACCAAAGGAAATGCGGAACATACCTCGAGATGCACAATACCACGACAATCATGTCAGTCTGATCCGAGATCAGATCAATGCAACATACGAACATGGTCCTAACACAAGACCTACAAATGCATACTCATATGACCACGTCAATATGCTCAAAAATAATAACAATCATGTATACTCAATGTAAATCCATGATCCAGCGCCCTGAGCATAGATCCCCGTGATGATCCTACAAGATCAACATCAGGTGGAAAACCTGTCCAACGATCCAGCGCCCTCAGCGTAGATCCCCGTGATGATCCTACAAGATCAAAATCAGGTGGACGACCTGTCCAACGATCCAGCGCCCTCAGCATAGATCCCCGTGATGATCCTACAAGATCAAAATCAGGTGGACGACCTGTCCAACGATCCAGCGCCCTCAACATAGATCCCCGTGATGATCCTATAAGATCAAAATCAGGTGGACATTCGATCCAGCGCCCTCAGCATATTTCCTCATGATCCCTTCGGATCATTTACAACATAACAATGCAATTAGGCATACACATATGCAAATCAATATGTTCATCAACATGAACAACATATGAATCAAGACATGAATGACACTATGATGACACAACTAGGACGACCTCATGGTTAGCAACATGAATGACAACCTGCATGATCAATATCATCGACACTAAACCGAATCAATCCTGAATACTTGACCCGAGTCCTTCGAAAGCAATATCGATGCCAAATCTCCACCGAAGATTTTCCACAATGCTCGGCAACCCAAACGTACCAGGGAATGCAGATACTCATATCCTCGTCTTTACCATAATGTATCCTCGATACCCATAATTCCAATAATCCGAAATGAATCATAAACCTTATGATTTAACTCCCAGAATCGGAAAGACAACACATAATACAAATCTCCATAATTTGCAGTAATAATCATTGCTATATACATTATAAATGAAATGAAACTGAAACCATTCATTAAACATTATAACTGAGCAAGTAATAACTTGCCTCGATACCGATACGACGATGATGAAGTTGCTACCAATTTCATTGCCTTCGTCTACGAGCTCCTCAGCCCTGACCACGCAATTCACGAACATGCTCGAACATGACCGCAATATACGGTTATAATCACCGATCGATTATCGCAACCTATCGCAATAATAAATTTAACACACATTAGATAACAATCAATAATCGATATAACCAATCCACAAACTCAACGGTTCTACGATATCTCGATTAAACACTAGTCGGATCAATCCAACTCAAACCAGCACGAATACATGTTGAACCGAAATCCAATAATTACCAATAAATATAATCGATCGACAAACTCAACGATTTCACAATATCTCGATTAGACACAAGTCCGAACAATCCAACAAAAACAATTACGAATTCATAACCAAAATACGATTACGGATAGGAAGGTAAAGGAAATCATATTCGGTGATCAATCACAATCTTTCCGGATTCCAAATTGATATCATGATTCGCATTTCATCAAGAACATACGAATTCTACCACTTCAATCAATGAACATTCGATCTTCATATCTAAAGCTACTGATAATTCATCCTACGATCGTCTTGCTATGTTCAATTCATCAAGGAGTTCCTCACGAACACTAAATGATTCGAAACCTTGTTCATAGCCATTAAAACAACGAAATCCGATATCCTCTAACATCTAAAGAATCCTCATGCATGATTCAAGGTGTATATTATCATATTTTCCAATATATGATCCTCCTAACATCAAGAATCGAACAATTCTACCAAGAACACCAAGAACACTATGAATATATAATCATAATCAACATGTTCAAGACATAAACCAACATATCATCATCTTCCTTCAACATACCTCATATATCCTCAAGAATTGTAACAACAAGATCATAATCATCTTCATACGAATCATTCATCAACAACAACATCAAAAATCCGAAATTCAAGAGAGGATTATTTCAACATACCTCTTAGAAGATGAAAAACACAAGGAATCACTTCAAGAATCATCAATAAATCCATATCCAAGCTTCAATCCCATGCTTCCAAGCTCAAAATCGACTTAGAGGAACTGAAAATGCCATCTCTGAGTGTTTGGAGGAGAAGAACGAAATGAAATGTCCAAGGAAAATGAAACACGGGCGTTCTCTTATAAAACATTTTTGTTCGTTACGTACGTAACATGTCCTTGTTAACGTACGTAACAACCTATTACGTGTGCTATCTTACCTTGATAGCGTACGTAATGGCAGTCCAGAGTTAACTGACCTATTTTGTGAACTTCCTTACGTACGTAACACTTTCACCATAACGTACGTAATACGTACGTTGACTTGCTATAGTAAAAACTCATATTACGTACGTAATACACCCTCTATAGCGTACGTAATACGTAGTTGACTTGCCCAAACACGTCCCTCGCCGAAAGACGCCGACCACGGGTCCCACCTGTCGGCCACAAGTCTGATTCCCTTTGTTACGTACGTAATACATTAGCCATAGCGTACGTAACACTATCAATTTAACGTATGTTAGCTCTGGAATTTAGCGTACGTAATGGCCTATATACTTAGCCAAAAATCCAACTGTTCCTGTTCGCCTCGACATACCGGATATGTATACACATACTGAATACATATACTGAATCCAATACTATTCTCATACGATATACTTAATGTCAAAAGTGCGATAACCTGATACACGATATCCTCAATTGTAACTGTCTACCAAATACGATAATTATACAAGTACAGTTGCCTCAGTTTTTCTATTATGTTATCCATATTGTACGGATTCCATCCTGTATAATATAACTCGGATAAAATAATATTAAACAATCGCAGTAGAATTTCAGGATATTACACGTATACCCCTTTGTCCTTAAAATTTGTTTATACTTTTATTTTTCGGTATGTTTTTAAAATTTATTTTTATATTATTAATAGATATTAAATAACTTAAAACTACATTAACATGTGACCCATTCTCTATTCATATTACACTTAATTTACAATACACTCAATAATTTTTTATTAAAATTCATGCCAATGATTCGAGACACATATATAGAATACGGAGAGAGTACATCTTTGTCGATATAAGTGTGCATTGGTTTAAGATCTTTGACTTACGATCACTTTCTCTCTTCCGTTAAGCTCTCATTTACATTAAAATCTCTCTATATTTTTCAAAATAAATAGGTATTTTCGAAGCAAAATACACCATATTATTCTATGGGAAAGATTTCGTACCGTTCTGCCTGATGAAAGCTTGTAACCAAGAGTTCGAATTTGAAGTTATTTCAAAAATCAAATCATATTATTAAATAACTTAAAACTACATTAACATGTGACCCATTCTCTATTCATATTACACTTAATTTACAATACACTCAATAATTTTTTATTAAAATTCATGCCAATGATTCGAGACACATATATAGAAGACGGAGAGAGTACATCTTTGTCGATATAAGTGTGCATTGGTTTAAGATCTTTGACTTACGATCACTTTCTCTCTTCCGTTAAGCTCTCATTTACATTAAAATCTCTCTATATTTTTCAAAATAAATAGGTATTTTCGAAGCAAAATACACCATATTATTCTATGGGAAAGATTTCGTACCGTTCTGCTTGATGAAAGCTTGTAACCAAGAGTTCGAATTTGAAGTTATTTCAAAAATCAAATTTACGAAATGAAAAAATAATGCACATTTAGATGTCTATTGAAGCACACTTAGGGGCTGTTTACCAACTCTGTCATTAAGATCTGAGTGGAATAAGTTATCTGTTTGAATTATGTTGTCTGTCTAGATAAAGATGAAATGTTGTTTACCTGCATTGCTGAATCAACTGTCTGAATGGCATAAATGACCATTTTACTCCCTCAATATATATAAAAATGTGTTAAATATTTGTATCCAAAATAGTTTAACACCATACAATTATAAATTGCACAACATCATATAATATAACACAATATCTAGTTATAATAGTCATTTGGTTCTATTAAGATGATAGCTTACCGAATAAGGAGCTGGAGGATCACTGTCCCATTAAGCTGCTATCTTATTGACTAAGCTCCTGATAAACACATTATCAGCTGTCCGAAAAAGCTATAAGAAACCAATAAGCTTCATTAAACTGCTAGTAAACAGGCCCTTAGAAGGACAATAATGTTAATTTATACTCTCTTCGTTCCCTAAATATGTGCCTACTTTTTTCTTTGGTATGTCCCCAAATTTATTTCTTTGTCACCTATAGAAATTAATCCACCAAAAAATCTCTACTTATTACCTTCAACAACCATCCATGACGCACCACTATTTTCTTAACACGACAATACACAACAATTTCTATTAAAACTTGTGTCGAAAATTCTTACACATACTTGAGGGACAGAAGGAGTATTCCATTAGTATGGACAAAATTGTCTTCACTAGTGATCAACCTCCAACAAGTTATACTACACGTTTAACGGGCAAATTTTATCTCGCATTTTAAGAACTAGCTAGGTGTTAACCAGTGCATGAGAAATTTTGCGTTAGGATAATTATGACAAATGCATATATGTATGACAAGTATATATATTTATTTGATAAGGTGAACACGTTATATACGTCCTAAGAGTGTGCTACTCAACATTTAGATATAAATCGATGCAAACTTAGAATGGAATAGATACCGCAACACATGTTGTGGTTTCATAGCCACGAAAATCCTCGGGCCAATTTACATCTAGTATTATATATAAGATTAGTCATATTTCATGTTGGTGTTTTCTCTTAATTATTAGTATGTTTTATCTTCTACCGATTATGGTTGATAAATATTGTTCTACAACTTCGCATCATAGAGAAAAAGCATATAGAGAAGCCATGATGCTACTTCACATTGCACTTTTCTATAGTATAAGGAATAAGTGTTTTTTTTCTAGTTGTTCTCATGTGGAAAAACTATTATATCCCTCTTGCTCTGACGCTAAACTAATAGTATCAAATGTTCAAATTCATAAACTTTTCCGATGGGCGTCCGCCTACCGTCGGCGGACCTTCGACGATCGGTAAGTTTTTTCATTTTTTTTGGGCCACCTGCCGACCTATTCTCTGGCTAGCCGCCTACTGGTCATCGGTGGAAACCCGACGACCATGCAATTTTTTTTCCTTTTACGGCTGTCAGCGGCCCTCCAAGGACCGATAGTTTTTCCTATCCAGCGGCCAACATGTTCTTTTTTTTTTTAACTTAATTATAACACCATCACCGTGCCATTATGGTATTGATTTTTCTCTAATATATATGACTTACTTTGTGTAGCCAAGAATTGTTTCTATTTATGAATTGTCTGAATCCGACCATGCGTCTACTCAATTTACTCTACTCGACTACTTCTTGTCCTGGTTGGCCCTGAGTACACTCTACTTGCCTAGTTGTTATCTCCTATTTAGTATATACTAGTGTTCGGCTCGCGTTATGTATGGATTGTAATGTAAAGTGAGGTGACTTAAGATATCAATATAATCTTATACTATAAAATGTAAATCGAACCACCTAGAATTTTTTTACAATACTTGATACTTATTTGTATACAATATTTTCTGCTTGGTTGGTTTTTGAGTTGCGCCTCAGACCAATATCTTTAATCCATTAAGATTAGTCACTAGACAAACAGCCACATATAGTTGTCGATGACTGAGTACTAGATTCTTAAGTTATAGCTCGTCGTGAGAGAGGGAGGGGGACACTGTCTTTAGCTTTACGAGGCGTTACGAACCCGTGCGATGCACCGACTGTGCTTTTGGTTGAATATCTACGTGTTTTGTACGTAATGTTTGTGCAGATGTTTATATACTTTGTATCAAGGTTGCGTTAATATGTGTAATATAAGTTATATCACTATGTAACGCCCCGACTTTCTAGCGATAATTATTGGGGAAAATAAATAAAAGGTAAATTTGACGAAGAATAACGCCTACAAAGTCGAGTCGCTACACTGACATAAATTAAATACCTTTAATTAAGCAATAACACGTTATAGATACGAAATAAAATTTGCGTCGGAAGAATAAATTATAAATTGTTAATTTCTAACAAAAGTTTCCCCAAAAGAATTTCGAAACATTTGACATAAGAAAAACATCATTTAATAAATTTCATTCATATGTCCTCTCGGCTTGCTCCTTCGTTCATCCAGCTCGGTTTAACCTGCGGGATCAATGAAGGTGGGGTGAGCTTCCTTCAGCTTGTGGAAATCTCACTTATCACAGTAATATATAATCTCATGGAAAGTATAAAATGAATAATCTATCATATCTTTTCCTCAACATGAATACATACACACAATATTACGTATAGCATGAATCTAGCACGCATAACACGAATATTGAGGTTGCGCATGTGTCCCCACAACAACATGAAACATACACAAAATACCACATATAACATGAATCGAGCACGCATGTGAATATTGAGGTTGCGCAGGTGTCCCACAACAACATATATCTTAAGATAGCCTCTTTACACGTATACGTGTGAGCTTGATTCACAACATGTATCGTCAATTTTTAAACATGAATTGAATATCACATATTGAATAGAATATCACATATACAATCCAATTAAAGCAATTAAAGTGATAGTGAAAATTCCCATGAATAAATGATGCTGTCTGACTTGAATATGGAGATGCTCGACTCACAGTCCTAAGCCCGTAAATCCTCGATAAAGTCTAGATATAATAATATTTTAATCATTATAAAATCTTACAATATAATGACGGAAATTAAAATATATATGCATAAAATCAGACTAATTATTAATATTAATTGAAAGGTCAACATTTTAATGTCTTGGTCAAAATGGGACTCAATTGGAGGTTTTAAAGTTGAGTGGGGTCAAATTGTAAGAGTTGAGAAGCTGATTGGGTTAAAATCGAAGAATCATAAATCAAAACGGGTTTAAATTGAAGTATACAGAATTTCTGGGATTAAATTGAAAGCTACTGAAAAATATGAGGACTAAATTACAAAACCCTAATAAATATTTTAAAATTATTGTCATTAATACTCCCCACTCATTTTTAGGACCTAATCTTTCATTATATATGATTTTATAAACATAGAATATGAAATCATATGAAATAATTATTTTCACTGAAGTTTGAACGTTATTTAAAGACCGAATAGCGTTAGTATAATTAGGATAACTAATACCTTATCCAATGTGAGAATTTTATATTCGAGTACGTGTGCACTAAAAATTTGTAATCACAAGTCTCGTCTCATTACATAAACACATATTTCTTAAAAACTTCAGGTGTGTCTATATATTCAAGTACAATTCACGATTAGGGAATACGATTTTGGGTTGACTCATTAGATTTATAAAGACTTTGTCCTCTTGTGAACGAACTAATATTATAAAGGTGCATCAAGTCGGAAATATTATCGTTGTTACCCGAGGAAGCTCTAGGTAAATAATCATTTTTTATTGTTAATTTTTATCATTCATATAATTTTTTTGTAACATATATATCCCTTTCAACCAGTATTATATTTTATTATTCAATGTGCATTATTTTTATCATTCTAGGAATCCTCTTGTCCTGAAATGTATAGTTTTCGTTATAAACACAATATATAAAGTTTAATCTTTTGTACTCTAAAATATGATATATTAAATAAAAAAGTCACCCCAGAATAGTAGAAAACACATCTACCAAACGTGTATCTCAAAAAACATTAATAGATAAACTCAAAAAACATCGTGTCAAAATCGAGATAATTAACGTATTAGTATTACAAAAATAACAATAATAATTTAGGTACAAATCAAAATCAACGAGATGACCCAATAACTAAGAATTTAGGATAAATTGTTTATAAATATCAATAATACGAGGTAATTGATGTAGACGGATATGCATCTTATGTCTTAAGAATTAATATTTCACCGACGATTGATTGGATTCCGAAGCTTTCTCCTCATCGACGAGGCCTCGCGGCCGCCTCTGTTCTGTCGACCGTCATGACAGATCCGGCGTCTCCGATTTCCCCAAAGAAACCGGTGGATAACTCTCACGTTTCTTCTCAGCCACCTTCCTATGCAACCATCGCTTCGACCAAGTCTCTGAAAAAATATGAATACGAAGTCTCCATGATTGAAGGAATCCCTACCATCGAAGTTCCGTCTGAAATTGTCACTGACTCAGTCCCTCTTTGGGAAGATTTTCTGGTGGGTTGCTTCCCCAACACCGCCCCACACATAGCCAAGATCCATGTAATCGTCAACAAGATCTGGACTTTGGGAAACAAGGCCATTTGAATTGATGCATACGAAAACAATTCCAAATCAGTTAAGTTTAGAATTCGCGATGCTCCAACACGGTCAAGAATTCTCCGAAGAGGTATGTGGAATATTGCGGGACAGCCGATGGTTGTGGCTAAATGGTCTCCAATACCTGAAGAATCTATGCCAGAAATCAAGACTATGCCACTTTGGGTGACAGTAAGAACGTTCCTCACTCGATGTTTTCATGGCCTGGGATTAGTTTTCTGTCAAGCCCGGTCGGCCACCCTATCCGTCTACATCCAGAGACGGAATAATGCTCAGACTTTGATAACGCCAAGGTTTTTGTTGAAGTGAATCTTAGCCAGGTGCTTCCCAAATCTTTTCGATTCAAACTTGGTCAAGACTTTGAAACAATTGAGTTTGTATACCCTTGACTTCCACCTAAATGTTCTCGATGTGGCAAATGGGGACATTTGGAAGACGTTTGTGTTATACAGCATACCTCCCTGGTTAAACATCAAAGGGTTGAATTGGAAGAAGGAGAGGTGGATGTAGAACAACTCGATAGTGAAATAAAATCTGCTCACACCAATGTAGAAAGAGGGACAGTCCCTGCTCAGGTAACCCCGTCTACATCTCAGGAAAATGAAGTACACTCTGCAGGCTCTACATTGTCAGAAAAATCGAACGAAGATATGCAAGATCAAGATGGTTGGTCTACTGTATCCCCAAAGAAAGGATGCAAAAGCAAGGAGAGCAGCTCTTTAAAGTTTGGTCAAGTCAAGATTCTCTCGCCTTCACGCTATTCGGTCTTTCGCAGTTGAGGAAGATCCAAACAATGGTATGAATGAAGAGAAATCTGAAGATTTTGAGGTAACAGAGCAATCTAAAGTAGAAGAAACTGATAAGGAAAAAGAAGAAGTTGAGATAACTAAAGATTCTCTATCTCAAGTGAAGGAAAATATGTCAGAGAATCAAGAGAGTATGGAGTCTATAGTCGGGAAAAAATCAGGAAACATGCCTACAACAGATGAGCCACCAGGGGAAAAAACTGACCTGATTAAAGGATCTATTCCTCGATCAACAAGGCAGCAACAACGGCTACAACCAGATTCAACCAACCTCAATGCTAGGAATTCACAACCTAGCACCTCAAACAAAAGAAACCCTCGAAAGAACCGTTAAATGTCAGGGTTCTTTTGGAATATAAGAGGTTTCAACAAATTAAAAAAGCATACAACAGTTAGAGAATGGATACGCAGGGAGTCGTTGCAATTTGGCTGTTTATTGGAGACGAGAGTTCAAGAGAAAAGAGCAAATGGGATTCTCTCTTCGGTATTTAGAGATTGGGATGCAATAACTAATTATGAATTCAGTAGATTGGGAAGAATCTGGGTGGTATGGAAACAAACTGTCCGAGAAACCCCGGTTTTTAAAAGTGGTCAAATGATCACATGTTCAATTTTGGCTGAAGGGAGCACAGATGAGATCTTCGTTTCATTTGTGTACGCGTCAAATTTTGTTGAAGAAAGGAAAGAGTTATGGGAAGATATAAAGAATCATTATGATGCTCCAATGTTTCATAACAGGGCATGGACAATCATAGGAGATTTCAATGAGATTTTGGATGGAGAGGAACATTCGAAATTTGGAACATCTCCAATTAATCCGCAGGAATGCGGGCCTTCCAGAGGTGATCAGGCATTGCTCATTAACAGATATGAGTCATCATGGTCCACAATTTACATGGTCTAATAAACAAGAGGATGGTTTAATCTGTAAGAAACTTGATCGGGTTCTCCAAAACGAAGCTTGGAGTTTATCTTATCCACAATATTATAGTATTTTTGAATCAGGAGGATGCTCGGATCATCTCAGGTGTCGCTTCCATTTCGGAACAGAGCCAGTTAAACCAAGAGGGCCTTTCAAGTTTTGCAATATTGTGACTAAGATGGATGAGTTTCTACCGACAATACAAGATTACTGGTCTGGCACTACTCCCCTATTTCACTCTACTTCTGCTGCCTATCGATTCAGCAAGAAACTAAAAATGCTGAAGCCCACCTTGAAGAATCTCAGCCGGCAAAAATTAGGCGATCTACATATCAGAGTAGAAGAAGCCCACAGATCTCTTTGTCACAAGCAGCAAACAACTTTACTGATGCCTTGTCAGGAAACTATTGAAGCAGAAAATCAGGCTTATGAAGAATGGGATACTCTAGCGAATATGGAGGAAAATATTCTGAAACAAAGGTCAAAACTGCATTGGTTAGAGGTTGGAGATAACAACAACAAGTTTTTCCACAATGCCGCGAAAGCTAGAGTCGCTAAAAACACTATCCATGAGATCCACTGCCCTGATGGAAATATCTACACTACCCAAGCAGAGATAAAGAGGGAAGGAGCCAGGTATTTTGAGGAGTTTTTAACATTTCAACCAGAAGACTTCGAAAGTATGAATGTTGAAAATACCCAAGATTTGATGGATTTTCGCTGTACTAATTCACAGACAAGCAGGTTGGTAGCAGCAGTGTCAGAAGAAGAAATAAAAAAAGTTCTTTTCTCCATGCCGAGTAACAAATCCCCAGGACCAGATGGTTTTACCGTTGAATTCTTTAAGGCCTCTTGGGAAATTATAGGCAAAGACTTTGTGGTGGCTGTTCAATCTTTTTTCCTCAAAGGCTTTCTCCCTAAGGGAATGAATTCAACAATCTTGGCCTTAATTCCCAAGCAAGAGGATTCAAAGCAGATGAAGGACTATCGGCCAATATCCTGTTGCAATGTATTCTACAAAGTAATTTCGAAGATATTGGCGAACCGGTTGCAGCTCATTCTCCCTCCAGCCATTACTCCAAACCAATCAGCATTTATTAAAGACCGTCTGATGCTGGAAAATCAGTTGCTAGCTTCTGAATTGGTTAAGGATTACCACAAGGACTCTGGTCCTCGAAGATGTGCAATAAAGATTGATATTTCCAAAGCATTCGATTCAGTTCAATGGGATTTTTTGCTGAATATCCTTAGAGCCATTCAACTACCAGTCGTGTTTATTAATTGGATAGAGCTGTGCATCGGGACTGCATCTTTTTCTGTTCAAGTTAATGGTGAATTGGCTGGGTTTTTCCGAAGTAAACGAGGCGTAAGACAAGGCTGCTCCCTATCTCCTTACCTTTTTGTCCTCTGCATGAATGTATTGTCTTGCATGTTGAACAAAGCGGCACTAAGCGGAAAGATAGGTTACCATCCAGGATGTAAGAATCTCCAACTCACTCATCTTTGTTTCGCAGACGACATAATGATTTTCTCCGACGGGAGTATACGATCACTTGAAGGAATACTTAGAACCTTCAACTCCTACGCCACTGCTTCTGGACTTAAGATCAGTCTTGAAAAATCAACAATATATCTGGGAGGGTCTGCTTCAATGAACAAAGAAGCAATCATCAATCAATATCCTCTTGCAATTGGCGAACTGCCAGTACGATACCTTGGTATTCCTCTGCTCACAAAAAGTATGACACCATCTGACTACTTTCCTCTAGTTGAAAAAATTCGAAACCGTATCAGTTCCTGGACAGGCAGATTCTTATCATTTGCAGGCCGTCTCCAACTGATAAAATCGGTGCTTGCTAGTTTAATCAATTTTTGGTTAACTATTTTTCGTCTACCTAAGGACTGTGTGCGTGATATAGAGAAACTCTTATCTGCATTTCTGTGGTCAGGTCCTGATTTAAACCCAAAGAAATCAAAGGTTGCTTGGAACGACGTCTGCAAACCGAAAAGAGAAGGTGGTCTCGGTATAAGACCTTTAAGCGAGATGAACACGGTCTCCATTCTAAAGCTGATCTGGAGGATTGTGTCATCAAAAAATTCACTATGGGTTATCTGGATTCAAGATAATCTGATTAAAAAAGGATCGTTTTGGTCTGTCCGCAACAACACGAGTTTAGGATCCTGGATATGGCGCAAAATTCTAAAACATCGGGACAAAGCCAAGGTTCTACACAAAAAGGAGATAAAATCGGGACAATCAACTTCTTTCTGGTACGATTCCTGGTCTTCTCTAGGTCGACTATATGACATTACAGGGGCAAGAGGATGTATAGATCTGGGTATTGGAATCCATGACACGGTGGCAATGGTAAATTCCTCACATCGTCGTCGACGGCACAGAGTAGAAACTCTTAACCGGATTGAAGACCAAATTGAACAAATTCGCAGCAAGGGTCTCACAACGGAACCAGACAGTGACCTTTGGAAATGTAATTCAGACAAGTTCAAAGGAAGATTCTACTCTTCTATGACATGGCTGCATATTCGTGAGCCCAACCCGATATGTAGCTGGTATAAGGCTGTTTGGTTCACCCATGCTACACCAAAATACTCTTTTATGACTTGGCTAGCCACTCGAAACAGATTGGCAACGGGAGACCGTTTACAAAGATGGGCTGCAGGTGCAAATACAGATTGTGTTCTCTGTGGTGAGGTGCTGGAAACGAGAAACCACTTGTTCTTCTCTTGCTCATACTCCTCACAAGTCTGGTCTCCACTTGCTCGAGACATCCTTAAGAACAGTTACACAACCAATTGGGATCGATTGCTGCAGATATTAACAGGGTCTTGAAAACCAAAACTTTGGCTCTTTGTCATCAGATACACGCTCAAGTGGCATTTCATAGTCTTTGGAGGGAAAGAAACAATAGGCGACATGGCGAAGCACAACTTCCACCTCAGAATCTATCCCGTAATATCGACAAGATCATTCGCAACAAGCTTTATCTTCTCCGGAACCACGATGGATACACTGATGGAATCCATTATTGGAACCATACACACCCTTAAACTTGTTTTATTGTAATAACTTTCAAAAATTTGTCAGAATATTCAGCTAAAAACGACGCATTCGATGTAAAACAGTTTTTTGTGGGAATATAATTTTACATTCTTTCAAAAAAAAAAAAAATATTTCACAAACCACAAATTTGGTACAATTATTCTGATACGATATCTATTCACATTAGATAAAATTACTATTACGTAGTCACATATCTTAAAAAAATAAAAATAATTTTTATAATTGACATAATTTATAAATCGTGCCACAAATATTAGTTATTCATAAAAATTTAGTATATACCATAAATATACAAGTTTTCATAGTCAAAATCATTATATAATATTTTTGAAAAAATATAATAGTAGTTTTTTGATTGTTTAATATCGACTGGAATCCATAAATAGTACTCTCTCCGTCCTATAAGAGCGTGCTTAATTTGTCATTTACATCCGTCCCACAAGAGTGTGCTCATTCCATTTTTAGAAAATATCCTTTGTACTTTTACTCCACATTTTCAACTTATTTACAACAATACCATGTATGACTCACACCATTTATCCTTTAATTAATCAAGAGTAATAATTAATATACACATACAACAAAAAGTAGACCCTTTTATCAATCAAATCCAACCACTACCTAATTTTTATTAAAACTCGTCCCACAAAGAGTGAGCACATTCTTATGGGACGGGGGTAGTTTTTATTAAGAATTTTTACATGTAGAATGCATCTTTAAATTAATATTATAAATGGATAGTAGTATCTAACTAATATTAAAACTGTGGATAGGTGCTCGTGGAGGCGTCAGATCAGAGTTGTGGATTCTTTTGTAGGGAGCGGTGCTGTAGTTGAGAGCGTTAGGGTTGGGTTGTTTCGGTTAGCTTTGACCTAGAGCATTACACTTTTTACTTTTACTGTATATTTGATCATATTGCCTTCTACGTGTGGTGTTTTTCTGACAGGACCTGTGCGCAGAGTCAACCTCTCTTCGGTTAGAGCAGCATTCATCGAGAGTATAGTTGCCAAAGTCCCCCTAGGTAAGTCTCATGTAAATTAAACCATGGGCTCAGATATGGTCGTGAGCTTTTTCGTATCATATGCTTCTTTCTATATACCACTCTATACTTTGCTGTGCACTAAGCTGAGGGTCTTCACGGAAACAGCCTCCCTACCGTAATAAGTAGGGGCATGGTCTGCGTACATCTTACCCTCCCCAGACCCTGCTCTGAGCGGGATACACTGGGTATGTTTGATTTGATTTGATTTTATCTAACTAATATATCATAAATATAATCTCATTACTGTAAAGCTACATATCAAACCAATTTTGTATTGAATGAATATACCATACTTTTGATATATATTACCAAAATTCCCAATAATATTGGAATTAATATATATATATATGTACACACACATATATATATATATAACTTTATATTTAACTAATATATCATTTAATAATCAGATTTCGGCTTGTATTGTGAATTTGAGTTCGTAATTGTTTGAGTTGAATTGTTCGGTTTTGTATGTGATTGAGGTATCGTTGAACCGTTGAGTCTGATTGGTTGGTTATATCGGTTGTTGATTATTATCGAACGTATTGTTAATCGGTTATTGCATTAGGTTGTGATAAGTGACCGTTGATTATAATATTGTGCTGCGATTGAGATTGGAGAATTCGTGGATCGTTTTGGTCGGGGCTGAGGAGCTCGTAGACAAAGGCGATGGAATTGGTAACGGCTTCATCGTATCGGTATCGAGACAAGTTTATACTTGTTCAGTTTATAATATTTAATAAATGATTACGATTTCATTTCATTTATAATTCATATAGCAATGATATTATAAATGTAAATTGTCACGATGATGGTTTGTATATTGTGCTTTGGAGGATAGTTTATCGTGTCGACATTGATTTCGGGATGATGGTATATTAATATTAATGGACTGTACCTCATTCGAGATTATTTCGAATAACTGTGTATTCGTTCAGGGTTGTTTGTTCGTGGAAAGGATATTGTCTTCGGCATTGAGGTAATTTAAGTATTGTTCAGTTGTGAGGATAATTATTCTGTTGAATTATTATGTATGTTGTATGTTGACGTTTCGCATAATGAGATTCGTATTATTTGTTCGTTGAGGGATGTTGATCCCAGTATCATTGTTTGGTGTTGATGATTGTGTTGATCGATCGTTGAGGAATTAGGATTTCAGGACTGATGTGTTGAGACTGTTGATCATGTTGATCGTTCTTTGGGGATTGTGATCCCAGGATGGTTGTTTTGGATATTGTTGGTCGTGTTGATCTTTCATTATCCGTGTATCATTGTTCACTTTGGTGAGTTTTTTGATCCTTATTGGATATGTGATTCTTTGAGTTTCGTTGTCATGTTGCATCGTGACATATCTGGAGTCATATCTGCGTGCCGATTTGTTATGTGTAGGATTTTCAGGGTGGGCACGTATAGTCATGTGTAGGTTCACTGCCCGATTTCCTGAACACCGTTACGTACATAACAACGAGGTTCCGTACGCTAAGCGCATAACGTATGTTAACATCGCCCGTAACGTACGTTATGTCCTCCCATAACTTGAAGAAATGAACCGGTATTCCAAACGCGACGATTAACCAAAACATGAAGACACGAATACCTGGAGTTCGAGACGAAGAACCTAAGTGCCAAAAGAAAATACATTTCCAACTACCCGAAGGTTCGGAAAACAACAACAGACGTAATTACCCCATACTTTGGGAAATTACAAAATGGCCCAACACGTCCGAACTACACGATACATGATCGAAACAATAAACGAAAGCTCACAACATGAATAATAACATGAGCTGGATCTGCGGCAATCCCGAAATGGTGGTTCCAAAAAATGATTACGAGAATCGAACGAAATAGCGACAGAATGACATTAAACACGGAATTGGGTAGAACAAGCCCGAAATAAACTCGGATGACAAGAAGTCCAGTATTAAATATTCTCAAAATACCAATATGGTTACAAAGGAGTCACTAAAAACGAAAAATACACTAAAAAGAAAATACCAGAAAAAGGAAAAAAATGCGGATATTACACTCAGAGGGTTCCGTTGCCGTTGGTGCGGTTCCACGGATATTTTGGGGTTAACCACTCTGGGAGGGTCCGACGGGGCCTCATAGGGTTCCGTTACCGTTGGTGCGGTTTCATGGTTAATCACGTATGTATTCAAATGTGATGTTATAAGATTTAGTTATTCCGGAATACTAGTCTTGAGTTTGATTAAATGCGAATTACATTTACTTTATTATCGAGAAGTATTGTATTTCATATTCGACATACTTGTACTAGCTATTCTATGACTAACCCCTTCTGGAAAAAATACCTTTCATGTATTTGAGGATTCAGGATAGTGGATAGGCATGTACCGGGTCGGTACGACGATGATGGGCAAGAGTGATGCTGTGTCTCGTCTCTGGATGTATTTGGTACTTTATCCATTTGGTATTGCTGTACTTGGAATAGTTATGAACACTCGAGTGGTGTTTCAGATACTCTTGATGTTTTGGCCTGTGTTGCCCTGGGTTTTAATTCCCGATGTATTTTATTCTGTCAAACTGATTATTACCCTGGTGTCATTCTTATTGCTCTCCACTGGATTATGTTTAGACCTTATCAGTCAAAATTCATGGTTCCTCGTATGTATAGCCTTGTGGGTCCCACGAAAGGGCTCATGGCGCAGTAATATATCCTGAATAACTTGGGGGTGTTATAAAACCGACCACCATTTTTCGACGGATCGAATTTCATGACTTGGAAGAAAAATCTATCGATCTTTATCCGAGCTTACAATATCGAACTTTGGAAGGTAATTTGTCTTGGTCCAAAAATCCCTACAAAATCCGATGGCTTACTCAAGAGCTTCGAAGAATTTAACGATGAAGATTGGAAAAGTCATCATTATAATTGTAAAGCAACAAAATTGCTATATTGTGCTATTAATCGATAAGACCATAATCGTATTTCCTCGTATGAAAGTGTCAAAGAAATCTGAAAAATGCTCGAGGTAACTCACGGAGGAACAACTCAAGCCAAGGAGACGAAAATAAATATGCTTCACTACGACTACGAGTTTTATGATGAAATATAACGAGTCCATATCAAATATGCTCGATCGATTTTCGGTCATCACAAATGGACTAGCTTGTTTTGGTAAACCATTATCGAGTACTGAAAAAGTGAAGAAAATATTACGATCACAACCTCGTGAATGGGATGGGATGGTCACGGCTATTATGGAATCAAAAGATCTAAACACGTTTGATTTTAGCAACCTTGTTAGATTTTAGTGCCCTCGTCGGGTCGCTAATAAACTACGAGATCGTATTAAAATCACGAAATACCAAACTAAAGCCCAAGGAGAAATCCATAGCTTTCAAAGCTAAAAAGATGTCGGATAATGAAAAAAAAATCCCGGTAGATGATGATGAAGAATCAGCATTCTATGCTAAAAATATCAATATATATAAAAATCTATTAAACCGGAGAAGAAAAGATATAAAATCCCAAGTCCGGAACGAGTCAAATATAATCGACAATAACTATCGAAATTGCAGAAAACCCGGTCATTTTGCGAAAAACTGTCGAGGCTCGGCTTCCAAAAAGGAAGTATAAATAGCAATCTGGAGTGACGATGACGAACAAGATGAAAATGTTCAAAATAATCTCGCACTCATGGCACATAGTTCGATGACGACAATGGCAACGAAAGTCAGGTAAATACTTCGTCTCAAGACGAACTTTCATAGTTCATCAAAAGACAATAAATCCCTTAGAATGAAAAATAAATTATTGGAAGATGAAATCTCAAAAATACGGGAAAAGAGAAAACGATTAAAAAATGATCATTCTCCTTATTTAGAAAGAAAAAATAAATTGAAATATGTTTTGTTAAAAGTTCAAAAAGAACTTAAAAATTTAATGAATAAATTTCCTCTAGTGGCCGTATGAAGACTTTCGCCATCCAAGTTTTTATTTCCTAGCACGAACCGCTTAGTTCCCGAGTTTTAATAAATGAAAGAAAAGAAAGGGAAAGAAAGTTAAGAGAGAAAAGAAGAGAAAGGAAAGTGAAAGAAAATTGTATTTTGTGTTGCCGAGTTTGAAAGAAGTGAAAGAAAAATTAACCATTTTGTTCTTTTCTCTGCAAATCCTTCCAAATTGGAAGGAAAGCTAGGAGGGAAAGTTTTCCTTCCATTTCTTTACGATTCTTTTCATTAAAAAACTCAGAAACACCAAATATTTTTTTCTTTTTTATTATTTCCATCTAGGGGTGTGCATGGATCGGATCGGATAAAATTCGATCCGAATTTCGGATTGATCCGATCCGAAATCTTCAAAATTGGTCAATTCGAAATCCGATCCGAAAAATTCGGATCGAGTTCGGATTAATCCAAAAATTTATCGGATTAATCCGATCCAATTCGATTAATCCGAATTTTTCTTTTCGTTTCTTTTTTTTTTTTCACGGAACAAAAGAAACCACAAAATTAATAAATAATGTATTTACCCACAGACAACAACATCAAATTACAATTTTTTTACAAGTACTTTCTTTCATTTTAATCTCCAGCAACTCAGCCTACTGCAAATCTTAACTCCCAAAGCTTCAGGAAAGCCTTTTTTTCATTTTCACAACTTCAGCAAATGAAACACCGAAACCAAAATCAAGAAATAAATTACAATAATAGAATTGTTGGAATCGTTAATGATTTTAATTTTATTTTGTAAAATTAAATATCATAGGATCGATCTACGTTCCGAGTAGATGATCGTGGTATATTCACTTTCTCTGAACCGATTCCCGGTGAGTGAGAAATAGTGAATTAAAATTTGTCACTTAATTGTGAATTAATAAGGGATGATATCTCACATTGAATAATGAACCATCATTATTCTACTATATAAGGAGTTACCTTTATTCATGTAATAATTAACGGCACATGTGTATGGGTGCGCGCGCCGCCGCCGCCCGCCCGCCTCGCCCGCGGCCGCGTGCCGTGGACCGTGGACCTTGGCCTTGATCTTGGACTTGGACTTGGATCTTGGATCTTGACAATTGGTCTCTGGGCTGTTCTTTTGGCCTGGTCGTCGACTTGACCTTGGCATGCCTAAAGAATTTTTTGGACAAGCTCAACAACGTAGTTAGGCTCGTATGTGCACATAAGGATGTCCAGATACATCCCTCGAGCGGTTAAGGAGCAGAATACAGTCCAGGTGCGTCCCGACTATTCAAATTCAGCCAACACAGTCTGTAACCTCCCAGTGTAATGAGGGGGAGTTAATGACAGGTTTGAATTTCGTAACTCCTGCCATTTGTTTGAAATTCGTAACTTAACTCCTGAACATAATGCAGCACAAATGACTGCATTATGACAGTCATAAGGGATGTGTTTAAATCCCCTGCAGGTGAGATGGCCTATAAATAGGAGCTCGCCAGAATTGTGGTGCTACATCATTCGAGACGAAAGTCGTTTTACCTTTGGAGACAAATTGCTAAACCGAAGAGCACTACCGGGGCAATATTTGTCTTGCGGGAAGAGGCCACCTCGACTCGACTTAATTTACGGTTTTATTATTCATTTTCTTGTATTTTCAATTCTGTTTCGAGTTCTGTAATTTCTAGATTTCGAGTTGTAATTTGTTTTCCAGTTGTATTTTATTTTTCGCCCAACAAGTTTTTAAAGACAGAGTTTTCAACAAGCGCAAGACCAATATATACTTGCTAAATCCTACAACTGGGGATGACGACTGCTGCTTCACCGACTCGAACACCACCGCTGTCTTTGCCTCCGCGACCGCCGCTGCAACCGTGGCAAATACATTTGCCGCAACCATGTCCGACATGATGAGCTCAACTACCTCATCAATAATTCCATGGTTGTTTTCGAACCCCTTTCTGACTACCGGTGGATCCACCTCGAGTGGCACCGTAGGTTCCACTTTTAGTGGTACCGTTGGATCCATGTTAGGGTCTAGTGTTGGAGCCTACGGGTTCAATACGAGTGGTTCCTTTTTTGGAACAACCTTGGGGCCAAGGATGATGCCTGCCGCCGAGAAGCCACCAAAGTTTGGTGGAGCCGACTTTAAAAGGTGGCAACAGAAGATGTTGTTCTATTTAACAACATTGGGCTTTGCGAACTTCCTTAAGGAAGATGCGCCACCGGCGCCAAGTGCTCAAGAGACTAGTTTCACAGTCCGAGCTGCCTATGACAATTGGCACAATGGAGACAATCTTTGTAAAAACTTTATTCTGAATTCTTTAGAGGATAGTTTGTATAATGTATACTCTGTTGTAAACACATCAAAAGAGATGTGGGAAGCACTTGAAAAGAAGTACCGTAGTGATGATGCAGGTACAAAGAAATTTGTAGTAGCCAAGTATCTGGACTACAAGATGGTTGACTCAAGGCCTGTCATGGAACACGTGCAAGAGTTCCAACTCATGATTCATGATGTCAATGCCGAGGGAATGGTCCTACCTTAAGCACAAGCGAAAGGAGATGACTCTTGAAGACTTGATTGTGAAATTGCGCATCGAGTCTGACGTGCGCAAAAATGATCATAAACCAAGAGGCCTGATTGATGCTAGGGCAAATCTGTTGGAGCAAGGCGGTCCCTCCATCAAACAGGCTCGCCCAAGTGTCCAAAACAAGAACAAAGGGAAGCAACCAGTCAAGAAGTTTGATGGCGATTGCTTCAACTGTGGCAAACATGGGCACGCGGCGAAGGACTGCCGGAAGCCGAAGGCCAACAAGAAGAAGAAACATGTTGCCAACATCGTCGAGACTAACAGCGAGTGGAAAGAGGATGACCTTGCTGCTGTGGTCACCGAGGAGGTCAACCACGTTGAGAACCAAGGTGGTTGGTACGTCGACACTGGTGCAACCGCCCATGTTGGTGCCGATAGGAGCCAGTTTAAGAACTATCAAGCTGTTGAGGGGAGGAATCTCAACATGGGGAATCCAGCTTCATCTGAGATTATCGGAGTTGGAGAAGTGGACCTCAAACTTACGTCAGGACAGACTCTCACTTTGAATAATGTGCTTCATGTTCATGATATGAGGAAGAACTTGATCTCGGGCTATATACTAGTTAAAAAGGGGTTTAAACTAGTGTTTGAGTCAGATAGAATTATCATAAAAAAGTTTGATAGGTTTCTTGGTAAGGGTTACCTCATGGAGGGACTCTTTAAACTCAATACTTTGGCTATACGCTATGTAACCAAATCTGGAAATGCTAATGAAAATGCTAGTGCTTCCTCTTACTTGACTGAGTGTTCTGATTTATGGCATTGTAGATTAGGTTATGTGAACCTAAATGCAATAAAAAGATTAGTAAACTTAGATTTACTGAAATTAAATGAAGTCAATACTCAAAACAAATGTGAGATTTGTGTTGAAGCAAAAATGACGAAACTTCCGTTTCATTCGGTAAAACGGAACATAAAACCCCTTGAATTAATTTACACAGACGTGTGTGATTTAAAGTTTGTGTAAACTAGAGGTGGTAAGAAGTACTTTATCACTTTTATCGATGGCTGCAGAAGATATTATTATCTTTATCTTTTGAGAAGTAAAGATGAGGCTATTGAAGCTTTTAAGAACTTCAAGAATGAAGCCGAGAATCAATTAGGCTGTCATATTAAGATGATTCGAAGTGATAGAGGTGGCGAATATGTATCCCCGTTTGAGGAATTATGCAACAAAAGTGGTATAATTCATCAAACAACAGCTCCATATGCACCACAATATAATGGCATTGCTGAACGTAAGAATCGAACACTTAAAGATATGATGAATGCCTTATTGATTAGTTCAGGGTTGCCTCAGAACATGTGGGGGGAAGCTGTCTTGACAGCTAACTACATATTGAACAAGATTCCACGCAAAGGTAAGGATGTTACTCCTTACGAGTTGTGGAAAGGTAGAAAACCTTCATACAAATATCTCAAAGTGTGTGGGTGTTTGGCCAAGGTTTAGGTACCTCTACCTAAACAAGTTAAAATCGGACCTAAGATGGTCGATTGTATCTTTATTGGGTATGCACTGAACAGTAGTGCTTATCAGTTTGTTATCCACAAGTTAGAAGTTCCTGAAATGACTGTGGGAACAACAATTCAATCAAGGAATGCTGTATTATTTGAAAACATATATCCTTGTAAGAACAATGATAAAGTTGAGAACAATTCTAGCAATAGAGTTGAAGATGAAGGAAAAAGTCCAAAACCTGTGGCTGTAGATCTAATGTCAAGTAAGCGATCGAGATCTAATCTGGAAGATGTAGAACCGAGACGTGGTAGTAGGGTTAGGACACCAAAGACATTTGGACCTGACTACATAGCATTCATGTTGGATGAAAAACCAACATCGATCAAAGTATCTTATGCCAGACCAGACGGGTTGCTCTAGAAAGAAGCTGTTCAGAGTGAAATTGAATCAATTTTACAAAACCAAACTTGGGTTTTGGTTGATTTACCTGAATGTTGTAAGCCCTTAGGATGCAAATGGATCCTTAAAAGAAAGTACAAGGCTGATGGGTCAATTGATAAGTATAAAGCTCGTTTAGTAGTCAAAGGTTTCAAACAGAAGGAAGGGTACGATTTTTTCGATACCTATTCACCTGTAACAAGAATTATATCTATTCGAGTTCTTCTCGCGATTGATGCTTTACACGGTCTTGAGATTCATCAAATGGATGTTAAGACTGCTTTTCTGAACGATGATCTGGATGAAGAGATCTATATGGAACAACCTGAAGGGTTTGTAGTACCTGGACAAGAGAAAAAGGTATGCAAACTGGTTAAGTCTCTATATGGATTGAAACAAGCTCCACTACAGTGGCACTTGAAATTTGATAATGTAATGTTATCAAATGGTTTTAAAATAAATGAGTGTGATAAATGTGTTTATATTATAAACACTAGTAACGGCTATGTTATTGTGTGTCTTTATATAGATGACATGTTAATCATGGGTAACAGTATACAAGTGATTAATGATACTAAGAACATGTTAAAAAGAAATTTTGACATGAAAGACATGGGACTAGCCGATGTGATTCTTGGAATGAAAATTTTGAGAAAATCGGATGGAATCATCTTGACACAATCTCACTATGTCGAGAAAGTTCTCAAGAAGTTTAATGCCTTTGAAAGCTTGCCGACTAAGACCCCAATAGATTTAAATGATCACTTGAGCAAAAATCGAGGGGAACCCGTTGCACAGGAAGAATATGCACGAGTCATTGGGTGTATCTTACAAATTGCACTCGACCCAATTTAACTTGCGCTGTGAACAAATTGAGTCGTTACACGAGCAATCCAAGCAAGGAGCATTGGAAAGCTCTCGTTAGAGTTTTGAGGTACTTAAAGTATACTAAAAAACCTTGGTCCACACTATTCGAGATACCCCTAGTACTTGAAGGGTACTGTGATGCGAATTGGATATCCGATACGAAAAGTTCATTTTCTACAAGTGGTTACGTGTTTACCATAGGGGGGTGGAACTGTCTCGTGGAAGTCCGCGAAACAAACGTGTATAGCCCGATCCACCATGGAATCGGAATTCATAGCTTTGGACAAAGCTGGTGAAGAAGCCGAGTGGATCAGAAACTTTTTAGAAGATATTCTATGTTGGTCAAAGCCAGTGCCTCCGGTGATGATACACTGTGATAGCCAAGCCGCTATTGGTAGGGCAAGAAGTAACGTGTATAATGGAAAGTCTCGACATATTCGTCGACGCCATAATACCATAAGACATTTGATCAAAAGTGGGATTATCTCTATTGACTATGTAAGGTCATTGGATAATCTAGCGGATCCGCTAACCAAAGGGTTAAACCGTGATCAAATGAATAAATTGCTAGAGGGAATGGTTTAAAATCCACAAATCGAGAATTATCATAGTGGTAACCCAACCAAGATGACTGGAGATCCCAAGAACTTGGTTCAATGGGAGAACTAAGCTATGAGAGTTCATGTGAAACACTCATCTAAGTTTATTCCCTATAGAGCAATTGAGTGTTGAAAGCTTGCCTAGTGGTGAGGTTAAGTCTATGACTTTTAATGATTCCTATAGACCTCGAGGAGGTTGAGTATGGCAAGATACTCGATAAAGAATCACATATACAAGTGAGAAGTGGGGGCCGCTTCATGAAAAATACTTTGAATCCAAAGGGGTGTCCAAGGCCCGCAAAGGACACAAAACGTGAGAACGGATGAGGTTGAGGTGTTCAAGTGTTAGCACCATTGTCTCGGTGCATGCTGTGGGGGAATAGTTCAAATCATCAAGCCACTAATCCGCCTGTGTACCCGATGATGTTAACTATGGAAGGTTCAAAGTCACGAACTACCTATCCTTATACTTTAACGCCTCTTGAGGACTGAGCTTGAGTATGCATATTGCATCTTTTCACTCATGTGGGGATTGTTGGAATCGTTAATAATTTTAATTTTATTTTGTAAAATTAAATATCATATGATCGATCTATGTTCCGAGTAGATGATCGTGGTATATTCACTTTCTCTGAATCTATTCCCAGTGAGTGAGAAATAGTGAATTAAAGTTTGTCACTTAATTGTGAATTAATAGGGGATGGTATCCCACATTGAATAATGAACCATCATTATTCTAGTATATAATGAGTTATCTTTATTCATGTAATAATTAATGGCACATGTGTATGGGCTTAAAGCTCACACAAGCGCGCCGCCGCAGCCTTCCTGCCTCGCCTCGGCCTCGACCGCGGCCGCGTGCCGTGGACCGTGGACCTTGGACCTTGGCCTTGGCCTTGATCTTGGACTTGGACTTGGATCTTGGCAATTGGTCTTTGGGTGGTCTTTGGGCTGTTCTTTGGGCCTGGTCGTGGACTTGGTTGTGGACTTGACCTTGGCATGCCTAAAGAACTTTTTGGACAAGCTCAACAACGTAGTTGGGCTCGTATGTGCACATAAGGATGTCGAGATACATCCCTCGAGCGGTTAAGGAGCAGAATACAGTTCATGTGCGTCCTGACTGTTCAAATTCAGCCAACACAGTCTGTAACCTCCCAGTGTAATGAGGGGGAGTTAAGGGCAGGTTTGAATTTCGTAAGTCCTGCCATTTGTTTGAAATTCGTAACTTAACTCCTGAGCATAATGCAGCATAAATGACTGCATTATGACAGTTATAAGGGTTGTGTTTAAATCCCCTGCCGGTGAGATAGCCTATAAATAGGCATGCATCTCATTTGCATCTGACACACAGAAAATACGAAAAAATATTTTGCATACCTCTGCATTTCATAAGTCAGTTCAGTTCTCAACTCGTTCTTGTTCGCCGGAGCTCGCCGGAATTGTGGTGCTACATCCGTCGAGACGAAAGTCGTTTTACCTTTGGAGACAAATTGCTAAACCGAAGAGCACTACCGGGGCAATATTTGTCTTGCGGGAAGAGGCCTCCTCGACTCGACTTAATTTACGGTTTTATTATTCATTTTCTTGTATTTTCAATTTTGTTTCGAGTTCTGTAATTTCCTTCTTCCTTCTTCGTTGAGTCCTGTAATTTCTAAATTTCGAGTTGTAATTTGTTTTCCAGTAGTATTTTATTTCCGCCCAACAAATTATTAAAGACGGAGTTTTCAACAAGAATCAAGAAAATATTTGCTATCGGGGAAGGGTTGGTGGTCCAGTGGTAGGACGCCTACCCCCAAGACACTCCTTTGTGAGAGGTCTTGAGTTCTAACCCCATCAAGGAGGTGAAAGAGGAAGTTTTACTCTTTATGATCCTCTAGCTCCCCGGGGCTAGATCGAGCGACCGCTAATCAATGTTTAATCTCGCGTCAAGCGGCAGTGTGGGAGTATTTTCTTGCTGGGAACCCGGAGGTGCTGACCAATCAGTGGCTGTTCTCCCGAGAACTGTGCTGGGAACCTGAGGCACTGTTAATCAGTTAAGGGGTTCTCCTTGTGCGCAGAATTGTACAGAAAAGGCATTGGGAACCCTGGAATTGCTCGAGCGACTCGCGATTTACTTCTCTCAATGGGTTAGGAGTGGGTTCATTGAGGGACTAGGATTAGTCCGGCTAAGCTGGGATCACCTAGTTATCAAAAAAAAAATATTTGCTATCAAGAAAACTCTCCGCACGGCGGCTCCGGACAAGCACCACCAATACACTCGCCATTAACTACGGGACACACATCATACTCGCCATCAACTACGTGACAATCACTCATTTCGAATCCGTGTTCTTCTTGCCCGTGTATAAAGCGATTCCGAAATAGAAAAAGAAACTAGGAAAAAGAAAGATGGGAGAAAGAAATATCTTCTTGCCTGTCGATCGATCGATCAATTTCGAAAATAGGAAAAAGAAAGATGGGAGAAAGATGCAGAGAAACGAAATCAACAGAGCCTTGAAGAAGCTTGGATTTTGTAAAAGGTTGAAGAAGGGAGAGAGGTTGGAGAGAGAGAGAGAGAGAGAGAGAGAGAGAGAGAGAGAATGAAGGTTGGGCTTTTCTATTGTCAGGTAGGGCTGAGAATTTAGAATCGGGAAATCCCGAGTCCCGGTCCCGTCCCGAGTCCCGAATTTTACGGGATTGGAATCGGGACCGGAACCTGAGATTTTGGTATTTTCAGGACTCGGGAGTCCCGAGTCCCGATCGGGATTATCCCGAAGTCCCGATTGAAATTTCTAATTTCAATCATTTTTTTCTTTTTTGATTTCGGGACATTTCGGGACATTCGAGACATTTCGAAAAATTTTCCTCGGGATCGGGACCGGGACTTCCATTTATCCCATTTCGGGAATCGGGACTCCCGAAATCCCGAACGGGACCGGGACCGGACCATCAAATTGGTGATTTTCAGGATCGGGACAATCGGGACTCGTGACCGGGACCTCGGGATGTCCCGATTCTCAGCCCTAGTGTCAGGCCAGGAAAACTTAGCCTGACGTTAGGCCAGTGTTAAAATTACATATTTTTTTCTTCATATTTGTCGATTTCAATTTGTATATTCTTCTTATTAGAGTTGAGCTGTGCGGATTGGAATCAACAAATATGAAAAAAAAAATGCAATTTTAGTACCAGTCTAATACAAAACCAAGTTTCCTGACCTAACGATAAGAAAATACATCTTAATTACACTACATATTTGTTCATATTGGTCGATTCAAGTTGTATATTCTTCTTGTTAGGATTGAACTCTGCGGATTGGAATCGACAAATATGGAAAAATATGTAGTTTAAATACCGGCCTAACGTCAGACCAAGTTTTCCTGGCCTGACGGTAGAAAAGCCCAGGTTGGTTTAGGTTTTGCTTTCCTAATTCTTATCATATATATATAGTAGGTTACAGGTAGGTAAATAATTAATAAAAAAATATATATGCATTACTTATAGGATCGGATTGATCCGAAAAATCCACGGATTCAATCCGATCCGAACCGAAATCCGAACTCCTAAAAATTACTGATCCGAAATCCGATCCAAACTTATCGAATCGGATCGATTTTTTGGGTTCGATGATTTTGAGCACCTCTATTTCCATTCATTTTCCTTCTTTTCTCTCCTTAACACTTAGTTTCCGAGTTTATCTTTTCCATTCATTTTCCTTCTTTTCTCTCCTTAACGCTTAGTTTCCGAGTTTAACTTAAAAAGAGAAAAGAAGTGAAATGGATGAAAATAAGAAAGACAGAAAAAATATTTCGTGTTACTTCGTCTTCTGCCTAAACCAGGTTTTTGTTCCTTTTCCTTTTTTTTTTTTCTATTTCCTTCTTCATTGATTCAACCCGTCAGTTTTGTGAATCATCTGGATCTTGTTGTTAATTATATGGATTTTATTGTTAATTGTTGAAGAATTTTTGACAACAAATGTTCCTTTTCCTTTTAACTGCTGTGTTCGTAATTTTTATTCTTTTATGTTTTCCTTTTAATTGCTGCGCTCATGTTTACCGTGGGTAGTTTTATCATCCTTAGTCATATATATTCCTGTTTTATTGTATTATTGTAACATGATTTGGTGATGGATGGTAATCGCTATTCTTCGAAGGATTGTTTTGTACCTCGGATCCGTTTCCTCTTTCTGTTAACCCTAATCGACGAATAGGCTGCCGTGCTTGTGCCAGCAATACGTATTCTGTGATGTTATGAGTTTTTCCATTTTATGCCCATGCTGTTTGATGACTAACGTTTTCAAATCTTTTCATAGCCTCATCTGAAGAAAGATGCCACAGTCCAAAACATGTCTCGTGGTTGCTATTGACAAGCGGAACAGTAGAGGGACTTATGAGCTTTATCCCTTTGATAAAGATTGTAGGGTATCTATCCGGAATACATAAAATTACAGAACAAAACAGTAAACGAATTACAAATAAATTTCCTATGTTTACGGGGGTTAAGGGTTACACAACGAATTAAATAACACTGAATTACACAAAAGGAAAAACACGAAATTAACTGGAAATAACCGAACACGAAAACAGGAAAAAAATTAAGGTCGAAGAAATTTGACCAAACAGATCACTTAAGATCTGAAAGAACGAAACGCGAAGGTGGTGATTTTCAGACACAGAGTCGGCTCAGTCCTCCGCTCTCATGTACCCGCGTCCAGGGCTCCAAAATCCAGCGTCCAGCAGTCCGATTCGTGCCACAATTCCAGGCGGTTTCAATGAATCACTTAGACTCACCACCCAGAAACCCCAAAAGCCCAGAACTCCCCCAAAACCCTCGGCCGAGAAAGATTCACTCAGAAATCAGGTATTTCACAAAGAATGATTTTTTGCCTCAAGAACACTCAATTTCTCAGTCGTATTTCAGTGTATCTCTCCTCAAAAAGGATCCCAAAATATATATGGGTGAAAGTCACAACCCAAGTATCGGTCGCCCGCATATGTAGCAACCGATCTTATCATTGGATTGATAAGGGTTGCTTACAAATCGGAAACCGATCGAAAATATCAAGGGAGGAGAGAAACAGAAGCGAAAGGAACGGGAGAAGAAGGTGTTGTTACCCAAAATATTATCCGGAGATAATATTGGTGGAATGATCGAGTAACAGACAAATGCGAGAACACTTCCGTGAGAAAATAGATAACACAAGATTTGCCGGGGTTGTTAATCCCGGGCTTGAATGCTCTCGCGAGATGTTATTAATAAATATACTGTCGAGTACAAATATTAATGTTAGAATCTATTACAAGGAGTGTAAAGACTTCTAGTTATCTAGGCTTTAGAGTGCGTAGATTGCCGGAAGAACCAGATAGATAAATCTGTGAGTTCTTGCTTGGGATATATGATGAATGTGTATGAATATCACTATGAATGTGTAAGTGGTTGCCAAAAGAGTATTTGATTCTCTCTTTTGTGTGTATTTTGCACTGAATTCGTAGTAAATTCGCGTCCCTTTGGTCATTGCAGTGAGTTCTCTATTTATAGGGGACAAGGTAGTTGGGACTCCTCAGGCGATCGCGGGCGACCGCCGTTTTCTATATTAAAATAAGATGGCCGATCGTCCCGTCACGTGGGCCTGTTCCCTTGAGGTCCGAGGTCGCTGTTGGTGGCCAGCTGGGCGAACCAATGGGAAGCCAGCACGCATCTTGAGTCGCTGTCCGGGGAGGACCCACTTTGTACCTTTCGGCGGCCTTGTCGGTAGGTGTGGTAGGTGACAGGAGGGGGTCAAAGGTCCTATCTGTCGGTACCCTTTGAAGACCCGCACGTGGGCCATCGTCCAAGATTCGGTCTTCGACGACTTTGACGGATGCTGGATCCATACGTGGCACGAGACGATCGCCTCTGGTTCGCTCATTAAAGATGATCGTCAGATATCAAAAGACGATCGCTGGGTACCAAAAAACGGTCGCCGTATGTGCCGAACTCTAGGCGTTTGTCCAGAGTATGCCTCCCGAGGTTGGCTTCTCTGATCGTGATGCTGATCGCCTATCGAGGCGTATTAATCGCCGCACAACAATTGCCCCCCAGCTCGCCTCGATATTGAAAACACGGGGTGAGGTGGCTCTGTTGGCGATCGCCAATGTTTAGCCGATCAGCCGATCTGAATTCAAATCTGGACGATCTCCTTTCGCGCCGGGAGCAGCGGGAAATGAAGGCGGGCTTTCTAAAAGCGGCAGGGACACGCGTCGCGCCGCTGTTGGGGGAGTCCGACGGTTTGTTGGACTTGTCGGTTGGCATGCCCTCGAAAAGACGCGTACGCGGGATTCGAGGGCAGCATTTAATGCGTACCCACGTGACGGTTGCGATCCAGCCCTCGAGATTTCTCCTATTTGCATTTAGACCCCCGTCTCCATCTATAAAAGGGCCAGGGCTTCTTCTCCTTCACTTTTTACGCGTCCTTGCATCCATAGCCGAAACTCTGCAAAAATTTCTGGAGCTTCTTGTGCCGATCTTCTTCTTTTCTCTAGGTAAGAAAAATTAACCTTCTCTCTCCCTTTACTTTCTAATATGTCGGGAGGATCCAAAACCTTCGAGACCGGAAGTTCTTCCGCTGCTGCAGCGTCGCCTGAACGGGAGGAGATTCCCGTTGGAGTGGATATGGAGACATCCGTTGAATCTATTCGTGCGGGGATTGCACCCGCAGAACTCGAAGAACTTTTCAACGAGGCCGAAGTGGCGAGGACGGCGGCGACGGCAGAGCAGGAGGGCTCGCCGGTGGATGAGGATGATTTGGTGCGGGCGGCCCGGGAACGAGAGAGTAGATTCGGCCCTGCCTATGTGGCTTTTGCTCAGATGATGGAAGCGATCGCCGGACCGTGTCTGGAATTCGACTTCGAAGCCTACTCCGCCGCTCACCCTTACGAACATGTGAAGCGGACGGTTTTTCAGGCTGCCGTCCCGTCTCCGTGGACTCTCGGAAAGATCCGGAGTACAGCGACCAAGAAAGACTTGAGTCGTTGGAGGGCCAAATATCACATCCCCTCTGACGTTTCCTTGCACGTGCCCTCGGAGAATGAACGTGCCGACCAACCGCCCAAGGATATGGTTGCCGTCAGCGAGATGATTATGGAGGCCGGTCTGCGATTTCCTCTGCCATTCGCCGTCTCCTACTTGCTGATCGCACGGAATTTGGCGCCTCTTCAATCGAGCGGCACGCTCTGAGATCATCTGCACGTTGACCTTTGTTTGGCGGTCACCGGTTGTTCCGCCTCCTTCTGTACTGGAGATGAATTATCTCTGCTTAAAGCGCGCAGAAAGGGTCGATCGGCGGCAATCATATCCAAGGCCGAATGGGGAGAGTGGTCCTCGGTGTGCCGAATAAGACCAGGGGTGACCTGGCTAAATGGTGCTGGGTCGGCGGGGCGTGGCGATCGGCATCGAGTGACAGGCCGAATGAGGAGTTGGAGATCCCCACCACTTTCCAGGAGAGGAATCCGAGTAAGGACTTTAACTCTCCCCTTGATTGAGCTTGTCTTGGACTGATCTAATTTTGTTTTCTTTTTGCAGGACCTCTCGTTCCAGCGATCGGCGACCTTCCATTCGATTTCTTGATCGTTTGGGAGCGGATCCGTGCCTTGCCGGACTCCTTTATTGACGTTCGCTCGCTTGGTAACAAAGCTCATCGGTTGGGGGCTCGATTGTTCTGCTTCCCCCATCACTTGAAAGTTCCAGGTATGAGCTTAAGTGGTGCTTCCTTGCTTGACGATCGTCTTTAGGAGGTCGTATCGTTTAAGTTGTTGTCTAACTTGTTTGTATCTCTTCTTTGACAGAGGTTCATTTTCCCCGATTTGCCGAGCCACCGCCAGAGATCGCCATGTCAAACCCGGGACTCATCGGTCGCCTTCACTTGGGTAAGCAGACTGGTCGCGTTCCTGCGACGACGTCTCGCCCTGCTCCGGTGACGAGGCCTGCCGAGGTGCCAGTCGCCGAGCCGGTGGTTCAGGGAGAGGAACAGCTTCAGCGCCGCAAGAGGCGGAGGTCGGAGGAGTCCCCGTCGATTTCTGAGGCGGATGTATCCATTCTTGAGCCTCCGGTTGCTGCGGCTCCTATTTCTGCCATCCCGATGATGGAGCGATCAGGCCCTAGGCCTTCGGTCCCCGGCTCCCGGTCATCTGGCGGCTCGATGAAGAAGGTGGCGATCGCCGAGGCGGAAACCTCTCGGGGCAAGCCTTATTTTGGACGCGATCCCGAGCTGGTCAACAGGTAAGAAAGGATCGAAATTTTCTGAGTTAGGCATTCTGGGCAAGGTATAGGCTAACTCTTTGGTTTCTTTGGTTTGTGCTGCAGGGTTCGTCTTGCCGACCCGGACGTCGCTCCTATGGTGCTGGACTTTTTGTCGAGCAAGGCTCCGCAAACATCTCTCGACGTCCCCACTTACATCCAGCAGGCTATCACCTCTCTGCCCAAGGCCTGGACGACCGATCTTGATGCGATCACTCGTCGTCAATCTGGAGATGCCATGGAGGCGACCCTTGCCCTGGCTCTCCAGACGGCGACGATGGCCGTCCAAGCCGCTAGGGATTTTGAGGGGCGACCCTCCATTGCTCGTCTCCATAGCGACCTCGAGGCCGCCCGGAACAAAAATATTGAGTTTGCCAACCGGATCCAGTCTATGGAGAAGGAGTATGAGGAGACGGCCAAAAGGGCTAAACAGGACGTTGACTGATTGAAGCAGGAGCTGAGCCGCTCTAAGGAGGCTGCCGACCGGTCCCGTGATAAGGAGAAGGAAACCCGCCAGAAGTACGCGGCTTCGCAGGAGGAGGTAGCCGGGCTGAAGGCGGCGAAGAAGGAGCTGGAGAAGGCCAAGGGTGAGAATGCCGCCAAGGTCGTCGAGCTGGCGGAGGATGAGAAGACGGCCGTGGATTTGAAGGGGCAGCTGAAGGCGATCGAGGCCGATCCCTACCTCAACGTTGCGCTCGTCGGCGAGTTCGCTTATTACTTGGCCTATGCTGATGCTGTTCGAGCCGCCAAAAAGGCAGGGATCGAGATCGGTCCCCTGATGGAGAGCTTCAAATCCTATGCCCTCGATCATCCTCTGCACCCGGAGTTCTCCTTGCCGATCCTTGACTTTGTCGACTTCGGGATCGACTTGAGTTGGTATACCGGTAAACTCATTCATCCCGAGGCCGATGGGGGGACCCAAGCCGATCCGCAACCTGAGGGCGATGACCAGCCGGCGGGGCCTTGAGAGACATTTTTGTTTTCCTCTGTAACTTGTACTTTTTTGTTTTCCTTTTGTAATGTCTTCGGGCCCCGTAATGTACGAAACATGCGTTATGAATAAAATGTTCCTCTTTTCATACTGTCTCTTTACATACGATCGCCTTTGAATGTTTTGCGTGCAATTTTTACAAGTATGTGTATGATTGCTTTCGACGTTTTGTTCATCCGACCAATTGTCTGAGTGTTGAAAGCATTGATATGTTTTGAATCGGAATTCTTACTTGTAATTTTGTCGAACGACTCCGATCGTTCTGCGTGTGTTTGAGCGAAGCCGATCGTGCGTGGTTCCTTTTTGTTCGATCGTATTTGGGATTAGCTCGACCCATCTCTGCCCCCTTGTTTTTGTTTACTTATTGTAAGTAAGGAAACAAAAACTAGTTTGTCCGGCGAGCTTTCTTCAGTTTTGCCGATTCTGAGGAATCATGTACGGTTGGGGTGTTCGACGGACCGACCTCCCCAATCATGTCTTTGTGTGCGAGGGATATTGTGTATCCCGCGACTCACTTTTTGTGAGGGTCCTCCGTTAGGCTATGCCTGCCTTGTGTTAAAACGAAAGGCGGGCGATCTTGGTCTGGAGGAGTCCTTGCGCGGGGCGTCGTCGGCTTATTCGACTCCACGTCCGCGGCTTGTCAGCTCTGCTTCCACCTCGGCCCGCCATGAAGATGGCGACCCTCGACGGTGTATGTTGAGACGGGGGTAGTGGCATGTCGCATTGTCCGGGTTCACCATGTTAGATGATGTACCTTGAGGACGTGTGATCGTGTCTACTGATTATTTTGGAGGGTCCTTCGGCTACGCCGGCCTCGTATTTAAACGAAGGGCGGGCGATCTCAGCCCAAAGGAACCTTGCATGGGCGAAGCTGTCGGTCCTATCGACCTTCAGGACCATGGCTGCATTGATTTTTCCTCGGATCGTCATGATCAACGATCGTCGGCGGTATGCGATATGCCTGGTGGGGCGATCGCCAGAATAGATGGGATAGGAAGAAATCTCATTATATTCCTTGTACATCATTGAAATTGAATACAAAATTATCACTGGTAGTATTTTTTCAGATGCACGACGTTCCAGGGGTATTGGTCCGGAGTACCGTCAGGATGTTCCAGTTCGTAGGCTCCTTTAGTTAGCCATCTGGATACTCTGAAAGGTCCCTCCCAGTTCGGACCGAAAACGCCTGTGTGGGTTTGATCTTCTTGAGGACGAGATCGCCCACTTGAAACCTTCTTTCTTTGACCTTTGAATTGAAGAACTTCTCGGCTCTCTTTTTGTGGATTGTGTTCTTCATTTCTGAGGTCAGCCGTCGTTCTTCGAGCATGTCTAGGTCGATTCGTCGGGCCACATCGTTGTCGGTCGTCATCTCCTGTTCGGTTCGATGGCTGAGGACGGCGATCTCTGAAGGAATCACCGCTTCTGTTCCGAAGGCCAGGGCGAATGGGGTTTCGCCGGTTGAATTGCGGGTCGTCGTTCGGTAGGACCACAAAACGTCTGGAAGCTCGCTCGCCCATCGTCCTTGCCTGGATTCGAGTCGCGCTTTAATCGTGTGTTTGAGGATCTTATTCACTGCCTCTACCTGCCCGTTCGTCTGAGGGTGATAGGGCGCTGAGAATAACCTTTTGATTCCCCATTTCTCACAGAATTGCATGACTTCTAAGCCGTCGAACTGCTTTCTGTTGTCGGAGATGATGGCCTGGGGCAGACCGAATCGGCATACGACGTTTCTCCATATAAACTTGATCACTTTCTCTTGGCCGATCTTGTTGAGCGGTTCGGCCTCAGCCCATTTGGTGAAATAGTCGACCCCTACGATGGCGAACTTACAGCCCCCTGGAGCCGTCGGCAAGGGACCTATAAGGTCGATGCCCCATTGTGCAAATGGCCAAGGGCTATACATGAAGGTGAGCTGTTCGGGGGATAGTCTAACATTGGGGCCCATTATCTGACACCTATGACACGATCTGGCGTAGGCGATCGCATCCTTCTGAAGTGATGGCCAGAAAAACCCTTGTATGGTTGTCTTATGGATGAGAGCTCGCCCGCCCGCATGGTTTCCACAAATCCCGTCATGGATCTCAGCTAAAATGAGCCGACCTTCCTCTGGTGTAATACACTTGAGGAGGGGAAGGCGAAAGGCTCGCTTGTAAATCCGGTCGTACAATAGGGTATATCTGGTCGCACGAAGCTGGAGTTGGCGAGCTTTAACACGGTCGTCAGGGACCGTTCCGTCCTTTAAGTATTTGATGAACGGAGTCATCCAGTTCTCCTCGGCGATGGCGACCGTGGTAACCAGGCTTCTGTCGATCGCCGGCCTTGCTGACTTTGTGATTTGTATATTGGAGAAATCGGCTGCCCCATCCGATGATGCTAGCTTGGAAAGTGCATCGGCCTGGGAGTTGTGCTCTCTCGGGACTTGTTCGATTAGCACTTCTTCAAATTTTGTGCACATTTCGGCGACCAGCTCTTGGTATTTGACCATCTGTTCGCCGCGCGCCTCATATTCTCCCTTAACTTGGTTCACGACCAAAAGGGAGTCCATGAAGATATGGAGGCGACGCACATCTAGGGCGAGGGCCAGATCGAGCCCGCCTACCAAGGCTTCGTATTCGGCTTCATTGTTGGTCGCACGAAAGCTGAAACGCACTGCGTTAGTGAAACTTTGTCCGTCGGGACTGATGAGGACAATCCCTGCCCCTGCTCTCGAATTGGTCGCCGAGCCATCCACATATAACTTCCAGGCAGGTCGGCCGACTTGGGTTGAACTGTGAGGGAAAGTTAATTCCACCACGAAGTCCGCCATAGCTTGGCCCTTGATCGCCGTGCGAGGAGCGTAAGTGATACCGTATTGGGCGATCTCTAGCGACCACTTGAGGAGTCGCCCGTTGGTGTCCGGTCGGTGTAGGACTTGCCTTAGAGGTAGAGTTGTTAGGACTTCCACTTGGTGATCGAAGAAGTAAGCCCTTAGTTTACGGACACTCATGACAAGGGCGTAGGTGATCTTCTCCAATGGTGTATAGCGTGTTTGAGCGTCGTGGAGCGCTTGACTAACATAGTAGATCGGCATGTGGGCTTGTCCCTCCGCCCGCACCAGGACGGCACTTAGCGCGACCTCCGAGGCTGCCAGGTATAGGAACAGTTTCTCACCGGGGATCGTATTTGCCAGGATCTGGGGGTTAGATAGATATTCCTTTATTTTGGCGAACGCTATCTGGCTTTCCTTCGTCCATGCGAACTTCTTGTTCTTGATGGTCGCGAAGAATGGCTTGCTTTTATCGCCGAGTCGAGATATGAAATGGTTGAGGGCGGCTAGACAACCTGTAAGGCGTTGTACCTGCTTGATGTTTCGCGGCTCCTGCATGTCAAGGATCGCCTGTATCTGGGTGGGGTTCGCCTCGATCCCCCTTTGGCTCACAATGTGCCCCAGGAATTTCCCGGAGCCCACCTCAAAGTTGCATTTCTTGGGGTTTAGCCTCATGTTGAATCTTTCGAGGATGGCGAACGTCTAGGCGATATCATTGAGGTGATCTTCCTTCTTGAGGCTTTTGACCACGATGTCATCAATGTAGACCTCCATGGTCTTGCCGATCTGATTGGCGAACATTCTGTTGACTAGTCGCTGGTAGGTTGCCCCTGCGTTTTTCAAGCCGAACGGCATTCGGACCCAAAAGTATATGTCTTTTTCCGTGTGGAAAGATGTGTGTTTTATGTCTTTCTCCGCCATTGGGATTTGATGGTATCCAGCGAAGGCATCCATAAACGACATCATTTCGCAACCTGCCGTGCTATCGACCAAGTGATCAATATGAGGCATCGGAAAGTGATCTTTTGGACATGCCACGTTGAGGTCGGTGAAGTCGATGCATAACCTCCAGGAACCAGTCGGCTTCTTGACGAGTACCGCGTTGGAGACCCATTGTGGTTCGTCTGTAGCTACCCCGATTAATTTGTTGTTGAGTAATTTTTGGACTTCTACGTCGAGCGCCGCGTATTTTTCGGGATCGAATTTCCTACGTTTTTGGTGAACAGGCTTCATTGCCGGGTCGATCTTTAGATAGTGGCAAGCGTGCTCAAGACTTATGCCGACCATATCTTGATGCGACCAGGCAAAGACTCCGATGTTCTTACGTAGCAAATCGATCAGATCCCCTTTTAGCTCGCGGTCGATGCTCGCGCCGATCTGTACTTCCCGCTCTGGATGATCCGGATCTATCGTTATACTTTCCAACTCTTCGACGGGGACGGTCGCCTCTCGTTTTGAACGATTTCCGGACTCGATCCTTGGGTCGATGTCGAGACTCGGCTCGAAACCGATCCTTGGCTCGATGTCGTCCGATAACCGAACCGAGATGGCGTCCCTTGAGTCGGGTTGGTCTGATGCGCTCGGCTCATCGATCTCCATGGGTTGATCGTCGATCACTTCAATGTTACACATATTATGGGAAGTATTGAAAGTAGTAACGACATAGGAGTAACTCAAACATCTTTTTGCCATTAGCTGATCTCCTTTTACAGTACCGACCGTCCCATCGGCAGTGGGGAATTTGATACAGTAAAAGAAAGATGAGGTGACCGCCTCAAAGGTTTCTAAAAAGGGGCGACCTAAGAACCCGTTATAGATGTTGGGCCTATCTATGATTACAAACTTAGGTTCCTAGTAATCCTAACCTTGGGATCATAAAAGCATATTAGCTCGACGGAGAGCTTGATCCTCCCGTAGGCTTGGACTGTGTTGTCGCCGAACCCTTGGAGCATGGTGTCGAACGGCTTGATGAATTTGATTAAGTTGCCGAGTTGGTCTAGGGCGGATTTGAATATGATGTTGCGGAAACTCCCGTTGTCGACCAGCACGCGATCGACCGTATTCCCAAGGATACAGGCGGAGATCACCAGTGCATCCTCTTTGGGGCATTGCACTCCCTCCCTATCTTTGTTGGAGAAGGTGATGAGTGCGTCTTTAGAGATGGTCGGCTCCGGAGAATGCCCTCAGCTCGGAGAATGCCCTCAGCTCGGCCTTTCGCTTCCTGTTTGACATGGTGGAAACCGGGGAAAGACCCCCGAGGTTTCCACCTCTTGCTTGAAGCATGTTGATCCGACCGCTAGGGTTGATCGGAGGGATCGACTCATCAGAGTACTCCGGCTCATGCTCGATTCTGGCGACCGGATTGGGAGGAGTTCTCTCGTGTTGTCGGCGCTCGCGCCCTCCGGTCCTTTCCGTCCTTGGCTCTGGCTTGGTGACCAAGTTGTCCGGTTTGCCTTCCTCAAACGATCGCGGAGTCATGCGAGGAGGTCGCGGCATTGGCTAGTGTTGTGGCCGGGACTCTTATGGTAGGCACAGAATTTGCTACGGTCTAGATGACCGTGGTCCCTTATCGGATTTGGTTTGGAAAGCCATTCGCGACCCTTGATTGCGTTGAAGATGTGGGCCGGAGATAAGTTGAGGTTGTGGAGAAGGTGGACCTCTACATCCTCGAAGGCTTTGAACTCGCCAGGCGGCTTGGCGACCGCCTTTCTGGGCTTGGCGACCGCCTTCTTCTGGACATGGGACGGTGCCTTTCCTTCTTCGGATGGCCCCTCGTCTAAGCGGAGTGAGAGCATCCTCTACCTGGCCAGGAAATCGGCGGCTTTGCCGCGGAAGACCGAGTAGGTCGGGGGGATATCCTTTGTGAGGTGCCTGAACATGGGCGAACGTCCGTGGAATCCGCTCATGACTGAGTTGAGAGCGAGCTCGTCGCTGATGGGCTCGCCGGTGAGGACTATCTCATCTACCCGGTCGATGTAATCTTCGTCTGACTCGTCCTTCCCCTCTTGATTTTCATCATGCGGTGGGGGCCTTCAGGACGAGCGACTTTTGCGGCGAAGTACGACGTGAAGCCGCTCGCCAGCTTCTCAAAGCTATTTATTGAGCGAGGTGGTAGAGAGATGTACCACCTGTGGGCGAGGTCGCCCAGAGTTAACGGGAACATTCGACACTTCGTCGCTTCTGATGCTCCTCATCCGGTCATGTAGATCCGGAATTTGCTCAAGTGGGTTTCCGGATCCGATCTTCCCTCATATAGAGGTGTTTGTGGGGGATTGATCGTTGGTTGGACTGGGGCGAGCTCGATCTGAGTCGCGAGTGGTTCGCTTGATCCAATGATTGATCTCCTGGCGCCTGCCCTATTTTCCAGGAGCGCCTTCATCTCGTCGAGCTGGCGTTGTATGGCGGCTATCACTGTCGCCTGACTGCTCGCCGATTGGCTCTCAGAGCGCGAACCAAGGCGATCGTGTACCGATCCCCTAGCCCCGTGGTGAATGACGAGCTCCTTGCCAGTGGGTTCTTTCCTCGGGCGAGCAGGGGCTCGTTGACCGGCCTGCCTCCTGGGAGTCGGATATGCCGAACTCCTGGTAAAGGATTCGGATACCGATGTCTCCCGGCTGGGGCCTGAGTGTCCGGGTCGCCATGATGGATCGCTCCCCAGGCGGCTGAAGACGGAATCGTCCCGCCTTACGAGAGCCTTCTCCTGTGGCTCGGGGCTTTCTGTCGATTTCTCAACATAGATCCCTTTGAGCTTCCGTTTGCTTGCCCGGCGGATGGTTGACGGAGTGATGGTGGGCGTGCCATTGGCCTTCTGTCGCTCCCTGAGGATGGCTATAGCCTCCTCAATCTGTTCCGTGGTCTGGAACTGATCGAGTGAGAGGCTATAACCGTCCCTCGGGGGCGGGAGTGAGAGCCTACCATCGCCACGGTCGCCTTCCGCCGTGGGCTGGGATTCGGTCCGGGCCGGAATGAGATTTCCGGCAGATCTTAAGGTGGCTCTCTTGGATGTCGTTGCAGATGTCATTTTTCTGAAGGCTTTTCTATTGAAGAACAGTGAGTGTTTCTTCAAGTATATGTCTGGAGAACAGTGAGTGTTCTTCAAGACGGTAGGAATAAAAATGAAGGTTTAGGTGCGCTCCTTCCTCTAGCGCCAATTGTTGTTACCCAAAATATTATCCGGAGATAATATTGCTGGAATGATCGAGTAACAGACAAATGCGAGAACACTTCCGTGAGAAAATAGATAACACAAGATTTGCCGGGTTTGTTAATCCCGGGCTTGAATGCTCTCGCGAGATGTTATTAATAAATATACTGTCGAGTACAAATATTAATGTTAGAATCTATTACAAGGAGTGTAAAGATTTCTAGTTATCTAGGCTTTAGAGCGCGTAGATTGCCGGAAGAACCAGATAGATAAATCTGTGAGTTCTTGCTTGGGATATATGATGAATGTGTATGAATATCACTATGAATGTGTAAGTGGTTGCCAAAAGAGTCTTTGATTCTCTCTTTTGTGTGTATTTTGCACTGAATTCGTAGTAAATTCGCGTCCCTTTGGCCATTGCAGCGAGTTCTCTATTTATAGGGGACAAGGTAGTTGGGACTCCTCAGGCGATTGTGGGCGACCACCGTTTTCTATATTAAAATAAGATGGCCGATCGTCCCGTCACGTGGGCCTATTCCCTTGAGGTCCGAGGTCACTGCTGGTGGCCAGCTGGGCGAACCAATGGGAAGCCAGCACGCGTCTTGAGTCGCTGTCCGGGGAGGACCCACTTTGTACCTTTCGGCGGCCTTGTCGATAGGTGTGGTAGGTGACAGGCTGGGGTCAAAGGTCCTATCTGTCGGTACCCTTTGAAGACCCGCACGTGGGCCATCGTCCAAGATTCGGTCTTCGACGACTTTGACGGATGCTGGATCCATATGTGGCACGAGACGATCGCCTCTGGTTCGCTCATTAAAGATGATCGTCAGATATCAAAAGACGATCGCTGGGTACCAAAAAACGGTCGCCGTAATGTGCCGAACTCTAGGCGTTTGTCCAGAGTATGCCTCCCAAGGTTGGCTTCTCTGATCGTGATGCCGATCGCCTATCGAGGCGTATTAATCGCCGCACAACAGAAGGTGAGCGGCACCGACAAGAAAGAAAGTAAATGGGTTAGGGTTTGGGGTATGGAGTGTTTATATCAGCGAATGGACGGGTGGGATACAAAAAAGGGACGGTCCAAATTTGGTCAAAGGATTTAATATGAAACCGGGCATGGGCTTGGCTAATCAGACTGGGCTGCCTGAATTTTTTGTTTTGGGCCCAGTCAAAAAACTTATTTCATTTGGGCCTTTAACCAACAAATCTCCACCCGGACCAAATGAGCCATCGGGGTACACTATTTTGAGAGGGAGGTCATCATAGCCGAACGTCACACCACCTGCACAACACACAAAGTTAGTACAAGTATAAAGACATAAACAATCACTAAGAAAGAAAACTAGGAATCACAAAGAAAACTAGAAGAGCTATCACAAAGATAGCGAACAAGAAGACTAGAGTGTCCTCAGTTACGGGAGTCGATATTTAGTATCGACTTGCAAGATCTGATTTTCTCGATTGGTAGGCACTTCGTGCCCATATCTGCAGGATTAGAATGTGATGGGATTTTCTTCAAATCAATTATGCCTTTTTCAACGATATCACGGATGAAGTGTCGCCTGACGTCAATATGCTTTGTACGATCATGGAAAATAGGATTTCTGCACAAATGTATGCTAGATTGACTGTCAGAAAAGACCACAACATTATCACGAAGAACACCAATTTCAGTAAGTAAACCTTTCAACCATATAGCCTCTTTAAAGGCTTCAGTGGTGGCAATATATTCAGCTTCAGTAGTAGACAGTGTAACTATATGCTGAAGTTGAGATTTCCAGGAAATGCACGAGCCACACAAGGTAAACACATCTGAAGTTGTGGACTTACATTCATCCCGGTCATTGGCATAATTAGAATCAACATAACCTTTTAGGTTAACCCCATCATCAGATTTAGAGAAAATAAGACCATCAGAAGCGGAATTTTTTAAGTACCGCAGTAACCACTTAAGGGCCTCCCAGTGAGGTGTTCCTGGATTAGCCATGTACCTACTTAAACAACTCACAACATAAGCAATATATGGTTTAGTACTAACCATAAGGTACATGACAGATCCAATGGCATTAGCATACGGGACAGATTTCATTTCACGAATTTCAGATTCAGTATTAGGCGACTGAGTTTTGGATAATAAGAAATGAGAAGCCAGCGGCACACTAGCAATTTTAGCATCAGTCATTGAAAATTTTTCAAGAATTTTACCAATGTAAGAGGACTGATTTAGAAATAAAGTGCCTTTAGATCTGTCCCGAATGATATTCATGCCCAATATCCTTTTAGCATCCCCAAATACTTCATGTCAAATTGTTCACCTAAGCAACTTTGAACATGATCAATAGATTTAATGCACGAACTGATCAAGAGCATATCATCTACATAAATAAGTAAGAACATAGGAACACCACAGTCCTTTTTGAAATAAAGGCATGGATCATAAGCACTGCGACGGAATTTCAAGGATAGCATGCAATCATTGATTTTTTTGTTCCATTCTCTAGGGGATTGCTTTAAGCCATATAGGGTTTTATTGAGCAAGCACACATGATCCGGATGGTTACTATCTATAAAACCTTCCGGTTGTTTCATGTAGATAGTTTCTTTCAATTCACCATGCAAAAATGCCGTTTTAACATCTAATTGTTTCATCTCCCAATTATGATGTGCAACTAATGCAAGCATGATGCGAACAGTGGTGAATTTAACTACTGAGTCAATACCTTCTCGTTGAGTAAAGCCTTTAGCTACTAACCTTGCCTTGAATCTGACGTTATCCTCATCCTTTTTGACTTTAAACAACCACTTACAATCAATCAAAGAGCAATTTCTAGGTTTTGGAACAAGTTTCCAAGTATCATTGTAGGCGACCGAGTATCCCTGGAAATCGAATCTCGGAGTCGGACCGGCCAACTTCTCCATTATCTCAGCAAGCCGGGCTGCGCTTCCCTCTATCTTTTGCTGTCTCCCACCTGCTGGCCGCTTGGAACGTGGAGTCACTTCAGCTGACGCCGAACACCTGGCTCCAAATTATCTGCACTCTCACTCTTTTCGGCGGTCACCGCCTGTACCGCCTCCCATCGCCGCTGGAGATGAACCATTTGTTCAAGCTGACGGCTCAGAAAGGGTCGGTCGGCGGTTACCATATTCAGGGCCGATCTGGTCGGGTAATCCATGGAGTCCCAAATAAGGCGCGGGGCGATCCGATGAAGTGGTTCTGGGTCGCCGGCAAGTGAAGGGCTTCTGCGAGCGACAATCCTTCGGGCGAGCTGGAGATCCCTACCGAGTTTCGGGAGAGGAATCTCGGTAAGGGTTTAGACTCTCCCTTCGTTCGGATGCGTTTTGGACTAATCTAATTTGATTTCGGTTTTGCAGGTTTTCACATTCCGGCGGTCGAGGAGCTGCCTTTTGACTTCCTGGTTGTCTGGGAGCGGATACGGATCTTGTCGAACGACGACCTTGACGCTAATCGGATCAATAAGGAGAGTCGTTGGTTGTCGGCTCGGCTATTCCGTTTCCCGAGACATCTCTCGGTACCAGGTATGAGTTTCTGCGACCTTCACTTTTTAGGCGATCGCCTTACTTGAGGAAAGTATCTGACTGTTGATCGACCGTCTTAACTGTAGAGGTTCGCTTTCCTCGCTTTTTGGAGCCCCCGCCGGAGATCGCCATGTCGAATCCTGGAGTTCTAGGCCGTCTCCGCCACAAGAAATCGTCTCGGGCCCCACCTGTTGCGTTGCCAATTGTTCCGGAGGCGGAACCTCGCGTGGAGCCGATCGTGGCTGAGGAGGGAGAGGGGCTTCGAGCGAATCGCAAAAGGCCGAGGCCGGAAGAAACTCCGGTTCCTGCCCCCGCCAATGAGGTGCCGATCGCCGCACCTCCGATCACCGTTCTCGCTCTGGAGAATGAGCCGCCCTCTGCGGCTTTTATGCGAGAGATGGCGATCGCTGACGCTGAGACTCCTCGAGGGAAACCGTATTTCGGTCGCGACCCCAAGAGGGCTGAGAGGTAGATTGCATTTTTGTGTTGAAACTTGCAGTTGCGTAGGAGTTGTGTTAACTTTGTCGTATTGATGTAGGATCCGACGCACAGATCCATCCTGCCCGCCGATGGTGCTGGATTTCTTAGCCAGCCGATCTCCTCGCCAGTCCTGTGACATCCCGCAATACGTCAGCAAGGCCGCTTCTGCTCTGCCGAAGGCCTGGACGACCGATCTGGATGCGATCACTCGTCAGCGGTCGGGGAGTACGATGCAGGCTGTTCTCGCCCTTTCTCTCCAGACGGCGACCATGGCTGTCCAGGCTGCGCAGGAGTTTGAGGGGCGACATTCCACTATTCGCCTGCAGGCGGATCTCGAGGCGGCTCGGAAAAAGAACGCCGAGTTTACCGATAAGATCATGGCGATGGAGAAGGACTCTTTGGAGGCAGCCAAGCGGGCGAGCCACGAGCTTGAGCTGGCGAAGAAGGAAACCGAGTTGTCTCGTTTGGCGGTTGACCGATTTCGGGACCAGATGTTGAATGCCGTCCGGGCGCAGAAGGTTGCTGAGGAGGAGGCCGATCGTCAGAAGGTGACAATAGCTCGGTTGACTAGCGAGCTGGCGGAGTCGAGGGAGAAGATAGCTGCGAGGGAGGTCGAGCTCCAAGGGTCGCAACAGGCGATGGCGGAGCTGAAAGGAGAGGTAGAGGCGACCAAGGCTGATCCCTTTCAAAACTTGGAGTTTGTCAGCGAGTTCGCCTATTATATGGCGTTCGCCGACTCGATCCGAGCAGCTAAGATGGGAGGTTTGGAGGTCGGGCCTCTTGCTGAGAACTTCAAGGCGTATGCGTTGGAGCATCCTCTCCATTCAGCTTTCTCCTTGCCGATCTTGGATCTTGCGGACATCGGCGTGGATTTGAGCTGGTATCCGACTCCGGCCAATCTTGCTCATCCCGACGCTCCGGAAGATTGGGGGACCGCACTGGATGCTGATGGCGAAGGCCAGGCAGGGGTCTGAGGCACTTCATTTTTGATGTTTTAGCTTATTTTCTTGTAATTCGTAGCTTTCTTTTGTAGCATTTAGGCCTTAGGGCGACCATGTACTCTGATCTTTTCAAGCAATGAAATGAATGTTTGATTTTCTGACTTATCACTTGAATGATTGTTATTTTTGAGTCTTTGTTTGACTTTGTACAAATGTGTGAGGAGAGATCGTTGCGAGGGTAGTTCCAAATGAATTGATAAACTCATAAAGATAACTTTTACAACAAATTCGATCACTGCACAACATCTAAAAAATGGCGATCTCCGTATGTGGTTGAATAGGGACGATCGTCGTATAGGTAGTCCGCACTCTTCCCCCTTGTTTTTATTCACTTAGTGGAAGTAAGGGGATGAAAATAATTCGTTGAGTGAGCGGTCTTCAACTTTGTCGAATCCTCGAGGACGGTCGTCCGTCTAGAGGAACCGTGCACGATCGCGGAGTTCGATGGACCGACTCCCTGATCATGTCTTGATGCGCGAAGACATTGAGTGTCTCGTGACTCACTTTATGAGGGTCCTCTGTTAGGCTGCGCCTCACCTCGTATTTAAACGAAAGGCGTGCGGTCTCGGTCTAGAGGAGTCCTTGCGCGGGGTAGCGTCGGATGATTCAACTCCACACCCGCGGCTTGTTTAGCTCTGCTTCCACCTCGGCCCACCATGAAGATGGCGAACCTCGACGGTGTACGTTGAGACGGGGGTTGTGGCACGTCGCATTGTCCGGATTCACCACGTTAAATGATGAACCTTTGAGGGCGAGCGATCGTGTCCACTGATTAATTTTGGAGGGCCCTCAGACTACGCCGGCCTCGTATTTAAACGAAGGGCGGGCGATCTTGGCCCAAAGGGACCTTGCATGGCCTAAGCAGTCGGTTCCATCGACCACCAGGACCATGGCTGCACTCTTCCACCTTGGATCGTCATGTAGATGCCGACCTTCGACGATGTACGTTGTGCGGGGGAGGCGATCTCGTGCCTTAGTCCATCATGTTAGATGTTGAACTGTAGGTGGCGATCGAGTCCTCCAGTTTCTTAAATAAGGAGGGAGATCGGGGAGACTTCCGAGGTCTCCTTCTCTTGATTGAAGCATGTAGAGACGGTCGTCGAGTTTGATCCAGGGGTCGGCTCGTATGAGCTACCCAACCTGTTTTGTGTTCGACTCGGACGATCGTGTATATAGATTGATAGGGGCTTCGGCTAAGTCAATAAGCTGTTCAACTTGCCCTCCTCGAACAATCTCCAGAGCTGTTTGAGGAGGTCGCGGCATTAGTTAGTCTTTGTGGCGGGACTCTTATGGTAGGCACAATATTGATTGTTGTCCAGGTGACCGTGGTCCCTTATCGCCTTTGGCTTTTTGAGCTTTTCGTGCCCCTTGATGGCATAGAAAATATGTGCCGGAGTTCGGTTGAACGTATGGAGGAGATGGGCTTCTATGTCCTCGAAGGCCTTGAGATCTCCGGATGGCTTGGCGATTGCCTTTTTTACTTTGACGATCGCTATCTTCTGGACATGAGGTGGCCTTTCCTCGCCTAGGCGGAGGGTGAGTAGCCTTTGCCTGGCCAGAAAGTTGGCAGCCTTAGCGCGGAAGATCGCGTAGGTTGGGGGAATATCCTTGGTGAGATGTCTAAACATGGGAGAATGACCGTAGAATCCCCCCATGACCGAAAAGAGAGCGAGCTCGTCACTGACGGGTTTGCTGGTGAGGATGATTTCGTCTACTCAGTCAATGTAATCTGCGTCGGTTTCGTCTTTCCCCTGCCTGATTTTCATCACGCGGTGGGGGCCTTCTGGTCTGGCGACCTTGTTGGCAAAGTACGACGTGAAGTCATTCGCCAGTTTCTTAAAGGAGGTGATTGATTGTGGTGGTAGTGAGGCGTACCACCTATGGGCCAGCTCGCCCAATGTTAACGGGAAGATCCGGCACTTGGTTGCATCAGATGCCCCACACCCAGTCATGTAGATTCGGAATTTACTCAGGTGGGTTTCGGGGTCCGATCTTCCCTCATACAGAGGTGTTTTGGGAGGAGCGATCGTTGGTTGTATGGGGGCAAGCTCGATGTGGACCGCGAGTGGCTCGGTCGGCCCGGTGATCTTTTTGCTGGCGCTTGCCCCAGTGTCCAAGAGTGCTTTCATCTCGTCGAGCTGGCGTTGTATAGCGGCCATCGCCGTGGCCTGGCTGCTCGCGGCTCGGCGCTCGGAGCGGGTGCCGAGGCGATTGAGTACTGATCCCTTGGCGATCGGGACGGGAGTCAGATGGCTGACCTGCGTTCGGCTGTGAGGTGGGTAGGCCGAACTCCTGGTGACGGATTCGGATTCCGTCTTTTCGTGGTTGGAAACAGAATGCCCCGATCGCCAGGATGGGTCGCGCCCCAAGCGATTGAATACGGATCCGTCCGGTCGTGCGAGAGCCTTTTCTCTCGAATTGGGGCTTTCTGACGATCGCTCGCTCAGTAGCCCGTTGAATTTCCATTTTCCCATGCGGCGGACGATCGAGGAAGTTATTGTGGGCGACGCGTATGCTCTCCGTCGCTCCTCTAGGATGGCCATAGCCTCCTCGATCTGTTCCTCGGTTTGGAACTGATCGAGTGAGAGGTTGGGGCCATCTCTCGGGTGCGGGATCGAGAGTCTCGCGTCGCTACGGCTTCCCCCTGTCGTCGGCTGGGGTTCGGATTGAGCCGGGATATGGTGTCCGGCGGTTCGGAGAGCAGCTTTCTTCGATGTACCGACGGATGTCATGATTCTGAAAGTTTTCTTTGAAGCGCAGTGAGTGTCACTTCAAGTATATGCCCCAGGAACAGTGAGTGTTCTTCGGGACGGTAGGAATAAAAATTCGAAGGTTCAAGCCCTCCTTCTTCTAGCGCCAATTGTTGCTACCCAAAATATTATCCGGAGATAGATATTGCTGGAATGGATGGATAGCAAACAAATGCGAGAACAATTCCGTGAGAAAGATAAATAACACAAGATTTGCCGGGGTTGTTAGTCCCGGGCTTGAATGCTCTCGCGAGATATTATTAATACTAATATTCGGGGATACAAGTACTAATGTAAGAATACAATTACAATGAGTGTAAAGATTCTTGTTATCTTAGCTAGTGAGCGTGTAGATTGCCGGAAGAACCAGATGTGATGCTCTGTGAGTTCTTGTAACAAAGGGTGTGAACAGTCGCGGCGGTGAGAGATCGACAGTCTCTCCCGACGAGTATTTAGTTGTATGCTTGGGCTCCTGGGCTTATGAATCTCTTGGAATCTGCCTTGTGGAGACTTCTTGCCTCTGCCGATCGTCTTCTGGATGAGAGATTCGGAGAGAGAAGTCCTGAGATGGATTCCGGCGAGAAAGCAGGGAGCTTGATGGTATGTGTGTTCTTCTGTATTTCCGTGAATGAATTCGGAATATAAGTGAATGAATTCTGAACCTTTTTCCAGTAGGAGGAGGTTCTCTATTTATAGGACTTGGAAACGCTGGGCGATCGCCTTTTCTATATTATAATAATCGGGCGATCGTCTTTTAGCACATGGGCTTGTTCCCTTAAAGTCCGCGGCTGCTGCTGGCAGCCAGCTGTACGGTCCAATGGGGAGCCTGCACGCGTCCTGAGTTGCTGTCACATGCGGTCCCACTTCGGAACTTTCGGCGCGCCTGTCGGTAGGTGAGGTAGGTGACAGGCTGTGGTCAAAGGTCTTGTCTGTCAGCAAAGATCTTGTCTGTTAGCGCCTTTTGTGGATCTGCACGTGGGTGCTGTTCTGAGGTCCAATCTTCGATGACTTTGACGGGCGATCATCTCTGTTCGGGGCGTAGGCCGATTGTCCTTAGCCAGACACTAGAGTCGATCGCCAGATACCAAAGGGCGATCGTCTTGGGAGTCGATCGCTAGGTACCTGATGGTGGTCTGGTTTCTTCGATTAGGCGAGCTAGCCATAGTTTGACTGGAGTTGACTTGGTCACTCGGCCTCATAGTCGATCGCCTGTCAGGATGAATAAATCTTGACACAACAGTTAGTACAAGTATAAAGACATTAATCAATCACTAAGAAAGAAAACTAGGAATCACGGAGAAAACTAGAAAAGCTATCACAAAGATAGCGAAAAGAAAGACTGGAGAGTCTTCAGTTGAAGGATTCGATATTTAGTATCGACTTTCAAGATCTGATTTTCTCGACCGGCAGGCACTTTGTGCCCATATCTGCAGGGTTAGACTGTGACGGGATTTTCTTCAAATCAATTATGCCCTTTTCCACTATATCGCGGATGAAATGTCGTCTGACGTCAATATGCTTTGTACGATCATGGAAAACAGGATTTCTGCACAAATGTATGCTAGATTGATTGTCAGAAAAGATCACAACATTGTCACGAAGAACACCAATTTCAGTAAGTAAACCTTTCAACCAAATAGCCTCTTTAAAGGCTTCGGTGGTGGCAATATATTCAGCTTCGGTAGTAGACAAAGTAACTATATGCTGAAGTTGTGATTTCCAAGAAATGCATGAGCCACACAAGGTAAACACATATGAAGTTGTGGACTTACATTCATCCCGGTCATTGGCATAATTAGAATCAACATATCCTTTAAGGTTAACCCCATCATTAGATTTAGAAAACACAAGACCATCGTAAATGTAGTTTTTAAGTACCGAAGTAACCACTTAAGAGCCTCCCAATGAGGCTTCCCGTGATTGGCCATATACCTACTTAAATGACTCACGGATAAGCAATATCCGGGTGCAATCGACCATAAGGTACATGACAGATCCAATAGCATTAGCATATGGGATAGATCTCATTTCACGAATTTCATATTCAGTTTTTGGTGACTGAGTTTTGGATAATAAGTAATGAGAAGCTAACGGTACACTAACAGATTTCGCATCAGTCATTGAAAATTTTTCCAGAATTTTACCAATGTAAGAGGACTGATTTAGAAATAAAGTGCCTTTAGATCTATCCCGAACGATATTCATGCCTAAAATTCTTTTAGCATCCCCTAAGTATTTCATGTCAAATTGTTCACCTAAGCGATTTTGGACATGATTAATAGATTTAATGCACGAACTTATCAAGAGCATATCATCTACATAAATAAGTAGGAACATAGGAACATCACAGTCCATCTTGAAATAAAGGCATGGATCATATGCACTTCAACAGAATTTCAAGGACAGCATGCAATCATTAAATTTCTTGTTCTACTCTCTAGGGGATTGCTTCAGGCCATATAAGGTTTTATTCAGCAAGCACACATAATCCGGATGGTTACTATCTATAAAACCTTCCGGTTGTTTCATGTAGATGGTTTCTTTTAATTCACCATGCAAAAAAGCCATTTTAACATCTAATTGTTTCATCTCCCAATTATGATGTGCAACTAATGCAAGCATGATGCGAACAGTGGTGAATTTAACTACGGGTGCAAAAATTTCGGTATAGTCAATACCTTCACGCTGAGTGAAACCTTTAGCTACTAACCTTGCTTTGAATCTGATGTCATCCTCATCCTTTTTGACTTTAAATAACCACTTACAATCAATCAAAGAACTGTTTTTAGGTTTTGGAACAAGTTTCTAAGTATTATTTGCATGCAGGGATGTCATTTCTTCATTCATTGCACTTAACCATTCATTTGATTTATCAGACAACAAACATCATTGTAAGATTTAGGTTCATTACCATCAAGCATATCAAACACATTGAAAGCAAGGGAAGCCATGTGGAAATCATCTAAATGTATAGGTCTTCTAACATTTCTTCTAGACCTATCCCTAGTTAGTTGATAATTAGACAAATCAGGAACAGATTCAGATTCGTCTCCATTTTCAGATTGATTATCAGGTTGATCATTAGAGATTTCAGGATTTTCCATATTATCGATTCACAGTAACTCATTATCACTAAGATGCTCCACCCTAATCAACAGGTGGGGAGAATTTTCAAGCCTAACACAGAGCGGGTAAAGGATTATTAAGGCAAGGAAATTGGTTTCATTAAACACCACATCCCTACTAGTGATCACCTTCAACCCGGTTCGATTCGACCCATAAACGATAACCCTTAATACCATCGAGGATATCCAAGAAAAACACATCTCAAGGACCTAGGCTCAAGTTTATCAACATTTTGATGCACATAAGCGGACAACCAAACACACGAATGTTTGAAAAATCAATGACATGACCCGACCACACGTACTGGGTAATTACCATTCAAAGGTATAGAAGGTGATCTATTGATAAGATAGGCAAGCAGCTTAAAAGAGCCTCACCCCAAAACTTTTGGGATGACCTTAAGTGGCGAGCATAGCCCTAACCTTTTCAAGAAGGGTTCGGTTCATTCGCTCACCCACCCCGCTCGCTGAGGGGTGTATGGAACTGCCTTATGCCTAAGGATGGCATTTTCAGAACACATAGTATCAAACTGAGTATTGCAAAATTCAAGACCGTTGTCGGTCCTTATCTTTTTAATCCGTTTTCCGGTTTGATTTTCCACTAAAGTTTTCCAAGTTTGAAATTTTTCGAACACATCAGATTTCAGCTTGAGTAAAAAAATGAAAACTTTCCTTGAATAATCATCAATAATTGACAAGAAGTAACGGTTCCTCCCATGAGTCGGGACACTGGCAGGACCCCAAACATCAGCATGAACATAATCAAGCACATTGGAACTCTTACCAGATTTTTCAAAAACAGGATCAGGGGGATTGGGAGGTTTCGGAAATTGGGTTTTATGTTGTTTGTCATACATGCAAGAGTCACAGAAAGACAACTTAGAGATTTTATCCTTTCCAAAACACTTTTGTTTATGCAAGATATCTAATCCCTTCATGCTCATATGTCCTAACCTATTATGCCACAATTCGGTTTTATCCGCACAAACCAGGTTGGAACATGTAGCAGTTTCAGTTCGGCAAATATACAAATTAAATTTCCGGATTCCTTTAAACAACATTAAGGAACCTCTGCAAATTTTCATATAACCATTTCCCCATGAACTCCTAAGACCCTCATCTTCCAAAGTAGTACAAGATATCAAATTGTTAGATAAATCGGGAATATGTGTGACATTTTTTAGAGTAAACTGAGTACCATCAGCAAATTTCAAACAAACATTCCCAACCCCGGCCACAACCCGTTTCACTTTATCAGGCATATACACATACCGATCACCAAGATTAGTATAACTCGTAAAATGCTGTTTATAAGGTGTCATATGGTGAGTGCATCCAGAATCCAGCAACCATTCATTTTCACTTAGACCCGAAAGCACAGAATTCACAGAGAGATGCAAATTATCAATAACCGTAAAGACATCCCCAGCAGTAAATTTAGCCTGATCATTTTGCAAATTTTTTTAAGGCTTGGTGCATTCTTGTATATAATGACCAGATTCACCACAGTTATAGCATTTGCGATTTTTAGGCCGGAACTTAGATTTATATTGCCCCTTTTTCTTATTAGACTTTTCAAAATCAGTTTTGATAAACGGTTTCTTTTTAAGATGTGGTTTAGACCTTACAAAATTGACATCAGAAACCGGTTTAGAAATCTTATTAACTTTCAAGTCTAATTCCTTACTCTTCAAGCCACTTATAACAGTATCTAAGGTCACAGAATCCCTACCATATTTTACGGCAGATTTCACATCATTATAAGCATCAGGGATAGCATTCAAGAGCACAATAGGGGAATAATCATCAATGTTTTTATCACCCGTTTGTTTTATATCTTGTACTAACTTTGTAAAGGTATCAAGATTGCCATCAATATCTTTATTCAAATCTAGCTTGTAACGAAAAAACTTTTCGAGGAGGAATAATTTATTTGGCAAAGATTTTTCAAGAACGCTTCCTCAAGTTTATCCCAAAGTCGCTTAGCATTATCCGTTTCGCCTATTCGCCTAATCACGTAATCGGACAAGTTCAAGATTATAGAAGAATGAGCAAACTCAATTAATTCCTCGCTTTTCAAGACACATCGGATGGGAAAGTACCTTCAATGGCTTTAAAACATTTTTGTTGGACAAGTATAGATTTCATTTTCTGTTGCCAAATTCTAAAATCTCCTTTGCCGTCAAAAGGTGCCATTGTAAATGAAGTTAGAGAACCCATTTTAGTATTTGTAAAAAATAACACAAGATTTTAAAAAATACCAGCACAAGGTACTATTAAAACTGAAAAACAGAGGTGACAGATAAATATCACGAAGATACCACAAAGAACAAAATCACACCAGATTTTGAAATGAAGTGAGCTGGAATCGAATACCAATATCACACAGATATCACAAAGATTTTTTAAAAAAAAAAAAGAAAAATCACACCAGATTTTAAAATGATATGAGCTGTAGTCGTATCCCGGAGCCCCCACAAGATCCGAGGAACACTTGCGGTCCAGGCAAGGGGGTTTGGTATGCTCGGAGATAGCGATTTCAACAGTCTCAACACAAAGGTAGCAAAAAAAAAAAACCGAAGCAATCACAGTCACCAAGACAGAAGCAGACGGAAGCGAAAGTAAAAAACGAAAGGGAGCACACCAACAATACCGAATTTAAGAGAGAGTATGGAAAGTGATACCTGAGCGGATCCCTCGGTCGGAATCCGTATGCCCTTCCGAATAGAAACCCCTTTTAGAGGTCTCCGATACCACTGTAGGGTAACTATTCGGAATACATAAAAATTACACAACAACGCAGTAAACAAATGACAAATAAATTCCGGAGATAACGAATTACACAACGAACTTATAGGCAACAAATTACACGAAATAATGAAGGGAAAAACGAATTAACCCCAAAAACACCGAACACAAAGAACAGGAAGTAAAGTGCTAGAGACCAAACCGAAACAGATCACAAAGATCTGAAAAACGAAAGGCAAACGGAGGTGCGAATCGACCGGAACTCGACCTCGGCTCAGTCCTCCACTATCCAGTACCCACGTCCAAGGCTCCGTGTGTATCCGCGGCCAGCAACCCAGACGAACAAATCCAAATCCTAGGCTGGTTTCAAAAGGTCCCGAATACAAGCCCCCAAAAATCGGCCTCAAGCAATTTTCACTCAGAAAATATTTTTCACTCAGAAAAATTCACAAAGAAACACAGATAGTTTTTCCTCACTTAGAAAATTAGGTTTTTATTTTTCGTGTGTCTCTCTCATGCCCAAAACGCCCGCAATATATAGGCAAAACGCCAACCGAAAAAACCACAAATTTACGGAGGATCGAATCCATTCATATCATTGATTGATATGGGTTTCGATCCCTTTCCAAATCGGAACCATGGCCGGCGAGAAAAGGTAAGGAAATCCCTTTTCCATGGCAGTCGGCGGAGAGGCGAGAGGGGAGAGAGAAAGACCGAGAAATGAGGCTAGGGTTACGGGGGGTTAAAATATAAGGGACCAACGGTAGAGATAGGTCAACTATCAATCAACGGGTGAGATCAAGGAGCCGGAATGCACTAGAAGCCGGGCCAGGGAGATGGTTTAATAAGTCTGGGCCGGGCTGCCCAATACCGGCCCATAATAATAAATAATCATTTGGGCCAATTTTAACACATGTGAAGGTAGATGGTCTCATTTTTGTATCTGCGGTGGTTGAAGAACTCGGCTGTATCTTATTTGGCTCATGCGCCTGTAAATTTTTTTACGCCTATAGTCCAACACATGATGAGACTTGGAAATGTATGAACCATCTTCCATACCGGTCCGACATACTTGATGGGCCTCGTTATTCGCAAACTGTTGTGGGTGTCATTTGCTTTGGCTAGGTGGCCATCGTGGTTCGACCGTAATAGCATTTGATGCTGAACGTGGAGTGTACTTCACGATTGATTTAGTTTATGAGGGCCTGATACCTCTTCGTAAATGTTGGTATGGTTTGACGCTAGTGTTTACAAACTGAAATGCATCGGGGAAAAAAAGGAATCGTTTAGCAGCATCATTTGTAGCAGATTTTATATAAATTTTCGAAGAGCCTGTGCTGGAAAACGATGTTGTGAGCTCGTGTCGCAGCAAAGGTTCATTGGTCCGAAATGTAACGAAAATCTTGTTGCCGCGTTCACTGCGTACGCCTTCCCTTTCTATTTCCCTTTCCCGTTATCCTTTTTTCCTTTATTCTACGTGCATTTTGATTTTGTTAATTAAAAATATCTTTCTTTTGTTTCTATATAGGGATCTGGTTCCGCCTCCCAGCAGTTCTAGTAGTGACAGTATGTTGCCGCGACGAGAGAGGAAGAGGGCACGACCTATGCTTTCAAGGGAGGCTGAGTACAGTTGCAAGAGGCGTAAAGTGAAGGAAGGCTCAGTACGATTGCACGAGGCCTAAAGAGGTTTCTTATTTGTACCTTGACTTCGAAAAGGTAGGAATTTAGTGAATTTCTCAAATAAATGATTTGGTGATTTTTGTGTTTGATGCTACTATTGCCACATGTTATCGCAGTTTCATGCGATCTTGAATTTGATTTGTTTTTGCTTGCATGGATCAAGTTGTCAAGTTTTACTGTTAGATTTGTCAATTATATGCGCTTTAGTTTTGGTTTTAGCTGTGAATCGGACATATGCTATTGCTGTTGTTCTTTGTTCATTTGGTTTGATGTGTTTTATGAAGTTTTCGATTTATTCATATGTAGAATGATTGGTTTTATCAAGTTGCATTATTCGATTGTATTGCTTCATCGAGTGTGATTCACCGTTGATGCTTTGCTTTGTACACATATGCACCAGAATTGCCTTAAGCTCCATGGTTCCCGTGTTCCTTCCTAGTACGTGAAAGAGTAGAAGAAATGTAAGAGAGAGGTCAAAATAAATGAGTTTGTTATTAGAATCCTGCACTATAATGATGGTGATGGTCTTTAATATTTGACTTGCTGTTCATTGAGATTCCGAATGCTATTGTTTTGTGATGCTTTTTTTTTTTTTACTTATTTTTCAGTTTTTCAATTCATTCGCCTAATTCAATAAGCTCATTCGATTGGGCCACTTGGGTCAGCCAGGCCCATTCAGTTCATTTCGATCATTAAATTTCTGTTCTTCTTCTTCTTATTATTATTAATCTTAATTATTATTATTATTATTACTAATAATATTACTATTATCTTGTTAATTACTATTATTATTATTTACCATTATTATTATTATTATTATTATTATTTACCCTTAATATATATTTGATTCGATTCGATTGATTCGAGTTCATTCAGTTCGATTGATTGATTCGAATCCATTCGATTCGATTGATTTAGTTCATTCGATTCAAATTCATTCAGTCCAAAAGAACAGATCCCCTTATTATTTTATGCTTAATCTTTGCCTTCTTGGCTGACATGATCTGTACAAGCGTCAGCTGGTCGCTCTAATTAAGCCTTTGACAGGACCTCATACTGAATATCATCCGTGTGGGTTCGATTCGTGGGAGGAATTCATGTTCTCTTTACCTGGGAGGATCTGGTTGTACGTCAGTAGAACCCGACAAGACACTGATCAGTTCTTGCACATTCCGCGATTTAACTTGGTGGCAGTAATGAGAAAACGGAGCTGTTACCCTCAGACATAGTTAGGTGTAAGCATATAAATTGAGTTATCCAAAAAAATAAATAAATATGACAATGCTAAGCCACCAATCCGAAGAACATGGCCCTTGGTGGATTGAGCTGATGCGTTTTTGATTGTTGTAAATGTTTTGGTGAACAATGCGTTAGTGAGAACTTAATATTGTCTCGGATGAAACTATTTCAATTGAGTTGGAGATTGGTATGAACGCCAAAGCGAGCTCTTTAATTGTTCCAATCGAGCTTGTTGCTCGTTTGCCATGTATATTGATGTAGTTCGATTGAGCTGTAAATAAAACTATTAATATTCTCTCTCTCCCAATTTATTTAGGAGATTTTTTTTTTCAATTATTAAGGATCGCAAATTTAGAATTTGATTTTTCAATTTTTCCTTTACCCGAACAAACAATAATAATTTAAAGGATGAATACTTCATCTTTTTCCAGCCTTGTTTAATGAGTGAGGTTTTTATTGTGTTTTCTCATTTCACATATTATATTTATGATTTTTACGTAAGTTATAATAATTTGTTGGGATATGAGTAATTTGGGTGTAAAGATGAATAATATCCAACAAAAAAAAATATATTTTGCGAATTGAAAAAAAATACAAATCTCTCGCTTAAATAGGAAAGGAGAGTAATAATTGTACTATATCATCTACTCATCTTTTTCTTTATCACGTGTTAGTTCTCTATTAGTCTACATGTTTAACTATTTTTTTCGAAATTCAAAGGGCCTTAACCTGATCGGACTTGAATGATACATATATCATACTCCCTCCGTCCCAGAATTGACTCACCCATTTGATTTTTTCTTGTCAAAGTGACGATATTTTTTACCATGATTTTGTAATATTGCAATCATAAATTAATAAAAATCATAATATTTTGAAAAATACTTTTTTATGATAAATTTATTTCTAATAATGTCACATCATAATTTAATATATGTTTTCATAAATCTATTTATAATAATGTCACATCATAAACAAATCCTAATATCTTTTTCATTTAAGGATGTCAATGGGTCGGACAGGGTACGTGTATACTTCCTCTATACCTTATCCTATTTGATTCGAATCGGGTTCGGGTATTGCCCATCGGGTAATCGGGTACCCAATGGTATTCGGGTACCCAATGAGTATTCGGGTATCCTTACCCTATTTCTAAGAATATAAATATTTTTAATATATATCATATATACATATAATGTAATTAATAAATTCAATTTAGTATAATAAATATTTAAAATATAATATTTTATATAATAATATATATAATTTATAATACAATATAATATTTATGTATAATATATAATAATAACATATTTATATAATTCAAATGAGTACGCGAGTCGGGTAATCAGATCGGGTATTCAGGTAATATACTATTCCCATATCCTACTCATATTCGATCATAAAATTTCGGATTCAGCCGATATCCGACCCAATTTCAGGATTATCCGATAAGTAGATCGGATAGAGATAAAATTAACTCCCTATTCTCATTACTCCCACGGCGGGATCTCTACAGACATGCGCGTGCACCAGAGCTGTTAGATTACACACACTGGGTGTGTGTGTGTACATGTCCGTCTAACAGCCGTGGTCTGATGTGTGACTACCGCACTGCAGAGGATCCTACCCCTTACTCCCACCTCTATTTTCCATCTCTCTATCTCCTCTCTTTCTCCTTCCACTCTCCAGCCATATTCTCTCTCTCTCTCTCTCTCACACACACTTTTTTTCTTTCTTTTCCTCTTCCAGCCATCTCTCTGACTCTCTTATCTTCTCTTCTTTTTTCTTTTTTTCTGTATCTCTTCTATTTTCTTGCTTTCTTTGTACAGATTTTGGATCTCTCTATATCTATACTACCTTGATATTCATGGCGATTTTTGATAGTTTTCAAATCTGATGGTTGTCCTAAGTAGAAGGAAATATTTGATTTAGTGGCGGCGATCGGATTTTTATCGGTTTGTCCGGAGACGATAAAGGGGAGCCGTGCGATCTAGAGAGATGAAGGGAAGTCGTGCTATCTGGACCAAAAAAAAAAAAAGAGAAGTTGCCCGACTTGAAAAGTGACAACGAAGGGAAGCTGGAAATCATCCAAATTTTTTGAGTTTCGATTTTTTTTGAGTTTTGGAAGATATGTATTGCTTTGGTTGTAAGATTTTTTCTACTTTATAGTACTCCCTCCGTCCCAGACTTAATTGCTACTATTTTCTGGGCATGAGTATTAATGTTAGAGTTGTTTATTAATATTGTGTGTAATAAAGTGATATTTTAAGAGGGTAATAATGGAAATCTGAAATCATATTAGTATTGTTTATTAGTATTGTGTGTTTAATTGGGTGGACCCATAATGACATTTATGGTAAATAGATGATCATTGGGGGTGTATATTTAGAGGGAATGATTGGTTTATTTCCTTTCATAGTAAGTAGCAGTTAAATATGAAACGGACCAAAATGAAAAGGTAGCAGTTAAGTATGGACGGAGGGAGTATCATTTTATTATATTAAGTTTTTGATTTGTAAATTTTTATTTATTTTCCCATTTAAATCCTCATTAGACAACAAGGCTAAAAAAGCAAATAACTAAAAAAAATATAGGGTTGTTTTGATTTATAGGTTGTGTATTTTATCTTTCGAAATTTTGTTATGTTGTATGGATTGTTTTTTTATAAATTTTCATGCATTGAGCGGTGCACATGAGACGTACTTCGTGAGACTGATTAGGTACAAGACCACACGTGTATTCGATCGATACCTGTTGGTGGCTTGTGCACGGACATATTTCCGGATCGGGCGTACTGTGACGTCCATCTTGAGCCATATTGATTGGTTGTTCACATTCCATGTATGATTGGGTATGTTCGACGGTTTGCGACTGATTGTTCATACGCCCGAGGGGTATGTTCGACAATCGGGTTTGTTTATTTGAGATCTACTGTGTGTGATTTGTGATCCTTTGTTGATCGTGTTGGAGTTTATCATGTTTATGATATTCTCGGTTATTGTTGATCATTTGCCAATCGTGTTGGAGTTTATCATGTTAATGATATTCTCGGTTTGTGTTTTGACTTTCGATTGGTCGTATTGGAGTTTATCATGTTGATGATATTCTCGGTTGATGTTTTGGTTCATCATGGTTATTGATTGTATGAGCGTTCGGGCTTTGCATTGATGTTTCTGGACTGGTTGTCATTGGCCTACAAATGTATTGTATATTTGGTTCCGATCAGGATTGGTATTTGATGGTGCGATCCGACGGACACGATTTGGCACGGCTGGATTATTCCACACTTATGAGTTATGATGATGTTTTGATAATTCTTGGTATTGTTTGAAAACAGTACATGTGGTTGTAGTTGAGTTCATTTCGTCATTTGAGAACGCGAAATGTGGATTATGGTAAGGATTGATTTGATATGAATTGCTATGGGTTGGTGAGGTTATGATGGTAAAATTACGTTGGTAGTATTCTTATTATGTTATTACACTGGTGTGTAACTATTTATGATGATGTGATCGTTATCGTTGTTGAGTATTGTGGCTGACCCCGTCGTGTGCTTTATTTTTAGAAATTCGGGGATCGAGCTAGCAGCGGTCGTGAAGGGATGAGCTTCTCGGGTGATACTGACCATGACATTATTTTTGGGAACCGAGTATTTGACTGATTATTTTATTCCGCTGCAAATATATATTTTGAAATGTGTTTATACCCACTGCGTCTGTATTTTTAAAATGGCCTTTTGGTATTTTGCAAACTTGGGTTTATTTCATAAAACCGATTCCCTAAACTATTTTATCAGTACATGTAAGCGGTGACTTAACGTACATTTTGAAGCTGTCGAGTTTTGGCATTTTTGGCCTTGAATATTAAATGAGATTTTTAGGACGGTATATATATATTTTGGAAAGCATTTAAGTACTTGAAAAATATTACCGTCTATGTCTCTTTGGCGCATTTGAACGATTGTGAAAATAATTTTTAGCCTTGTGGGTTCCGGCGCGGGGCCCACGGTGCTGTAATATCCCTGGATGGTTTTGGGGTGTTACAGAAGATGGTGTTGGAGCTTGGGTTTTGTGGAACCCGGGCATGTATGTTATGTGGCTCTACCAGTACGGTAGTAGCGCGGTTTTTAAAAACGATTTTTCTGACTTTTGAGTCAAATCGATTTTTGGAGGTTCTAAAATTTTTGAGATATTTTCAAAATTTCTACAATTGCGATATTGATGTATGTTGGTATTGTGTTTAGACTTCACATGGGAGTCGTATGCTAGTATCACGGGAGGTCATCAGCTTCACGCACCTGTAAGTATATTGCTTTTGATTACTTGCTTGTGGCGATGATTGATTGCTTTCGTGATGAGTTTGGAAATTTTGTTTGAGCTATTGTTTGTGACAGGATTTCAAGTTTTGAGGACGAAACTTATTTTAAGGGGGTATTATGTAATATCTGGATTTTCAATATAAATTTTTGCATTGTTTTATCTTAGATATACTGGATAGCATGGTGTCTATACAGTATGGATAAAATAATTTGAGAACTGAGACAGTTGTATTTGTATAATTGACGTGATTGGTTGACAGTTATAATTGAGGATATCGTGTATCATGTTATTTTAGTTTTGATATCGGGTATATCATATGAGAATATTATTGGGATGTGTACGTGTATTCAGTATGTTGAGACGACAGGCAGGAGCTGTTATATTTGGCTAAGTGCAGAAGACATTACGTATGTTAAGCTGAGGAGCTTACGTACGTTAAGTTGGTAAGCATAACGTCCGTTACATAGCATGTGTTACGTACGTTATGAGAGGAATCGGGCGTGGTCCAAGCTATGATTGACGAGTGGGGCCTGTGTTGGTAACTTTCGGTGTATATGTGGACAGTTGAGTCAACGCATGATTTAATGTACGCTATGATGTCAATGTAACGTACGTTAAATGAGCAAGATATTTAAGTACGTTATGCGAGTTGTGTTACGTACGTAATGGTATCAGTTGATAAGAGTCGTAGTTTCTGGATTGAGGATAGCATACGTTATTGCTATGTGATTACGTACGCTAATGGTGTGGTGCATACGTAAGTAGTTGGACATTACGTACGTAACTGAGTTACTATTGCAAGTCAACACCTATATTACGTAAGCTATGGCATGGGCCTTACGTACGTAATAATGGAATGGGAATGAGGCAGTGACCTCTGGATCAGTATTACGTACGCTATCAAGAAGGGGTAACGTACGTAACGGATGTTATGTACGTTAAGTATGTTGTCTAACGTACGTAACGATTGGAAGTCTATATATGCGAGACCTCCGTCATTTCGTCATTTTGGAGAGTTTCACTTCGTTTTTCGCCCTTCAACCCTCCGAGATGGATTTTTGGTTATTCTAACTTGATTATGAGCTTGATGGCATGGATTTAGAGCTTGAGTTATGAAGATATTGTGTTGGAATATTTTATTCTAAATATTCATTATCGACTTTTGATGATTAGTTGTTAAATCAAAGAAAAAAAATAAGGAAGCAAAATAAAACAACGAAAAATTCCAAGACACAAAAAGTCATTCAATCTGGACTGCAAGGCTAGCGCATGCTACAAGATGAGATAGCGACGCTATCGAAAGCTACCTGAAGTCACAAAGTCACCTGCAGAGCACTTGAAAACTCACCTGATGTTTTAGCACACGCAACCTACTCATGTTAACGCACGCTAAGAAGCATGAATAGCGCACGCAAGGCTTTCATGTTAACGCAAGCTAAAGAGCATTTTCAAACAAGATGAACGTTGGAAGATTCGGAGGTGAAGTCAAAAGTTACAAACGGATATATGACGCAAGCAATGACGTGATATTAGCGCACGCTACGAGAGAATACTAGCGCATGTTAACTGAAAGTATCAGAAGCTACTGGAGTGAAGGAAAGAGCAGGTAACGTCGGCAATATGCATATTAACGTACGCAACAGGGCAATAGCGCATGCTAAAGGAAGAGGCTAAACAATGTCTGGCAGTAACGGCTAGTTGGAGGAAATTGTCTATAAATACCAAACCATTTGGTATCAAACAACACAACAACTCAGAGCAAATCATCTATACTTGTGATATCATTGTAAATATTCTTGTTGTTATATTTGAGCTTATTTGATAAGTGTTTGAGTGTTATACACGAAAAATATTTATGGGAGAAAAAAGAAAGGATAAGATTGGATTCGGTGTTATTAGGATCAAGGATCCGACATTATTAGAATCGCAGCCACGTGACGTGAGGTTTGTCTAGTACCCATAGAAAGCTAGATAGGTTGATTCTTTATCCGATAGAAAAGGAAAACGGTTTAACTTGGACCGACAAAAAGACAAGTGTGTTACGGTTTATCTCGGACAGATAGAAGACGAGATTGTAACGGTAATCCCTCGACCGATAGAAGAGAGGTGTAGAGGTTGATCTTTATCCTATAGAAAAAGATACGGAGAGAGGACGTAGGCACGTTTGGCCGAACCTCTATTAATCTTGTGTCGTTTAATTTCCGCACTTTAAATCGCTTCTGCAAAGCGCAAAGAGTTTCATAACTCTTATATACTTTGAGCCTATCTCGAAACGGCGAAGATACCGATAATCTTGCTCCAACAATTGGTATCGGAGCGGGTATCCATATAAATCGGCTTAACATCCGAGGAAGATCCGGTGGCGTTTCAACTGCCCCGGTCGAAGGTCTTGTTTTAAACCGACCACCATTCTTTGATGGATCGAACTTCATGACATGAAAAAAGAAGATGTCGATATTCATTCGAGCTTACGACATCGAGCTGTGGAAAGTAATATGCATTGGTCCAAAAATTCCAACGGACTCCAACTGTACTCTCAAATATTTTGAAGAGTATGATGATACCGATTGGAAAAATGACCATTATAATTGCAAAGCAATGCAATTATTATATTGTGCTTTAAATCTGTAAGAACACAATCGGATCTCATCTTGTGATAGTGCCAAGGAGGTATGGAAAATACTAGAGGTGACACATGAAGGCACAAATCAAGTCAAGGAGACGAAGATTAACATGCTTCTCAATGATTACGAGCTATTCCAAATGAAAAATGAAAAATCCATTACAATCATGCTCGACCGATTTTCGGTCATTACGAATGGATTAGCTTGTTAAGGGAAACCCCTCTCAAGTAGTGAAAAAATAAAGAAAATCCTACGATCACTACCTCGAGAATGGGACGGTATGGTGACGGCGATTACGGAATCGAAAGATTTAAATAATCTTGATTTTAGCGCCCTTGTTGGTTCGCTAATAAATTACGAGATGTTTTAAAATCTCGGAACGCAAAGTCGAAGCCGAAAAAAAATCGATAGCTTTGAAAGTTAAGACGTCTCGAAAAGAAGAAATCCCGATCGACGAAGATGATGAAGAATCGGCATATTATGCCAAAAATATTAATAAGTTTCAAAACTTATTAAACCGAAGAAAGAAGGACATCAAATCGGGCGAATCTAAGAAATTCAACAACAACTATCGAATCTCTGGTAAACCAGGCCACTTTGCTAAAAATTTCTGAGGCGCAAATCCAAAGAAGGAAGTACTCGTTGCAACATGGAGCGATGAAGATGAAGATGATGATTTCAATCAAAATAATCTCACTCTCATGGCTAGAAGTTCATTCGGCCAAAGCGACGTCGAAAACCAAGTAAGTAATTTTTACGATGAATTATTTGAAGCATTCAAATTATTGCATACTGATTTTTAAAATGCTTTATCCGAAATAAAATCCCTTCGGGCTAAAAATAAATTATTGGAAACTGAAAATTTCCAAAATTTTTGAAAAAGGGAAATCTTTAGAAACCGACCATTCAAATTGTCTTGATATGAAAATAATTTAAAAAAATGATCTATTGAAAGTTCAAGACGAACTTAAAGCTTTGACAAAGAAATTTTCTCTCGGAAACGAGAAATTTAAAAATATGCTTTCTGTTAAAAAAAATATACGTTAAACAAACAGGAGTTAGGATTCAAACCAAATAATAAAATCGAATCCATAAACTTGAAAATACCCCGTTGCAATAAATATTTAAAACTTGGGCATCATATTTCAAATTGCAAAAGCCCACGTCGGACGAAAAAAATTAAGAAAATTTAGATTCCTAGAGGAACCAACATTCCAAATATTGTCTATATTTCAAGAGAAAAACCAACTATCGGTTGGATCCCCAAAAATCAAAATTAAATATTTTCTCAATTGGTATCTTTGATATTTTCAAAATCGATATTTAACTGAGGGGAAGTTGTTATATTTTTAATGGGGAGATATATTTGTTAGGGGTGGGTTTATCCATTTTTGCATTCATTATAATTTTAGTATCATTTATATGCACTCTTGCTGATAACAAAAAAAGGGAGAAGAATGGTATAAAAGAAGAATGATATAAGGGGAGAAAAATAAATGGAAGAATGACGAGAAAAATAAAAACATATACCGATCAGGAAAAGACAAAGGAGAAAGTCGAAAAGATGAAAAAGAAAAGGAGGAGTTGAAAAATGAGAAGTAGTTGAAAAGAAGAAAATAAAAGATGGGAAGGAACTAACGAAATGGACAAAGCCGGTAACTTTGATATGTAGTTTTTATATTTTGCAGGTTTATCCCATTCAAGAATGTTGTTTTGTAATCGTCAAAAAGAGGGAGATTGTTGGAATATTTTATTCCAAATATTCATTATCGAGTTTTGATGATTAGTTGTTAAATCAAAGAAAACAACAAGGAAGCAAAACAAAACGACGAAGAAGTCGAAGACGCAAAAAGTCATTCAATCTGGACTGCAAGGCTAGCGCACGCTACAAGATGAGATAGCTCACGCTATCGAAAGCTACCTCAAGTCAGAAAGTCACCTGCAGAGCACCTGATGTTTTAGCGCACACAACCTACTCATGTTAACGCACGCTAAGAAGCATGAATAGTGCACGCAAGGCGTTCATGTTAACGCACGCTAAAGAGAATTTGAATTCAAACGAGATGAACGTTGGAAGATTCGGAGGTGAAGTCAAAAGTTACAAACGGATATATGGCGCAAGCAATGACTTGATATTAGCGCACGCTACGAGAGAATACTAGCGCATGTTAACTGAAAGTATCAGAAGCTACTGGACTGAAGGAAAGAGCAGGTAACGTACGCAACATGCATATTAACGTATGTAATAGGACAATAGCGCACGCTAAAGGAAGAGGCTAGCGCACGCTAAACAGTGTCTCGCAGTAACGGCTAGTTGAAGGAAATTGTCTATAAATACCAAACCATTTGGTATCAAACAACACAACAACTCAGAGCAAATCATCTATACTTATGATATCATTGTAAACATTCTTGTTGTTGTATTTGAGCTTATTTGATAAATGTTTGAGTGTTATACACGAAAAACATACGTGAGAGGAAAAAGAAATGATAAGATTGGATTCCTATGGTGTTCGATTGTGTTGTTCATCTTCAAGAGGTATGTTGGACAATCCCTCCCTTTACTTTCGGAGTTTGATGTTGTTTTTGATGATTAATTCGTATGATGATGGTTCTGGTGGTATTGTTGTGATTCTTGAGGTTATGTGAAGTGTATGTTGAAGAATATGATGATATAGTGAAACCTCGATAAATGAATGTTCGATAAATGAATAACCTCACCAAATGAATAATTTTCTCCGGTCCCAACTCTTTATAACATGTTCAAATTTTCTTTCGATAAATGAATAATTTCGCTAAATGAATATTTTTCTCCAGTCCCGATCATATTTATTTATCGAGGTTTTACTGTATATGTCTTGAATTATGAGTTAAATGATGGTTTAGATGTTAGAAGACATTGAGGTATGTCATTTTGTTGATTGTGAACGTGATTACGGATTAATTCATGTTCTTGAGGAACTCTTGAATTATATGTCATCGCATGATGAATATGTGTAAGGTGTTGGCGTGTTCGATATGAATATGGAATATTCATATCTAGAACCAAGTTATGTGATTATTGGTGTAATATTTTTATAGGAATACGAATATGATTATGAGTTTCAAGAGATTATTATGATGATAATCGGCAATTGTTTTAACTATGAATTTACAAGGAGGAACCTCGTTAATTCGTATTTAAGATTGAATTTGGAATCGATAATGTTTCGACCCTCATTATTGGTTTGAATTGATTGCTGATATGAATATTGGATTTCGGCTTGTATTGTGGATTTGAGTTCATAATTGTTTGAGTTGAATTGTTCAGTTTTGTATGTGATTGAGGTATCATTGAACCGTTGAGTTTGATTCGTTGGTTATATCGGTTGTTGATTATTATCGAACGTACTGTTAATCGATTATTGCATTAGGTTGTGATAAGTGACCGTTGATTATAACCGTTGTGTTGCGATTGAGATTGGAGAATTCATGGATCGCTTTGGCCGGGATTGAGGAGCTCGTAGACAAAGGCGATGGAATTGGTAAAGGCTTCGTCGTATCCGTATCGAGGCAAGTTTATACTTGTTCAGTTTATAATATTTAATTAATGGTTTCGGTTTCATTTCATTTATAATTCATATAGCAATGATATTATAAATGTAAATTGTCAGGCTGATGGTTTATATGTTGTGCTTTGGTTTGGATTAAATCACAATGTATATGATTTAAATGTGTTTGGTGAAGACAGAGATGTGAGTTATCTTTTGTCCGTGATATGAAATGTCGGATATCGAGGATAGTTTATCGTGTCGATATTGATGTCGGGATGGTGGTATGTTTATATTAATGGATTGTACCTCATTCGAGATTACTTCGAATAATTGTGTATTCGTTCAGGGTTGTTTGTTCGTGGAAAGGATATTGTCTTCGGCTTTGAGGTAATTTAAGTATTGTTCAGTTATGAGGATAATTATTCTGTTAAATTATTATATATGTTGTATGTTGACGTTTAGCATAATAAGATTTGTATTAGCTGTTCGTTGAGTGATGTTGACCCCAGTACCATTGTTCGGTGTTGATGATTATGTTGATCGATCGTTGAGGGATGAGTATTCTAGGACTGGTGTGATCGTTCTTTGGGGATTGTGATCAAATTATGGTTGTTTTGGATATCGTTGGTCATGTCGATCTTTCATTATCCGTGTGTCATTGTTCACTTTGGTGAGTCTTTTGATCCTTATTGGATATGTGATTCTTTGAGTTTCGTTGTCATGTTGCATCATGACATATCCGGAGTCATATCTGCGTGCCGATTGGTTATGTGTAGGAGTTTCAGGGTGGGCACGTATAGTCATGTGTAGGTTCATTACCTTCACATTGAGCTGTGCACACGAGATGTACTTTGTGAGACTGATTAGGTACAAGACCACACGTGTATTCGATCGATACCCGTTGGTGTCTTGTGCAAGGATACATTTCCAGATCGGGCGGACTGTGACGTCCATCTTGAGCCATATTGATTGGTCATTCATACTCCATGTATGATTGGGTATGTTCGACGGTTTGCCACTGGTTGTTCATACGCCCGAGGGTTATGTTCGACAGTCGGGTTTGTTTCTTTGAGACCCACTGTGTGTGATTTGTGATCCTTTATTGATCGTGTTGGAGTTTATCATGTTGATGATATTCTTGGTTATTGTTGATCCTTTGTTGATCGTGTTGGAGTTTATCATGTTAATGATATTCTCTATTGTGTTTTGACCTTTGATTGGTCGTATTGGAGTTTATTATGTTGATATTCTCGGCTAATGTTTTGGTTGATCATGGTTATTGATTGTATGAGCGTTTGGGCTTTTCATTGATGTTTCTGGACTGGTTGTCATTGGCCTACATATGTATTGTATATTTGGTCCGATCAGGATTGGTATTTGATTGTGCAATCCGACGGACAAAATTTGGCACAGATGGATTATTCCACACTTATGAGTTATGATGATTTTTGAGAATTCTTGGTATTGTTTGAATACAGTACAGATGATTGTAGTTGAGTTCATTTCGTCATTTGAGAATGCGAAATGTGGATTATGGTAAGGGTTGATTTGATACGGATTGTTATGGATTTGACGGTAAGATTACGTTGTTAGTATTCTTACTATGTTATTACATTGGTATGTAATTATTTATGATGATGTGATCGTTATCATTGTTGAGTATTGTGGCTGACCCTGTCGTGGGCTTTATTTTAGGTACTCGGAGATCTAGCTAGTGGTGGTCGTGAAGGGATGAGCTTCCCGGGTGATACTGGCTATGACATTATTTTTGGGAACCGAGTATTTGACTGATTGTTTTATTCTGATGCAAATGTATATTTTGAACTGTGTTTATACCCGCTGCGTGTGTATTTTTAAAATGGCCTTTTGGTATTTTGCAAACTTGGGCTTATTTCGTAAAACCGGTTCCCTAAACAATTTTATCGGTACGTGTAAGCGGTGACACGTACATTTTGAAGTTGTCGAGTTTGGGCATTTTTGGCCTTGAATATTAAATGGGATTTTTAGGACGATATATATATATATATATATATATATTTATATTGGAAAGAATTTAAGTATTTGAAAAATATTACCGTCTATGCTTCTTTGGCGCATTTGAACGATTGTGAAATGATTTTTAGCCTTGTGGGTTCCAGCGCAGGGCCCACGGCGCTGTAATATCCCATGATGGTTTTGGGGGTGTTACAGAAGATGGTATCAGAGCTTGGGTTTTGTGAAACCCGGGCATGTGTGTTATGTGGCTCTACAAGTACGGTAGTAGCGCGGCTTTTGAAAACGATTTTTCTGACTTTTGAGTCAAACCAATTTTTGGAGGTTCCAAAATTTTTGGGATATTTTCAAATTTTCTATAATTGCGATATTGATGTATGTTGGTATTGTGTTGAAACTTCGCATGGGAGTCGTATGCTAGTATCACGGTAGGTCATCAACTTCATGCACCTGTAAGTATATTGTTTTTGGTTATTCATTTGTGGCGACGATTGGTTGCTTTCGTGATGAGTTTGGAAATTTTGGTTGAGTTGTTGTTTGTGACTGGATTGCAAGTTTCGGGGATGAATCTTATTTTAAGGGGGGTAGTATGTAATATCTGGATTTTCAGTATAAATTTTTGCATTATTTTAGCCATGAGGGTTCCAGCGCGGAGCCCATGGTGCTGTAATATCCCTGGATGGTTTGGGGGTGTTACAGATGGGAACTCCGAAGTTAAGCGTGCTTGGGCGAGAGTAGTACCAGGATGGGTGACCTCTAGGGAATCTGCTCGCGGGCTCCCAGAAACAAAACCGTGAGGGCCAGCTCAGAGGAGAGTGCCTAGAGCGAACAATATCATGCTGCGGCGGAACAGTCTTGGGATGTGACACATCGTCCCCGTGTACATCAAAGTCGGAGTCTCCGAATCGCAAACCAGTGACTAATGCATACTCATATCTAGAAAATCGGATCAAGCGATGACCGGTCATAAACCAAAACTCATTAGACTGTGTGTAGTATCCGTACCTTTTCATTTTTAGCAGTTTCCATTTTTGGTGTATGTCTATTTTTATCGACTCGCTTGTAACCGTTTCGACATTTTGAATATACTTTATTGTTGGAGTTTTTTCCTTTTGGACGAGTTTCGGAGATATTTTTACGCAATTCCATTCTATGTTATGTTTTGCCGTATGAACATTCGATTCTCGTAAAACTCGTTCGTTTTCATTGTTTCTTCGTTTACATAAAATCGTATGATTGAGTGGTTCGTGTTGAGAGTTTGGGTTTGTTAATCCTGCGTCGTATCGTGGATTTCGGACGTTTGGGCCGTTTTGTAATTTCCTATAAGTTTAGGGAATTTTATTTTCTATTGTCGTATTTCAGATTCTCGGGTAGTCGGAAGTGTATTTTCTTTCAGCACTTAACTTCGTTATCGTGAATATTCCGTATTGACGTTTTGGGTCCTGTCCCTGTGTTGCGTCGTGGCTTCGTCCAACCGATGAAGTTACCTGCTTTCGGTAGTGCTGCACTGCTGCATGCATAACGCACGTTATGCACGCTATCTAGCGTGCGCTATCGATACCTATATAATGTATGTTATGCCCCAGCGATAACGTACGTAATGGCCTTCAGCAATTTGGACAGTGGTCTGCCCAGTTTCGCCCAGTCCCTTACGTACGTAAACATGCTGTGTTACGTACGTAACCCCCCTTATAGCGTACGCTAGCCTTCTGATGCAGCGTGCGCTATCGTCCCTAGCGTTTTGGACAGACTGTTCTGTTCAGCCATTACGTATGCTAATACTTGAGGGTTACTTACGTAATGTGCATAACGTACATTACTCATGTTTTATAAACCTGAGTTGACCTTCACTTCGTCATTTCCTCTTCTACTTCTTCCTCATCCAAGAGCTGTGAGATTTGTGCGATTCTTCCATTTTTGCCTGTGGAATTCTTCGTGAGATCGATTGTTGGGTTCCAAGTGAAGTTATCATCATCCTAATCTCTTCCGCCCTAACCCAAGGTATTTCGTCTAAAACCCTACCTTTGTTCATTTTGGGGATTTTTCGGGATTTGTTGAGATTAAGCTCGAATTGTTCGGTGATGTTGTTATATTTCTTATCGATTATTGTTATTGGGTGATTCCCAATCTGTTTCCGTCGTGTTTAATCCGTGAGTTGTTGTTCCGGGGAGGTTTTGTGAAAACCCTCGCCCGTATCAATCGAACGTAGGATGTTATAACTTGTAATCGGGGTTTGGGAGTGTTCCATTCGGTTGTTGTTATCGTATAGGACTGAGTTTTTGTTAATCCTTCGTTTAGGATCGGTCGTGTTACCTCCGGATCATTCGTAGTCGTTGTCCAATTCCGTTTCGTCGAAGATATCTCAAAGGCAAGTACTTTACATTTGTTTACGCGTTCTAGTATTTGAATTATGGCTTTTCGTGGTTGTATGGATGGATATGTGTATGTTCATCTAGGAACTGTCCGACGGGGCCTCTATAGATACGTATTGCCGTGAGTGTGCGTATCACGAACTATGGTTAACCACCCAGGGATGTCCGATGGGGCTCTGCGGGGTACGGTGGCCGTGAGTCTCGTACCAACGGTTAACTTTGAATTTTTTTATTGGAGAAATGTGTTTTGTGCTTGTGCACCATGATTATTCCGGAATATAAATGATTTCCAAAATGATTTTTGGCGCATATTTTCATCTGATTATAATGGTAGTTCAAATGGATTGTACTTGCACTAATAGTTGTCGCTAACCCTTTAAATGGGGGAAATACTTTTGTATTTCAGGTACAGGTCATGAAAGCAAATGAGCATGCGAGCCGTACGAGGATGATGGGAAAACATGATTCTGTTCAGTGGTTGTCCGTTGGTGTTTGTTTCCGGAGTTTATTTATTATGTCTTTTGCTTAAGTACTCGAGTACTTCTTTCTTAAATTTATTAATATTGTGTACCCATTTTGGGAGTGGATTTAATGTCAAATTGTATTGTTAAATTGCAGTCTTTGGATTTAAATGTCGTGGATTGAGAAATTGTCTATTGTCGTTGATGTATGTCTTTTGTCGTATGTCGTTTTGGTACGTTAGCCTGGTGGACTCCAAAGTATGGGGCCCACGGCACTGTAATTGTTGGGTATGGGGTCGGATATTGTGCCGTGTTGCGGAAGCGTAAATAAAATTACAGAAAATAAATGACGCACACGGATTTATAGAGGTTCGGCTATAAACGAGCCTACGTCCTCTCTCGGTATATTTTTCAATAGGCTAAAGAAAAACCTCTTCTCCTCTCTTCTATCGGTCGAGGTATAACCGTTACAATCACGTATTCTATTGGCCCGTGATAAACCACTCGTACTTGTCTTTGTGTCGGTCCAAGTTAAACCGTTTTCCTTTTCGTAGGACAAGGAATCAACATCTCTAGCTTTCTATCGGTACTAGATAAACCTTGCTAAGATAGCGATTGCGATTCTAACAATGCCGGATCCTTGATCCTAATAACACCGAATCCAATCGTATCTTTTCTTTTACCACTCGTGTATGATTTTGTGTATAACACTCAATCACTCAATGTAAGCTCAATATTACAACAACAATAATATCAATATGAATATCACATGATTATCTCGTATGCTTGAAGTTGTTGTTTTTAATCAATACCATAGACATGGTATTTATATAGGCTCCATCTTCAAACTAGCCGTTAGCTGCTGCACACTGCATTACGTAGGTTATCCTCTCCTTATTACGTACGTAAACCTCGTTACGTACGTTAACCACCACGGGTTACGTATGTAAGCCTCTTCCAGTTTCAGTCCAGAGAGTTTCGTCATTTGAGTTACGTACGTTAGCATAGACTTCGTTACGTATGTTAACATTACATCACTGATGACGTCATATATTCGTTGCATGCTTTTCTGACTTTGACTCCTCCAACGTTCACTTGTTTGAACTGTGTTACGTACGTTATTCATCTTCCATTACGTATGTAAGCTTCCTCATATTACGTACGTTAACATAGTATTGTTACGTACGTTAGCTTTGATTTTCTCCAGCATTTTGCACTTCGTTTTCCTTCGATGCTTGCTTCGTCTCTTTGTTGTTTTGTTTTGTTTATCGCCATTAATCATCAAAACACTTTTAATTTATGTATGGAACAAAATGTTCCAACAATCTCCCCCTTTTTGATGATTACAAAACAACAATACGCCAATGGGATTTACCTGCAAAAATACAAATTTATGTATATCTTTATAGACCAAAGTTTTCGACTTTGTCCGTTTCGTTAGAATCTTCTCCTATTTCTTTTTCGACTCCTTCTTTTCTTCTCATTTTCTTTTCTCATTTTTAATTTTTCATCGTCTTTTCGACGTCTCCTCATTTTTCTTTTCCTTCATTTTCGACTTCTCCTTATTTTTGTTGAACTCCTTCGTTTTTCCAATTCTTTTTGTATGCTATCGATTTTCTTCGATTTTTCTCCCCCTTTCACGGTTAATCATATTTTCGACTTATTTCTCCATTCTCCTATCTCTCCTCCTTTTTGTATTCATCAAAAAAATGTAGTAAAATACCAAAAAAAAAATCCAATAAATAATGAAATGCAAAAATAAATACAAGGGTATTAACTCCCCCTGAAAATATTATCCGTTTTAAAAAAAATTACTCCCCCTGAGTAAAATACCAAAAATCAATGTTTGGGGATCCAACCTATAGTTGGTTTTTGTTTAGAAACGTAGACGATATTTGAAACGATTGTTCCTTTAGGAACCCAAATTTTCTTAATTTTTATCGTCCGTCTCGGGGTTTTGCAACTTGAAATATGATGCCCGATTTTTAGACACTTTTCGCAATGGGGTATCTTGAAATTAACGGATTCGTTTTTCAAACGAGTTTTGAATCCTAACCCCTCTTTATTCAAAGTAAATTTTTGAATACCAAGCATTTGTTCAAATTTCTCGTTTCCGCGCGAGAATTTCTTTGTCAAAGATTTAAGCTCGGTTTGGATTTTAGCGAGATCATTCTTCAAAATATTTTCATTTTCAATACACTTTGAATGATCGATTTCAACAAATTTTCCCTTTTCGATAATTTTGGAGTTTTCAATTTCCAAAAATTTAATTTTAGACTTAAGGGATTTGATTTCCGATAATGCATTTTGAAAATCCATATGAAGTAATTCAAATGCATCAAAAACTTCATCACGGGAGGATGTATTAACCTGGCTTTCAACGTCGCTGTCGTCGAACGATCTCCGGGCCATGAGAGCGAGATTATTTTGTTCGATAAATTCGTCGTCTTCGTCTTCATCGCTCCATGTTGCCACGAGGACCTCCTTCTTGGGTTTGGCACGGCAATGCTTAGCGAAGTGGCCTGGTTTTCCACATAGTCGACAAGAGTTGTTGAATTTCTTAGATTCGCCGGAGATGTCTTTCTTTCTCCGGTTTAATAAGGTTTGGAACTTATTAATATTTTTGGCATAATATGCCGATTCTTCATCGCTTTTTTCAATCGGGATTACTTCCTTCTTAGACATTTTAGCCTTCAAGGCTATCGATCGTTCCTTCGTCTTTGGCTTGACACTTCGAGATTTTAACACTATCTCATAATTAATTAACGAACCGACGAGGGCACTAAAATCAAGCGTATTGAGATCTTTAGATTCCATGATTGCAGTCATGGTGCTGTCCCATTCGCTAGGTAGTGATCGTAAAATTTTCTTGACTTTTTCACTACTAGATAATGGTTTTCCGAATGAAGCTAGTCCATTTGTGATGATCGAAAATCGGTCGAGCATATTGGTGATGGACTCGTCACCTTTCATCATGAATAACTCGTAGTCATGGAGAAGCATATTGATCTTCGTCTCCTTGACTTGAGTTGTCCCTTTGTGTGTGATTTCAAGAATTTTCCATATTTCTTTAGCACTTTCACACGATGAGATTCGATTGACCTCTTCCGGATTTAAGGCACAGTAGAGAAATTGAGTAGCCTTACAGTTTAGATGGTCGTTTTTCCAATCCTCGTCGTTATATTCTTCGAAGCTCTTGAGAGATCCGTCGGATTTGATTGGAACTTTCGGGCCGAGACAAATAATCTTCCAAATCTCTATATTGTAGGCACGAATAAAGATTGACATCTTTTTCTTCCATGTCAAATAATTTGAGCCATCAAAGAATGGTGGTCGGTTGAGAGCAAGACCTTCGACAGGAGCAAATTGAAATGCCATTGAATCTTTTTCTCCTCGGATGTTAAGTCGTGTATTGGAGTACCTCTCCGATACCAATTGTTGGGTACGGGGTCGGATATTACGCCGTGTTGCGGAAGCGTAAATAAAATTGTGGAAAATAAAAGGCGCACACGGATTTATAGATGTTCGGCTATAAACGAGCCTACGTCCTCTCTTGGTATCTTTTTCAATAGGCTAAAGAAAAACCTCTTCTCCTCTCTTCTATCGGTCGAGGTATAACCATTACAATCACGTCTTCTATTGGTCCATGATAAATCACTCGTACTTGTCTTTGTGTCGGTCCAAGTTAAACCGTTTTCCTTTTCGTAGGACAAGGAATCAACATCTCTAGCTTTCTATCTGTACTAGATAAACCTTGCTAAGATAGCGATTGCGATTCTAACAATGCCGGATCCTTGACCCTAATAACACCGAATCCAATCGTATCTTTTCTTTTACCACTCGTGTATGATTTTGTGTATAACACTCAATCACTCAATGTAAGCTCAATATTACAACAACAATAATATCAATATGAATATCAGATGATTATCTCGTATGCTTGAAGTTGTTGTTTTTAATCAATACCATAGACATGGTATTTATAGGCTCCATCTTCAAACTAGTCGTTAGCTGCTGCACACTGCATTACATACATTATCCTCTCCTTATTACGTACGTAAGCCTCATTACGTACGTTAACCACCACGGGTTACGTACGTAAGCCTCTTCCAGTTCCAGTCCAGGGAGTTTCGTCATTTGAGTTACGTACGTTAGCATAGACTTCGTTACGTACGTTAATATTACATCACTGATGACGTCATATATCCGTTGCATGCTTTTCTGACTTTGACTCCTCCAACGTTCACTTGTTTGAACTGTGTTACGTACGTTATTCATCTTCCATTACATACGTAAGCTTCCTCATATTACGTACGTTAACATAGTATTGTTACGTACGTTAGCTTTGATTTTCTCCAGCATTTTGCACTTCGTTTTCCTTCGATGCATGCTTCGTCTCTTCGTTGTTTTGTTTTGTTTATCGCCATTAATCATCAAAACACTTTTAATTTATGTATGGAACAAAATGTTCCAACAGTAATATGCCCCGAACATCTTGGGGGTGTTACAGAATATGGTATCGGAGCTTAGGTTTATGGATACCTAGGCTGTCACTTATTTGGGTCTAGTTGAGTGTCGTTTTTGAACAGTATCACTGCTACGCCATCATCTCAGTACGTCATTGCTCGTAAGTTTTTCCTAACTTGACTCGTTAGGTTGTTCTATTCTATTCCTTTCTTGGTATCTTGTTGCGTTTTGCGTTTGAACTGTACTTACCCATTACTTCTTCAGAATTCCTGCCGGTAGAGGACGCGGACGCGGTCGCGGACGCGGTATGGGACGTGGAACAGCCGGTGGGGCGGCCATGTCCGATAATTTGGGAACTGATTCGGCAATGTCATCCTTGTCGAACAGTGTTCCACCTAGTGTCGGGGGCCAGCACGATCAGTCTGCTAGCTCCAGCAATGCTCATGAGAATATCGGGGTGGCGAATGTTTTGCAGCAAGGAGCGAACCAGATGACGCTACTGACTCAGGCCGTCTTGGTTGGCCAAGCTAATGCTAACCTAGTTCCGCCTACTGGATTAGGCAGCAATAAGTTACTTCAGGACGTGATTCGTATGCAGTTTGATGGTACTTCTGATCCTTCCGATTGGGAGAGTTGGTTATTTGATATGGAGAAAGTGTTGGAGGCGGATGACTGCCCTGAGGAGAGGAAGGTACCCATCGCTCAGTACTTCCTCGCCAAGAAGGCGGCAACGTGGTGGCAAGCGGTGAAACCACCTGATCGAGCAGCCACGTGGGTAGAGTTCCGAGAGTTAATGGAGTACGAATTTTGTCCATGGCCAGTGAATGAGGGGAGGATCCGAGCCTTCTTTGAGGCTAAGCCCCAGGATGTTCCTATTTCGAAGGCGATCAAAGACTACAACCAGCAACTTCACTATGTGAGAAATCAAGTCCAAGATGAGCTAGATAAAATCCGCCACTTCGACATGCAGATGAAGCCGAGGGTTCGTCACTACATGTTTGGTCACGGGTGTACAACTCTGAAGGATTATCAGAATAAGGCAATGGCTTATGAGATGTCGTTTTCTGCTATAGAGACGGCGACTGAGGGTAAGAAATAGAAGACCTCCGGTCAGTTTTGGGGAGGTAAGTCTGGCGGGCATCAGAAGGCTCAGTCTGGTTCGCGAATCTTCGGGAATCAGTCCCCGTCATTTGGGCGAGGAAATGGTTCTAAGTCTGCTCCTACTGGTTCCGTTCGTGGTCCTACCTGCTTTAACTATAGTCATCCCGGACACATGATGAGTGAGTGTGACAGGCCCCCGATTCAGTGTCTTACTTGCGGTAGGATGGGACATCGTGCTAAGTTCTGTATAGATGCGGGTCGTGCACCAGTTACTCAGGTGTCAGCCCCGGCTGTGGGAGAACCGAGCGTGAATCAGGCATCGACAGTTTCTCAGCCCCAGCAGAGTTTTGGTAGAGGTCGAGGATGTGGGCAGCCTTCTAGAGGGGGAGCTTCTAGTGCAGGATCTGTTCCACCCCGTATGTATGAGATGAGACGAGCTGGAGATCCTGACGCGACGGTGGCTACAAGTACCGTCCACATCCTTGACCATCCTGTTTCCGTGTTATTCTATTCTGGTGCTACGCATTCTTTCATATATCTGGTTTGTGTGCATCGTCTGCATATTGATTGCCTAGTTGCATGTGAACTATTTGTTGTTAAACTGCCTAGTGGGGATAGCATCGTGGGGGATTGTGAGATTAGAGATTTTCCAGTGAGTATCGCGGGGAGGGTTTGGCCTTCTAATTTGATTGCGGGACATTTAAGACGAGGATCTGATTCTTGGTGAAGATTGGATGGACCATCATGGGGCGATCATGAATTATAGAACGAGAACCGTTTTGATGTTAGCCTCTGACGGTACCGAGCATTCTTCTGTGGGGCGTAAGCGGAGTAGTCAGAGATTTCTGATCAGCGCTATGAAAGTGGTGAGACTTCTTCGAGGAGGTTCCACTGGTTATTGGTGTTATACTTTGAGATCTGGCAAAGGGGGAGTCGAGCTCTCGTCTATTTCGGTAGTGTGTGAGTATCCTGACGTCTTTCCAGACGAGTTGCTGGGTTTGCCGCCAGACCGAGAGGTTGAGTTTACTGTTGATTTAGAGCCGGCTGCAGCACCGATTTCTAAGACGCCATACCGTATGGCGCATGCCGAGGTGCTTGAGTTGAAAAAACAATTGGGAGACTTGCTAGATATGGGTTACATCCGACCGAGCGCTTCGCCTTGGGGCGCACCGGTCTTGTTTGTAAAGAAGAAGGATGAGTCACTTCGCCTGTGTATCGACTATCGATATTTGAACAAAGTGACTATCAAAAACATGTATCCGCTCTCGAGGATTGATGACTTGTTTGACCAATTGCAAGGGGCAACCGTATTTTCGAAGATTGATTTGAGATCGGGGTATTATCAGCTCCGAGTGAAGGATTCTGACATTCCGAAGACGGCCTTTCGGATGAGATACGGCCACTACGAGTTTGTGGTTATGCCTTTCGGGCTAACCAATGCCCCAGCCGTGTACATGCAGCTTATGAACAAAGTCTTTATCGAATACCTCGATAAGTGTGTAGTCGTTTTTATCGACGATATCCTGATTTACTCGAGGAGTGAGGAGGAGCATGCACGTCATTTGCATATCGTGCTAGGAATCTTGAGAACTCAGCATCTTTTTGCGAAGTTCTCAAAGTGTGAGTTTTGGTTGCGGGAGGTTATGTTTCTCGGCCACGTGATCTCAGCCGAGGGTGTTCATGTGGACCCATATAAGATAGAGGCAGTGTTGGATTGGGTGCTGCCCAAAAATGTAAAGGAGATCCGTAGTTTTCTGGGATTGGCCGGGTATTATCGTAGGTTTGTCGAGGGGTTCTCTAAGCTCGCCCGACCACTTACTCAATTGTTGCAGAATTCAGAGAAGTTTGCGTGGACCGACGAGAGGCAGAAGAGTTTTGAGGAGTTGAAGAAGCGGTTGACGACCGCTCCCGTCCTGGCTTTACCAAGTGGTAATGAGGGTTTCTCAGTTTATAGCGATGCTTCAGGCCAAGGGCTCGGATGTGTACTCATGCAGCACGGGAAGACGATTGCCTATGCTTCCCATTAGTTGAAACCGTACGAGTTGAATTACCCTACCCAGGATCTTGAGTTGGCCGCGGTTGTGTTTGCATTGAAGAGCTGGCTTCATTACTTGTATGGCTCGTCGTGTCAGATTTTCATCGATCACAAGAGCCTGAAGTACTTTCACGCAGAAAGAGCTAAATATGAGACAGAGGAGATGGTTGGAGTTGACTAAGGATTACGACCTCGAGATCCTTTATCATCCGGGCAAGGCAAATGTGGTGGCAGGTGACTTGAGTTGGAAATCGGTATCGCTTCGGGCACTTGAGTTACTTACGGCCCAGCCGGGGCTCCAGCGAGAGTTGATGAGGTTAAGCGTTGAGGTTGTACTACCAGAGGGTGCCGGGAAGTTGCGTACTCTGGAGATCTCTTCGTCTCTACTCGACAACGTTAAAGCGGGACAGTTGGAGGATCCGATGTTTATTCAGCTTCGAGAGAATGTAGAAAAAGGGAAAGCCCCGGGATTCATGATACATGAGGATGGTGTGTTGAGATTCCGAGGTCGGCTGTGTGTTCCGAACGACTTGGAATTGAGGCAAAGTATTATGCGAGAGGCTCATGCGTCACCTTACTCAGTCCATTCGGGCTCGAGTAAAATGTATAAAGATTTGAGGAAGAATTTCTGGTGGAATGACATGAAGAATGAGGTAGTTCAGTTTGTGGCTAAGTGTTTGACTTGTCAACAAGTCAAAATCGAGCATCAGCGGCCAGCCGGATTGTAGAAACCACTTCCCATCCCCGAATGGAAATGGGAAGATATCTCGATGGATTTTGTCATGAATTGCTGAGGACGAAAACCGGAATGAATGTGGTGTGGGTGATCGTAGACCGACTGACTAAGTCAGCATATTTTCTGGGCATCAAGGATACTTGGGTCCAGAAAAATTGGCTCGCATTTTTATCGCGCAGATAGTGAGACTTCATGGTACACCGAACACGATTATTTCGGATAGAGATGTCCGGTTTGTATCGCATTTCTGGCAGGCGGTAAATAAGGCATTGGGGACACGGTTGCGTTTGAGTACATCTTTCCATCCTCAGACCGACGGGCAGTCCGAACATACCATTCAGATGTTCGAGGATATGTTACGTGCGTGTGCGTTAGACTGGAGTAGTGACTGGGAGGAGCATCTGGCTTTGATCGAGTTTACATATAATAATAGCTGGCACGCGTCGATTAATATGGCACCGTATGAGGCGCTTTATGGCCGACGTTGCTGATCACCGATATGTTGGGATGAGCCGTCTGATCTAGATGGCACCGAGCCGGATCTTGTGTTAGAGACGAGGGAGAAAGTTGAATTGATTAGAAAGAGAATGTTGGCAGCTCAGAGTCGACAAAAATCTTATGCGGATGTTAGGCGTCGACCTTTGGAGTTTGAGGTGGGGGATCATGTTCTGTTGAGAGTGTCTCTGTCGACGGGAGTTTACCGTTTTGGGAGAAAGGGGAAGCTCAGTTCGAGGTATATTGGACCTTTCGAGTTATTAGAGAGAGTTGGCGAGTTGGCGTACCGTTTGGCTTTGCCTCCGTCGTTGAGTCATGTGCATAGTGTATTTCACGTCTCTCAACTGAGGAAGTTGTTAGGATTGTATATTGCAAAGCATACTTTATGTTTGTATTACCTAATTTCCCTGTGACTACCTATGAGAATATTAATTACATTTAGTCACATGATTTGCATATTTATTCACGTTATAGTTATGCAAATGAAATGTCTAATTATATTATATTGTAGATAATGTGGTGTGTTGGTGTCACACGGAAGATCACATTATCGGTACCTTATAAAATAATATAATAGTTTACAACCTATATAATTATTAGACAAATTATATAAAAGGTTGTAGTGTATGCTTGAGAATAGTTGGTCTTGACTATTAGCATGCATTAGCGTATATGCATACGTTGAACTGGATCGAGGTGAGATAGTGTCTTCTGTACTGACTGTAAGAAGAACATAAATCTCGGATAATTATTATTTCTTAATTCTAAGTATATAATATTTAATTGTGTATTTATAATACTTATTGCTTTGATTTACCATAGGTGAGAGTCAAAATGATCGACTCAATAAGCCTCGTATCTTGGGCAATAATATTATTTATACGACAGTTATTATTATTACTAGAAATCGTGTCCCGACTCGTGCGGGTTGATGATGTCCCCTTGATGAGCTCGATAATGATTATTATATTAAACCCTGTAGGTGAATTTAATTCCGATATAATAGTAAGGTTCGAGTGGTACTACTATTGGATCAGATATTAATTAATTAAAGCTGTCAGTAGCTTATAATTAATTAATGGACATTCGATATCTTAAACACGGGAAATAATATATTTAATAAGGAGTCCAATTTCGTAATTTGGGATTTGGGTAGGAAGTGCAATATCAACTTTTTAGTGGACTAAGTTGATATTAATAGATTCATTATATTAGGAAGTGTCCTAATAAGGTAAGATGAATTTATTCGGAGTCCTTCCATAATCCTCCTTAAGACCCTAGTAGTTGTCCAAGAGCCTATATATAGGACATATTGGGTTGGCCGATTTTTGTATCATTCATACACAAGAAATTTCGATTTTTTCTTCTAAGTGTTTAATTGTGGATCTTGACTTGTGTCTTTGATTCCACAATTGAGAGAACAGTTTTATTCTTGCTACATATCGGAATAACTTGAAGAAAATAAAATCGAGAGTTGTGAGGGGTAGAATTTCGGCCGATCCCAAGGTTGTCCAAGAAAGATCCGATAGCTCGTTGCCCGCACAACGTCCGAGTTAAGTCGGATCATACTCTAGAAGGTCTAAAGGTAGAAATACAAGGTGATCAAGACGAGAGCAATCAATGCTCTTCAAACGGTAATATCTTATGATCTTTGGATCTAGATTAGGATATTTTAATAATCAGCATATTTAATTAATAAATAATAAATGATATTTAAATTGCTTATTAGTCTTAGTAATTAATTAATTAGCATGTCTAAATAGATCTTATGCTCATGGATACATAAAATGCGATTATCATCTTTCCCAAATTTGCTTCCGCTGTGTTTTTACTTTCCAACAATTGGTATCGGAACCGGATTTTTAGGCTTTTTGCTATTTTAATTAATTTTGGTGATTAATTGATAGCAATTGAAATATTCATATATTTTGATGTTGGAATATTTTGCTAGACGTGTTCTTGCAGGTGATATGATCCAATTATCATGGTTTATGTGAATGGTTTATTTTATTTATTTTTATTAATTATGAAATTTTTGGTTTGGCCCGTTTCTTGAGGCATGTAATGGTTTTTCCCGTGAGAAAATCTGCGGGTAGTTCTAGGTATTTTATTTTTTATGTAATCTTGATGTAATTTCGATGTATTTTATTTTGTATAAAATTGTAATCGAATTCGGAAAAGACGGGATCACGGAAAAATAGAGCGAAGCAGGATCGCCCAGGGCATTTGGCGACCAGGCGGCAATGATGGCGGTATTGCAGCGGCCGCTGATTACTGCTTAAGCGACAGCTGATCTGCAGGCGGCTTTGGCCCGAGCAGTTGGTTGGGTCGGGTCGTCGATTTTGGTCCGATGCTGTTTGCGCGTTAAATTTGCGTCATTTGGAAGTCGGGATTTAAAATTAATTTTTTTTATGTAATTAATTTTGCATAAAAGTGAAATTTTAATTTTGGAAATCCATGGCCCGGCCGGGGAGGAGCGACGAGATGCTTGATTCAGTGGGAGAGATCGAGTCGAAGATTTTCTCGGGTTCAACTCAAGGAAGAAGACCATGATAATTGGATAATTTAATTATCCATGCTTTATTTTTGGTTTTTATTGATTTGATGTATGACATGTATGAATGTATGTGTGATATGTTTTCTGCATGTTAGGACGAGAAAATTAAAAACCTTAAGGCTAAAATAACTAAGTGATTAAATTGATTTATTTTTTTAAAAATAAAATCAAATTGGCCTCCATAATTAATTTAAATTGTGAAGTAATTAGCATTCGCGTTGACATTAGGGTCTTCCTCCATATCGGATGTGCTAATTATAGGTTCACTAGTTTTAAATTTCAAAATGATAACATAAGGTAAATATTACTTTTTATGATAGGACCTCTCCATTTGTAGGACTATTATTTAAAAGATAATATTTTAAGGATGTTAAATTATGGTGTTCACTTAAGTGTATTAATTAATAAGCTCCCCATCGGAGTCTATGTTAATTAATATATGGCCAAGAGGAACCAACTATTAATTTTACTTTTCATAACGTAATTTGATAGATAGTAAAATTAAAGACGTAAAACTCTACTTGGAAAATGTGTGTGTAAACGTCCACACGATCGTGGCTTGCATGTGCGGATTTTTCGAGGTGTTGGTTGCTAGCATATATATTGTGTTTTGAGGTTTTTCGATATATTTTGCTATGCATTATGTGATGGATGTTTTTAATTTTTATCTCATATGTCTTTCAATCCTCTAGTTGTTATTCTCAAAGAAAATAAACTTGATGGCACTAACTTTGCCGATTGGAAAAGAAATCTTGACATTGTCCTGACTGCTGAGGGGCATAAATTTGTCTTAATCGAAGAGAGCCCTCTAGAACCAGAACCGGATGCCACTCCCGAAGAGTTGGCTGAATTCCGAAATGGAAAAAGTCTGATGAGATGGCTCGCTGTTACATTTTGGCTTCACTGACAAATGTATTGCAGCATCAGCATCAGACACTGGGCTCGGCCGCGGAAATGATGAAAAGTCTCACCGAGATGTTTGATCATCAGAACCGGGCGGCTAGACAAAATGCAACGAGGGTATTGATGACAACCCAAATGTCTAAAGGGACCCCAGTAAGGGATCATGTTCTGAAAATGATGTCTCATTTGAACGAATTGAGCATACTGGGGGCTACTATCGATGCGGAAACGCAGGTCGATATTATCTTAGGCACCTTACCAAGAAGCTTTGAGCAGTTCCGCCTTAACTACAATATGAACCATAGGACATATAGTTTGGCGGAACTTCTGACAGAGCTTCAATCTGCTGAAGGTCTCTTCAAACAAGGTTATCATCAGATTCTTGCGGCAACCAGTGCTACTTCTTCCAAACCCAAATGGGGAAAGAAGAAAAAGCAGGTTGGCCAGAAGCAAGTGGCAACCCTCAAGGTGAAAATCAAGGCTCCTCACCCCGAGGCGAACAAAAAGCTAAAGGGAAAGTGCTACAAGTGCGGTCAGAAAGAACATTTTAAAGCGGACTGCCCTGCTCTTAAGAAAGGTATGTCTCGTGCACTAGTAGTCAAAACATGTTTGGCAGCTTGTTCTTCCACTTCGTGGATAGTTGATTCAGGCTCCACTGATCATGTTTGCTTTGACTCGCATGGTTTTCAGGTAACCAAGCAGCTTAGTGCGGGTGAGATTACCATCAATTGGGGCGATTATTCCAGGCTTATGGCTGTTGCAGTGGGAGTCGTGCAGTTGAAGATTAATGATAAATTATTAGTCCTCAATAATGTATTATTAGTACCGGATTTTAGAATGAATTTAATTTCGGTTTCTAAATTAAAAGGCGATGGTTATTCAGTTTCTTTTGATGATGATGCCATTATTAGGAAAAGAAGCGGTGAATATATTTGCAAAGGTATGTTTAATGATAGACTATATGTCGTTAATACTGCACAAATTCCTATGCATAAATCACTTAACTCTTTGTCTAAACCTAAAAACAGAAAAGAACCTTCAAGCATAAACCAAAATATCTATGGCACTTACGGTTAGGTCATGTAAACCTTGGAAGGATTCAAAGATTGGTAGATAATGGCCCATTGGATAATCTCCAAGTTGAGTCATTTCCAATTTGTGAATCTTGTCTGGAAGGTAAGGTGACCAAAAGGGTTTTTAAAACCAAGGGAAACCGTGCTCAGAATGTGTTAGAATTAATTCATACGGATGTATGTGGTCCAATGAATATCCAGGCTAGGGGTGGTTTCGAATACTTCATCACGTTTATAGATGATTATTCGAGATATGGATACATCTATTTGATGCGACGTAAGTCTAAAGCCTTTGACAAGTTCAGAGACTTCAAGGCTGAAACGGAGAAGCATCATGGGAAGAATATCAAGTCAATACGATCTGATCGTGGTGGCGAATACCTTAGTCGAGAGTTTTTGAATTTCTCGGCGAATGAGGGGATTTCGTCCCAGCTCACCGCGTTGGGAACTCCACAACAAAATGGTGTGGCTGAAATAAGGAATAGGACTCTTTTAGAAATGGTTAGATCAATGATGAGTTATTCAGATTTACCTATTTCGTTTTGGGGATGCGCCTTAGAAACAGCGGAGTACATTCTAAACCTGGCGCCTTCATAATCAGTTCCAAAAACACCCACATTCTAAACCAAGCCCAGTCTAGGACATGTTCGGATTTGGGGTACTCCAGCACATGTGCTGAATAAGGAAGCTGATAAGTTGGTATCTCGTACGAGTGTTTGTAGGATATCCTAAGGGAACGAAGGGTGGCTTGTTCTATAGTCCCCAGGATCATAAGGTCATTGTTAGCACCAATGCCCGATTTCTGGAAGAGGATTATATGATTAGTCACAAGCCCATGAGCAAGATAATTCTGGAAGAGCTGAGGGGCGAGACTCCGTCTATACCAATCGTACAAGCACCAACTAACACTACACCACGTATCGATTCTGATACTTTTACACCAACTCAGGATTTGCCTCGTCATAGTGGGAGGGTTGTTCGTCAGCCGGAACGATTCATAGGCATGGGAAAGTTTTCGGACTCAATCCCAGGCGAAGATGAATCAGATCCCTGGACCTATAAGGAGGCAATCCAAGATAAAGATGCTGACTCCTGGCAAGTAGCAATGGAATCAGAAATGGGATCTATGGATTCCAATCAAGTGTGGAAGCTAGTAGAGCTACCTGATGGTGTACAAGCCATTGGGAGTAAATGGGTCTACAAGCGAAAGAAAGGAGGTGACGGGAAGGTTGAAACCTTCAAAGCGAGGCTTGTTGCAAAAGGTTACACTCACAAAGATGGTATCGATTATGATGAAACCTTTTTGCCGGTATCCATGCCTAAGTCAATCCGGATTCTTTTAGCTATAGCTGCGCATTTGGATCTGGAGATTTGGCAAATGGATGTCAAGACTGCATTCTTGAATGGGAGTCTAGACAAGAGAATCTATATGCGCCAAGCAGAGGGATTCATTGCTGAAGGAGAAGAACACTTGGTGTGCAAACTTAAGAAATCCATTTATGGACTTAAGCAAGCATCTAGATCTTGGAACACTCGTTTTGACGAAGTTGTACAGTCATATAGATTTGTCCAATGTCCGAGTGAGAGTTGTGTATATAAGAAATGCGATGGAAACGTGTTGGTGTTTCTTGTACTGTATGTAGACGATATCCTTCTGATTGGAAACAACGTCAAGGAATTGTCGGACGTACGTGTATGGATATCTGAGAAGTTCGATATGAAGGATCCAGGATAAACAGGACACATCCTTGTAATCAGGATCTTTCGTGATCGAAAGAAAAGGATGTTGTGCTTATCCCAGGCATCCTATATCGATACAATGCTGAAGCGGTTTAGCATGGAGAATTCCAAGAAAGGTTTTCTACCTTACATACATGGAATTCAACTATCTAAGGATATGTGTCCCAGGACACAAAAGGAGATAGATGACATGAAGATGGTCCCTTATGCATTTGCTGTGGGAAGTTTCATGTATGTTATGCTTTGCACTAGACCAGATATCTGTCATGCCGTAGGCTTGGCTGCTAGATATCAGTCAAACCCAGGACCAGGACACTGGATTTCTGTCAAGCACATACTCAAGTACCTGAGAAGGACTAGGAAGTATATGCTTGTATATCAATCAGACGACCTGTGTCCGGTAGGTTACACTGACTCAGATTTTTCATCGGACAAAGAAAAGTCCAAGTCTACTTCGGGTTATATGTTTAGCCTGGGAGGTGGAGCCATTAGTTGAAGGAGTGTGAAGCAGAAATGCATCTTGGACTCTACCGTGGAAGCCGAGTACGTGGCAGCCTATGAGGCAGCCAAGGAGGCAGTGTGGCTCAAGTACTTCCTGCAGGACTTAGATGTGATTCCCAATTTGCCAGAGGGTATTACACTTTATTGTGATAATACTGGTGCAGTTGCAAATTCGAGGGAACCACGAGCCTACAAGGCAAGTAAACATATCAACCGCAAGTACCACATCATACGACACTTCGTAAAGGAAGGAGACGTAGTTGTAGCCAGGGTTGCATCGGAAGATAATCTTGCTGACCCTTTCACGAGGCCTACCCTCAAAAGTTTTTGAGAGGCATGTGGAAGGAATGGGACGTGTATGGCAGCATTTCTTGAGTAGAAGTGGGAGAAATGAGAGACTATGTAATAGAGTAGTATACTTAAAAGCATGCTTTGAGTATAAGTGGGAGATTGTTAGGATTGTATACTGCAAGGCATACTTTATGCTTGTATTACCAAATTTCCCTGTGACTACCTATGAGAATATTAATTACATTTAATCACATGTTTTGCATATTTATTCACGTTATAGTTATGCAAATGAAATGTCTAATTATATTATATTGTAGATAATGTGGTGTGTTGGTGTCACACGGAAGATCACATTATCGGTACCTTATAAAATAATATAATAGTTCACAACCTATATAATTATTAGACAAATTATATAAAAGGTTGTAGTGTATGCTTGAGAATAGTTGGTCTTGACTATTAGCATGCATTAGCGTATATGCATACATTGAACTGGATCGAGGTGAGATAGTGTCTTTTGTACTGACTGTAAGAAGAACGTAAATCTCGGATAATTATTATTTCTTAATTCTAAGTATATAATATTTAATTGTGTATTTATAATACTTATTGCTTTGATTTACCATAGGTGAGAGTCAAAATGATCGACTCAATAAGCCTCGTATCTTGGGCAATAATATTATTTATACGATAGTTATTATTATTACTAGAAATCGTGTCCCGACTCGTGCGGGTTGATGATGTCCCCTTGAGGAGCTCGATAATGATTATTATATTAAACCCTGCAGGTGGATTTAATTCCGATATAATAATAAGGTTCGAGTGGTACTACTCTTGGATAAGATATTAATTAATTAAAGCTGTCAGTAGCTTATAATTAATTAATGGACATTCGATATCTTAAACACGGAAAATAATATATTTAATAAGGAGCCCAATTTCGTAATTTGGGTGTTTGGTAGGAAGTGCAATATCAACTTTTTAGTGGACTAAGTTGATATTAATAGATTCATTATATTAGGAAGTGTCCTAATAAGGTAAGATGAATTTATTGGGAGTCCTTCCATAATCCTCCTTAAGATCCCTAGTAGTTGTCCAAGAGCCTATATATAGGACATATTGGGTTGGCCAATTTTTGTATCATTCATACACAAGAAATTTCGATTTTTTCTTCTAAGTGTTTAATTGTGGATCTTGATTTGTGTCTTTGATTCCACAATTGAGAGAACACTTTTATTCTTGCTACATATCGGAATAACTTGAAGAAAAGAAAATCGAGAGTTGTGAGGGATAGAATTTCGGCCGATCCCAAGGTTGTCCAAGAAAGATCCGATAGCTCGTTGCCAACACAACGTCCGGGTTAAGTCGGATCATACTCTAGAAGGTCTAAAGGTAGAAATACATGGTGATCAAGACGAGAGCAACCAATACTCTTCAAAAGGTAATATCTTATGATCTTTGGATCTAGATTAGGATATTTTAATAATCAACATATTTAATTAATAAATAATAAATAATATTTAAATTACTTATTAGTCTTAGTAATTAATTAATTAGCATGCCTAAATAGATCTTATGCTCGTGGATGCGTAAAACGCGATTATCATCTTTCCCAAACTTCGCTTTCACTACGTTTTTACTTTCCAACAGAAGTATGTTCCGGACCCGTCCCATGTTATTGATTTTAGGGATGTGGAGATCGAGAAGGACGTTACGTTCGAGGAGAGGCCCGTTAAAATCTTGGAGCGTCGAGACAAACAATTAAGGCACAAAACCATTCCTTTGGTTAAAGTGCAATGGTCGAGGCACGGTCTAGAAGAAGCAACGTGGGAGTTAGAGGAGGATATGCGTTCGAGGCACCCTGAGCTTTTTGATTCTTAAGTTTCGGGACGAAACTTCTTTTTAGAGGGGGAGAATGTAATATCCGTACCTTTTCATTTTTAGTAGTTTCCATTTTTGGTGTATGTCTATTTTTATCGACTCGCTTGTAACCGTTTCGACGTTTTGAATCTACTTTATTCTTGGAGTTTTTCCTTTTGGGCGAGTTTCGGAGATGTTTTTACGCAATTCCAATCTATGTTATGTTTTGCCGTATGAACGTTCGATTCTCGTAAAACTCGTTCGTTTTCGTTGTTTCTTCGTTTATATAAGCTCGTATGATTGAGTGGTTCGTTTTGAGAGTTTCGTTTTGTTAATCCGACGTCGTATCGTGGATTTCGGACGTTTGGGCTGTTTTGTAATTTGCTATAAGTTTAGGCAATTTTATTTTCTATTGTCGTATTTCAAATTCTCGGGTAGTCGGAAGTGTATTTTCTTCAGCACTTAACTTCGTTATCGTGAATATTCCGTATTGACGTTTTGGGTCCTGTCCCCGTGTTGCGTCGTGGCTTCGTCCAACCGGTGGAGTTACCTGCTTTCGGCAGTGCTGCACTGCTGCATGCATAACGCACGTTATGCATGCTAGCTAGCGTGCGCTATCGATACCTATATAACGTACGTTATGCCCCAGCGATAACGTATGTAATGGCCTTCAGTAATTTTGACAGTGGTCTGCCCAGTTTCGCCGAGTCCCTTACGTACGTAAACATGCTGTGTTACGTACGTAATGTTAGGAGTATGCCCTCGAATGCCACTCAGAGGATGTTGAGTGAGGGCATTGCACTTGTAATTATGTAAATCAATTATATAAGGCAATGAATGTTTCTTTATTTACTGGTAGTTACTAGCATTCCTAACTCGTAAATATTCATGTAGAAACTAGTCCGTGTATTTGAGAGCAAAACGTTCCACTCCATATTGGATAAGGGGGTCGGCACTGGAAAGGTTTATAGCTCAAATACTGACCGCGCTGTCGTGACGCGTCAAAATTAGTTATTTATATTTTTCCTTGGCTTTCCACGGAGAACGGTAAATCAATTAAACTAACTAAGGATTAAATACTTTTAGCAATTAAAATAAAATAAAAACGAGAGGGGGGGTTCGATTTCTGATCTTAACTAAAATAAATTGCGTAAGATAAAATAAAATAAAATAAACAAAGGAAATAAAAATCGAAAATATCAATTAACGGAATAATCTAGTCCTTAGTTCCGTTATCCACCGTTTTGAATTAATTCAAGTTTCAATGCAGCGCTTATCTCTTCTCTAATCTCATGAACTCCTATTCCGAAGCCAACAACAAGCTCTGTTGACCCCAATTATTTCTTAAGTTTATTCAATTAAAACAAGCTCTTTAATTGGACCTATCTATACGGTGGATTCAAAACAAGCTCTTCAAATCTCGCTCGCTAGATGCATTAGAAACCAAAATAATGGAATAGGCAAGATATTAAGTTCATAAGCTCGACTTAAGGGATCTCGATTTTTGTGTTACTCAATTGGGAAAAATCAATTGTTTGCTACTTGTGAAATTAAAATTGCAACAATTACGGATTACAACTCAATTTCTAGCATAAGACATAAAACTCCTAATCTAGTTGGCCAAACCAAATCAAGAAATTAAATGGCATAGTCGTGAATTCAATAATACAAAAGTAATTCAAGAGAATTCGAGTTGAGAATACGCTGCAGGATTAAAACATGAAAAATTCGAATACGGTTTCAAACTTCACTAAGAACTAGAATAGAAAATTAGCCGGACATGTTGGCTTTAGAAAACAGCAAATTAATAATAGACATGAGAAGAAAGAAATTCAAACGGTATAATCTTCTTCTTCGCACGTTGGAATTTTCTCGGTTGCTCCGGCGGAAATCGGTTCGGTCGTCCTCCACTCCTTCTGCTCCAGCCGTGAAAAGTAGTGCTTCAGCCGTGAGTTTGTTATTCCAGAAGTCTGAATTTAATTCCAGCCCTCCTCTCCTTTTATAATTATTCCTTATATCTTAGTTTCCTACTTTAATTGGGACTCCTTCCTTCTTGAGTTTTAATTTCCTTGGAGTCTTTCTTCCCAAATCTATTCCAAATCCCTTTTCCAGCATATGGACCGATTTATTGCCTTGTGGAACTGATTGGGCGATTTTTGAGTCGTTTCTTGGGCCCCAAGTAAGATTATTTTCGTAACAGGACTGACACTAGGTCAGCGAACTGACACTGAGCCACCCAGTGTCGCGCGATATTGTCTTCATTTAAGCCCAAATCACCTTGGCTTGGTCCGTTTGATGATCCAAATTATTCCTTAAGCTTAAAAGCTCCATCAAACACCTAAATTAAACAACAAATTGCCAAGTGAAGTAAATTGCATCCAAAATATAAATATATGGAAAATAACCAAATGTGCCAACATAAAATTCATTAAAACCTTATAATTAACAATGATTTTAGCACACTATTTTTGTCCTATCAAATCTCCCCAAACTTAAACCAATGCTTGTCCTCAAGCATAATTCGAGTGAAAGAATTTCCAGAAGCATGTATTGAAAAATCCAAGATGATAGCCATATTCAAGGGAGAATAAATAATCATGAACAAGTAAGAAGAAAATTAAAGTACCTCAACCAATCTCAACATCTTCATTGACATCAAGTGAGAGAAAATTCAATGGCCTCACAAGGGGTCACTCTCGCTCAAGTAGATATAGGGATTATTAAGCAATCACTCACGTCAAAACATGGTGTGTCCTTACCATATACTCGCACAAAAATCAAATCTCCACTACTTAGATGAACTCATGCATATAATCAAAAGGGCTTTTATGGTTGTAACGGGGCTTTAGGTATAGGTAGGATAAAAAGGATAAATAAAGGATTCGTTGGTCAAGACTAATCATGAAATTAAGTGCATAACAAATCCTACAAACAATGAAGCACCATCCTTTCCTTGAGCACCCTTTTGGGTACATACATGTAATCGCATAGCCACGAAAGATCAATTGAGGTCAGTGGCTTTAACAACATTCGAGGGGGGTATTTTTACGGCCGCCGCCCTATATATATATATATATATTGGTTTCGGCCTTTATTTTTTTCATCTCAATTTCAGCACTTTTTTTTCACTTCACCACCCATTTTTTGATAATTTCTCGTCCTTCCCTCGACTTTTTATACACCTAATTCACAACCAAATCTTGACCAAGGGTTCAAACGGATGAATTTTCACCAAAAAAAAAAATTAGATAATGACTAATAAAATGTGGTGGGTCAAAGAATAAGGTTTAGGTCCAAATGGGCTTCTAATGATGAATATGTCGAGGTGGGAAAATATAAGCCAAGTGGGTTATTCCTAATTTGCCTTTATCACTTTACTGCATGAGAACACTAACATAGTCTTGACATGTATAATTGATTAAGTTCTAGCATGAACACAACACGTTCGACCCCACAAGAAGAAATAGTGAGCATGTATATGTATAATTATTTATATATGTGTATATATTTATATTGCTCTACGGCTCAAAACTCACGAATAAAAAAAAGGCTTGTGCCATGAATCCCTCACACTTTTATCCAAATCCAAAATTAAACTAGTGAACTACCCTAATTAAAATCAAACTAGTCAATCATATTCATTTCCTATGTCAGACCACACTCAAATCCCCAATACACGCACTTGATTCAATCACACAAATTTAGCTAAGGACGCAAATTTAAATTCATCACAATTCTCAATTCAACTAATTATTCCGACTCCAATTTCCCCAAACTTAAAATTCAGCACACGACTCTAAAGAAAGGAAGGAAGAGAAAAAAAAATAAAAGATAGTAAAAAGTCTAGAATAGGAATCACCGGGATAATGGGGGAGAAGGGCTTCCGGCTGCTCGGTTCGGTCCTCCATCCCATGTTTCTTGTTCACCTCCATCGCATTAGCTTCAACATCTTGACGGCGATCTCGAACGGGCGGTGCTTGGGGTTGATGTCGACTGAAAAGAGAGATGGAGAAGTTAGGGGTTGCAGAATAAAAAGAAGATACCGAGAAAGAGAGAAGCAGAGATAGAAAAAATAAAAAGAGAGAATGAAGGGAATAATAAAAATAAAATTAAGGGAAGTAATAGAATAGAAAAAAAAAGGGATAGCATAAAAAAATAAAGAAAGGTAGAAATAAAATACGAAATGCAAGAAATAAATTACCACTTACCTAAAATATAATTAGCAGAAAAAATAAATAATAAAAAAAATAGACTAAAAAAATAAAAGAAGTAAAAAAAAATTGGGTTGTCTCCCAACAAGCGCCTTTTTTTTACGTCGTTGGCTCGACGAAGAACTTCCCTTTTTAGTGAACACACCAAGGAAGTTTTGGTATGGGTCTCAATAAATGTCCGACTGATGACTCGTCTTTTTGAACCACACCAAACTTTCTCGGAGTGTTTATTGAAAACTTTCCTCGCTTGAGATGCTCATCGAAGGCCAACTCTGGTTCACTTTTTTCATATAATTCCTCATATATTGGCTGTAATTCTCTTTGAAGCTCTGGATCTTCCCGTTTTGGTGGCAAGTTCTTTTGGAATACAGCGGACACATTTTCTCCTATCACCACCTTCTCGTTCCCTTTTAGCCTCCGTTTGTTGGTGCATAAGTCTTTAAGGAACTTTGCGTATTTTGGAATTTGTTGAACTGCGTCGAGTAAGGGAATGTTGATCTCAACCTTTCGGAATACGTCGAGGATTTGCTTCTCTTTATTCACGATCGCTGCCTTTTTGACCCTGGATGGAAAAGGTAACTTGTTAGTCTCAAAAGGAGCAGTTTTGGACGAATTTACCTTGCTGTCCGGCAGTTCTGCACTGGGTGCTGATTCTGCACTGGGTGCTGATTCTGCACTGGGTGTCCCAGTGTTGATCTGTTCAGTGAATTTTTCCTCCTCGTTTCCAGCTTCCTCCACCTTCTTAGGCTCCTTAAGATGCTTCCCACTCCTTAGAATTACAGCACTCACGTTCCTTAGGTTCGGCTCAGGTTGGGATGGCAATTTCCCACTGTTTTGGTTTTCCAAGCGGCTCACCGTGGTGGCTAGTTGACTCACTTGATTTTCGAGAATTTTGATACTCGACTTAGTGTCACGCTGGAACTGATTCATGCACTGCTGAAACTGATTCATGCCCTGTTGCAGCTGCATAGTATTTGCCATAAGGGTCTTCATCATATCCTCCCAAGATTATGTCGGATTTTCAGTGGGCTTCTTGTAGAATTGTCCTTTATTTTGTAGGTCCGCCTCTTGCTGATTTTTCCATCGAAAGTTAGGGTGATCCCTCCATCCTGGGTTGTATGTGTTTGAGTACGGATCGTTCTTCTTCCCATAAGAATTTTCAGTTCCAATTGCATTGGCGTGTGCCTCGATTTCATGAAGCAAAATCCGACAATTGTCCGTTGTATGATCCGTGGTTTTGCAAATGCGACAGGGTGCGACTGGAGTGCTATTACCTACAGCAAGTTTTCTAACAAAAGTAGTTAGCTCATTCAATTTTTCCTCAAGGGACGAGTCATGCATCTCTTTCACCATCCTGATCGGTGCATCGCGACATCCAAATTGTTGTGAATTAGCCGCCATGTTTGATATGAGAGCCCTTGCGGCCGAAGGAGTTTTGTCCACTAGAGCTCCTCCACTTGCCGCATCTATCGTGTTCCGCTCCATCGGATTAAGTCCTTCGTAAAAATATTGAATAAGGAGCTGCTCGCTAATTTGATGTTGCGGGCATCGAGATACCAATTGTTTGAATCGTTCCCAATATTCATGCAACGTCTCTCCGGTCATTTGCCTTGCACCACATATTTCTTTCCTCAGGTTGGCTGCTCGAGAGGCCGGAAAATATTTTTGTAGAAATAAGATCTCCATCTCGTTCCACGTTGTGATGGTGGCCGATGGTAAATAAAATAACCAATCCTTAGCCGAATCTTTCAATGAGAACGGAAAGGCCCTAAGCTTGATTTGTTCTTCGGTGACACCGTTTGGCTTCATGCTTGAACATACGACATGGAATTCCTTGAGATGTTTGTGTGGGTCCTCTCCCGATAGACCATGAAATGCAGGTAGCAAGTGAATCAATCCCGACTTTAGTTCAAAGGTGTTGTTGTTGTCAATAGCCGGGATCGTGATGCACAGTGGTTGTTGAGGTAGCTCTGGGTTGGCTAATTGCTTTAGCGTCTTTTCAGCGTTATTTGCCATGACTCCAATTTCGTCCTCCGACTCACTCGGTGATGTTTCGAGGGAAAATGGTAAGTGCACAAGTGCTTCTTTGGCTTCTTTTGCTTTCTGCCTGAAAACACGATCTTGCTTGGTTATTTCTGGAAAATATTGTAAATTCTTATCTCCACGTGACCTTGTATTCATGCAAAACTTAAAACAAACGGATTAGTGCACAACTGACAATTAAAATAAATTTTCAGAACTGACACTGGGTAACCCAGTGTCGAAATTGCAGAAAGTTTTTTTAAACCCAAAATAAGTAAAATTAATTTAACACCGTTCCCCGGCAACGGCGCCAAAACTTTGACCGCGCTGTCGTGACGCGTCAAAATTAGTTATTTATATTTTTCCTTGGCTTACTTCTACTAACTAGTAGTATTGGCAAGTAAGGGTCGATCCCACGGAGAACGGTAAATCAATTAAACTAACTAAGGATTAAATACTTTTAGCAATTAAAATAAAATAAAAACGAGAGGGGGGGTTCGATTTCTAATCTTAACTAAAATAAATTGCGTAAGATAAAATAAAATAAAATAAACAAAGGAAATAAAAATCGAAAATATCAATTAACGGAATAATCTAGTCCTTAGTTCCGTTATCCACCGTTTTGAATTAATTCAAGTTTCAATGCAGCGCTTATCTCTTCTCTAATCTCATGAACTCCTATTCCGAAGCCAACAACAAGCTCTGTTGACCCCAATTATTTCTTAAGTTTATTCAATTAAAACAAGCTCTTTAATTGGACCTATCTATACGGTGGATTCAAAACAAGCTCTTCAAATCTCGCTCGCTAGATGCATTAGAAACCAAAATAATGGAATAGGCAAGATATTAAGTTCATAAGCTCGACTTAAGGGATCTCGATTTTGTGTTACTCAATTGGGAAAAATCAATTGTTTGCTACTTGTGAAATTAAAATTGCAACAATTACGGATTACAACTCAATTTCTAGCATAAGACATAAAACTCCTAATCTAGTTGGCCAAACCAAATCAAGAAATTAAATGGCATAGTCGTGAATTTAATAATACAAAAGTAATTCAAGAGAATTCGAGTTGAGAATACGCTGCAGGATTAAAACATGAAAAATTCGAATACGGTTTCAAACTTCACTAAGAACTAGAATAGAAAATTAGCCGGACATGTTGGCTTTAGAAAACAGCAAATTAATAATAGACATGAGAAGAAAGAAATTCAAACGGTATAATCTTCTTCTTCGCACGTCGGAATTTTCTCGGTTGCTCCGGCGGAAATCGGTTCGGTCGTCCTCCACTCCTTCTGCTCCAGCCGTGAAAAGTAGTGCTTCAGCCGTGAGTTTGCTGTTCCAGAAGTCTGAATTTAATTCCAGCCCTCCTCTCCTTTTATAATTATTCCTTATACCTTAGTTTCCTTCTTTAATTGGGACTCCTTCCTTCTTGAGTTTTAATTTCCTTGGAGTCTTTCTTCCCAAATCTATTCCAAATCCCTTTTCCAGCATATGGACCGATTTATTGCCTTGTGGAACTGATTGGGCGATTTTTGAGTCGTTTCTTGGGCCCCAAGTAAGATTATTTTCGTATGAGATCGACACTAGGTCGTGAATCGACTCGAGCCACCGGTGTCGCGCGATATTGTCTTCATTTAAGCCCAAATCACCTTGGCTTGGTCCGTTTGATGATCCAAATTATTCCTTAAGCTTAAAAGCTCCATCAAACACCTAAATTAAACAACAAATTGCCAAGTGAAGTAAATTGTATCCAAAATATAAATATATGGAAAATAACCAAATGTGCCAACATAAAATTCATTAAAACCTTATAATTAACAATGATTTTAGCACACTATTTTTGTCCTATCAAATACTTAATCGTTCGCAAGTCAATGAAACTTGACTGGGCGTTAAGTTTATGTGAAGACTTGTATGACGTGTTCTTTGACAAGGAGAGTGCCTGTCGAACACTAATGGTTAGTGGGAGCACACGTTATAGGTATGCTAATTGGATTAGTATACTCGAACCGACTCACCCTCGATTCGTCACACGGATTTCACTCCGGGAAAATCAATGATGGAATCGAAAGGTTGTGATAGGTATTCGTGAACCTTCGACTTGAGGATTTAGTAGGGATGTGCTTGTGACGTCAAGATTTTCATTAGAGTAGTTCGACCCTGTAAACCGGAAGGCGTGGGTCAACCTCGACGTGCATCTTGACGAGCAAGTAGCAGGTCCTACTGAATACCAAGATAGAATTCTTTCTCCTGTTAGTGAACGGGTTATATGTCGAACACTAATGGTTAGTGGGAGCACACGTTATAGGTATGCTAATTGGATTAGTATACTCGAACCGACTCACCCTCGATTCGTCACACGGATTTCACTCCGGGAAAATCAATGATGGATTCGAAAGGTTGTGATAGGTATTCGTGAACCTTCGACTTGAGGATTTAGTAGGGATGTGCTTGTGACGTCAAGATTTTCATTAGAGTAGTTCGACCCTATAAACCGGAAGGCGTGGGTCAACCTCGACGTGCATCTTGACGAGCAAGTAGCAGGTCCTACTGAATACCAAGATAGAATTCTTTCTCCTGTTAGTGAACGGGTTATATGTCCTATGCGGTTATTGGCAGATGAGATCATAAGTCTTTGGCCAAAGCATTGGAGCTGGCTGTATTAGATACATGAGAGCTCGATGATCTCGATTTGCATTAACGCATGCATAGCGTCAAGTACAGATGGGGTTTGACTGACTGTGACCCTATAACTTGATCGGGACATTTGAAAGAAGGGTTTATACATATACTGGTATTCACGACAGAATGGTTCTTGAATGATCCCAATCATTCGTTCTCAGTTGGGGTACAGTGTAGGCCGTCAGGCTGGCTAGGTGGTGCTACTACTCTTTGGTTCCTCCCATTGTTGACTGAGATAGACGCAATAGGATTGACGACGGAATGAATAAATCTAATTCTCTCATTATGAATATTAGATATTGGATATCTAATTTTGGAACATTGGATGTTTAAATCGATTTATTGGATAAATTGATTTACGGCCTAATGAATTAAATAAATTACTGGGTGATTAATTTAATTCATGAATATAATTACTTCTTGGAGAAATTAATTATGTTATTTTGTATTTGATATGTTTAATTAATTGGATTAATTAAACGACACAAATACATCGGAACGGAATAGGAGTTTATCTGTTTGGACTCTCGGGAGTCCGAAACGAACCGAACTCGTCCGTTTTCTAGCATGGGCCGCCCCCCACTTATAACCATGTGTGTGTATTGACTTGTCCCCATCATGGTTTTGGAATCTCATGTGTTGAGGGGACAAGCATCATATACATTATATGGGGGAATCTCACATGTGATATGATTTGATTTTATGTGGGTTGAATAAGAAGGGGAAGAGGACTTTGATCTCACTCACTCAACTTTTGGAAGCCTTCCTACGTGAGGATAAAGAGAGAGAGAGAGAGAGAGATAGACTTTGAGTTGAACACTCATCTTCATCTTCTTCATTCATTTCTTCTTCATTTCTCTTGGAGAAAAATTGAGAGAAAATTATTGAGAGATATATTATACACTTAGAGTGTAGTAATAAAAGCTTCATCACTTGATTCTAGCCGTAACCTTAGAGGTTAATCGAGTGTTGTTGTTCCGATCGTCTTTCCGGCGCGTGGCAAGTAGAGACGCGGTGTTTTCGGCGTTGGATCGTTCAAGGGCTTGGAGCGGATTGAACTCGTAGAGATCAAACTAAAGCTTGGGGAATAGCTCAAGAGAAGGTTACCATTTAATCAACGGACTTCGAGGGTTAGTTTCTTACGACTCTTGTTTTTCGTTTACATATGCGTATATACGTAGCTCGATCGATCCTCGTAGGGATTCGGATCGAATTAATTTTCGTTTTACCGCTTCCGCTGGGCCTTCGTTTTTAGGCACCGAATCCCAACAGTGGTATCAGAGTGTAGGTCTTGCGATCGTATATACGATATTGGCATTTGGAATGCTCGATTAGATGGTGAATAATTTGGAATCATTTTAGTCATAATCGTGGTATATATTTTTACGTTCGTTGTAGTTATATTTTTCGTAAGTTTATGTCTAAATATAAATCTTAATTTCTTGGAAATATGATTTATATTGAAGATATGAATGTTGAAAAATATTGATATTGATATCCTATGAAAATCGAGCTCGAATCGTCGTCGGACGATTTTTTGGACAAAGGCGAAGGCTGCCCGCCAGGTGACTCGGCCGTATGGTGACACGGGCCGTGTCGGCATTCTGGCCGAGCCATCGCTGCAGACCCGACCGTGCCATTCGGCACGGCCGTGTCTCGGCCGGCTCCGGAAGTGACTCGACCGTGTCAGGTGACACGGCCGAGTCTGGCAGGAAGGTCTAGGACACTGCCGGCACGACCCAACCGTGCCATTCAGCACGGGCCGTGTCCAGCCGGCAGGCTGCCGGCAGTGACTCGGCCATGGCAGGCCAATTTCGCCCCGGCTCGATTTTTTCGTGTATTCTTAAAAATTAGTCTCCCACATGTTAAATTGGATTTAATATGATTAAAATGATTTATGGTATTTCATTTTATGAGGGAAATTTGATTAATTGGAATATTTATGGTCGACCGAATTATTTTGAACGTTATCATATTACCGATTGTGTGAATCGATTGGATCGGTTCGTATTGTTGATTGGATCAATGTATCTCTATGCTTTTCATTTATATAGTATTTATTGGATGAATGCTTTTGAATGGGGATGTGGTTCGTGGACTTAGTTTTGAATCGTTCGTTTTATTCGATTGGGTTGTAAAGGCCGTTTTGAGCCTATTTATTTTACTAGAAATGTTTGTATCTAGGATGCAATTTTCGATGTAAAATTTATATGTAATGACGAAGATCGGAGGAAGATCCATTTCTAGAAGACGAAGATTCAAGACGAAGACTTGTAATTAGATTACGAAGTTTTTGTTTTGTAGGAACGGTCCATGAACCACATGTTGGTAGCAACTAGGTTGTGAATGGTTGTTTCATATTGTATGAATGCCACAAACGCGCTTAAACGATTAATGTGCAAAATGTAACGTAAATCGCGAAAATTCTCCCACGATAAATTATTAAGTTTATAAGGTTTCAAGGTTTTCCTTCCCTCCATCGACTTTTCGGGAAATTGAAATCCAAACCGGATGTGCTATGCTTTCGAGTTGTCGGGGTAGTCGTTCGGGGAGGACGGATAAATTACCGGGACGCATTGGATGCCTTAGGTTGGAGCAAATTTTATCCCTAGAAACCTGATAGGTTGTCGGATAAGATTCAATTGTGAAACTGATTTGCGTCGATGGTATAAACTTAACTTGTTCACGAACCATAGAAACCGTATAGGTTGAGGGGAGTGAACAAGGGGAAAAAGAAGATCGAATCATCCATTAGATGGGTTGGTGTTGGACACCACTTTATGAAAATTAATGGACTAGAAACCTGTTCGGTTGCCCTTTATTAAGATTTATAAAGAACTCGATCACCACTATGAAGTAGAGCGATGATACTTCCGGATTTCACATGGGAGTGTGTTATTCCGATAAAAATAGTGGGAGCTGGGTAACAAGAATAGAAAAGACCTTAATTCTATACTCAGAACATAATTGAATGAGTCACTAATTAATCTATCGTACTTAATGCAGACTCAAATCTCAATATGACAATGAATCCACTCGCAATTCTGCTCGAAAAGAACACCTTAATGGGACCTAACTTTGTGGATTGTCTCCGCAATCTGATGATTGTCCTCAGTATAGAAGCACTGGGATAAGTCTTAGAGACGGACATTCCGGCGCCTCCTGTGCGGACCCGAGCCAATCAGGAAGAGATTGAAAACCACGAAAAGTTGGTTAAGGATGATCTGAAAGTCCGTGCTTATATGATGGCTTCCATGACTAATGAGCTTCAGAGAGATCATGAGAAAATGACTTCTGCTAGGCAGATTCTCTCACTTAACCGAACTTTATGGTGAGCACAGCAGAACTGCTAGATATGAGATATCCAAGCAACTGTTTGGTGCAAGGATGAAGGAATGTGAGAAGGTTGGGGAACATGTCCTCAAAATGATATCCATGATCGAGAGATTGGAGGCTCTTGATTTTAAAATGGATACTTCTCTCCAAACCGACCTTATCCTACAGTCTCTCCCTGATTCCTTCTCACAGTTTGTTATGAACTTTAACTGCAATGAGATTGCATGTAACTTAGCTGGGCTAATGAACAAACTGGTGACCGCTCAGTCTCAGATGAAGACTCCGTGAATGAAGGAGTCTGCCCTTGTGATTTCTTCTGGACTTCGGAAGTCTAAGAATAAGAAGAAAAAGACCAAGAAGCGGACTGGACCACAAGCTAAGGACCTTAAGGGAAAGGGCAAGGCCCCGATGGTTCCGAAGAACAAGAAGAAGAAGGATGCTTGTCTCAAGTGCGGTGAGCTGGGCCACTGGGCTAGAGACTGTCCGATTCTTCATGGCACTTCTGCATGAACTTTTAGTTTTGGAAACAAATTGTTACGCTCACTGTATTTTCTACTTCTGAATCTGGATTCTGGTGCTAGTTCTCATATTTGTACCGTGAATCAGGATCTGGAACAAAGTAGGAAGCTTGGAGCTGGAGAAGTTATGATCACAGTCGGAAGCGGGCATAGTGTCGAGGCGACCGACATAGGATCACTTCTTTTGGGTTTAGAATCCGGCTTTGTTTTGACTTTAGAAGATGTACTTATTTTGCCCAAGGGGCACAAAAACATTGTATCCATTCCGATCATGGACCGAAAAGACTTTTCATTTTTCATTGGTGATGGTTCCTGCAAAATTTATTTTAGAAATAAACTAGTGGGTACTGCTATATTGTTAAATGGATTGTATCATCTAAATCTCAGCAACAAAGTAGTTGTGAATACTATGACTAGAAAACGTGGTAGGGATGAAACCATTCAAGTTTTGAAATGGCATTTTAGACTTGGTCATGTTGGTCAGACCAAGATTTACAAGATGGAAAAGGATGGACTTATGGGTCCATTGGGATCGGATCACTTTCCTACTTGTGAATCTTGCCTTAAAGGCAAAATGACTAAGTCCCCCTTCACAGGGACTTTTGAAAGAGCCGCTGATAAACTGGGATTAATCCATACCGACGTATGTGGTGCTTTGGAAGTAGCACGTGACGGATATCAATATTTCATTACGTTTACAGATGATCATACTAGGTATGGTTATGTATACTTAATGAAACATAAATCCGAGGCTTTTGAGAAATTCCAGGAATTCAAGGCCCTAGTCGAGAAACAAACTGGTAATCATATCAAAGCACTTCGGTCGGACCGAGGTGGCGAGTATATGTGTACGGAGTTTGACGAGTTCCTTAAGGAACATGGAATAGTTTCACAACTAACGCCTCCAGGTACTCCTCAGTTAAATGGTGTGTCAGAAAGAAGGAACCGGACCCTGTTGAACATGGTCCGTTCCATGCTGGGCTATACTGACTTGCCGATTTACCTGTGGGGGTATGCACTCTTGACTGCCGCATATATCTTGAACAGATGTCCTTCCAAATCCGTTCCTAAAACTCCACATGAGATGTGGGAGGTAGGGCTGGCATTTCGGAACCGAAAATCGAAAACCGAACCGAAAAAATCAGAAAAAAGAACCGAAAAACCGAAACCGAAGAAGACCGAACCGAAAAACAAAAAAACAGAAACGAACCCAACTAATTTGGTTCGGTTCTCGGTTCGGGGTCGGGCAGAACCGAACCGGACCGAAATGGACCGAAGTCAAATTTCAACATACTAAAATGACCTTGTTTTTGTGATTTTGGTGTCTTTCGAATTTTAGTATAATTCGTTTTCCTTTTGTAAGACCCTCATGAGTCCAAGAAGGACCGATAATATGCTCATTAATTTGTGATTCAATTAATTTAGGTTGAGAGAATGAGCTATTGTGATTTACGATTGTTATATATTTTGAGATATTAGGAAGTTGTCATGCAACTCTAGCTTTTATCTTGAACATATATATAACTCTTGTTGACTTGTTGTTATATATAACTTATTCTATTGCATATAATATTTGAATTTATATTGTGAAGAACTGAAAAAACATCAAACCAAATTGAAACCGAACCGAATATTTATAAAACCGAACTTAACCGAACCGAACTTCAAAAAGAACCAAACCAAACCGAAACCGAATATTTGGTTCGACTCTCAGTTTCAGTCAAAAACCGAACCGAATGGAACCGAGTCCACCCCTAGTGGGAGGGAAGGAAACCAAGTCTTAATCATATTAGGATTTGGGGATGTCCCGCCTATGTCAAGAAGACTAAGGTGGAAAAGTTGGAAGCTAGGTCTGTGAAGGGACGTTTCATTGGATTCCCGTCTGGGATGATGAGATATCTATTCTACATTCCCGAAGAACGAAGGATCGTTGTTGCTTTACAAGCACACTTCCTGGAAGATGAGTTCATTTAGGAAGGCGGAGCAGGTAGAAGTATTTCTTTAGAAGAATATACAATGAAACTCCTCGAGAGACACCTGTGCAAGAAACTGGAACCGAACTTTCTGAAACACAAGTACAACCACCTCGTAGGTCTAGTAGGGTGTCTCATTTACCTGAGAGGTATGGGCTTGTGCACTTGGAGGAGCTGGGTCTCCATGAGGTTCCAAGTGATAGCCAAGAGACCGACCTGACGACCTATGACCAAGCGATGGTGGATGTAGACTCTGCGAAATGGCGTGAAGCTATGGAAGCTGAGATAGACTCAATACATGTCAATCAGGTCTGGACTCTAGTAGACCGCCCCAAGGGCATAGTGCCTATTGGGAACAAGTGGATCTACAAGAGAAAGACTGATGGTGATGGCAAGGTTGACACCTATAAGGCCAGGCTTGTGGCAAAGGGCTATACCCAGAAGGAAGGGATCGATTACCACGATACCTTCTCGCCTGTAGCCATGATCAAGTCTATTCGCATGATGCTTGCTATAGCTGCCTACCACGATTATGAGATATGGCAAATGGACATAAAGACGGCTTTCCTTATTGGATTCCTCGAGGAGGAAATCTATATGGAGCAGCCTAAAGGCTTTGTGTCCGAAGTCGATATTCAGAAAGTGTGCAAGCTTCAGCGTTCCATTTATGGACTGAAGCAAGCGTCGCGTAGTTGGAACCTTCGTTTTGACGAGGCAATCAAAGAGTTTGATTTCGTGCAAAATGAGGAGGAACCTTGTGTATACAAGAGGGTTAGTGGGAGCAAGATCGCATTCTTAGTACTATATGTAGATGACATTCTACTAATAGGAAATGATGTGGGAATGCTCAGTTCTATGAAAGCTTGGCTTTCGAGTAATTTCTCCATGAAAGACTTGGGAGAAGCTACCTATATTCTTGGTATTCGACTCTACCGGGATAGAGCGAAGAGAACAATAGGTCTTTCCCAAGCCCTCTATATAGATAAAATCTTAAAGCGATTTAAGATGGATGATTCTAAAAGAGGGTTCCTACCGATGCGACATGGAATAAAACTCACCTTGAAGATGTGTCCTCAAAATGAGGAACAACGAAAGGAAATGAGTAATATACCATATGCTTCGGCCGTGGGTAGCCTTATGTATGCTATGTTGTGTACAAGACCTGACATCGCGCATGCTGTAAGCGTGGTGAGTAGGTTTCAGGCAAACCCAGGTAGGGAACATTGGACTGCTGTAAAGAACATTCTCAAGTACTTAAGAAGGACTAGAGATATGGTTCTTATGTATGGCGGTGGAGAATTGGATGTGGTGGGATTCACTGATTCGGACTTCCAAGGACTGAAGGGCGACTCGATGTCTACTTCTGGCTACATATTTACTCTTAATGGAGGAGTAGTATCTTGGCGTAGCGCCAAGCAAAGCGCGACTGCTGATTCCACCTGTCAGGCTGAGTATCAAGCAGCCTCGGAGGCTTCCAAGGAAGGGTTCTGGATTAAGAAGTTTCTAGGAGAACGTCAAGTGATACCATGTGCTGAGCTGCCTGTTCCGCTGTACTGCGACAACGACGGAGCTGTAGCGCAGGCCAAGGAGCCGAGGTTTCACAACAGCACCAAACATATTGAGAGGAAGTATCATCTCATAAGAGAATTTGTTCGCAAGGGATACATTGTGCTGCACAGAGTAGACTCGGCCGACAACGTCGCCGATCCACTGACCAAGCCACTTTCTCAGACTAGCTTGGAGCATCATCTGGAGAACATGGGTATTAGATACCATAGTGTGTGGCATTGAGTGCAAGTGGGAGATTGTTAGGAGTATGCCCTCGAATGCCACTCAGATGATGTTGAGTGGGGGCATTGCACTTGTAATTATGTAAATCAATTATATAAGGCAATGAATGTTTCTTTATTTACTGGTAGTTACTGGCATTCCTAACTCGTAAATATTCATGTAGAAACTAGTCCGTGTATTTGAGAGCAAAACGTTTCACTCCTTATTGGATAAGGGGGTCGGCACTGGAAAGGTTTATAGCTCAAATACTTAATCGTTCGCAAGTCAATGAAACTTGACTGGGCGTTAAGTTTATGTGAAGACTTTTATGACGTGTTCTTTGACAAGGAGAGTGCCTGTCGAACACTAATAGTTAGTGGGAGCACACGTTATAGGTATGCTAATTGTATTAGTATACTCGAACCGACTCACCCTCGATTCGTCACACGGATTTCACTCCGGGACAGTCAATGATGGAATCGAAAGGTTGTGATAGGTATTCGTGAACCTTCGACTTGAGGATTTAGTAGGGATGTGCTTGTGACGTCAAGATTTTCATTAGAGTAGTTCGACCCTGTAAACCGGAAGGCGTGGGTCAACCTCGACGTGCATCTTGACGGGCAAGTAGCGAGTCCTATCAATACCAAGATAGAATTCTTTCTCCTGTTAGTGAACGGGTTATATGTCCTATGCGGTTATTGGCAGATGAGATCATAAGTCTTTGGCCAAAGCATTGGAGCTGGCTGTATTAGATACACGAGAGCTCGATGATATCGATTTGCATTAACCCATACATAGCGTCAAGTACAGATGGGGTTTGACTGACCGTGACCCTATAACTTGATCGGGACATTTGAAAGAAGGGTTTATACGTATACTGGTATTCACGACAGAATGGTTCTTGAATGATCCCAATCATTCGTTCTCAGTTGGGGTACAGTGTAGGCCGCCAGGCTGGCTAGGTGGTGCTACTACTCTTTGGTTCCTCCCATTGCTGACTGAGAAGGACCTACCGAGTCGCGCAATAGGATTGACGACGGAATGAATAAAGCTAATTCTCTCATTATGAATATTAGATATTGGATATCTAATTTTGGAACATTGGATGTTTAAATCGATTTATTGGATAAATTAATTTACGGCCTAATGAATTAAATAAATTACTGGGTGATTAATTTAATTCATGAATATAATTATTTCTTGGAGAAATTAATTATGTTATTTTGTATTTGATATGTTTAATTAATTGGATTAATTAAACGACACAAATACATCGGAACGGAATTAGAGTTTATCTGTTTGGACTCTCGGGAGTCCGAAACGAACCGAACTCGTCCGTTTTCTAGCATGGGCCGCCCCCCCACTTATAACCATGTGTGTGTATTGAATTGTCCCCATCATGGTTTTGGAATCTCATGTGTTGAGGGGACAAGCATCATATACATTATATGGGGGAATCTCACATGTGATATGATTTGATTTTATGTGGGTTGAATAAGAAGGGGAAGAGGAATTTGATCTCACTCGCTCAACTTTTGGAAGCCTTCCTACGTGAGGATAGAGAGAGAGAGAGAGAGAGAGAGAGAGAGAGAGAGATAGACTTTGAGTTGAACACTCATCTTCATCTTCTTCATTCATTTCTTCTTCATTTTTCTTGGAGAAAAATTGAGAGAAAATTATTGAGAGATATATTATACACTTAGAGTGTAGTAATAAAAGCTTCATCACTTGAATGTAGCCGTAACCTTAGAGGTTAATCGAGTGTTGTTGTTCCGATTGTCTTTCCGGCGCGTGGCAAGTAGAGACGCGGTGTTTTTGGCGTTGGATCGTTCAATGGCTTGGAGCGGATTGAACTCGTAGAGATCAAACTAAAGCTTGGGGAATAGCTCAAGAGAAGGTTACCATTTAATCAACGGACTTCTAGGGTTAGTTTCTTATGACTCTTGTTTTTCGTTTACATATTCGTATATACGTAGCTCGATCGATCCTCGTAGGGATTCGAATCGAATTAATTTTCGTTTTACTGCTTCCGCTGGGCCTTTGTTTTTAGGCACCGAATCCCAACACGTAAGCCCCCCTTGTAGCGTACGTTAGCCTTCTGATTGTAACACCCTCGAGATATTTGAGGTATATTACAGTGTCGTGGACCCCTATGTGGGACCCATCAGGCTAAAGCAAGAAAAACATCATTCGACTAACCATCTCGGTTAGCGAGGACACACATTAAATAATACAAACATATAATAACACGCCCGGTGCAACCGGCGAAATAAACATCAACCGACGATATAACAACTTTAGTCAATACAAAACAAAGTTCGGAGTGAAAAGCCTAAGTACTCGCGAGTACAATCTATAAGTTTAGAAAGTAGGCATCAACCATATCGAATGAAACAACGGAAATAAAAAGGACTCAATTGCACATGTCAACGATGTAACACCCCCAAGACGTTCAGGGCATATTACAGCGCCGTGGAACCCACTCTGTGGAATCCACCAGGCTAACGTACCAAAACAGAACATTCGACAACGACAAACCATCATAAATAAAACGACAAGTTAAATAAAAGACTATAACCGACAAGTAAAATTCTGACATCAAATCCATTTCCCAAACGGGGACACAACAGTAACAAGTTTAAATAGGAAGTACTCGAGTACTTAAACCAATTTTATAATACATAATCCCAAAAATCAGACATCAATAATAACCGACGGACATAACTCCGAAAATCAAATACTGGACAATATCATGCTTGCCCATCATCCTCATACAGCTCGGGTGCTCGCTTATCCCCACGATCAGTACCTGAAATACAAAAAGTATTTCCCCCATTTAAGGGGTTAGCGACAACTGCTAGTGCAAGTACAATCCATTTGAACTACATTCTAATCAGATGAATATATGCGCCAAAAAGTCATTTTAGAAAACATTTTATATTCCGGAATATTTACGTTGCACAAGCACAAAACACATTTTCTCCAACCAAAACAATTCAAAGTTAACCTTGGTACGTGACTCACGGCCACCGTACCCCGCAGAGCCCCGTCGGACATCCCTGGGTGGTTAACCACAGTTCGTGATACGCACACACACGACAATATGTATCCCTAGAGGCCCCGTCGGACCGTCCCTAGGTGAACATACACATATTCTCCCACGACAACCACATATAGCCATAATTCAAATACTAGAACATGTAAACAAATGTAAAGTACTTGCCTTTGAGACATCTTCGAAGAATCGGAAGTGAAAAATGACTACGGATGATCCGAATGGAAAACGACGGTTCCTAAACGAAGAATTAGCATAACTCAGTCCCAACGGACATCAATAATCGAAAGGAATACTCCCAAAACCCCGATTACAAATCACGACAATAGACGTTCAATCGATACGGGCGAGGGTTTGTGCAAAATCTCTCCGTATCAACAATACATGGATTAATTCGAGGAAAAACGAATTGGGAATCACCCAATAACAACAATTGATAAGAAGTTTCGCAACATACATGAACAATTCGGAGCCAATCACGAAAAACCCGAAAAACCCCCAATTTATACAAGTTAGGGTTCCTGAAGAAGATACCTCGAATTCGGACGATGGAGGATGATTACGCTGATGGTGATATGCTACTATGATTCTACGGTGATGGAACACGAAAGATTCTTCGATCAAAACTGAAGGAATCGCCTCTGGAGTCGCCCCGTGAAGAAAAAACGAGAGAAGGGATAGAAAATGAGGTATTGGACCTAAACAGCGGGCTGTTACGGCCGTAACAGGGGACACTTACGGCCGTAACATGGCCAACTTACGGCCGTAACTTCTGGGTGTTACGGCCGTAACACCCTACTGGACAGCAGTATTGGCAGCTGCTGTCCAAACGAGTCCGGACGACTCCGAAACTCGGACCTGCTATCGAACCAAAAATACGACTACGAAGAATATTCGATGACGAGTCTAACCATCACAAGAAAATATAAATCCAACTACCCGGGAATCCGCAATACGACAACGAATATGAAATTCCCTAAACTTATAGGAAATTACGAAAATGGCCCAAGTGCCCGAAAATCCCGAAACGACGTCGGATTTACAATCCGAAAGTTTCAACATGACCAACTCAACCATACGAACTTGTACAAACCAAGAAACAACGGAAACGAACGAGTTTTACAAGAATCGAACGTTCATACGGCAAAACATGTCATAAAATGAAATTACGTGAAAACATCATCAAAACTCGTCCAAATGGAAAAACTCCAAGAACAAAATAGATTCAAAATGTCGAAACGGTTACAAGCGAGTCGATAAAAATAGACATACACCAAAAATGGAAACCGCTAAAAATGGAAAAGTTACGGATATAACAAACGACCCTGGCCAGCGTCCTTGTACTGTCCCAGCGCCCGCTCGTCCAATTGATCATAACCTAAAATCCATGACAAGAATTTCCCCAAAACGGGTCCCCAAAGGGGTTAGCAATTACGCTAGTACAAGTAATCAAGGCAAACCATTCGCTTACACATTTCAATAGTACAATGCACCAAATTCATTTCAAAACCAAAACCAGACATGTCTTTTCTAGAAAACAAACAGTCAATCACATTTGCCTAGGATCGGAACAAAGCCGCAAATCCCACTTGAGGCCTCTAAGGACCCTCCCGAGCTGTCCACAATCATAAAACAAATCACGCACAGGCATCGCCTTGGACCGGGACGAAGCCACAAATCCCACTTGAGGCCTCTAAGGACCCTCCCGAGATGGCTAACGAAACAAACTCATGAATCCAGAACAAAGTCATAGATTCCCTCGAGGCCCCGTCGGACCCTCCCGAGGTGAGTAAAGCACACATAATATACATTACCATTTAACGTTAAGCATAAAGGTTTACAGAAATTACTTGCCTTGAACGGTAGACAACGCAACGAACGGAAAGGAAAACACCGACGAATGTTAGGAACCGACGAAACCGAACCTAACGATTCGAAGAATACAATTACAACCACTTCTAAACAAATACGGAAATGGAATACACCCGAAAACCTGCCTACGATTCATGTATATTCGAATAGGAACAACAACGAGGGCGGGCCACAACCAAACCCTCTCGACTTCGCAAAAACTACGAAATATACCATGAATCCGTAGGAAAACTAAGAATATTAACAAGATTAATCATATTCATCATGAATTTACCAACAAAACGGAACGAATCGTACGAGAATGTGAAAACCCCGAAATCTCCCCCAAAATAGGGTTCTAAGAGATTTACCTTGATTAGGATGGAGGAATCGTGATGATGTTGTTATTATACACCAATAACTCAAAGAAGATGATGGTTGAGGTGATTGGAAGAAGAGATCGCCAAGAAATCGCCCAAAATCGCCAAAGCCGTGGAGAAAGAGGTGAAATGAGGAATAGATCCGTCCAAAGTCAGCTCCTAGGAATTTATAGCCGCACGGCTTAGCGCGCGCTAACGGCTAAAGGTTAGCGTGCGCTATCCAGTTATTTAACAATCCAGAACTCACTGTCCTGGACCGTTAGCGTGGGCTACTACAATCTAGCGTGCGCTAACTGTAATACTCGGTTGTAATTCAGTCATTATCATTCAGTAATTGTCACTCAATAATTTTCACTCATTAATGATCATTGCCACTCAGTAATTTTCACTCATTAATGATCATTGTCACTCATGTTCAATCATTGTATTCACCATTCAGAGTAATTGTATCATGTATCAATCGTCATTCATCATCAATCTAGTTGGAGAATCGTGTCGTGTTTATCATCGTTGTCATCTTCATAGTGTGATGTGTGTGAGGAGTAGCGCATGCTATTTACTCTCTTTAGCGCGCGCTAATTGAGTATGGGTAGCGCACGCTACCTCTCAGCACTAGCGCACGCTAGTGTAATTCAAGCAGGCAGTCCAGAAAGCACTAAACTGCAGTTGGGTTGTAAGTAGCGCACGCTACGAATGGTAAGTAGCGCGCGCTAGTAGGTCGGAGTAGCGCACGCTATGCAGTCGGTGTAGCGCGCGCTAAGGTCGGACAGGCAGAGTCCAGTGGGTACTGGACTGAATTGGATTAATTCATAGCGCACGCTATGAGTGGTTTTTAGCGTACGCAATTGGTGTAGTAGCGCACGCTAAATATTGAATGTAGCGCACGCTATTGCGAGCAGATCAGAGAACAAGAGGTTCTGGACTTCAGTACTGGGCACCAGATAAATTGTTAGCGCAGGCTAACATTGTGGGGTTAACGCATGCTAACGAGGCAGTCAGTAGGCACTGTACTGTCAGGATAACCCGTTAGCGCATGCTACATATCAGGTCATAGCATGCGCTAAACTGGAACAGTTTAAATAGGACAGTCAGCCCCTAGCTTCGTCATTTTTATTTCTCACTTCGTTTTTGAGCGATTCCGGGCGATTTCGGGCATTTTGGAGAGACTTATTCGAGCTGGGTTCATCAATCATCATCATCAAGCTTATCATTTAGATTAATCATCATTTCATCATCTCCAATACATCAAATCAAGGTAAGCATTTCTTGGATCAAGTATTTCGGATTTTTGGTACTTTTCCTTCCGATCTCTTCGTGTAAGCTTGGTTTTAAGTTGGAATATGTTAGATATGGATTATCTACCTTGGATACATGTTTTCCTACGGATTATTCAGTGTATTTTTCGGATTTGTTGAACATTTGGAGATTTATTCAAGAACCCTTGATATTGACTTTGGTTATTTTTGGGGGTTTCCGATTATAGTTGTCGTAACCTTGAGTTATGGTTTCTTATTGGATTATTGATATCATTGAAGGTGTTTTGTGTGATTGAAATACTCATTTTGGAGTTTGGGTTCGATATATTCGGGATTGAATTTTATCAAAGGATGTATGTTTGCTAAGTATTCGTTAGAATGCCTCAATGAGTTGGATATTGTTGCATCAACGTTTGAGTTGATTATAATCGTGTTGGATACGGATATTGAGCGTTTGTTGGTAATTGTCATTCAAGGTTGTTCGAGCGACCGACATCCCTTTTTGGAGGTTGTTCGAGGAAGGACATTCTTCACCGGTTGAGTAAGTTAATTCTTACTCGGTTAAAAGGATATTCATTCCTTTCATTGTTGTTCATTCATAATCATAATTCATTCATAATGTATTAACCGTATTGAGACTTGTAATTGTCAATTAATCACTTCATTCACGAGGAACGACGGTTCCGATCATTTCATTGAGCTATCATTCATTTCACTATCATTTCATCTCGGTGAGTCATTCTTGACTTTGTCGTATTGTTATTCATTAATATTCTTCATGGTCATTCTTGTTCATATGATCTTCTGGGTTCATATTACGCGGCCGGGTAGGGATGTGTGGAATTTTTAGTCGGGCACGTGATGGTCATGTGTTGGGTTCACCGATACATTGGAATGTGCACACGGTAATGTACCTCCATGAGACTAATTAGGTACAAGGGCGGTTGTGTCCGGACACTCGTCTTGTGCACATGCATATACCATTACGGGTGTACTATGATGCCTCTCTTCAGCGTCATTTCATAATTAAGATATATCATGATTGTGTTTATTCAACTCTTGAGGATTGTTGTTCCGTGTAACTGACCCCGTTGGGGGATGTTGTTTTCAGGTCATGGCAAGGCTAAGGCACGGGAAGAGAACGTTGACAGCGAGGAGTCCCAGTGATACTAGTAGGGGGCCCTAGTCCTTTCAGTCATTCATGTTTTCTTTATTTTATTTCCGCTGCAGATTTCCGTTTGGATGTTCATCTTCATTCAGTGTTGTATATTTTATCTTCATATAAAATATACTTGTATTCTGTATTTTTCTGGGTGTGTTGTACTCGAAACTCCTCATCGGAGTAATTAATGATATACTGTGGTTCGGTACTACAATTATATCACTTAATTCATTAATTTTCATTCCCCTAGTGGGTCCCAGTCGGGGGTCCATGGCACTATAATATCCGCCTAGTTTTGGGTGTTAGAGAGTTGGTATCGGAGCGTGGTTTTGAATACTACCTTCCGAGTCATGTCTCATTTAAAATCATCGCTCATCATACTAGTATCATTGGACTTTCGCGTCACGTGTGACCTGTGCAAGAGCCGAGCCCCTCAGACCAAAGAACAATAAGATTTCTGACGCCATGGTATAATTTCAGGCAATAAGAATCATTCATTCATCATTCATCAGTTAACAATCCTCAAACATCATTTTCATTTTGATCATTTTGATCATGTTAACTCATTAATCACTCAGTTCATTTCATTACTCAGTTTTCGATCTTGAGGATCGTATCATTAATCTTGTTAACTTGTCCAAGATAATCATTTCAAGAATTTCATCAGACACTAATTTCACCTCAGTTAATAATTCATATAATCATTATGTCAGAGCGCGTATGCTCATTTTTATCATTTCATAATGTAATCATAACGAGGTACTCATACGAGATCTATAATTATCATTTGGCTTTCCTACTCCAGTATGGAGAGAGCTGTCAAAGGACGCATGGGGAGAGGCCGCGGTGCGGTCCGAAACCCGGGAAATAATCACTCACTGTCGGGAAGTCGTACCCAGGACTCAGCTCGATCGGAAGATGTTCGGGTTGATCCACTCACTTTTATGCAGTTCATGATGACCCATATGCAATTGCTTAATCATCATTGCGCCACTCTGGCCGAATTAATCGAGAGAACTCTCACGTATGAGCCTGCTGCTAAGGAAATTGCTAAGCAACAACCTTCAACTTCTGGCAAGGAATCAAAGAAGCGTAATCAGCCCAAAGGAGGCCAGGCAACCTTCAAGAAGCCTCGTGCGAGTCCTAACTTTTCTGAGCGACCTCCTACGGCGCCTTAACCTGCGAGATCTCAGTCCCGAGCGGCCAGATCAGCCATCACCTGTTTCAACTGTGGAGCGCCGGGTCATTACAGCACTAAGTGTCTGAAACCGTCTATCATGTGCCATAACTGTGGGATTGTTGGGCATAAGGCCCGTTTTTTCTGAAGGGACTCCAATCCGACTCCGGTGGCATCTTAGACCCCGAAGCAATCAGCGATTCAGAATCAGGCTGCTCAGTCAGCGTTGTTTAAGACGACGGAAGCGAATAAAGGCGGAGCTCATATTTTTCAGATAGGAGCATCCGGTTTAGGGGGAGGCGACGAGTCCCGAATTCACGAGATAAAGAGGACCGACGATCCGGAGGCCCGAATGATCTCAGGTATACTCGAAATTCTATCCCAATATGCGTGTACCCTTGTGATACTGGTGCATCGCATTCATTCATTTTCGAGTCATGTTTGAGTAGACTACTTCTGGATAGTTCCACTAGTTGTGAACTTTATGTCATTGATCTACCTGATGGTAGACGAATTATAATAAATCGTGAGATAATTGTCCGATTCAACTTCATGGCCGTGATTGCTTAGCAGACCTAATCGCGGTGGATTTACCTAACGACGATGTAATATTGGGTATTAGTTGGATGGATCGTCATGGTGCCATCCTCAGCGTTCATAAGCGTATGGTCACTATCATTTCAATCGTTGGAGCTGAGTGTGTAATTCAGGGAGGTAATCCCCGCTGTCTAGAAGAATCATTAATTTGATAAAAGCAGTAAAATTACTCAATCAGAGTTGTTCAATCATTCATGGTAACACTGCTATCGATTGACCATTCTAAGGCAATCGAGGTGTTCAATCATTCATTGTATCATTGTCGTCGATTGGCAATTCTAAGGCAATCGAGGTGTTCAACCATTCATGGCATCATTGTTATCGATTGACGATGTACTCCCAGACGTGCTACCTAGTTTACCTCCACAGAGAGGTGTGGAATTCACGATAGAGTTGGATCCTGGTACGTCCCCATTATCGAAGGTACTGTATCGGATGGCCCCGATCGAAGTGTAGAAACTAAAGAATCAATGGGAGTATTTGACCGAGAAGGATTACTTTTGATCGAGTGCGTCCTCGTGGGGAGCACCAGTGCTTTGTTAAGAATAAGGACGGTTCTTTTCGTCTGTGTGTCGATGATCTCTTAGATCAACTTCAGGGAACTACAGTATTTTCCAAGATCGACTTAAGATCTAGATATCTTCAGTTGTGAATTCGAGAGTCGGATATCGCAAGGACGGCGTTGCAAACACGCTATGGTCATTATGAGCTCGTGGTAATGCCGTTTGGGTTAACTAATGCACCTGCGGTATTCATGGAATTAATGAAATCGGGTTTTCATCAACTATTTGGATCAGTTCGTGGTTGTCTTCATTGATGACATTTTAATTTATTCTCGTGATCGAGAGGAGCACGAGGCTCACCTTCATCAGGTTCTCGACGTGTTGAGACGAGAGAAACTTTATGGAAAGTTTTCTAAATGTGAGTTCTGGACGTCCGAAGTGACGTTTCTCGGACATGTAATTTCATCAGACGGTGTGCGTTTTGATCCTCAGAAGACGGAGGCTATCCGAGTTTGGCAACCTCCGAAGAATGTTAAGGAAATCCGAAGTTTCCTCGGATTAGCTGGTTATTATCGGCAGTTTGTGGAAGGATTTTCTAAAATCGCTCAACCCATGACGAACCTTTTAAGGAAGGATAAGAAATACACGTGGTCCGACGCGTGTCAACAGAGTTTTGAGGAACTCAAGAGCCGGTTAATTTCAGCACCTGTCCTTTCTTTACCGCGAGGGACGGAAGGATTTGTGGTTTAAAGTGATGCGTCCGAACAGGGTCTCAGATGTGTACTAATGCATAACGGGAAAGTTATTGCTTATGCTTCACGGCAGTTGAGACCTTACGAGGTTAATTATCCGACCCACGACCTGGAGCTAGCAGCCGTGGTATTCGCATTGAAGATTTGGCGTCATTACCTTTATGGCATCACCTGTCAGATATTCACCGATCATAAGAGTTTGAAGTATATATTTACTCAGAAGGAGTTAAATATGCGACAGAGACGGTGGTTAGAACTAATCAAAGATTATGATATTGAGATATTTTACCACCCGGGCAAGGCGAACGTTGTCGTCGACGCCTTGAGTCGTAAGTCCGTTCAGGAGCAGATGCTTGCTCGATTAATAGTTTAGAAGGAACTTTAGCAGGAATTTCTGAGACCCGAGATCGAGGTCTGGTTACAGCAAGTACAAGGGCAACTCTGTACGTTGGAGATTTCATCGCCACTTGAGGAGGCGATCAGGTAGAATCAGGGTTCGGACCCATCTTTATTACGCATTCGAGATGATGTGGCTCAGAGGAAAGCCTCTGGATTTGTGGTCCACGAGGATGGACTTTTGCGATTTAAGAATCGGTTGTGCGTACCGGCAAATGACGAGTTGAAAAACTCGATTTTGAAAGAAGCTCATGCTACCCCTTATTCCGTTCATCCGAGGTCTAGCAAGATGTACAAAGACAAACAAAATTACTCATGGAGTAATATAAAGCGAGAAGTCGCGGAAATTGTTTCGAGATGCTTAACCTATCAGCAAGTAAGGATAGAACATCAGAGACCGGCGGGTATGTTGAGACCTCTCCCTATTCCATAGTGGAAGTAGGAAGATATTTCAATGGACTTCATCACGAGTTTGCCGACGAGTCATCGTGGCATGAATACAATTTGGGTAATTGTGGATCGTCTGACTAAGTCAGCCCATTTCCTTGAGATTAAGGATACGTGGGGTCCCGAGATACTTGCCCAGTTGTTCACCAAAGAGATAGTGAGATTACACGGCACTCCTAAGAGTATCGTTTCTGATCGTGACGGGCGATTCGTGTCACATTTTTGGAAATCAGTTCATCGTGCTATGGGAATTCAGCTTAATCTCAGTACAACTTTTCATCCTCAGTCCGACGGACAATCAGAGAGGACTATTCAGACTTTGGAGGACATGTTGAGGGCATGTGTTCTCGATTGGAAAGACGATTGGGAAGCCCAACTACCGTTGATCGAGTTCACGTACAATAATAGTTGCCATGCTTCGATTAAGATGGCACCTTACGAGGCCTTGTACGGTCGTTGTTGTCGATCTCCTCTGTGTTGGGATGACTTATCAGAATCAATTGGCACCGATCCCGATATGATTATAGCCGCCCGCGAGAAGGTAAGCTTTGATCAGGAGTTGTTTGTTGACCGCTCAGAGTCGACAGAAATCATATACAGATAATCGTCGTCGACCATTAGAGTTCGAGACAGGTGACCATGTTTTGGTCAAGGTATCCCTGAGTCGAGGTATCTTCCGTTTTGGGAAGAGGGGAAAGTTGAGTCCGAGATTCATTGGACCATTTGAGATTTTGGATCGAGTGGCGAGTTAGCTTATCGATTGGTCTTACCTCTGGCGTTGAGCCGAATTCATAATGTATTTCACGTCTCTCAGTTATGGAAGTATGTTGCCAACCCGAGTCACATACTTCAATTCGACGAAATCGAGATCGCTGATGATCATTCATATGAGGAGCGTCCTATACGAGTCTTAGAGTGGCGAATCAAACAGTTGAGGAATAAGATGATTCCTTTGGTTAAAATTCAGTGGTCTAGACACGGAGTCGAAGAGGCTACTTGGGAAACCAAGGATAGTATGCGGGAGAGTTATCTCGAGTTGTTTGGCCCTTAGTTTCGGGGACGAAACTCTTTTAAGGGGGTGTATGTAATACCCAGTTGTAATTCAGTCATTATCATTCAGTATTTATCATTCAGTAATTGTCACTCAGTAATTTTCACTCATTAATGATCATTGTCACTCAGTAATTTTCACTCATTAATGATCATTGTCACTCATGTTCAATCATTGTATTCACCGTTCAGAGTAATTGTATCGTGTATCAATCGTCATTCATCATCAATCTAGTTGGAGAATTGTGTCGTGTTTATCATCATTGTCATCTTCATAGTGTGCTGTGTGTGAGGAGTAGCGCACGCTACTTACTCTCTTTAGCGTGTGCTAATTGAGTACGGGTAGCGCACGATACCTCTCAACACTAGTGCACGCTAGTGTAGTTTAAGCAGGCAGTCCAGAAAGCACTGGACTGCAGTTGGGTTGTAAGTAGCGCACGCTACGAATGGTAAGTAGCGCGCGCTAGTAGGTCGGAGTAGCACACGCTATGCAGTCGGTGTAGCGTGCGCTAAGGTCGGACAGGCAGAGTCCAGTGGGTACTGTACTGAATTGGATTAATTCATAGCGCACGCTATGAGTAGTTTTTAGCGTACGCAATTGGTGTAGTAGCGCACGCTAAATATTAAATGTAGCGCACACTATCGCTAACATTGTGGGGTTAACGCACGCTAACGAGGCAGTCAGTAGGCATTTTACTGTCACGATAACCCGTTAGCGCACACTACATATCAGGTCATAGCGTGTGCTAAACTGGAACAGTTTAAATAGGACAGTTAGCCCCTAGCTTCGTCATTTTCATTTCTCACTTCGTTTTTGAGCGATTCCGGGCGATTTCGGGCATTTTGGAGAGACTTCTTCGAGCTGGGTTCATCAATCATCATCATCAAGCTTATCATTTGGATTAATCATCATTTTATCATCTCCAATACATCAAATCAAGGTAAGCATTTCTTGGATCAAGTATTTCGGATTTTTGGTATTTTTCCTTCCGATCTCTTCGTGTAAGCTTGGTTTTAAGTTGGAATATGTTAGATATGGATTATCTACCTTGGATACATATTTTCCTACAGATTATTCGGTGTATTTTTCGGATTTGTTGAACATTTGGAGATTTATTCAAGAACCCTTGATATTGACTTTGGTTATTTTTGGGGGTTTCCGATTATAGTTGTCGTAACCTTGAGTTATGGTTTCCTATTGGATTATTGATATCATTGAAGGTGTTTTGTGTGATTGAAATACTCATTTTGGAGTTTGGGTTCGATATATTCGGGATTGGATTTTATCAAAGGATGTATGTTTGGTAAGTATTCGTTAGAATGCTTCAATGAGTTGGATATTGTTGTATCAACGTTTGAGTTGATTATAATCATGTTGGGTATGGATATTGAGCGTTTGTTGGTAATTGTCATTCAAGGTTGTTCGAGCGACCGACATCCCTTTTTGAATGTTGTTCGAGGAAGGACATTCTTCACCGGTTCAGTAAGTTAATTCTTACTCGGTTAAAAGGATATTCATTCCTTTCGTTGTTGTTCATTCATAATCATAATTCATTCATAATGTATTAACCGTATTGAGACTTGTAATTATCAATTAATCACTTCATTCACGAGGAACGACGGTTCCAATCATTTCATTGAGCTATCATTCATTTCACTATCATTTCATCTCGGTGAGTCATTCTTGACTTTGTTGGATTGTTATTCATTAATATTCTTCATGGTCATTCTTAGAGGTGTTCACGGTTCCGGTTCGAACCGCCGGTTTTGAACCATTGACCGCGGTTCGGTTAACCGTTGACCGCGGTTCGGTTCAAAACCGGAACCGTGAACCGTTTTTAGACGGTTCAGTTCCGGTTCATCAAAATGACCAACCGCGAACCGGCAGTTTCAAAAAAAAAAAATTCAAAAATTCAAAAATGTGGCCGTTGTCAACCGGCGGTTCAAACCGGAATCGGCGGTTCAACGATCACATTTTCAAAAAAAAAAAAATTTATATTTTTACACCTATAAATACCCCCCTCACATCCTTCATTTTTCTCACACCAACTATCTACTTTCTCTCTAATTTCTATTATCTCAACTATCAAGTATACACTTTTAATTCGAAAAAATGTCAAGTGGTCAATTCAATCGGGGAAAGGGAAAGGCTATCACCGGCATTCCTCGACGTAGAAGAGGCGGTGCTAGTGGTAGTACTCCTCCTCCTACTCATACTCCGAGTTCTCATTCTATACCAAGTCCGAATTTTGGAGATTATGTTCCCGATGAATTAACCGAGGAACAAATCAACGAAATGTTTGAAGCCTCAAAATCGATTCATGAAGATGATGAGCAAGAGCAACCAACAAAACCAAAACAAAGGAAACCATCCGAGCTGAAATCTCCATTATTTGCGATCCATTATACAAAAATGGACGACGTTGCATCCGGTCCTGGTCATTTCTTGGCCAAGTGAAACTATTGCGATAAAATGTACAAGTTTAAAAAAGGAGGAGGTTACGGGACACTCAATGGCCATATACAAAGACAACATCCCGACAAAGTTGGCATCGAGTCTAATCAAACCCAACTTCGAGGCACGGCGACGTCGTCTGATGCCCCCAATCAAGGTAATAGTACTTTATTTAAATTTAATCCAATTACCGCTAGAAAAGAATTAGCTAGGTTTGTTTGTGGTAAATCTCTTCCTTTTAACTTTGCCGGCGACCAAATGTATGAAAATTTCACTCAACTAAGTTTTAATCCCGCTAGTAAAAAAATTTCACGCTCCACCGTAACTCGTGATGTTCGAAAAACTACTAGCGAGGCAAAATTAATTTTAGCAAATATGTTTTTAAACTTAGATCATAAAGTTTGTATATGTTCCGATGCTTGGAGTGATCATTGGGAAGCAAATTCATATATGAGAATTACTTGTATTTGGATTGATGATTCTTGGACTATACAAAAATGTTTAATTGGTTTTAGAGAGTTTAATATCCCACATACCGCTCAAAATATTTCGCATAAAATCATACAATTTTATCTGAATATAATTTAGTACAAAAAATTTTTTCAATTTCTTTTGATAATGCTAGCTCCAATACAGCTAGTTTAGAATCACTTATTGCAATATGTGAGCCATCTCTTGGTGGTAAATTTTTTCATGTTAGGTGTATTTGTCATGTTCTTAGTTTATGTGTTCAAGATGGTTTAACTGTTTTACAAGAAGCATATGCTCCTATCCGTGAAGCAATAATGTATTTAATTAGACATTCGTCTCTAGGTAAAAAATGGAAAAGATATTGCATAAAAAATAATATTCATCCAAAAAAAATTTCAAAAGATGTGCCAAATCATTGGAATTCTACTTACAATTTGTTAAATGATAGTTATGAATATCGTATTGCATTATGCAATTTTTTATAACGAAGAACAAGTACCCGTTTGCTAATTGCCAACTCAATGGGATAAGTGCTCTAATTTAATGGCACTTTTAAAAATCTTTAAAGAGGCAACTGAATCTTTGTACGGTGTTTATTATCCTACTTCTACACTTGTTGTTGAATATTGTGTTAAAATTGTACTTGTATTCAAGTCTTTAATTAAAGTTCCCGAGTTATTTAATTGTATAAAAGAAATGAGAGACAAATGGATTAAATATTTCGCCTACATTCCTCCGGTTTTTTTAGTTGCTAAACTTTTAGATCCTCAAGATAGAGAGGAAGGTTTGCTAAAATTACTTTCACTTTACTATAATGCTTTATTTCCTAATCCTATTGCTAATTTTAGTCTTCCAAATCCTAGCGAGTTAGTTCAAAATGCAAAAAATTTATTATCTACTCTTTATCGTGAATATGCTTGTAGTTACAGTGGTAGTCTTGATCTTGGTACGGGTTCTTCTTCTCCTGTTCACATTCCTTCTAGTAGTAGTACATCTTCTTTTGATTTTGCTATTCCGGATCTTAGTGAATGGAATGTAATATCCGCAATTTCGAATTTCGGTAATTTTCTTTTTTCGGCGGAAGTCCGTTTTGATGGCTCGCTCATGACCGTTTCGTCATTCCGAGAATGATTAATTCTGCACTTTTTGTCATCCGAGTTCGTTTCGGTATCGTTTTGTTGAGTTCCGAGCTTTTTAGCGACTTTTCCGCACTTGAGTTCGATTCTTGCGAATCTCGTCCGAAACTGTTGTTTCGAGTTTCTCGTAAGTTCATTTAATGTTATTATTTGTGTTGTGAACTTCGGTTTGGTTATTCAATCACGTATCGTGATTTTTGGACGTTTTGGGCCATTTTTGTAATTTCCCAAAGTTTGGGGTAATTACTTCCGTTGTCGAATTCCGACACTTCGGGTGGTCGGAATCGTGTGTTCTCTTAGCGCTTGGATTCGTCTTTGCGAGTACTTTGTAACTGTATTTTCGGTTTTTACTCAGGTTCGGGTTTCGGGGTCGTCCGGGCCGTTGGAGTGGCCACGACCGAGTCACGGCCGGAGCAGTGCCTGGCCTGGCCGAGTTACGGCCGTAAGGTGCCGGTTATGGCCGTAATGTGTGCGAGTTACGGCCGTAAGTGTGATCGGGTACGGCCGTACGGGCGCTGGGCACCTTCCGGACGAAGGCCGGTTACGGCCGTATTGTGTACCAGTTACGGCCGTAAGTGTCCGACAGCTGCTGGAATGATTTTTGATGAATGCCAGTTACGGCCGTAAGGCCTGCCGAGTACGGCCGTAAGGGCCGAGTTACGACCGTAAGGCACTGCCAGTTACGGCCGTAACCCTGCCGGCTATATATAGCCTAGGCTCGGCCAGACTTCATTTTTACCCGATTTTTTCCTTCTTTCGGCGACTGGCGACGGGTGCGACGAGAAATGGAGTTCTTGGTCGATCCTAATCATTTCCAAGGCATTTTGGAAGATCCTTGTTGATTATATCAACATCTAATCCGTGTGTTTCGTCGAATCAAGGTATATTTCTTGATTTTCCTTCAAGTTAACTTTATGGGGAATTTGTTCTTGATTTCGATTCTAGTCCGATTTTGATACATCGGTTGGTGTAGTATGATGTTATTAATCGTGTTCTATGGGTTGTATATCCATATTTCGAGTTTGTTCAACTCGATTAGTGATTCGAGTGTTCTTGGGAGTTATCGAACATTGAGTGTTCGATTAAATGTCCCAATGAGTTTCCCTTCGTTAGTTTGTTGAGATTTCCGTTGTTTTGGCCTTGATTCTCGTCGTAACCATGTGTTATTGTTCCCTCCGGAGGTTTATAGGTGTTCGAGGATTCCGATGTTGAATCCCGTTTGGTGATTGATGATTCGTGTGGTGTTATTCTCGTAATACTCGTGGTGCTATCACGTTCTTGATATTGTTCGGGGGTTCGGGGCTATTCGACCGCGTCCTATCCGCCGTCTTATTGCGATCGTGATTTCGAGGCAAGTACCTTGCCCATACTATTCGTGTTTTATGGATATGATAATTAGTGATCGTCTAAATGTGGTTGTTTGGTCGTTTGAATTGAACTTTCAAAAGATTCGGTTTAGCCTTGTTAAAGGCTTGCTTTCAAAACGCGTGTGTTTTGTGAATGGCGTGGTTTGTGAATAACTATGTGAATTCTATGTATATGCTTGGTGTTAATGTTGCACTTGGTATTGTGTGTGGACGTATATTATTTCATTTCGGTGCGTTGTGGATTGACGTGGTGTTTTGCTAAGTGTTTGATGCCTCTGGGCGAATTGCTTGAATATCCTTGATGTGATATGTTATTTGTGTGAATGTGTGGATATGGTTGAAGGTCTACGGTGACACATGGCACGTGATCATGTGGTCAGGATGCAACAAGTGATTGATCCAACCGTGAGAGCCTGAGATAATCTACGGTGGCACATGGCATGCGATCATGTGGCCAGGATGCAACAAGCGATTGATCCAACCGTGAGATGTGTGTGATTTGTTTCGCTAGCCAGCTCGGGAGGGTCCTTCGAGGCCTCGGGTGGGATGTCTGTGGTAGCGTCCCGGTCCTAGGCGATGCGCGTGCGTGATTATGTTTCGTTGATTTTACGTCCGTTGAGGACACGTGATGTTGGGCTCTGACCCTGTAAATTGTTGGTGGTTTCCTATTTGCGAAAACAAAACATTTGGACTGTGACCCTATTGATTTTTGGAAAGAGAAGGATTTTATAATCCTAAATTGTTTTCTATTAAACCTCTCGATGGCATTTTAAACTGTTTTATAAATTGTTTCCCTTTATTTGCGATCTTTCGGTATTAGAAATGTTTACCCAAACTCTTGCCTCGGGAAGCACTTTTCTTTACGTTTGGATCTTTGAGGATTCCTGGTTATTGTTATTCGTGGAATGTGAATTGTATGGCTCGTATTTGCACTTTGTTCTTGCACTAGCAAAACAGTGGAGTTTTGCTAACCCCCGAGTATTCGGGGGGTGGATGTCTATTTTTGCATTCAGGTTTTGGAGCATAGCACAGGGTCGGCACGAAGGATGATGAAAGATGAACGATACTAATCACATGAGGATCCATTGATGTCGTATTGGTCTAGTTGTATTTTCTTTTCCACTGCAGTATCTTTTCCCCGTTGTACGGGAGTTTATTGTATTTTGACCCCTGCGTGGGTATGTGTTTGGAATTGAGTTGTATGTTATTATTGAAAGACCAAGTCGACCATCGAGTCATTTTAGCCTTAAAGGCGATGTTTAGATGTTTGATTTTAGTTATCAGCCTGGTAGATCCTCGAGGAGAGGGTCTACGGCGTGTAATATCCCTGAGTGGATTGGGGGTGTTACATAAATGGTATCAGAGCTTTAGGTTGTGGAAACCTAGGCTGTCGGGTCAGTGGTGTCTGTTGAGTTTGGTCTTGTCGGATTTTGTCTGACTAAGTCGTGTCGCGACGCGTCGTCTAAGTTTGTTGGTCGTGATTAGTATCGTGGGCGATCATCATCTTCGTGCGACCTGTGGATGTAAGTCTCCCTTCTTTGTGTTGTGCCTCGTGTGACACGAGCCATTTTTATGATTATTTGTTAAGTGATGGAATCCTCTTATGGATTTTGATTTCTTGATATGTGGTTATTTAACCCTCATATTTCGTTCATATGAGGAGTAGTGTTGCTGGATTGTGCATGTTTAACTTTATTTCTTTTATCCGCTGCGTGAGTTCTTTTGTAATGGCTTTCGGTATTTTACTGACTGAGTTATATTTCGAAAATCAATTCCATTAACTGAGTTTTTGGCATTATGGCCTTGATCATTTTGGCGAAATTCTTATGACGTATTTAGTATTTTCTAAATGGCTTTTGTAAGTTTTTGAAATATTACCGTCATCAGTCTTTTTGGCGTTTTTGTAAATGGTTTTATCCTGGTGGGTTTCGGCGCGAGACCCACGGCGCTATAAAGTTTTGTGTAATTACCTGAAATTTTTGGGCATTCTAGCCTTTTTGGCATCGTCCTTTTTTGGCATTGAATTATTTTCGAAAACTTGAGTATCTTAGAAATAAATTTCGAGACGTACGTTTAAAATGAATTGTCTTCTCGCGGTACTTCCAAGGTGCCACAATATGTTTCAAAATTCTTCTACCTCGAGGACCAAAATGTTTTGAGATATTTTCAATGTTTTATAAACACTTTTACTTAGACCCGAGGGTCGAATATTCTGAAAGCTTTTCACTAAAAGAAAGTGTCCTCATTTTTATCAAATGCGAAATGGTTTTCCAAAGTCTCGATAACGATGTTTCACGTTTTTACTTTTTTTTAAAAGGTGATGCTCAAGATCAACCGGTGTTTTTCCTAAATTATTTTCAAAAGGTGGTTTTCATTTTTTTTTAAAACTTATCAATTCCCATTTGCGTTTAGGAATGTATGTATGATGTTCGCGTTGTCGTAATGGTGTTTGCTCCCGAGTATGATCGAATTGGTGGCATGAACGTTGAGGCGTTGCCACGCGTTTGTTGTACTAGCCCTCTGTGAGAGGTGTGAACTGGTATTTAATGGTTGTCGCCTCGTGGTGGATTGCGTGTGTCACACGAGTGTGAGATGTTGAAGCTTGGGTTTGTACGTTGGTGTACATGTGTGATTGTTTCATGATGTTTGTAATTACGTGCTGGTTATCGTTCGGGCCGTTGAGGTCGCCGAACGATACCGTCGTTGCTGTGGTGTATGTGTATATATTACTTTACGATGGTAATCGTTGTATATGATATGTGTTATGATTCTTTGTTGTGCTCAGTTGGCATCTCCGCTATGTTTTTTTGCGACGTTATGCCCCATTGTATCTAGCAATTGTATTTTCAGTATGCCGAGCCGAGGTGTTTCAACTGTGATGTGCCGGGGGAATGTACGTGCAATTTGTCCTTCTCGTCAGTAACACATTTCGAGTGTGGACTCGAGGGTCACCGAATTGATTTGCGGGTGGCTACCGAGACTTTCGGAGTTTGCGCTTCAGCACAGTTATCGGGATCGGCTCTGAGAGGCCCATAAGAGATTTCTCTGTCGGTTGCTTTTTGTGTTGTTACCTTGTTTCCGTTATTGTGAGTTGCGGGGACGACTTTCTTTTAGAAGAGGTCGAATATAATACCCGTATTATTTTGGGCTTCTATATTTTCTCTTTCTCCAGTCTATCGATTCGCCCGTGTTCGTTGATACTGTCTGAGCTTGTTCTGTATTTCGGTTTCATCGTTCGAACGAGCTGTGATCTTGTTTTGGGTCGATCTGGTTATCGCTGTGACTTTTCCGAGTTCGGTTCGATTCTTGTGAACCTTGTTTAGAAGTAGCATCTTTTGGTTCTACTAGTTCTTTTATTCGAAGTGGATCGGATTTGGAACTTCTGTATTTTCGACTCTGTCGACTCGTTTATATTTGTTAACATTTTCTGAGCTTGCCCTGTCCCTTACTTTTGTTAATCGAACGAGGGTGGTATTGTTTCGGAATTACTCGTTCGTCGTTGTGACTTTTCAATTGTTATTTCCTTTCCTGTGGATCTTATGTGAGTGTGCATCTTGTTGTTTTCACCGGATCATGTTTTGTCTCGATTCGAGATGTGAACCTCGGAGTTGTCGGTTGAACCTTCTTGTTCTTCGCGATCCGAACATGATCGTTCAATTTTTGTTGTCTCGATCTTTGTGGTTCGATCGTTTGATTGTTCGGTTTTTGTTGATCTCGTTTCGTGATTGTTGAACATTCAGACTCCTTCGTAATTCCCTTAAGTTCGGGAAATTACTCTCGTTTTCGATCTTCCAACCCTTGGGTAGTGGAATTCCGTATTTGTTCAGCGATTGGCTCGCGTTTTGATTGATGTACCGTTGGGTTGGTCAATCATATTGATTTTCGTTCGTTATGTTTTGTGATTGTTCGGATAATTGACTTGACTATATTATCCATTTAATGACGCTTGTCATTTGTTGGTTTTATTATATCCCTATCGGCGACATTGTGTTGGTCGTCGTGGAGCGTGTTTTCACGCCGTATATTCCTTTGCGTTGCTTGTAACGTTTCGCCAATGGGCGTAAGTTACGCGTTTCTTGTGTATCTCGTTGAGTTTTCCTGGCGGGATATTGCTTCTCCCTACTTATTTTAAGTTTCGGGACGAAACTTCTTTTAAGGAGGGTAGAATGTAATATCCGCAATTTCGAATTTCGGTAATTTTATTTTTTCGGCGGAAGTCTGTTTTGATGGCTCGCTCATGACCGTTTCGTCATTCCGAGAATGATTAATTCTGCACTTTTTGTCATCTGAGTTCGTTTCGGTATCGTTTTGTTGAGTTCCGAGCTTTTTAGCGACTTTTCCGCACTTGCGTTCGATTCTTGCGAATCTCGTCCGAAACTGTTGTTTCGAGTTTCTCGTAAGTTCATTTAATGTTATTATTCGTGTTGTGAACTTCGGTTTGGTTATTCGATCATGTATCGTGATTTTTGGACGTTTTGGGCCATTTTTGTAATTTCCCAAAGTTTGGGGTAATTACTTCCGTTGTCGAATTCCGACACTTCGGGTGGTCGGAATCGTGTGTTCTCTTAGCGCTTGGATTCGTCTTTGCGAGTACTTTGTAACCATATTTTCGGTTTTTACTCAGGTTCGGGTTCGGTCGTCGGGCCCGTCGGAGTGGCACGCCGAGTCACGGCAGGCGAGTGGCCTGCCTGCCGAGTTACGGCCGTAGGGTGCAGGTTATGGCCGTAATGAGTGCCAGTTACGACCGTAAGGGTGATCGGCGGCCAGACGGGCGCTGGGCACCTTCCGGAAAGGCGATTCTGGCCGTATTGTGTACCAGTTACGGCCGTAAGTGTCCGACAGCTGCTGGAATGATTTTTGACGAATGCCGGTTACGGCCGTAAGGCCTGCCGAGTACGGCCGTAAGGGCCGATTTACGGCCATAAGGCACTGCCAGTTACGGCCGTAACCCTGCCGGCTATATATAGCCTAGGCTCGGCCAGACTTCATTTTTACCCGATTTTTTCCTTCTTTCGGCGACTGGCGACGGGTGCGACGGGAAATGGAGTTCTTGGTCGATCCTAATCATTTCCAAGGCATTTTGGAAGATCCTTGTTGATTATATCAACATCTAATCCGTGTGTTTCGTCGAATCAAGGTATATTTCTTGATTTTCCTTCAAGTTGACTTTTTGGGGAATTTGTTCTTGATTTCGATTCTAGTCCGATTTTGATACATCGGTTGGTGTAGTATGATGTTATTAATCGTGTTCTATGGGTTGTATATCCATATTTCGAGTTTGTTCAACTCGATTAGTTATTCGAGTGTTCTTGGGAGTTATCGAACATTGAGTGTTCGATTAAATGTCCCAATGAGTTTCCCTTCGTTAGTTTGTTGAGATTTCCGTTGTTTTGGCCTTGATTCTCGTCGTAACCATGTGTTATTGTTCCTTCCGGAGGTTTATAGGTGTTCGAGGATTCCGATGTTGAATCCCGTTTGGTGATTGATAATTCGTGTGGTGTTATTCTCGTAATACTCGTGGTGCTATCACGTTCTTGATATTGTTCGGGGGTTCGGGGCTATTCGACCGCGTCCTATCCGTCGTCTTATTGCGATCGTGATTTCGAGGCAAGTACCTTGCCCATACTATTCGTGTTTTATGGATATGATAATTAGTGATCGTCTAAATGTGGTTGTTTGGTCGTTTGAATTGAACTTTCAAAAGATTCGGTTTAGCCTTGTTAAAGGCTTGCTTTCAAAACGCGTGTGTTTTGTGAATGGCGTGGTTTGTGAATAACTATGTGAATTCTATGTATATGCTTGGTGTTAATGTTGCACTTGGTATTGTGTGTGGACGTATATTATTTCATTTCGGTGCGTTGTGGATTGACGTGGTGTTTTGCTAAGTGTTTGATGCCTCAGGCGAATTGCTTGAATATCCTTGATGTGATATGTTATTTGTGTGAATGTGTGGATATGGTTGAAGGTCTACGGTGACACATGGCACGTGATCATGTGGTCAGGATGCAACAAGTGATTGATCCAACCGTGAGAGCCTGAGATAATCTACGGTGGCACATGGCATGCGATCATGTGGCCAGGATGCAACAAGCGATTGATCCAACCGTGAGATGTGTGTGATTTGTTTCGCTAGCCGGCTCGGGAGGGTCCTTCGAGGCCTCGGGTGGGATGTCTGTGGTAGCGTCCCGGTCCTAGGCGATGCGCGTGCGTGATTATGTTTCGTTGATTTTACGTCCGTTGAGGACACGTGATGTTGGGCTCTGACCCTGTAAATTGTTGGTGGTTTCCTATTTGCGAAAACAAAACATTTGGGCTGTGACCCTATTGATTTTTAGAAAGAGAAGGATTTTATAATCCTAAATTGTTTTCTATTAAAACTCTCGATGGCATTTTAAACTGTTTTATAAATTGTTTCCCTTTATTTGCGATCTTTCGGTTTTGGAAATGTTTACCCAAACTCTTGCCTCGGGAATTACTTTTCTTTATGTTTGGATCTTTGAGGATTCCTGGTTATTGTTATTCGTGGAATGTGAATTGTATGGCTCGTATTTGCACTTTGTTCTTGCACTAGCAAAACAGTGGAGTTTTGCTAACCCCCGAGTATTCGGGGGGTGGATGTCTATTTTTGCATTCAGGTTTTGGAGCATAGCACAGGGTCGGCACGAAGGATGATGAAAGATGAACGATACTAATCACACGAGGATCCGTTGATGTCGTATTGGTCTAGCTGTATTTTCTTTTTCGCTGCAGTATCTTTTCCCCGTTGTACGGGAGTTTATTGTATTTTGACCCCTGCGTGGGTATGTGTTTGGAATTGAGTTGTATGTTATTATTGAAAGACCAAGTCGGTCTACTGAGTCATTTTAGCCTTAAAGGCGATGTTTAGATGTTTGATTTTAGTTATCAGCCTGGTAGATCCTCGAGGAGAGGGTCTACGGCGTGTAATATCCCTGAGTGGATTGGGGGTGTTACATGGAATGCCTATCAAGAAGATTTATCCCGAAAACGAACAAGGTATCAAAGTAATGCTTATCAAGAACTTGAAAATTATTTAACTACTTGTGAATTGGGAGATTTAGAACGTGGTTCGGATGGTAATAACAAACTTCTTAAGTGGTGGGCAAAAAGGTCTACAATATTTCCTGTAGTTGCCACGATTGCGAAGGAAATACTAGATGTCCCCGCCTCAACAGTTTCTGTTGAACAAGCCTTCAGTGTAGGAGGATACATTCTGGATGAACGACGATCTCGATTGACGCCTCAAAATCTTGAAGCCCAAGCATTATTGAATGATTGGGTGAAAGCCGAGTTACGCCAACAAGAACCAAATTATAATGAACAAGAAGACAGTGATACATATGATACCGGATCTAGTAATGATTCGGTTGACTTGGGTGATTGAACCATCTCCTCTCCGCCTCCACCTCCGCTCCCTAAGGTAAGTATAAGGTAAGTGAACTACGAGGACTTTGATTCCTAAGGTAAGGGGATACATAGGCAACTTAATCCAAATATTTAAAGTTGAAATTTTTAATTTTAACTTTGAATATTTGAATTAAGCTCAAGTCCATTTTATTTTTTTTCCTTCCCCCCACCAAATTTAAAAATGAACTACGAGGACTTTGATTTTGATTCCTAAACTCTAAAGTTACGGATATCAAATACGTAGGCGCTTAATTCAAAGATTTAAAATTACAAAATTTAAGTTTAGACTTTAATATCTGAATTAAGCTCAAGTCCAATTTTTACCCCATATTTTTTTTAAAATTAAAATTTAAAAATTAAAAAAAAAACGCCGAACCGCCGAACCGCCGGTTCGGTTCTGGTTCGGAACCGACGGTTCACGGTTCAAAACCGTAACCGTGAACCGCTATAAGGCGGTTCGGTTCCAGTTCCGATTTTTGGCAAACCGGAACCGGCGGTTCATGAACCGGCGATTCAAAAAACCGGCGGTTTTGAACCGCCGAACACCTCTAGTCATTCTTGTTCATATGACCTCCTGGGTTCATACTGCGCGGCCGGGTAGGGATGTGTGGAATTTTTAGTCGGGCACGTGATGGTCATGTGTTGGGTTCACCGATACATTGGGATGTGCACACGGTAATGTACCTCCATGAGACTAATTAGGTACAAGGGCGGGTGTGTCCGGACACTCATCTTGCGCACATGCATATACCATTACGGGTGTACTATGATGCCTCTCTTCAGTGTCATTTCATAATTAAGATATATCATGATTGCGTTTATTTAACTCTTGAGGATTGTTGTTCTGTGTAACTGACCCCGTTGGGGGATGTTGTTTTTAGGTCATGGCAAGGCTAAGGCACGGGAAGAGAACGTTGACGGCGAGGAGTCCCAGTGATACTAGTAGGGGGCCCCAGTCCTTTCAGTCATTCATGTTTTCTTTATTTTATTCCCGCTGCAGATTTTCGTTTGGATGTTCATCTTCATTCAGTGTTGTATATTTTATCTTCATATAAAATATACTTGTATTCTATATTTTCCTGGGTGTGTTGTACTCGAAACTCCTCATCGGAGTAATTAATGATATATTGTGGTTCGGTACTACAATTATATCACTTAATTCATTAATTTTCATTCGCCTAGTGGGTCCCAGTCGGGGGTCCATGGCACTGTAATATCTGCCTAGTTTGGGGTGTTACACTAACAATGCCTCGGTAGCACGCGCTATCGGGCCATAGTGTGCGCTACCTGGGCACCTGACCGAGTCCAGTAGGAAATTGTCCGGTACTGGACAGTCGCGTTAGCGTGCGCTACCGGACACCTAACGCGCGCTAGTCCTCGACAATAGCGTGCGCTACACAAACGTAGCGTGCGCTAATCCGCTAGTCCAGAGGACTGGAATCAGAAATAGGTTCACTGCCACTCCCAGGGCTCAGCTCGCTAGTGCGCACTACGAAGCAAACGTAGCGTGCGCTACAAAAGGATCACTAACGTGCGTTATGCAGAAATATTAGCGTGCACTAGGCACGGAATAGTAACGGCCCCAAAAACACCGAAACATGAACGAAACATCAAACAGAACATCTAAAGACGCATAATAACATAGAATAGATCCATGGCAACCCCGAAACAGCGGTTCCGAATAGCAATTTCGAAAATTCGCTCAAAATAAGCGACGGAAGAATCAATAATTATAGAACTGGATGACAAAAAGTCTCGAAACAATTATTCTCGAAAATTGATACGGTTACACGAGGGTGGCTAAAAACGAGAAATACACCAAAAATGACAATACCGGGAAAAGAAAATGTGGATATTACACTGATGCAGCGTACGCTATCGTCCCCAACGTTTTGGACAGACTGTTCTGTTCAGCCATTATGTACGCTAATACTTGAGGGTTACGTACGTAATGTGCATAACGTATATTAACCAGCTCATATAGCGTACGTAACGAAGGGGTCAGGTTTTATAAACCTAAGTTGACCTTCACTTCGTCATTTCCTCTTCTACTTCTTCCTCGTCCGAGAGCTGTGAGATTTGTGCGATTCTTCCATTTTTGCCCGTGGAATTTTTCGTGAGATTGATTGTTGGGTTCCAAGTGAAGTTATCATCATCCTAATCCATCTCTTCCGCCCTAACCCAAGGTATTTCGTCTAAAACCCTACTTTTGTTCATTTTGGTGATTTTTCGGGATTTTTTGAGATTAAACTCGAATTGTTCGGTGATGTTATTATATTTCTTATCGATTATTGTTATTGGGTGATTCCCAATCTGTTTGCGTCGTGTTTAATCCGTGAGCTGTTGTTCTGGGGAGGTTTTTGAAAACCCCCGCCCGTATCAATCGAACGTAGGATGTTATTGTTGGAATATTTATTCCACACTTTATTTAATTTGTGTTTTGATGATTAAAGTTGCTAAACAACAAAACAACATCGAGGCGAAGCAAAACGACGAAGCAAACGAAGACGCAAAAAGCTGAGCAAAATACATGTCTAGCGCACGCTAAGACATATATGTTAGTGCACGCTAACGGGGAGTAATCTGCATATCAGCCAAGTTCGAAGTAAGCTGAAGTGAAGTCAGCTGATGAGATAGCGCACGCTACACGTTATCATTAATACACGCTATCGAGCCATGTTACCGTTGGGAAGATATTCAAACGCAAAATGACGTATGCAATGAAGTCAGCATTAGCGCACGCTACAAAGAAGGAATAGCGCATGCTAAGCATTTTGAATCAAGTCAATCAGAATGTTGGGAAAAGCAGGTCAAAGTCAGCATATCAAACGGATACTTTGACAATCCATGCAACGGATATATTGGATTAACGCACTCTACAAAGGAAGTGGTAGCGCACGCTAACTGTCAAGGACAGTAGCCACTGGACTGAAACATAAAGTAATTAACGTACGCTACATGAAAGACATTACGCACGCTAAAGTAAAAATGTGCGATAGCGCACGCTAAGAAGGAAGAGCTAGCGCACGCTAGCTAGTCAACTGGCAGCAACGGCTAGTAAGGAGGAAAAAGGCTATAAATACCAAGGAGTTGGTATTATTCCATACAACAACATTGAGCAAAGCATACATACGTGTTATATCATTGTAAATATTATAGTTGTTGTTCTTGAGCTTAATTAAGAGTGATTGAGTATTATACACGAGATCATACACGAGCGAGAAAAATAAAAGATACGATTTGATTCGGTGTTATTAGGATCAAGGATCCGGCATTGTTAGAATCACAAACGCTATCTTAGTGAGGTTTATCTAGTACCGATAGAAAGCTAGGGTGGTTGATTCCTTATCCAATAGAAAAGGAAAAATGGTTTTACTCGAACCGATAGAAGACGAGCTTGTAATGGTAATCCCTCGACCGATAGAAGAGAGGCGTAGAGGTTTTGATCTTAATCCTAAAGAAAAAGATACATCGAGAGAGGACGTAGGCTTCATTAATAGCCGAACCTCTATAAATCCTTGTGTGATTTATTTTCCGCAATTTATTTACGCTTCCGCACAAAACGGCGCAAATATCCGATTTTACACCAACAATTGGTATCGGAGCGGTACTCCAATACGCGTCTTAATATCCGAGGAGAAAAAGATCCAAAATGGCATTTCAAATCTCTCCAGCCGAAGGCCTTGCTCTCAGCCGACCACTATTTTTTGATAGTGCAAACTTCATGACTTGGAAGAAGAAGATGTCGATATTCATTCGAGCTTACGACATCGAACTTTGGAAGGTGATTTGTCTTGGTCCAAAAATTCCAATGAATCCCAACGGAACGCTTAAAACGTTTGAAGAATATGACGACTCCGATTGGAAAAACGACCATTTCAATTGTAAGGCAACTCAATTACTTTATTGAGCCTTAAATCTGGAAGAACACAACCGGATATCATCGTGTGATAGTGCCAAAGAAATCTGGAAAATGCTTGAGGTAACACACGAAGGTACGTCTCAAGTCAAAGAGACGAAGATAAACATGCTCCTTCACGATTATGAATTATTCAAAATGAAGGACGGCGAATCCATCTCGATTATGCTCGACCGATTCTCGGTCATCACCAATGGATTAGCATGTTTCAGAAAACCACTTTCGAGTAGTGAGAAATTAAAGAAAATTCTCTGATCACTACCTCGAGAATGGGACGGTACGGTTACGACAATTATAGAATCTAAAGATTTAAACAATCTTGATTTTAGTGCTCTTGTTGGTTCTCTTATCAACTACGAGATCGTTCTAAAATCTCAGAATGCCAAACCAAAACCGAAGGAGAGGTCGATAGCCTTCAAGGCTAAAATGTCGAAAAAGAAAGAAGAAATCCCGGTAGAGGAAAGTGATGAAGAAATGGCATATTATGCCAAGAATATTAATAAGTTCCAACACTTATTAAACCGGAGAAAGAAGGACATTCAAGCGGGCGAACCTAAGAAATTCGACAACACTTGTCGATTATGTGGTAAACCAGACCACTTTGCTAAGAATTGTCGAGTAAAGCAAAAGAAGGTTTTAATCGCAACATGGAGCGACGAAGATCCCGATGAAGATTTTCTTGACCAAAATAATCTCGCACTCATGGCCCGGAGTTCATTCGACGATAGCGACGTCGAAAGCCAAGTAACTCCTACGACGAACTATTTGAAGCATTCGAGTTATTACATACGGACTATCAAAATGCTTTAAATGAAATTAAATCCCTCAAGTCTAAATATAAAACTTTGGAAATTGAAAATTCTAAAATACTTGAAAAAGGGAAATTTGTTGAAATCGATCATTCGAAATGCATTGAAAATGAGAATATTTTAAAAAATGATCTTTCAAAAGTTCAAGATGAACTAAAAATTTTGACTAAGAAATTCTCGTGCGGCAACGATAAATTTGAACAAAGAGGGGTTAGGATTCAAACCACGTTCGAAAAATGAATCCGTCAATTTCAAAATCCCGATGTGAAAAATGTTTGAAAATTGGGCTTCATATTTCTAACTGTAAAAGCCCACGCCGGACGATAAAAATGAAAAATATTTGGGTTTCTAAAGGAACAACTATTCCAAACATCGTCTACGTTTCAAAACAAAAACCAACCATAGTTTGGGTCCCCAAAAATTAATTTTTAGCGATTGATATTTTAAAAAAGGGGAGATAATACTTTCAGGGGGATTATTTTTTTTATGCATAAATTGGTATCATGCATATTTATATTTCATTTGGTATCCTCTATTTTTTATATACTTTTTGATGAAGACAAAAAGGGGGAGAATGAGATGAATTGATAAAAATGAAGAAAAATCGAAGAAGTCGAAAAGAAAAAGAAAGCCCACAAAAAGGGGGAGTTAAATCGAAGGAGTTGAAAAACTGAAAATTGAAAAATGAAGAAGTCAAAAAACAAGAAAAAGAAAAGGATTGGAGAAACTAACGAATCGATCAAAGCCGAAAACTTTGATTCGAAGAAATATACATATATTATTTTTACAGGTTTTATCCAATTCAAGAGTTGTTTTGTAATCATCAAAAAGGGGGAGATTGTTGGAATATTTATTCCACACTTTATTTAATTTGTGTTTTGATGATTAAAGTTGCTAAACAACAAAACAACATCGAGGCGAAGCAAAACGACGAAGCAGACGAAGACGCAAAAAGCTGAGCAAAATACATGTCTAGCGCATGCTAAGACATATATGTTAGCGCACGCTAACGGGGAGTAATCTGCATATCAGACAAGTTCGAAGTAAGCTGAAGTGAAGTCAGCTGATGAGATAGCGCACGCTACACGTTATCATTAACGCACGCTATCGAGCCATGTTACCGTTGGGAAGATATTCAAACGCAGAATGACGTATGCAATGAAGTCAGCATTAGCGCACGCTACAAAGAAGGAATAGCGCACGCTAAGCAGTTTGAATCAAGTCAATCAGAACGTTGGGAAAAGCAGGTCAAAGTCAGCATATCAAACGGATACTTTGACAATCCATGCAACGGATATATTGGATTAGCGCACACTACAAAGGAAGTGGTAGCGCACGCTAACTGTCAAGGACAGTAGCCACTGGACTGAAACATAAAGTGATTAACGTACGCTACATGAAAGACATTACGCACGCTAAAGCAAAAATGTGCGATAGCGCACGCTAAGAAGGAAGAGCTAGCGCACGCTAACTAGTCAACTGGCAGCAATGGCTAGTAAGGAGGAAGAAGGCTATAAATACCAAGGAGTTGGTATTATTCCATACAACAACATTGAGCAAAGCATACATACGTGTTATATCATTGTAAACATTATAGTTGTTGTTCTTGAGCTTAATTAAGATTGATTGAGTATTATACACAAGATCATACACGAGCGAGAAAAAGAAAAGATACGATTTGATTCGGTATTATTAGGATCAAGGATCCGGCATTGTTAGAATCGCAATCGCTATCTTAGTGAGGTTGATCTAGTACCGATAGAAAGCTAGAGTGGTTAATTCCTTATCCAATAGAAAAGGAAAAATGGTTTTACTCGGACCGATAGAAGACGAGCTTGTAATGGTAATCCCTCGATCGATAGAAGAGAGGCGTAGAGGTTTTGATCTTAATCCTAAAGAAAAAGATACATCGAGAGAGGACGTAGGCTTCGTTAATAGCCGAACCTCTATAAATCCTTGTGTGATTTATTTTCCGCAATTTATTTACGCTTCCGCACAAAACGGCGCAAATATCCGATTTTACACCAACAGTTATAGCTTGTAATCGGGGTTTGGGAGCATTCCATTCGGTTGTTGTTATCGTATAGGACTGAGTTTTTGTTAATCCTTCATTTAGGATCGGTCGTGTTCCCTCCGGATCATTCGTAGTCGTTGTCCAATTCCGTTTCGTCGAAGATATCTCAAAGGCAAGTACTTTACATTTGATTACGCGTTCTAGTATTTGAATTATGGCTTTTCGTAGTTGTATGGATGGATATGTGTATATTCACCTAGGGACGGTCTGACGGGGCCTCTAGGGATACGTATTGGCGTGAGTGTGCGTATCACGAACTATGGTTAACCACCCAGGGATGTCCGACGGGGCTCTGCGGGGTACGGTGGCCGTGAGTCTCGTACCAACGGTTAACTTTGAATTGTTTTATTGGAGAAATGTGTTTTGTGCTTGTGCACCGTGATTATTCCGGAATATAAATGATTTCTAAAATGATTTTTGGCGCATATTTTCATCTGATTAGAATGGTAGTTCAAATGAATTGTACTTGCACTAGCAGTTGTCGCTAACCCCTTAAATGGAGGAAATACTTTTGTATTTCAAGTACAGGTCATGGAAGCAAACGAGCATGCGAGCCGTACGAGGATGATGGGCAAGCGTGATTATGTTCAGTGGTTGTCCGTTGGTGTTTGTTTCTGGAGTTTATTTATTATGTCTTTTGCTTAAGTACTCGAGTACTTCTTTCTTAAATTTATTAATATTGTGTATTTTTTAGAGTGGATTTAATGTCAGATTGTATTGTCAAATTTCAGTCTTTGGATTTAAATGTCGTGGATTGAGAAATTGTCTGTTGTCGATAATGTATGTTTTTTGTCGTATGTCGTTTTGGTGCGTTAGCCTGGTGGACTCCAAGTATGGGGTCCACGGCGCTGTAATATGCCCCGAACGTCTTGGGGGTGTTACACTGTGCATCCGGTCTAACCACCTCGTTCGAGAATAAGGCATGCAATGCGGCATTAGAGACAACTGCGCCCCCCCCCCCCCACTCCTCCGGATAAAGTGTCCAAGACACGACTCTTTGAACTCTCTAATAGTGTCATCATCTACACTCCGAAGCTCAGCAATGATAGTTTTAACAACCCCTAATCTAACATACCCATTTATCGAGCATTTCGAACCCCGTATATTCGTCCTCTTCCAAACAAACTCACCGAACCCCGTATATTCGTCCTCTTCCAAACAAACTCACGATTCAAATATATCTTAATTTTAGCTTCTTGAGGGTATATTCGGGTAATATGTAACCGGGAAAAAGTAACTAGACAATTCGAGTAACAGTTAAATTTATCCGTTTTATTTCCATCGAGTTATTATAATTCAACTTAAGACATCCTAATTCAATTTCAATCATCTAATGCAATTCGAGACATCCTAATACAATCTGAGTCATCCTAATTCGAGTAGTTTTATGTCAATTCGAATCATCCTAAATCAATTTGCATCATTCTAATTGTGGAAGAACATTAGTCTTCTAAATTAATTTGAGAAATCGTAATTGGTCAATTAGTCCAATTTGAGTAACTTATAAACGAGTAATACAAATAGAAAAAAAACGAAATAAACTAACTAAATGAAATAAACTAACTAAACGAAATAAACTAACTAAATTCGAGTAATATTTATAACATTACCAAATTCGAATTCAACCTCGAATACGAATTATCAAGATTACATAAATAATCAATTCAACATGATATCAATCCAACGGACATCAATTCGTTTTCTCTATTTGATAATCAATTCAACTCGAATTTAGACTCGTTATTTAAATAGAGAACACGATATCAACACGATAAGTATTCGAGGTTGACCGGCGGTTCTTAATTCCCAAATTCGTTTTTCTCTATCTTTTTTATTTTTTTCATTTCGAGTAACACGAGCACCCTACATCGAGTAAAACGGTAAAGGTTCAGCGGGGGGAGGGGGTAAAACGAGTAAAACGAGCCTAAAAGTTGAGTAAATCGAGTCTAAATTGGAGTAAAACGAGTCCAAATTCGAGTAAAACGAGCCTAAATTTGAGTAAAACGAGGCTAAATTCGAGTAACATGCTTATCGAGTGACAAAATTGAAATCTTACCTGGTTTTCGGCAGATCCAGCGGCAGCGGCAGCGGAAGTCGAATTCGCCATCGAGAAAGAGGTAACTCGATTGAATAGGTGTTACTCGGATAAAACTCGAATACTTTTGTTAAATTCGATTCGTGAAGCTCGATTTCATGTGCAGAAGAATCGTGGAACTCGATTTCTTGTTCAGTCGAATGAAGGAGATGAATCGAATGAAGAAGACAAGCGGTTTATATTGAGTTACTCGCGAATTTGAGTAACTCGTTCAACGTGTCGAGTAACTCGAAAAACGTGTCGAGTAACTCGAATTCGAGTAACACGTTTGGCATTCGGGTAAGTCGAAAGAAATCGGGTAACTCGATTTCTTATTCGGGTAACTCGATACCGGTTCGGGTAACTCAAGTTGTTACGGTTAACTCGATTCTTATCGGGTAACTTGCATTCGGTTAACTCGATATCTAATTCGTTTTATCCGATTGCTAACCTTACTCAATATTGTATTTTTTTGAAGTTGACTCGAAATTATGTTGCTCGAAATTACTATATATGATTTACTCGAGTAAAGGTCAATTTCGATAATTTGAACATCAAAAGAGTCGTTAAACTTAAGACAAAAAAAAAAAATAATACTATACTTAAACAAAACAACCTATTCCCACTTGGTTAAGAGCCCCGCATGAAAGTCCAGTATTATTGTCTTTGAATAAATGGACAATATTGTCGCACGCGGATGACGATGAAGCAGACAATTGAGCGAAGCTGCTCGCTGCGCAATCAAGCTGTTTTTTTTTTTTTATAGATTAATTTTAATGGTCAGTTTTTCTTTTCTTAATTATAATTTTATGAACTTTTAAAAACATTTAAAATTCTAACAAGTGGACGAAAAATAAAAAACGTAAAATTGAATTAGATATATATTTACATGTTGGAGGTTTAAGGTTACCATGTACATTCTTGTCAATTATTGTTGATGCCTAGTTTGGTCGGTATATGTATTGAATTTTGTGTAGGATTAGATGAATCAATTTCGTACAAATAAAAAGAGATACGAAATGCCAAGTTCTATTGGATTTTTGTAAGTAGGGCTGAGTTGAATGTTCAGGTCAATCTTGTTATATTTATGTATCCGAATATTGTCAGAGTGTAATTTTTAATGACAACTTTTTCCAAAAGTTTTTTTCTAATATTTATTATCTCTATTATGGAAAACCATATCCATGATATGGATAACTGCAGAAGAAAGCTTCCACATAGAATGAATATTTGAGAGACAAGTGTGGATGCATGAGGAAGTAACTAGACAGGTTGCAATAAGTGTCATGCGTGTCTGTTTTCTCTTGTAATTATCTGTTAACGGACCGATTCGAGATCTTTCTTGGGATCAGTCTTTGTACCCTCCTCTTTTGTTGGTTCTTAACGCTTTTGTTACCCATGTTCTCCGAAGGCTGTCTGTTCGGTCATAGTTTTGGTCGGCCTCCATGTGCATTCTTGCTCAGCCCACAAGCCGAACATATCGGATGGTCGAGTCCAATGCGACCGCGTCAAGTGTCGACATGCCTGTCTGAGTTAGAGCCACGAAGGTACTAACCTGAGTGCGAGCATATGCATAAATGTTAGGTCAAATCGACTATCATGTTGTCATTCTTGGTCTCTAAATTATTATTTTCTCTCAAATAAATCAAATACTCAATTGCTACCTTTAGTTAAAAAAAATATTGAAAAACAAACGCAACTCTCATTCAATTGGGTGTTTCTAAATTATATTTCATTCGAAAAGTTGGGTCACATATTCAGAAGAAATTTTCCACGTTGAAGCATTTGTGGAAAAAGTAATTTAAACAATAATAAATAAGAAAAATATTGTTATGGGTTAGTAGGGGTGGTTTGGTACAGTATACCGAAAATTATCATTCATACCGTATAATGTACCAAAATTTTCGGCATGACGTATTTACATACCGTTATTGTGCCGAAAAATCGATATACCAAGATTAACTCGGCATATCGTTAATTTTTCGATATATCAGAACTTCTACGGTATCCCGAAAATTTCAAGATATATCAAAAAATTTCAATATACTATACATAGTTTGGCATACTGAAAAGATTAGATATACCGATAACTCTTCGATATATCGAAAATTTTCGGTATATATCGGGAACAAATCTGTTCGGTATACCAAAAATTTCAAAAATTTATATTGTTACGATACCGAAAGTATCAATAATGGTATCATAGAGTGTCGGAAAATTGTAAAAATTTCGATGTTTTCGATATTTTTCGAAACGATATTTTCGTTTTTTTCTTAGTTAGTGGTTGATGTGTTGGGCCTCATAATTTAATTGGGCCCATTAGATGACGGCCACCCCAATTTACCCAAAATTACGGTTGCAATATACTCCCATTCCACATGGACGGCCACCACTATGGCACTATCCCACTTCTGATAATGTACGGTTGAGATTTCCTGGCGGGATTGAAATGATGCTCACTTTGATATATCATTATTTCCATTGCTTGGTTAGCACGCAGGCTCACTTTGCAGCTCAGCCTATGTTGCACAGGTGCGGGGCGGGTGCGGTGCGGACAGATACGGGTGTGGGGATACGGTTTTTTGAAAATGTTAAGGTGCAATACGATAATGATACGTCTGTTTATTTTATATTTTATTATATATAACACTTGTTAAATATAAAAAACAACATTCAAATATCACCATTAAAACAATTCAAATACATAAAACAAGTCATACAAAAAATAATTCAAAATGGCTTTGAGGAGTAGAACTTTCTGATGCTGTTCGTGAATGCTGTTAAAGGTAAAAGTAATTACTTATTAAATAATTTACTTTTTGTATTTTAGTTTATTTGATTTACTTTTTAAAAATTACAAAAAAAAAAAAATCACCCACGCACCGAATACGCGTATCTTGTGCAAGGATATGCGAGTCCGATTTTTTTTTTTGCACAAATTCGCCACGTGGCGAATTCCGTACGAATCCCACGCGAATCGCACCCGCACCTATATCCATGCAGTATTCGATACTGCATACTGATCAATTTTAAAGAATTCGCGTATCATAGAGCTCAGCTTGGCTAGCTATATCCTAAATGGCGGCTTCCTTTTTTATTATTTTATCCTAAATAGCTATCCCCTAGACCCCATGTCCCCATCCTTCCATCCTAATTAATATTGAGGTTCCATATCCACCGTTGATTAATTTTTGGAATTTACAATTTTTTAATATTCTCGGGTGTAATGAATGTTGTAAATTTTGCATACATCAAATTATAGTTTTTTTTTTTTTTAAATTTAGCCGTATACATTGTTTCAGCAACGTATCTTTAATAGGTGTACTCCGTCCCATCGATCTTGATTCATATTTTTTTGGGGTCGTCCCAAAATACTTAGTCATTTATTTTTTAAGATACATTTATCTCTCACAATTTTAAATAATATATATGCATACCATCACTTTATACACTACTTTTTACCTTTTCTTAAATTCCGTGCCGAAAAGCAAATGCTCAAGATGTGTGGGACGGAGTGAGTACAATTTTGTTGTGTGCGATCTTCAAAAAACATGTTTGACTATTATATTTTAAAAACATATAGTACGATGAATCTAACAAAATCATACATAATAATATTCTGACCTATAAATCAATGAAATTTAATGGTCAAAGTTTGTCAATTTGACCAAATGTGCATGTATTTCTGGGACGGAAGGAGTGTTTTCTATAGACTTACTATCTTTAATTGATATAGATTTCGTGTATATGTGCTAGAATATAATAATTTATAAGAAGAGACCTCAGTCCTCCGGGATATCCTGGTGGAACAATTAAATATTGAGAGCTTCAAGCGGCAGTGCGGGAGGCCAGATCTCGGTGGGACCCTGCAGTTGGATTTGAGGAGTCGGCGTAGACGATCACTGATGGGCGACTCTTGTGATAGTTGAGAATATTTAAGAATCTAGGAGCCGGATACACATATCGCGATTTAACTGGTAACAATACTGTGAGGTCGAGACTGTTATCCTGAAAACTAGTCAGATGCAAACTTGAAACTTAAGTATCAAAAAATAAAAATAAAAAAAAACAATCAAATTTTGTTTGAAGTTAAATTTGTGCGCATAATGACAACTTGTTTATAGAATGTGTATACCCCACCCCAAGAATGACCAAATTTAATAAATCAAGTTGTGGTGGGTAGAGGATTTGACTCTTTTGCAATCTCAAAAACATTAATCCTTAATTAGATTTTATTAGTAGCATGAACTCGGATTGTATTGAATTTGCATCAAATAGTTCTACTTTAAGAGACACCCCCCCCCCCCCCCTTGCTTCTCTTGTGTTTTACTTGATTTAAGTGGTTCACAAGGAGGTACTTTGATTTTTTAATGTTTTTTGAAAAGTTTTCTTATAACTATAGGCGAATTCAAGACTTCAATTTCAGTGGTGCACTGATTACAAATCAAGAGCTAGTGTCTCAGTCTATATATTATGATACAATATGATAATTTGAAATGTACATTTAAAATTATGAGATATTTTTTTAATCAAGCGTAATGATATCTCTTAGAAAAACTCAATCTAAATATTGTAGTTTTTAATGGGGGCATATCATCGATTTCAAAACACATTAACACATCATTGTATTGAGACTGACAACAATAGAAAACAATGATGAACAGTGAAAGGATGCAGCCATTCACCAGTCTTTTTTCTCATTATAGATACATATATTGGGATATATTAATTATTATGCAAACAAATTTCATATAATTCGACCATATATTGTTTGTTTTCAACAATCAGTATTTGCACATAATTTATGTATTTATATATTGCACTTGCAGTCATGGACACTTATTTTACATAATGCACTTACAATCATTAATATATAATTAATCAAATTAAACTATTTAACTCACTAATTTAATTACTCATTTCATAAACAACAAGAAGCTACTCAAAAAAAATCCTTAATAGGCACTTGAAATAATAAAAGCTAAGAAAATATAAACAGGTAAATGTGGATATGCTGTCATACACATAAACAAATAAATCATTGAAAGACTGAGATTAAATACCGTATCTAGCATCTGTTTTGCTTGCTCAACCCATGATTTGGATTATTGGAATCAAATAGGCTTTTATAGTGATATAATGAGCATGTATCAATTGTTTGATTGAGTGGTTTACTTCAGTTTAGGAAAAAACAAGGTTAATTAATATCAACCTGAGTTAAAGAGGTAGATATGAGAATCCACTCACTTGGAGTACAAACAGCAGGGTCTAACTGTTGGATTCAATCGAACTCATTATGAAAGTAGGTTTGGGAACCACACAACCAAACTATGTATTAACCTAGTTTTATAATTTAATACTCACCTCAACCAAACAAACACCTAGTGTAAAAATACTAATGGTACACTTGCACCACCGAGTTTCTATACTTCACATAGATCCGCCTATGCTTGTGGGTGACTTAGGTCCTGTTCTTTTGGACTTATTTTTGATTTTGATTGATTGATCGATTCGATTCGAGTCCATTCATTTGATTCGATTGATTCGAGTCCATTCGATTCACTTGATTCGGTTCGATTCTTCTTCTTATTATTATTATTAATCTTAATTATTATTATTATTATTATTATTATTATTACTAATAATATTATTATTATCGTTGTTATTGTTAATTACTATTATTATTATTATTATTTACCATTATTATTATTATTATTATTATTTACCCTTAATATATATTTGATTCAATTAATTCCATTCGATTCAATTCGAATCCATTCATTGATTCGATTGATTCAAATTCAAAAGAACAGAGCCTTAGTTTGTGTCGTCATGTCGTTTTTCTATTGAGTGATGTTGGCTGACATGTCAAAGACGTCATGCCACATGCAGGCTTGGCATTGCCATTTTCCAAGTTTTTTAAAGTTATTATTGTTTCTAATATTTTGTGATATATCATCCTTTATTATTCTTTGTTGAATGTTATCAAATTCGTTACTTATTTCTTACGCTTCATCATATCACAAATATATACTACTGAGTAGTTCTAGGGTACCATTTGTCATTGGAATGCCAACGGAAAATGAGATAATGACCCTCTAGTATAAAAGTAAGAAAAATGATACAATCACAACCGTTGTAACGATTGTGTTTGTTTTGAACCATTGATGATGTGGGTGGTGGGGTAGGTGATGGAATAAATAATGAATTTAGTGATAAATGTATGGTGAGATGATGTGTTGTAAAGTTTGGTTGTGTAAATTGGTTGTGCATGTAGCATTGTTGTAAAAGTAAATAGATTTTTTTAATTTAATAAAACAAAAAATTTAATTTTATACTTCAAAATATATTTTTGACCCAAATTACTCAATATACCGTTGCTATATGTTCATTACACACAAACTCAAAATATTATCTAAGTCTACGGAGTCTCCCCATCCCTTTTTCTTTTCTCCCCCTCTATCTGGTTGTTCACACCGTTTTCTCTTTCTTTTCTTCTGTTTTTTTTTGTTTTTATAGATTGAGTGCATCGATGAATCGAATAAATGGCTTGATGAGATTTCTTTTCTTCATTTTTTTCCTTTTCAGTTTTTTCTCCCTCTTCTTTTTTTGATGAAACCTCAAACGTCAGCGCCGGCACCATCATCTCCACCATCCATCTCTCCCACAAGGGAAACTGCATCGCCCCCCTCAAGTGCCTTATCATCATCTACCACATCATCAAGTGCGGCCCCTTCATCCTCCAGGTAACCATTGGATACTCACATGCCCAATGGGTCAAAATACCCCTTGGTGTGTTGTTATCATATGGTAATTTAGAATACTTGTCGGTAATTTAAATTGTCAGTCGACTAATTCTTTTCAAAAGTCAATCCTTTTCGACAGTGATCAGCAACCGTTGGAATTAAAAAAAAAACTTAAAAATAAAAAGACGGCTGCCGGTGGTTGGCCGGTCGGTGATGGCCGATCTGTTGGTCGGTCGACGGCCAACTTGTATAAATATCCCCTTATTTTATTTAAATTCGGAGCAAGGGTATAAATATAACAACAAATAAAAATTATTTTAGTAAGTATTATTTTACCTATCATAAGACTTGTGTTTTGAGTAACCAATTTAAAATAAATTCATTTTAGGTGAAAAAGCTTTTAGGATCCTACATTTGAGTCATTCTCCCCCGAAAAATATCCTTGGTTTCCCTCTTTCTTGAAAATCAACTCAAGTTTCATTTTTCACAATTACTCCCTCTGTCCCAGCTAAAGATTGACAGAGGGTGTATATTTGGTGTATTTTATGTAATGATTGTTATAAGTAATGATGGTTAAATGTGTGGTGGAGATTAAAAAAGTAAAAAATATTGATGATGAATAAGTGGTGGAGATTAAAAAGTAAAAAGTGATTGTTTGATTTGATTGTAAAAAGTGATATATGTAAACTTACAAAAGGGACTACTTTTTGATAGAAATGTAAACCTTTGGACGGGACGGAGGGAGTACTTCAGAAGTTTTGACGTGTCATTACTGATTATTCATGATATATTCGCCCGGGACAAATCGGTTCCGCTGCAAAAAATAAAAAAAATCAAAACCGAACCGCTGCAAAAAATATCGGTGTATTTTTTTGTTGCAACCGCGCTGGAACCGAACCGCAAAAAACTAGCGGTTCCAAGTGGTTTCTCGGTTCTGTGAGATCTGGAAAAATATCCACAAGTCGGTTCTCGATTCGGTTCTGGCACGGTTCGGTTCGCTTTCGTTTCAGTTCACTTTTGATTCCTTCAGTTCCTACACGGCTCAAATTGATTCAGCGATGCGGTTCCGATAAAAATAATTATTATAAACTATAGTAAAATTAATAATATCCATTGGTTCCTTTCGATTCCTACGGTTTCTTTTAAAAAAATTAATAGGAACTCGAACCGAACCGCTATAAAATGAAGGAACCGAACTACCTAGACAATATTAATTTTAATTCTAGGAGCCGAATCGAACCGTCAGTTCCTGCATAAGTCGGATCGGTTCAGCAGTTCTCGATTCGAAAAGTCCAAGACCTAGTGATATATATATAGAAGCGATATTGTATCTTTTGATATGAAGTACTCCATTGCCATGCTCTGTTTTTACGGGATAACTAGAAAATCTGTTTTGGTTTTAATTAATAGTAATTTATTTTAGATCTAATATTACCTCCACTTTTTATTATATTTCATTTGATTATTTAATATTAAATTTTAACTATTTATTTCTTTTTAAATATCTATGTTATATATTAAGAAAAAACTATAAATTTCACAACTTTTATATCATTATATTCATTTTTAAAATACTTTTAGAATATTATTCTTAGATAATTTATCATGACAAAATTAGAAAATTATTTATATTTGAATTTATGTCTCAAAAGAAACAATATTTATTAGAAAACGGATGTAATATTGATTTATGATCTTAATATTATTTATGGGTCATAGGTTTCTTATTAATGAAACTAAAAGTTCACTTTATATATAGTAAAATTTCTGTATATTAATAGAAAAAAATTTAGTAATTTTTCCCGTTCCGCACTTGGGCAGTTCAAAAAATTAGATAATTTTAAACAAATTTGATATAAATTTGTGGTACAACAATAAAATAATTTTCGAAAAATCTTACATAAATTAGTGGTATGGTACAACAACAACATAATTTAATAAATTCCTCAAAATACAAAAATAACTACGGAAATTTAGTAAAATGAGAATATGTTGTTAATTCTTTTTTGTTAACTCAAATTAGCTGGGAACTCAGCTCTATAGTTATGTTCTCAAGTTGCACAAAGTAATTGCAAGTAGTTCTTGATGCTATATAAGTCTTTCTTTATTAAATACGAGGCATTCAGACCCGTGCGATGCACACAGTTTGTATAAAATTGTTTCGTGCGTAATGTTCAGCGTAAATCGTTGAAATATAAATCTAATTGTGTATTCACAAAACATGTTACGTTTATGCAGAAATGGTTTTGACAGGTACTTGTGGTTTTACATGTGTTATTCGCAAAGCATGTACGTGCACAAATACTGTGTAATTCTTTTTGGAACAGGTGGTTTTATAAGTTTTATTCGCAATGCATGTACATGCACAAATATTGTGTAACTCTTTTCACTGAAGCAAACACACAATTACATGAATTTATAAAGATGTAGTGTTGAGTCTATTATACCTCCAAATCCATGATTCTGGAAACTTTAATGTAAGAAGAGAGATCCAGTTTTGACAGATCTCAGCCCACTTCGAGCACTGTCGGTAGCAATTTTCGAGATATTTATGATGTTATAAGTATCTAGTGATAGTTAATATCGTTTTCATAGTTAGCACATTCGAATATACATTTAATTTGCACATGCTGAAGTTGCACTATTAATGTAAGGACGTATCAAGTCTAAGGTTCCTTTTTGGGTTGGATTAATTTAAAACCATGCGCCTGCCACAACCAATCTAAGCTCATCGCTGCAAATCAAATAACTTGCCCCGCCAGGATACGGATAAGCAAACAATTACAATTTTAACTGCTTTCAATTATTTGAGGATCAAATAAACAATTTCGCACAATTAGTTTAGGAATAGCCGCAGCAAAACTTATTTCCACTATCTGATTATTCTATTCCTAATTTATCAAATAATCAGGAGTTTAGATTACATATATTCGTATTATCAAACCTTGGTAAACACTCAAACCACTTAGGATCACAACTTCGATCAGCAGAAGCTCAGCAAAACACTATCTCATGTAATCCATTTTGTTTAGACTCAAATTTTACCACATCAAATATGACACTCAAAATAAGATGCCAAATACATGCTTATATTAGATCCCATTCTTATATACGCTATTTTTACTTAATTTTGTATTCCAACCTAACCAATTACGCCACTTACAGACACATACCTGCTCAGCTGCTCTGGAGAAATATTCAGCCTCATTTGGTTCAATTATGCCGCGTGAAGAGCTCATCTCTTGCCTTTTTATCATTCTTTCCTCTTCATCTAGAATTTCTTGCTATGTCATTCTTATTTTTGCTTCCATCACCATTTGTTCTTCCTGTAAAAAAATGATGATATTATGCATTAAAACAAAATAATAAAAAGGTCGTTTGTTCTGTTGCATTTGGGGTAGCTTATGTAAAAGTGCATATATCTCTTAGCTTATTAGCTCATATGAACTTTTCAAAATTTAGTTAAAGCTAATTAGGCCACTATATAATCTAACACAAACATCCCCTTAAGTAGTTTATCAGTTGTTAACTATAAGCAGAAGCATAAGCAACCCTATGAACCCTTATAAACTCATAAACTTGATTAACAAAAATATATTAACACAACAACAATTAGCATAAACATGTGACCTGAGTTACTTTATGCTTTGATTTGAGGTTTCATGAATCGAATCCTGCTGCGGAGACCCCAAATCCTTGCTAAAATCTGAAAAAAAAAATCAACATAAATCAAATCAAACGCAACACCCATAAAAAATATAAGCTTTTTAACAAAATAACTAAAAATAATTAAAACCTTACTTGTTTACGCTGATTTAAAGCATCAGAATTAACGAACGAATTATCCAACATCTCAACACTCTTTATTCAAGGTAGAGAGAAAAACATCAAACACATCTTATGTATGAGGATAAATTCCGATCTCCTTCTTCACATCTTGAACCATGAATATTTCGGGGGTGATGTGTGTGTTTTGTGTGTACTATGGATTTATGAGGAAGACACTAGAAGAAATAATGGCGGTGGGTTTGGGAGGCACCCTTCATATTCATCTTAATTGCTTCAAGATGGTTGGTATACTCCTATCCCTTCATATTCATCTTCATGGTTGCATTTAATTCGGCCAATAAAGACATAAATGTTGTAAATCTGACATTAAACTCGATTTTCTAATACTTCACATTAAATTTTTTGAATTCCATCTTGAGTGTCTTGATTACTCCACATTTAATCAAGGGACTTAATCCATTTTGGATGCCATCAAGACACAATGCACGTTATTGATTATATACCGAAAATATGATTTCTCGTTTGAGAGTGGTACTTTCAAAATAAAATCTTAATATTTAATTAAATTTATATAATTTTTTTTAGAATTGATTTTTTTGTATATATTACAATATTATTTGATTGAAAAAATAAAAATAAAAATAAAAAGAGATGACTTAAATCTTTAAGACAAATCGTACCTTCGTCAAAATGACTAAAACTAAAATTTTTATCTTAACAGGTTATACTATTCAATTGAGAAGAAGGGAATATTATACTATACTCCATTCGTCACGAAATATAGGTTCTTTTAGATTTTTTCAATTACAAAATATAAGTCCTTATATTTATTTGGACAAAATTTTAAACATTATATATAATGATTTGTTCTACTTCCATTTAATATTTATGGTAGTATAATTAGTGGATTATTAGATACTGCCCTCAATTACTAGCTATCGTCTCTGGAAATTACGATTTTGCCCTTTTAATAAAATCCCACTGTCTCTACCCCACTTCTCACTCATGTAATATCCGGAATTTCTACTACTGATGTTTAATATTATTTTATCCGAGTTATATTGTACAGCGTGGAATCTGTACAGTAGAGATAAAATAAATAAAGGACTGAGATATCAGTATCGGTATAATTGTCGTATTTGGTCGACAATTACATTGAGGATATTGTGTATCAGGTTGTCGTACTTTTGATATTGGGTATATCGTATGATGATATTATTGGATTCAGTGTTTGTGTTCAGTGTGTCTTATGTTCGCTTTTGGTATGTCGAGACGTTGGACAAGAACTGCGGAAAATGGCTAAGTATAGCCTTATTAGCGCACGCTAATATTCATGCATAACGCACGCTATCTTGCAGGATTAGCGCACGCTACGTTTATAGGTTAGCGTACGCTAGTGCAGACAGATCGGAAGGAATCTGCGTGTGGACCTACCGCTTTGGCGCACGTTACGTAAGTCAACGGTTGTTGTCACGAAGTATTAGCGCACGCTAAAGATTAGGCTTAGCGCGCTAACTATGTCGATCGACAAGGAATCTTATCCTTGCTAGATCTTTGTCGGAATGTGGGGCGAGTGGTAGGTGAACGCCGTAGCAAGTCAACCGGATAGCGCACGCTAAGATAAATGACTTGCGTCGCTAAGCATGATGATTTACGTACGTTAATGCATGGGCATTACGTGCGTAAGGTAGTTTACTGAAGCAAGACGGTAGCCTGCGAATCGCGATAGCGCACGCTAACAAAGTCGATTAGCGCACGCTAAGGCTAGCGCACGCTAAACATAAGGGTTTAGCGCACGCTAGTAATGTATTCTATATAAAAGGGACAAACGAGTGTCATGAAGCATTTCGTCCATTCCTTTCCTTTCACCCGAAAGAGACAACCTTGGGAGAACATTTGGAGTTCCTAAACACTGAGGGATGATCCTGTTTAACAAGATTAAAGATGGAAATCATGGAGTAAAGCTTTGTTCTTGAAATCATTGGTGATTCTTGGAAATCAATCCATTCCTTCAAAAAGGTAATTACTCTTCACTTTGAGATTTCGTTTTGGATTGTATATGATGTTCTTGAGTTGATGATTATCATATAAACAAGTTGATGAGCATGACAACGAGTTGGATTACCGTACTAAGTTAGTGTTGTTATCAATATATATTGATATGTTTCGTATGGTTTTGGATGGAATTCAAGATATATGTTGATGTAATTCCCTTCTTCAATTCGGATTTTTGATGTTTTGTCGTTGGTTACTTCGTATGGTAACGATTATGGTGATGCTACTGTGATTCTTGAAGTTATATGAATTGTATGTCGAAGAACATGATGAATAAGGATTTTTAGATGTTAGAACACATCGGATTTTATCATTTTATGGATCATGAACGTGAAATTGGATAATTCGTGTTCTTGAAGAGCTATTAAATTATATGTCATGATTGTTATGAAATCCTTAATCTCGAGATGAGTTGATCATTGTCATGATGGAAGTGTTAGACGATGCTTGAAATGCATGCCACCGCCAAAGCATTAGTGCACGCTCGTTCTTTGCCTGGCGCGCTAACGGGAGCAACTTAGCGCACGCTACGTTAGGTGATTAACGTGCGCTAAGTAGGCGACAGTGCGATATTTTTGTGTTTTGATTAGGAATTCGTGATGGTTTGACTTGGTTGGTTCTACCGTGTTTATTCGAGGTTGTGTTGAACCGTTGAGTTCGATTGGTTAGTTTTCCCGATTGTTGACCGTTATCGGATATGTGTTATTTGATTTCTTCGATAGGTTGAGATTATTGATCGGTGATTATAACCGGATATTGCGGTCGTGTTCGAGTATGTCCATTGTATTGCTTTTGATCGAGGCTGAGGAGCTCGTAGATAAAGGCAGTGTGTTCGGCAGCAGCTTCGTGGTATCGGTATCGAGGCAAGTTATTACTTGCTCAGTTATAATATTTAATGAATGGTTTCAGTTTCATTTCGTTTATAATGCATATAGCGATGATTATTATTGTGAATACTGGGTATTCGGATCACATATCGTTCTTTCGATTCTGGGAGGTAAATCATAATGTATATGCTTTATCTCAGTTATTGGTATGTTCGAGTAACGAGGTTACATTATGGTAAAGACGAGGATATGAGTATCTATAGTTCAGTGTACGTGTGGATCGCCGAACATTGAGGATAATCGTCGGTGATGATTGGACATCGAGGTTGCTCCCGAAGGACTCGGGGCAAAAATTCCATATTGATTATGGTTTAGTGTTATTTATTTTGGTCTCGTACATTTTCTTTCATGTTGTTGAACATGAAGTAGTCCTGGTATATTGTCATGTTGTCGTGCATGTTATGTTGTTCATGTTGATGAACGTGTTGATTTGCATATGTGTATGCATATTGTGTTGTTTATGTTGTGTAAATAATCCGATGGGATTATGAGGATCTATGCTGAGGGCGCTGGATCGAATGTCCACCATGCGTTGGTTCGACGGGATCATCATGGGGATCTATCTTTGAGGCGCTGGATCGTTGGACGGAGTTTTCCACCATGCGTTGGTTCGACGGGATCATCATGGGGATCTATCTTTGAGAATTTGGATCGTTGGATTACCAGTATTGTGTTGATGGAATCTTGTGAATTCGCATCATTGATTTTGTCATGTGTTGTTGTTCACATGTGTATTGTTAGTTATCCACCTTATGTTGATCTGATAGGATTAACAAAGGGATCTATGCTAAGGGCGCTGGATCGTCGGATTTCCATTGAGTATACATGATTGTTATTGCTGTGATCATATTGACGTGGTCATATGAGTATGCATTTGTAGGTCTTGTGTTAGGGCCTTGTCCGTATTGCATTGTTCTGATCTCGGATTAGACTGATATGATTATCGTGGCACATCATATCTCGAGGTATGTTCCATATTCTCTTTGGTCTTGTCTTTGGTGGACAATCGGTTATCGTCTTGGGATTTGTTGATATTATTCGATGGATCGTATTGGTCAGATATGGTAGATTCCCGTATCGTGAGTTGGTTATGATAGTTTGAGGATCTTTAGTATTGTTTGAGGTACAATACAGATATTATGTTCAAGTTTATTGGTTAATCGAGTACAGGATGTGAAATGTGATAATGGTTATTCTGATGAGAATGTCTTGAGTAAGTAATGATTGCGTTGGTCGTATTCTTATGTAGTATTCTCATTGGTATGTTATTATTAATGTGATGTGACGGTTATCATTGTTGGATATCATGGCTGACCCCGTCGTGGGATTTCTTTTAGGTTCTCGGAGTATCGAGCTTGTAGCGGTCGTGAAGAGATGAGCTTCCTGAGGATCTTGGCTAGGACATGTTACGTACATTGAGTTTCTTGATTGGTTCTTGTTTTCCATTTGCTAGAGTATCGTTTTGGTTGGTCTTTTCCATTGCGTGAGTATTTTGAGACGCTCTTTTGGTATCGTGGCGAGGTTACTTTGGAAATCGTTTTCTAAACTTTTGAGTATCAATTTGTTTGGCCTTGCGATTTCAAATGAGTTTCGACGGTTTTTGATAAATGGATTTTATAAGTCTTTGTGATTTTTTAAAGTTTGTACCTTGGTTGGCCTCTTGGGCATTTGTAAATGTGAGTGAAAATTTCATTTTAGCCTTGTGGGTTCCATCTCGGGGCCCACGGCGGCTGTAATATTCCGGTTAAATGCGGGGTGTTACAGAATATGGTATCGGAGCTTAGGTTGAGAAAACCTAGGCATTTGGGTCGAGTTGGGTCGTGTTTTTGTCGCGTCATTCGAGTTGTCGATTGACAAATATTAGAGCCGTGAGTTTTTGTTGTTCACTCAGGCTTAAGTGTTATGTGATTTGCCAGTATCGTACTGGGCTTGTTATAACTTTTCCAAATGGTGTTAATGAGATTCTCTGGAATGAGATGTGTTGTGTTCTCAAGTTGAACTGATTTTGCAAAACGTGAGTTTTGAAATTACCTGTGTCGAGTATTTTCTTGAGTCGAGACATGTGCCAGTACCACGGGGAATCGTCGGCTTCACGATCTGTAAGTATTTGGATTTTTGAATTGCATTGAGATTTATTGTTGTTCTATAGATGATATGCTTTGAGATTCAGCAGAATATTATATGTTATAGTATAAGGTGACAGAGTTGGGACAGGATTGATGATCTTGAGGAATTATAATTTTGAGAATCAGTATGTTGGTTAGATTTTGGAACAGAATTGAGCATTTGGGAGAAATATTGTGCATGGTTGAGAAGAACATATAACATGTTAATTCATTTTGAGATATATGAATTGCTTTTGATCATTTGAAAATGATACTTTTCAAAATGAATGTCTTACGGATGTTTTACGGAAAATGATTTTGGGCCGAGACCCAATTGATTTTGAAATGGTTTTATAACTCAGGACTTGGGTTCGAAAGAGGGTTTTCTACTTTTTAAACTTCTTGTAATGTGGAATGAGATACGGGCTGAGACCCTAATATTTCAAAAGACTTTCATGTTTTCTAAAACTCCCGAGATTTGCAAAATACTTTATCAATCGTTTATCTATGTCACTCCTACCTTTCGGGGTTCTGGATTACTTGTTCAAAAGAAACTTCTCGGGAAGTCTTTCGCTGTGTGGATTTGTTTCAATATTTTGTCATATCATATTTAAAGTGATCCAGGATGGGTTAATGACTGACGTTGCAAGTCATGTGTGGAAAAGGAGTTTAGTCGGAATTTATATATTGAGATTTTGGAACTCGATCGTGTGGTTTTCCGATGGAATATCAGTGGATATTGGTGACGAACCGAATTGGTATACAGGAGTATGGATATAGTCGAGCATTTGCATACTTTTCATTTTAAAACTTCGAAATCGTGTGGATTCGAAGGAAAATGTTATCAAATACTTGGCACCATCGAGCCAAGTTAATTTTTCGAAAATTGACTTTGTGATCTTACCAAAATTTATGTTTTTTAGTTTTGAAATTTTTGAAAGAACTTTCGAAAATTGTCTTCGTGACAAGAATATATGATTTCAAACTGGTTTTGAAAATGTGATCGAGGTACATACGCATTTAGTGCATAATGCATATCGTGGTGAAGTTCTGAATGAGACTCACGAATCGGATGGTACATCGGTATGGTACGATGAAAGAGATTCAAGTTTAGTATGGTAGATTGGCTATCCATGGGTGATCAATGGATTGATCGACCAAGAGAATTATCTTTGCGTTTTGTAGAATCGGTACAGATGTAATTTTTGGAACTTTGGACTTTGTAAAACCGGGACATAGGTGCTACGTGATTCCATTGGTGCGGTAGTAGCGTAATCTTACCATAGTGATCTTTGAATGATTTCTTTGTAAGTGTAAATATGGGGATGGTGACCCCATGCTGGTTGTTTTGGATATTGAGTGGTCGTTCCCACTCCTTGTATGAATTGGTATGTTCGTCGATTTGCGACTCGTTGTTCGTATGCCGAGGGAAATGTTTGCCAGTTGGGTATGTTTATTGAGATCTACGGTGCGTGATTGATTTGACGTTTTGAGAATGTTATTCTTTCATATATCTGTTTATGTGGTTCTGTGTTGATCGTGTTGGAGTTTACCGTGTGAAGGTATTCTCGATTTTCGTTGATCGTTCGTTGGTAATATTGGAGTTTATCACGTTGATGATATTCTCGATTGTGTTTTGACCTCTGGTTGGTCATATTGGAAATTTATCATGTTGATGATAAATTCGGTTGATTTATTAGTTGATCATTTTTGGTGATCATCTGAGCGTTCGGATTTTGTGTTGGTGTTTCGGAATTCGTGTCGTTGTTTTGGGCGGTTGTTTCGCAGATGTATTGTGTATAATTCGTCTTATCGGAATTGGGACTTGATTATGTAAACAGGCAGACAGGATTTGATTCGGGCAGATTGTTTCATCCGAAGATGATATATTTTGTTGAGACTCAGGGAATTGTGATCGTAAGCGTATTGAGACTGTACCGTGAGAACGCTGGCTAGTATCTCCGGAGATCGTCGACCTGCGTATTTGGAAGTATGCTCTTTTGGATATTCGGTAATGATGATGATAAATCGTTGTCGTGATGGTTTTGGGATATTTTGAGTTGAACGGTATGTTTGTTCGTTTTATGATGGATTGCAAGTTTCGAGGACGAAACTTATTTTAAGGGGTGTAGAATGTAATATCCGGAATTTCTACTACTGATGTTTAATATTATTTTATCCGAGTTATATTGTACAGCGTGGAATGCATGCAGTAGAGATAAAATAAATAAAGGACTGAGATATCAGTATCGGTATAATTGTCGTATTTGGTCGACAATTACATTGAGGATATTGTGTATCAGGTTGTCGTACTTTTGATATTGGGTATATCGTATGATGATATTATTGGATTCAGTGTTTGTGTTCAGTGTGTCTTATGTTCGCTTTTGGTATGTCGAGACGTTGGACAAGAACTGCGGAAAATGTCTAAGTATAGCCTTATTAGCGCACGCTAATATTCATGCATAACGCACGCTATCGTGCAGGATTAGCGCACGCTACGTTTATAGGTTAGCGTACGCTAGTGCAGACAGATCGGAAGGAATCTGCGTGTGGACCCGGCTGCTTTCGGCGCACGTTCTGGTAAGTCAACGGTTGTTGTCCTGAAGTATTAGCGCACGCTAAAGATTAGGCTTAGCGCACGCTAACTATGTATCAGTCAACAAGGAATCTTATCCTTGCTAGATGCTGTCGGAATGTGGGGGCGAGTGGTAGGTGAACGCTGTAGCAAGTCAACTTCGGATAGCGCACGCTAAGATAAATGACTTGCGTACGCTAAGCATGATGATTTACGTACGTTAATGCATGGGCATTACGTACGTAAGGTAGTTTACGAAGCAAGACAGTAGCCTCTGGACTGCGATAGCGCACGCTAACAAAGTCAGTTAGCGCACGCTAAGGCTAGCGCACGCTAAACATAAGGGTTTAGCGCACGCTAGTAATGTATTCTATATAAAAGGGACAAACGAGTGTCATGAAGCATTTCGTCCATTCCTTTCCTTTCACCCGAAAGAGACAACCTTGGGAGAACATTTGGAGTTCCTAAACACTGAGGGATGATCCTGTTTAACAAGATTAAAGATGGAAATCATGGAGTAAAGCTTTGTTCTTGAAATCATTGGTGATTCTTGGAAATCAATCCATTCCTTCAAAAAGGTAATTACTCTTCACTTTGAGATTTCGTTTTGGATTGTATATGATGTTCTTGAGTTGATGATTATCATATAAACAAGTTGATGAGCATGACAACGAGTTGGATTACCGTACTAAGTTAGTGTTGTTATCAATATATATTGATATGTTTCGTATGGTTTTGGATGGAATTCAAGATATATGTTGATGTAATTCCCTTCTTCAATTCGGATTTTTGATGTTTTGTCGTTGGTTACTTCGTATGGTAACGATTATGGTGATGCTACTGTGATTCTTGAAGTTATATGAATTGTATGTCGAAGAACATGATGAATAAGGATTTTTAGATGTTAGAACACATCGGTTTATCATTTTATGGATCATGAACGTGAAATTGGATAATTCGTGTTCTTGAAGAGCTATTAAATTATATGTCATGATTGTTATGAAATCCTTAATCTCGAGATGAGTTGATCATTGTCATGATGGAAGTGTTAGACGATGCTTGAAATGCATGCCACTGCACAGCATTAGTGCACGCTACGTTCTTGCCTGGCGCGCTAACGGGAGCAACTTAGCGCACGCTACGTTAGGTGATTAACGTGCGCTAAGTAGGCGATGCGATATTTTTGTGTTTTGATTAGGAATTCGTGATGGTTTGACTTGGTTGGTTACATTTGTGTTTATTCGAGGTTGTGTTGAACCGTTGAGTTCGGTAGTTAGTTTTCCCAGTTGTTGACCGTTATCGGATATGTGTTATTTGATTTCTTCGATAGGTTGAGATTATTGATCGGTGATTATAACCGGATATTGCGGTCGTGTTCGAGTATGTCCATTGTATTGCTTTTGATCGAGGCTGAGGAGCTCGTAGATAAAGGCGATGTGTTCGGCAGCAGCTTCGTGGTATCGGTATCGAGGCAAGTTATTACTTGCTCGATTATAATATTTAATGAATGGTTTCAGTTTCATTTCGTTTATAATGCATATAGCGATGATTATTATTGTGAATACTGGGTATTCGGATCACATATCGTTCTTTCGATTCTGGGAGGTAAATCATAATGTATATGCTTTATCTCAGTTATTGGTATGTTCGAGTAATGAGGTTACATTATGGTAAAGACGAGGATATGAGTATCTATAGTTCAGTGTACGTGTGGATCGCCGAACATTGAGGATAATCGTCGGTGATGATTGGACATCGAGGTTGCTCCCGAAGGACTCGGGGCAAAAATTCCATATTGATTATGGTTTAGTGTTATTTATTTTGGTCTCGTACATTTTCTTTCATGTTGTTGAACATGAAGTAGTCCTGGTATATTGTCATGTTGTCGTGCATGTTATGTTGTTCATGTTGATGAACGTGTTGATTTGCATATGTGTATGCATGTGTTGTTTATGTTGTGTAAATAATCCGATGGGATTATGAGGATCTATCTTGAGGGCTGGATCGAATGTCCACCATGCGTTGGTTCGACGGATCATCATGGGGATCTATCTTTGAGGCTGGATCGTTGGACGGAGTTTTCCACCATGCGTTGGTTCGACGGGATCATCATGGGGATCTATCTTTGAGGCGCTGGATCGTTGGATTACCAGTATTGTGTAGATGGAATCTTGTGAATTCGCATCATTGTTTTTGTCTTTTGTTTTTGTTCACATGTGTATTTTTAGTTATCCTCCTTTTGTTGATCTGATAAGATTAACAAAGGGATCTATGCTAAGGGCGCTGGATCGTCGGATTTCCATTGAGTATACATGATTGTTATTGCTGTGATCATATTGACGTGGTCATATGAGTATGCATTTGTAGGTCTTGTGTTAGGGCCTTGTCCGTATTGCATTGTTCTGATCTCGGATCAGACTGATATGATTATCGTGGCACATCATATCTCGAGGTATGTTCCATATTCTCTTTGGTCTTGTCTTTGGTGGACAATCGGTTACCGTCTTGGGATTTGTTGATATTATTCGATGGATCGTATTGGTCAGATATGGTAGATTCCCGTATCGTGAGTTGATTATGATAGTTTGAGGATCTTTAGTATTGTTTGAGGTACAATACAGATATTATGTTCAAGTTTATTGGTTAATCGAGTACAGGATGTGAAATGTGATAATGGTTATTCTGATGAGAATGTCTTGAGTAAGTAATGATTGCGTTGGTCGTATTCTTATGTAGTATTCTCATTGGTATGTTATTATTAATGTGATGTGACGGTTATCATTGTTGGATATCATGGCTGACCCCGTCGTGGGATTTCTTTTAGGTTCTCGGAGTATCGAGCTTGTAGCGGTCGTGAAGAGATGAGCTTAGGAGGATCTTGGCTAGGACATGTTCTGTACATTGAGTTTCTTGATTGGTTCTTGTTTTCCGCTGCTAGAGTATCGTTTTGGTTGGTCTTTTCATTGCGTGAGTATTTTGAGACGCTCTTTTGGTATCTGGTAACTGAGGTTACTTTGGAAATCGTTTTCTAAACTTTTGAGTATCGACTGTTTGGCCTTGCGATTTCAAATGAGTTTTACGACGTTTTTTGATAAATGGATTTTATAAGTCTTTGTGATTTTTTTAAAGTTAGTACCGTCGTTGGCCTCTTGGGCATTTGTAAATGTTTGTGAAAATTTCTTTTTAGCCTTGTGGGTTCCATCTCGGGGCCCACGGCGCTGTAATATTTCCGGTTAAATCTGGGGGTGTTACAACTCACTACTCTCTTTCTGCCGTCGACGCACCACCGCCGCTCCACCGCCGACGCAGCGCCATGTCGGGCGAAGAAGGAAAAACATCCGTAAATTTTTTATCGTAGGCGTCCAAAAATTCCGCATAAATCATGGGTGGATGTACGGAGTTTACGCCTCGCCAACGATTTAGGCGTTTGGGCCGAGCGCCGCTAAGGTCGGGCGGGATCGGCGGAGCAGTGGCGGCAGCGACGCCTCCTTGGTCGGGCGCGGTAGCGAGTTCGCCCGAACCATGCAACATGCATCTGTGGTAAATGCTGCGCCACGATTCACGCGGAAATCTGGACGCCTGTCCCATGGCATAGATATTTTTTCCCGACGTCCACGTCATTTCCACCGAAAAAGAGTAAATATGAAAAAAAAAAAAGCAAAAGTGCAATTTCTAAAGACGGTGCACTGCAGTGACTAATAATTTAAGACATTGCTTAGTAATACCTATAATTATACGAGAATATATAAATAACTCTAATTACTATTTTCAAAAAAAAAATAGTAAACTAATAGTATTATATTTTGTAGTCGATATTTCTTAATTTTTTATAGTTCCAATACTATTAAAAGCTGTTGGTCTCAAATTTGATCCCAATTCCTCCACCTTTTCCTGGAATTTGTCGTGTGGTTTACCCTAAAAAAAGGCATCTTTTGGACACGCTTGACCTGACCTCTAGTCTCCTTAACCGCAGTTAAATGGAGCATAAATTATTATGTCGGTTCGTTCGTCGGTTAGATTTAACAAAACAACCTTAATTAATTACTTTGTAATTAATCCCTAAGTCTGGCTACGTTTCATAAAGCAGCCAAGAATGCGAGAATCTAATTATGGTTAAGACTATTATTAAGTCAATAATAATCAATTAAAAAGCACAAGTCTGAATAAATTTTCAGTGAATTGAATTCTATTAAAATTAAATTTTCAAATATAATTATGAATCCCAATTTGGTCGGTAATATGCTGATTTCTGCTTAGAAATAAATAAATTGACACCACATAAATAAAAGAATAAAAAAAAAACGTAACTCAGGAGTTTTTATTGGTTTTTATGAGTCCGATCGAACTGGATGTTCAGATCAATTGTATATATTTGTGTCAAAAGATTGTCAATTGTAAACTGAATTTTGCAAAAAGTTTTATTTTGCTTCTAAAATTTATTCTCTCTATTTATAGAAGACTCTGGCCAATCATGAGGAGTGCAATTGGATAATGTACGAAAGCTTACAAAACATGTGTCAGGAGGAGGAATGTTTGGGAGAAATGTGTCGATGCATGGGGAAACAACAGGACATGTCGCAACAAGTGACGTATGTGTCTGTCTCCTATAATAATTCGGGGTCTTCCCCGGGTCGGCCTTCATACCCTATTCTTCTGACCAGTCCTTGATGCTACCGTTGACCGTGTTTTTCAAGGACCCCCTGCTCAGCACCGGATCTAGTCGACCTACCATGTGACATTCTCGCTCGGGCCATAATATGAATTTACCGGGTCATTGAGCTCAACTGAGCGGGATCGGTGACCGATCTGACTTGGTCGGTGCCACGAGGAAGCTGAGCTGGGCGTTATTGTACGTGCGTCGGATCATCTATCATTAACAAAAACTCAAAATTAAAAAAAAATTTAAAAAAATTAAATAGAATAACTAAAAAACAACAAAATGAATCCTAAAGATAAAAAACAATCTCCAAAAAAAAAAAGAACAAATCCATAGTCTTCATGTGTCAATTAGATAAACCAGTGTTTCAAACTTTGCGCTATATTATTTTTTTTGTTAAGAAGGAGACGAGAAACTCCCCCATTTGTATCAGAGATTTCTTGATCAGACGGGTATTAAATTGAGGAATATGCAGTAATGACAGCCGTGCAAGAGAGAAGACCAACGAGACACTCATCCAGCAATAAACCCTGCAATATTTCAACAAAATATTGTCACACTACACGGATTCGAACCTGCGATGTCGGAGTATTTTCGACCCAAACTGTGCGCTATACTATTAGACAAAGAGAGAGGTTTAGTGGTACATTCCAGAACCCCAAATACATCAGCTCTCACATCATCTAAGACTTGCCCAAATATTAAAAAAAAAAAAAACTAAATAAAAAATTAAAAATAGTCCAAAATCCCCAAACTTCAGATTTTGTTTTGACTCTCAGGCATCACAGTGCCCTGCATAGTGCATAGTGTTTGTGTGTGTGTGTGTGAGAGAGAGAGAGAGAGAGGGAGGGAGAGTCTATATATATGATGATGAGTTGAGCTCTGGTCTTCGATCTCACGCGTACTTGCAGGGATCAGAGATCACTCAAATCAGCAGTTTCTTCAAAAAAAAAAAAAAAAAAAGAGACGCGACCAAATTTTGTTTCCCGTCTCTTTCATCTCTAACCTCTCGATTTCTTGAATTTTTTTGTGCCTTTGAAGAATTCTTAGACTGGGTATTTTTTGTTCATAAATTCATTTACAGATACTGAATCTCCTTCCCATGTATATCAAATCTTGATTAGAAAAAAATTGAAATCTCTCTCTCTGTCTCTCTACACATATAATATGCAAGACCCAGCACTATATTCACAGATCGAAGCACAACAAGTACAACAGCCACAGTTCCCAGAGCAAGAGCACTTGAAATGTCCTCGCTGCGATTCAGCAAACACTAAATTCTGCTACTACAACAACTACAATCTCTCTCAGCCACGCCATTTTTGCAAAAGCTGCAGAAGGTACTGGACCAAAGGCGGCACCCTGAGAAACATTCCCGTCGGCGGCGGCTCGAGGAAGAACGCCAAGCGGAGCTCCTCCACCTCATCCTCCTCGTCCGCCTCCGCCGGCACGGCCTCTCCCGCCGCAGCCAAGCGACATGCGTCGGCGCCGCCGTCCGACAGCATGAATGGTGATAGCAAGAGCCACGAAGGCGAGGTGCCTGATAAAATGCCTCTGAGGGCAGATAGTTTCGAGGGGCAGTTTGGGAATTTTCTGGAGGCGGGTGGGAGTTTCAGCTCGCTGTTGGGCTCGGCTGGGGGGCAGTTCAGTAATTTTCTCGATGGGCCGTCGAGCTTGCAGATGTGCGGTGGTTTCGGAGATCCGGGTTCGGGTCAGGATATGGATCCGCGGGTCGGCAGCAGCAATAATGCCGACGGATTTCTGAACATCCCTGGTGGCGGAGACGGCGGCGGCGGTGGTGGTGGTTGGAGCGGAGGTAGCAACGGGTGGCCTGATCTTTCTATGTACACACCGGGGCCAACTTTTCTGTAGTGTCTTGAGGTAAGAAAATCTAGTGGAAAAATCAAATGCAAAAGGATTATTACCAGTCCATGATTTTGCATTTTTTTTTTTTTTTTTTTTTTTTTTTTTCTGAGATCTTTTTCCCCCTTTTCCTTTCAAGATAGTGATGATGCTGATGGTGATGGATCTAGTTAGATACTTCTGAGTGTGTGTGTGTGTGTTGTGAGACTTCATATGAGTATTAATGGAGATCATATAATATATTTATCAAATGCCCTTTTCTCCTTTTTTTTTTTCTTCTGTTTATGTTTATCCATCTTTTACTGTGAATTTTTTTTTTAATTGATGGTGGAAAATTTTTTGGTTCTATATTATAATGGAATAAAACAAAATGACTGGTTGCACTTATTTTTTTGTGAAGTACTAGTCATTCCATGCAATTGTTGGATCATCCGGAAACAGACAGGGATAAGACTGCGTACATCTGATTTAGTTACGGGAGTCCTTGAGGCATAAGGGAAAGTGGGAGATTTTGTTGTTGTTGCTGCTTGGATTTGGAAAGTAAGCTGGGAGTTTATAAGCTTTTTTTTTTTAGGGAAAGTGGGAGATTTTGATTTTCTGGTCGAAATTTCCGAACTTAGACCGTATATTGCAAATTTTGACCATAAATTGTAATTTATATATAAAAATAATATAGTACTTGTTAAATTTATTTTAATATTTATTTTTAAAATATACTTTGTTACAATATACATTTATGGATAATTAATATTATTAATGACTGAATGTGTATTTGGCAGATTGTGAAAGTTGTATAGGTGGAGATAGATTTTGATTTTATTTTTTTAAGATATATTTTTTCTTTGTTTTCTTGGATGATGATTTTTTTTATTTGCTTTCTATTTAATTTGAGATTAGTTTCTTAGGGGCCTAAAACAGATTCTCTTCCTGTTTCCGGTATTCTTAGAATCAAGCGGATCTAGACTCGCATGTTATTTTTTTTTCACGCTTCTCGATACATCAGTTGGTATTACAGACTAGTTACGATCACCGGGATGATTTTATGGCTAACTAGTTTTTCATACTATTTTGATGAGTAGCAACGCATAGACGAATTTCTGGTTCGAAATTCAACGATGGTTATAATGGGACACAAATTTTACTTGAGAATTAGATGTCGATACAACTTTAATTGATGACATCTATTTAAAATTGGAGGAAGTATGTATTTTTTAATCACGTCAATCCTTCTCGTTGAGATTGATAATGGTAGTTATGAGGGCCACCACAAATTAACGATATGATTTCTCATAAGGAAACTATGATACCTGTTTGGAGATTATTTCAATGGTGGATATGACGAGCTACCAATTTTCGATGATGAGGAGGCCAATGAGGAATACGCTCAATCAATTTAAGGATGTTCAAATCTACCTTCGAACCTTTGAAGTTTGTCGTGCGATGGAGCACGATTTGATGACAAATCGTCTCGAGGAAGAGAATGATGAAAATGGAGACATATTTGAATTTATTTTATATTTTATTTATCAGAATGCATTTTTTAGTTTTCTTGGATGATGATGCTTATGATTTGCTTTATATTTAAATAAGATTAATTCTCAAGAGACCAAGTTATTTTATTAGTATAAATATGTATTTTTATTGTCGTATTATAGGGTTTATTTGATATATTCAAATAAGAAATGGATTTCGCTCTCAATTTATGTATCTTTTTTAATATTCTTAGAATCAACGAACTTCTTTTCCATGCTTCTCAATGCATGGTTGAGTTACTATAGTTACAAAATTGTCATTGTTCGGCATTTACATTTTAAAGAAGTTGTTGTTGGAAATATAAGATAAAATAGAGGAAATGGGCTATTTTGAGCAGCCCATTTGAGAGGAAATTTTGAGTGGGCTCGACTACGAGTTAAAGTCGGGACTTAGTTGAAATACGTAGTACTCCGTACGAGGTTTCCAAAACATGTAAGAACACTCAAAATGATTGAGGTATGAATGAGATATAATGTTCCAAAGTGAACCCTTTAAAAATGAATTTGGGATGCTATCCTACATTGGAAAAAGAAGGGAGAAATTGTGAGTATATAAGGAGATGTGGATAAAGGCATGTTCAAAATGAGACATGTGTGGATGTGTGACAAGGCGCCCCTCGCGCGCGCACACGCGCGCGCGCCGCCGCCGCCGCCATCCGTCCGTCCGTCCGGTCGGCTCGGTCGAAGGGCGATTTGGGCGAAATGTCTCGGCGTCTCGAAGTTATATTTTTACTGCAATTTTATTCGGTAAAATTTATTTTATCGAAAATACCTCAATTAATAAATTCTGAATTTTTCGGATCCGGATAAAATCGAATCTGGATAAGTATTTCGATCGGTCTAGAGTTCCTACAAAAACCAATTTCGATCGGTTTAGAGTTCCTCCAGATACCAATTTCGATCGGTATAGAGTTCCTCCAGCACACAACCTCCTCCAGTCTTCACCTATAAATACCCGGCTGAGGGGGCTCGATTTCACTATTATTTTTTGCGGACGAATTTCAAAGCCTACACAGCCAAATATTTTCTTCGTTTTTCTTTCTTCTGCGGTCGGTGATAGTAGACAGATTTTGTTCTAGTTCGTTGAGGGTGCAGCAGATCACAGATTCGTTACATCGAGCTGTTGTTTTATCCTGGGAGGCAGACGTCATACACGGTGGTGAAGACGAATTTGCTTTAAGGAGACAGAGTATCTGGACTCAATAGCGAAACTTTCGTTTCACGTACGGGATCGGCGGATTTCATTTTGCTAACAATTTTCTGCAGGGCTTATACTATACTCCTAATAATTATTTATACCCTATTTTGAGAAACCCATGTATGAAATACCCTTTTTTTTATACAAATGTAAAAAATGCCATCTTTTATATTTTAATACCATTTGGCCCCACTTCTGCACCCACTTCTGCGTTGATATGCCGACATTTCTCTGTAAGTGGTTTCCACATCATATATATTTTTTTAAAATATTTTTTAATATTTCATTTTCTTAATAAATACTGACATACGGATGAGTAAATGATTTACTGCTACTGGATAGAAGGGGTTCAGTAGTGGTAAATTAGACAGTAGTGGTAAATTTAACTGTCCAGTAGGGGTGCGAGCAATATTGATAAATTATTTACCCCTTCTGTCCCAGTAGTGGTAAACTATTTACCCCTTCTGTCCCAATAGTGGTAAACTATTTACCCTTCATCAAAGAGTGGTAAATTATTTACCCCTAAAGCCGAAAGAAAATAATATAAGTATTATTATTCTAAAAAAAGGGTAGAAACTGCATGTAAATTTGGAAATGGGTAGTTTCTGCATTGGTTTTTTCAAAGAGGGTATTTATAATTTTGGCCCTATACTATATATATACATATATCGAATATATATATATATATATATATATATTTTCTGTTATTTTCAAGTAATTGTTTTCAAATTATTTCAACAATCTTAAAGCAAATTTCTTTTACTTGATTAAAACAGATCTATTTTCGTAAAGCTAATCAGTATGGATTCTCAAAACCCAACACTGTCTACGGACGTTTCTGGAGGTGTGCCTCAGAAAATCGGCTCGGGTTCAGCGACTGGAGGTGCGCCTCTAATAACTGGATCGGGTACAGCTTCGATTTCGATAACTACTTCGGTTTCGGTTCCGGTAAACCATGCGGACAAACCAGAGAAATTCAACGGGCAGAATTTCAAGAGATGGCAGCAGAAGATGATGTTCTATCTGACCACTCTAGGCTTGTCTCGATTCCTCAAGGAGGATGCGCCAAAATATGACGAGGATAGTGACCAACAAACTCTGATAGCCATTGACGCTTGGAAAGCTTCCGACTATCTGTGTCGGAACTATGTGATGAATGGCCTTGCCGATTCACTGTACAACGTGTACAGCAGTGCTAAATCAGCTAAGGCGTTATGGGACTCACTAGACCATAAATACAAAATCGAGGACGCTAGTGCCAAGAAGTGGATTGTTGGACGGTTTCTCGATTACAAGATGATGGACTCCAAGACGGTAGTGAGTCAAGTACAAGAGCTGCAAGTGATCATTCACGAAATCCATGCTGAAGGAATGGTCATTAGCGAATCCTTCCAAGTGGCTGCTGTGATCGAAAAATTGTCCCCGACTTGGAAAGATTTCAAGAATTATCTAAAGTACAAGCGCAAGGAAATGAGCATGGAAGATCTGATCATTAGACTTCGCATAGAGGAAGACAACCGAGGATCAGAGAAGAAAGTAAATATTGCTGTGGCAAAGGCCAATGTTGTGGAAACTGGACAGACATCCAAGAAAGGCAACAATGGAAAGGGAACCAAGCTGGGACCTAAATGAGGAATTGGGAAAAAGAAAGAAAAATTCCTTGGAAAATGCTACAACTGTGAAAAGATGGGTCATAGGGCGACCGACTGCAGGCTGCCAAAGAAACCAAAGAAAAAGGAGGGTAATGCAGCATATCTGATTACCGAACAAGTGGAACATCTTGACTTATGTGCTATGATCTCCGAAGTGAACCTAGTTGGCTCAAACACCAAAGAGTGGTGGATTGACACTGGAGCAACTAGGCATATATGTGCCAACAAGACTATGTTCTCCTCCTTGGAAGAAAAGGATGCCGGTGATATACTGTATATGGGAAATTCTGCAACCTCAACTATCTTGGGCGAAGGCACGGTGATCTTAAAGATGACGTCTGGAAAGGAAGTGACTCTTAAACGCGTGTTATATGTGCCTGATATTCGAAGGAACCTTATTTCGGGTACCTTGTTGATGAAGCATGGCTTTAGAACAGTTTTCGAGTCTGATAAAGTTATTTTGTCGAAAAATGGTGTGTTTATAGGCAAGGGATATGAATGTGATGGGCTAGTTAAGCTCAATGTAATGACTATCAAAAATAATGAAATGAAGAATTCTTCTGCTTACTTGCTTGAGTCTCCTAATTTATGGCATGCTAGATTAGGACATGTTAATTTTAATGCAATGCGTAGACTAATTGCATTACAACACATACCAAAGTTTAAAATTGATTTAAACCACAAGTGTGAAACTTGCGTAGAGGCAAAATTAACTCGGTCTCCATTCCGACAAGTGGAAAGAAACACCAAACCTTTAGAATTAATACATAGCGACCTATGTGATTTGAAGTTTGTTCAAACTAGAGGTGGAAACAAATATTTTATTACTTTCGTGGATGATTGTACTAAATATTGCTATGTATACTTGCTTAAAAGCAAAGATGAAGCCATAGAGAAATTCGTTCTCTATAAAATGGAATTTGAGAATCAATTGAATGCTAAGATAAAAATCTTGAGGAGTGACCGTGGAGGTGAATATGTGGAACCATTTGGCGAATTTTGCTCGCAACATGGAATTATTCATGAAGTCACTGCCCCATATGCACCACAGTCAAATGGCGTGGCGGAACGTAAGAATCGCACTCTGAAAGAGATGATGAATGCGATATTACTAAATTCAGGGCTGCCGCAAAATATGTGGGGAGAAGCCATCTTAACGGCGAATTATCTTTTAAACAAGATATGCCGTAAGAACGGAGACAAAACTCCTTATGAATTGTGGAAAGGAGTCAAGCCTTCCTACAATTACATGAAAGTGTGGGGGTGTCTAGCAAAGGTGCTGATACCTACTCCTAAGAAAGTTAAAATAGGCCCAAAAACGGTTGACTGCATTTTCATTGGATATGCACACAACAACAATGCTTACCGATTTCTTGTGCATGAATCCAAAGTGCCTGAGATTCACAAGAATACGATTATGGAATCAAGGAATGCGTCATTCTTTGAGAATATCTTTCCTTGCAAGACTACAAGTGAACCCCTTATCTCATCCGAACGGACTTCTGAACTAATGGATGAAGATAATGAAGACCAAATAATGGATAATGAGGACGAACCTAGAAGGAGCAAGCGACAAAGGATAGAGAAATCTTACGGACCAAATTTCATCACCTACTTGCTCGAAAAGGCTCCTCAGACTTACAAAGAAGCTGTAAGCTCGACGGATGGACCTCTATGGAAGGAGGCTATCAAAGAAGAGATTAGTTTCTTAGTTTGAGATTAGTTTCTTAGGGGCCTAAAACAGATTCTCTTCCTGTTTCCGGTATTCTTAGAATCAAGTCATTAGCGGATCTAGACTCGCATGTTATTTTTTTTCACGCTTCTCGATACATCAGTTGGTATTACAGACTAGTTACAATCACCGGGATGATTTTATGGCTAACTAGTTTTTTCATACTATTTTGATGAGTAGCAACGCATAGACGAATTTCTGGTTCTAAATTCAACGCTGGTTATAATGGGACACAAATTTACTTGAGAATTAGATGTCGATACAACTTCAATTGATGACATCTATTTAAAATTTGAGGGAATATGTATTTTTTAATCACGTCAATCCTTCTCGCTGAGATTGATAATGGTAGTTATGAGGGCCACCACAAATTAACGATACGATTTCTCATAAGGAAACTATGATACCTGTTTGGAGATTATTTCAATGGTGGATATGACGAGCTACCAATTTTCGATGATGAGGAGGCCAATGAGGAATACGCTCGATCAATTTAAGGATGTTCAAATCCGCCTTCGAACCTTTGAAGTTTGTCGTGCGATGGAGCATGATTTGATGACAAATCGTCTTGAGGAAGAGAATGATGAAAATGGAGACATATTTGAATTTATTTTATATTTTATTTATTAGAATGCATTTTTCGGTTTTCTTGGATGATGATGCTTATGATTTGATTTATATTTAGAATAAGATTAATTCTCAAGAGACCAAGTTATTTTATTAGTATAAATTTGTATTTTTATTATCGTATTATAGGGTTTATTTGATATATTCAAATAAGAAATGGATTTCGCTCTCAATTTATGTATCTTTTTTAATATTCTTAGAATCAACGGACTTCTTTTCCATGCTTCTCGATGCATCACATGTTGCTTCAGTATCTCCCCTCGTTTGAGTTACTATAGTTACAAAATTGTCATTGTTCGGCATTTACATTTTAAAGAAGGTGTGATTGAGCAACATTCTCTAATTTTATTCAGTGCATGATCAAAGAGTAGCTACTGCAGGTTCTTCTTCGTCATAAAAAGTTATACGATCAACTCCTAAACACATTCTATAAAATGTATGCATACCGTTATATGTATCGAAATCTGATACTTTTAGAGCTAGCCTTGACATAAGTCAAAAACAGTCGGCCGTTTCGGGAGCCCACACCGAATGGGACATGAAAAAAAAAAAATTCGTAAAATTTTCAGATTTCTGGCTAAATAGAACTCAAAATGAATTACAAATGTAAAAAAGAGATATATTTCTAGAATAGGACCATAGTCATTCTGTATGATTGAATGATAATATTATGCTATTTTCAGTGAACATGTTATTGTAAACTCAAAAATTAATTTTGGAACCCGAGAGGGTAGTCAAGTTGGTGGAGTATGTGAGCGCGGGACTGAAAGGTCACGAGTTCGATTCCCTCTACCAACACTTTCTCGGTTGATCCTGTCACACATGACTTCCCTAGTGTGGTTTACCTGGTTGGCGTAATTTGCAGGCTATTTCCAGCCCGACGGTTTATCTAGTGCGCACTCGAAGAGTAGCGGCTGCGGATTCCCCCGTCATCAAAAGAAAAAATTAATTTTGGAAAATTGCAGCAACATAAATAGTTTCGGCTCAAGCATCCCAACACCACGAGCCGATGTCTACATAACTATAAGATTAATTTTCATGCTGATATTGCAAATTAAAAGCGAAGAATAAGATCGTATCACATTTTAGATTCGATTATTAATGAAATGGTTGGTCTTATATGGTTGAAATATCATTTTAGTTGAAATATGTATATACATGTCGTACTATAAAAATATAACATATATCGTATTTTTATACCCGTGTCGTGTTGTATTTAGTGTACAAGCGTATTGTATCGAGGGGGCGTTTAAGTACATAATGCAAACAGGGGGCAACGGCTCTCACTTGGATTTTAGTTTTCTTGCTACATATGGGGTAATATTTTGGAGAAATAAATATATAGGGACTTGTAGGCAAAAATAAATAGTTGAAGGGACGTAAATATGATAAATACAAAGTTCAAGAAACATAAGGGGTACTTTTGTGTAATGATATGCCTTGATCTAGCAAACCCATTCTTAGGTATGTCATGGGGCGGGTTTTGATGGAGACTCGCCTCGATCGCCCCAATGGAGCAGAGATGAGGGAAAATTTGATGGAGATAGAAATTGTAACTGTCGTGGGTGATAGAGCAAGTGTGCATATTAAGTTATACCCATTCCATCCTCATCCCATCTCGCTTGTCCCACCATGGCACCATATACCTACTTAACCCTTAGGTTTTATAAATATCAATACTTTATCGATTATCAATTATCAAATCTTAATTTAACACACCTCATTACTGGTCGTCATTTGACTCACTTATAACTGAATTTTGTAAATATTGATGTTTGTTGATTTCTCTAGAGCCACATCTTTAATATATAATTGTAATAGGTTTGATGTAACACCATGGTGTAACACCATGTTTGTATTTAAATATATTAAATATTAAATTAATAGTTCACATTAATTATTAATTATATATACTCCTTTTTTTAGACTGAAGATAGTTTCCGTTTCCACTGGCATAAAAGAGCAACCGTCCCAATTACAAAGTAATAGTAATAAAAATGACTGAAAACAAAACTTAGCAACAAATGAACAACTCTGGGGTAATTATCCAGAGTCTGAAAAAATATGGCTATCTTTCTATCCCGCAGTCCTCTCCCCATAGCCCGGAACACCACTTCCCTCAAAAATTGGTTGGCTTCCATGTGTGTCTTAAAAGATTCTATGGTTCTTTTCTATCCACAATGCGTATAAGAACTCAATCATCAAAATTTTAAAGAGCCTCCTTTTTGGACTCTTTCCTTTTGTATTTTCACATATCTGCTGGACTGTCCTTGCCCACTTGCCTGCAACATAACTGACACCATACCATGCAAGTAGACTTTTCCACATTTGCACAGTCACAGAACAGTTGAAGAATAGATGATCATGGTCTTCATTCTCTTGCGTGCATAATATACACAAAGGGTTAATTGTTGGATCAAACTGGAGCATCCTATCTTTGGTTGCCAATCTTCCCCAAAGCGCCATCCATAGGCGAAATCAAGCTCTCGAGGTGGCCATGTTATTTAAAGCTAACTCCTTCCAAATCACTTTCTCAGTTGGTGGTCTGACTATCTGATAAGCAGTCTTCTGATTGCAGTAGCCAGTCTAGAAGATACCAGTTCTCCGCACTTCAACACCTCCCTTAGCAGATAAGAGGCCTTCAAAGTAGTACTCCTTCTTTTCTTAACATTAAGGTTAAGATGTTTTTGTTGTTGTGTATGTGTGAGATGGGATTAAGCAATAAATTTCTAATTGGTTACATTCCAAATTCATTGGACGTTACTGTGTTGAATTTTTAGTTACTTATATCAAATCAGAAAAACAAATAAAATTCCAATTCAATAACATACTTACTTATCTATAATATATAATTTTAATTATTATACAATTATAGTAGTTTTGGTGTGATCCACATTTTGGTGTACCATTACATTAATATTAAAATATAATTTACATGTGCATGTAGTTTAGTAAACATAATTTAATTTACAAGTAGTGTTATTTAGCATTTTTTTTTGTGGACTCATGGGGCGGATATGTAGCGTAGCATGAAAATCAAATCAAACTATTTGATACTCGATTTGAACTCATTTAATAAAAAAATTCGTTTGGGCTCGGTTCATTAACATAATAAACCGGTTTGAACATAAAAATTTATTTGATAAAATAAAAAGTTCAGTTCGAACTCAGCTTGATTTGAATAAAAGTATAATAGGCATATAAAATATCAAACTACTCGAGCTCGATTCGTGTTCGGCTTGATTAAAGCTCGTCGAGCTTGGATCGATTACTAATCAAATAAAGCTCAAAGATAATATTTAAAACTCGAAAAAATTTCAAATAAGTTTGAACAATCATACGTTTGGTTCGTTTTACACCCCTACTGGTATGGTGGGAGTTTACGATAGGTATGTAGATCTGGTAGGTGGCGGGACGGGGATGAAATTAAATTGTATGTTTATACCCACTATGAGTGATGGGCATGAATGAATATTAAAATATTAGGCAGGATTAAGACACAAAATAATCTTCACATTTATTTCGCTCCACTGACATTCCTACTTATTCTCTGATTTTGATTTGAAAAAATCAATTCAGTTTTCAAAGTCTATACCCATATAATTTTTCACCAATTGAATGTCATGCAACTTCGAGAGCAACTTGAAAATTATAATGAAGATTTGAAGTATAGTGATGACAAAAAAAACATTGATGTCAAAAAATGACTGAAATTAAAAATATGTTAGTTATGAATTAGTATACAGTAGAATCTCCATAAATGAATACCTTTGGGACCAAAAAAAATATTCATTTGGCGAGATTATTTATTTATCGATTAATAAATATAATATTTATTTATCGATAATTCATTTAGGTGATATTTTTAGACTTTTTTTGTAATTATATCTTTTTATATATATTAAGTTCAAATGTACCTGGAACTCACGATAGTTATAACTTTAAGGCAAACTTTAATTACATTCATATTTTTAGAATTCTAGATTAGTTGTACATGCATGCATGAAGTAGACAAAGTGCACAGTACCATGTATTGAGACTACTATGACATGCATGATAGTTAGAGTTAAGACGTCTACTCAATACCTCATACCAAGCTACATATAATTCTAAATTCCCACTGTATCTTCATAACACAATCATATTACTATTTTCGTGTTCAATCTACTATAATGGCTTCCAAAGAGCACGCAAAACCAGTAATAAAAATTACTTTAACTGATCAGATAAGGAGAGTCATGTGTGAGCATAAGAAGGACGATCCAAGTATTAGCAAAAAAGATATGCAAGCATGGGTGAAAGAAAAATTTGATTTGGTTACTAGCCAAACCACAATATCAAATACTCTCAAAAGATCATCGGAATATTTGTCTGGTGAGATGAAAATGTAACACCCCCAATCCGCTGAGGGATATTACACGCCGTAGAACCTTTCCTCAAGGATCTACCAGGCTGGTAACAACAAACGAACAACTCGACGATGCCTTTAAGGCTACAATAACTCAGTAGACCGACTTGGTCTTTCAATAAAAACATACAACTCAATTACAATTCATGCCCACGCAGGGGTCAAAATACAACAACTCCCGTACAACGGGGAAAAAATATATTGCAGCGGAAATAAAAATTCAACTGAACCAATACAACAACGTACGGTTCCTCATGTGATTAGTATCGATCATCTTTCATCATCCTTCGCGCCGACCCTGTGTTATGCTCCCAAAAACCTGAATGCAAAAACAGACATCCACCCCCCGAATACTCGGGGGTTAGCAAAACTCCACTGTTTTGCTAGTGCAAGTATAAAACACGAAGACAAGCCATACATATCATACTCAAAGGACTTAGAATTCATAAACATACTTCCCGGGGTAAATCACTTGATCAAACTGTTCAAAATGAGAAAGGTGGGAATAAACCCAATATACATCTTACAAAATATTTTACGATCTCGGGAGTTTGTAAAAACATTTGGGATTAAAGAATTCTCAAGTCTTTCGAAAACGCTTGGGGACGCGGCCCAAAAATCATCTTTCTCAAAATACAATTCCGATAATAAAACACGGGTTCACAATCCAATTCACAAAATACGGGGTCCAAGACCCAAATCATAAATCACAAGGTCCACGACCCGAATCATAAACCACAGGGTCCACGACCCAAATCATCAAACACATATTCCCAAGGATTATTCGCATACCGTGCTAACAAGCCATGAACCTCAGATGCTCCCGCAGAACATACCCGAATGAATAACCCAATGGGAAGCCATACCAAATCACATGCCACCATAACAACAGTCACGTGACCACAAGCACAGATACATTCATAATCAAATCACAACCATAAGTTATCCCGGTATCGGGCTAACAAGCCACGAACCTCGGAGTCCCCGCAAGACATACCCGATGATAACCCCACCAGTTATCTCGGCATCGGGCTAACAAGCCACAAATCTCGGAGTCCCCGCAAGACATACCCGGATTGGATAACCCTACGGTCACGCCCGACCCATACTAGCAAGTATGGATCTTGGAGATTCAACAATCCTACCCGGAGGCACATCACATACATCAAGCACACAACAATAATCACTTATCAAGCCAAACAACATTAAGCATAACACCTCCTTTCAAGGAGTAACAACTAATATCACACACATCACGTTCTTACTGAACAAGTACACAATAACAATACGTAATCCCCGGCAAAGGATTACGGTCTATTAAACTCACTCGAAGTGATCATATTATCTTTCAACATACAAAACCAGCACACATATTCCGAGAATACATATTCACGAAGCATACGAATTATCGTTGAAAGACAACATTTATCGAGAACATACCGATCCCTTTTTACGTTCATTAAACATTGGATTTCGCATAAAATCATTTATCAAAAATTATGCCAATGAAACATGAAACGTATGGGCAAGATACTTGCCTCGATACCACGAGCAAGTACTCCGACGAACACGGCTCGACTGGGACACTCCGAAAACCTACAACTTCCGGAAGACACAACGAAAACACTATCACAACGAGAACCAAGACCAAGAACAACGCAAAACCCATCAATCTATTGAAGGAAAACTCAATGGGACATTTAATCGAACATTAAATGTTCAATAATTCCCAAGAACACTCGAATCGTCAATCGAGTTAAACAAACTCGATATATGGATATACAATACATGAAACACGATTAATTACATCATACTACCCCAACCGATGCATCAAAATCGGACTAGAATCGAAATCAAGAACAAATTTCCAAGAAAGTCAACTCGAAGAAAAATCAAGAATTACCTCAATCCAACGAAGAACAAGGGATTCGATGATGTTACAATCACCTAGAGATCCCCAAAATACCTTGGAATTGAGTAGAACCGACCAAAAACTCGAACCCTAGACTCACCCGATCGACAACCGCGAAGAGAAGAGAAGAAGGGGAGGAAATGGGGTGAGAAACCCGTCTGTCCCTTTATATACACCAGCGACGCACGACCATCACGCACGACCAAGTGCTCGTGTGTTTGGTCGTGCGCTAGGCCACTGCCCAGCCACTGACACCACGTACGAGCACCGCGCACGAGCAGTTGCTCGTGTGTCCTGCTCGTGCGTCCCTGGAGCTTACTGTCGAGCGCTGGATTGCGCACGAGCTCCACGCACGACCACGTGCTCGTGTGGCCTGCTCGTGTGTTACAATAGGAGGCCAATATCGAGCCCGACACGGCCCCGAAACCCGAACTTGAATATGAGTCGAAGATACGGTTACGAAGTACTCGCAAAGACGAAACCAAGCTCTAAGAGAACACACGATTCCGACCACCCAAAGGCTCGAAATTCAACGACGGAAAGTAATTACCCCAAACTTTGGGAAATTACTAAAACGGCCCAAAACGTCCGAAATACACGATACACGATCGAAACACCAAACCAAAGCTCGCAACATAAATAATAACATTAAATAAACTTACAAGAAACTCGAAACAACAGTTTCGGACGAGATTCGCAAGAATCGAACTCAAGTGCGGAAAAGCCGCTTAAGAATACGGAACTCAATGAAACGATACCGAAATGACCTCGGATGACAAAAAGTACAGAATTAGATATTCTCAAAATGTCGAAAAGGTCAGAAGCGAGTCGTCAAAATGGACTCCCACCGAAAAAAAGAAAATCACCGAAATCCGAAATTGCTGGTATTACATTCTACCCTCCTTAAAAGAAGTTTCGTCCCGAAACTTAAAACAAGTGGGGAGAAGAAATATACCACCAGGAATATTTCAATGAGATACACAAGAATGCGTAACTAACGCCCAACGGCGAAACGTTACAAACAACGCAAAGGAATATACGGTGTGCACACACGTTCCAAGACGACCAACACAACGCCACCGATAGAGACACAATAAAACCAACAAGTGACAAGCGTCATCAAATAGATAATACAATCAAGTCGATTATCCGAATAATCGCAAAACACAACGAACGAAAATCAACACGATTGACCAACCTAACGGTACATCAATCAACACGCGAGCCAATCGCTGAACAAATACGGAATTCCACCGCCCAAGGGTTGGAAGATCGAAAACGATACTAATTTCCCGAACATAAGGAAATTAGGAAGGAGTGTGAATGTTCAACAATCACGAAACGGGGTCAACAAAAACTGAACAATCAATAATCGAACCATAACGATCGAGACAACAAAAATCGAATAATCATGTTCGGATCACGAAGAACAATAAGGTTCAACCGACAACTCCGAGGTTCACATCTCGACTCGAGACAAAATATGATCCGGTGAAAACAACAAAATGTGCACTCACATACACTACTACAAAATACCCATTTAACAGCGGACAATTAACAGCGGTTATGTTAAAATCGCTGTTAAATTTGTGCGGTGGCATGGTTCGTAAATATTATGAAAAATTAACAGCGGTTAAGAAAGAAACCGCTGTTAAATTAAGAATTTAACCGCGGTTTTTGCGAACCCGCTGTAAAATTCCGCCAATTAACGGCGGTTATTAAGAAACCGCCGTTAATTTTTCCTATTTTACGGCGGTTACTTGAAAACCGCCGTTCTTTTTCTTCTTTTAACAGCGGTTATTTATAACCGCTGTTAATATTCCATTTAATTACAACCCGTTTCTTTCTTTCTTTCTTTCTTTCTTCTTTTTTCCGTTCTTTCTTCCTACGCTTCTGACTCCGCGACTTTTCACAGTCGACCCGCGACCTCCGGCGACCTCATGACCCCCGCGACCTCCGGTGACCTCGCGACCCCCGCAATCTCCTCGGCGTTTCGCAATCGACCACCGCGAATTATTTGGTAATTATTCCGAACTCTCTTCTTTGTTCCTATTTGGTAATTTTATCTAGTCTTTTAAGGATTGTTGTGTGCTGTTTAATGTGTGTGTTGTGTGTGTATGTGCATGTATAGGTGTGGCAGTGTGTGTGCGTGCAGTGTGTGTGTGTATTGTGTGTGGCAATGTGTGTGTGTGTGTATTGTGTGTGTGTGTGTGTGGCAGTGTGTGTGTGTGTGTATTGTGTGTGGCAGTGTGTGTTGTGTGTATTGTTTGTGTGTGGACTTTTAATTATACCTGGATTGTTTTGGAGAATAATGTTAAAACCTCAATAAAACCACAATAATCACAAACGTGGTATTCAAATGCACATAACGGACAAAATATGTATGTGCGTGTGCACTATGTGTATGTGAGTGTGTAATGTAGTTTTACATGTTATTTTCTTCTTGTTCGTCGTATAATTTAATCGATTTAGTTGAGTGTGTGTGTTTAATTATGTGTGTTGTTTTTGACAACACTATTTTGTGGAACACGAATTATTTTGGGATAGCTTTGGTTAACTTCTTAAGGATCTTCTTCCTTTGGGATAGATATTAACTTTCGTCTTAAGGATCTTCTCCCAACAGTTCGTGGAGATAGAGTTAGCAATCTTGACAAAGCCATAAGTTGACGTAGTATACAGTTAATTCTATTTTGACAACCGTCGTTCATGTTTCTATTTTAAACAACAATTATAGGACTACCATACCTTTGTCATTCTCTCTGTCAAAACAATTTTCAAAAAGTTAGTAATCATATAGAAATGAAATTCTTCCCCTTTATACAAAACAATAGAAAATTGATGAACATAGTATGTGTAACATAAAAGAAGAAATGGATCGAAGTTGGATGAATGCAAGTCGTGCGAGTGCGGAGTATGACAATGGAATTGAGCAATTTCTTAAATTTGCTCGACAACATCGCTTGGAACCCGATGAACGATACTTTTGCCCTTGTGTGAAGTGTATGAATGGGAGACGACATGAGGCTGACACAATTCATGAACATCTTGTTTGTGAGGGGATAAACACCAACTATACAATGTGGATATGGCATGGCGAAATAGTAGATGTTCCAACTGGAAACACTCATGTAGATATAGATGGTGATCAATTTGAAGAAATGATTCGTGATGTCGTACAAGAATCATTTCAAAGAGCTCATGTTTATGATGCGTTGAAAAGTGATTCAGAGACTCCATTGTATCTGGGGTGTGAAATTTCACACGTCTATCTGCCGTGTTGAAGCTGGTTAATTTGAAGGCAATAAATGGGTGGAGTAACAAAAGTTTCACCGAATTGCTCCAGTTGATGAATGAGATGCTACCAAAAGGCAATACATTGCCTAAGCGTACCTATGAGGCGAAGAAGGTTTTGTGTCCGATGGGTATGGAGTATAAAAAAATACACGCTTGTCCCAATGATTGCATACTGTACAGAAAAGAGTTTGAAGAATTGCATAAGTGTCCTAGGTGTGGGGTATCACGATACAAAGTGAAGAATGATGGAGAGAACACACAACAAGGACCTCCCGCGAAGGTGTTATGGTATCTTCCGATTGTTCCAAGGTTCAAGCGATTGTTTGCTAATAGAGATGATGCAAAGAATCTCACATGGCACGCAAATGATAGAAAATGCGATTTAATTCGTCATCCAATTGATCTTTGCACAATGGAAGAAAATAGATCATTTATTTCCAGTTTGGGAGTGACGCAAGAAACCTTAGGCTTGGACTTTCCACAGATGGAATGAATCCGTTCGGTAACTTAAGCACCAAGCATAGCTCTTGGCCTTTTACTTGTGATATATAATCTACATCATTGGTTATGTATGAAAGCTAAGTACGTTATGTTGTCAATGATGATTTCAGACCAAAACAACCAGGAAATGACATAGATGTTTATCTAAGTCCGTTGATTGATGACTTGAGAATGATGTGGGATGAAGGGATTTACGTGTTTGATGGTTACCGCCAGAAAGTTTCAAGTTGCGTGCAATGTTATTTTGTACGATTAATGACTTTCCTGCATATGGAAACTTGAGTGGATATAGTGTGAAGGGACATCATGCATGTCCTATATGTGAAGAAAACACAAGCTACATCCAGTTGAAACATGGAAATAAAACAGTTTACACTCAACATCGGAGGTTTCTCAGTCGCCATCACCCGTATCGTGGATTGCGAAAAGCTTTTAATGGATTCCCAGAAAATGGACTTGCGCCGATGCCCTTAACAGGTGAGCAAGTGTACGATCGTGTGAAGAACATAAATACTATATTTGGAAAAACTAAAAAGAAGGCTGCTACGACAAACATTTGGAAGAAGAGGTCAATATTTTTTGATCTTCCTTACTGGAGACATCTAGATGTTAGACATTACATAGATGTTATGCATGTCGAAAAAAATGTTTGCGATAGTGTGATCGTCACACTTCTCAATGTTAAACACAAAACAAAGGATGGTGTCCAGGCTCGTCAAGACTTAGAGGAAATGGGTATACGTCCTCAGTTGCATCCGCAAGTAGTCGGTAAACGAACTTATCTTCCCCCGGCATGTTATACTTTATCCAGAAGAGAGAAAATCAGCTTTTGTAATTGTTTACAAGGCATTAAAGTGCCACAAGGTTATTCGTCGAATATTAAGAGTCTTGTATCTGTAACACCCCCAGATCCGACCAGGAATATTACAGCGCCGTGGGCCCCGAGATGGAACCCACAAGGCTGAAGGAAATTTTCGCAAACATTTACAAACGCCCAAGAGGCTAACGACGGTATTATCTATTAAAAACATTCGAAGATTTATAAAACTCATTTATCAAACCGTCGTAAAAACTCATTTGAAACCACAAGGCCCAAAATGCCAAAACTCAATAGTTTAAAAACATACATTAAGCTATCGCTTACACGTACCGATAGAATAGATTTAGAAAATGATTGCCAAAGTAACCTAAGTTACTGGATACCAAAAAGGCCATTTAAAAATACTCACGCAGCGGATAAAGACAAACAATTAAAATACTCTAGCAGCGGAATACAACAACTGATCAGAAACTCAAAACACAAATACATGCCCTTGCCAGTATCCTCCGGGAAGTTCGTCTCTCCACGACCGCTACAAGCTTGATAATCCAAGAACCTAAAAAGAAAGCCCACGACGGGGTCAGCCATAATATCCAACAATGATAACCATCACATCTCGTCAATAATTACATATCAATGGAAATACTACGTAAGAACGACCAATATAATCTTACCGTCGTAACTTTACGAGAATCCACGATTCGTATCCTTAACAACACATTAAAATAATACCGAAATATCTGTATGGTATCTCAACGATACTCAAGGTTCTCAAAACATTATCATAACTCGCGATACGGAAATTATACCAACTCTGGCCAATTCAATCCATCGGATAACATCGACAATTCCAATACGATAATCGATTGTCCATCAAAGACAAGTACCAAGGAAATACGGAACATACCTCAAGATACGAAATACCATTACCATCACGTCAGTCTAATCCGAGATCAGATCAACACAACATACGGACATGGTCCTAACACAAGACCTATAAATGCATACTCATATGACAACTTCAATATGCTCACAACAATAACAACAATGTATACTTATGGCAAACCCATAATATACATATGCACAACAACAATACATATGGTAATCCAACGATCCAGCGCACATAGCTATAGATTCCCATGATGATCCCGTTGGACCAAAGCATGGTGGCATTACCTGTCCAACGATCCAGCGCACACAGCTATAGATTCCCATGATGATTCCCGTCGGATCAAAGCATGGTGGACATATGACAACACTGCACAACTGCACAAAACAACAGTACACAATGTACGACAACAACAATGCACAAATGCATGACAACAACGATACACGAATGTATCACGACATGATCGACACAAATGACAAAAATGATTAGAGTACTTGCTCCGAGTCCTTCGAGAGCAATCTCGATATCCAAACCATCACGAACCATTATTCTGAATATTCGACGATCCAAAATGTCACGAACGGTAGATAATTCACGTCTTCGTCTATACCACAATATATCTTCGATACCAAGTATACCAACAATAAATGTGAATCATATACCTTATGATTAAATTCCCAAAACTCGAATACAACCTATAATCCCAAATCCATGTGATTACGATTATAAACATTGCTATACGAATTATAAACGAATGAAACTGAAACCATTTATTAAATATTATAATCTGAGCAAGTAATAACTTGCCTCGATACCGATACGACGATGATGAAGCCGTCACTAATCTCATTGTCTTCGTCTACTAGCTCCTCGGCCCCGACCAACACCATTCACGAACATTCTCGAGCTCGACCGCAACACACGGTTGTAATCACCGATCGATATTCCCAACCTATTACAGTAATCGATAGACAACAAGTTTGATAACAATCAACAATCGATAAAACCAAATCACAAACCCAGCGGCTTGACAATATCTCGATTAAACACTAGTCAGATCAATCCTACTCAAACCAGCACGAATTCATAACCACAACACGAAAATACTGCACTTTCTGCCTTCTTAGCGCATGTTAATCACTTAACGTAGCGTGCGCTAAGTTGCTCCCATTAGCGTGCGCTAGGCAGTAATCTTAGCGTGCGCTAATGCTGTACAGATGCATGTTTTTCAGATTCCGATCAACATATGGCGATTATCAAGAACACTAAGTGATTCTGAACCATGTTCATAGCTATCAAAACAACGAAATCCAATATCCTTTAACATATAGGTAATCATCCGACTCTTAATTCAAGTCATATATTCATATTTCATCTTCCTTAATATCAACAACATAAAAGATCCGATTTGAAAGAAGATATTAGCCAACATATCTCTTTGAAGATAAACAACACATTCAAAACCATCCAAATCATATCAATATCTTCATATCAACAATAACATCATCATAATCCGGTAATCCAACTCATACTCATGCCTATCAACTTGTTTATATGATAATCATCAGCTCAAGAACATCATATACAATCCAAAACGAAATCTCAAAGTGAAGAGTAATTACCTTTTTGGAAGGAATGGATTGATTTCCAAGGTTGAATCCATTTCCAAGAATCATTAATGATTTCAAGCTTCAAATGTTGTTATGGATGATTAACTCCACCTTAATCCAGTGTTTGGAACCTCAAATACTTCTCAAGGCTCTCTCTCTCTCTCTATCGACTCACATGAAGAAATGGATGAAAATGACGAAAAATAGCCAACTGCCCTTATATATATACTATACATTATTAACGTACGCTAACATCTTCAGTTAACGTACGTTACACACTTAGCGTGCGCTAACTGTCTTTGTTAGCGTGCGCTATCGAAGTCCAGAGGCAACTGTCTTACTGCATGAAGTGATTTACGTACGCAATGCACATGCAATAGCGTACGTAAATGCCTCTATTTAGCGTACGCAAGTGTCCTACCTTAGCGTGCGCTACTCATAGTTGACTCGTTTGTCTGTATGCTTCCGAAGACAGGTCCACACGCCAAAAGTGCTGACGAGGATAAGATTCCTTTTTGTCCGATATACAGTTAGCGTACGCTAATCAACATGCATTAGCGTGCGCTAACACTACATTACAACATCCGTTGACTTATCAGAACATGCGCCGAAAGTGGCCTGGTCCACGCGTAGATTCCCTCTGAGCTGTTCTTCACTAACGTATGCTAAGTTATGTCCGTAGTGTGCGCTAAACCTGCACGATAGCGTGCACTACTCATGATTATTAGCGTGCACTAATAATGTTACACTTAGCCATTTCCAACTTTTCTCGTCCGTCTCGACATACTGGATACGTATACATGACGCACTATATCCTCTAATACAATTGTCGACCAAGTACGACAATTATACCGATACTGACATCTCAGTCATTCATTTATTTTATCTATACTGTATAGATTCTACGCTGTACAATATAACTCGGATAAAATAATATTAAACAACGGTAGTAGAAGTTCCGGATATTACATACTACACCACTTAAAATAAGTTTCGTCCTCGAAACTTGCAATCCGTCATAGAAAAACAAATAAACCGTTCAACCAAAATATCTCGAAATAATCATGACAACAATGAATCATCATTATTACCGAATAACCAAAATAGCATACTTACATATGCGCCAAGTCGACGATCTCCTGAGATACTAGCAAGTGACTTCACTGAAAAGCCTCAACACGCTTACAATAACAATTCCATAAGTCCCAACCAGATATATTATTGTCAGATGAAATAACCTATCCGTGTCAGATCTTGTCTGCCTGATCGCACAATCAAATCCCAATCCGGATACAAATCAATAATACATGATACAACTGTGAAACAACTGTCCAAAACAATGACAACAGACCCCGAAATATCGACATAACATCCGAACGCTCATACGACCGTTAACGATGATCAATCAACAAATTGACTGAAAATATCATCGACATGATAAACTCCGATATAACCAATGAACGATCAACGATAATTGGGAATACCCTCACACGGTAAGATCCAACATGATCAACATAGAATCGCAGAAATCGATATACGAAAGAACAAAATTCTCAAAACATTAAACAAATCACATACAGTGAATCTCAATGAAACACAACCGACTGGTGAACATCCCCCTCGGCATACGAACAACTAATCGCAAATCGATGAACATGTCAATTCATACAAGGAGTGGGAACGACCACTCAATACCCAAAACAACCAGCATGGGGGGCACCATCCCCAAATCTACACTTACAAAGAGCCCATTCAAAACATTATGGTAGTGCATACGTCCCAGTTTCACAAAATCCAAAGTTCCAAAATTACATCCTGTGCATGAATCTACAACACGCAGCATATTTTTCTTATCTGATAAATCAACCGATCATCACTGGATAACCAAACTACCATACTGAAGTTCGAATCTCTATTCATCGTTCCATACTGACGTCTTATCCAGTTCGTGAGTCACACTCAGAACTTCACCATGATATGCATTATGCACTAAATGCGTATGTATATCGATCATATTTTCAAAACCAGTTTGAAATCATATATCTCGTCAAGAAGACAAATTTTCGAAAGTTCATTCAAAAATTTCAAAACTCAAAACATAAATTTTCGTAAGACCACGAAATCAATATTCGAAAAAATTAAATCGGCTCGCTGGTGCCAAGTATTCGATAACAGCTTTCCTTCGAATTCACACGATTCCGAAGTTTAAAATGAAAAGTATGCAAATGTTCGACTACATCCATACTCCTGTATACCAATTAGATTCGTCACCAATATCCACTGATATTACATCGGAAAACCACACGATCGAGTTCCAAAATCTCAGTATTTAAACTCCGACCAAAAACTCCTTTTTCCACACATGACTCGCAACGTCGACCATTATCCCATCCTGGATCACCTCAAATATGCTATGACAAAACATTGAAATAAATCAACACAGCGAAAGACTTCCCGAGAAGTTTCTTTTGATCATGTAATCCAGAACCCCGAAAGGCAGGAACGACATAGATAAACGATTGATAAAGTGTTTTACAAGTCTCGGGAGTTTTTAAGAAAACAGAAAAGTCTTTTGAAATATTAGGGTCTCAGCCCGTATCTCGTTCCGCATTACAGGAAGTTTAAAAAGTAGGAAACTTTTTTTCGGACCCCAAGTCCTGAGTTATAAAACAATTTCAAAAATCTATTGGGTCTCGGCCCAAAAATCATTTACGGTAAAACATCCGTAAAACATTCATTTTGAAAAGTATCATTTTCAAATGCTCAAAAACAGTTCATATATCTCAAAATGAACTATCATGACTACATGTTCTCCTGAGCAATCCACAATATTTCTCCCAAATGCACAGCTCCGTTCCAAAACTTAATCGACATATTGATTTCTAAAATCATAACTTCTCAAGATCATCAATCTTGTCCCAACTCTGTCATCTTATACTGTAACGCATAATATCTTCCTGAACCTCAGAACATATCAACTTAGAACGGCAATAAATCTCAATGCAATTCAAAAATCCAATACTTACAGATCGTGAAGCCGACGATTCCCCGTGATACTGGCACATGTTTCGACTCAAGAAAATACTCGACACAGATATTTTCAAAACACACATTTTGCAAACTCAGTTCAACTCGAGAAAACAACACAGCTCTATCTGAAGAAACACGTTAACAGCATTTGAAAAAGTTACAACAATCCCAGTACCACACTGGTAAATCACATAACGCACAAGCCCGAGTGAACAACAAAAACCCAGAGCTCGAACACTTGTCAACCGACAACTCGAATGACACGACAAAAGCACGACCCAACTCGACCCGACTGCCTAGGTTTTCACAACCTAATCTCCGATACCATATTCTGTAACACCCCCAGATCCGACCGGGAATATTACAGCGCCGTGGGCCCCGAGATGGAACCCACAAGGCTGAAGGAAATTTTCACAAACATTTACAAACGCCCAAGAGGGTAACGACGGTATTATCTATTAAAAACATTTGAAGATTTATAAAACTCATTTATCAAACCGTCGTAAAAACTCATTTGAAACCACAAGGCCCAAAATGCCAAAACTCAACAGTTTAAAAACATACGTTAAGCTATCGCTTACACGTACTGACAGAATAGATTTAGAAAATGATTGCCAAAGTAACCTAAGTTACCGGATACCAAAAAGGCCATTTAAAAATACTCACGCAGCGGATAAAGACAAACAATTAAAATACTCTAGCAGCGGAATATAACAACTGATCAGAAACTCAAAACACAAATACATGCCCTTGCCAGTATCCTCCGGGAAGTTCATCTCTCCACGACCGCTACAAGCTTGATAATCCAAGAACCTAAAAAGAAAGCCCACGACGGGGTCAACCATAATATCCAACAATGATAACCATCACATCTAGTCAATAATTACATATCAATGGAAATACTAAGTAAGAATACGACCAATGTAATCTTACCGTCGTAACTTTACGAGAATCCACGATTCGTATCCTTAACAACACATTAAAATAATACCGAAATATCTGTATGGTATCTCAACGATACTCAAGGTTCTCAAAATATTATCATAACTCGCGATACGGAAATTATACCAACTCTGGCCAATTCAATCCATTGGATAACATCGACAATTCCAATATGATAATCGATTGTCCATCAAAGACAAGTACCAAGGAAATACGGAACATACCTCAAGATACGAAATACCATTACCATCACGTCAGTCTAATTCGAGATCAGATCAACACAACATACGGACATGGTCCTAACACAAGACCTACAAATGCATACTCATATGACAACGTCAATATGCTCACAACAATAACAACAATGTATACTTATGGCAAACCCATAATATACATATGCACAACAACAATACATATGGTAATCCAACGATCCAACGCACACAGCTATAGATTCCCATGATGATCCCGTCGGACCAAAGCATGGTGGCATTACCTGTCCAACGATCCAGCGCACACAGCTATAGATTCCCATGATGATTCCCGTCGGATCAAAGCATGGTGGACATATGACAACAATGCACAACTGCACAAAACAACAGTACACAATGTACGACAACAACAATGCACAAATGCATGACAACAACGATACACGAATGTATCACGACATGATCGACACAAATGACAAAAATAATTATAGTACGTGCTCCGAGTCCTTCGAGAGCAATCTCGATGTCCAAACCATCACGAACCATTATTCTGAATATTCGACGATCCAAAATGTCACGAACGGTAGATAATTCACGTCTTCGTCTATACCACAACATATCTTCGATACCAAGTATACCAACAATAAATGTGAATCATATACCTTATGATTAAATTTCCAAAACTTGAATACAACCTATAATCCCAAATCCCTGTGATTACGATTATAAACATTGCTATACGAATTATAAATGAATGAAACTGAAACCATTTATTAAATATTACAAACTGAGCAAGTAATAACTTGCTTCGATACCGATACGACGATGATGAAGCCGTCACTAATCTCATTGTCTTCGTCTACTAGCTCCTCGGACCCGACCAACACCATTCACGAACATTCTCGAGCTCGACCACAACACACGGTTGTAATCATCGATCGATATTCTCAACCTATTACAGTAATCGATAGACAACAAGTTCGATAACAATCAACAATCGATAAAACCAAATCACAACCCAACGGCTTGACAATATCTCGATTAAACACTAGTCGGATCAATCCTACTCAAACCAGCACGAATTCATAACCACAACACGAAAATACTGCACTTTCTACCTTCTTAGCGCACGTTAATCACTTAACGTAGTGTGCGCTAAGTTTCTCCCGTTAGCGTGCACTAGGCAGTAAGCTTAGCGTGCGCTAATGCTGTACAGATGCATGTTTTTCAGATTCCGATCAACATATGGCGATTATCAAGAACACTAAGTGATTCTGAACCATGTTTATAGCTATCAAAACAACGAAATCCAATATCCTTTAACATATAGGTAATCATCCGACTCTTAATTCAAGTCATATATTCATATTTCATCTTCCTTAATATCAACAACATAAAAGATCCGATTTGAAGGAAGATATTAGCCAACATATCTCTTTGAAGATAAACAACACATTCGAAACCATCCAAACCATATCAATATCTTCATATCAACAATAACATCATCATAATCCGGTAATCCAACTCATACTCATGCCTATCAACTTGTTTATATGATAATCATCAGCTCAAGAACATCATATACAATCCAAAACGAAATCTCAAAGTGAAGAGTAATTACCTTTTTGGAAGGAATGGATTGATTTCCAAGGTTGAATCCATTTCCAAGAATCATTAATGATTTCAAGCTTCAAATGTTGTTATGGATGATTAACTCCACCTTAATCCAGTGTTTGAAACCTCAAATACTTCTCAAGGCTCTCTCTCTCTCTCTATCGGCTCACATGAAGAAATGGATGAAAATGACGAAAAATAGCCAACTGCCCTTATATATATACTATACATTATTAACGTACGCTAACATCTTCAGTTAACGTACGTTACACACTTAGCGTGCGCTAACTGTCTTTGTTAGCGTGCGCTATCGAAGTCCAGAGGCAACTGTCTTACTGCATGAAGTGATTTACGTACGCAATGCCCATGCAATAGCGTACGTAAATGCCTCTATTTAGCGTACGCAAGTGTCCTACCTTAGCGTGCGCTACTCATAGTTGACTCGTTTGTTTGTATGCTTCCGAAGACAGGTCCACACGCCAAAAGTGCTGACGAGGATAAGATTCCTTTTTGTCCGATATACAGTTAGCGTGCGCTAATCAACATGCATTAGCGTGCACTAACACTACATTACAACATCCGTTGACTTATCAGAACATGCGCCGAAAGTGGCCTGGTCCACGCGTAGATTCCTACCTCATTGTTCTTCACTAGCGTACGCTAAGTTATGTCCGTAGCGTGCGCTAAACCTGCACGATAGCATGCGCTACTCATGATTATTAGCGTGCGCTAATAATGTTACACTTAGCCATTTCCAACTTTTCTCGTCCGTCTCGACATACTGGATACATATACATGACGCACTATATCCTCTAATACAATTGTCGACCAAGTACGACAATTATACCGATACTGACATCTCAGTCATTCATTTATTTTATCTATACTGTACAGATTCCACGCTGTACAATATAACTCGGATAAAATAATATTAAACAACGGTAGTAGAAGTTCCGGATATTACAGTATCGATGCAAAATCTGACATTGGCCGGCTTAAAGTCTCATGATTATCATGTCTTGATGCAACAACTTATAGCTGTGGCTATACGTGACGTCTTGCCTAAAAAAGTGAGAAATGCCATAACTCGCTTGTGTTTTTTCTTCAATTCTATATGTAGCAAAGTGATTGATCCTTTGGTTTTGGATGAGTGGAAAAACGAGGTTGTTGTTATCTTGTGCCAATTGGAGATGTATTTTCCTCCTTCTTTTTTTGATATTATGGTTCACTTACTTGTCCATGTAGTTAGAGAGATTGAAGAGTGTGGCCCCGTTTATTTGCGATGGATGTTTCCGATTGAGCGATACATGAAGATTTTTAAAGGGTATAGTAAAAACCCATTTCGTCCAGAAGCATCTATTGTTGAGACGTATATTGCAGAAGAAGCAATCGAGTTTTGCACAGATTACATGTCACAAACACCATCTGTAGGGCTTCCGAAGTCTCGACATGATGGGAAACTTAATGGAAAGGGTACACGGGGTGCTAAAATATTAACCAAGAATCGCGATGAGGTGCTTCAAGCACATTTGTACGTTTTGAATAACACTGATGAGGTTCTTCCGTACTTGTCTGCTCACAAGAATCTTTTGAAGACAAAGAATCCCCAAATGAGCGAGAAATGGTTGTTGATTGAACATAATAAGACTTTTTTGAGGTGGTTTAAGGTACAAATCTCTGAAAGTGATAGCGCATCTGAAATGTTAAAATGGCTAGCTTACGGGCCGAAGTCCGATGTCGTAACTTGGAATGGATATGATATCAATAAGTACTCATTCTATACAAAGTCACAAGATGACAAAAGTTCGGTTCAAAATAGCGGAGTTACTCTTCAAGCCGAGTCCATGCACTTTTCAAGCTCGAAAGATAAAAATCCAGTTATGGCATCGACAAGTTACTATGGAGTTATTGAAGATATATGGGAACTTGATTATGTTAAGTTTAGAGTGCCTATTTTTAAGTGTAAGTGGGTTGATAATAACACGGGTGTAGTAATCGATGAACTGGGCTTTACATTGGTAGATCTTCATAAGATAGCTTACACTGACGAGCCTTTTATCATGGCATATCAAGCTAAACAGGTGTTTTATGTCAAGGATCCATGCAATGAAATATTGTCAGTGGTCATTCCGGGTAGAAGTGTGGATATTAATGAAACTGAAGAGTTAAGTTTTGACATTTGTGAGTTTATTCCTTTATCAACACGGATGCCGACTATCGTTGCAGAAAATGTAGCAGACGACATACATGCCATTCGAGATGATCATGATGAAGGCATATAGGAAAACGTTGTTATCTAGAGTCAAGTTAGATAGTTGATGATGAAGGCAGAGTCGATTATGTTGAATTGTAGTATTAATGTTCAATTTTGTGACATTGTTAATGATAAAGTTGGTTTTGTTGAATTTTAGTATTAATGTTGAACGTTCTGTTATGAAGAATCAAGTTTTTATATTTTAGTAATTAAGATTATTTCATTATTTGTTATTAAAAAAAATGTGTGTGTGCGTGTGTATATGCACTGTGTGTAGTGTGTATAGCAATGTTTTAAAAAATGATCATCTCGTACGAGTCGACTCGCGAGTCGTACAATAAAACTTACATATTAATAACATAATAAAATCTCATAAGATAACTAATGACAACATTAAGCATAACAACCTCCTTTCAAGGAGTAACAACTAATATCACACATATTACGTTCTTACCGAACAAGTACACAATAACAATACGTAATTCCCGGCAAAGGATTACGGTCTATTAAACTCACTCGAAGTGATCATATTATCTTTCAACATACAAAACCAACACACATATTCCGAGAATACATATTCACGAAGCATACGAATTATCGTTGAAAGACAACATTTATCGAGAACATACCGATCCCTTTTTACGTTCATTAAACATTGGATTTCACATAAAATCATTTATCAAAAATTATGCCAATGAAACATGAAATGTATGGGCAAGATACTTGCCTCGATACCACGAGCAAGTACTCCGACGAACACGGCTCGATCGGGACACTCCGAAAACCTACAACTTACGGAAGACACAATGAAAACACTATCACAACGAGAACCAAGACCAAGAACAACGCAAAACCCATCAATCTATTGAAGGAAAACTCAATGGGACATTTAATCGAACATTAAATGTTCAATAATTCCCAAGAACACTCGAATCGTCAATCGAGTTAAACAAACTCGATATATGGATATACAATCCATGAAACACGGTTAATAACATCATACTACCCCAACTGATGCATCAAAATCGGACTAGAATCGAAATCAAGAACAAATTTCCAAGAAAGTCAACTCGAAGAAAAATCAAGAATTACCTTAATCCAACGAAGAACAAGGGATTAGATGATGTTACAATCACCTAGAGATCTCCAAAACACCTTGGAATTGAGTAGAACCGACCAAGAACTCGAACCCTAGCCTCACCCGACCGACAGCCGCGAAGAGAAGAGAAGAAGGGGAGTAAATGGGGTGAGAAACCCGTCTGCCCCCTTATATACACCAGCGACGCACGACCATCACGCACGACCAAGTGCTCCTGTGTTTGGTCGTGCGCTAGGCCACTGCCCAGCCACTGACACCACGCACGAGCACCGCGCACGAGCAGTTGTTCGTGTGTCCTTCTTGTGCGTCCCTGGAGCTTACTGTCGAGCGCTAGATTGCGTACGAGCTCCACGCACGACCACGTGCTCGTGTGGCCTGCTCGTGTGTTACAATAGGAGGCCAATATCGAGCCCGACACGGCCCTGAAACCCGAACTTGAATATGAGTCGAAGATACGGTTACGAAGTACTCGCAAAGACGAAACCAAGCGCTAAGAGAACACACGATTCCGAACACCCGAAGGCTCGAAATTCAACGACGGAAAGTAATTACCCCAAACTTTGGGAAATTACGAAAACGGCCCAAAACGTCCGAAATACACGATACATGATCGAAACACAAAACCAAAGCTCGCAACATGAATAATAACATTAAATGAACTTACGAGAAACTCGAAACAACAGTTTCGGACGAGATTCGCAAGAATCGAACTCAAGTGCGGAAAAGCCGCTTAAGAACACGGAACTCAATGAAACGATACCGAAACGAACTCGAATGACAAAAAGTGCAGAATTAAATATTCTCAAAATGACGAAAAGGTCAGAAGAGAGTTGTCAAAACGGACTTCCGCCAAAAAAAGAAAATCACCGAAATCCGAAATTGCGGGTATTACAGAAAAATAGCAATGTTAAGAGGCACAAGTCACCTAAATATCCTGAACTAGAGAAAGCTTTATATGAATGGTTTCTTCAAAGACAGGAGAAGGTGAATATGTCAGGAGAAATGATCGAGGGTAAAGCAAAAGAGTTTATGCAGAAAATGTATGGAGAAACAAACTCAGAATTTAGCTTTTCTAGTGGATGGCTCGAACATTTTAAGGCAAGATATTCAATCAAGTCTTACCAACGATTTGGTGAGAGTGGTTCAGTTAACATTGAGGATATTGCAAATGCTTTACCCGAGATACGGTCAAAACTAGACCAATTCAACCTTAAAGATATATACAATATGGATGAGACCGGATTGTTTTCTCGGTTGGAGGCCGACCATTCACTTGCCACGAAGTAGCTTGAAGGGCGGAAGAAAGATAAGGAGAGAATCACTATTGCTGTTTGCTGTAACGGTGACGTGTCTGATAAAGTGCCTCTTTCGGTTATTGGTAAGTATGCAACAGATGCTTTAAGAATTTGAATATGAATAATCTTAATTGCGAGTATCGATTTAATAAGAAAGCTTGGATGACTGGTTTGCTTTTTCAAAAATATTGTCATTGGTTTGACAAGAGAATGAATGGTAGAAAGGTTCTCTTGCTAGTAGACAATTATCCGGCACATCCAAAGATCGTTGAAGGCTTGAGAAATGTGGAGTTATATTTTTTGCCACCTAACACAATTTCTAAAATTCAACCATGTGATGCCGGGATTATTAGAGCATTCAAAGTTCCTTATCGACGTCGTTTCTATTCTAGCATTTTGCTAATGCTTGAGGTTGGCTCACCAAATCTTGAAAAAATAAATATTTTGGATGCTATTAATTTTGCTACCATGGCTTGGAGTTTTGATGTGACAACAAAAACAATAGCAAACTGTTTTCGCCACTGTAAAATTCGATCAGAATAAATTGATTTTTCTGAAGTAGAAGATGGTCAGTTAGAGCAAGAGATCCAAGATTTAACTAAACTCCTTTGTAAATTGAGCTATAGAAATGTGATGGACGTTGAACATCTTCTGAACTATCCTGAAGAGAATAATGTGGTTATGGAATCTCCTACGGACGAAGAAATCATTGAAGCTGTACTAAATGATGAGGCAAATGATCCCGAACCCGATGATAGTATCACTATACCAAGTGTCCTTAAGAGAAGCTTTTTAAGCTATTGTCACTATAAAAATTACCTGCTGCAACATGATCAAAATATTCCAGAAGTGGTTATGCTTTACACAAAATCAAGAACCATATGCATTTTGGGGGAGGAAAGAAACAATCAACTTTGGAGGTATTTTTCGAAAAAAATATGACTTATTAATGTGTGTGAAATTAGTCATTGGATGAAATGTATTCATGATATATTATATAAATAAAAATATATTATTTAAAATATAGTGATTATTCATTTATATTTACATAGAGCCTATAAAAACTTCATTTGTATTTATTAATTAATGCATTAAGCGAGGTTATTCGTTAAGTCCATTGGCCCAAGTTGGGACCGGAAAAATTTATTCATTAGACGAGGTTATTCATTTATCGAGGTTATACTGTATTTGCTTGTGAAGTTGGCAGATTCTTTCTTGCTGACTGAAATTTAAAGTATATTAATTATATATTGGTATATTTACTTGTGAAGTTGGCACACTCTTACTTGCTGCAAGCCTGCAACCACGAGTGTTGAACGAACATTCTCTGCAATAAAAATCATCAAGAAAAAGCTTTGTAGAATGTTATTGTAATTTGTTGAAATTAGGTGTTCATAAGTTGGTTGTGCCAATAGTACTATGCTTGCATTTAAATTTTATGGCTTTAAATTTTATCTGTGCCGGCCACTACATGTATTTGTACCCAATACTTATATTAATGCTTAATAAATAACAATGTATAAATTCAGTCAAACACCCTCTATATCTACAATATATATTATTTTGTCGGCTAATGTATGTGAATATTGCTCCGTTTCCATTCGATTTGAGGATGTTGAACCATTAATTTCACATTGTGAAAATATCAATCTTATCGTTAATATATAATGATCATGAACTATTATTCTCATTGTTAATTGGTTATGCGATGAAACTCCAGACTTTATATAGTACTAGAGCAGAATCTCCACACGCGTGAGCCCAACTATCCATGATTTTCTAGCTCTGCATCATCCGAGTTAAAGAGTGCACGATATAAGCATTGAGTCCGATTATGCGTTACGAAATGTGCTGGAGCATTTAGTGCATGTACAATTTTCCGTTGATTGCAAACTACAATACAGAAGATAAACTTCTTATTCCATCCCTCATCTATATTTTATTTATTAATTGATATTCTTTTGGATTCATATAAAACAAATAAGAGTAGGAGAAGCAAAAGAATAGTACTCTTTTATTAAGATAAAATTAGCCATTGAAAGGTTACCTTTTGTGAAGTCATGGAACTGGTGGATTGATTTTTTTTTTCCATACAAAGTTTACATTAACTAGTTTCGGGAAAACAAATCCGACCTCCTAGAACTGCTATCAGTTAAATCGTAAAATATGTATCCTGATCTTAAGTTTTTAATATCCCCAACTACCGTTTATAAGAAGTCGTCTCCCAAGTGATTGCTCCATATTGATTCCTATCAAATACAACTACATGGTTCCACTGATATCAATCCTCACACTCTGCTGCTTGAAACAAACGCTGCTTAAAAGCGCTTATTTCTTTTCCCTGTTTCACCAGTATATTTCGGGGATTGAGATCTATTCTTTAACTATAGACTATAAAGTCATAAATTTTAATTTGTGATTACTTTGGTGAGGGAAAACTTGTTTTGTTCTTTTACGTATGGTATTATTATTTTTTTGTCCCAAATTTAGCAACAACTCTTTTGATACCAAAATTATCGGAATTGGCCTTTATTCGAATACATTCGAGTCATATATTGTATTTTTGAGTAACATAATTTGCAGCCAACTTCAAAAAATATACAATATTGAAAAAAATTGACATTCGAATAACATAATTAGACAATCGAGTTACCCGAATTCGTGTTACAATTAAGCACATTCGTCTTTGCCAGATTGATATATACTAAGTAACTAACATTGTCTTGTCTTAGAAAGACAAGACAGATTTGAACTTTTGCTCTTGGTAATAATTAATGTTATAGTTTTAGCATATTTTTTCCATGTGGTTCCCCCTTTGTCTGGTCCCTTAACCTTTAAAATATCTTTGAATGTTGGTGACTTTTTCTACACTAGTTTTACGTATTTCTGGGATGAAATTTTGCTATTTTTAGGAGGCAAGAATACAAGTAAATGTAGATTTTAACGTTACTTGAATAAAACTTATTAGTATTGTTATTCCCGATATGGTGTAAACAATTCTATTTTATTTTGGGGCATCCATAGGTTGAGAACGTTCAGTGGCACGAGTTCTCGTCACTAGGAATTACACTTGGAATGTATACCTACGAATAGAGGTCTATAACTTTTATAATCATATACACAATTTTTATTGATTTCTCGCATCTCTCATATTTTACTTTTCATCTGAATATTTATAACAAGTTATCAGCACGATACACTATCAGTAAATTTTTTATTTCCCTATAATTTTCGAATAACAAAAATGCGGAAATTTTTTTGCACTGCGAGACCGCGCTAGAATCGCAATTCCCGCTTTGTTAACCGTCGGAAGCATGAAATTTTTTACAGTATCTTCCCGACAAATAGATCTACAAATTCAACGGTGGAGATCGTATTCTAAAACGTATTACATACATAAAAAAAGTCCGAATAGAAATAGTTTTTTTATATTGGTGAACGGTATTATTCTATTTACTCTTTCAAAAACTTTCTTACATATGATGATTTCGAGGAAAAAATATATATTCTTTAGTTATTAGATTTTATATTTTTCGTGTGCATTATATATAAATAATATATTTTATGACCTCGAAATCTATTATCAAATCATATTCTTCTTTGTTTTCGAAAGAAACACAATTTAACAATACTTAATAATCCAGAAGATTATTAAGAGAAAATTTGTTGTAGTTCTTGAAAAAGCACAACTTATCTCGTCATATTCTAGTTGAATATGATGTGTTCATAAAAACACTATGAGATCTAATGATTTGTGTAAATTCTTAATGAAAAACACAAAATAATATTGCAAAGAATATTGTAAGTACTCTTGAAGAAGCAATTATTTTAATTTCATTATATCGAGCCGTGCTTAATTCCCGTACTATTTTATTTCTCTTTGTATATTCAATTATATATCTTAAAATTATTCCCGAAATAGCACAATTAATGGTAATATTCTTGAAGAATATTACTATTCTAAAATTCTTGTTTACACATAAGTTATGTGATATTACAATATTCCTAAAAAATATTGATTTGTTGCTTATAAATATAATAGCATAATTAAATCATTATGCTCTTGATGTAGCACGATATTATCACTGAATGAAAATATAACTTATATCTCAAATAAAAAAATATTAACATGATTTGAGAATATTCTCTATCGAGATTGTATAAGATATGACAGACTCCACAATCATAATCCGATGCTCCGATAGTACGAGATTAGTGAGTGGTTGGATATTCCTATCATATTTACTGATAATTGTTCCCGAAAGTGAACAATATTAAATTATCAACTTCAATATTTCATGGCTCAAATTTTACCTCAAGTAGATAAAATTTAGAGTTTATCCTTTTAGGAGATAATTACTAATAATTCCATCTCTTGAAGTGGATATGTTAATGACAAGGACAAGAAAATGATAATCTTAAGATTATATTTCAAATATCTAATTTTATCTATTGTGTAGTTTAATATTTTATTATCTCTTATGATATATTATGTATGTTTATCAGTACGAGATACGATGTCATACCTTAAGTATGATTTTAATTGATCGTTGCTATAATTAGTGATAAAAATAGCACATATCCTCAAGATATTTGCATCTGGCTTATCTTATTTCTTTCTTTTTAATATCGAATGTCAGGTTCTTGAATTAAATAGTGGTCATACTTTATTGTCTCATCAAAGTGCAAATATGCATAATATCTTTAGAAATAAATGATACTTTCCTAAATTGTAACGCCCCAACCCGGCAAGGGTAGAAACATTACAATATGGTTACACATCAGATACAAACAGATCAAACCAAACAGCGGAAGTATTAAGATAAATTCATCAAGGAGTATCAAAGGGGACTAGAACAACATCCAAATGTCCCCAAAACCAAACAAACGAAAGTACGATTACAAATGTCCAAAAATCCGGAAATACGATAAAGAAATAATGTTCATTTATTCAAAGAACTCTAGGGTAGGTCCACACTCTCTCATCCCCAAAGCTAAACCCCGCATGAGCTAAGTACCTGCCGCATGGAAAGAAAAGCGGCTGAGCATAAAGAGCTCAGTGAACAGATATGAAATAGACAAGCAATACGAAATGAGGTTACATGTAATGGCACTTGGTTATATCAAGGTATATCAAAAGTATGTTAAGGTATATCAAAGGTTCATCAGAGTTAGGTATGAAAAGTTATCAATGTTTAAATATAAAAGATTATCAAAGTTAAGTGTCAAATGATTTCAGTATTCAACCCCGAGGCCCAAACCAAGCCCAAATAAATAAAGTAGCTCAATGGAGTGATCAGCTCCCCAAATGTGAAGGGGCCGCATTGCACGCATGCCCAATCATCAAATATAATATGGCCCAAATGTAGAGTGGCCCAAAATAATCAAATCAAATATCAAACAGATCAAATCTAGGATGCATCCATACACCCCTGTAAGCAGATAACAATACTGATGGCCAAAGCAAATATAATATAAGAGGGACGGTGGGGGACATCTCTCCAACCCCACTGGAGTACATAACATTGGTGCATCAATGTTATGGTTATGGCTACTCCACAACAAGTAATATAAAATGCCCGGATAAATACTGAAAGGGTCAAATAGTCAAGGTCTCAGATCAAAGTATATATGTCAAAGGTCAAAAGTACAAATCAGATATCAAGGTTCAAATATAAAGGGACCATATCACATGTTCAAATCAAAGGTTCAGATACCAAGTCAAAGTAAAAATCAGATATACAATAATGAGAAAAGTTGCACCCTTGCTGAAAGGGTGCGGAATATCTGTACCTTAGTTCCAAAGCAAAAGCAGGGTCAAACAAACAAGGAAAAAAGGATCACTCCCGCTTCACCGAACCTAGAAAAGAGTGGATACGAATCAAGACGAGCTCATTTCTCATAAGTTACCTCTTTTAGTTATCTTTCCATTTTTTAGTAACTTTCCATATTTAGCAGCTTTCTATTTTAGATAACTTTCTATTTTAGCAGGTTATCAAAATTAGCGAGTTTTCTCGATATAGACATGTTCTAAATAGTTAGTTATTCATCTCATAAAGTTTTCATGTCATGTTAAGTTATGGATTTTATTTTATGCATGTTTTCCAAGATTAGGGGTTCTTATGACAAGTCTTCAAAATTTAGGGTTAAAAGTGTCAATAATGAAAGTGAAGGGTCAAAACTGAATATAAACACTCAAATATACATATATACAACTCATACACTTCAAGTATCACATATACATTACACCCTCAAGTATCACAAATTACAAAAAAAAAAAATAACTCTAATACACCCTAATTTCCACAATTAAACCATTGATTATCAAAACTAGCATGTAAGACCCATAATTATTCCCAAGTGTCACGAACAGCCCCTAACACATTATTCCAGCCAAAACCTGCATACATTCATCATATTTACATTATTAGTCCCTCTAGGTATCATATTTACAATATAAACCTTCTAATCATCAATTATCTCTTATGTTTCATAATTTCAGCTTTTAAACACAAACATGTCACCAATATACGAATTTTTATTTTATATTAGAACTCCAAAATAAAATTCATAAAAATTCTCACATGTACTTGAATGTCTTTAGAACCAACACGAATTTTTCCAGAATTTACCAGTTAGTATAATCCCACATTAAAAATACCCAAACCCAAACTACTCAGAAAACCGACCAGCAGCAGTACCTAAAAAGTATCCATCTCAACGGCCTATCATTTCATTCAGGAAAAATTCACAACAATTCCAGGAAGTCACACATAACCCAAATATTACCCCTGTAAAAGGAGAGCTCCTAACTCCTTATGGTTTGAACATGAAAAATCATAAACCACGACTGAAATTAAATTCTGCAAACACAGTTTTGACATATCGTCTCATAAAATTCAAAAATAGGACCAAATCAAATTCAAATCCATCCAAACCAATTGTAATACTTAACTAAGACCCTAAACTGAGTTTACAAACAAAAATACCAAATTAAACATTAATAGAATTCGTTTGGTGATGCATACATATTCGATTATCAAAGCTGTCCAAATCAATTAATTCATTTAAACCCTAATTTATCCAATTCTTTTTAATCCATTTAATTATATGATCATAACACATCATATATTCAGAAAATAAACATCAAAAACACATCAAAGTAATTCTCATATGAATCCAACAAGATCAATAACAAAACATTCATACGATTCATAACAATTTCATGGTTATTTCTTAGCCGATTTATATAGGTTTTTAGAATAGGTTTTTATCACACGAATTAAGGATCAAAAGAGTGAATCAAAATCACAAGAACATACCAAATAGGGCTGAGAAAAACGTGACCAAGAATCGGGCCAAACAAATCAACCAAAACCGAATCAAAACCCTTCCAAGATGATGTATGAATCGAATGGGGAGGGAAAACCAAGAACGAGACCACCAAATGCTTCCAAACAAATTCCAATGTGCACCAAACTTCCTCCCGAACACGTAGGATTAATCACCAAGAATTGGAGAGCAAAATTTTGTGGTGTGTGTGTGCCGTGACCTAGGAGAGGGGAGGGAGGGATTATTTTATTTTTGGGTCAAATGGGGTATCAGAAAAGTGTATAAAAGGTTTTAATGTGATTAAAGAGGTTACCAAAACTCAGGGATTCACCTATCCCTTTACACGGCACAACAAGAGGGGGGAAAAGGTCAAAGTTTTCAAAATTTATTACTTTTATACTTTGGTTAGTTACAATTATGCATTTTACAAGTTACGTACACGTTTTATTAGTTTTGGACCCCTTTAGGTCAAGTAACATGTAATACTTGTGTTTTAATTCAAATTTCACATTCTTGAGTTCATATGATGCCGTAGTAGCTCAATTATCATTTACTTGAAGTTACATGTTCATATTTATGATTGTACCGTAACCATTTTTGATTTAGGGCTTGTTTGGTAAACGTACATATTTCTTCAAATTTTCAAACTGGAGGGCATTTTAGTAATTTAGACATAATATGGAGAAGTGGGTTTTACAACTATTCCATCCTCAAAAGAATTTTCGTCCTCGAAAAGTAAAAAAAAGGAAAGGTACCGAAACAAAACGAAAGCATACCAGACTACAAAGGGAAATAAGGGTAGCTGGCTCGCATAGACTCCTCGGTCTCCCAAGTCGCCTCGCGTGGTGGATGGTTCTTCCAGAGAATCTTAACAAAATGGATCACTTTATTCCTCATGACTCTCTCCTGTCTATCAAGAATGGCTTCCGGTTCTTCCAGAAATGACATGTCCGGTTGAATCTGATCCAAAGGATATGACACCACATGTAAAGGATGGTAGTTATAACCCCGCAACAAAGATATATGAAAAACGTTATGCACATGAACAAGCTGAGGTGGAAGAGCCTATCGATAAGACACCTCGCCAACACGTTCCAAAATCTCGAAAGGACCAATAAAACGAGGACTCAATTTGCCCTTAATACCAAAACGCTTAACACCGCGGAAAGGAGATACTTTCAAAAATACCTAGTCGCCAACTTGGAACTCTAACTCGCGTCGATGCTTGTCGGCGTAACTCTTCTGTCTAGACCTGGCTTCCTTAAGCCTCTCTTTAGCAACATTCACCTTCTCGTTGGTGATCTCAATCATCTCAGGACCCTCGATAATCCGTTCACCTACTTCATCCCACATAGTATGTGACCTACACTTGCGCCCATATAACATCTCATAGGGTGCCATTCGAATACTAGCGTGCCAACTGTTGTTATACGCGAACTCATCCAAACATAAGTATTCGTCCCAACTGCCGGTCCAATCAAGTGCACAAGCCCGTAACATATCTTCCAAAGTTTGGATAGTCCTCTCCGATTGACCATCCGTCTGCGGGTGAAAAGCGGTACTGAACTTGAGGCGAGAACCCCAAGCATTTTGTAACATCTTCCAAAAACGCGAAGTAAACCTCAGATCTCTATCAGAAACAATCGAAACCGGAGTGCCATGCAACCTAACAATCTTCTGCTGGAAAATTTCCGCCAACTTCGCCACGCTATAACGCTTCTTGATTGGTAGGAAATGAGCTGACTTGGTTAGCCGATCAACGACTACCCAGATCGCATCATGTCTTTTACGTGTGACCGGTAACCCCGTAACAAAGTCCATCATAATCTCTTCCCATTTCCACTGGGGAATCTCTAACGGCTGCAAAAGACCACTAGCTCTTTGGCTCTCAATCTTCACATGTTGGCAAGTCAAACACCTAGCAACATACGAAGCCACATCCTGCTTCATCCCATTCCACCAGAAATGCTGTTTCAAATCCCGATACATCTTAGTGGATCCCGGATGAATGGTGAAGGGAGAACTGTGAGCTTCTGACATAACCATCTCACGGATTTCAGAATTGTTTGGTACACAAAGGCGCTCACCCAACCAAACAATGCCGTCATCGTCAACCCGAAATTCAGAATGTTTCCCTTCCTCTATATTCCGGACAATGGCCCATAACTCACCGTCGTCACGCTGAGCTTCCTTAATCTTCAAGATCAAGTTAGACTCAGCTTTTAGGCTGGCCCAATAACCGTCGCGTCCCGGTAAACAAAACTCCACCTCCATGAGTTCAAGATCATGCAAAATCTTAGACTCGAATTTCAGACTAGCCACCATACCCGACTTACGACTAAGAGCATCGGCAACTACATTAGCCTTAACCGGGTGGTACTGAATATTGGTGTCGTAGTCCTTTAGTAACTCCAACCATCTACGCTGTCTCATGTTTAACTCCTTTTGGGTAAATATGTACTTGAGACTCTTATGATCCGTGAAGATATCAACAGAATCCCCAGACAGATAATGCCTCCAGATCTTAAGAGCAAAAACAACTGCAGCCAACTCTAGATCATGCGTAGGGTAGTTCTCCTCATAGGGTTTCAACTGGCGTGAGGCATACGCAATAACCTTCCCGTGCTGCATTAAAACACAACCTAACCCTTTCTTAGAAACATCACTATAAATCTGATATCCGCCTGTACCAGATGGAAGTGTCAAAATGGGAGCTGACACAAGTTTATGCTTCAGAGTCTCAAAACTCTCTTCTTGTTCATCGGTCCAATCAAACTTCAATCCCTTCCTCATCAGCTTAGTCAATAGTGAGGCGAGTTGTGAGAATCCCTCGACAAATCTCCGATAGTAACCTGCCAAACCAAGAAAACTGCGGACCTCGGTCACCGTAGTAGGAAAGCAACATGACCAAGGAAAGCAACTTGACTAAGCCAGAACTAACACTTGGAGAAATTCGCATACAACTTCTCCTGCCTCAAAATCTGCAAAACCGTACTAAGATGCTGCTCGTGCTCCTCCTCGGACTTCGAATAAACCAAAATGTCATCGATGAAAACGATAACAAACTTGTCGAGAAAAGAACGGAATACGCGGTTCATAAGATCCATAAACACTGTCGGAGCATTAGTCAGTCCGAAAGGCATAACCAAAAACTCATAGTGTCCAGAGCGAGTTCCAAAAGCAGTCTTAGGAATATCCTGCTCCTTAACTCGAAGCTGATGATAACCGGACCTAAGATCAATCTTGGAGAAACATTTAGCTCCTTGGAGCTGATCAAACAAATCATCAATACGAGGCAAAGGATAACGATTACGAATAGTGATGCGGTTCAACTCCCGATAGTCTATACACAACCTCATACTACCATCTTTCTTCTTTACAAATAGGACAGGTGCTCCCCACGGGGATACACTCGGACGAATGAATCCACTCTCAAGGAGTTCCTGTAGTTGATCTTTCAACTCTTTCAATTCGGTAGGAGCCATACGATACGGAGCCTTAGAGATGGGTTCAGCACCCGGAATCAAATCAATACCAAATTCAACGTCACGATTAGGAGGAAGACCCGGAAGCTCTTCCAAAAATACATCGGCAATACGGACAACTCGGATACTGTCGATAGTAGGACTCTCCTTCGAAGTGTCCTGAATAGAAGCGATAAAACCCGCACAACTGTGGGATATCAAAGTACGCGCCTTCAAAGCAGATATGATCTTAACAGATCAAAGTGGTTGGGAACCAGAGTACACAAATTCAGGTTTAAACAAATCTCCAAATATAACCTTCCGCGCATGACAATCAATAGTGGCTCGGTGGGAAGCCAACCAGTCCATACCAAGAATCAAATCGAAATCAAACATGTCAAGCGGAAGAAGATTAGCCGGACGTATGCGATCATCAAAACGTAACGGACAATCAACAAACTCATGATCAATGATAACGTTGTTTTTCATAGGCGTAGATATAGCTAAGGGATTAATTAATGGTGTTGGGCTTAATTTCAGTTTCTTAGATAATGTGACAGATATAATAGAATGAGTTGCACCAGTATCAAATAAAACAAATGCGGTATGATCACCAATATGCAGAAAACCCGTAATGGTACCTGTAGATTTACCCGCCTGCTCGCGAGTAAGAGAGTAAACACGGCCGGAGGAAGTAGAAGGTTGAGAAGAGCCTGCAGGAACAATGCTAGTCCTCTTCGGGCAATACTTCACCCGATGATCAGTGGCACCGCACTCGAAACAAGCTCCCGAAGCTCTGTGGCATGGCCCGGGATGTGCCTTACCACATGTAGGGCAAAGTGGTGGGGGTGGCAAAATCTCAGCATGCCTCTGCTGACCCGACGAGTTCCCAGGCAGTGCTGGCGATGCGAGACCCGAACACGAGTACATTGCATTTGGTTGCCCCCTCAGCGCCTCTGGTTGGTGTTACCCGACCTGTCACCATGCCTACTGATAGGTGGTAATTTTACCACATTTTTCTAGGATTTTATACTAGGTTTTTATCTCGTTTCGTGATTAATGTGCTCGTATTTGGCTTAATTATGATTAGTCGAGCCGTATTACGCGTTTGGGTTGGTTTTAGTGTGTTTGCAGGTTTTTAGAGCCAAAAGGACCCAAAACGAGACAAAGGACCGAGAGTCGAGTCAAACGGACGGAAGAAACGGATTTTTGCAAAAGTCAGACCACCTATCGGGCCAGCCTATCGGCCGATAGGTGCATCCGACAGGTGTTCCGAGCCCTATCGAGTGAAGCCGACCGACGAACCAACTATTGGGCCAGCCTATCGGCCGATAGGTGCGTCCGATAGTCTGCTCCGTGGGTTCTCGTGTTTTGACGGATTGTGACTCTTTTGGATAGATTTTGTTTCCTATATTAGTTCCAATCGGGAATTTAACTCCCATAGGCTATATAGATCTCCTTCTAGACCTAGTTTATCATCTTTTATCATCTTTCATCATCTTTAGCACACTTTTACATTTTTTTGGGCAAGATTAATTCCTTGGAGACTAGAACTTTTCGGAAAGCAGCAATTATTATTGTTTTTCTACTTTTTCGGAGATTGAAGACTCAGAGTTCATCCGGAAGGGTTGTAATCTCTCTTTTCATATTAATAATATGCATTCTCCATCTATTTCTTGTTTAATTTCAATTATGTCTAGCTAAATCCATTGATTGATTCTAGGGTTAGTAATTTTAATTGATGTTCACATGATGTCCCTTTGATTACCTTTTTACCTTTCATCCTAGGCTTGTGATCAAGATGTGTTAAATCTCATGCTAGATTAAAGGGCCCTTAATCGATGCATGTTAGCTAATTGATTTTGCCCGGAAGGATTAATTAATTAGTGGAAATACTTGATGCACAATATGATTTGATCTTAAGACCTGAGTGGAGTAAGATAAATCATAGATAAATAAGTTGACGCTTTTTAAGTGATTCAAATTCTTTGAGCCTTGCGGGAAAAGGGTTTAAATTAACTATCTTTCTAGGTTGCCTTGATCGGAATTCTAGATCGGCTGAGTGATTATTTCTAGGATTGAATTAAAATTTGGGGAAAAGGAATCAAGTGAATGGATTGTGTGAACTCAATTAGATGATACTACCCTAGGATCAATTAGTTTTCAACTTGTGATTTTATCTTGCCAATTTGCTTTATTTGCTTGATTTAGATAATTCATCTTTTATTTAATTTTTACTTTTCGATTTTTAAAGTTAGATAATTAGAAACAAACCAAATTTTCGGATTCCTAAATAGCAGTCAAATTTTGAGTAGAGTTACTTCCTTTATTTTCGACGTATCAATTCCCTTGGGTTCGACACCTTGGACATACTTCGAGGTTTTACAAATTTTAAAATTGATCGGATTTGAAAACCATACTACGCGAATTTCAGCGATCAATTTTAGCGCCGTTCTGGGACTTGATAGAAAACTTACAGGGATAATTCGAAAAAGAAGAGATTGTTACCTTAGGTTGTATACTATTATTATTAATATTCGATCTCGTTTCCTCACATCTTGTTTTCTCTTCCTTGTAGGCGGTGCATGATCACAAGATCCCAAGGAGAGGACTTATTTTCTTTGGATCCGGAAATCGAGAAGTCTTTGAGGAGGAAGAAGCAAGAAGCGTGAACCGAGACTATTTCTATACCTATCGTTGATACCATGGCCGGCATTGTTGACCCACCACGAGAACTCGCTCGTCCCGAGAAGATCCCTTTGAATGCCCGCTTTCGGCCGACGATTATCAAGAAGGAGGTTGGGGGAAGATTGATGCCAACAACTTCGAGCTTAAGCCGTCCCTCATCGCTACGGTGAAGTCTCAAACATACGGAGGAGGAGTTAATGAAGATCCAAACGCTCATCTTGAGTCGTTTTTGGACATATGTGCCACCATCAAGCAAAACGGAGTGCCTCCGGATGTCATTAAGCTCCGCCTATTCCGGTTCTCCTTAGAAGACGATGCGCTAGATTGGTACAAAAGCCTAGATCGAAAGGAAATTGGTACTTGGAGAGAGATGACTCGGTTGTTCTTAGCACAGTTCTATCCTCCCTCGAAGGTGCAAAAACAAATCAACGATATCTTGCAATTCGAGCAATATGAGGATGAATACTTATACGAGGCATGGATCCGATTTAAGAAGCTACTTCGCAAATGCCCTGACATGGAATTGACAAGGAGGAAATCTACATTCGGTTTTATCGGGGTTTGACGAGGAAGGCTAGAAGAGAGTTGGACTATTCCTCGAAAGGGGATTTCTTGCTAACGATTATGAAGAGGCCAAGAATCTCATCGAGCTAGCGGTCAACAATGATTACGAGGAGGTGACCGATAGGAAGATGACGAGAAGAAAGGTCCCATCCGGTGATTTGAGGACGCCTACGGTGATTTGAAGGCGAAATTTGAAAGACAACAAAAAGAGCTTGAGATGCTAAGAAAGAAGACTTTGGGAGTCAATGCGGTTTTGAAGAGCTAAACGAGCCTATTGCAATTGAGAAGGATGTAAATTACGTGCAAGGAGGAAACTTGGCAAGGGGTAATAGGGGAACTATTATCCGAACAATCGAAACCACCCTAATTTCTCCTATGCCAACCCGAACAATGCTCTTCAGCCACCACCGGGATTTAACGTGAAAAACGGGGTTATTCAAGAGCCGATTGCTAAGACACCGATGGAAGAGATGTTGGAACGGTTGGAGGCGAGTCAAAAAGATTTTATTTATAAAGCAGACAAGAGGTTCGGGGCTCTCGAGCATAGTGTGACATCTATTGGAAACTCAGTGATAGCCTTGACAAAGCAGATGTCGATGGTGGAGACCCAAATGGGTCAAATGGCGAACGCCCAAGCCGGAATTCATAAGTCGGGCCATTTTCCGAGCAGTACCGAGACCAACCCGAAGACGCAACAATGCAACGCAATCGAGCTTCGGAGTGGGACAAGGTACAGTAATCATGGGGCGGAAGTTGAGGAATCTGGAAACGAGGATGTACTAGAAATGGGAGCCAAGAACGAGAAGGAAGATGAAACGCAGCAGGCCTCTCTGCCAAGACTATCGGCCGATAGGCCCACCCGATACCCAGACAGAATTCCAGAAACTGAGCCTATCGACCCCCCTATCGGTCGAAAGGCTCCTTTAGGTTCGAATGTGAAGGATTTTGAGGTAAAAGCTCCATTTCCACAGCGATTGGCCAAGTCGAGATATGATGAAAAGCTTCAACGGTTTATCGACATGTTTCAAAAGGTGAATATCAACATTCCACTTCTAGACGCTTTGAGAGACATGCCGGGGTACGTTAAATTCTTGAAAGACGCTGTGGCAAGCAAGAGGAAGTTGGCGAAGTTTGAAACAATAAATTTGACAGAGGAGTGTAGCGCTATCATTCAAAACAAGCTCCCGCTCAAGCGAAGGATCAGGACGTTTTACTTTGACATGCATGATTGGCGACCAAAGCGTTCGAGAATATGTTGTGTGATCTCGGGGCAAGCATCAATCTTATGCCTCTATCCATCTTTAAGAGGTTGAAGATTGGGGAGATGAAGCCGACTACCATTTCTCTACTCATGGCGGACGGTCGATCTCTTATCCGGGGAGTTGTGGAGGATGTGTTCGTTAGAGTCCAACACTTGGTCTTCCCGGCCGATTTCGTAGTTCTTGATATGCCCGAGGACGAGAATCAACCATTGATCTTTGGGAGACCGTTTCTAGCGACGGGGAGAGCACTTATCGACGTCCAAGAGGGTGATCTTACCTTCCGGGTTAATGATCAAAATCTGAAAATTTCCATCTATGACGCGATGAAGAAGCCCGAGGATGCGCCCGAGGAATGTTATGCAATTGAATCTATTATGCCGCCCCCGACCGACTTGTTGGAGCATTGCATTTCACAATCCATTTACTCACATTTCGATGTTGAAGAAATTTACGAGGATTTGCCAATGTATGTTCGAATGTTGGAGGCGAACGAGTTTCGATCTAATGAGAGGGACGTATGCTATCTTGATGTCAACAAACCCGTTCAAGGGGGAGTTGTCGCTGAGGACCGATCGAAAAAGTTTCACAATGATCGCATTCGGAAGAAGGACTTCGTCCCGGGAGACGAAGTGCTCGTTTTCAATTCTCGGCTTCGTCTATTTCCGGGGAAGTTGATGTCAAAGTGGACTGGTCCATACACCGTCTTTCAAGTAAATCAAAACGGATCATGTGTCGTGATGAAAGAAGGTGGGAACAAGTTTATTGTGAACGGACATCGGATGAAGCACTATTTCAAGCCGTTGAACCACGAAGAGAAGTATGTTACTTACCTCGAAGACCCGGAATGAATGAGGTATCGTCTAGCTAAAGACGTTAAACGTAGCACTTGTTGGGAGGTAACCCAACGTATGTATATTAGTTCGTTTTATTCGTTTGTTTTCGATTGTTCGTTTGCGTGATTTTTTGTAGTTTCTAGTTTCGTAGTAGCTTTGTTAGTTTTGTTAAGTTCTAATCCATGCACGCCGAGTTTTGGATACTTGCAGGTCTTTAATCACCATATCCAAGCGAAAACGGGACCAAGTATGCGAAATAGAAAAAGTTGAAAATTTTTTTGAGACTGACGAACCTATCGGTCAGCCTATCGGCCGATAGGCCCGGCCGATAGGCTGAGGAAAATTAAAAAAATTAAATGTTACAAGCAGTGGTCGATAAAGTGCACTTATCGACCGATAGGTCCCGCCCGATAGTCAGGTACGTAACTTTCTGTCTGTCCTATCGTCCCAGCCTATCGGCCGATAGGCCAGCCCGATAGGACATACCCGGTCCAGTATCCGCTTCGACCCGGTTGATTAATAACCCCTTTTAAACACCTTAATCACTCGTTTTTCTCACACACACACCTCTCGGCCGATAGAACATAAGGGGCGATTTTCGCATCTGTTCTTCCTTAAAAAATTCGATCAAGGTACTTAATTTCGACACTTAATCCTCTTGTTTTTCAATTCTATACATGTTTTGAAGCACTTTGACGGATTCTTTTTGGAGTTTTGATGAAATTCGAATTGGGGATCCACTTTTTGGGGGCTTTTGTTAGACTTTGATGTTCTTTGAATTTTATGCCCGATTGTTGATAGAATCTTGATGGAAACATGTTATCTATGCTTGATTGTTCATGGGTACTTCGAATTGGGGGATTAATTGATGAAATTGAACGAATTTTGAAAAAAAACCCCAAATTGGAAGAACCCTAATTTCGAATTTGTTGAAATTGGGTAAATTTGTTGAATTGAATTGTTAATTGGGATTGATATGAGTTGAATTGTTGATGATGATTCGAATTCTGAATGAATTAGATTGGATTGGAGAGAATTTGCCCAGGAGGACCACTACAACCGAATGGTACACGAGATGCACCACTTTGCTCCTTTCCCCGATTCACATGCCCGCTATGATCCGAGCTCGCCGACAAACCCGCAATTTCCGCCACAGTGATCAGGTACTCCGTTAACAAAGCCACTTCTTTCTCTTTTCAAACTTATTCCTCCTTTGGGATGCGAAATAAGTTTGGGGGGGGGGGGGGGGGAGAAGTGCGGCTTTGTTAATTTCGGCACGTGTGAGTACCTTGTATGCCTTGTATCACTATTTGCTTGTGTTGGTGCCCGTTGTTTTTATTTGTGCTTCTCATATTGGTGTTGCGTGGATTTGGCTTTTGTTGCTTAGTTTTTAGATTTTTATGTTCATTTTCGTTTGGTGTGTTTGCCAGTTTCTATTTTTTAGGTCGTAGTAGTTATTTGCTTTCGTGTTTGCTTTTATTTGCTTTTCGTTGTTTGCTTTGATGCCTTGCTTGGGTAAATAGTTTTTTTTAGATTTTGGTCTACTTTGCGTAAAAAATTTTTAGATAGCCTTGCTTGTCTTAGTTTTTCTTTATTCGTGAATTTTTCGTGCTTCTATTTGTGTGATACCGATGTTACGACCTTTGTTTTTCTCTGAAGAAACGGTCGAGTTTTAGTCGAGTTGTAGTCGATTATTTACTTTTGCATAGTATTCCTTTAGGTCCAAAATTTTTCGTGATTGTAGAGGTCTTGAGATAAGAGACGATACATACTTGTTTTAAAATCACCGTCAATACGTTTGGTTACATCTTAGGATAGTGAGTCATCTTGTTTCTTTAGTCGTGTTGGCACTTAGATTGAGTTTAGAGTCGGTCAGTTTTCCCAAAAGTCGAGATAATGTTGTTCTATTAAGGGAATTCTAGTAACCGGGCATTCGCGTGACCCGTTGTTTACCTCGCGTAAAACGACGACTGATTAGACTAGTGAATTAGATATTACACATGTGACAATGATAGGAAACATAGTAACCGCGGGAATTCGCGTGACCATTGTTTACTCTCGCGCAAACGGCGACCTTGATTCGGACATGCGGAAATTATATATTCGAGTTGTTTCTCCGCTGTAGACGGGAACTTAGTAACTAGAAGCATCCATGTGCCCCATGAGTGTCTTTTACGTCAAACGGTTTCCTAATACATGAGAATGGAAGTTCCACCCTAGAATTACCCCGATTAAACATCCCGAGATCCTAACCTAGTGGTCAACTCGAATCAAATTCTTGAACATATATATAAGGGAATACTGTCCGAGGTTTATTTGTTATGAAACTCGTGAAAATTTTGCCACTAGACTGTGTAACGGGACGAACTAGCTTGTTTATTTTAGCCTTTCATATTGACGGTCGATTTGACTCACGTTTTGTTAATCTTTGAGCTGGATTTTCTTCATGAACGAATGATTAGGACTGAACTTGACTACTTTGCGGAATCATTATTCTGAGTGCAGCTCGCTTTTACGACACTCGGATTATTTAGAGAGAATTACAGGATAGTATTGATTAGGTGAACACTATGAGTTGCACGATGATTCACGACATTCTTTTTCTTTTCTTTTTGTTGTTCGGGACGAACAATGCTCAAGTTTGGGGGGGTTTGATAGGTGGTAATTTTACCACATTTTTCTAGAATTTTATACTAGGTTTTTATCTCGTTTCGTGATTAATGTGCTCGTATTTGGCTTAATTATGATTAGTCGAGCCGTATTACGCGTTTGGGTTGGTTTTAGTGTGTTTGCAGGTTTTTAGAGCCAAAAGGACCCAAAACGAGACAAAGGACCGAGAGTCGAGTCAAACGGACGGAAGAAACGGATTTTTGCAAAAGTCAGACCACCTGTCGGGTCAGCCTATCGGCCGATAGGTGCATCCGACAGGTGTTCCGAGCCCTATCGAGTGAAGCCGACCGACGAACCAACTATCGGGCCAGCCTATCGGCCGATAGGTGCGTCCGATAGTCTGCTCCGTGGGTTCTCGTGTTTTGACGGATTGTGACTCTTTTGGATAGATTTTGTTTCCTAGATTAGTTCCAATCGGGAATTTAACTCCCATAGGCTATATAGACCTCCTTCTAGACCTAGTTTATCATCTTTTATCATCTTTCATCATCTTTAGCACACTTTTACATTTTTTGAGCAAGATTAATTCCTTGGAGACTAGAACTTTTCGGAAAGCAGCAATTATTATTGTTTTTCTACTTTTTCGGAGATTGAAGACTCAGAGTTCATCCGGAAGGGTTGTAATCTCTCTTTTCATATTAATAATATGCATTCTCCATCTATTTCTTGTTTAATTTCAATTATGTCTAGCTAAATCCATTGATTGATTCTAGGGTTAGTAATTTTAATTGATGTTCACATGATGTCCCTTTGATTACCTTTTTACCTTTCATCCTAGGCTTGTGATCAAGATGTGTTAAATCTCATACTAGATTAAAGGGCCCTTAATCGATGCATGTTAGCTAATTGATTTTGCCCGGAAGGATTAATTAATTAGTGGAAATACTTGATGCACAATATGATTTGATCTTAAGACCTGAGTGGAGTAAGATAAATCATAGATAAATAAGTTGACGCTTTTTAAGTGATTTAAATTCTTTGAGCCTTGCGGGAAAAGGGTTTAAATTAACTATCTTTCTAGGTTGCCTTGATCGGAATTCTAGATCGGCTGAGTGATTATTTCTAGGATTGAATTAAAATTTGGGGAAAAGGAATCAAGTGAATGGATTGTGTGAACTCAATTAGACGATACTACCCTAGGATCAATTAGTTTTCAACTTGTGATTTTATCTTGCCAATTTGCTTTATTTGCTTGATTTAGATAATTCATCTTTTATTTAATTTTTACTTTTCGATTTTTAAAGTTAGATAATTAGAAACAAACCAAATTTTTGGATTCCTAAATAGCAGTCAAATTTTGAGTAGAGTTACTTCCTTTATTTTCGACGTATCAATTCTCTTGGGTTCGACACCTTGGACATACTTCGAGGTTTTACAAATTTTAAAATTGATCGGATTTGAAAACCATACTACGCGAATTTCAGCGATCACCTACTCGAAGATCTATAATCAGAACCCCTCTGGACCTGTCGACCCTGATCATGTCCCCGGTTGAACTGTCCCCTTTGCTCAAACTGACGGTCCTAACGACCGTGGTGATCAAAACCCTGCTCAGAACGACCCGATGGTCAAAACCCCGATTCTACTGCCCAGAAGACCCAGACTGTATCCTGTCCCCATCACGATTCCTCTTGTTCGACACTCCACCCTCATGTAACAGCTCAATATTACGTGCCGCATCACAAACCATCGACACATCAGCATACTCCGTGTTAACAATATGGTCAAGCACCCAATGCTTCAATCCCCACTTGTAGTGACGAGCCTGTCTGTGTGCATCCCCAGTCACAGTAGGTCCCATGAAGCTAGCCAACCTAAGAAAACGCTCCATGTACTCCACCGAGTTCTCCCATTCTAACTGGCGGATCGTACCGTACTCCCTTTCATATCTCTGCTGTTCTGAGAAAGGGATGTACCTCTTATAAAAGGTTTCACGAAACACTGCCCAAGTACACGTCTCAGCATAATCATCGCCTTTCGCCTGAACATGCGCCTTCCACCAATTGAGGGCATCACCCTCAAGCTTGAAAGAGGCTAAACGTGCTTTCACCTCATCAGGACAACCCACTACCTGAAACAGCTTCTCACAATGAGTAATCCAGTCCTCCGCCTCGGTAGGAGTAGCGGCGGACTTGAAAGAGATGGGATTCAACTTGTTGAAACACTCAATCCACACATGAATACCCTCATTGTTGCTCCTAGCCCCGTCAGTATTTCGTAGAGTCTCAAGAATCTGAGGGATAGCAGCAGCTACTGCTCGAGAAACCATACCATCATAATCAGGAGGGTTATCACCACCAGCGCCGTTGCGTGTGTTCACCATCTAAAACGATACCAAATTATTAGCGAAAGAGAAACGTGTTGTGCGGCGATTAATACACTGCGATGACGATCGGCATAATGATCTGAGAGCCAACCATAGAAGACATACTCTGGGCGAACATCCAGCAGTCGGCACCCACGGCGATCGTCTTTTGGTATCCGGCGATCGTCTTTTGGTATCTGGCGATCGTCTATGATGTCCAGCCAGAGACGATCGTCTCGTGCCACGTATGAATCCAACATCCGTCAAAGTCGTCGAAGACCGAATCTTGGACGGTGACCCACGTGCAGATCCACAAAAGGCGCCGCAAGATAAAGGCCTTTGACCCCAGCCTGTCACCTACCTCACCTACCGATAGGGCCGCCGAAAGGTACAAAGTGGGTCCTCCCTGGACAGCGACTCAGGACACGTGCAGGCTTCCCATTGGCTCGCACAGCTGGCTGCCAGCAGCAGCCTCAGACTTTAAGGGAACAGCCCCACGTGACGGGACGATCGGCCACCTTATTATAATATAGAAAACGGCGGTCGCCCGCGATCGCCGGAGAGGTCCCAGCAACCTTGTCTCCTATAAATAGGAGGGTCACAACAGTGGCCTAGGGGCATCAGACTATTATCGTGAATACAAGCGAAACACGTACAGAGAGAGAAAAAAAACTCATCTGGCAATTACTTACACATTCATAGTGATATTCATACACACTTACAGAACATCCATAGCAAGAACTAACATATCTCCATATCTGGTTCTTCCGGCAATCTACACGCTCTACAGCTTAGATAACTAGAAGTCTTTACACTCATTGTAATAGATTCTAACATTAATATTTGTACGCCGAAGTATCTATATTAATAACATCTCGCAAGAGCATTCAAGCCCGGGATTAACAACCCCGGCAAACCTTGTGTTATTTATTTTCCCACGGAAGTGTTCTCGCATTTGTTTGTTACTCGACCATTCCAGCAATTTTATCTCCGGATAATATTTTGGGTAACAACAATTGGCGCTAGAAGGAGGGTGGCAAATCTAGACCTTCATTTTTATTCCTACCGTCTCGAAGAACACTCACTGTTCTCCGGACATATACTTGAAGAAACACTCACTGTTCTTCAAAGAAAAGCCTTCAAAAACATGACATCCGCCACGACTTCCAAAAGAGCCACCCTGCGATCAGCCGGAAATCTCATTCCGGCCCAGACCGAATCCAAGCCTACGGCAGAAGGTGGCCGCAGCGACGCTAAGCTCTCACTCCCGCCCCCGGGGGACGGTCCTAGCCTCTCACTCGATCAGTTCCAGACCGTGGAACAGATTGAGGAGGCTATAGCCATCCTCAGGGAGCGACGGAGGGCATGCGACTCGCCCACCATCACTCCGTCAACCATCCGCCGAGCAGGCAAGCGGAAGCTCAAGGGGATATATGTTGAGAAATCAACAGAAAGCCCCGAGCCGCAAGAAAAGGCTCTCGTAAGGCGGGATGATTCCGTCTTCAGCCGCCTAGGGAGCGATCCCTCATGGCGACCCGGGCACTCTGGCCCCAGCCGGGAGACATCGGAGTCCGAATCTGTTACCAGGAGTTCGGCATATCCGACTCCTAGAAGACAAGCCGGTCAATGGGCCCCCACTCGCCCAAGAAATGAGCCCGCTGACAGAGAACTCATCATCTACCCTGGGGTCAGGGGATCAGTACATGATCGCCTTGGCTCGCGCTCCGGGAGCCAATCAGCGAGCAGTCAGGCTACGGCGATGGCCGCCATGCAGCGCCAGCTCGACGAAATGAAGGCGCTCCTGGAAACTGGGGCAGGCGCCAGGAGATCGATCGCTGGACCAAGTGAACCACTCGCGATCCAGATCGAGCTCGCCCCAGTTCAACCGAAGATCGCTCCCCCACAAACACCTCTATATGAGGGGAGATCGGATCCGGAGACCCATCTGAGCAAATTCCGGATTTACATGACGGGATGCGGAGCATCAGATGCGACGAAATGTCGAATGTTCCCATTAACTCTGGGCGACCTCGCCCACAGGTGGTACGTCTCACTACCACCTCGCTCGATCAATTGTTTTGAGAAGCTGGCGAATAACTTCACGTCGTACTTCGCCGCCAAAGTGGCTCGGCTAGAAGGTCCCCACCGCATGATGAAAATCAGGCAGGGGAATGACGAGCCCGATGAAGATTACATCGACCGGGTGGACGAAATAGTCCTCACCGGCGAGCCCATTAGTGACGAGCTCGCCCTCTACTCAGTCCTGGGGGGATTCTACGGCCACTCGCCCATGTTCAGGCACCTCACAAAGGACATCCCTCCGACGTATTCGATCTTCCGCGCCAGGGCCGCTGATTTCCTGGCCAGGCAGATGATGCTCACCCTCCGCTTAGGCGAGGGATCTGCCGAAGAAGGGAAGGTGCCATCCCACGTCCAGAAAAAGGCGGTCGCCAAACCCAGAAAGGCGGTCGCAAAGCCGCCTCGTGAGTTCAAAGCCTTCGAGGATGTGGAGGTTCCCCTCCTCCGCAACCTCAACTTATCTCCGGCCCACATCTTTAACGCCATCAAGGGGCGCGAATGACTCAACAAGCCAAAGCCGATAAGGGACAACGGTCACCTAGAACGCAGCAAATTTTGTGCTGTTGGCCACTTAAGTATACTGGATACAGTTTGGAAAAGTAGTTTAAACAACAAACTGTATGGAATCTAAATCTGAGTGCGTAGCGGAAGTCTTGGATACAGTTAGTTGCCGTGGATACAGCAACAGAGTATTAGGTGTATACTTAATATATCACAGTAATTTCAAACAGTAAAGGCAGAAGGTAAATAACACAGTAATTTAAGTGGTTCGAGGTAAACCCCTCTACGTCCACTGGTCCTCCACACAGGAGTAAAAAGTTTATTATATAATTACTGCGTACACAACTACGTAATTATAAACAAACCTATCCTTGTATCGTTCACACAGATTGATACAAAGAATATCACTTTCAACCGTTCACACAGATTGGTTAAAGCTTCCTTCTTGACTAGCTTCTTCACACACAGTTCCAAAGCTTCGTCCTTATTCGTCCCACAGTCGGAATAACTTGTTGAGTTCACACAGAGCTCGGTTTTTACACAGAGGTAAAAGGTTAGGTAACCAGGTAAGAACAGCAGCTTTGAATATCAAGATCTGATGATAGCTGTTCTTGATGTTTGAGCACTGTATATCTCTTTCGTTTTTAACTTGCGATATGCTTTGGAGATATGTTTGCTCAGATGATAACTTGATAGCTTTGAGAGTTACTTTGATTCGTAATTGGTTGGTAAGTCACTAATCTTCAATGTCTTCAAGGATATATATAGCCTCTGAAGAAAGTATCCGTTGAGATGTCCGTTTGAATAAGATTTCCTTCAACGGGAATATGACATGATCCGGATTTCGCGGGATTCTGAAGATCTGAAGGCGCGGTATTTAAATACTTTATCCTTGAGTATTTAAATACTTCTTTGTTCAACGGAACTTGACTTGTGTTCTTCTTTGTCCTTTTGTGAAGCGTATGGAAGGTGATCAGATTTAGGGCATCGAGACAGTTTTCCATACTTGATCTATTACAAGTCTTCTTCTTTGTCTTGATGAGCTTCACTTATCTTGATTCGAAGTGGTCTTGATACATGATAAATCCTTAAGCCTCGATACAGTTTCCTTTACTGTATTTGGCATATATGTCAAAACCTTCTCAATAACAAATAACAATCGATACAGGGATCGGGTATCCCGGCTGATTCGATACAGGGTGTTTGTTTTTCCTAACAATTTCCCCCTTTTTGACAATTTGCCAAGACTAACTTACTTCAACTCTTCGAGTCTTTCTTGATGATGCCAAAACCTTCCTCATGAAGCATTCTTCTTCGATGACTTCTGGCAGATTTCTTGGTCTCTTGTCAATAGGTCTGACTTAGTGACTTAGTCTACAATAATGAACTGCTCGCAGGCATGTTCGATACAGTTTGAGATTTATTACAACTTAAGCCTATGATTGGCGCGCAGGCACAATTTTACAATGTATTCTAAGTTTACAATCAAACTATGAACTGTTCGTAGACTAGTTAAATGCAGACTTAATTTTTCAATCAAGTTTATCTAACTTGAGATTCCTATCAAACAATTTTAAATAATCATACATTAACACAAAGATTACGAGTTGTAATCTTTCAAGACAAACAAACTGTTTTATTGATATTCAAAAAGATTGAGTACAAAGTTTGTGTTGAATAGAAATTACAAAAACAAAACTAATATACATAAATTTCAGCTTTTTATCTTTGATCCGCATGCCTCCATGGTCTCTTTCCTGGCTCATACTCGGTGCCGCGCCACCAGTTTTGAAGTGAATCATTGCCTCGTTCCTGGTAAATTGCTCTTCCTTCATATGAACGATCAAAGGCAAGTATCCAATCCTCTGGATGGGTGACCCGATCTCCTCTTCTATGTTTTGATTTCATTTCAATTTGGAGAGGGAGTTTACCTTCTTCGAGCATCTTTGAAAACTTGTCTGCCGCTTCCGCCAATGTTTTATAATTTTTGAAGATGGCGGATTCCCTGATGAGTCTGACAAAATATCTCATCAGTTCATTCTTCCTCCAGTTCTTCACTTCTTCGGCAGTTGGGTTGCGGTTGGTTGGCAGACGTATTTCCGAAGGTCTTTGAACAAGATTTTGCCAAGGGACATTTGGGTCATGGAATTCAGTCCGGAGCACGAAATTCTAAAGCTTTGGGGTTGAGGTGCTAGCTTGTTCAATTCGGCAATCTTGCTCACGAGCGACCTCAAATTCCCTTTCTGTTGTAGTCTTATCCTCCTTGCGCCTTCTCGTGCTTCTTCCCCTTTTTGGCTTCATCAAGACTTTGCGGGATTTCAAGAGCGGCGTCTGTTTGGTCTCGATCTTTGTTTATTCTTTCAACGAGGGAGGAAAGAGTCTCGACATCTCTTGAATGGATTTGTCATGCGCACGCCTTGGAGAGCCGTTCTCTATCATTGCACAGTTGTCTTGGCTTCAGAATTCTTGTCTTTGAAGCTTCCTCCTTCAAGCGATTGCGCTTGTTTATCCTCCATAATCTTCAAGGCTTGCTTGAACACTTCTGCGTAAGAATGAATGCATCAACAACTCGAGATACTTCGTGTTGAAGAGTTGTCATTTCTTCAACCGCAGAGGTGTGCATCCATTGATGCTTTTTCTACGGAAGAGAGAGCGTTAATCGCATCTTGGATAAATACGATCAAGGCCAAGAGCTTGGCGCTCTTTGCGTGCAGCAGAGATAGGAGAGTCGGTGGCGAAGTCTTCAGCACCGTTTAACCTCCTTACGTTCACGGATGGACGTGAAGTAAGTTGGATATCCTCAGGTTCGTTACCGTCCTCGGATTCCAAGGTTGCAGGGGCGGGAGAAGCTTCTTGTGGAATGGCGACAGTTGGTTCAGAAGCGTCCTGTGGCGAAGGTTCTCGGCGGATGTGGATGCGGGAGGGACCGAATCCTCTGTTGCCTTGCGGGAATGGCTTCTTGGCCGCAATGTGCTCGGTGCCTGCTCCAAAATTTCTTGATCTTCCTCGACGGAGGGACCGATTCCTCCGGTCGGGAATGTTCTCCACTGTGGCGAAGGTGGATTGGCTTGGGTAGATGGCCCTTCGTCTTTTCGGGTGGAGAGAAGGCTTGGGCTTGACCTCTTCACGGCTCAATCTCGGACTCCTTGAAGAGCATCGTCGTCATCGTCCGAGTCGGCATCGTCGTCGCCTTTTGGATTGATGGGAGAGTCCTCGACTTCTTCTTTCCTTTTCTTCCGCGTCGGTTGTGCGGCGGTGGCTTTCAATGAGATCTTTGCAAGAGGCGTTGTCCCATCGGCGGTGGTCTCAATTTGATTAGTCTGTTACTTCGGAGACAAATCGCTCTTCGTGGCTCCATTCGCTCCGGTTTGTACGGTGTGTCGTCTGAGCTAGCCTAAAGCTTTTCCATTGCAGAAATCTTTAAACGCCTGTTCAATTTGTATCTTGAAAGAAGTGTTTGATTTATAATTGAGTCTGGGAGGGACTTGAATCACGTCTGAGACGCTGTTTGAGGGTTCCAGTGCAGTATGGGATCTGTGCGGAAGATGGACTCCTTGCGAGGATGGTGCCGAAGGAAATTGGATCTGCACGGGTGTGGAATCCGTAGAGGAGAAGTAGCTTTGGCTCGAATGGGCGTGACGTGCTAACGTCTTGAAGGTTAGCGGATGTCTCTATATCCGTCGTAGCCGCCAAAGGCTCGGGATCTACCGTCGGGCGATAGGAGACACCTCTTCCGCAGGGTTGGGCCACAGGGTGCTATATCGATGGGTTGCGCCACGGGCGAGACATCCTCGGAGTGCTTGGTTTTGATTTGTGAGAGCCTCCTGAGTCTCTTCTTCGACTTCTCATCAGCAGAGTGCTTCTTGCTGTGAGAACGCTTGCGCTTCTTCTTTGAAGATTCCAATTCAGGGACCTTCACGGTTTCGTCTCTGGGGTTGGCAGAAATAGGCATGTGCCTGGTTCTCGGGTGATTGGCATGCATTGTGCTTTGGTTATAGGCAGAGGGTTTGACACCTCCTAAATATATCCGTGAGTGTTTTCTTGGCATCGGCGGATTGCTGGACTCCGCACCTCGTCAGAATGTAGTTTAGCATTAAACCAAATGATTTCTTTTGGGTGGCCGGTTTGCACACCTCTTCCTGAAGACGTTTCAAAATGATTTGACACCAGTTGACCTTTTCACAGGTCAAGATAGCTACCATCATTCAACCTCGATTAGGTGCACATTTCGAACGCACCGTTCGATTTTCAATGATTCGGAACAAGTCGTGGAGATAAACGAAATGAAGAAGAAAATTTTTCTTGTGGCACGTGGTTGTCACCATATCAACCACTTTGGACCTGTAAAAGTCCATAAAACTTGGTAATCGATTCTTGAGACCCAAACGTCTCAAGTCGGTCCATGGTCAAAGCCGTCGGCGGCTGTAAATTTCAAGTAAATCACGATTGATGCGGACTTGCACTCCTTGGGATCTGCGGTGATGTCGGCAACATGTCCTCCTGGCTAGTGACGAGAAAACGAGCAGCGGCGTTGAGGTAGAATTCCTCAACTAGATGAGCGTCGTATTTGTCGGCGATTTTGCTTCGAAGCGATAAAGTCCTTGTTGTTCAAGACGAGTAATGATATACTCCATCGGTTTGGTGTCGTTGATTTCGAGATGATACGCTCGATGATGACAGTTTCGAGAAGATCCGCCATCAATGATCTTTGGAAGTTTTCTTGAGCGGGGATGAAGATGGAGTAGCCATGGATGTTTTCTTAAAACGAAGGTAGAAAAGCAGTAGAAATTCAGATGAATATGCGAGAAAATATGTAAATTTGCTTGCTTGAGATCTCTTGTAATTGCGAAAGCGTAAAGAGTCTCTAATGGCGAATCTGATCCTTTTATACTTAGGCGGCGAAATAGGGTTTGCAGTACGAATGGTCGATTTTAAGGGATGGGAACCGGTTTTGAAATCGGCCAGTCGGGATGGATTTAGTGTAATCGTACGCTAATCCATTAAAAGGTTTTAAAATACGTGGTCCCACTTCGACATAGGTTGATTACCCTAAATGCCTAAAACGGCGGTTTAAAAATAATAAACAATTTAAAAACATCGCGGCTTTTGAGATTCGATTGTCCGGATGTCGTGTAAGGCATTTAATGAACATGACGTTTGACGTAAAGCAGGCACGTGGACAAAAATTATTTTAAAAAGGAAATAATATTATATTATATCTTGAATCGAAATCCTATAGTATGTCTTTGTTCTCCGTCGATCTGACGTTCCCCCTTAAAAAGGTACTAATAGGTTTTAAATTCCATACAGCAATATTTGGATTAATGTTGTATTCATGGGTCCTACAGTATTCCCCCTTAATTATTGCACACATCAACTGTAGGATTCATATGCCTTCGTTTGCTACAGTACTGTATTGATGATTCTGAGTGTACATATAATTAATGTTGGATACTGTATTCACGGGTCTTACATCATTCCCCCTCAATTGTTGAGTAAAAACAGTAAATTTACTTACAGGGAGTCTGGCTGCAGTATTCCCAATTCTGTTCTTAGCATGTTGAATCTTGCTGTGTCGAGAGGCTTGGTGAAAATGTCAGCCAGCTGGATGTCTGTATGAACCTTTTCCAGGCGAACATCCTTGTTCTCGACATGATTTCTGATAAAATGATGCTTCATGTTGATATGTTTTGTGCGCGAGTGCAAAACAGGATTGTGCGTGATTGCAATTGCACTCGTGCTATCACACATGATTGGAGTCTCTCTAGCATCGATTCCATAATCGGCGATTGTTCTTTGCATCCAAAGGATTCGCATACAGCCTACCAAGACATAGTACTGATTCGGTAGTGGAAAGAGAATTTGCCAATTGCTTCTTCTTGAACCAAGATACGAGTCTAGGTCAGAAAGTGACAAGTTCCGCTTGTACTCTTCCTATCTAGCTGCAGCCTCCGAGATCCGAGTCAGTATCCAACTAAATCGAATCCGCCTTCCTTAGGATACCACGATCTGCATCGACTGTTCCTTTGACGTATTTCGTGATTCGTTTAGTCAGTATTGAAGTGTGATTCCTTAGGTGCAACTTGGTATCTCGCACACACTCCAACAAAGATATCTTGATATCGGGCTGCTAGCCGTTAGTACAGGAGCGAACCAATGAGCTTCTGTAGAGTGATTGGTCAAACGGCTTTCGGCTTCATCAAGACTAATTTGCACGGAAGTGCTCATGGGGGTTAGCGAAGATTTGGAAGTGTTCATTCCAAATTTGTTGAGAAGCTCCTTCTTTGTATTTCTCTGGTTGATGAATATACCGTAGGCATCCGCTTTATCTCGCAAACCTAGGAAATAACTAAGTTCCCCATCATACTCATTTCAAATTTGCTTTGCATGAGATGTGAGAACCTTTGACATAGAGCAAGGTTAGTTGAACCAAAAATAATATCATCGACATAGATTTGTACCATTAGAAGGTCATCACCTTCCGTATCTTGAACAAGGTTTTGTCCAAGACCTTTCTCAAATCCGTTGTTGGTTAGATATCGGGACGGGGTTTCGTACTGTGCTCTAGGGCTTGTTTAAGTCCGTCTGGGCGCTTTCCTTAGCCTGTAAACTAGATCGATACCGTCCGTGTTGGCAAACCCCGGTGGTTGTTCAACATAAACTTCTTCTGTAAGCTCTCCATTCAGAAAGCACTCTTGACGTCCATTTGGTATACGATAAAACTCTTATGGGCGGCAAAGGCTAAAAATATCTGATGGCTTCTAGTCTCGCTACAGGCGAATGTTTCATCATAGTCGATTCCTTCTTCCCGACAATAGCCTTGTGCTACTAGTCTGGATTTGTTTCTTATGATAAGTCCATTTCCATCCTTTTTGTTTTGAAATACCCATTTGGTTCCTATAACCGATTGGTGTGTCTGCAGGTACAAGATACCATACATTGTTTCTTTCAAACCGTTAAGCTCTTCTTCCATAGATGTTATCCAATGAGAGTTGTTAAGAGCGTCTATGGTCGAAACAGTTGACTGGGCTAAGAATACGGCGATAGTGCACATATTGAGTCTCCTAAGTTCGGATTGAGATTTCCATTCAGAAACCGTGAGACTTCAAAGATTAGATTCTTCTTGTGCACAAAGTACATTTCCTTGTGTACTCTGTATTCTCCTACGAGTAGAAACACTGCATTAATGTTTCCAATGATCGGCTCTTGCGGGTGATCTCTCAACCATCTTCGGTCGGGTTCTAGTTCAGATCCGTCTTGTATCGAAAGTTTACGTGGGTACAGCTTCACTTGAATAGCGTCGGCTTCATCCACATCGATTCTTACAATGCGGGGTTGATTTCTAAATCAACTACGGGTTCTATGGGTGTAGGTGGATCCAAGATAGATAGATGGTGAATGTCCCGAGTGATATCATCTACTCCCGTAGGGTCATGGTGTGGTTCGTCGAACACTACATGAATCGATTCCTCGATCGTCGACCTCCTTTTATTAAAGATTCCGAAAGCTTTCTTTGTGGAGGAGTATCCTACGAATATTCCTTCATCCGATTTTTCATCAAATGTTCTAAGTTGGTCCTTCCCATTGTTCAATACGTAACACCGCATCCAAAATGTGAAAATACGAAACTAATGGAGTTTTGTTGTTCCATACCTCGTAAGTCGCTTTGTTGTGGTGCTTGTTGACGATCTGGGTTTTGAGTGTAGCATTTGTATTGGTTGCTTCACCCCGTAACGCTGTGGCAATTTGCTTTCAATCATTGTCCTTGTTGCATCTTTCAACGTCCTATTCTTTCGCTCGGCAACACCATTTTGTTGAGGTGTACGGCAAATGAGTACTCGTCTTTGTATGCCATTCTCCGACAGATTGCTCTATAAAGCGGTTAGTAAATTGATTACCTGTCGGAATGAATGCACACGATACTCGATGCTTTTTCATTCTCGCAACTTTCTCAGAGCTCAGGCGGCCTTAATGTTTCCTTCTTCTTGCTAAGAAAGATCGTCAAGCATACCGGAATAATCATCAACAACAACCATGCAATATTTCTTACCTCCCAAACTTACCGGGTCTACAGACCGTAGAGATCCATGTGTAGCATTTCCAACACTCTTTGGGTTGAAAGGTAGGATTTGCTCTTCGGGGTTGACTTGATTTGCTTGCCTTTCTGGCATGGACCAGACGCCGTCCTTCTTGAATGACACATCGCAAACCTCTAACCATACCACTGTCTTGAAAGCTTGTTGATCGTCTTGAAGTTGACGTGAGACATCCTCTTGTGCCATAGCCACTAAGATCTGCGGTGCCTTTGGCAACAAAACATGGAATTGAGGAGCTCATAGGCTTCCAGTCGGAATGTACATATTACGATCTGCTTCTGTAAGCACAACTTCCTTGGTTTGGGTGTTCTTGACTCTGACGATCTATATAGAACTTCACCGAGAAGCTGTTTATCACAGGCGGCTAATACTAAGTAGATTATACTGTAAGCCTTCAACATATGCAACATCGGTGACCTTGAATTTCCGACAAGTAGGTTTCCTTTCCCTCTTGTTCTTCCTTTAGACTTATCACCGGCGAACTTTTGGACGCGACCTTCTACAAAATCGGATAGCTTGCTCCTGTCTCCAGTCATGTGACGAGAGCATCCACTATCGAAGTACCAGGTATCCTCCTCTAGGATGTCCTGTAACAAAGAAATTAGGTAGATTTAGGTTCCCTTTGATTTTGGGTCCATATATGTTAGTTCCTTTAGGTACCCAGTTTTCTGACGGCAATTGGTTTCTTGTAGGATGTACTCGATGCAGTATTGCGGTATCTACGGGGCATATCCGTAGTTGTTATAATCATGATAATTATTATGCATGTAAAATTCGGGATTATTATTATTATTCGATGCAGTGCCGTCTAGGAGGTGGAGCCATTTTTCTAGGCCTATGACTTGTCTTACGGGTCTCAGTTGGATTCCCAATCTTGTTGTTGATCTTGGCCCTGCATCTGTGTCTTGAGGGATAACGGGGCTCCTGTATCCAATACAGGCGCCTTTGTCTTGAGTGTCTTGTTGTGCGGGTCTTTGGTGGTTGAATCCGTCTTCTTCTGAATAGTATCGGCTTTGATGATATGCTTGTGGAGCATGCTTTAGATTACGCCTTCGAGTGGTTGTTGGTTCCACTGTCTCGAATAGTAGAGTTGAGGCGGAATGGCGGCCTTCGGTTTTCTCGGTGCAAAGGTTCCTTTATGGGACTAGGAGTATCTTCGATTCAGAATGTGTTCCACACTCTTGACGAACACAAGATTAGTTTTACCTTTATTCGAACATGAGGTATCCTAAGCCACTTTTATCATGAGCATGTTGCCCGGTGCTCAGGATTTCTTCCATTCTTTTGGACGATTTTTCAAAAGACTTTAGAATGGTCTCAAGTTCGGTTTCGCTTCTCGAGAGTTGTAATTTTGGTTTGTAGTAGAACCAAATCATTTGTCTTGCTCTCATTATGGGTTTTAAGCGCATTTAGTTCATGAGCAAGTTGATGATTGCTCTCCATGAGTTTTTCAAAATCGACCTTGCTTTGGTTTCACAATCAAGAGACATATTTTCATAGTTTATTTTGATAAGTCATTTTCATCTTTCACTCTAGATTTGTTAATTGAAGTTGTATATTCTCGATTTTAGAGTCTCATGGGCTTTTTGAATGTTTTGAATTCATTCATCATATTTTCGAAAGTATGAGATGCATTAGGTGGAATAACCGAGGTTGAGCTTACCTCATCGTCGTCTTCACCTTCGGAACATCTTTGGCCATAAAGCACATGTATGCTTTATCATCGAACTCATCGTCGGATGAATCACTTTCAGTGACCACCAAGACATTCTCGCGATTTGGATGGTGTGGGGAGGCTTCGATTCTCCAATCGGGGCCTTGAGCTTGTCTTTCCAAGCACGTCTTCTTTCATCTCGCTCTTGTTGCTCGGCCTCGGCAATCTTTGGACTTTGGGATGAGGACATTTGTTTGCATAATGGCACAGTTTCCTATGATTATAGCACGAGTTAGCATCGCGAGATGATGTTTCAGTACTTACCTTGTTGATGTGTTTGGGCTGTAGGAGTCTTTCAGGCATTTAATGAACTTTTGAACTTATGCATTAGAAGCGCCATTTCATCTTGTGACAGGATGTCGTCACATCGGCGTTCTTGTGGCCAGGGCCACGAGCTAGGCATCTTGTGTCGACGCTCGATACAAAGAAACGAGCCGTGACCTTTGAAGGAGATTCTTCACTTTCTCTCTTACACAATGTCATACTCAAAAGCTTTAAGGTCGGAGAAGAGATCAAAAGTGGATATTTCATTAAGATTACAGGATACACGCATAGTTGTGGTCTTAATGTCCCATCTGGGCCGAGAGATCGAAAATTTTTAAGTTCTTCTCCTTTTGGGTGTAAATCTTGCCCAACGCTTCAAGTTCACCAACAATACCAAGAAATGAGGTCAAGTTCCTCAAGTGTTTCCGTTGGTTTCATTTCAAAAGATTCAAATTCTTGAGTAAGTTTTGAAATCTTGTTTTCTTTTGAGAGCTCGATTCCCTCACAAATTAACTTGAGTTTATCCTGATTTCTTTGTTGTTTTGCGGCTCTTTACCTTTGACGTGCCTTTGTCAAGAGTGACAAATAACGCGTTCTTAGCCACGTTGTCGAGATTGGCTCGCTTCCTTTCATCGGTTGTCCATTGCTCGCGTTCTTTCTCGAGCATTTCGGCATGGGCTTGGCCCTCAATCCTTGCGGTGGATTGACCTTCATGATCTTGATCGGACCATCCTGTATAACAAAGATCATCTCTTCGTGCATTCTTTGCAAGATGAGCTTCCATTCTAATTCTCCGATCGTCAAATTCATTAATAGAGAACATAGGGACTTTGTTAATCATAGAAGTATCCATACCGATAATATAGGAATGAAAGAGACTTTTGAAAATAAGTGATTTGAATCGATTCGGTTAAAAGAAATACGATCGATTCTTTTTAGAATCAACCGATCCGATACCACTTGTTGGCCACTTAAGTATCTGGATACGATTTGGAAAAGTAGTTTAAACAACAAACCGTATGGAATCTAAATCGAGTGCGTAGCGGAAGTCTTGGATACGATTAGTTGCCGTGAATCTGACAGAGTATTAGGTGTATACTTAATATATCACGGTAATTTCAAACAAGAAAGCGGAAGGTAAATAACACAAGAATTTAAGTGGTTCGAGGTAAACCCTCTACGTCACCGGTCCTCCACACAGAGTAAAAAGTTTATTATATAATTATTGCGTACACAACTACGTAATTATAAACAAACCTATCCTTGTATCGTTCACAGATTGATACAAAGAATATCACTTTCAACCGCTCACAGATTGGTTAAAGCTTCCTTGACTAGCTTCTTCACACACATTCAAGCTTCGTCCTTATTCGTCCCACAGTCGAATAACTTGTTGAGTTCACACAGGCTCGGTTTTTACGAGAGGTAAAAGGTTAGGTAACCTGTAAGAACAATGACTTTGAATATCAAGATCTGATGATAGCTGTTCTTGATGTTTGAGCACTGTATATCTCTTTCGTTTTTAACTTGCGATATGCTTTGGAGATATGTTTGCTCAGATGATAACTTGATAGCTTTGAGAGTTACTTTGATTCGTAATTGGTTGGTAAGTCACTAATCTTCAATGTCTTCAAGGATATATATAGCCTCTGAAGAAAGTATCCATTGAGATGTCCGTTTGAATAATATTTCCTTCAACGCGAATATGACATGATCCGGATTTCGCGGGATTCTGAAGATCTGAAGACTGACAGTATTTAAATACTTTATCCTTGAGTATTTAAATACTTCTTTGTTCAACGGAACTTGACTTGTGTTCTTCTTTGTCCTTTTGTGAACTGCATGGAAGGTGACTGTATTTAGGGCATCGAGACAGTTTTCCATACTTGATCTATTACAAGTCTTCTTGCTGTACTGATGAGCTTCACTTATGCTGATTCGAGGCTGGTCTTCGATACATGATAAATCCTTAAGCCTCGATACAGTTTCCTTTACTGTATTTGGCATATATGTCAAAACCTTCTCAATAACAAATAACAATCGATACAGGGATCGGGTATCCCGGCTGATTCGATACAGGGTGTTTGTTTTTCCTAACAGTGCCTATCACAAAAGTCCCGGCCACAACACCAGCCAATGCCGCGACCTCCTCAGACAACTATGGCGACTGTTTGAGGAAGGCAAATTGGATAACTTGGTCACCAGGCCAGAGCCCCGATCAGAGAGGGCCGGAGGGCGCGAGCGCCGGCAAAGCGATGGGATCCCTCCCAATCCGGTCGCGAGGATCGAGCAAAATGAGCCGGAGTACTCTGATGAATCGATCCCTCCGATCAACCCTGGCGGCCGGATCAATATGCTTCAGGCGGGAGGTGGAAACCTCGGGGGCCTTTCCCCGGTCTCCACCATGTCGAACAGAAAGTGCAAGGCCGAACTGAGGGCGTTCGCCGGGGTCCATGTCGTGGTACCCCCAGAGCCGACCATCTCCAAAGACGCGCTCATCACCTTCTCCAACAAGGATAGGGAGGGGGTGATGTGCCCCAAAGAGGATGCATTGGTGATCTCTGCATGTATCCTTGGGAAGATGGTCGATCGCGTGCTGGTTGACAATGGGAGCTTTTGCAATATCATATTCAAATCTGCTCTTGACCAGCTCGGCAACCTAACCAAGTTCATCAAGCCATTCGACACCGTGCTCCAAGGATTCGGCGACAGCACAGTCCAAGCCTATGGAAGGATCAAGTTCTTTGTCGAGCTGATATGCTACTACGATCCCAAGGTTAGGATTACTAGGAACCTAAATTTTGTAATCATAGATAGGCCCAGCATCTATAATGGGTTCCTAGGTCGTCCATTTTTAGAAACCTTCGAGGCGGTCGCCTCTTCTTTCTTTTACTGTATCAAATTCCCCACTACCGATGGGACGATCGGTACTGTAAAAGGAGATCAGCTAATGGCAAAGAAATGTTTGAATTACTCCTATGTTGCAACTTCTTTCAATACTTCCCATGCAATTTGTAACGTCGAGACAATCGACAATCAACCGATGGAGATCGACGAGCCAAACACATCGTACCAACCCGACTCAGAGGACGCCATCTCACGTCGATTAACGGACGACATCGAGCCAAGGATCGGTTTCGAGCCAAGCCTCGACATCGATCCAAGGATCGAGTCCGGAAATCATTCCAATCGAGAAGCGACCATCCCCATTGAAGAGTTGGAAAGTGTAACGATAGATCCGGCTCACCTGGAGCGGGAAGTACAGATCGGCATAAGCGTCGACCTCGAATTAAAGGAGGATCTGATCAATTTACTACGTAAGAACATTGGAGTCTTTGCCTGGTCGCATCAAGATATGGTTGGCATAAGTCTTGAACACACTTGCCACTATCTAAAGATCGACCTGGCAAGGAAGCCTGTTCACCAGAAACGTAGGAAATTCGGTCCTGAGAAGTACGCAGCACTCGACATAGAAGTCAAAAAGCTACTCGATAACAAACTAATCGGGGTAGCTACAGACAAACCACAGTGGGTCGCCAACGCCGTGCTCGTCAAAAAGCCGAACAGCTCCTGGAGGTTATGCATCGACTTCACCGACCTCAATGCGGCATGCCCAAAAGACCATTTTCTGATGCCTCATATTGATAACTTGGTTGATAGTAAAACAGGTTGCGAAATGTTGTCGTTCATGGATGCCTTCGCCGGATACCATCAGATCCCAATGGCGGAGAAAGACATAAAGCACACATCATTCCATACGGAAAAAGACATATACTTTTGGGTCCGAATGCCGTTCGGCTTGAAGAATGCAGGGGCAACCTACCAGCGACTGGTCAACGGGATGTTCGCCAATCAGATCGGCAAGACCATGGAGGTCTACATTGACGACATCGTGGTCAAAAGCCTCAAGAAGGAAGACCACCTCAATGACCTTGCCGAGACGTTCGCCATCCTTGAGAAGTTCAACATGAAGCTGAACCCCAAGAAATGCAACTTCGGGGTGAGCTCCGGAAAATTCCTCGGGCACATCGTGAGCCAAAGGGGGATCGAGGCGAACCCCACCAAGATTCAGGCGATCCTCGACATGCAGGAGCCACGGAATGTCAAGCAAGTGCAACGCCTCACAGGTTGTTTGGCTGCCCTCAACCATTTCATATCTCGGCTCGGGGATAAAAGCAAGCCTTTCTTCGCGACCATAAAGAACAAGAAGTTCGCATGGACGAAGGAGAGTCAAATGGCGTTCGCCAAAATCAAGGAGTATCTATCTAACCCCCAGATCTTGGCAAAGCCGATCCCCGGCGAAAAGCTATTCCTCTACCTGGCAGCCTCGGAGGTCGCGCTGAGTGCTGTTTTAGCCGAGGGGTAGACCCACTTGCCGATCTACTACGTTAGTAAAGCGCTCCATGACGCGGAAACATGTTATACACCATTGGAGAAGATCGCCTACGCTCTAGTCATGAGTGTTCGCAAGCTAAGGGCTTACTTCTTCGAACATCAAGTGGAGGTTCTGACGACTCTACCTCTAAGGCAAGTTCTACACCGGCCAGACACCAACGGACGACTCCTCAAGTGGTCATTGGAGATCGCCCAATACGGTATAACATACGCTCCTCGCACAGCGATCAAAGGCCAGGCTCTTGCGGACTTCGTGGTGGAATTAACATTCCCTCACAGTCCGACCCAGATCGGCCGCCCTGCCTGGAAGCTGTACGTGGACGGATCGGCGACCAACTCGCGAGCAGGGGCAAGGATTGTCCTCATTAGCCCCGACGGACAAAGTTTCACAAATGCAGTGCGTTTCGGGTTTCGTGCGACCAACAATGAAGCCGAGTACGAAGCCTTGGTAGGCGGGCTCGATCTAGCCCTCGCCCTAGATGTTCGTCGCCTCCATATCTTCATGGACTCCCTCTTGGTCGTGAACCAAGTCAAGGGAGAATATGAGGCGCGCGGCGAACAGACGATCAAATACCAAGAGTTGGTCGCCGAAATGTGCACGAAATTTGAGGAAGTGCTAATCGAATAAGTCCCGAGAGAGCACAACTCCCAAGCCGATGCCCTATCCAAGCTAGCGTCGTCAGATGGGGCAGACGATTTCTCTAATATCCAAATCACAAAATCAGCAAGGCCGGCGATCGGCGAAACACAGTTACCACGATTGCTATTGCGAGAGAACTGGATGACTCCGTTCATCAAATACTTAAAGGACGGAACGGTCCCTGACGACCGTATCGCCAACTCCAGCTCTGTGCGACCAGATACACCCTATTGGACGACCGGCTTTACAAACGAGCTTTCAGCCTTCCCCTCCTCAAGTGCATTACACCGGAGGAAGGTCGTCTTGTTTTAGCTGAGATCCATGACGGGATCTGTGGAAACCATGCTGGCGGGCGAGCTCTCATCCATAAAACAACCAGGCAAGGTTTTTTCTGGCCTTCACTTCAGAAGGATGCGATCGCCTATGCCAGATCGTGTCACAGGTGTCAAGTGATGGGTCCAAACATCAAGCTCTCCCCCGAGCAGCTCACCTCAATGTACAGCCCATGGCCTTTCGCCCAATGAGGCATCGACCTCATAGGTCCCTTGCCGACTGCGCCAGGGGGCTGTAAGTTTGCCATCGTAGGGGTCGATTATTTCACTAAATGGGCTGAGGCCGAACCACTCAACAAAACGGCCAAGAACAAGTGATTAAGTTCATTTGGAAAAATATCATATGCCGATTCGGCCTACCCCAGGCGATCATCTCCGACAACGAAAAGCAGTTCGACGGCTTAGAAGTCATGCAATTCTGCGAGAAGTGGGGAATCAAAAAGTTGTTCTCGACCCCCCACCCTCAGACGAACGGGCAGGTGGAAGCCGTAAACAAAATCCTCAAACACACGATTAAAGCACGACTCGAATCCAGACAAGGACGATGGGCGAGCGAGCTTCCAGATGTTTTATGGTCATATCGAACGACGACCCGAAACTCAACCGGCGAGACTCCGTTCGCCCTCGCTTTCGGAACAGAAGCAGTGATCCCCTCGGAGATCGCCGTCCTCAGCCATCGAACCGAACAAGAGATGACGACGGACAATGATGTGGCCCGGCGGATCGAACTTGACATGCTCGAAGAACGATGACTGACCTCAGAAATGAGGAACGCAATCCATAAAAGGAGATCCGAGAAGTTCTTCAATTCGAAAGTCAAGGAAAGACGTTTCCAAGTGGGCGATCTCGTCCTCAAAAAGGTCCAGACCCACACAGGTGTCTTTGGCCCGAATTGGGAAGGCCCCTTCAGGATATCTAGGTGGCTAACTAGGGGCGCCTACGAACTTGAACACCCTGACGGCACTCCGAACCAATATCCCTGGAACGCCATACACCTGAAGAAATACTACCAGTGAAAACTTTGTATTCAGTTTCAACTACCCAATGTACAAAGAATATAATGAGATTTTTTCTATCCCATCTATTCGAGCAATCGCCCCACCAGGCACATCGTATACCATCGAGGATCGTCGTTCAAAACATGGCGATCCGAGGTAGAAACAATGTAGCCATGGTCCTGGAGGTCGATGGAACCGACAACTTCGCCCATGCAAGGTTTCTTTGGGTTGAGATCGCCCGCCCTTCGTTTAAATACGAGGCCGGCGTAGCCGAAGGACCCTCCAAACTAATCTGTGGATACGTCTGCACGCCCTCAAAGTACATCATCTAACATGATGTGCACGGACAAGGCGGCGCGTCCCTACCCCATCACAACGTATACCGTCGAGGGTCGCCATCTAACATGCCGACCCGAGGTAGAAAAGTGCTAACAAAGCCGCGGACGTGGAGTCAAATAAACCAACGACACCCCGTGCAAGGACTCCTCCAGACCAAGATCGCCCACCATTCGTTTAAATACAAGGCGGGCGCAGCCTAACGGAGGACCCTCACAATAAAGTGAGTCGCGGGAATGTCCCTCGCACACAAAGACAAGGTTGCGGAGGTCGGTCCATCGAACTCCGCGACCGTGCACGGTTCCTCATAATCGGTAAAACTGAAGATAGCTCACCAATCATACTATTTTTGTTCCCTTACTTACAATAAGTAAACAAAAACAAGGGGCAGAGAATGGGAGCTAATCCTAAATGCGATCGGAGAGAAGGGACCGTACCTGATCGGCTTCGTTCAAACATACGCAGGACGATCGGTCTTGTTCAACAATATTCACAAGTAAGAATTTCCAAGCATGTCAATACATTCAACATTCAAACAATCGATCAGGCGAACATGGCATCAGAAGCAAGTATATACACACTTGTAAAAATTCACATGCAAACATTCAAAGGCGATCGTACATGCAAAGAATCAGATGCGAACAAGTAGTATTTTATTCATTATCTAGAAGTTCGTACAATACAAAGCCTGAAGGCAATACAAAGAAAAAGCAAAAGTTACAAGTAAAGGAAGACAAAGTAATCACTTAGGGTCCCTCCGGCTGGTCTTCGCCCCCATGTGGCGGATCGGCACGTGCCCCCTCATCGGCTTCGGGATAGATAAGTTTATCCGGATTAGGATACCAACTCAAATCGATCCCCAAGTCAGTGAGGTCAAGGATCGGCAGGGAAAACTCCGGATGCAAAGGGTGCCCGAGTGCGTAGGCCTTGAAGCTATCCATCATAGGACCGACCTCGATCCCTACCTTCTTGGCGGCTCGGACAGCGTCGGCGTAGGCCATATAATAGGCGAACTCGCCGACGAGTGCCACATTGAGGTAGGGATCGGTCTCGATCGCCTTTATCTGCCCTTGTAAATCCGAGGTCGCCTTCGCAGCATCCGATAGCTCGACCACCTTGGCGGCCAGTTCTCCCTTTACTTTCTCCATCTCTCCCTTCGCCGCCTCCAGCTCGCTGTTGAGCCGATCCACGGTCGCCTTCAGCCCGGTCGCCTCCTCCTGCAAGGCCACATGCATCCGGCGAGCTTCCTTCTCCTGGTCGCGGAACCGATCGGCCACTTCCTTGGAGCGGCTCAGCTCCTGCTTCATCCGATCGATGTCCTGTTTAGCCGTCTCTAAATATTCCTTCTCCATGGCCTGGATCCGGTTGGCGAAATCAACATTTTTGTTCCGAGCGGCCTCGAGATCCTGACGGAGGCGAGCATTAGAGGGTCGCCCCTCGTAATCCTTGGCGGCTTGGACGGCCATCGTCGCCGCCTGGAGAGCCAGGGCAATAGTCGCCTGCATGGCATCTCCAGACCGCCGATATGATCTTCACAAATCGAAGTGGTTGGGAACCAGAGTATACAAAATCAGGTCGAGACAAATCTCCAAACATAACCTTTCGGGCATGACAGGCCCGGTGAGTGGCCAACCAATCCATACCAAGGATCAAATCAAAATCAAACATATCAATTGGAAGAAGATTAGTCGGTCGTACGCGATCATCAAAATGAAGTGGGCAATCAACAAATTCATGGTCAATGATGATGTTATTATTCATTGGCGTAGAGATAGTTAAGTGGTGATTTAATGGTGTTGGGGTTAATTTTAGTTTCTTAGAGAATGTGACAGATATAATAGAGTGGGTTGCGCCCGTGTCAAACAAACAAAAGCAATATGATCACCAATATGCAGAAAACCTGTAATGGTACCTGTAGTTTTCTCTGCCTGCTCACGAGTAATGGAATAAACATGGTTAGAAGAAGAGGAAGGCTGAGAAGAGCCTGCAGGAACAATGCTAGCTTTCTTTGGACAGTCCCTCACACTATGAGCAGTGGAGCCGCACTCAAAACAACCTCCAGAAGATCTGTGGCATGGCCCGGGGTTTGCCTTACCACATGTAGGGCAAGTAGATGGGGGTGGCAAAATCTCAGTACGCTCATGCTGACCCGACAAGTTCTCGAGCAGTGCTGGCAGCGTGAAGACCAGGCAGTACATTACTGCTGGTTGCCCTCGAAGCCTTACGGTTAGAGTTACCCGACTTATCACCCCGCCTACCCGAAGATCCATAATCAGAACCCCTCTGAACCTGTCGGCCCTGATCCTGTCCTCAGTTGGACTGTCCCCTGTGCTCAGACTAGCGGTCGGAACGACCACGGTTATCAAAAATCTGTTCAGAACGACCCCGATGATCAAAGCCCCAGTGATACTGACCCGAAGACCCAGACTGAATCCTCTCACCATCACGAGTACGCTTGTTGGACGTTCCACCCTCATACAACAACTCAATGTTACGTGCCGCATCACAAACCAAGGACACATCAGCATAATCCATGTTAACAATACGGTCAAGTATCCAACGCTTCAGTCCCCACTTATAGTGACGAGCCTGCCTAGCCGCGTCCCCTGACACAGTAGACCCCACAAAGCCAGCCAACCTGAGAAAACGTTCCATATACTCCGCCGTATTCTCCCGATCCATCTGATAAATGGTACCATACTCTCTCTCGTATCATTCTTTGTTAGAGGGGGATGAACCTCTTGTAGAAGGCCTCACGAAACGCCGCCCAAGTACATGTCTCAACAAAACCATCACCCTTCGCCCCAACATACGGCGTCCACCAGTTAAGGGCGTCACCATCAAACTTGAAAGCTGCTAAATGAGCTTTCACCCCATCAGGACAACCAATCACCTGAAACAACTTCTCACAATGGGTAATCCAGTCACTCGCTTCAGTCGGAGTGGTAGCTGACAAGAAAGGATTGGGCTTCAGTTTATTGAAGCGTTCAATCCACACATGAATGCCCTCATTGCTGCTTTCAGCCCTATCCCTACGCTCATTACGCAAATTTTGAATAGCAGCGGCTACTGCTTGAGCAACAATCTCATCAATGTTTGGAGGGTTAGCTTCACCACTTCCTCGCCGAGTGTTCACCATCTAAAACGATATCAAGCGGTTAGCGAAAAAAACAAACGAATATGAATACGGAAAGGAAAGACGAAACGAAAGCCTAGTGTCTACCCAATCCTCACAGGTCAAGCCTAAGCTGTAAAGATCCAAACACTTCTGTGAGGATTGGGTACTATCGAAACGAAACAAATGAATATGAATACGGAAAGAAAAGACGAAACGAAAGCCTAGTGTCGGAAAGTATTATCGACATGTTTGGATCTTTACGGCTTAGGCTTTGACCTGTGAGGATTGGGTAGACACTAGGCTTTCGTTTCGTCTTTCCTTTCCGTATTCATATTCATTTTTTTTTTCGCTAATCGCTTGATATTGTTTTAGATGGTGAACACTCGGCGAGGAAGTGGTGAAGCTAACCCTCCAAACATTGATGAGATTGTTGCTCAAGCAGTAGCCGCTGCTATTCAGAATTTGCGTAATGAGCGTTGGGATAGGGCTGAAAGCAGCAATGAGGGCATTCATGTGTGGATTGAACGCTTCAACAAACTGAAGCCCAATCCTTTCTTATCAGCTACCACTCCGACTGAAGCGAGTGACTGGATTACCCATTGTGAGAAGTTGTTTCAGGTGATTGGTTGTCCTGATGGGGTGAAAGCTCGTTTAGCAGCTTTCAAGTTTGATGGTGATGCCCTTAACTGGTGGACGTCGTATGTTGGGGCGAAGGGTGATGGTTTTGTTGAGACATGTACTTGGACGGCGTTTCGTGAGGCCTTCTACAAGAGGTTCATCCCCCTCTCGGAACAGCAGCGATACGAGAGAGAGTATGGTACCATTTATCAGATAGATCGGGAGAATGCGGCGGAGTATATGGAACATTTTCTCAGGTTGGCTGGCTTCGTGGGGCCTATCGTGTGGGACGCGCTAGCGTGCTCGTCACTATAAGTGGGGACTAGCGTTGATACTTGACCGTATTGTTAATACGGATTATGCCGATGTGTCGTTGGTTTGTGATGCGGCACGTAACATTGAGTGTTGTATGAGGGTGGAACGTCAACAAGCGTACTCGTGATGGTGAGAGGATTCGATGGGTCTTCGTCGATTTCACCGAGGCTTTGATCATCGAGTCGTTTCAACAGTTTCGATAACCGTGGTCGTTCCGACCGCCAGTCTGAGCATAGGGGATAGTCCAACCGAGGACAGGATCAGGGCCGACAGGTTCAGAGGGGTTCTGATTATGGATCTTCGTGTAGGAAGGGTGATAAGTCGGGTAACTCTAACCAAGGCGATTCGAGGGCAACGGCAGCAGTACTCGGTCTCTGGGTCTTCACGTCAGCAGTACCGTTCTGGGAACTCGTCGGGCCAGCAAAAGCGTACTGAGATTTTGCCACCCCCACCTACTTGTCACACCCCGGGCCATGCCACAGAGCTTCTGGAGGTTGTTTTGAGTGTGGCTCCACTGCTCATCGTGTGAGGGACTGTCCAAAGAAAGCTAGCATTGTTCCTGCAGGCTCTTCTCAGCCTTCTTCTTCTTCTGGCCGTGTTTATTCCATTACCCGTTAGCAGGCAGAGAAAACTACAGGTACCATTACGGGTTTTCTGCATATTGGTGATCATATTGCTTTTGTTTTGTTTGACACGGGCGCAACCCACTCTATTATATCTGTCACATTCTCTAAGAAACTGAAATTAACCCCAACACCATTAAATCATCACTTAACTATCTCTACGCCAATGAATAATAACGTCATCATTGACCATGAATTTGTTGATTGCCCACTTTGTTTTGATGATCGCGTACGACCAGCTAATCTTCTTTCGATTGATATGTTTGATTTTGATTTGATCCTTGGTATGGATTGGTTGGTCACTCACCGGGCCACTATTGATTGTCATGCCCGAAAGGTTATGTTTGGAGATTTGTCTCGACCTGATTTTGTATACTCTGGTTCCCAACCACTTCGATCTGTTAAGATCATATCCGCTTTGAAAGCATGTACTTTGTTATCCCATGGTTGTGCAGGTTTTATTGCTTCTATTCAGGATACTTCAATGGAGGGTCCTACTATCGATAGTATTCGGATTGTTTGTGATTTTGTCGATGTCTTCCCTGAGGAACTTCCCGGTCTTCCTCCTAATCGTGACATTGAATTTGGTATTGATTTGATTCCGGGTGCTGAACCCATCTCTAAGGCTCCGTATCGTATGGCTCCTACCGAATTGAAAGAGTTGAAAGATCAACTACAGGAACTCCTTGAGAGTGGATTCATTCATCCGAGTGTATCCCCATGGGGAGCACCTGTCCTATTTGTAAAGAAGAAAGATGGTAGTATGAGGTTGTGTATAGACTACCGGGAGTTGAACCGCATCACTATTCGTAATCGTTATCCTTTGCCTCGTATTGGCGATTTGTTTGACCAGCTAAATGTTTTTCTAAAATTGACCTTCGGTCCGGTTATCATCAGCTTCATGTTAAAGAGCAGGATATTCCTAAGACTGCTTTTCGAACACGCTATGGGCACTATGAGTTCTTGGTTATGCCTTTCGGACTCACTAATGCTCCGGCAGTGTTCATGGATCTTATGAACCTTGTATTCAGTTCCTTGATAAATTTGTGATCGTATTCATTGACAACATTTTGGTCTATTCGAAGTCCGAGGAGGAGCACGAACAACATCTTAGTACGGTTTTGAAGATTTTGAGACAGGAGAAGTTGTATGCTAAATTCTCCAAGTGTGAGTTATGGCTTAGTCAAGTTGTCTTCCTTGGTCATGTTGTATCTGCTGGTGGCATTACTATGGACCCGGCAAAGGTTGAGGCCATCACTAAATGGCCGAGACCTACTACGGTGACTGAGGTCAGGAGTTTCCTTGGTTTGGCCGGTTACTATCGGAGGTTTGTCGAGGGATTCTCCCAACTTGCCTCACCTTTGACTAAGTTGATGAGGAAGGGGTTGAAATTTGAGTGGACCGAGGAGCAGGAAGAGAGTTTTGAGACCCTGAAGCAGAAACTTGTGTCGGCTCCCATTTTGATGTTGGGACATTTTGTTCCATACATAAAAATAATATTGTTTTGATGATTAAAGTTGCTAAACAAAACAAAACAACGAAGAGACGAAGCAAGCATCGAAGGAAAACGAAGTGCAAAATGCTGGAGAAAAACAAAGCTAACGTACGTAACAAGACAATGTTAACGTACGTAATATGATGAAGCTTACGTACGTAATGTATGAGAGATAAAGTACGTAACTCAGTTCAAACAAGTGAACGTTGGAGGAGTCAAAGTCAGAAAAGCATGCAACGGATATATGACGTCAGCAGTGACGTAATGTTAACGTACGTAACGAAGGAAATGATAACGTACGCAACCCAAAATGACGAAACTCCCTGGACTGTTTTGTGAAGAGGCTTACATGCGTAACCTATGTAGGTTAACGTACGTAACGACGCTTACGTACGTAATATGAATGTGATAGCGTGCGTAATGCAGTGTGCAGTTGCTAACGGCTAGTTTGAAGATGGAGCCTATAAATACCATGCTTATGGTATTGATCATACACAACAACTTCAAGTATACTACACATTGATCTGAGATTGATATTCATTATATTGTTGTTGTAATATTGAGCTTACATTGAGTGATTGAGTGTTATACACAAAATCATACACGAGTGGTAAAAGAAAAGATACGATTGGATTCGGTGTTATTAGGATCAAGGATCCGGCATTGTTAGAATAGCAATCGCTATCTTAGTGAGGCTTATCTAGTGCCGATAGAAAGCTAGAGAGGTTGATTCCTTGTCCTACGAAAAGGAAAACGGTTTAACTTGGACCGACGCAAAGACAAGTACAAGTGGTTTATCACGGACCAATAGAAGACGTGATTGTAAACGGTTATCCCTCGACCGATTGAAGAGAGGCGTAGAGGTTGCTATCTTTAACCTATTGAAAAAGATAAAGAGAGGACGTAGGCTCGTTTATAGCCGAACCTCTATAAATCCTTGTGTGCTTAAAATTTCCGCACTTGTTATTTACGCTTCCGCAACACGGCGCAATATCCGATCTTGTACCCAACATTTGACACTCCCATCTGGTACGGGCGGATACCAGATCTATAGTGATGCTTCCAAGAAAGGGTTAGGTTGTGTTTTGATGCAGCACGGGAAAGTTATTGCATATGCCTCACGCCAGTTAAAACCCTATGAAGAGAACTACCCTACTCATGATCTAGAGCTAGTTGCGGTTGTTTTTGCTCTTAAGATCTGGAGGCATTATTTGTATGGAGACTCTGTCGATATCTTCACTGATCATAAGAGTCTTAAATACATATTTACCCAGAAGGAGTTAAACATGAGACAGCGTAGATGGTTGGAGTTACTAAAGGACTACGACACCAACATTCAGTACCACCCGAGTAAGGCTAATGTAGTTGCCGATGCTCTTAGTCGTAAGTCGGGTATGATGGCTAGTCTGAAATTCGAGTCTAAGATTTTGCATGATCTTGAACTCATGGAGGTGGAGTTTTGTTTACCGGGACGCGACGGTTATTGGGCCAGCCTAAAAGCTGAGTCTAACTTGATCTTGAAGATTAAGGAAGCTCAGCGTGACGACGGTGAGTTATGGGCCATTGTCCAGAATATAGAGGAAGGGAAACAGTTTGAATTTCGGGTTGACTATGAGGGCATTGTTTGGTTGGGTGAGCGCCTTTGTGTACCAAACGATTCTGAAATCCGTGAGATGGTTATGTCAGAAGCTCACAGTTCTCCCTTCACCATACATCCGGGATCCACTAAGATGTATCGGGATTGAAACAGTGTTTCTGGTGGAATGGGATGAAACAGGATGTGGCTTCGTATGTTGCTAGGTGTTTGACTTGCCAACAGGTGAAGATTGGGCACCAAAGAGCTAGTGGTTTTTTGCAGCCGTTAGAGATTCCCCAGTGGAAATGGGAAGAGATTACGATGGACTTTGTTATGGGGTTACCGGTCACACGTAAAAGACATGATGCGATCTGGGTAGTCGTTGATCGGCTAACCAAGTCAGCTCATTTCCTACCAATCAAAAAGCGTTATAGCGTGGCGAAGTTGGCGGAAATTTTCTAGCAGCAGATTGTTAGGTTGCATGGCACTCCGGTTTCGATTGTTTCTGATAGAGATTCGAGGTTTACTTCGCGTTTTTGGAAGATGTTACAAAATGCTTGGGGTTCTCGCCTCAAGTTCAGTACCGCTTTTCACCCACAAACGGATGGTCAATCGGAGAGGACTATCCAAACTTTGGAAGATATGTTACGGGCTTGTGCACTTGATTGGACCGGGGGTTGGGATGAATACTTATGTTTGGTTGAGTTCGCGTATAACAACAGTTGGCACGCTAGTATTCGAATGGCACCTTATGAGATGTTATATGGGCGCAAGTGTAGGTCACCTACTATGTGGGATGAAGTATGTGAACGGATTATCGAGGGTCCTGAGATGATTGAAATCACCAACGAGAAGGTGAATGTTGCTAAAGAGAGGCTTAAGGAAGCCAGGTCTAGACAGAAGAGTTACGCCGACAAGCATCGACGCGAGTTAGAGTTCCAAGTTGGCGACCGGGTATTTTTGAAAGTATCTCCTTTTCGCTGTGTTAAGCGTTTTGGTATTAAGGGCAAATTGAGTCCTTGTTTTATTGGTCCTTTCGAGATTTTGGAACGTGTTGGCAAGGTGTCTTATCGATTGGCTCTTCCACCTCAGCTTGCTCATGTGCATAACGTTTTTCATGTATCTTTGTTGCGGGGTTATAACTACCATCCTTTACATGTGGTGTCATATCCTTTGGATCAAATTCAACTGGACATGTCACTTCCGGAAGAACCGGAAGCCATTCTTGATAGACAGGAGAGAGTCATGGGGAATAAAGTGATCCGTTTTGTTAAGGTTCTCTGGAAGAACCATCCACCACGCGAGGCGACTTGGGAGACCGAGGAGTCTATGCGAGCCACCTACCCTCATTTCCCTTTGTAGTCTGGTATGCTTTCGTTTTGTTTCGGTACCTTCCCTTTTTCAATTTTTGAGGACGAAAATTCTTTTGAGGAGGGAATAGTTGTAAAACCCACTTCTCCATACTACGTCTAAATTACTAAAATGCCCTCCAGTTGAAAATTTGAAGAAATGTGTACGTTTACCAAACAAGCCCTAAATCAAAAACGGTTACGGTACAATCATAAATATGAACATGTAACTTCAAGTAAATGACAACATCATATGAACTCAAGAATGTGAAATTTGAATTAAAACACAAGTATTACATGTTACTTGACCTAAAGGGGTCCAAAACTAATAAAACTTGTACATAACTTGTCAAATGCATAATTGTAACTAACCAAAGTATGAAAATAATAAATTTTGAAAACTTTGACCTTTTCCCCCCTCTTGTTGTGCCGTGTAAAGGGATAGGTGAATCCCTTGAGTTTTGGTAACCTCTTTAATCAGATTAAAACCTTTTGTATACTTTCCTTATACCCCATTTGACCTAAAAATAAAATCATCCCTCCCTCCCCTCTCCTAGGTCACGGCACACACACACACACAACAAAATTTTGCTCTCCAATTCTTGGTGATTAATTCTACGTGTTCGGGAGGAAGTTTGGTGCACATTGAAATTTGTTGGAAGCATTTGGTGATCTCGTTCTTGGTTTTCCCTCCCCATTCGATTCATACATCATCTTGGAAGGGTTTTGATTCGGTTTTGGTTGATTTGTTTGGCCCAATTCTTGGTCACGTTTTTCTCAGCCCTATTTGGTATGTTCTTATGATTTTGATTCACTCTTTTGATCCTTAATTCGTGTGATAAAAACCTATTCTAAAAACCTATATAAATCGGCTAAGAAATAACCATCAAGTTGTTATGAATTGTATGAATGTTTTGTTATTGATCTTGTTGGATTCATATGAGAATTAGTTTGATGTGTTTTTGATGTTTATTTTCTGAATATATGATGTGTTATGATCATATAATTAAATGGATTAAAAAGAATTGGATAAATTAGGGTTTAAATGAATTAATTGATTTGGACAGCTTTGATAATCGAATATGTATGCATCACCAAACGAATTCTATTAATGTTTAATTCGGTATTTTTGTTTGTAAACTCAGTTTAGGGTCTTAATTAAGTATTCCAATTGGTTTGGATGGATTTGAATTTGATTTGGTCCTATTTTTGAATTTTATGAGACGATATGTCAAAACTGTGTTTGTAGAATTTAATTTCAGTCGTGGTTTATGATTTTTCATGTTCAAACCATAAGGAGTTAGGAGCTCTCCTTTTACAGGGGTAATATTTGGGTTATGTGTGACTTCCTGGAATTTTTGTGAATTTTTCCTGAATGAAATGATAGGCCGTTGAGGCGGATACTTTTTAGGTACTGCTGCTGGTCGGTTGTCTGAGTAGTCTGGGTTTGGGTATTTTTAATGTGGGTTTATAGTAACTGATAAATTCTGGAAAAATTCGTGTTGGTTCTAAAGACATTCGAGTACATGTGAGAATTATTATGAATTTTATTTTGGAGTTCTAGTATGGAATAAAAATTCGTATATTGGTGACATGTTTGTGTTTAAAAGCTGAAATTATGAAACATAAGAGATAATTGATGATTAGAAGGCTTATATTGTAAATATGATACCTAGAGGGACTAATAATGTAAATATGATGAATGTATGCATGTTTTGGCTGGAATAATGTGTTAGGGGCTGTTCGTGACACTTGGGAATAATTATAGACCTTACATGCTAGTTTTGATAATCAATGGTTTAATTGTGGAAATTAGGGTGTATTAGGGTTATTTTTTTTGTAATTTGTGATACTTGAGGGTGTAATGTGTATATATGTGATACTTGAAGTGTATGGGCTGTATATATGTGTATTTGAGTGTTTATATTCAGTTTTGACCCTTCACTTTCGTTATTGACACTTTTAACCCTAAACTTTGAAGACTTGTCATAATAAACCCTAATCTTGGAAAACATGCATAAAATGAAATCCATAACTTAACATGACATGAAAACTTTATGAGATGAATAACTAACTATTTAGAACATGTCTATATCGAGAAAACTCGCTAATTTTGATAACCTGCTAAAATAGAAAGTTATCTAAAATAGAAAGCTGCTAAATATGGAAAGTTACTAAAAAATGGAAAGATAACTAAAAGAGGTAACTTATGAGAAATGAGCTCGTCTTGATTCGTATCCACTCTTTTCTAGGTTTGGTGAAGCGGGAGTGATCCTTTTTCCTTGTTTGTTTGACCCTGCTTTTGCTTTGGAACTAAGGTACATATATTCCGCACCCTTTCAGCAAGGGTGCAACTTTTCTCTCTCGTGACTTACTCTCTCTCTCTCTCCTCATTATTGTATATCTGATTTTGACTTTGACTTGGTATCTGAACCTTTGATTTGAACATGTGATATGATCCCTTTATATTTGAACCTTGATATCTGATTTGAACTTTTGACCTTTAACATATATACTTTGATCTGGGACCTTGACTATTTGACCCTTTCAGTATTTACCCGGGCATTTTATATTACTTGTTGTGGAGTAGCCACAACCATAGCATTGATGCACCAATGTTATGTACTCCAGTGGGGTTGGAGAGATGTCCCCCACCGTCCCTCTTATATTATATTTTCTTTGGCCATCATTATTGTTATCTGCTTACAGGGGCGTATGGATGCATCCTAGATTTGATCTGTTTGATATTTGATTTGATTATTTTGGGCCACTCTACATTTGGTCCATATTATATTTGATGATTGAGCATGCGTGCAATGTGGTCCCTTCACATTTGGGGAGCTGATCACTCCATTGAGCTACTTTGTTTATTTGGGCTTAGGCCTGGGGGTTAAATACTGAAATCATTTGACACTTAACTTTGATAATCTTTGATATTTAAACCTTGACAACTTTTCATACCTAACTCAGATGAACCTTCGATATACCTTGACATACTTTTGATATACCTTGATATAACCAAGTGCCACTACATGTAACCTCATTTCGTATTGCTTTGTATTGCTTGTTTATTTTATATCTGCTCACTGGGCTCTTTATGCTCAGCCGCTTTTCTTTCCATGCGGCAGGTACTTAGCTCATGCGGATGCGGGGTTTAACTTTGGGGATGAGAGAGTGTGGACCTACCCTAGAATTCTTTAAATAAATGAACATTATTTCTTTATCGTATTTCCGGATTTTTGGACATTTATAATCGTACTTTCGTTTGTTTGGTTTTGGGGACATTTGGATGTTGTTTTAGTCCCCTTTGATACTACTTGATGAATTTATCTTAATTCTTCCGCTGTTTGGTTTGATCTGTTTGTATCTGATGTGTAACCATATTGTAATGTTTCTACTCTTGCCGGGTTGGGGCGTTAAAGAAAAGGTAGTGCCAAATTTATTTGTCAGTTCCTGAAAAACCACTAAATTCCTCCATAAATGGTTGAAAATTATGCACTATTATCTTCTAAGTATCGATAAATCTATGGTGTTCTAAAGTATCGCTTCAAATGTGTATGATACCGAGATAACAAGTGAGACAAATGACACATACAATTTATGAAGAAAAGAAATTGGTATTAAAGAAATTATCGATGTAAATGACGTATAAAATTCACCACTTATTAGACTAGAAGTCTACTAATCCCAATACTTTCACTATTAGCATATTTGAAATTACATGTTTAATGTTGAAGTCTATTTATATCATATTTATATTTTATTTACCAATATATTTGTTTATGATATATATCCTGAAAATATATTAGTACAAACGCTCACACGTTGTATGCTAAATATCATAATGAATGTACGTTTATACACTTAAAATTATTTTGAGTTGGTCAATTTTTCTCAACATCCTATAGATGTTGGATTAATTGCATAACAATCATTGCACTTTCTTCTACATGAAGAGTAATAACGAAAGTTACTGCATATAATATTGATGATGATACATGTACCATTAATAAAATATAGATATGCATTTGATATGCTCTTAAAAGATATGATATTTCCCCCTTAAGATGGAACTATTACTATCGTTTAATGTTTAAAAATAGAATAGTCTCTTTCAATTCCACCAACCTAGGTTGGTTCGATTAACAACTTCTTATTTAATTTTTTTTATTTCCAAGGTGGTCGACCTTGAAGCAAAAAAATTGCTATTATTTCTAGTTTAAGGGAGTTTGTGAAGGATAAATTAATAACTTTTTAATTAAAAGAGCGATTTTTCAAATCACCAAACTAATCACATGCGTAGTGTTCTACGTATTGAAAATAAATGATTTGATATATATTTCATTAATATATTCATGTAGCACCCAATTCCTTATAAGTTAAATATATTTACAATTCCTTATTACTAAGTAAATATAATAATATAGGTAGCAATTCACAGTATCTCATTAGATATTATATTATATTTGCTAATTCAATACAATTAATTAAATGTATTCATGTATCTATTAATTTATTGCATTTACTAAATATATTCATACTTGATAAATGAAAAAATTATCATATACGTCTCAATATGGAAAACAAATAATCACAACACCGAACCATTACTTCTCCTCTAAGAGGTATCTCAAAAACATCAATGACCGATTTATTTATTATTGTAATATTAAATAATTACTTATTTAAGTAAATTACCATAATATTTTGTAATATTTAAGAATTTTTATTTTATAGTATTGATGCACCTATACATTTATAAAGGGAGACTACTCCCCATAGAAGCTAAAATGACATTAGAGACCAATATTTGACACAACTAAGGGGGAAACAGAATTTTTAATATGATCTACAAAATAGTTTAAATAAGTTATTGTACTCCGGGAGTTTGCACTCAAGCAGTCCGCCTCACTTGACCTCCTCCCAGGAATATCAAATCGATCGTCGGATATATCCCATGGTACCATTGATAAATCTTCAAATGAGCTTACAACAACAACATCTAAGCCTTAGTCCCAAAATGATTTGGGGTCGGCTAACATGAATCAAACTTTGAAACCGTCAATAATCGTTACATAAATAACATAAAAGAAAAAAAGAGGAAAAAAGTAGAGAAAAAAGCAAATAAAGAATAGAAAAAAAAAAAAAAAAAAAAAAAATCAGACTCCATCCACCATCCGTATTCTTTCCCGCCACATTTGCCTCTCCATCGCCATACTTTCTCCAATTCCAAGAAACCGCATATCATTTTCAATCATCTTTATCCAAGTTTTCTTGGGTCTTCCTCTACCTTTCACAACATTACTTGTTCCCCAACTTTCTAGCCTCTTCACTGGGGCATCAATAGGTCTTCTTCTCACATGACCAAACCATCGTAATCGATTCTCCATCATCTTGTCTTCTATAGACGCAACTCTTACCTTCCCTCTGATCACCTCATTTCTGAGCCGATCCTTTTTGTATGTCCACACTTCCTTCGTAGCATACGCGTCTCTGCCACATTCATCTTTTGAACGTGACATCGCTTTTGACCCAACACTCGGTGCCATATAACAGCGCAGGCCTAATTGCCGTGCGGTAAAATTTACCCTTTAATCTATGAGGCATGCCAGGATCACATAAAACCCCTGTGGCACTCTTCCACTTCAACCACCCTGCCTTTATTATGTGAGCCACATCGCCATCTAGCTCTCCATCCTTTTGGATAATAGATCCAAGATACCGAAAGAAAGTGGATCCATGAACAACTTTCCCATCAAATGTGATCATCCCCGCCTCTCTATCACTCAAGCGCTAAACCTACACTCCATATATTGGCCTTACTTCGCCACCAAAGCCTCGAGCTTCCAAAGTATCCCTCCAAAGTTCCAATTTCTGTTGCACTCCAACCTTCGTTCATCTGCGAACATCATACACCACGGAACGTCATTTTGAATTTCTCTTGTCAATTCATCCATGACTATGGCAAAGAGAAAAGGACTAAGAGCAGATCCTTGATGCACCCCAATCTTCAAATGAGCTTAAATTTGTAAATTGTTAAATCAAATGTGGGTCGTGGCTTTTCGCTTTTTTCCAAATTGAGCGGCTACCTAAAAGCCACAAGCTGAAGACTTGGTGTCAAGCCTAAGAGCACCAAAGTTTGAATTTACAAATTCTCGTCGCCCTAGAGATGGACACTACGAGTGTCCCAAGAGAAGACATCGCAGGCACATCTAAAAACTATATTGTGTGATTGTTATCAGAATGGGATAAACATTCACAAATGACATCCAGACTTGTGAAGTTTAGCTCAACTGATAGAGGTACTATGGTACATATGGAACCGCGGAAGCGGATTTGAGCTTTCTGGGAGGAGGCTTCCAATTAAAGGGGGAAAACAAAAATTTTTATATGATCTAAAAAATAGGAAAAATAGTTTACATTCGCACTTGGAAGCCTCCTCCCAGGAACACCAAATCGACCTTTGAATATGTTCCATGGTACCTCTGGCAAATAAGCGAAATTTGACAAGTTGGGCTGTCATTTGTGAATGTTTATCCACTCGGATAAGGGTGAAAAGAAATAAATTTAGATCCATATTGCTCAGTACCTTGTGATGCATATATGATTTGTAAAATATGGACGCCCAGCATTGATCCCCAATCTTAGGTTTGTGGCATTTCGGTAGCCGTGCAATATGGAAGAAACGTGCCTAACATCGATCCTATAGAAATGCAGCCGCCAAAGATTGTCACCTGAGTTCAATCGTCGAGTCAATATCGTCTTTCATGCATAACACATGTTAGCTGGCCAAATTGCACCCTACAGGAACGTGTGTCATATATGAAAAACAATGCCTCCAAACGCAGCGATTGGACTCACAGAACACGCTACATTTCTACAGGATGGATGTTAGGCAGATATTTTCCAAATCGGGCGGCTACCGAAAGGATTGTGGATCAACCCTGGGAGCGTCCAAATTTGATTTTACAAATCAGAATGCACCAGGAGGTACTAGAGGAGTACATGGATCTAAGATTTATTCTTACCACCGATAGACATTATGAGTGGGTCAAGGGAGGAGATATTCCAAGCATATCTAAAGACTTTATTTGTTGGAATTCAGACCCCTTATTAAATGTCTACTGAAAAACAATGGGCGTCAAATGGTACAATGTGCAAGAATCCAAATTTGATAAACAAAAGCATGTGTTCCATTATGAGTAGCATCAAATAGAGGCGACTAGATCAAGTATAAAACAATGACAAATCATAGAAATCAAGATTTGACCTAATTACATGAGAAAAACAGATTTTTTAACATGATTAAAAAACAAGTACAATAGTTTTAGACAGGTTATATGCTATAGCTAGGACTGCAAACAAGCTGAGTTGAGTTTCAGCCTTAACGAGAGATGCTGGTGGTTATTATTTACTCGAACTCGACCTCGAGCTCTACTCGAGCACTCACGAGCAGCTTGCGAGCATATTTTAAATTTCTTATTTTTTATTAGTTTTTAAAACTAATAAAGTAACTATTTATTTTAATATTATTATTAATAAAAAATATGAAGGATATTTATAAAGAAATGTTATTCTTTGACCAAAGGGTAAATGTCTACGGAGAGTTGGGAAACAAAACCTGTGAGCTGCTCAATAATTATACATGATAGACATAACCCAAAAGGCCTTGTACAACACAACGAAGCCCCGCTTTTTGTGGCAGTTACAAGTAATCAGGATAAACTTTGAATATTGCCATAGTAAATGACGAATTCTACGGTTGATAGAAATAAAGACCAAGGATAGTTGTATTTTTTCAAGTCATTTTCAATTTTGCAACTATTCCTTTAAGTTGGACTTATGATTGTTTATTGAAGTTCTCAATGATTCTCACTCTTAATGAAAATAGGATTCCAAACACACAAATATATCCGAAAGAACACTTGAAAACATTTAACCAAATGATACTTCAATCAAGCAAATATAGAAATACACCTTAAAACTTTATAACCAAGCATTTTTTAGTCTTCAAACACGGAATTCAGACTGGAAACCAAGCAAACATGCAACGTACATAAGGCAGACTTCTTGATAAGCACCAAGCACTTAAACAAAAGCACACTGTGCATGTAACAAGTTCTGTCTGAATAAAATGAAAACATGATTTCTGTTTCAGCCCAAAACATAAGATAACTTTCAACTTGAAACTAACAAGAAACTCAATGAAAATCACAACAGCAAAAACTCCAGATATAAGTTGGAAAATTCTACCGGGTATCTAAGCAGCCTGTCTGTTCCTCTTCTTGACACCAGACTTGGCGACCTTGAGGCTTCTATTCACGACGCTTAACCTTGCAAGTGCCGCGTTCTTCAGATCAGGCCTGTAATAGTTATCAGCCACCTGCAATCAAGAAAGACATGGTTGATACATCATGAGAAAACAATTAAGGGAAAAAAACGAAAAAGAGAAAATGTAATTTATCTTTTATGTATCCGATCCATTGCCTTCTCAAAACAATTGGAATTGCCTTCGAAACTATGCTGTAGATTTAAGGGTTTTATGACGTGAAAATAAAATTTTCAGACCAATTAAGGACTTAACAGAAAACCCGCAAAAAATTTAATTCATCTAGCTGATTATTAATTTATTTTTAAAATAGCAGCAGATGAATAAAGTAGATGAACAATACAAACACAAGGACATTTATAGTACTATTATAGAACCTGATTTGAAACAGCCTTGGCCATACGGCTAAATTCCTTCTTCAGCAGAGACTTGTGAAGCAAAGTGGAAGGCTTGTTCTGTTTCTTAGTCTTTGTTGTTGCAAACAGCACCGACTGATTTTCGCCAGGTTGAATGGTCACGGTTTTCTTGTTTGCCAACCCTATTAATATTACCACTCCATGGATAAATACATGTTGATGCAGAAAAATACGTGTTGATGCAGAAAAATAACTCAATCTCAAAGTTTATTTAATACAAGCATCTTATGAAATAGGTACAAGACCATCTAAAGATTTAGTTTAGGGAGACAGATCAAGCATCTCGGCAGAGACCTACTCTATCAAAGAAGCACAATTTCTTTTTGGGGGGGGAAAGATATCTCCAGCATCATCCATTCATAGATATAAAAAAATGTGGTAGTCTTAAATATACAAGAATAACATTAATTCTTATACTCCATACAACTGTAACCTAAGTTGTACTTGAGACCATTAAACTGAACTATGGAGAGAAACAATATTAAAAAACACAATAAATTAAATAGTTTTGTTCCACATTTCTAATGAAATCAAATACACACTGGAGCAATAAAAACAATTTTAACCAATGATATCTAAAAATCGCAGAAACAACTCTTACATCAACGAAATACAAAATTCGGATGCAAATTAATCCAAAAAAAAAAAAACGGGTCAGGAATCACGTTTCCAGCTAAATAAGGTAAATGCAGACAAACTTGAAGCAAATTCACACACAAAGCACAGAGAGATCAGGAACCAACCAGAGTGCTTATAGGTGTGCAGGTTGCAGAGATTGTTAGGCTCCTTGCTGAACTTAACACTGGCAGTCCCATTTCCAAACTGTTTCACCAAAAATGAATTGTTTTTCTTCACGATTTCCCATATCAGTTGCGCTGGAACTGTCGCCATTTCTGACAAACAAAAACACTAAATCAAACCCACGTAAAGAAAAATTAAATCGGATGGGGGGAAGTGAATTATAGCAGCGGACCGCCGGAGAATACGTATAGAAACGTAATTGAGGGCCGATAGTTTACCTTGGACAGAAAATGAGGATCTTAGGGTTTTGCTGTGAGGCGGCTTTGGGAGAGTGAAGAAGACTGGAGATGGAGACGGTAAATATATTCGATGGGAGTTTTAAACCCTAGGAGGTGTTCAATGACCAAAGAATCCCTAATACTAATAGGGCTATCTCCGACCGTTTACACATAAATAATACAATTTCAAACACAAAAATATAGAAAATATATATCTCCAATAACTTATACAGAAATACAAAAACTAATAATGTATCTCCAATATTTTCCACAAAAATAAATATTCTATTATATTCTTTTTCTAATCTTAATATTATATATAAATATAAATACATTTTATCTCTATTAACTAATAATAAAATTAAATATATCCTGATTTGTTGAATTAATGCGAAAAATTATAATTATATTATAAATTATATATTAGGGAATATTATCACAAATATTCAATCAATAAATTTTAAAGCATCAATAAATATGTGTGTGAATATAAGTTAATAAATATTCTTTGAAAGCTATAGTTAAAGTATATGTGAGTGTGTGTATATATATATATAGTGTTGGTGGAATGAATAGTATTACATTAGAAATAGGGGAACGGCCCCAAAAATACAGGAACTTTTACAGTAGTTGTTGGAGAAAGATTGACACAAAAATAGTGTTCAGTACCATTTTGCAGTTGCTATTGGAGATCTTTTAACACAAAAATAGCGTTCAGCACCATTTTGCAGTTGCTATTGAAGATGCTCTGCAGTTGCTAATGGAGATACTCTAACACAAAAATAGTGTTCAACACCATTTTGCAGTTGCTATTGGAGATGCTCTATGTCCTTAAATCATAATCGGATAGAGGTGTGAATCAACTCCAAACGTGTCGAGCATCTTCGTTCTAATTATTTGAAATTTTATCGAACTTTGAATGGTACATTCAGGCCTTGTTTGACAAAAAATAACGGATATTGGATAAACTGGCCTATAGTTTGTGAGGTAATGGATAACGGATAAGTTAACTGATTAAGTTTTAAGTGTTTGGTAAAAGTAGCAGTTAAATTAGCTTATAAACTAAAATTGCTTATATAGACATTTATAATTATTGCTTATAATGAGAGACAAATTCATTTAATAAAGAATAAATGAGAAATTAAATAAAGTAATGAGGGTAAAATTGAGAGAAAAATAAAACGCTATGCTAAATAGCTATTTTGGTCCTTTATCGTTGGTCAAAGTTTCATTTTTGTCCTTTATCTTTCAATTGTTTCGGTTTGGCCCCCCACGTTTCAGATAGGTTTCATCTACGTCTCTGCCGTTAGTTTTTTTGACAGGCGCCAAGCTGATAGTTAACGGCTGACGTGGAGTCTTACACGTCACTATTGGCGTGTCAGTTTTTAGTGACGTGGCATGCCAGGTCAACATTTATTTAATTAAAATTTAAATAAATAATTAAAACAATGAAATTGAATTAGAATTAAAAGTAAATAAATATAAATAAAAATTAATTTCATTAATAAACACCAAAAATTCGATTTCATCAGAAACAGCAACAAACTCAGCTCAAGAACAAGACGATGCTGTTTGTGATGAAATTTGGGCGAGTACATATATCTTTGCAAATGAAAAATGTTTCTATTACTAATTGAAATGTCTATATTATGTTTTTTCTTTTTTCGGTTACAAAGGCCTAGGCCATTGAGTTTTTCTTAGTTGTTGCTCTCAGTTTGCTTCTATCCGATTCATGCTCGGAACACACTCCACAGGCGGCTGTTCGAAGCATATTAACCTGTCCAATTCCTTTGCTTTACGCTTAGTTCCTGAGTTTAACTTAACGAGAGAAAAGAAGAGAAATGGACGAAAATAGGAAGAAAGAAAAAATATTTGGTGTTCCTGAGCTTTTTAATGAAAAGAAACGGAAAGAAATGGAAGGAAAACTTTCCCTCCTAACTTTCCTTCCGATTTGGAAGGATTTGGAGAGAAAAGAACAAAATGGTTAATTTTCCTTTCACTTCCTTCCGACTCAAGAACACAAAATAAAATTTCCTTTCACTTTCATTCCTCTTCTTTTCTATCCTAACTTTCTTTCACTTTATTTTCTTTCATTTACTAAAATTCAGGAACTAAGCGTTAATCTTTGCAAGAGTGTCTGCAACCAGGGGTGGAGGGAGGGGGAGTCCAAGGGGGTCCGCCGACCCCTCCGGCGGATGAAATTTTCCCTATAAAATAGGCGAAACTATATATATATATATATATATATAGTTATCCGACCTCCGTAATTTCTATAGGTCCGGACCCTATTGAGTAAATGTTCTGCTGCAACTGCATTGGCTCCTCTCATGGTATGTCGCAGCATGATGTTTCCTGGTCTATCAAGCAGCAGCCGAATTCTTCTAATGATCGGATCAGCTAGTACATTCCTTTGGTCTTTCACAAGTATGTTCATAAGTTCTTCGTTATCATTTTCCACCACCATCCGTCTCATGCCTAAATCCCAAGCCACATAAAGACCTTCAAGAATATCTCTCGCCTCAGCCCGAAAGGTCAGACTAATGCCAATGTTTTTAGTGTATCCCTTGATCCACCTACCGTCTGCATCCCTTGTGACTCCACCAATGCTCGCAGCATTTGTCTGTACTTGTACCGCCACGTCGGTGTTAAGTTTCAGCCAAACAATTTTACCATACCTATCTTACGACTGTAAATTCGAGTTCAGCCATTGCACAAGTGATGCGGAGAAAAAGCCGGACCGGTTTCGCATTGTTACGAGTATCAGAACAGTCCCTCCCTGAGCACATGTAGCATTGATTCCACAGATGCCCCCACATACTTCTGCGTCGTTCTTGGCTTGTGAGAAGCGATCCTTTAAGTGAACTACCATTTCAATTTACAAAAATGCATTTAATCATGAAAATTAAGAGATGCATTAGTCAAATATTCAATAAATATTATTTTATCACCAAGATACCAAATGAAATATTACAGTAAAACATATTTTTCACAAAATATTATTTTTTCAAGTTTTTTTTTTCCAGATTATATATTATACTAGAGATTATCCGTGCCGTAATGGCACAGTGGCGGTGATATAATTGAATTAAAATAAATAAATTATCATATTTTTTGCTAGAAAAAATATATTTATTCCCAAAATTCTATCAGCCGACAGGCTTCCATAAAAAAAATTTAAGGATCGTCGGAAAGTCTTGGGGCGCCTGGCGTTTTAAAAAAAATTGACTGGCTGCTAGCGGAGGCCTGTTGGATAGCAGGCCGACGTCCTGGTGTTTAGAAAATAAAAATGGCAGGCCGTCGGTTGTGGCCCGCCAGAAAGCAGACCGGCGTACATGGCGAAAAAAAAAAAAAAAAACAAATCGGCGGAGGTCCGTCAGAGATCCTCGTAAAAAAATATTTTTTTAAAATAATTATCTCCTTAGTTTAATTTAACTAAGGGCTTGACACAAAAGGAAGAGAAGAAGAGGGGAGGGATACAATAATTTTATTGTGCGGACTAAGACGATCAAAAAAAATTGTTATCCTTTATATTATATACTAGAGATTATTTGTGCCATAATGGCACCGTGACGGTGATATAATTAAATTAAAATAATTAAATTATCAGATTACTTGGTAAAAAGAATATATTGGTTCCTAAAGTCCCATCACAGCGGATGAGCCTTTCGTAAAAAAGGAAAAGTTAAGGACCGCCAGAAAGTAGGTCGGTGGCCGGCGGTGGCCCGCCGGAAAGCAGACTGGCGGGCCTGGTGAATTTAAGGAAAAAACTCACCGACCGCCGGAGGTGTGTCGGCGATCGGCAGCAGCCCGATCGAAAAACTCGTCGGCCGCCGTAGGTCCGCCGGAGATCCCCTTAAAAAACAATTTTTTTGAAAAATAATTGCCCCTTTAATTTAATTTAATATCCTAAGAATATTTTTTAGAATTTATTATTTTTGAATATTTAATATTATTATTATTAAATTTAACACAGAAGAAGAGAATGAGAGAGGAGGGGTGCAATAGTCTTTTTCTGTACCGACTACCACCAAGAAACACCATTGTCATTTATATTGTAGACTAGAGATTACCCGTGCCATAATGGTGCTGTGACGGTAATATAATTGAATTAAAATAATTAATTTATCAGATTACTTGGTAAAAAAAATATGTTGGTTTTCAAAATTATATCGGCAGTTAAAAAAAATATTGGCCTGCCACCTTAAAGCAGGTCGACGGGCGCCAAAAAAAAGAAAAAAAAAGTTGGTCGGTCGCCGGTGGCCCGCCGAAAAGTAGGCGGCAATCTGGCGTTAAAAAAAAAGGCAGTTGTCGGAGGTTGTCGGCAGCGGCGTTGGCCCGTTGGACGTCATGCCGGCGGCCTGGCGTTTAAGAAAAAAATTGGTCGGCGGTGGCCCACCGGAAAACAGGTTGGCGGCCTGGCGTTTTTTAAAAAAAAATTGATCAGCCGTCGGAGGTCTGCCGGCAACCGAGCGTGGTACTGTCAGAAAAACTGGTCCATCAGAGGTCCATCGAAGATCTTCATAAAAAAAAAATTGAAAAATAATTGTCCTTTTTTTAATTTAAATTAATATTTTAAGGGTATTTTTTATATGAGGGGTGATAGGGCAACACCCTGAACCACACCCCCATACACACCCCGTGCTTTATGGGCGTTGTACCGCATGCTTTACAGATAAAATATTCATAATAATATTATAATAAAATTATTAGTAAAGCATGCGGTACAACACTCATAAAGCACGAGTGTGTTTGAGGGTGTGGTTCAGGGTGTTGCCCTATCATTTCTCTTTTTATATTTATTATTGAATATTTGATATTATTATTATTATTAAATTCAATACAGAAAGAAGGGAAAGAGAGGAGAGTGGTACAGTAGTTTTTTCCGGTGCGAACTACCACTAAAAAACACTGTTGTCCTTCATATTATAGATATAATTAGCACACATGCATTGCACGTGCACATAGTTTAGTAATTATGAAATGAACTACGAAATAAAGTATTACTACTTGAAAACATCAAATCTTTAGTGATAAAATAGAAAATTAAATTGGTATGTTGTGTAAATATTGATGGTAAAATTAAATTGGTATGTTTTTCAGCCTTTTGAATTAAATTTTGTGTACTTTGTAGGACTTCTAACATTGAATTAATATGTATTACCGCATGAGCATTTATTTTGATTCGGGTATTTGTCAACAATTGATTAACCGGAAAACCAGTAAAACCCAATTTGTCTGCATTTGGTTAACCGGAAAACCAGTATAACCCAAACTGCAACCGCTCAGATCGGGTTTTAACTAATTCTCGAAAATTTCAATGTACAAAACTGACCGGTTGGGTGTATAGAGTTTCCAACCGATTCTTCAAAATTCTGTTAAGAACTGGATCCCAGCACTAATATAAACTAGTCGAGTCAAGGTTGGTAATGACAGGCTCGAGCTCGACTCGCTGAATAAAATTGTTCTTAAAAAAAAAAACAATTGCTGAAATAAAAGGGTAAGCAGGAAGCGAACAAAAACACATTTTCCTAATTATGGCTAGGATACATATGAAATTATGTCAATTAAAAAGGGTAAACTAGAACAAGCTCAACTAGACGGGGCTTGTTTTCCAGTCTTCTAATGTGCCCGAACTCGAGGTCAAACTCGAGTCGATTTCGATCTTTTTACGAGTTGATTCATAATTCACGAACTGTCTCAGCTCACTTGCACATCTATAGTCCAAAACAATCACAATGGTTCAGTGACTCCAGCTCTACTGATCCGACCTAACCCGATAATAAACATTTGGTCCACTAACAGAATGAAAAAACCCTCAAAAATCAAAAGGTTGATACAAAACAAAGTCTCGGTGATACAAGAGACATCTCCTAGTACACTCGAACTTTTCTATATCAATCTTTAAGGCATCATTTGTCCATACTAGTTCTCGGTTTAATGTCATACCAACCGTCCACTCCATTTTTGGCCTATCATACCAACTTCCCTTAAATTTCCTCGACTTCAAGAATGGGTCGACGCGTCCGGCTATTCGGCCAGATAGTGCTCGAGCATGTCGTCTTCGTCATCTGCCAAGACATAAGAAAGACCAATGTTACCTGTTCATGATGCGTTTGATGCACGCGAACACGTCACGGACGCCAGACGCTACATATACCGGAACGCGGTACGTTGGGGGTAGGCTTAGTCGAGAAGCTTTTTTAGGATGCGGTACACGAATTCATTCTTCACAGTATGCTAGTATTTTATTTTTTATAATTTTTTATTATATATATTTGATCACTTATAAATTTTAATTTATATCATGTTATAGTTATATATATTTTCTTGTATTCATATCAATATCATCCAATGTTTACAAAAAAATACACAGTAAGTGTAAGTTTATTAAAAATTATGAGAAGATAAACCATAATATATAAAAGGAATAGGTTAAAAAAAAGGGAAATAGTTGAATAAAAATGTACAAAAATAAACTGATTTGTTCTGGAAATTGAGCAGCGTTTTCTTTTTCCTCCCACTGTTGTCTTCCTTCTCCAAGTCCAGTTCACCGGATATGGAGAAAACCTACATATTTGGGGTCGCCGGATATGGAGGTCCAATACGCGAATGCACCGCGTTCTGGTACGTGTGTTTCGGTTAGTGGAACGAGGGGAGTGGTAGAGAATTAGGTAACACAGGGAAAGACATTCTCAACCAAAGTACAAGAAACAGAAAGGAGGAATGGGGCAAACATGGGTTGGTGGTGGTTTCGTTTTAAAGGAGGAGATAAAGACTACGCCTTCTTTAATCTATAAGGATAATTTACAAAAAAGTACCTTGAAGTTTGAACTAATTAAAAAAAATAAAAGTACCCCAATTCACTGTTAAAATCAAAGCGGATGATTGTAATATCTTTATAAATGTGGAGGGGGGTCTTTGAAAAAAAAATTTGCTCATGGGAGTAAGCGTAACACAAAATAAAAACTTAGGTTATTTTTTGTAATTTAGAAGTTAGTTGGGTTTTTTTGTAATTAGGTTGAACCTCAAGGGTACTTGCTCTCTTTTTAATTACAAACACCTAAACCCAATATGTAAAACAGAATCATATGTGAAGGAGGCGCTTAAAGTGTTAAAAGATAAACTGAACTATATGAAATTAAACGAAACCTCAAGGGTTGTTTTGCAAAATTATTCATTCAAAGAATTGGTGAATTTTTACCATCAAGGTCATCCTCATCATCAAAATCAACATCTTCCTCATCTTCATCAGAAGCATCAGCAATAGGTGCTGCACCTTTCTGCAACCATGTGATACACATCGTTTCAATCGAGGCACGAGTTAAAGAGCATTACAATAAAAAGGTTGAGTAGTATTTATGTTATGCAAACACGATCCATTTTACACTCATTAGGTAAAACCAACGTTTTAAAAGGCGTAAGGCGAGTTTAAGGCCATTTGGTTGGACGAGTCGAAGCGTAGGCCTCAAGGCGCATTGAGGTGTAAGCCTCAATTGAGATAAAAAAATTCCTAAAATCTCACAAAAATATCATAATGTTGATAGAAATTAGTAAAAGAGCAAAAAAGTAGTATAAATTAGGTTACCTTATCTTAATAAATTAAATTGCATTTCAACTAAATTTTGATATTTAATACCATTTGTAAAAAAAATTACTTTCTTCTAAGGGAAGTGGCGCCCATTTGTTAAAAAATTACTTTGTAAATTAAGTTACTTCTCATTTGTAATAAATTAAATTGCATTCTGGAAGTGGCGTCCATTTCAGCGAAAGTTAGGGAAGGGAGATTGAGATGGTTTGGCCACGTCCGCAGGAGGCAGGCATCTGCTCCGGTGAGGAGGGTCGAGAGTTTAATGGTTGTCGGGGAGAGGAGGAGAGGCAGACCGAGGAGGACGTGGGAGGAGCAACTGGGATTAGATTTGAAAGCCTTAAACTTTTCCGAGACCATGACTGTTGATAGGTGCGCTTGGAGGCGCCAGATCAGAGTTGTGGATTCTTTTGTAGTGAGCGGTGCTGTAGTTGAGAGCCTCAGGGTTGGGTTGTCTCGGTTAGCTTTGACCTAGAGCATTGCATTTTTACTTTTATTGTATATTTTATCCTATTGTCGTTGCGTGTGGTGTATTTTTGACAGGGAGCTGTGCGCAGAGTCAACCTCTCTTTTGTTAGAGCAGCGTTCATCGGGAGTGAAGTAGCCAAATTCCGCTTAGGTAAGTCCTATGTGGATCAAGCCATGGGCTCAGGTATGGTCTCGAGCTTTTTCGAATCATACGTTTTCCTTTGTATTTATCACACATTCTCACGCATTGTGAAGTCTTCAAATGAATGCTCCCTACCGTAAAGTAGGGGCATGATCTGCGTACATCTTACTCTCCCCAGACCCTGATCTGAGCGGGATATACTGGGTATGTTTGGTTTGGTTTGATTTTTTTCTAAAGAAAAAAGAGCAACAACTACTAAATCTAATAGTAACTCTACGTTTATAGAGTCTATAAATATTCAGTATAACTAAGGTAGATGGGTCATTAATCACTTACAATAAAACCTTATTCTTCTCTTGACTTCTCTTTTCTCAACCTATTCCTATTCTTCTCTACTTGTGTCTTTTTTCACCCTATTCACAATAGCCACAGACAGTCTCACAGGTAAGTGATTTTATTTTTTCCTTTTCTTTTTTAGAAAAAAGGCCTAACTCCTCACAAATCCGCCTCCGAGAAGCGCCGCATAACCTCGGACATAGGAGAAAAGGCGCTGCCTCAGAGGCGTTCTTATGACGCCTCGAGAGTGGTTCTATTTTTTCCTTTTCTTTTTTAGAAAAAAGGCCTAACTCCGCACAGATCCGCCTCTGAGAAGCGCGGCATAACCTCGGACATAGGAGAAAAGGCGCTGTCTCAAAGGGTTGTTGTTGAAATCACAAATTTGAATATTCATGTTGGATTTTTGATTGTATTGAAGATGTTTTGTCGGTTTGAAACACTCCTTGGGGATTTGATATTGGTATAATTGAGGATTGTTTGTAAACAATCGAAGATTGATTACAACGTGTTCGATATAATGCCCCAATGAACTTGGTTTAGTCATATCGACGTTTTGAGTTCGTTATATTCGTGTTTGATTCGAATGTTGAACGGATTGTTGGTAATTTTGTTATTCAAGGTTGTTCGAGCAACCGACATTTCATTTAGAATGTTGTTTGTGGAAGGACATTGTTCACCGGTGTTGTGTAAGTTAATTCTTACTCGGTTAAAAGGATATTCATTCCTTTCATTGTTGTTCATTCATAATCATAATTCATTCATAATGTATTAATCGTATTGAGACTTGTAATTGTCAATTAATCACTTCATTCACAAGGAACGACGGTTCCAATCATTTCATTGAGCTATCATTCGTTTCACTATCATTTCATCTCGGTGAGTCATTCTTGGCTTTGTCGGATTGTTATTCATTATTATTCTTCATGGTCATTCTTGTTCATATGACCTTCTGGGTTCATATTGCGCGGCCGGGTGTGGATGTGTGGGATTTTTAGTCGGGCACGTGATGGTCATGTGTTGGGTTCACCGACACATTGGACTGTGCACACGGTAATGTACCTCCGTGAGACTAATTAGGTACAATGGCGGGTGTGTTCGGACATCCGTCTTGTGCACGTGCACATTCCATTACGGGTGTACTATGATGCCTCTTTTCAGCTTCATTTCATAATTAAGATATATCATGATTGCGTTTATTCAACTCTTGAGGATTGTTGTTCTGTATAACTGACCCCGTTGGGGGATATTGTTTTCAGGTCATGGCAAGGCCAAGGTACGGGAAGAGAACGTTGACGGTGAGGAGTCCCAGTGATACTAGTAGGGGCCCTAGTCCGTTTCAGTTATTCAAGTCTTTTCATCTTTATTTCCGCTGCAGATTTCTGTTTGGATATTCATTTTCATTTAATGTTGTATATTTTATCTTCATATAAAATATACATGTATTCAGTATTCTTCCTGGGTGTATTATACTTAGACTCCTCATCGGAGTACTTGGTAATATGATGTGGTTCGGTACTACATTTACGTTGTTAATTCATTAATTTTCATTCGCCTGCTGGGTCCCAGTCGGGGGTCCACGGTACTGTAATATCCGCTTAGTTTGGGGTGTTACATGGAGTGTCACTAGCATGTGAGGAACTTCTATCGTGTTCAGATTCTCAGTCATAGTCGGAGTTCGATATTTTCTTGCCGATGTTAGGGTTTGACTGGGAACCTTCTGGTTTTGCGACAGAGAGAGAGAGAGTGATTTTTTTTTTGGAAGAGAGAGAAAGATTGGGTTGTGGGACCGTTTAGATTACTGTTGTTTGATTTTATTAGTTTTCTATTTTTTATGTTTTTTAATCTTTTAGTGGTAGACTTTAACGGTAATAATGTCTTTTAACATATTTTGGTATAAAAAACTTATACTCTTATGAATAGGGACATATAACTTGTTACTTTTATGGTTTGATAATAAAAAAGAGAGATCCCTTTTATTATTAATTATTATTATATCAATATCATCAATAGTATTATATATGATTTTTAGTATGATTAATAATTGTATTATTATTATTGATATCAATAATATTAATAGTATAATATATAACTTGTAGTATTATGTGTAATACCCGTATTTTTCATTCCTATATTTTTTTGATTCTAGCGACTCTCTTGTGCTCATTGACACATTTTAGACACGTTTTGTTCTGTACTTTTTATCATTCGAGCGAGTTTTGATATTGTTTCAGATTAATCGGCATATTATCGCGACTTTTCCGCACTTGAGTTTGATCCTTGTAAATCTTACTCGAAACTGTTGTTTTGTCATTCCTACGAGTTCATTTAACACTGGTGGTCGCGTTGTGAACTTCGGAATTGTTATTCGATCTTATGTCGTACTTTTTCGGACATTTGAGGCCGTTTCGTAATTTTCCAAAGTTTTGGGAATTCGCTTACGTGCTCCTTTTTACCTACCTTCGAGTTGTCGGAATCACATGTTTGTTTAACGCTCTTGTTCATTGTTGAGAACCCTTTGTAAGCGTTACGTCGTATTTTTCGAGTCATCGCTTTTTGAGATCGTCCCGTACTGGTCGGACAGCAGAATAGAATCTTCTGCCAGAATGCAGGTTACGACCATAGTGTCCAGTGCATTACGTACGCTATCTTGGCAGTATTACGTCCGCTATTCCCTTTCCGTTGCATACGTTATCGTATGTAGAAAACCAGGCAGAAGTTCTGGAACACGTTTACGTACGTAATGTACGAGCTTTTACGTACGTTAACTCGTTGACGTACATTAAGCTTAGTAGCTTACGTACGTAACGCAGTCCAGTTATACAATATGCGAGACGGGTTTTTGGAAGTCATTCGACTTCTTCCGCCTCTATCCGCCGGGTCTGGTCTTCTAGGGCGATCTGAGACGATTTTCATCATCAAGCTTCATCTTGGTGAGTCTCTTTCATGTTATCAACACTATCTCACTTGTTTTCTTGTTGGATCGAGGTATTTTATTCTTAGAACCCTAGTTGAGTAATTTTGGGGGTTTTCCTTGATTCCTTGATTTAATCCAAAATTGATGAATCAGTTATGTAATTCTTTTTGTTTTAGTTGTGATCTACGAATCAGAATTCCATTTATCGTTTTCGTTTCACCCATAACATGATTTTGATTCCCTTGAGCAAGACCCTTGAACCCTCGAGTGTTATTGTTGTTCCACAGCGAGTTAGAGTCGGGTTTTGAGGAGTATCGTTGATTCATTGTGGAGTTATTCTTGTAGTGTTCTGGAGTTACCACTTGCTCGCTGAAATTGGAAGCTCCATGGTTGTTCGGTTGTGTTCGTTCTTCGTTCCAATCGCTCGTGGTTTCGAGGCAAGTATCTTGCCCATACACTTCCTGTTTCGTAGATGTAATGGTTGGTAATTGGCTATGTGTGCAATTTGAATGATTTTAATGAACTTTCAAAAGAGTCAACATATTCTCGATAAAAGTTTTTCTTCAAAATCAACTCGTGCGTTTGTAAATGAATGGGTCGTTCTGAAAATGGGTATTAGTGTTGTATTTCGGATTGTCTTGTTTTCGTGTGGTACCATTGTGTGCGACTATATCACTAGTGGACTTAAAGTTATATTCTTTCGGCAATGGGTGTGTGTGTGTGGATAGGTGTGCTTATTGGTGAGTACGTGATGTCGGATGACATTGGTTGTGACTCATTTGTAAGGAGGTTGTGTCGTTCAGTATTGTTGTGAAAATGTACTTCCTTGTTGATATGTGATTGTTGTAATTTGGTTGTATGTCGAGTGTGACCATAGGATTATCCAAATCGGGTATGTCTCAAGGAGACTCCGAGGTTCGTGACTTGCTAGCCCGATGCCAGGATAACTTATGGGTGTATATTTAGACGTGTTACATACTCGTCATGGGTTGTCCAAACTGGGTACGCCGTCGTGAGACTTCAAGGTTCGTGCTTGCTAGCACGATGCCAGGATAACTATTGGGTTATCCAAATCGGGTACGTTGTCACGAGACTCCGAGGTTCGTGGCTTGCTAGCCCAATGCCAGGATAACTATGAATGTATGTTATATGTCCGTTGTGGAATTTTAATATTTGAGTTGTTTGCGTGACTGTTGTCATGATGATGGGTGATCCCATTTATTTAACTTTGGTTTATTCACTCGGGTAGGCACGAAGAAGCTCTGAGGTTAATGCTTGTTAGCATGGGACGAGAATAACCTTTAGGCGTATGATTGATATGGATGATTGGGTCGTGGACCCCGTGTTTCGTGATCTGAATTGTATTTTGGAAAATAATCTTTGGGGCAGTGTCCCTAATGACTTTCGATGAGTTGAAGATCCTTCTAACTCAAGTGTGTCCATATCTCCTGAGATCTTAAATGTTTTGAAAAATGTATATTGGTTTCATTCCTACATTTCATGATTTCGATCTGTTTTACTCAAGTGAGTTATCTCGGGGTGTTTATTATACGTTAACTGGTTGGCTATTCTCGATTATTATATTTTCAGAATATGTTGTGTATGGCTCGTATTTGAACTTTATACTTGCACTAGCAAAATAGTGGAATTTTGCTAATCCCCGAGTAACCGGGGGGTTGATGTTTGTATTGCATTCAGGTACGTGCAGGTCCTTGAGGAGCAAAACACGGGATCGGTACGAAGGGTGATGGAAGACAAATGATACTAATCACATGAGGGCCAATATTGAGATTTGTTGGTCAAATTGTATTATTCTTTCCGTTGTAGAGTTCTCCCGTCTTATGGGAGTGTTGTCGTACTTTGACCCCTGTGTGGATAATAGTTTTGTAATAGAGATTTATATGGAGTTTAAGTTGTATGTAATTGATGAAAGACCAAATCGGTTTACGAATGTGTTTTTCACCCATGTTGGCATTTGTTATGATGTCTTGTTTGGTATCTACATCCTCACAGAGAGAGTCTGCGATGCTGTAATATTCCCGAGTGATTTGGGGGTGTTATATTATGAATAATTTATTATTATTATTATTATTATTATTATTATTATTATTATAAGTATTATTGTTGTTGTTCTTATAAAAATAAGTATTTCTTTTATTATTATATTTTTTTCCTATGTGATATTACTATTATTGTTATATTGATATTATCAATAATATTGTATGTAGTGCAGCCCAATCAGTGCCTATGCTTGACAAAGATATTGTGGCCAGAGGTCCAACTTTCAACCACAACCAACAATTGATGTTGTGTGAACCATTTTCTGATAATGAGATTAAAACAGCTGTTTTCAGCATGAACCCACATAAAGCACATGGATTGGATGGTTTTAATGCTCATTTCTTCCAACATTCTTGGAGTCTCATTGGAGATGATATTATAGCAGCTATTAAGGAGTTCTTTGATATATGTGTTCTCCCTAAAACTCTCAATACTACTTTGCTTACCTTGTTACCTAAAACTACTAATGCCAGCTCTATCAAAGAATTTAGACCTATTGCATGCTGTAGTATGATGTACAAAATCATATCCAAGGTACTAACCAATAGGATGCAAGGTGTTTTGGATTCCATCATAAGTGATAATCAGTCAGCTTTTGTCAAGGGAAGGGTGATCTTTGATAACATTTTATTGAGTCATGAGATTATAAGTGGGTTATGGCAGAAAATATATTTCTCCTAGATGCATGGTCGAGATTGATATCCAAAAGGCCTATGACTCTGTGGAATGGCCTTTTGTGAAGTTCCTGTTACTTGAGCTGGGATTCCCGTATAAATTTGTTGGTTGGATCATGGCTTGTCTCAGTTCTGTTGCCTATTCAGTGAATATCAATGGTGTGATCTCTAATTCTTTTGAAGCTAGAAAGGGTCTAGACAAGGAGACCCTATCTCTCCCTATCTATTTGTTGTTTGTATGGAGTACCTGAACAGATGTCTGCTAGAGCTAAAATCTGAGAAAACTTTTCAGTTCCACCTTAGGTGCAAGAAGATGGGCTTGGTTCATATTTATTTTGCAGATGATTTGCTCTTGTTTGCAAAGGGAGATATCAGATCAATAAGGAAACTTCTTGCTGCATTTAACAAATTCTCAACTGTGTCAGGATTAAAAGCAAATGAGACTAAAAGTTGTATCTATTTTGGTGGTGTTAGTGGAGCTGTGCAAGACTCAATTCTCAGTGAGTTTGGTATGAAAAAAGGAGAGCTTCCTTTTAGATATTTGGGAGTGCCCCTCTCTTCTAAAAAGCTCTCAATTGCATAGTGTCAACCACTCATAAAGAGGATTATGACCAGAATTGATTGTTGGTCCTCCAAATTGCTATCTTATGCAGGAAGATTACAATTAATTAAATCTGTTCTGTTTAGTATCCAAGCTTACTGGTGCCATGTTTTTCTGCTTCCTCAGAAGGTAATCAAAGCTATCCAGGCTACATGTAGAAGTTTTCTTTGGTCTGGAAAGTCTAACCTAACCAAGAAGGCATTGGTGGCATGGGATAATCTCTGTTTGCCAAAGGTAGCTGGTAGACCTGGCAAACGGGCGGGTCCGGCCCAAACGGGCGGGCCCGGCCCAAACGGGCCGGGCTTAAAACGGGCGGGCCTTTTTTGGGCCGGGCCAAAAAGGCCCGTTTTTTACTGGGCCAAAATTATTAGGCCCGTGGTCCGCCCCGGGCGGGCTCGGCCCGGCCCGCGGGCCTCGACTTTTTTTTTTGAAATATTAATTCTGAAATAAATATACAAATATTTTTCGATCCTTAATTATTATATTATTCACTATACTATCACAATCAGATAAATAAATATACAATTATTTTTATTTGATAATTACATTATTTACTACACTACCATAATCAAAAGACAAATATACAAATATTTTTATTTGATCATCATATCATTTATCACTACTAATTTCTTATAAAATCATAAAATAATATTATTATTGATATGAGATACTACAAAGTAATCACAAAGTCCCAAAAAAAATAAAATTTATCAATAATTAACATATAGATGTATTATAATCTAACAAACAAGGAAAAAATTAAATATTATAATTATACATAACATAAATTACAAAAAAAAAAAAAAAAACTGGGCCGGGCGGGCCGCCCGCGGGCCGGGCCTCTACGGGCGGGCCAAATTTGGGTCGGGCCAAAAAGGCCTGGTTTTTTTGGGCTAATAATATGCAGCCCAATGCCCGCCCAAAAACGGGCGGGCTAGCCCGGCCCGCGGGCCTGGGCCTATTTTGCCGGGTCTAGTAAGCTGGAGGGTGGAACCTCCCAAATATGCTTGACTGGAATAAAGCTGCTCTATGTAAGCAGCTATGGAGCCTTGCACAAAAAAAGGATAAGTTATGGACTAAATGGGTCCATGAGTACTATATAAAGGGGCAACAAATCAGTTTAATGAAGATCCCAATTCAGGCATCATGGGTCATTAAGAAGATTATTGGAGCTAGGGAACATCTAGCTAAGGTTAATAGTTTGAGCCTCCTTCAGTTGCCTCAATTCTCCATAGGCAGAATGTATTGTGAGATGAGGGGTGGTGTTCTTAAAGTCTCTTGGCACAAGCTTATCAGTAGGAATTTTGCTCCTCCCAGAGTCATTTTTATCACATGGTTAGTTGTCTTGGGCAGATTGGCCACATGTGATAGATTGGTGAAATTTGGTATTCATTGTGACCAGGTTTGTATTCTATGTTTGCAGAATGATGAAACACTAAATCATCTTTTCTTTTCCTGTACCTTTTCTGCTCAAGTATGGACTCAACTTGCTGTGTGGAGTGGAACTCACAGAGATAGTAGAAGCTGGGATTCTGAAAGCTTTTTATGATTACGCAGTGTAGATCTAAATCATGTAAACAACTTTTCTATAGGATGGTGTTGTCAATGGCTGTCTATGAGATTTGGAGTGAAAGAAACCACAGAAGATTTCAAGCCAGGTCTTCTACTATCGATACAGTGGTTAGACGATGTCAATTCCAGGTTGCCTTATGTGGAGCAAAAGACCCCAAAGTGTTGAAGCTGCTAGATAGTTAATGTTATAGTCTGTGTTTTTATAGCTTGTATTGCTTTTGTGTTTGTATTTTCATGGTTCTCCATTGGTAATAAAATCTCACTTTTACCAAAAAATAATATTGTATATAATTTATTATTATTATTTATTATTATGATTATTATTGTTGTAATATATATATATATATATATATTATTGTTGTTGTTATATATACTCCCTTCGTCCCTTAAAAACATGCCTAAGTTTTCTTTTTGGTATGTTCCTTAAAAATATGTCTTTTCATTTTTAGACATTAATTCTTACATATTACTACCCAAAATGTGGACCTTTTTTCCAATCACAATGCACTTTGTTAGAATTTCTTAAAATTCGTTCCACTTCTACTTTAGCATATTTATGGGGATGAATTATATAATAATAATAATAATAATTATTATTATTATTATTAATATTATTATTATTATTATTTAGTAATTTCAGTTCAATTCATTTCAATTCAGCACAATTCAATTCAATTCAGTTCGATTCAGCAAAATTCAACTCAAAAGAACAGAGCCTTATTTGTATTATTTAAAAATACATTTCGGAGTTGTTAAAAGAGGAAAGAGTTGACGTTTTATTATATACTCCCTTTTCCCGCTTAAGGCCCGGAGATGGTGTATTTTTTGTGTATTTTAGGATAATTGAATATAATAGATTAGTAAGTTGTGTAAGTAGTGATGATGAGTATATGGTGGAGATTAAAATATAATGGTATTAATGGTAAATGTGTGGCAGAGATCAAGTGATATGATTGTGATTGCTTAATTTAAGTGTGTAAAAGTAATGGACGTAAAGCTTCAAAATGGACAAAAAGGGTAAGCATAAAGCTTTGAGCGAGACGAGTATTCTCTTTTGACTTGCCAAATTCGTCTTGATATATATTTCCAAAATATTAAAAATTTCTAATATTTATGTATGAATATTAAATATACTGATAGTCAAAGTTATGTATTTTGGCAAGCATAAAAGTTCAATATTGCAATCATATGAGGACATGGGTGGTAATAGTTAGTTGTATTATTTGAAAATAAAAAGAGCAGTGAGATATGACGCGATACAAAAGAGATAAGTAGTTATTTTTTAAATATAAAAACGGGAGAGAAAGATGATATGAGATAAAGTAGTATGAAATATTTAAGAAATTTTTGGTTGAGTATTTAAAATTTTGTCATGAATAAAACTAATTTGGCATTCAAAATTCAAATTAAGTATAATCAACTCATGCGGAAATATGCTCTTAGTGTAAAAGTAAACAAATAACCTAATATACTATTGATCGAGCGTGTTTGAAATTTTATATGTTATGATTAAACTTCTTTAAGTATTAATCAAGCTAAGTTTTACTATCGAGCACGAAATAATCTCAAATAGTTTATTCTTGCATTAATGAGTTTTACTTATATAGCTCGAGCTTTAGCCGATTTGTAGATTTTATCAAAAGTTTGTTAGAGTTTATTTGATATTTTATATCAAATGAGACTCAAAATAACTTTTTTCACGAATAATCTCGACTCGCACATTGAGTAACTTAATTTGATTTTGAGTTCCATCAAACATCACTAGGAGTTGAAAAGGCATGGGCCTTTGAGCATAAGCCTTGAGACATAAGAGGCATTGTAAGCCTCAATAGCTCTGAGAGAAGCATTGATATCTCGTGATAGGATAAGTGCAGGCATCAAGTTGCATTGAAATGTGGAAATGTGAAGAAGATGAAAGGAGATGAAGATTAAAAAATTATGTTATTTTTGCATATGGCGTCGGATTGGGTAGGTTTTTTTGCTTGCACATTTTTTTTCATAAGTTTGAGTATGATAGATTCTTATATGAGTTCTATCTTTTATAATACCAAACCATAAAAGTAACAAGTTATATATCCTCATTCATAAGAATATAAGTTTTTGATACTATAAGACATTAATACCCTTAAATCTATCACTAAAAGGTAAAAAAGGAAAGTCAACATCAACACCTTTTTGGAGGACATTTTAGTCTTTTTAAGCAAAATGGTATCAATAACTTACACTCTTATGAATGAGGATATATAACTTATCAATTTTATGGTTTGGTATTAAAAAATTAATTCTCACTTCTCTTCTTATATTAGTAATATAATTGTGCTTGTAATTTAAATTAAGTATTTATTGAGAAGATTCATTTATTAGGAATAGGCTCAATTGTTCGAACATCTATTATTTATTAATGCACGAAATTAGCAATTTCAACCATTTCTATTGATTTTTATATTTGTTTTAGTCGAGGTATAATCGATGCGTCTCGAGACTTACGCCTCACTTCATCCGGCCCAAATGCCTTGAACTTGGCTAATGCCTTTAAGTACATTGGCCCTTTTTAACGACCTAACAAAATATCGAAGTTAGATGTACTAGAGTTTGAATCCGTACCTTTTGTAATATTATTACAAAATCGAGCTTCTGACTGAATTTGGTGTAGTTTAATTGACCAATATAATTTGCAAACTAGTATATAAAATCTGGTGAGTTATTTTGTTGTCATGCTTTGCGGTCTATTATATCTTAAGGATTTACATAGTACATATTATGTTGGGAACTCTCTTTTTTAGTACCAAATCATAAAAGTAATAAGTTATATATCCCCATTCATAAAACTATAAGTTTTTGATACCAAAATGTGTTAAAAGACTTTATTACCCTTAAAGTCTACCACTAAAAGATAAAAAAACATAAAAAAAATAGAAGATTATTAAAAGCAAACAACAATAAAAAATAGAAAATTATTAAAAGAAAACAACAATAATCTAAACGGTCCCACAACTCAATATTTTCCTCTGCAAAAAAACTCTCCGTATCTCTCTGCAAAAAAACTCTCACGTCGTGAAACCCTTTCGCCGGCCAGAAAATGTCGAACTCCGACTACCACAGAGAATCTGAAGACGGCAGAAGTTCCTCACACGCTAGTGACACTCCATCTGAAGAGGAATTCGTCAATGAGCCGCCGGTTAGTGTATTTTCATTCAGACACGATCGTGCCACGACGGTTGTTCATCGTCCCACGATGGTGCTGAAGAAGATGACACCATCGTGTACACGATGGTCTTTCGTGGGTACGATGGTTTACACACGACGGTCGTCGATCGTATGTGCCGTCGTGTGCTAGAAGATCAAAGGCTCCTGCCCTGCACACGATCGACGCCCGTCGTGTGAGCCGTCGTGTGGCACACAATGGTCTTCACACGACGGGCATCGATCGTGTGCCTGCCATCGTGTGCAAGGCAGAATTTTTTTTCTCTTAAGCATTCTATCATATTCTTATGAGTTGTATGTCTATATTGCGGTAGTTGCGTATGGAAGAGACCTACATTGCGCTTTGTTACACGTCAAATGAATCTTTACATACGGGAGGCGGTATTTAAAGAGATCATTGAGACACTAAGAAGTATGGGCCGCAATTCGCGATTCTTGATCGAGCTATCGAGAGCTTGACCGAGGGGTCTGGGCGCTTGATTAAAGTTAGGAGAAATGGGAGTTCAAATCGCCCTACATCACTTGATTGTCCGTCGATTGGAGAGTGATCAAATCCCCGGATGAGTCGTGGTTCCAGGTTTGCGGGAGGACCATTCGCTTTCTGACGTGATTTTGCCATGATCAACTGGTGCATTTTGGAAACTCTACCTTCCATCCACAGGACGACCATCTCCTTCGGTCTGACGGTATTTTCCACAGAATACTCCATGGCAAAAATATTAAGGTTAGTGTTCTGCGGAAGAGGTTCAATGCTCGAGATTTTGGTAGAGACATAAGAGATTATGTGAAGGTTGTCAATTTGCTTATATACTACTACTTTATCCTATGCCGTGACGACATGATGGTCGAGACATGGGCATGGACATTAGTTGAGGATTTCGAGCAGTGCGATATGTTTCCTTGGGTTTTTTATGCCTTTGGGGTTTTATCTTACTACATAGGCAACGTTGCCATGAAGGAGGGACAAGAACACAAGGACTATCACTTCTATGGTCCTGTTTGGGCTTTACAGATATGGTCGTATGAGATGATTCCTTCATTGGGAGCATTGTGTGGTATTCGAGATAAATCTGTCCAAGTCCCCCGTGTTTGATGTGGACTACGGGGAAGATGTTCTATGATTTCACTCATTTCTTCGACGATAAGGTACATAAATTTGTAAACGTATTTTCTCCTGACTTTATATCTTCAACGTTATGTGATTGCCCATCTAATGGTATGCTTTAATGACTAATTTTGCAGCACAGAGTACTTCCCTCTTTACCGCATCTGGAGGAGGATGAGGCTGAGTACTACTACCTGAGCTTTGAGAATGGCTCACCATATGACGTTAAGTTCATTAAGCCTGTAAGAATAGCTGTGAAGAACAAGGAGGATGAGCTTGCGCCGATCCCGAGAAAGAAAGTTATGGATAGGTTGAAGAAGGCTGCTGGGAAATTGATCACATATGAGTCGGCACATAAAGTGTCGAAGCGACGCCGGCAGAGTACCCCACCAGTAGATGGTGCAGAGACATCGGACCAGGAGAGGCAGCCAGAGAGGGTGTGTTGTGTCCACAGACCTCCTTGTCCGGACCACACCCAGGACACGAGCAGTGATGAGTACTTCGATCGCCGTTTGAAGGCGATCTTGTACGACGAGTCTGAGACAGGATTTATTGCTCGAGTTTCTCGCCGGGTGATTTCTGGGATCGTGGATTTCTTCGGACCTACGCATAGACGTTCTAGGAGCCCAGTGCACTACTCAGTTGGGAGCCATGATAGGTTTCCCGATAGGCCTCGTCATTCTGCATATGTTAGCAATGCCCAGCGGAGGATTCCTGACCCTCCAAGTCACTTAGTCTCCGATACATCCCACAGTCACCATTCTCAGCGTCAGCCTAGTCATAATTCTCAGCGTAAGCCTAGTCACCATTCTCAGCGTCCGCCTACCCACCATTCTGAGATCCAGCATAATCATCATTCTCAGATTCATCATTCTTTTGAGAGGACTCAGCAGCCCCTTGATTACGAGCATCAGTATGAGCCATTTGACGCGCCGTTTCAGCAGTATGGGACGATGTTCGACTGGTTTCAGGACGATCATCATTATAGTGCGATGTTTCGATGTGAAGGTGGTGGTCCTCAGCAGTAGCCTCCATTTCCGATCGAGCAGCCAATTTTTGAGATCGAGCAGCCGACTGTACAGCTCTCTGATCGTTATAGTTGTGAGAGGGATGATGAGGGTGATGAAGATGGTAAGAGTGCCGGAACGCAGTATTTGGGTGAGCGTAGTCTTCCACCGCGAGTGAGTCGACCATCTGCTGCTCTTCGGGAGCCTTTTGTGGTGGCGCCTCCAAGAGATAACGAGGCTATGAAGAAGTTGTATCTACACTTTAGGAGGGAGCAGCCATGTGATGCTATTGTCCGGTGTTTGGAGACTAGGCATGCTCTCACCCAGGCGTTATTTGACCGGATAGAGTCTAGCCGTGAAGACTTTGATGCCGAGGTGATAGATTGTTATGTGCTTGCGACTCGAGCGAGGCTTCGGAGGGGAGTCCGTAGTGTTGGTGTCGGTGGAGTTGGCACTGTACTTGCCGACTCCCAATTTTACGTAAGTTCTATAACCTACTCGCTTGTATATCATTGGTGTGATGTGGATTTTTTTATTTTGTGGTTTGGCTTTCTGTAGTTAGTTATGGCCAACGAGTTTGCAAGACTCCATCCGGATGATCCACTTGGTATCAAGGTGACAGGGAAGCCGATTTACAGGGATTGGAAAATTCCTAAATGCATCGAGGACTACATGACAGGTCTTGATACACCACATGCGGTTCCATGGTTAAATTGCAACGAAGTAAGTTTGAAATTTATATTTATAAATGATTCGCTATGTTTGATGTGATGATCTTATATGATTACATATTTTGTTTCAACAGATCATTGTCATTTGTTGCCTCGACCAGAGCCACTGGGTGACTATCAAGATTGACATCATAACATGGACCGTGGAGTTGTACGATTCCTTGTCACACCACCACGAAGATGGTCGATACCGATTCAACCAACTGCGACCGATTATGCGTCTGATGCCTCGTGTGCTAGCTCAATCCGGGTATTAGCTGAACAACCAATCGAAGAAGAAGTATGACACGGAGATGAGTTTCAAAATTATGCCACGAGAGCTACAGTTCATACAAAATGACAATCACAGTTGTGGCCCCTTCGCGTGCATGTACTTGGATCGACTCGTCTCTGCAAACCCAGGAGCAAGGCACCAAATCAAGGAACTTAATGAGAAATATATTAAGAAATATCGATATGGTTTAACTGCTAAAATCTTTATGTTGTCCTTAGACATGTAAAATGGTTTATGATGAGTTGTGTTGTGGCAATATTAATGTGTCATGTTGTTAAATATTTATGTTGTCGTTAGACAAATTGGCAATATTAATTTGTTGTGTTGTTAAATCTTTATGTTTTGGCTCTGTGTTACACACGATGGATGCACACGATCGTGGCCATCGTGGGTCACGATCGTGTGCAACCTGCCCACGGTCATGGGTTGCTGCTGTCGTGTGCCCACGATGGCTGCCATGACCGTGTGCACACGACCGTGTGTCCCATTGTGGGCACGGCCGTGTACACGACCGTGTGTCCCATCGTGGGCACGACCGTGTGTCCCATCGTGGGCATATAAACTTTTGGTATTTTTGCCAATTTGATTTATTGTGTTATCTAGAAGGATGTTTTGTGATTCAAAAATTGTTTGTTCAAACATTAATTACTATATAGCTTCTTATACAAACTCGTCTTTGTCATTTCGTTGTAATTCATTAGTATATGAGATATTTCATCCAGATGATGAACTTATCCGTACGAACTAATACACTGAGAACATATAGACTACACATGATATGCAATATATTATGTTAATTCAATCAATAACTTTTTAAATAAGTGTATCGCTAACAAATACTTGTTAATATATAAGTAACAACACCTAAATTGACGAGTAATTTGAGAAATTGGTGAAAATTGTTGATGTTCTTGTGCACACGACCATGTGTCCCATCGTGTGCATATAAACTTTTGGTATTTTTGCCAATGTGATTTATTGTGTTATCTAGAAGGATGTTTTGTGATTCAAAAATTGCTTGTTCAAACATTAACTACTATATAGCTTCTTATGCAAACTCGTATTTGTCATTTCGTTGTAATTCATTAGTATATGAGATATTTCATCCAGATGATGAACTTATCCGTACGAACTAATGCACTGAGAACATATAGACTACACATGATATGCAATATATTATGTTAATTCAATCAATAACTTTTTAAATAAGTGTATCGTTAACAAATACTTGTTAATATATAAGTAACAACACCTAAATTGACGAGTAATTTGAGAAATTGGTGAAAATTGTTGATGTTCTTGTGCACACGACCGTGTGTCCCATCGTGGGCACGGCCGTGTGCACCATCGTGTGCACATGTGGATACAGTGCCAATTTGACACCATAGACACCGTGACACCTGGTTGCCAACGTGTCACACGATCGGAGCACACGATCGTGCCCATCGTGTGCACCATCGTGTGTACTGCAAAGGGCAACATCAAATTATTTTATTATAAAATCCCATCGTGGGTCCCCCCTTTTCAATATAAGCCCATCTTCCTTGACTGAGAGTGAAATACATGAACCGTAGCCCCCCTTTTCACTACAAACCCTAATCAATTAAAATCAGTTAAAATCCATTAAAATCAAATACGCGAAATGAGCGGCCGATTACGAGAAAGCGATTTAGGAGGAATCGAAGCACCTCCACAAAAAAGAAGAAGGAGGATACCTCCTCCCAACCCACCATACAGAACTAGGCCGAGAGGAAGATACTCAATGCTCAGAGTAAGTTTTTTGATTTTGTTGTATGTGTAGTGTGTACTGCGAATTAATGTGTTTCATGAAACATGGCCTATTTAAAAACACTGCGAGCACTCCAGTCATACTAGATGGTGATGATGATGATTTAGAGATTTCTGAGAAGACAAGTAAAGAAGTTATTTTAGAAGAAGAAGTTCATGAAGATGGTGATACAAGACTAAAGATACAACATCGGATGGGGGAAAAGGGATCCAAGTGATTGTGGGTTTTAAGTTATTATTAGATATTTTGGTGTGATGGTGATGAACTTTTGTTTTGTAAAGTTAGACCATCCACAACAGCAAACCTCGGCGATCAGATCGAAGATAAGACAAAAAAAAATTAAAAAAAAATAAATAAAAAAGAATTTATGCAATCCAATCCCACTCGATCCGCATCACCCCACGAACCCGGGTTGTTTGAGATTGCTATTTTATTTTATTTTAAAAATGACACATGTCATCATGTTATTGGTCAGGTTTAAATTTTTATTGAATAAAACTTATTTTATTAGAAAATTGACTTTAACAAATAAATAAAAAATTAAAAAATATACCAAAATTCATGGTTTTCAATTCCCTACAAATAGAGACCAGTGTTGACATATTTTCACCACACCAATTTTTCTCTTCATTTCAATAATATTGTAGATTAGATTGGATTGTAGGGGATTGTGGTTGGAGTATGAAAATTTTGAGATTGGATTGTATTGGATTGGATGAGAGAGAAAGTAATATTTTAATTGAGATTGGATTGGTGATGATTGTTGTTGTGGGTAGTCTTATATGCTTTGGATGTGCTTTTGCTGTAAACAATTGCTCTTTAAAGTGAGCTACTTTGTTATGGTTAATGTTTGCCTCCATAATCACCTTTATTTGCTTTACATCACTGAACACTTAAATTTCAATTCAAAGATAAAGAAAATAGACACAAAATTATGCATTTCAACTAATAATCAGAATACTGAATCAATACATGATCCATCGAGGATCAAAATATCAGCACATGATTGTTGCTAGTAAGTCACAAAATATAAAAATACATAAGCAATTTAAGTTTCATGGTATGGACATCCCCTTATGTCATGGTCATCATTACGACAAATGCTACACCTCTTCTTCTGCCGGCGTCTTTGCCTCGTTTGTTCATCCATTCCTTGAGTTTCTTCAGGGATATTCAAATCCACACCACCTATGGGAATGAATGCTTTGCAAGATTTTCTATTGTGTCCGGTTCCTTTACACCTACCACACACCTGAGGCCGTCCACCTGCGGGCAAATTTTCAACAGCGAACCATGCGCGACTCATCCTTGGTCGGCCGGCTTGTCGTACGCCCTCTGGAGGTACGCAAACGATGGATGAGATCTCCGGTGGGACATTCCACTTATCAGGATGTGGGATAGGACTAATATGCTCCTTATAAGTCTCTCTAAGGCCTTGTTGCTTGAAATAACGACTAACAAAATCATACACGGACAAACCATTGCCGGCGCGTCTGTTACAATAAGTAATTATGTCAAGGATGTTGTATAGGATAATGTATTTTTGATATTGATGAGGTGTAGGATAAATCCAGACCAGCCCTGTGTTGCATACGATGGCAGAACACGATCGTGCCCATCGTCGGTTACGATCGTGCCGATCGTGGGTTACGATCGTGTGCATTCTGCCATGACCGTGGGCACGACCGTGAGCGTCCGACAGCACCCGCATGCCCACGACCATGACCGTGTGCACACGACAGCATAGACAAAAACATTGAATGGCCATGACCATGTGCACACGACATCATAGACAATTACCTTATAGCGGCAACGACATGATGACATGGAATTTGATCCAAATCAAACTCACGACAACAACATGTCCAGGTTCGAAGGTCGACCTCATAAGAAACTTTGTTTTCTTCGACTTTATAAACAAGTGGGGTGGTAGCTTGAACGGTAAGAGTCAGATTGGCTTGCACAGAGTTAGAAAGCTTTTCAAAAGTGTGCATTGTCAACTCATGGTCTCTTGATGTAGCTTCTCCCCGCTTCTCATCAAACCAATTCTTTAAAATTAGGCGAAATATCTCAAGTAACGAGCAAACAGATAAATGCCTCGCCCACAACATACGATTATTAAAGCATTCAACAGCATTGGATGTCAAGAAGTTATAGCGTCGTACCGGACACTTCGACCTATCCCACCTCTCTGGCCCAATTTCAGAAAGGCGCCTGTGAGCCCCATTAGGGCTTTCGATATGTAGTTTCAAAAAGTAGTTTTCAAAAACTTCTTCACAATGTGTGTAGGCAGCAGTTCTAAAGAGTCCTATAGCATGCGCACCGTAGGAGGTCAGATTTTTTGCAAGATGGTGATAGCACAACCCGTGGAATGCATTCGGATAGACGGCTCGAACAGCATTCTGAACGCTCTTATGTTGGTCACTCACAATCAGTAAATCTTCCATCGGATTGTAGCATCTGCGCAGGTTATACAGAAAATAAGTCCATGACTCGTCGTTCTCTATCGGACCGAGACCAACTGCAAGAGGAAATACTTGCTCGTTCCCGTCAAATGTGACGGCCGCAAATAGAGTTCCTTTATTCCTTCCCTTCAGGTGGGTCCCATCAACTATAATCACCGGTCGAAGGCACGTATCAAATGCCCTAATACTCTGTCCGAGTGCAACGAACATGTGGCAAAACACTCCCTCACGAGTCGTCTGCAAATCATAAATTGTCCCTGGATTACGCTGTTTTAACAAATACAGATAAGTTGGGAGCCTCTGATACGACTCATCAAAGCCGCCATATGTATTCTCTATCGCTATATTCCTCGTCCGGAGAGCAAAACTGTATAGCATGTCAATGCCGTACTCTCTACACATCTCTGCAATCATCTCCTTTGGCCTCAAAGTGACCCCCTCACCGGTCAATATTTTAGCAAAATAATGGGCGGCAACCTCAGAAGTGACCGATCGTGCGGCAGCACGGTTCAAATCAGGGTGACAGCTGTGCTCCAATGTCAACTTAGTAATTCCCCAAATAGTTGCACCCTCAATAGCACACAACCTAAACTGGCAATTTTTTTGCCCACTCTTACAGAAAAACACTATACGTTTATCGGCGGAACGATCAGTGATACACTGTAGCATGTTTTCCAAATGATACATTCCTACAGTTATCCTCAACTCTATCTTGGAACGAAAGGTGGACCCCACCTCTAGCTGACCGGTAACCGGTGGAGGCTGCTCAACCCAACCCAAAGTCCCGGCACTACCGGGGTCCGGAAATGGAATGATCCAGTTACGCATTGATTGTAGATGCTCATGCTCGCTCGCAGATTGATGGTCGGATGAGAAGTTCCGACGACTCATAATCCTATCCATTTGGACCGGTTGGCGAACACAAGCAAGAAATTCCGCAGATAGTTACTCAAGCAATTCTTTACAACAATCTTCATCTTCAGATGTATGCACCTCCTCATCTTTCTCGTCTTCCTCATCTTCCTCGTATTGATAATCTTTGGAAGGCATGTCATAATTTATGTTGTCGGGCTCTACTCTCGAGCTGCTACATCCCATATTAACCTCGGGAGTGGAGGAACTGCTGTTCTCAACATAGACCTCAGGATCCTCCTTGTATTCTACTAGTAATCGAAGTATCTCGGTATCGCCCCGTAATAGGACTTTTACTTTGTTTCCCTTGGCCATGTGTATCAAGTACCATAATTTGTAATCGGACTCATTTGGACCACCCAAACCCTCTCTGATAACCCCCACGATGTTTGCACGACTAACTTTGCTCGTGTCGATATAGACAAAAAAGGAGTCCCGTCTACATATGTCGATCGCTCGCAATGACCACCGTGATGTATCAAAATACGCTGCCACGATATCTGATTACAAAAAGATGAATAACTATTCACAAAACTGAGCGAACAATATTATAAAACGGTCTGTCTTGGACACGACCGATGCACACGGTCGTATACTACCGTGTGCAGTGATCGTGTGCAAGTTTCTGGCCATGAACACGATCGCTGCACACGATTGTAGACGATCGTGTTAAACGATCGTGAACACGTTAGTTGTGCGCACGATGTCAAGGTCATTGGACACGACTGTTGCACACGATCGTTGCACACGGTGGCTTCCCATCGTGTGCAGCGATCGTGTCCGTGCGGTCAAATACTGATGCATACCTTCTTTATGAACCCAGAAGCACGACAAATGAAGTCCTATTTGAACGTCAACTTTTCTTTTCGAATAATCTTGTGATTTTTATAAGATTTTTGAGAGACCCTTTGTCAAAAATGGTTGTGTTGTTTTGATGTATATTTTTGTAGTTAAATTTTGGTTATTGGACATTAATATCGATCGGAGCAGATGAGGAAAGTAAAAAAGAAAAAAGAGAAGAAAAGTAGTTTAAATTAAAGAAAAAAAAAAGTGAGAAGTCAACATTACAACAAAAGAGAGGACATTTTAGTCTTTTTAATCAAAATGGTATTAAAAACTTATAGTTTTATGAATGGGGATATAAAACTTATCAATTTTATGATTTGGTATTAAAAAATTGATTCCCACTATTATGTTTGTATATTGTTCTCTTAAACTAGTGGTTTAACTTATATGTTCGAACAAAAATGTTTACAAATGCATTTTAAAAGCATTTGTTTTTGCCTTGTTTTATATATTCCGAATATTTGTGTATTTAATATTATTAATTGATGGTGCATATTCTCTAAAAAAGGTAACAATTACAAATAAAGAATCAAGTTTTAGTTATTTTAAGTTAAGACTTAAAGATTTTGAATGTACTTTTAACACAATCTGGTTACTTAAAATTAACCAAACACTCAAATTATATTTTAAGCTACTTTTTTTATTTGAGCATCAGAAACTCTTCATTTGTACTAAAAGTAATTTTACGAAGTTTAAGCATAATTAAGTAAAACTACTTTCGAGAATCATTTGCAAACACTACAATATCCACTTTTGGAAGATCCATGATCGACATGATTTGCACTTTGTGTTATATACTATATGACATTGATGGTTTATGATATTGATGGTTTTTTTAAGGCCCATTTTTTAATTTTTGTAGTTTCTCTAGTAACTTGATCGGATCAAAAATCGACTAAGTATAAAAATAGTTTTCGTTAAGTAACTTGTTAGCTAACTTTAGAAGTTGGGATATTATCTTGAAAAAGTTAAGAAAATCAACTATTAAAATATATGTTGTTTCTCAATAAAGTTTTGAAGTTAGAACATAGTTCATTTGTTGTTTTATGTTGATCAAAATATTATTTTTATCGAACACTCATACATTATACAATTACTTTGGCAGCTAATAAGTAATACTTCACCATTTGCTTGCAAAAGTTTATTATTTCACACTATTTATATATTGTGATACTGATGTAACCGAGCTGATCGGTCACCAAGAACCGGGTTAATCTTAGAAGTTTAGCTAAGAAAACCCAAAATATATGAAGTACTCTCTTTTCTTTCTCTCTCTAAAATATGTTGTATTCTCAGAGTGTGTGTCCCTTTTTGAGGAACCCCCTCTCTCCCTTTTATAGGAGGAGGGTGTCTTGTTATCTGAGATTTTTCCTGATTCTTAGAGAGAATCCCGGATATCCAGGGATTCAAGCTGCGATTTTCCATCCCTGGATTTCCGGGATTGCGAGGTATGGGCTCTCAATCCCTGGATCTCCGGGATGGCAAGGTATGGGCTCTCAACCCCTGGATCTTAGGGATTCTGTCAGGTGAGTCAGGATCTTCTTTCTCAAGAGTTCGACCTTCCTGAGTTCGGTAGTTTTTAGGTCGGCTCATCCCTATTCAAATCAGTAGTTTGAGAGACCTTTGAGGTCGGCGACCTGTTATCGGATATCATAGGTCAGCGGGGGCCTCCGAGGTCGGCGCCCTTCTAACGGATGTCACAGCTAAACGGGACCTCCGAGGTCGGCGACCTTTATCAGATATCCTAGGTCAACGGGGGCCTCCGAGGTCGGCGCCTTTCTAACAGATGTTACAGCTAAGTGGGGCCTCCGAGGTCGGCGACCTTCTAAAGGACCTTGGGGTTGTCATCTCCTTATCTAAGAACCTAGGTCGGACCTTTATTGGTCCATATTTTAAACCGGGTTTTCAGGGAGCGTACATTCGACGTCCTATCAACCAGTCCCCCCTACTCTAGTCGAGCTGTAAGACCGAGTAGAGTAAGATTTGTTTACAACCGGACGACCTTGACGCAATTATCCTTGGGACTCCCGTTCCCAGATAACGAGGCTCTTCGGACTTTGTGCGCTATAATTAACCTGTCTTTTCCTTTCCCTGCCTCCCAAACGTCGCGTCGATGGCCGAAGCCAGGTGTCGACCTGCCATAGGTCGGCTAAGACGGTGCCAAATCCGAGCCGTTCCTTCGAATAGGGCATCGGACGCTCCAGATCGTCCCTATCCTTCTCGGTTTTTGCCCTTCCCTCCTATAAAAGGTCGTCTTCTTCCCCCTTCATCACTTCCGCGTTTTTATACCCTCAACATCTGGTGCGAAAATTCTCAGGCGACACTAGCGATCACAGCTATCTGTCCCCGGCGACGCGCTTGCTCTACCTTTCTCCGGCGAACTTCCACCCAATCCCATGGGTATGTTCATCTAAACATCTCTTTAGCTTTTTGATTTGTTTTACAGATATTTTCCTTTCCTTCTTCCTCCCCTTTTCTTCCTTTAGTTATGTAAATGCCTTGGATTCTCAAAATATTTCCGGCGAATCGGCCGTGAACTCTTTTTTGGAGGGTCTTTCCTCTTCTGATGGGGATTCGGGGGGTAGGTCGGGGCGAGCTACTGGTTCCTCTCTCCGTCTTAGGGATGAGCCTTTAGGTGACGTAGACTGGTCCGAGCTAGGTGACATCCCTCCCTCTGGCATCCCCCTAATCATTGTAGATCCTCCTTCCCCTCCCCCCATGGACGAGGTAACTGTGACCGGCCTTTTAGCCGACCCATATCAGACGGTTGTAGGGGCGACTCGAGTTCTCCCTCCCCATCCTCTATCGAGGACTAGCCCAGCCGCGCTGGCTAGTTTTATAAGATTTCTTAGGCTTCCCCCGGGGTGGGAATTTGTCACACCTCAGGCTAGCGATACCCCTGATCATCCTCCTCCGGGTCATATTACCTGGTTTGTGGATCAGGTGAGCAGTGGTCTTCGCTTTCCACCCCATCCCTTCCTTGTCTCTCTCTCCGTTAAATACAATCTTTCCCTCAACCAGTTCTCTCCTAACTCTTTTCGCTACATGGTGGGTTTTCTCGTGCTGTGTCATTACAGACATGAGGAACCCGACCTGGGCTTTTTCTATTTTTGCTTTGGGCTAAAGAGTTTTAAAGGCTCTTTTTACTTGACTTTCCGAAACAACGCCCATTTCTTCACCCACCTCCCTTCCAATGTGAAGGACTGGAGGTCCCGCTTCTTTTTCCTTCGGATCCCCACATCCGATTCTTGGGGCTTTCCTACGCAATGGACGCAGGCTACTCCGAGCTAGGATCCTATTCCTAGGCGTAGTTCCATCCGGGCTGCGTGGGTCGAGAAAGTTCGGGAATGGAATGCCATTCCCTATAATGCTTTCCAGCTGACGCAATTCCATGATCTTCTGTTCTATTGTGGGCTGAGCTCGAATCCCTACCCGGCTATCCCTGACATTGGTAGGCTTTATCTATATATTTTTTTTTAGATCTTTTTTATTTTGCTTTTTAGCTATTTCCTTGACCATTTGTATTGTTTTTTGTAGATCGGTTCATGCGGACCTGCCAGTCGGATGCCTCCAAGCCGGCTGAACCAATAAAAGAGAAGGTCCCTAAGTCGACGAATCCTCTCAAGGAGAGGGCGGAGGGCTCGTCCAAAGCTAAACGGAAGGTTCCTGCTCGCCCCAAGTCTGGGGTAACTCTCTCATCCGACCTGGCTCCTACCTTGACCACCGGACGAGGCTCTGCGAGCTCGTCTCGGCAGCTTCAGGTCACTCAGAGGGCCTCTTCTCCTAGCTCCCCTGCTTCCAAACGGCCGAAGACCGCGGGTCCTCCAGGTCCGGCTATGGAGACTCTTCTCCGTTGCAAGGAGTTTGAGAAATTTCTCCCTTATTTTAGCTCCATGGTCCCGGCTAAGGATAAGTGTAATACCCGGTTGTGAATTCATTTATTATCATTCAGTAACTGTCACTCAGAATTTTATTTCACTCAGTAATAATCATTCATCATTCATATTCAGTCAACTATGTTCACCATTCGGCGTATTTTGGGATCATCACTGTTTGAGATCGAGCCGAGATTATTGTCATCATCATCATCATGTTTTGATTTTCAGTTTGAGAGGTAGCGCACGCTACCCATTGTAGTTAGCGCGCGCTAATGAGGTGCATGTAACGCACGTAATGACTCAGTTTTAGCGCACGCTAGCGCAAGTGAGGCGAGCATCCCGTAAGTCCGGGCTGATTTTGGAAATTCGTGGCGCACGCTACGAGTGGTAAATAGCGTATGCTAACTATCTTGTAACGCACGCTAAGACTTGAGTAGCGCACGCTAAGCGCGCTCGGTCGAGAGGGCGATGAGGTTACGGACTCCGTGATTTTGGATACCAACTATCGGGTAGCGCACGCTAACATAAGGTTAACGTCGCTGGGGCGGTGTTAGCGCACGCTACCAAAGGTTCTTAGCGCACGCTAACGTTCGATCGAAGTCTTGGACTACCGGTACAGCGTTAGCGCACGCTAACATCGGGAGTTAGCGCTAAGCGGGGGACAGTATATATAGGACAATTTGGTCCAACTTTCGTCATTTCTTCATTTCTCAATCATTTCGGACAAGCTCGGGCGATTCAGAAAGGTCTTTTCGAGCTACAATCATCTAGCATCATCTTCAACCTTCTAAGTTGGATTAATCATCATCTAAATCAGTTTCATCACTCCAAATCAAGGTAATGATTCTTGGATCTAGAATTTCGGATCTTGGGTGTTTTGCTTTCGATCTCTTTGTGTAAATCGATGTTATGTTGGAATATGTTAGATATGGATTATCTATCTTGGATACATGTATTTCTACGGATTCATTGGTGTAATTTCGGAATTTGTGAATAATTGAAGAATTGTTCAAGAACCCTTACGGGTTGACTTTGGAATTTTGGGGGTTTTCGACTAAATGTTGTTGAAATATCGTTCTAAGTATTCCTATTGGATTATTGATAGTATTCATGAGTTTTTGTGGGTTTGAATCATTCATTGGGAGTTGGTTTCGGATGTAATTGAGTTTTGGTTGTAAACAATTGGAGATTGTTTACAACGCGTTTGTGTAAATGCCCCAATGAGTTTCGGGTATTGTGTATCGACTTTTGAGTTGGTTGTGATTATGCTTGATTCATGTATTAAGAGAATTGTTGGTTTTTGTGTTGTTCAAGCGGCCGGTAATTTCATTAAGGACGTTGATCGTGGAAGTACCTTCTCGCCTTCGGTTTGAGGCAAGTTTTATACTTGTACTGGTCAATGAGCTAATGTCATCATGTATGTGTATGAATGTGTTGTATCATTCCGAGACTTAGTCTCTTCATGAATTCATTGATATCAAGAGATCGTTCGATACGATACCTTTCGGCAATTTTGCCAAATGTTATTGTTGTTCGTTAACGGCCGATTCAAGGCATTGTGATACTCATTATTAATGTCATTGTCGATAGCTGGTTCGCGGTATCGATGTATCGATTGTTGTTAATATAGATGTCAATTTAAGATATCGTTGAGATCATTGTTATTCTGTTCGGATTGTCATTAAAGCATGCAGGCCGATTTAAGGCATTGGCTTATTCATTTCTCATCTTCGTAAATCGGTAATCGATTAAAGGTGCCGAGGCATCCTTCATATCATTGTTATCGAATTGCCGTTCTCGGGTAAATCGAAATGTTCAATCATTCACTAAATCATTGTTATCGATTGACCTTTCTAAGGCAATCGAGGTATTCACTCATTCATCGTATCATTGTTATCGATTGGCGTTCTCGTGCAAATCGAAGTGTTCAATCATTTATGGTATCATTGTTGTCGATTGGCCGTTTTAGGCAATCGAGGTATTAAATCATCCATTGCATCATTGTTGTCGGTTGGCGTTCTAAGGCAATCGAGGTGTTAATTTGGGGTATCGAGGACGGTGTCTATCCGTGTGTTACTATCATCGTGTTGGCCGACTCAAGGCGGCACACTATCATTCATTGTGATACGGTGGATCTGGTGGCTTCGCCCTAATTGTGATACGGTGGATCACGGCTTCGCCTAATTGTGATACGGTGGATGCCGTGGCCCTAATTGTGATACGGGTGGATGCCGTGGCCCGCCCTAATTGTGATACGGTGGATGCCGTGGCTTCGCCCTCATTGTGATACGGCCGTGCCGTGGCTTCGCCCTCATTGTGATACGGCTTCGTGCCGTGGCTTCGCCCTCATTGTTCTGACTTTGTTTTGACTTCAGTGTTTGTGATAATTGTTAATTTCCATTGAATGACTTTCGTGCCTTTATTATTGTCTGGTAATTTCATTGGAGCCTTGGGCGGTGTGATTCATAATTAATTCATCTGGTTTGGTTCATGTCTTGTCATTCATTGTGGTATTACGTGATTTTGATTCGCCGTCGGGCACTTATGTTCTAACCTTTGTCGAGCAGGTATTAATAGTATGCCGTGGGCATAGTATTTCACGAATGCTCGGTTCTTACCTTGGTTTGTGAGCATTTCGTATTATTATCATCATTGTACCATTTCATTACGCTTTGGATGCATATCATGTTATACATGTATGTGATGTTCATTATCTGGATGATGACCCGGTGGCGGAACATGTTTTTCATGTTTTAGGTGCTTGCGAGGAGAGAGTTGAGACACAGGGGCATGATGATGGCGACGAGGCATTCAAGCGATACTAGTACGAGTTGTTCATTGTCGGTCAGTCGGTTGGAGTGTACTCCAGTCTTGTCAGTGGTTGTCGTGTTGTATTACCCGAACAGATGTTCGTGAATGTTGTTGTATTTCATTTTTGGCCATGTAGGCTACTTTTGTCGTTAAAATTCCTTATCGGAATATTGTGTCGGATATCATGGTAGGGACTATGATTTTCCCTTGTTGTGTTAATTAATGTATTTTTAGTCATGTTCGCCTGGTGGATCTCCTGGCGTGGGGTCCACGGCACTGTAATAACCCAATAGGATTTGGGGGTGTTACAATAAGCTGGGGCTACGAGACGCCGAGGAGGACCCTAAATTTGATGCTATGATGATGTACTTTGGGAAGGTATTCCCCCTTTCGCCTTCATACCCCTTCTGGTTATTTTTATGTTTATTATTACCCTCTGCCGACCTGATATAACTTCTTGTGCAGTTCTTCGCCACCTTTGTGACCTTCGCCGAGGATCATAAGCTCGGCGCTACTTCTTCTTCGCAGCTCACCCAGATGCAAGCCGACTTGGAGGCCGCCCTGTCGGCTAATTCTGATCTTTCGGCCCGGCTTCAGGAGAGGGAGTATCGCTTAGATGCTGCCCTTAAGAAAGATTCTGAGCGGGAGGCGGTTTTAGAGTGGGCCCAGATGGCCAATGTTCAGCTAAACCAAGAGCTGAAATTTTGGAAGACCATGTCTTCGGCTGAAACGGAGAAGGTGGGCCAGCTCGAGGCTCAGTTGTCGGAAGCTAGGGCCGAATCCGAAAGGATAGCTCAACTTGAGGCACGGGCTAAGGCTGAGTTGGAGAAGGTCGCCAACCTCGAAGCTCAAGCTAGAGCGGCATCGGAAAAAGTGACCCTGCTGGAGACTCAACTAGCCGAGGCTAGATCCGAGGGATCGTCTTATGAGCGCGGGGCGACGGATGGCCGATGTCGATTCCTGACTAGTGACGTTGGTCACTCTTTTCTGGAGGCCTACCGTTCCGCCCTCCTGGCCCGGTATCATAATTCCACCGCATTCCTGGTTAAGCTAGCCCCAGCTGCGACACAATATTTTGATTTTGCTCTGACTCGTGCTCGTGAGCAGCTAGCTTCATTGGGCTTTTCGGGCGAGCTGGACCGGGATGCTGCATTGGACGGGGCTCCCGTTCCTTCGGGTTGGTCCGGGGACGTGGAAGAATCTCCGGAGGCGGCCTGGTGGAAGGACGCCCTTGAGGAGTCCATAAAGCAATCTGGCTTAGATTTGGAGCTGCCTTCTGATCCTCCCAGTTCACCTGTTAAGGCCAGCACTCCTAGTCCCGAGGTGGTTGGGACCGATCGTGATGCTTCTCCTCCGTTGCCTCCTCCGTCTTCAGAGCCTGTAGCTTAGTGTAGACAATGTATATTTTTCTTCTGTTTCTTTTTTCCCTACTTTATTTGTACTGGCACAGCTATTTTGAATGACAACTTTTTGAGTTGAATATACTTTGGGTTTGTGTGCTTTGTATGACAAGTTGATATAGCTCGGTGTTGCTTGTAACCTTGATGTATCTTGTGCCTGTTTGATTTGATACGATTACTTTCCGATATGGCCCGACTTTTAAATTTCTGAAAAATCCTAAATGTAATCCGACCAGTTTGACTTAATCTTTTCACCGATATTTAGTGTATGTTGGGTATTTCCCTTAGTCATAGCTTCATAGGTCGGTTCGCCCTTACTCGGATCTGGAGGCGTTTCGCCTATTCAGATGTCAGAGGGCGGTTCACCCTTACTCGGATCTGGAGGTGTTTCGCCTATTCAGATGTCAGAGGGCGGTTCACCCTTACTCGGATCTGGAGGCGTTTCGCCTATTCAGATGTCAGAGGGCGGTTCACCCTTACTCGAATCTGGAGGCGTTTTGCCTTTTCAGATGTCAGAGGGCGGTTCACCCTTACTCGGATCTGGAGGCGTTTCGCCTATTCAGATGTCAGAGGGCGGTTCACCCTTACTCGGATCTGGAGGCGTTTTGCCTTTTCAGATGTCAGAGGGCGGTTCACCCTTACTCGGATCTGGAGGCATTTTGCCTTTTCAGATGTCAGAGGGCGGTTCACCCCTACTCGGATCTGGAGGCGTTTTGCCTTTTCAGATGTCAGAGGGCGGTTCACCCTTACTCGGATCTGGAGGCGTTTCGCCTATTCAGATGTCATTTCTAGTTTTACTTGATCAACACATTCAGAGATATATTTTTGTAATAGACTTTCATTAAAACAACATAAGCTTTTTTCCACATCTCTTCACACAAAATACTTTTTTAAGTGGCATATGTTCCAAGGTCTTTTGATGAGGTGCCCCTCTATATCCTCAAGCTCGTAAGCTCCTCCCGCATAAATTCGGATTACCTTGTAAGGGCCTTCCCAGTTCGGCTCCAGCTTTCCTGTTTTTCTGAGGGCATCAGCTCGCCTAAGCACCAAATCACCGACCTGGAATTGTCTCTTCCTGACTCTTTTGTCATGAGCTGCTTTTGTCAGGCTTTTGTATCTTTCCGTTCGTGCTGCTGCCGCTTCCCTCCTTTCTTCTATGGTATCTAACGCCTCCTTCATTATTTCCTCGTTCTCCACCTCGTTGAACCATCGAACCCGATGGGACATTTCTCCGACTTCTGCGGAGATGACGGCCTCGGACCCGTAGACCATACTGAAGGGTGTTTCTCCTGTTGACGATCTAGGTGTGGTCCTGTACGACCATAGTACTGAGCTAAGTTCATCCACCCATCCTCCTCCCACTTTGTCTAAGCGGGTTTTTATCCCCTGCAAGATTGTTCTGTTAGTTACCTCTACTTGCCCATTAGCTTGCGGGTGAGCAACCGCAATAACCTTTGCTTGATATGCATACCACAGCACCGGGGATCGGGTTCTCTTCCCATTGAATTGGGTTCCATTATACGAGATGAGTATCTGGGGCGCTCTGTACCTGCAGCAAATGTTGTTAAACAGGAAACTTATGATTCTTTGCTCGGTTATGGTGGCCACAGGCTCGGCTTCTACCCATTTGCTGAAGTAGTCTATGGCTACTATTAAGAACTCTCTTCCTCCCGAGCCAGGTGTAAACTGCCCCATGATATCAATTCCCCATTTGGCGAATGGACAGGGCGCTCCCATGGTGATCATATCCTCGGCTGGTATATGAATTAAGGGTGCGTGCACTTGACATTTTTGGCATCACTTAACCATTTCCACTGCTTTCTTGCTCATGGTCGGCCAAAAGAAACCAGCCCTTAGCATTTTGCTAATCAGCGCTCTTCCTTTGGTATGATCTCCGCAGCACCCTTCATGGATTTCTTCCAATACACTTCGCCCTTCTTCTTCCAAGATGCATCGTAGGTATGGCCCGAGGTAGGACCTTTTATATAGCTCATCATTAATGCAGCAGAACCTCGCTGCTCTTCGCACAATTTTCATTCTTTCTTGTCTCTCCTTGGGTAATTCTGCCCTTCTTAGGTATGCCAACAAAGGAGTTCGCCAATCTGCCATCTCATTCACCTCCATCACCTGTTTCATGATGCTACTTGAGTGCTCCAGAATCGTTACTGTTCGCGAGCGGCAATCCACTAAAGAGCTTCCCATCTTTGCTAGGTAATCAGCTTTTGCATTCTCCGACCTAGGGATATGGATTAACTTCCATTCCCCTAGTTTTTTGGCAGCCTCTTTTACTTCCTCCACATACTTCTTCATCCGATCTTCATTTATCTCAAATTTTCCTTCTACCTGTTGTGTGACCAGATGGGAATCAGAGTAAGCAATGAGTCTTCGTGCGCCCAAGTCTATTCCCAGCTGCATTCCCTTAACCAGGGCTTCATATTCGGCCTCGTTGTTAGATGCCCTGAAATCGAATTTTATGGCATACTCTAATTGCTCACCTCCCGGGGTAGTGAGGATTATTCCTGCCCCAGAACCACTGGTTGTCGCCGATCCATCCACATGCAACAGCCACTCTCCTTCTGGTGGCGATGGCATGGCCCCTTCTTGGATAAAGTCTGCTAGGGCCTGAGCTTTAATCTCCGTTCTCGGCTCATATTCCATGTCGTACTCCCCCATTTCTACCGCCCACTTCACTGCATTTACGACACATTAGGTCGCCCTAATATCTCTCTCAAGGGCAAGTTGGTTCGCAATTTTATCCGGTGGGCTAGGAAATAGGGCCTCAATCGCCTGGCCGTAACCACTAACGCCAGCGCCCCTTTTTCTAGCTCGGAGTAGTTCCGTTCTGCTCCTTGCAAGATTCGGCTTGTATAATAAATGGGCTTTTGTTTATTCATTTCTTCTCTTAGCAAGACCGAGCTCACCGCTCCTTCTCCCACGGATAAGTAGAGTACAAGATCCTCTCCTGATACCGGTTTGGTGAGTAGGGCGGCTCGGCCAAATACTCTTTCAATTTCCCGAATGCCGTTTGCGCTTAGGGTCCATTCGAACTTGTTCCCTTTTCTTAAGAGTTTAAAAATGGGAACCCCTTCTCGGCCGAGCGTGATATGAAACGGCTCGCACCGCTATTCTTCCCGTTAGTATCTGGATATCCTTTATATTTTTGGAGGATTCATTTGCGATCTTGCCTTGACCTTCTCCGGGTTGACCTCGATTCCTTGTTCCGTGACCACATACCCCAGGAATTTTCCCGATTTGACTCCAAAAGAACATTTTGATGGGTTGAGCTTCATTCCGTATGTGCGCAGGTTCTCGAACGTCTCTTCTAGGTCCCTGATATGTTCTCCTGCCTTCACACTTTTCACTAGCATGTCATCCACGTATACCTCCATGTTTCTGCCGATTTGGGATTTAAAGATTCTGTCGACCATCCTCTGATATGTAGCTCCTGCATTTTTCAATCCAAAAGGCATGCGTACATAACAAAAAGTTCCATTTGAAACCACAAAACTAACCCTCTTTCTGTCCTCAGGTGCGAGAGGAATTTGATGATATCCTTGGGAAGCGTCCATCATACTGAGTAACTCGCACCCTGAGGTTGAATCCACCAGTTGATCTATGCGGGGTAACGGGTAGTGATCCTTGGGACATGCTTTATTTAGGTCCCGGAAGTCCATGCACATCCTCCACTTCCCCTGGCCCTTCCCTACCATCACAGCGTTGGATAGCCACTCCGGAAACTGGATCTCCATTATGTGCCCAGCTCGGAGGAGCTTATCAACCTCTTCCCCAATGATCCCATCCATCTCTGGCCCAAAATGCCTCCTCTTCTGTTTTACTGGTCTTATGGTGGGGTCGATGTTCAACCTGTGTTCGGCAACTGTTGGGCTGATTCCCACCAGATCATCAGCTGCGAACGCGAAAATGTCCACGAATCTTCTTAGCAGGCTGATGAGGCTTTCCTTTATTCCATCGTCCAACCGACTCCCCATGCGAGTCATTGTTTTCGGCTTTCCTGGAACCAATTCTATTTCTAGTAACTCCTCGTTGGGCTTGACACCTTCTTCCTCAGCTTCCTCGGGTGCCTTCGATTGCTTATTCCTCTTAGACTCCGGATCCGGACCCCCGAGCTCGGGTGTCCTCTTTCCGCGCCGCACTCCCTGCTTTACGGTTGTTTGATAACAAGAACGGGCGACAAACTGATCTCCTGCTACTTCTCCCACCTCACCTCCTACGGGGAATTTTACTTTCATGTGCGCGGTAGAGGCTACTGCTTCGAATTTGTTGAGCCACAGTCGTCTAAAATGGCGTTATAGGCCGATTTGGTGTCCACCACTAAAAATCTGAGTGTCTTGACCTTCCGATGGGGCATCCGACCTAGTGCTACTTGGAAGCACCACTTCTCCCACTGGTTGCACCTCGGTCATACGTAACCCATATAGCGCGGTATCTACCCTTCTCAATTCCACTTCCGGGTTCATCTGTTTGAAACAGTCATAGAATAAGATGTCTCTTGAGCTTCCGTATTGATAAACACCCTTTGCACATCGTATCGCGATTTCATTGTGATGACCAACGTGTCATTGTGGGCGTATGTATCCCATTATAATCCATGGGGTAATGAATGATAGGCCCACCGCCTGCTGAGGCGACCTCCTTGAGTTGATGACACCTAGCCTTTCGTGCGTGGGCTTTTCTAGCCTGATTAGAACTTCCGTCGGTTGGTCCCCCGATATCATGTGGATCACTCCTTTTTAGTGGGGAGAGCGGGTCCCCGAGGAGCTTCTCTTTTCACCCCGCCTCCTTGGGGCATGGGTGGTGCCTCCGACCTCCATTTCTCTGTTGATATGTGAACTCCATCGGATGTCCCGCTCGGACCCGGCCTCTCGATCTCATCCTTAAGGTGCTTGCATTCGTCTGCTTTATGCCCGTAATCATTGTGGAATCGACAATAAAGCTCGATTTCCGGGTGGGCCTATTAGGGCGAGATGCGTGCCACCGATGACCCTGCTCATTTTACCCTCAAGCCTTCCAAACACAGGCTCTCCTCATTGTTAGTGGGCTGTATTGGTCAAATCTTGGTCGCCTTAGAACGATATCGTTCTTCTTCCGATCTGCTTTTCCCCGTGACATTTTTTCCCGAGGCAAATTTCCTTGAAAGGTGTACTCCTCCCGTCGTATCAATCTGCTGGACCCCCTTTCCCCATCCTCGGGCTTTTCATGCAACTCCTCCATATCCTTCTCGGTTTCCTCAACATTGATGTACTTCGAGCATCGGGATAAGACCTCATCGTATGTTGGGCCGGTTTTTAGCTAATGAGGTGCGTAATAACCCGGCCTCGATCCTGCGTCAAGGCACTGGTTTTTACTTCTTCTGACGACGAGGGTACCTCCAGACACGCCTTCGTGAATCGGGTCACATAAGCTCTCAGCGCTTCTCCAGAATATTGCTTGATACTGAACAAGGACATGAAGGTCTTTTGGTGCGCCCAAGCGGCTGCAAAGTGCGTCAAGAACGCGGAGCTGAAAGTTTTGAAGCTGGTGATTGACCCAGGGGGTATCTGGTGGAACCAATCCTGAGCTGACTCTGTCAGTGTGGCCAAGAATGCCCTGCAACTCACGGCATCCGAATATCTATGTAGTACCGCCATGTTCTTGAATCGGTATAAATATCGGGTAGGATCTTAGAGTCCATCATAGGTGAAGGTAACAGCCCTAAACCCATACGGGAGCTCGGCCTGTAGTATGCCTTCTGAGAAGGGATGGCCTGGATGACTTTCCATGTCCCTCCCCGCAACCCTCTGTCGCAACTCTTCCAGCTCGTCCTGCATGCTGGATATCAAGGGATCCTGCGTTTTTTCCTGCCTAGATCGCTCCCATATTTTTGGATAACTCTCCCCATGTTCTTCCTGCTGATCAATTTCTTCCGGCCCATCCGAAAGGATGGGTATTATTTTTCGTGGTACCCTTTGTTTTTCGACCTCCCGGCTCTTGGATTGCCGCGATTATGTCGGCTAAGGCTTCCTTCGTCGGTGTAATTGTGCTTGGTGCGACTTCTTCTACGGGGGTGATGGGTGTTTTCTCCGAGTCGCTTCTCCACCCGTCATTGCTAGTTCCTCTTCTAGATTTAAGGTATTAACTCCCCTGTTCTCTTGGTTCATTTCTTCTGCCATTACTAACCTCACGTCTCAACTCAAAGTGACTCGATGTCACAGTTCCCATAGACGGCGCCACTTGATGTAACCGAGCTGATCGGTCACCAAGAACCGGGTTAATCTTAGAAGTTTAGCTAAGAAAACCCAAAATATATGAAGTACTCTCTTTTCTTTCTCTCTCTGAAATATGCTGTATTCTCAGAGTGTGTGTCCTTTTTGAGGAACCCCCTCTCTCCCTTTTATAGGAGGAGGGTGCCTTGTTATCTGAGATTTTTCCTGATTCCTAGAGAGAATCCCGGATATCCAGGGATTCAAGTTGCGATTTTCCATCCCTGGATTTCCGGGATTGCGAGGTATGGGCTCTCAATCCCTGGATCTCCGGGATGGCAAGGTATGGGCTCTCAACCCCTGGATCTTAGGGATTCTGTCAGGTGAGTCAGGATCTTCTTTCTCAAGAGTTCGACCTTCCTGAGTTCGGTGGTTTTTAGGTCGGCTCATCCCTATTCAAATCAGTAGTTTGAGAGACCTTTGAGGTCGGCGACCTGTTATCGGATATCATAGGTCAGCGGGGGCCTCCGAGGTCGGCGCCCTTCTAACGGATGTCACAGCTAAACGGGACCTCCGAGGTCGGCGACCTTTATCAGATATCCTAGGTCAACGGGGGCCTCCGAGGTCGGCGCCTTTCTAACAGATGTTACAGCTAAGTGGGGCCTCCGAGGTCGGCGACCTTCTAAAGGACCTTGGGGTTGTCATCTCCTTATCTAAGGACCTAGGTCGGACCTTTATTGGTCCATATTTTAAACCGGGTTTTCAGGGAGCGTACATTCGACGTCCTATCAGATACGATTGTATTTATTTGTACCAATATACAAAAAGTGTTAGCATGAAAGTTGATGTTTAATTTGTATCCATATATATATTTAAGGTATATTTTTTTTTGTAAATTTTACATAGTGGACAAAATTTGATAAGCAGCAGACTGGCGGATAAGAGAAAGTTTATTTATTAATTACTTAAATACCCCTACTTAACTTTTGAAATAAAATATAAAAATAAATATATTAAGGGTATAATAGTCTAATTTAGTTTATTTTCCATCCCCTTTATTCTCTTCACCGAACAAGGTATTTCTACTTCCATTTTCTTCCCCTCCTACATAATCTTTTCAAACAAGGTAAATATATTTTACATCACTTCCCCTCCGTTTTCCCTTTCTCTCATAAAAATCTCTGCTCTCTCTTTCCCTCATTTGAACCAAACAGACCCAAGAGTCCAGTTGTCACTTGTTAATATATTTAGAGCCTACTTGGTCAATAGTACTCTCTCTCTCTCTCTCTCTCTCTCTCTCTCTCTCTCTCTCTCTCTCTCTCTCTCTCTCCTATACCCTTTCCTTCCTCTTTCATCCACGCTGTACTTGCTTCCATTCTTCCAGGATTTTACATACTCAACGCCCACGCTATCGGGACTAGTCGGAAAATTACTTGCCGATTCATACCACCCAACACCCTTACAATTTCACCATTAACATCTCCATGGCGTCCAAACATCAGAGATTCACAATACTTTGATTTCTATTCATTTATGCTCCATTTAATTACTGTCGTCTTACTCGTATTATACATATTTATACTAACTTGAGCGTTGAGTGCTCTTCGACTGACCCACCATCCGATGCTCACAAAAGGCTTTAACGTTTATCAATGTGCTAGGTTGTTAGTACCCGGTCATCCCGAATATTCTAATCACCTCTTAATTGTAGGATCCATCCCTCATCAACACTAATATATAATTAAAAATAATAATATTTAAGGTTTTACCTCAAATTCCACATTTGATAGCAGTATCACAATTTTCAGAGGGTGTTTGTGTTAGGGTTTTCATTAGACCTGATAATTCGTTCGTGTCGTGTACTTTCGTGTTTCGTGTACTAAAAGTCCAAACCCATACACGACACTAAATGAATTCGTGTCATGTCGTGTCGTGTACCGCGCAAATTCGTGTCGTTTCGTGTCGTATTTTCGTGTCAGGCACATAATATAAAATAAATATTAAAATATTATAAAAAATAATAATTTTAGTATTATAATATTATTTTTATAGGTTTTAGTAGATGAAATGAAACGAATGGCAACGAAAACACGAATGTTTACACAAAATTTATGAAAATTCACATTATATTTTCAAATTTTAAAGTTTAGTATATACAGAATTCATTAAATATATTTTTATTAAATTAAATATAAAATATTATATTTATTTATTTATTTATTTATTTATTTATTTCGTGTACCTCGTGTCGTATCGTGTACCCAAAGGGTAAACACAAAACCGACACTAAATCTCGGTCGTGTACTTTCGTGTTCGTGTATTTTCGTGTCGTGTACTCAAAATGCAAACTCAAACACTAAATTTTCGTGTCGTTTTCGTGTCGTGTTTTCGTATCGTGTGGTAAATTGTCGGGTCTAGCTTTCATGAAAGCATGAGAGGTTCAATTAACCAAACACAAATTAAATTTCAAACTACTTTTTATTTGAGCATAAAAAAACTCTCCTTTTTAACTAAAAGTAATTTTACGCAGTTTAAGCATAATTAAGTAAATCCATGAACGTGATTTGCACTTTGTGTTATATATACTATATGACATTGATGGTTTATTTAAGATGCATTTATTAATTTTTGTAGTTTCCCTAGTAACTTGATCGGATCAAAACTCGACTAAATATGAAAATAGTTTTTGTTAAGTAACTTGTTAGTTAACTTTAGAAGTTGGGATATTATCTTGAAAAAGTTAAGAAAATCAACTATTGAAATATATGTTGTTTTTCAATAAAGTTTTGAAGTTAGAACATAGTTCATTTCTCGTTTTATATTGATCAGAATTTTATTTTTATCGAACTCTCCTACATTATACAATTATATTGGCAGCTAATAAGTAATACTTTGCCATTTTCTTTTACTTGCAAAAGTTTATCATTTCGCACTGTTTATATATTAGGATACGATTGTACTTATTTATACCAATATATAACAAGTGTTAGCATGAAAGTTGATGTTTGATTTGTATCTAAATATATTTAAGATATTATTTTATTGTAATTTTTACATAGTGTAAAAAATTTGATAAGGAGCAGCAGATTGACGGATAAGAGAAAATTTATGTATGTGATTACTTAAATACCCTTACTTAACTTTTAAGATAAAATATAAAAGTAAATATATTAAGGGTATAATAGTCTAATTTGGTTTATTTCCCTCCCGTTGCTTCTCTTCACCAACCAATGTGTTTCTACTTTTCTTATCTTCTCTCCTACACAATTCTTCCAAACCTAAATATATTTTACATCCTCTTCCCTCCCATCCCTTTCCATTCCTTCCATAAAAATCCCTCCCTTCCCACCCCTTTCTCTCATCTGAAACAAACAGACTCTAAGAGTCCGGTTGTATCTATTACAACATACTTGGTCAAATAGTATTAAATGTCACACTCTCTCTCTCTATATCTCTTATACCCTTCCCTCTGTCATCCACGTTGTTCGTGCTTTCATTCTTCCAGGATTTTACATACTTAATGCCCACGCCATCGGACTAGTCGGACAGTTACAACATGTTGGCCAAGTGTAGAAATACAATATTTTCCTGGATTGTCCGACTGAGATACAGGATTTAAAATCTACTTTTCTTATCTTCTCTCCTACACAATCCTTCCAAACAAGGTAAATATATTTTACATCCTCTTCCCTCCCATCCCTTTCCATTCCTTCCATAAAAATCCATCTTCTCCCTTCCCACCCCTTTCTCTCATCTGAACCAAATAGACCCTAAGAGTCCGGTTGTATATATTACAACCTACTTGGTCAAATAGTATTAAATGTCACACTCTCTCTCTCTATATATCTCTTATACCCTTCCCTTCCCCCGTTACCCACGCTGTTCCTGCTTCCATTCTTCCAGGATTTTACATACTCAATGCCCACGCCATCAGACTAGTCGGACAATTACTTGCCGATTCATACCACCTAACACCCTACATTTCACCATCAACATCTATGTGGCCTCCAAACATCAAAGATTCACAATACTTGATTTCTATTCCTTTATGCTCCATTTGATTACTTCCGTCTTACTCGTATTATACGTCTTTATACTAACTTGAGCGCTGAGTGCTCTACGATTGATCCACCATCTGATGCTCACAAAAGGCTTTAATGTTTATCAATGTGCTAGGTTGTTAGTACCCGCCATCCCTGTCATCCGGAACATTATAATCACCTCTTAATTGTAGGATCAATCCCTCATAAACATTAATATATAATTAAAAATATTAATATTTAAAGTTTTACCTCAATTCCACATTTGATAACAGTATTACAATTATCAGAGGATGTTTGTGTTGAGTTTTCAGGAAAGCATAAGAGGATCAAGTAACCTGATTCCACATATCATCCTTCGGGTAAGTGAAACCCTTTATATCATTTTACTCCATGGTCACCTTCACCACCGCTTGGCCACAGAACCACCACCAGTAACCACCACCATATACCGAAACCACCACTCCATCCAGGGCCGGCCCTAGCTATAGGCTAAACTTTTTTGGGATCCCTTCATATATATATATATATATTAAAATTAGAAAATACAAATCCCTAAAAATATATAATTTATAACTAGAGTTTAGAAATACATTCAAATCAAGCAAAAATTATTCTTCTAGCATTTTACGCTGCAAAAATACCAATTAACTTTTAAACATCTAACTTCTCAAGAATATCCTTCTCAATTTTTGCATATTTTATAATTTAGTTGTTTTTTCGGGGTTGTGGTAATTGCAAAGAAATGCCGCTCAACTTATTGGGGTCTGGGGCTTGTCAAAATTTGGGGCTCTAGACCTGGGGTTAGCTGGCCTATAACGAGGGTCGGCCCTGACTCCACCACCAAAACCACCACCCCTCCACCCAAAACCACACTCCACCACCTGAAACCACCACCACCGAACTAGAAACCAGTTGATATGCAGGAGAGAGAAGGAGAGAGACGAAGGGAAAAAGGCGGCGTCGGGGGAAGGGAAGGCCAATGGCGGCAGAGGCGATGGCGGACGATGGTGGCGTTAAAAGAGAGAAAGTCGTGGTGGTGGGAATATAAGAATTTCCATTTAATATATTTAAAGAAACATGTTAAGAAATGAAACGAAAAACTTTTCCGTTCTCCCTCTAATCATTTTTCAAATCTTTTTCCCTTACCCTCTTGAACAAACCACAACGCCCTAGTAAACAAACACATGGAGTATGTAATTGTAGCCCAACTCTTTTGTTGTGCATCTAAAGTCAAGAATAGTATAGTACTTGCGCATCAGCTCATCAATGTTAATTGTTTCAAACAATTACTTGTGCATGTTGGCCAAAGTGTAGAAATACAAAAATATTATGTACAACTTGTCGTGCATTACGATATGAGTTTGCACACTTGCCTTATTCGTCCGTCACATAGAAGTTTGCATATCCATAAATGATAAAAAAATTTGCTTTTAACACCTCACTATACACAATTATTTACACAATTTCCATTACTTTTTCAACTCAATTAACACACTTTTTCTTCACTTACACATGAGTTACTTTTTATACCCCATTTCAAATTGGTCAACTTTTTAAAAAGTGCATTTTTTTAATCTCCGTGCCCAATCAGCTGTGCAGACTGCTCCGGGACGAAGAGAGTATTTTGTTTTGAGAAATGATAGGACAACACCCTGAACCACACCTCCAAATACACCTGTTCTTTATGGGTGTTGTACTACGTGCTTTACTATTAATTCTATTATAATATTTTTATAAATATTTTATTTGTAAAATATACAGTACAACACCCATCAAGCACGAAGTATGTATTGGGATGTGGTTCACGGGGTTGCCTATCACCCCTCTTTTGTTTTCGAAGAAAATCTATTCCAAGGTTCTCTCTATTTTCAAAGGGCTCTGTTTCCTGGTATAGATGATATACAGATTCTAAAAGGTACCACTCGATCCCATTTGTTTAAAACAGTACAATAACTCTTTCACATGTCCCATCATCCACTCCACACACACGCTCTGCTCACACACACACACACATGAACTATTTCTACCATTTTTCGTACTTGGGCTGCATCTAACAAAGCTAATGGTTTGGGAATAAAAATCCAAACCGCCTCAAGTGTATGCCTTCTTTTTTGAGGTGTCAAAATTAATGGGTTTATAGTTTTACTTGAAAAAAACAGGTCGGCGAGAATACCTGTAAGCGGCAAGCTGGTTTTGCAGATTTTTTTTTTTTTTTTTTATTTTTTTTTTATTTTGTATCAGATCTGTCTATCTCTCTCTCTCTTCCTTCACTGACTAGCCTGCCGTTTGTGTATTTTAATTTCTATTTTTAATTTAATTATTTTAATTGTCTGCTGTTTTTTTTTTTTTTTTTTTATAATTTTGTTCTCTCTGTGTTTTTAGATATAAAAAGGAATGCGCCGGTTGGTGCCGGAGGGGTTTACACAGGGCTTTGTGTACCCTTAGATTGCTGACTTGAAAATAAAATTGTTGGAGAAATTAGGGTTTTTCATTTCTGGTGGCTTTAATTAATTCTGTTTTGGTTGTACGCTAAAAGAATCCTTGTTGGTTGTGGTTTTTGAATGGGGAGTGCTGCTGAGGAGCCCTACAAGGTCCTCGATGGATCGGTCGGCAGCTTGGTTTGGGTCCGAAGGAGAAATGGGTCGTGGTGGCCTGGCCGAATTCTTAGCCCGAATGATCTTCCTGAGGGATGTTTGCCTACACCAAGATCAGGGACCCCTGTAAAGCTTCTTGGTAGAGAGGATGCAAGTGTGTAAGTACATTTTTCGTTTTTTTTTGTCCCTTGATCAGATCATCTAAGCTTACAGCTTCTTGATGTTGATAATTTTTTTGCCTATTCCAAGTGTTCCATAATTATCGTGAAAAAATAAATTTGTATAGTGGAGGCATTTGATGTGTTGGGTTTACTGTTCTTCTGGAGTTAGCAAATTTTATGTTCATGTACTATAGAAAATGTCAATTAAGAAAATACTACATTTTTCGTTTTCGAGATGTGTTGAGAAAACTCATTGGAGAATATGAAGCATACTTGTGTTTTCGAATCACATAAATGGTATTTAACTGTCATGAAATCTTGAATTTTAATGCGGAAGAGCCATTTTATGTGTTGAATTTTGTGTTCTTGTGGAGTTAGCAAATTTCTAGTTCAAGTATTCTGAAAAGGACGGATTAAGAAAATAATGTAACTTTTATTTTGAGATATGGTTGGAAAACGTTTTGGAGAAATATGAAACACGTCTAGTTTTAAATGTTTCGAAAATGGTTTTTTACATTCCTGTATTCTGTTCATGTCGATAATATTTTGATTTTGATTTTGATTTGAGTTCTTGCAAATACACACTTTCAGGGATTGGTATAATCTTGAGAAATCAAAACGAGTGAAAGCCTTTCGCTGCGGGGAATACAATGACTGCATCGAAAAAGCTAAGGCGTCCGCATCTCATATTTCTAAAAAGGCGGTCAAATATGCACGAAGAGAAGATGCCATTCTTCATGCCCTCGAGCTAGAAAATGCCCGTCTAGGCAAAGACTTCCGCGACTCATCCAGTGGACACAATACACAAGATAACAAACAACGTCAAGAAAGCAAATCACCTCCGAGTGAACAAAGTGAAGATGTTACTAAACAAAATTCGAATATTTCTGAAAACGACTCGGATTCAGCGCCTGAATTGTCTCAATCTGTTGTTTCGTTTGAGGAACCGAAAAAATGTTTAGATGAAATTAAGGAAGAGTGTACACGGACAATGACTCCAAATGACTCAGAGGACGATGGAACTGAAGGAGTAAAGCGTATGCGAGGGCTTGAGGACTTGGGCATGGGAGTTGGGTCTTTGCGGAGAAGAAAAAGATCTCAAGTCGGTCACGTTCACGAATATTCAAAAAAGAAAAACCGGCGTCGGACTTTGTCGAAGGTTTTGGAATGTACACCTATGGTGTGTGTTCCCGTTGATTCTGGACAGATGTCTAGTCCAACTGTATTAGATTCTAATGAGTTTAATAGGATGAACTGCTTGGTTGTTCCGAATAATAATAACTCGGACAGCACTAATGGAGTTCCGTGCGGAAACGGGATATCATTGGTTGTGTGCGGAGATGGAGATGATGCTTCACATGGATTAAAGGGGAAAGAGAATGAGATTTCAAGTGTGGTGGGAGTTTGTGAGGGTGGATCTTGTGAGAGGTTGTTTGATGTGCCTCTTGTTACCGAAGAAAAGCAGCAATCTGCAGGTACGACCCCCTTAAAATTCTCTTGCATTATGTGTGTGTCAGTGCTTTAGTAGTGTTTACAGGCCATGTGTGGATAAAATGATACGATTCTGTATAGCGGCCATACCTTTTCGTTCTAGAATTGCGCTTTTGTTATAGGAGGATCAACATGGAGTCTTTAATTCAGTGAGTCATACACATGGTGTCATAAAATTGAGGGCAGTTCGAGTACTAGTCATGTGTAAGCGTGGAACCTCGTCATAAAAACAAACAAAAATACAGAGCTACTATTGTCAGTTGGTCTTAGGTATATCGTTGATTTCTTGTTTGCATTTTGCTTCTCATACCTGTTACTCGATAAGTTTCCACTTGCATGAAACCGTATGGATATAGAACCTACTCTTTACCCTTGTTACATGAGCGCTAGTGATATGAAGCTCAGGGACTTTAAAAAAAATAGATGGTCCTTAGTCGTTGAGTCAGATGCATCGTTTTGATATTCTGCTTCTTGTTGGCAATTGTTCCTCATCGTTGTCTTTGGATAATGATGGCAAATCTTATGAGTTACGGCATCCCCCCCCCACCCCCCACCCCCACCCTCCCCTCCAAGGGAAATTCGTTACACCACATGGATGAGACATGGGTTAATTACGAAAAAACTACCCATGGGGTTTAGCCCAATTACAAATGAGGCCCAGTTATCTTTCAAAAATACAAATAAATTCTTTGACATTTGTTTCTTTCTTACGAATTGCGGCCTCAAGAGGGTTATTTGTTAGGTAAATACATATCTCAAGGGGACATCTGTAATACTTTTAAGGGCGGTATCTGTATATTTTGCAATTTGGTGAAACATAAGAGGTCGTTTTCGTACCCTTCGATCATTAATAGTTACTTTCTGGCACTTGGTTTTCATGCAATTGACCCGTTTGCGTATTTTTTCATTGTTCACTGTGTGAATTTTACTACAGCAGGTGTGTCAACAACTGTTTCTGGTCCATCACAAAAAACCCAGGTTGGTGCCGGGCCCCATTCTAGCCAAAGTAGTCACATCGAGACCATATCTTTGGCAACCGAGGAGCCCAACGAGACTGGTTCGACCAGTTCGGGTACTGTCGATGTTTATTATAATATCGTCCCGGCCATAGGAAAAGGCACTTCCGAGTGGCAGTTAAAAGGCAAGAGGAATTCTAGGCCCAGAAAAATGGATACCAACCACGAGCTCAAAACACATGCGGATCGGGACAACCTTGTACTCCAATCTAACCGTGTTGGTGGGCCCCTCATTTCAGATGTCGATGGGTTTAACCTAAAATCAAAACCCATCAAGGAAAATCAAGTTGATGAATTTCGCGGTTGGAGCTGGAATGCAAGAGGGTTGAAATCTGACGTGATGGCGCCCCAGAGACTATTACCGTACCGTCAGTCTCGTTTTACGGTCAACCCGAAATACGACTCAACCGATTTCTCTCTTAGTCACCAGAATAATAATGGTGGGGCTGCATTGTACGATGTGAATGTGGAGGTACAAACGGGCTACCGGCGTCAGCACGTCCCGTACATTTCTCTAATGAGCAAATTAAACGGGCGGCCTGTGACGGGTCACCCAATCTCAATCGAGGTTTTGGATGACGGGTTCTATGACGGTTTCGAGCCTGGATGCTATAGCAGTAGTTCTGAGTTGGAATACAACAACCTTAGTGGTTTGTCCGAATGGAGGTCGCATGGACGGCCCCAAAGTAAGCTGAGATCTTCAAAATCAAGGACAAACGGGCTATTGTCGAAGAAAATTAGGAAACTGTCTTCGCTAACTGGCTCGCAGAGACAAATCCAGCACGAGAAGAAACCGGTTTTGGAAAAACTCAAGGGTCCTTCAATAGCATGTGTTCCTTTGAAGGTTGTTTTTAGTAGGATTAACGCGGCCTTGAATAATTCAGTTCGACCTACACCTCATTTAAATACAATGAGTGGTACATGAGCTCCGAACTTCTTCTTCTTTTTTTTTTTTTTTTAACTATATTTCTGGAAATTTTAATGATGAAAAAGTATGTTACCAGCACTGTAAATTCTTGCCTGAAGGTAGAATTCCTTCGTGATGATAAAAATATACTGTTGAGTGTTGACATGTCTTTGTGGGGAGTTTTATAGAAGTGTTGTCAATGTTTTAGGCTTTGTTTGTCAGTGATTGTGTGTATACTGTAAAATTTGTTTCAGGCGGTCGAGCGGTAGTATTAGATGATGTCGAGATGATTTGTAGTACTGTTTCCGACACCGTTGACTTTAGCATTTTGGGTTTCCTTCTGTTTTTGAGTTGCTGTGTTAATCTTCATCTTGTCACTCACCTTTCATCCTCATGGTGCTTATTGTTTTCTGTTCTGGTTTTTGTCATTTCTTCTCGGGCAAATATTATGTTGATTGCAAACCAACCCCTGAGGTTTAGTCTAATTACAGAAAAGTTCAGTTACATTTTGGGGTTGATAAGTTGATATCAATTTGCACCTTGAATTATGCTAAGTTATATTTTAGATATACACATTAAGACAAATCTAATTAAGTACTTACATTATTATAAATTTTTAATATATTTGTTGTAATTTATGGTCAAAGTTTATAAATTTTGATCGAAAAAAATAAAGAATAGGAGAAGTAAAAATCAAAATATAGGAAAATAAAGTTATGAAGATAAATATATATAGGGATAAATGGCAACAAATGTAAACATGAATGGGACAAAATACGTATTATTCCAATATTTAATATATTACTATTTCTGCCTCGTAAATTTTTTTATATTTACTATTTCATGAGCAATTTGAGAAAATAATATAATAATACATCAAAACGCAACGTGAAAAATAAAAATAGTATAAAATATATAAGTGATCCAATATTTTTTTTAATTAGTGGAAACATTATTGTTTAGTTTATATTATTATTTTAAGTTGATGTCGAAAAAGATAATGTGAGCAATTCTTTTGTAGTTCGAGAATAAACCGCAAAACTATAAATTTGGAATAAAGGTAATTTGGATATAAAGACAAATAATATCCAAATGGAAAATTTAGTTGGGAAATAAAAAAAATGAAACCTCCCACTTAAATTGGGAGATAAAGTATTATAATTTATATATTTTAGGCAAAATTAGAAAAAAATTGACAACAAAAAATAAATAAAAAATTTATAACGAACATCATTACAATTAAAAAAGAAAAGTGATCAAGTCTCCAAGGCATAGACTGATGGTAAGTTGCAAGGTGATTGAGTGCTTCAACATCGCGAGTTCGAATCTATGAGGTGACAATACTTTGCTGAAATATTACAAGATTTGTTGTTGGATTCGTGTCTCGTTGGTCCTCTCCCTTGCAGGACTGCCATTAATACACATTCTCGATTTAACGTCCGTCTAGTCTAGAGATCTCTGTGGTGTGAAAAAAAAAAAGTGATCAAGATAATATTTGGAGAGTCAAACGATACCTTCCTTATCCACTTCAATTTACCCAATCACTCCTACATGTCTCCTCAGCAGGCCCTGCCGCCCTGCTCATATAAACACCTACACACGTCATAACCCAAGCTTAAATATATACACTGTATACACTTCCGGAACCGGAAGAAACACCCCCCAATCCAGAGAGAGAGAGAGAGAGAGAGAGAGAGTTCAAGAACTCATGAATTTTTCAAGAGTGCCTTTCTCGATTTTGATTCTGTTCTTGTTTCTATGCGAGCCCATTTTCTCAGACCTGCATTTGACACCCAAAGAGCTCTCTGAAATCCCCACAAATTTCCTCAACTTTGCCAAGAAAGATGAAGTCTTTGATTGGATGGTGGGCATCAGAAGAAAAATACATGAGAATCCTGAGCTGGGTTATGAAGAATTTGAGACTAGTAAACTTATTAGAGATGAATTGGATAGAATGGGGATTTCTTATAAATACCCTGTTGCAGTTACAGGTGTTATTGGTTTCATTGGATCAGGAAAACCTCCATTTGTTGCAATAAGGGCAGATATGGATGCACTTCCTCTACAGGTATACACGCTTCACTTTTTTTTTGAACATTTTAAATTGATGGATTTTTTGCTCTTTTTCTTTGGGTCTGAATGGTTAAAGATTGGGATGTTTTTTTTCTTGTTCATGTCTATGGAGATATTATCTGTTTGAAGTTGAGAACATCTCCAACCCTTGTATAAAATTTACTATTGTGTAAAGGATAATATTAGGGGTGTTCAAAACCGGATATCCGAAATTTCGGATAGTAGATTTTGATATTTGATATCCGTACGGATATCGGATATCCGAATATCCGGAAAAAAATATGAATTATATTCGGATATCCTTATATTCGAAAAAAATATTCGGATTCGGATATCGGATATCCGAATATCCAAAAAAAATTCGGATATGGATATCGGATATCCGAATATCCGAATACCTTCTATTATTTAAAATATAAAAAAATAAAATTTTTAGGATTTTTCGGATAATTCGGATATCCGAATATCCGATTTTTCTGAAAAGTACTATCCGATATCCGAATCCGAAGTTCCGGATATCCGAACTTCGGATATCCGAATTTTCGGATATCCGGAACTTCGGATTTTTGGATATTTCGGATCGGATATCGGATATTTTTGAACACCCCTAGATAATATCCACTTGGAAATTGTCATTTAGTATTTTCTAAAGTTTAAGCTTCAACCTTGTTTTGTAAACGAAATAGAGATAACTCGTGCATAATGATACAGTCGCGGTGCCATAATAGCACGGTGACGGTGCCATAATTATATTAAAATAATCAAATTACGAGATTATCTTGCTAGAAAGATATTTATATTGGCTTCCGGAGGTCTTCTGGCGGAGGCTCTGCCGACACGCAGACCAGACGGCCGTACCAAAAAACATGACCATTGCAGGAGGTCTACCGACTGGAAGACAGGCCGGCAGTCCAGTCGCAAAATAAAAACAACTGTCCGGGAAGGGTGGAACCAAATTTTTTTATTAAAAAAGAAACAACTGGCCGGCAGAAACGATTTTTTTTTTTTTTGAAGATCAGTTCAATATTCTATGGGTACTTTTGAATGTTTATTGTTGAACATTTTGATATTATTATTAAAACATAGAGGTAGGGGAGGGGCAAAGTGGTCTTTTCAGGTGCTGACGACGACCAAAAATCATCACTGTCCTCCTTTATATTACAGATATGTGTAAAATTAGAAGGTTGAATAGGCGAGTGACACACGTCTTATAAATAATGAAAACAGATAATTAGTGTTAGAGAGAGAGAAGGCGAGAGAGATAAAATGTGATGGGTGATTGAATTAATTGGGAGAGAGAATGAGCGGGTAGAGAGAAATCGACGTGGCTGTGTATATTTGTCTTGTAAAATACACAACCATGTTACACAAGTGAAGTTGGTTACATAAAGGTCGGAGCCAAAAAAATTAGCGCACTTTTACGCAAAGGTCGGAGATGCTTTCGTGGTGTGTTGCTATGTGGGTCCCACAATGGATTCTATTTTGTTATGATGAGTGTCACGTGCACAAGAACACAAGATGATGTTATAATTGTATATGCGTCGTTTATCTAGTGTGTGTGGGGCAATATCAGTTGAAATTGAGAATGGATAGAAGACCTGTTTTGTATGAATTAAGGTTTGTTTTAGTTTTTTTTTTTAATTTATTTTCGGTATTTTTGTGTGACTCTTTAGCTGTTCGATGAGGAGAGTATATGAAATGGCTGGAGTTGTGAAGTTGAGGCATTGAGCGATAGAGAGAGATAGAGAGAGATGTATTGTTGGTAGTCTTTTGGTTGTTTCATAGTACTACAAATCTAACTACCCTTCATTTTTTACAAAGGAAATGGTGGAGTGGGATCACAAGAGTAAAAGTCCTGGAAAAATGCATGCTTGCGGACATGATGCACATGTGGCAATGCTTCTCGGTGCGGCTAAAATACTTCACGAGCATCGTGAATTTCTGAAGGTCTGTGTCTCCGCCATCGTTTAATTTTAGCTTTTTCGATTTTTTTTTGGCAGTCTTCAATGGTTAATGATATCATTGGTATGTTAATCACATTTGGTAATTTAAATTGTTGTTATATTGTTGGAATATACAATAATTGTGCTGGTTTGCTGTTATTATAATTGAATTCATAATCTGGGGTACTTAAGGGTATGTTTGGCACAAATAAGCTAGCTTATTGTTTGAGCTTATTTAAAAAGCCACGTTTGGTGGAATAGCTGGCTTATAAGCTACTCAAAGGGCCTATTCTCTACGGCTTATTTGCAATTCAGTTCAGTTCAGCTCCATTCATTTCATTTCATTTCAGTTCAGTTATTGAGTTTATTATTAATTATCATTATTCGATCATTTGCGTTATTATTATTATTGCTTATTATTATTACTATTATTTTTTTTTTTTTTTTGGTAAATAAGATTTTTATTCCACCATTGAACGTTTTACATCAAACAAAGGGTTTCTCTAAAACAAAAGAGTACAGCAGTTAACTAACTATTATTCACAATAGACTGCATTTTCTTTGTTAACTGAGTCTCGTCTCTTTGGCAGCAACTCCTCAACCTCACTTGACAATCACTAATCACTTGGAATCGTCTCCTGTTTCTTTCAATCCACACATTATACATCACCACAGCAACCATAGTTCTATAGAGCTTTTGCTTACCTGTTTTAGATTTACACTGTTGCAGCATGTAAACCTTTTCATCTTGCCAGCCCTCTGCTTTTTTCTCCACACCACACCATGAAGCAACTGTATTCCACACTTCAGATGAATAAGCACAGTAAAAAAAGAGATGTTCCATTGTTTCCTGTGCATCACAAAAATTGCATTGCATATCTACTGAAGCCCCAATTTTACTGAGTTTCTCACAGGTGTTAATTCTGTCCTTCATAGCCAGCCACAAAATAAACAAACATTCGGGTGGAGCCGGATTTTGGCAAATCATCCTGTGCCAGTCAACTCTTTCAATCCCTCCCCTTAGTGTAATGTAGGCCTTCCTTATTGAAAATTTTCCCATAACCACACAAGTATTCCCAGCATCAATAGATAAAAACACATTTCTGGTCTCAATAATTTTTCTAACCAGCCAGGAAGCAGTTGAAGGAATAGGCATGGACATTACATCTTGATGCTTTACATAATAACCATGGACCTACCTAATCCATATGCAATCCTTCTTTTGTGCCAAGTTCCAAAGTAGTTTACATAAAGCAGCTTTATTCCATACACACACATCTATGATACTCCAGCCTCCAGCAAATTTAGGTAGACATATTTGATCCCAAGCAACTAGAGCTCTTTTTGAAGTACTAGAAGAACCAGTCCATAAGAAGGTCCTACAGGATGTTTGGATCATTTGAAGCACCTTTTTTGGGAGTTGGAAAACCTGGCACCAGTAGTTTTGGACTCCAACCAGCACTGACTTGATCAATTGAACTCTACCAGCATAAGTAAGCAGTTTAGAGCTCCAACAGTAAATTCGAGCAAGGATTTTCCTCAAGAGAGGTTGACATTGAATAATAGAGAGCTTCTTGGTGGATAGGGGAACACCAAGGTATTTAAAAGGTAATTCTCCTCTAGTCCCACCAAATTCCTGAAGAATTTCCTCCTGTAGAGTCACTGATACTCCTCCAAAATAGACACAGCTTTTGATAGGGTTGGCCTTGAGCCCAGAAGCTATAGAAAACTTCTCAAATGCTTTCATCAGTTCTCTTATTGAATCTTTGTTTCCTTTTGTGAATAACAGTAGATTATCAGCAAAGCATACATGTATCAGAATCTTGGATGATACTGGAATTTCCTATTAGTCCTCAGTTCCAGGAGACACCTATGAAGGTACTCCATACATATGACAAACAAATAAGGGGATATGGGATCCCCTTGTCTTAATCCCTTTCTGGCTTGGAATGGTTCTGTAAGTTCACCATTAACATAGATGGTATAGGTGACAGTCTCCAAACAAGCCATAATCCAGCTCACAAATTTATAAGGGAACCCCTAACATCAAAAACTTCAAGAAAGGCCACTCCACAGAATCATAGGCTTTTTGTAGGTCAATTTTTATCATGCATCGAGGGGAAATACCCTTCCTAGTATAACCTTTGATCACTTCATGACTAATGAGGATGTTATCAAAAATAACCCTTCCCTTAACAAATGCAGATTGATTTTCACTGATTATATTCCCAAGGACAGATTGTATCCTATTTGCAAGCACCTTTGATATCACTTTATACAAAATGGTGCAATATGCTATAGGTCTATATTCCTTCACAGTACTTGCTAGCTCAGTTTTAGGAATCAAAGTGATCAGAGCTGTGTTAATAGCTCTAGGGAGAAATCCAGATTCAAAAAACTGTTTGATGGCCTCACAAATTCCATCTCCAATAATTGGCCAAGCAGCTTTAAAGAAATGGACATTATATCCATGAGTACCTGGGGCTTTATTTGAGTCCATGGAGAATAGAGCACCTTTAATCTCCTGGTTTGAAATATCATCACATAGGTGAGTGACATTCTGAAGAATAGCTCCTCTCTGAATAATTTGAGATTCCACCATGGGAAGATATTCAGCTGATGTGCCCATAAGATTCTTATAAAAGCTCCTGATCTCATCCTTCATCTTGGTTTGCGTATCACAGTGTTCTCCTGTACTGGAATACAGTCCTTTGATGGATTTAGTACTCATCCTAGCCTTGGCATAGCTATGGAAAAATTTAGTATTACCATCTCCCAGTCTAAGCCAATCTATCCTTGATTTTTGTTGCCAAATCTTCTCTTCTATGGCACTCCATCTTTCAATTTCCTCAAGCAAGCACTTTTCTCTGTGCTGATCATTCACACTATGGGAAATTGACTTGTTGTAGCTTGAGCACTTGTTGTAGCAGTATTAGGTGATGCAGTTTTCTTTGGTCTTTGCCATTCCTCTGTATTATCAATCTGTGACTGAGACTTAGTAGCTGGTTTCTTTATAAGCTGAGAGTCTCCTTGCTTTTCAGTCTGTTTTTGTTCACCTCCTCCCTTAGGAACCCATTTTTTTGTCATTTGAGGTTTTGTTGGAGCTTTCCTAGCACAGTCATGTCCAGCAGCATGACATGTTTTGCAGTAGGGAGGAATCCAATCATATAATATTTTCTGATCCACAGTCCTGCCCTCCTCATCTTCAATATGAACCTGAAACTTTATAGGCTGTGTGATGTCAATCTCCAGCAACAATCGTGCATAAGAGATTCTACTTTGAGTACTTGTCGATTCATCTGCACAAATTGGTTTTCCAAGTGTACTACCAATTTTACTCAAAGAACTAGCTCCCCAGTATTGCAAAGGCAAGTTTGGAAGCTGAATCCACAAAGGGACAACACGAAGAACTTCCTTCTCAAAGTTAAAATCAGCCTCCCAATTCTTCATAATAACAGGCCTGTTAGAGATGGTGTAAGGCCCTGCACTCATTACCCTATCCCTTTCCTCCTCAGAATTCAATCGAATTACGAAGTATCCCTCAGTGTGATAATATATTTCAGGATCTAGTACAGCACATTGTTTCAATAGAAAAGTGCGTAAAAAATTGATAGTTGGATTCGCCCCAAGCACATAAACAATCAGCGCAGATTTCCATTTAACAGTTTCAGATTCAACATCTTCCTTTCTTAATCGAGCAATAGGTTCTCCATTTTTCAAAATCGGAGCTACAAAATTAAGCCTCATACCTCTTTGAGCTGGTCTAACTGGAGGAGTAATCGGTCGTGATTCCTCATCCTTCTTCAATAGACTTTCTTCCTCCAAGTCTCGGTGAATTTCATCTGCATTACATTCGTCCATTTGAGTATTGCGCTCAATTTCAGTCGTGTTTGTTTCTTTCCTTGCAGTCGAGCTCTTTCCGATCTCAGAAACCACCTGAATCCCTTCATCAAATCGATCAGATCTAGGTCCTTTTCCTCGCGTTAAGCTGTCTGTGTTCCCTGCTTTCCTCGGTCTTCCCCGCTGTCCTCCCATCGGCGGCGGTAGCGCACGTTAACCAGATCTTGTTATCGTGCGCCGAGAGATCTCTTGCTGATTTTGTATCCTTGCCCTTTTCTTCATCCACATTATTATTATTATTGCTAATAATAATACTCGTTTTAATTTTTTTTGTTTATTTTTGGTGTTTATTTTGTTAATATCGTTTTAAAATTATTTGTTTTGTTAATTATTATTTATTAACTTATCATTTATTATTGTTTATTATTGTTTATTTATTATTATTATTATTATTATTATTTATTAATTAGCAAATATATATTTAACATTTAAAATTAGATAAATATAAAATATATTCCTTATGTGTTTTATATAAAACAAACTATATATATATATATATATTATATTTTGCCTTATATATTTTTGGCGTTATTTTGTTAATTTTTGTTTTAAAATTATTTGTTTTGTTAATATTAATTCTTATCTATTTATTAATTACTTTCAGTTCAGCTCATTCAATTGAGTTCAGTTCAGTTCAACTCCAGTTCAGTTATTTTTAGCCCAAGAAACAGGTCAAAGTATCATCTCGATAAGCTAGCGTATCAGCAAACAACTAGCTGTCAAACACACCCTAAGTCTCGAAATTTAGAATCTTCATAAACCTATTGTTGTAATAAAAAAAGGACCCACCAAACAATTTATTTCCGCTCATTTTTTTAGTTTTTATTTGGAGTCAACTAATATTATAATTTATATAACAAAAAACTTTAAATTTGAAGGAATATTATATGAGTTTTAATTAGATACTAGAATTTTATTTTGAAAGTATACTCTTATATTGGGACAAAATCATGTTTTGAGAGTTGACTTGAAGTGTGACCGGGGAGTAGTTTTTAGTGTTTTCTAATGCCCATTTCTGTTTCCAACCGTCTTGATTTAATCAGCTTATGAACCAAATTCTCTTCCCCCCCCCCCCCCCTCTCCCTCCCACTCTCCCTCTCCCTCTCCATCTCCCTCCCCCCCTCCTTCCCTCCCTCCCTCCTTCCCTCCCTCCCTCCCTCCCTCGACTTATCCACCATTTAGTGTTTACTCTACAAAAACTACCAAACTCTTACTTTCCATCAAACACTACAAACTTCCGATTCTCAACTACTTGTTCACTTTTGCTACTACAATTAACTTCCCCCATAAAAGTGAGTTTTCCCAAACACTCCCTACATTCATGTTGTATGATATGAATATAAAAAACTACATCCATATTGATTATTTTAAGTTACTTCAAATGTTTAGGGGACCGTCGTTCTCGTTTTCCAACCAGCAGAGGAAGGAGATGGAGGAGCAAAGAAGATGATAGAAGCGGGAGCACTTGAAAATGTCGAAGCAATTTTCGGTATCCATTCATATAATTCATTACCATTGGGCCAAGTTGCATCTAGGCCCGGTCCTATTTTGGCGGGAAGTGGCTTTTTTGAAGCTGTAATAAGTGGAAAAGGCGGCCACGCGGCTATTCCTCAGCACTCGATCGACCCCATATTAGCTGCGTCTAATGTAATCGTCAGCTTGCAGCATCTCATCTCTCGAGAAGCTGATCCACTTGACTCTCAGGTGCAATCTCTATGCACGTACCTAACTTTTTGTATTTGTATGTATTTTCCATGTTCTCTTTTTGGTTGGAATTCAAGATTTTACTGAGTTGAAGTGGTTCTTCGTACAGTTTATGCTGAAAGTAGGACCAGAATGAGATTTTTATATTGTTAGGGACTAATTTCCCTAAGGAAAAATATTTTTCTTGCATCCACTTTGGTAATTTTTTACAGTTTGCATTTGAACCCTCTTTTTTTCATAACTATCACCTGAACTTTGTGGAATTTTTACCTTGCAACCTCTGGTCAGACGGAAGCGGGATATTCAAAGAATATTCGCCTATCCGAATCGGAATATTCCAAAAATTATTCCAACGGCCAGATGTCGCAATGTGAAAAAATCTCCGGGTTCAGGTTGGTAAGCGTAAACTGTCCGAAAATTACAGGGCCGAGTTCGAAATTTGTTTTTTGATTTTTTTTTTCTGGGCACGAGTTAGCATTAACTATGGTTTGGTTCTATCCTTCCACGGGACCGTGTCTCCTCACTTTGTCAAATCCATGCATAAGTTATTAATTCTTCACATGAGAATACTAAAATCCTGATTTTTTTTTTTCCTATAACACGAGATTTATCTAAACAGGTAGTTACAGTTGGTAAATTCCAAGGAGGCGGTGCATTTAACGTTATTCCGGATTCTGTTACCATCGGCGGCACTTTCAGAGCCTTTTCGAGCGAGAGCTTACTTCGACTTAAGCAGCGAATTGAAGAGGTACCGGTTGGGACAGTTTTTTTCTAGTTTGCTTCGTGTTCGCTAAGATGTGATAAATTGAACGTAACATGATATTATTGCATAAAATTCATTTAGATTGAGTTATTTATATACTCCCTCGGGCACTTTGAAGTGGGTAAATTCAAAACATGGTTTTGTCGCGATAAAAGTGTTTACTTTCAGAATAAAATTGTAATATCTAATTAAAATATATACAATATTCTTTAAAATTAAAGTTTTTCGTTATATAGAATACAATCTTAGTTGATTGGAAAAAAAAATAAGTGAGAGTATGTCGTTTAAAACGAGTTGTACCTTCGTCAAGATGACTGGAATTTAGAAGTTGTACCTTCACTGAGGTACCCTCTTCAAGTGCAACGGGGAAAGTATAACACATGAAAGGAATGGCATTGGAAATGTAACTTGTGTTGCTTTGGTTGTCTCCACTCTTAGAACAATACCAAGTATGGGTCAGCAAAAATTTGTGCCCCCCTCCACCCACCCATATTCGAAGGGGTTAATTACAAAAAAGACCCCCTAATGTTTCGGCTAATTACATGACAACTAAAGTTATCTTTCAAAATGACGAATACTCGTCCCCTTGAAATTTGTTTCCCTCTTACAGATTGTGCCCCGAGGTGAGGATATTCGTCAGGTAAAAGTTTTACCGTAAAACAAAGCTCAAGGGTTGTTTTGTACATTGCAACACTTTAAGATGTTTGTAATTTTTAAAGATAACCAAGTCTTTGTATGCAAGTAAAATACTCCCTCCATCCTATATGAAGAGTCTACCTTTAGAACACGATTTTGTCCCGATAGAAGAGTCTTATTTCTATTTTTTACATATCATGTCATCATTACTCAAGTGAATATATATGGTCCACAATGAATTCTCATCAACTATTAAATAAGGATATAATTTAAAAAAATGGCAACAGAAAGAAAGCTTATTACCTTGCAATCAATAATAAGTTGGTACGTGTCCCCAGGGGCATAGACTGATGGTAAGTTGCAAGGTGATTGGGGTGGAAACACTCCGACATCGCGGGTTCGAATCCGTGTGGTGACAATACTTTGCTGAAATATTGCAAGGTTTGTTGCTGGGTTCGTGTCTCGTTGGTCCTCTCCCTTGCAGGGCTGCCATTAGTGCACATCCCTCGATTTAACACCCGCCTGGTCAAGGGACCTCTGATACAGGTGGGGGGAGTTTCTCGTCTCTCCCTCAACAAAAAATAATAAGTTGGTACGTTCACCAATGTAAACTCTTCAAGTGCGACGAAGGGAGTAATACATATGTATTCTGGTGATCAAGGGTAGTTCACCAATGTAAACTCTTCAAGTGCGACGAAGGGAGTAATACATATGTATTCTGGTGATCAAGGGTAGTTTCTGTAGTTGGGGTTAATTACAAAAACTACCTATGGCGCTTAGCCCAATTACAACAAAACGTTGTTACCTTTTTAAAATTTTAAATACCGAAGTCTTAGAAAAGTGCATTCTCGGGTATTTTATGAAGGAAATAGAATCTTCAAGGGGGTACTTGTCATTTTAAAAAGATAAGTGGGACCTCTGGTAATTAGATTGAATCTCGGGGGTAGTTTTTAACTTTACCCTTACTACTATTCCATACACTTAGTAATCATCGTGATATAATATATTATTGGGTTTTGGGCAGATTACCCCTTGTGTTCTACAAAGAGGGCCCCCGTCTGTAAATAAAATAGTTTTATTAGTCCTTCGTGTTTTTATAGAATAGCCAAGTCTCCATGTGTAAATTAAATAGACACGTTCGCCTCTGTGTTTTTAAAAACGTGCATCCTTCCCCGCTCTGTCCCATGTGCACGAGGGGATAATTTGCACCGTCTGAATAAAACACATGAGGTTACTTTGAACCTTCTTGAAAATGCAAAGGGTATAAACAACACATTTTGTAAAATACAGGGGTGATCTGTCAGCCACCCTATATTATTAGCAAGACGACGAACGTTTCAAATCCAACTACCATTTTTTTTCACTTTTTTGCAAAAGAAATTAATTTATATAATCCAACTCATCATCAGGTTATCATAGGACAAGCAGCCGTACAACGATGCAATGCAACCGTTGCTTTCGAATCCAATGGCCGGCTTTTGTTCCCTCCAACGGTGAATAACTTTGTGCTGCACAAACTCTTTGAGAAAGTTGCGGTCGATATGCTCGGCGCCGATAAAGTCAAGGATATGAAGCCTTTGATGGGATCGGAAGATTTCTCGTTTTTTCAAGAGAAGATTCCCGGCTACTTCTTTTTCCTCGGAATGAAAGATGAAACACTAGAAAATCCGGCTATGCCACACTCGCCTTATTTCAGTATCGATGAAGGCGGACTTCCTTATGGTGCTGCACTTCATGCATCGTTGGTTGTACGTTATCTTCTTGATAGCCAGACGGCGAATCGCGCGTATAATAATGGATATCATCATGATGAACTGTGATGTATTCCAGATGCTACTCCAAATAAGATGTGCAAAAATCTGAATGCTGGTTTTGGAATTTTTTTTTTATTTTCATTTCTCTTGTAAATTGAGAAATTAATTTGGTAATTGTATTGTTTTTAAATTGTTCCTATATTTGGCTGAGGAGAAACATTTTTTTATTTTTTTTTGCAGTGTAGTGAAATCTCCCTCAGTGAAGCACATACTTTGGATAATCGGTCGAACCAGATCGAAACGGAAATTTTTAATTTATAGAGTCGAACTGTTGAAATTTCTGGTTCGATTTAGGTTTGCTAAAGTCAATTGCAAGTCTGATTATATGTTTCTGCACATTTTAATATATAAATTTAAGCAAAATATTTATAATTATTTTCCTTTTGCACTATTTTTTCTAGTTTTTTCTCACCAAACTGATTTTTTTTTTCATTAAAAGACCAGAATTATCTGCGCGGGAAATTTTTTAAAAACAATTATTCACACTGGAAATGAAAAATCAGCAGTATTAGCTCAAATCGCCAAATAAAGTCCCTGTGTGTTATTTGAATGGATTATTAGCTCAACTGGTTCTAGCAATTTCAGTTTCGAACAGCCGATTTTGGGTTGCTGCGGTTTGGAACCGTCGGTTTTTCTTTTTTCCATAATTCACTTCGATTTTTTTGGTTTTCTAACTTTGACTAACAAGTCGAAAGAAACTGAAGAAAATCAAGTGAAGAATTGGCAAAATGAGGGGAGCCAGAGGATACAAAATTTGAGAAAATGCCAATCGAAACCAAACAATCGGGGGACAGTTCACGATTCCGGTTCTAACTGTGGTCAACTGGTTCTAGAACTATTGATCACGGTTAACACTCTAAATTTAGTGAAGTTAAAGCGTCCTCGCACAATTTTAAATATCATGACTTTAAAAATTCTCACATAACAGAAAAATACATCGAGCAAATCGAACAATAAGCAAGGTTCTAAAAGACGCTAGGCGCTAGACATTCGGATTACTAACGCAATTAAAAATTAATCAGGCATTCGGACTAGGCGGATTTATTTATTATTATTATATAATCATTTTATGTATACAAAATTATATATATGTAAAAAATTACAAATATCTAATATTTAAATATTCAAATAAAAAATCATATATTAAATTTTTAAACATTGATATATTTCAATTTAGGAATTTATAGTACCGCTAACACACACACAAAAAAAAATCATTACCCGCCTAGGCGCCCGTCTAGCCACCTAGGCGCCCGCCCAACTGCCTAAACGCCTGCCCAACTTGCCTTCCTAGGCGCCCACCCAGTCCACCTAGGTGCCCGATTAATCACTCAAACGCTCAAGACAAATGCCCAAGCCATAATCGGAATGCCCGGGGGCCGCCTAGGCGGCCGCCCATGCCGATGTTTAGAACACAGACAATAAGAACCATTAAATTGAGGAAAGCTACACTCTCAACGTTTCCAACCTCGTTAACTATAACATAGTATCATTACAATAAGAGAAGTTCAACAGAAACACTCTTCACTTCTATATAAGCCTACAATAGGCAGGGTATTAAATGTGTTCTATATTTGTAAATAATCTCATAGTAATTTATCTGTAATATCCATTCCGTCCCTAATCTAATAAAAATCACAAAAAAAAAAAAAAAAAAGATCTATACTCAAAACCCGAACAACTTGGATGAATGTTGTAATAAAGGCCCCAAGGCACTCGGAGCAAACTTCCTGGCAAACATGAAACAAACAGAAGTAGGCTGATTATTATACAGACACCGCTGACCGTTCAAGATTCTTTCGAAAAACCCTTCGTTCACGTCCCCTTTTCCGAACGTAGCCGGGTGGGCCCCGCCCCTCGACCAGTCGACCCACGTGAGGCTCCTATTCGCCAGCAAATGAGGGGACTCGACCGTCAGCATGGTCGGAAAATAATGTTCGTCCACGTAACAAGCCGGCCGGCAGAACCGCTCGAACTTGGGGTAATAGACGGAATCCCGGACAACGTCCACCGCCAGCTTTCGGTTGATTTCGAACCATTGGGACCCTTTTCGCCAATTTGTGAGGTTGACTAAAGGGGACATGTTTTCGTCGTAGCGTCCCCTGCCGTTGGGACCCGGCTCGTCGAACGCGCCGATGAAGCTAAATCGGGATCTCGAGATGTATCGGTAGATTATGCTGAAGTTTTGAAGAGGAATGCATGCCTCGGATACAAGGACGAACCGTTCATTGGAGAAGTCGAGGAGCGCGTTAGCAAGAAGCCGTCTTTCGGCGTCACACATGCTCATCATTCCCCACTCGGCAACCTGTAGAAAAAAGAGAGCGAGGGACGGGTCAATATGACAGAAAAAAAAAAGTGCTCGTCAGTCAAAGGCTATATGAACTAATAAAAGGGATAATTACCAAAAATTACCCTAAGGTTCGGAATATTTACAAACAAAAAAACGCGAACTTTGATAGTCACAAAATCCGTCCTTCATGGTGATTTAATCCCACATATTTCTTATAACTCGGACGTTAGTGAAGATAATGGGGTTTGCTGAGATAATAAGTTATATTACAATCACACCCCTCAAACTTTTCAATATATTATAAATAGCCTCAACTTCTCGACTGACTATTTGCTATATTTTGTAAGATTGAGGATGTAAATGTAGAATGTACGACGAAGACTTGGGGTTATTTGAATATTTAGAAAAATAATAAGGGACGTAATTGTAAAAATATATGATGACGTCAGCCATTCCTGTCAGTAGGTTGCAAAATGTAAGATGGATGTAACATTATGAATGGTTTTGTAACTTCCATTTGGTGTCACTATTTTTTGGTAATTTAGCGAAACCTCAAGGGTAGTTCTTGTAAATATCCAAATTAATAATAACAAAAATAGTGTTTCCAAATGCCTTATGTTTCTGATTCTCCAATAATTAATCAGAATAAAAAATCAAGGGGAATGGTGCTTGAGATTTCTGATTGTATTTTGGTTTTACTTCAATATCATCATCACCATCATCATCATCATCATCATCATCAAGTGCACCTTAATCCCAATTATGTTGGGGTCGTGGCATAAAAATTATAGTGCCAATTAATTGACGAAAATTAGTTAACACTACAATTCATGCAAAAGACATAGTGACAAAGTTTTACGCCGGATGCCATTCCTGTCCCAACCTCATACAGTATTCCATTACGATTTCATTTTAGGCATAAATCAACTAAGAAAATATAAGAAAAATTCATTGTCAACAAGAAGAATCTTCGATAACCATAGATATCACCAAAAAAAAAAAAAAAAACTTAAAAAGTTACCTGGCTTGGAATTTGCCTGCCGTAGAAAACAGATGAAGGCAAAAAATCCGGCTGATAAGAAGGCAAAGAGTGAATATAGATCGAATAAAGCTTTGGATCATTCCCTTTAAAGAACTTCTCCCACAGAGGCGCCAGAGGCAAAGGCCCTCTCGTCAAGAACATGAATGCAACCTTGGGAGTTCTCTTGAAAGGGTAGTTTTTTATACTAGGCACGAACGAAGCCCGCCAGAATAGCTCGGTATCATTCATACGATGCAATAAGTTCGAAGGAGGTTTGATCCAACTATCTATGTTTTCCGGTTCTTGAGCACATTGTAGGAATCTCGACTGAACTGTGGCGACTTCGTTTGGTACCTTGAGATACCGGCTTGCATAGAAACTGAGAAACGAGAAAACTATGGCTAATCCCAATAAAAACAAGAAAAATTGAAGTAATCTTAGTGGGAAAGGCCGGTTATTGGATTGGGTTACGGTTCTAACAATAGGTTCTTTGCCTTCTACTTCTTCTCCTTCTTCCAATGAAGTAAAACTAGCCACTCTTTGTTGCATCTTTTTTCCAACTACAAGGCAATGGCTGCAAAATCAATCCTATAATAAATCAGAATCATTAAAAAAAAAAATTCTAAAATAAATAAATTAGAAAAAAAAATGATTTTTTTCAGTATTAATCAGAAATTGTGAAATATTATCACATGGGTTTTTAGAAAGAAAGAAAATACTAATAAAGAAACCCTTGTTGGAAGGAACACACACACACATACACAAACACACACACACACACACACATACACAAAAACACACACACACACATACACACACACACACATACACACACACACAAACGAACATTTTCACCAAGATCATGAAATCTGAAATAAGCTGTTCTGTTAGTACACTTACCAAATGAGAAGCTCTGGGCATGAAACTGCACTTCTAAAACCTGCAATTTTTGCAACTACATTTCAGATGCCATGAGTGGGGTTTGGGGCTTGTAATAAATTCTGCATCAAATAAATATGGTCAAGGAATTAAAATTAAATTAAATAAAATAATAACGTTCGAGTTTGAAAATACGAAACCGTGATTTTCTTGGAAATATCACACCACTCTTCGAAGCATTCATGGGTTGTTTGTATACCAATTTCATGAAACTGAATCTTGATGATGATAAATATGTCCGAGAGTATGGGAAAAAATGAACTGGATGTGTGTGTGTGTGTGTGTGGTGTTTGTGTTCTTTAAATTTTCTAAATATATCATTTTTAGTAATTCTTTATGATATAATCTGAAAAAAGATATTATAGTCCGAATTTAATCTCGAAAAAAAACATTTATTAAAAAATAAATATAGTATTTCTTTAAACACGTCTTGTCCAAAATATAGTACGGCTCACAATTAGATTTGGCAATTCGTTCGTGTCGTGTATTTTCGTGTTTCGTGTATCAAAAGTCATCTGCGACACTAAATGATTTAATAATAAATGAATTGTCGTGTCACGCCTTGAGTCAAATGTCGTTTAGGTATCGTGTTTTCGTGTCAGACACATAATATAAAATAAATATTAAAATATTATAAAAGACAATAATTTTAATATTATAATATTATTTTTATAGGTTTTAGTAGACGAAATGAAACGAATGACAACGAAAACATAAATGTTTACACGAAATTTATGAAAATTCACACTATATTATCAAATTTTAAAGTTTAGTATAAACAGAATTCATAAAATATATATTTTTATTAAATTGAATATAAAATATTATATTTATTTATTTATTTATTTCGTGTATCTCGTGTCGTGTCGTGTAACCAAAGGGTAAACACAAAATCGACACTAAATCTCGGTCGTATACTTTCGTGTTCGTGTATTTTCGTGTCGTGTACTCAAAATGCAAACCCAAACACTAAATTTTCGTGTAGTTTTCGTGTCATGTTTTCGTGTCGTGTGGTAAATTATCGGGTCTAGAAAAAATGAACTGGATGTGTGTGTGTGGGGTGTTTGTGTTCTTTAAATTTTCTAAATATCTTTTTTTTTTTTTTTTTGATACCGAGGTTCCAAGCTTACACCTGACTAGTCCTCGGGATAACAGCTCCGGCCCCACAGTACTGCTACCAGTTAAATCGCGAGATGTGTATCTGGCTCCAGGTTCTTAAATATCCTCAACTACCGCGCACAAGGAGTCGTCCCCCAAGTGATTGCTCCATGCTGGACCCCCCCAAATCCAACCGCAGGTTCCCACCGAGATCTGGCCTCCTACACTGCCGCTTGAAGCCCTCAATATTTAATTGTTCCACCAACAGACTTGAGGAGGCCCTAACCCTTAGTCAAAGACTAAGGGATCATTGGGCCTTGAGAAATTCAATTCCAAAGTATTGTCACTAGGAATTGAACCCCTGACCTCCAACTAAATTGAAGGTCAGGTGGCCAACTGCACCAAGACAGTTGGTTAATATCTTATTTTTAATAATTCTTTATGATATAATCTGAAAAAGATATTATAGTCCGAATTTAATCTCGAAAAAAAAAATATAGTATTTCTTTAAACAAGTCTTGTCCAAAATATAGTATGCTCACAATGATAGTAATCATTTTTGTCACTGATACCAAGTACCAATCAACAGTTGGGCAAATACTACGCACATTTTAGGAACACCTAGCAAATCTGAAAAATTATTTTGAGTCCATTACAACTAGGTACAAAATAGGAGCAGAGATTACAACTAAATACAATCTTTTTTGAGGCATTACTACTAGATACAAAGTTGTATTGATAAGACCATTTTACCCTTCTGCACCTTTTTTATTATGTTCATTTGAAAATTGAAATTTGAATTTATTCATTTGAAATTTGAATCTTACATATCTATAATAAAAAATTAAATATTTAAAATTGACAAAAATTTTCTTTGTTCTCCAACTTATCTTTCATCTTATTCGTTGTCCTTCATCTTCATCTTCAAATTTAAATTTTAAAAATCTGTTGGAGACCTTCATCTTCTTCGTCGTAGACTTTTACCTTTTTCGTCTTTCATCTTCCGATATACACCAGTGCATGCACATATTCTAAAAAAATATACACCCGTGCATGCACCTGTGCATCAATACATGAACCCCAATATCATGCCAAACTGTTCTCCAGGATCATGCCAGTATCCACGTCAATTGAAACTTGTAAGTTTTTCCCTACAGCTTACTTTTACTGTTACCAAACTCATTTATCAATTAGCATAACTGCAAATATTTTACCTCACTACACCAATTCATGAACCCCAATGAACCTCCAAAAATGAAAAAAAAAAATTCAAACCCAAAAAACTAAACAGAAACGCTCAAAACGAAAAAAAATCAAAACCCATAATATCTGCATTCAAATTTCCAAAACCAAAAACAGATCTAAAAAATAAAAAACAGATATCTTCCAAATCCAAAATACATATCTCAAGAAAATAAATCAGACCTCAAAATCAAATTGACATTCGGAAAATAAATAAGAACTCCAAAGTCTCTGGAAAAGAGACTCTTTTGGATCGTTTTTCGAGTTCTTCACCGGGTTGTTCGGCTTCTTCTTCGCCTTCTTCTCATCCCTGTGCGCTAGATCTGGGTTTTAGAGGGCCGCTGATGGATTTCTGTCGGTCGAAATCGAACTCCTATTCAAATCCATATTCTTCTTCACACGAAGACTGAGTGTGCGTTACCTTTGGAGGCATAAATGCCGCTTATGTATCGTTTTCACCATCTCTCTTCAGCAAGATGTGTGTGGGGTTCTTCTCCGGATTCATGGATTAGAGAGAGGGGTTGAAGAGAGCGAGTGGGGTTGAAGAGAGAGAGGGGTTGCGTAGATAGTGAGGAAAATGGTTGAATACGTTATAATATATAGAATAATATATATTATTTCACTAAATATTGTTGGAGGGTGTTTTGTGGATTTTAAGTGGAGTTTTGTACCTATTAGTAATGTTTTAAAAATCTTGTACCTAGTTGCAACATAGTGCCCCTAATTGTATCTACTTGTAATTATTTCAATTATTTTTACCATTCAATAAAATTATGATAAAAAAACTCACATATTTTAGTCTACTAGTATGATGATAATCGATGACTTTAGTCTTAAAAGACTCATTCTTAATTTACACATAATTACAAAAAATTAGAATTCAATTTTCTTCTCAAATAGAATCTTCAAAATCCATCCATATGATGTATTACATTTAATCAAATACAATTACGGTAAAGAAAAATTCACTTACAATTGAACCTTAATTTTGAATCTCAAATATTGAACCACAACATGACTATAATGTGGTATATTTTATTCGGTGGTCTTTATGCAAGTGATATTTAAAATTTATATTTTTGTATTATTTTAATAATTATGAAAATATATCGTTCGTGAAGTTTCGTGATAACGAAAACAACATCCGGAGTTGGTAGAGTTAGGGTTAAAATCAATAGGCGAAATTTATTGTAGCAAAAATCTAAGATTGTAATTAAAATATATTGAATATTTTATGTATATTAAAACTTGATTGGTACGGTATAACATGATATATTAAAAACTCCTACCATTTATCAATCATATTTTATTATTAGTACGGTTCTATATATACCAATATTGATGGTTTACCGTTGGTATATATGATGGTTAGAATGAAGTTTTTTACGGTATCACCCATAGAATATAGTACAACTTATATTCATTTAATTAATAAAACTAAATAATGTATTGTTATCTAGAATTATACTCTCTACCTTATGCGAACTAAGATACAATTTTTCTTTCATAAAATAAGGTTAATATGGCGTTTGACTTTATATGGTCAATAATTTTCAAGTTTGATCAGAATTAATCTCAAACTATAATGGTAAAATATTTAACAAAATTATATTATGAAACTTTAGATGGTGAAGTTTCATAATATAATTTTGTTAAATATTTTACCATTATATTTTGAGATTAATTCTTAGTCAAACTTAGAAATTATTGACCATATAAGGTCAAAATCTTCGTTAAATTTTTATTTTATGAAAGATTTATTTTTCAATCAAACTAATATTATATATTATGTAACAAAATATTTCAATCTACCAAACTGTATACATAAATGAATCAGCCTTAAAAGATCGTTGAACCCTTTTGATTGTAAGCCATTTGATCTCAGACAACCACAAGGTCTGATGTAAATACACTTTAATATATGTAAAATATATATACATATTTTATCTATATTACGAATACATACGCTGTTCCTCAACTGGAATATTAAATAGGGAATATGTTAGCTACAATTTTTTGTAGCCAACTCCCTACAATTTTGTGCTATATTCTGTGGGTCCTTGAGTCCATCTGTGAGTCCTGAGTTATTTTTGTGGGTCCCTGAATCCTATCTTATATAATTTTAGAGGGAGATTGTAGCCAATTGGCTACGATAATTGTAGTCAAGATATCCCCAATGCATCTCATGAGTTAATCTCATCACCTCCATTAACACATCTCAATCTCACGGCACATCTTATAAAAAAGGGGAAGAGCAGCTGCAATTGTTAAAAAAAAAGAGGGCACGGCTTCCGAGGCTAGCAAACAAAAGGCACAAGCAATTCGGACGAAATTCGGCCGAGGAGCAGTTTTGAAAATTCTGGTTTAACTTTAGGGAAAACAATGATTTTCGTCCCCGTAATTTGTATGATTTTTGCTTTTAGTCCCTATATAAATTAAAATATTATTTTCATCCCTGTAATTTTTAAAACGTTCTTTTTTAGTCCCTGCCGTTAACCTCCGTTTATTTTTAAAGGAAAAACAATGCTTTTCGTCCCTGTAATTTGCGTGATTTTTGCTTTTAGTCCCTACGAAAACACGACACAAAACAACACGAATTTGTGTGGTACACGACATGACACGAATTTATTTAGTGTCGTGTATGGGTTTGGGCTTTTGGTACACGAAACACGAAAGTACACGACACTAAATGATTACGTTGTTATTTTCGTGTCGTGTACTTTCGTATTTCGTGTACCAAAAGTCCAAACTCATACACGACACTAAATAAATTCGTGTCATGTAATAAATATCGCAAATTCATGTCGTTTCGTGTCGTGTTTTCATGTCAGGCACATAATATAAAATAAATATTAAAATATTATAAAAATAATAATTTTAGTATTATAATATTATTTTTTATAGATTTTAGTAGACGTAATGAAACGAATGACAACGAAAACACGAATGTTTACATGAAATTTATGAAAATTCACATTATATTTTCAAATTTTAAAGTTTAATATAAACATAATTCATTAAATATATACAACAACATCTAAGCCTTAATCCCAAAATGATTTGGGGTCGGCTAACATGAATCAAACTATGAAACCGTCAATGATCGTTACATAAATAACATAAAAGGAAAAAAGAGGGAAAAAAGTAGAGAAAAAAGCAAAAAAAAAAAGAGAATGAATGTTAAAAAAAAAGAAAAAAGAAATGAAAATCCTGAAAAATAAATTAAAAGATAACATGAAATAAAAAAAATAGAAATAAAATAAAAAAAGAAAAAAGAGAAGAAAAAGAAGGAAAAAAAAAGAATCAGATTCCATCCACCATCCGTATTCCTTCCCGCCAAATTTATGAAAATTCACATTCTATTTTCAAATTTTAAAGTTTAGTATAAACAGAATTCATTAAATATATATTTTTATTAAATTAAATATAAAATATTATATTTATTTATTTATTTATTTCGTGTACCTCGTGTCGTGTCGTGTACCCAAAGGGTAAACACAAAACCGACACTAAATCTCGGTCGTGTACTTTCGTGTTCGTGTATTTTCGTGTCGTGTACTCAAAATGCAAACCCAAACACTAAATTTTCGTGTCGTTTTCCTATCGTGTTTTCGTGTCGTGTGGTAAATTGCAGGGTCTAATTTGTTACTGCACTATTATGCTATTTGGAATATACAATTAATGGCAGGGACTAAAAAAGAACGTTTTAGAAATTACAGGGATCAAAATAACATTTCAATTTTCGTAGGGACTAAAAGCAAAAATCACGCAAATTACAGGGACGAAAAGCATTGTTTTTCCTTTAAAAATAAACGGAGGTTAACGACAGGGACTAAAAAAGTACATTTTAGGAATTACAGGGATGAAAATAACATTTTAATTTTCGTAGGGACTAAAAGCAAAAATCGTACAAATTACAGGGACGAAATTCGGCCGAGGAGCAGTTTTGAAAATTCTGGTTTAACTTTATGCTTAATAATTGTTTCACGATTTATTTAGCCACCATATCTAGGCCTGGGCAACTAATCCCGAAGGCAACTAATTCCAAGATGCTTGAATAAATTCTTAGATCTAGTTGAACCGATCTAGAAAGTTTACTTTTCTCTAAATAAAATCCTTCCCGACCCCAAGTCGCCTCAACCCGGGCCCGAATCAGACCTGGAATGTAAGTATATCGCACTTTCTCATCGTGAGGATTTGAACCTCCGACCTCGTGTTTGGTGGATCAAGTCCCAACCACTAGACCTCGTGTTTGGTGGATCAAGTCTCAACCACTAGGTTACACTCATTTGTTTGAATAATTTGTATTTATATTAAAATCAAAATACATCTTTTTTAGTGTGTTTTAAATCGTTCCAAAATAAATGATCTGGAAAGTGAGTCTTCTACATCGTTTCTAAAATAGACGATCTAGAAAGTAAGTTTTCTACATCGTTTCTAAAGTAACCGATCCAAAAAAGTATCTTTCTAGATCGGTTTCTTACAACCAATTTAGAAAATGACTTTCTAGATCGGTTATTTTAGAACCGATCTAGGACACGAGACTTCCTAGATCGGTTATTTTCGAATCAATTTAAAAAATAGCTGCGTCACTTTCTAGATCGGGTCTGCTATAACCGATTTAAAAAGTCTAATTTAAAAATAAAGATATAAAGACAACTACCACAATCCAATACATAATGTCAACTCAAGATACAAATTGTATAGACAAGATACTTGGCTCGATAATCGACACACAAATACTCTGAAGAACATGACTCCGACGGAAGCCCCGAAACCTCGACTACCATGAAAATACAACAACATAATCACCTCGACGGATGGCAAGAAGTTTTTAAAATGTCGAAAAGATTACAATTGAGTTGCCAAAAGCGAAAAACAACATAAATGAAAATTGCTAAAAATAAAAGATACGGATATCACAGACAAAAGAGTCGATAAATTCCAAAATGGTGGCAACACGACTGATAATTGAAAAATGACAAGAAGCTGAATACAAACCCAAGCGCTATCGGAACGTATGATAACAGTAATCCAACTGCGCGGACAAAATTTCGACGATACGTAGAAGCTAGAAATTCACAAATGAACAGAGTATCAGAAGCTTCATCACGAAAACGTGAAAATACGAAATGATACTTCCTGCAATATGATATAGTCAGCGAGTCGAGTACAAGCGAGTTGAGAGAACGCAAAATAAACTGAAAAACAAGTATGATTATTGCAAAAAAACACTACCTCACACTCGATATGAATTGCTCATGTCCAAAATTTGTGTTGCGGACGGCATCAATTGTGCGTGGGCGTATTAAAGATAAATCTACAGAAGTCAAAGATGATTTTACTTGTAAATAAATACTACATAAAATTGTAGAGGCTACTAACTACTGTCAACTTACTTTATGTAGTATATACTTCAACTGGTCTATGGATCCAGCCTTAGATTTCTGTTTTTCATCCTACCAAACTCATGATTTTACTTTATCTTAGGACTTCTTCAATTGGATCTACCGATCCAGACACTCAATATGGAAAGAGAGGCTCTACCGGGATTTTACAAGAAGCGGAAAAATAATTGGTATGAGCGACTCTTTCCGCGAAGCAATTCGGCCTATTTTTTCTACGCCTTTTGATGAACTTCATAACAAAACAAAAGCTACAAAAATTTTTGGAGCCGATGTAGAATGGAAAAATAGCCGCCTCAATTTGAAGGCTGGAGACAGTGACCGGGTGATTATAAATCGTAAGTTTATATATATAGCTATTGGCAGACATCTACTCATTTGTTCATATATTTCTTGAACAGCAAGTCTAGATGACCACAAACGAGTCATCAGACATCTCAGGAGGGTCGTAAAGAGAATAGCATATTCCCAGCTTCAGGAGAACTCGAAAATACCAGATGTCGTGTACTGTTTTCTGAGGTTGTGTGACAAAGCGGAGATGGCTGCCACATATGTGGAGTTACGGTAAGACTATATTAAGTTGTTTTGTATGAACTTGATCTTTTTGAACTTATAATGATCAGATATACTATTAAATTCTTAAATTGTAGTAATAGTCTATATCTCTCTGTATGTCGAGCGGCTAACAGTATTAGGTTTCTCCCACTAATTTGCCATTACTAAGTAGGTCAATGATTATATCGTATTACTGTTCCAACTATGTATGTTAACTGAATTAATTATGGTGTTTGTACTTTCCTTTTGTTTTTCAATGTTTGTAAACTTTTTCAATTTTTCTTTTCTTGTATAATATATCAACCTAAATCACCTTTAACAATTTCCAATTTGACACTCATCCATACTTAATATTAAAAGAGAGTCGCAAGAAAATTTAAAGGACATGTGTCATCACCAAATTATTTCTCTTTTTAAAAATCTTAAAAAAATAGATATTGTTCCGGGAATTATTATTCTCGTGATGTGTCTTATATAATACTGATTGTAGATACATAGATGGAAATGTTCTAGATCCTTCTAGAGGTAGTAGGATCCTATTAGATGTCTTACCTTATTTAGGAATCCTATGTATGGAAGAATTTCTCGTTGTAATCTTATATAAAGTATCTATCAATGTTATGAATCTGATTGATTGACTCTATTCTGATCTTTTCTTTTCCTAAACACGTTATCAGCACGTAATCTACCACTGAGACCGAGAAAAATCGTCCAAAAATTAAAAAATTCCGAAAAAAAAAATAATCAGAAAACCCTAGCAACATATCCGCCGCCGCCACTGACCAGAAATCCTCCATCTCACCTCCATCCTTAGTGGACCAATCTGTCAAGTTCAAGGAAGCTGCTAATCATGGGAATTTGATCCCTGTATACAGGCCCATATTTTCCGATCATTTGACTCCAGTGCTCGCATATCGGTGTCTGGTGAAGGAAGATGAGAGGGACGCCCCTAGTATTTAATAATAAATATCTATATGTTTATCTATCTATCTATTTATATATAGTGAGCAATGAATCTACAAATAATACCATTCAAAAAAAAATCTACAAAAAATACCTGTAAAGTTTTCTGCCTAAATCACAACGTAAAAATATTGTTTTATGATATGGCAAATTATGTGGCTTGGCAAGTTATGGAGTGTAACACCCCCAGAATCAATCGAGAATATTACATGCCGTAGACGCTTCTCATTGTTGGAAACGTGAACGGGCTCCCTTAATTTTCTTTCTCTCAAACACAATATGTGTGTTTGTTTGTATATGTTGATAATACAAAGCAAAGGGAACAAACTTTATTTGCTCAAATAAGGCAAAGCTACCACTGATTTATTTGTAATACAGAGACACAAGGCTACAACCTTAATTCACTCAAAGAGCTGCAGCTTGTTTCTTTCCTCACATACTATTTTCACTTCGATATATATCATATATGCTCCTGGGTGTGTCTATTTATAGGGTATAAATTGCTTACAGAATTTTTTTTTGGTCCCATAACTTTCTTACTATCCATATTTCGTCCTAAAAAGTTAATTGTCCAATTTTAGTCCCATAACTTAGTTAATTGTCCAATTTTCGTCCCAATTTTTTTGTAAGTGCTGCCAATGAGATCAATGTGTTGTGTACAAAACTTTTTCCTTACAAACTCAAGGTGGTCTTTTTATTTTCTATCTTTCTAAATCATATAGGCTTAGTCACTTCAAAACAAATATTGTGCAACAAAATACAAAAAGAAGTTTTGCATATGGCCACAAATTCAACAAATTTTCAAAAAAGAAAACCAGACCACAAGCCTACTACACCTACACCTATCACCCCACTTTCTTCTTCCCATTCTTATCACCTTTGGATGACGAGTCCATAAATTTCTGACCACCTTCAGCATAAATTATCCTCGAAGACTCTGATTGCAGAGTGATATGATTTCTATTAGTGAAATGACCAGCACCATATGTAGAAGGTGGTGGAGCCCTGATTTGTACTCTTGAAGGAAGAGTGGGTTGAAAAGAGGGGTTTCCCATCTGCAGTTGTTGGTACATTGTAGGACCTTGAAATTGAGGTACTGGATCTGGAGCTAATGAACTTTCAGTTGTTATTTGGCTTTGTTGGGTCGCAATAACCCCTAGAATCCCACATTCTACATTGTTCTCATCAATAAGTCTCATTCTTGGTGGAGCAATCTACAAGTATAAGTGGTTCATTAAATGTTTGAATCACTAAAAAAAGTTTGAATACATATAAGAGTTAAATGGTTGGAACACATACCTCAACACCATCAGTATTTGTCGATGATTCTGTCTCAAACATTGTTTTTGTTCTTTTGGATGGTTGAGTCTCACCAACCTAATTACATAAGTATACAGTATGATTTTCAAGAATAGCCCTCCTTTCAACAAAGATTGGAATAGTGACAGCAAGATTCAAATTCACATCCAAACAAAAGAAAAGAATCTTAGTTCTCCAATCTAAACATACGTCACTGATGATGGTGGTGAATGTAACGATAGTGTTTGAAAAATAGTAACAGAGATATGCACACGTCGTTTTGAGGGATGGAAATTTATATTTCTCAACTAAAAAACATACCTGTTTCAATTTGCAAGTCTCATTCTGCAAGATATAGTTTTTTGTTGCCTTTTCATCCTTTCTCTATTTTTAGATTTCTTTTTTTCAGCTTTTCCGGCTTTACCAGTTTCATCAGCACCAAGCCTCCTATTTGTGGATCTCCTTCCTCTTTTGGGCCTCAATCCAAATGTCGGGGGAAGTGGGGGGATGTACAATGTATCTCCCCACAATGCAGTCGTACGTTTTTGACTTTTTCGACACCTTGGAATGATTTTTGCAAAATCTCCCACGCATCTTTTGCATTTTTGGCTTTGAATTTTTTTCAACGGTTGATTCATCAACCCCTTGAAAAATTGTAAACAAAGCCTTTTTGTCTTTTTTCCTAGACTCCTTTAATGCCGTCTTCTCGGCATTAGAAAGTGCTCCTTCTGCAGTTGCATCTATGGACTCGTCATACCCATTTTTGTAATATCTAAATTATCATAGGAACCGAGTAACACCTTCATTTGGATACTCCAGTTTTCGTAATTTGTACTCGTCAATTTTGAAATTTGTGGTTGCGTCATATTCGCCATTTTTTTACGAACGGAACCTTGGCTCCGATACCACTTGTTGAAAACGTGAATGGACTCCCTTAATTTTCTTTCTCTAAAAAACAACATGTGTGTATTTACGTGTACTGTATACCTTGATAATACAAAGCAAAGGGGACAAACTTTATTTGCTCAAATAAGAGAAGCTACAGCTGATTTATTTGTAATACAGAGCCACAAGGCTACAGTAATTCACTCAAAGTGCTGCCGCTCTATTTCTTTCCTCATACACTATTTTCACTTCGATATATATCATATATGCTCCTGGGTGTATCTATTTATAGGATATAAATTACATTGCTTACATATTCTGCTAGCTATTTTCCTATAAAACATGCAGCCTACCTTATTTCTAGGATTCAACCTTTACCCTTACAACCCAACAGCTGTTGCCGTGTTCTTCTTTGTTTAAGATTCATGCTTCTGCATTCAAAGCTTTCCAGAAGTTGTCTTTCATCTTCACATACTTGCAGCTTTTGTTGACTATATTTTCTGGACAAATGAACTTAATTTTGTTCCCATTAAACATTCACACTACTTGGATATGTATATTTTATTTATTTTATACTAGTGCTAAAGAAAAATGCAAGTGTTTATTTTTCTTCGAGTTTGAATTTTAACATCCATAAGGATCTATCAGGCTAAACACCACCAAACTAATAAATATTTGATCGATCGGGGGCAAACGATATAATGACATAGACCGATAAGGTCAAATATTATAATACACAGACCGAAGAGGTCACTCGACTAAATCAAATCGAATTAAAACTCCTACAACATATACTCACGTATGGGTCACAATACAATACAACGAAAGACTGAATAAAACTCAACGGTACAACAACATCAGACTGAGCTCCATAATTTTTGATTAGTATCGTAGCCCATCATCCTCCATGCGGATCCTGTGCCTGCTCCCTCGAACTAAGCATACATGAAATGCATTCCTCCCATTTACGGAGTTAGCAATTCGAATTTGCTAGTCACAAATCATACAAAATATACCACACAAATATCAGTCATAGTCGAACAACAACAAACACTCAGAGAAATTCCCAAGAGGTTTTAGTGTTTAGAAAACAAACTCAATTCTTTAAAAAAGCAAAACATCATCTCGGCATTTTAGAATATAGAAAAGAAATCTTTTTGGACCTCCAGTTCGGAGTTATAAATTTTTTTCAAATCCATTAAGTCTCGGCCCAAAGTTTGTTCAGATCGCAACAATTAGAATATAAACACGGGTTCTTGACCCCAAAAAATAGAACCATCACTCATACTCATCAAGTAACGACTTTCAGAGGCCACACCGGACTATACCTGGTACCACACCAATACTATCCATACTCATCAAGTAATGAATTCCAGAGGTCCGTCGGACCATACCTTGGGCCACACTAATACCATTCATACTCGTCAAGTCATGAAGTAATATATTAGATATAAGCAAAATGTGGATGTAATGAATAAATTTGAGAATCTTGATAATTTTCCATCTGACCCTAGTTTTGGTCGAATTTGTTCATGTTCTATGTTATTATTGTTCATTTTTTTGTAGAAAAAAAAAAAAGAAAACTTCATTCTCATGCCCAATTTGTTTTATTTGGACAAGTCATATCTAGGTCTTCAGGAAGCATCAATAAAATAATGCAATATCTAGAATGAAATATTTTTCCGATAATGTCAAAGTTTATTCTTTTACATCTTGAAACTCATTATTTTATTCTCTCTTAAACTCTTCAGGCATTTAACATATTTCGTTATGAAAAACCCACTCATCTACGATGATAGGAACTCGATGGACTTTCTTATTAAGGCCTTCAATGTGCAACAAATAGATGCCTTGAACTTTGATAAGAACGTGGAGATGTCCAGATTGCATAACTACATTCGGAGAATTGGGAGTTCCAACCCTCTATATAGAATTAAGGTCTATGGAAAAACCAGGGGCAGACATTATCGCAAGGGCGCTACGGGGTTGAAATTTTATGCAAACATTCAAAAACACATCCAGGAGAGCGCCCTCCGTCATCGAGATTTCGCAACCGCCTCGATGTCTCTCCACGAGATATATGAGCTATTCTCGAGGTACCTTCCCCAGGTGGTGCCTGTATTTTTCACAGAAATGGCGATCGGATTTCGGTATCTCCGCACATTCCAAACATATGCAGGAATGGTTTACCATGTGCGATGAGCATATGTTTGGAATGTGCGGAGATACCGAAATTCGATCGCCATTTCTGTGAAAAATACAGGCACCACCTGGGGAAGGTACCTCGAGAATAGCTCATATATCTCGTGGAGAGACATCGAGGTGGTTGCGAAATCCCGATGATGGAGGGCGCTCTCCTGGATGTGTGTTTTTGAATGTTTGCATAAAATTTCAACCCCGTAGCGCCCTTGCGATAATGTCTGCCCCTGGTTTTTCCATAGACCTTAACTCTATATAGAGGGTTGGAACTCCCAATTCTCCGAATGTAGTTATGCAGTCTGGACATCTCCACGTTCTTATCAAAGTTCAAGGCATCTATTTGTTGCACATTGAAGGCCTTAATAAGAAAGTCCATCGAGTTCCTATCATCGTAGATGAGTGGATTTTTCCTAACGAAATATGTTAACTGCCTGAAGAGTTTAAGAGAGAATAAAATAATGAGTTTCAAGATGTGAAAGAATAAACTTTGACATTATCAGAAAAATATTTCATTCTACATATTGCATTATTTTATTGATGCTTCTTGAAGACCTAGATATGACTTGGCCAAATAAAACAAATTGGGCATGAAAATGAAGTTTTCTTTTTTTTTTTCCTACAAAAAAATGAATAGTAATAACATAGAACATGAACAAATTCGACCAAAACTAGGGTCAGATGGAAAATTATCAAGATTCTCAAATTTATTCATTACATCCACATTTTGCTTATATCTAATATATTACTTCATAACTTGACGAGTATGAATGGTATTAGTGTGGCGCAAGGTATGGTCCGACGGACCTCTGGAATTCATTACTTGATGAGTATGGATGGTATTGGTGTGGTACCAGGTATAGTCCGGTGTGGCCTCTGAAAGTCGTTACTTGATGAGTATGAGTGATGGTTCTATTTTTTGGGGTCAAGAACCCGTGTTTATATTCTAATTGTTGCGATCTGAACAAACTTTGGGCCGAGACTTAATGGATTTGAAAAAAAATTTATAACTCCGAACTGGAGGTCCAAAAAGATTTCTTTTCTATTTTCTAAAATGCCGAGATGATGTTTTGTTTTTTTAAAGAATTGAGTTTGTTTTCTAAACATTAAAACCTCTCGGGAATTTCTATGAGTGTTTGTTGTTGTTCGACTATGACTGATATTTGTGTGGTATATTTTGTATGATTTGTGACTAGCAAATTCGAATTGCTAACTCCGTAAATGGGAGAAATGCATTTCATGCATTTCAGGTATGCTTAGTTCGAGGGAGCAGGCATAGGATCCGCATGGAGGATGATGGGCTACGATACTAATCAAAAATTATGGAGCTCAGTCTGATGTTGTTCTACCGTTGAGTTTTATTCAGTCTTTCGTTGTATTGTGACCCCTACATGGGTATATGTTCTAGGAGTTTTAATTCGATTTGATTTAGTCGAATGTCCTCTCCGGTCTGTGTATTATAATATTTGACCTTATCGGTCTATGTCATTATATCGTTTGCCCCCGATCGATCAAATGTTTATTAGTCTGGTGGTGTTTAGCCTGATAGATTCTTATGGGTGTTAAAATTCAAACTCGGAGAAAAATAAACACTTGCATTTTTCATTAGCACTAGTATAAAATAAATAAAATATACATGACCAAGTAGTGTGAATGCTTAATGGGAACAAAATTAAGTTCATTTGTCCAGAAAATATAGTCAACAAAAGCTGCAAGTATGTGAAGACCTAGAGGGCTGCATATACTAAGAAATAAAAATGGACTACGGCTGTGCATGGAGAAAGACAACTTCTGGAAAGCTTTAAATGCAGAAGCATGAATCTTAAACAAAGAAGAACACGGCAACAGCTGTTGGGTTGTAAGGGTAAAGGTTGAATCCTAGAAATAAGGTAGGCTGCATGCTAACAGAATATGTAAGCAATTTATATCCTATAAATAGACACACCCACGAGCATATATGATATATATCGAAGTGAAAATAGTGTATGAGGAAAGAAATAGAGCTGCAGCACTTTGAATGAATTACTATAGCCTTGTGGCTCTGTATTACAAATAAATCAGTTGTAGCTTCTCTTATTTGAGCAAATAAAGTTTGTCCCCTTTGCTTTGTATTATCAAAGTATACAGTACACGTAAACACACACATATTGTTTTTTAGAGAAAGAAAATTAAGGGAGTCCATTCACGTTTCCAACAAGTGGTATCGGAGCCAAGGTTCCGTTCGTAAAAAAATGGCGAATATGACGCAACCACAAATTCCAAAATTGACGAGTACAAATTACGAAAACTGGAGTATCCAAATGAAGGTGTTACTCGGTTCCTACGATAATTTGGATATTACAAAAATGGGTATGACGAGTCCGTAGATGCAACTGTAGAAGCAGCACTTTCTAATGCGGAGAAGACGGCATTAAAGGAGTCTCGGAAAAATGACAAAAAGACTTTGTTTTTATAATTTTTCAAGGGGTTGATGAATCAACCGTTGAAAAAAAATTTCAAAGCCAAAGATGCGTGAGAGATTTTGCAAAATGTCAGTAGGTTGCAAAATGTCAGCCATTCCTGTCAGTAGGTTGCAAAATGTAAGATGGATGTAATATTATGAATGGTTTTGTAACTTCAATTTGGTGTCACTATTTTTTGGTAATTTAGCGAAACCTCAAGGGTAGTTCTTGTAAATATCCAAATTAATAATAACAAAAATAGTGTTTCCAAATGCCTTATGTTTCTGATTCTCCAATAATTAATCAGAATAAAAAATCAAGGGGAATGGTGCTTGAGATTTCTGATTGTATTTTGGTTTTACTTCAATATCATCATCACCATCATCATCATCATCATCATCATCAAGTGCACCTTAATCCCAATTATGTTGGGGTCGTGGCATAAAAATTATAGTGCCAATTAATTGTCGAAAATTAGTTAACACTACAATTCATGCAAAAGACAGAGTGACAAAGTTTTACGCCGATGCCATTCCTGTCCCAACCTTCATATGAAGGAGATTTGGTTTTACTTCAACACAAACAAATAAATCACAGCGTCAAATCTATCTTGGTTAATAAAAAGATCGACTAAATCAAATTATTAAAAAAAAAATCCAACAAATGGAGCCATTCGATTTCTCACGGGATATACAACATTTACATGTTCCATGGGTCTATAAGCATCTCATTATATTATAAATATGTGACGAGTAAATAAATGGAAAAAACAAGATAGTAATACCGTCACAAGTATCATGGATTCGTATATGTCTTCTACAAATGCTAACAATTTGAAGTAAAAAGGACGAGCTTTCTTGAATTACTAAAATCTAACTTAGCTTTAACTTAAGTTTGTAGGGTTTTTTTTTTTTTGTTATGTGAAACAACCTCAAAGTTGTATGAATTTGTATGCAAAAAAAAAAAAAGTATTGTTGATACCACTTGTCACGTGGTGATGCTTGAGCACTCAAAAACTCCTCGGACCCGTGCGGCACTAGTCATAGAATCGCACGATCGCTAGCTAGTCAGCCTAACTCTCAAGAAGGGGTTAAGACACTTGGGAGTTGAGAAGAAAAGCTTTTATTCACCATCTCACAAGAAGATTTCCTACTTTATATGACGGGTAAAGGGGGCTTAAGACAGATGGGAACGGGAAATTTCTGGCTTATCTCGGTTGGTTTTCAGATCCCGAGTCATTTGGTTCAGATCAATGTATATGTCAGAAATAAAATCAATATATTTTGCATCAGAAGCTCCTATATTTTAACACGACATTTGGTTTTTTCCAGCTGAAACTTCCATTTACCCTTTGGATTTAGAAGAAAAAATGTCCATACAACACTAATAATTCTAGCAAGAACAGTAAGGAACTTACAAGAAGAAAAATTCAGACGAGACAATCTAAGAAATGGACTTTTTTTTTTAAATTTATGAGCTTCATAAAATAAATGCGAGTCTGAACTGAATACACCCATGTGCAATCTCATACAGTATTACATTAAGATTTCATTTTAGGCATAAATCAACTAAGAATATATAAGGAATCATTGTCAACAAGAAGAATCTTCGATAACCATATAGATATCACCAAAAAAAAAAAACTTAAAAAGTTACCTGGCTTGGAATTTGCCTGCCGTAGAAAACAGATGAAGGCAAAAAATCCGGCTGATAAGAAGGCAAAGAGTGAATATAGATCGAATAAAGCTTTGGATCATTCCCTTTAAAGAACTTCTCCCACAGAGGCGCCAGAGGCAAAGGCCCTCTCGTCAAGAACATGAATGCAACCTTGGGAGTTCTCTTGAAAGGGTAGTTTTTTATACTAGGCACGAACGAAGCCCGCCAGAATAGCTCGGTATCATTCATACGATGCAATAAGTTCGAAGGAGGTTTGATCCAACTATCTATGTTTTCCGGTTCTTGAGCACATTGTAGGAATCTCGACTGAACTGTGGCGACTTCGTTTGGTACCTTAAGATACCGGCTTGCATAGAAACTGAGAAACGAGAAAACTATGGCTAATCCCAATAAAAACAAGAAAAATTGAAGTAATCTTAGTGGGAAAGGCCGGTTATTGGATTGGTTTACGGTTCTAACAATAGGTTCTTTGCCTTCTACTTCTTCTCCTTCTTCCAATGAAGTAAAACTAGCCACTCTTTGTTGCATCTTTTTTCCAACTACAAGGCAATGGCTGCAAAATCAATCCTATAATAAATCAGAACCATTAAAAAGAATTCTAAAATAAATAAATTAGAAAAAAAATGATTTTTTTCAGTATTAATCAGAAATTGTGAAATATTATCACATGGGTTTTTAGAAAGAAAGAAAATACTAATAAAGAAACCCTTGTTGGAAGGAACACACACACACACACACACACACACAAACGAACATTTTCACCAAGATCATGAAATCTGAAATAAGCTGTTCTGTTAGTACACTTACCAAATGACAAGCTCTGTGCATGAAACTGCACTTCTAAAACCTGCAATTTTTGCAACTACATTTCAGATGCCATGAGTGGGCGGGTGGGTGGGTGGTGGTGGTGGTGGGGGGGTGATGGAGGAGAAAAAAGAAAACGCTAAAAAATAAAAATAAAAGCAGGAGGTAATATCATTAATGTGGGGCTTGTAATAAATTCTGCATCAAATAAATATGGTCAAGGAATTAAAATTGAATTAAATTAAATTAAATAATAACTAATTAATTCATCAAGAAATGACAGAGACAAACGTTCGAAATGAAACCGTGATTTTCTTGGAAATATCACACTACTCTTCGAAGCTTAATTTTTTTTTTTTTTTTTGCTCAAAACGTTGAAACAGTGATATAATGGAGCATTCATGGGTTGTTTGTATACCAATTTCATGAAACTGAATCTTGATGATGATAAATATGTCCGAGAGTATGGGAAAAAATGAACCGGATGTGTGTGTGTGTGTGTGGTGTTTGTGTTCTTTAAATTTTCTAAATATATTATTTTTAATAATTCTTTATGATATAATCTGAAAAATGTTCCGGGAATTATTATTCCTGTGATGTGTCTTACCTAATACTGATTGTAGATACATAGATGGAAGGTTATAGATCCTTCTAGAGGTAGTAGGATCCTATTAGATGTCTTACCTTATCTAGTAATCTTATGTATGGAAGAACTCTCATTGTAATGCCTATATAAAGGTCCCTCTATCAGTGTTATGAATGCAATCGATTGACTCTATTTACAGTCTTTTTACTTTCTCTTGAAACACGTTATCAGCACGTAGTTCCCCACTGAGCAAGAAAAAAAAATATCCCTCCCGTTTTTTTTTTCCTGCAAAATTCCGAAAAAAAAGAAAAAAAAAATCGACAGAAACCCTAGCCATCGTCACTCAATCTATCTTCTTCTTCCCCGATCGCCGTGCGTCACCTTCTCTGACTGAAAACCCGCGGCCGCCTTCTTCCCCTCGAGCAACCAGAAGTCAGATCCGACCGGACTTGAACCTCCGACAACCCACTACCAGAACCCTAGTAGCCGCAGTCTGCAAACCTAGGCCCCCGCCGCCGCACGTCGCACAACACCTCACATCTATGACGACATCTGGTGCCTCAAATAATCGCCGGAAAAAGAAACCCGCCGTTGAATTGAATTGAATCAGAAACCTGAATTTAAACATCGATTTGTTCTTGTTTCTCTCTTGAATCGTTTATCAAAGGTTTTGAAGAGGAAATCAGTGCCGCCGCTGCCCAGCCGCCGCCGCCGCCACCGGCCAGCTCCAGCCCAACCAAGTCCGACCCGGTTCAGAACCTTGGACCAAAAACCAGATCGGATTCCTCCATCCCGTTCGCGCCCGCTGTTGATCGACCCGACCCGACAGCTGCAACAAATCAGATTTTTTTTACCCTCTCAACCATGTAGCAAAAACTACAAATTTAACCGTGAAGATCTGATTCGGAATAATATTTCTCGATGAAATTGCACACGAAAGAAAAAAAAACGAGAGACGAGAATTTCCGCGTGTAAATTTTCTGCACAGCGCAGTCGTACTAAAACATGTTTTCCGATTCGTTAACCGTCGGATCGGTGTGAAATTTTGACAGAAACTTTCCAACACAAATATCTGTATATTCAACGGTGGAGATCGAATTCTGATTAATATTGATTACTGAATCTTCCGCCGAACAAGAAGCAGATTTTTACGAGGAAATTTGGAGATCCGACCTGATCCAATAATGAGCTGCTGCATCGCCGTGCTCGAGTCCTTTTTTCGGCCGAATTATCGAGCCCAATAGCCCTATCCGGGCGTTTCTCAATTCTCCATCTTTTCCTAATTAATGATTCATTTGTTCATTGATTTGTACACTTATGAATCTTACCATGTTTATGTTTTACGTGAATATAGGAAAAAATGTTGCTCATGATGATGTGCAAAATATGGAGAGAAGCCATATTTATTATCCCGTTCAAGGATCAAAGTAAATATGGAACTGAGTACCACGAAAATATGTTGCTCATATGGAGAGAAGCTCCCGTACAAGGATCAAAGCAAATATGGAACCAAGTACCCATAAGATTTTATTAAAGTTCCCATTTTTCAATTCCTCTCTTTTTGGAATTTTTTTGGGGAATTGGGTATTTGGGTTCTTTATCTCCTACGCTACTTTACGGTGGATGAGACTATGAGAAGTGGTATCACTCTCATATGTTGAAGTAAACTGTGTGACGGTCCTGGGGGAGTCACGGATAATTGTTGAAAGTCGATATTTGTGGTTGTTGCATACACCACGGTTTGGGTGCGATTTGACATCGCCGTTTTGTCGATTTTAAACGAACAATTAAATAAAACGAACATTGTCGGTAACGGTAAAGTTATGACTTGTTCATGATTAGTCACGGATTTGTGACGTACAAATGGGACAAACATCGATTGCGATGGATATGTCGTGGTTAAAATCGATTTGTGACGGATTTGTCACGTTGAATTGAGCGACCATCACGTTGGTCTTGACCCAATACCATACTTGGAAAACTCCATCTTTCATCCTATTAAAATAAAATATTGCATGTGGGTGTAGTCATGCACCGTCTCCTTGCAATATGATATATGAAAGAATGTACGAGTGATTCTCATGAATTTTAACATGTAAAGCAATGGCATATTGCGGTAAATACATGAATTCGTTGACCTCGATTATAGTTCGTATGACTATAGATCCAAATACTTTTCTGAGTATTTGTAAAGGCATGTGCCTTATACATTTGACTATGTTTAGTCGATCTTATTGGATGGTCAAGACGAGTTGGTTATGGTATATTCATTATGTCTCATGGTTCAAAATGCTTAATTATGATGCACCGCGTTGTATCTATATAACATGGCTATTATGACGTATACTTGCAAATTGAGAATTAAAATTCTTGGTTGATTTGATGCACTTTGGTGGATTTTGTCTACACTTTGATCATGACTAGGCGCATCCTCCTTGGTATTTGTTTATGCTTTGAAAGTTCAAACGGAATCAGAGGTTTTTAAACAGCCTTAGCTGTACCGACATTCCTACTTTCTCTGCAAGTCTACCAAGGTGGAGTTACCGAAAGGATCATCAGTCGAGATAAGAAATCGAACACCCTGCTGCGTTTAAACGCACCTATGGCTGTCATTGCCATGTTTCTGCATCAACACTTATGCCATTGGATATGGTCTCAACCTTGTTTTCTCACTAAACTTGGGAAATACTAAAGTAGCCAATTAAAACATACACTATGATCTGAGTTTAATGATCCGTGTGGTGCACAATACATGGATAGAAAGATACGGAAGTCTAGTTTCCAGAACATCTGACCGTTCGTCCATATCCTTCCTAACAAGGGAGTTATCGCTATTTTAGTGAACAAAGGTCAAGCTGCGCTGAATTTTATTTTCAGCGATTGTGCTAACTTTTGTCCCAACCAATTTGGTTCCCATCTTAAATTTGCAAGTGGTCTTATGACACATATTTTTCAACCTCTTTTTTGCCTAATTTGCCATAGATGATGCAGTTTTTGGTATGCGTTGTATGCTAAACTATCATCTTTCAAATGTTGAAAAACAGTTTCCTTGGGGAAGCCCAAAATACACACCCTTATAATAAGGTCGAGCGTGTGCATGGTAGTGTTACACCATGTTTGTGTCGTAATTTTGCCCCTTAGGCATATAACCTTGCCATGTTATGCACTCAATATGATAGATCATTTTGATCGTATCTGGTATAAAATCTCTATGTTGTTAGAGTGTTCGCTATGCTCATATTTGTAAAATTTTGCAAGCGAAATTGAGTGCGTATTAATCTATTTTCAAGGAACACGATATTTTTGGATTTCGGTTTATAAATCCATTATGACTATGATGACTAGGTCATCACAATCAATGAGTGGAATAATGCTCAAGTTGTTGAATGCCGAATGGCGTTTTCTAGTCACATATGTTCCGTAACAATTGAACCATGTTATGACTCGATGATATATATGCCAAAGTGTATCACTCATAGCATCTCATTGTGATTTGTGAGAATAAAATCTTATGCATCACTTGTATTGGATATGTGAAAAGGAAAAATATTCATGAGTCAATATGGTCCGGCTTACATCGTTTTTTGTAACCAGAAGATGTATTGGGACTGACACATTTAGGCTTTAATAGTCCGGAGTTTGGACAATTTGATGATCCATATACCACGGTATTGTCATGGACATCATTTTCTTTGAACAATAAAACTAGTTGGATCAAAGACACCAAAGTACGTTGGTGGAGTCGTGAGCAGGGCTCATGACCGATGATGATATTTATGTCATCCGCGTCTTGCTTTCATAAGCATGTGTGACGCCAAAGACCCCCCCCCATGATCCTTTTTTTAGCCATGCTCATTTATTTAAGCCTATTCTTTGGCACGATTAGGAGATGACACGCTCCTATGCTAAAGAGAATAATGTAGCGACTCGCATAAGCATGGTGCTGAGTCCTCCCTTTTCATCGAGGTCTTATACATACATGATCATAAGTATTATCCTGGGTGTCTTATGATGCTATGATGGTGTTTACAAATGGTCGTACTCAAGTGATAATATTAATATGTTATGTTGTTCCTTTGACAATGATTGATAAGTTTATGAAACCTGAGTTTATGGTTGTCCAACTTGCGGACCAGTCATTGTAAAGGTCGGTTCATCCACTTTTAGACCAAGTTTTAAAGTGAAATTTTAACGAGTACTTCCTAACATCCAAGGCTACATTATCAAAAATTTTGGTTCCATTTGGAGACTTGGAAGGAGGTGAACCACTTAAATGAAATTTTCACATACCACCAGTCGTCCCAACGACTAGTTCGATGTTATTTCGACGGGCTTTTGACCATAAGGTTGATGGTTTTGGAATCCTAAACACCCGTTCATACATGCTCACGAAATTTTGAGGTGTTTGGGGCTGGTGAAGGGAGTGAAATCTTAAAGAAAGCACTAGAGGTTCGATAAAACCAACGGCCTATCATCGATTCAATCGTTTCTTTATGTTCGATCCCAGTGGTGCATGGTGGCGGTTTTGTTGGATTCTCAAGACCGGTAGCTACGGTTATGTAGCATCGGTCAACATGTCATATTCACCTATACCTATCATCATTCAAATGTTTAGTTACGAGTGTAACAGTATGCATTTTGTTAACTGGATTGCGTTAACACTGAAAACCTTTATCGTCCACATGTTCATGTGCCAAAGTGCGTCACCACAACGCATTATGACGGGTTATAAATGATGAATATGACATGCGCTTTCACTCATAGTCCGCTTAAAATATACCTTGGCAGACGATCTCGTAAGTCACTTTGATGAGCCAGTTTTCCCATCGTTAGGGGGAGATGCGAACGATCATGTTCGAGTAGAACGACTTGGAATTATCGTAGTTTGTCCCTACTGTGTCTCACCAAGTTCCCTAAAGTGACGAGATTAAATACATGCTGCAAACATGTCTGCAAGGATTGTGTCCGGTCATGGACGTTCGTCACCTATGAATGGTGATATGGTAACACCACAAATTGTAGTATATGGTGTTACTAGGCCGTGGATCTCATAGAGTATTGGGATACCACTTGGTTCGATAAATACTCTCGCTAAGAATGTATGCGAGTTTGGTACATGAAACTTGATCATATGATCAAATGAACTCATCCGTCTCATGTGATTCTGGATTATAGTCATCATTGGGGGACGCCTCAATGAATGCCAATCCATAAAGAGTACTCTATGAATAAAGCCGGTACATGAGGACGTGGAATGTGAGTTTCATCGAACCATACTTCGTTGAAAATCTACAACGTTGTAGCCTTGGCCTAAAATGGAAACATATGCGACTCCAGTATGAACAAAGTGATAGCCCTTTGTTGAAGTGGTACCGACACTCCAAAGATAAGATCTATCCGTATACTTTGTTAAAGCGAGTGAGAGAAGGAGTTAAACTCACCTCATGGCGCGAGGTTTCTCATGAACGCACTGGAATCGACTATGATGACACGAAACTTAGTTGTGCTATCGTAATGGATGTTATAGCATCCACCATCTTTTCAGTTAGATAGTTTCCAAAAAACTGACGTGCAGCTTGTGGGGAACTAAGTTAAGTGATAAAAAGGATCTCGTGGTGGATCAGACTCAAATCAAGTGGCTCCTGACCACGGAGCGCACCGACAAGTGATTGTTGGTAACGCATACTAAGTATATACTTGATTTGGAAGAGATATGAAGCTTTTGCGTGTAAAACTAAGGGTTTATAGTGATGTACTCTTGTGAGACTAAGAGATTCCACTAAATCCAAAGTTAAGAATGAAAGGATCTTGGGGACACTTGATGATGCGTATTCATCAATCGGTTTAAGGCAATCTAAGGGACGGTTTCCCTAAGATATGATAAAGTAATGCCTATGTGATTCCCAATGATTAGTCGAAGTCATCATAAGACTTGACTCACTTAAGTGATGATGCTGTCTTAAGAGAAAAGTACGGTATTATGTACTCATGTTTGACTCGATGTACTCATTCGTAATAATCCGATAAAGCTACTGTGATGATGGCCTAGGATGCGCTCACGCAATGTCTGTGATTGACAAGAAGCTTGAAGCTCGCTCTATCTCGATAAAAAAGGACACTTGAAAACTGATACCCGAATCTGCCCAGAATGTGTTGGTCTATCTCCCATATGACCTACAGGGCAGATCACTTGATGGAAAATGGTGAAATCGGTGCCATTGGAAAGGTTTGTGTCTACTTTCCAAGGAAACCAACCATTTGATCGCATCCATCATGTTGAGTGACATATGACTATTGTTTCAAAGTAGGACAGGATATGTCCGATAATTTGATGAGTCAACTTCAATAGAGCTTTGTGATCTGCTCAGGTCGATCTAGGTTACGTACTATATGTGAATGAAAAGCTATGGGTGTATAGTTTTCATAAGTTCTTACAGTTTCGTTGATACCTATTGAATCGAAGAAGTTATGACTGATTTAGTGCATGGAGGTCAAGACTCTGCACTTTGGATGTGTCGCACTCTTTTTGTCCTTAGACCAAGGTTTGTTTTTTCCCATTGGGTTTTCACTTGGTAAGGTTTTTTAACGAGGCGACCTATGAGAACATCCATACAATGATGCGTTGCACTTCTGTTCAACTTAGATCAAGAGGTATTTTTCCCACTGGGTTTTTCCTTGGTATAGTCGTGAGGGCAACTTGGCATCCGACTCATATGATTTGAGGTACTCATCAGGGGAAGTCGTTATGTATACATCAGGGGGAGTATACATGACATGTTATGTTGGTGCGTTGCAATCTTTTCCTCATCAAGCCTTTATTTTTCCCATGGGGTTTTGTTTTGGCTTGGAATAGTTTTTACGAAGGCAACATCTTCTGCACAATTGTTGTATTAGTGCTCGATACAGGGGGAGTGTTCCGGGAATTATTATTCCTCTGATGTGTCTTACCTAATACTGATTGTAGATACATAGATGGAAGGTTCTAGATCCTTTTAGAGGTAGTAGGATCCTATTAGATGTCTTACCTTATCTAGGAATCCTATGTATGAAAGGACTCTCATTGTAATGCCTATATAAAGGCCGCTCTATCAGTGTTATGAATGCAATCGATTGACTCTATTTGCAGTCTTTTTACTTTCTCCTGAAACAAAAAAGATATTATAGTCCGAATTTAATCTCGAAAAAAAACATTTATTAAAAAATAAATATATTTCTTTAAACACGTCTTGTCCAAAATATAGTATGACTCACAATGATAGTAATCATTTTTGTCACCGATACTAAGTACCAAACAAGAGTTGGGCAAACTAGGTACAAAATAGAAGTAGGAATTACAACTAAATAGAATCTTTTTTGAGGCATTACTACTAGATACAAAGTTGTATTTGGTAAGACCATTTTACCCTTCTGCGTCTTTTTTATTATGTTCATTTGAAAATTGAAATTTGAATTTATTCATTTGAAATTTGAATCTTACATATCTATAATAAAAAATTAAATATTTAAAATTGACAAAAAACTTTCTTTGTTCTCCAACTTATCTTCCATCTTCTTTGTTGTCCTTCATCTTCATCTTCAAATTTGAATTTTAAAAATCTGTTGCAGACCTTCATCTTCTTCGTTGCAGACTTTTATCTTTTTCGTCTTTCATCTTCCGATATACACCAGTGCATGCACATATTCTAAAAAATATACACCCGTGCATGCACCTGTGCACCAATACATGAACCCCAATATCATGCCAAACTGTTCCCCAGGATCATGCCAGTATCCACGTCAATTGAAACTTGTAAGTTTTTCCCTACAGCTTACTTTTACTGTTACCAAACTCATTTATCAATTGAGCGTAACTGCAAATATTTTACCTCACTACAACAATTCATGAACCCCAATGAACCTCCAAAAAACGAAAAAAAAATTCAAACCCAAAAAACTAAACAGAAACGCTCAAAATGATAAAAAAAATCAAAACCCATAATATCTGCATTCAAATTTCCAAAACCAAAAACAGATCTAAAAAATAAAAAACAGATCTCTTCCAAACCCAAAATACAGATCTCAAGAAAATAAATCAGACCTCAAAATCAAATTGACATTCGAAAAATAAATCAGAACTCCAAAGTCTCTGGAAAAGAGACTCTTTTGGATCGTTTTTCGAGTTCTTCACCGGGTTGTTCGGCTTCTTCTTCGCCTTCTTCTCATCCCTGTGCACTAGATCTGGGCTTTAGAGGGCCGCTGATGGATTTCTGTCGGTCGAAATTGGACTCCGATTCAAATCCAGATTCTTCTTCTTCAGACGAAGACTGAGCGTGCGTTACCTTTGGAGGCATAAATGCCGCTTATGTATCGTTTTCACCATCTCTCTTCAGCAAGATGTGTGTGGGGTTCTTCTCCGGATTCATGGATTAGAGAGAGTGGTTGAAGAGAGCGAGTGGGGTTGGAGAGAGAGAGAGAGAGGGGTTGCGTAGAGAGTGAGGAAAATGGTTGAATGAGTTATAATATATAGAATAATATATATTATTTCACTAAATATTGCTGGAGGGTGTTTTAGGGATTTTAAGTGGGTTTTTGTACATATTAGTAATGTTTTAAAAACTTTGTACCTAGTTGCAACATGGTTCCCCTAATTGTATCTACTTGTAATTATTTAAATAATTTTTACCATTCAATAAAATTATGATAAAAAAGGTATTACTAAATACCGCCCTAAATTACTAGTCACCGCCCTTAAAAATTACATTTTTGCCCTTCATTACTATTGAACCTCTCTCTCTTCTCTCTCACTACTTTTCTCTCTCACTACTATCTCTCACTTCTCTCTACCCGCCATCGCCGCACCGCCGCTGTCGTGTCGCCGCACCACCGCCGCCGTGCCGTCGCACCGCCACACTACTCTCACTTCGATGAAATTGACGCAGGCGTCTGGAATTTCCGCCTGCACCATGGTGCAGACGTCTGGAATAGACGCCTATACCATGGTGCAGGCGTCTGGAATAGACGCCTACACCATGGTACAAGCGTCTATTGTGGACGCCTGCACCATGGTGCAGGCAGAAATTCCAGACGCCTGCGTCAATTTCACCAAAGTGAGAGTAGTGTGGCGATGCGACGGCACGGCGGTGGTGGTGCGACTGCACGGCGGCGGTGTGGCGGTGATAATGGCAGGTAGAGAAAAGTGAGATACAGTAGTGAGAGAGAAAAATAGTGAGAGAGAAGAGAGAGGTTCAATAGTAATGAAGGCCAAAAATGTAATTTTTAAGGGTGGTTACTAGTAATTTAGGGCGGTGTTTAGTAATTCAGTAAAAAAACTCACAGATTTTAGTCTACTAGTATGATAATAATCGATGACTTTAGTCTTAAAAGACTCATTATTAATTTACACATAATTACAAAAAATTAGTATTTTGCTTTAAAATTCATTTTCTTCTCAAATAGAATTTTCAAAATCCATCCATATGATGTATTACATTTAATCAAATACAATTACGGTAAAGAAAAATTCACTTACAATTGAAACTTAATTTTGAATCTCAAATATTGAACCACAACATGACTATAATGTGGTATAATTTATTCGGTGGTCTTTATGCAAGTGATATTTAAAATTTATATTTTTGTATTATTTTAATAATTATGAAAATATATCGTTCGTGAAATTTTGTGATAACGAAATCAACATCCGGAGTTGCTAGAGTTAGGGTTAAAATCAATAGGCGAAATTTATTGTAGCAAAAATCTAAGAATGTAATTAAAATATATTGAATATTTTATGTATATTAAAACTTTGATTGGTACGGTATAACATGGTATATTAAAAACTTCTCCATTTACCAACCACATTTTATTGTTAGTACGATATTATATATACCAATATTGATGGTTTACCATTGGTATATATGATGGTTAGAATGAAGTTTTGTACGGTATCACCCCTAGAATATAGTACTTCATCCGTCCCACCGATCTTGGTTCATATTTTTTTTTGGGCTGTCCCAAGATACTTGGTCATTTTCTTTTTAAGACACTTTTATCTCTCACAATTTTAAATAATATATATTCATACCATCACTTTATACATTACATTTCAGCTTTTCTTAAATCTCGTGCCGAAAAGCAAATGCTCAAGATAGATGAGACGAAGGGAGTACAACTTATCCTGTTCCTTTTGGGTTATTATATTCATTTAATTAATAATATTAAATAATGTATTGTTATCTAGAATTATACTCTCTACCTTATGCGAACTAAGATACAATTTTTTATTTATTTTTCAATCAAACTAATATTATATGAGTTATGATATATAGACCTACAAATATGCCTACACCATTCACATTTTGACAAGTTTCCAACACTTTTTCTCTCTCTTCATATTAACCAATCAAATTTTTAACTTCACCAATCATAGTGGTAGGCCTATTTGTAAGTCTATTATGTAGGTCTATAAATCATTTTTCATATTATATATTATGTAACAAAATATTTCAATCTACCAAATTGTATACATAAATGAATCAGCCTTAAAAGATCGTTGAACCCTTTTGATTGTAAGCCATTTGATCTCAGTCAACCACAAGGTCTGATGTAAATGCACTTTAATATATGTAAAATATATATACATATTTTATCTATATTACGAATACATACGTTGTTCCTCAACTAGAATATTAAATAATATGAATTAAATTATGTATTTATTCTCTCTCTCTCTCTCTCTATATATATATATATATATATATTAAGAGTGTATACCGTTGTCCGCCTCCTCTCTCTTTCACCTCCTTCTTCCATGCCTGTTTCACCTACTTTGTTTTCTCCGCCTGTTGTCTAGGGCTTTCGATTTCTACCTCTTCACATTCTTACACCTACCTACCTGCTTTTCCCACCTCCTCCTTTATTCTTCCCCTCCTTCTTTATTGTTTGTTTCGCGTCTCTTTGTGTTCAATCTCGTTCTCCGCCTTTGAAACTAGGGTTCCGTTCTTGCCCAATCTCTCCGCAGTCGGTGGTTTGCTTCGTCTCAGTTACATCTTCTCTTGTTCTTTTAGCTCGCGCCCCCATTCTTTCGGGTTCGTTGGTTGCGATTTGGTTGTTTAAGTTATGTATATTCTTGCAGATGTTTTATGATTTGGGTTCTGGGACTTATTCGCCAGGTATCTTTTTCTTTTTTAAATGATCTTTTTCAATTTTTTCTTTCTTGTTATAAATTTATGTGTATTCTTGCAGATGTTTTCTGATTTAGGGTCTAGGTCTTAATCGGCAGGTATTTCTGCCTATTGAGGAAATCGGATTTGCATATTTTAGTTTGACCTCCGTGCTTCAGATTTTGCTGGTAACTTGTCTTTTGGTTATTTTTCTTCGGTGCTTTCGATGCTCTTTTTCCTTCCTTGTTTTTGTTGAGTGTAGTTTAGGGGTTTTTTTTTATATTTTCGGTTAGGTTATTGTAATTCTTTCCGGTTTATGATGGAGAGTTTTTAAATTTTTATATTTGTGATTTTTGGATGAAATGGTTGTTGTTCTTTGCCGTGCTGTTTAGTTTATTTTTTTTTCAATCCGTTACCATTATCGTGTTTCTTTAACTTCATGTCTGCCACATGATTTGTTGTTCATGTGTTTTTGAACTGTTTACATCTCCCGGCTGATAGTTCGCTGTGCCAACTCAACACCTTGGTGATGCTTTCTGTTTTGGCATGTGTGTGTTAACCGCCAGGTATCTTCTTCAGTTTTCAATGATCATTTTCCTTCTTTTGGGGGGGGGGGGGGGGGTTATATTTTATGTGGTCCTCTGTGATATCTGAAAAAAAAAATTAGGCTCGATTCCCGCCTATTCAGGAAATCAACTTTGCAGTTTTCTTTGGTTTGCAGGTAACTTTACTTTTGGCTCATTTTCTTCCGTGCTTTCGATGCTCTTTTTTCTTCTTCATTTTTGGTGACTGTTTGTTGGGTGATATGGGGTGTTTTGGTTTGTGGGGTTTGAAGATTTTTGTTTATATTTTCTGTAATGTTATCGTTATTTTGTCAGATTCCGGGTGCACAGTTTTTATATTTCTATATTTGTGGTGTTTGGATGAAATGGTTGTTGGTCTTTGCCGTGCTGTTTAGGCTATTTTTTTACCATTTCGTTATCATTAGTGTGTTTCTTTAACTTCATACTGCCAAATGAATTGTTGTTGGTGTGGTTCGCTGATAATCAAACAAGCAAACATTTAATCAACATGTTACCTTGCTATAAATGAGGTAGTTTTTTTTGTTTCTTTCGTGGTTTTATATATGCGGGATCTATTTATGTGTTTCGTGTTTTCTCTGCCACCTTCAATTGCTCCTCGATTTTGTGTTGCTGTTATTTTCTATTTCTGCGACGTATCTTGTTTGTGTTCTCACTTCATTGGTCGTTTAAATATTGTGATACGTATGTAGGTGATGCTTCAGGTTGTGGACTACCGGGCTGAACGACTTCTTATATAAAATGGTCATTTATTTATGAGTCAGTTTTTTTCAGACGTTTGATTTGGATTTCTGTCGAGTTGCTGTATTTTCTTTTGACGGTCTTTTCTTTTCTTTATTTGTTTCAAGATTTTTCTTTATTTTCTTCAAACTCTATTTTGCTGCGTTTAGGTGCATTTCCTCTCGAGATATTGGCATGTTTTTGGGCTGGTCCGATTTTTGGTTATTCACGAATTCAAAACTGCAGTTTTTTTTAACTTCTCTGCTCGGGTTTTGCTAACAAAATGTACTTACTGGGAATATAAATTGGCTACCAAGTAAAAATACAAGTGATTAATGCTCGCCATCAAAATCTCTGCAACTGAAAACGAAGTCTGGTTTCTGTTTTTTCATTATTAATTATTGAATACTTTTTTTTTGGTTATCTGAGGCATTGGGCAAAGACTATTTCCAGTTCTTCCATTTCATCAAGGCAGCGTGGACATAGATAATGATGTAAAAATAAATATGATGTTTCTTATGTTGATGTATATTTTGACGTTCGGCTGAGCTGGTCTATTATTTTAAAAAATTCTTGTTTGTTTGCAGGTTTTCAGATTTGGCAGGTTTCTGTGGATCATTGCAGCTTTCTCGAGATTTATGATATGTAGTCTGCTACCAATGTGAGGTTTCTGTTTCTCAGATTATGTGATGACAGATTACATTATTTTGGTTGGAATTGAGACTGTAATCTTTGTTATATTTAGAGGTACATAGACCGACAACCTTGCGACCGTATGGCCTCTTAGGGGGGCGATTACGACTCCTTAGAAGGACTGGTCTGATAGGTGTAACAAGGCCGCGTACCTCTAATCATTGCGCTTGTTTTTTTGGCTCCGGACTTACTTAAATGGTTGTATATTACTTGTGGACTGTTCTAACATTTATCAAATGCAGGTTTGTGGAGTGTTCCAGACTGACGATTCAAACCCATATATTTGGATCAAAATTCAATTTTGAGATTACTATCCATTATTGAGCTTACATGTGTTTTTTCCTTTTTATGTGTATATGTGCATATTTCAGTGTACGTATGCATATATTTCTGTTCAGGCAGCGGCAATAAAGATTTCTGGCAATATGTCGGCATTACACGACTGCGGTTCGTATGGAGCTCAAGATACTTTACCTGATGATCAAGGCAGACATTATTATAAAGAATGTCTGATCCAGGGATACAATCATTTCAGTGATAAATGAAACGACACAAGGTAACAAGATTAGGAATACATGCACAGTCAATAACAATGATGCGAAAAATGATCAAGCCCTCATTTTTCGGCAGCAGATAAATCGACGCTGAGCATTCCTGACCTTTCTTTTTAGTTGGCAGATGTAGCGACCACTTTTCAAAATGTCCTTTTAAAATAATTTCAAGAGAGATTTAATACCCTTAAGAAAAAAATATATTTGAATAGTTGCAGTAGAAATTGAAATAAAGTCAACCATTTCGCAAGTAAATAAAAATAAATTCTCAACGTTTCAAACATCCATAATATCCAACATGATATTGAAGCCAAAGTTAAAACTTTAAATGAACGAAATAAATAAAAAAACTGATAATTATTATTATCCTGCCACGTCTTTGCCCGCCACGCCAGACTCCTCAACCTGAAAGGTTTAAATAATGGGGTGAGCTTTCAACTCGCTCAGTGAGGAGGGAACACTTTGTTAAATTTAAATACATACATATTGCCAAGTAGATATGACATTCCTGAACCTGGTGATTGCCCGGGGGCCATTCATATGCGAACTTTGTGCATACTGCCTATTACTCATTGGAGGCTACAACGTAAATAATATGCAAACTTTGAGCACATTATGCCTACTACTCATTGGAGGCTACAACGTTAATAACATAACATGCAAACTTTGAGCACATTATGCCTACTACTCATTGGAGGCTACAACGTAATTAATATGCAAACTTCGAGCATATAAATGTTTGGCAAGAAACAAACATATATACAAGTAACATCATGCATTAAATAAAACAAGCGTAAAATCCCCACCTCGAATTACGATGATGATCCTTGAAAATTTGAGATGCGAATGCAGTTCAAATCCTAGGCTCCAAGTCCTCGTCTCCTAAATAACAATTAAATTTTAATATCAATATAGTGCCCAAAATAAATTTATATAAATTATTGAATTCATAATGGAGTAAAAGGTATTTGATTTTAAATATTAAATATTGGCTGGGATCAAATAAAAAAATTGAGAAAACACAAGGACTGAAATTGGAATAATTATAAATAGGCTGGGGTTAATTTGAGAGAATCAAGACTGAATGGACTGAAAATAAAAGACTGAAAAAGAATCTGGGGTTAAATCGAAAGGTCTGGAAACAAGGGGGACTCAATTGAATAACCTTAGGAAATTAGGGGGTATAAATACCTTATTAACACAATGTCGGTGTTGTGCGGCGATTAATACGCCTCGATAGGCGATCGGCATCACGATCAGAGAAGCCAATTATAGAAGACATACTCGGGGCAAACGCCCGGAGATCGGCACATACGGCGATCGTCTTTTGATACCCAGCGATCGCCTTTTGATGACTGGCGATCGTCTTTGATGTCCAAACCAGAGACGATCGTCTCGTGCCACGTATGGATTCAACATCCGTCAAAATCGTCGAAGACCGAATCTTGGACGGTGGCCCACGTGCAGATCCACAAAGGGCGCCGACAGATAGGACATTTGACCACAGCCTGTCACCTACCTCACCTACCGACAAGGCCGCCGAAAGGTACAAAGTGGGTCCTCCTGACAATGACTCAAGACGCGTCTTGGCTTCCCATCGTTCGCCCACTGCCACCAAAGAAGCAACCCTGACCTCAAGGGAACAGCCCCACGTGACGGGACGATCGGCCATCTTATTATAATATAGAAAACGGCGGTCGCCCGCGATCGCCTGAGGGGTCCCAGCAACCTTGTCCCCTATAAATAGAGAACTCACTACATAGGCAAAGGCAGGTGAATTAACGCAACTACACACGCGAATTTACAGGCAATTACTTATACAACCTCAGTGATATTCATACACACTTATCAAACATCCCAAGCAAGAACTCATAGATCCACACATTTGGTTCTTCCGGCAATTTACACGCTCTACAGCTTAGATAACTATAAGTCTTTACACTCATTGTAATAGATTCTAACATTAATATTTGTACTCGACAGTATATTTATTAGTAACATCTCGTGAGAGCATTCAAGCCCGGAATTAACAACCCCGACAAATCTTGTGCTGTTTCTTTCTCACGGAAGTGTTCTCGCATTTGTTTGTTACTCGGTCATTCCAGCAATACTATCTTCGGATAATATTTTGGGTAACAACAATTGGCGCTAGAAGAAGGGGGGCGAAACCTTCATTTTTATTCCTACCGTCTCGAAGAACACTCACTGTTCTCCGGACATATACTTGAAGAAACACTCAATGTTCTTCAATAGAAAAGCCTTCAGAAAAATGACATCTGCAACGACCTCCAAGAGAGCCGCCCTACGATCTACCGAAAATCTCATTCCGGCCCGGACCGAATCTCAGCCCACGGCGTAAGGCGACCGTGGCGACGCTAGGCTCTCACTCCCGCCCCCGAGGGACGGTTCTAGCCTCTCACTCGATCGGGCCTGCATCACGAATGATTGAGGAGGCTATAGCCATCCTCAGGGAGCGACGGAGGGCCTGCGATTCACCCACCATCACTCCGTCGGCCATCCGCCGGGCTGGCAAGCGGAAGCTTAAGGGGATCTATGTTGAGTTCCAGTGCCGACCCGCTTATCAAATAAGGAGTGGAACGTTTTGCTCTCAAATACACGGGCTAGTTTCTACATGAATATTTACGAGTTAGGAATGCCAGTAACTACCAGTAAATAAAGAAACATCCATTGCCTTATATTGATGATTTACATAATAACAAGTACAATGACCTCACTCAATATCCTCTGAGTGGCATTCGAGGGCATACTCCTAACAGATTGTTGGAACCAACGATTAAGACACAGTACAAGATCTTCATTCTCCCGTACTAGAATCTTCAGAAGGAAACATAGTTTTTCGGGACACTCTCCGGTCACTTGCTCTATTCTCCAATAGGGTAGCATTCTTTTCCAAATAGGAAACTGTCTCACAGTGTTTCTCCCGATGACCTTCACACCCGCACCGGTAACAAGTCACGAGTGGAAAGGGACAATTTTCACGATCATGTCCCTGACTAGTCCCCCGACATTAGCGTGCGCTAGACAACGTAGCGTACGTTAATCCGCTAGCCAGCCCATGGAAAGCAGAATCGCCACTCCTGTGGCTAGCTCGCTGGCGCGCTTCTGGCAGGGCGTAGCGTGCACTACTAAGGGACCTCTAGCGTGCGCTATGAAGAAAAATTAGTACGCACTAGGTACAGAATATAAACGGTCCAAAACACCGGAATATGAACGAAACATCAAACGAAACATCTCAAAACGTACAGTAACATAGAATGGATCCACGGCAACCCCGAAACGGCGGTTCTGCATAACAATTACGAGAATCAGATCAATAAATGACGGAAGAGATACACAGAAAGATACACGAGGGTCGCTACAACTGAGAAATACACCGAAAAATGAAAATACCGGGAAAAGAAAAATGCAGATATTACATTCTACCCCTCTAAAAATAAGTTTCGTCTCGAAACTTAAGAAACAAACAACTCAGGGTACCTAGCACGCATGCTATCCTCGGTTTCCCAAGTTGCCACCTCGACACCATGTCTCGACCACTGCACCTTGACCAAAGAGATGGTCTTATGCCTCAGTCGCTTCTCACGATGCTCCAAAATCTTCAAAGGACGTTCCTCAAAAGTAATATCCTCGGCGACATCAATCTCACCATAATCGATGACGTGACTAGGATCCGGGACATATTTCCTCAGCTGGGATGAAAAACGCTATGAACATGACTCAGGGCCGGGGGTAACGCCAAACGGTATGCTAACCCACCGACTCGCTCGAGAATCTCGAAGGGTCCAATAAATCTCGGACTCAACTTCCCCTTTTTCCCGAAACGGAAAACTCCCCTCATAGGCGACACCTTCAGCAAAACGTGGTCCCCCACCTCGAATTCTAAAGGTCGACGACGGATATCGGCATATGACTTCTGTCGACTCTGAGCCCTAATGCTCAAAGGCCAATGTTATAGTGATGGTCCGACAAACGCCCAAGGCTACGATTATCAAACCAAAGGTCGTGGCGATAGTCAAAGGTCAAACACTGATAACGGTCTAAGACGTTATAAGGAGGCTAAGGGATTAGTCATGTAGACGACCTCCCAAAGCTAAATACTCATTGGGCACTCGACGCCGTACATTCGTCATACTCAACAGCAATCCACGGAGATTGACTGTACATTCATGTCATAATTCATAATATTCTTCTTAAAAACTTGCACCAATTTTTAAACACTATTTTTCAAAAGTGGGAGAAACATAATGTTTATTAAATAATAAACTCATTAAATATCAAACCCCAACTCACTGAGAATCCTTTATTCTCATCCCATTTTGAATTATTTTTCTAAAACCCCACTAGATGAAGAGAACTAAGAGGAAGAAGAGACAGATGTTGACGACCACTGAAGACCGCCCTCAAAGTATTGCCAAGACATAGGAATTAGGATACTGCTTTAACGCTTCTTTTATTTCCTGTGTCAAAATGTATTTTGATTTCCGATGTACGGAAAAAGACATATACTTTTGGGTCCGAATGCCGTTCGGCTTGAAGAACGCAGGGGCAACCTACCAGCGACTAGTCAACAGAATGTTTGCCAATCAGATCGGCAAGACCATGGAGGTCTACATTGACGACATCGTGGTTAAGAGCCTCAAGAAGGAAGATCATCTCAATGATCTCGCCGAGACATTCGCCATCCTCGAAAAATTCAACATGAAGCTAAACCCCAAGAAATGCAACTTCGGGGTGGGCTCCGGGAAATTCCCGGGGCACATTGTGAGTCAAAGGGGGATCGAGGCGAACCCCACCAAGATACAGGCGATCCTTGACATGCAGGAGCCGCGAAACATCAAGCAGGTGCAACGCCTCACAGGTTGTCTAGCCGCCCTCAACCGTTTCATATCTCGGCTCGGCGATAAAAGCAAGCCTTTCTTCGCAACCATCAAGAACAAGAAGTTCGCATGGACGAAGGAAAGTCAGATAGCGTTCGCCAAGATAAAGGAATATCTATATAACCCCCAGATCCTGGCAAAGCCGATCCCCGGTGAGAAATTATTCCTTTACCTAGCGGCCTCGGAGGTCGCGCTGAGTGCCGTTTTGGTGCGAGCAGAGGGACAAGTCCACTTGCCGATCTACTATGTTAGTCAAGCGCTCCACGACGCTGAGACACGCTATACACCTTTGGAGAAGATCGCCTATGCCCTTGTCATGAGTGTTCGTAAGTTGAGGGCTTACTTCTTCGATCACCAAGTGGAAGTCCTAACAACTCTACCTCTAAGGCAAGTTCTACACCGACCGGACACCAACAGGCGACTCCTCAAGTGGTCACTGGAGATCGCCCAATACGGTATCACATACGCTCCTCGTACGGCGATCAAAGGCCAAGCTCTGGCGGACTTCGTGGTGGAATTAACTTTCCCTGACAGTCCGACCCAGATCGGCCGACCTGCCTGGAAGTTATATGTGGATGGCTCGGCGACTAATTCGCGAGCAGGGGCAGGGATTGTCCTCATCAGCCCCGACGGGCAAAGTTTCAAAAATGTTGTGCATTTCGGTTTTCGTGCGACCAACAATGAAGCCGAATACGAAGCCTTAGTAGGCGGGCTCGATCTAGCCCTCGCCCTAGATGTTCGTCGCCTCCATATCTTCATGGACTCCCTCTTGGTCGTGAACCAAGTCAAGGGAGATATGAGGCACGCGGCGAACAGATGGTCAAATACCAAGAGCTGGTCGCCGAAATGTGCGCAAAATTTGAAGAAGTGCTAATCGAACAAGTCCCGAGAGAGCACAACTCCCAGGCTGATGCCCTTTCCAAACTAGCATCATCGGATGGGGCAGCCGACTTCTCCAATATCCAAATCACAAAATTAGCAAGGCCGGCGATCGACAGAATCCTGGTTACCACGATTGCTATCGCCGAAGAGAACTGGATGACTCCATTCATCAAATACTTAAAGGACGGAATGGTCCCTGACGACCGTGTTAAAGCTCGCCAACTCCAGCTCCATGCGACCAGATATACCCTATTGGACGACCGGCTTTACAAGCGAGCTTTCAGCCTCCCCCTCCTCAAGTGTATTACACCGGAGGAAGGTCGGCTCGTTTTAGCCGAGATCCATGACGGGATCTGCGGAAACCATGCTGGCGGACGAGCTCTCATTCATAAAACAACCAGACAAGGTTTTTTCTGGCCGTCACTTCAGAAGGACGCGATCTCCTATGCTAGGTCGTGTCACAAGTGTCAGATAATGGGCCCAAACATCAAACTCTCCCCCGAACAGCTCACCTCCATGTACAGCCCTTGGCCATTCGCGCAATGGGGCATCGACCTTATAGGTCCCTTACCGACGGCTCCAGGGGGCTGTAAGTTTGCTATCGTAGGGGTCGACTATTTCACCAAATGGGCTGAGGCCGAGCCACTCAATAAGATCGGCCAAGAACAGGTGATCAAGTTTATCTGGAAAAACATTATATGCCGATTCGATCTACCCCAGGCCATCATCTCCGACAATGGAAAGCAGTTCGATGGCTTAGAAGTCATGCAATTCTGTGAGAAGTGGGGAATCAAAAGGTTGTTCTCAGCGCCCTATCACCCTCAGACGAACGGGCAGGTAAAGGAAGTGAACAAGATCCTCAAATACACGATTAAAGCGCGACTCGAATCCAGGCAAGGACGATGGGCGAGCGAGCTCCCATACGTTTTGTGGTCCTACCGAACCACGACCCGTAATTCAACCGGCGAAACCCTATTCGCCCTCGCCTTCGGAACAAAAGCGGTGATTCCCTCGGAGATCGCCGTCCTCAGCCATCGAACCGAACAAGAGATGACGACCGACAATGATGTGGCCCGACGAATCGACCTTGACATGCTCTAAGAACGACGACTGACCTCAGAAATGAAGAACACAATCCACAAAAGGAGATCCGAGAAGTTCTTCAATTCAAAGGTCAAGGAAAGAAGGTTTCAAGTGGGCGATCTCGTCCTCAAGAAGATCCAAACCCATACAGATGTCTTTGGTCCGAACTGGGAAGGCCCTTTCAGGATATCTAAGTGGCTAACTAAGGGAGCCTACGAACTTGAACATCCTGACGGTACGCCGGATCAATATCCCTGGAACGCCGTCCATCTGAAGAAATACTACCAGTGAAAAACTTTGTAGTCAGTTTCTACTATCCTATGTACAAGGAATATAATGAGATTTTTTGCTATCCCATTTATTTTGGCGATCGCCTCACCGAGCGCTTCACATACCGATGAGGATCGTCATCCAATCATGACGATCCGAAGTAGAAGCAATGCAGCCATGGTCCTGGAGGTCGATGGAACCGACAGCTTCGCCCATGCAAGGTTCCTTTGGGCTGAGATCGCCCGCCCTTTGTTTAAATACGAGGCCGGCGTAGCCGAAGGACCCTCCAAAATAATCAGTGGACACGTTCGCACGTCCTCAAGGTACATCATCTAACATGGTGAACCCGGACAATGCGACGTGTCACTACCCCCGTCTCAACGTACACCGTCGAGGGTCGCCATCTTCATGGCGGGCCGAGGCGGAAGCAAAGCTAACAAGCCGCGGACGTGGAGTCGAATAAGCCGACGACGCCCGCGCAAGGACTCCTCTAGACCAAGATCGCCCGCCTTTCATTTTAACACAAGGCAGGCGCAGCCTAACGGAGGACCCTCACAATAAAGTGAGTCGCGGGATATACAGTGTCCCTCGCACACAAAGACACGGTTGGGGAGGTCGGTCCATCGGACTCCTCGACCGTGCACGATTCCTCAAAGTCGGCAAAACTGAGGATAGCTCACCAAACATATTATTTTTTCTCACTTACTTACAATAAGTAAACAAAAACATGGGGCAAAGGAAGGGAGATAATCCTAAATGCGATCGGACAGAAGGAACCGCACCCGATCGGCTTCGCTCAAACACACGCAGGACGATCGGAATTGTTCAAACAACATTTACAAGTAAGAATTTCGATTCGAAACATGTCAATACGTTCAGCATTCAAACATTCGGATGAACAAGACGTCGAATGCAATCATACACGTACTTGTAAAAATTCGCATGCAAACATTCAAAGGCGATCGTACGTAAAGAGACACAGTGTGAAAAGAGAAATATTTTATTCATATCAAAGGTGTAGTACATTATGAGGCCCGAAGGCATTACAAAAGGAAAGCAGAAAAGTACAAGTTACAAAGGAAAACAAAAACATCTCTCAAGGTCCCGCCGGCTGGTCATCGCCCTCAGGTGGAGGATCGGCATGCGCCCCCCATCGGCCTCAGGATGAATGAGTTTACCAGGATACCAACTCAAGTCGATCCCGAAGTCGACAAGGTCAAGGATCGGCAGAGAGAACTCCGGGTGCAGAGGGTGCTCGAGTGCATAGCCTTTGAAGCTCTCCATCAAGGGATCGATCTCGATCCCTGCCTTTTTGGCGGCTCGAATGGCGTCGGCATAGGCCACATAATAGGCGAACTCGCCGACGAGCGTAATACTAAGGTAGGGATCAGTCTCGATCTCCTTTAGCTGCCCTTTCAGCTCCACGGACGTCTTCTCAGCCTCCGCCAGCTCAACCACCTTGGCAGCATTTTCTCCTTTGGCCTTCTCCAGCTCTCTCCTCGCCGCCTCCAGATCGCCGCTGAGCCGATCCACCGTCGCCTTCAGCCCGGCCGCCTCCTCCTGCGAAGCCGCATGCTTCCGGCGAGCTTCTTTCTCCTGATCACGGAACCGATCGGCAGCATCCTTGGAGCGGCTCAGCTCTTGCTTCAGTCGATCAACGTCCTGTTTAGCTCGTTTGGCCATCTCTATGTACTCCTTCTCCATAGACTGGATCCGGTTGGCATATTCAATGTTTGCGTTGCGAGCGGCCTCGAGATCGCTCTGGAGGCGAGCAGTGGAGGGTTGCCCCTCAAAATCCTTGGCAGCCTGGACGGCCATCGTCGCCGTCTGGAGAGCCAGGGCAATGGTCGCCTGCATGGTATCTCCAGATCGTCGACGAGCGATCGCATCAAGATCGGTCGTCCAGGCCTTGGGCAGTGAGGAGATGGCCTTCTGGACGTAGGAAGGGACGTCGAGGGACTTTGGTGGAGCCTTAATCGACAAGAAGTCGAGCACCATAGGAGCGACGTCAGGGTCAGCAAGACGAATCCTGCAGCGCAAACAAAAATGACAAGGGAGTTAGTCTATATCTCACTCAAAATGCCTAACTCGGAAATTTCGATCCAATCTTACCTGTTGACCAGTCGGGATCGCGGCCAAAATAAGGCTTGCCCCGAGAGGTTTCCGCCTCAGCGATCGCCACCTTCTTTGTGGGGCCGCCCGATGACCGGGAGCCGGACGCCGAGGGCCTAGGGCCTGATCCCTCCGTCATCGGGATGGCAGAAATAGGAGCCGCAGCAACCGGAGGCTCAAGAATGGACACGTCCGCCTGAGTGGTCGGCGGGGACTCCTCCGGCCTCCGCCTCTTGCGGCGCTGGAGTTGTTCCTCTTCCTGAACTACCGGCTCGGCGACCGGCACCTCAGCAGGCCTCACCACCGGAGTAGGGCGAGATGTCGTCGCAGGAACGCGACCAGTCTTCTTACCCAAATGAAGGCGACCGACGAGTCCCGGGTTTGACATGGCGATCTCTGGTGGTGGCTCGGCAAAAAGGGGAAAATGAATCTCTGTCAAAGGAGAAGCACAAAAGTTATACAACTACTTAGACGATGTGACCTCCTGCAGACGATCGTCAAGCAAGGCAGAAGAAATAGAGTTTATACCTGGAGCTCTCAGGTGTCGAGGGAAGCGAAGCAATCGAGCCCCCAACCGGTGAAGTTCGTTACAAAGCGAGCGAACGTCAATAAAAGAATCCAGCAAGGCGCGAATCCGCTCCCAAACGATCAAGAAATCGAAGAGGAGATCGCCGATCGCTGGAACAATAGGTCCTGCAGAAAGAAAACGAAATTAGATCAGTTCAAGACAAGCTCAATCAAAGGGAGAGTTAAAATCCTTACTCAGATTCCTCTCCCGAAAAGTGGTGGGGTTCTCCAACTCCTCATTCGGCCTGTTACTCGATGCCGATCGCCACGCTCCGCCGACCCAGCACCATTTCGCCAGGTCGCCTCGGGACTTGTTCGGCACACCGAGGACCACTCTTCCCATTCGGCCTTGGATATGATTGCCGCCGATCGACCCTTTCTGCGCGACCAGTTTAAACAGATAATTCATCTCCATCGCAGTGAGGAGGCGGAACAACCTATGATGACCAAAGCAGTGTCAATGTGCGAGATGACACAGAGCTGCCGTTCGGCGTCAGTTGAAGCGGCGCCAAATTCCAGGCGATCAATAAGTAGGAGACGGCGAATGGCAGAGGGAATCGCAGACCGGCCTCCATAATCATCTCACTTACGGCAACCATATCCTCGGGCGGTTGGTCGGCACGTTCATTCTCCGAGGGCACGTGCAGGGAAATGTCAGAGGGGATGTGATATTTTTGCCCTCCAGCGGCTCAGGTCTTTCTTGGTCGCCGAACTCCGGATCTTTCCGAGAGTCCACGGAGACGGGTCGGCGGCCCGAAAAACCGTCCGCTTCACAGGTTCATAAGGGTGAGCGGCGGAGTAGGCTTCGAAGTCAACTTCCGGACAGGGTCCGGCGATCGACTCCATCATCCGAGCGAAAGCCATATAGGCGGGGCCAAATACACTTTCTCGTTCCCAGGTCATCCGCACCAGTTCGTCCTCATCCACCGGCGAGCCCCCCTGCTCCGCCGTCGCCGCCGTCCTCACCACTTCGGCCTCGTTGAAAAGTTCTTCAAGTTCTGCGGGTGCAATCCCCGCACGAATAGCTTCAACGGCCGTCTCCATATCCACTCCAACGAGAATCTCCTCTCGGTCAGGCGACGCTGCGGCGGCGGAAGAACTTCCGGTCTCGAAGGTTTTGGATCCTCCCGACATATTATAGAAAGTAAAGGGAGAGAGAAGATTGATTTTTCTTACCTAGAGAAAGGAAGACGATCGGCACAAGAAGCTCCGGAAAATTCTGCAGAGTTTCGGCTAAAAATGCAAGGATGCGTGAAGGGTGAAAATAAGGAAGCCCTAGCCCTTTTATAGATGGAGGCGGGGGTCTAAGTGCGAATAGGTGAAATTTCGAGGGCTGGATCGCAACCGTCAGAGAGGGGACACATTAAATGCTGCCCTCGAATCCCGCGTACGCGTCTTTTCGAGGGCACGCCAGCCGACAAGTCTGACAAACTGTCGGACTCCCCCAACAGTGGCGCGACGCGTGTCCTTGCAACGTTTCGAGAGCCCGCCTTCATTTCCCGCTGCTCCCGGCGCAAAAGGAGATCGTCCAGATTTGAATTCAGATCGGCTGATCGGCTAAACATCGGCGATCGCCAACAGTGCCACCTCACCCCGTGTTTTCAACATCGAGGCGAGGTGGGAGGGAATTGTTGTGCGGCGATTAATACGCCTCGATAGGCGATCGGCATCACGATCAGAGAAGTCAATCATAGAAGACATACTCGGGGCAAACGCCCGGAGATCGGCACATACGGCGATCGTCTTTTGATACCCAGCGATCGTCTTTTGATGACTGGCGATCGTCTTTGATGTCCAAACCAGATACGATCGTCTCGTGCCACGTATGGATTCAACATCCATCAAAATCGTCGAAGACCGAATCTTGGACGGTGGCCCACGTGCAGATCCACAAAGGGCGCCGACAGATAGGACATTTGACCACAGCCTGTCACCTACCTCACCTACCGACAAGGCCGCCGAAAGGTACAAAGTGGGTCCTCCCCGGACAGCGACTCAAGGCGCGTGCTGGCTTCCCATTGGTTCGCCCAGCAGCAACCTCGGACCTCAAGGGAACAGCCCCACGTGACGGGACGATCGGCCATCTTATTATAATATAGAAAACGGCGGTCGCCCGCGATCACCTGAGGGGTCCCAGCAACCTTGTCCCCTATAAATAGAGAACTCACTACATAGGCAAAGGCAGGTGAATTAACGCAACTACACACGCGAATTTACAGGCAGTTACTTATACAACCTCAGTGATATTCATACACACTTATCAAACATCCCAAGCAAGAACTCACAGATCCACACATCTGGTTCTTCCGGCAATCTACACGCTCTACAGCTTAGATAACTAGAAGTCTTTACACTCATTGTAACAGATTCTAACATTAATATTTGTACTCGACAGTATATTTATTAGTAACATCTCGCGAGAGCATTCAAGCTCGGGATTAACAACCCCGGCAAATCTTGTGTTGTTTCTTTCTCATGGAAGTGTTCTCGCATTTGTTTGTTACTCGGTCATTCCAGCAATACTATCTTCGGATAATATTTTGGGTAACAACAGTCGGCCGAATTAATCTCATTCTCACCTCTCGATCTATCACTCTCAATTCCTCTCTCTCCCAAATGATTTCTTCCCTCTGTTCTTCTCTCTCTCTCTACCGTCAAAAAGAAAAAAAACACACACCTACACACACTCACACACGCAGTCATCAGACCACGACAGAGGAAAGAAAAAAAAGGAAGTTCGTCGGCTTCGCGGTTCGGCAGTAGGTCGTTGCCAAGGTGTGATCCGGCGGTGGCAGATATTGATGTTTCACGTGGTTCCGACCGGTGGCTCGCGCGAAGGAGGGGAGGTCCAAGTGGCGGCGGCGATGGTGAAAGGCTATGGCCGGCTCTCGCATCGGAGCTCGGGTGTGGGTTGAAGGACCGATGGGATTTAGGCCTGGAAATTTCGTTTGTGATTTTTGATTCATGTTCCAAAATTGAGGGTTCAGAGTTGGGCTGAAGAAATCGGGTTCCGACGGGTTTGAAGATTCTGGACTTGGGTCGGATTAAAAAGAGGGTTTTTGTATTTTCTGGTTTGAGTTTGGCTTGTTGATATAGATTTTTGAGTTGTTTGTTCACGGGAGATTTGAGTTAAAGGGTGTTCAAGAATTGTAGATTTGCATAAGAACACAAAACAAAACTGTAGAATTTCTACCTCTGATTTGCGGAAACGACGACTGCAGGAAGAAGAAAAAAAAAATATATCTCTCTCTGTTGAAGATGACAGGGTTTTGTAATCCGGGTTTGTTTCCTGAAAACCGGGACTGGATTTGGGGTTCTCACCTCTAATGGAGAAGTTTGAGAAGATGAAAATTTGCAGGGAGCTGCTGGACGATTGCAGAAAGGAGAAAATATATCTTTGTATTATTGTGTTTACCTTTTCTGATTCATAGTTTATATTGTACTAGGAAGAATTTTAAGATACACTCATAATTGTGTTTTAATTGCGTCACTAATACTGAGAATTTAATGTTTTGATTTGAAAGGTTTAAGAAGAAATGAATAGAAATGAATTGCAGCAACGTTTCATGAGGAGACAAATGGTCTTGGCCAACTAAGATGATAATTGGGCTGAAAAGTAGATATTTAAATAATTGGGTCAACTTATTAAATTAGGACTAAAGTAAAATATATTTATTAATTGGGTCATTAAGAGATTTTGGACCAATAAAAAAAACAAATCGATATTGTTCGACTATAATAATACAAGAGCTTGGACTTGAGTCTGGAGTAAAAATTAAAATCATGATATGCAAACAAGGAAAATTTTACCTTATTTAATAAATGAAATGAAATTCGTAAATAATTTGTTGGACATTTAAAATTATTCATGCGCTTTCTATAAATTATAAAATAAATGCATGTGTGAAAATCGGGGCGTTACAACCTACCCCTCTTAAATAAATTTTCGTCCTCGAAAATTAAATCATGTACCTTCAATGGTAAACGTCGGATACTTAGAACGAATCTCCTCTTCACGTTCCCAAGTCGCTTCGTTCGGTCCATGACGGCTCCATTGAACTTTCACCAATTTAACCTCTCTGTTTCGTAACCGATGTACCTTTCGCTCCAAAACAGCTATAGGTACCTCCTCATAAGTCAGATTCTTGGCTACATGTAACTCCTTGAAATTGCATACATGACCAAGATCATGTACGTATTTTCTCAACATGGAGACGTGAAAGACATTGTGCACTCCTGATAATTCCAGCGGCAAAGCCAAACTATAAGCCAGATCACCAACACGATCCAAAATCTCAAATGGTCCGATATAACGTGGCTGTAACTTTCCCTTTCTACCGAAGCGGATCACTCCTTTCATCGGCGCTACCTTTAAGAACACCTTTTCTCCAATCTCAAATTGTATATCTTTCCGTCGTTTATCAGCATAAGACTTCTGTCGATCCTGGGCAGTCTTAATCCTACTTCTGATCTCGGCTATTTTCTCTACAGTCTGCTCGATCAATTCTGGACCCAAAATCTTTCCTTCTCCAACCTCACTCCAATAAAGAGGCGATCGACATTTTCTTCCGTACAGAGCCTCATACGGGGCCATTTGTATAGTTTCTTGGTAACTATTGTTATAAGCAAACTCTACTAACGGCAAAATATTTTCCCAATTCTCACCAGTATCAAGAACACACGCCCTCAACAAATCTTCGAGTGTTTTGATAGTCCGCTCAGACTGACCATCGGTCTGCGGATGATATGCAGTACTAAAATTCAACTTAGTGCCCAATGCACTCTGAAGACTCTTCCAAAATTTCGACGTAAATCGCGGATCTCTGTCCGAGACGATCGACGCTGGAACACCATGTAACCTCAAAATCTCACGAATGTAAATCTTTGCATATTGTTCCATACTGTAAGTCATCCTCACAGGTAGAAAATGAGATGACTTCGTCAAACGATCTACTATCACCCAGATGGCGTCGTTCTTCCTCACGGTTCGTGGCAGACCAACCACGAAATCCATTTTGATATGCTCCCATTTCCATTCTGGGATTTCCAACGGTTGAAGTAAACCTCCCGGCCGTTGGTGTTCTACCTTCACCTGCTGACATATCATACACCTCTCCACAAATACACCAATGTCCTGTTTCATTCCTCTCCACCAAAAGAATTTCTTCAAGTCGTGGTACATCTTTGTACCTCCTGGGTGAGCGGAGTATGGTGCATTATGATCTTCTTCAAGGATTTGCCTCCTAAGGGATGGTTCCATAGGAACACACAACCTCCCATCGTAAGTTAAAACATCGTCTGCGGCAATGACAAATTTCCCAATACTCTCATCTTGTGCTCGATCTTTCATCTTACACAAGAACTTATCACGTGCTTGAGCCTCCTTAATCTTATCCCTCAAGTTTGGTTGCAAGACCAAAGATGATAAGATTGCTTTCGAACGTTTTGAATACTCAACTACCTCAATCCTCAACTGGGAGAATTCCTTAATCAAACTCTCCTGATCGGTTAAGCAAGCTAACTCGCCTCTAGTCTTCCGACTCAAAGCATCAGCTACCACATTAGCCTTACCCGGATGGTAATGAATAGTACAATCATAGTCCTTCACCAATTCTAGCCATATCCTTTGCCTTATATTAAGATCCTTCTGTGTGAAAAGATACTTCATACTTTTATGGTCTGTGTATATCTCGCACTTCCCTCCATAGAGATAGTGTTAGTGACGCCAAATCTTCAGCGCATGTACTACAGCAGCCAACTCCAGATCATGCGTTGGATAGTTCAACTCATGTGGTTTAAGCTGTCTCGATGCATAGGCTACTACTTTACCATGTTGCATCAGAACACAACCCAAACCCTGCTTTGAGGCATCACTATAAATAACAAAGTCTTCCATGGGATCAGGAATCGTTAATACTGGTGCCGAGGTTAGTCTCCTTTTCAACTCTTGAAAACTTTCCTCGCATCTCTCACTCCATTCAAACTTCACGCATTTCCTTGTTAACTGGGTCATAGGAGTGGCGATTTTCGAAAATCCTTCGATAAATCTTCTATAATAGCCAGCTAAGCCCAGAAAGCTGCGAACTTCGCTCGCATTCTTGGGTACTCCCCAACTACTCACTGCTACAACCTTGTCGGGATCTACCTCAATTCCTTTAGAAGTCACCACGTGTCCAAGGAATCCAACTCTGTTTAACCAAAACTCACATTTCTTGAACTTGGCATACAACTTCTCCTTGCAAAGTGTCTCCAAGGTAATCCTCAAATGCTCTCGGTGTTGTTCCTTATCCTTAGAATACACCAAGATGTCATCTATGAAGACGATCACGAACTTATCCAAGTAAGGTTGGAACACCCTGTTCATCAAATCCATAAATACTGCAGGTGCGTTAGTTAGACCAAATGGCATTACTACAAATTCAAAATGTCCATAACGGGTTCTGAAAGCCGTCTTGGGAATATCACACTCCCTAATCTTCAGTTGATGGTACCCCGACCTCAAATCGATCTTTGAAAAGGTTCCGGCTCCCCTCAGTTGATCGAATAGATCCTCGATTCTCGGTAATGGGTACTTGTTCTTCACCGTGAGTCGATTCAACTCCCTGTAATCAATACACATCCGAAGTGACCCATCCTTCTTTCTTACAAACAACATTGGTGCACCCCATGGCGACACACTAGGACGAATAAATCCGAGTTCCAGGAGCTCTTGAATTTGGACTTTCAATTATTAAAGTTCCTTTGGAGCCATTCTGTATGGGGCTTTGGATGTTGGGGCCGCCCCAGGGACCAAATCAATACTAAACTCCATTTGCCGGTCGGGTGGGACTCCCGGTAAATCTTATGGAAACACATCCAAAAACTCCCGTACTATAGGTACATCTGTAGGGGACACCTCATGAGTACAAGTGTCGACCAAACTCACCAAGTAACCCTGACATTTCTTCTTTCTTATACTTCTTAGTGCTTTCATGGCTGTGATTACTCTTGGTACTGCCCTACTCTTAGTACCATAAAAGGTGATCGACTCGCCTTCGAAACACCTCAATGTCACCTTCTTCTCACGACAGCTTATATCGGCATCATGTCTATCGAGCCAGTCCATACCAAGGATCACGTCAAAATCCATCGAGTTAATCAAATACAGACTAGCCTCAAATTCTCTTCCTCCTATCTCGATACTCTCGTCAATCATTCTGTTGGTGAGTATCGTATTTCCTGACGGTAAGCTAACCTCAAGAGACTCAACAGTTTTAACGCTTCTATGACCAATGGCATGATAAAACTTTGCAGACATAAAAGAGTGTGTGGCACCAGTGTCAAACAAAGCGAAAGCAGGCACATTAGAGATCATAAGCATACTTGATACTGTGCCGGGACTATTATCAGCCTGATTCATTGAGTAGACTCGAGCTTGACCTCCCGATGCTTGTCCTTTGCCCTTAGATTGTGGACAATGTCGGCTTGTGTGACCTGGCTTCCCGCAATTATAGCAGACACCCTTTCCATACAAACACTCCCCGCTATGATTCTTACCACACTTTGGGCATGCAGGCCTCGTGATCGGCGCACCCGGTCCAGATTTCTCATCTACCTTCTTCTGCTTATTTGAAGGTGCTGACTTAGATTGATCACCATTCCAACCTCTCTTTCCAGAAGATGACTTAACCATTGGATGAGGACTCAAGTCCTGACTAGCTTCGACCTCTTGAGCTCTGAATACGGTATCAGTATAGGGCAACACTCCATGACCCGCCACAATATGACGAATACTCGGACGCAACCCACTACGAAACTTGAGGGCTCGCTTGCGGTCAATGTCCACCATATGCTCCACAAAGAAGCTGATTTGGTTAAATTTTCTCTCATATTCTTCAACCGACAAGCTCCCTTGCTCAAGATTACAGAAATCTCTCTCCATCTTCTCTCGGTAGTGCTGTGGATAGTACTGTTCCATCACTAGTTCTTTGAACCGATCCCAAGTTAATGCAGCACGCTCGGCTGCCGGTCTCAAATGCCAATAGCTCATCCACCAGCGTCCAGCATCCTCCACCATTTTATACTATGCGCAAAGAATCTTTTGCGCATCGGTGCAACCAATAAGCTCAAGGGTACGCTCGAGCGACATCAACCATTCGTCGACAAATGCTGGCCCTTCTCGACCGTTGAATGATGGTGGTGTGAAACGTCGGAACTGTTGCACAACTTGTACTTGGGTAGGAGCTGGCACGTTCTCATTGCGATTATCTTGATTATCAGCATTTCGGTTAGCTAGGCGTCCATGTCCACGAGTTGCCATGGTCCTAAGGTACATTATAGCCATTGACTTCTTAGTAATCTCCTCATACGGGATAGAAATAAAGCTATACGTCGCGTCTAAGGATTAACTGCTCCCAAAAGACGTTCTAGCAGTGCTATACTAACACATCTATATGTGTTTATAAATTTATAAGAAAGCACATGCATGTCCAACATTTATTATGAATCTCAATAGCATATCATCTCTAAAATATAAACATGTATTGCAACATGATTAAAAAAAATGAGTTGAATCTCATAACCGTAAAATTTTGTTACGATTACATCATAAACATAACTTGAATTGTGTACCGTGGAGTTGACGTGGAGCGGCGACGGTGGATGATAATAATCATAGATGCCATTAAAGTTTTAACTACTTGCGAAAAAGGAAATTTAGTTTTAAAAAAAATTAATTTAACGAGTCTACAGAACCGTAGACCCTCTCTGATATCACTTATGTAGCGACCACTTTTCAAAATGTCCTTTTAAAATAATTTCAAGGGAGATTTAATACCGTTAAGAAAAAAATATACTTGAATAGTTGCAGCGGAAATTGAAATAAAGTCAACCATTTCGCAAGTAAATAAAAATAAATTCTCAACGTTTCAAACATCCATAATATCAAACATGATATTGAATCCAAAGTTAAAACTTTAAATGAACGAAATAAATAAAAAAAAAGCTGATAATTATTATTATCCTGCCACGTCTTTGCCCGCCACGCCATACTCCTCAACCTGAAAGGTTTAAATAATGGGGTGAGCTTTCAACTCGCTCAGTGAGGAGGGAACGATTTGTTAAATTTAAATACATACATGTTGCCAAGTAGATATGACATTCCTGAACCTGGTGATTGCCCGGGGGCCATTCATATGCAAACTTTGTGCATACCGCCTACTACTCATTGGAGGCTACAACGTAAATAATATGCAAACTTTGAGCACATTATGCCTACTACTCATTGGAGGCTACAGCGTTAATAACATGAAAACTTTGAGCACATTATGCCTACTACTCATTGGAGGCTACAACGTAATTAATATGCAAACTTCGAGCATATAAATGTTTGGCAAGAAACAAACATATATACAAGTAACATCATGCATTAAATAAAACAAGCGTAAAATCCCCACCTCGAATTACGATGATAATCCTTGAAAATTTGAGATGCGAATGCAGTTCAAATCCTAGGCTCCAAGTCCTCGTCTCCTAAATAACAATTAAAGTTTAATATCAATATAGTGCCCAAAATAAATTTATATAAATTATTGAATTCATAATTGAGTAAAAGGTATTTGATTTTAAATATTAAATATTGGCTGGGATCAAATTAAAAGAATTGAGAAAACGCAAAGACTGAAATTGGAATAATTATAAATAGTCAAGTTAATTTGAGGGAATCAAGAGAATGGTGAAAATAAAAAGTGAAAAGAATGCGGGTTAAATCGAAAGGTCTGGAAATAAGGGGGACTCAATTGAATAACCCTAGGAAATTAGGGGGTATAAATACCCTATTAACACAATGTCGGCCGAATTAATCTCATTCTCACCTCTCGATCTATCACTCTCAATTCCTCTCTCTCCCAAATGATTTCTCACCTCTCCATCTGTTCTTCTCTCTCTCTCTCTCTACCGTCAAAAAGAAACACACACACACACACACACACCTACACACACTCACACACGCAGTCATCAGACCACGGCAGATGAAAGAAAAAAAAGGAAGTTCGTCGGCTTCGCAGTTCGGCAGTAGGTCGCTGCCAAGGTGTGGTCCGGCGATGGCAGATATTGATGTTTCGCGTGGTTCCGACCGGTGGCTCGCGCGAAGGAGGGGAGGTCCAAGTCGCGGCGGCGATGGTGAAAGGCTACGGATGGCTCTCGCATCGGAGCTCGGGTGTGGGTTGAAGGACCGATGGGATTTAGGGCTGGAAATTACGTTTGTGATTTTTGATTCAGGTTCCAAAATTGAGGGTTCAGAGTTGGGCTGAAGAAATCGGATTCCGACAGGTTTGAAGATTCTGGACTTGGGTCGGATTAAAAAGAGGGTTTTTGTATTTTCTGGTTTGAGTTTGGCTTGTTGATATAAATTTTTGAGTTGTTTGTTCACGGGAGATTTGAGTTAAAGGGTGTTCAAGAATTGTAGATTTGCATAAGAACATAAAACAAAACTGTAGAATTTCTACCTCTGATTTGCGGAAACGGCGACTGCAGGAAGAAGAAGAAAAAAAAATATATATCTCTCTGTTGAAGATGACCGGGTTTTGTAATCCGGGTTTGTTTCCTGAAAACCGGGACTGGATTTGGGGTTCTCACCTCTGATGGAGAAATTTGAGAAGATGAAAATTTGCAGGGAGCTGCTGGACGATTGCAGAAAGGAGAAAATATATCTTTGTATTATTGTGTTTACCTTTTCTGATTCATAGTTTATATTGTACTAGGAAGAATTTTAAGAGTACACTCATAATTGTGTTTTAATTGTGTCACTAATACTGAGAATTTATTGTTTTGATTTGAAAGGTTTAAGAAGAAATAAATAAAAATGAATTGCAGCAACATTTCATGAAGAGACAAATGGTCTTGGCCAACTAAGATGATAATTGGGCTGAAAAGTAGATATTTAAATAATTGAGTCAACTTATTAAATTGGGACTAAAGTAAAATATATTTATTAATTGGGTCATTAAGAGATTCTGGACAATAAAAAAAAACAAATCGATATTGTTCGACTATAATAATACGAGAGCTTGGACTTGAGTCTGGAGTAAAAATTAAAATCATGATATGCAAACAATGAAAATTTTACCTTATTTAATAAATGAAATGAAATTCGTAAATAATTTGTTGGACATTTAAAATTATTCATGCGCTTTCTATAAATTATAAAATAAATGCATGTGTGAAAATCGGGGCGTTACAGCAGAGAATTTAGAATCCAACAAATTACATTTTGGTAACCAAATTTGAGCAGAGAGGGCAAAAAGAATCAGAACGAAGCAGAAAATATCGGGCTAGCCAATAAAAGTACACCAACCCAACAAAAAATGTACCTAAATGCACGAAAAAGAAAAAAAGATCAGCGAGAGCACGAAATAAAATAACGAGAAATAAAATAATGAGAAATGTACCTAAATGCATAACAGTTCTATTCCTTTTGTGTTTGAACATATCTTACAATATTTTTAGAAATTCAGCTGCAGCCAATGGAGCCTCATATACATTATGTCAACAACATCACTCCTGATATGAAAAACTGGACTGCAAAGGTTTGCGTTGTCAATAAAACAGCTCCACGGACATCATCGCAGAACAGTCCTATTAGATTTCAGATATTGCTGCTTGCTAATGAACAGATTCACCATTTTTTCTTCTGTGTTTCTTAGATGAAGCCTCAAATATGTTTTCATAAGATTTAAGGTCTTCCTGACTATCCCCGTTAAATAATAATGGTCAAAACATAAAGATGTGTTATTTCCTCATAGTTATCCAGCCCTCTCGAATATTTTTTTATCCTGATCTCAAATATCTACATTCTATATAAAATAGGGAAATAAAGTTGAGGCGATGTTGTACAGAGGCGATGCCGAACTGTTGAAAAGTTGTTTGAATCTTGATGAGGCATATCTTATATCAAAACAGTGCATTCGTTTCTTCTGCGCTTGCTCCTATATTTACACAATACGATCATTTCCGAAAGTTCATAGGAACCAGAACACTTATACGTACGTATGTTCTATCTTGAAATTCATATTCAGACAACCAAAACAGTGCATTTTAATTTCTTGTACGATTCAAAGGTACTGTTGCCATTATAATTTCCAGGCATGAATTGAGCTCAATGTCGTCAAGAGGCAAAGAAAACACATTACACGAATATGTGGCAATTGACGATGCGTACGAACTAACTTAAACTTAATAATTATTTCTTCAGTTTGAAATCTAAAACAAAAATGCAAAATTTCTAATATATTGATTTCTTATAGTTTCAGACCATTCGTTATTACTTTTTGGAATGACGTTGTTCCGGATGATATGTACAGTCTGCTCGACTCCGTTAACATTCAGCATGTTATAGATGCGCTCAATTTTACTGTCACTAATTATCACAGTAATATCTTTCCTCATTTCTAAACATGCCAGATTATAATATTTATTTATCATTTGTTTCATAAAATTATTTACCCACAGATGTATTGCTCAGCTCAACATCTTCTTCAGTCATCCTACTTCAATTTGATCACAGCTGTTTCGCAGACATCCAAAAATGGTAGCTCTCACATGTATGCATCACCCTCTCTTGCCAAAAATTTTATTTGAGCATATTCTTTTGCAGGCACGTTCAAAACACAACACGACTCACCCACCTCTTGCACCAGGGAAGACTTTTGCAGGAAACACAAACAAATTTCAATGTGGATACTCAGGAGGCAAAGTCAATACACACCATCCTCACAGCAGCCGAGGTGAACCCAACTTGAATACTTAATAAAAATCTAATCTTTAATTCCATTCAGCCCGGCAGTCCAGGCATAGATGTAGCAACATCATCACGGGTAATTAATGTGTATTTATCCTGTATTCGATCTTGTGAGTTTCGACTTTGTGACGTATTAATCAATGATTGGTTTTCCGTATTCGTATCCCTATGTTTTGTATTCTTCCAAACATTCATGCATGCATAACTCTGCACGTCATTACGCACGCTAAAACATAAGCATAACGTACGCTACATGTTTAAGATAACGTACATTAGAGTTGGTGTGTTACGTATGTAAGGGTCAGTGAATTCGAGATCAGACAAGGGTCGGTGTGTGGGGACATGACGAAGATTCGTGGAGATTGCTCGCATGAACCTGGATGGCTTTCTAGCTAAGCAAGTCAACTGGGCTTAACGTACGTTAAGGAGGAGTGTTAACGCACGCTAAGTGCATGGTGTAACGTACATAAACCACAGTGCTAACGTACGTAAGCTAATGCCAGAATCAAGTCAGTGAGCTCTGGCCAGACGTTAACGTATGCTAATATTCGAGTATAGCGTACGCTAAGGCTATTACGTACGTAATGGATTTTACGTAACGTACGTAATGGTTGGATTTCTATTTATAGACCTCAACCCCCATTTCATTTCTTCCTTACACCTTGGCCGATTTTCGTAATCTGGAGACTATCCATCATCATTTATCCCTCATATCATCGTCCTAGCTTGATTTTGAAGATCATAGACCCTTGTGGATTGGTGTTCAAGCCTACGGTATTGAGTTTCTTCAAGTTCTTCGTTGTTCGTCACTATATTGAGGTATGTGATCTTTCACCAACTGGTTTAGCATGTTCTTAGTGATGTTTTGGACCTGTTTTAAGTTTACCAAATCAGTTATATTCATGAGGAGTCTTACATCATGGTTTTAGAAGATTAAATTCGGTTATACTTCGGTTCCCTTTGGTTGTTGAACATGTTGAACGAACCTTATAGTGATTAGACTCTTAAATATAGCATCCTGAGATTATGAACCCAATTATAACAAGTTTTCGGAGATTATCTAAGTTCTTAGAAATTTTATGATCGAGCATTTCATTGGAGAAATTAATGGATTGAGCTTAAGGTTAATTCCTAGAAGGAGATGATAATCAAGACAAACCTAGTGAATAAGTCCTTATGATGATTCATCGAAGTATTTCCGATATCTTGTTATTGAAGAACATGATTAGAATCCTTCTAAAATTAATTTCATTTCATATTGTATCATTCGACCGAAGAAATGTGTTTGAACTTGGATCGTATTCTATGAGATTATTTCCCGACCGAATAGCGTAGTGTCGGTTCAACCGAATGAATTAGGGCAGAATAGTTCCATCGCCATAATAGGGTATAACATGCCTTTTGTTGATTCGTTTGATGATTAGAACGATTATCTGGAACCGTTAGTTATACCGGTATTATTGTTCGATGAAGGTTTGGATTTTGGTGAGCTGATCGAGTGAGAATTCTCCAAGCGGATTGAAGCCTATTCGTAGTAGCAATTCTTATCGCTATTTCTGAGGCAAGTATCGTATTTTGAAATTGTTAACATTGGTGATTTTGACCATGTATTTTGTTTGTTCATGTTGTTAAACATAAGATTATTTTCGTTGAAATATCATGATATTCGTTATCGATTACTCGTATGTTCATGTTGATGGACATAGCGATTTTGCATATATGTATGCATAGTTGTATTTATGTATGTTGTGTTGATCCCAAGGGATCAAGTGATCTATGCTGAGGGCGCTGGATCGGATGTCCACCCCGTGTTGGTCCGACGGGATCATCTTGGGATCTATGCTGAGGGCGTTGGATCATTGGACGGGTTTTTTCCACCTCTTGTTGGTCCGACAGGATCATATTGGGATCTATGCTGAGGGCGCTGGATCGTTGAAATACCCATGTTGTGTTGATGGAATCTTGTGGATTCGTATTGTTGGATTCCGATAGCGGAAGTCCGTATTGTGTATTTTATTATGCATTGTTGTTGCATATTCGATTTGTGTATTATGATACTTGTACTAGCATCATTTTGCTAACCCCTTCGTGGGTGGACATTTGTTTGGATGTTCAGGTAGCCGAGGAGCGGGGAAGCAGCCACAGTACCGACATGACGACGAAGGGGCTCAGGATGTTAATTGTTGTTGTCTTGTCCTTCTGGTTTATTTTCAGTACTCGAGTACGCCTGTCTTGTGATGTTTTGAGACGCTTATAATAAAGAACTCATTTGAATTGTTTGAACTGGTTCTATATACTAAACTTTAAAAGTACTTTTGTATTATTTCACATTTTCTTTATAATTAGCCTTGTAAATTCTTATATGAAGGATTTACGGCACTGTAATTATTCCGAATATCTCGGGGTGTTACATAATATGGTATCAGAGCTAAGATTCATGGATATCTTGGCAGTCGGGTTTTAGTTGGGTCTGTTAACGTCGTTTGATTTATTGGTTGTTTATAACATCAGTGCTCATCCAGCGTCGTCATGTGGACCGTGGTTGTAAGTTTCCTAATCTCATATACTACCATTTTATTTAATTGTGTTTTGTGAATATTGACGGACTTTCTTTTACATGATTTTGCCCCGGATATTGAGTATTTGTGTTTAAAGTATGTTGAGAGGAGATCGGGGACGTGGACGCGGTTGTGGATGCGGACGTGGTAATGCGAGACAGGAAGATTCAGCATCCACCCCAGATGCATCGAATAATCGAACTGATTCCCATTCCGGAGGACAACAGGAATCAGTATATGATGACGCAAATCCTAACATGCCGGGAGTGTTTCAACAGGTGGTCGCTCAGATGATCCAGTTTGCTCAGGTAGTTGACCGCATGCAGACGGCGATGGGCCAGAAGAGCAACGAGGATAATCGAGGATTAACGATCCCGATGACCGAAAAGTTCCGATCGCCCAGTATTTTATGACTGGGGAGGCTTTCGACTGGTGGAAGGCCATTCGACCTGAGGATCATAATGCTAATTGGACGGAATTCAAGTTAATGATGGAAGCACAATATTGTTCTCACCAGTTAGAGAGGCTAGAGTCCGAGAGTTTTTCTCACCGCAAAATTTGGAGGCATCTGTGACAGACGTGATCAAGACTTTTAATCACTAGTTGATCTGTGTGCGACACTTGGTCAGGACTGAGGTGGAGAAGATTTTCCATTTTGACATGCGGATGAAACCTGAGATTCAGCAATATATGTCCGTATTTGAATGTACTACCTTGCAACAGTATCAGGACAAAGCGCTGGCCTACGACATGAAAGAGGCAGCGGTGGAGAAATCGACAGAAGCAAAGAAGCAGAAAGTGTCTGGCAACTTTATGGAGAACAAGAGTAGTGGGCCCTGCAAGCCAGTCCCCTTTTCATTCATCCAGGAAACCTCCGTATCCTTCTCGAGGTGGAAAGAAGTTCCGAACAACATCAATGGTTTCAGATGCATCGAACAAATGTTATAACTGTGGTCGAGCAGGGCATGTTCGGCGTGACTGCATCGCACCTTCTGTGAACTGTTTCGAATGCGGACAAGAAGGGCACCGTGCGATTTTTTGTGGAAATGTGACTAGATCATTTGGTATTCGCACTCCAGCACCAGTTCCGAAAGAGACAAGTGTGAACCAAACACAGCAAAGTGTTTTTCAGCAGTAGAATATTGGGAAAAGAGAGGCGTCCAGTGCGGGATCCATTCCTCCACGCCTTTACGAGATGAGGAAGTCAGACGATCAGCATACTGCTGTTGCATCAGGTACGATTCAGATCTTTTTGCAACCAGTTAGTGTCTTATTCGATTCAGGAGCTACGCATTCTTTCATATCATTGAACTGTGTTAATCGTTTGAAAATCTCGTGTTTACATGATTGTGAGCCTTATGTTATGGGTTTACCGAGCGTAGAGAGGATTGTGGGAACCCTATAAATTAGAGATTTCCCTGTGTCTATAGGAGGGAGAGATTAGCCATCAAAACTTATTGTGGTCGACATCCATGGTGACGATTTAATTCTCGGGGACGATTGGCTCAATCGTTATGGGGCTATTTTGAATTACTAGAATAGAGTTATTTCGATCATTGCTGATGACGGATCTGAATATTTATTCAAAGGATGGAGACCGGGAAGCTCAAGAAAATCAATCAAAGCCATGAAAGTAGTTAAATTGCTAAAGCAGGGTTGTCACGGATTTTGGTGTTATGCCATGAAGAAAGGAGTTGAGCTCTCATCTATTCTAGTGGTGAACGAATTCTCAAACGTATTCCCTGACGAATTACCTGGGTTACCTCCGCGGAGGGAAGTAGAGTTTAATATCGAACTAGAGCCTGGAGCCGCACCTATTTCCAGAGCACCATACCGTATGGCGCCAACCGAGGTGTATGAATTAAAGAAACAGCTCGAGGAGTTATTGCATAAGGGTTTCATTCAACCTAGTGTTTCCCCTTGGGGAGCACCTGTTCTCTTTGTCCGGAATAAAGATGGATCCCTTCGATTGTGCATTGATTACAGGGGCTAAACAAGGTGACGATCAAGAACAAGTACCCATTACCTCGGATCGACGACTTGTTTGATTAACTGTAGGCGGAAAATGTATTCTCGAAGATCGACGTGAGATCAGGATACCATCAGTTGAGAATTAAGGAATCGAATATACCGAAATCTACTTTCAGATCCCGATACGGGCACTATGAATTTGTGGTGATGCCATTCGGACTTACTAATGCTCCTGCGGTGTTTATGCAATTGATGAATCGGGTATTCTTAGAATACTTAGATAAATTCGTAGTCGTTTTCATTGATAACATCTTAATCTATTCGAAAGACCTAGAGGAGCATGTGGAGCATTTGTGTATCGTTTTGAGTACTTTGAGGAATGAACAGCTTTATGCGAAACTTTCTAAATGCGAGTTCTGGCTTAAGGAAGTAACATTGGGCATGTGATATCGACTGACGGAGTTCGGGTAGATCCGAAGAAGGTTAAGGCAATCTTGGAGTGGGAAGCTCCTAATAACGTGAAAGAAGTCCGAAGTTTCTTAAGACTTGCTGGATATTATCGCCGTTTTGTAGAAGGATTTTCCAAAATTGCTCGTCCGCTTACTCAGCGATTGCATAAGACTCAGAAATTTATGTGGAACGAGAAATGCCAGGCCAGCTTTGATGAACTTAAGAGAAGACTGACAACGGCGCCTATACTAGCATTACCAGATGGAACCGATGGATTCATGGTACACAGTGATGCTTCAAATCAGGGTCTGGGTTGCGTATTGATGCAAAAGGATAGGGTGATTGCCTATGCCTCTCGACAGTTGAAACCGTACGAGGCTAACTACCCGACTCATGATTTAGAGTTAGCAGCTGTAGTCTTTGCCCTGAAGATTTGGCGACATTATTTGTACGACACTCATTGTCAGATCTTCACAGATTATAAAAGCCTCAAATACATTTTCAGTTAGAAGGAATTAAACATGAGGCAGAGGAGATGGCTGGAATTGATCAAAGATTATGACCTGGAAATTCTTTACCATCCAGGTAAAGCGAACGTAGTAGCTGATGCACTGAGCCGCAAACCTATTTCTCTTCGAATGTTGGAAGCATTTACGTCGCAGCCCAGCATTCAACGAGAATTAATCCGCGAAGGAATTGAAGTATGGTCGCAAAGAGTTCAGGGACAGCTATGTATGATGGAATTAACTTCGTCGTTGATCGAAGAAATCAAATCTAAGCAGTTGGAAGATTCTCTGATTATTCGGTTACATGATGAAGTGAACAAAGGGAAGGCCCCAGGATTCGTGATGCAGGATGATGGAGTTCTCAGATTTCAGAGTCGACTTTGCGTCCCCAATGATGATGTTTTGAGACAGACAATCATGAAGGAAGCTCACAACGCGCCCTATTCTATTCAGCCGGGCACCAGTAAGATGTACAATGATCTAAAGCAAAATTTCTGGTGGGTAAATATGAAGAAGGATGTAGCGGAATACGTCTCAAGGTGTCTAACATGTCAACAAGTTAAGATAGAACATCAACGACCTGCCGGAATGTTGAAGCCCCTTCCGATTCCTGAATGGAAGTAGGGGGACATATCGATGTACTTCATCACCAATATTCCGAGGACCAGGGCAGGAATGAACATGATTTGGGTGATAGTTGATCGACTAACCAAGTCATCTCATTTCCTGGGTATAAGGATACTTGGGGACCCGATAAGTTAGCACGAGTGTTTGTTGCGGAAATAGTCCGTATGCATGGTACACCGAAGACCATTATTTCAGATCGGGATGGTCGCTTCGTGTCATATTTTTGGAAGGTAGTTCATAGGGCATTGGGAACCGAGCTGAACTTTAGCACGGCTTATCATCCTCAAACGGACGGACAGTCTGAAAGGACTATACAGACAGTAGAAGATATGCTTAGAGCTTGTGCCTTAGATTGGTCAACCGATTAGGAGGTTCATTTGTCGTTGATTTAATTCACCTACAACAATAGCTGGCATGCTTCCATTAAGATGGCACCGTTTGAAGCATTGTACGGGAGAAGATGCAGATCGCCCCTGTGTTGGGATGATTCTTCTGACTTGATCGGGACGGAACCAGAGTTGATAGATCAGACTCAAGAGAAGGTAGCTCTGATTCGTGAAAGGCTGTTAACTGCCCAGAGTCGACATAAGTCTTATGGATATGTGCGCCGTCGCCCATTGGAGTTTGAGATCGGGGACCATGTACTATTGAAGGTTTCTCCTACTCGGGGAATTTTCCGTTTTGGAAGGAAAGGAAAGATGAGTCCGAGATATATCGGACCATTTGAGATCCTCGAAAGAGCTGGGGAGTTGGCGTATAGGTTGGCCTTACCGCCATCGCCGAGTCACGTTCATAATGTATTCCACGTATCCCAATTATGGAAATATGTACTGTATCCTAGTTATATCATTGATTTTGGCGAGATTGCAGTGGCTAATGATGGTACGTTCGATGAAAAACCAATCAAGATACTCGAGAGTCGAGTCAAGCACTTGAGGAATAAACCGATCTCATTGGTTAAAGTTCAGTGGTCTCGACATGGAGTCGAAGAAGCAACTTGGGAGACTGAAGATAGTATGAAATCGAGATACCTAGAATTATTTCTTTTTAAGTTTCGGGCCGAAACTTATGTTTAGAGGGGTAGTATGTAATGCCCGGATAATTAATGTGTATTTATCCTATATTCGATCTTGTAAGTTTCGACTTTGTGACGTATTAATTAATTATTGGTTTCCCGTATTCATATCCCTATGTTTTTGTATTCTTCCAAACATTCATGCATGCATAACTCTGCACGTCATTACGCACGCTAAAACATAAGCATAACGTACGATACGTGTTTAAGATAACATACGTTAGAGTTGGTGTGTTACGTACGTAAGGGTTAGTCAATTCGAGATCATACAAGGGTCGGCGTGTGGGGACCCGACGAAGATTCGTGGAGATTGCTCGCATGAACCTGGACGGCTTTCCAGCTAAGCAAGTGAACTGGGCTTAACGTACGTTAAGGAGGAGTGTTAACGCACGCTAAGTGCATGGTGTTACGTATGTAAACCGCAGTGCTAACGTACGTAAGCTAATGCCAGAATCAAGTCAGTGAGCTCTGGCCAGATGTTAACGTACGCTAATATTCGAGTATAGCATACGCTAAGGCTGTTATGTACGTAATGGATTTTACGTAACGTACGTAATGTTTGGATTTCTATTTATAGACCTCAACCCCCATTTCATTTCTTCCTTACACCTTGGCCGATTTTCGTAATCTGGAGACTATCCATCACCATTTATCCCTCATATCATCGTCCTAGCTTGATTTTGAAGATCATAGACCCTTGTGGACTGGTGTTCAAGCCTATGCTGTTGAGTTTCTTCAAGTTCTTCGTTGCTCGTCACTATATTGAGGTATGTGATCCTTCACCAACTGGTTTAGCATGTTCTTAGTGATGTTTTGGACCTGTTTTAAGTTTACCAAATCAGTTATATTCGTGAGGAGTCTTACATCATGGTTTTAGAAGATTAAATTCGGTTATACTTCGGTTCCCTTTGGTTGTTGAACATGTTGAACGAACCTTATAGTGATTAGACTCTTGAATATATCATCCTGAGATTATGAACCCAATTATAACAAGTTTTCGGAGATTATCTAATTTCTTAGGAATGGTATGATTGAGCATTTCATTGGAGAAATTAATGGATTGAGCTTAAGGTTAATTCCTAGAAGGAGATGATAATCAAGACGAACCTAGTGAATAAATCCTTATGATGATTCGTCGAAGTATTTCCGATATCTTGTTATTGATGAACATGATTAGAATTATTCTAAGATGAATTTCATTTCATATTGTATCATTTAACCGAAGAAATGTGTTTGAACTTGGATAGTATTCTCTGAGATTGTTGTCCGGCCGAATAGCGTAGTGTCGGTTCAACCGAATGAATTAGGGCAAAATAGTTCCATCGCCATAATAGGGTATAACATGCCTTTTGTTGATTCGTTTGATGATTAGAACGATTATCCGTAACCGTTAGTTATACCGGTATTATTGTTCGATGAAGGTTTGGATTTTGGTGAGCTGATCGAGTAAGAATTCTCTGAGCGGATTGAATCCTATTCGTAGTAGCAATTCTTATCGCCATTTCTGAGGCAAGTATCATATTTTGAAATTGTTAATGTTGGTGATTTTGATCATGTATGCCGTTTGTTCATGTTGTTGAACATAAGATTATTTTCGTTGAAATATCACGATATTCGTTATCGATTACTCGTATGTTCATGTTGATGGACATAGCGATTTTGAATATATGTATGCAAAGTTGTGTTTGTGTATGTTGTGTTGATCCGAAGGGATCAAGCGATCTATGCTGAGGGCACTGGATTGGATGTCCACCTCGTGTTGGTCCGACAAGATCATCTTGGGATCTATGCTGAGGGTGCTCGATCATTGGACGGGTTTTTTCCACGTCGTGTTGGTCCGACGGGATCATCTTGGGATCTATGCTGAGGGCACTGGATCGTTGGAATACCCATGTTGTGTTGATGGAATCTTGTGGATTCGTATTGTTGGATTCCGGTAGCGGAAGTCCGTATTGTGTATTTTATTATGCATTGTTGTTGCATATTCGATTTGTGTATTATGATACTTGTACTAACATCTTTTTGCTAACCCCTTCGGGGGTGGATATTTATTTTGATGTTCAGGTAGCCGAGGAGCGGGGAAGCAGCCACAGTACCGACATGACGACGACGGGGCTCAGTGATGTTAATTGTTGTTGACTTGTCCTTCTGGTTTATTTTCAGTACTCGAGTACGCGTGTCTTGTGATGTTTTGAGACGCTTGTAATAAAGAACTCATTTGAATTGTTTGAACTGGTTCTGTATTCTAAACTTTAAAGGTACTTTTGTATTATTTATACATTTTATTTATAATTAGCCTTGTAAATTCTTATATAAAGGATTTACGACGCTGTAATTATTCTGAATATCTCGGGGTGTTACAATCCAGCCCTCTCGAATATTTTTTTTGTCCTGATCTCAAATATCTACATTCTATATAAAATAGGGAAATAAAGTTGAGGCGATGTCGAACTGTTGAAAAATTGTTTGAATCTTAATGAGGCATATCTTATATCAAAACAGTGCATTCGTTTCTTCTGCGCTTGCTCCTATATTTACACAATACGATCATTTACGAAAGTTCATAGGAACCAGAACACTTATAAATATGTATGTTCTATCTTGAAATTCATATTCAGACAACCAAAACAATGCATTTTTAATTTCTTGTACGATTCACAGGTACCGTTGCCATTATAATTTCCAGGCATGAACTCAGCTCAGTGTCGTCAAGAGGCAAAAAAAACACATTACACGAATATGTGTCAATTGACGATGCGTACGAACTAACTTAAACTTAATAATTATTTCTTCAGTTTGAAATCTAAAACAAAAATGCAAAATTTCTAATACAATGATTTCTTATAGTTTCAGGCCATTCGTTATTACTTTTTGGAATGACGATGTTCCGGATGATATGTACAGTCTGCTCGACTCTGTTAACATTCAGCATGTTATAGCTGCGCTCAATTTTACTGTCACCAATTATCACAGTAATATCTTTCCTCATTTCTAAACATGCCAGATTATAATATTTATTTATCATTTGTTTCAAAAAATCATTTTCCCACAGATGTATCGCTCAGCTCAACATCTTCTTCAGTCGTCCTACTTCAATTTGATCACAGCCGTTTCGCAGACATCCAAAAATGGTAGCTCTCACATGTCTGCATCACCCCCACTTGCCAAAAATGTTATTTGAGCATATTCTTTTGCAGGCACGTTCAAAACACAACACGACTCACCGACCTCTTGCACCAGGGAAGACTTTTGCAGGAAACACAAACAAATTTCAATGTGGATACTCAGGAGGCAAAGTCAATACACACCATCCTCACAGCAGCCGAGGTGAACCCAGCCTGAATACTTAATAAAAATCTAATCTTTAATTCCGTTCAGCCCGGCAGGCCAGGCATAGATGTTGCAACATCATCACGGGGACGCAAAATAAGGGCTAAAAAGTTCGACTGAATCACTCTGCACATTTATCTAAAATCAACCATGTAACAAACTTTCTATGAATAATATAGAAACAGTGTTTGTAAATAACTTCAACAGCAGACAAATTTCAAAGGTTGTACTCTGTAATAGTAATGTAAATATGGATCATATGTTCGCTTTTGTATATCTAGGTCATATTCCAATCTTAATCAACTTTATGGATATCACCGTGCTGGGCCATGCTTCCGATTATCAAATGCAGGTTTTTTGAGTGTTCATGACAGACGAATCGTGTATGTATCTATCTATGTGCTTCTGTTGTGATGCTGTGTTGATTCAAATGCTCGTCATTGTCATTCTATTAGGCTGTTCATTCTATTCTTATTTTTAACTGTCAATAGGCTTATAAGATTAAAAGATATTTTAGAGACTACCATTATCTTTGTTTTAATGCCTATGTGTATCGTCTTTTACAACCTTAGCAGAATATCGAGGCCGACATAAAAATCATTGTTTATATTTACAAAAGAAAATTCAACAAATATTATTAAATTCTATAAAGCATATCCAACCTCGAAATGGGCACCACCGTGCATCGCACGGCGTGCAGCCCTAGTGTGTGTGTATGTATATATATATATATATATATATATATATATATATATATGGTGGGTTCAGGTGATTATGCAATTTAAGTTAAGAAATACGAATGAATTTCATCTATAGATCTTGATAAATGGATGGCCTAGATTTATTCTCACAGAAATTTGATGCATATAATGCAATATTTTAATGCATCGATATATTGATGCATATAATGCATATTTTAATGCACTGCAATTTTGGTACACGGAATGCATATATTTCATGAATAATTCGTACAAAACTCATGCATATTCGCAATTCACATGATAAGAACCATTCTCATTTGATCATATATATATATATATTGGCGCGTTATATGCAGTACCAATATTAGATGCAGTACTTTACAGTACTAATTATGCATGAAATATATGCATTTCGTGCATCAAAATTTCAATGCATTAAAATATACAATATATGCATCAAAAGATCGATGCATTAAAATATTAGATTATATCCATCAAATATATTGCATATTTTAATGCATTGAAATTTTGATGCACGAAATGCATATATTTCATGCAAAAAAACTTACCTCTAGATCGAGGGTGAGGTAGGAGGATACTCAGAACAAGGTACAATCCTCCACATCCATGAAGAAGAAAAAAAACCAATACCTGATAAAGAAAATGATGAATAGATGATATTGCATAATTACTATTCCATCCTTCCTAATTAAAGTGGAGATTTGTATTCTTTTCGATAGGCAAAATATGTTTCCCAATTGGATACTATTATTTATCTCCATACCCAAATTATCCCTATTCCAACAATTATGCCTCGCATAAAAATCATAGATATAATATGTAAAATAAGAAAACACGATAAAAAACCTAACTCGCGTTAAACAAAGCTGAAAAAAATGAAGTATTCATCCTTCCAATTGTTATTGTATGTTCGGATAAAGGTGAAATTAAAAAATCAAGTCCTAAATTCACTATCCTTAATAATTGAAAAATAAATAAAAATCTCCTAATTAAATTGGGAGAGAGAATATTAACAATTTTATATACGGCTCAATCGAACTAGGGCTCAGCATTGTCATATTTTTGTACAATTTGAATGATTCATGTACATAGTCTAATGTTTGCATGCGAATCTGAGAAATTATATTCATACTCCTCCCCAAATCAAGAGTAAATTCATATTTCCAAGCCAACTTCTCGATCCATTTTCTAGAAGGAAAATATGAATGTCAAAAAGAACCATAGTGACGAATATTGTTTATTTGCCAAATTAAAAACGACCCAAATATGTTACAAAACAATACCATACGGAATCTCAATGAAACCTGGCACCAGCAAGTCAAATATTAACAACCACCCAAAAGACCATCAACATCATTATTAGGGATAGTATATCGTACCGTACCGAATTTTTTTGTCAATACCGTATACCGTACCGAAAGTTCCGGTACAACAAAGTTCATACTGATACCGTGCCGAAAGTTTCGGTATACCAAAATCCGGTAAATGTATACCGAAATTTCGGTATGGCTTTCGGTCCATACCGATACCGTACCGAAATTTCGGTATACCGAATTTTATTTCGGTATTGGTATATACCGAACTTATCGAAATACCGAATTACCAAAATATCGAAAAAATCTTGATATACCGATATATACCGAAATACCGAACAAATAAAATACCGAAAATATCGATATACCGGTATATATATTGAAATACCGATTTTTTTTGGTATTTCGGTATATACCAAAATACCGAAAACAAAAAAGTTTTATACCATTATCGTACCGAAAATTCGATATACCGAAATTTTCGGTAATTTTTTGATACGGTAAATACGGGATTTCGGCATTTCGGTATATTTTGCCACCCCTAATCATTATAATGCAGGATTCTAATAACAAACTCGTTTGTTCCGAGTTCTCCTACATTTCTTGTACTCTTTCACTTCCTAGGAAGGAAGAGCCGAATCATGGAGTTAAGGCATTTCCTGTGCATATGTTCAAGATAAATGTAACTTGATAAAACTAAAGTTGTAAAAGGCGCGAGGTGAGTTCGAGACGTTTTGATCGGATGAGGTCGTAAGCCTCGAGGCGCTTGATTAAAATAAAAGAAAAATAAAAATCTCGCAAAAATATCATAATATTGATTGAAATTATTAATAGAGCAGAAAAGTGCAAGTTTGATTACTCAAAATATCATAGTATTGAGACTTATTTTATTTTTCTCTAACAAAATCACAAAAAAGTATAAACTATGTTGTTTTTTTAGTAAGTTTAATTGCATTTTCTACCGAACTTTTAACTTATGATATTTAATTATCATTTGTTAATTTTTAAATTATTAAATATCATTCAATAACTAATAATAGTTAATTATATACATAATAGTATTATTAACTTTTATTTTTAGTGGAGATATATTATATATTATATTATAATATGGGAAGAAGAGAAGAGGCTGTTAATTCTCTTATAATATTGTGATTATAAAATTCTTTTTTTGAGTGGAAATATGATATATATATATATATGTATATATAATATTCCTCAAGTGTATATTAGCGAAGAAAGAGGCGGTCGGTTTTTATGTCTTCCAAATCTCTAATATTTAGGGGTGAAAACGGATCGGATACGGACGGATAGTGCTCTTCCCGTATCCTAACTCATATTTTTCTCTCAGATTCGGAGTCGGATACGGGAAGACCAGATACGGATACGAATTTGGATTACTCGGGATACGGACACGGGACGGATACAGGACGGATTCGGGCCGGATTTGAATAAATATAATCGGATAATACGTGTCATACAAAAATCGCTTGGAAGTGATTGCAGCATATAAAAAACTACCTACACAATATTTCATAAAAGTTCTAATGCAAACTATAGTAATTTTTTTAAAAATCGTTTCATAATAGGTTCCCTCATTTTTACTTACTCAGTCTCTCCCATAAAAAACATAAGTTCCATACTTAGCAAAGACTAAAAAAAGTTAATTTAATTGTTTTTAACAATTATTATAATATATATAATTGCCCCTCTATTTACTTGAATAGAACATTTATTTTAAAATACATTTCATATGAAACAAATAGCTTATAAGTTAGTATTAAAGTGTTTGGCTAATATATTTCTTTTAAAAAATATTTTTTTCAGAAAATATTTTTTTTTCGAAATATAATTTTTTTTTCAGAAAATAATTTTTTTTATTTTTCGCAAAAAGTATTTTTTTATTTTTTCAAAAAATATAAAAAATCCAGAAAATAATTTTATTTTTTCAAGAAAATATTTTTTTTTCGAAAAAATATTTTTTTGCCAAAAAATAATTTTTCTCCAGAAAATATTTTTTTAATTTTTTTCGAAGAAATAAAAAATTTCCATAAATAATGTTTTTTTCGAAAAGATAATTTTTTCCTAGAAAATATTTTTTTTTTGAAAAATAATATATTTTTCCAGAAAATACTTTTTTTTGAAAAAAATATTTTTTTCTTGAAAGTTTGAAAATTTATTACACTGAAGTCCAAAAGTGTTATATATATATATATATAAAATAAAGTATATTTAAAATTTAAAAATATGGATATCCAGATTTATTATCCGGATTGGTATCCGATTTATTATCCGAATTGGTATCCGGATAATATCCGATAAAATATGGGAAAACTCGGATACGGGCGGATATTGCATTATCCGAATTCGAACCCGTATCCGAATTCAACTATCCGGATCCGTATCCGAATCCGACCGGATACCTATTTTTCATCCCGAATTCGATCCCGATCGGATACGGCTCCGGATCGGGCGGGAAATATCCGCTCAGTTTTCACCCCTACTAATATTCCATCAACTCTATCTATCGCCGCTCCTATACTCAGATCTGTTCTTCCGTGTCCCCATCTTTTTCCTTCTCAGTTTTTTGTCGATGCCTACCATAATCAACCTTGCTCGCTCCTTCTCTCGGATTCTCTTCTCACTTCACGCCCCTGGACAACTGTTAACTCAAAGCAAAACGACGTATACACGCCTTTTGCGCCTTAAACACTACGTCTAGAGGCGTACACCTCTGTGACGCTTCGGTAGGGCAAGGCACAAGCCTCAAATTTATTAAAAAAAGGGTATTACTAGACAACAACTGTAATACCCGAGATTTCTGATATGTATTTGAACCTTGTGTTATTGTAATTGTTGCATTTTGATCTGAGTATTATTCTCCGTATTTCATGATCCGGTGTTGTTGAACGCATGATTTCATGAATGTGATCTAAAATTGTGATTCTGCGCAAGTAGCGCACGCTATCGACTAAGTGTAGCGTACGCTAATTTGGATCCGTAGCGCACGCTGTGTATGAACCTTAGCGCACGCTATACGTAGTCAGCATGATTAAGACAGGGTGGTAGGTGAGATCGGCTGAGGATTTCGGTCCGATCATGTCGGGATGAACCTGGACGGCTTTCGGGAAAAGCCAAGTCAACGCGGTAGCGCACGCTAATGATATGAGGATAGCGCACGCTAAGTGCTGAGTGCAGTGAAGTCAGTAAGTTTCATATGGCCGTTAGCGCACGCTATAGATAGGGACTAGCGCGCGCTAATAACCATTTCCTATATATAGGACAACATACTTTTTCATTATTCAGATCTTTTCACTTCCCAAATCCGAATTTTTGAGCTTAGAGAGTTACTTCCTCCATCCTCAACCTCTCATATTATCCTCCTAGCACGAGTTTGAAGATTGTAGATCATTGGAGATTGGTGTTCAAGCCCTCGGTGTTGGATTTCTTCTAGTTCCTTCGTGTTCTTCGCTACTTTGAGGTAGGTGATTCTTCACCAATATTAGTAGTATTCTGAAGGATGTTTTAATCATGATTTGGGATTATCTAGTCAGTTAAATTCGTAAGTAGTCGAACATCATGTGTTAGAAGGATATTTTCGATGTTTCGGGACTTCTTCATCGTATAAACCATTAAACCTTTTAGTGCTTGAACTCCTAGCATATTCTGAAGCTTCAAACCGTTTGTGACCAGTATATGGAGATTATCAAAGTTCTTATGTCTTTACATAATGGAATCATACGTTTTGGGACATGAAATGGATTGAACTTAGGATATTTCCTTGAAAATCGAGATGAATTATGGTGTTGTGATGATGATAAATATCCTCATATCTCGTAATCGTTTAATCCGTATAGATCTTTCGCAAACCGTATAAGCATGATATGCACGGAGATGACATGTATTAACACTGTAGATTTCATGAGTTTCATCACCATTAGATCAAGTTTTCTGCCAGTAGTAAACTGCCATGCACGGTTAGCGCACGCTAAGATATGTGTATTAACGTGCGCTATCGGGAATGAGTTAACGTACGCTACGTTTGGTACGTAACGTACGTTATGTTATCAGCCGAGTCGATCGTGAGAGAATCACAAGCATGGCTACCGTACGCTAGACTTGGTCATTTGCGTACGTTAACAGGCAGACTTAGCGCACGTTACGTAGAGTACATAGCGTACGCTAAGTAGTTCAGGCAGATTACATATTTAGAGCTTTTGTCCGTAGACCGGATTGATAGGCATTCGTACGAATTGAGATGAATTCTATATCATTTCTTTTGTTAAGGTTCGAGCTTGCTACGTTGATCGAAGGAGGCGGCCTTCGAGTGTGTTGAGATCATTGGAGTGTTTCGTTCTTGCCATCTTCGAGGCAAGTATCGTAATGTGTTAATATTGGTATTTTGAGCATGCATGTGGTTTATTCATGTTGTTGAACATGGGATTTATTTCGTTGAACTGTCATGATATTCGTTATCTAGTGTTTGTATGTTCATGATGATGGACATAGAGATTTGGCATATATGTATGCATGAGTTGTGTTTGTGTATATTGTACGATCTATGCTGAGGGCGCTGGATCGGATGTCCACCTCGTGTTGGTCCGACGGGATCATCTTGGGATCTAGGCTGAGGGCGCTGGATCATTGGACGGGCTATTTCCATCTCGTGTTGGTCCGACGAGATCATCTTGGGATCTATGCTGAGGGCGCTGGATCATTGGAATACCCTTGCTGTGTTAATGGAATCGTGTGGATTCGCATTGTCGGATTCCGGTAGCGGAAGTCCGTGTGGTGTATCTTGTTATGTATTGTTGATGCATATTCGATTTGTTTAATATGAAACTTGTACTAGCATCGTTTTGCTAACCCCTTCGGGGGTGGACATTTGTTTTGATGTTCAGGTAGCCGAGGAGCGGGAAGCAAAGACCTGATGCATGTGACGACGAAGGGGTTCAGTGATGTTTGTCGTTTCTTTTGATTGTCTTCTTGGTTCATTTTCAGTACTCGAGTACGCGTGTCTTATTAATATCGTTTCTATATGGTTGTATTAATTAACTCGTTGGATCAGTTGGAACCGGTTTTGTAATTTGAATTTCTGCGGTATTGTTGGATTATTCACATTTCTTTTAATTAGCCTTGTAAATCCTTACTTAAAGGGTTTACGGCGCTGTAATTATTCCGAATTGTAATATCCGTAATTTTCCATATTTAGCAGTTTCCATTTTTGGTGTATGTGTATTTTTATCGACTCGCTTGTAACCGTTTCGACATTTTGAATCTACTTTATTCTTGGAGTTTTTCCATTTGGACGAGTTTTGGTGATGTTTTCACGTAATTTCATTTTTTGGCATGTTTTGCCGTATGACGTTCGATTCTCGTAAAACTCATTCGTTTTCGTTGCTTCTTGGTTTGTACAAGTTCGTATGGTTGAGTTTGTCATGTTGAGACTTTCGGTTTGTAAATCCGACATCGTTTCGTGATTTTCGGGCACTTGGGTCATTTTTGTAATTTCCTATAAGTTTAGGGAAATTCATCTCCTTGTCGTATTTTGGATTTCCTCGGTAGTTGGAAGTGCATTTACTGTCGACCACTCAGTTTCTTTGTTATGAATACCTCGTATTTACACTTTTGATTCTATCCTCGTGTTGTGGTTCGTCGTTGAATTGACTATGCAGAATTGTGTTCAGATCTAGGGTCTGCTACGTACATAACGTACGTTATGCATGACCCATAACGTACGTTATGACCCTTCCCAATTCAGTACAGACATTTGGTTACGTACGTTAACCAGTATTGGGTTACGTACGTAACCATCATAACGTACGTTAACAGCAACGTACGTAACGCGCTGTCAGCGTTTTTAAATCTGACTTAACCTCAGTCGTTTCTTTTCATTCTTCTTCAACCCTTCTCGCGACGTGAGCGTTCTTGAGCACCTTTGGAGCGATTTGTCCAGAGCAATCCGTGGATTTCCTCTAGAGATTGACTATTGTGTGCCAAGGGAGATCAATCTACAACATTATCATCATTTGTCCGTCGAATCCAAGGTATTTCCTCAAGAACACTAACCTTGTCGAATTTGGGGTTTTTTTGGGATTCTAGGGATTAGTTCCGAATTGTTAAACTATGTTATGATATTCCTTACCGATTGTGGTTATTGGGTGATTCCAAATCCATTTTCCTTGATTTTAATCCGTGAATTATCAATACGGAGAGATTTTGCGTAAACCCTCGCCCGTATCGATTGAACGTCTATCGCCGTGTATTGTAATCGGGGTTATGGGTGCATTCCATTCGATTATTGATGTCCGTTGGGACTGAGTTATGTTAATTCTTCGTTTAGGAACCGCCGTTTTCCATTCGGATCGCCCGTAGTCGTTTTTCACTTCCGATCCTTCGAAGATGTCACAAAGGCAAGTACTTTACATTTGTTTACATGTTCTAGTATTTGAATTATGGCTATATGTGGTTGTTGTGGGAGGATATGCGTATGTTCACCTAGAGAAGGTCCGACGGGGCCTCTAGGGATACGTATTGCCGTGTGTGTGCGTATCACGAACTGTGGTTAACCACCCAGGGATGTCCGACGGGGCTCTGCGGGGTACGGTGGCCGTGAGTCACGTACCAAGGTTAACTTTGAATTGTTTTGGTTGGAGAAAATGTGTTTTGTGCTTGTGCATCGTAAATATTCCGGAATATAAAATGTTTTCTAAAATGACTTTTGGCGCATATATTCATCTGATTAGAATGTAGTTCAAATGGATTGTATTTGCACTAGCAGTTGTCGCTAACCCCTTAAATGGGGGAAATACTTTTTGTATTTCAGGTATCGATCGTGGGGACAAACGAGCACTTGAGACGTATGAGGATGATGGGCAAGCATGATACTGTCCAGTAGTCGATTCTTGGTGTTTTGTTCTGTCGATTATGGTTGACGTATTGTTTTGGGATTTTTGTATTATAAAAATTGGTTTAAGTACTCGAGTACTTTCCCGTTTGAATTGTTAATGTCGTGTTCCCGCTTTGGGAAATGGATTTAATGTCAGGCGTTAATTGTCGGTTTGTATTCTTATTATGAATTGTCGTCTTATTGATGGTTGTTTGTCTTTGTCGAATGTCTTGTTGGTACGTTAGCCTGGTGGATTCCACAGTGTGGGGTCCACGGTACTGTAATATGCCCTGAATGTCTTGGGGGTGTTATACGAATATCTCGGGGTGTTACAGAATATGGTATCGGAGTTAAGATTCATGGATATCTTGGCAGTCGGGTTTTAAGTTGGGTCTGTTTACGTTATTGATTTACGGGTCGTTCGTAACATCACTGTTCAGCCAAAGTCGTCATGTGGACCGTGGTTGTAAGTCTCATAATCTCTTATACTACCGTTTTACTTGATTTCTATTTTGTGAGTATTTGACGGGCTTTATTTTGAAAATTTCGTTCTGGATATTGAGAAATTGTGTTTACAGTATGTTGAGAGGAGGACGTGGACGCGGACGCGGTCGTGGACGCGGACGTGGTAACGCGAGACAGGAGGATTCCGCAACTACCCCAGAATTATCGGCTAGTAGAACCGATTCCCATTCTGGAGGGCAGCAGGGATCGGCGAATGACGACGTGAATCATAACATGCCAGGAGTGCTTCAACAGGTGGTGGCTCAGATAAACCAGTTCGTTCAGGTAGTTGACTGCATGCAGACGGCGATGGGACAGCAGCACCACGAGGATAACCGGGGAGACAGATGGCTTGCTGAGGTGGTCAAATTGCACCCGCCAAAATTTGACGGATCTGCTGAGGCACTTACTTAGGATCATTGGCTAAAGGAGTTAGAGAAGATATTTGCGGGTATTAATTGTCCCGAGGACCGGAAGGTTCCCATTGCCCAGTATTTTCTGACTGGGGAGGCCTTTGACTGGTGGGAAGCTATTCGACCCGAGAATCATAATGCGGATTGGACGGAATTCAAACTAATGATGGAAGCACAGTATTAAAAATCCGAGAGTTTTTCTCACCACAGAGTTCGGAAGCGACTGTGACAGACATAATCAAAACTTTTAATCATCAGCTGACTTGTGTGCGACACTTGGTCAGAATGGAGGCAGAAAAGATTTTTCATTTCGATATGCGAATGAAGCCGGAGATTCAGCAGTATATGTCCGGATTCGAGAGTACTAAGTTGCGACAGTATCAAGACAAAACGCTGGCCTACGACGTGAAAGAGGCGGCAGTGGAGAAATCGATGGAGGCAAAGAAACAGAAAGTGACCGACAACTTCTCGGAACACAAGAGTGGTGGGCCCCGTAAGGGCCAGTCTTCCTTTTTCTCATCTAGGAAACCTCCACATCCTTCTAGAGGTGGAAAGAAGTTCCGGACAACATCAGTAGTTTCGGACGCATCAAAGAAGTGTTATAATTGTGGTTGAGCACGGCATATCAGACGTGATTGCCCAGCATCTTCTGTGACTTGTTTCGATTGTGGGCAATAAGGGCACCGTGCAGCTTTCTGTGGAGTGGCGACTAGATCGTTTGGTACTCGCACTCCGGCGCCAGTTCCGAAGGAAATAAGTGTGAACCAGATGCAGCAGAGTGGATTTCAGCAGCAGAATGTTGGGAAGAGAGAGACATCCAGTGCTGGGTCCGTTCCTCCGCGCCTGTACGAGATGAGGAAATCTGACGATCAGAACAATGCTGTTGCATCAGATACGATTCAGATCTTTTTGCAACCAGTTAGTGTCTTATTCGATTCCGGAGCTACACATTCTTTCATATCATTGAATTGGGTAAATCGTTTGAAAATCTCGTGTTTATTTGATTGTGAACCATATGTTGTGGGTTTGCCGACCGGAGAGAGAATTGTGGGAACCCTAGAAACTAGAGATTTTCCAGTGTCTATAGGAGGGAGAGGTTGGCCATCGAATCTTATTGTAGTTGACATCCATGGTGACGACTTAATTCTCGGAGACGATTGGCTCAACCGTTATGGAGCTATTCTGAATTACCAAAAGAGAGTCATTTCTATCATTGCTGATGACGGGTCTGAACACCTATTCAGAGGATGGAGACCGGGAAGCTCGGTAAAATTGATCAAAGCAATGAAAGCTGTGAAATTACTGAAGCAGGGATGTCATGGACTTTGGTGCTATGCCATGAGGAAAGAAAAAGGAGTAGAGCTCTCGTTTATTCCAGTTGTGAATGAATTCTCAGATGTATTCCCTGACGAACTACCTGGGTTACCTCCGCGGAGAGAAATGGAGTTCACTATCGAATTAGAGCTTGGAGCCGCTCCTATTTCCAAAGCACCATACCGCATGGCGCCAACCGAGATGTATGAACTAAAGAAGCAACTGGAGGAATTATTACAGAAGGGTTATATTCAACCTAGCGTTTCTCCTTGGGGAGCGCCCGTTATCTTTGTCCGGAAGAAAGACGGATCCCTCCGGTTATGTATTGATTACAGGGAGCTAAATAAGGTGACGATCAAGAACAAGTATCCTTTACCTCGGATCGATGACTTGTTTGATCAACTGCAAGGAGCAAGGGTATTCTCGAAGATTGACTTGCGATCAGGATATCATCAGTTGAGAATTAAGGAATTGGATATACCAAATCGCTGGATCTCGAGACGGCACTATGAATTCGTGGTGATTCCATTCGGACTTACCAATGCTCCTGCAGTATTTATGCAACTGATGAATCGGGTATTCTTAGAATACCTAGATAAGTTTGTGGTAGTTTTCATTGATGACATCTTGATTTATTCGAAAGACACAGAGGAGCATGCCGAGCATTTGCGTGTGGTTTTGAGCACCTTGAGGAAGGAACAGCTCTATGCGAAGCTTTCTAAGTGTGAGTTCTGGCTTAGGGAAGTAACTTTCCTTGGGCATGTGATATCAGCTGACGGAGTGTTGTGTCCAGATTTATTCATCCCGACAGACGATCGACTATAAGGCCGAGCGACCGAGTGCACAACCAGTTAAGCTATGGCTAACTCGCCTAATCGAAGATACCAACCCGCCATCAGGTGCCTAGCGATCGACTCCCAAGGCGATCGCCCTTTGGCATCCGTCGATCGACTCTAGTGCCCGGCTAAGGACAACCGGCCTGTGCCCCGAACAGAGACCATCGTCCGTCCAAGTCCACGAAGACTGAGTCTCATAGCAGCTCCCATGTGCGGATCCCCGACAGCCGCCAGGATTCCCGGATCGTTGACCACAGCCTGGCACCACCTCATCACCTACCGACAAGCCCGCCGAAAGGTACAAGGTGGGGCCGCCCGTGACAGCGACTCGGACGCGTGCAGGCTTCTCATTGGACCGCACGGTTGACTGCCAGCAACTCCTGCAGACTTTGGAGGGACAAGCCCATGTGCCAAAAGACGATCGCCCGCTTATTATAATACAGCAAAGGCGATCGCCCAGCAGGTCCAAGTCCTATAAATAGAGAACCTCCTCCTACTGGAAAAAGGTTCCGCTTTCAGTTCCGAAATCATTTACGGAAATACAAAAATACATACATACCATCAAGCTCCCGGCTTTCTCACGGGAATCCATCTCAGGATTTCTCTCTCCGAATCTCTCATCCAGAAGACGATCGGTTGAGGCAAGAAGTCTCCGCAAGGCAGATTCCAAGAGAATCATAAGCCCAGGAGCTCGAGCATACTGCTAAGATACGCCGTGAGAGACGGTCGATCTCTCACCGCCGCCACAGTTCATCCCCGTTGTTACAAGAACTCACAGAGCATCACATCTGGTTCTTACGGCAATCTACACGCTCACTAGCTAAGATAACAAGAATCTTTACACTCACTGTAATTGTATTCTTACATTAGTACTTGTATCCCCGAATATTAGTATTAATAATATCTCGCGAGAGCATTCAAGCCCGGGACTAACAACCCCGGCAAATCTTGTGTTATTTATCTTTCTCACGGAAGTGTTCTCGCATTTATTTGCTATCCATCCATTCCAGCAATATCTATCTCCGGATAATATTTTGGGTAGCAACAATTGGCGCTAGAGGAAGGGGATCTATACCTTCATTTTTCATTCCTACCGTCCCGAAGAACACTCACTGTTCTCGGGGCATATACTTGAAGTGACACTCACCGCGCTTCAAAGAAAACCTTCAGAATCATGACATCCGCCGGTACATCGAAGAGAGCCGCTCTCCGAACCGCCGGACACCATATCCCGGCTCAATCCGAACCCCAGGGGCGAAGCCGCGGCAACGCGAGACTCTCGATCCCGCACCTGAGAGATGGCCCCAACCTCTCACTCGACCAGTTCCAAATCGAGGAACAGATCGAGGAGGCTATGGCCATCCTAGAGGAGCCATGGAGAGCATGCGCGTCGCCCGCAATAACTCCCTCGATCGTCCACCGCATGGGAAAACGGAAATTCAACGGGCTATTGGGAGAGCGATCGTCAGAAAGCCCCAATTCGCGAGAAAGGGCTCTCGCACGACCGGACGGATCCATATTCAATCGCTTGGGGCGCGACCCATCCTGGCGACCGGGCCATTCTGTTTCCAACCACGAAAAGACGGAATCCGAATCCGTCACCAGGAGTTCAGCCTACCCAACTCACAACCGAACGCAGGTCAGCCGTCTGACTCCCGCCCCGATCGCCAGGGGATCAGTACGCGATCGCCTCGGCTCCCGCTCCGAGCGCCGAGCCGTGAGCAGCCAGGCCACGGCGATGGCCGCTATGCAACGCCAGCTCGACGAGATGAAAGCACTCTTGGACACTGGGGCAAGCACCAGCAGAAAGATCACCGGGCCGACCGAGCCACTCGCGGTCCACATCGAGCTTGCCCCCGTGCAACCAACGATCGCTCCTCCCAAAACACCTCTGTATGAAGGGAGATCAGACCCCGAAACCCACCTGAGTAAATTCCGAATCTACATGACTGGGTGTGGGACATCTGATGCAACCAAGTGCCGGATCTTCCCGTTAACATTGGGCGAGCTGGCCCATAGGTGGTACGCCTCACTACCACCACGATCGATCATCTCCTTTGCGAAACTGGCGGATGACTTCACGTCATACTTCGCCACCAAGGTCGCCAGACCAGAAGGCCCCCACCGCGTTATGAAAATCAGGCAGGGGAGAGACGAAACCGACGCAGATTACATCGACCGAGTAGACGAAATCATCCTCACCGGCGAACCCGTCAGTGATGAGCTCGCTCTCTATTCGGTCCTGGGGGGATTCTACGGTCATTCACCCATGTTTAGACATCTCAGCAAGGATATTCCCCCAACCTACGCGATCTTCCGCGCTAAGGCTGCCGACTTTCTGGCCAGGCAAAGGCTACTCACCCTCCACCTAGGCGAGGAAACGCCACCTCCTGTCCAGAAGAAGGCGACCGCCAAAACAAAGAAGGCGATCGCCAAGCCACCCGGAGATCTCAAGGCCTTCGAGGACATGGAAGCCCATCTCCTCCATACGTTCAGCCGAACTCCGGCCCACATTTTCTATGCCATCAAGGGGAACGGACCACTAAACAAGCCAAAGGCGATAAGGGACCACGGTCACCTGGACAACAATCAATATTGTGCCTACCATAAGAGTCCCGGCAACAGCACCAACCAATGCCGCGACCTCCTCAAACAGCTCTGGAGATTGTTCGAGGAGGGAAAGTTGGACAGCTTATTGGCTTAGCCGAAGCCCCTATCAATCTCTATACACGATCGTCCGAGTCGAACACAAACAGGTTGGGAAGCTCATACGAGCCGACCCCTAGATCAACCTCGTCGATCGTCTCTACATGCTTCAATCAAGAGAAGGGAACCTCGGAAGTCTCTCCCCGATCTCCCTCCTCATTGAAGAAACTGGAGGACCCATTCGCCATCTACAGTTCACCATCTAACGTGATGGACTAAGGCACGGGATCGCCTCCCCCACACAACGTACACCGTGGAAGGTCGGCATCTACATGACGATCCGAGGTAGAAGAGTGCAGCCATGGTCCTGGTGGTCGATGGAACCGACTGCTTAGGCCATGCAAGGTCTCTTTGGGCCAAGATCGCCCGCCCTTCGTTTGAATATGAGGCCGGCGTAGTCTGAGGGCCCTCCAAAACTAATCAGTGGACACGATCGCCCGTCCTCAAAGTTTCATCATCCAACATGGTGAACCCGGACAATGCGACGCGTCACTACCCCCGTCTCAACGTACACCGTCGAGGGTCGCCATCGTCATGGCGACCCGAGGTGGAAGCAGAGCTAATAAGCCGCGGGCGTGGAGTTGAATCATCCGACGCTGCCCCGCGCAAGTACTCCTCTAGACCAAGACCGCACGCCCTTCGTTTAAATACGAGGCGAGGCGCAGCCTAACAGAGGACCCTCACAATAAAATGAGTCACGAGACAGACAATGTCGTTCGCACAAAAGACATGGTCATGGAGTTGGTCCATCGAACTCCGCGATCGTGCACGGTTCCTCAAGACGGACGACCGTCCTCGAGGATTCGACAAAATTGAAGACCGCTCACTCAACGAATTATTTTCATCCCCTTACTTTCACTAAGTGAATTAAAACAAGGGGGAAGAGTGCGGACTACCTAAACGACGATCGTCCCTATTCAACCACATACGGAGATCGCCATTTTTTAGATGTTGTGCAGTGATCGAATTTGTTGTAAAAGTTATCTTTATGAGTTTATCAATTCATTTGGAACTACCCTCGCAACGATCTCTCCTCACACATTTGTACAAAGTCAAACAAAGACTCAAAAATAGCAATCATTCAAGTGATAAGTCAGAAAATCAAACATTCATTTACTTACTTAAAGGATCAAAATACATGGTCGCCCGAAGGCCAAAATGCTACAAAAAGAAAACTACAAAGCTACGAGACAAAAAGCTAAAACAAACAAGAAAGAGTGAAGAGCCTCAGGCCCCCGCCTGGCTTTCGCCTTCAGCCGTCGGCTCGACCTGGGACCCTTCCTCAGTTGCCGGAGCGGCCTCCCCGTCCTCCGGATCGTCAGGATGAACGAGGTTCGCCGGAGTCGGATACCAACTCAGATCCACGCCAAGCTCCGAGAGATCCAAAATCGGCAAGGAGAAAGCAGGATGAAGAGGATGCTCTAGCGCATACGCCTTGAAATTCTCAGCAAGAGGGCCGACCTCCAGCCCTCCCTTCTTGGCGGCTCGGATCGAGTCAGTGAACGCCATATAATAGGCAAACTCACTGACAAACTCCAAGTTAAGGAAGGGATTGGACTTGGTCGCCTCTACCTCCCCTTTCAGCTCCGCCATCGCCTTTTGCGACCTTTGGAGCTCGACCTCCCTCGCAGCTATCTTCTCCCTCGACTCCGCCAGCTCGCTAGTCAACCGAGCGATCGTCACCTTCTGACGATCGGCCTCCTCCTCAGCAACCTTCTGCGCCCGGACGTCATTCATCATCCTGTCCCGGAATCGGTCAACCGCCAAACGAGACATCTCGGCTTTCTTCCTCACCAGCTCAAGCTCTTGGCTCTCCCGCTTGGCAGCCTCCAAAGAGTCCTTCTCCATTGCCACGATCTTTTCGGCGAACTCGGTGTTCTCTTTCCGAGCCGCCTCGAGTCAGCCTGCAGGCGAATAGTGGAAGGTCGCCCCTCAAACTCCTGCGCAGCCTGGGCAGCCATGGTCGCCGTCTGAAGAGAAAGGGCGAGAACAGCCTGCATCGTACTCCCCGATCGCTGACGAGCGATCGCATCTAGATCGGTCGTCCAGGCCTTCGGTAGAGCAGAAGCGGCCTTGCTGACGTATTGCGGGATGTCACAGGACTGGCGAGGAGATCGGCTCGCTAAGAAATCCAACACCATCGGCGGGCAAGATGGATATGTGCGACGGATCCTACATCAAAACAACAAAGTTAACACAACTCCTACGCAAATGCAAGTTTCAACCCAAAAATTCAATCTACCTCTCAGCCCTCTCGGGATCGCGACCGAAGTACGGTTTCCCTCGAGGAGTCTCAGCGTCAGCGATCGCCATCTCTCGCATAAAATCCGTAGAGGGCGGCTCATTCTCCGGAGAGAGAGCGGTGATTGGAGGCGCGGTGATCGGCACCTCATTGGCAGGGGCAGGAACCGGAGTTTCTTCCGGCCTCGGTCTTTTGCGATTAGTTCGAAGCCTCTCCTCCGGAGCTCTCTCCTCAGTCACGATCGGCTCCACGTGGGGCTCCGCCTCCGGAATAATTGGCAGCGCAACAGGTGGGGCCCGAGACGACTTCTTGTGGCGGAGACGGCCCAGAACTCCAGGATTCGACATGGCGATCTCCGGTGGGGGCTCCAAAAAGCGAGGAAAGCGAACCTCTACAGTTTAGACGATCGATCAACAGTTAGATATTTTCCTCAAGTAAGGCGATCGCCTAGAAAGTGAAGGTCGCAGAAACTCATACCTGGTACCGAGAGATGTCTCGGGAAACGGAATAGCCGAGCCGACAACCAACGACTTTCCTTATTGATCCGGCTAGCGTCAAGGTCGTCGTCCGACAAGCTCCGTATCCGCTCCCAGACAACCAGGAAGTCAAAGGGCAGCTCCTCGACCGCCGGAACGTGAAAACCTGCAAAGCCGAAATCAAATTAGATCAGTTCAAAACACATCCGAATGAAGGGAGAGTCTAAACCCTTACCGGGATTCCTCTCCCGAAACTCAGTAGGGATCTCCAGCTCGCCCGAAGGATTGTCGCTCGCAGAAGCCCTCCACGCGCCGGCGACCCAGAACCACTTCGTCGGATCGCCCCGCACCTTATTCGGGACTCCGAGGATTACCGGACCAGATCGGCCCTGAATATGGTGACCTCCGACCGACCCCTTCTGAGCCGTCAGCTTGAACAAGTGGTTCATCTCTGACGGCGAAGGGAGGCGGTACAGGCGGTGACCGCCAAAAAGAGTGAGAGTGCAGATTATCTGGAGCCAAGCGTTCGGCGTCAGCTGAAGTGGCGCCACGTTCCAAGCGGCCAGCAGGTGGGAGACAGCAAAAGATAGAGGGAAGCGCAGTCCGGCCTCCATAATCGCCTCATTCACGGCGACCATACCCATCGGAGGCTGATCGGCTCGCTCATTCTCCGCCGGCGCAAGTATATCCACATCTGAAGGAACGTGGAACCTCGTCCTCCAGACGGACAGGTCTTTCCTGGTCGCCGAACTCCTGATTTGGCCAAGCGACCACAGAGATCGCTGCGCAGCTCGGAACTGCGATCGTTTGGCAAACTGGTAAGGGTAGGCGATCGAGTAACCCCGAAAATCGAATCTCGGAGACGGACCGGCCAACTTCTCCATAATCTCAGCAAAAGCCAGATAGGCCCGGCCGAAAGCGCTATGCTGCTCCCAGTAGGCCCTAATCGCCAGATCTCTCTCCATCTGCGATCGTCTGTCTTCAGCAGCCGCTTCCTTAGCGATGTCGGCTTCATTAAATAAAGCCTCGATTTCAGCAGGGTCAATTCCGGCCCGAATAGCCTCAGCGGCCGTCTCCAGGTAGAAGTCAGAAGAAGGTCCTCCCCGGACAGTCGAAGTCCCGGCGGTGGAACTGGTACCCACTCCATGTGATGATGACGTTCCAGCTATTCTCAAAGAAAGAAAGGAGAGAAGGATTTTTTCTTACCCAAAGATGAAATTGATCGACGAACGGCAGTCGAATCTCTCAGAAGCGTTCTTCAGCAAAGTCCTTCTTTCTCCAGTGATGAAGCGCGTAAGAGTTTTGACGCTGCATCCTCACATCCTTTTATAGGAGTCGAAAAGGACTCCTGTGCAAATAAGAAGAATCTCAGGGGTCAGAAGTACAGCCGTCGCATTTATTGACTCCCTCGAGACCCGCGTACGCGTCTTTTCAAGGATGCGTCAGTCGAGGAGTCATTAATGACCGTTGATATCCTCCAACAAAAGCCCGACACGTGCGCGGATACTTAACCGCGCCCATTGCCATTTCCCACTCATTTCAGCGACTTACCAGGTCGTCCAAACTCAGAATCTATCAGCTCAAAGATGATCGCCATTTCAGTGAAACGCAGAGTTGCTCGTCAAAAGTTCAGCGATCGCCAGCAGAACCACCTCACCCCACGTTTTCAAGATAGGAGCGAGCTGGGGGGCAATTGTTGTGTCCAGATTTATTCATCCCGACAGGCGATCGACTATAAGGCTGAGCGACCGAGTGCACAACCAGTTAAGCTATGGCTAACTCGCCTAATCGAAGATACCAGCCCGCCATCAGGTGCCTAGCAATCGACTCCCAAGGCGATCGCCCTTTGGCATCCGACGATCGACTCTAGTGCCCGGCTAAGGACAACCGGCCTGTGCCCCGAACAAAGACCATCGTCTCCAAGTCCACAAAGATTGAGTCTCATAGCAGCTCCCATGTGCGGATCCCCGACAGCCGCTAGGATTCCCGGATCGTTGACCACAGCCTGGCACCACCTCATCACCTACCGACAAGCCCGCCGAAAGGTACAAGGTGGGGCCGCCCGTGACAGCGACTCGGACGCGTGCAGGCTTCTCATTGGACCGCACGGTTGACTGCCAGCAACTCCTGCAGACTTTGGAGGGACAAGCCCATGTGCCAAAAGACGATCGCCCGCTTATTATAATACAGCAAAGGCGATCGCCCAGCAGGTCCAAGTCCTATAAATAGAGAACCTCCTCCTACTGGAAAAAGGTTCCGCTTTCAGTTCCGAAATCATTCACGGAAATACAAAAATACATACATACCATCAAGCTCCTGGCTTTCTCACCGAAATCCATCTCAGGATTCCTCTCTCCGAATCTCTCATCCAGAAGACGATCGGCTGAGGCAAGAAGTCTCCGCAAGGCAGATTCCAAGAGAATCATAAGCCCAGGAGCTCGAGCATACTGCTAAGATACGCCGTGAGAGACGGTCGATCTCTCACCGCCGCCACAGTTCATCCCCGTTGTTACAAGAACTCACAGAGCATCACATCTGGTTCTTCCGGCAATCTACACGCTCACTAGCTAAGATAACAAGAATCTTTACACTCACTGTAATTGTATTCTTACATTAGTACTTGTATCCCCGAATATTAGTATTAATAATATCTCGCGAGAGCATTCAAGCCCGAGACTAACAATCCCGGCAAATCTTGTGTTATTTATCTTTCTCACGGAAGTGTTCTCGCATTTGTTTGCTATCCATCCATTCCAGCAATATCTATCTCCGGATAATATTTTGGGTAGCAACACGGAGTTCAGGTGGACCCGAAGAAAGTCGAAGCAATCTTGGAATGGGAAGCTCCTAAAAACGTGAAAGAAGTCCGAAGCTTCTTAGGACTTGCTGGATATTATCGCCGTTTTGTAGAGGGATTTTCCAAAATTGCTCGTCCACTCACTCAGCTGTTACATAAAACTCAAAAGTTCATGTGGGATGAGAAATGCCAGGCTGGTTTTGATGCACTTAAGAAGAGACTGACGACAGCACCTATATTAGCATTACCAGATGGAACTGATGGATTTATGGTATACAGCGACGCTTCAAATCAGGGTCTGGGATGTGTGTTGATGCAAGGGGATAAGGTGATCGCCTATGCTTCTCGACAGTTGAAACCGTATGAAGTTAGTTACCCGACTCATGATCTGGAGTTAGCAGTTGTGGTCTTTGCCTTGAAAATTTGGCGACATTATTTATACGGTACTCATTGTCAGATCTTTACAGATCATAAAAGCCTCAAGTACATTTTCAGTCAGAAAGAATTAAACATGAGGCAGAGAAGGTGGTTGGAATTGATCAAGGATTATGACTTGGAAGTTCTCTATCATCCGGGTAAAGCAAACGTAGTAGCAGATGCATTGAGCCGTAAACCTGTTTCTCTTCGAGTGTTGGAAGCACTTACGTCCCAAACCAGCATTCAACGAGAATTGATCCGCGAAGGGATTGAAGTATGGTCACCAGGAATCCAAGGGCAACTATACGTGATAAAACTGACTTCGTCACTAGTCGAGGAAATCAAATCTAAGCAGTTGAACGATTCTATGATCCTTCGGTTATGTGACGAAGTAAAGAAAGGAAAGGCCCCAGGATTCGTGATACAAGATGATGGAGTTCTGAGATTTCAGAGTCGACTTTGCGTTCCCGATGATGATGATTTGAGACGGACAATTCTGAAGGAAGCTCACAGCGCGCCCTATTCTATTCACCCGGGCAGCAGTAAGATGTATAAGGATCTAAAACAAAACTTCTGGTGGGGAAATATGAAGAAGGACGTAGCAGAGTATGTTTCGAAGTGTTTGACTTGTCAGCAGGTTAGGATTGAACATCAGCGACCTGCCGGAATGTTAAAGCCGCTTCCGATCCCTGAGTGGAAGTGGGAGGATATCTCGATGGATTTCATCACCAATATGCCAAGGACCAAGACGGGAATGAACATGATTTGGGTTATAGTTGATCGACTAGCCAAGTCGGCTCATTTCCTAGGAATTAAAGACACGTGGGGACCCGAGAAATTGGCACGAGTATTTGTTGCAGAGATAGTCAGATTGCACGGGACGCCGAAGACCATTATTTCAGATCGAGATGGTCACTTCGTGTCGCACTTCTGGAAGGCAGTTCACGGGGCTTTGGGGACCGAGCTAAACTTTAGCACGGCTTATCATCCCCAAACGGACGGTCAGTCCGAAAGGACTATACAAACAGTAGAAGACATGCTTAGAGCTTGTGCTTTGGATTGGTCAACTGATTGGGAAGTTCACCTGCCATTGATTGAATTCACCTACAACAATAGTTGGCATGCTTCTATTAAGATGGCACCATTTGAAGCTTTGTACGGGAGAAGATGCCGATCATCCCTGTGCTGGGATGATTCTTTGGACTTGATTGGGACGGAACCGGAATTGATAGTTCAAACTCAAGAGAAGATAGCTTTGATTCGGGAAAGACTGCCCGTTGTCAGTCGAAGTCTTATGCAGATGTGCGTCGTCGCCCTCTAGAGTTCGACATTGGGGACCACGTACTACTGAAGGTGTCTCCTACACGAGGAATTTTCCGTTTTGGGAGGAAAGGTAAGCTAAGTCCGAGATATATCGGACCATTTGAGATCCTCGAGAGAGTTGGGGATTTAACATAGAGGTTGGCCTTACCACCATCGCTGAGTCACGTTCACAATGTGTTTCACGTATCCCAATTGCGGAAGTATGTACCGGATCCCAGTCATATCATTGAGTTCGATGAGATCGAGATAGCTAATGATGGCACCTTCGAGGAGAGACCAATCAAGATACTTGAGAGTCAGATCAAACAATTGAGGAATAAACCAATACCCTTGGTTAAAGTACAATGGTCACGGCACGGAGTTGAAGAGGCCACTTGGGAAACGGAGGACAGTATAAAGACTAGATATCCAGAGTTGTTTTCATCTTAAGTTTCGGGACGAAACTTCTTTTTAGGGAGGAAGGATGTAATACCCGAGATTTCTGATATGTATTTGAACCTTGTGTTATTGTAATTGTTGCATTTTGATCCGAGTATTATTCTCCGTATTTCATGATCCGGTGTTGTTGAACGCATGATTTCATGAATGTGATCTAAAATTGTGATTCTGCGCAAGTAACGCACGCTATCGACTAAGTGTAGCGTACGCTAATTTGGATCCGTAGCACACGCTGTGCATGAACCTTAGCGCACGCTATACGTAGTCAGCATGATTAAGACAGGGTGTTAGGTGAGATCGGCTGAGGATTTCGGTCGGATCATGTCGGGATGAACCTGGACGGCTTTCAGAAAAAGTCAAGTCAACGCGGTAGCGCACGCTAATGATATTAGGATAGCACACGCCAAGTGCTGAGTGCAGTGAAGTCAGTAAGTTTCATATGGCCGTTAGCGCACGCTATGGATAGGGACTAGCGCGCGCTAATAACCATTTCCTATATATAAGACATCATACTTTTTCATTATTCAGATATTTTCACTTCCCAAATCCGAATTTTTGAGCTTAGAGAGTTACTTCCTCCATCCTCAACCTCTCATATCATTCTCCTAGCACGAGTTTGAAGATTGTAGATCATTGGAGATTGGTGTTCAAGCCCTCGGTGTTGGATTTCTTCAAGTTCCTTCGTGTTCTTCGCTACTTTGAGGTAGGTGATTCTTCACCAATATTAGTAGTATTCTTAAGGATGTTTTAATCATGATTTGGGATTATCTAGTCAGTTAAATTCGTAAGTAGTCGAACATCATGTGTTAGAAGGATATTTTCGATGTTTCGGGACTTCTTCATCGTATAAACCATTAAACCTTTTAGTGCTTGAACTCCTAGCATATTCTGAAGCTTCAAACCGTTTGTGACCAGTATATGGAGATTATCAAAGTTCTTATGTCTTTACATAATGGAATCATACGTTTTGGGACATGAAATGGATTGAACTTAGGATATTTCCTTGAAAATCGAGATGAATTATGGTGTTGTGATGATGATAAATATCCTCATATCTCGTAATCGTTTAATCCGTATAGATCTTTCGCAAACCGTATGAGCATGATATGCACGGAGATGACATGTATTAACACTGTAGATTTCATGAGTTTCATCACCATTAGATCAAGTTTTCTGCCAGTAGTAAACTGCCATGCACGGTTAGCGCACGCTAAGATATGTGTATTAACGTGCGCTATCGGGAATGAGTTAACGTACGCTACGTTTGGTACGTAACGTACGTTATGTTATCAGTCGAGTCAGTCGGCTGATCAGAGAGAACTGTCAGTACATGGCTAGCGTACGCTAGACTTGGTCATTTGCGTACGTTAACAGGCAGACTTAGCGCACGTTACGTAGAGTACGTAGCGTACGCTAAGTAGTTCAGGCAGATTACATATTTAGAGCTTTTGGCCGTAGACCGGATTGATAGGCATTCGTACGAATTGAGATGAATTCTATATCATTTCTTTTGTTAAGGTTCGAGCTTGCTACGTTGATCGAAGGAGGCGGCCTTCGAGTGTGTTGAGATCATTGGAGTGTTTCGTTCTTGCCATCTTCGAGGCAAGTATCGTAATGTGTTAATATTGGTATTTTGAGCATGCATGTGGTTTATTCATGTTGTTGAACATGGGATTTATTTCTTTGAATTGTCATAATATTCGTTATCTAGTGTTTGTATGTTCATGATGATGGACATAGCGATTTGGCATATATGTATGCATGAGTTGTGTTTGTGTATGTTGTACGATCTATGCTGAGGGCGCTAGATCGGATGTCCACCTCGTGTTGGTCCGACGGGATCATCTTGGGATCTAGGCTGAGGGCGCTGGATCATTGGACGGGTTATTTCCACCTCGTGTTGGTCCGACGGGATCATCTTGGGATCTATGCTGAGGGCGCTGGATCATTGGAATACCCTTGCTGTGTTAATGGAATCGTGTGGATTCGCATTGTCGGATTCCGGTAGCGGAAGTCCGTGTGGTGTATCTTGTTATGTATTGTTGATGCATATTAGATTTGTTTAATATGATACTTGTACTAGCATCGTTTTGCTAACCCCTTCGGGGGTGGACATTTGTTTTGATGTTCAGGTAGCCGAGGAGCGGGGAAACAACCACAGTACCGATGTGACGACGAAGGGGTTCAGTGATGTTTGTCGTTTCTTTTGATTGTCTTCTTGGTTCATTTTCAGTACTCGAGTACGCGTGTCTTATTAATATCGTTTCGATATGGTTGTATTAATTAACTCGTTGGATCAGTTGGAACCGGTTTTGTAATTTGAATTTCTGCGGTATCGTTGGATTATTCACATTTCTTTTAATTAGCCTTGTAAATCCTTACTTAAAGGGTTTACGGCGCTGTAATTATTCCGAATATCTCGGGGTGTTACAACAACAACATTACCCCAATGCCTCAATAGCTTCCGCAAAAAGCGGGGTAAGGGGGGATCAGATGTACGTAACCTTACCCCTGTCTTAACACAGAGAGGCTGTTTCCGGATGATCCAAAATGAAAATTGCATCGAAAATTGCATGGAATGACTAGTACTTCATGAGAAAAAGAAGTGCAGCAAGTTTAGTGAGTCATTTTGTTTTATTCCTCAAGAACCAAAGAAAAAGGATATTACTAGACACCGCCCTTAAAAATTACTTTTTTGCCCATTTGACAATCTTTCATTATTTCTACCCAGCACACCAACACACAAGTTTTTCGAATTGAAATCTAGAAGCAATTTTTCATTTATTCTACCCAACACACAATCAAATATATATCGTCAATATCATCGACAACGACGAAAATGGGCGAGAATTCACATCTGGAGGTAATTTTTCGGTGAAAATAACGCAGGCGTCTGAAAATTCCGCCTGATCAATGGCACGGGCGTCCACAGATTCCGCCTAGACCATGGTACAGGCGTCTGCAACGGACGCTCCGTCCTTGGTCTAGGCGTCTAGACCAGGCGCCTGTACCATGGTCTCGGCGTCCGATTCAGACGCCTGTACCATGGCTGGGCGTCCGATTCAGACGCCTATACTGTGGCCAGGCGTCCATACCTGACGCCTCGGCCATAGTCCAAGCGCAATTTCTGGACGCCTGGTCATTTTTTTTGCATGATTTTAAATTTTAATAATAATATTATTGGTATTATTATTAACATTCTGTCAATAAAAAATTTCAGGTTATATTGGAAGAACTTGAAGGTGACGGCGTTGATATAGTGGTTATTTCGTCAATGACAAAATATTTGATAGTGATTGTGATGTGATTGGTTGGGCGAAAAAAATTGCTCTTCAAATTGGTTTTGAGTTGATCATTTCGTCGTACAAGAATAAAGGAAAGACAAAGCTATTGAGATGTAACCGTGGTGAACGGTACAGAGGGGTATTAAGAGATTTGGATGTCGCTGCTCGAAAGGACACAAAGACGAAAGCATGCAAGTGTACATTTCAGATAAAGGCCGAACAATTGTATGACTTGAGTGGTTGGATAATCAGACCGATGTCTGGGAGTAAGGGTATGCACAATCACTCATTTATTGTATATCTGGAGGGGCATCGTCAAATGAGTGGACTGAGTAAATCGGCCAAACAAGTTGTTCGTGAGATGAGTGCTGCTCAAGCCAAGCCGTGTGCCATGTTGGTGGCCATTCAGAATAAATTTCCCGAGGATAAACCGACTAGACGACATATCTATAACTACAGAGACCACTTGAGGAAGCATGATTTTGAAGAAAGAGATGTCGTCGGTCAGTTTCACCATTTGGTTGTGACGAATAACTACGTACATTGGACGCAGGCCGACCCGGATACAAATACTGTTACCCATGTTTTCATGGCACATCCAACATCAATCAACTTAATCCGGACCTACAGATGGTTCATTGGCATGAATTCTACCTACAAAACGAATAAGTATAAGACGCCATTCCTCAAGATGTAACACCCCCAAGATATTCGAGGTGTATTACAGCGCCGTGGACCCCTACATGGGATCCACCAGGCTAACACAAGAAAACACCTCTCGACTAACCGTCTCGGTTAGCAAGGAAACAATTGTTAACAACAAGAACATAAAACAACACGTCCGGTACAACCGGTATAATAAACATCAACCGACAAATACGGTAACTCCAACGAAGTCCAAACACAATCCGAAAGGAAAAGCCTAAGTACTCGCGAGTACAATCTATAAGTTTACAATTTGGAAAACACCCACATCAAAAGAGACAGTAGGAAATAACAAGACTCAATTTCACATGTCAACAACCTTGGCCGACATCCTCGTACCATCCCAGCGCCCGCTCGTCTCTGGTCGAACATAACACAAATCCATAACAAGAATTTCCCCGACAACGGGTCCTCAAAGGGGTTAGCAATTACGCTAGTACAAGTATTCAAGGCAAACCAATCGCTTACACATTTCATAGTACATGCACCAATATCAAGTTCAAAAGTCAAAACCAGACATGTCTTTTCCGGAAAATAAACAGTCAAACAATTAGCCTTGGGAACAGAGTAATATCATAGATTCCCGCACGAGGCCTCTAAGGACCCTCCCGCACTGGCTACCTTATAAAACAAAACACGCACATGCATCGCCTTGGGAACAGAGTAATATCATAGATTCCCGCACGAGGCCTCTAAGGACCCTCCCGCACTGGCTAGCTAAACAAACTCGTGAAATCCAGGGCGGCAGCATAGATTTCGCTCCTTGACCCCGTCAGCCAACACGAGGTGAGTTACACACAAGTAATATACATCACCATTTCATGTTAAGCTTAAAGGTTTCCAAAAATACTTGCCTTGAATTATTGACGACGCAACGAACTAAAGGAAAGTCACCGAACGCTAGGAACCAATGAAACCGAACCTAACGATTCAAGAATACAATCACAACCATTTCTAAATGAATATGGAATTGAAATACACCCGAAAACCCGCCTACGATTCATGTATATTCGTATATAAACAACAACGAGGGTGGACCACAACCAAACCCTCTCGATTCCGTAAAAATCACGAAATATACCATGAATCCGTAGGGAAACTAAGAATACCAACAAGATTAATCATATTCATCATGAATTAATCGACAAAGCGGAATGAATCGGACAAAAACGCGAAAATCCCCAAATCTACCCAAAAGTAGGGTTCTAAAGATCTAACCTTGATTCGCTGGATCGAAGGATGTTATAGGATGATTGATCAACGATATAACCTCAAGAACTTCATGGATTTGTTGTTCAACAACATGGTTTCGTCTCCTCCGAAACCCTACCGGACCGAAGAGAAATGAAATGAAAATGACGGAGAAAGTCGGCTGTCTGTCATTTATATATCGGGAACTAGCGTGCGCTAGCCTTCCTAGCGTGCGCTTATCGCCGAGATCGCCGAGCACACTCGGCCATGGCCCGCACCCGGCACCACCGACCACCCGCCGACCGTGACTCGACCGCCCGACTCGCTAGCGTGCGCTACGGCGGAAGCTCGCGCGCTAGCCGACTGGCCCAGAGCCACTGGATCGACAACTCGCCCCGTGAACGCACGCTAGTCGGCCGGCGGCGTCGCTACCCTCGCCGGTTAGCGCGCTACGACCGACAGAAGCGCGGCGCTACCCGCCGATCTCCGACGAGTCCGTAACCTCGTAATACCTGCCAGCCCGAGCCAGACGTCTGGCCGACTCGGCAACAGTGCGCTTACATCGCTGAAGCTACAGCGCGGCCCCGGCCGAAGCGTGTGCTACGCGGTTCTCGCGTGCTGCTCGGCCGCTTCAAGACTCGTCCGGCCAGCCCCGCACCCGTCCGGCCACCGCCACCCGCCACGACCCGACGCCGATTTCCGAAAACGCACACTAACGGACACGACGAAAAGTTCATGACGACGCGTCAACGACTCGAGATGAAAACGTAATGCAATAATTAATCATACGCGACCAAGAAAAGGGTCAAGACGACAAATACAGATATGGATACCCGTAACTTTCAAGAAATTACAAAATGGCCCAAAATGCCCTAAATCACGATACGTGATCGAATAACCAAACCGGTTCACAACACGCCTAACAAAGTTAAACGGACTTGCGGGAAACTCAAACAAATAGCTTTGACGAGATTCGCAAGAATCGAACTCAAGTGCGGAAAAGTCGCTAAAAGCACGAACTCAACAAAACAACACCGAAACGAACTCGGATGACAAAAAGTGTAGAATTAATCATTCTCGTAATGACGAAACGGTCATGAGCGAGCCACAAAACGGACTCGATAAAAAAAGAAATTTACCGAAAATCGAAAATCATGATATTACATTCTACCCTCCTTAAAAGAAGTTTCGTCTCGAAACTTAAAACAAGTAGGAGAAGCAATATCCCTCCAGAAAACTCAACGAGATACACAAAAACCGAAACTCACGCCCGACGGCGAAATGCCGCAAGAAACGCAAAGAGACATACGGCGTGAAAATACGCTCCACAAATACTAACACGACGCCACCGGAGAGACATAATAAAATCAACGAGTGACAAGCGTCATCAAATAGACAATACAATCGAGTCGATTATCCGAACAATCACAAAACTCAACGAACGAAAATCAATACGATTGACCAACCCAACGGTTCATCAACCCAAAACGCGAGTCAACCGAACAAATACGAATTCCACCGCCCAAGGGTTGGAAGATCGAAACGAGACTAATTTCCCGAACTTAAGGGAATCACGAAGGAGCCTGAACGCCGACAATCACGAAACGAGAACAAAAACCGAACAAACAAGCGATTGAGACAACAAAATCGAACAATCATGTCCGAAACACGTAGGATAATAAAATTCAAACAACAACTCCGTAATGACTGGTGAGAACAAGAAGACGTGCATTCCCATAAGATCTACAGAAAGGGAATAGCTATTGAAAAGCCACAACAATGCACGAGTTATTCCGAAACAATACCACCCTCGTTCGATCAACAAAAGCAAGGGATAGGGAAAGTTCAGAAATGTTAACGAGCATAAACGAGTTGATAGAGCTAAAAATACAGAAGTTCAAAATCCGATCCACTTTGAATAAAAGAACTATTAGAACCAAAAAATGTTACTTCCGAACAAGATTCACAATAGTCGAACCGAAGTCGGAAAAGTCACAAATGATAACCAAATCGACTCAAAACCAGACATGTACTGCTCGAATGATGAAACCAAGGTATAGATCAGGTTCATAAGGTATCAATGAACACGAGCGAATCGATAGACTAGAGAAAGAGAAGATATATAAGTCAAAATAGTACGGGTATTACTTTTGACCTCGCTCCAGAAACTCACAACAACGGAACCAAGGTAACAATACAATAAGCAACCGACACGATACGGAAAAATCACCGATGCACACAATCATACCAACCCGAGCTCTAACAGCTCGCATATATGCGATAACGCATAAACCGCTACGAGGCGACAACATCCAATACCAATATCACACCCCTCGCAGAGGCTACCACGACAACTGTGTGGCGAACGACTCAACGCTCACACCACCAATTCAACAACTCGGGGTTAACACCCTAACGAGAGCACGAACATCACACATATATTCCCGGACCACAATTAGGAATGATAGGTTTTGAAAACAAAACCATCTTTTGAAAATAACTTGCAAGCACCAGTTGATCTTGAGTATCATATATCAAAAAGTAGTACAAACATCGTCATCGAGACTAAAAAAAATCATCTTGCGTTTGAAAAAAAAAAAAATGAAGACACCTTTCGCTAAATTAAAACTTTTCAGCTATTTTCGACCTTCGGGTCTAAGCGAATGCGTTTCTAAATCATTAGAAATATTTCAAAATATTTTGATCCTCAAAGTAGAATAATTTTGAAACATAGCGTGGCACTAGTAGGCATCTTGAGAGCACTGTGAGAAAATAATTTATTTTAAAAGTACGTCTCGAGGTTTATTTTCTAAGATACTCAAGGTTTTTCAGAAGTACAATAGGCCAAAATGCCCAAAATTCGCACGTATCAACATTTACTTAAACACATCATATCACACGCATCAAATCGCTCAAAATCACGACAGTGATATACAATCCTCAGGATATGTTTAACAACATCGTTAAAACAACAATCACTTATCAAACCGGATGGAAAACGATATCAAGAACAAAACTCCAAAAAGTCAACTCTAGGGATTCAAGAAAATACCTAGATTCGCGAAGAACAATGGATTAGATGATGTTAAAAATCATCTAGGATACTCCAAAACACCTTTGGGTGGAAGAAAAATCAGCCAGATGCGAAACCGAGTCGCTACGTCTCGAACTCATGGAGGAAGGTGAAGAAATGAAGAAAATGCAACTTAGATCGGTGTCCAAGATTTATATCGACACAATTAGCATGCGCTAATCATTAAGGTTAGCGTGCGCTATCACGACACCAAACAAAACTCCCGACCAAAAATACACCGTTAGCGTCGCTAACCCCAAGTGTTAGCGTGCGCTAACGAGAACTTCGAGCCCACCCGGTAGCTCTGGATCGCCTCGAACTACTGTGTAGCGTGCGCTATCCTCCCCTTAGCGTGCTACCAACGCACTCTTGCGCGCGCTAGCCGCAGCGTAGCGTGCGCTAACGACTCCACAGAGACAACAACAACACATCGAAAAATTACATGCCGTAAACCTTTCTCACAAGGATTTACCTGCTAAGCACAATTTCCCATCTCATTTCGAAAATTCTAAAAAGACCAATGACGATAATATTTTTCCAAAGCTCACAAAATCATTTGTCAAACCATCATGAAATATTCAAGGCCAAAATGCCAAAACTTGATTCAAGGAATCGGTTTTACGAAATAAAACTCAGGTTGCAAACTACCAAAGCCGTTTGAAAGAACTCACGCAATGGATAAAATACGGTAGGAAAATACATCAAGAAGGATTTACACTCCTCGTATAAACCAAATACGAGAGTCTAATAAACACATATCGTGAAATCAAAATCCACGTAAGGATTCCATCATTCAACGACTAATCATACAAATAACTCGTGTCACGCGAGGCACAACACAAGGAAGGAGTTTTACATTCATAGGTCGCACGTAAGTGACGACCACCCTCGATACTAATCACGACCAATGATCTCAAACGACGCGTCGCGATGCGACTAAGTCGACAAAATCCGACGAGACAAAACTCAACAAACACAACTTGACTCGGCGGCTCTAGGTTTCCCAGCTAATCTGATTTTAAAAATCGTATACTCTAGTTATTCGAAAATAAAACCGATAAGTTAAAAATCGTTTTCAAGACCCTTTTAAACACGATAAGGGCTTAACAAATGTAGTAGCATTTTATAAAATGTCCTAAACACTTTTAAACACGACCTTTAAATACCGACTCAAGGTTTTATTTGAAAATACAAGGCTGGCTCGCCCAAATTCATGTCACTTTCAAAAACCCACAATACGATCAAGTCTAAGAAATTTTCAAGCATGCACGCCGCATGTATTATTATTAATAGAAACACATTGGTTGTAAATAACAATAATTAGCCAAGTACCAACAATTTCCGAACACACGGATATACGGCATTCAAAAATCACCAGTTCAACAAGCGCAACTCGAAAATACTAATTCCAAGCATTTGTCAAACTATCTCTTCAAGTTTGACAGCGTAACCAAAGATCACCGATTTGGACGTATGTCGAAACCATCTATGTGAGTTTCTCAACAAACTCTGCCATCAATACCTATACCGGAACATATCAATGTTCAAAACTTCTACATCATACCGCACTTTCGGTGTCCAACCCATCAAGACATTCGGCTCAACATACATTTAGTATATCGCAATTACCAAACACAGATTCCATCATACAACAAAAGACTAGAGAGTCAAGCCCTCTCACAATATACCACGGAGCAAAATTTGGATCTTTCGATCACCAACGATCCCACCAATGCTAGTAAGTTTAGCGATGGAAGGCTCGCAAAACGACAAACGGTCAAGCCCAGAACGGCGCACATACTCCAGAGAGATAAAGGACTGCGCAATACTAGAATCAAAAGTACACAACCGGATGGATCGAGAAACGACTGACGATAAGTACGAGAGAGGCAATCACGCTCAAGAAGTGGAATTTCAATACGAGGAAACAAGAGAATTGAGTAAGGAAAACTTACGAGCACCGGATGTACCGAGATGCCTACAAATGTGTGACAATGTGCAAAACAAAACACAACTAGACCCAAATAACCAACAAGCCTAGGTATCCATAAACCTAGAGCTCGATACCATTTTCTCGTAACACCCCCAAGATATTCGAGGTGTATTATAGCCGTGGACCCCTACATGGGATCCACCAGGCTAACACAAGAAAACACCTCTCGACTAACCGTCTCGGTTAGCAAGGAAACAATTGTTAACAACAAGAACATAAAACAACACGTTCGGTACAACCGGTATAATAAACATCAACCGACAAATACGGTAACTCCAACGAAGTCCAAGCACAATCCGAAAGGAAAAGCCTAAGTACTCGCGAGTACAATCTATAAGTTTACAATTTGGAAAACACCCACATCAAAAGAGACAGTAGGAAATAACAAGACTCAATTTCACATGTCAACAACCTTGGCCGACATCCTCGTACCATCCCAGCGCCCGCTCGTCTGGCTGAACATAACCTGAAATCCATAACAAGAATTTCCCCGACAACGGGTCCCCAAAGGGGTTAGCAATTACGCTAGTACAAGTATTCAAGGCAAACCAATCGCTTACACATTTCATAGTACATGCACCAATATCAAGTTCAAAAGTCAAAACCAGACATGTCTTTTCCGGAAAATAAACAGTCAAACAATTAGCCTTGGGAACAGAGTAATATCATAGATTCCCGCACGAGGCCTCTAAGGACCCTCCCGCACTGGCTACCTTATAAAACAAAACACGCACATGCATCGCCTTGGGAACAGAGTAATATCATAGATTCCCGCACGAGGCCTCTAAGGACCCTCCCGCACTGGCTAGCTAAACAAACTCGTGAAATCCAGGGCGGCAGCATAGATTTCGCTCCTTGACCCCGTCGGGCCAACACGAGGTGAGTTACACACAAGTAATATACATCACCATTTCATGTTAAGCTTAAAGGTTTCCAAAAATACTTGCCTTGAATTATTGACGACGCAACGAATGGAAAGGAAAGTCACCGACGAACGCTAGGAACCAATGCAACCGAACCTAACGATTCGAAGAATACAATCACAACCATTTCTAAATGAATATGGAATTGAAATACACCCGAAAACCCGCCTACGATTCATGTATATTTGTATATAAACAACAACGAGGGTGGACCACAACCAAACCCTCTCGATTCCGTAAAAATCACGAAATATACCATGAATCCGTAGGGAAACTAAGAATACCAACAAGATTAATCATATTCATCATGAATTAATCGACAAAACGGAATGAATCGGACAAAAACGCGAAAATCCCCAAATCTACCCAAAAGTAGGGTTCTAAAGATCTAACCTTGATTCGCTGGATCGAAGGATGTTATAGGATGATTGATCAACGATATAACCTCAAGAACTTCATGGATTTGTTGTTCAACAACATGGTTTCGTCTCCTCCGAAACCTCACCAAGGACCGAAGAGAAATGAAATGAAAATGACGGAGAAAGTCGCTGTCTCATCATTTATATATCGGGCCGGAACTAGCGTGTTAGCCTTCCCGCCTAGCGTGCGCTTATCGCCAAGACGGGCCGAGCACACTCGCCATGGCCCGCACGACCCGGCACCACCGACCACCCCGCCGACCGTGACTCGACCGCCCGACTCCCGCTAGCGTGCGCTACGGCCAAGCTCGCGCGCTTAGCCGACTGGCCCAAGAGCCACCGGATCGACAACTCGCCCCGTGCGCACGCTAGTCGGCCGGCGCGGCGCTACCCCGGTTAGCGCGCGCTATGACCGACAGAGCGCGGCGCTACCCGCCGATCTCCGACCGAGTCCGTAACCTCGTAATACCGCCTGCCCGAGCAGCCGGCCGACTCGACAGCTGCGCTACATCGCTGAAGCTAGCGCAGGCAAGGCCCCGGCCAGAAGCGTGCGCTTACGCGGTTCTCGCCGTGCTCGCCGGCGATGTCCAAGACTCGTCGGCCGGGCCCCGCACCCGTCCGGCCACTGCCACCGCCACGACCCGACGCCTCGATTTCCGAAAACGCACGGAACGGACACGACGAAAAGTTCGCGGACGACGTCAACGACTCGAGATGAAAACGTAATGCAATAATTAATCATACGCGACCAAGAAAAGGGTCAAGACGACAAATACAGATATGGATACCCGTAACTTTCAAGAAATTACAAAATGGCCCAAAATGCCCGGAAATCACGATACGTGATCGAATAACCAAACCGAAGTTCACAACACGTCTAACAAAGTTAAACGGACTTGCGGGAAACTCAAACAATAGCTTTGACGAGATTCGCAAGAATCGAACTCAAGTGCGGAAAAGTCGCTAAAAAGCACAGAACTCAACAAAACAACACCGAAACGAACTCGGATGACAAAAAGTGTAGAATTAATCATTCTCAGAATGACGAAACGGTCATGAGCGAGCCGTCAAAACGGACTCCAGTCGAAAAAAAAAGAAATTTACCGAAAATCGAAAATTGCGGATATTACACAAGATAGTCGAGATGACTTCATGTAACAAGAACTTCTTAATCGCCTATGCAATTATGAAAGATGAGACCGAATCGAGATATGCGTGGGTGTTGGAGAAGTTGAAAATTTTGCTTGGGTTTGATGTTCATCCGACGGCTATTGTTACGGATCGTGAGTTGGGATTGATGCGTCCTATTGGAGAGATATTTCCATAGAGTGTCCACTTGCTTTGTACATGGCATATTAATAAGGATGTTGAAGACAAGGTCTACAGAATTTGTGGAAAAGATAAAGAAATGGACCAAAAGTTTAAAAATGGGAAATGGAAAAAAATCATGGAAGCGGCGACCGAAGAGAAATACGATCAAGTGTTGCAACTCATGAAGGATACATGGATATGGAATCCTAAGGTGATATCCTACGTTGAGGGTACATGGCTAAAATACAAGGATATGTTCGTTGTTGCGTGGACGAATAAAGTACTTCATTTTGGAAACACAACCACTTGTAGAGTAGAGAGTGCACATGCCGGGTTAAAGCAATGGCTTAACTCTTCCACCGGAGCCCTCGATACCGTTTGGACCAAAGTGAACCAGGAGATTGAATCACAACTAACGCAAATCAGATACACACTTGAACAGTCTAGGTGTCGTACAAGCGTGGTGTACTCTGGTTTTCCATTCAACTACTTGCATTGTCGTGTATCCCATCATTGTCTGCGATTACTGTCGAATGAATTGACACGTATGAGAGAATTAAGTGATCAAGTGTGTAACACCCCGAGATATTCGGAATAATTACAGCGCCGTAAACCCTTTAAGTAAGAATTTACAAGGCTAATTTGAAGAAATGTAAAAATAATACAACAGTACCATTAAAGTTCAAATTACAAAACCGGTTCAAACAGATCAAATGAGTCCATTATTACAACCATCTCAAAATATTAATAAGACACACGTACTCGAGTACTGAAAATGAACCAGAAAGACAAGTCACAACAACAATAAACATCACTGAGCCCCTTCGTCGTCATGTTTCAGATCGTGGTCGCTTTCCCGCTCCTCGGCTACCTGAACATCAAAACAAATGTCCACCCCCGAAGGAGTTAGCAAAACGATGCTAGTACTAGTATCATATTACACAAATCGAATATGCAACAACAACGCATAATAGAATATACAATACGTACTTCCACTACCAGAATCCAACAATGCGAATCCACATGATTCCATTAACACAACATGGGTATTCCAATGATCCACCGCCCTCAGCATAGATCCCAAGATGATACCGTCAGACCAACACGAGGTGGAAAACCCGTCCAATGATCCAGCGCCCTCAGCATAGATCCCAAGATGATCCAGTCGGACCAACACGAGGTGGACATCCGATCCAACGCCCTCAGCATAGATCGCACAACATACACAAACACACTTATGCATACATATATGCAAAATCGCTATGTCCATCAACATGAACATACAAGTAATCGATAACGAATATCATGACAATTCAGCAAAACAAATCCCATGTTCAACAACATGAATAAACCATATGCATGCTCAAAATCCCAACATTAACAATTTCAAAATACGATACTTGCCTCAAATATGGCAAGAATTAAATACTCCCACGAATGTCACACGTCCGAAGGTCGTCGCCCCTCAATCGATCACCTTGTACAAGAGAATAACAAAGAATTCAATAATTCTCCCGAAACTAACGCACGAGTACCAAACTCCTTAAGTTATAATCGAGTTATCAATAACGGACAATCGGTTCTCGGTCCTATTTTCCGACGAGTACTAAGTTTGGAAAAGGCATGCGAATTCTAGAGATCATAACGGAACACCAAGTCGGTTTCTACAATTCCAAAGACATTCATCATATCATTATATCCCGTGTTCCAACTCTAATTTCGATTATTAACTCGAATGCTTGGTTCGGTTGCTACTACGATACATATCGAGATAATCACGTACAATCAAACTCTAGGTTAAAACATCTCTACGATTCTTGTTCTTCCGTGGTTAATTCTTGTTATCAAATTCTTCATTCAAAAATGATTGTTCCAAATATCCTTGCTTAGTTCTAACTATCTTCAAGAAGATTAACAACAAGTCTTTCTAAGGCAAGAATCTAATAGAAAACCCTTCACATTCAACTACTTGAATCCATCTTACACAGGGGTAAACCTTAGCATGTGTTCCCCAAAAGAGTGTTATGAAAACATCATCAAGCTAATTCATCTCAGGAAATTCCATTCTAAGGTTGGTAAGGATTATGGCTCAACTTAGTATCAAATAAAACCTTAATTCAACCAATACAATCCTCTTTAAACATGGTGTTGGATTCATTTGACACAACGAGCTCAATAATCTCAGGGAAAAGTTCATAATATAACTAAGAACGAAATCTCCATCTTGGTGTAGAGTTAACATACCTCAAGGAAGGGAAGAACAATGAAATCCTTGAAGAAACTCTTCACCGGAAGCTTTATCTCTAATCCATAAGGTCTAAGCTTCTCAAAATCGGATTAAGATGATAATGTGAGGGATATAAGGTGAGGGATAATATTCAGAGCATGAAAATCGGCCAAGGTGAGGGTTAGAAATGAAGTGGGGGTCGAGTTCTATAAATAGAATTATAAGCCATTATGTACGTTTCCCAATGCCAATTACATACATAATTACATTAACGTATGCTATACTCGAACATTAGCGTACGTTAACGTCTGGCCAGAGCTCACTGGACTGTTTCTGGTATTGGCTTACGTGCGTTATAACACAGGCCTTGCATACGTAATGTATAGGACCTTAGCGTACGCTAAAAACCACCCTTAGCGTACGTTAAGTCCGTTGACTTGCATAGCTGGAAAGCCGTCCAGGTTCATGCGAGTGATCTCCTCGCATCTTCGTCAGGCCCCACACGCCGACCCTTGTCTGATTCCGAGTTGACTATGTTTACGTATGTTAAGCTACACCTATAACGTATGTTATACTAAACTCGTAGCGTACGTTATGGTCATCCTTTAGCTTACGTTAAGACGTGCAGAATTATGCATGCATGCATGGTAAAAGAATACAAAAACGTAAGGATACGAGTACGGGGAACTGATCATCGATTAATATGTCACAAAGTCGAATCTTACCAGATCGAATACAGGATAAATACACATTAATTATACGGGCATTACATACTACCCTTCTAAAAAGAAGTTTCGGCCCGAAACTTAAAACGAAAACAATTCCGGGTATCTCGAACTCATACTATCTTCCATCTCCCAAGTTACTTCTTCGACTCCATGTCGAGACCACTGAACTTTAACCAAGGAGATCGGTTTATTCCTCAATTGCTTGACTCGGCTCTCAAGTATCTTGATTGGCTTTTCTTCGAACGAGCCATCATTAGCCACTTCAATCTCGACAAAATCAATGATATGACTGGGATCCGGTACATATTTCCGCTATTGGGATACGTGGAATACATTATGGACATGACTCAGTGATGGCGGTAAGGCCAACCTATATGCCAACTCTCCAACTCTCTCGAGGATCTCAAATGGTCCGATATATCTCGGACTCAGCTTTCCTTTTGTAACACCCCCAATCCACTCAGGGATATTACACGTCGTAGACCCTCTCCTCGAGGATCTACCAGGCTGGTAACAACATTTAACATCTCGACAATGCCTTCAAGGCTAAAATGACTCAGTAGACCGATTTGGTCTTTCAATACAATATACAACTCGATTACAAACACATACCCACGCAGGGGTCAAAATACAATAAACTCCCGTACAACGGGGAAAAGATACTGCAGCGGAAAAGAAAATACAACTAGACCAATACGACATCAACGGATCCTCGTGTGATTAGTATCGTTCATCTTTCATCATCCTTCGTGCCGACCCTGTGTTATGCTCCAAAACCTGAATGCAAAAATAGACATCCACCCCCGAATACTGGGGTTAGCAAACTCCACTGTTTTGCTAGTGCAAGTATAAAATACGAAAACGAGCCATACATATCATACTCCACGAAAAATGTTAATCATAAACATACTTCCCGAGGTGATTCACTTAATCGAACGATTAAATCGAAAGATAGGGTAAACCCGATAAACATCTTGTGAAAAACATTTTACGCATCAGGAGTTTTGAATACATTGGGGTCTAAAAATCCTCAGGCCTTTCAAAAACATTTAGGGACACAGCCCAAAAGTCATTTTCCCAAAACATAAATTCGATAACAACAAGTGGAGTCCACGACCCGATCATACCATAACAACCTGTTTCCACAGATTATTCGCGTCCCGTGCTAGCAAGCCACGGACCTCAGATGCTCCCATAGAACAAACCCGAGTGAATAACCCACAGGGAAACTATATCAAATCACATGTCACCGTAACCGCAGTCACGTGACTAAAAGCACATATACTTACATAATCAAACCACAACCATAAGTTATCCCGGCATCGTGCTAACAAGCCACGAACCTCGGAGTCCCCGCAAGACATACCCGATGATAACCCCACAAGTTATCTCGGCATCGGGCTAGCAAGCCCCGAACCTCGGAGTCCCCGCAAGACATACCCGTATTGGATAACCCTACGGTTTCGCCCGACCCATACTAGCAAGTATGGATCCCGGAGATTCAACAATCCTACCCGGAGGCACATCACATACAACAAGCACACAACAATAACCGATTATCAAGACAAGCAACACTAAGCATCACAACCTCCTTTCAAAGGAGTAACGACTAACATCACATCATGTCGAATACCCACCGAACAAATATACAATTCAATGTACAATCCTCGGCAAACAATTATGGTCAATGCGATCATAACGTCTCTCAACGCATTTAAACTAACACACATATTCCGAGAACATATCCATTCACGAAGTATACGAATTATCGTTGAAAGACAATATTTATCGAGAACATACCGATCCTTTTAACGTTCATTAAACATTGGATTTCGCATAAAATCATTTATCAATAATTATGCCTAAGAAATATGAAATGTATGGGCAAGATACTTGCCTCGAATGACCACAACGCGGAGAATCGGCCGAAGTAGGTTGGCACGAACCGACTACGAACTCGCCGACTCCACCGAACGACAATCCACAACAATGAACTACAAACGAAAACAATAACAACGAAAATGAATTCCAAAGTACGACCCAAAGCCGCTGAATTCAAAGAACAAATGACGAAGGTTCAAGGATTTCCCCCAAAACGGCCAAGAACACGATTCGTCCCGTCAAAACCCGAAAACGGAATTCCAAGTTGAAATATGGATATACAATCCATAGAATATGTTTAACAACATCATTTAACCATAATCGATCCATCGAAAACGGATGAAAAACGAGATCGAGGACAAATCCCCCAAAAAGTCAATTCGAAGGAAATCAAGAAATATACTTCGATTCGACGAAGAACAATGGATTAAATGATGTTAAACACAAGAATACTACCAAGATTAATCATACCCATCATGAATTAATCAAAAACACGGAACGAATCGGACAAAAATGCGAAAACCCACAAATTCACGAAATTAGGGTTCTAAGGAAGATTACCTTGATTCGCTGGATCAAAGGATGATAACGGATGATTTATTGATGTTACGAACTCAAGAACTTCGTGGATTTGTTCTTCAATAACATTCCTCCTTGATCTCAAAACCTCTGGCCGCGGAAAGAAAAGATTGAAATGAAAATGGGTTGATACAGGGCTGCTCGGTCAATTATATAGGCAGATCGCCTAGCGTGCGCTAGCGTGCAGCGTGCGTGCGCTAGCGGGCCGACCATGGTCCATCCGAGGCTCTGGATCGATCCTCGCCTGTAGCGCGTGCTAGATGCCGAGCAACAGGCGCTACGCTCGCCGGCCGGCGCAGCCGACGGCCAGAGCGTGCGCCACGGCCAACTCTATGGAGTCCAGAGCCACTGGGCCTCACCGCCCGCCTGTAGCGTGGCGCTGGGTGCCGCATAGCGTGCGCTACGACTGCCGGTTAGCGCGCGCAGCCTCCCGGCAGTAGCGTACGCTATGCCGGTCCCTGCCGCGCCCGTCCGGCCAGAGCCCAGCAACCGTCCCGGTTCCTCGCGCAACCGTCCGGCCAGCGCCCGGCTGCCGTGGCCTGACGACTCGATTTCCGAAAACGCACGGAACGAACACGACGAAAAGTTCGCGGACGACATCAACGACCCGAAATGAAAATATAATGCAATAATTAATCATACGCGACCAAGAAACGGGTCGAGACAACAATTACAGATACGGATACCCGTAACTTTCAAGAAATTACAAAATGGCCCAAAACGCCCGGAAATCACGATACGTGATCGAATAACCAAACCAAAGTTCACAACACGTCTAACAAAGTTAAACGGACTTACAGGAAACTCAAACAGTTAGCCAACGAGATTCGCAGGAATCGAACTCAAGTGCGGAAAAGTCGCTAAAAAGCACGGAACTCAACAAAACGACACCGAAACGATCTCGGATGTCAAAAAGTGTAGAATTAATCATTCTCAGAATAATGAAACGGTCATGAGCGAGTCATCAAAACGGACTTCGGCCGAAAAAAGAAATTTACCGAAAATCGAAAATTGCGGATATTACATTCTACCCTCCTTAAAAGAAGTTTCGTCCCGAAACTTAAAACAAGTAGGGAGAAGCAATATCCCACCAGGAAAACTCAACGAGATACGCAAGAAATGCGTAACTAACGCCCAACGGCGAAACATTACAAACAACGCAACGGAATATACGGTGTGAAAACACGCTCCACGACGACCAACACAACGTCGCCGTTAGGGATATAATAAAACCAACAAGTGACAAGCGTCATCAAATGGATAATACAATCAAGTCAATTATCCGAACAATCACAAAACACAACGAACGAAAATCAATACGATTGACCAACCCATCGGTACATCAATCAAAACGCGAGCCAATTGCTGAACAAATACGGAATTCCACCGCCCAAGGGTTGGAAGATCGAAAACGAGACTAATTTCCCGAACTTAAGGGAATTAGGAAGGAGCCTGAACGCTCGACAATCACGAAACGAGAACAAAAACCGAACAAACAAACGATCGAGACAACAAAAATCGAACAATCATATCCGAAACACGAAGGGTAATAAAATTCAAACAACAACTCTCAGGATGATCTGGTGAGAACTACAAGACATGCATTCCCATAAGATCTACCGGAAAGGGAATAGCGATTGAAAAGTTACAACGACAAACGAGTTATTCCGAAACAATACTACACTCGTTCGATCAACAAAAGCAAGGGGCAGGACAAGCTCAGAAATGTCAACGAACATAATGAGTCGACAAAGTCGAAAACACAAGAGTTCCAAATCCGATCCACTTCGAATAAAAGAACTAATAGAACCAGATGATGTCACTTCCGAACAAGGTTCACAAGAATCGAACCGAACTCGAAAAAGTCACAGCGATAACCAGATCGATCCACAACAAGATCACAGCTCGTTCGGACGATGAAACTAAAATATAGAACAAGTTCAGAAAGTATCAACGAACACGAGCGAGTTAGAAGAATGGAGAAAGAGAAAATACCGAGGTCAAAATAGTACGGGTATTATCTTCGACCTCGTCCACGAAATTCACAAAAACGGGAGCAAGGTAACAAGACATTAAACAACCGACACATAACGGAACCATCACCAATGCACACGGTCATACCAAACCAAGCTCTAACAGCTCGCACATGCGCGACAACGCAGAAATCACTACGAGGCGGCAACATTCGACACCAACATCCCACCTCTCACAGAGGGCTAACACAACAAATGCGTGGCAACGCCTCGACGTTCATGCCACGAATTTGATCATACTCACGAGCAAACATCATAACGGCAACGCGAACGTCATACATACATACCCAGCCCTCAAACGGGAATGGATAGGTTTTAAAAACGAAAACCTCATTTTGAAAATAATTTAGAAGAATACCGGTTGATCTTGAGTATCACCTTACAAAAAAAAATACAAACGTGAAGCATCGTTATCGAGACTTTGGAAAACCATTTCGCATTTATTAAAAATGAGGACACTTTCTGTTAGTGAAAAACTTTCAGAATATTCGACCTTCGGGTCTAAGTAAAAGTGTTTATGAAACATTGAAAATATCTCAAAACATTTTGGTCCTCAGGGTAGAAGAATTTTTAAACATGTTGTGGCACCTTGGAAGTACCACGAGAAAATAATTCATTTTAAAAGTACGTCTCGAAATTTATTTTCTAAGATACTCAAGGTTTTCAAAGATAATTCAATGGGCTAGAATGCCCAAAAATTTCAGGTAATTACACAAAACTTTATAGCGCCGTGGATCCCGCGTCGGAACCCACCAGGCTAAAAACCATTTATAAAAACGCCAAAAAGGCCGATGACGGTAATGTTTCAAAAACTTACAAAAGCCATTTACAAAATGTTAAATACCGTCATAAGAATTTCGCTAAAATGATCAAGACCATAATATCAAAAACTCAGTTAATGGAATTGATTTTCGAAATAAAACTCAGTCGGTAAAATACCGAAAGCCATTACAAAAGAACTCACGCGGCGGATAAAAAAAAATAAAGTCAAACATGCACAATCCAGCAACACTACTCCACACATAAACGAAATATGAGGGTCAAATAACCACATATCAAGAAATCAAAATCCATAAGAGGATTCCGTCACTTAACAAATAAATCATAAAAATAGCTCGTGTCACACGAGGCACAACACAAAGAGGGGAGACTTACAGCCACAGGTCGCACGAAGATGATGATCGCCCCACGATACTAATCACGACCAACAAACTCAGACGACGCGTCGCAACACGACTCAGTCAGACAAAATCCGACGAGACAAAACACAACAGACACCACTGACCCGACAGCCTAGGTTTCCACAACCTAAGCTCTGATACCATTTATGTAACACCCCCAATCCACTCAGGGATATTACACGCCGTAGACCCTCTCCTCGAGGATCTACCAGGCTGGTAACAACATTTAACATCTCGACAATGCCTTCAAGGCTAAAATGACTCAGTAGACCGATTTGGTCTTTCAATACAATATACAACTCGATTACAAACACATACCCACGCAGGGGTCAAAATACAATAAACTCCCGTACAACAGGGAAAAGATACTGCAGCGGAAAAGAAAATACAACTAGACCAATACGACATCAACGGATCCTCGTGTGATTAGTATCGTTCATCTTTCATCATCCTTCGTGCCGACCCTGTGTTATGCTCCAAAACCTGAATGCAAAAAATAGACATCCACCCCCCGAATACTCGGGGGTTAGCAAAACTCCACTGTTTTGCTAGTGCAAGTATAAAATACGAAAACGAGCCATACATATCATACTCCACGAAAAATGTTAATCATAAACATACTTCCCGAGGTGATTCACTTAATCGAACGATTAAATCGAAAGATAGGGTAAACCCGATAAACATCTTGTGAAAAACATTTTACGACCTCGGGAGTTTTGAATACATTGGGGTCTAAAAATCCTCAGGCCTTTCAAAAACATTTAGGGACACAGCCCAAAAGTCATTTTCCCAAAACATAAATTCGATAACAACAAGTGGAGTCCACGACCCGATCATACCATAACAACCTGTTTCCACAGATTATTCGCGTCCCGTGCTAGCAAGCCACAGACCTCAGATGCTCCCATAGAACAAACCCGAGTGAATAACCCACAGGGAAACTATATCAAATCACATGTCACCGTAACCGCAGTCACGTGACTAAAAGCACATATACTTACATAATCAAACCACAACCATAAGTTATCCCGGCATCGTGCTAACAAGCCACGAACCTCGGAGTCCCCGCAAGACATACCCGATGATAACCCCACAAGTTATCTCGGCATCGGGCTAGCAAGCCCCGAACCTCGGAGTCCCCGCAAGACATACCCGTATTGGATAACCCTACGGTTTCGCCCCGACCCATACTAGCTAGTATTGATCCATGAGATTCAACAATCCTACCCGGAGGCACATCACATACAACAAGCACACAACAATAACCGATTATCAAGACAAGCAACACTAAGCATCACAACCTCCTTTCAAAGGAGTAACGACTAACATCACATCATGTCGAATACCCACCGAACAAATATACAATTCAATGCACAATCCTCGGCAAACAATTATGGTCAATGCGATCATGACGTCTCTCAACGTACGAAACTAACACACATATTCCGAGAACATATCCATTCACGAAGTATATGAATTATCGTTGAAAGACAATATTTATCGAGAACATACCGATCCTTTTTAACGTTCATTAAACATTGGATTTCGCATAAAATCATTTATCAATAATTATGCCTAAGAAATATGAAATGTATGGGCAAGATACTTGCCTCGAATGACCACAACGCGGAGAATCGGCCGAAGTAGGTTGGCACGAACCGACTACGAACTCGCCGACTCCACCGAACGACAATCCACAACAATGAACTACAAATGAAAACAATAACAACGAAAATGAATTCCAAAGTACGACCCAAAGCCGCTGAATTCAAAGAACAAATGACGAAGGTTCAAGGATTTCCCCCAAAACGGCCAAGAACACGATTCGTCCCACAAACCCAACGGAATTCCAAGTTGAAATATGGATATACAATCCATAGAATATGTTTAACAACATCATTTAACCATAATCGATCCATCGAAAACGGATGAAAAACGAGATCGAGGACAAATCCCCCAAAAAGTCAATTCGAAGGAAATCAAGAAACATACTTCGATTCGACGAAGAACAATGGATTAAATGATGTTAAACACAAGAATACTACCAAGATTAATCATACCCATCATGAATTAATCAAAAACACGGAACGAATCGGACAAAAATGCGAAAACCCCCAAATTCACGAAATTAGGGTTCTAAGGAAGATTACCTTGATTCGCTGGATCAAAGGATGATAACGGATGATTTATTGATGTTACGAACTCAAGAACTTCGTGGATTTGTTCTTCAATAACATTCCTCCTTGATCTCAAAACCTCTGGCCGCGGAAAGAAAAGATTGAAATGAAAAAATGGGTTGAAACAGGGCTGCTCGGTCAATTATATAGGCAGACTGCCCTAGCGTGCGCTAGCGTGCCGGCAGCGTGCGCTAGCGGGCCGACCATGGTCCAGTCCAGAGGCTCCTGGACTAATCCCTCGCCCAGGTAGCGCGTGCTAGATGACGAGCAGCGTGCGCTACGTCTGCCGGTCAGCGCGCGCAGCGACCGGCCGTAGCGTGCGCTACCGGCCAACTCTATGGAGTCCAGAGCCACTGGGGCCTCACTGCCCGGCCCAGGTAGCGTGCGCTGGGTGCCGCATAGCGTGCGCTACGACTGCCGGTTAGCGCGCGCAGCCTCCCGGCAGTAGCGTACGCTATGCCGGTCCCTGCCGCGCCCGTCGGCGAGCCCGGCTGCCGTGCCGGTTCCTCGCAAACCGTCGGCGGCCAGCTGCCGTGGCTGACGACTCGATTTTAAACTGGAACGAACACGACGAAAAGTTCGCGGACGACATCAACGACCCGAAATGAAAACATAATGCAATAATTAATCATACGCGACCAAGAAACGGGTCGAGACAACAATTACAGATACGGATACCCGTAACTTTCAAGAAATTACAAAATGGCCCAAAACGCCCGGAAATCACGATACGTGATCGAATAACCAAACCAAAGTTCACAACACGTCTAACAAAGTTAAACGGACTTACAGGAAACTCGAAACAGCAGTTTCGAACGAGATTCGCAGGAATCGAACTCAAGTGCGGAAAAGTAGCTAAAAAGCACGGAACTCAACAAAACGACACCGAAACGATCTCGGATGTCAAAAAGTGTAGAATTAATCATTCTCAGAATAATGAAACGGTCATGAGCGAGTCATCAAAACGGACTTCGGCCGAAAAAAGAAATTTACCGAAAATCGAAAATTGCGGATATTACACCTTTCCTCCCAAAACTGAAAATTCCCCGGGTAGGGGAAACCTTCAATAGTACATGGTCCCCAATCTCAAACTCTAGTGGGCGACGGCGCACATCAGCATAAGACTTCTGTTTACTTTGGGCAGTCAACAGTCTTTCACGAATCAGAGCTACCTTCTCTTGAGTCTGAACCATCAATTATGGTTCCGTCCCAATCAAATAAGAAAAATCATCCCAACACAGGGGCGATCTACACCTTCCCCCATACAACGCTTCAAACGGTGCCATCTTAATGGAAGCATGCCAACTATTGTTGTAGGTGAATTCAATCAACGGCAAATGAACCTCCCAATCGGTTGACCAATCTAAATTCTTATCATATCTTCTACTGTCTGTATATTACTCTCGGACTGACCGTCCGTCTGAGGATGATAGGCCGTGCTAAAGTTTAACTCGATTCCCAAGGCCTTATGAACCGCCTTCCAAAAATGCGACATGAAGCGACCATCTCGATCCGAAATAATGGTCTTCGGTGTACCATGCAATCAGACTATCTCTGAAATAAATACTCGTACCAATTTCTCGGGTCCCCATGTGTCTTTAATTCCTAGGAAATGAGCCGACTTGGTTAGTCGATCAACTACAACCCAAATGATGTTCATTTCTGTCTTGGTCCTTGGCATACTGGTGATGAAGTCCATCGATATATCCTCCCACTTCCACTCAGGAATCGAAAGTGGCTTCAACATTCCGGCAGGTCGCTGATGTTCAATCTTAACCTGCTGACAAGTTAAACACTTCGAAACGTATTCTGCTACGTCCTTCTTCATATTTCCCCACCAGAAATTTTGTTTTAGATCCTTATACATCTTATTGGTACCCGGGTGAATAGAATAGGATGCGCTGTGAGCTTCCTTCAGAATTGTCTGTCTCAAAACATCATCATCGGGAACACAAAGTCGACTCTGAAATCTCAGAACTCCATCATCTTGTATCACGAATCCTGGGGCCTTCCCTTTCTTTACTTTGTCACATAACCGAAGAATCAGAGAATCGTTCAACTGCTTAGATTTGAATCCCTCGACTAGTGACGAAGTTAGTTCCATCACGTATAGTTGCCCTTGGACTCCTGGTGACCATACTTCAATCCCTTCGCGGATCAGTTCTCATTGAATGCTGGTTTCGGACGTAAGCACCTCCAACACTCGAAGAGAAACCGGTTTGCGGCTCAGTGCATCGGCTACCACATTCATTTTGCCTGGATAATAGAGGATTTCCAGGTCGTAATCCTTAATCAGTTCTAGCCACCTTCTCTGCCTCATGTTTAACTCCTTCTGACGGAATATATACTTGCGGCTCTTATGGTCTGTGAAGATCTGACAATGAGTGCCGTACAAATAATGTCGCCAAATATTCAAGGCAAAGACTACAACTGCTAACTCCAAATCATGAGTTGGGTAATTTACTTCGTATGGTTTCAATTGTCGAGAGGCATAGGCAATCACCCTATCCTATTGCATCAACACATATCCCAGACCCTGATTTGAAGCGTCGCTGTATACCATGAATCCCTCGGTTCCATCTGGTAACGCTAGTATAGGTGCTGTCGTCAGTCTCCTCTTAATTTCATCAAAGCTAGCTTGGCATTTCTCATTCCACACGAATTTTTGAGTCTTCTACAACAGCTGAGTAAGCGGACGAGCAATTTTGGAAAATCCTTCTACAAAACGGCGATAATATCCAGCAAGTCCTAAGAAGCTTCGGACTTCTTTCACGTTATTAGGAGATTCTCATTCCAAGATTGCTTCGACTTTCTTTGGGTCCACCTGAACTCCGTCAGCTGATATCACATGCCCAAGGAAGGTTACTTCCCTAAGCCAGAACTCGCATTTAGAAAGTTTTGCATAAAGCTGTTCTTTTCTCAAAGTGCTCAAAACGATACGCAAATGCTCTGCATGTTCCTTTGTGTCTTTAGAATAGATCAAGATGTCATCAATGAAAACGACCACAAATTTATCCAAGTATTCTAAGAATACTCGATTCATCAATTGCATGAATACCGCAGGAGCATTGGTAAGTCCGAATGGCATCACCACGAACTCATAGTGACCGTACCGGGATGTGAAAGCAGATTTCGGTATATCCGATTCCTTAATTCTCAACTAATGGTATCCCGATCGCAAGTCAATCTTCGAGAATATTCTGGCCCCCTGTAGTTGGTCAAACAAGTCATCGATCTGTGGTATAGGATACTTGTTCTTGATTGTCACCTTATTTAGCTCTCTGTAATCAATACATAATCGGAGGGATCCATCTTTCTTCCGGACAAAGAGAACGGGTCCTCCCCATGGAGAAACGCTAGGTTGTATGTAACCCTTCTGCAATTATTCCTCCAGCTGCTTCTTTAGTTCATACATCTCGGTTGGCGCCATACGGTATGGTGCTCTAGAAATATGAGCGGCTCCAGGCTCCAATTCGATATTGAACTCTACTTCTATCCGCGGAGGTAACCCAGGTAGTTCATCAGGGAATACATCTGAGAATTCGTTCACAACTGGAATAGATGAGAGCTCTACTCCTTCTTCTTTCTTCATGGCATAGCACCAAGATCCGTGACAACCCTGCTTCAGTAATTTCACTGCTTTCATAGCTTTGATCAATTTTCTCGAGCTTCCTGGTCTCCATCCTTTGAATAAATGTTCATATTTGTCATCAGCAATGATAGAAATGACTCTCTTTCGGTAATTTAAAATAGCCCCATAACGGTTGAGCCAATCATCTCCGAGAATTAGATCGTCACCATGGATGTCAACCACAATAAGGTTCGATGACCAATCTCTCCCTCCTATAGATACTGGAAAATCTCTAGTTTCTAGGGATCCCACAATTCTCTTTCCGCTCGGAAAACCCACAACATAAGGATCACAATCAAATAAACACGAGATTTTCAAACGGTGAACACAGTTTAATGATATGAAAGAATGTGTAGCTCCTGAATCGAATAAGACACTAACTGGTTGCAAAAGGATCTGAATCGTACCTGATGCAACAACAGTATTCTGATCGTCTGACTTCCTCATCTCGTACAGGCGCGGAGGAATGGACCCAGTACTGGACGCCCCTCTTTTCCCAACATTCTGCTGTTGAAACCCACTTTGCTGCGTCTGGTTCACACTTGTCTCTTTCGGAACTGGTGCTGGAGTGCGAGTACCAAATGATCTAGTCACATTTCTACAAAAATTCGCACGGTGCCCTTCTTGCCAACATTCAAAACAAGTCACAGAAGGAGCGGAACAATCACGCCGAACATGCCCTGTTCGACCACAGTTATAACACTTCTTCGATGCGTCCGAAACTGTTGATGTTGTCCGGAACTTATTTCCACCTCGAGAAGGATGCGGAGGTTTCCTAGACAAATAAAATGAAGATTGGCCCTTGTGGGGCCCACTACTCTTGTTCTCTGAGAAGTTGCCGGACACTTTCTGCTTCTTTGCCTCCATCGATTTCTCCACCGCCGCCTCTTTCATGTCGTAGGCCAGCGCTTTGTCCTGATACTGCCGCAAGGTAGTACACTCGAATCCGTACATATACTGCTGAATCTCCGGCTTCATCCGCATATCGAAATGAAAAATCTTCTCTGCCTCCGTCCTGACCAAGTGTCGCACACAAGTCAGCTGATGATTAAAAGTCTTGATTATGTTTGTCACAGATGCTTCCGAACTCTGCGGGGAGAAGAACTCTCGGACTCTAGCCTCTCTAACTGGACGAGGACAATACTGTGCTTCCATCATTAATCTGAATTCTATCCAGTCAGCATTATGATCCTCAGTTCGAACAGCTTCCCACCAGTCAAAAGCCTCCCCAGTCAGAAAATACTGGGCAATAGAAACTTTTCGGTCATCGGGACAGTTGACCCCTGCAAATATCTTTTCCAACTCCTTCAGCCAGTGATCCCAAGTAGGCATCTCAGCAGAACCGTCAAATTTTGGCGGGTGCAATTTGACCACCTCTGTAAGCCACTTGTCTCCCCGATTATCCTCGTTGCGCTGCTGGCCCATCGCTGTCTGCATGCGGTCAACCACTTGGGCGAACTGGGTCATCTGAGCGACCACCTGCTGAAGCACCCCTGGCATGTTAGGATTTGCGTTGTCATTCGCTGATCCCTGTTGTCCTCCAGAATGGGAATCGGTTCAACTAGCCGATAATTCTGGGGTAGTCGCTGAATCCTCCAGTCTCGCATTACCACGTCCGCGTCCACGACTGCGTCCGCGTCCACGACCGCGTCCGCATCCACGACCTCCCCTCAACATACTGTAAACACGAATACTCAATATCCAGGGCAAAATTTTCAAAAATAAAGTCCGTCAATATTCACAAAATAGAAATTAAGTAAAATAAGTGATTAGGAGACTTACAACCACAGTCCACATGACGACGCTGGCTGAGCAGTGATGTTACAAACGACTCGTAAATCAAATAACGTAAACAGAACCAACTAAACCCGACTGCCAAGATATCCATGAATATTAGCTCCGACCATATTCTGTAACACCCCGAGATATTCGGAATAATTACAGCGCCGTAAACCCTTTAAGTAAGAATTTACAAGGCTAATTTGAAAAAATGTAAAAATAATACAACAGTACCATTAAAGTTCAAATTACAAAACCTGTTCAAACATATCAAATGAGTCCATTATTACAACCATATCAAAATAATAATAAGACACGCGTACTCGAGTACTAAAAATGAACCAGAAAGACAAGTCACAACAACAATAAACATCACTGAGCCCTTTCGTCGTCATGTCGGTACTGTGGCTGTTTTCTCGCTCCTCGGCTACCTGAACATCAAAACAAATGTCCACCCCCGAAGGGGTTAGCAAAACGATGCTAGTACAAGTATCATATTACACAAATCGAATATGCAACAACAATGCATAATAGAATATACAATACGGACTTCCGCCACCGGAATCCAACAATGCGAATCCACATGATTCCATTAACACAACATGGGTATTCCAATGATCCACCACCCTCAGCATAGATCCCAAGATGATCCCGTCAGACCAACACGAGGTGGAAAACCCGTCCAATGATCCAGCGCCCTCAGCATAGATCCCAAGATGATCCAGCCGGACCAACACGAGGTGGACATCCGATCCAGCGCCCTCAGCATAGATCGCACAACATACACAAACACACTTATGCATACATATATGCAAAATCGCTATGTCCATCAACATGAACATACAAGTAATCGATAACGAATATCATGACAATTCAACAAAACAAATCCCATGTTCAACAACATGAATAAACCATATGCATGCTCAAAATCCCAACATTAACAATTTCAAAATACGATACTTGCCTCAAATATGGCAAGAATTAAATACTCCCACGAATGTCACACGTCCGAAGGTCGTCGACCCTCGATCGATCACCTTGTACAAGGGAATAATAAAGAATTCAATAATTCTCCCGAAACTAACGCACGAGTATCGAACTCCTTAAGTTATAATCGAGTTATCAATAACGGACAATCGGTTCTCGGTCCTATTTTCCGACGAGTACTAAGTTTGGAAAAGCATGCAAATTCTAGAGATCGTAACGGAACACCAAGTCGGTTTCTACAATTCCAAACACATTCATCATATCATTATATCCCGTCTTCCAACTCTAATTTCGATTATTAACTCGAACGATTGGTTCGGTTGCTACTACGATACATAACGAGATAATCACGTACAATCAAACTCTGGGTTAAAACATATCTAACATTATTGTTCTTCCGTGGTTAATTCTTCTTATCAAATTCTTCATTCAAAAATGATTGTTCCAAATATCATTGATTAGTTCTAACTATCCTCAAGAAGATTAACAAGTCTTTCTAAGGCAAGAATCTAATAGAACACTCTTCACATTCAACTATTTGAATCCATCTTACACGGGGGTAAACCTTAGCATGTGTTCCCAAAAAGAGTGTTACGAAAACATCATCAATCTAATTCATCTAAGGAAATTCCATTCTAAGGTTGGTAAGGATTATGGCTCAACTTAGTATCAAAGAAAACCTTAATTTAACCAATACAATCCTCTTTAAACATGGTGTTGGATTCATTTGACACAACAAGCTCAATAATCTCAGGGAAAAGTTCATAATATAACTAAGAACGAAATCTCCATCTTGGTGTAGAGTTAACATACCTCAAAGAAGGGAAGAACAATGAAATCCTTGAAGAAACTCTTCACCGGAAGCTTTATCTCCAATCCACAAGGTCTAAGCTTCTCAAAATCGGATTAAGATGATGATGTGAGGGATATAAGGTGAGGGATAATATTCTGAGCATGAAAATCGGCCAAGGTGAGGGTTAGAAATGAAGTGGGGGTCGAGTTCTATAAATAGAATTATAAGCCATTACGTACGTTACCCAATGCCAATTACGTACGTAATCACATTAGCGTACGCTATACTCGAACATTAGCATACGTTAACGTCTGGCCAGAGCTCACTGGACTGTTTCTGGTATTGGTTTACGTACGTTATAACACAGGCCTTACGTACGTAATCTATAGGACCTTAGCTTACGCTAAAAACCACCCTTAGCGTACGTTAAGTCCGTTGACTTGCATAGCTGGAAAGCCGTCCAGGTTCATGCGAGTGATCTCCTCGCATCTTCGCCAGGCCCCACACACCTACCCTTGTCTGATTCCGAGTTGACTATGTTTACGTACGTTAAGCTACACCTGTAACGTATGTTATACTACAGTCGTAGCATACGTTATGGTCATCCTTTAGCGTACGTTAAGACGTGCAGAATTTTGCATGCATGCATGGTAAAAGAATACAAAAACATAGGGATACGAGTACGGGGAACTGATCATCGATTAATATGTTACAAAGTCGAATTTTACCAAATCGAATACAGGATAAATGCACATTAATTATGCGGGCATTACAAAGTGTACCATCGTTGCGGTTGTGCACTCCAAACCACCCACTGATCCGGCTCACTAAAGAGGGTGACATCACTGAGCGCCACTGACTCAAGCTCTGACAAGCAGCAGTCCTGGTGTGACACTTCAGCAAACCTCTCATCTCTCAAGTCCAGATATGCACGGCGACATGCCCACTGAAACTCGGGATAACGCTGTCGTCGATAGGGCCACCAGGCATCTCCTCGGTAACCATCCATGATGTGTCATCCTCTGCCCTACGTCGTTTACTACGGGTAGACCCAGAAGTGACAAACCTCCCCCCTCTCCCCTTCCGAACCCGGCACGAAAAGGAAGACGAATCATCACCGCCGTCGTTCATGTCCTGATCGTCGTCCTCGTCGTGCGAATAATACTCACTCGAATCCTCAGTACCAAAGTCAGTATAAGGTACGTGCTCGAATCCCCTACGCTCTGCCTCCCGTTGTCTATGAACGAAAGCATCAACACCACGAGCTCTGGTGTGACGCGCCCCAGAACCCATCAACTATGTGACTAGCGGCATAGATTTGCCCGCTCCTCCTCTCATATGCATTTAGCAAACAATACAACTAATGAGTAATAATCATACAAACAATACACATTATTAATTATTAATTGAAAATTTTATTTTTTTTCCGAAAAAAGTACTGGGGCGTCCGGCCAGGACGCCTGCACCAAGGCAGGGACGTCTGGTCTGGACGCCACGACCATGGTTAGGGCGTCCGTCTCAGACGCCTATTCCAGCGCATAGGCGTCCGATCTGGACGCCTGTATACGGTTCAGACGTCTGACCTGGACGTCTATATACAACTAATGAGTATACCGAAGCTTTTCCTTTTCCGGTCATGGCGGCGGACGGCGGCGGTGCGGCGGCTAGTGGCTTCTTTAGAATAGGTCGAGAGAGAAAAGTATTGAGAAGGTAGGATTACAAATCTGCTGAATATGAAGTAAGGGAAAAAAATGTAATATTATAGGGCGGTGACTAGTAATTTAGGGCGGTGTTTAGTAACCCAGTAAAATAATTGGTTCGAGACAATTTCCGGCCGCCTCGCCTTGAGGCCTACGCCTTGAGCGCCTTTAAAACACTGGATAAAACGGACCAATCACTCTACATATGAATCAATCAAAAACTTCATAAAACACATCAAACCAAATGAATAAAGAACAACAACCTGTTGGGACAAAATCGGTATTAGCGCCGTTATGCGGAAGCATAATTTAAATGAGCGGAAATTAAACGACACACGGATTTATAGAGGTTCGGCTATAATCGAGCCTACGTCCTCTCTCGGTATCTTTTTCTATAGGTTGAAGATATAAACCTCTGCACCTCTCTTCTATCGGTCGAGGGATAACCGTTACAATCACGTCTTCAATTGGTCCGTGATAAACCACTCGTACTTGTCTTTGTATCGGTCCAAGTTAAACCGTTTTCCTTTTCTATTGGACAAGGAATCAACCAATCTAGCTTTATATAGATACTAGATAAACCTCACTTTGATATCGATTGCGATTCTAACAATGCCGGATCCTTGATCCTAATAACACCGAATCCAATCGTATCTTTTCTTTTACCTCTCGTGTATCTGTTGAATGTATAAACACTCAAACTATCAATATAAGCACAATATTACAACAACAATAGAATGTATATGAATATCAGATCAATGTCTTGAATGCTTGAAGTTGTTGTATGGATCAATATGAAGGATGTGGTATTTATAGCCATTTCTCATCCAACTAGCTATTAGCTCCTTGTACCTTCATTACGTACGTTAAAGCCTCCTCCTTACGTACGTTAGAGGTTTTACGTACGTTAAATCTCCCTTGCTACGTACGTTATCAATACAGCAGCTCAGTCCAGTAACATTCGTTTTATGTGTTACGTACGTTAGCCATTGTCCATTACGTACGTTAACATTTGTCAACATATTCGTTGCTCGCTGACCTATGCCATGACGTCATCTCCAACGTTCATCTCCTTTGAATTCGCAAAAATCACATTACGTATGTTAAACAACTTTCCTTACGTACGTTAAGCTCCACATGTTACGTGCGCTATGATACACTTGTTACGTACGCCAAGCATGTATTTTCCAGCTTTTTGCGACTCCGTCTCCTTCGATGCTTTGCTTCGCCTCTTTGTTGTTTTGCTTTGTTTAGCAACTTTAATCATCAAAACTCTTTTAGTGAATGTACGGAATAAAATATTTCCCCATTTCTGATGATTACAAAACAACACCCTTTAAATGAGATTAAACCTGCAAAAATAAAATATATGTATATTTCTACGAATCAAAATTTTCGGCTTTGATCGTTTCGTTAGTTCTCCCATCTTTTTCTTTTTATCCTTTTCGACTTCTTCGTTGTCATTTTTTATTTTTCGACTTTTCTCTCCCCTTTTTGCTTTTCACGGAATCTATAATTTTCGACTTTTTCGACTTTTTCTTTTCTACCCCTTTTTGCATTTTATTTTTTCTCGTCATTCTTCCATGACGCTTTTTATCTCATAATATAAACTAGTAAAAATGCCAATTAATGTATATAAAAATATGCATGATACGGGTATGACTCCTCCTGAAAATAATATCTCCCCTTTAAAAAAAAAATTACTCCCCCTGAGTATAATATCAATTGTTAAAAATTAATTTTTGGGGATCCAACCGAGAGTTGGTTTTTGTTTCGAAATATGGACGATGTTAGGAATAACGGTTCCTTTTGAAATTCAAATCTTTTTGATTTTTATTGTCCGTCTTGGGATTTTGCAACTAGAAATGTGGTGCCCAATTTTCAAACATTTTTCACAATGGGCTATTTTTAAATTTACGGATTCATTTTTAGAATGTGGTTTGAATCTCAACCCCTATTTATTTAAAGTGTATTTTTGAACACAAAATATTTGTTCAAATTTATCATTCCCGCATGAGAATTTTTTCGTCAAAATTTTTAGTTCATCTTGAACTTTTAAAAGATCATTCTTTAAAATATTTTCATTTTCAACACATTTTGAATGATCTATCTCGACAAATTTTCTCTTTTCAAAAATTTTGGAATTTTCAACTTCCAACGATTTATTTTTAGATTTAAGGGATTTAATCTCGGATAAAGCATTTTGAAAATCGGTATGCAATAATTCAAAAGCTTCAAATAACTCGTCGTGAGAGGATGTACTTACTTGACTTTCGACGTCGCTATCGTCGAATGAACTCCGGGCCATGAGAGCGAGATTATTTTGATTGATAAAATCATCATCTTCGTCTTCATCGCTCCATGTTGCAACAAGAACCTCCTTCTTGGGTTTTGCTCGGCAATTTTTTGCAAAGTGGCCTAGTTTACCACATAATCGACAAGAATTGTCGAATTTCTTAGATTCGCCCGAGATGTTTTTCCTTCTTCGATTTAATAAGGTTTGAAACTTATTAATATTTTTGGCATAGTATGCCGATTATTCGTCGCTTTCATCAATCGTGATTTCTTTCTTTTTAGACATCTTAGCCTTCATGGTTATTGATCTTTACTTCGGCTTCGGTTTGGCATTTCGAGATTTAAGAACTATCTCACAATTTATTATCGATCCGACGAGAGCGCTAAAATCAAGATTATTGAGATCTTTCGATTCCATAATCGCCGTAACCGTTTCGTCCCATTCAACTGGTAGTGATCTTAAGATTTTCTTGACTTTCTCACTACTAGATAATGGTTTACAGTATGAAGCTAGTCCATTGGTGATGACCGCAAATCGGTCGAGCATGTTGGTGATGGACTCATCACCCTTCATCATGAATAACTCATAGTCATGGAGAAGCATATTAATCTTCATCTCCTTGACTTGAGTTGTCCCTTCGTGTGTAATTTCAAGAATTTTCCATATCTCTTTAGCACTTTCACACGATGAAATTCGATTGACCTCTTCTGGATTTAAGGCACAATATAAGAGTTGAGTAGCCTTACAATTTAGATGGTCGTTCTTCCAATCCTCGTCATTATATTCTTCGAAACTCTTAAGAGATCCGTTGGATTTTATTGGAACTTTCGGGCCAAGGCAAATGATCTTACGAATTTCTATATCATAGGCACGAATGAAGATCGACATCTTTTTCCTCCACGTCATATAATTTGATCCGTCAAAGAATGGTGGTCGGTTCAAAGCAAGACCTTCGACCGGAGTAAATTGGAACGCCATTGGATCTTCTCTCCTTGGATGTTAAGCCGCTTATAGGAGTACCGCTCTGATACCAATTGTTGGGGAAAAATCGGTATTAGCGCCGTTATGCGGAAGCGTAATTTAAATGAGCGGAAATTAAATGACACACGGATTTATAGAGGTTCGGCTATAATCGAGCCTACGTCCTCTATCGGTATCTTTTTCTATAGGTTGAAGATATAAACATATGCACCTCTCTTCTATCGGTCGAGGGATAACCGTTACAATCACGTCTTCAATTGGTCCGTGATAAACCACTCATACTTATCTTTGTGTCGGTCCAAGTTAAGTCGTTTTCCTTTTCTATTGGACAAGGAATCAACCACTCTAACTTTCTAAGGGTACTAGATAAACTCCACTTAGATATCGATTGCGATTCTAACAATGCCGGATCCTTGATCCTAATAACACCGAATCCAATCGTATCTTTTTTTTACCTCTCATGTATGTGTTGAATGTATAAACACTCAAACTATCAATATAAGCACAATATTACAACAACAATAAAATGTATATGAATGTCAGATCAATGTCTTGAATGCTTGAAGTTGTTGTATGGATTAATACCAAGGATGTGGTATTTATAGCCATTTCTCATCCAACTAGCCGTTAGCTCCCTATACCTTCATTACGTACGTTAAAGCCTCCTTCTTACGTACGTTAGAGGTTTTACGTACGTTAAATCTCCCTTGCTACATACGTTATCAATACAGCAGATCAGTCCAGTAGCATTCATTTTATGTGTTACGTACGTTAGCCATTGTCCATTACGTACGTTAACATTTGTCAACATATCCGTTGCTCGCTGGCCTATGCCATGACGCCATCTCCAACGTTCATCTCCTTTGAATTCACAAACATCACATTACGTACGTTAAACAACTTTCCTTACGTACGTTAAGCTCAACATGTTACGTACGCTATGATACGCTTGTTACGTACGCTAAGCATGTATTTTCCAGCTTTTTGCGACTCCGTCTTCTTCAATGCTTTGCTTCGTCCCTTTGTTGTTTTGCTTTGTTTAGCAACTTTAATTATCAAAAATCTATTAGTGAATGTACGGAATAAAATATTCCAACACAACCATGTCCGGTCCAATGGTTTCGGATGCCCTGGGCGGAGAGGCAAGAATATGCCCCTGTTAGAATATATTATTCCAAAGATTCATTAATAGAGTTTTGATGATTAAAGTTGCTAAACAAAGCAAAACAACAAAGAAGCGAAACAAAACAATGAAGGAGTCGAAGACACAAACAGTCGTGCAATCCAGAAAAGCTATATGTACAAGATCAGTCAAGATGACCAACCTACCTGCAGATCAGACGAGACCAACCTACCTGCAGATCAGACGAGATCGAACCTACCTGATCAGATAAGAAAAAAGCTACCTGACCATGCTTAACGTACATAACAAAGCAATCATAACGTCCGTAACTGTAATACCCGAGATTTCTGTTATGTATTTAGAGCTTGTGATGTTGTAATTATTGTACTTTTGTCTGAGTAATATTCTCCGTATTTCATAATCCGATGTTATCGAGCGTATGATTTCGTGTATGTGATTTAAAGATGTAATTCTGCGCATGTAGTGCACGCTATCGGCTATGTGTAGCGTGCGCTAACATGGATTCACAGCGCACGCTACAGAGGATCATTAGCGCACGCTATGCATGGTCAAATTGATTGAGACGTGCGGTAGGCGAGATCTGGCTGGGGGACCCTTGTCGGATTGTGTCGGATGAACCTGGACGGCTTTCGGGAAAAGCCAAGTCAACACCTTAGCGCACGCTACATGCATGTGAATAGCGCACGCTAAGTGTTGAGTTCAGTTAAGACAGTGAGCCGTTAGCGCACGCTACGAGAAGGGACTAGCGCGCGCTAATGGCCATTTCTTATAAATAGGACAGCATCCTATTCGTGAATTCAGTTCTTTCTTCTCCCATAACCCGAACTCTTACACTTAGAACATAACTTCCTTCATCCTAAACACTTTATATCGACGTCCTAGTTCGTGATTGAAGATCATATATCATTGGAGATTGGTGTTCAAGCCTTCGGTGTTGGATTGCTTCAATTTTCCTTCGTGTTCTTCACTACTTTGAGGTAGGTGATTCTTCACCGGTGTTAGTAATGTTCTTAAGGACGTTTGATCATGTTTTGATAGCAAGTTATTTCGTTTATAATCGGTCATCACATGTTACAAGGATACTTTTGACGTATTGGCACTATATATCGTATGAACCTTTGAACCATCTTATTATAAGGACTCCTAAGCATGTTCAAATCGATTTATGATCAGTAATTGGATATTTACCCAGTTGCTACGTTTTACACGTTGGAATCATGTGTTTTGGAACGTAGAACGAATGGAACTTAGATTATTTCTTGAAGATCGTAGAGGAATTATGATATTGAGATGACTATCCGTATATTTGTATCTCATAATCATAGAACTTCCACAAACCTTATTAGCATGATATGCCCGAGGATAACTTGTATTATCATCATAGAATTTATGAATTCACCACCGTTCAACCCAGTTTTTCCGTTAGCAGCATTCTGCCATGCAAGATTAGCGCACGCTAACATATGTGAGTTAACGTGCGCTATCGGGGTTCAGTTAACGCACGAAACGTACGTAGCGTACGTTATGAGACCAGCCGGGTCAGACTGCCAGTCCGTGGCTGGCGCACGCTAGTCTTATACGATAGCGCACGCTAACAGTCCGGCTTAGCGCACGTTACGTTGAGTACGTAGCGCGCGCTAAGCAATCCAGGCAGATTGTTTATTTGAGCTTTTCGGCCGTAGACCGAATTGTTAGGCCATTGTTCGACTTGAGATGATTTATATATCATTCCTTTTGTTAAGGTTCGAGCTTGTTACGTTGATCGAAGGAGGCGGCCTTCGAGTGTGTTGAGATCATCGAAGTGTTTCGTTCTTGCCATTTTCGAGGCAAGTATCATATGTCGAGTTCGATTTATATTAAATCGTTGATCATGTTTGTGGTTTTGTTCATATTGTTGAATATGAGATGTATTTCTGAAAATTCTCATGATATTCGTTGATTATTTGTTCGTATTGATGAACATATTGAAATGCATATGTGTATGCATAGTTGATTGATTTATGGTATAAATGATCCGAGGGGATCATGAGGATCTATGCTGAGGGCGCTGGATCGAATGTCCACCATGCGTTGGTCCGACGGGATCATCATGGGGATCTATGCTGAGGGCGCTGGATCGCTGGATGGGTTTTCCACCATGCGTTTGTCCGACGGGATCATCATGGGGATCTATACCAAGGGCGCTGGATCGTTGGATTACCCTGTATTGTGTTGATGGAATCGTGAGGATTCGCATCGTTGGATTCCGGTGGCGGAAGTCCGTTTTGCATGTTTTATGATGCATTGATGATTTATTGTATTATGATACTTGTACTAGCATTGTTTTGCTAACCCCTTCGGGGGTGGACATTGTTTTGATGTTCAGGTAGCCGAGGAGCGGGGAGGCAACCACAGTACCGACAGGACGATGAAATGGCTCAGTGATGTGGTTGATGTTATTGTTATTGTTATTGTGATTTGTCTTCTTGGTTTGTTTAGTACTCGAGTACGTCTGTTTTAATAAGGTCTTTTCGATATGGTTGTATAAGTTAACTCACTTGATCGGTTGAATCAAATCTGTCTTTGAACTTCAGTTGTACGATTGGTTTATATTTACACTCTTTTTAAAATTAGCCTTGTAAATCCTTACCTAAAGGGTTTACGGCGCTGTAATTATTCCGAATATCTCGGGGTGTTACAGAATATGGTATCGGAGCTAAGATTCATGGATATCTTGGCAGTCGGGTTAGTTGGGTCTGTTTACGTTATTTGATTATTGGTCGTTTGTAACATCACTGCTGAGCCAGCATCGTCATGTGGACCGTGGTTGTAAGTTTCCTAACCTCAAATACTACCGTTTTATTTAATTCATGTCTTGTAAACATTGATGGATGTACTTTTAGAAAGTTTGCCCTGGATATTGAGTATTTATGTTTACAGTATGTTGAGAGGAGGTCGTGGACGCGGACGCGGTCGTGGATGCGGACGTGGAAATGCGAGGCAAGAAGAGTCGGTATCTACCCCAGAGATAACCGCGAGTCGAACGGATTCCCATTCCGGGGGACAGCAGGGATCAGCAAATAATGATGCAGATCCTAACGTGCCAGGAGTGCTTCAGCAGGTGGTTGCCCAGATAAACCAATTTGCTCAAGTTGAGGATCGCATGCAGATGGCGATGGGACAACAACATAATGTGGATAATTGGGGAGATAAATGGCTTACCGAGGTGATCAAATTGCATCCTCCGAAATTTGATGGTTCGACTGAGACGCTTTCTTGGGATCACTGGCTGAAGGAATTAGAGAAGATTTTTGCGGGGATTAACTGTCCCAACGATAGGAAGGTTCCGGTCGCCCAGTATCTTCTGACAGGGGAGGCTTTCGACTGGTGGGAGGCCATTCGACCGGAGGAGCATAATGTTGACTGGACAGAATTCAAATTAATGATGGAAGCGCAGTATTGTCCTCGCCCAGTTAGAGAGGCCTGAGTTCGGGAGTTTTTCTCACCGCAAAATTCAGAAGCATCTGTGACGGACGTGATTAAGACTTTTAATCACCAGCTGACTTCTGTGCGCCACTTGGTCAGGACCGAGGCGGAGAGGATTTTTCACTTTGACATGCGAATGAAGCCGGAAATTCAGCAGTATATGTCCGGATTTGAATGTACCACTTTGCGACAGTATCAGGATAAGGCGTTGGCCTATGATATGAAGGAGGCAGCAGCAGAGAAATCGACGGAAGCAAAGAAGCAGAAAGTGGCTGGCAACTTCACAGAGAATAAGAGTAGTGGGCCTCGCAGGGGCCAGTCCTCTTTTCATTCATCCAGGAGGCCTCCGCATCCTTCTCGAGGAGGAAAGAAGTTCCGGGCAGCACCAACTGTTTCAGACACAGGGAAGAAGTGTTATAACTGTGGCAAAGCGGGACATGTTCGACGTGATTGTTTCGCGCCTGCTGTGACCTGTTTCGAGTGTGGACATGAAGGACATCGCGCAACATTTTGTGGGAGTGCGACCCGGTCTTTTGGTACTCGCGCTCCTGTACCGGTTCCGAAGGACACTAGTGTGAACCAGACGCAGCAGAGTGGATTTCAGCAGCAGAACGTTGAAAAGAGAGAGACATCCAGTGCTGGGTCCGTTCCTCCGCGTATTTACGAGATGAAGAAGGATGATCAGAACACAGCTGTTGCATCAGGTACGATTCAGATCCTTTTGCAACCAGTTAGTGTCTTGTTCGATTCGGGAGCTACGCATTCTTTTATATCTTTGAACTGTGTTAATCGTTTGAAAATATCGTGATTATATGATTGTGAACCTTATGTTGTGGGATTACCAAGCGGAGAGAAAATTGTGGGAACCCTAGAAGCTAGGGATTTTCCAGTGTCTATAGAAGGAAGAGATTGGCCATCGAATCTTATTGTAGTTGACATCTACGGTGACGATTTAATTCTCGGATGATTGGCTCAACCGTTATGGAGCTGTTCTGAATTACCGAGAGAGAGTCATTTCTATCATTGCTGATGACGGATCTGAACACTTATTCCGAGGATGGAGACCGGGAAGCTCAGGAAAATTGATCAAAGCAATGAAAGCCGTGAAATTACTGAAACAGGGATGTCAGGGACTTTGGTGCTATGCCATGAGGAAAGAGGAAGGAGTAGAGCTCTCGTCTATTTCAGTTGTGAATGAGTTCTCAGATGTTTTTCCTGACGAACTACCTGGATTACCTCCGCAGAGAGAAGTGGAATTCACTATCGAATTAGAGCCTGGAGCAGCTCCTATTTCCAGAGCACCATACCGCATGGTGCCAACCGAGATGTATGAACTCAAGAAGCAACTGGAGGAATTGTTACAGAAGGGCTATATCCAACCTAGCGTTTCTCCTTGGGGAGCGCCCGTTCTCTTTGTCCGGAAGAAAGACGGATCCCTCCGACTGTGTATTGATTACAGGGAGCTCAACAAGATGACAATCAAGAATAAGTATCCTATACCTAGGATCGACGACTTGTTTGATCAACTGCAAGGGGCAAGGATATTCTCGAAGATTGACTTGCGATCAGGATACCACCAGTTGAGAATTAAGGAATCGGATATACCGAAATCTGCTTTCAGATCCCGGTATGGGCATTATGAATTTGTAGTAATGCCATTTGGACTTACCAATGCTCCTGCGGTATTCATGCAATTGATGAATCGGGTATTATTGGAATACTTGGATAAATTTGTGGTCGTCTTCATTGACGACATCTTGATTTATTCGAGGGACGCAGAGGAACATGCTGAACATTTACGTGTGGTTTTGAGCACCTTCAGGAAGGAACAGCTGTATGCAAAACTTTCAAAATGTGAGTTCTGGCTTAAGGAAGTAACCTTCCTTGGGCATGTGATATCAGCCGACGGAGTTCAGGTGGACCCGAAGAAAGTCGAAGCAATCTTGGAGTGGGAAGCTCCTAAAAACGTGAAAGAAGTACGAAGCTTCTTAGGACTTGCTGGATACTATCGCCGCTTTATAGAGGGATTTTCCAAAATTGCTCGTCCGCTCACTCAGCTGTTACAGAAAACTCAAAAGTTCACGTGGAATGAGAAGTGTCAGGCTGGTTTTGACGAACTTAAGAGGAGACTGACGACAGCACCTATATTAGCGCTGCCAGAGGGAACTGATGGATTCATGGTATACAGCGACGCTTCAAATCAGGGTTTGGGTTGTGTGTTGATGCAGAAGGATAAAGTGATTGCTTATGCTTCTCGGCAATTGAAACCGTACGAAGTTAATTACCCGACTCATGATCTGGAGCTAGCAGCTGTGGTCCTTGCCTTAAAAATTTGGCGACATTATTTGTACGGAACTCATTGTCAGATCTTTACAGATCATAAGAGCCTCAAGTACATTTTCAGTCAGAAAGAATTAAACATGAGACAGAGAAGGTGGCTGGAATTGATCAAGGATTACGACTTGGAAATTCTCTATCATCCGGGGAAAGCAAACGTAGTAGCCGATGCTTTGAGCCGAAAACCTGTTTCTCTTCGAGTGTTGGAAGCTCTTACGTCCCAAACCAGCATTCAACGAGCAATGATCCGCGAAGGGATTGAAGTATGGGCACCAGGAATCCAAGGGCAACTGTATGTGATGGAACTGACTTCGTCACTAGTCGAGGAGATCAAATCTAAGCAGTTGAACGATTCTCTGACCCTTCGATTATGTGATGAAGTAAAGAAGGGAAAAGCCCCGGGATTCGTAATACAAGACGATGGAGTTCTGAGATTTCAGAGTCGACTTTGCGTTCCCGATGATGATGATTTGAGACGGACTATTATGAAGGAAGCTCACAGCGCGCCCTATTCTATTCACCCGGGCAGCAGTAAGATGTATAAGGATTTAAAACAAAACTTCTGGTGGGGGAATATGAAGAAGGACGTAGCGGAGTACGTTTCGAAGTGTTTGACTTGTCGTGAGTTAAGATTGAACATCCGACTGCCGGATGTTAAATCCGCTTAGATCCTCGAATGGAAGTGGGAGGACATTTCGATGGATTTCATCACCAGTATGCCAAGGACTAGAACGGGAATGAACATGATTTGGGTTGTAGTTGATCGACTAACCAAGTCGGCTCATTTCCTAGGGATTAAAGATACATGGGGACCCGAGAGATTGGCGCGAGTATTTATTGCGTAGATATTCAGATTGCATGGGACGCCGAAGACCATTGTTTCAGATCGAGATGGTCGTTTCGTGTCGCACTTCTGGAGGGCAGTGCACAGGGCTTTGGGGACCGAGCTAAACTTTAGTACAGCTTATCATCCCCAAACGGACGGTCAGTCCGAACGGACTATACAAACTGTAGAAGACATGCTTAGAGCTTGTGCGTTAGATTGGTCAACTGATTGGGAAGTTCATTTGCCATTAGTTGAATTCACCTACAATAATAGTTGGCATGCTTCAATTAAGATGGCACCATTTGAAGCTTTGTATGGGAGAAGATGCCGATCACCCCTGTGTTGGGATGATTCTTCGGATTTGATCGGGACGGAACCGGAATTGATTATTCAGACTCAAGAGAAGATAGCTTTGATTCGAGAGAGACTGTTGATTGCCCAGAGTCGACAGAAGTCTTATGCAGACGTACGTCGTCGCCCTCTAGAGTTCGATGTTGGTAATCATGTACTATTGAAAGTGTCTCCCACGTGAGGGATTTTCCGTTTTGGGAGGAGAGGCAAGCTTAGTCCGAGATATATCGGACCATTTGAGATCCTAGAGAGAGTTGGGGATTTAGCGTACAGGTTGGCCTTACCGCCATCGCTGAGTCACGTTCACAATGTGTTTCACGTATCCCAACTGCGGAAGTATGTACCGAACCCCAGTCACGTCATTGATTTCGATGAGATCGAGATAGCTAATGACGGCACCTTCGAGGAGAGACCAATCAAGATACTTGAGAGTCGGATCAAACAATTGAGGAATAAACCAATACATTTCGTTAAAGTACAATGGTCACGACATGGAGTCGAAGAGGCCACTTGGGAAACGGAGGACGGTATGAAGGCTAGATATCCGGAGTTGTTTTCATCTTAAGTTTCGGGACGAAACTTCTTTTTAGGGAGGAAGGGTGTAATACCCGAGATTTCTGTTATGTATTTAGAGCTTGTGATGTTGTAATTATTGTACTTTTGTCTGAGTAATATTCTCCGTATTTCATAATCCGATGTTATCGAGCGTATGATTTCGTGTATGTGATTTAAAGATTGTAATTCTGCGCATGTAGCGCACGCTATCGGCTATGTGTAGCGTGCGCTAACATGGATTCACAGCGCACGCTACAGAGGATCATTAGCGCACGCTATGCGTGGTCAAATTGATTGAGACGTGCGGTAGGCGAGATCTGGCCGGGGGACCCTTGTCGGATTGTGTCGGATGAACCTGGACGGCTTTCGGGAAAAGCCAAGTCAACGCCTTAGCGCACGCTACATGCATGTGAATAGCGCACGCTAAGTGCTGAGTTCAGTTAAGACAGTGAGCCGTTAGCGCACGCTACGAGAAGGGACTAGCGCGCGCTAATGGCCATTTTTTATAAATAGGACAGCATCCTATTCGTGAATTCAGTTCTTTCTTCTCCCATAACCCGAACTCTTACACTTAGAACATAACTTCCTTCATCCTAAACACTTTATATCGACGTCCTAGTTCGTGATTGAAGATCATATATCATTGGAGATTGGTGTTCAAGCCTTCGGTGTTGGATTGCTTCAATTTTCCTTCGTGTTCTCCACTACTTTGAGGTAGGTGATTCTTCACCGGTGTTAGTAACGTTCTTAAGGACGTTTGATCATGTTTTGATAGCAAGTTATTTCGTTTATAATCGGTCATCACATGTTAGAAGGATACTTTTGACGTATCGGCACTATATATCGTATGAACCTTTGAACCATCTTATTATAAGGACTCCTAAGCATGTTCAAATCGATTTATGATCAATAATCGGATATTTACCCAGTTGCTACGTTTTACACGTTGGAATCATGTGTTTTGGAACGTAGAACGAATGGAACTTAGATTATTTCTTGAAGATCGTAGAGGAATTATGATATTGAGATGACTATCCGTATATTTGTATCTCATAATCATAGAACTTCCACAAACCTTATTAACATGATATGCCCGAGGATAACTTGTATTATCATCATAGAATTTATGAATTCACCACCGTTCAACCCAGTTTTTCCGTTAGCAGCATTCTGCTATGCAAGATTAGCGCACGCTAACATATGTGAGTTAACGTGCGCTATCGGGGTTCAGTTAACGCACGAAACGTACGTAGCGTACATTATGAGACCAGCCGGGTCAGACTGCCAGTCCGTGGCTAGCGCACGCTAGTCTTATACGATAGCGCACGCTAACAGTCCGGCTTAGCGCACGTTACGTTGAGTACGTAGCGCGCGCTAAGCAATCCAGGCAGATTGTTTATTTGAGCTTTTCGGCCGTAGACCGAATTGTTAGGCCATTGTTCGACTTGAGATGATTTATATATCATTCCTTTTGTTAAGGTTCGAGCTTGTTACGTTGATCGAAGGAGGCGGCCTTCGAGTGTGTTGAGATCATCGAAGTGTTTCGTTCTTGCCATTTTCGAGGCAAGTATCATATGTCGAGTTCGATTTATATTAAATCTTTGATCATGCTTGTGGTTTTGTTCATATTGTTGAATATGAGATGTATTTCTGAAAATTCTCATGATATTCGTTGATTATTTGTTCGTATTGATGAACATATTGAAATGCATATGTGTATGCATAGTTGATTGATTTATGGTATAAATGATCCGAGGGGATCATGAGGATCTATGCTGAGGGCGCTGGATCGAATGTCCACCATGCGTTGGTCCGACGGGATCATCATGGGGATCTATGCTGAGGGCGCTGGATCGCTGGACGGGTTTTCCACCATGCGTTGGTCCGACAGGATCATCATGGGGATCTATACCAAGGGCGCTGGATCGCTGGATTACCCTGTATTGTGTTGATGGAATCGTGAGGATTCGCATCGTTGGATTCCGGTGGCGGAAGTCCGTTTTGCATGTTTTATGATGCATTGATGATTTATTGTATTATGATACCTGTACTAGCATTGTTTTGCTAACCCCTTCAGGGGTGGACATTGTTTTGATGTTCAGGTAGCCGAGGAGCGGGGAGGCAACCACAGTACCGACAGGACGATGAAATGGCTCAGTGATGTGGTTGATGTTATTGTTATTGTTATTGTGATTTGTCTTCTTGGTTTGTTTAGTACTCGAGTACGTCTGTTTTAATAAGGTCTTTTCGATATGGTTGTATAAGTTAACTCACTTGATCGGTTGAATCAAATCTGTCTTTGAACTTCAGTTGTACGATTGGTTTATATTTACACTCTTTTTAAAATTAGCCTTGTAAATCCTTACCTAAAGGGTTTACGGCGCTGTAATTATTCCGAATATCTCGGGGTGTTAGAGTAACAGATCAAGGATAACATACGTAACATGATGTGCATAACGTACGTAATAGAGTATTTCAGAATTCAAACAAGAAGAACGTTGGAGATGACGTCACGGCTTATATCAGCAAGCAACGGATATGTTGACAATGGCTAATGTACGTAACATGAAGATATAACGTACGTAACAGAAGAAACGAAGCCACTGGACTAAACTGTGAAGAGCTTAACGTACGTAACATAAAGATGCTAACGTACGTAATACATCTAACATACGTAATTAGATGTCAATAACGTACGTAATGGAGGCTTCATAGGCTAACGGCTAGTTGGAAGAGAAATGCCTATAAATACCATTTCTAATGGTATTCATCATACAACAATGTAAAGCAAACGATTCAGTGATCATATATTGTTATACACATTCTTGTTGTTGTAATTGTGCTTATATTGATAGTTTGAGTGTTTATACATACAACACATACACGAGAGGTAAAAGAAAAGATACGATTAGATTCGGTGTTATTAGGATCAAGGATACGGCATTATTAGAACCGCAATCGATATCTAAGTGAGGTTCATCTAGTACCCATAGAAAGCTAGATCGGTTGATTCTTTGTCCGATAGAAAAGGAAAACGATTTAACTTGGACCGACACAAAGACAAGTACACACGGTAATATCTCGACCGATAGAATAGAGATTGAACGGTTTGACTTGGACCAATAGAAGACAAGTTTGTAACGGTTATCCCTCAACCGATAGAGGAGAGGTGTAGAGGTTGATCTTCATCCTATTGAAAAAGATACAGAAGAGAGAACTTAGACACGTTTGGCCGAACCTCTATAAATCCCTGCGTCATTTAAATTCCGCACAGTTATTTAAATCGCTTCCGCAACGCGAAAGAATTTCACAACTCTATCTTCAAACGGCGATACCGACCAATAGTGCTCCAACAATTGGTATCGGTGAGGTACCTCCTAGAAGCGGCTTAACATCCGAGGAGAAGATCCAAATGGCGTTCCAATTTGCTCCGGTCGAAAGTCTTGCTTTGAACCGACCACCATTCTTTGATGGATCAAATTATATGACGTGGAAGAAAAAGATGTCGATCTTCATTCGTGCATATGATATAGAAATTTGGAAGATCATTTGTCTTGGCCCGAAAGTTCTAAATATGAAAAGCACCGAGAACCTATTGAGCTATTGCAATGAGATATGGGATCGTAATGAAATAATTATTGATGATAAATTTGTATTCTCAGTTGCTCAAATCATTGATGATGATTATGATAGTGAACAACATTCTATAACAGAATGCCGTTAAAAGCCTGACTGGCACATGTGGGAGGAAGCAATGAAATATGAGTTAGATTCTCTCTAGAAAGGAAATGTATTTGGGCAAATTACACGAACTCCAAATAATGTAAAGCCCATTGGATACAAATGGTTTCGAAAAATAAATGAGAAAAATAAGGTCGTGAGATACAAAGAACGACTTGTAGCTCAATGATTCTCCCAGAAATCTGGGATAGATTATGATGAGACATATTCACCTGTTATGGATACAATTACATTTCGTTTTCTCATTAGTATGGTTGTTCATGAGAGACTGGATATGCGTTTAATGGATGTAGTAACAACATATCTATATGGTTCACTAGATTCTGATATTTATATGAAAATCTCTAAAGGATATAAAATGCCAAAATTAGACACTCCCCGTGAACTATACTCAATTAAGCTGCAAAGGTCATTGTATGGATTAAAACAATCGGGCTGCATGTGGTATCACCAATTGAATGAATACCTTTCCAAGGAGGGTTATAAAAATAATCCCATTTGTCCATGTGTTTTTATTAAAAGATCAGATACTAGATTCGCTTTGATTGGCACTTCTCAAGATTTGGCCAATGCTGCTGAATATCTAAAGAAAGAGTTTAAGGTTAAAGATCTTGGGAAAACCAAACCCTGTCTTGGCCTTGAGCTAGAGCATAAAGATAGTGGAATACTTGTCCACCAATCTGTTTATACTAAAAGGTTACTCAAACGGTTTAATATGGATAATGCACATTCTTTGAGTACTACGGTTGTAAGAAGTTTAGATCCCAAGAAGGATCCATTCCGACCAAAATAACCTGATGAAGATCTTTTAGGTCCTGGAGTACCTTATCTCAATACTATTGGAGCATTAATGTATCTAGTTCAATGCACAAGACCAGATATTGCTTTTGCAGTAAATTTACTTGTGCGATATAGTTCTGAACCAACCTGAAGATATTGGAATGGTATTGAACACATTTTTCGTTATCTCAGTGGTACTATAGATTTCGATTTATTCTACTCCAATGAATCCACTAACAGTGGGTTAGTTGGTTATGCTGATGTGGGCTATAATTCTGATCCGCACAAATGATGCGACCCCCACACGACATGCCGTAGTAATCGCTATCGCTAGTATTATTTTAGTTCCCAATATCATTCCAATATTAAGCAAAGGGTTGTTTAACTTCAAGCCCTCTACGTGACGCGCCGTAGCAAATCGGAAGGTGTGATCCAAACACGCCACGAGGTTTTTAGCACCTCGATAAGTGAATTCTATCATGATTTATATTTTGGAGACACACTCAGCAAAATAAGAAGAAAGTTTGTTAACACAAACACTCGCAATTTTCATAAATTTTAAGGTGATTTTTCAAATGAAAATGAGGGCCATTTATAGCCATAATTCCTACGACTATTACAATAGAAAAATATAAAATAAAACTTATGAAGACTAAAAAAATTATAAATTCAACACTAAAAGCTCCTAAAATCTGATCAATGACTAATCAACCCATACGTTAAGGAGTCAACATATTTTTAGGGGACAAAAATCAAAGACCAAGACTTAAGTTTTGAAAATAAGAAATCCAAGTTAAAAAAACATGTTGTTGTCGTTTTAGTGGCACAAAGGATCCTAAACTTCCTATTTTGATATTGGTGTCTTCCAGATGATTGTAGTACTGCCTCTTCTTGTTCTGAATATTTTCATGTTAAGCTCTTCAAGAGCATGTTTATTAGCATTAATTCTCCCCCTTTTTTTGAGCCAAGAGGTCTACCACGTTCTTGTCTTGGAATATCATCACTCATTTTCTTTTGTTCTTCAGGAACAACGATTCTAGCTGGAGTATTTGAAGCAGGAATATAAGACTTTATGACTTTACTAGCATCATTAAATGCATCAGGAACTCTATTAGCAATATTCTGTAAATGAATGATTCTATTCACCTCATTTTCACATTTAGAGGTGCGTGGATCTAAATGAGACAAACTTTGTTCATTCCATGAAAGATTCTCAATTGTCTTTTGTTTATCATCTTCTGGAACAATTTTATCTTTTCCCAATGATGGAAATGTTGTTTCGTCAAAATGGCAATCCGCAAAACGAGCAGTAAATAAATCTCCTGTCATTGATTCTAGATATCTAATAATTAATGGAGAATCAAATCCAACGTATATGCCAAGTCTATGTTGAGGTCCCATTTTTGTCCTATGAGTAGGAGAAATCGGCACCTGAATAGCACATCCAAAAATGCGTAGGTGCGAAATATTTGGTTCAAAACCGAGAGTCAATTGCATTGGGGGGTGCATATGATAAGCAGTGGGTCCTAATCTAATAAGATGTGATGCATGCAATACTGCATGTCCCCATGATATACTCGTGAGTTTTGAACTCATTAACAATGTGCGAGCAATGATCTGGACTCGTTTAAATAGGGATTCAGCCAATCCATTTTCAGTGTGAACGTGTGCTACTGAGTGCTCAATATTAATTCCCAGTACTGCGCAACATTCATCAAAACTTTTTGATGTAAATACTCCGGCATTATCCATTCTTATACTCTTGATAGGATAATCAGGGAAATATGCTCGGAGTTTAATAATTTGCGTTGGCAATCGATAAAATGCAACATTTCTAGTAGATAACAAACATACGTGCGACCATCTACACGCTGTATCTATTAAGACCATGAAATATCTAAATGGTCCACTTGTGGGGTGTAATTGTCCACAAATATCACCATGAATACGTTGTGAAAATGATGGTGATTCATAACCAACTTTTTCCATTGAAAGTCATGTAATGAATTTTCCTTGTGAACACGATTCACAAAAATAATCCTTTGATATCAATATTTCTGTGTCTTTAAATGAATGTCCACTGGTATGTTCAACAATCCTACGCATCATAGTAGTTTCTGGGTATCCAAGGCGATCATGTCATAACCCCAATATATCAGGATTCAATAGTTTTGATTGGGACATAATACAATTCAGAAATTGTTGCCTCAAATTTCCCATGGATATTTTTCTTGCCCATTTTATAGGATGTGATATATAGACACTATTTATTGCATTCTTCTAGTGTCTCCAAATGATAACCATTACCACGTACATCCTTGAAACTTAGTAGTTTTTTTATCTACTTGATAACAATGCATTTTCAATATGCAAAATTGTTAGGCAACATAATTGTTGCATTCTCGGAGCCATCAGCGGGACCAGATATAATTGTAATTTGTGCTTTGCACAATTTCACACTCGAAAAATATATTTTATTTGTCAATATTGAGTGCGTTGTTCTACTATCAAGTAGACAATAATCTTTTTTCGGTTTTCCCCATATACACCTGATATAACATTATTGAATTAATATTGTACAATTCTATTTCTGAAATATAAAACAATTATTTATCAATCACAACAATAATTCAAATATAAAAGATTTTGTTCGAAAACATGAAGTACATACTCATCTAATTATTACCACATGCTCGTATAAACTGCTATAGCTAACAAAGGATAAATTATGAGAACAAGAATCTGAATCATAAGCCAAAAGTAACTCGGAGGATATTCTCCAACAAAAAGTAAAATATTATACATTATGACTATCAAACAAGAAATGTTGCATTTAGGTTAAACATCTTGAATGAAGATATACAACTAGATGAAGGTATTGAGATGTTGTAAAAATTTATGATGATGTGAGGATCGTTGAATGGAATGTGGGTATTTTTATAGGATGAAAAAAAAATACTATTACTAGCTGTTTATTACCGTTAGTAGCCGTCGGAGCAGGAGGAAAAATAATGTGAAAGTTGTGAACTTTTAGTAGAATTATAATGATGTTTTTGGTAATAAACATAAAAGTTATGATAATAAAAATTATTATTCATATGCAAGATTTAACCCGGGAGTATCCCGAAAAAGTACATATAAAATACCACTATTTAAATATTTCCATTACCAACCAAATGATCACTTTTTTTCTTCTCGATGCTTAAAGAAATCAGCAACATCCAGATGTGTTGCATCTATACCAAAATCATCCATATCATCATCTTCTGGATGATTATATGTAAAATTCGCTTCGGTATTCTTATCTTTCTTACGAAGAGATGCTTGATACAGTTCCACCAAATGTTTGGACGTACGACAAGTACGTGACTAGTGCCCTTTCATACCGCATCGATGGCATTTTGCTCCATTATCCTCTGGATTTTTCACTTTCTCTTTTCCTTTATTATCGTTCCCGATCCACTTCCGGTGGTTACTTTTGTTTTCATTATTCTGGCCATCACGAGTGTATGGAGTATTTCTTCCACGGCCACGACCGCGACGTCTCCCTCGACCTCTAAAACGATTAAGATTTTGGGCTCTAGAAGCATTTACTTCAGGGAATGGAGCTGAGCCAGTAGACTGATATTCGTGATTTCTTATCAACAAATCATTATTTTGTTAGGCCACAAGAAGGCACGAAATCAAGCCAGAATATTTTTTGAAACCCTTTTCACGGTATTGCTGCTGCAGGACCAAACCCGATGTATGAAAAGTAGAAAGCGTGTTTTCAATCATATCTTCATCCGTAATATTTTCTCCACATAATTTCAACTTGGAGGAGATTTTAAATATCATAGAATTATATTCACTTACATATTTGAAATCTTGGAATCTCAATTTAATCCAGTCATACCGAGCTTTTGGAAGTATTACCATCTTCAGTTGGTCATACCTCTCTTTCAAATATTTCCAAAGAACAAAATGGATCTTTCACCGTCAGATACTCAGTTTTTAAACTTTCGTCAAGATGGTGACGGAGAAAAATCATAGCTTTGATTTTATTTTGTGTCGATGCACTATTTCCTTCTTTGATCGTATCACCCAGACCGTCAGCGTCTAGATGAACTTCAGAAAGTAAAGCCCACGACATATAATTTTTCCGGCAATGTCGAGAGCAACAAAGTCGAGTTTTGCAATGTTAGCCGTACGAATATTACCAGAAAACGAAAAATAAATTTACCGGACTTACCAAAAATATCAAAAATCGGGAAGAGATTCGTGCTGATAACGTGTTATAGAACAAATAATTTATGAACACAAGAACTAATATTTGGATAATACTTTGTAATATTATACTAACAAAATATACTATGGAGGGAATAATTCTTTCAAATTTCTCTTAATTTTGTGTGTGTAATTTCTTCATTTTATAACCACATATTTATATCAAAAAATATGGCACTATTACAATCACAAGTCTTGTTACTATTACATCACAAGATTTGCTACTATTTATTTTGTGATAACAATTAATGCTGAAGTCAAATTTAATTATCACATAACATTTTTTTTACAGAATTGTTAGATCTGGCTATGTAATCCAATTTCGAAGCCATCGTAACTTGGCTTAAAGAAAAATGCTCATATATCAAGATGTACTTATTTTTATTTGTGTGTGGTCAAACATTCTACTATATTATACTTAGGGACCGTTTACTTTTAACATAATATGATTAATGGCTGAATCATTTTAATCACTCATATATTAAAGTATTTACTTCCAACTTAATCATCTTATTGGGCTGAGCGAAGACATATCCGATAAGCTAGAATTTAGATCTTGTTCCCATTAAGCTAGATTTTAAGTAAACTAAATAATAATACAAAAAATAGTAATAATAATAATACCAGCAATGATAATAGTAATATTAATAATAATACCAATAATAATAATAATATCAATAATAATAATAGCACCAGCAATAATAATAATAATTATAAATAAAAGTAATATTACCAACAACAACAATGATAATAATAATAGTAATAATAAAATAATAATAATAATAATAATACCAACAATAATAATAAGACCATCAAAAATAATAATATTATAATATAATAATACCAACAAGAATTATAATAAGACCAACAATAATAATAATAAATAAAATTAATATCACCAACAACAATAATAATGATAATAATAATAATTATAGTAATAATAAAATAATAATAATAATAATAATACCAACAATAATAATAATAATAATAAGACCATCAACAACAATAATAATAATAATAATGCAAGCAATAATAATAATAGTAATAGTAGTAATAATAATAATAATAGTACTTGCAATAATAATAATAATAAAGATAATTAATAATACCAACAAAAATAATAATGAAAATAATAATAATAATATAATAATAATAAAATATGATACCAATAATAATAATACCAACAATAATTATAATAATAATCATAATAATAAGACCATCAACAACAACAATAATAATATAAAATAATAACCTGTAAGGGTAGCCAAGTTAGTGGAGTAGGTGAGTGCGGGACTGAAAGGTCACGAGTTCGATTCCCCCTACCAACACTTTCTTGGTTGAGCCTATTGTAATACCCGCAATTTCGATTTCCGGTAATTTTCTTTTTTTTTTGCGGAAGTCCGTTTTGACGACTCTCTCATGACCGTTTCGTCATTTTGAGAATATTTAATTCTGCCCTTTTTGATGTCCGAGTTCGTTTCGGTATCGTTTTGTTGAGTTCCGTGTTCTTAAGCGGCTTTTCCGTGCTTAAGTTCGATTCTTGCGAATCTCGTCCGAAACTGTTGTTTCGAGTTTCTCGTAAGTTCATTTAATGTTATTATTCATGTTGCAAGCTTTGGCTTGGTGTTTCGATCGTGTATCATGTATTTCGGACGTTTTGGGCCATTTTCGTAATTTCCCAAAGTTTGGGGTAATTACCTCCCGTTGTCGAATTTCGAGCCTTCGGGTAGTCGGAACCGTGTGTTCTCTTAGTGCTCGAATTCGTCTTTGCGAGTACTTCGTAACCGTGTCTTCGATTCGTATTCAGGTTCGGGTTTCGGGGTCGTCCGGGCCGTCGGAGTTGGCCACGGCCGAGTCATGGCCGGGCATCTTGGGGCCAGGCCACACCTGGCCGAGTTACGTACGTAAATGTCCAGCAGTTACGGCCGTAAGGCCTGTTACGTACGTAAGGCCTGGCCGTTAACGTACGTAACACTTCCGGCAGAATTGGACAGTGAGTTCGGCCATGGCCGGTTACGTACGTAAGCCATGGCCGATTACATACGTAAGGCGTCCGGCAGGCTGTGTATTTAAGACCCAACAGACGGGTTTTTCATTATTTTTCTCACTCGTTTCATCCTCTTTCGCGGCTGGAGCTTTGATGATCATGGAGGGATGTTGTCAGGTGTTAAATCCATGAAGTCTTGGAGTTCATATCATCAATCATCCATCATATAACATCCTTTGATCGAGCGAATCAGGTCAGATTTTCTAGAAATCTAGTTTTGGGGAATTTGGGTGTTTTGGTTGTTTTCATCCGTTTAATCCGATTTAACGTAGGATTGTGATGGATTGATGATTATTTAGATGTATTATATCATTTCCCTTGTTATTCCATGGTTGGATCGTATCGATTCGTTGTTTTGGTCGAGTTCTTGATCGACGCCTTGAAGGTGTCCGGTAGAATGTCATAGAGGGTTTTTCGGACGTTCTACGATTATTCTTCCTCGTATGATCATTGATTTATTAATTATATGATGTTAGGGTCGAGTTTCTTCCGAATAAACCGTGTTGAACCCTTCCGTTCGTCGTCGTCTTCCTTTTCGATGGCATCGGGCGTTTCGAAGCTTCCCGGTTGAACCGCGTTCGTTGGAATACTTGCGTGTCGATTCCTAGGCAAGTACCTTGTCCATACAATTCTTGTTTTGTGAATATGACAATTAGTGATCGTCTCTATGTGTTTGTTTGATCGTTTGATTTGAACTTTGAAAAGATTCGATTTAGCCTCGTTAAGGGCTCACTTTCAAAACGCGTGTGTTTTGTGAATATTGTGCCCCGTGAATGATTAATTGAACCCTATGAATTCGCATGTTGTTGTTGTTATGCTTTGATAATATATATATATATATATATATATATATTATCTCTTTTCGGTGCGTTATGGTTTGACGTGGTGTTTTGCTAAGTGTTGTTTGCATTAACTCATGATTTGATGTGTTTGTGATTGTGGCAAATGTGAAACCCTTGTTGTTGTGAACTCTATGCATTGATGATTTGACCACAAGGTTATCAATTCGGGTAGGTCTGGAGAGGGCTCCGAGAATCGTCACTTGCGAGTGCGATGTCACGATAACTTATGGGTATGTTCGATTGATGTTTGACCGGGTAGGGACCTGTGAGGCCTCCGGCGGCGTGTACTTGCGAGTACAGCCAGTGTGTACGATTTGACCATAAGGTTATCTAATCGGGTAGGTATGGAGAGGGCTCCGAGAATCGGTACTTGCGAGTACGATGTCAAGATAACTTATGGGGGTTGAGTTTGTTTCGCTAGCCAGCTCGGGAGGGTCCTTAGAGGCCTCAGGTGGGATTTGTGGCTTCGTCCCGGTCCTAGGCGATGCCTGTGCATGTATGTTTTGTGAATGTGTTTGCTCACCTCGGGAGGGTTCGACGGGTCTACGGAGGGAGTCCAATGGTATAGCCCTATATTCACGAGTAAAACTTCACGAGTGCGTGTGTATTTTATGTCCGTCGAGGACGCGTGATATGATTTTAACCTTGTGTATTGTTGTTGGTTTCATTTGTGAAAACAAAACCTTTGGGCTGTGACCCCTGTTGATTTTGGAAAGAGAAGAATTTGGTAATCATAAATTGTTTTCTATTAAAACTCTCGATGGCATTTTAAACTGTTTTATAAATTGTTTCCCCTGATTGGTGATCTTTCGGTTTTGGAATATTTTTCCCAAACTCTTGCCTCGGGAAGTACTTTTAGTTACGTTTGGCTTTTTGAGGATTCCTTATTATTGTTATTTGTGGAATGTGAATTGTATGACTCGTATTTAACACTTTGTTCTTGCACTAGCAAAATAATGGAGTTTTGCTAACCCCCGAGTATTCGCGGGGTGGATGTCTGTTTTTGCATTCAGGTTTTGGGAGCATAACATAGGGTCGGCACGAAGGATGATGAAAGATGATCGATACTAATCACATGAGGAACCGTACGTTGTTGTATTGGTTCAGTTGTATTTTATTTCCGCTGCAGTATATTTTCGCCGTTGTACGGGAGCATTGTGTATTCGACCCCTGCGTGGGCATGTATTGAGTTGTATGTATTTATTGAAAGACCAAATCGGTCTATTGAGTCATTTTTAGCCTTAAAAGCATTGTTGAGATGTTCGACGTTGTTTACCAGCCTGGTAGATCCTTGAGGAAAGGGTCTACGGCGTGTAATATCCCTGAGTGGATTGGGGGTGTTACAGAAATGGTATCGCAGACTTTAGGTTGTGGAAACCTAGGCTGTCGGGTTTAGTGGTGTCTGTTGAGTTTTGTCTCGTCGGATTTTGTCTGACTGAGTCGTGTCGCGACGCGTCGTCTGAGTTGGTTGGTCGTGATTAGTATCGTGGAGCGATCATCATCTTCATGCGAGTTGTGGATGTAAGTCTCCCTTCTTTGTGTTGTGCCTCGTGTGACATGAGCTGCTTGTATGATTATTGTAATATCCGGAATTTCTACTACTGTTGTTTGATATTATTTTATCCAAGTTATATTGTACAGCGTGGAATCTGTACAGTAGGGATAAAATAAATAAAGGACTGAGATGTCAGTGTCGGTATAATTGTCGTATCTGGTCGACAGTTACATTTGAGGATATCGTGTATCAGGTTATTGTACTTTCGATATAGAGTATATCGTATAAGAATATTATTGGATTCAGTGTTTGTGTTCAGTGTGTCTCATGTTCGTTTTTGGTACGTCAAGATGTTGGACAGAAATTGCGGAAAATGGCTAAGTGTTCATTAGCGCACGCTACTGGGTACAGGTAGCGCACGCTACGAAGTATCGATAGCGTACGCTAAGAGGTTCGGTTACGTACGCTAAGGAGGACCCCTAACGTACGTAAAGACTTGCTGGGTTAGTTCCGGAAGGTGGCCGACAGGTAGGCCCAGGTTGATTTTTATATTCAGTTAGCGCACGCTAACGTATGTTGGTTAGCGCACGCTAACATCAGATCGCCAATAATGGAATCTTAGCTTTCGGCGGGTGGACCCGGCCACTTGCGACGCGTGTCCAGATAAGGTCAGCGGGTGTTTGTCATGTAGGGCTAGCGCACGCTAAACCGCATGGTTAGCGCACGTTAAACCGCATGGTTAGCGCACGCTAATTCCAGATCGGTCAAAGGAATCCCGATAATCGCGGATGCTTTCGGCATGTGGGGGCACGAGTGGTAGGTGTGTACTGTAGCAAGTCAACTTCGGATAGCGCACGCTAAGGTAAATGACTTGCGTACGCTAAGCAGGATGTTTTACGTACGTTAATACATGGGCATTACGTACGTAAGCTAGTTTACGAAGCGAGGCAGTAGCCTCTGGGCTTCGATAGCGCACGCTAACAAAGTCAGTTAGCGCACGCTAAGGCGGTAGCGCATGCTAAACATGAGATGTTAGCGCACGCTAATAATGAATTTTATAAAAAGGGGACAGAAGGATGTTGAGAAGCATTTCGTCATTTTTCTTCTTTCAGTCGAGAAAGAGAGAGAGAGTTGGGATATATTTGAGGTTCCCAAACAATGTATAATGATAATCTTTAACAACATTAGATTGAGAGCTTGGATTCAAGCCTTGTTCTTCAAGTTGTTCATGATTCTTTGGATGGAGTTCTAGTGTTCTTCTTTTTGGTTCGTCTAAACCAGGTAATCTTCGTATTCCTTTGTTAATGGTTCGTTTTCTTGGATGATTTCATGCAAGGAGCATGTTGGATAATCATATGATGATGTTATATGAGATTCAATGGAATTTTGATAAGAGTTTCGGATGTTAGTTAAGATTCTTCATACCATAAGGATGTTGATTCATTTAACCCGATCTAAGAAGGACTTCTGAATCTTTGTAATTATATTGGTCGATTTAGATGAGATGAATCATGATACTAGGTTGAATTCCAGATTTAGCATGATACGATCCTTGTTATCGAGTCGGTTTAATTGTTGATGTTGTTATTGATATATGGACATTGACATGATCATTGTGATAATTATGGGGTCGTATATCTTCAAGAGATATGGAGATTTATGTCTCCCTTCATTCGGATTCGTAGTCGCAAGATGTGAGTCGATGTTTGGAATGCATGCCACTGTACAGCATTAGCGCACGCTAAGCTTACTGGCTAGCGCACGCTAACGGGACAACTTAGCGCACGCTACGTTATGCGTTTAACGTGCGCTAAGTAGGCAGACAATGCAGTATTTTTGTGTTTTGATTATGAATTCTTGATGGTTTGACTTGGTTGGTTCTGACTGTGTTTATTCGAGGTTGTGTTGAACCGTTGAGTTCGATTGGTTAGTTTTGTCGGTTGTTGATTGTTATCGGATATGTGTTATTTGATTTCTTCGATAGGTTGAGATTATTGATCGGTGATTATAACCGGATATTGCGGTCGTGTTCGAGTATGTCCATTGTATTACTTTTGATCGGGGCTGAGGAGCTCATAGACAAAGGCAATGTGTTCGGCAGCAGCTTCGTGGTATCGGTATCGAGGCAAGTTATTACTTGCTCAGTTATAATATTTAATGAATGGATTCAGTTTCATTTCGTTTATAATGCATATAACAATGATTATATGTTGTCATTTCGATTCTGGGAGTTAAATCATAATGTATATGATTTATTTTGGTTATTGGCATATTCGGGTATCGAGGTTACATTATGATAAAGACGAGGATATGAGTATCTGTAGTCCATGGTATGTTTGGATCGCCGAGTATTGCGGATAATCATCGGTGATGGTTGATATCAAGATTTCTCCCGAGGGACTCGGGGCATGTATCTTATATCGATTCAGTTAGTGTTAGTGATTTGATCATGCATATTGTCATTCATGTTGTCGAACATGAGGTCGTCTTAGTTGATTTGTCATATTGTCGTTCATGTTGCGTTGTTCATGTTGATGAACATATTGTTTTGCATATGTGTATGCATATTATGTTGTTTATGTTGTGTTGATCCGATGGGATCGTGCGATCTATGCTGAGGGTGCTGGATCGGATGTCCACCTCGTGTTGGTCCGACGGGATCATCTTGGGATCTATGCTGAGGGCGATGGATCATTGGACGGGTTTTTCCACCTCGTGTTGGTCCGACGGGATCATCTTGGGATCTATGCTGAGGGCGCTGGATCATTGGATTACCCAGTGTCGTGTTGATGGAATCATGTGGATTCGCATCGTTGGTTTTATATATGTTGTTGTATGTATATTATTGGTTATCTACCTCGTGTTGATCTTGTAAGATCATCTTGGGATCTATGCTAAGGGCGCTGGATCATGGGATTTCCATTGAGTATACACTGTTGTTATTGTTTTGAGCATATTGACGTGGTCATATGAGTATGCATTTGCAGGTCTTGAGTTAGGACCGTGTCCGTATTGCATTGATCTGATCTCGGATTAGACTGATATGATTGTCGTGGCACTTCATATCTCGAGGTATGTTCCGTATTTCCTTTAGTATTTGTCGTTGATGGACAATCGGTTATCGTCTTGGGATTTGATGATGTTATTCGATGGATCGTATTGGTCAGAAATGGTATATTCCTGTATCGTGAGTTGGTAATGATAGTTTGAGAATGTTGAGTATTGTTTGAGGTACAATACAGATATTAGGTTCGAGTTTATTGGTTAATCAAGTACGAGATGTGAAATGTGATAATGGTTATTCTGATGAGAATGACTTGAGTAAGTAAAGTTATGCGGTAAGATTACGTTGGTCGTATTCTTATGTTGTATTCTCATTGGTATGTGATTATTAATGTGATGTGACGGTTATCATTGTTGGATATTATGGCTGACCCCGTCGTGGGATTTCTTTTTAGGTTCTTGGAGTATCAAGCTTGTAGCGGTCGTGAAGAGAGGAGCTTCCCGGAGGATACTGGCTAGGACATGTTGTGTGCATTGAGTTTCTTGATTGGTTCTTGTTTTCCGCTGCTAGAGTATCTTTATGGTTGGTCTTTTTCCGCTGCGTGAGTGTTTTGAAATGCTCTTTTGGTATCTGGTAACTGAGGTTACTTTGGAAATCGTATTCTAAACTTTTGAGTGTCGGCAGTTTGGCCTTGCGATTTCAAATGAGTTTTTACGACGGTTTCTGATAAATGGATTTTATAAACCTTTGTGCATTTTTAAGTATAGTACCGTTGTTGGCCTCTTGGGCATTTGTAAATGTTTTGTGAAAATTCTTTTAGCCTTGTGGGTTCCATCTCGGGGCCCACAGCGCTGTAATATTTCCGGTTAAATCTGGGGGTGTTACAATTATATCGTTGAGTGATTGAATCCTTCTGTGGATTTTGATTCCGTGATATGTGGGTATTCGACTCTAATATTTTATTTATATAAGGAGTGGTGTCACTGCTAATGTATTTTCGAACTGTATTTTGTCCGCTGCGTGAGTTCTTTCAAAAATGACTTTCAGTATTTTGCAAACTGAGTTCTAATTCGTAAAACCGATTCCCTAAATCGAGTTTTGGCACTTTGACCTTGAATGTTTTATGACGGTTTGATAAAGGACTTTGTGAGTTTCGGGCATTCTGGCCTATTGAATTTTTGAAAACCTTGAGTATCTTAGAAAATAAATTTCGAGACGCACATTTTAAAATGAATTATTTTCTCGTGGTACTTCCAAGGTGCCACAATATGTTTCAAAATTCTTCTACCTCGAGGACCAAAATGTTTTGAGATATTTTCATTGATTTAGAAACGGTTTTGCTTAGGCCCGAGGGTCGAATATTCCGAAAGTTTTTCACGAAAAGAAAGTGTCCTCATTTTTATCGAATGCGAAACGGTTTTCCAAAGTCTCAAGAACGATGTTTCACATTTGTACTTTTTTTTGAAGGGTGATACTCAAGATCAATCGGTGTTTCCAAAATTATTTTCAAAAGGTGGTTTTCATTTTTTTAAAACCTATCGTTCCTGTGTGCGGTCCGGTAATATTTATATGATGTTCGCACTTTTGTTAGGGTGTTAACCCCCGAGTTATGTTTGAATTAGTGATGCGATCATTGAGTCGTTCGCCACGCATTTGTTATGCTAGCCCTCTGTGAGAGGTATAATGTGGTATTTAATGTTGTCGCCTCGTAGTGAATTGCGTGTTGTCGCACATGCGTGAGCTGTTTAAGCTTGGGTTTGTACGTTGGTGTACATGTGTGATTGTTTCATGATGTTTGTAATTACGTGCTGGTTATCGTTCGGGCCGTTGAGGTCGCCGAACGATACCGTCGTTGCTGTGGTGTTTGTGTTTGTATTACTTTACGATGGTAATCGTTGTATATGATATGTGTTATAATTCTCTGTTGTGCTGAGTTGGCATCTCCGCTATGTTGTTTTGCGACGTTATGCCCCATTGTATCTAGCATTTGTATTTTCGGTATGCCGAGCCGAGGTGTTTTGACCGCGATGTGCCGGGGCATGCACGTGTAAATTGTCCTTCTCGTCAGTAACGCGTTTCAAGTGCGGACTTGAGGGATACATAATTCAGTTTTGCGAATCGACTACCGAGACTTTCGGAGTTCGCGCTTCAGCACAGATATCAGGATCGGCTCTGAGAGGCCCATGGGAGATTTTTCTGTCAGTTGCTTTTTGTGTTGTTACCTTATTTCCGTTGTTGTGAGCTGCGGGGACGACATTTCTTTTATAAGAGGTCGGATGTAATACCCGTACTATTTTTGACTTCTGGAGTTTCTCCTTCTAAATTATATCGACTTTCACGTGTTCGTCGATACTTTTTGAACTTGTTTGATGTCTCGGTTGTCATCGTTCGAACTGGTTGTGACCTTGTTTCAGATCGATCTGTTTATCATTGTGACTTTTCCGATTTCGGTTCGATTCTTGTGAACCTTGTTCGGAAGTAACATCTTTCACTTTCTACCAGTTCTTTTAATGTCTGGAGTTGAAGTGGGGACTTCGGAGTCATTGTTCGACTGTTGTCATTCGATCATTGTTGTTCGATCATTGTTACTCGATCATTGTTTTTTCGATCGTTGTTTTTCGATCATTGTTATTTGATTGTTGTTGTTCGATCATTGTTATTTGATCATTGTTGTTCGATCATTGTTATTCGATCGTTGTTGTTCGATCATTGTTATTTGATCATTGTTGTTCGATCATTGTTATTTGATCATTGTTGTTCGGTCGTTGTTGTTCGATGGTTGTTGTTCGATCGGGGTTGTCTGACTGTTGTTGCCTGATCTCGTACCGTGAAGAATTATCGTTCACCGTTAGTCAGCTATTTCGAGTGTGGCCAGGTGGATCACCGAGCCGTGCATTGCAGGGCGGTAGCTGAGAGATTTGGGGATCGAGGTTGCGTCTCTGCTCCGAAAGGACACGGAGATGCCTAGTGTGGTTTTTGAAGATTTCGGCGTAGTCTGAATTGTTTGTGATTGTCCTTGTGAATTGTTTGTGTTTATTTTCTGTTTTCTCGACTGTGCGTGTTTCCTTGTAATAGGTGCTTTGTGTTTTGTGTTTGTTCGGATAATCAACTTGGTTGTATTATCTACTTGATGACGCGTGTCATTTGTTGGTTTTATTATAACTCTATCGGCGACGTTGTGTTGGTCGTCGTGGAGCGTGTTTTCAAGCCGTGTATTCCTTTGCGTTGTTTGTAACGTTTCGCCATTGGGCGTTAGTTACGCATTCTTGTGTATCTCATTGAAATATTCCTGGTGGTATATTGCTTCTCCCTACTTGTTTTAAGTTTCGGGACGAAACTTCTTTTAAGGAGGGTAGAATGTAATACCCGCAATTTTGATTTCCGGTAATTTTCTTTTTTTGGCGGAAGTCCATTTTGACGACTCTCTCATGAACGTTTCGTCATTTTGAGAATATTTAATTCTGCCCTTTTTGATGTCCGAGTTCGTTTCGGTATCGTTTTGTTGAGTTCCGTATTCTTAAGCGGCTTTTCCGTGCTTAAGTTCGATTCTTACGACTCGTCCAAAACTGTTGTTTCTAGTTTCTCGTAAGTTATTTTAATGTTATTATTCATGTTTCAAGCTTTGGCTTGGTGTTTCGGTCGTGTATCATGTATTTCGGACGTTTTGGTCCATTTTCGTAATTTTCCAAAGTTTGGAGTAATTACCTTCCGTTGTCGAATTTCGAGCCTTCAGGTAGTCGGAACCGTGTGTTCTCTTAGTGCTCGAATTTGTCTTTGCGAGTACTTCGTAACCGTGTCTTCAATCCGTATTCAGGTTCGGGTTTCGGGGTCGTCCGGGCCGTCGGAGTTGGCCACGACCGAGTCATGGCCGGGCATTTTGGGGCCAGGCCACACCTCGCCGAGTTACGTACGTAAGTGTCCGGCAGTTACGGCCGTAAGGCCTGTTACGTACGTAAGGCCTGGCCGGTAACGTACGTAACACTGCCGGCAGAATTGGACAGTGAGTTCGGCCATGGCCGGTTACGTACGTAAGCCATGGCCGATTACGTACGTAAGGCGTCCGACAGGCTGTGTATTTAAGACCCAGCAGACGGGTTTTTCATCATTTTTCTCACTCGTTTCATTCTCTTCCGCGGCTGGAGCTTTGATGATCATGGAGGGATGTTGTCAGGTGTTAAATCCATAAAGTCTTGGAGTTCCTATCATCAATCATCCATCCTATAACATCCTTTGATCGAGCGAATCAGGTCAGATTTTCTAGAAATCTAGTTTTGGAGAATTTGGGTGTTTTTGTTGTTTTCATCCGTTTAATCCGATTTAACTTAGGATTGTGATGGATTGATGATTATTTAGATGTATTATATCATTTCCATTGTTATTCCATGGTTGGATCGTATCGATTCGTTGTTTTGGTCGAGTTCTTGATCGACGCCTTGAAGGTGTCCGGTAGAATATCATAGAGGGGTTTTCGGACGTTCTACGATTATTCTTCCTTGTATGATCATAGATTTATTAATTATATGATTTTAGGGTCGAGTTTCTTACAAATAAACCGTGTTGAACCCTTCCATTCGTCGTCGTCTTCCTTTTCGATGGCATCAGGTGTTTCGAAGCTTCCCGGTTGAACCGCGTTCGTTGGAATACTTGTGTGCCGATTCCTAGGCAAGTACCTTGTCCATACAATTCTTGTTTTGTGAATATAATAATTATTGATCGTCTCTATGTGTTTGTTTGATCGTTTGATTTGAACTTTCAAAAGATTCGGTTTAGCCTCGTTAAGGGCTCACTTTCAAAACGCGTGTGTTTTGTGAATATTGTGCCCCGTGAATGATTAAGTGAACCCTATGAATTCGCTTGTTGTTGTTCTTGTTGTTATGCCTTGATAATATATATACACATATTATCTCTTTTCGGTGCGTTATAGTTTGACGTGGTGTTTTGCTAAGTGTCGGTTGCATTAACTCATGATTTGATGTGTTTGTGATTGTGGCAAATGTGAAACCCTTGTTGTTGTGAACTCGATGCATTGATGATTTCACCACAAGGTTATCAATTCGGGTAGGTCTGGAGAGGGATCCGAGAATCGTCACTTGCGAGTGAGATGTCACGATAACTTGTGGGTATATTCGATTGATGTTTGACCGGGTAGGGACGTGTGAGGCCTCTGGCGGCGTGTACTTGCGAGTACAGCCAGTGTGTACGATTTGACCATAAGGTTATCTAATCGGGTAGGTCTGGATAGGGCTCCGAGAATCGGTACTTGCGAGTACGATGTCAAGATAACTTATGGGTGGTTTGAGTTTGTTTCGCTAGCCAGCTCGAGAGGGTCCTTAGAGGCCTCGGGGGGATTTGTGGCTTCATCCCGGTCCTAGGCGATGCCTGTGCGTGTATGTTTTGTGAATGTATTTGATCACCTCGAGAGGGTTCGACGGGGATACGGAGGGAGTCCAATGGTATAGCCCTGGATTCACGAGTAAAACTTCACGAGTGCGTGTGTATTTTATGTCCGTCGAGGACGCATGACGTGGGTTTTAACCTTGTGTATTGTTGTTGGTTTCATTTGTGAAAACAAAACCTTTGGGCTGTGACCCTTGTTGATTTTGGAAAGAGAAGGATTCGATAATCATAAATTGTTTTCTATTAAAACTCTCGATGGCATTTTAAACTGTTTTATAAATTGTTTCGCTGATTGGTGATCTTTCGGTTTTGGACTGTTTTTCCCAAACTCTTGCCTCGGGAAATACTTTTCGTTACGTTTGGCTTTTTGAGGATTCCTGGTTATTGTTATTCGTGGAATGTGAATTGTATGACTCGTATTTTGCACTTTGTTCTTGCACTAGCAAAACAGTGGAGTTTTGCTAACCTCCTAGTATTCGGGGGGTGGATGTCTGTTTTTGCATTCAGGTTTTGGGAGCATAACATAGGGTCGGCACGAAGGATGATGAAAGATGATCGATACTAATCACATGAGGAACCATACATTGTTGTATTGGTTCAGTTGTATTTTATTTCTGCTGCAGTACATTTTCCCCGTTGTACGGGAGCATTGTGTATTCCACTCCTGTGTGGGCATGTATTGAGTTGTATGTATTTATTGAAATACCAAATCGGTCTACTGAGTCCTTTTTAGCCTTAAAGACATTGTTGAGATGTTCGACTTTGTCTACCAGCCTGGTAGATCCTTGAGGAAAGGGTCTACGGCATGTAATATCCCTAAGTGGATTGGGGGTGTTACATCTGTCACACATGGTTTGCCTAGTGTGGTTTACTTGGTTGTCGTAGTTTGCAGGCTATTACGTCTAACCCCATGATTTATCCAGTGCGCACTCGAAGAGTAGCGGCAGCAGGTTCTCTGTCATCAAAAAAATATATAATATAAAATAATAATAATACCAACAATAACAAAAATATTATTATTATAATAATATTAATACAAGCAATAATAATAATAATAGTACTACTACTAATAATAAAAATATCAATAATAATAATAGAAATAATAATAATAATAATAATAATAAGATGATACATGAAACAGTGTCTAATTCATATTGATGGGTCATTTCTGTCTTTCAGATAGTTCACTCAAAAAAAAAAAACAGTGAGATATTTTTCTCAATCAGACAGATTAATCCACCCAGACAGATTAATCCATTCAGACAACTTAACATATTAAGAGATTAATATAAAAAAAAAAGTAAACAGACCCTTAATGTATGGTTCATTGGTTTGTTTTTTTATTTCCAATCATCACTTACAAAATATATGATTTTCCACACGTTTGTATTAGTTATAATTCCTCTTTCTTAGTCAAAGAATGAGAAATGATATATATTTGATGTATTTTGGATAATAATTAATATAAGTAATGATGGTAAATATATGGTGAAAATTAAAAGTATGTTTTAGGAGAAAGTAAAAGACTGTAAATACGAGTCAATCAATTGTATTCATAACACTGATAGACGGGCCTTTATATAGGCATTACAATGAGAGTCCTTCCATACATAGGATTCCTAGATAAGGTAAGACATCTAATAGGATCCTACTACCTCTAGAAGGATTTAGAACCTTCCATCTATGTATCTACAATCAGTATTAGGTAAGACACATCACGGGAATAATAATTCCCGGAACACTCCCCCTATGTCGAGCACTAATACAACAATGGTGCAGAAGATGTTGCCTTCATAAAAACCTATTCCAAGCCAAAACAAAACCCCACGAGAAAAATAAAGGCTTGATGAGGAAAAGATTGTAACGCACCAACATAACATGTCATGTATACTCCCCTGATGTATACATAATGACTCCCCCTGATGAGTACCTCAAATCATAGGAGTCAGATGCCAAGTTGCCCTCACAACTATACCAAGGAAAAACCCAGTGGGAAAAATACCTCTTGGTCTAAGTTGAACAGAAGTACAACGCATCATTGTATGGATGTTCTCATAGGTCGCCTCGTTAAAAACCTTACCAAGTAAAAACCCAATGGGAAAAAACAAACCTTGGTCTAAGGACAAAAAGAGCGCGACACATCCAAAGTACAGAGTCTAAAGACTTATCAAGTTTTCTAAAGTCTTGACCTTCATGCACTAAATCAGTCATAACTTCTTCGATTCAATAGGTATAAATGAAACTGTAAGAACTTATGAAAACTAGACACCCATAGATTTTCATTCACATACAATACGTAACCTAGATCGACCTGAGCAGATCACAAAGCTCTATCGAAGTTGACTCAGCAAATTATCAGACATATCTTATCCTACATTGCAACAATAGTCATATGCCACTCAATATGATGGATGTGATCAAATGGTTGGTTTCCTTGGAAAGTAGACACAAACCTTTTCAATGGTACCAATTTCACCATTTTCCAGCAAGTGAGCTGCCCTGTAGGTCATATGGGAGATAGACCAACACATTCTGGGTAGATTCGGGTATCAGTTTTCAAGTGTCCTTTTTATCGAGATAGAGCGAGCTTCAAGCTTCTTGTCAATCACAGACATTGCGTTAGCGCATGTTAGGCCATCATTACAGTGGCTTTATCGGATTATTACGAATGAGTACATCGAGTCAAACATGAGTACATAATACCATACTTTTCTCTTAAGACTGCATCATCACTTAAGTGAGCCAAGTCTTATGATGACTTCGACTAATCATCGGGAATCATATAGGTATGACTTTATCGTCTCTTAGGGAAACTGTCCCTTAAATTGCCTTAAACCGATTGATGAATACGCATCATCAAGTGTCCCCAAGATCCTTTCATTCTTAACTTTGGATTTAGCAGAATCTCTTAGTCTCACAAGAGTACATCACTATAAACCCTTAATTTTACACGCAAAAGCTTCATATCTCTTCAAAATCAAGTATATACTTAGTATGAGTTCCCGACAATCACTTGTCGACGTGCTCCGTGGTTAAGAGCCTCTTGATTTGAGTCTGATCTATCACGAGATCCTTTTATAACTTAACTTAGTTCCCCACTAAGATAAGATTTAACCACAAGCTGCATGTCAGTTTTTGGGAAACTATCTAACTGAAAAGATAGTGGATGCTATAATATCCATTACGATAGCACAACTAAGTTTTGTGTCATCGTAGTCTACTCCAGTGCTTTCATGAGAAACCTCGCGCCATGAGGTGAGTTTAACTCCTATCACTCGCTTTAACAAAGTATACGGATAGATCTTATCTTTGGTCGGCACCACTTCAAAAAAGGGATATCATTTTGTTTATACTGGAGTCGCATATATTTCCATTTTAGGCCAAGGCTACAACGTTGTAGATTTCAACGAAGTATGGTTCGACTAGACTCACATTCCACGTCCTCATGTACCGGCCTTATTCATAGAGTACTCTTTATGGATTGGCATTCATTGAGGTGTCCCCCAATGATGACTATAATCCAGAATCACATGAGACGGATGAGTTCATTTGATCATATGATCAAGTTTCATGTACCAAACTCGCATACATTCTTAGTGAGAGTATTTATCGAGCCAAGTGGCATCCCAATACTCTATGAGATCCATGGCCTAGTAACACCATCTACCACAATTTGTGGTGTTACCATATCACCATTTATAGGTGACGAACGTCCATGACCGGACACAATCCTTGCAGATATGTTTGCAGCATGTATTTAATCTCGTCACTTTAGGGAACTTGGTGAGGCATGGTAGGGACAAACTACGACAATTCCATGTCGTTCTACTCGAACATGATCGTTCGCATCTCCCCCTAATGACGGGAAGACTGGCTCATCAAAGTGACTTACGAGATCGTCTGCCAAGGAATATTTTAAGCAGATTATGAGTGAAAGTGCATGTCATATTCATCATTTATAACCTGTCATAATGCGTTGTGGTAACGCATTTTGGCACATGAACATGTGGACGATAAAGATTTTCATTGTTAACACAATCTAGTTAACAAAATGCATACTGTTACACTCGTAACTAATCATTTGAATGATGATAGGTATAGGCGAATATGACATGTTGACCGATGCTACATAACCGTAGCTACTGGTCTTGAGAATCCAACAAAACTGCCACCATGCACCACCAGGATCGAACATAAAGAAACGATTGAACCGATGATAGGCCGTTGGTTTTATTGAACCTATCGTGCTTTCTTGAAGAGTTCACTTTCTTCACCAGCCCCGAACACCTCAAAATTTCGTGAGCATGTATAAACGGGTGTTTGGATTCCAAAACCATCAACCTTGTGGTCAGAAACCGGTCGAAATGATATCGAACTGGTCGTTGGGATGGCTGGTGGTATGTGAAAACTTCATTTAGTGGTTCACCTCCTTCCAAGTCTCCAAATGGCACCAAAATTTGTGAGAAGGTAGCCTTGGATGTTAGGAAGTATTCGTTAAAATTTCACTTTAAGACTTGGTCTAAAAGTGGGTGAACCGACCTTTACAATGATTGGTCCGCAAGTTGGACAACCATAAACTCAGGTTTCATCAACTTCTCAATCATTGTCAAAGGAACCACATAACATATAATGTTATTGCTTGAGTACGACCATTTGTGAACACCATCATAGCATCATAATCCACCCAGGCTAATACTTATGATCATGTATGTATAAGGACTCGGTGAAAAGGGAGAACTCAGCACCATGCTTATGCGAGTCGCTACATTATTCTCTTTAGTGTAGGAGGGTGTCATATCCTAATCGTGCCAAAGAATAGGCTTTCATCAATGAACATGGCTAAGAAGGATCATTGGGGGGGTCTTTGGCGTCACACATGCTTATGAAAGCAAGACGCGGATGACATAAATATCATTATCGGTCCTGCTCATGACTCCACCAACGTACTTTGGTGTCTTTGATCCAACTAATTTCTTTGTTCAAACAAAATGATGTCCATGACAGTATCGTGGTATGTGGATCATCAAATTATCTATACTCCGGACTATTAAAGCCTAAATGTGTCAATGTCCCAATAAATCTTCTGGTTACAAAAACCGATGCAAGCCAGACCATATTGACTCATGAATATTTTTCTTTTCACATATCCAATACAAGTGATGCATAAGATTTTATTTCCCACAAATCACAATGAGATGCTATGAGTGATACACTTTGGCATATATGTCATCGAGTCATACCATGGTTCAATTGTTACGGAACATACGTGACTAGAAAACGTTATTCGGCATTCAACAGCTTGAGCATTATACCGCTCATTGATTCTGATGACCTACTCATCATAGTCACATTGGATTTATAAACCGAAATCCAAAAATATCGTGTTCCTTGAAAATAGCTTAATACGCACTCAATTTTGCTTGCAAAATTTTACAAACATGAGCATAGCGAATACTCTAACAACATAGAGATTTTATACCAGATACGATCAAAATGATCTATCATATTGAGTGCATAATATGGCAAGGTTATATGTCTAAGGGGCAAAGTTACAACACAAGCATGGGTATAAAACTACCATGCACATGCTCGACCTTCTTATAAGGGTGCGTATTTTGGGCTTCCCAAAGGAAACTGCTTTTCAACATTTGAAAGATGATATTTTAGCATACAATGCATACCAAAAATTACATCATCTATGGCAAATTCGGCCAAAAAGAGGTTGAAAAACATGTGTCATAAGACCACTTGCAAATTCAAGATGGGAACCAAGTTGGTTGGGACAAAAGTTAGCACAATCGCTGGAAATAAAATTCCGCGTAGCTTGACCTTTGTTCACTAAAACAGCGTGTTGTTACCCAAAATATTATCCGGAGATGATATTACTGGAATGGATGAGTAACAAACAAAATGCGAGAGCACGTCCGTGGGGAAGTAAATAACACAAGATTTGTCGGGTTTGTTAGGCCCGGGCTTGAATGCTCTCGCGAGATGTTATTAATACTAATACGTTGGAGTACAAATATTAATGTAAGAGTACAATTACAATGAGCGTAAAAGACCCTAGTTATCTAGCTCTTGAGTGCTGCTCTATGAGTTCTTGAACTGCAGGGAATTCTTGTCTCTGCCGACCGTCTTTTGGATAAGAGGTTCTGAGAGAGAAAAGCTGAGAGAAAGCAGCCAGAAAAAACCAGCCAGCCAGCCCTGTTCCAAGTGCAAGAAGCCTTCTATTTATAGGAGGAGTTGGGATGTCCTAATCCTGATGGGCGATCGCCTTTCCTGGGATGTCCACACGCGTCTCTTGTCGCTGTCCCGGGAGGTCCCACTTTGGACCTTTCGGCGGGTCTGTCGGTAGGTGAGAAGATGGTGACAGGCTGTGGTCAACGATCCATGTTCTGCGGTGCCATTCGCGGATCTGCACATGGGTCCTTGCTTCGAGTTTCGGCCTTCGCAGACTAGACGGATGTTGGCTTTACGTGGCAAGAGGTGGTCGTCCATGACGGGCACTTGGGACGTTCGCTAGTTGTCGGGAGTCGATCGCCTTGGCAGTCGATCGCTCGGCGCTGGGCCCTGTTCTGGGTCCTTCAATCGGCAAGTCTGCCTTGGTCTATTTGACTCTGGTTCGGTCGCCCGGTACTTGTGCCGATCGCCTGTTGAGGTGTATAAATCTCGACACAACAATTGCCCCCTAGCTTGCTCCGAGGTGGTTCCACTGGCGATCGTTTCGGATAAAGATGGGCGATCCGTTGAGCGGACTTTGATCTCGGACTTGGGTGACCTGATCGTTTGGCGAGCTATCTTCGGTCTTGTTCTTGTGATCTTTAATTTTGCAGATCCCTCGTGGAAAGCCGATTGTTTCGACCTTGAGGAACCATGCACGGTCGCGGAGTTCGATGGACCGACCTCCATGACCGTGTCTGGTGCGCGAGGGACATTCCACCTGTAGGTTTGTCTCGCGACTCACTTTATTGTGAGGGTCCTCCGTTAGACTGCGCTCGTCTCGTATTTAAACGAAGGGCGAACGGTCTTGGTCTGGAGGAGTCCTTGCGCGGGGCGTCGTCGGATTAATCGACTCCACGTCCGCGGCTTGTTAGCACTTTTCTACCTCGGATCGTCATGTTAGATGGCAATCCTCGACGGTATACGTTGTGACGGGGTAGGGACGCGTCGCATTGTCCGGGTCCACCATGTTAGGTGATGAACCTTTGAGGGCTGGCGAGCGTGTCCACAGATTTGTTTGGAGGGTCCTTCGGCTACGCCCGCCGCGTATTTAAACGAAGGGCGAGCGATCTCAGCCCAAAGGGACCTTGCATGGATGAAGCAGTCGGTTCCATCGACTTCCAGGACCATGGCTGCACTCTTCTACCTCGAATCGTCAAGTTAGATGGAGATCCTCGACGGTATACGTTGTGCTGAGGGAGGCGATCTCGTGCCTTGGTCCATCATGTTAGATGATGAACTGTAGATGGCGAGCGAGTCCTCCATTTTCGGAGATGTTTGCTTGGGCAGTAGCCTTTCGTTGTACTTTAGCCTTCGGGCGATCGTCTTTGGTCCTGGCGATCTGACTGGGAGACGGGCGATCGTCGTTCTGACGCCGATTGCAGCACTTGATCCTTTCCGCCCGGGGTTCTGGCTAAGTTACTAGACTGTCCAGCTTGCCCTCCTCGAACAATCTCAGAGTTGTCTGAGGAGGTCACGACATTGATCGGTGTTGTGGCCGGGACTCTTGTGGTAAGCACAAAATTTGTTGGAGTCCAGATGGTCGTGGTCCCTTATCGCCTTCGGCTTGCTTAGCCGTTCGCGCCCCTGGATGGCGTAGAAAATTTGAGGCGGAGATAGACTGAGGTTGTGGTAGAGATGGGTTTCCACGTCCTTGAAGGTCCTGAAATCACCGGGCGGTTTGGCGGACGCCTTGTTGGACTTGGCGATCGCCGTCTCTGCCCCCTCGTCTTGGCGAAGGTCGAGCATCCTCCGCCTGGCCAAAAAGTCTGCGGCCTTGGCGCGGAAGATTGCGTAGGTCGGGGGGATGTCCTTCGTAAGGTGCCTGAACATGCGCGAAAGACCATTGAAACCCCCTAGGACCGAGTAGAGGGCGATCTCGTCGCTTACGGGCTCGCCGTTGAGGATTATCTCATCCACTCGGTCGATGTAGTCTGCATCGGTCTCGTCTTCCCCCTGCTTGATTTTCATCATGTGGTGGGGACCTTCTGGTCGAGCGACCTTGGCGGCAAAGTACGTTGCGAAGTCGCTCGCCAGTTGTTCAAAGTAACTGATGGATCGCGTTGGCAATGAGATGTACCACCTATGGGCCAGGTCGCCCAGTGTTAACGGGAACATTCGGCATCTGGTCGCGTCTAATTCCCCGCATCCGGTCATGTAGATCCGGAACTTGCTCAGGTGAGTCTCGGGGTCTGATCTCCCCTCGTACAAAGGTGTTTGAGGAGGAGTGATCTTTGGCTGCACGGGGGCGAGTTCGATCTGGACCGCGAGCGGCTCGCTCGGTCCAGCGATCTTTCTCCTGGCGCCTGCCCCAGTTTCTAGGAGCGCATTCATGCCATCGAGTTGGCGCTGCATTGCGGCCATCGTCGTAGCTTGGTCGCTCGCAGTTTGGCTCTCGGAGTGGGAGCCGAGGCGATCGTGTACCGATCTCCTGGCTCCGCGGTAGGCGATGAGGTCGTCGCCGCTGATCTCGGTTCTTCGATGAGGAAGAGCCAGATGGCTGTCCTGCCTTCTGGGAGTTGGATAAGCTGAACTCCTGGTGATGGATTCGGGCTCCGTCGTTTCATGGCTGGGGCCAGAATGCCCCGGCCGCCATGATGGGAAGGCTGCCTAGGCGGTTGAAAACGGAACCGTCCCGCCTCGCGTGTGCTTCTGCTCGTGAATCGGGGCTTCCTGACGGTCGCTCGTCATGTAACCCCTTGAGCTTCTGTTTGCCCACGCGGCGGATGGCCGATGGGGTAATTGCGGGCGCATAGAATGCTCTCTGTCACTCCCTCAGGATGGCCATAGCCTTCTCGATCTGTTCCGCGGTTTGGAACAGGTCGAGCGAAAGGCTGGGGCCGCCCCTCAGGTGCGGGATTGAGAGTCTCGCGTCGCCGCGGCTACCCTCTGCCGTAGGCTGGGGCTCGGATTGAGCCGGAATAAGGAGTCCGGCGGATTGGAGAGTGGCTCTCTTCGATGCGTTGGCAGATGTCATGACTCTGAAGGTTCTTCTTTGAAGAACCGTAAGTGTTTCTTCAAGTATATGCCCCGGAGAACAGTGAGTGTTCTTCGAGACGGTCGGAATAAAAATGAAGGTTAAGATCGCCCTCCTTCTAGCGCCAATTGTTGTTACCCAAAATATTATCCGGAGATGATATTGCTGGAATGGATGAGTAACAAACAAAATGCGAGAGCACATCCGTGGAGAAGTAAATAACACAAGATTGGCCGGGTTTGTTAGGCCCGGGCTTGAATGCTCTCGCGAGATGTTATTAATACTAATACGTTGGAGTACAAATATTAATGTAAGAGTACAATTATAATGAGTGTAAAAGACCTTAGTTATCTAGCTCTTGAGTGTTGCGCTGTGAGTTCTTGAACTGCAGGGAGTTCTTGTATTTGCCGACCGTCTTTTGGTTAAGAGGTTCTGAGAGAGAAAAGCCGAGAGAAATCAGCCAGAAAAAACCAGACAGTCGGCCCTGTTCCAAGTGCCGGAAGCCTTCTATTTATAGGAGGAGCTGGGATGTCCTAATCCTGACGGACAATCGCCTTTCCTGTATTATAATAAGGGGGCGATCGTCTTTTAGCACATGAGCTGATTGCCTTAAAGTCCGCGGCTACTGCTGGCAGCCAGCTGTTCGGACCAATGAGAGGACCACACGCGTCTCTTGTCGCTGTCCCAGGAGGTCCCATTTTGGACCTTTAGGTGGGTCTGTCGGTAAGTGAGAAGATGGTGACAGGCTGTGGTCAACGATCCTTGTTCTGCGGCGCCATTCGCGGATCTGCTCATGGGTCCTTGCTTCGAGTTTTGGCCTTCGCAGACTAGACGGATGTTGGCTTTACGTGGCAAGAGGCGGTCGTCCATGACCGGACACTTGGGATGATCGCTATTTGTCGGGAGTCGATCACCTTGGCAGTCGATCGCTCAGCGCTGGGTCCTGTTCTGGGTCCTTCGATCGGTAAGTCTGCCTTAGTCTATTTGACTCTGGTTCGGTCGCTCGGTACTTGTGCCGATCGCCTGTTGAGGTGTATAAATCTTGACATAACACAACGATAACTCCCTTGTGATGAATGCTATGGACGAACGGTCAGATGTTATGGAAACTAGACTTCCGTATCTTTCTATCCATATATTGTGCACCACACGGATCATTAAACTCAGATGACAATGCATGTTTTAATTGGCTGCTTTAGTATTTCCCAAGTTTAGTGAGAAAACAAGGTTGAGACCATATCCAATGGCATAAGTGTTGATGCAAAAACATGGCAATGACAGTCATATATGCGTTTAAATGCAGCAGGGTGCTCGATTTCTTATCTCGACTAATGATCCTTTCGGTAACTCCAACTTGGTAGACTACAGAGAAAGTAGGAATGTCGGTACAGCTAAGGCTGTTTAAAAACCACTAATTCCGTTTGAACTTTCAAAGCATAAACAAATACCAAGGAGGATGTGCCTAGTCAAGATCAAAGTGTAGACAAAAACCACCAAAGTGCATCAAATCAACCAAGTATTTTAATTCTCAATTTGCAAGTATACGTCATAATAGCCATGTTATATGGATGCAACGCGGTGCATCAATATTAAGCATTTTGAACCATGAGACATAATGAATATACCATAGCCAACTCGTCTTGACCATCCAATAAGATCGACTAAACATAGTCAAATGTATAAGGCACATGCCTTTACAAATACTCGGAAAAGTATTCGGACCTATAGTCATACGAACTATAATCGAGGTCAACGAATTCATATACTTAACGCAATATGTCATTGCTTTATATGTTAAAATTCATGAGAATTACTCGTACATTCTTTCATATATCATATTCCAAGGAGACGGTGCATGACTACACCCACATGCAATATTTTATTTTAATAGGATGAAAGATGGAGTTTTCCAAGTATGGGATTGGGACAAGACCAACGTGGTGGTCGCTCAATTCAACGTGAAAAATCCGTCACAAATCGATTTTAACCACGACATATCCGTCGCAATCGATGTTTGTCCCATTTTTACGTCACAAATTCGTGACTAATCATGAACAAGTCATAACTTTACCGTTACCGATAATGTTCATTTTTTTCAATTGTTGGTTTAAAATCGACAAAACGGCGACGTCAAATCGCACCCAAAACGTGGTGTATGCAACAACCACAATATCGACTTTCAACAATTATTCGTGACTCCCCCAGGACCGTCACACAGTTTACTTCAACATCCGAGAGTGATACCACCTCTCATAGTCTCATCCCGCAAAGTAGCGTGGGAGATAAAGAACCCAATTCCCCAATTCCCAAAAAAAAAATTCCCAAAAGAGAGGAATTGAAAAACGGAAACTTTAATAAAATCTTACTTGGGTACTCGGTTCCATATTTGTTTTGATCCTTGAACGGGAGCTTCTCTCCATATGAGCAACATATTTTCATGGGTACTCCATTCTATATTTACTTTGATCCTTGAACGGGATAAATATGGCTTTTCTCCATATTTTGCACATCATCATGAGCAATATATTTTTCTATATTCGCGTAAAACATAAACATGGTAAGATTCATAAGTGTACAAATCAATGAACAAATGAATCATTAATGAGGAAAAGATGGAGAGTTGAGAAACGCCCGGAAAGGATTACTGGGCTTGATAATCAGCCGAAAAATGACTCGGGCGCGGCGGTGCAGCAGCTCGATATTGGATGAGGCCGGATTTCCAAATTTCCTTATATAAAATCTGCTTATGTTCGGTAGTAGATTCAGTAATCAATATTACTCAGAATCCGATCATCACCGTTGTATATACAAATATTTGTGTTGGGAAGACGCTGCCAAAATTTCACACCGATCTAACGGTTAACGAATCGAAAACATGATTTTAGTACGACTGCGCTGTCCAAAAAATTTACGTGCGGAAATTCTCGTTTCTCGTTTTTTTTTCTTTCGTTGGACAATCCGACGTTGCTTCGATCAGATCGGGTCGGATCAAGTCAGCAACCGGATTAACTCAGCAATTCGGGTCAGCAACAGTGTTTGTCCTTCTGGATCGCCAGTCGGGTTCGGGAGCTGGACGGGTGGGCTGCAATTGGTCCGGGGCTTCACAACGGGAATTAGGATCGGATAAGGTCCAATCTGTTGTGAAGAAGGTGACGGGCCGATCTGATTTGGGTCGGGTCGAGCGGACTGGAATCTAAAATCGGAGCAGGAGACAGAGGTAGGTCTCCAGCAGTGGTTCGCGTAGGGGGGTTCACAGAGCGGCGGCGGCGCAGATATTTGGCGGTGCGGTTGGAGGCGACGTCTGGCGGCAATTTCAGGTTGGAGATCGGCGGCGTTGCACGGAGAAGACATGGGGGATCGGCCCAAAGCAGGGTTGGTGACGACGGACGACGGTGCGGCGGCGCGGCTTCGGGCGGGTTTGTGCGTCGGACGTCGGGAGAAGAGGGTGGGGGTGCGACGGTCGGTTGAAGAAGGTGACCGGTCGCGGTGGTTCTCGGTGCAGGGGGGCATCGGTCGTGGGGGAGGAGACGATGACCGGTCGTCGATCGGAGGGGTGGCGGCTAGGGTTTTCTGCATGAAAAAAAATTTTCTTTTTTTTTTTCGGGATTTTTTTTTTGGGAGGGATTTTTTGTTTTGCTCAGTTGGGAACTACGTGCTCATAACGTGTTTTATGAGAAAGTAAAAGACTGTAAATACGAGTCAATCAATTGTATTCATAATACTGATAGAGGGGCCTTTATATAGACATTACAATAGAGTCCTTCCATATATAGGATTCCTAGATAAAGTAAGACATTCAATAGGATCCTACTACCTTTAGAAGAATCTAGAACCTTCCATCTATGTATCTACAACCAGTATTAGGTAAGACACATCACGAGAATAATAATTCCCGGAACAAAGTAAAAAATATTGGTTATAAATGTATGGTTTCTCTCTTTTCTATTATCTATACTTCTATTAAAAGAGAGTCGTGACACATGTCACTTTGTAAGTTTTTTTATTTTTATTTTAAAATATAGTTTATATGTAGAGATGTATTCTTAAATTTCAAAAAAAAAAATTCTAGATATGTATTGTGGGAGTTTTATTCCATAACTTATACTCATCTACCAATAAAAAAATCCTTCCTTTATTTTTTTAGCTTAAAATTTTAAATATTTATAATTTTTTAAATCAAGCTTATTTTTAATGAAAAATATATCAAATTAATTTTTATTTCACAATTTTCAAGTAGATATCCATATGAATATAATAAATTTGATGGATTTACAATAATGACCGACTGCACAAAAAAATTATATTAGAAAAATATGAATATTTATGTTTAGTGAAATTGATTGATTCAAAATAAAAATATATTAACTCATTTATTTCTTAAATAACAAATAAATTATGATATTTATTTAATTATAATAACTAAAAATAATAAAACATATACTACACACACACGTATATATTAAGACTTAATCACAGATTACTTTCGTCCCCAAAATTTGTTCCTACTTTTTTTCGGTATGTCCAGGAAATTTGTTCATGTAATGGACACTGATTGACTTAACACTCTGCTAATGTGGTACTCTTTATTGAATTGTTTTACACCCAATATTACACTTAATAAGTCTTTTATTAATATTACGCTAATATGATACTCATATCGAAGATCATCAAAAATAAATTTAGAGATCGAGAAATTATTTTCTAATAAGAGAATATCTTATGCGGTGCAAGGAGAACATCTAGTATGTTTTAAAAAAAATCCTTCCCCTCTCCTCTTTTTGGTATTAAAAAATAATTATTTTCATCTGTCCTTTTTATCCTGAAATAATATAACTAAAGACTATAATAATACAACATCATACATTTTTCAAACATGCTTTGATATCTGCAAAAAAAATAAGAATTATTAGACCAAAATATTCATAAATTTACAGATAAAAAATAGGTGATCGAATGTATTTTACACGATGCGAATGTAATTAAAGTGGCTCAAACAGGTGATTCAGATGTATTTTAACTGACTCATATGTAATTACGGTGACTCAAACAAATGACTTGAGTGTATTTTAGTTGATTCGATTAGATTACCCGTGAGGCGATTCGAATGTTATTCAGGTGATTCAATTATGTGACTCAAATATATTTACGCGACTTGAATATATAAGTCGAATGTATTTTGTATTACAAATTACAATTTATTAAAAAATGAAAAATATATATTGAAACTAAAGAAAAAAAAGGTAAAATGAAAGAAAACGAAAAAAAAATGAAAAAAAAAAAAAGACAAGGAAAAAAATGAAAAAAATAAAATAAAAAAGATACCCCGTCCTAAATAAAAATATGTAAAAAGTCAATATATCAGATAAAATTACATTTCAAAACAAATATATTTTAAATATAAATACATTTAAATAAATTAAAATAGTGAAAATGTATTGTGATTTTAATGCCACCAGACATTTTGTGTAATTGGAACTAATATGTGAGCTAACGGACTTTATAATTTGTACTCTAATATATGTTCGGGTATGTGCGAGGTGCACGCACATATAAGATCGAATTAGAAGCCGGTACGTTAAATGTCGGGGGTCCGGAGGCAGCGCCCCCGGTGATGGGGTCTAGGGGCAATGCCCCTAACGGGGTCCAAGGGGAATTAGTCAAAGTTTTTTTGTGTGGCGGGGGGGATTAGTACTCATATCGGGACTGAGGTCGATGATACTTTTGCAGAATGAGACCCACTTGACCTTGACATCAATATAAGCATGAAGACAAATAGTCACTCCCAAAATTTTCATTTTCTTCGCATCAATTTTTGAATCCCTTTTCTGGTTTTGGGTCTGCACCCCAGGTTTTATCACAACTATTGGTCAAGTCATTAAAAGCTGATCATGCCCACACAACATTACTATTTTCCTGTCCACAATAAACCCTAAATACCATAACATATTGCAAATTCTTCTCCTTTTAATTTGTCAAAGTTTGGGGGGGGGGGGGGATTAGTACTCATATCGGGACTGAGGTCGATGACACTTTTGCAGAATGAGACCCACTTGACCTTGACATCAATATAAGCATGAAGACAAATAGTCACTCCCAAAATTTTCCTTTTCTTCGCATCAATTTTTGAATCCCTTTTCTGGTTTTGGGTCTGCACCCAGGTTTTATCACAACTATTGGTCAAGTCATTAAAAGCTGATCATGCCCAGACAACATTACTATTTTCCTGTCCACCATAAACTCTAAATACCCTAACATATTGCAAATTCTTCTCCTTTTAATTTGTCAAAGTTTGGGGGGGGATTAGTACTCATATCGGGACTGAGGTCGATGATACTTTTGCAGAATGAGACCCACATGACCTTGACATCAATATAAGCATGAAGACAAATAGTCACTCCCAAAATTTTCCTTTTCTTCGCATCAATTTTTGAATCTCTTTTTTGGTTTTGGGTCTGCACCCCAGGTTTTATCACAACTATTGTTCAAGTCATTAAAAGCTGATCATGCCCAGACAACATTACTATTTTCCTGTCCATCATAAACCCTAAATACCCTAACATATTGCAAATTCTTCTCCTTTTAATTTGTCAAAGTTTGGGGGGGGGGGGATTAGTACTCATATCGGGACTGAGGTCGATGATACTTTTGCAGAAGGAGACCCACTTGACCTTGACATCAATATAAGCATGAAGACAAATAGTCACTCCCAAAATTTTCCTTTTCTTCGCATCAATTTTTGAATCCCTTTTCTGGTTTTGGGTCTGCACCCCAGGTTTTATCACAATTATTGGTCAAGTCATTAAAAGCTGATCATGCCCAGACAACATTACTATTTTCCTGTCCAAGATAAAAATAAAATTAAAATAACTATTATTATTGTTCAGTATAAAATACAATAAATAATATTATTAGTGGAACTGTATGACCGTACACTTGCAGGTTTAAGAACATTTATTTTAGTCCAAATTTTAATTAGAATTCTTTTGATAACTATATTATCATTTTCTTTATCTTACTAACACATATTCGAGTAACCTACTACCCGAATATATTTTGTTTACTCTAAAAATGCTCGAATGAATATTTTTTCGGGTTACTTGAACGTTATTTTGAACTACGGGAATGTGTATTGGGTTAATCGAGTGATTACTCAAACATGTTGTTTCGCTCACCCGTGCATTTTGTGTTCCTCGAATAAGATAACAGAGTATATTTTGTGGTGCTTAAATATCTTATTGGAATGGTGTTACTCAAATATACTATCCAAATATATGATATTCAAATGATGTTGCTAAAATAGATTAAGAATGTGTTCGAATAAAAATAAAAACCTAAAAATTAAATATTAAAAAAATTATTGTTAAATTTAAAGCTAAAAAGTTACTCCTTCGGTCCCAACAATAGGTTGACAGATTGTGTGTATTTGGTTTATTTTAGATAATGATTGATATAAGTAATAATGGTAAATGTGTGGTGAAGATTACAAAACAAATAGTATTAATAATATATATGTAGTGTAGATTACAAAAATAAAAAATAAATGTTTGATTTGAATGTGAAAAAAATGATACCTATTTTATTAAATTAAATATTTTTCCAAGAAAAATATAAACTTTTATAAACAAGATGGAATGGGTACTGCTTATCTACGGTCCTCACATTATTGTATATAGTGAATTGACATAGTCAAGACACTATAGTTCTCGGAGGGCATGGCAAGTTGACGTTTTCGGATCCATTATTTAATAAATAAATAAATACCTTTCCTACCTTTTAAACTAAGTTTCTAAGATATATAAAACACATTCTCCTTCCCTCACACTACAATTATAATTTATGAAGGATGTTTCAGGAGAAAGTACAAGACTGTAAATACGAGTCAATCAATTGTATTCATAACACTGATAGAGGGGCCTTTATATAGGCATTACAATGGGAATCCTTCCATACATAGGATTCATAGATAAGGTAAGACATCTAATAGGATCCTACTACCTCTAGAAGGATCTAGAACTTTCCATCTATGTATCTACAATCAGTATTAGGTAAGACACATCATGGAAATAATAATTCCCGGAACACTCCCCCTATGTCGAGCACTAATACAACAATGGTGCAGAAGATGTTGCCTTCGTAAAAACCTATTCCAAGCCAAAACAAAACCCCATGGAAGAAATAAAGGCTTGATGAGGAAAAGATTGCAACGCACCAAGATAACATGTCATGTATACTCCCCCTGATGTATACATAGCGACTCCCCCTGATGAGTACCTCAAATCATAGGAGTCAGATGCCAAGTTGCCCTCACAACTATACCAAGGAAAAACCCAGTGGGAAAAATAACTATTGGTCTAAGTTGAACAGAAGTACAACGCATCATTGTATGGATGTTCTCATAGGTCGCCTCGTTAAAAACCTTACCAAGTGAAAACCCAATGGGAAAAAGCAAACCTTGGTCTAAGGACAAAAAGAGCGCGACACATCCAAAATGCAGAGTCGCTAAAGACTTATCAAGTTTTCTAAAGTCTTGACCTCCATACACTAAATCAATCATAACTTCTTCGATTCAATAGGTATCAACGAAACTGTAAGAACTTATGAAAACTAGACACCCATAGCTTTTCATTCACATACAATACGTAACCTAGATCGACCTGAGCAGATCACAAAGCTCTATCGAAGTTGGCTCAGCAAATTACCGGACATATCCTGTCCTACTTTGCAACAATAGTCATATCTCACTCAACATGATGGATGTGATCAAATGGTTGGTTTCCTTGGAAAGTAGACACAAACCTTTCCAATAGCACCAATTTCACCATTTTCCATCAAGTGGGCTGCCCTGTAGGTCATATGGGAGATAGACCAACACATTCTCGCGTATCTGTATCAGTTTTCAAGTGTCCTTTTTATCGAGATAGAGCGAGCTTCAAGCTTCTTGTCAATAACAGACATTGCGTGAGCGCATCCTAGGCCATCATCACAGTTGCTTTACCGGATTATTACGAATGAGTACATCGAGTCAAACATGAGTACATAATACCGTACTTTTCTCTTAAGACTGCATTATCACTTAAGTGAGCCAAGTCGTATGATGACTTCGACTAATCATTGGGAATCATATAGGCATTACTTTATCGTCTCTTAGGGAAATAGTTCCTTAGATTGCCTTAAACCGATTGATGAATACGCATCATCAAGTGTCCCCAAGATCATTTCATTCTTAACTTTGAATTTAGCGGAATCTCTTAGTCTCATAAGAGTACATCACTATAAACCCTTAGTGTTACACGCAAAAGCTTCATATCTCTTCCAAATCAAGTATATACTTAGTATGCGTTCCCGATAATCACTTGTCGACGCGCTCCGTGGTCAGGAGCCACTTGATTTGAGTTTGATCCACCACAAGATCCTTTCATCACTTAACTTAGTTCCCCACTAAGATAAGATTTAACCACAAGCTGCACGTCAGTTTTTGGGAAACTATCTAACTGAAAAGATAGTGGATGCTATAACATCCATTACGATAGCACAACTAAGTTTCGTGTCATCGTAGTCGATTCCAGTGCGTTCATGAGAAACCTCGTGCCATGAGGTGAGTTTAACTCCTTCTCTCACTCGCCTTAACAAAGTATACGGATAGATCTTATCTTTGGAGTGTCGGCACCACTTCGACAAAGGGCTATCACTTTGTTTATACTGAAATCGCATATGTTTCCATTTTAGGCCAAGGCTACAACGTTGTAGATTTTCCACGAAGTATGGTTCGATTAAACTCACATTCCATGTCCTCATGAACCGGCTTTATTCATAGAGTACTCTTTATGGATTGGCATTCATTGAGGCGTCCCCCAATGATGACTATAATCCAGAATCACATGAGACGGATGAGTTCATTTGATCAAGTTTCATGTACCAAACTCGCAAACATTCTTAGCGATAGTATGTATCGAACCAAGTGGCATCCTAATACTCTATGAGATCCATGACCTAGTAACACCATCTACCACAATTTGTGGTGTTACCATATCACTATTTATAGGTGACGAACGTCCATGACCGGACACAATCCTTGCAGACATGTTTGCAGCATGTATTTAATCTCGTCACTTAGGGAACTTGGTGAGGCACAGTAGGGACAATCTACGACAATTCCAAGTCGTTCTACTCGAACATGATCATTCGCATCTCCCCCTAACGACGGGAAGACTGGCTCATCAAAGTGACTTACGAGATCGTCTGCCAAGGTATATTTTAAGCGGCCTATGAGTGAAAGCGCATGTCATATTCATCATTTATAACCCGTCATAATGCGTTGTGGTGACGCACTTTGGCACATGAACATGTGGACGATAAAGGTTTTCAGTGTTAACACAATCCAGTTAACAAAATGCATACTGTTACACTCGTAACTAAGAATTTGAATGATGATAGGTATAGGTGAATATGACATGTTGACCTATGTTACATAGCCGTAGCTACTGGTCTTGAGAATCCAACAAAACCACCACCATGCACCACCGGGATCGAATATAAAAAAACGATTGAACCGATGATAGGCCGTTGGTTTTATCGAACCTCTAGTGCTTTCTTGAAGAGTTCACTCCCTTCACTAGCCCCAAACACCTGAAAATTTCGTGAGCATGTATAAACGGGTGTTTAGGATTCCAAAACCATCAACCTTGTGGTTAAAAACCGGTCGAAATGACATCGAACTGGTCGTTGGGACGGCTGGTGGTATGTGAAAACTTCATTTAACTGGTTCACCTCCTTCCAAGTCTCCAAATGGAACCAAAATTTGTGAGAAGGTAGCCTTGGATGTTAGGAAGTATTCGTTAAAATTTCACTTTAAGACTTGGTCTAAAAAGTGGGTGAACTGACCTTTACAATGACTGGTCCGCAAGTTGGACAACCATAACTCAGGTTTCATCAACTTATCAATCATTGTCAAATGAACAACATAACATATAAATGTTATCACTTGAGTACGACCATTTGTGAACACCATCATTGCATTATAAGCCACCCAGGCTAATACTTACGATCATGTATGTATAAGGACTCGGTGAAAAAGGAGGACTCAGCACCATGTTTATGCGAGTCGCTATATTATTCTCTTTAGCATAGGAGGGTGTCATCTCCTATTCGTGCCAAAGAATAGGCTTAAATCAATGAACATGGCGAAGAAGGATCATTAGGGGGGTCTTTGGCGTCACACATGTTTATGAAAACAAGACGCGAATGACATAAATATCATCATCGGTCATGAGCCCTGCTCATGACTCCACCAACGTACTTTGGTGTCTTTGATCCAACTAGTTTCTTTATTCAAAGAAAATGATGTCCATGACAATACCGTGGTATATGGATCACCAAATTGTCCAAACTCCGAACTATTAAAGCCTAAATGTGTCTATGTCCCAATACATCTTCTGGTTACACAAACCGATGCAAGCCGGACCATATTGACTCATGAATATTTTTCCTTTCACATATTCAATACAAGTGATGCATAAGATTTTATTTCTCACAAATCATAATGAGATGCTATGAGTGATAAACTTTGGCATATGTATCATCGAGTCATAACATGGTTCGATTGTTACGGAACATATGTGACTAGAAAACGCCATTCGGCATTCAACAACTTGAGCATTATTACACTCATTGATTGTGATGACCTAGTCATCATAGTCACAATGGATTTAAAAACCGAAATCCAAAAATATTGTGTTCCTTGAAAATAGCTTAATACGCACTCAATTCCGCTTGCAAAATTTTACAAACAAGAGCATAACGAACACTCTAACAACATAGAGATTTTATACCAGATACGATCAAAATGATCTATCATATTGAGTGCATAACATGGCAAGGTTATATGCCTAAGGGGCAAAATTACGACACAAGCATGGTGTAACACTACCATGCACACGCTCGACCTTCTTATAAGGGTGCGTATTTTGGGCTTCCCCAAGGAAACTGTTTTTCAACATTTGAAAGATGATAGTTTAGCGTACAACGCATACCAAAAACTGCATCATCTATGGCAAATTCGGCCAAAAAGAGGTTGAAAAATATGTGTCATAAGACCACTTGCAAATTTAATATGGGAACCAAGTTTGTTGGGACAAAAGTTAGCACAATCGCTGGAAATAAAATTCCACGCAGCTTGACCTTTGTTCACTAAAACAGCGATAACTCCCTTGTTAAGAAGTCTATGGACGAACGGTCAGATGTTCTGGAAACTAGACTTCCGTATCTTTCTATCCATATATTTTTCACCACATGGATCATTAAACTCAGATCACAGTGTATGTTTTAATTGGCTGCTTTAGTATTTCCCAAGTTTAGTGAGAAAACAAGGTTGAGACCATATCCAATGGCATAAGTGTTGATGCAAAAACATGGCAATGACAGCCATAGATGCGTTTAAACGCAGCAGGGTGTTCGATTTCTTATCTCAACTAATGATTCTTTCGGTAACTCCAACTTGGTAGACTTGCAGAGAAAGTAGGAATGTCGGTACAACTAAGGCTGTTTAAAAACCACTGATTCCGTTTGAACTTTCAAAGCATAAACAAATACCAAGGAGGATGCGCCTAGTCATGATCAAAGTGTAGACAAAATCCACCAAATTGCATCAAATCAACCAAGAATTTTAATTCTCAATTTGAAAGTATATGTCATAATAGCCATGTTATATGGATGCAACGCGGTGCATCAATATTAAGCATTTTGAACCATGAGACATAATGAATATACTATAACCAACTCGTCTTGATCATCCAATAAGATCGACTAAACATAGTCAAATGTATAAGGCACATCCCTTTACAAATACTTGGAAAAGTATTCGGACCTATAGTCACACGAACTATAATCGAGGTCAATGAATTCATGTACTTAACGCAATATGCCATTTCTTTACATGTTAAAATTCATGAGAATTACTCTTACACTCTTTCATATATCATATTACAAGGAGACGGTGCATAACTACACCCACATGCAATATTTTATTTTAATAGGATGAAAGATGGAGTTTACCAAGTATGGGATTGGGTCAAGACCAACGTGGTGGTCGCTCAATTCAACATGACAAATCCGTCACAAATCGATTTTAACCACGACATATCCATCGCAATCGATGTTTGTCCCATTTGTACGTCACAATTCCGTGACTAATCATGAACAAGTCATAACTTTACCGTTACCGACAATATTCATTTTATTCAATTGTTGCTTTAAAATCGACAAAACGGCGACGTCAAATCGCACCCAACACGTGGTGTATGCAACAACCACAAATATCGACTTTCAACAATTGTCCGTGACTACCCCAGGACCGTCACACGGTTTATTTCGACATACGAGAGTGATACCACCTCTCATAGTCTCATCCACCGCAAAGTAGCGTGAGAGATAAAGAACCCAAATACCCAATTCCCCAAAAAAAATTTCCCAAAAGAGAGGAATTGAAAAACGGGAACTTTAATAAAATCTTACGGGTACTTGGTTCCATATTTGTTTTGGTCCTTGAACGGGAGCTTCTCTCCATATGAGCAACATATTTTCGTGATATTCGGTTCCATATTTAATTTGATCCTTGAACGGGATAACAAATATGGTTTTTCTCCATAGCGTGCACATCATCATGAGCAACGTATTTTCCTATATGCATGTAAAACATAAACATGTAAGATTCATAAGCGTACAAATCAATGAACAAATGAATCATTAAGAAGAAAAAGATGGAGAGTTGAGAAACGCCCGAAGAGGGCTACTGGGCTCGATAATTCGTCCGAAAAAGGACTCGAGCGCGGCGATGCAGCAGTTCGGTATTGGATGAGGTCGGATCTCCAAATTTTCTTATAAAAATCTGCTTCTGTTCGGCAACAGATTCAGTATTCAATACCACTCTAAATCTGATCTCCACCGTTGAATATATAGATATTTGTGTTGGGAAGTTACTGCCAAAATTATACACCGATCCGACGGTTAACGAATCGAGAAATATGTTTTTAGTACGACTGCGCTGTGCAGAAAATTTACGCGCGGAAATTCTCGTCTCTCATTTTTCACGTCTCCACTATTGAACTTGTAGTTCTTACAAGAAAGATCTGGTTCTTTATCTTACTTCGCATTCGGAGGAAAAAATATGATTTGGTGAAGCGGGTACTGGAAATCGGGCCGCACTGCAATTGGATCGTTATCGGGCCGGGATAGACTTCCTGGACGCGGGCTGGTTTCAGAAACGCGGGCCGATCTAGCGTGAGGCGGACGGCTTGGTGCGACCTGGTGTCTGCACTGGCAGGCGAACTGGCCGTGGATGGCGTCCGACTTGGAGGTCGGAATAGGAGCTGATCGTCGGTGAGGTTAGGGTCGTAGTTCCCGGGCTGGAGGACGACCGTACAGGAACTGGTTGGAATTTGACGGGTCGTGCTGCTTCGGGTTCGATCTGGAGCAGAAGCTGGTGTTGCTTGGACGATGATGATGTCGATCTGAGGTGAAGGGTCTGATTTGAATTCCGACGAGGGCGGCGGCTGGGCGAGGCACTCAGCTAGGGTTGATGGCCGGTGGTGGCGAGGCTTGAAGAAGGTGGTTGGCGGCTAGGGTTTAGAAGATCCAACTTTTCTGTTTTTTTTTTTCAGTGGTAGATTACGTGCTGATAACGTGTTTCAGGAGAAAGTAAAAGACTGTAAATACGAGTCAATCAATTGTATTCATAACACTGATAGAGGGGCCTTTATATAGGCATTACAATGAGAATCCTTCCATACATAGGATTCATAGATAAGGTAAGACATCTAATAGGATTCCACTACCTCTAGAAGGATCTAGAACCTTCCATCTATGTATCTACAATCAGTATTAGGTAAGACACATCACGGGAATAATAATTTCTGGAACAAAGGAAAATTAATATATTTAAAGTGATTGATTTGATATTATAGATGTGCAAGTTATGTATCTATTAATGGTAATTAAAAAATAAAAGTAACGGTGATATGTGATTTAGACTAAACAAGAAAACATGGTGGTTTGATGACATTGGAATTATTTAACAAGATGTATCACTTGCAAAAAAATATTTTTTTTGAGTGAAATATAGCATTTATGATGTAAGGAGAAAACAAACCACCCTCGTATAGTTGTACTAATAACATCCTCAGTTTATAGGAATGGCAATAGTGTAATACCCGAGATCTTCGCTCCAGTTTCGTTGAGTTTTTCTGCGGGTTATCGGATTGGCGTTGTCCATGTCCTTGTAATCTTGTGCCATGTTTGGGTGTGTCATGAGTAGACACTTGTTTGATTTCGTTTCAGATCATTGCATGAGTTTTCGGTTCATTGTGGTGTAGCGCACGCTCACGCTTGTGGTGTAGCGCGTGCTACTGTGTTGCAGTTAGCGCATGCTACAGGGTGTGCAGCGCGTGCTAACTGGCAGTTCAGAGGCAGTCCAGGAGCTACTGGACTGGGACTGGAGTCTCGATAGCGCACGCTAAGTTTAGTAGTTAGCGAACACTATCATCTGTATTAGCGCACGTTAATGTTGGCTTTGCGCACGCTACCTGGTAAGTGTGGTATTGTCCAGAAGACACTGGATTGGTCACATGCCTCGTTAGCGCGTGTTATGTTTCTTAGCTAGCGCACACTAACAGTATTGCGGGCAGAATGTTCTGGAGCGTTGACCCGGTTAGCGCGCGCTAATGCAGTATGTTTAGCGCACGCTAATAACTGTCCAGTATAAATACTGGACAACAAACTTTATTTCGTCATTTCTCATCCTTCTTCGTCTCTTTCCGTCGGGAGCGAGTTCTTGGAGCGAGTTTGGGCGATCTTCATCATCAAGCTTCATCTTGGAGTGGATTTGTGTATGTTCAACATCATCTAATCATCTTCTTTGTTCGAATCAAGGTATTCTCTTCTTAGAACCCTAATTTCTAGAATTTGGGGGTTTTCCTTTGTTTCATGATTCTTACCCGATCTCATTCGATCGGTTGTATATTCTTGTTGTCCTGGTTGCGATCTTCGGATTGGCGACTCGTTTATTGATTTTATTTCACCCGGAGCATGATTTCGATTTCTTTGAGAAACCTTTGGGTCTTTGTTGTTCTTAGTGTCGATTCAGATTCCGATTGATGTTGTTGACCCTGATGATATTGTTCTCGTAGTATTCGTGGGATTGTCAAGTTCTTGGTTGTTCTTGAAAGTGCAAGGGCTACCCGACCGTGTCCGTTTGTTGCTCCATTGCTCGTGGTATCAAGGCAAGTATCTTGCCCATACACTTTATGTTTCGTAGACTTGATAGTTGGTAATTGATTATATGTGGAACTTGAATGTTTTAAGGAACTTTCAAAAAGGATTGGTGTATTCTCGATAAAAGGTTTTCCTTCAAAGATAACTAGTATGCTTCATGAACAAATGTGTTTTCGGAATATGTGTGTTAGTGTCGTATATTGGAGGTTGTTATAATCATATTTCGTGTATATAGTAGATCGTAATCGCTTATCGAGGATTGTGTATCGATACATATACTTGTTCGGTGAATATGTGACGTTGCGTGATATTAGTTGTTACTCCCTTGAAAGAAGGTTGTGATGCTTAGTGTTGTTTGGCTTGGTATTTGCTTATTGTTGTGTGATTATTGTAAGTGTTGTGCCACCGGGTAAGATTATTGAATCTCCGAGATCCATTATTGCTAGTACGGATCGGGCATGACCGTGGGGTTATCCAATCGAGTATGTTTTGCGGGGACTCCGAGGTTCGTGACTTGCTAGCCCAATGCCGGGATAACTTGTAGGGTTATCTAATCTGGGTATGTCTTGCGGGGACTCCAAGATTTGTAGCTTGTTAGTGCGATGCCGGGATAACTTATGGTTGTGGTTTGGTTGTGTGACGTACGTGTCATGGGTTGTCCAATCGGGTATGTCTCGTGGAGGCTCCGAGGTTCATGGTTTGCTAGCCCTGTACCGGGATAACTATGAACGTATGTATGTGGTTATGTGACTGTTGTAACGATAACATGTGATATTGTGTGGTTTCTCATTGGGTTATTCACTCAGGTATGTTCTGTGGGAGCATCTAAGGTTCGTGGCTTGTTAGTACGGGACGCGAATAATCCTTGGGAATATATTGATATGGATGATTGGGTCGTAGACCCCGTGTTTTGTTATCGGAATTGTATTTTGAAAAATGATCTTTGGGTTGTGTCCCTAAATGGTTTCGAAAGGCTTGAGAATTCTTTTACCCCAAATGTTTTCAAAATCCCGAGAGATCGTAAAATGTTTTGTAAGATGTATATTGGGTTTATTTCTACCTTTCATGATTTGAACTCTTTTGATCAAGTGATTTATCTCGGGAAGTATGTTCATGATTATTATGTTCTTGGAGTTTGTTGTGTATGGCCTGTATTTGTATTTTATACTTGCACTAGCAAAACAGTGGAGTTTTGCTAACTCCGAGTAATCGGGGGTGGACGTCTGTATTGCGTCCAGGTACTTGCAGGTTCTTGGGGAGCTGATCACGTGATCGGTACGAAGGATGATGGAAGACAACGATACTAATCACATGTAGATCAGTATGGGGTATTTTGGGCAAGTCTTGTTGTATTGTCTTTTCTGTTGTGGTGATTTTCCCGTCTTACGGGAGTGTTGATGTATTCCGACCCCTGCGTAGGTATGAGTTGTGAGGAAGAGTTATGTATGTTTGATGTGTATGTTGTGGCAAAAGACCAAATCGGACTAATGATTCGTTATTTAGCCATTTCGGCATGTATTGTGTTGTTCTGTATTTAGCCTGGTAGATCCTCACGGTGAGGGTCTGCGGCGCTGTAATATTCTTGAGTGGCTTGGGGGTGTTATAAATAGGACAGGTCAGCGCAGGTACTTGAAGACTCAGGACGGGTCGATCCGCATTGAAAAAAATTTATTTGAAAGTTAATAAAATAAATATTTTTACGAATTTTTATCTAGTATTTTATTTTTATAATACATAATATTAATAAAACTTATCAATAGGTGATTAAGACAACATGTGTGAGAAGTTGTTGGTTGGGGTTTCTAATTTGAGTCCCAGAATAAATGAGTATTGTGATTCAAGTCCAGATTCAGTTCTTAAATTACTTGAGTAAACATGTCCTTGGGGTATGTTTATCCCATGATTCACCGAGATTTAAATTCCAGTATTCAAAATTGGGGTATGTTTATCCCATGATTCACCGAGATTTAAATTCCAGTATTCATAATTTTGGGTATTGAGAATGTTGCAACCGTAAGAATACTTGTTCGTTGTAAGATTCAGAATGCTTACTTATTATTGTAGATGTCAAGCCATGTATAAAAAATGACTGATGTTGTATTGTTATACTAGAGACTACCCGTGCCATAGTGGCACGTATGCGGTGATATAATTGAATTAAAATAATTAAATTACCAGGTTACGTGCTAGAAAAAAAAAAAATTGGTTCCCAAAATTCTACAGACATTCGACGGGTCTGCCGTAAAAAAGAATTCCGATCGCCAGAGGTCCGCCGGAAAGCAAGCCGGCGTCCTGGTGTAGAAAAAGAAAAAAAAAAGAAAAAGAAAATTGGTCAGTCCCCGGAGGTCCATCGCCCGTCGGAAAACAGGTTGGCGGCCTGGCATAAAAAAAAAATAGTTGGTCGATCACGGAGGTCCGCAGGCCGCCTCCTGGTAGGGGTGTTAATAGAAATCCGAAAACCGACCAACCAATTTGAACCAATCCGCACTGAACTGAAAATTCCCGACCGAAAGCAATCCCAAACTTGAAACTTACAAACCGAAACCGAAACCGAATTAATTCGAGTTTAGATAACTTAAAACCGAACCGAACCGAATTACCCTGAATTGGACCGAAATAACCCGAATTATTTATATTATATAAAATTTTATTTATATGACTAAAATTTTTAAACTTATAAAATAATATATCTACACATATACTGTAGTTTTGATAAAAACAATGATTAAATATATCAATTAAATATCTATCTATTATTTTAGAACAAGTTTTATTAATATAATTAATTTTTTTGTTACTTAATTAAATAAATATATATAAATTAAATATGTTTGGGTCAAAACCGAATTTGATATATTAAATTAAATATTTTTGGTAATATTAATAATAATACTAATAATAATAATATCAATAATAATAATAGCACCAGCAATAATAATAATAATTATAAATAAAAGTAATATTACCAACAACAACAATGATAATAATAATAATAGTAATAATAATAAAATAATAATAATAATAACACCAACAATAATAATAAGACCATCAAAAATAATAATATTATAATATAATAATAATACCAACAAGAATTATAATAAGACCAACAATAATAATAAATAAAATTAATATCACCAACAACAATAATAATGATAATAATAATAATTATAGTAATAATAAAATAATAATAATAATACCAACAATAATAATAATAATAAGACCATCAACAATAATAATAATAATAATAATGCAAGCAATAATAATAATAATAATAGTAATAGTAGTAATAATAATAATAGTACTTGCAATAATAATAATAATAAAGATAATTAATAATACCAACAAAAATAATAATAAAAATAATAATAATATAATAATAATAAAATATGATACCAATAATAATAATACCAACAATAATTATAATAATAATCATAATAATAAGACCATCAACAACAACAATAATAATATAAAATAATAACCTGTAAGGGTAGCCAAGTTAGTGGAGTAGGTGAGTGCGGGACTGAAAGGTCACGAGCTCGATTCCCCCTACCAACACTTTCTTGGTTGAGCCTATTGTAATACCCGCAATTTCGATTTCTGGTAATTTTCTTTTTTTGGCGAAAGTCCGTTTTGACGACTCTCTCATGACCGTTTGGTCATTTTGAGAATATTTAATTCTGCCCTTTTTGATGTCCGAGTTCGTTCGGTATTGTTTTGTTGAGTTCCGTGTTCTTAAGCGGCTTTTACGTGCTTAAGTTCGATTCTTGCGAATCTCGTCCGAAACTGTTGTTTCGAGTTTCGAGTAAGTTCATTTAATGTTATTATTCATGTTGCAAGCTTTGGCTTGGTGTTTCGATCGTGTATCATGTATTTCGGACGTTTTGGGCCATTTTCGTAATTTCCCAAAGTTTGGGGTAATTACCTCCCGTTTTCGAATTTCGAGCCTTCAGGTAGTCGGAACCGTGTGTTCTCTTAGTGCTCGAATTCGTCTTTGTAAGTACTTCGTAACCGTGTCTTCGATTCGTATTCAGGTTCGGGTTTCGAGGTCGTCCGGGCCGTTGGAGTTGGCCACGGCCGAGTCATGGCCGGGCATCTTGGGGCCAGGCCACACCTGGCCGAGTTACGTACGTAAGTGTCCGGCAGTTACAGCCGTAAGGCCTGTTACGTACGTAAGGCCTGGCCGGTAACGTACGTAACACTTCCGGCAGAATTGGACAGTGAGTTCGGCCATGGCCGGTTACGTACGTAAGCCATGGCCGATTTCGTACGTAAGGCGTCCGGCAGGTTGTGTATTTAAGACCCAACAGACGGGTTTTCATTATTTTTCTCACTCGTTTCATCCTCTTTCGCGGCTGGAGCTTTGATGATCATGGAGGGATGTTGTCAGGTGTTAAATCCATGAAGTCTTGGAGTTCATATCATCAATCATCCATCCTATAACATCCTTTGATCGAGCGACTCAGGTCAGATTTTCTAGAAATCTAGTTTTGGGGAATTTGGGTGTTTTGGTTGTTTTCATCCGTTTAATCCGATTTAACGTAGGATTGTGATGGATTGATGATTATTTAGATGTATTATATCATTTCCCTTTGTTATTCCATGGTTGGATCGTATCGATTCGTTGTTTTGGTCGAGTTCTTGATCGACGCCTTGAAGGTGTTCGGTAGAATGTCATAGAGGGTTTTTCGGACGTTCTACGATTATTCTTCCTCGTATGATCATTGATTTATTAATTATATGATGTTAGGGTCGAGTTTCTTCCGAATAAACCGTGTTGAACCCTTCCGTTCGTCGTCGTCTTCCTTTTCGATGGCATCGGGCGTTTCGAAGCTTCCCGGTTGAACCGCGTTCGTTGGAATACTTGCGTGTCGATTCCTAGGCAAGTACCTTGTCCATAATTCTTGTTTTGTGAATATGACAATTAGTGATCGTCTCTATGTGTTTGTTTGATCGTTTGATTTGAACTTTGAAAAGATTCGATTTAGCCTCGTTAAGGGCTCACTTTCAAAACGCGTGTGATTTGTGAATATTGTGCCCCGTGAATGATTAAGTGAACCCTATGAATTCGCATGTTGTTGTTGTTGTTATGCTTTGATAATATATATATATATATATATATATACATATTATCTCTTTTCGGTGCGTTATGGTTTGACGTGGTGTTTTGCTAAGTGTTGTTTGCATTAACTCATGATTTGATGTGTTTGTGATTGTGGCAAATGTGAAACCCTTGTTGTTGTGAACTCTATGCATTGATGATTTGACCACAAGGTTATCAATTCGGGGAGGTCTGGAGAGTGCTCCGAGAATCGTCACTTGCGAGTGCGATGTCACGATAACTTATGGGTATGTTCGATTGATGTTTGACCGGGTAGGGACCTGTGAGGCCTCCGGCGGCGTGTACTTGCGAGTACAGCCAGTGTGTACGATTTGACCATAAGGTTATCTAATCGGGTAGGTCTGGAGACGGCTCCGACAATCGGTACTTGCGAGTACGATGTCAAGATAACTTATGGGGGTTGAGTTTGTTTCGCTAGCCAGCCCGGGAGGGTCCTTAGAGGCCTCAGGTGGGATTTGTGGCTTCGTCCCGGTCCTATGCGATGCCTGTGCATGTATGTTTTGTGAATATGTTTGCTCACCTCGGGGGGGTTCGACGGGTCTACGGAGGGTGTCCAATGGTATAGCCCTGGATTCACGAGTAAAACTTCACGAGTGCGTGTGTATTTTATGTCCGTCGAGGACGCGTGACGTGGGTTTTAACCTTGTGTATTGTTGTTGGTTTCATTTGTGAAAACAAAACCTTTGGGCTGTGACCCCTGTTGATTTTGGAAAGAGAAGAATTTGGTAACCATAAATTGTTTTCTATTAAAACTCTCGATGGCATTTTAAACTGTTTTAAAAATTGTTTCCCCTGATTGGTGATCTTTTGGTTTTGGAATGTTTTTCCCAAACTCTTGCCTCGGGAAGTACTTTTCGTTACGTTTGGCTTTTTGAGGATTCCTGGTTATTGTTATTCGTGGAATGTGAATTGTATGACTCGTATTTTGCACTTTGTTCTTGCACTAACAAAACAGTGGAGTTTTGCTAACCCCCGAGTATTCGGGGGGTGGATGTCTGTTTTCGCATTCAGGTTTTGGGAGCATAACATAGGGTCGGCACGAAGGATGATGAAAGATGATCGATACTAATCACATGAGGAACCGTACGTTGTTGTATTGGTTCAGTTGTATTTTATTTCCGCTGCAGTATATTTTCGCCGTTGTACGGGAGTATTGTGTATTCGACCCCTGCGTGGGCATGTATTGAGTTGTATGTATTTATTGAAAGACCAAATCGGTCTACTGAGTCATTTTTAGCCTTAAAGGCATTGTTGAGATGTTAGACGTTGTTTACCAGCCTGGTAGATCCTTGAGGAAAGGGTCTACGGCGTGTAATATCCCTGAGTGGATTGGGGGTGTTACAGAAATGGTATCGGAGACTTTAGGTTGTGGAAACCTAGTCTTTCGGGTTTAGTGGTGTCTGTTGAGTTTTGTCTCGTCGGATTTTGTCTGACTGAGTCGTGTCGCGACGCGTCGTCTGAGTTGGTTGGTCGTGATTAGTATCGTGGAGCGATCATCATCTTCGTGCGAGTTGTGGATGTAAGTCTCCCTTCTTTGTGTTGTGCCTCGTGTGACATGAGCTGCTTGTATGATTATATCGTTGAGTGATTGAATCCTTCTGTGGATTTTGATTCCCTGATATGTGGGTATTCGACTCTAATATTTTATTTATATAAGGAGCGGTGTCACTGCTAATGTATTTTCGAACTGTATTTTGTCCGCTGCGTGAGTTCTTTCAAAAATGACTTTCAGTATTTTGCAAACTGAGTTCTAATTCGTAAAACCGATTCCCTAAATCGAGTTTTGGCACTTTGACCTTGAATGTTTTATGACGGTTTGATAAATGACTTTGTGAATTTCGGGCATTCTGGCCTATTGAATTTTTGAAAACCTTGAGTATCTTAGAAAATAAATTTCGAGACGCATATTTTAAAATGAATTATTTTCTCGTGGTACTTCCAAGGTGCCACAATATGTTTCAAAATTCTTCTACCTCGAGGACCAAAATGTTTTGAGATATTTTCATTGATTTAGAAACGCTTTTGCTTAGGCCCGAGGGTCGAATATTTCCGAAAGTTTTTCACGAAAAGAAAGTGTCCTCATTTTTATCGAATGCGAAATGGTTTTCCAAAGTCTCAATAACGATGTTTCACGTTTGTACTTTTTTTTGAAGGGTGATACTCAAGATCAATCTGTGTTTCCAAAATTATTTTCAAAAGGTGGTTTTCATTTTTTTAAAACCTATCGTTCCTGTGTGCGGTCCGTTAATATTTATATGATGTTCGCACTTTCGTTAGGGTGTTAACCCCCGAGTTATGTTTGAATTAGTGATGCGATCATTGAGTCGTTCACCACGCATTTGTTATGCTAGCCCTCTGTGAGAGGTGTAATGTGGTATTTAATGTTGTCGCCTCGTAGTGAATTGCGTGTTGTCGCACATGCGTGAGCTGTTTAAGCTTGGGTTTGTACGTTGGTGTACATGTGTGATTGTTTCATGATGTTTGTAATTACGTGCTGGTTATCGTTCGGGTCGTTGAGGTTGCCGAACGATACCGTCATTGCTGTGGTGTTTGTGTTTGTATTACTTTACGATGGTAATCGTTGTATATGATATGTGTTATAATTCTCTGTTGTGCTGAGTTGGCATCTCCGCTATGTTGTTTTGCGACGTTATGCCCCATTGTATCTAGCATTTGTATTTTCGGTATGCCGAGCCGAGGTTTTTCGACCGCGATGTGCCGGGGCATGCACGTGTAAGTTGTCCTTCTCGTCAGTAACGCGTTTCAAGTGCGGACTTGAGGGACACATAATTCAGTTTTGCGAATCGGCTACCGAGACTTTCGGAGTTCGCGCTTCAGCACAGATATCAGGATCGGCTCTGAGACGCCCATGGGAGATTTTTCTGTCAGTTGCTTTTTGTGTTGTTACCTTGTTTCCATTGTTGTGAGCTGCAGGGACGACATTTCTTTTATAAGAGGTCGGATGTAATACCCGTACTATTTTTGACTTCTAGAGTTTCTCCTTCTAAATTATATCGACTTGCACGTGTTCGTCGATACTTTTTGAACTTGTTTGATGTCTCGGTTGTCATCGTTCGAACTGGTTGTGACCTTGTTTCAGATCGATCTGTTTATCATTGTGACTTTTCCGATTTCGGTTCGATTCTTGTGAACCTTGTTCGGTAACATCTTTCACTTTCTACCAGTTCTTTTAATGTCTGGAGTTGAAGTGGGGACTTCGGAGTCATTGTTCGACTGTTGTCATTCGATCATTGTTGTTCGATCATTGTTACTCGATCATTGTTTTTTCGATCGTTGTTTTTCGATCATTGTTATTTGATTGTTGTTGTTCGATCATTGTTATTTGATCATTGTTGTTCGATCATTGTTTATTCGATCGGTGTTGTTCGATCATTGTTATTTGATCGTTGTTGTTCGATCATTGTTATTTGATCATTGTTGTTCGGTCGTTGTTGTTCGATGGTTGTTGTTCGATCGGGGTTGTCTGACTGTTGTTGCCTGATCTCGTACCGTGAAGAATTGTCGTTCACCGTTAGTCAGCTGTTTCGAGTGTGGCCAGGTGGATCACCGAGCCATGCATTGCAGGACGGTAGCTGAGAGATTTGGGGATCGAGGTTGCGTCTCTGCTCCGAAAGGACACGAAGATGCCTAGTGTGGTTTTTGAAGATTTCGGCGTAGTCTGAATTGTTTGTGATTGTCCTTGTGAATCGTTTGTGTTTATTTTCCGTTTTCTCGACTGTGCGTGTTTCCTTGTAATAGGTGCTTTGTGTTTTGTGTTTGTTCGGATAATCAACTTGGTTGTATTATCTACTTGATGACGCGTGTCATTTGTTGGTTTTATTATAACTCTATCGGCGACGTTGTGTTGGTCGTCGTGGAGCGTGTTTTCAAGCCGTGTATTCCTTTGCGTTGTTTGTAACGTTTCGCCATTGGGCGTTAGTTACGCATTCTTGTGTATCTCATTGAAATATTCCTGGTGGTATATTGCTTCTCCCTACTTGTTTTAAGTTTCGGGACGAAACTTCTTTTAAGGAGGGTAGAATGTAATACCCGCAATTTCGATTTCTGGTAATTTTTTTTTTTGGCGGAAGTCCATTTTGACGACTCTCGCATGACCGTTTCGTCATTTTGAGAATATTTAATTCTGCCCTTTTTGATGTCCGAGTTCGTTTCGGTATCGTTTTGTTGAGTTCCGTGTTCTTAAGCGGCTTTTCCGTGCTTAAGTTCGATTCTTGCGACTCGTCCGAAACTGTTGTTTCTAGTTTCTCGTAAGTTCATTTAATGTTATTATTCATGTTTCAAGCTTTGGCTTAGTGTTTCGGTCGTGTATCATGTATTTCAGACGTTTTGGGCCATTTTCGTAATTTTCCAAAGTTTGGAGTAATTACCTTCCGTTGTCGAATTTTGAGCCTTCAGGTAGTCGGAACTGTGTGTTCTCTTAGTGCTCGAATTTGTCTTTGCGAGTACTTCGTAACCGTGTCTTCGATTCGTATTCAGGTTCGGGTTTCGGGGTCGTCCGGGCCGTCGGAGTTGGCCACGACCGAGTCATAGCCGGGCATCTTGGGGCCAGGCCACACCTGGCCGAGTTACGTACGTAAGTGTCCGACTGTTACGGCCGTAAGGCCTGGCCGGTAACGTAACACTGCCGGCAGAATTGGACAGTGAGTTCGGCCATGGCCGGTTACGTACGTAAGCCATGGCCGATTACGTACGTAAGGCGTCCGACAGGCTGTGTATTTAAGACCCAGCAGACAGGTTTTTCATCATTTTTCTCACTCGTTTCATCCTCTTCCGCGGCTGGAGCTTTGATGATCATGGAGGGATGTTTTCAGGTGTTAAATCCATAAAGTCTTGGAGTTCCTATCATCAATCATCCATCCTATAACATCCTTTGATCGAGCGAATCAGGTCGATTTTCTAGAAATCTAGTTTTGGAGAATTTGGGTGTTTTTGTTGTTTTCATCCGTTTAATCCGATTTAACTTAGGATTGTGATGAATTGATGATTATTTATATGTATTATATCATTTCCCTTGTTATTCCATGGTTGGATCGTATCGATTCGTTGTTTTGGTCGAGTTCTTGATCGACGTCTTGAAGGTGTCCGGTAGAATGTCATAGAGGGGTTTTCGGACGTTCTACGATTATTCTTCCTTGTATGATCATAGATTTATTAATTATATGATGTTAGGGTCGAGTTTCTTACGAAGAAACCGTGTTAAACCCTTCCATTCGTCGTCGTCTTCCTTTTCGATGGCATCAGGCGTTTCGAAGCTTCCCGGTTGAACCTCGTTCGTTGGAATACTTGCGTGCCAATTCCTAGGCAAGTACCTTGTCCATACAATTCTTGTTTTGTGAATATGATAATTATTGATCGTCTCTATGTGTTTGTTTGATCGTTTGATTTGAACTTTCAAAAGATTCGGTTTAGCCTCGTTAAGGGCTCACTTTCAAAACGCGTGTGTTTTGTGAATATTGTGCCCCGTGAATGATTAAGTGAACCCTATGAATTCGCTTGTTGTTGTTGTTGTTGTTGTTATGCCTTGATAATATATATACACATATTATCTCTTTTCGGTGCGTTATAGTTTGACGTGGTGTTTTGCTAAGTGTTGGTTGCATTAACTCATGATTTGATGTGTTTGTGATTGTGGCAAATGTGAAACCCTTGTTGTTGTGAACTCGATGCATTGATGATTTGACCACAAGGTTATCAATTCGGGTAGGTCTGGAGAGGGCTCCGAGAATCGTCACTTGCGAGTGAGATGTCACGATAACTTGTGGGTATATTCGATTGATGTTTGACCAGGTAGGGACCAGTGAGGCCTCCGGCGGCGTGTACTTGCGAGTACAGCCAGTGTGTACGATTTGACCATAAGGATCTAATCGGGTAGGTCTGGATAGGGCTCCGAGAATCAGTACTTGTGAGTACGATGTCAAGATAACTTATGGGTGGTTTGAGTTTGTTTCGCTAGCCAGCTCGAGAGGGTCCTTAGAGGCCTCGGGTGGGATTTGTGGCTTCGTCCCGGTCCTAGGCGATGCCTGTGCGTGTATGTTTTGTGAATGTGTTTGATCACCTCGAGAGGGTTCGACGGGGCTACGGAGGGAGTCCAATGGTATAGCCCTGGATTCACGAGTAAAACTTCACGAGTGCGTGTGTATTTTATGTCCGTCGAGGACGCATGACGTGGGTTTTAACCTTGTGTATTGTTGTTGGTTTCATTTGTGAAAACAAAACCTTTAGGCTGTGACCCTTGTTGATTTTGGAAAGAGAAGGATTCGGTAATCATAAATTGTTTTCTATTAAAACTCTCGATGGCATTTTAAACTGTTTTATAAATTGTTTCCCCTGATTGGTGATCTTTCGGTTTTGGAATGTTTTTCCCAAACTCTTGCCTCGGGAAGTACTTTTTGTTACGTTTGGTTTTTTGAGGATTCCTGGTTATTGTTATTCGTGGAATGTGAATTGTATGACTCCTATTTTGCACGTTGTTCTTGCACTAGCAAAACAGTGGAGTTTTGCTAACCCCCTAGTATTCGGGGGGTGGATGTCTGTTTTTGCATTCAGGTTTTGGGAGCATAACATAGGGTCGGCACGAAGGATGATGAAAGATGATCGATACTAATCACATGAGTAACCGTACGTTGTTGTATTGGTTCAGTTGTATTTTATTTCTGCTGCAGTACATTTTCCCCGTTGTACGGGAGCATTGTGTATTCCACTCCTGTGTGGGCATGTATTGAGTTGTATGTATTTATTGAAATACCAAATCGGTCGACTAAGTCATTTTTAGCCTTAAAGGCATTGTTGAGATGTTCGACTTTGTCTACCAGCCTGGTAGATCCTTGAGGAAAGGGTCTACGGCGTGTAATATCCCTGAGTGGATTGGGGGTGTTACATCTGTCACACATGGTTTGCCTAGTGTGGTTTACTTGGTTGGCGTAGTTTGCAGGCTATTACGTCTAACCCCATGATTTATCTAGTACGCACTCGAAGAATAGCGGCTGCAGGTTCTCCGTCATCAAATAATATAAAATAATAATAATACCAACAATAACAAAAATATTATTATTATAATAATATTAATACAAGCAATAATAATAATAGTACTACTACTAAAAATAAAAATATCAATAATAACAATAGAAATAATAATAATAATAATAATAACAATAATAATAATAATAATAATAAGATGATACATGAAACATTGTCTAATTCATATTGATGGGTCATTTCTGTCTTTCAGATAGTTCACTCAAAAAAAAAACAGTGAGATATTTTTCTCAATCAGACAGATTAATCCACCCAGACAGATTAATCCATTCAGACAACTTAACATATTAAGAGATTAATATAAAAAAAAAAGTAAACAGACCCTTAATGTATGGTTCATTGGTTTGTTTTTTTATTTCCAATCATCACATACAAAATATATGATTTTCCACACGTTTGTATTAGTTATCATTCCTCTTTCTTAGTCAAAGAATGAGAAATGATATATATTTGATGTATTTTAGATAATAATTAATATAAGTAATGATGGTAAATATATGGTGAAAATTAAAAGTATGTTTCAGGAGAAAGTAAAAGACTGTAAATACGAGTCAATCAATTGTATTCATAACACTGATAGAGGGGCCTTTATATAGGCATTACAATGAGAGTCCTTCCATACATAGGATTCCTAGATAAGGTAAGACATCTAATAGGATCCTACTACCTCTAGAAGGATCTAGAACCTTCCATCTATGTATCTACAATCAGTATTAGGTAAGACACATCACCGGAATAATAATTCCCGAAACACTCCCCCTGTGTCGAGCACTAATACAACAATGGTGCAGAAGATGTTGCCTTCATAAAAACCTATTCCAAGCCAAAACAAAACCCCACGAGAAAAATAAAGGCTTGATGAGGAAAAGATTGTAACGCACCAACATAACATGTCATGTATACTCCCCTGATGTATACATAATGACTCCCCCTGATGAGTACCTCAAATCATAGGAGTCAGATGACAAGTTGCCCTCACAACTATACCAAGGAAAAACCCAGTGGGAAAAATACCTCTTGGTCTAAGTTGAACAGAAGTACAACGCATCATTGTATGGATGTTCTCATAGGTCGCCTCGTTAAAAACCTTACCAAGTAAAAACCCAATGGGAAAAAACAAACCTTGGTCTAAGGACAAAAAGAGCGCGACACATCCAAAGTACAGAGTCTAAAGACTTATCAAGTTTTCTAAAGTCTTGACCTCCATGCACTAAATCAGTCATAACTTCTTCGATTCAATAGGTATAAACGAAACTGTAAGAACTTATGAAAACTAGACACCCATAGATTTTCATTCACATACAATACGTAACCTAGATCGACCTGAGCAGATCACAAAGCTCTATCGAAGTTGACTCAGCAAATTATCAGACATATCTTATCCTACATTGCAAAAATAGTCATATGCCACTCAACATGATGGATGTGATCAAATGGTTGGTTTCCTTGGAAAGTAGACACAAACCTTTTCAATGGTACCAATTTCACCATTTTCCAGCAAGTGAGCTGCCCTGTAGGTCATATGGGAGATAGACCAACACATTCTGGGCAGATTCGGGTATCAGTTTTCAAGTGTCCTTTTTATCGAGATAGAGCGAGCTTCAAGCTTCTTGTCAATCACAGACATTGCGTTAGCGCATGTTAGGCCATCATCACAGTGGCTTTATCGAATTATTACGAATGAGTACATCGAGTCAAACATGAGTACATAATATCATACTTTTCTCTTAAGACTGCATCATCACTTAAGTGAGCCAAGTCTTATGATGACTTCGACTAATCATCGGGAATCATATAGGTATGACTTTATCGTCTCTTAGGGAAACCGTCCCTTAAATTGCCTTAAACCGATTGATGAATACGCATCATCAAGTGTCCCCAAAATCCTTTCATTCTTAACTTTGGATTTAGCAGAATCTCTTAGTCTCACAAGAGTACATCACTATAAACCCTTAATTTTACACGCAAAAGCTTCATATCTCTTCAAAATCAAGTATATACTTAGTATGAGTTCCCGACAATCACTTGTCGACGTGCTCCGTGGTTAAGAGCCACTTGATTTGAGTCTGATCTATCACGAGATCCTTTTATAACTTAACTTAGTTCCCCACTAAGATAAGATTTAACCACAAACTGCATGTGAGTTTTTGGGAAACTATCTAACTGAAAAGATAGTGGATGCTATAATATCCATTACGATAGCACAACTAAGTTTTGTGTCATCGTAGTCTACTCCAGTGCGTTCATGAGAAACCTCGCGCCATGAGGTGAGTTTAACTCCTTCTATCACTCGCTTTAACAAAGTATACGGATAGATCTTATCTTTGGTCGGCACCACTTCAAAAAAGGGATATCATTTTGTTTATACTGGAGTCGCATATATTTCCATTTTAGGCCAAGGCTACAACGTTGTAGATTTCAATGAAGTATGATTCGACTAGACTCACATTCCACGTCCTCATGTACCGGCTTTATTCATAGAGTACTCTTTATGGATTGGCATTCATTGAGGTGTCCCCCAATGATGACTATAATCCAGAATCACATGAGACGGATGAGTTCATTTGATCATATGATCAAGTTTCATGTACCAAACTCGCATACATTCTTAGTGAGAGTATTTATCGAGCCAAGTGGCATCCCAATACTCTATGAGATCCAGGGCCTAGTAACACCATCTACCACAATTTGTGGTGTTACCATATCACCATTTATAGGTGACGAACGTCCATGACCGGACACAATCCTTGCAGACATGTTTGCAGCATGTATTTAATCTCGTCACTTTAGGGAACTTGGTGAGGCATGGTAGAGACAAACTACGACAATTCCATGTCGTTCTACTCGAACATGATCGTTCGCATCTCCCCCTAATGACGGGAAGACTGGCTCATCAAAGTGACTTACGAGATCGTCTGCCAAGGAATATTTTAAGCGGATTATGAGTGAAAGTGCATGTCATATTCATCATTTATAACCTGTCATAATGCGTTGTGGCAACGCGCTTTGGCACATGAACATGTGGACGATAAAGATTTTCATTGTTAACACAATCTAGTTAACAAAATGCATACTGTTACACTCGTAACTAATCATTTGAATGATGATAGGTATAGGCGAATATGACATGTTGACCGATGCTACATAACCGTAGCTACTGGTCTTGAGAATCCAACAAAACCGCCACCATGCACCACCGGGATCGAACATAAAGAAACGATTGAACCGATGATAGGCCGTTGGTTTTATTGAACCTATAGTGCTTTCTTGAAGAGTTCACTCTCTTCACCAGCCCCGAACACCTCAAAAATTCGTGAGCATGTATAAACAGGTGTTCGGATTCCAAAACCATCAACCTTGTGGTCAGAAACCGGTCGAAATGATATCGAACTGGTCGTTGGGATGGCTGGTGGTATGTGAAAACTTCATTTAGTGGTTCACCTCCTTCCAAGTCTCCAAATGGCACCAAAATTTGTTAGAAGGTAGCCTTGGATGTTAGCAAGTACTCGTTAAAATTTCACTTTAAGACTTGGTCTAAAAGTGGGTGAACCGACCTTTACAATAATTGGTCCGCAAGTTGGACAACCATAAACTCAGGTTTCATCAACTTCTCAATCATTGTCAAAGAAACCACATAACATATAATGTTATTGCTTGAGTACGACCATTTGTGAACACCATCATAGCATCATAATTCACCCAGGCTAATACTTATGATCATGTATGTATAAGGACTCGGTGAAAATGGAGGACTCAGCACCATGCTTATGCGAGTCGCTACATTATTCTCTTTAGTGTAGGAGGGTGTCATCTCCTAATCGTGCCAAACAATAGGCTTTCATCAATGAACATGGCTAAGAAGGATCATTGGGGGGGTCTTTGGCGTCACACATGCTTATGAAAGCAAGACGCGGATGACATAAATATCATTATCGGTCCTGCTCATGACTCCACCAACGTACTTTGGTGTCTTTGATCCAACTAATTTCTTTGTTCAAAGAAAATGATGTCCATGACAATATCGTGGTATGTGGATCATCAAATTGTCTATACTCCGGACTATTAAAGCCTAAATGTGTCAATGTCCCAATAGATCTTCTGGTTACAAAAACCGATGCAGGCCGGACCATATTAACTCATGAATATTTTTCTTTTCACATATCCAATAAAAGTGATGCATAAGATTTTATTTCCTACAAATCACAAGTCATAACATGGTTCAATTGTTACGGAACATACGTGACTAGAAAACGTTATTCGGCATTCAACAGCTTGAGCATTATACCGCTCATTGATTGTGATGACCTACTCATCATAGTCACATTGGATTTATAAACCGAAATCCAAAAATATCGTGTTCCTTGAAAATAGCTTAATACGCACTCAATTTCGCTTGCAAAATTTTACAAACATGAGCATAGCGAATACTCTAACAACATAGAGATTTTATACCAGATACGATCAAAATGATCTATCATATTGTGTGCATAACATGGCAAGGTTATATGCCTAAGGGGCAAAGTTACGACACAAGCATGGGTATAAAACTACCATGCACACGCTCGACCTTCTTATAAGGGTGCGTATTTTGGGCTTCCCAAAGGAAACTGCTTTTCAACATTTGAAAGATGATATTTTAGCATACAATGCATACCAAAAATTACATCATCTATGGCAAATTCGGCCAAAAAGAGGTTGAAAAACATGTGTCATAAGACCACTTGCAAATTCAAGATGGGAACCAAGTTGGTTGGGACAAAAGTTAGCACAATCGTTGGAAATAAAAATCCGCGTAGCTTGACCTTTGTTCACTAAAACAGCGTGTTGTTACCCAAAATATTATCCGGAGATGATATTATTGGAATGGATGAGTAACAAACAAAATACGAGAGCACGTCCGTGGGGAAGTAAATAACACAAGATTTGCCGGGTTTGTTAGGCCCGGGCTTGAATGCTCTCGCGAGATGTTATTAATAATAATACATTGGAGTACAAATATTAATGTAAGAGTACAATTACAATGAGCGTAAAAGACCCTAGTTATCTAGCTCTTGAGTGCTGCTCTATGAGTTCTTGAACTGCAGGGAATTCTTGTCTCTGTCGACCGTCTTTTGGATAAGAAGTTCTGAGAGAGAAAAGTTGAGAGAAAGCAGCCAGAAAAAACCAGACAGCCAGCCCTGTTCCAAGTGCAAGAAGCCTTATATTTATAGGAGGAGTTGGGATGTCCTAATCCTGATGGGCGATCGCCTTTCCTGTATTATAATAAGGGGGCGATCGTCTTTTAGCACATGGGCTGATTGTAACACCCCAAACTAGGCGGATATTACAGTGCCGTAGATCCCCAACTGGGACCCACCAGGCAAATGAGAATGAATGATTTACACAAGATAAATGTAGTACCGAACTACATTACAACAATAATTACTCCGATGAGGAGTTTAGTTACAACACACCAGGATAATACCGAATACTAGTGTATTTTATATGAAGATAAAATACACAACACTGAATGAAACGGAGTATTCAAATGAAAGTCTGCAGCGGAAAATAAAGGACAATAACATGAATAACTGAAGATCGGGGCCCCCTACTAGTATCACTAGGACTCCTCGACATCAACATGCTATTCCTGTGCGTTTGCCTTGCCATGACACGAAAAACAAAATCCCCAAACGGGGTCGATTACAAAGAACAACAATCCTCAAGGGTTGAAAATACACAATCATGATTATATACGAAATTATGAAATATCCTGTGAAACATACGCAATCAAACATGCTATATGAATCAACTAACGATGCGGCTCAAAGGGTGGCGCCACACTACGCCGAGATGGAAATGTGTCCGTGCACAAGCCACCAACGATCAATACACGCGTGGTCTTGTACCTAATCAGTCTCACGAAACAATCAATCTCGTGTGCACAGTCCAATGTGAGGCCATCAACCAACACACGACTATAATGTGCCCGACATGAAAATCCTACACATACCAACCGGCACGCCAGTATGACCCGGAATGCCACGTTATGACAAAAGTGACATCGAAAATGAATAATGACTCACCGAGGTGGAATGGTAATGAAATAAATGACAGCTCAACGAAAAGATTGGAACCGTCGTTCCTTATGACTGAAGTGATTAATTGACATTAACAAGTTTTAATATGATTAATACAATGATGAATGAGTTATGATTATGAATGATCAACAACAAAAGGTATGAATATCCTTTTAACCGAGTAAGAATTAACTTACTCAACAACGATGAAGAATGTCCGTCCACGAACAACGTCCTAATTGAGATATCGGTCGCTCGAACAACCTTGAATAAATATAATTACCGACAATCCGATCAATATACGAATCAAACACGAATATAACGAACTCAAAACGTCGATACGATAAAACTAAGTCCATTGAGGCATTAAAACAAACACGTTGCGTCCAAACTCCGATTGTTTACAATCAAACTTCAATATACCAATATCAAATCCCCCAAGAAGTGTTTCAAACCAACAAAACATCTCCAATACGATCAATAATCCGTTATGAATATCAAAAAATGTGATTATAACAACAATTAGTCGAAAATCCCCAATTCCAACTCGATATTCAAGGTGTTCTTGAATAATCCCTCAATAATCCAATGAATCCTTATACAAACTCATAATCATATGCATATCCCTTCATATAACATGATTATAACGTCCAAAACATCATATCTCAACACAAAATCGAAGTCCAAAGTGTTGAAAGAATTACCTCTTGAAGATACAAGTACTTTAATCCGAAGAACACGCGTTAGATTGATTATCAAGCTTCACGATCGAAATGAGATGAAGAAAATCAAACACCCAAATGATTTGTGAAGGAAAAACCCTCCCTCAAGCCTTCTCTCTCGGTTTAAGGTGAAGAAAAGGAAGAAAAATGGGCTGAAATGCTGAAAAAATGAATTTATAGGGGTTGACTACCTGCGGACACGGCCGTGCCGATCGGCGCGGTCGTGTCACCGGTGGCGACAGTGGCCGACAGGACTCGGCCGTGTCTGCTTGACACGGTCGCGGCGCGAAGGGCCTTCCGATGACCGTCCGGCGGACTTCGGCATGACTCGGCCGTGCCGGGCGACACGGTCGGGCGTCTTCGGCGACGATTCAGCTTATCGGAAGGGTTCGACTCGGCCGTGCCGGGCGACGGTCGGGTCTGAGGCGAACACCTCGGCATTTTCCGGACGAGTACGGCACGGGCCGTGTCGGACGACACGGCGAGTTCGTTCGGCGTGATCGGCAATAAGCGAAAAATGAGCGGTTGAGCTAAAACGACCATAACTCTCTCGTCTGGACTCCGATTGACTCACCGTTTGAACCATTGGAAAGCTAACTCGATGCTCTATAATATTGCAAAGATTTATAATTTTTGGAGTTACCAAAAATTAAAGGTGATCTAACAAAGTCGAACTCATATGAGGAAAGTTGAAACAATGAACAATAACGATACACAACTCGAAGTTTTTAGACCGGTGAACACGGTGAAAGAACATGATTGATGAATGATTATAATTGAGTGAAAATACACTGAGTGACAATTACAGACTGATAATTACTGAATGAAAATGAATAAATTACAACCGGGTATTACATACACCCCCCCTTAAAAGAGTTTCGTCCCCGAAACTAAGGGTCAAACAACTCGGGATAACTCTCCCGCATATTCATCTCGGTTTCCCAAGTGGCCTCTTCGACTCCGTGTCTAGACCACTGAATCTTAACCAAAGGAATCGTCTTATTTCTCAACTGTTTGATTCGCCGCTCTAAGACTCGTATAGGACGCTCCTCATATGAGTGGTCGTCGGCGATTTCGATTTCGTCGAACTGCAGTATGTGACTCGGGTCGGCAACATAATTTCACAACTGAGAGACATGAAACACATTATGAATTCGGCTCAACGCCGGAGGTAAAGCCAATCGATAAGCTAACTCGCCTACTCGATCCAAAATCTCAAACGGTCCAATGAATCCCGGACTCAACTTTCCCCGTTTTCCGAAACGGAAAATACCTCGACTCTGGGATACCTTGACCAAAACATGGTCACCCGTCTCGAACTCTAGTGGTCGACGACGATTTACTGCATATGATTTCTGTCGACTCTGAGCTGTCAACATACGACTCTTGATCAAAGCTACCTTCTCCCGGGCGGCTATAAGCATGTCGGGTTCGGTGCCGATTGATTCTGACAAGTCATCCCAACACAAAGGAGATCGACAACGACGACCGTACAAGTCCTCGTAAGGTGCCATCTTAATGGAGGCATGCCAACTATACTGTACGTGAACTCGATCAGTGGTAGTTGGGCTTCCCAATCGTCCTTCCAATCGAGGACGCATGCCCTCAACATGTCCTCTAATGTCTGAATAGTTCTCTCTGATTGTCCGTCGGACTGAGGATGAAAGGCAGTACTGAGATTAAGCTGAGTTCCCATAGCACGATGAACTGATTTCCAAAAATGTGACACAAACCGTCCGTCACGATCGGAAACGATACTTTTAGGAGTACCGTGAAGTCTCACTATCTCTTTGATGAACAACTGGGCCAGTCTCTTGGGACTCCACATATCCTTGATTTCAAGGAAATGAGCTAAATTAGTAAAGCAGTCCGCGATCACTCAGATCGTATTTATGCCCCGACGACTCGTCGGCAATTCGTGATGAATTCCATAGAAATGTCTTCCCACTTCCATTCTGGAATAGGGAGCGGTATCAGCATACTTGCCGGTCGCTGAGGTTCCATCTTGACTTGTTGACAGGTTAAGCATCTCGAAACAAATTCTGCGACTTCTCGCTTCATATTACTCCACCAGTAATTTTGTTTCAAGTCTTTGTACATCTTGCTGGACCCCAGATGAACAGAATAAGGGGTAGCATGAGCTTCTCTCAAAATAGAGTTTTTCAACTCGTCATTCGCCGGTACACACATCCGGTTCTTAAACCTCAAAAGTCCATCCTCGTGGACCACGAATCCAGGGGCTTTCCCCTGAGCCATATCTTCACGGATGCGCAACAATGAAGGTTCTGAACTCTGATTCTCTCTGATTACCTCCTCAAGTGACGATGAAATCTCTAACATACAAAGATGTCCCTGAACTCGCTGAAGCCAGACCTCGATCTCGGGTCTAAGGAATTCCTGCTGAAGCTCCTTCTGAACTGTTAAACGAGCAAGCATCTGCTCCTGAACGGACTCACGACTCAAGGCGTCGGCGACAACGTTCGCCTTGCCCAGGTGGTAAAGGATCTCGATATCAAAATCTTTGATTAGTTCCAACCACCGCCTCTGTCGCATATTTAACTCCTTGTGAGTAAATATATCCTTCAACTCTTGTGATTGGTGAATAACTGAAAGGTGACGCCATAAAGGTAACGACGCCAAATCCCCAACGCGAAAACCACGGCTACTAGCTCCAGGTCGTGGGTTGGATAATTGACCAACTATTCCGAGGAAACATCGGATTTACTTAATATCTTACGGAGGTTGCCAATCTCGGATAGTCTCCGTCTTCTGAGGGTCGACACGAACTCTGTCAGATGAAATTACATGTCCGAGAAAGTCACCACGGACCTCCAGAACTCACATTTGGAAAACTTTCCATAAGGTTGTTCTCGTCTCAACACGTCGAGAACCTTATGAAGACGTACCTCGTGTTCCTCTTGGCTACGAGAATAAATCAAAATGTCATCGATGAAGACAACAACAAACTGATCTAAAAAGTCGATGAAAACCCGATTCATTAACCCCCATGAATACCACAGGTGCAATAGTTAGCCCGAACGGCATAACTACGAACTCATAATGACCATAGCGTGTATGAAACGCTGTCCTCGCGATATCCGACTCTCGAATCCGCAACTGGTGATATCCAGATCTTAAGTCGATCTTGGAAAATATCAAGCTCCACGAAGTTGATCTAAAAGATCATCAATACGAGGTAAAGGATACTACTCTTGATCATCACCTGTTCAACTCCCGGTAATCGATACACAAGCGAAAAGAACTATCATTCTTCTTGACAAACAAAGATGGTGCTCCCCACGGGGACGTACTCGGTTGGATATAACCTTCCTCGAACTATTCCTCAAGTTGAATCTTCAACTCCTGCATTCTGGTCGGGGCCATCCGATACGGTGCCTTCGATAAAGGGGACGTACCGACTCCAACTCACTCCTGAATTCCCTTACTCTATGTGAAGGCAACCAGATAACTCGTCTGGAAATACATCGTCAATCGATGACAATGATACCACGAATGATTGAACATTTCGATTGCCCTAGAATGGTCAATCGATAAAAAGAGATACCAATAATGATTGAACAACTCGATTGCCTTAGAAAGGCCAATCGATGAAGATGATACAAGGAATGTTTGAATAACTCGATTGCCTTTGTAAGGCCAATCGATGAAAATGATACAATGAATGATTGAATGACTCGATTGTCTTAGAAAAGCCAATCGATGGAAATGATACAAGGAATGATTGAATAACTCGATTGCCTTTGAAAGGCCAATCGATGAAAATGATACAATGAATGATTGAATGACTCGATTGTCTTAGAAAAGCCAATCGATGGAAATGATACAAGGAATGATTGAATAACTCGATTGCCTTAGAAAGGTCAATCGATGAAAATGATACAATGAATGATTGGATAGTTCGATTGCGGAATTTCTCTACTTTCGCCATAATAAAATTTCTACTGGAACAACGGGGATTACTTCCCTGAAGCACACATTCGACAACCAACGACGGAAAGATAGCGACCAAACGCTAACAAGCACTGAGGATAGTATCAAGACGGTTAAGCCAACTAATACCGAAAATTAAGTCGTCCTAAGATAAATTCACCACGATTAGATCCATCAATCAATCGCGGTCGTTAAGCTTAATTCGGTATGATTCCGAAAATTCTTCCATCGTCAGGTAGACCGATGGTATGAGGTCCACAAGCAGTAGGACTATCCCGAAATAAGTCTATTCAAGCATGATTCGAAAATGAATGAATGCGGTGTACCGGATCAAAAGGTACACACAAGTTGAAATAAAATTACGAGTATACCCGAAATCATTCGGCCACCGGATCGTCGATCCTCCTCATCATATGAATTTGGGACTTGCCGGCCCCGAACCGGACGCTCCCGTCGATAAATACGAGCTCCAACTCTATTTGCTTCCATTGCCTTAAACGACGATGACAAAGCGATGATTCAAACGCTGGTTGCTTCGGCCTGAGATACCACCGAGCCGACTTGGAGTCCTTTCGCAAAAACGGGCCTTATGCCCAAAATTCCCACAATTATAGCACGTGATAGACGGTTTGAGACACTCGGTCTGAAATGACCGGCGTTCCACAATTGAAAGCAGTGATGGCGAGGCGGCGCTCGGGAATGAGATCCCGCACGATTATGCGCCGTAGAAGGTCGCTCGAAGCGATAGGGCTCACACGAGGCTTCTTGAAGGTTGGCCGACCGCCTTGGATAGATTACGCCGTTGATTTCCGGTGACATATACGGAGTTCTTTGCTCGGCAATTTCCTTAGCGATCGTCTCATACGGGAGAGTTCTCTCGATTAATCCGGTCAGTGGCGCAATGATGATTGAGCAAGCGCACATGGGTCATCATGGCACATAAAAGTGAGTGGATCAACCCGAACATCTTCTCGGTCGAGCCGAGTCTGGGCACGATTTCCCGGCGAGTGATTATTTCTCGGGTTTCGGTCCGCGGCCTCTCTCCCGTGCATCCACGGACTCTCTCCATCTTGAAGTAGGAAGGTCGCATAATGATTATATTTCCGCATGATTAGCACGTTATGATTATGTCATGAGATGATGAAAATGAGTATACATGCTCTAACTTAGTGATTATATGAATGATTTCTTGAAGTTACATGATTATCGATGAAATTCTTGAAATGATTATCTTGAATAACTTAATAAGATTGATAATATGATCATCCAGTTGACAATTGGATAATGAAATGAATTGAGTAATTAATGAGTTAACATGATCGTCACGATTATTAAGCGAGTAATGAAATGAATTAAGTGATTAATGAGTTAACATGATCGTCTAATCACAATGAATGATGATGTTTGAGGATTGTTAATTGATGAATGATGAATGAATGACTATTGCGAGAAATTATACCATGGCGTTAGAAATCTTACGGTTCTTAGTCGATTGGCTCGGCATTTGCACAGGTCACACGTGACGCGAAAGTCCAATGATACTAGTCCGATGACGATGATTTCAAATGAGACATGACTTGGAGGGTAGTATTCAAAACCACGCTCCGATACCAACTCTGTAACACCCCAAACTAGGCGGATATTACAGTGCCGTAGATCCCCAACTGGGACCCACCAGGCAAATGAGAATGAATGATTTACACAAGATAAATGTAGTACCGAACTACATTACAACAATAATTACTCCGATGAGGAGTTTAGTTACAACACACCAGGATAATACCGAATACTAGTGTATTTTATATGAAGATAAAATACACAACACTGAATGAAACGGAGTATTCAAATGAAAGTCTGCAGCGGAAAATAAAGGACAATAACATGAATAACTGAAAGATCGGGGGCCCCTACTAGTATCACTAGGACTCCTCGACATCAACATGCTATTCCCGTGCGTTTGCCTTGCCATGACCTGAAAAACAAAATCCCCAAACGGGGTCAGTTACAAAGAACAACAATCCTCAAGGGTTGAAAATACACAATCATGATTATATCTGAAATTATGAAATATCCTGTCGAAACATACGCAATCAAACATGCTATATGAATCAACTAACAGTACGGCTCAAAGGGTGGCGCCACACTACGCCCGGGATGGAAATGTGTCCGTGCACAAGCCACCAACGATCAATACACGCGTGGTCTTGTACCTAATCAGTCTCACGAAACAATCAATCTCGTGTGCACAGTCCAATGTGAGGCCATCAACCAACACACGACTATAATGTGCCCGACATGAAAATCCTACACATACCAACCGGCACGCCAGTATGACCCGGAATGCCACGTTATGACAAAAGTGACATCGAAAATGAATAATGACTCACCGAGGTGGAATGGTAATGAAATAAATGACAGCTCAACGAAAAGATTGGAACCGTCGTTCCTTATGACTGAAGTGATTAATTGACATTAACAAGTTTTAATATGATTAATACAATGATGAATGAGTTATGATTATGAATGATCAACAACAAAAGGTATGAATATCCTTTTAACCGAGTAAGAATTAACTTACTCAACAACGATGAAGAATGTCCGTCCACGAACAACGTCCTAATTGAGATATCGGTCGCTCGAACAACCTTGAATAAATATAATTACCGACAATCCGATCAATATACGAATCAAACACGAATATAACGAACTCAAAACGTCGATACGATAAAACTAAGTCCATTGAGGCATTAAAACAAACACGTTGCGTCCAAACTCCGATTGTTTACAATCAAACTTCAATATACCAATATCAAATCCCCCAAGAAGTGTTTCAAACCAACAAAACATCTCCAATACGATCAATAATCCGTTATGAATATCCAAAAATGTGATTATAACAACAATTAGTCGAAAATCCCCAATTCCAACTCGATATTCAAGGTGTTCTTGAATAATCCCTCAATAATCCAATGAATCCTTATACAAACTCATAATCATATACATATCCCTTCATATAACATGATTATAACGTCCAAAACATCATATCTCAACACAAAATCGAAGTCGAAGTGTTGAAAGAATTACCTCTTGAAGATACAAGTACTTTAATCAGAAGAACACGCGTTAGATTGATTATCGGGCTTCACGATCGAAAGGAGATAAAGAAAATCAAACACCCAAATGATTTGTGAAGGAAAAACCCTCCCTCAAGCCTTCTCTCTCGGTTTAAGGTGAAGAAAAGGAAGAAAAATGGGTGAAATCTTGAAAAAATGAATTTATAGGGGTTGACTACCTGCCGGACACGGCCGTGCCCGATCGGCGCGGTCGTGTCGCCAGTGGCAGCGAGGACTCGACCGTGTCACCTTGACACGGTCGCGGCGCGGAAGCCTTCCGATGACCCGTCCAAGCGGCTTCGGCATGACTCGGCCGTGCGGGCGACACGGTCGGGCGTCTTTGGCGACGATTACGGCTTATCGGAAGGGTTCGACTCGGCCGTGCCGAGCGACACGGTCGGGTCTGAGGCATACACCTCGGCATTTTCCGGACGAGTGCAGCCGCGGGCCGTGTCGGACGACACGGCCGAGTTCGTTCGGCGATGATCGCCAATAAGCGAAAAATGAGCGGTTGAGCTAAAGCGACCATAACTCTCTCGTCCAGGACTCGATTGACTCACCGTTTGAACCATTGGAAAGCTAACTCGATGCTCTATAATATTGCAAAGATTTAGAATTTTTGGAGTTACCAAAAATTAAAGGTGATCTAACAAAGTCGAACTCATATGAGGAAAGTTGAAACAATGAACAATAACGATACACAACTCGAAGTTTTTCCGAACGGTGAACACGGTGAAAGAACATGATTGATGAATGATTATAATTGAGTGAAAATACACTGAGTGACAATTACAGACTGATAATTACTGAATGAAAATGAATGAATTACAACCGGGTATTACACTGATTGCCTTAAAGTCCGCGGCTGCTGCTGGCAGCCAGCTGTGCGGACCAATGAGAGGACCACACGCGTCTCTTGTCGCTGTCCCGGGAGGTCCCACTTTGGACCTTTCGGCGGGTCTGTCGCTAGGTGAGAAGATGGTGACAGGCTGTGGTCAACGATCCATGTTCTGCGGTGCCTTTCGCGGATCTGCACATGGGTCCTTGCTTCGAGTTTCGGCCTTCGCAGACAAGACGGATGTTGGCTTTACGTGACAAGAGGTGGTCATCTATGACGGGCACTTGGGACGTTCGCTAGTTGCCGGGAGTCGATCGCCTTGGCAGTCGATCGCTCGGCGCTGGGCCCTGTTCTGGGTCCTTCGATCGGCAAGTCTTCCTTGGTCTATTTGACTCTGGTTCGGTCGCCCGGTACTTGTGCCGATCACCTGTTGAGGTGTATAAATCTCGACACAACAATTGCCCCCCAGCTTGCTCCGAGGTGATTCCACTGGCGATCGTTTCGGATAAAGATGGGCGATCCGTTGAGCGGACTTTGATCTCGAACTTGGGTGACCTGATCGTTTGGCGAGCTATCTTCGGTCTTGTTCTTGTGATCTTTAATTTTGCAGATCCCTCGTGGAAAGCCGATTGTTTCGACCTTGAGGAACCATGCACGGTCGCGGAGTTCGATGGACCGACCTCCATGACCGTGTCTGGTGCGCGAGGGACATTCCACATGTAGGTTTGTCTCGGGACTCACTTTATTGTGAGGGTCCTCCGTTAGACTGCGCTCGTCTCGTATTTAAACGAAGGGCGAACGGTCTTGGTCTGGTGGAGTCCTTGCGCGGGGCGTCGTCGGATTAATCGACTCCACGTCCGCGGCTTGTTAGCACTTTTCTACCTCGGATCGTCATGTTAGATGGCAATCCTCGACGGTATACGTTGTGACGGGGTAGGGACGCGTCGCATTGTTCGGGTCCACCATGTTAGGTGATGAACCTTTGAGGGCAGGCGAGCGTGTCCACAGATTTGTTTGGAGGGTCCTTCGGCTACGCCCGCCTCGTATTTAAACGAAGGGCGAGCGATCTCAGCCCAAAGGGACCTTGCATGGATGAAGCAGTCGGTTCCATCGACTTCCAGGACCATGGCTGCACTCTTCTACCTCGAATCGTCAAGTTAGATGGCGATCCTCGACGGTATACGTTGTGCTGAGGGAGGCGATCTCGTGCCTTGGTCCATCATGTTAGATGATGAACTGTAGATGGCGAGCGAGTCCTCCATTTTCGGAGATGTTTGCTTGGGCAGTAGCCTTTCGTTGTACTTTAGCCTTCGGGCGATCGTGTTTGGTCCTGGCGATCGGACTGGGAGACGGGTGATCGTCGTTCTGACGCCGATCGCAGCACTTGATCCTTTCGGCCCGGGGTTCTGGCTAAGTTACTAGACTGTCCAGCTTGCCCTCCTCGAACAATCTCCAGAGTTGTCTGAGGAGGTCACGACATTGATCGGTGTTGTGGCCGGGACTCTTGTGGTAAGCACAAAATTTGTTGGGGTCCAGATAACTGTGGTCCCTTACCGCCTTCGGCTTGCTTAGCCGTTCGCGCCCCTGGATGGCGTAGAAAATTTGAACCGGAGATAGACTGAGGTTGTGGTAGAGATGGGTTTCCACGTCCTCGAAGGTCCTGAAATCACCGAGCGGTTTAGCGGATGCCTTGTTGAACTTGGCGATCGCCGTCTCTGCCCCCTCGTCTTGGCGAAGGGCGAGCATCCTCCGCCTGGCCAAAAAGTCTGCGGCCTTGGCGCGGAAGATTGCGTAGGTCGGGGGGATGTCCTTCATAAGGTGCCTGAACATGCGCGAAAGACCATTGAAACCCCCTAGGACCGAGTAGAGGGCGATCTCGTCGCTTACGGGCTCGCCGTTGAGGATTATCTCATCCACTCGGTCGATGTATTCTGCGTCGGTCTCGTCTTCCCCCTGCCTGATTTTCATCATGTGGTGGGGACATTCTGGTCGAGCGACCTTGGCGGCAAAGTACGTTGCGAAGTCGCTCGCCAGTTGTTCAAAGTAACTGATGGATCGCGTTGGCAATGAGATGTACCACCTATGGGCCAGGTCGCCCAGTGTTAACGGGAACATTCGGCATCTGGTCGCGTCTGATTCCCCGCATCCGGTCATGTAGATCCGGAACTTGCTCAGGTGAGTCTCGGGGTCTGATCTCCCCTCGTACAAAGGTGTTTGAGGAGGAGTGATCTTTGGCTGCACGGGGGCGAGTTCGATCAGGACCGCGAGCGGCTCGCTCGGCCCAGCGATCTTTTTCCTAGTGCCTGCCCCAGTTTCTAGGAGCGCATTCATGCCATCGAGCTGGCGCTGCATTGCGGCCATCGTCGTAGCTTGGTCGCTCGCGGTTTGGCTCTCGGAGTGGGAGCCGAGGCGATCGTGTACCGATCTCCTGGCTCCGCGGTAGGCGATGAGCTCGTCGCTGCTGATCTCGGTTCTTCGATGAGGAGGATCCAGATGGCTGTCCTGCCTTCTGGGAGTTGGATAAGCTGAACTCCTGGTGATGGATTCGGGCTCCGTCGTCTCATGGCTGGGGCCAGAATGCCCCGACCGCCATGATGGGAAGGCTGCCTAGGCGGTTGAAAACGGAACCGTCCCACCTCGCGTGTGCTTCTGCTCGTGAATCGAGGCTTCCTGACGGTCGCTGGTCAAGTAACCTCTTGAGCTTCTGTTTGCCCACGCGGCGGATGGCCGATGGGGTAATTGCGGGCGCATCGAATGCTCTCCGTCACTCCCTCAGGATGGCCATATCCTCCTCGATCTGTTCCGCGGTTTGGAACAGGTCGAGCGAAAGGCTGGGGCCGCCCCTCAGGTGCGGGATCGAGAGTCTCGCGTCGCCGCGGCTACCCTCTGCCGTAGGCTGGGGCTCGGATTGAGCCGGAATAAGGCGTCCGGCGGATCGGAGAGTGGCTCTCTTCGATGTGTTGGCAGATGTCATGACTCTGAAGGTTCTTCTTTGAAGAACCGTGAGTGTTTCTTCAAGTATATGCCGCGGAGAACAGTGTGTGTTCTTCGAGACGGTCGGAATAAAAATGAAGGTTAAGATCGCCCTCTTTCTAGCGCCAATTGTTGTTACCCAAAATATTATCCGGAGATGATATTGCTGGAATGGATGAGTAACAAACAAAATGTGAGAGCATATCCGTGGGGAAGTAAATAACACAAGATTGGCCGGGTTTGTTAGGCCCGGGCTTGAATGCTCTCGCGAGATGTTATTAATACTAATACGTTGGAGTACAAATATTAATGTAAGAGTACAATTATAATGAGTGTAAAAGACCCTAGTTATCTAGCTCTTGAGTGTTGCGCTGTGAGTTCTTGAACTGCAGGGAGTTCTTGTCTTTGCCGACCGTCTTTTGGTTAAGAGGTTCTGAGAGAGAAAAGCCGAGAGAAATCAGCCAGAAAAAACCAGACAGTCGGCCCTGTTCCAAGTGCAGGAAGCCTTCTATTTATAGGAGGAGCTGGGATGTCCTAATCCTGACGGGCAATCGCCTTTCCTGTATTATAATAAGGGGGCGATCGTCTTTTAGCACATGAGCTGATTGCCTTAAAGTCCGCGGCTGCTGCTGGCAGCCAGCTGTTCAGACCAATGAGAGGACCACACGCGTCTCTTGTCGCTGTCCCAGGAGGTCCCATTTTGGACCTTTAGGTGGGTCTGTCGGTAAGTGAGAAGATGGTGACAGGTTGTGGTCAACGATCCTTGTTCTGCGGTGCCATTCGCGGATCTGCTCATGGGTCCTTGCTTCGAGTTTTGGCCTTCGCAGACTAGACGGATGTTGGCTTACGTGGCAAGAGGCGGTCGTCCATGACCGGGCACTTGGGACGATCGCTAGTTGCCGGGAGTCGATCGCCTTGGCAGTCGATCGCTCGGTGGTGGGTCCTGTTCTGGGTCCTTCGATTGGTAAGTCTGCCTTATTCTATTTGACTCTGGTTCGGTCGCTCGGTACTTGTGCCGATCGCCTGTTGAGGTGTATAAATCTCGACATAACACAATGATAACTCCCTTGTGACGAATGCTATGGACGAACGGTCAGATGTTATGGAAACTAGACTTCCGTATCTTTCTATCCATATATTGTGCACCACACGGATCATTAAACTCAGATCACAATGCATGTTTTAATTGGCTGCTTTAGTATTTCCCAAGTTTAGTGAGAAAACAAGGTTGAGACCATATCCAATGGCATAAGTGTTGATGCAAAAACATGGCAATGACAGTCATATATGCGTTTAAATGCAGCAGGGTGCTCGATTTCTAATCTCGACTAATGATCCTTTCGGTAACTCCAACTTGGTAGACTACAGAGAAAGTAGGAATGTCGGTACAGCTAAGGCTGTTTAAAAACCACTAATTCCGTTTGAACTTTCAAAGCATAAACAAATACCAAGGAGGATACGCCTAGTCATGATCAAAGTGTAGACAAAAACCACCATAGTGCATCAAATCAACCAAGTATTTTAATTCTCAATTTGCAAGTATACGTCATAATAGTCATGTTATATGGATGCAACGAGGTGCATCAATATTAAGCATTTTGAACCATGAGACATAATGAATATACCATAACCAACTCGTCTTGACCATCCAATAAGATCGACTAAACATAGTCAAATGTATAAGGCACATGCCTTTACAAATACTCGGAAAAGTATTCGGACCTATAGTCATACGAACTATAATCGAGGTCAACGAATTCATATACTTAACGCAATATGTCATTGCTTTATATGTTAAAATTCATGAGAATTACTCGTACATTCTTTCATATATCATATTGCAAGGAGACGGTGCATGACTACACCCACATGCAATATTTTATTTTAATAGGATGAAAGATGGAGTTTTCCAAGTATGGGATTGGGTCAAGACCAACGTGGTGGTCGCTCAATTCAACGTGAAAAATCCGTCACAAATCGATTTTAACCATGACATATCCGTCGCAATCGATGTTTGTCCCATTTTTACGTCACAAATTCGTGACTAATCATGAACAAGTCATAACTTTACCGTTACCGATAATGTTCATTTTTTTTCAATTGTTGGTTTAAAATCGACAAAACGGCGACGTCAAATCGCACCCAAAACGTGGTGTATGCAACAACCACAATATCGACTTTCAACAATTATTCGTGACTCTCCCAGGACCGTCACACAGTTTACTTCGACATCCGAGAGTGATACCACCTCTCATAGTCTCATCCCGCAAAGTAGCGTGGGAGATAAAGAACCCAATTCCCCAATTCCCAAAAAAAATTCCCAAAAGAGAGGAATTGAAAAACGGAAACTTTAATAAAATCTTACTTGGGTACTCGGTTCCATATTTGTTTTGATCCTTGAACGGGAGCTTATCTCCATATGAGTAACATATTTTCTTGGGTACTCCATTCTATATTTATTTTGATCCTTGAACGGGATAAATATAGCTTTTCTTCATATTTTGCACATCATCATGAGCAATATATTTTTCTATATTCGCGTAAAACATAAACATGGTAAGATTCATAAGTGTACAAATCAATGAACAAATGAATCATTAATGAGGAAAAGATGGAGAGTTGAGAAACGCCCGGAAAGGATTACTGGGCTTGATAATCAGCCGAAAAATGGCTCGGGCGCGGCGGTGCAGCAGCTCGATATTAGATGAGGCCGGATTTCCAAATTTCCTTATAAAAATCTGCTTATGTTCGGCAGTAGATTCAGTAATCAATATTACTCAGAATCCGATCTTCACCATTGAATATACAAATATTTGTGTTGGGAAGACGCTGCCAAAATTTCACACCGATCTTACGGTTAACGAATCGGAAAACATGATTTTAGTACGACTGCGCTAATTTACGTGCGGAAATTCTCGTTTCTCGTTTTTTTTTCTTTCGTTGGACAATCCGACGTTGCTTCGATCAGATCGGGTCGGATCAAGTCAGCAACCGGATTAACTCAGCAATTCGGGTCAGCAACCGGGTTTGTCCTTATGGATCGCCAGTCGGGTTCGGGAGCTGGACGGGTGGGCTGCAATTGGCCCGGGGCTTCACAACGGGAATTAGGATCGGATAAGGTCCGATCTGTTGTGAAGAAGGTGACGGGCCGATCTGATTTGGGTCGGTTCGAGCGGGCTGAAATCTAAAATTGGAGCAGGAGACAGAGGTACGTCTCCAGCGGTGGTTCGCGTAGGGGGGGTTCACTGAGCGGCGGCGGCGCAGATATGTGGCGGTGCGGTTGGAGGCGACGTCTGGCGGCAATTTCAGGTTGGAGATCGGCGGCGTTGCACGGAGAAGACATGGGGGATCGACTGAAACAGGGGTTCGGCTGAAGCAGCGGACGATTGCGGTCGGCGGCGGCTTCGGGGGGGCGGATTGTGCGACGTCGGACGTCGGGAGAAGAGGGTGGAGGTGCGACGGTCGGTTGAAGAAGGTGACCGGTCACGGTGGTTCTCGATGAAGGGGGGCATCGGTCGTGGGGGAGGAGACGATGACCGGTCGTCGATCGGAGGGGTGGCGGCTAGGGTTTTCTGCAGGAGAAAAATTTTCGTTTTTTTTTTTCGGGATTTTTTTTGGGAGGGATTTTTTGTTTTGCTCAGTTGGGAACTACGTGCTCATAACGTGTTTTAGGAGAAAGTAAAAGACTGTAAATACGAGTCAATCAATTGTATTCATAATACTGATAGGGGGGCCTTTATATAGACATTACAATAGAGTCCTTTCATACATAGGATTCCTAGATAAAGTAAGACATTCAATAGGATACTACTACCTTTAGAAGAATCTAGAACCTTCCATCTAGGGGTGTGCATTCGGATCAATCCGATCCGATCCGATCCGAATTCGGATTGATCCGAAATTTCGGATCACCTTTTGCTCAATCCGAAATCCGAACCGATCGTTCGGATCGGATTCGGATCAATCCGAATCCAGATCGGATCGGATCGGATTTAATCCGAAAATTTTAAAAAATAATAAAAATAATAAAAATCATAATCCAAAAATAATAAAAAATTCATTTTTTTACATATATATTTCGGATGGATCGGATTAATTCGAAAATCCGTGGTTAATCCGATCGATCCGAAGTTTTTTCTGGCGTTTTACCTAAAAATAATAATAAAAAAAAAAATTTATATATTTCGGATCAATCGGATTAATCTGAAAATCCGCGGATTTAATCCGATCCGATCCGAAATTTTCGGATCTGTAAAATTCTAATCCGAAATCCGATCCGAAGACATCGGATCGGACTGGTTCGGATCGGATTTTCGGTTCGGTTTTTCGGATTCGGTTTTTCTGCACACCCCTACTTCCATCTATATATCTACAACCAGTATTAGGTAAGACACATCACGAGAATAATAATTCCCGGAACAAAGTAAAAAATATTGGTTATAAATGTATGGTTTCTCTCTTTTCTATTATCTATACTTCTATTAAAAGAGAGTCGTGACACATGTCACTTTGTAAGTTTTTTGATTTTTATTTTAAATATAGTTTATATGTAGAGATGTATTCTTAAATTTCAAAAAAAAAAATTCTAGATATGTATTGTGGGAGTTTTATTCCATAACTTACACTGATCTACCAATAAAAAAATCCTTCCTTTATTTTTTTTAGCTTAAAATTTTAAATATTTATAATTTTTTAAATCAAGCTTATTTTTAATGAATATATCAAATTAATTTTTATTTCATAATTTTCAAGTAGATATCCATATGAATATAATAAATTTGATGGATTTACAATAATGACCGACTGCACAAAAAAATTATATTAGAAAAATATGAATATTTATGTTCAGTGAAATTGATTGATTCAAAATAAAAATATATTAACTCATTTATTGCTTAAATAAAAAATAAATTATGATATTTATTTAATTATAATAACTAAAAATAATAAAACATATACTGCACACACACACACGTGTATATTAAGACGTAATCACAGATTACTTTCGTCCCCAAAATTTGTTCCTACTTTTTTTCGGTATGTCCAGGAAATTTGTTCACGTAATGGCCACTGATTGACTTAACACTCTGCTAATTTGGTACTCTTTATTGAATTTTTTTACACCCAATAATACACTTAATAAGTCTTTTATTAATATTACGCTAATATGATACTCATATCGAAGATCATCAAAAATAAATTTAGAGATCGAGAAATTATTTTCTAATAAGAGAATATCTTATGCGGTGCAAGGAGAAATCTAGTATGTTTTAAAAAAAATCCTTCCCCTCTCCTCTTTTTGGTATTAAAAAATAATTATTTTCATCTGTCCTTTTTATCCTTAAATAATATAACTAAAGACTATAATCATACAACATCATACATTTTTCAAACATGCTTTGATATCTGCAAAAAAAAAAAATAAGAATTCACAATCCTAATAAGACCAAAATATTCATAAATTTACAGATAAAAAATAGGTGATTCGAATGTATTTTACACGATGCGGATGTAATTAAAGTGGCTCAAACAGGTGACTCAGATGTATTTTAACTGACTCATATGTAATTACGGTGACTCAAACAGATGACTTGAGTGTATTTTAGTTGATTCGATTAGATTACCCGTAAGGCGATTCGAATGTTATTCAGGTGATTCAATTATGTGACTCAAATATATTTATGCGACTTGAATATATAAGTCGAATGTATTTTGTATTACAAATTACAATTTATTAAAAAATGAAAAATATATATTGAAACTAAAGAAAAAAAAAGGTAAAATGAAAGAAAACGAAAAAAAAAATGAAAAAAAAAAAAGACAAGGAAAAAAATGAAAAAAATAAAATAAAAAAGATACCCCGTCCTAAATAAAAATATTTAAAAAGTCAATATATCAGATAAAATTACATTTCAAAACAAATATATTTTAAATATAAATACATTTAAATATATTAAAATAGTGAAAATGTATTGTGATTTTAGTGCCACCAGACATTTTGTGTAATTGGAACTAATATGTGAGCTAACGGACTTTATAATTTGTACTCTAATATATGTTCGGGTATGTGCGGGGTGCACGCACATATAAGATCGAATTAGAAGCCGGTACGTTAAATGTCGGGGGTCCGGAGGCAGCGCCCCCGGTGATGGGGTCTAGGGGCAACGCCCCTAACGGGGTCCAAGGGGAATTAGTCAAAGTTTTTTTTTGGGGGATTAGTACTCATATCGGGACCGAGGTCGATGATACTTTTGCAGAATGAGACCCACTTGACCTTGACATCAATATAAGCATGAAGACAAATAGTCACTCCCAAAATTTTCCTTCTCTTCGCATCAATTTTTGAATCCCTTTTCTGGTTTTGGGTCTGCACCACAGGTTTTATCACAACTATTGGTCAAGTCATTAAAAGCTATTTTCCTGTCCACCATAAACCCTAAATACCCTAACTCTTCTCCTTTTAATTTGTCAAAGTTTGGGGGGGGGGGGAATTAGTACTCATATCGGGACTGAGGTCGATGATACTTTTGCACAATGAGACCCACTTGACCTTGACATCAATATAAGCATGAAGACAAATAGTCACTCCCAAAATTTTCCTTCTCTTCGCATCAATTTTTGAATCCCTTTTCTGGTTTTGGGTCTGCAGCATCCCTATCTATCCATTGAATCCTAGGGGCTCTTTCCCTCTTTCTGTGCTGCTTTCCCGGGCCATCATCGCAGGGCCACATTTCAACTATTGGTCAAGTCATTAAAAGCTAATCATGCCCACACAACATTACTATTTTCCTGTCCACAATAAACCCTAAATACCATAACATATTGCAAATTCTTCTCCTTTTAATTTGTCAAAGTTTGGGGGGGGTTAGTACTCATATCGGGACTGAGGTCGATGACACTTTTGCAGAATGAGACCCACTTGACCTTGACATCAATATAAGCATGAAGACAAATAGTCACTCCCAAAATTTTCCTTCTCTTCGCATCAATTTTTGAATCCCTTTTCTGGTTTGGAGTGCACTTTTGTGTTTTATCAAAACTTTTGGTCAAGTCATTAAAAGCTGATCATGCCCAGACAACATTACTATTTTCCTGTCCACCATAAACTCTAAATACCCTAACATATTGCAAATTCTTCTCCTTTTAATTTGTCAAAGTTTGGGGGGGGGGGGGATTAGTACTCATATCGGGACTGAGGTCGATGATACTTTTGCAGAATAAGACCCACTTGACCTTGACATCAATATAAGCATGAAGACAAATAGTCACTCCCAAAATTTTCCTTTTCTTCGCATCAATTTTTGAATCTCTTTTCTAGTTTTGGGTCTGCACCCCAGGTTTTATCACAACTATTGTTCAAGTCATTAAAAGCTGATCATGCCCAGACAACATTACTATTTTCCTGTCCATCATAAACCCTAAATACCCTAACATATTGCAAATTCTTCTCCTTTTAATTTGTCAAAGTTTGGGGGGGGGATTAGTACTCATATCGGGACTGGGGTCGATGATACTTTTGCAGAAGGAGACCCACTTGACCTTGACATCAATATAAGCATAAAGACAAATAGTCACTCCCAAAATTTTCCTTTTCTTCGCATCAAATTTTGAATCCCTTTTCTGGTTTTGGGTCTGCACCCCAGGTTTTATCACAACTATTGGTCAAGTCATTAAAAGCTGATCATGCCCAGACAACATTACTATTTTCCTGTCCAAGATAAAAATAAAATTAAAATAACTATTATTATTGTTCAGTATAAAATACAATAAATAATATTATTAGTGGAACTGTATGACCGTACACTTGCAGGTTTAAGAACATTTATTTTAGTCCAAATTTTAATTAGAATTCTTTTGATAACTATATTATCATTTTCTTTATCTTACTAACACATATTCGAGTAACCTACTATCCGAATATATTTTGTTTACTCTAAAAATGCTCGAATGAATATTTTTTCGGGTTACTTGAACGTTATTTTGAACTACAGGAATGTGTATTGGGTTAATCGAGTGATTACTCAAACATGTTGTTTCGCTCACCCGTGCATTTTGTGTTCCTCGAATAAGATAACAGAGTATATTTTGTGGTGCTTAAATATCTTATTGGAATGGTGTTACTCAAATATACTATCCAAATATATGATATTCAAATGATGTTGCTAAAATAGATTAAGAATGTGTTCGAATAAAAATAAAAACCTAAAAATTAAATATTAAAAAAATTATTGTTAAATTTAAAGCTAGAAAGTTACTCCTTCAGTCCCAGCAATAGGTTGACAGAGTGTGTGTATTTGGTTTATTTTAGATAATGATTGATATAAGTAATAATGGTAAATGTGTGGTGAAGATTACAAAACAAATAGTATTAATAATATATATGTAGTGTAGATTACAAAAATAAAAAATAAATGTTTGATTTGAATGTGAAAAAAATGATACCTATTTTATTAAACTAAATATTTTTCCAAGAAAAATATAAACTTTTATAAACAAGATGGAATGGGTACTGCTTATCTACGGTCCTCACATTATTGTAAATACGAGTCAATCAATTGTATTCATAACACTGATAGAGGGGCCTTTATATATCCATACTCATGTATACCAATTCGGTTCGTCACCAATATCCACTGATATTCCATCGGAAAACCACACGATCGAGTTCCAAAATCTCAATATATAAATTCCGACTAAACTCCTTTTCCACATATGACTATAGCGTCAATCATTTTCCATCTGGATCACCTCAATTATGCTATGACAATGCATTGAAACAAATCAACACAAATAAAGACTTCCCGAGAAGTTTCTTTTGAACAAGTAATCCAGAACCCCGAAAGGCAGGAATGACATAGATAAACGATTGATAAAGTATTTTGCAAATCTCGGGAGTTTTAGAAAACATGAAAGTCTTTTGAAACATTAGGGTCTCAGCCCGTATCTCATTCCACATTACAAGAAGTTTAAAAAGTAGAAAACCCTCTTTCGAACCCAAGTCCTGAGTTATAAAACCATTTCAAAATCAATTGGGTCTCGGCCCAAAATTATTTTCCGTAAAACATCCGTAAGACATTCATTTTGAAAAGTATCATTTTCAAATGCTCAAAAACAGTTCATATATATCACAAAATGAACTAACATGACTACATGTTCTTCTCGACAATCCATAGCCCTTCTCCCGAATACACAATTTCGTTCCAGAATCTAACCAACATACTGATTCTCGAAATCATAACTCCTTAAGATCATCAATCCTGTTCCAACTCTGTCACCTTATACTGTAACGCATAATATTCAGCTGAATCTCAAAACGTATCAACTTAGAACGGCAATAAATCTCAATGAAATTCAAAAATCCAAATACTTACAGATCGTGAAGCCGACGATTCCCCGTGATACTGGCACATGTCTAGACTCAAGAAAATACTCGACACAGGTATTTTCAAAACACACGTTTGCCAAATCGGTTCGACTCAAGAACACAATACATCTCATTCCAAAGAATCTCATTAACACCATTTGGAAAAGTTATAACAAGCCCAGTACGATACTGGCAAATCCGATAACGCACAAGCCTGAGTGAACAACAAAGACTCACGGCTCTAATATTTGTCAATCGACAACTCGAATGACGCGACAAAAACACGACCCAACTCGACCCAAATGCCTAGGTTTTCTCAACCTAAGCTCTGATACCATATTTTGTAACACCCCCAGATTTAACCGGAAATATTACAGCGCCGTGGGCCCCGAGATGGAACCCACAAGGCTAAAAAGAAATTTTCACAAACATTTACAAATGCCCAAGAGGCCAACGACGGTACTAACTTTAAAAATTCACAAAGACTTATAAAATCCATTTATCAAAAACCGTCGTAAAACTCATTTGAAATCGCAAGGCCAAACAGCCGATACTCAAAAGTTTAGAAAACGATTTCCAAAGTAACCTCAGTTACCAGATACCAAAAAAGCGTCTCAAAATACTCACGCAGCGGAAAAAGACCAACCAAAACGATACTCTAGCAGCGGAAAACAAGAACCAATCAAGAAACTCAATGTACAGAACATGTCCTAGCCAGTATCCTCCGGGAAGCTCATCTCTTCACGACCGCTACAAGCTCGATACTCCGAGAACCTAAAAGAAATCCCACGACGGGGTCAGCCATAATATCCAACAATGATAACCGTCACATCACATTAATAATAACATACCAATGAGAATACAACATAAGAATACGACCAACGTAATCTTTACTTACTCAAGAAATTCTCATCAGAATAACCATTATCACATTTCACATCCTGTACTCGATTAACCAATAAACTCGAACATAATATCTGTATTGTACCTTAAACAATACTCAAGATCCTCAAACTATCATAACCAACTCACGATACGGAAATCTACCATTTCTGACCAATACGATCCATCGAATAATATCATCAAATCCCAAGACGATAACCGATTGTCCACCAAAGACAAGTACCAAGGAAATACGGAACATACCTCGAGATATGAAGTGCCACGACAATCATATCGGTCTAATCCGAGATCAGATCAATGCAATACGGACACGGTCCTAACACAAGACCTACAAATGCATACTCATATGACCACGTCAATATGATCATAGCAATAATAATCATGTATACTCAATGGAAATCCGACGATCCAGCGCCCTCAGCATAGATCCCTTTGTTGATCCTATCAGATCAACATAAGGTGGATAACTAACAATACACATATGCACAACAATAACACAATACTGGGTAATCCAACGATCCAGCGCCCTCAGCATAGATCCCAAGATGATCCCGTCGGACCAACACGAGGTGGAAAAACCCGTCCAATGATCCAGCGCCCTCAGCATAGATCCCAAGATGATCCCGTCGGACCAACACGAGGTGGACATTCGATCCAGCGCCCTCAGCATAGATCCTCATAATCCCATCGGATTATTTACACAACATAAACAACACAATATGCATACACATATGCAAAACAACACGTTCATCAACATGAACAACATAACATGCACGACAACATGACAATTTACTAGGACGACTTCATGTTCAACAACATGAAAGAGAATGTACGAGACCAAAATAAATAACATAAAACCGTGACCAAATGGAATACTTGCCCCGAGTCCTTCGGAAGCAACCTCGATGTCCAATCATCACCGACGATTATCCCCACTGCTCGGCGATCCAAACGTACAACGAACTATAGATACTCATATCCTCGTCCTTACCATAATGTAACCTCGATACTCGAACATACCAATAACTGAGATAAAGCATATTCATTATGATTTACCTCCCAGAATCGAAAGAACGATATGCGATCCGGATACCCAGAGTTCACAATAATAATCATCGCTATATGCATTATAAACGAAATGAAACTGAAACCATTCATTAAATATTATAACTGAGCAAGTAATAACTTGCCTCGATACCGGTACCACGAAGCTGTTGTCGAACACATTGCCTTTGTCTACGAGCTCCTCAGCCCCGATCAAAAGCAATACAATGGACATACTGCGACCGCAAAATCCGGTTATAATCACCGATCAACAATCTCAACCTCTCGAAGAAATCAAATAACACATATCCGATAACAATCAACAAGCGACAAACTATCCAATCGAACTCAACGGTTGAACTAAACCTCGAATAAACACAATGTAACCAACCAAGTCAAACCATCACGAATTCATAATCAAAACACAAAAATACTGCACTGTCGCCTACTTAGCGCACGTTAAACGCATAACGTAGCGTGCGCTAAGTTGTCCCGTTAGCGTGCGCTAGCCGCAGCTTAGCGTGCGCTAATGCCGCATGATGGCATGCAATCCAAGCATCGACTAACATCTTGCAACTACGAATCCGAATGAAGGGAGATATGAATCTCCATATCTCTTGAAGATAAACGACACCATAACTATCACAAGGATCATATCATTGTCCATATATCAATAATAACACCAACAATCAAACCGACTCGATAACAAGGATCATATCATATTCAATCCGGAATTCAACCTCGTATCATGATTTAACTCCTCTAAATCGATCAATATAATTAACAAGATTCAGAAATCCATCTTAGATCGGGTTAAACGAATCACCATCCTTATAGTATGAAGAATCTTAACTAACATCCGAGACTCTTATCAAAATTCCATTGAATCCCATATAACATCATCATATGATTATCCAACATGCTCCTTACATGAAATCATCCAAGAAAACGAACTATCATCAAGAGGATACGAAAATTACCTGGATTGGATGGATCAAGAATAAGAACACTAGACTCCATTCCAAGAATCATGAATAACTTGAAGAACAAGGCTTGAATCCATGCTCTCCATCTTAATCTTGTTAAAGATCATCATCTCTCAGTGTTTAGGAACTCCAAATGTTCTCCCAAGGTTGTCTCTATCGGGTGAAAGGAAAGAAATGGACGAAATGCTTCATGACACTGTTTGTCCCTTTATATAGAATACCTTACTAGCGTGCGCTAAACCCTTATGTTTAGCGTGCGCTAGCCTTAGCGTGCGCTAATCGACTTTGTTAGCGTGCGCTATCGGCTGCAGGCTCTTGTCTTGCTTCATAAACTAGCTTACGTACGTAATGCCCATGCATTAACGTACGTAAAACATCATGTCTAGCGTACGCAAGTCCTTACTCTTAGCGTGCGCTATCCGAAGTTGACTTACTACAGTGTTCACCTACCTCTCGCCCCCACATTCCGACAGCATCTGGCAAGGATAAGATTCCTTGTTGACTGATACATAGTTAGCGTGCGCTAAGCCTAATATTTTAGCGTGCGCTAATACTTCAGGACAACAACCGTTGACTTACCAGAATGTGCGCCGGCAAGGTCCACACGCAGATTCCTTCCGATCTGTCTGCACTAGCGTACGCTAACCTATAAACGTAGCGTGCGCTAATCCTGCACGATAGCGTGCATTATGCATGAATATTAGCGTGCGCTAATAAGGATATACTTAGCCATTTTCCGCAGTTCTTGTCCAACGTCTCGACATACCAAAAACGAACATAAGACACACTGAACACAAACACTGAATCCAATAATATCATCATACGATATACCCAATATCAAAAGTACGACAACCTGATACACAATATCCTCAAATGCAATTGTCGACCAAATACGACAATTATACCAATACTGACATCTCAGTCCTTCATTTATTTTATCCCTACTGTACAGATTTCATGCTGTACAATATAACTCGGATAAAATAATATCAAACAACAGTAGTAGAAATTCCGGATATTACATTCTACACCCCTTAAAATAAGTTTCGTCCTCGAAACTTGCAATCCGTCATAGAAAACAAACAAACATGCTGTCTAACCCAAAATATCCCAAAACCATCACGACACTGATCAATCATCATTATTCTGAATAGCCAAAACCGCATACTTACAAATACGCAGGTCGACGATCTCCGGAGATACTAGCAAGCGATCTCACTGTACAGTCCCAATACGCTTACGATTACAATTCTCTGAGTCTCAACAAAAAGATATCGTCTTCGGATGAAACAATCTGCCTGAATCAAATCCTGTCTGCCTGATTACATAATCAAGTCCTAATTCCGATAAGACGAATAATACACAACACATCTACAAAACAATTGCCCAAAACAACGACACGAATCCCGAAACATTAACACAAAATCCGAACGCTCAGATGATCACCAACAATGATCAACAATCAATCGAATTTATCATCGACATGATAAATTCCAATATGACCAACCAGATGTCAAAACCCAATCGAGAATATCATCAACGTGATAAACTCCAATATTACCAACGAACGATCAACGACAATCGAGAATACCTTCACACGGTAAACTCCAACACGATCAACACAGAACCACAGAAATAGAAATACGAAAGGGTAACATTCTCAAAATGACACACCAATCACATACAGTGTATCTCAATAAACATACCCGACTGGTGAGCATACCCCTCGGCGTACGAACAACGAATCGCAAATCGACGAACATACCAATTCATACAAGGAGTGGGAACGACCACTCAATATCCAAAACAACCAGCATGGGGTCACCATCCCCAAATTTGCACTTACAAGGAAATCATTCCAGAATCACTGTGGTAAAATCGCGCTACTACCGTACCAATGGAATCACATAGCACATATGTCCCGGTTTCACAAAATCCCCAGTTTTCAAAATAATATTATGTGCATGAATCTACAACACGCAACATATTTCTCTTATCCGATAAATCAACCGATCATCCGTGGATAACCAAACTACCATACTAACGTTCGAATCGCTTTCATCGTACCATACTGATGTACCATCCAGTTCGTGAGTCTCATTCAGAACTTCACCACGATATGCATTATGCACTAAATGTGTATGTATATCAATCACATTTTCAAAACCAGTTTGAAATCATAAAGTCTCGTCAAGAATACAAATTTTCGAAAGTTCTTTCAAAAATTTCAAAACTAAAAACATAAATTTTGGTAAGACCACAAAATTAATTTTCGAAAAATTAACTTGGCTCGATGGTGCCAAGTATTTGATAACAGTTTCCTTCGAATCCACACGATTTCGAAGTTTTAAAATGAAAAGTATACAAATGCTCGACTATATCCATACTCCTGTATACCAATTCGGTTCGTCACCAATATCCACTGATATTCCATCGGAAAACCACACGATCGAGTTCCAAAATCTCAATATATAAATTCCGACTAAACTCCTTTTCCACATATGACTCGCAACGTCAATCATTTTCCATCCTGGATCACCTCAATTATGCTATGACAATGCATTGAAACAAATTAACACAGCGAAAGACTTCCCGAGAAGTTTCTTTTGAACAAGTAATCCAGAACCCCGAAAGGCAGGAATGACATAGATAAACGATTGATAAAGTATTTTGCAAATCTCGGGAGTTTTAGAAAACATGAAAGTCTTTTGAAACATTAGGGTCTCAGCCCGTATCTCATTCCACATTACAAGAAGTTTAAAAAGTAGAAAACCCTCTTTCGAACCCAAGTCCTGAGTTATAAAACCATTTCAAAATCAATTGGGTCTCGGCCCAAAATCATTTTCCGTAAAACATCCGTAAGACATTCATTTTGAAAAGTATCATTTTCAAATGCTCAAAAACAGTTCATATATATCACAAAATGAACTAACATGACTACATGTTCTTCTCGACAATCCATAGCCCTTCTCCCGAATACACAATTTCGTTCCAGAATCTAACCAACATACTGATTCTCGAAATCATAACTCCTTAAGATCATCAATCCTGTTCCAACTCTATCACCTTATACTGTAACGCATAATATTCAGCTGAATCTCAAAACGTATCAACTTAGAACGGCAATAAATCTCAATGAAATTCAAACATCCAAATACTTACAGATTGTGAAGCCGACGATTCCCCGTGATACTGGCACATGTCTAGACTCAAGAAAAATACTCGACACAGGTATTTTCAAAACACACGTTTGCCAAATCGGTTCGACTCAAGAACACAATACATCTCATTCCAAAGAATCTCATTAACACCATTTGGAAAAGTTATAACAAGCCCAGTACGATACTGGCAAATCCGATAACGCACAAGCCTGAGTGAACAACAAAGACTCACGGCTCTAATATTTGTCAATCGACAACTCGAATGACGCGACAAAAACACGACCCAACTCGACCCAAATGCCTAGGTTTTCTCAACCTAAGCTCTGATACCATATTTTGTAACACCCCCAGATTTAACCGGAAATATTACAGCGCCGTGGGCCCCGAGATGGAACCCACAAGGCTAAAAAGAAATTTTCACAAACATTTACAAATGCCCAAGAGGCCAACGACGGTACTAACTTTAAAAATTCACAAAGACTTATAAAATCCATTTATCAAAAACCGTCAGAAACTCATTTGAAATCGCAAGGCCAAACAAATGATACTCAAAAGTTTAGAAAACGATTTCCAAAGTAACCTCGGTTACGAGATACCAAAAAGCGTCTCAAAATACTCACGCAATGGAAAAGACCAACCAAAACGATACTCTAGCGGCGGAAAACAAGAACCAATCAAGAAACTCAATGTACGTAACATGTCCTAGCCAAGATCCTCAGGAAGCTCATCTCTTCACGACCGCTACAAGCTCGATACTCCGAGAACCTAAAAGAAATCCCACGACGGGGTCAGCCATAATATCCAACAATGATAACCGTCACATCACATTAATAATAACATACCAATGAGAATACAACATAAGAATACGACCAACGTAATCTTTACTTACTCAAGAAATTCTCATCAGAATAACCATTATCACATTTCACATCCTGTACTCGATTAACCAATAAACTCGAACATAATATCTGTATTGTACCTTAAACAATACTCAAGATCCTCAAACTATCATAACCAACTCACGATACGGAAATCTACCATTTCTGACCAATACGATCCATCGAATAATATCATCAAATCCCAAGACGATAACCGATTGTCCACCAAAGACAAGTACCAAGGAAATACGGAACATACTGTTGGAATATAAAACGCAGCGGAAGCGAGTTGGTGAAGGTAATTTAATAAAAGGTTTTATAAACTAACCAACGTAAAAACCGGATCTATTTAGGCTTCTCAACTAATTAACTAAACAGATTAATAAACAATTAAATAAACATATTTACGCATGGGAGTCGGTAATTTTACCTTTGACGCGAAGTGGTAGAAAATCCCTTCTTGATCGATTTATGTCCTCTTCGTGTTCCTCTCCGATCTTCTTGTATTTCTACCTCAAGATCTTCTAGAGTATATCCCGCCTACGTCCGGATGTCGTGTGGGCAACAATCTACCGGACTAAATTTGCACAAAGAAGGATCGGCCGAATTTCCTCACAAGAAAACTCACGATTTTGTTCTCTCTATTTTTCTTGAATATTTTGAGTATTTTAGAAAAATATTGTGTTTACCAAATTATGGAATCCAAGACACAAGTCAAGATCCACAATTAAAACACACACACAAAAATCGATTTTCTTGGGCAATAATTAATCAATAATTCGCCACCCCTATACATGTATTTATAGGTGTTTTGGGCTACTCTAGGGACCTTAAGGAGGATATGGTAAGGACTCTTAATAGATATCTTCTTCCCATATTAGGACTCTTCCTAATATTAAGACTCTATTAATATCAACTTAGTCCACTAATAAGTTAATATTGCACTTCCTACCAAAATCCCAAATTACGAAATTGGGCTCCTTATTGAATTAATTATTTCCCGTGTTTAAGATATTCCATGTCCATTAATTAATTTAAGCTACTGACAGCTTTTAATTAATTAATGTATTATACATGAGTATACCACTCGACCTTTATTATTATATCGGAAAATTAATTCCACTGCATAGGTTTGATATAATAATCCTTTCGAGTGCCTCAAGGGACATGATCAACCCGACTGGTCGCGACACGATTTCTAGCTATAATATTAATTATCATATAAATAATAATATTGCCCAAAATATCGAGCATATTGAGTCAATCATTGTGGCTCTCACCCATGATAAATCAAAGCAATAAATATTAAATATATATAATTAAATATTAATCACTGGAATTAAGAAATAATAATTATCATAGATGTACGTTCTTCTTATAGTCGATGTAAGAATCTATCTCACCTCGATCTGCTCAACGTATAACAAATACGCTAATATATGCTAATGGTCAAGACCAACCAATCTCAAGCATATACTACAACCTCTCATATAACGGTCTAATGTTACATAGGTTGTGAACTAAATATTACTATATAAGGAACCGATAATGTGATCTTCGTGTGACACTACACACCACATTATCTACAATATAAAGTAAATTAGGCGTATTTGCATAACCATAGCGTGAATAAATATGCAAAACATGTGATAAATGAATTAAATATTCTCATAGATAAAGACCGGAAATTAGGTAATACAAGCATAAAGTATGCTTTGACGTATACAACCCTAACAATCTCCCACTTATACTCAAAGCATGCTTTTGAAGTATACTATCTAGACTATGTCTATCTATCTCCCACTTATACTCAAAGCAATGCTGCCATACATCTCAACCCCATTCCTTCCACATGCCCTTCAAATGATTTTGAGGGCAACCCTTTCGTGAAAGGATCAGCTAGGTTGTTTTCAGATGCTATCTTGGAGACAATGATCTTCCTTCTCTTCACAAAATCTCGAATGATATGATATTTGCGCTTGATATGTTTGCTTGCTTTGTGGGCTCGTGGTTCCTTCGAATTTGCTACAAGACCAGTATTATCACAATACGAGTGTAATACTCGGGCAAATTAGGAATCACCCCAAATCCTTTAGGAAGTACTTGAGCCATACCACCTCTTTAGCCGCCTCGAGGTCGCTACATATTCGGCTTCCATTGTAGAGTCCGCTATGCATTTACCTTCACACTCCTCCAACTTATGGCTCCACCTCCCAAAGTGAAAACATATCCTAAGTTGATTTCGACTTTTCTTTGTCCGCACCGAAATCGAGTCGGTGTAACCCAAAGGACAAAGCGTATCGATTGATATACAAGCATATGCTCCCTAGTCCTTCTCAGTACTTGAGTATATGCTTGACAAAGAATCCAATGTCCCGGTCTGGGTTCGACTGATATCTTGCCACAATGCCTACAGCTTGAAAGATATCAGTCCTAGTGCAAAGCATAGCATACATGAGGCTTCCCACTGCCGAAGCATAAGGGACCAGCTTCATGTCATCTATCTCCTTCTGTGTCTTAGGACACATAGCCTTAGATAGTTGAATTCCATGTCTGTAAGGTAAGAAACCTTTCTTGGAATTCTCCATGCTAAACCGCTTTAGCACCGTATCGATATAGGATGCCTGAGATAAGCACAACATCCTTTTCTTGCGATCTCGAAAGATCTTAATACCAAGGATGTGTCCAGCTTCTCCCAAATCCTTCATATCGAACTGCTCAGATAGCCATACCCTTACGTCTGATAATACCTTCACATTGTTTCCAATTAGAAGTATATCATCTACGTATAGTACAAGAAACACCAGCACGTTTCCATCACACTTTTTGTATACACAAACCTCACTAGGACACTGTTCAAAACCATATGATTGAATGACCTCATCAAATCGCATGTTCCAAGACCTTGATGCTTGCTTGAGACCATAAATGGCTCTCTTAAGCTTGCACACTAAGTGCTCCTGACCTTCAGCAATGAATCCTTCAGGTTGGCGCATGTAGATTTCCTTATCAAGACTCCCGTTCAAGAACGCAGTTTTGACATCCATCTGCCAAATCTCCATATCCAAATGCGCAGCTATAGCTAAGAGAATCCGGATTGATTTAAGCATGGCTACTGGCGAAAAGGTTTCATCGTAGTCGATGCCCTCTTTCTGAGTGTAACCTTTCGCAACAAGCCTTGCTTTGTAGGTTTCAACCTTCCCTTTCGATCCTCTCTTACGCTTGTAGACCCACTTACTTCCAATGGGTTTTACCCCATTGGGTAGTTCTACTAGCTCCCACACTTGGTTAGAATCCATAGATCCCATTTCGGATTCCATTGCCGCTTTCCGTGATTCAGCATCCTTGTCTTGAACTGCCTGTTTGTACGTATATGGATCCGTTTCATCCTGGTCCGGGGAGTGGTCCGAAGATGCTCCCACGCCGATGAAACGTTCGGGTTGACGAACAACCCTCCCACTACGACGAGGCGTGTCCGTAGTTTGCGTATCCACAATAGTGTCAAAACGTGGTACACTAGGTGTTTGTACAATTGGTATTGTCGGAATCTCGCCCCTAAGTTCTTCTAGAATGACCTCACTCCTAGGCTTGTGACTTATCACATAATCCTCCTCTAAGAACCGGGCATTGGTGCTAACAATGACCTTCTGGTCTTTAGGACTGTAGAATAAGCCACCCTTCGTTCCCTTAGGATATCCTACAAACACTCGTATTGCATTTGAGATGCCAACTTATCAGCTTCCTTATTCAGCACATGTGCTGGAGAACCCCAAATCCGAACATGTCCTAGACTGGGCTTGCGCCCATTCCACAGTTCTGTGGGTGTTTTTGGAACTGATTTCGAAGGCACCAAGTTTAGAATGTACGCCGCTGTTTCCAAGGCGTATCCCCAAAACGAAATAGGCAAATCAGAATAACTCATCATTGACCTAACCATCTCTAATAAAGTACGGTTCCTTCGTTCAGCAACACCATTTTGTTGTGGTGTACTGTACCGTGGTAGGAAGTAATCCCCTCATGTGCCAGGAAATCCAAAAACTCTCCACTAAGGTATTCGCCACCACGATCAAATCGTAGTGACTTGATACTCTGCCCATGACGCTTCTCCGTTTCAGCCTTGAATTCTTTGAACTTATCAAAAGATTCAGACTTACATCGCATCAAATAGATATATCCATATCTCGAATAATCATCTATAAACGTGATGAAGTATTCGAAACCACCCTTAGCCTGGATGTTCATTGGACCACATACATCGGTATGAACCAATTCCAACACCTTTTGTGCACGATTTCCTTTGCTTTGAAAAGCCCTTTTAGTCATTTTACCTTCCAGCAGGATTCGCAGTTGGAAATGACTCAACTTGGAGCGAATCCAATGGGCCATCGCTCACCAATCTTTGAATCCTTCCAAGGTTAATATGACCCAATCGTAAATGCCACAAATATGTTGGATTTATGCTCGAAAGTTCCTTTCTTTTATTAGGATTAGTCAAAGAATTAAGCGATTTATGCAAGGGGGTGCGGATTGATGATATAAAGTTCTTCATTATAAGTACTCCCGCAAATATATTCACCATTTCTTTTAATAATTGCATTATCTTCAAAAGAAACTGAATATCCATCACGACGCAATTTAGAAATCAAATCAAATTCATTCTAAAATCGGGTACTAATAATACATTATTAAGAACTAAAATTTTATCATCAACTTTTAGCCGCACGACTCCCACCGCAACACCTTCACTGGAATAGTCGCCCCAGCTTATTGTAATCTCATCCGCACTAAGTACCTTGGTTACTTGGAACCCCTGCAAGTCATAACAAACATGATCAGTGGAGCCCGAATCCACTATCCACGAAGTGATGGAACAGGCAACCAAACATGTTTTGACTACTAGTGCATGAGATGTACCTTTCTTAGGCGCCACTCTTGAAATGTCCTTTCGCATCATGATTGAAGCACTTGCCCTTCGGCTTTTGTTTGCTTCCACCGAGGAGCCTTTGATCGAGGAGCCTTGCCCTTAACTTTGAAGGTCGCCACTTGCTTCGCCAACCTCGCTTTTTCTTCTTTCCCCATTTGGGTTTTGAAGAAGTAGCACCGCTGCCGCAAGAATTTGATGATAACCTTGTTTGAAGAGACCTTGGCAGATTGAAGCTCTGTCGGAAGTTCCGCCAATGTGTAAGTCCTACGATTCATATTGTAGTTGAGGCGAAATCGCTCAAAGCTTCTTGGTAACCGCCCAAGATAATATCGACTGCGATTCCGCATCGATAGTGGCCCCTAGTATGCTCGCCTGCTCAAATGAGACATCATTTTAAGAACGTGATCCCTTACCGGGTCCCTTGAGACATTTGGGTTGTCATCAAAACCCTCATCGCATTTGCCTAGCCGCCCGGTTCGATGACCAAACATCTCGGTGAGATTTTTCATCATTTCGCGGCCGAGCCCATCGTCCGATGTCGATGCCGCAATACATTTGTTAATGAAGCCAAAATGTAACAATGAGCCATCTCATCGAGACTTTTTCCATTTCCTAATTCACCAACTCTTCAGAGTGGCATCCGGTTCGTTCCAAAGGACTCTCCTCGCTTAAAACAAATTTATGCCCCTCGGCCAAGACAATATCAAGATTTCTTTTCCAAATGCAAAGTTAGTGCCATCAAGTTTGTTTTCTTTGAGAATAACAATTAGTGGATTGAAAGACATCTGAGAATAAAATTAAAACACCATTCATCACATAATTCGACGCAAAATATATTGAAAAACCTTAAAACAATATATATGCAATCAACCAACACCTTGAAAACCCGCACATGCAAGCCACGATAGTGTGGACGTTTACATATACTTTTTCAAGTAGATTTTAACGTCTTTAATTTTACTATCTAGCCAAGACACATTTTGACAAGTAAAATTAATAGTTGGTTCCTCTTGGCCATGTATTTAATTAACATAGACTCCGATGGGGAGCTCATTAATTAATACACCTAAGTGAACACCATAATTTAACAAACCTTAGAATATTATTTAATGATAATAGTCCTACAGATGGAGAGGTCATATCATAAAAAATAATATTCACCTTTTTGTTATCAAATTTGAAGTTTAAAACCAGTGAGCCAATAATTTAGCACATCCGATGTGGAGGAAGACTCTAATGTCAACGCGCATGCTAATTATTTCACAATTTAAACCAATTATGGAGACCAATTTGATTTTGAAAAAATCAATTTTAAAATCACTTAGTTATTTTTAAAAAAATAAGGTTTTTAATTTTCTCGTCCTAACATGCAAGGAAACATATCACGCATACATTCCATACATGCCATACATCAAAACAATAAAAACCAATTAATAATAAAAAAATTGGATAATTAAATCCAATTATCATGGCTTTTATTCCTCGTTTTGAATAACGAGAAAAACTTCTCGCTTGCTCCCACCGCTTCAAGCATCTCGCGGAAAAACGAATAGAACGACCCGAACCGACGATTTTGGCTGCCACGCCTGGCCGCAATCGCTCCTCGCCGCCTGGCCGCCCAATCGCCCGTCTTCTTGCCCGGACTGACCGAGCTGACCGAGCTGCCCGAGCTGACCGAGCTGACCGAGCTGACCGAGCTGACCGACCTGCCCGGACTGACCGAGCTGCCCTGCTGGCCGAACCGCCGATCGGCTCCTTGCTGGTCCCGGTTGGTTCGTCCGATCGGGACTCCTCTTCGCGCTGGACTTCTTTTTCTTTCGTACTTTGAGTGTCCCAACTCGATTACAATTTTATTCAAAATAAAATACATCGAATTTACATCAAATTACAAGAAAAAAATGAATCCTATTCTACCCGTGGATTTTCTCACGGGAAAAACTTATACATGCCACAAAAACGGGCCAAATTACCAAAACGCGTAAATAAATAAAACATCACATAGCCATGATAATTGGATCATATTTTCCTGCAAGACAAATTCTAGCAAAATATTCCAAAAAATCATACTATACGAATATTTAATTGCTAGCATATTAATCACCAAATTAATTAAATTGAACATAACCTAAAGACCGGCTCCGATACCAATTGTTGGAATATAAAACGCAGCGGAAGCGAGTTGGTGAAGGTAATTTAATAAAAGGTTTTATAAACTAACCAACGTAAAAACCGGATCTATTTAGGCTTGTCAACTAATTAACTAAACAGATTAATAAACAATTAAATAAACATATTTACGCATGGGAGTCGGTAATTTTACCTTTGACGCGAAGTGGTAGAAAATCCCTTCTTGATCGATTTATGTCCTCTTCGTGTTCCTCTCCGATCTTCTTGTATTTCTACCTCAAGATCTTCTAGAGTATATCCCGCCTACGTCCTGATGTCGTGTGGGCAACAATCTAGGACTAAATTTGCACAGAAGGGGATCGGCCGAATTTCCTCACAAGAAAACTCACGATTTTGTTCTCTCTATTTTTCTTGAATATTTTGAGTATTTTAGAAAAATATTGTGTTTACCAAATTATGGAATCCAAGACACAAGTCAAGATCCACAATTAAAACACACACACAAAAATCGATTTTCTTGGGCAATAATTAATCAATAATTCGCCACCCCTATACATGTATTTATAGGTGTTTTGGGCTACTCTAGGGACCTTAAGGAGGATATGGTAAGGACTCTTAATAGATATCTTCTTCCCATATTAGGACTCTTCCTAATATTAAGACTCTATTAATATCAACTTAGTCCACTAATAAGTTAATATTGCACTTCCTACCAAAATCCCAAATTACGAAATTGGGCTCCTTATTGAATTAATTATTTCCCGTGTTTAAGATATTCCATGTCCATTAATTAATTTAAGCTAATCGATGACTTTTAATTAATTAATGTATTATACATGAGTATACCACTCGACCTTTATTATTATATCGGAAAATTAATTCCACTGCAGGTTTGATATAATAATCCTTTCGAGTGCCTCAAGGGACATGATCAACCCGATCGGTCGGGACACGATTTCTAGCTATAATATTAATTATCATATAAATAATAATATTGCCCAAAATATCGAGCATATTGAGTCAATCATTGTGGCTCTCACCCATGATAAATCAAAGTAATAAATATTAAATATATATAATTAAATATTAATCACTGGAATTAAGAAATAATAATTATCCGAGATGTACGTTCTTCTTATAGTCAGTACAGAAGAATCTATCTCACCTCGATCCTGTTCAACGTATAACAAATACGCTAATATATGCTAATGGTCAAGACCAACCAATCTCAAGCATATACTACAACCTCTCATATAACGGTCTAATGTTACATAGGTTGTGAACTAAATATTACTATATAAGGAACCGATAATGTGATCTTCTGTGTGACACTACACACCACATTATCTACAATATAAAGTAAATTAGACTGTATTTGCATAACCATAGCGTGAATAAATATGCAAAACATGTGATAAATGAATTAAATATTCTCATAGATAAAGACCGGGAAATTAGGTAATACAAGCATAAAGTATGCTTTGACGTATACAACTCTAACACATACCTCGAGATATGAAGTGCCACGACAATCATATCGGTCTAATCCGAGATCAGATCATGCAATACGGACACGGTCCTAACACAAGACCTACAAATGCATACTCATATGACCACGTCAATATGATCATAGCAATAATAATCATGTATACTCAATGGAAATCCGACGATCCAGCGCCCTCAGCATAGATCCCTTTGTTGATCCTATCAGATCAACATAAGGTGGATAACTAACAATACACATATGCACAACAATAACACAATACTGGGTAATCCAACGATCCAGCGCCCTCAGCATAGATCCCAAGATGATCCCGTCGGACCAACACGAGGTGGAAAACCCGTCCAATGATCCAGGCCTCAAGATAGATCCCAAGATGATCCCGCTTGACCAAGACGAGGTTGACATTCGATCCAGCGCCCTCAGCATAGATCCTCATAATCCCATCGGATTATTTACACAACCTTATCAACACAATATTCATACACATATGCAAAACACCACGTTCATCAACATGAACAACATAACATGCACGACAACATGACAATTTACTAGACGACTTCATGTTCAACAACATGAAAGAGAATGTACGAGACCAAAATAAATAACATAAAACCGTGACCAAATGGAATACTTGCCCCGAGTCCTTCTAAGCAACCTCGATGTCCAATCATCACCGACGATTATCCCCACCGCTTCGCGATCCAAACGCATAACGAACTATAGATACTCATATCCTCGTCCTTACCATAATGTAACCTCGATACTCGAACATACCAATAATCGAGATAAAGCATATTCATTATGATTTACCTCCCGAATCGAAAGAACGATATGCGATCCGGATACCCGAGTTCACAATAATAATCATCGCTATATGCATTATAAACGAAATGAAATCAAAACCATTCATTAAATATTATAACCGAGCAAGTAATAACTTGCCTCGATACGGTACCACGAAGTCGTTGTCGAACACATCCTTTGTCTACGAGCTCCTCACCCGATCAAAAGCAATACAATGGACATACTCGAACGCGACCGCAATATCCGGTTATAATCACCGATCAACAATCTCAACCTATCAAGAAATCAAATAACACATATCCGATAACAATCAACAACCGACAAACTATCCAATCGAACTCAACGGTTCAACACAACCTCGAATAAACACAATGTAACCAACCAAGTCAAACCATCACGAATTCATAATCAAAACACAAAAATACGCATCGTCGCCTAATTAGCGCACGTTAAACGCATAACGTAGCGTGCGCTAAGTTGTCCCGTTAGCGTGCGCTAGCCGAAGCTTAGCGTGCGCTAATGCCGCATGATGGCATGCAATCCAAGCATCGACTAACATCTTGCAACTACGAATCCAATGAAGGGAGATATGAATCTCCATATCTCTTGAAGATAATCGACACAATTACTATCACAAGGATCATATCATTGTCCATATATCAATAATAAGGACAACAATCAAAACGACTCGATAACAAGGATCATATCATATTCAATCCTAATTCAACCTCGTATCATGATTTAACTCCTCTAAATCGATCAATATAATTAACAAGATTCGTAAATCCATCTTAGATCGGGTTAAACGAATCACCATCCTTATAGTATGAAGAATCTTAACTAACATCCGAGACTCTTATCAAAATTCCATTGAATCCCATATAACATCATCATATGATTATCCAACATGCTCCTTACATGAAATCATCCAAGAAAACGAACTATCATCAAGAGGATACGAAAATTACCTGGATTGGATGGACCAAGAATAAGAACACTAGACTCCATTCCAAGAATCATGAATAACTTGAAGAACAAGGCTTGAATCCATGCTCTCCATCTTAATCTTGTTAAAGATCATCATCTCTCAGTGTTTAGGAACTCCAAATGTTCTCCCAAGGTTGTCTCTATCGGGTGAAAGGAAAGAAATGGACGAAATGCTTCATGACACCTGTTTGTCCCTTTATATAGAATACCTTACTAGCGTGCGCTAAACCCTTATGTTTAGCGTGCGCTAGCCTTAGCGTGCGCTAGCCTTAGCGTGCGCTAACTGACTTTGTTAGCGTGCGCTATCGAAGCCCAGAGGCTACTGTCTTGCTTCATAAACTAGCTTACGTACGTAATGCCCATGCATTAACGTACGTAAAACATCATGTCTAGCGTAAGCAAGTCCTTACTCTTAGCGTGCGCTATCCGAAGTTGACTTACTACAGTGTTCACCTACCTCTCGCCCCCACATTCCGACAGCATCTGGCAAGGATAAGATTCCTTGTTGACTGATACATAGTTAGCGTGCGCTAAGCCTAATATTTTAGCGTGCGCTAATACTTCAGGACAACAACCGTTGACTTACCAGAACGTGCGCCGAAAGCAATGGTCCACACGCAGATTCCTTCGATTCCACCGCACTAGCGTACGCTAACCTATAAACGTAGCGTGCGCTAATCCTGCACGATAGCGTGCGTTATGCATGAATATTAGCGTGCGCTAATAAGGCTATACTTAGCCATTTTCCGCAGTTCTTGTCCAACATCTCGACATACCAAAAACGAACATAAGACACACTGAACACAAACACTGAATCCAATAATATCATCATACGATATACCCAATATCAAAAGTACGACAACCTGATACACAATATCCTCAAATGCAATTGTCGACCAAATACGACAATTATACCAATACTGACATCTCAGTCCTTCATTTATTTTATCCCTACTGTACAGATTTCATGCTGTACAATATAACTCGGATAAAATAATATCAAACAACAGTAGTAGAAATTCCGGATATTACAATTGTATGGATGTTCTCATAGGTCGCCTCGTTAAAAACCTTACCAAGTGAAAACCCAATGGGAAAAAGCAAACCTTGGTCTAAGGACAAAAAGAGCGCGACACATCCAAAGTGCAGAGTCGCTAAAGACTTATCAAGTTTTCTAAAGTCTTGACCTCCATGCACTAAATCAGTCATAACTTCTTCGATTCAATAGGTATCAACGAAACTGTAAGAACTTATGAAAACTAGACACCCATAGCTTTTCATTCACATACAATACGTAACCTAGATCGACCTGAGCAGATCACAAAGCTCTATCGAAGTTGACTCAGCAAATTACCGGACATATCCTGTCCTACTTTGCAACAATAGTCATATGTCACTCAACATGATGGATGTGATCAAATGGTTGGTTTCCTTGGAAAGTAGACACAAACCTTTCCAATAGCACCAATTTCACCATTTTCCATCAAGTGGGCTGCCCTGTAGGTCATATGGGAGATAGACCAACACATTATGGGCGGATTCGGGTATCAGTTTTCAAGTGTCCTTTTTATCGAGATAGAGCGAGCTTCAAGCTTCTTGTCAATAACAGACATTGCGTGAGCGCATCCTAGGCCATCATCACAATTGCTTTACCGGATTATTACGAATTAGTACATCGAGTCAAACATGAGTACATAATACCGTACTTTTCTCTTAAGACTGCATTATCACTTAAGTGAGCCAAGTCGTATGATGACTTCGACTAATCATTGGGAATCATATAGGCATTACTTTATCGTCTCTTAGGGAAATCGTCCCTTAGATTGCCTTAAACCGATTGATGAATACGCATCATCAAGTGTCCCCAAGATCATTTCATTCTTAACTTTGGATTTAGCGGAATCTCTTAGTCTCATAAGAGTACATCACTATAAACCCTTAGTGTTATACGCAAAAACTTCATATCTCTTCCAAATCAAGTATATACTTAGTATGCGTTCCAAATAATCACTTGTCAACGTGCTCCGTGGTCAGGAGCCACTTGATTTGAGTTTGATCCACCACGAGATCCTTTCATCACTTAATTTAGTTCCCCACTAAGATAAGATTTAACCACAAGTTGCACGTCAGTTTTTGGGAAACTATCTAACTGAAAAGATAGTGGATGCTATAACATCCATTACGATAGCACAACTAAGTTTCGTATCATCGTAGTCGATTCCAGTGCGTTCATGAGAAACCTCGCGCCATGAGGTGAGTTTAACTCCTTCTCTCACTCGCCTTAACAAAGTATACGGATAGATCTTATCTTTGGAGTGTCGGCACCACTTCGACAAAGGGCTATCACTTTGTTTATACTGAAATCGCATATGTTTCCATTTTAGGCCAAGGCTACAACATTGTAGATTTTCAACGAAGTATGGTTCGATTAAACTCACATTCCACGTCCTCATGAACCGGCTTTATTCATAGAGTACTCTTTATGGATTGGCATTCATTGAGGCGTCCCCCAATGATGACTATAATCCAGAATCACATGAGACAAATGAGTTCATTTTATCAAGTTTCATGTACCAAACTCGCAAACATTCTTAGCGATAGTATGTATCGAACCAAGTGGCATCCCAATACTCTATGAGATCCACGACCTAGTAACACCATCTACCACAATTTGTGGTGTTACCATATCACCATTTATAGGTGACGAACGTCCATGACCGGACACAATCCTTGCAGACATGTTTGCAGCATGTATTTAATCTCGTCACTTAGGGAACTTGGTGAGGCACAGTAGGGACAATCTACGACAATTCCAAGTCGTTCTACTCGAACATGATCGTTCGCATCTCCCCCTAACGACGGGAAGACTGGCTCATCAAAGTGACTTACGAGATCGTCTGCCAAGGTATATTTTAAGCGGCCTATGAGTGAAAGCGCGTGTCATATTCATCATTTATAACCCGTCATAATGCGTTGTGGTGACGCACTTTGGCACATGAACATGTGGACGATAAAGGTTTTCAGTGTTAACACAATCCAGTTAACAAAATGCATACTGTTACACTCGTAACTAAGCATTTGAATAATGATAGGTATAGGTGAATATGACATGTTGACCTATGCTACATAGCCGTAGCTACTGGTCTTGAGAATCCAACAAAACTGCCACCATGCACCACCGGGATCGAATATAAAAAAACGATTGAACCGATGATAGGCCATTGGTTTTATCGAACCTCTAGTGCTTTCTTGAAGAGTTCACTCCCTTCACCAGCCCCAAACACCTCAAAATTTCGTGAGCATGTATAAACGGGTGTTTAGGATTCCAAAACCATCAACCTTGTGGTTAAAAATCGGTCGAAATGACATCGAACTCGTCGTTGGGACGGCTGGTGGTATGTGAAAACTTCATTTAACTGGTTCACCTCCTTCCAAGTCTCCAAATGGCACCAAAATTTGTGAGAAGGTAGCCTTGGATGTTAGGAAGTACTCCTTAAAATTTCACTTTAAGACTTGGTCTAAAAAGTGGGTGAACCGACCTTTACAATGATTGGTCCGCAAGTTGGACAACCATAACTCACGTTTCATCAACTTATCAATCATTGTCAAATGAACAACATAACATATAAATGTTATCACTTGAGTACGACCATTTGTGAACACCATCATAGCATTATAAGCCATCCAGGCTAATACTTATGATCATATATGTATAAGGACTCGGTGAAAAGGGAGGACTCAGCACCATGTTTATGCGAGTCGCTACATTATTCTCTTTAGCATAGGAGGGTGTCATCTCCTATTCGTGCCAAAGAATAGGCTTAAATCAATGAACATGGCGAAGAAGGATCATTAGGGGGGTCTTTGGCGTCACACATGTTTATGAAACAAGACGCGAATGACATAAATATCATCATCGGTCATGAGCCCTGCTCATGACTCCACCAACGTACTTTGGTGTCTTTGATCCAACTAGTTTCTTTGTTCACTGAAAATGATGTTCATGACAATACCGTGGTATATGGATCACCAAATTGTCCAAACTCCGGACTAGTAAAGCCTAAATGTGTCTATGTCCCAATATATCTTCTGGTTACACTCATTGATTGTGATGACCTAGTCATCATAGTCACAATGGATTTATAAACAGAAATCCAAAAATATTGTGTTCCTTGAAAATAGCTTAATACGCACTCAATTTCGCTTGCAAAATTTTACAAACAAGAGCATAACGAACACTCTAACAACATAGAGATTTTATACCAGATACGATCAAAATGATCTATCATATTGAGTACATAACATGGCAAGGTTATATGCCTAAGGGGCAAAATTACGACACAAGCATGGTGTAACACTACCATGCACACGCTCGACCTTCTTATAAGGGTGCGTATTTTGGGCTTCCCCAAGGAAACTGTTTTTCAATATTTGAAAGATGATAGTTTAGCGTACAACGCATACCAAAAACTGCATCATCTATGGCAAATTCGGCCAAAAAGAGGTTGAAAAATATGTGTCATAAGACCACTTGCAAATTTAAGATGGGAACCAAGTTTGTTGGGACAAAAGTTAGCACAATCGCTGGAAATAAAATTCCACGCAGCTTGACCTTTGTTCACTAAAACAGCGATAACTCCCTTGTTAAGAAGTTTATGGACGAACGGTCAGATGTTCTGGAAACTAGACTTCCGTATCTTTCTATCCATATATTTTTCACCACATGGATAATTAAACTCAGATCACAGTGTATGTTTTAATTGGCTGCTTTAGTATTTCCCAAGTTTAGTGAGAAAACAAGGTTGAGACCATATCCAATGGCATAAGTGTTGATGCAAAAACATGGCAATGACAGCCATAGGTGCGTTTAAATGCAGCAGGGTGTTCGATTTCTTATCTCGACTAATGATCCTTTCGGTAACTCCAACTTGGTAGACTTGCAGAGAAAGTAGGAATGTCGGTACAACTAAGGCTGTTTAAAAACCACTGATTCCGTTTGAACTTTCAAAGCATAAACAAATACCAAGGAGGATGTGCCTAGTCATGAATAAAGTGTATACAAAATCCACCAAAGTGCATCAAATCAACCAAGAATTTTAATTCTCAATTTGAAAGTATATGTCATAATAGCCATGTTATATGGATGCAACGCGGTGCATCAATATTAAGCATTTTGAACCATGAGACATAATGAATATACCATAACCAACTCGTCTTGACCATCCAATAAGATCGACTAAACATAGTCAAATGTATAAGGCACATCCCTTTACAACTACTTGGAAAAGTATTCGGACCTATAGTCACACGAACTATAATCGAGGTCAATTAATTCATGTACTTAATGCAATATGCCATTGCTTTACATGTTAAAATTCATGAGAATTACTCTTACACTCTTTCATATATCATATTGCAAGGAAACGGTGCATAACTACACCCACATGCAATATTTTTTGTTAATAGGATGAAAGATGGAGTTTACCAAGTATGGGATTGGGTCAAGACCAACGTGGTGGTCGCTCAATTCAAAATGACAAATCCGTCACAAATCGATTTTAACCACGACATATCCATCGCAATCGATGTTTGTACCATTTGTACGTCACAATTCCGTGACTAATCATGAACAAGTCATAACTTTACCGTTACCGACAATATTCATTTTATTCAATTGTTGCTTTAAAATCGACAAAACGGCGACGTCAAATCGCACCCAACACGTGGTGTATGCAACAACCACAAATATCGACTTTCAACAATTGTCCGTGACTACCCCAGGACCGTCACACAGTTTACTTCGACATACGAGAGTGATACCACCTCTCATAGTCTCATCCACCGCAAAGTAGCGTGGGAGATAAAGAACCCAAATACCCAATTCCCCAAAAAAAAAATTCCCAAAAGAGAGGAATTGAAAAACGGGAACTTTAATAAAATCTTATGGGTACTTGGTTCCATATTTGCTTTTGTCCTTGAACGGGAGCTTCTCTCCATATGAGCAACATATTTTCGTGATATTCGGTTCCATATTTACTTTGATCCTTGAACGGGATAACAAATATGGTTTTTCTCCATAGCGTGCACATCATCATGAGCAACGTATTTTCCTATATGCATGTAAAACATAAACATGTAAGATTCATAAGCGTACAAATCAATGAACAAATGAATCATTAAGCAGGAAAAGATGGAGAGTTGAGAAATGCCCGGAGAGGGCTACTGGGCTCGATAATTCGTCCGAAAAAGGACTCGAGCGTGGCGATGCAGCAGTTCGGTATTGGATGAGGTCGGATCTCCAAATTTTCTTATAAAAATCTGCTTCTGTTCGGCAGCAGATTCAGTATGCAATACCACTCTAAATCTGATCTCCACCGTTGAATATATATATATTTGTGTTAGGAAGTTACTGCCAAAATTTTACACCGATCCGACGGTTAACGAATCGATAAAATATGTTTTTAGTACGACTGCGCTGTGCAGAAAATTTACGCGCGGAAATTCTCGCCTCTCGTTTTTCACGTCTCCACTATTGAACTTGTAGTTCTTACAGGAAAGATCTGGTTCTTTTTCTTACTTCGCATTCGGAGGAAAAAATATGATTTGGTGAAGCGGGTACTGGAAACCGGGCCGCACTGCAATTGGATCGTTTTCGGGCCGGGATAGACTTCCTGGACGCGGGCTGGTTTCAGAAACGCGGGCCGATCTAGCGTGAGGCGGACGGCTTGGTGCGACCTGGTGTCTGCACTGGCAGGCGAACTGGCCATGGATGGCGTCCGACTTGGAGGTCGGAATAGGAGCTGATCGTCGGTGAGGTTAGGGTCGTAGTTCCCGGGCTGGAGGACGACCGTACAGGAACTGGTTGGAATTTGACGGGTCGTGCTGCTTCGGGTTCGATCTGGAGCAGAAGCTGGTGTTGCTTGGACGATGATGATGTCGATCTGAGGTGAAGGGTCTGATTTGAATTCCGACGAGGGCGGCGGCTGGGCGAGGCACTCAGCTAGGGTTGATAGCCGGTGGTGGCGAGGCTTGAAGAAGGTGGTTGGCGGCTAGGGTTTAGAAGATCCAACTTTTCTGTTTTTTTTTTTTCAGTGGTAGATTACGTGCTGATAACGTGTTTCAGGAGAAAGTAAAAGACTGTAAATACGAGTCAATCAATTGTATTCATAACACTGATAGAGGGGCCTTTATATAGGCATTACAATGAGAATCCTTCCATACATAGGATTCATAGATAAGGTAAGACATCTAATAGGATCCCACTACCTCTAGAAGGATCTAGAACCTTCCATCTATGTATCTACAATCAGTATTAGGTAAGACACATCACGGAAATAATAATTCCCGGAACAAAGGAAAATTAATATATTTAAAGTGATTGATTTGATATTATAGATGTGCAAGTTATGTATCTATTAATGGTAATTAAAAAAATAAAAGTAACGGTGATATGTGATTTAGACTAAACAAGAAAACATGGTGGTTTGATGACATTGGAATTATTTAATAAGATGTATCACTTGCAAAAAAATATTATTTTTTGAGTGAAATATATCATTTATGATGTAAGGAAAAGACAAACCACCCTCGTATAGTTGTACTAATAACATCCTCAGTTTATAGGAATGGCAATAGTGTAATACCCGAGATCTTCGCTCCAGTTTAGTTGAGTTTTTCTGCGGGTTATCGGATTGGCGTTGTCCATGTCCTTGTAATCTCGTGCCATGTTTGGGTGTGTCATGAGTAGACACTTGTTTGATTTCGTTTCAGATCATTGCATGAGTTTTCGGTTCATTGTGGTGTAGCGCACGCTCACGCTTGTGGTGTAGCGCGTGCTACTGTGTTGCAGTTAGCGCATGCTACAGGGTGTGCAGCGCGTGCTAACTGGCAGTTCAGAGGCAGTCCAGGAGCTACTGGACTGGGACTGGAGTCTCGATAGCGCACGCTAAGTTTAGTAGTTAGCGCACACTATCATCTGTATTAGTGCACGTTAATGTTGGCTTTGCGCACGCTACCTGGTAAGTGTGGTATTGTCCAGAAGCCACTGGATTGGTCACATGCCTCGTTAGCGCGTGTTATGTTTCTTAGCTAGCGCACACTAACAGTGTTGCGGGCAGAATGTTCTGGAGCGTTGACCCGGTTAGCGCGCGCTAATGCAGTATGTTTAGCGCACGCTAATAACTGTCCAGTATAAATACTGGACAACAAACTTTATTTCGTCATTTCTCATCCTTCTTCGTCTCTTTCCGTCGGGAGCGAGTTCTTGGAGCGAGTTTGGGCGATCTTCATCATCAAGCTTCATCTTGGAGTGGATTTGTGTATGTTTAACATCATCTAATCATCTTCTTTGTTCGAATCAAGGTATTCTCTTCTTAGAACCCTAATTTCTAGAATTTGGGGGTTTTCCTTTGTTTCATGGTTCTTACCCGATCTCATCCGATCGGTTGTGTATTCTTGTTGTCCTGGTTGCGATCTTCGGATTGGAGACTCGTTTATTGATTTTATTTCACCCGGAGCATGATTTCAATTTCTTTGAGAAACCTTTGGGTCTTTGTTGTTCTTAGTGTCGATTCAGATTCCGATTGATGTTGTTGACCCTGATGATATTGTTCTCGTAGTATTCGTGGGATTGTCAAGTTCTTGGTTGTTCTTGAAAGTGCAAGGGCTACCCGACCGTGTCCGTTCGTTGCTCCGTTGCTCGTGGTATCAAGGCAAGTATCTTGCCCATACACTTTATGTTTCGTAGACTTGATAGTTGGTAATTGATTATATGTGGAACTTGAATGTTTTAAGGAACTTTCAAAAAGGATTGGTGTATTCTCGATAAAAGGTTTTCCTTCAAAGATAACTAGTATGCTTCATGAACAAATGTGTTTTCGGAATATGTGTGTTAGTGTCGTATATTGGAGGTTGTTATAATCATATTTCGTGTATATAGTAGATCGTAATCGCTTATCGAGGATTGTGTATCGATACATGTACTTGTTCGGTGAATATGTAACGTTGCGTGATATTAGTTGTTACTCCCTTGAAAGAAGGTTGTGATGCTTAGTGTTGTTTGGCTTGGTATTTGCTTATTGTTGTGTGATTATTGTAAGTGTTGTGCCACCGGGTAAGATTATTGAATCTCCGAGATCCGTCATTGCTAGTACGGATCGGGCATGACCGTGGGGTTATCCAATCGAGTATGTCTTGCGGGGACTCCGAGGTTCGTGACTTGATAGCCCAATGCCGGGATAACTTGTAGGGTTATCTAATCTGGGTATGTCTTGCGGGGACTCCAAGATTCGTAGCTTGTTAGTGCGATGCCGGGATAACTTATGGTTGTGGTTTGGTTGTGTGACGTACGTGTCATGGGTTGTCCAATCGGGTATGTCTCGTGGAGGCTCCGAGGTTCATGGTTTGCTAGCCCGGTACCGGGATAACTATGAACGTATGTATGTGGTTATGTGACTGTTGTCACGATAACATGTGATATCGTGTGGTTTCTCATTGGGTTATTCACTCAGGTATGTTCTGTGGGAGCATCTAAGGTTCGTGGCTTGTTAGTACGGGACGTGAATAATCCTTGGGAATATATTGATATGGATGATTGGGCCGTAGACCCCGTGTTTTGTTATCAGAATTGTATTTTGAAAAATGATCTTTGGGTTGTGTCCCTAAATGGTTTCGAAAGGCTTGAGAATTCTTTTACCCCAAATGTTTTCAAAATCCCGAGAGATCGTAAAATGTTTTGTAAGATGTATATTGGGTTTATTTCTACCTTTCATGATTTGAACTCTTTTGATCAAGTGATTTATCTCGGGAAGTATGTTCATGATTATTATGTTCTTGGAGTTTGTTGTGTATGGCCTGTATTTGTATTTTATACTTGCACTAGCAAAACAGTGGAGTTTTGCTAACTCCGAGTAATCGGGGGTGGACATCTGTATTGCGTCCAGGTACTTGCAGGTTCTTGGGGAGCTAATCACGTGATCGGTACGAAGGATGATGGAAGACGATGATACTAATCACATGTAGATCAGTATGGGGTAATTTGGGCAAGTCTCGTTGTATTGTCTTTTCTGTTGTGGTGATTTTCCCGTCTTACGGGAGTGTTGATGTATTCTGACCCCTGCGTAGGTATGAGCTGTGAGGAAGAGTTATGTATGTTTGATGTGTATGTTGTGGCAAAAGACCAAATCGGACTAATGATTCGTTATTTAGCCATTTCGGCATGTATTGTGTTGTTCTGTATTTAGCCTGGTAGATCCTCACGGTGAGGGTCTGCGGCGCTGTAATATTCCTGAGTGGCTTGGGGGTGTTATAAATAGGACAGGTCAGCGCAGGTACTTGAAGACTCAGGACGGGTCGATCCGCATTGAAAAAAATTTATTTGAAAGTTAATAAAATAAATATTTTTACGAATTTTTATCTAGTATTTTATTTTTATAATACATAATATTAATAAAACTTATTAATAGGTGATTAAGACAACATGTGTGAGAAGTTGTTGGTTGGGGTTTCTAATTTGAGTCCCAGAATAAATGAGTATTGTGATTCAAGTCCAGATTCAGTTCTTAAATTACTTGAGTAAACATGTCCTTGGGGTATGTTTATCCCATGATTCACCGAGATTTAAATTCCAGTATTCATAATTTTGGGTATTGAGAATGTTGCAACCGTAAGAATAGTTGTTCGTTGTAAGATTCAGAATGCTTACTTATTATTGTAGATGTCAAGCCATGTATAAAAAATGACTGATGTTGTATTGTTATACTAGAGACTACCCGTGCCATAGTGGCACATATGCGGTGATATAATTGAATTAAAATAATTAAATTACCAGGTTACGTGCTAGAAAAAAAAAATATTGGTTCCCAAAATTCTACAGACATTCGACGGGCCTGCCGTAAAAAAGAATTCCGATCGCCAGAGGTCCGCCGGAAAGCAAGGCGGCGTCCTGGTGTAGAAAAAGAAAAAAAAAAGAAAAAAAAAATTGGTCGGTCCCCGGAGGTCCATCGCCCGTCGGAAAACAGGTTGGCGGCCTGGCATAAAAAAAAATAGTTGGTCGATCACGGAGGTCCGCATGCCGCCTCCTGGTAGGGGTGTTAATAGAAATCCGAAAACCGACCAACCAATCCGAACCAATCCGCATCGAACTGAAAATTCCCGACCGAAAGCAATCCCAAACTTGAAACTTACAAACCGAAACCGAAACCGAATTAATTCGAGTTTAGATAACTTAAAACCGAACCGAACCGAATTACCCTTAATTGGACCGAACTAACCCGAATTATTTATATTATATAAAATTTTATTTATATGACTAAAATTTTTAAACTTATAAAATAATATATCTACACATATATTGTAGTTTTGATAAAAACAATGATTAAATATATCAATTAAATATCTATCTATTATTTTAGAACAAGTTTTATTAATATAATTAATTTTTTTGTTACTTAATTAAATAAATATATATAAATTAAATATGTTTGGGTCAAAACCGAATTTGACCGAACTAATCCGAAACCGAAACTTTTGGGGAGGGTTTGGGTTTTGAGTTTTGAAAACCGAAACCGACCAAAATCGAAACCGAATTTTAAAATTTGGGGAGGGTTTGGGTTTTGAAAATTTTACCCCGACCGAAACCGAAAACACCTCTACCTCCTGGCATAAGAAAAAAAAACTGGCCGGCCGCCGGAGGTAGGGGTGAGAATCGGGACATCCCGAGGTCCCGGTCCCGAGTCCCGAATGTCCCGGTCCCGAAATGGACCAATTTAGTGGTCCCGGTCCCGGTCCCGATCGGGACTTCGGGAGTCCCGATTCTCGAATTGGGATAAATTTAAGTCCCGGTCCCCGTCCCGATCCCGAGGATAATTTTTCGAAATGTCCCGAATGTCCCGAAATGTCCCGAAATGTCCCGAAATATCACAAAATGTCCCGAAATTAAAATTTGCAATCGGGACTTCGGGAGTCCCAATCGGGATTTCGGGACTCCCGAGTCCCGAAATTAACAAAGTTTAAGGTCCTTGCCTCGTCCCGGCCCCAAAAATTCGACTCGGGTCCCGCTTTCCGTCGGGACTCGACGGACCGACTCGGATTTCTCGACGGAAATTCTCACTTCTAGGAGGTATCCGACCCTTGGCCATGCCGGAAAAACTAATTGGTCGGAGGTCCGTCGGACATATTTGTAGAAAAAATATTTTTTTTAAATTAATTTTTTTAATTTAATTTAATATTCTAGAAGTATTTTTTCAAATTTATTGTTGTTGAATATTTAAAATTATTATTATTAAGTATTATTAAATTCAACCAAAAAAGAAAAAAGAGAGAAAGGAGGGATACAATAGTCTTTTTATGGCCTCTGATGTCATTTAGTGAACATATGGAGAATGGTACTAGCCTTCTGTAGCTTCCTAGTGCTACAAATCTTGCTTTTGACCGATCGCCCAAATACATATCGATCATTAATAATTTTAATTATATATTAATAAAAATTATAAATAATTAATATTTGAAAATATATTATTTTTAAATTAATTATAAGTTCTTTTAGAAAATAATAGGGCAATACCCTGAACTACACCCCAAACACACTCGTACTTTATGAGTGTTGTACCGCGTGCTTTACTATTAATTTTATTATAATATTGTTATAAATATTTTATCTATAAAGCATGCGGTACAACACTCATAAAGCACGATGTGTGTATGTGGATATGGTTCAGGGTAGAGGTGGGCAAAAAAACCGAAACCGAAACCGAAAAATCAAACCGAATCGGTCAAAACTGCTTTGACCAAAACCGTCCGTTGTCGCAAAACCGCGGTTTCTACCCGGTTTTGCATTTATCCGTTAAAACCGTCCAAACCGGTTTTAGTGTAACCGGTTTCTAAATCGTTGAAAAACCGGTTTGAAACCGCTTTTTTCATGTAGCCGTTAGCTTCGTTTTTTTTCAAAAATATGACCATTTTTTGTGTATTTTTTTACCATTTTGCCATCCCTAAACCAACTATAAATACCCTATTTGTGTTTTGGTTTAGTCACAATACTCAAACACTCTTCAAGTACTAAAAAAATTACAAAATTCTCGTTTCTCTCAATTAAAATGGCAACTCAATCTTCTTCCGCTTCCACGAATGCACTCGAGATTGTTGAAGTTATAGAAACAACTCGAAACCAAAAAATTTGGTGTAATTTCAACCTTGTGAGGTTGTCGGATGGGCAAGTTAAGGCTCATTGTAAACATTGTGGTAAGTTTTTGAAACATGAATCCAACACGACGTTGAAGATGCATACCGACAAGTATTGCGAAGGACTCAAATTGCTCCTGGTTTGGCCAAGCATCTATGTCACGAGAGGGCGGTCTTTTTGCATACAAGGCGGAGCGGTGCCGACAACAATTTGCAAGCTACGTGATTCAAGAAGGTTTGCCGTTCAACCACTTCGATAACCCTCGATTGACTAAGGTGATTCAAAATACTCTTCAACCGCGATATAAACAAGTAAGTCGTGCTACTCTTAGACGTGATTGTATTAAATTATGGAAAAAGTCTAAAATAGAACTAGTAAAAGGTTTTGCAAACTTATATAAAAATGTAAACTTAACATCCGATGTTTGGCTCAAGACCTCATGGTTTGCCTTGCTCATACCTTTGTGTTACCGCACATCGATTGATCCCGATACATGGCTAATGATGAAGCGCACGATTGCTTTTGAAAATTTTGAGTACCCTCACACGGGTCAAAATTTATTTCAGATGTTACAAACTGTTATAAATAACTTTAACTTACAAGAAAAAGTTTTTTCGATCTCATTTGATAACGCGTCTAATAATACAAACGCTGTAAAAAATTAATATTAACATATAAACCGCCTTCAAGGGTATTTTTTATCATAGTCGATGTGTTGCACACATTATAAATTTGGTTGTTCAAGACGGATTAGCGGTACCCGAAATAAGTTTGGTAAAAGACGCTTTTAAAAAATGTTACAAGATATATTTTGTTCAAGTAAAGCTAGATATAAACAATATATGAAATTGTGTAAGGACACGAATTCTATTTTTTAACCCCTAATTGGGACGTTCCTACAAGATGGAATTCGACTTATAAAATGTTTTGTTGTGGTTTACGCCAACGTGATACTTTACAACTTTTTCATGATGAACTTGCGAATAGGACGAGTAGGGTTACATCATTTACGTCGGAACAATGGGATATAGTTAGAAAATAAGCGAATTGCTCAAAGTTTTTAAAAACGCAACAACTTTATTATCGGGTGTTTATTATCCCACGAGTCATTTGGTACTTAATCAAATTTATTTAATGTGTTCAAAATTAAGCGACTACGAATTAAGTGGTGATTTATATGAAAAATGGTTTCGCCCATGAAAGAAAAACTAAGAAAATATTTTAAAGAAATGCCACCAGTAATTACTTGTTCCACGCCTTGAACCCATGTATAAATATTAGCGGGTGGAACTACTTATCGACAAAATCTCTATTGATTTAGAGTTGCATAACGAAAATGTTTTCTATTCAAGAGACGCAAAAGCCATTTTTAACAAAAATTTCAAAGACTTATTCGGGTTTATTTTAAAAAGTATGGTTCAAGAAATGATTCTTCAAGTTCGTTTTCATCATCATTTTCTACTTCTACTAGCGCGGATCCCATGCTTAACTTATATAATAGTTTAAGAGAAGAAAACACTAAACGGGCTAGGGGTGAGGGTGATCAATCATCGACTAGCGAATATGGGAGATATATTGGAACCGATTTTTTATCGACTATGGGACCCCATGAATTCGCAAATTTTGATATTTTGGCTTGGTGGAAAGGAAGGGAGACTCAATTTCCCGTTCTAACCGCTATGGCCCGAGATTTACTAACCGTCCAAGCTTCTACGAGCTTCTAATCCGCCTTTTCTCTTAGTGGTAGGGTATTATCTATACGAAGAACAAGACTCACACCGCATCATCGAGATGTGTATTTGCTTGAAGGATCACTGACGCATCTGAGCGTATACAACACACTCAAAGTCTTGAAGGAGAACTTGACATTGAACAAGAAATACACGATATCGAGGTGGAAGAAGGTTTTGCAATCTCACTCTCCGATGAAGAAATTGCTCTCGATGAAGCTTCGCGCGAGGCTAGCTCCGAAGAAGATATCACTCTCGATGAATAAAAATTTATGTTTTAAATTCTAAATGTTTGAATAATAGTTGATGTTGTTATGAGTTTATTTAATAAAAGTTTATGTTTTAAATTCTAAATGTTTGAATAAAAGTTGATGTTGTAATGAGTTTATTTAATAAAAGTTTATGTTTTAAATTCTAAATGTTTGAAGAAAAGTTGATGTTGTAATGAGTTTATTTAATAAAAGTGTATGTTTTAAATTCTAAATGTTTGAATAATAGTTGATGTTGTAATGAGTTTATTTAATAAAAGTTTATATTTAATGTATAATGGGTTTATTTAATAAGAATATATTATTTTTTTAATTTTTTTTTTTAAAAAACCCGGTTTTAACCGGTTTTTTATACCCGAACCGGTCACAAACCGACCCAAACCGGTTAGTATAGGGTCAAGTTTTTACACTCCCCAACCCAACCCGACCCGAACCGGTTTGGTCAAAAAACCGGTTTTTTGACTACGACCAAAAACCGGTTCGGTTATACAACCCGAACCGGTTTGAAAAAAACCCGAAATGTACACCTCTAGTTCAGGGTGTTGCCCTATCACCCCTCGTTCTTTTTAACTTCATCTTTTGCAATAAATTGTTATGATATTGTTGCTAAATTATTATAATTGCTTTTTGGATGTATACATGACCAATTTACCCAAATTATGAGGAAACCCCAAATCGATTTTCAAATTGATTTTCACAACTTCATGCATATTTAGGAACCTCGTGCAAGGCACGGTTGAAAGAACTAATATTAGCTAAACATGGAATATTTGGATGGATATATAGGGAGTGGTTCTGGTGAGAATGAATTATAAGTTAAGAAATAAGAAAGAATTTGGTATACAGATCTTGATTAAATGGATATCAAGATTTGTTGACATGAAATATTTATGCATGAATGCATTTTTTGATGCATCGATATTTTAAATGCATATTTTGTATGCATAATCTAATTTAGATCATAGATCACATAAAGAACGATGGTTTAGACTTATTCTCATTTCTTACTCAATAAGTCATTCTCATTTGATCCATAGATCTGGATTAAATGGATGACCTAAATTTATTTCTCACAAAAATGTATGCATGGAATACAATATTTTAGTGCATCGATGTTTTGATGCATATAATGCATTGCAATTTTGATGCACGAAATGCATATATTGCGTGCATAAGCCAATCTGAATCGTACACCACACAAAGATTAGTGATTGGGATTTATTCTTATTTCTTACTCAAAAGTTATTCTCATTTGATCCACCATATATATATATATATATATATATATATATATATATATATATATATATATGCGCACGCGTATGTCAAATTAATTTTCAATTTTACTAATATATGAATACATTAGGTTCTCTAACCAAAATTGATATACGGTTTTGTTAGGAAAAACACAATAGTAGTCTTTGGATCATCTAATATCGATTGCAATCCATAAATAAATATTCTGTAATTATGTCCCTTTATATTGAAAATTATATTAATTTTAGTAAATCAATATGCCATGAATATAACATAAGTCTACTTGTATTGCCATAAAATATATAGTAAAATAATCCGTATTAATAAATATATCATATTTATAAGAATTATTATCATATAATATATATATATATATACACATATCAGTTGCAATTTATGGTCAGTGAAAATCTATAAATTTCGACCAGTCAAAATTGGCTTTGATCCAAATTCCACAAGACAGACTAGGGGTGGTGTATCGTACTGAAAGTTTCAGTATAGCAAATTCGTACCAATACATATTGAAAATATTAGTATATCGAGATCTCGGTATATATGACATCCGGGTCGAATTTTATTACGGTGTCGCTTTATACCAAACTTATAATTGATTTTGGCAATGCCGAAATTTTGATGTACCGAAAACTCTAGGTACATGATGTTAGAAATTTGATATACCAAAATATACCGAACTTTACAAATACTTAGATTTGATATACAAAGACACCAAAAATCTAAATTTTTAATACTACTACTTTATCGAGAATCTTCAATACGGTGTCATATATTATATAGAAACTTTGTTATACCTAATTCTTCTTGATATTTTAGATAATATTATTATAGTCCGGTAAACTTGATGTTTCGCGAATTTCATATTTTTGCCAGTCCTAGCTAGGACAGGCCCTGCTTTGTAGCTCCTATTTTGTCACAATCTATGTTGGACAGGTGGGGGTGGGTGCGGCAGATACGGCATGATAGAGTTTTAAAATGTTAGGAAGCGATACTAAGAAAGATATCGTCTGTTTATTTTATATTTTATTATATATAACACTTTAAATATAAAAACAACAATTCAAATATCACCATAAAATCAATTCAAATACATAAAACAAGTCATACAAAAATAATTCAAATGGCTTTGAGCAATGGAGCTTTCTAACGCCGTCCGTGAATACCGCTAAAGGTAAAAGTAATTACTTATTAAATGATTTAATTTTTGTATTTTAATTTATTTGATTTACTTTTAAAAATTACAAAAATCTAAAAAAAACGGACTCACAGATCTCAAGATCGATACGCGTATCCTGTGTCAGGATACGCAAGTCCGATTTTTTATTTTTTTTGCACGGATTCGCCACGTGGCGAATCCCGTGCGAATCCCACGCGAATCGTACCCGCACCCATGCAGTATCCGATACTGCATACTGCCCAATTTTGAAGAATCCGTGCATCATAGGTCACAATTAAAGAATTACGAGGCAAAGAGTCGCCATGGTGTTTTTATAAATATAAAATATGAATTACTCCCTCCGTCCACCAACCATGCGTTGCTTGACCAAGACGAGCTTTAATATTTCAATGACTTAGCTAAGAGGATGTGTTATGAAATGAGTAAGTACCACTTGTGGTAAAATTTGTTGCCAAAAATAAACAATGCACATAGCCATGGACGGATTTAAAAATAAATCATTGCATGGACTGACGGACGGAAGGAGTATTAAGTAATTATTATATAAAATAAAATAAAGAGAGGCAGTTCCTTCAACCCTAGTCTTACCCTCCCATCCCATCCCTCACTCTTATTTGCTCTGGTGTTGTCACCCCCTCACTCTCTACGTACGAGTTCTTCAAGATGGTACGACTTCTTCAAGATCTGCAACAATGGCGAGGATCCACGGGGAGTCCGAGCCATCACAGCTACCAGATTCACTTTCTCAAGTAAAAACTTCTATATTTTTTTCCCCATTCATTGTAAAATATTTGTTCTTTATGATTTTTTTACCTCATTTTGGCGTCGACGTGTGTTTCAGAATACCTTTTAGATCGGTTCTTTAACCATTGTCGATCCAATCCATAACAAAGTCTGGACTTTCTAGATCGGTTATTTTAGAACGATCTAAAAAATACACTTTTTTGATCGGTTATTGAACCGATCTAGAAAGTTTACTTTTCTCTAAAAAAATCCTTCCCGACCCCAAGTTGCCCCAACCCGGGCCCGAATCAGACCTGGAATGTAAGTATATCGCACTTTCTCATCGTGAGGATTTGAACCCCCGACCTCGTGTTTGGTGGATCAAGTCCCAACCACTAGGTTACACTCATTTGTTTGAATAATTTGTATTTATATTAAAATCAAAATACATCTTTTTTAGTGTGTTTTAAATCGTTCCAAAATAACCGATTTAGAAAGTGAGTCTTCTACATCGTTTCTAAAATAGACGATCCAGAAAGTAAGTTTTCTACATCGTTTCTAAAGTAACCGATCTAAAAAAGTATCTTTCTAGATCGGTTTCTTACAACCAATTTAGAAAATGACTTTCTAGATCGGTTATTTTAGAACCGGTCTAGGACACGAGACTTCCTAGATCGGTTATTTTCGAATCGATTTAAAAAATAGCTGTGTCACTTTCTAGATCGGGTTTGCTATAACCGATTTAAAAAGTCTAATTTAAAAAGTATTTTTTCTAGGAGTGTACTTTTGAATTCAAGCCAATAAAAAGTACTATTTATTTAATTTTCAAGAATTTGGCAGTTTTTGTTTGATATTAAAGAATTTATTAGGTCTTACTTGATGTCCAAATTTTGCGTAGCTAGTCTTTCTTTTGTTTAATATTGTTCATGAACTAAGAAGGTTCATGAACACATTCTCTCTCTTTCCCTCTCTCTCCCCCCTCCTTGAAATGTAATCAATCAAAAAATTATTTTGATTTGGTTCAACCCGCTTGAATGAATGATGGTGTGCACTGCTTTCTTGACTCAAGCTCCGATACCATAAGGTAACACCCCAACTCGACTAGGACTGTCACACACCGTAAAACCTTTCATAAAGGTCTACCAGACTAGTACAAAACATACACATGACAATCAATTAATTGTAACACCCCTAAGACGTTCGCGATATTACGTCACGCGACCCCACCCTTTGGAATCTACCAGGCTAACGTACCAACCCGACATTACGACAAAAGACAAACATCATCAACATACACATGATTCCATAATTCAAGAAATTCAAAACAAAAGACTAAACTCAACAATACCATACAATATGAAATCTTCCCCGGGTACACGAAGATAATAAATCCAAGAATGAAGTACTCGAGTACTTAAGCAAATGACATAATAAATAAATTTAAAAAGACATGACACCAAACAGACGATCACTGAACAGAATAACTGTGGCCCATCATCCTCGTACTGCCCGCATGCTCGTTCGCCTCCATGACCTGTACCTGGAATACAAAAGTATTTCCCCCATTTAAGGGGTTAGCGACAACTGCTAGTGCAAGTACAATCCATTTGAACTACCATTCTAATCAGATGAAATATGTGCCAAAATCATTTTAGAAAACATTTATATTCCGGAATATTACGGTGCACAAGCACAAAACACATTTCTCCGACAAAACATTTCAAAGGTTAACCGTTGGTACGAGACTCACGACCACCGTACCCCGCAGAGGCCCCGTCGGACCATCCCTGGGTGGTCAACCCCAGTTCGTGATACACACACGGCAATACGTATCTCCAGAGGCCCATCAGACCATTCCTGGGTGAACATACACATATACATCCACAACATACACGGAAAGCAATAATCCAAATACTAGAATATGCAAACAAATGTAAAGTACTTGCCTTTGAGACATCTTCGACGAAGCGGGAACGAACAACGACTACGATTGTCCCGGAGGGAACATGACCGTTCCAAAACGAAAGATTAACACAACCCAGTCCTATACGATAACAATAATCGAATGGAATACGCCCACAACCCCGATTACAAGCTATGACAACATACATACAATTGATACGGGCGAGGGTTTTCACAAAATCTCCCCGAATCAACAATCTACGTATTTAACACGATGGAATCGGATTGGGGATCACCCACTAACAATAATTGATAAGGAATATTACAACATAACCGAACAATTCGAGTTTAAACAAGCAAAACTCGAAACCCCCCCAAAATTGACAAAGTTAGGGTTCTAGACGAAAATACCTTGAATTCGGACGGAGGAAGATGATTACGTAGAAGATAATATGCTCCTACGATCTCACGGTGATGAAGGATGAAGAATACACGGATTGAAAGTGATGGAAATCGCCCTGGAGGTTTCGGTGTCTTCCGACGAAGAAAAACGAAAGGAAGGATGAAAATGAGGTTTATGACCTCTCGCCTACTGCCTTAAAATAAATGGGTCACATTACCAGAACAAGGGGTGACTTACAGCCGTAACATGGCCAATCTTACGGCCGTAATGAATGGGGTGTTACGGCCGTAACACTCTACTGGACAACAGTCTGAGAAGCCGCTGTCCAAACCGTCTCGAACGACCCCGAAACCCGGACCTGCTAACGAACCAAAAATATGGTTACAAAGTATTCTCGATGATGAATATAAGCACTAAAAGGAAACACAATACTGGCTTCCTGAAGGTTCGGAATTCGACGACGGAAGCAAATTTCCCTTAAGTTTAAGGAAATTACAAAACGGCCAAACGTTCGAAAATCACGATACGACGTCGGATTAACAAACCGAAACTCACAATACGAACAACTCAACCATACGAACTTATGTAAACAAAGAAACGACGAAAATGAATGAGTTTTACGAGAATCGAACGTACATACGGCAAAACATAATATAAAATAGAATTACGTAAAAACATCTCCGAAACTCGTCCAAATGGAAAAACTCCAATAACAAAGTAGATTCAAAACGTCGAAACGGTTACAAGCGAGTCGATAAAAATAGACATACACCAAAAATGGAAACTGCTAAAAATGGAAAGGTACGAATATTGCATTAATAATCAAACATAACAAATAATATGAATAGTTGGGTCGTGGCCACCATCAAAATTCTTATGTTTGGCTTTGGCATATTCAAAATAATGTAAAATAATTTCAATTCGCTCAGCATAGGACTTCCACGGTAACCAAACAAAAATATATACAAAAACATTCGAAATTCAAACACCAAACAATCGACCAACATAACAAAAAATAGATGCAATTTGAACCTTCAACATCCTGCCTGTCCTGCCGGCTCCTCAAAGGGCCATTCACCTTAAAAGCGTAAAAGATTCCACCCCCCTAAAGGTGTTAGTGATGGAATTTCTCCGTCGGACATCACTAGGTGAATAATCACACGCGTTCGTGATTGACGAATCACGAACCATCAAGGTATGAATCACCAGATGCCCCATCGGGCATACATTCCTTTTCCACCCATATGCATTTTTCAACAACTCCATATTTGCAAATGTATAAAGTACATAACATATAATTAAATACTTTCCTTGCTTCCTAATACACGAGAAAGGACGAACGAGAAGAGTTTCAATCCGAGTTCTCCACAAGACACTCCACCATAATGAATAACAATACTCGATTAACAACAATACTATAAAATAAAATAGAAGCGCCACGACCCCCCCTCCAAATGGAATATTAAATTGGATGCTACACGGGCACAAATCGACCCAATCTTTCCAGAATACGAGAAACAATGGAATTGAATACACAAAACTTCAAGGAACACTATTGATTATGAGTATACAAACATAAATTCACATAACTATAACAAATTCGAACACGAAAGGCAAAGTTTCTCGAAACCCCTCAAACACCAAAAAACTATGGTTCTGAAAAAGAATACCTTGATGAGATGATGGAATGAAGGAAGATGGGTGGTAGGATTGTGTTCTAGACGCTAAATTCAACCCTACCTTATGAATGCACGAAAATCCCTTGGGCCAACCCATCGCGTTAGAGGAGATAAATGAAGAAAAATACCGAAAAACAGCTGTCTCACGCTTATATAGTTGAGACAGGATATAGCCATAACTCGCGTTCATTACGACCGTAATAATGGAAGGTTATGGCCGTATCTGGCCCTTTGGAACGTAACATTATTACAATGCTCGGCCTATGGTCGTACTTTTTTGAAGCTTATAGTCGTAACAGCTCAAAGCTTATGTCTAACCTGTTGTACATTCGAAGCACAGTCTCGAACAACAGAAATGGTTCAGAAATGATATTAACATCTCAAAATTTGAAACTAACGAAATTGAGTGGAGAGAATAGCTCGAGAATAGCTCATATATCTAGTGGAGAGACATCGAGGCGGTTGCGAAATCCCGATGACGGAGGGCGCTCTCCTAGATGTGTTTTTGAATGTTTGCATAAAATTCCAACCCCGTAGCGCTCTTGCGATAATGTCTGCCCCTGGTTTTTCCATAGACCTTAACTCTATATAGAGGGTTGGAACTCCCAATTCTCCGAATGTAGTTATGCAGTCTGGACATCTCCACGTTCTTATCAAAGTTCAAGGCATCTATTTGTTGCACATTGAAGGCCTTAATAAGAAAGTCCATCGAGTTCCTATCATCGTAGATGAGTTGTTTTTTCATAACGAAATATGTTAACTGCCTGAAGAGTTTAAGAGAGAATAAAATAAAGAGTTTCAAGATGTGAAAGAATAAACTTTGACATTATCGGAAAAATATTTCATTCTAGATATTGCATTATTTTATGGATGCTTCCTGAAGACCTAGATATGACTTGGCCAAATAAAACAAATTGGGCATGAGAATGAAGTTTTCTTTTTTTTTTTTCTACAAAAAAATGAAGAATAATAACATAGAACATGAACAAATTCGACCAAAACTAGGGTCAGGTGGAAAATTCTCAAATTTATTCATTACATCCACATTTTGCTTATATCTAATATATTACTTCATAACTTGACGAGTATGAATGGTATTAGTGTGGCACAAGGTATGGTCCGACGGACCTCTGGAATTTATTACTTGATGAGTATGGATGGTATTGGTGTGGTACCAGGTATAGTCCGGTGTGGCCTCTGAAACTCGTTACTTGATGAGTATGAGTGATGGTTCTATTTTTTGGGGTCAAGAACCCGTGTTTATATTCTAATTGTTGCGATCTGAACAAACTTTGGGCCGGGACTTAATGGATTTGAAAAAAAATTTATAACTCCGGACTGGAGGTCCAAAAAGATTTCTTTTCTGTTTTCTAAAATGCCGAGATGATGTTTCGTTTTTTTAAAGAATTGAGTTTGTTTTCTAAACATTAAAACCTCTCGGGAATTTCTCTGAGTGTTTGTTGTTGTTCGACTATGACTGATATTTGTGTGGTATATTTTGTATGATTTGTGACTATCAAATTCGAATTGCTAACTCCGTAAATGGGAGAAATGCATTTCATGCATTTCAGGTATGCTTAGTTCGAGGGAGCATGCACAGGATCCGCATGGAGGATGATGGGCTACGATACTAATCAAGAATTATGGAGCTCAGTCTGATGCTGTTGTACCGTTGAGTTTTATTCAGTCTTCCGTTGTATTGTAGTGTGACCCCTACGTGGGTATATGTTGTAGGAGTTTTAATTCGATTTGATTTAGTCGAGTGACCTCTCCGGTCTGTGTATTATAATATTTGACCTTATCGGTCTATGTCATTATATCGTTTGCCCCCAATCGATCAAATGTTTATTAGTCTGGTGGTGTTTAGCCTGATAGATCCTTATGGGTGTTAAAATTCAAACTCGAAGAAAAATAAACACTTGCATTTTTCTTTAGCACTAGTATAAAACAAATAAAATATACATATCCAAGTAGTGTGAATGTTTAATGGGAACAAAATTAAGTTCATTTGTCCAGAAAATAGAGTCAACAAAAGCTGCAAGTATGTGAAGACCTAGAGGGCTGCATATACTAAGAAATAAAAATGGACTACGGCTGTGCATGGAGAAAGACAACTTCTGGAAAGCTTTAAATGCAGAAGCATGAATCTTAAACAAACAAGAACACGGCAACAGCTGTTGGGTTGTAAGGGTAAAGGTTGAATCCTAGAAATAAGGTAGGCTGCATGCTAGCAGAATATGTAAGCAATGTGGCAAGCAATTTATATCCTATAAATAGACACACCCACGAGCATATATGATATATATCGAAGTGAAAATAGTGTATGAGGAAAGAAATAGAGCTGCAGCACTTTGACTGAATTACTGTAGCCTTGTGGCTCTGTATTACAAATAAATCAGCTGTAGCTTCTCTTATTTGAGCAAATAAAGTTTGTCCCCTTTGCTTTGTATTATCAAGGTATACAGTACACGTAAACACACACATATTGTTTTTTAGAGAAAGAAAATTAAGGGAGTCCATTCACGTTTCCAACAAGTGTTATCGGAGCCAAGGTTCCGTTCGTAAAAAAATGGTGAATGTGACGCAACCACAAATTCCAAAATTGACGAGTACAAATTACGGAAACTGGAGTATCCAAATGAAGGTGTTACTCGGTTCCTACGATAATTTGGATATTACAAAAATGGGTATGACGAGTCCGTAGATGCAACTGCAGAAGCAACACTTTCTAATGCCGAGAAGACGGCATTAAAGGAGTCTCGGAAAAAGACAAAAAGGCTTTGTTTTTACAATTTTTCAAGGGGTTGATGAATCAACCGTTGAAAAAAATTTCAAAGCCAAAAATGCAAAAGATGCGTGGGAGATTTTGCAAAAATCATTCCAAGGTGTCGAAAAAGTCAAAAACGTACGACTGCATTGTGGGAGATACATTGTACATCCTCCCACTTCCCCCGACATTTGGATTGAGGCCCAAAAGAGGAAGGAGATCCACAAATAGGAGGCTTGGTGTTGATGAAACTGGTAAAGCTGGAAAAGCTGAAAAAAAGAAATCTAAAAATAGAAAGGATGAAAAGGCAACAAAAAACTATATCTTGCAGAAGGTGCGGGGAAGAAGGGCATAGTTCTACTACTTGCAAATTGAAACAGGTATGTTTTTTAGTTGAGAAATATAAATTTCCATCCCTCAAAACGACGTGTGCATATCTCTGTTACTGTTTTTCAAACACTACTGTTACATTCACCACCATCATCAGTGACGTATGTTTAGATTGGAGAACTAAGATTCTTTTCTTTTGTTTGGATGTGAATTTGAATCTTGCTGTCACTGTTCCAATCTTTGTTGAAAAGAGGGCTATTCTTGAAAATCATATTGTATACTTATGTAATTAGGCTGGTGAGACTCAATCATCCAAAAGAACAAAAACAATGTTTGAGACAGAATCATCGACAAATACTGATGGTGTTGAGGTATGTGTTCCAACCATTTAAGTCTTATATGTATTCAAACTTTTTTGAGTGATTCAAACATTTAATGAACCACTTATACTTGCAGATTGCTCCACCAAGGATGAGACTTATTGATGAGAATAATGTAGAAGGTGGGATTCCAGGGGTTATTGCGACCCAACAAAGCCAAATAACAACTGAAAGTTGGTTAGCTCCAGATTCAGTAACTCAATTTCAAGGTCCTACAATGTACCAACAACTGCAGATGGGAAACCCCTCTTTTCAACTCACTCTTCCTTCAAGAGTACAAATCAGGGATCTACCACCTTCTACATATGGTGATGGTCATTTCACTAATAGAAGTCATATCACTCTGCAATCAGAGTCCTCGAGGATAATTTATGCTGAAGGTGGTCAGAAATTTATGGACATGTCATCCAAAGGTGATAAGAAGGGGAAGAAGAAAGTGGGGTGATAGGTGTAGGTGTAGTAGGCTTGTGGTCTGGTTTTCTTTTTTGAAAATTTGTTGAATTTGTGGCCATATGCAAAACTTATTTTTGTATTTTGTTGCCCAATATACTGGTATGCAATGGTATAGTGGGTGAATTGATCTATTATTAGTTATTTTGTTGGTATAGTTCTTGGTATGAAACGGTACAATTGGTATCATGTTGATTACAATCTTAAGTGGTGAAATAATGTTTTTATTCTAATCTTGAAAGAAACAGGGGCATGTGTATCTTTTATGTGAATCTGGAATTTTTCTTGATCGATTGAACTCTTTTCTTTGGCTTTTTTGGGAGATGGGTGATGAATGTAATATCCGCAATTTCGATTTTCCGATAAATTTCATTTTTGGCGGAAGTCCGTTTTGACGACTCGCTCATGACCGTATCGTCATTCTGAGAATATTTAATTCTGCACTTTTTGTCATCCGAGTTCGTTTCGGTATCGTTTTGTTGAGATCCGTGTTCTTAAGCGGCTTTTCCGCACTTGAGTTCGATTCTTGCGACATCGTCAAACCGCTGCTTCGAAGTTTCTCGTAAGTTCATTTAATGTTATTATTCATGTTGTGAGCTTTGGATTGGTGTTTCGATCGTGTATCGTGCATTTCGTATGTTTTGGGCCATTTTCGTAATTTCCCAAAGTTTGGGGTAATTACTTCCGTTGTCGAATTTCAAGCCTTCGGATAGTCGGAATCGTGTGTTCTCTTAGCGCTTAGATTCGTATTTGCGAGTACGTCGTAACCGTATCTTCGATTCGTATTCGTGTTCGGGTTTCGGTCGTCGCCGCCGAGTGGCCACACGAGCCGGCCTGGCTCGCCGAGTTACGGCCGTAAGGTGCCTTACGGCCAGATGCGTGCTCGGCAGTGCATGGCTCGATTTAATGCTCGCATTACGGCCGTAAGGGCCGAGAGTTACGGCCAGACGGTGCTGTGCTTTTCTCGATTTAATGCCGTTACGGCTGTAAGGATCACGGGTACGGCCAGAAGTGCCGAGTTACGGCCGTAAGTCCTCGCTTGCTACGGCCGTAAGCGATCGGCAGCGCCGGGCGTGGTTTTGACGAATGCGATTACGGCCGTAAGGCCTCCGCTACTGGCCAGAACTGTCGGCCATATATAGGCTGTGGTCGTGCTGACCTTCATTTCATCACTTTTCGCACTGCAAGCGGCCGACGACTGGGAAAATCGGGAAATGGAGTTTTTGGTCGATTCCACTCGATTTCTAAGCATTTTGAGGATCCTTATCAATTATATCAACATCAAATCATTGTTCTTCGTCGGATCGAGGTAAATTCTTGAAATCTCCTAGATCGATTTTTCGAGATTTGTTCTTGATTTTTGATTCTAGTCCGATTTTGATGAATCGGTTGATGTTAGTAAACATTAAAAATCATGTTCAATGGATGGAATATCCATATTATCGATTCGAACAACCCGAGTGATTATTTTAGGCTCTTGAGAAACTTTGAACATTTAGTGTTCGATTAAATGCCTCAAAGAGTTTCTTTCGGTCGTTATGTTGATTTCGATTGATATTGTGTTATTGAATGAATTGTATTTCATTCAAGGTTGTGCGAGTACTTGTGTTTATCGGAGGACGCCGTTCGTTGTTCGTGGAAGGGTTTCATCGCCTTCGGTTGAGGCAAGTTTTATACTTGTACTAGTCAATGAGATTAATGTTATCATATATGTGTATGAATGTGTTGTATCATTCCGAGACTTAGTCTCTTCATGAATTCATTGATATTAAGAGATCGTTCGATACGATACCTTTCGGCAATTATGCCAAATGTTTTTATTGTTCGTTAATGGCCGGTTCAAGGCATTGTGATACTCGTTATTAATGTTATTATCGATCACCGGTTCGCGGTTTTGATGTATCGATCGTTGTTGTTGATATTAATGTCGATTTAAGACGTCGTTGTAATCATTGCTATTAATGTTGGAATTTTGTCCTTGAAGTTGTTTTGGCCGATTAAAGGCGTTGACGTATTCATTTCTCTTCTTCGTTGTTTCAGAATCGATTAAAGGTGCCGAGGCATCCTTCGTATCATTGTTATCGATTGGCCATTCTAAGGCAATCGAGGTATTCACTCATTCATCGTATCATTGTTATCGATTGACCGTTCTAAGGCAATCGAGGTATTCACTCATTCATCGTGTCATTGTTATCGATTAGCCGTCCTAAGGCAATCGAGGTGCTCAATCATTCGTCAGATCATTGTTATCGATCGGCCGCTTTAAGGCAATCGAGGTATTGAATCATCCGCCGCATCATGGTTATCGGTTGGCCATTCTAAGGCCATCGAGGTATGAATTGGGGCTATCGGGATAGTTCCCATCCGTTGTGTCGTTGTTATCGATTGACCATTCTAAGGTAATCGAGGTATTGAATTGGGACCGCCAAGGACGGTACCCATCCGTGAGTCATTGTTGTCGTGTTGGCCGACTCAAGGCAAGACACTATCATTCTCGTGAATTCGTAATCTTGGGATCGTTGTCGCTTGTGATTAATTATGTTTGGAGGCTAGTCTCGCCATCGATGGTTTAATTGTGATACGGCCGCACGCGTGGCTTCGCCATAATTGTGATACGGCCGCGCCGTGGCTTCGCCCTAATTGTGATACGGCTTCGTGCCGTGGCTTCGCCCTCATTGTGATACGGCCGCACGTGGCTTCGCCCTCATTGTGATACGGCCGTGCCGTGGCTTCGCCCTAATTGTGATACGGCTTCGCCGTGGCTTCGCCCTAATCGATACAAATGGGCTGTTTTGGCTTCATGTGATTGTGATATTTGACAGCTTCGACTGAATGGTTTTCAAGCCTTTGTGATTGTCTTGGTAATTTCATTGGAGCCTTCGGGCATTGTGGTTCATATTTAATTCAGTTCTGGTTTGGTTCATGTTGTGTAATTCATTGTGGTACTCTGTAATTATGATTCGCCGTTGGGCACTTATGTTCTAACCTGTCGAGCAGGTATTAATAGTATGCCGCGGGCATAGTGTTTCACGAATGCTCGGTTCTTACATTGGTTTGTGAGCATCTCGTATTATTATTATCATTGTACCATTTCATTCTGCCTTGGATGCATATCATGTTATACATATATTTGATGTTCATTATCTGGATGACTGACCCCGTGGGGGCGGAACATGTTTTCATGTTTTAGGTGCTTGCGAGGAGAGAGTTGAGACACAGGGGCATGATGATGGCGACGAGACATTCGAGCGATACTAGTCCGAGTTGTTCATGTTGGTCAGTCAGTTGGAGTGTTCTCCAGTTTGTCAGTCATTGTCATTATGTATTACCCGAGCAGATGCTCGTGGATGTTGTTGTATTTTTATTTTTGGCCATGTAGGCCCATCGTTGTCGTTGAAATTCCTTATCGGAATATTGTGTCGGATATCATGGTAAGGACTGTGATCTCCCTTGATGGTTAATTTAATATAATTTTAATCATGTTCGCCTGGTGGATCTCCTGGTGTGGGGTCCACGGCACTGTAATAACCCAATAGGATTTGGGGGTGTTACAGAAGATGGTATCAGAGCGTTTGGGTTGTGAGATACCCTGATATGTGAGTTATGTGGCTCTACCGATGCGGTAGTAGTGGGACTGTCAGATTATGACAATCTGGACAGTCGGGTTTTGTGAGTCGTATTATTAGTACGACTGCACGAGTCATTCGTTCATCGAGTCGTTGTCAGTGAAGACTAGTATCGCGAGACCTCGAAGCTTCGTATGACCTGTGTAAGGACTCGATTCTCTTTATGTTCATACATTCATCATGTCATTAATTATTCATGCTTTGTTGAAACATATATGTGATATTATTGTTATGATTGAGTCATGACTAATTGTTTTGGATCACGTGTGACCTGTGTAAGTGCTAAGGATCAACTCATTCACCAGTTAATAATCCTCAATCATCATTTTGATCTTGTCGATCATGTTAATTCATTCATCACTCTGTTAATCTCATCGTTTGGTTAATTCATTCATCACTCAGTCAATATCATTCATCACTCAGTTAATTCGTTCATCACTCAGTCAATATCATTACTCAGATAATTCATTCATCACTCGGTTAATTCATTCATCACTCAGTCAATATCATTCATCACTCAGTTAATTCGTTCATCACTCAGTCAATATCATTACTCAGATAATTCATTCATCACTCGGTTAATTCATTCATCACTCAGTCAATATCATTCATCACTCGCTTAATTCGCTCATCACTCGACCAATATCATTACTCGGATAATTCATTCATCACTCGGTTAATTCATTCATCACTCACCAATATCCTTCATCACTCGCTTAATTCGCTCATCACTCACCAATATCATTGCTCGCTTAATTCATTTATCACTCACCAATTCCTTCATCACTTAGTCAATCTCATTGTTCGATTAATTCATTAATCGCTCAATCAATCTCATTGTTCACTCAATTCATTCATCACTCGACCAATATCATTGCTCAGTTAATTCATTCATCACTCACCAATTCCTTCATCACTTAGTCAATCTCATTGTTAAGATTAATCCATTAATCACTCACCAATCTCATTGTTCACCAATTCATTCATCACTCACCAATCTCATTGTTCACTAATTCATTCATCACTCAATTAATCTCATTGTTCGGTTAATTCATTCATCACTCACCAATCTCATTGTTCACCAATTCATTCATCACTTAGTCAATCTCATTGCTCACCAATTCATTCATCACTCGATTAATCTCATCGCTCGGCTAATTCATTATCACTCAGTCAATCTCATTGTTCAATTAATTCATTAATCATCCAGTCCATCTCACGGTTTAGTTGTTGATCTTACGGATCGAATTTTCAACCTTGTTAACTTGTTCAAGGTAATCATTTCAGGAATTTCATCAGATAATCATGTTACCTCACTTGATCTTTCATGCGATCTTATCATATCCCGACATCATGTCGACGATCATTTCATTGCATTATTAATGCATTCATTGTGTTAGAGCGTGTATGCTCATTGTTATCGTTCCGTCTCGTAATCATAATGCGATCTTCATACGAGATCTGTAATTATCACATGACTTTCCTGCCTCGGTATGGAAAGAGCTGTCAGAGGGACATCGGACTCTGACGTCCAAGAGATTGTTTTCTAGTCGTCTTTGTGCTGGGAGAGCATCTTCATCTCAGACGACGAGTTCGACTGTTGTTTGCTTTAACTGTGATACAATAAGACATTTATCACCGGCTTTGAGCAAGTTAATTCTTGCTCGGTAATAGTATAATCATTCATTTCATCGTCGTTCATTCATTCGTATAATTCATTCATCATATATCAATCACGTTGAGACTTATAATTATCAAACTAATCATTCCCTTCACGGGGAACAATGGTTCCAATCATTTCATTTGAGCTATCACTCATTGCGTTATCATTTCACCCCGGTGCGTCATTCTTGATCCTTGTTGGATTTCGATTCATTATCATTCATTGTAATCATTCTTGTTCGTGTGTATCTCGTTGATTTTTCCTGGCGGGATATTGCTTCTCCCTGCTTGTTTTAAGTTTCGGGACGAAACTTCTTTTAAGGGGGGTAGTATGTAATATCCGCAATTTCGATTTACCGATAATTTTCATTTTTGGCGGAAGTCCGTTTTGACGACTCGCTCATGACCGTATCGTCATTCTGAGAATATTTAATTCTGCACTTTTTGTCATCCGAGTTCGTTTCGGTATCGTTTTGTTGAGATCCGTGTTCTTAAGCGGCTTTTCCGCACTTGAGTTCGATTCTTGCGAATATCGTCCGAAACTGTCGTTTCGAGTTTCTCGTAAGTTCATTTAATGTTATTATTTATGTTGTGAGCTTTGGATTGGTGTTTCGATCGTGTATCGTGCATTTCGGACATTTTGGGCCATTTTCGTAATTTCCCAAAGTTTGGGGTAATTACTTCCGTTGTCGAATTTCGAGCCTTCGGATAGTCGGAATCGTGTGTTCTCTTAGCGCTTAGATTCGTATTTGCGAGTACGTCGTAACCGTATCTTCGATTCGTATTCAGGTTCGGGTTTCGGGTCGTTGCCGTCAGAGTGGCCACTACGAGTCGGCCTGGCTCGCCGAGTTACGGCCATAAGGTGCCTAAGGCCAGACGTGCTCGGCAGGCATGGCACGACGAATGCCTCGTTACGGACGTAAGGGCCGAGAGTTACGGCCAGACGGTTGCCGTGCACTTCTCGACGAATGCCGGCATGGCCAGTGATCACGGTACGGCCGTAAGTGCCGAGTTACGCCCGTAAGTCCTCGCTTGCTACGGCCGTAAGCGATCGGCAGCGCCGGGCGTGGTTTTGACGAATGCCGATTCTGGCCGTAAGGCCCTGCGGTTACTGGCCAGAATCGTTCGGCCATATATAGGCCAGGGTCGGGCCAGACCTTCATTTCATCACTTTTCTGCACCCGGGTGCGGCTGACGATGGGGAAAATCGGGAAATGGAGTTTTTGGTCGATTCCACTCGATTTCTAAGCATTTTTGAGGATCCTTATCAATTATATCAACATCAAATCATTGTTCTTCGTCGGATCGAGGTAAATTCTTGAAATCTCCTAGGATTGGATTTTTCGAGATTTGTTCTTGATTTTTGATTCTAGTCCGATTTTGATGAATCGGTTGATGTTAGTAAACATTATTAATCATGTTTTATGGATTGTATATCCATATTTTCGATTCGTTCAACCCGATTGATGATTTTTAGGCTCTTGAGAAACTTTGAATATTTAGTGTTCGATTAAATGCCTCAAAGAGTTTCTTTCGGTCGTTATGTTGATTTCGATTGATATTGTGTTATTGAATGAATTGTATTTCATTCAAGGTTGTGCGAGTACTTGTGTTTATCGGAGGACGCCGTTCGTTGTTCGTGGAAGGGTTTCATCGCCTTCGGTTGAGGCAAGTTTTATACTTGTACTAGTCAATGAGATTAATGTTATCATATATGTGTATGAATGTGTTGTATCATTCCGAGACTTTGTCTCTTCATGAATTCATTGATATTAAGAGATCGTTCGATATGATACCTTTCGGCAATTATGCCAAATGTTTTTATTGTTCGTTAATGGCCGGTTCAAGGCATTGTGATACTCGTTATTAATGTTATTATCGATCACCGGTTCGCGGTTTCGATGTATCGATCGTTGTTGTTGATATTAATGTCGATTTAAGACGTCGTTGTAATCATTGCTATTAATGTTGGAGTTTTGTCCTTGAAGTTGTTTTGGCCGATTAAAGGCGTTGACGTATTCATTTCTCTTCTTCGTTGTCGATAACCGATTAAAGGTGTCGAGGCATCCTTCGTATCATTGTTATCGATTGGCCATTCTAAGGCAATCGAGGTATTCACTCATTCATCGTATCATTGTTATCGATTGACCGTTCTAAGGCAATCGAGGTATTCACTCATTCATCGTGTCATTGTTATCGATTAGCCGTCCTAAGGCAATCGAGGTGCTCAATCATTCGTTGTATCATTGTTATCGATCGGCCGTTTTAAGGCAATCGAGGTATTGAATCATCCGCTGCATCATTGTTATCGGTTGGCCATTCTAAGGCCATCGAGGTATTGAATTGGGGCTATCGGGGATAGTTCCCATCCGTTGTGTCGTTGTTATCGATTGACCATTCTAAGGTAATCGAGGTATTGAATTGGGACCGCCAAGGACGGTACCCATCCGTGAGTCATTGTTGTCGTGTTGGCCGACTCAAGGCAGCACACTATCATTCTCGTGAATTCGGTAATCTTGGGATCGTTGTCGTTTGTGATTAATTATGTTTGGAGGCTAGTCGCGGCCATCGATGGTTTAATTGTGATACGGCTTCGTGCGTGGCTTCGCCCCTAATTGTGATACGGCCGCGCCGTGGTGGCCGGCCCTAATTGTGATACGGCCGCGCCGTGGCTTCGCCCTCATTGTGATACGGCCGTGCGTGGGCTTCGCCCTAATTGTGATACGGCCGCGTGCGGCTTCGCCCTCATTGTGATACGGCCGCCGCGTGGCCGCCCTCATTGTGATACGGCTTCGTGCCGTGGCTTCGGCCCTAATTGTGATACGGCTTCGTGCCGTGGCTTCGGCCCTAATTGTGATACGGCTTCGTGCCGTGGCTTCCGCCCTAATCGATACAGCTTCGGGCTGTTTTGGCTTCATGTGATTGTGATATTTGACAGCTTCGACTGAATGGTTTTCAAGCCTTTGTGATTGTCTTGGTAATTTCATTGGAGCCTTCGGGCATTGTGGTTCATATTTAATTCATTGGTTTGGTTCATGTTGTGTAATTCATTGTGGTACTGTAATTATGATTCGCCGTTGGGCACTTATGTTCTAACTCGTCGAGGTGTATTAATAGTATGCCGCGGGCATAGTGTTTCACGAATGCTCGGTTCTTACATTGGTTTGTGAGCATCTCGTATTATTATTATCATTCTACCATTTCATTCTGCCTTGGATGCATATCATGTTATACATATATTTGATGTTCATTATCTGGATGACTGACCCCGTGGGGGCGGAACATGTTTTCATGTTTTAGGTGCTTGCGAGGAGAGAGTTGAGACACAGGGGCATGATGATGAAGACGAGGCATTCGAGCGATACTAGTCCGAGTTGTTCATGTTGGTCAGTCAGTTGGAGTGTTCTCCAGTTTGTCAGTCATTGTCATTATGTATTACCCGAGCAGATGCTCGTGGATGTTGTTGTATTTTTATTTTTGGCCATGTAGGCCCATCGTTGTCGTTGAAATTCCTTATTGGAATATTGTGTCGGATATCATGGTAAGGACTGTGATCTCCCTTGATGGTTAATTTAATGTAATTTTAATCATGTTCGCCTGGTGGATCTCCTGGTGTGGGGTACACGGCACTGTAATAACCCAATAGGATTTGGGGGTGTTACAATGAAGCAGTTAAATACTTAGTCCTCCCTGCTTTGCTTGTTGAATTACTAGCAGAAAGTATCATCATTTCGTCTCTAATGCTATTCTTTCTATTTTTTGTTTGGTATCTCTTTGCGAGAAAGTACATTAAACCATCATTTTGTAAACACCTTAAGTTAGAAATAGCAAGAGGAGAATTAAAGAGAAATCATACAACATTTGTGCAAATTGTTTTGATGTGACTAAGCATATATGATTTATAAAGTTAGAAAATAAAAACACCACCTTGAGTTTGTAAGGAAAAAGTTTTGTACACATAGTACATTGATCTCATTGGCAGCACTTAAAAAAAATTGGGACGAAAATTGGACAATTAACTAAGTTATGGGACTAAAATTGGCCAATTAACATTTTAGGATGAAATTTGGACAGTAAGAAAGTTATGGGACCAAAAAAAAAGATTATGTAAGCAATTTATACCCTATAAATAGACACACCCAGGAGCATATATGATATATATCGAAGTGAAAATAGTATGTGAGGAAAGAAACAAGTTGTAGCTCTTTGAGTGAATTAAGGTTGTAGCCTTGTGTCTCTGTATTACAAATAAATCAGCGGTAGCTTGCCTTATTTGAGCAAATAAAGTTTGTTCCCTTTGCTTCGTATTATCAAGGTATACAAACACACACACATATTGTGTTTGAGAGAAAGAAAATTAAGGGAGTCCGTTCACGTTTTCAACAATGAGAAGGGTCTACGGCATGTAATATTCTCGTTTGATTCTGGGGGTGTTACACTCCATAACTTGCCAAACCACATAATTTGCCATATCATAAAACAATATTTTTACGTTGTGATTTAGGCAGAAAACTTTACAGGTATTTTTTGTAGATTTTTTTTGAATGGTATTATTTGTAGATTCATTGCTCACTATATATAGATAGATAGATAGACAAACATATAGATATTTATTATTAAATATGAGTGTCAAATTGAAAATTGTTAAAGGTGATTTAGGTTGATATATTATACAAGAAAAGAAAAACTGAAAAAGTTTACAAACATTGAAAAACAAAAGGAAAGTACAAACACCATAATTAATTCAGTTAACATACATAGTTGGAACAGTAATACGATATAATCATTGACCTACTTAGTAATGGCAAATTCGTGGGAGAAACCTAATACTGTTAGCCACTCGACATACAGAGAGATATAGACTATTACTACAATTTAAGAATTTAATAGTATATCTGATCATTATAAGTTCAAAAATATCAAGTTCATACAAAACAACTATATAGTCTTACCTTAACTCCACATATGTGGCAGCCATCTCCGCTTTGTCACACAACCTCATAAAACAGTACACGACAAGGAAAGTATTGTTATTCATTATGGTGGAGTGTCTTGTGGAGAACTCGAATTGAAACTCTTCTCGTTCGTCCTTTCTCGTGTATTAGGAAGCAAGGAAAGTATTTAATTATATGTTATGTACTTTATATATTTGCAAATGTGGAGTTGTTGAAAAATGCATATGGGTGGAAAAGGAATGTATGCCCGATGGGGCATCTGGTGATTCATACCTTGATGGTTCGTGATTCGTCAATCACGAACGCGTGTGATTATTCACCTAGTAATGTCCGACGGGGAAATTCCATCACTAACACCTTTGGGGGGGTGGAATCTTTTACGCTTTTAAGGTGAATGGCCCTTTGAGGAGCCGGCAGGACAGGTAGGGTGTTGAAGGTTCAAATTGCATCTATTTTTTTGTTATGTTGGTCGATTGTTTGGTGTTTGGATTTCGAATGTTTTTGTATATATTTTTGTTTGGTTACCGTGGAAGTCCTATGCTGAGCGAATTGAAATTATTTTACATTATTTTGAATATGACAAAGCCAAACATAAGAATTTTGATGGTGGCCACGACCCAACTATTCATATTATTTGTTATGTTTGATTATTAATTCAATATTCGTACCTTTCCATTTTTAGCAGTTTCCATTTTTGGTGTATGTCTATTTTTATCGACTCGCTTGTAACCGTTTCGACGTTTTGAATCTACTTTGCTATTGGAGTTTTTCTATTTGGACGAGTTTCGGAGATGTTTTTACGTAATTCTATTTTATATTATGTTTTGCCATATGTACGTTCGATTCTCGTAAAACTCGTTCATTTTCGTCGTTTCTTTGTTTACATAAGTTCGTATGGTTGAGTTGTTCGTATTGTGAGTTTCGGTTTGTTAATCCGACGTCGTATCGTGATTTCTGAACATTTGGGCCGTTTTGTAATTTCCTTAAACTTAAGGGAAATTTGCTTCCGTCGTCGAATTCCGAACCTTCGGGAAGCCAGAATTGTGTTTCATTTTAGCGCTTATATTCGTCATCGAGAATACTTTGTAACCATATTTTTGGTTCGTTAACAGGTCCGGGTTTCGGGGTCGTTCAGGACGGTTTGGACAGCAGCTTCTCAGACTGTTGTCCAATAGGGTGTTACGGCCGTAACACCCCATTCGTTACGGCCGTAATATTGGCCATGTTACGGCCGTAAGTCACCCCTTGTTACGGCCGCAACAGCCCGTTGTTTTAAGACAGCGGGCAGAGGTCAGAAACCTCATTTTCATCCTTCCTTTCGTTTTTCTTCGTCGGGCGACACCGGAACCTCCAGGGCGATTTCCATCACTTTCAATCTGTGTATTCTTCATCCTTCATCACCGTGAGATCGTAAGAGCATATCATCTTCTACGTAATCATCTTCCTCCGTCCGAATTCAAGGTATTTTCGTCTAGAACCCTAACTTTGTCAATTTTGGTGGTTTTTCGGGTTTTGCTTGTTTAAACTCGAATTGTTCGGTTATGTTGTAATATTCCTTATCAATTATTGTTATTGGGTGATCTCCAATCCAATTCCGTCGTGTTTAATCCGTAGATTGTTGATTCGGGGAGGTTTTGTGAAAACCCTCGCCCGTATCAATTGTACGTATGTTGTCATAGCTTGTAATCGAGGTTGTGGGCGTATTCCATTCGATTATTGTTATCGTATAGGACTGAGTTGTGTTAATCCCTTGTTTTGGAATGGTCGTGTTCCCTCCGGTACAATCGTAGTCGTTGTTCGTTCCCATTTCGTCGAAGATGTCTCAAAGGCAAGTACTTTACATTTGTTTGCATATTCTAGTATTTGGATTATTGCTTTCCGTGTATGTTGTGGATGTATATGTGTATGTTCACCCAGGGATAGTCTGATGGGGCCTCTGAAGATACGTATTGCCGTGTGTGTGCGTATCACGAACTGGGGTTGACCACCCAGGGATGGTCCGATGGGCCCTCTGCGGGGTACGGTGGCCGTGAGTCTCGTACCAACGGTTAACCTTTGAAATGTTTTGTCGGAGAAATGTGTTTTGTGCTTGTGCACCGTAATATTCCAGAATATAAATGTTTTCTAAAATGATTTTGGCTCATATTTCAACTGATTAGAATGGTAGTTCAAATGGATTGTACTTGCACTAGCAGTTGTCGCTAACCCCTTAAATGGGGGAAATACTTTTGTATTCCAGGTACAGGTCATGGAGGCGAACGAGCATGCGGGTCGTACGAGGATGATGGGCCAGAGTTATTCTGTTCAGTGATCGTCTGTTTGGTGTCATGTCTTTTTAAATTTATTTATTATGTCATTTGCTTAAGTACTCGAGTACTTCCTTCTTGGATTAATTATCTTCGTGTACCCGAGGAAGATTTCATATTGTATGGTATTGTTGAGTTCAGTCTTTTGTTTTGAATGTCTTGAATTATGGAATCATGTGTATGTTGATGATGTTTGTCTTTTGTCGTAATGTCGGGTTGGTACGTTAGCCTGGTAGATTCCAAAGGGTGGGGTCCACGGCTGTAATATGCCCTGAACGTCTTGGGGGTGTTACAATTAATTGATTGTATTGTGTATGTTTTGTACTAGTCTGGTAGACCTTTATGAAAGGTTTTACGGTGTGTGACAGTCCTAGTCGAGTTGGGGTGTTACCTTATGGTATCGGAACTTGAGTTAAGAAAGCAGTGCACACCATCATTCATTTAAGCGGGTTGAACCAAATCAAAATAATTTTTTGATTGATTACATTTCAAGGAGGGGGGAGAGAGAGGGAAAGAGAGAGAATGTGTTCATGAACCTTCTTAGTTCATGAACAATATTAAACAAAAGAAAGACTAGCTACGAAAAATAATGTTTTGCTAGAGACCACTTATATTATTTAATTATATCAATTGAGAAATATAAATAAAATACTAGATATTATATTTATTAGAGGATTAAATAATAATAATTTATATAGTATAAGATATTATATGTATTGTATCATTTAATAAGTTGAGGGGCAACTAAGCAAATACTAGAGTTTGACTCTAGGATTTACTTAGTATAAATAAAGGGTCTTGGACAAAGAGTTGTCATAAGACAAAAATTACACAACCCTAATTATGTGAGACAAAAAAACGACCCTTCACTCTTCTGTTCAACCGAACTGTTTCTGTCCGGGAAGTATGTTTCGCCCATCTCTGTCTTCTTCCCTTAGTTGATTTTGATAAACAGTACAAATCCTTCTAGCAGGGAATTATTTGTTGCACTGTTTATCGAGAATACAGTTTTCTTATTAAGAATAAGATTATTCATATTTTCTTTGATGACTTGCTTTATGGTACTGCAAAGTTATATACTGGCCTTTACAATATTGATCTAGACGAGTCCAACACTTTGGAAGTCTATAACATTGCAACCAAGAAATCCAAGCTTAGTGATTCTAATCTGACTTACTTATGGCACTGTCGACTTGGTCACATAAAAGATAAATGCATTTCTAAACTCCATAACGATGGAATTTTAGACTCTGTTGACTATGAGTCATATGGGACATGCGAATTTTGTTTATTGGGCAAGATGATGAAGAATCCTTTCATCAGTCATGGAGAAAGGGCTAGTGATCTATTAGGCCTAGTACATACTGATGTATGCGGACCTATTAGCACTCATGTTAGAGGCGGATACCAATACTTCATCACATTTACCGATGATTTTATCCGGTATGGATATGTTTATCTTATAAAGCATAAACATGAATCTTTTGAAATGCTCAAAATATTGCAGAGTGAAGTACAGAATCAACTTGGTTAAACTTGCAACTTATCCAATTAAAAAAATGTAAGAATTCTCTGCTCTCGGATCAGTTCCGGACAAAACTTGGCTTCCATTAATTCATGGAATTCCACCCACGTGACAACACGATCACGAGGCTTAACAGCCTCCCACTAGTTAGCTGCATCTCTATCAAGAAGGTACTGAGCGATAGGTACTTTCTGTTTTTCGGGACAATCAATTGCCTCGAAAATCTTTCCCAACTGGAAAATCCAACCATCCCAGCCTAATGCATCCGCGGCACCCGCGAAACGAGGGGGATTCATACGAATTACTTCTCGTAGCCATTGGGTTGCGTCGACGTTCTGGTTCACACAAGAGTTACGGTGCACCGCCTGGGTCAACTGAGTCATCTGTGTTGCTACTTGTTGCAATATAGTAGCAATATCAATGCCAATGCCATTTCCGGAAATATTCTCTTGGTTCCACATCTGATCTCCACGACTATCTGTACCGCGACCACGACCGCGGCCTCTGTCCCTTGGCATACTGAGCAAATACCCACTCAACACGATGAAACACAACATCGCAAATTGATATACCAAAGTGCCAATCTCGGCACACTATATCAACATAAGGCAACAAATAGTAACACTGTAAAAATATCCACTCCGGATACACAACTACGAAAATTTACAATTGCAACAAACGAAACTTACGATCATAATTAACGGTTCACACAACCGTATCAACAGAAAATTAGCGACCATTATCGTTACAACCACGATCATAATATACATATGGTAGCCAATCATTTAACATTCTTTTTAAAATTCCACGAGGTATCCATTTGAATAATATCATTAGAAAGCATTCGAATTCATATATTTCTCCGAAATATAATTTGGAAATACTTATGACTCCTCGGGCTGTTATAACAAATTCAAAAATTTTAAGTTTTAACCATCTCCCGTAGGAAGCAATTGTAAACCAATATTCCGAATTATCAAATTCTTCAGAAACAACATCATCACAATTAACAGCATAGGGCGTATCCCGTGGTCATGCTCATCTGGCACCGACCCCCAGAGGTTTCACCGAACCATCCCCGGATGGGAAAACACTTATACTTGTACTATTCATTCCCACGGATCCACAATCACGTCGCGATAACCTCATAGAAACCATGCCATGATAACATGCATGCATACAAATATAGTTCTCCCAACGAGAATGATAACATGACAATAAATCAAATCATTTGGTCTCACACAATCGTTTTAATTCCAACTCTATCATGTTGCCTTAAGCAATAAATCCATTTAGAACGCACACTATAAGTGCGATTGGCGTGTGCTAACCCACTCAATTTAGAAAATTTTCCAAATCCGAATTCAGAGCTTAAATTAAGTAAGATTTTTCTTCTTTCACTATTTATTTTTGAAAGGTATAAATCACATTTTATATTTAAAATAAAAATTCTGATAGTGTGAAAGATTTTTAAAATCGTATATTCGATTTTTTTGGAAAATAAAATCGATAAGTAAAAATCATTTCCAAAACCCCTTCAAACACGACAAGGGTTTAACGACGGAAACATTTCTCAAAATATCTCAAGACATTTCAAAACACAATTCTCAAATGCTGTCGAAAGGTTTCATTCAAAATACAAGGCTGGCTTGCCTAAGTTCATATCACTTTTCAGAATCCACAACAACTCAAACATTTGAATTCCACAACGGGCATATAACATACACTCATAGTTATCCTGGCATCGTGCTAACAAGCACGAACCTCGGAGTCTCGCGACGACGTACCCGTTTTGGATAACCCATGACAAGTATGCAGCATATCCAAATATACGCCCATAAGTTATCCTGGCATCGAGCTAGCAAGCACGAACCTCGGAGCCTCTTCGAGACATACCAGGTTTGGATAACCCTATGGTAAAACTCGACCCGTACTAACAAGGACGGATCCCGGAGGTCTCAACGAACCTTACCCGGTAGAACATCACTTACAAATGATCACATACTACGAGGAGATAAACTTCTCGAACAATACCGAATGATACGACCTTTTTCCAAGGGGACAATAAACATTGCGAACACGACAAATCGCACTCATCAAACGAATACACATTCGAACACACAACCCTTAACAAGGGAAAAGGGTGTTTATAATCACATAGTATGAAGGAAATATATATCAATTCGCATCCATAATGCACATACCCATAGATTCATTCGTCCGTGAAGTACTTGAGCGTTTTTTAAAGAAAGTCATTAAAGAGATTATATCAATCCTTTTTTAATATTCGTCATGACACTCAAATAACACACATAGTCCACTACCAATTATCACATCCACGAAATACGAAAGGTATGGGCAAGATACTTGCCTCGATAATCGGCACCCGCTTACTCCTACGATCCCGGCTCGGTCGGATAGCCCCAAACACCTACAATCTCCGCGAACAACAACGGTAATATAATTACTAGGAGGACTAAACCAAAAATGGCAGAAATTGCCTCCAAACAACGAAGGGAAACTCATATGAACATTTAATCGAACATTAAATGTTCACGGTTCCTCAAGAACACTAAAATCATCAATCGGGCCGAACGAATCGGAGATATGGATATACAATCCATCGAACACGTTTAACAACATCATTAAACACCAATTGATTCATAAAAATTGGGTTGAATACGAAATCAAGAACAAATCTCCAAAAAGTCAACTCTAGGGAAATCAAGAACAACACCTCGATCCGACGAAGAACAATGGATTAGATGATGTTATAATCACCTAGGATGCTCTAAAACACCTCTGAAAAGAGTAAAATCGGCCAAGGCCACGAACCCTAGTCGCCCTTGACTCACACCCGCGGAGAGGAGAGAAAGAAGTGAGAAATGAGAAAAGTAATCTGCTGTCCAGTTTATATACTAGGCAGCTTACCGTGCGCTAATCGCCCCAGATTAGCATGCGCGAATCAATGTTCTGCCCAACAACACAGTTAGTGTGCACTAATCGCTAAGTACTAGTGTGCGCTAACGAGTCCCAATACCAGTCCAGTAGCTTCTGGACTGCCCAAGAACTACCAGTTAGCGTGCGCTAACTTGCCGTAGCGTGCGCTACCGCTGCACCTTAGCGCGCGCTATCAAACGCATAGCGTGCGCTATCGATCTCCCAGTCGAATGCAGTAACCACTGGACTGTCACAGTCTATTCAGGTAGCCTGCGCTAATCACAAAGTATTAGCGTGCGCTATCACCAAGGTATTAGCGCGCGCTAACTACACAGGGATAGCGCGCGTTATGCCTACTACACAGGCATGCAGGACAGTTCCGGAAACTCAACACAACACGGTACATCACCCCGTACATAACACGGGGAAGGATTTCAAACAATTGTCAACGCAACAAAATAACTGGCACAACCATCCAATAATTCAAAGTATCAGGAAACGAAAATAATGGGTATTACATTCTCGAGGTACCTATTATCGGTGTTGCCTATATTTTTTACTGAGATGACGATACAATTCTGACACCTCCACTTGTTTTATTTATTGTGGCAAAATAATTTTCAGGGTCGGCTACACATAATAATACAATTTGTTTTTTCTTCATATATGGAGAGTTATATACAGATCATGAAACATGAGTAATCGCGCATCATAAGTTTTTGAGCGGGAAGAATGCGAGTTCGTTTAGTCAGTAGCATTTAGTGAATTTCTCAAAAAAGAGATTTGGTGATTTTTGTGTTTGTTGCTACTCTTGCTACATGTTATTGTGAATTTGATTTTTTTGCCTCGCTCAAGTAGCCAAGTTTTTCTGTTGAATTTCTTCTCTATATGATCTTTGGTTTTAGATGTGAATATACTTTTGATGCTGCCCAAACTGTGGAATTTAATTCCGATACTTCAAAATCCAAACGAAAAGATCGTCATCAGTTCGGAGCGAGCGAACATGAAGTTCCCACCGGACCTAACCCTATTTCGAATAAATAATTATTATTCTTATCATTGTTATTATTTTTATTATTGTTAACTGTTACTTTTAATTTGTTTCTCTATTGTCCATTAATATATAAAAAATCAAGCGCCATAATATAAAATTGTCTTTTTGGTGAGAAGTTTGTTGGTTTTTGTTATTTTCTTCATCATTTTTCAAGCATCAGTTTTTAAATTTTTCCTTTTTCTTTCACCTTTCTTTTATTTATAGGTAGAAAAAGATGATAAATATACAAGTTTTCTGTCTGTATGCTTTTACTGATAAATTTGTGTGGTTGATATTATTTCTTGAATTCTTGTTCTTGCATGTGATTCTGCAGTTCTCTTTCATTTGTATTTGGGCTGCAAACCTTGAAAAACAAAAGGAAAACACAAATACATAAAAATTATGAGCAATTAAAAGGAAAAGTGATGGAGATTAGATTGAATTTAATATTTATATTTATATTTAATAGTTGTTAGGGTTTTATTTATGTCTTAAATTATTTGTTAGTGGCGTGGGGATAACGAGGTTAGTGGGCAGTTATCATGATAATGGGTTAGTGGGCAGTATCATGATAATGGGGTTAGTGAGCAATTATCATATTTTATCTGTTATAAATAGTCGTCTGAAGAACATTGTAAAAGAGCTTTTGATGAAATAGAATTATATCGGGTTTTATCCCTTTTGTCGTGTTTTTATCGTTGTTCTTCCGGTATTCATCTTGAATCAACGGATCTTCACGTTTAATCACGTTTGTGTATTCATCCGGATATTCTAAGAATCAACGGATTAATACGTTTATGTTTCTGCTTGCTGCATCAGTTGGTATCCGGAGTCATAACGATTCTGTGGGTTCATCGACGATGACAGATGAGGAATATGATTTTTTCTGGTCTCAATTGGATGCCGCCGTCGATGGGATTTTCGACAGCTACAATCAACGAGGCACACTGGATATGTTCGTGTCGTTGCTGCCGCCAAAATCTAGTCTTGGCAGCCCTGGGTGCCGCCACAACAGGATCGCCACCGGATCTAGATCCGACCCCCTATGTCACACCTCCACATTCAGATCCGCCAACCCCCATCAACCCGCGCCACTGTCCCACTGTCGTCGCGTTTCACATCGCCGCCACTCCAACATCCCTTGTTGTAATCAGCGACACCATCTGCCGCAATCCACCAGCCGTGCGACTTCAGTCATACACCACTGCAATCGCAAGTCCTCATACCATGGTTCACCAACACACCACCTCAGCAATTAGGGTTGCTCAGCCACACCGCCTGCCGCGAACCCGCCGACGGCCACAATAACGTCGTCGATCCTGTGTCCCTCCGGTCACCCGTCAGCACTGTGATGACATCAGCGCATCACAACCAAGTCAACTTAATCAGATCGCCGCCTCTCGCCGTCTTCAACCATCGCACACTGTCATGTTCCAGTCGCGCTGCAGGGCACCCTCTAGAAGACGATGGTGAATTGAGTTCTGCAGCCCTACCGCCAGGTTATGGGCTCTTACATCTAGTTGGGCCATATTTTAAAATGGAGAATGCACACGGTGTGCCCCTTTCGGTGATGAATGCACACTTGGGCCCATCATATTCATTTTTGAAGGAGTTCGGGCGACCAATATTAATAATCTACAGATTGGGCCTTTAATTATTTTGAAGCAAATTGGGCTTCATACATATTTTGAGGAAAAGGGGCCTAAGATTAATAAGTATTATTTTTTCATAAAAAACGCTAGTTATTTTGGTACTTCTTTGAGAACTCCACGTGCTCATCGTCTCAAGAGTTTGGGTCAAATACGTGCCGCTGGTGTGTTTGAAGTCAAATATCGTGAAGTTAATTAATTTTGCTTTTCCTGAAAATGAGCGCATTGTCGACTCGATTACACTGCTGGAGATTAGATTCATTCAAATTCGAGAACGAAACTTTTCAAAGAGGAGAGAATGATGGAGATTAGATTGTATTTAATATTTATATTTATATTTAATAGTTGTTAGGGTTTTATTTATGTTTTAAATAATTGTTAGTGGGAGTGAGGATAATGAGGTTAGTGGGCAATTATCATGATAAGTGATTAGTGGGCAGTTATCATGATAATGGGGTTAGTGGGTAGTTATCATGTTTTATCTACTATAACATTGTAAATGAGCTTTTGATGAAATAGAATTATATCGGGTTTTATCTCTTTTGTCATGTTTTTATCGCTGTTCTTTCGGTATTCATCTTGAATCAACGGATCTTCACGTTTAATCACATTTGTGTATTTATCCGGATATTCTTAGAATCAACGGATTAATATCTTTATCTTTCCGTTTGCTGCATCAAAAAGGAACATTTGTCGTCAAAAATTCCTCAACAATTAACAATAAAATCCATATAATTAACAACAAGATCCAGATGATTCACAAAATTGACGGGTCGAATCAATCGGGAAGCAAATGAAAAAAAAAAAAAAGAAAAAAGGAAAGGGAACAAAAACCTGATCGTCGGTCGCCAAAGAGAAAGAAAAACCCTTGTGAAATCATGGTACTAAATAAATGAATTATAGATTTATGTCAGTCTCACATTACTAAATATAATTCAGGGAGTATATGTAATAGAATTGGACTTAATACATAATATTGTATATTTTGTTCAATTTAAAATTATAAATATAATTTTTTAATATGCTGTTTGGTTGAATTTTTTGGTAAAAATATACACTTACTGTAACTGGACACACCATCAACATTTAGAAAAAAAAAATTAAAAAAATATATGTTTCCAAAAAATCAATATATATATATATATATATTAATCAATCACATAAATAATATAAAAAACTGACAAATAAAAAATAATGATTATTTAAAATTTGAAAGATGTAAAACTAAATAATTCCAGTTAATTAACAGATTTTAAATTCTTATTGTTTAGTAAATTATTATTTAGACTCACAAGTTTTATACTTAATAATTAATTTAATGTTATTTTAATTTTACTTAATATTATTGTATCTTATAATTATGTTTTCACTTCAAAAAACTATTCAGAATTATAATTTTATAATTTTTAATATTTGTTTTCAATGAAGGGACCTAAGACTATGTTTATCAGTGACCACTCCGACCACCCACACTACCAAAATCGGGGGTTTAGCGGCTAAAGGTCAAAGTCGTCGGCTAAACCCCCCAGTCGTCAGCTAAAAAACCGTCGGCCGATATTCGTCGGCCAAGGTTTAATATTCGGCTAAAGTATATTATTTTTTTTCTTCCGAAAAAGTGTTTAGCCGCCGACCTCGATCTAGGTCGTCGGCTAAACCGTTACAATATTATTTTTTTTTCGGAAGGAGTTTAGCCGACGACCTAGATCGAGGTCGTCGGCTAAGGTATAATATTTTTTTTTTTAAAAAAAGTGTTTAGCCGACGACCTAGATATAGGTTGTCGGCTAAACTATTACAATATTATTTTTTTTCGGAAGGAGTTTAGCCGATGACCTAGATCGAGGTCGTCGGCTAAATTTTTTTTTTTTTTTCGGTCGGCTAAACGTTATCTCGGTCGTCGGCTAAACCTGTTTAATATAGCCGACGACTATTTCGAACTTTAGCCGACGACCTCCATCAAGTCGTCGGCTAAAACCCTTTAGCCGACGGTAAAACTAGTCGTCGGCCATTTTTTTTCGGGTCGTCGGCTAAAGTACTTTTTTTGGTAGTGCCAACTAATTTTTTATGATTTATTAATGACCAATTCAACCACCCAACCACAACATTATATATAATTATTTTTAATTATCGTAATTTTAATTGCATTAAATTAAAATAAAATAATAGTAAATTTTTTGAGAAAAATAAGAAAAATGACAAACAAATTAAAATTCAATTACGATAAATCATGAAATTAAAATAAAATATTTGGAAGGTGGGAAATTTGGAGAATTTGGGAAGAAATTTTGATAGGGATCCATGAAATTAAAATAAAATATTTGGAAAGAAAATATGATGTTATATGTAGTGAAATATAAGATAATTGTGTTGAGTGAATAACTATGTCAATATTGGTGTCTATTTATAGAGAATGAAAAAAGAAAAATTTTGTTTTTTTTTTATAAAATGAAGAAGATATTTAACATTTAAGATTAATATTAATTAAAATCCAACAGACCAATGGGTATGTGCCATGTGGAAAGAGACCACAAAAGCATTGCTGGTCTGTAGTCGCTCCTTCTTTGGTCTCATTCTTCCATTTTTTATTTTTTTTGCTGAGTTGGCACCAAACCACAACACTTTGAAGGGAAAGCCAAGCCCCTCTCACCGGTCTCACCTCAGTCTGCTCACAGTAATTATTTTAATATTTGTCGGCTTTAAGTTATATTAATTTTTAAGTTGTTATCTTTTTCTCTTTTTAATTTGATCTAAAAATTTGGTAGTTATTTTTTTTTTCTTGCCATGAAAGAAGAGGATTGTCATTACTCCCTCGGGCTCAATCTCATCCCCAATTAGTGTTGTTATCGGGGCGGTACAGTCCCGCTTTTGACTTATCCGATCTCAGCCTGATAAGCTTACCGGATAAATTCGGACCGAATCGATATGCCTATCGGACCAAATTTCGAACCCGAGACCGAGTCAATAGTCATTGGGAGGGTGTCTGGTCCAGCCCGGTAAGAAAAATTGGTCTGAAACCAAACTCGAAACCCGAAATCTGAAAATTAAATAAATAAAATTCAAAAAATTGAAAAAAATTACTTTTATATCAACTAAAAATGAATATATTTGAACTACTGCTCTACATTTGTATAATGAGCATAATATGACATGTAGGGTGATGACTCCATGTTGATAATGATGTGCAATCATGGCACTCAAAGATAATATGATGTGTCAATATAATATCTATATGGTGATATAAACATATCATGTCTTCAGATTTTTTTTCTCGGTTAATAATTATGGATCCACTAGATAGCCACATGTGTATATGACTCGCAATCGGAAATTTACGAGATAATCTGCTTACGGTTTGAGCATGTATTCCAAGTGAGATAAAGCTAGTAACATATCTAAATAAACTTGACTAGATCCATAAATTTCCCATTTGTCATTTAATGATGGAACTTTACTTATTTCTTCCTTATGAAGGACCAGATATGCGCATATAAGTGGGATATATTATTTGAAAATTATTTAAAGTCCTCCATCCAATATCGAAAACATAATATATAAACTTATGACTGAAGATGAATAGTGATATATTGGCTTGTGGGTTTGGTGCTCAGAAATCTCTTAGCATAAGGGGGAGTATCAGTACTTGGAAATATATAAAATGCATCACATTATATCTTCACAACGGAAATATGAACTTGAAGTTCAAAGATACATAATAGATTATTAATCTTTGTTACCAACTACAACTGTTTTGATAAAGAAATAATAACTCCCATAATATAAATCAAAGCAAATGATATAAAGAAGGCATATACTTTGAGAATTATATATATACAACTATAATGTGTAATCCTAATGGATAATTGATAATGAGATACCTCGATAAATTGTCTCTACGAGGAATAAATGAAATTAAAATGTGTCTGACACAGTATCAAAGAATGATTCATGTACATTGTCTAATGTTTGCAAGAGAATCCGACAAAATATCTTCATACTCTTTCTCCACAACGCCCAAAAAAGCAAGAGTAAGCACAGAGATTCATATTTCCAAGCCAACCTTTCGATCCATTTTCTTCGACCAGCTGCACTCCTGTACAAATCATGTCAGCCAAGAAGGCAAAGATTAAGCATAAAATAATAAGGGGAATAAGCTCAGAAAATCGCGGAGGAAGTTATATTGATTGCGTTACAACCAGAAAAGAAAAAGCATCACAAAACAATAACATACGGAATCTCAATGAACCTCTGGTACCAGCAAGTCAAATATTAAAGACCATAATCATCATTATAGTGCAGGATTCTAATAACAAACTCATTTATTCTGAGCTCTCTTACATTTCTTCTACTCTTTCACGTACTAGGAACGAACAGGGGAACCATGGAGCTTAAGGCAATTCTGGTGCATATGTGTACAAAGCTAAGCATCAACGGTGAATCACACTCAATGGAGCAATACAATCGGATAATGTCACTTGATAAGATCAATCATTCTACATATGAATAAATCGAAAACTTCATAAAACACATCAAACCAAATGAACAAAGAACAACAGCAATAGCATATGTCCGATTCACAGCTAAAACCAAAACTAAAGCGCATATAATTGACAAATCTAACAGTAAAACTTGACAACTTGATCCATGCAAGCAAAAACAAATCAAATTCAAGATCGCATGAAACTGCGATAACATGTGGCAATAGTAGCATCAAACACAAAAATCACCAAATCATTTATTTGAGAAATTCACTAAATTCCTACCTTTTCGAAGTCAAGGTACAAATAAGAAACCTCTTTAGGCCTCGTGCAATCGTACTGAGCCTTCCTTCACTTTACGCCTCTTGCAACAGTACTCAGCCTCCCTTGAAAGCATAGGTCGTGCCCTCTTCCTCTCTCGTCGCGGCAACATACTGTCACTACTAGAACTGCTGGGAGGCGGAACCAGATCCCTATATAGAAACAAAAGAAAGATATTTTTAATTAACAAAATCAAAATGCACGTAGAATAAAGGAAAAAAGGATAACGGGAAAGGGAAATAGAAAGGGAAGGCGTACGCAGTGAACGCGGCAACAAGATTTTCGTTACATTTCGGACCAATGAACCTTTGCTGCGACACGAGCTCACAACATCGTTTTCCAGCACGGGCTCTTCGAAAATTTATATAAAATCTGCTACAAATGATGCTGCTAAACGATTCCTTTTTTTCCCCGATGCATTTCAGTTTGTAAACACTAGCGTCAAACCATACCAGCGCCAGTTCGTCATTCCCGACGTGAAGTAACTGGGGAAAGCAACACAAACATTTACGAACAGGTATCAGGCCCTCATAAACTAAGGGGATGCTTGGTAAAATAAGAAGGAATGGAAAGGGAATGGGAAAGGGAATGGAAAGGAATGATACCTATACCACTCAAATTGTTGGGGTATGGGGGATTCCTTATTTTGGGGGAATTAGAGTCATAGTAGTGTAATTCCAAGCACACACTATGACTTTGATTCCCATACCTTACTCCCCAAACCCCTCGACCAAGCACTTCCTAAATCAATCGTGAAGTACACTCCACGTTCAGCATCAAATGCTATTACGGTCGAACCACGATGGCCACCTAGCCAAAGCAAATGACAGCCCACAACAGTTTGCGAATAACGAGGCCCATCAAGTATGTCGGACCGGTATGGAAGATGGTCCATACATTTCCAAGCCTCATCATGTGTTGGATTATAGGCGTAAAAAAATTTACAGGCGCATGAGCCAAATAAGATACAGCCGAGTTCTTCAACCACCGCAGATACAAAAATGAGAGCATCTACCTTCACATGGGGAGGAGGTCTAGGAAGCATAGTCCAACAACTCTTAGATTCATCAAGCCTCTCAATAAATAGGGGTTCCTTCTTTATTTCGAGAATAGGATTTCCAAAGGAGTCCAATTCATAAGTATGAGGATCTGTTTTGGGACAACCAAGTGCATAAAGCACACCATCAAAAACATGGAGGTGAGGCTCCAGTTGAGGAAGGTTCATCCGAGGCAAACTTGTCCAGCGATTATAGGTTGTATACCAACATTCCACCTCGCTGGGAGACTCATCACATTTGCTGCAAATGTCATCGAAATGCCTGGTGATATACACGCGGTCCCGAAAATGAACATGAGATTGAATATAATGACAGTGATGTCGGCGAGTGTGAGGGCGAGCAATCCGTGATGGATCCTTAATTTTGATAGACCGGTGGAATGGTTTGTACTGTGGCTCGTCAGGCCATCTTCTATCAACCGGAATAAAATCTTTATCGAAGGGATAAAACTCACAAGTCCCTCTACTGTTCTGCTTGTCAATAGCAATCACGAGACATGTTTTGGATTGTGGCATCTTTCTTCAGATGATGAGGCTATGAAAAGATTTGAAAACGTTAGTCATCAAACAGCACGGGCAACAAATGGAGAAACTCATAACATCACGGAATACGTATTGCTGGCACAATCACGGTAGCCTATTAGTCGATTAGGGTTAACCGAAAGAGGAAACGGATCCGAGGTACAAAACAATCCTTGGAATAATAGCGATTACCATCCATCACCAAATCATGTTACAGTAGTACAATAAAACAGGAATATACATGACTAAGGGGACTCGAACCCAGCGCTTTGACTAAAGGTTCTTGTCTTCATTGCAAATAACATCGGGCCAAACACCCTTTGGTTATCCTTCAACAACTAACAATAAAATCCATATAATTAACAACAAGATCCAGATGATTCATAAAATTGACGGGTTGAATCAATGGGGAAGGAAAGGACAAAAAAAAAAGGAAAAGGAACAAAAACCTGGTTCAGGCAGAAGACGAAGACGAAGGCGAAGACCGAGGACGGCCGCAGATCGATCTCACCGCATATCTAGTTGGAAATATTTATGCTAAATGGAGTTTGACATGTTTCTTTTGTCCCACATCGTAAGGAATAAGAAACAAAAGGGAGTTTATAAGGTCTTTTCTGGGCTAGAGATTGTAGACGCTGCCCACACGCGCCGAGCCGGGCCGTGGATGCGAGACGCGCGAAATTGGCGCGTTGTAGGCGCACTTTGCACTTCGCACGCCGTCCCTAGGGTTCCGCAACTATAAATACAGCTCCATATGAGCCGTATTCATCCATCCGAATTCTGCATCTGTAGCCTCCTCTCTCTCGTGTTTTTTATTCTTTCTTTGAGTTTCCAAGTAGTCGCCTTTGCATTTATCGATCCTTCCATTGCTGTTGGAACGACGATAAAGCTGCATCAAATCCTGGGATTCTACGCTGAAGCTTACAGCCGTTGAAGCGCGTAAAAAACTTTAAGGACGGGAGTTTTCTCCGTGCGGTTTTCTTCAACTAAGAGATCCAAGAAACATGTTGGTTTTTTACATATTTGTTGTGCATTCAATTCGTCCCTCAACGGGACAGTCTGCTTCTCTCCTCTTTTCTTACTATCGGATCTGACGTGAAGGATCATTTCGATTTTGGTTGATAAACTCAGTAATATAATAATAACAAAATTATTTGGAAAAATACTATTCTATTTCTCTATCTTCCTTATTGTTTGCTTTTAATAATTATATAATTCGGTATTAGTTTTCAATACTAATTACCGGATTATGTGTCCATCTAGTGAAATTTTCAACATTCTTAAAGGTTTTTATTTTTGTTAAATCGTGTTTAACAGTAACAGTCAAATGGACACTGAAATTTCATCTGCGAATTTTCGTCTAATGAACCAAGAGTTTGCCCGGCTTGACCGATTCGATGGACAGAACTACACCCGCTGGGCTGATAAGGTCAAGTTCATGCTTGCTGTGCTGAAACTTGGCTATCTCTCGACCTTAACTTGCACCAATTCCTCGATCCACCCCGAAGCGGAAAGGCCGTGGATCCAAAAGAGATTTCAGATCTGGAAAAGCTAAGGGCTCACAGAGAGAGTCCGAGGAATCGTGTTGGCCACATCAAGAATTCCTTGTCTGATCGCCTCTATGATCTGTACGCGTCGGTCACAGATCCACGAGAGCTTTGGAAAGCCTTGGAACTCAAGTACAAGGCACATGAGGAAGGTACTAACAAGTATCTTATGTCCAAGTATGTAGAGTTTCAAATGGTTGATGACAAACCCATTATGGAGCAAGTGCATGAACTCCAGGTTATGGTCAACAAACTGAATTCGCTTTCCATTCCTCTGCCGGAACTCTTCCAGGTTGGTGTGATTATCACAAAACTGCCACCCTCCTGGAAAGACTTCTCTAAGAGGATGATGCACAAATCCGAGGACTACTCCTTGGACGATCTGTTGAAGCACCTCCGCATTGAGAAGGAGACTCGCAACAGGGACAAGCGTGGTAAAGTTGGATCGAGTGTGCATCACGTGTCAGCTGGGGGTTCTGGAAATAAGGGCAAATCTGGGGGACAAAACCGAAAGAATTTTGGGCCCAAGAAACCTAACTTCAAAAGGCCTGGTAATCAACAACAAAAGAATCCTATCTCAAAGCCTAAGAGGTCCGGAGCATGCCACGTCTGCGGAAAGACTGGCCATTATGCACGCGAGTGTAAAGATCGCAAATCTGGTCCCGTGGTACATGCTGTCGAGGATGTTACTAATATGGTAGCAAGCGTGAACCTTGGAGAGGTGTTCATGATCTCTTCTCTGACACGTGCAATAGCGAGTCGAGGGTGGTTCGTTGATACGGGAGCCACCGTGCATGTCTGTGGACAACGAACTCGCTTCCGCACTTACTATCCAGCAGCTCCAGGGACGGTTGTGGTTTGTGCGGATGGCCACAAAGCTGATGTTTTAGGAAGAGGAGATGTTTTCTTGAAGTTCATAAGTGGTTGTTGGGTTACCGTTCGTGATGTTTTACATGTTCCTGTCATCTCGTAGGGATTGGTTTCTGCGGACAAGTTTGACAAAGCCGGGTTCAAGATGGAGCTCGAGAATGGCAAGATTGAGATCACTAAAAATGGACAGTATGTGGGAAAGGCGGACAACTGTAAGTGTATGTACCGTCTCTACCTTAGTGATGAGGGTAGTAAGAGTAGTTCAGATGGTGATGGTCCTAGTGTTTGTATTGTGTCTGATGTTGCCAACTTTGATGTGTTTGATGGAAATGTTGCTAATGAAATAAGTTTTTCTGGTTACTTTGTTTGTTCAATTTCTTTATGGCATAAACGATTAGCACACACAAATGTTAAAAATATTGAAAAGATGCAATCTAAATGCACTACTACGGAATACCTTTCAATGACGTTGAAAAAATGTCATAAAATGGTTTTCATGACGTTTTATCCCCGTCATATACACTGTCGTCTATACTGGTGTCATGGATAGTGTTTGAATCAATGACGTCTAAAAAACGTCGTATATACCTTTTAATGACAGTCATTTGGCGTCATAAATATATGACGTATGACGTCCGTAAATTGTCATGAAAGATTTTCAATGACGCTTGTATTTTGTCATTACAAGTCGCTATTATAATGTTAATAAAACGTCATTGAATGTTTAGTATGACAGTTTTCAATTATCATCTATTTATTATTTCATGACAGTTATATATCATCATCAATTGTGGAATCAACGACGTTGGGAAACTGTCGTTATAAACCTTTAAATGACAGTATATAATCGTCATAAATATATTAAGCATGACGTTTCGAAACTGTCATAAAATGTTTTCAATGATGCTTGTATTTTGTCATTCCAAGTTGCTATTACCATGTTTAAAAGGCGTCATAAAATGTTTTTATGACGTTGTCGAACATTGATTATAATGCTTTTAATGACACTTTTCTATAGTCATATATGTTTTGATGATGGCTTTCTAACATCGTGCTAACATATTCAATGTCATTTGATTATTGTCATAAAACAAAAAAAAAATTGAAAAAAAAATTACCATTTCCTGGATTTTAATTATATTTCAAACTAATATAGAATAAATTCATCATCACATATGAAGTCAACATCCGAACTACCAAACCTAAGAACAAACAATAACAACTACCAAACTAAGTACATCCAACCAATTTAAATAGACCTTAAGTTATTGGAACAAGCCAATAACAACCAAATACAAAGTTCTACACTTGCAATGTTAACAAAAGAAATGCAACAACATCCATATCATACACGCACTATCACATAATTTTATAAGGAGAAGAGAACATAAGTTTATAAATACTCAAGTGTGAGGGATAATGTATTTGATTGGCCACATAATGGTGCTTCCAACTGCATCTTCCATAGAAGAAAATTCGGGCTGGGAACGATAGAATTCGGCTCTAGGATTGATCGCTTCCTCAATGTCGACTCAGAATAATCAGTCCAAGCTTGTATCCATGCACTTTGCTTGTTGGATCCACTGCGATATTTTGCCTCTAGCCACAATTTCATCTGTGCCCTCCCAATCGAGTAACATGCGTCACGAGATACGCTGAGGGTGCTCCCTTGTACCGACTACAACAACCAAAAACACAGTCACAACTCAAATGGTGCCCCCTTTCAAACAAAATGAGATATAACATCTAGAAAATAATTAAAGGGGGATATAAGGAAAACTTATCTCAAGTAAATTTACATTTGAAAATAAAACAAAATTTGCACTTTGTCATGAAAGGCTGAAACCAGTTGGTATGATTTGAGAAGAGATCATCTAAGGAAGATCAGAGTACTAGAGAACAAGAGCTGGAACATGACACTAGAGATTTTTTAACTCTTATATTTATATCTGATACTACCAGGTGAACATCAACATGCCTTCTTCTAACTACTCACAACGGACAGTTGAGATAAAGTGAGTGATGAATGGACTCAGGGTTGTCTAGTCTTTATCATTGAATTTGTTAAATTTAGCTGTTAGGAAGAGAATAAAAGGGACAATGAGAATGTGGGGAAGTGCTGCAATATGGATAGGAGTTAATGACTGCTATTGCTGTATTTATGTTGATTAACAATGTTATAATATGTAAGAACAAAATGAATTATTGTTAGCAATATGGTGGGGAGGGGGGGGGGGATAAATAGAGAAAGGAAGGGTAAAAGCAATGAGGGAAAGAATTCTATGAGAAGATTTGTTAAGGACAGGCTAATAGGTTGATAATAATTTTTCTTAGATACACAAAGAAAGGATTCGATTTTAGTATAGGATTGTAACCATTATAAACTAGAGATCGAGCTTCATAAAAATGTTCGAAGGCTAAATTTGATATGTAGATTTAATATCGGGGGAAATTATTGGCCGAAGTTGGCTATGTTTCAACATTTGACTATCAAGTATTAACTCAGATTGTTTTCTTAGATTTTCATTGGGTGAAGGAAATGTAGGATTCGTACAAAAATGCGACAACATATATTATCCAAACAAAAACTTGTTATCACCAAGCAGTTTGAATTTCTACCAGAGAACAAGAGCTGGAACATGACACTAGATATTTTTTAACTCTTATATTTATATCTGATACTACCAGGTGAACATCAACATGCCTTCTTCTAACTACTCACAACGGACAGTTGACATAAAGTTCAATATAAGGAAAGATTTCTCGAACGTCAAAGTGCTTTCTGAACATGCAAGGCTGAGATACACCAAGGGTGCTCCCTTGTATCGACTAAAACAACCAAAATCACAGTCACAACTCACAGGCCTGAATATGTTTATAAACTAACCCCAAGTTATACACAACAAAACTTACTTTATTCATAAGAAATTTCAAGGAAATACTACCAAAGCAAAATAAACCTTAGTCATAGCAACACACTATCTTTCCATACATAGCAAAACAGATCTCAGATATAATTATAAACTTACCTTAGAATTTCCAGTCATAGGGCTATGGTTAATTCTTTCTTCACCATTATCTAATACACCTAAACATTGATAAATCCACACAAATTATAATATGGTGTACCAAAGAGTAATTAACATAATCAGTATTGAATAATATTGTTCATAAATAATTCCAACATATGCATAATTGTATTTGAAGTATATATCACAAGATAAAAAGCAAATTGAAGGAAAATGTCCAAATTTTTAGCAACTAGCATAACACATATGAAAAGAAAGATGCACCAGATTCAAAATCCATGTGTTAAAACACCTCACAATATTCAGGTTGATATTTTAACTAAAAGTTAGCATGTGTGGGAAGTTTGAAATACTGACCAATAATTTTTTTCTGATTATTGGCTGATTAGCTTACTAAAATAAATTTTGTTTATTTTATAGGCGCATTAACAACTGTACTTATTTTGTAGGCGCATTAAAAAAAGAAAATATCCTCCTACCCGCTGCAAAATTCCAAGCTGATTGCCCAACTCCAAGCTGACTGCCGCTTCCCTCTCCGTCCGCCGCTGCCCTCTCCATCAAAGTAAGTATTTATTTTTACTTATTCTTGTTTCAGCCTTCGTGCCTTTTGTAGCCTTGAATGCACCGCTTGTCTTTTGTTTATTGCTTTCTTTTGTTTAATAGAACAGATATGCATCGTTTGTTGTGAAGCTTTTGTATTGTATAGCGCTTTTTAATTTAATTTTTAATGTTATAAATAAGGTTTTATTTTTATTTCGCAGTTTTTTTTTTTTGGTAAAAAATTTGCAAGATAATTACCTTTTGAAGGGAGTTTTTATTTGTCATTCGTTTTTAATTTAATTCTTCAACTCACTTTAATTTTTGTTTAATTTGCGATAATTATGACAAGTAAAAATGCGTAAAAGAGGTGGATCCGGTGGAGCCATGGTCAATTAGTGATGAGAAACATATTTGCACGACTTGTTTTATATATATATATACCACTTTTTACAAACTTGTCGCTATATTTGAATTTAGCGGCCGCTATTGTACCGCTATCGCTATATAGCTAAACGGGCACGTGATCACACGGCCGCTAATCGCTATTGACTACTATGCATGTATCTAAACATAAATTAAATAAAGACAAAGTTACAAAAAACTAAAATATGAGGAAACAACACATAAACTAGGTAGGGCTAAAGTATTTATGTACCTCTCAAAAGGGGTTCGTCCTATGGACTCCCACGTTCGATACTTTCCCCTCCTCCTTACAGGATGTCGGTGAGTGTTCTACCGCGGCTCGAGGAGCACTTATCCCCGAGCGTTAGTAATTATATAGCTCACTACACTCGAGTGAAGCGAGTCTGTTAGTATTATAACGAACAAGATGAGTGAACGAAGTGAAGGAAGTCTGTGCATGTGTGTACGTGTGCGAAGAAGAAAACATAAAACACGCCCTAACTACTAGTGTACGCATATACACGCCCGGGAAGAAGAGTAGCTTAAAACTAGTTGTTATATATGTAAATACCGATAAAATGACAAAGTGTTAAATCAACTAAAATGATAGTGTTAACCCAAATAAGCATGAAAAATAACAGTAGTAAATCTGGTATTGTCAGGAATACAGCTGGCAAGTGCAGTCCTGTTAGAACCAGAGCTAGACCAGAAAAGCAGGAAAGAAAAAACAGAGCTACAACAAGCGAAGCAATTAATTCCACCAATTAATTACTAATAGAAATAATTATGTATTGCTGTTAAAACTATATAACAGCAATATATAATCAATTATTTTCCACTTAATCAAATTAGGAATCAATTATAGGGTCTAACGATTAACGATTAATGAATTAACCGGATTTCTGACTGACCTGAACTAACTCGGAAAGTTAGCTGGGTTCGTTTTAGCAACAATTTGAAAGTTAGAAATCACGAGAGCAACACGGAGCAACTAAAACAGATAACCTCACACATAGCAATTACTGAATCTTTGGGACTGGTTCGAAAATATGCGAAACCAAACTAGGACTGGTCCGACCGAATTAGTCAAAACCAGATCGGTTCGACCATCTTCTTAAACCCAGGGCGTTCCAAAAATGTGGGAAAAATCCCAAAAAACAGCGTGGCTTTCCTGTATTCTTGGTACGACACCCAACAACAGTTATCTATCGCAAAAAGCTTTCTTACCTTGCAAATGCGATTTGGGGTAGATGAGAATGGAACTGGCTGGGGAATCCAAATCGATGAAACAGACGGGACGTTGGCGCCGAAGCCTTCCGTGCTTTCTAACAATATGAGTCAAATTTAGAAGTAGCACAAACAAAATAATACACTGCAAACTCAAATAAGTAAAACATCAGAGCAAGAAACTCAAACCAAACTCGACATGTTCGTGTTTTTCTTGAATATGAGAAACTTAGATTTTCTTTCTACAATAACTCTGCCACGAGAAATTATGCACTGTGAGTGGATTTTCAGTAAATTAGGGTTCATGTGGAAATTTGATAATTAGGGTTCATGTGAAAAATTGATTAGAAATATAAGATAGAAATGTTTCACATGAAAAATAAATAATTTATAAACATTCCAATCAAACATACACGAGGCAGACTTAGGTATGGGTAATCAGATTATAAACCATAATCTAATTGCACAGCTGCACTTGAAATGAAAAATAAAGAAAGTTGGATAACTCACGGTGGATGTTGCGGCGATAATATGAATCTGACGTGAAAAGTCGATGGACGCTGATTTGAACCCGATGTCGGTGGTCGCGGATCTGAAGCAAACGTCTATGGATGCTGGTGAGACCGCGAAATTGAGAGACAGCGACGAGGAGAAGTGAGAGAGAGAGGGAGAAGTGAGAAATTGGGAGAGAGGAAAAGAAAGGACTGGTGAGACCGTGCAATTGGGAGACGGCGACGAGGAGAAGTGAGAGAGAGAGAGAAGTGACAAATTGGGAGAGAGCGGCTAGGGTTTCAGAAGGGGAGTGAGAAGGAAAACAAAATGAGAGGGAGGGAGGAGAGTAAGGCATACGGGAAATTTTCAAGGGACTAATTTGGGATCAAATTTTTGATGATAGTAATAATTTGTCATTAGCTAAAAACTATTTCATGACACTTTAAAAGTGTCATAAAAAACTATTACATGATTTTTTTTAAAATGTCATGCTACATGTAAATCATGACATTTTAAAAGTGTTATTGATAAATAAATATGACAGGAAAAAAACATCATCAATCTCGAAGAAACCATGATGTTCACAAAATGTCATATGGTTGTTCCATATTTTACATCCATGACGTTTGCTGCTAGAAACGTCATGGAAAGACGTTACAATGACGTTTTTGGCAAAACGTCATAAAATTTCTGTCATTAAAGGTCATATTTGTAGTAGTGATGGATGGTAAAATATGACGCAAAAGATTTTGAAAAATGTGAAACGTGTGTAAAATCAAAGTTTACTAAGAAACCATTTCCATCACTAAAGAGAAACACATCATTACTTGAGTTGATTCATAGTGATTTATGTGAATTTAATGGAATACTTACTCGAGGAGGAAAAAGATATTTCATCACATTTTGTGATGACTTTAGTCGATATCTATATGTTTATCTGCTGGGATCAAAAGATGAAGCTTTTGATGCATTTAAACGATATAAAGCTGAAGTCGAAAATCAACTCGAAAGACATATTAAAATTCTTCGCTCAGACAGATGCGGAGAATATTTCAACACGGAGTTTAACACATTCTGCGAAGAGAATGGTATCAAACATGAACGAACCGCACCATATAGCCCTCAACAGAATGGTTTGGCTGGGAGAAAGAACCAAACTTTAACTGAGATGGTAAATTGCATGTTGAACCAATCGGGTCTGCCAAACAATATGTGGGGGAAGCACTATTGACTGCTTGCTACATTCACAATAGGATCACTAGTCGTGTGATCCCTACAAGTCCATATGAATTGTGGAAAGGAAGAAAACCAAACCTAGACTTTGAGAGTGTGGGGGTGTGTTGCTTATTATCGGACTCCCGATCCTAAACGATTCAAATTGGGAGCACGAGCTATGAAGAGTGTGTTCATTGGATATGCTCATAATAGCAAGGCTTACCGATTATTGGATATTGAATTAGGTGTTGTAGAATCCAGAGATGTGGAATTCTTCGAGGATAAGTTTTCTAGAGATGATGAAAACCCTAATCTCACAACACCTCCAAGTACTTCTCGAGAAATACACCCATCTCCGGTTGTAGAGGAACCAAGGAGAAGTACTAGAATCAGAAAAGAGAAAACCTTTGGAGAAGATTTTTTCTCTTATTTGGTTGAAGGAAATCAAAAGAAAGTGACGAGAGAGGTCATTTCTGACATTAACTTAAATGATAATCCTAAGACCTTCAATGAAGCCATGTCATCAAGAGATGCTCCTCTGTGGAAGGAAGCTGTCAATGGTGAAATAGTTTCAATTATGGGTAATGGAACTTAGGAGTTAGTTGATCTACCCAAGGGAAAGAGACCCATATGATCCAAATGGATTTTCAAGAGAAAGTTTCATCGAGATGGACCCATATCAGCCTATAAAGCAAGATTAGTCGCCAAGGGGGTACAATGAGAGGGTATAGATTATTTTGATACATATGCTCCTCTTGCTAGAATTAGTTCTATTAGAACCCTTATAGCGCCTCAAGATTGAAAGGTCTATACATTCATCAAATGGATGTGAAGACAAATTTTTCAATGGATATCTCAACAAGGAGATATATTTGGAGCAACCTGAAGGTTTCGTGATACCTGGACAGGAAAACAAAGTGTGTAGACTTATTAAATCCCTGTACGGTTTGAAACAAGCTCCTAAACAGTGGCATGAGAGATTTGACACCACTATAATTGCATTCGGATTTCAACACAGTAGTGCTGACAGGTGTATTTATTCTAAATACACAACCGAATACATTGTCATTATCTGTCTTTATGTCGATGATATGTTGATCATTGGAATTCACCTAGAAGGTATTCTTGAGACTAAGAAATACCTATCCTCGAATTTTAAAATGAAAGATTTAGGAGAAGTCGATACCATTCTTGGTATCAAAGTGAAAAGGACAAGTAGTCGGATTTCTCTATGTCAATATCATTACATAGAGAAAATACTGACAAAGTTTAAACACTTGAATATTAAGGAATTCAACACTCCTTTTGATTCTAGTGTAAAACTTAATGTGAACTCTGGTTGGGCAGTAGCTCAACTAGAATATGCAAGTGCAATCGGTAGCATGATGTATGCCACACACTGTACTCGACCTGACATCGCTTTTGCTGTAAGCAAATTAAGTCAGTACACTGTCAATCCTGGTACGGAGCACTGGAAGGCAGTGGGCAGAGTACTAGGGTACCTGAAAAGGACGAGTACTCTAGAGTTGACTTACACGTCATCTTCTGGAATACTAGAAGGTTATTTCGATGCCAGCTGGATAGATCACAAGAGTGATTCTAAATCCACAAGTGGATGGATTTATACTCTTGCTGGAGGAGCTATTTCTTGGGCGAGCAAGAAACAGACATGTATAGCTCACTCAACGATGGAGGCTGAGCTTATTGCCTTAGCCGCAGCAGGCAAAGAGGCAGAGTGGATCAGAGATCTACTATTGGATATCCGTCTGTGGGATATTCCTATGCCGTATATTCCCATGTATTATGACAGTAAGGCCACACTGTCAGCAATATACAATACCGTGTATAATGGGAAGTCTAGACATATTGGTCTACGACACAATTTTGTGAGACATCTTATTGATAATGGTACCATCAAAGTTGTCTATGTCAAGACGAGTAGGAACTTGGCAGATCCGTTTACCAAACCTCTGACGAGAGATTTGGTTACATCTACTGCGAGAGTCATGGGTCTAAAACCACAATAGAATCATTAGTGATGGAAACCCAACTTGACATTAGTGCTCCTAATTCAAGGGTAATAACGAAGTCACTAATGACAGAAGGTACTATCATATAATGATAGATCCATGTGAGGTAGGATAGTACGTTGTTGCCGAGAACGGGGTTGAGTTGAGGCTCTTAACAAATTATGGAGACATCTATGCAACAAAGATGTTGTAAAACTTTGCCTATATGATCTAGAGGTGGTGCCGCCTCAAATGAAGACTAGTGGTTTGTCTTCTAGAGGGCCATGAAAAGGATTTTAGTGCATGACCAAAATTAGCGCTCAGAGAGAATGCAAAGCTGACATGTGATGTGTGGGGGTAAACCGGAGAGGTCAAAAGATTATTGGTTTAAGCCTATAAGGATACCATTGAATCGGTCTCTTCTTATTTATTCTCATAATGCTGGAGTTTAATCTTCGTGACACCAAAGTGACATCATTTGTCTGAGTGAAAGGAAACTGGCCAACCTTGTGGGGGATTGTTGGAAATATTTATGCTAAATGGAGTTTGGCATGTTTCTTTTGTCCCACATTGGAAGGAATAAGAAACAAAAGGGAGTTTATAAGGTCTTTTCTCTAGTTAGGCTCTCAAAGGCCTTAGTAGACTAGAGATGGGCCAAGCCCACACGCGCGCCGAGCCGGGCCGTGGACGCGAGACGCGAGGTTCGCGAAATTGGCGCGTTGTAGGCGCACTTTGCACTTCGCACGCCGCATCGATCGCGAGGAGCCTTTAATTTTTTAATGGAGTTTTCTCCGTGCGGTTTTCTTCAACTAAGAGATCCAAGAAACATGTTGGTTTTTTACATATTTGTTGTGCATGCAATTCGTCCCTCAATGGGACAGCCTGTTTCTCTCTCCCTTTCTTACTATCGGATCTGATCGTGAAGGATCATTTCGATTTTGGTTGATAAACTCGGTAATATAATAATAACAAAATTATTTGGAAAAAGACTATTCTATTTCTCTATCTTCCTTATTGTTTGCTTTTAATAATTATATAATTCGGTATTAGTTTTCAATACTAATTACCGGATTATGTGTCCATCTAGTGAAAATTTCAACAGATCTCTCTCATAATTTCTGTTAGGTCAATGATGACTGGAGTTGGGACATTCATGAGCAAAATGCCCCTCTTCCCCACACTTATAGCATTCCCTGCCACCACCGCCGCCGCCTCCCTGAGGACATTCCCTGGCCATATGCCCATTCTCACCGCACTTGTAGCAGCCGCCTCCACCTCCGCCGTAACCCCACCACCACCGTAGCCACCGCCTCCGCCGTAGCCTCCATCGCTGTAGCCGCGGTTGCCTCCCCTGCTGCCACCGTCGTAACCGCCTCAACCGCCCCTGCTTCCACCGACGTAACTGCCTCCAACGCCCCTGCTTCCACCGTCGTAACCGCCTCCACCGCCGCTTCTTCCCCCTTGAGAACCGCCGCGGGTGCCACCATGCACGGACGCCCCATCTGGTCCGGGCAAGTTGGCGGCCTTGGCACGACCGTCGTTGCCGACCTCGAGCACGTACTCCACCGTCTCTCCGTCACCGAGGCTGCGGAAGCCGTCTCCCTGGATTGCCGACTGATGAACAAACAGGTCATCGCTTCCGTCGTCAGGGGTTATGAACCCAAACCCCTTCTGATCGTTGAACCATTTCACAGTGCCTCTTCACATCACTCTCCGCCATCGCCTGAGAAACCCTAGCTCTGTGTGCAAATTTATGTTGTTGTGGTGCTTAGGATCTGTGCTTTTTGTTCAATTTAAAATTATAAATATAATTTTTCTATATGTTGGTTGAATTTTTTGATAAAAATGTACATTTTACTGTACACACCCATCAACATTTAACAAATAAAAGTTAAAAAAAAAATCTGTTTCCAAAAACTAAAAAAAAAACTATATGTATTAATCAATCATCTAAATAATTTAAAAAAAAAACTGACAAATATAAAAATGATTATTTAAAGTTTGAAAGATGAAGAACTAAATAATTCAGTTAATTTATAGATTTTTTATTCTTATTGTTTACTAAATTATTTTTTAGACGAATAAATTTTATGCTTATTAATTAATTTAATGTTATTTTCATTTACTTAATATTATTGTATAGTATAGTTAATTTTTCACTTTGTTTTCACTTTCCAAATAAATATTCAGAATCATTAGTTTACAATTTTTAAATTTTATTTTATAATGTTTTAATAAATTTTTTTATTTTTTGGGTTTGTTTATCATTTTTCAAATAATTATTACAAAATTTCATCGGACCTAAGGACACTGGCAGTGGAGGAATCATGGGGTTCGGCATGCCCCATACCGCTCGGCAACACCATTGCCATAGGGGCGGTATGGAGGAATCATGGGGTTGATCGGCATATGATACCGAAGAATCATGGAGTGGAAGTTTCAAAATATAGCCGTTGGTCCCTTAATTGTTTAGACCGTTTGAGCCTTTTACAAAAAAAAAAAAAAAAAAAAAATCTCTCTATATAAATCACATACAATTCACACAATATTTACCATAATTTCACACAAACAATTCACACAATATTTATTATCAATTCACACAAACAATTCACATTTTATTAACCATGTCTTCATTCTCCTCTTCTTCATCCGGGGACGAGTTAATTATTCCCGCCGACTCTTCCAAACTATGGTTATCCGGTAGTACCTTCGAAACCTTTTTAGCCGCGTACGATTCCATTGAAGACATGGCAAGCTCTACCGAAATCCGGGGGTATGTCACCCGTTTTCGTGAAAGAGCCTTACAAACTCTAATGAATGACTATTTCGTCAAACAACCAAAGTTTCCCGAACATGTTTTTCGGGACTGTTTTCGTATGAATAAAGCTTGTTTTTAAGAATTGTTGGTGATATTGAAGCGAATTTCGAATGGTTTCAAGCGGGTCAAGACGCGAGGGGAAAGAAAAGTTTCACGTCGTTATTTTTTTCTTTTAAGTTTTCGTTATTTATTTATTTTTGTTTATTTACTATTTAATATTTTGTAGGTGAATGCCTTGATAATTTTTGCGATGCGATAATTATATTATATAGTCGAGAGTTCTTACGTAGGCCGACAACTAGGGCTGTAAATGAATCGAGATGTTCGCGAACAAAGCTCGGCTCGGCTCGTTAAGGGCTCGGTTCGGCTCGGTTCGTTAAGAACTCGAGCTCGAGCTCGAACACAAAAATCTGTGCGTTAAGAAAACGAGCTCGACCCGAGCTTGGGCATGTGCGGATCGAGCTCGGCTCGAGATCGGCTCGAGTTCGGTTCGGCTCGTTAAGCTCGTTAAGCTCGATTAATAAATATATTTTTAAATTAATTTTTATAATATTTATATATTGTATTATAGATTAATAATTTTTTAAATGATTTTCATATATTAAAATATTAATTTTTATATATATTTGAAAATATATAATTTTTAATGATTATTTCAAAATATTTATTTTAAATAATTCAAATAAATTATTTAAATAATTTAAAAAATATATAATTATTCGCGAATAGCTCGAGCTTGGCTTGAGCTCGACTCGGCTCGAGTTGTTCGCGAACAGCTCATGTGCGGCTCGATTTATTAACGAGCTCGAGCTCGAACACGATTTTTGTTCGTAAGGAAGCTCGGCTCGGCTCGGCTCATCAGAAAAAAATTAAAACTCGGCTCGGTTCGATCAAAGCTCGGCTCAGCTCGGTTCGTTTACAGCCCTACCGACAACCCATGACGTTGCACGCTTATTCGAGGCACATGAAGAAAAACATCACATTCCTGAAATGCTTGATAGCATTGATTGTGCACATTTCGTTTGGCAAAATTGTCCTAGATATTTGAGAGGCCAATATAAGAGAGGTGATCACAAATACCCGACTATTATGCTTGAAGTCGTCGCTTCAAATGATTTGTGGATTTGGCATTCATTTTTTGGTCCTCCCGGTTCAAACAACGATATCAATGTTTTGAATCAATCTCCATTGTATCTTACGGAGCAAAATGGAACGGCGCCAAACAGTTCATTTTATTTGGGTGGACGACCTTACAAACGTGGATATTATCTTACCGATGGAATCTATCGTAAGTATTCAACATTTGTTAAAGCATATCCTTATCCCACTTACCCGAAGGAAAAGAGATTCAAGAAGCTACAAGAAAGGATGTCGAACGAGCTTTTGGTCGTCTTAAGGGAAAATGGTTTATTCTCAGTCGTCCTCTCCGGGCTATGTCCGTCGAAAAGATTCGAAAACTCGTTTATACGTGTATTATATTGAACAATATGATTTTAAAAGACGACAAGAAGGCAATATCACCGGTTCATATAATGGATCAGCCGGTCGCGCCAGATTATGACCCGAATGTACTACCGGAGTTACTCAACGAAGATATCCATAACCGTATCAGATATGATCTTACGGAGCACGTAGCGGCTCAAGACTTACCATACCTCGATGACTAGTGATTTCCTATTTTTTAATAAGTATTATGTAATTTTCTTTTAATTATTAATGAAATATAATGTTTTTATTAAATTGTTTAATATAATTATGAATATAAAAAATAAAAAATAAAATTAGTTGAGGCATAGAATTATGGTTGCCACTAAAAAAATATGGTGAGACATGGTTGAATCATAGAATGAGGTGGCATGGAATTATTGGTTAGTGGTGAATCATGGGGGAGGCATCGAATCATGACTGCCACCCCCTAAGAACACACAATAAAGGAAAGTCAAGCCCCTCTCAGCGGTCTCATCGGTCTGCTCACAATAATTATTTTAATATTTTTGGCTTTAAGTTATATTATATTATAGTAATTTTAATTTTAATTTTTTATCGTTTCCTCTTTTAATTTGATACCTAAAAGTTTTGTAGTTATTTTTTTTTCTTTTCTTTTTTTTTTATGATGGGGAACCCGCCGCCGCTACTCTTCGAGTGCGCACTGGATAAACCCTCGGGTTGGACGTAATAGCCTGCAAACTACGCCAACCAGGTAAACCACACTAGGCAAGCCATGTGTGACAGGCTCAACCAATAAAGTGTGGGTAGGGGGAATCGAACTCGTGACCTTTCAGTCCCGCGCTCACCTACTCCACCAACTTGGCTATCATTGCGGATTATTATTATTATTTTTCTTGCCCATGGAAGAGGAGGATTGTCCTTTGTGTTGAGTACTCCTTGAGGCTCTACCCCACTCCCGATTAGTGCTGTTATCAGGCCAGTTCGGTCCAACTTTTGACTTATCTGATCCTAGCATGATAAGCTTACCGGATAAACCTGGACTGAACCAATAAGCCTGTCGGACCAAATTTCGAATCCGAGACCGAATCGGTAGTCACCGAGAGGGTATCCGGTCCAGCCCGATAAGAAAAGTCAGACTGTAACCGAACTCAAAACCCGAACCCGAACCCGAAATCTGAAAATCAAATAAATAAAATTCAAAAAATTGAAAAAAAAATCACTTCTATATCAAGTTACAAATTAATATATTTAAAATAATGTAAAATAAAAATATAAAATGAACGTCACACAAGGAAAATGCTGGTTTGGGGGCTCGAAATCATCAACTATCGTCGAGTCGTTAGCGACAATCACTTTAATTTGGTATGACATAATTAAATAAGAAATTATCGGGTATTTTTTTGGGTTAGCGGTTCGGTCTCTTATCGGTTTCATTTTCGATTTCAATTTCATTTCACGTATCCAGCCCGTTGACTTTCGGTCGAGTCCCCATTTTGTAACACCCCCGTGATTTACAGAGATGTTACAACACCGTATATTCTTTTTGGGAGAACCTACCAGACTTAGACTAACATAAAAGACAATGACCATCAATAGAAAAGAGACATTCACACACTTAAAACCAACGTCAACTTTCAAGATGGCATACATCACCAAAACATACAAGTTCCAACTCCAATATACACACAGTTCCAGGCACCAAACAGTATGATATGGAATTTTTCTAAACCAACTCACAACAGAATACGATCAAAAATAAAATAAACTATTAATAAAGTACGCGGATGTTACACTCTTACCCTCTAAAAAGAAGTTTCGTCCTCGAAACTTGTAACAGGAAGAGGGTTGCCAAGATGTAGGTTCGAGTTGCCAATCGTATATATACACAGTTTATTCTTAAACTGTGAACATTACACCAGTACGTATTTACTAATAAAACATCAATACACAGTATGCCCCCCAATAAGCCTATCTTAGGGGTTAGTGACGACAGAATTATCTTCGACCTCTTCTTCCGGATCCTCTTTGGGATCTTCCTCGTCTTCTGCGACTTCTTGTCCCACTGCTGGAATTGGGGCCGCTCGGAGGATAGCAAGGATCTCCTCCGCGTTGGCCCGTATTATTGCTCTCTCTTGCTGTACTTGATCCTAGAGGGCCTCTCTCGCTTGAGTGTACTGGGCCTCCCTCTCTCTCGAAGGGTACGTTGTGCTGCAGCTAGCTGAGCTTCTAGCTGCGCGGCGTGCTCGCGTTCTCGTGTAGCTGCTTCCTGCACAGCCTGACTTGCATCTCAATGAAATTGCGCTATGGCCTCTAGATAGTTGATATGCTCTAAGCAACAAGTATGCTTAGCAGGCTCCATACTCACAAGGTTACTCAACTGTTTCCCTTCGATCAACGTCTTGAGTCTACTATGGAAATACCTCTCAGGGCCTTATATACACACCAAACCGATTTTGTTGACGGCCCTAGCGGTGCCACATTTGTTTCTAGTAGCCGCTATTATGGCGGCGGCGTCATCCAGTATTAATTACCTCCTGCCGCCACAATAATAACAATGATAGTGATGAAAATTTTGATGATAGGCTCACAAAGATTCTCGATAAGGATCGAGTTTATCAATGACACGAATACGACCAAAACATTGGTCAAACTAACAAAAATGCAAACACAGACTGTCAGTACTCCCACTTGATGTCAAGACATGGTGACCATTCCTCGGATGTCGATCGTCGAGACTAGCGAACCGAAAAAAAATGGATCAGAAAGAAAAGGACTAATGGGGAAATAAAATTATTACACCACACTTCTTTCGAAATAAGTTTCGTCCCAAAACTTAGATCATGGAAAAAAATCAAGGCAAGGCAATTTAGATAACACACGTTATCTGCTGCCAACAGCGGATACAAAACTACATGTCATACAAAACCGCTGCGGTCCAATTCAATATGCAAGAATGTTTACGAAGTGCAGTGGTCGTGAACCACTATGGTTGATAATCCGAGTAGTACAACAATCAAAATGTGAGCTCAATGTTGAACAAATATACAATTCCGACAACCTCAAAGGTTTGGAAATTCACATATTGGAACAGATACCTGAACCTTAAAGAAATGAGATGCTCGATAATCACGATGCAAGTTCGAGCAACAATAATTGAACCACTACGATCGAACAACATGGATTGAACAACAACAACTAGACGACAATAATCAAACGACCCCGAAGTTTACGCCTCAACCCAAGTCATTAAATGGGCTTGTAAGAATTACAAGACGTTCACTTTATGTAAGACTCACGAGATTTGAATCGAACTTGGAAAAGTCACACCAGTAAACGGATCCATCCGAAATAATGTCACAATTCGTTCGAACGACAAAAACCGAAGAACAGAACAAATTCAGAAGGTGCCATCGAACACAAGCGAGTTAGGGTGGAAAAAAAAGTCAAAACTCGGGTACAGTAAAACCTCTCTAAAGTCATATCCTTGGGAACATAAAAAAATATTCCTAAATGGAGGTTATTCCTAAATAGAGTTTTGAGAAGATTTTTTTTTTTTTAAATTTTAAAGTGCGTGTTAATATATAAATATTATAATTAGTAGATACATGTATGTAATATGCTGTAAACTTAGAAATTAGGCAAGAAAATTATTTATGCTTTAACCGATGAAGAAATCATTGAAGGAATTAGGCAAGAAAATGAGGAAAATAATCCGGAGGATGATAGCATAGAAGTACAAAAAATTTCATGTGAAGAAGCTTTAAGCTTACTCGACAAGTTGGAAATGTTTTGGGTTCAACAATAAGGTGGTCATTTGGACGAGCTAATGGGCACACGCAAGTTGAAGGATATGGTTACAACACAAAAGATTAAATCTTTGTCACAATCAACCTTGAACAAGTATTTTAGATCAACTTAAATCTATTGTAAAATATATATATATATATGTGTGTGTGTGTGTGTGTATATTTTATTATGATTTATTCTTAAATGGAGGTGTATTTCCTTATGTTGGGATTTGAAAATATATGAATTATGACAATATGGAGTTTATTCCAAATTATAACTAGTCCCAAGTTGGGACCATAAATTTTTATTCCTTAATAGAGTATTCTTTTTGAGAGGTTTTACTGTATCATGATTCACTTTAAATAAAGAAGTTTGCCTCCGATATTTAAAACAACGAAAACAAGGCAATAACGTAACAAGCAAATTCATAAGGTCATATGACCAAATCTCTGGGCATCCTGACGCATGCGGAATGGCTACTAACATCGCGAGGATTTCTCGGTAGTGACGCGATTCAGTTAATGGCATAAGTTGAAATCAAAATAAAGCACAACACAATAGATAGGGTTTGCCCGGGTAGAATCATGAGTTGCTAAAGGAAATATGGCCCAATATTCAAACAACAATGGGGTTATATTACAAAATCTTGAAACCAGCACATGATGGAAACCACGATTGTCGGGAGTATCAACAATTCGGACGTATTAGGAAAGCATCACTTATCATCATTTGGCGTACGGAATGTCCCTTAATCACTTGCTTTGTTCACCAAGAGTTTACGAACATTGGATCAAACGTTAATTGTTCACGGTTCCTCAGAATCTTTAGAATCATCAATCGAGTTAAAAGGGTCGGGATTATGGATATGCAACTCATAAGGCATGACCAACAATAATATTTAACAACAATTGATTCATCATAATCGGGTTGGAAATGAGATCATGAACAAAATTCACAAAATGTCAACTCAAGGGAAATCAAGGGATTGCCTCAATCCGATAAAGAACATTGGGTTAGAAAATGTTATATTATAAAACACCTTTGAACGAAACAAAACCGATCAAGACCACGAACCGTGGTCACCTTGGATTCACAACTTGGTGTCACCCACGGAGAAAAAGAAAAGAGCGGAAATGAGGAATCACGATTGTTGTCCAGTTTATATGCCGGACGGATTAAAGTGTGTTAACTACAAATGCTAGCGTGCGCTAACGAGACTTCCAACCTGTAACACCCCCAATCCGCTCAGGGATATTACACGCCGTAGAACCTTTCCTCAAGGATCTACCAGAATGGTAACAAAATCGAACATCTCAACAATGCCTTTAAGGCTAAAATGACCCAGTAAACCGATTTGGTCTTTCAATAAATACATACAACTCAATCTCAATACATGCCCACGCAGGGGTCAAATACAACATATTTCCATACAACGGGGAAAATACTACAGCGGAAATAAAGTACAACTGAACCAATACAACAACATACGGGTCCTTGATTGGTATCGATCATCATTCATGCCGACCCTGTGCTATGCTCCCCAAAACCTGAATGCAATACAGACATCCACCCATCGATTACTCGGGGGTTAGCAAAATTCCACTATTTTGCTAGTGCAAGTACAAAGTGCAAAATACGAGTCATACAATTCAAGTTCCAAGAATAATAATAACCAGGAATCCTCAAAGATTCAAACATAACAAAAAGTACTTCCCGAGGCAAGAGTTCGAGTAAAACTTTCCAAATTCGAAAGATCACAAATCACGAGAACAGTTTGTAAAATGGTTTAAAATGCCTTCGGGAGTTTTAACGGAAAATAATTTAGGATTATCGAATCCTTCTCTTTTCAAAATCAACAGGGGTCACAACCCAAAGATTTACTTTCTCGAATAAAACCAACAATTCACAGAGTTCAAAACCCACGTCACGTGTCCTCGGCGGACATAAAATCAACAAACATAACCACTCAAGATACGAAATCTCGGTAACACATCTGTAACGCCCCCAAAATTTAACCCGGACGCCACAGTGCCGTGAATCCCAAGTGGGACCCACAAGGCAAGTTTTAAAATAATTTATTCAACAGGTGGTTTGTGAAAGTATTCTTATGAAAGCATTCGTACGAACTTAAATACAAAGGAAAAATAATGTCCGTGCATACGGTTATTACACAACGTGGAATGTTCAAAATTCAATTCAAGAAAATATCAGGCCTTCTCCCCAACACTGCTCAAGCTTGACCGGAACCTTCGGGAATGTCGTGCACATATTTAGCAAATTTGCCTGACACAACGCATCGTTTCAGTCAACCTAGGTCATACAAAATGAACCAAATTCATCGATAGAATCAGATAAATCTAGAGGATAATGTTATCACCAAATATTCAATGTTATCTCTTTTATCAACACATAAACTCCCAAGGTCGCGATCAAGGGTCACGGAAGTATCTACACAGGAATACTCCGAACGTGGGTACCATTCAGGTTTTATCCCGCAACACAGTTCCACAAGATATATCAACATATAAACTCCCAAGGCCACAGCCAAGGGTCACGGAAGTATCTACTCACGAATACTCTGAACAAGATAGATAAAACGATCACCGTTCCACGGATAGTAACACATGCAATATTCTGAAATTTTAAGACATAAAGTCCGAGCAAGATTCACTTGCCTCAAGTCCGACGAGAGTTACTTCCTTGATAACACAACGGCTCGATCGACCACACCCGAAAGCTCAACCTATTACATGTTCGTCGATTAATACCTTATGGTAATAATGATGATTAACGATAATTTCCCCGTCCCGTTAGGATTCTAAACCTAGTTGTTTATGTCGTCGAGATCAAGATTTTCTGTTTTTAACCACAATGCATATTACTAAATTCCTCGGTCTGTCATTTTACAATTTATCATCTCGTTAATCAACAATGTTCCAATACAACATTCCTACGTTGTGATTATGACCAATAGCCACCGTAATTACATCACTTACTCTAATTCGAATTTCTAGAATATAACGAATAAGCATTAATCCCACGAAATCCTAACATGTTCGAATACCTATCCGACTTGATAATCGTTAATTGGTTCATCAAGGAATTATCAACGGGTTTACAACATGATAATAGGATTATAATTGCGATCTTCAACAAGGCAATCCTAAGATGTTGGTGATTTACAAATTCGATTATGAGTTTTATAATCCAACTACGAGTACTATTATCATTAATTCAAATTACTAGCTTGATAGGTTACGATTAAAATTATGATAGTTTTCCACCGGTCCGATCATTATGAAAGTTCTAAACTACCCAAGGTATCCGAAATTTAATATGACTCGTCTAACAACACTGAAATGAATTTAAGATTCGAAAAACTTACCTTAATTGACAAGAGACGAAGAAGAATGACGAAGGACGAAGAAGAACGGGAGGATCACACCTTCAAGACCTTCTCCGAAGATCGAAGACCGCGTTACGTACGTAAGGTATAACCTTTGGCGTACGTAATGTCACACACTTAGCATAGGTAATACTTAGCGGATAACATATGTAAGGTTCAGTTGTTTACTAAGTGATTATCACATTAATTCCTTATAACGCGACTCCCCTTCAATCTCGTCGAGCGATTTATCGGAGAACAAGACGTTGGCCACCGTCATATTCGCATCGATAATCGCCCAACGATATCAAGGTATGTCACTGACAAATCATCAATCATCATACAATCACATCACAAAATAACAATTGCAGACAACTTTATTTGTGATAATACGGTCCAAACATACAGAAAATACATTTATCGCAATGGAGTACATTTATTCAATTATATAGTATAAAAAGAAACGAGGTGCTCAACGTGAAAAAACATGTAATACTGGTGGTATTACATACCACCCTCTTTAAAAATAGTTTCATCCCGAAACTAAGAAAATAACTCGGGATGATTCTCCCTCATGCTCGTCTCGGTCTCCCAAGTCGCTTCTTCCATGCCATGGTGCGACCATTGAACTTTTACAAGACGTATGACCTTATTCCTTAGTGTCTTTATGCGTCGATCCAAAATCGCGGTTGGGACTTCTCTAAAGGTGGCATCATTAGAAATCTCTACCACCTCGAAATTAATCTTGTGGCTTGGGTCGTACACGTACTTTCTCAGTTGGGAGACGTGGAAGACATTATGTAATATGTCTAACGATGGTGGCAACGCTAGTCGATAAGCGAGTTTACCAACTCGGTCCAATATTTCGAACGGGCCAATAAATCTCGGGCTCAATTTGCCTTTCTGGCCGAAGCGTCGAATACCCCGCATCGGCGATACTTTGACCCAAACGTGGTCCCCGACTATAAATTCCAACAGTCACTGGCGGTCCGTAGCATATGACTTTTGGCAGCTCTGCGCTGCTAACATGTGTTTTCGAACAATCAAAATCTTCTTAATAAATTCCTGGATCAGATCTAACTCGGTAGCGACAACATCGGACGCATCATCCCAACATATGAGAGACTTGCACCTCCTACCGTACAAGGCCTCGAAGGGTGCCATGCCTATGCTTGCATGCCAGCTGTTGTTGTATGAAAATTCCGCCAAGCAGAGGTGTTTAGCCCAATCCTTGCCCCAATCGAGTACACATGCTCTTAACATATCTTCCAGGGTCTGTATAGTGCGTTCTGTCTGTCCATCTGTTTGAGGGTGATAAGCTATGCTGAAATGTAGCTGAGTACCCATAGCCTTGTGGACAGCCTTCCAGAAGCGGGACACGTATCTAGTGTCTCTATCTGATATGATGCCCGATGGAACGCCATGTAGTCTCATGATCTCCTGGATAAAGATGGTGGCCAGCTGCTCTGTTCCAGTAGTCTCCTGAATTGGGACAAAATGCGCCAACTTCGTCAGTCGGTCTACAATGACCCATATCGTGTCTTTTCCTCCCGCCGTTACTGGTAACTTGGTGACAAAATCCATTGATATGCCCTCCTGGACGTCGGAGCTCGATGTCCCTCTAAACGAACCGGCATCCTAGTCTACTCACCAGAAGAAACTGAAGGGTCCTTCCGAGCAAGCCCCTTGATCAAAAGTTCTGCTCCAAGAGCCTTCTCGATGAATTCGCCAAGTGAGTTTCAATTATGATTGAACAACTCCATCCTCAACTGCGGGTTCAGCCTCTTGCTAAAATACTTGATCTTATCCGCTTCAGTAAGGATAACAGACGAAGCAAACTAAAGAAGTCCCTAAAACTTCTCAGCAATAACAATAACACCCTCGTCCTCGACGAATTCGGGGTTCAAAACCTCAGACAGCTTGGCTTCACGAAGTGGAGCCGGATAATACTTCTCTAACATGAGAGTCTTTAACTCACTCCAAACACAATCACGATCGGTGGGCTTCACAGAAATCCACCAAGAATAAGCACCCTTACTTAAATAGTAAGCCGCTATTGCCACCTTACTCTCTTACGGACACTGAACCATGTCGAAGAGTTTATCAAACTATTCAAGCCAATGAACAATATCAGCTGGTTTCGATGAACCCTCAAAGGTAGGCGGCCTCTGACGAGAGATGTCGCCGACAATATGACTCACTCTCCCGGTCTGTCCATAAAACAGCACCTGGAATCCCTGTTGCGGTGGACCACGAACCACTCAGGTCTGCATGGTCTCCATTATCTGCGTCATCTGAGTCATCTGGGCCATCATGCCCCTCATAAGCAAGAAATGGTCGATGTGTCCACTCTCAGTCTGATCGACTCCTCGAGTATGACGTCCCGAAGGGTAATCGGTCACGTAGGTAACACCACTGGCCGAACTCTGATCCATCTCGGCATCCGTACGCGCATAAACATGAGGTTCTGGGTTCCGGCCTACTCTGCAGCCTTTACCCCCTCTGCCACGCTTTCGAATTCCTCTTTCCATATTGAAAGAATAACGTTCGATCATGAACAAAGCTCAAGTATGCCTCAACGGACAATCCACAATGCTAAGTCAATAGCCAAGCACGAGTATACATACCCAACAGATAAACATTCGTTTCAAACATGCTAATTATAGCCAATACTGAGCCCACATGATCCAAAACAATTAATCATGAAGCAATCATAACACAAATATCACATACAGGTTTCAACAAAACATGTATAATCAATGACATAATGAATGTATGAACATAAAAGAGAATTGAGTCCTTACACAGGTCATACGAAGCTTCGAGGTCTTGCGATACTAGTCTTCACTGACGACGACTCGATGAAAGAATGACTCGCACAGTCGCCCAACTATCACGACTCACAAAACCCGACTGTCCAGATTGTCATAACCTGACAGTCCCACCACTACCGCGTCGGTAGAACCGCATAACTCACATATCAGGGTATCTCACAACCCAATTCTCCAATACCATCTTCAGTAACACCGCCAAATCCCATTGGGTTATTACAGTGCCATGGACCCCACACCAGGAGATCCATCAGGTGAACACGACTGAAATACATCAAATTAACCAACAAGGGAAATCACAGTCCCTGCCATGATATCCGACACAATATTCCGATAGGGAATTTCAACGAAAACAGTGGGCCTACATGGCCAAAATGAAATACAACAACATCCACAAGCCTTACTTGGACAATATAAAATGACAACGACTTAACAAAACTGGAGTACTCCAAATTCTCTGACCGACATGAACACCAAAACATCTCGGACTAGTATTGCTCGAATGCCTCGTCGCCATCGTCATGCCCCTGTGTCTCAACTCTCTCCTCGCAAGCACCTAAAACATGAAAACATGTTCCGCCCCCACGAGGTCAGTCATCCAGATAATGAATATAAAATACACGCACAACATGATATGCATCCAAAGGCAGAATGAATAGTACAACAATGGTAATACGAGATGCTCACAAACCAAAGTAAGAATCGAGCATTTGTGAAACATTATGCCCACGGCATACGATCATTACTTGCTCAACAGGTCAGAATACAAGTGCCTAACGGCGAAACATCAATACAGAACACAACAATGAATTACCCGAAGGTAAACCAAGTCAAAGCTGCAATAGATACCAATCACAATGCCCGAAGGCTCCAATAGAAATACCAAGACATCAAAAAGGCCTGAAATCCGCCCAGCCGAAGCTGCCAAATATCACAATCACCTGAATGTCACTCAGCCGAAGCTATCAATCACCACAGTGGCCCGAAGCCAAAACAGCCCGAAGCTGTATCAATGAGGGCCGAAGCCACGGCACGAAGCCGTATCACAATGAGGTCCAAAACCACGGCACTAAGACATATCACAATGAGGGCCGAAGCCACGACACGAAGCTGTGTCACAATGAGGGCTGAAGCCACGGCACTAAGCCGTATCACAATGAGGTCATCCAATGACCGTGACCTACTGAACTGTATGTGTTGGGAAACCAACCGCGAAGGTTCGAGCCCCAAACTTACCCATCGAGCACTAGCCGAACGAGTCTCCAAAACACGATAATCACAAATGGCAATGATCCCAAGATTACCGAATTCATAAGAATAATAGTGTGCTGCCTTGAATCGGCCAACACGATAAAAATAACTCACGGACAGGCACCGTCCTCGGCGGTCCCAATTCAAGTACCTCGACTACCTTGGAATGGCCAATCGATCATGACGACTCAACGGATGGGAAATGTCTTCGACGGTCCCAATTCAATACATCGATTACCTTAGAATGGTCAATCGACAATAACGATACAACATATGGGAATTATCCTCGATAGTCCCAATTCAATACCTCGATTGCCTTAGGATGGTCAATCGATAACGACACAACGGATGGGAATCATCTTCGATAATCCCAATTCAATACGCCGACTACCTTAGAACGGTCAATCGATAAACAATGATAGAACGGATGGGAATTACTCTCGATAATCCCAATTCAATATGTCGATTACCTTAGAACGGTCAATCGATAAACAATGATACAACAAATGGGAATTACTCTCGATAATCCCAATTCAATACGTCGATTACCTTAGAACGGTCAATCGATAAACAATTATACAACGGATGGGAATTACTCTCGATAATCCTAATTCAATACGTCGATTACCTTAGAACGGTCAATCGATAAACAATGATACAACTAGAATAGATGTCCCGGTGCCTTTAACCCACCACCGAAAATAGAGATGATAATCAAATACGTCAAATGCCTTTAATCGAGCAATACAACATCAATAGCAACAATACCAATTCGATAATAACGATCCCAACGATGCCTTAGACCGACATCAACGTCAACAATAATAATCGATACATCGATACCGCGGACCAGCTATCGTCAACAACAATAACAACAAGAGTCTCGATGTCTTAAACCGACCGTTAACGAATAACAATAACATCTAGCATAATTACCGAAGTGTATTGCATCAAACAATCCCCATATATCAACAAATCACGAAGAGACTATGTCTCGAAATGATACAACACATTCATACACATATAGGATAAAATTAATCTCCAGTACAAGTATAAAACTTGCCTCAAACCGTAGGCGAGAAAGTCCTTCCACGATCAACGTCCTCCCACGAAACGACGAACGGTGTCCTCCGATGATCACAAGCACTCGAACAACCTTGAATGAAATACAATTCCTTCAATAACACAAAATCAATGGAAAACAACACCAAAACAATCCTAATTCAAATCCCGAATCGGTTAGACTCCACCAACAAATATCATAGTTCTCAACTATGAATTATAACATCCTTCAACACCTCAATGATCGCTATGATCAAACATTCTTAACACTTGTGAAAACAATTCAACAAGAATCACTAAAGAACAACATCAAATTGATCCTCCTACAATGATAATATCATCAATATCATCACTATCTCCTCAAGAACATCATCAACACAACAAACATGATGTCTAAACAATAATCAATCACCAATTCATCATGAATTCGGATTAAACCACAAGATTAAATCAACCATTGCAAGATTATGATAATCATTACATAATTCATCATAATTCCTTACAAAAATGGTTATAATCCCTCAAAACCACAACCAACAACAATAATCATATCAAGACTATGTTAATCATATAACAATCTTAACACAATCCTTCCTAGACATGATTATAACCTCCAAACATTCTAAAACATTAAGAACAACTCCTCTTCACGACAAAATCACCATGTTTTTCATCACAAGTTACAAAAACTCATCAAGAATCATGATATACTCCAACAATCAATCAATACCCGAAGAAAACAACAACAACAACATCATACTCGAAAATCACTTGAAGAACAAGAGATTAAGAGAACTTAACAATGAAGAACAAGAAGAACTCTCCAAACAACAAAGGAGCACCAACAAGCTTCCAACTTCAAGCTTCAATCCAAGCTAGGATGATCAAAATCGTGTTGGAAGAGGCTAAATATCAAGAACAAGTCCAGAAGGATGATTCTAGGGAGAGAAAAATGATTTTGGTTCGTGAAGAAATGAAATACGAAACCAAGTTATATAACCTGATAAACACATTACGTATGTTATACAACCAACATAACGTACGTAAGGACCATTACGTACGTTATATCAATAATTTAGCCTACGTAATGCTAGTCCAGAACTAACTGACCAAAAATGTGAAGGCCATAACGTACGTAAACAACAAAACTTCACGTACGTTAACAAGTTGCATGGATTACGTACGTAGAGCTCACCTCTTAACGTACGTAAGGATCCGTTGATTGCAATAGTAAGATCTGATCAAAGATACCCGGGACCCATCGTCCGAAAGTCGAGTCCGAGGAAGGTTCCCTCTACCTACCACTCATTACGTACGTAACATGAATAGGATAACGCACGTAATGCCGAGGTCCTAACATACGTTAAGCACACAAGCTAACGTACGTTAGCTCAACAAAGTGAACAACCAAGTTGTTCCAACAAATCTCAACCCGAAATGAACGAACACAACCCAACACACCTCAACAAACATGAATGATATAATACAACGACATTTGTACAATTCCAAATGAATATGTACAACTCAACAGTAACACGAAAAAAATTACCCCCGGATATTACATACTCCCCCCCTTAAAAAGAGTTTCGTCCCCGAAACTCAGGATGTACATCCATCAGGATCTGAAAACAACATCTCCAGGAATACTCCTCACTGCGAACCACTTCGCCTGAGTAACCGGGCCAACCCCACGGGTCCCCGCGTCCCCTCTGCCCGAACATGGTGAAAAATCAAGTGATAAAAACACTCAACCAAGTGCGAGATCAGCCGAATCATGACTCCTCCGCTAGAGACCAGTTAGAAAGTCATACCAACCGCATGACTCGTAACACCGGCGTACAAACCCCGCGGGAGCCGCCCATTGCACATGTCTACAATCATCGGTGTACACTTCCCCGTTCTCGTCGGCATCGAACGCCCATGCAAACACTGACTCACGCCACGCAAAGATAATAACAACACAGACATAGTCTTCGGGACCATATCAATCGCACGCCCAAGTCCTCACAACTTGGCGTCTTGAATCAGAATAAACAACTACCCAGATTATCACAAAATCTTGGGCACAATACCAAAAGGAAAGAAAAACATATCAATGACCTCAAATCTCAAGATTCTCAATTACTATCGTTACACGATAGATCAACAACAAATGGTTCACAACCACAATACTACAATACAAACTGAGTCAAACATCAATTCAAAAAACAAGAAAAATACAAATCTATGTTACATCTCAAATATACCGAAATCAACATCCTCCAGATCATCATCTCCTCGATCTTACCGACTCGAGGAAACCCCAAACCTGAACTCGCTGCTCCTCCTCGGCTGTCCTTACCTCTGGCTCCTGAAGCCTGATAGGACCCCTTGGATGAAGTACGGACTGGAGTAGTAAAGTCTCTCGAGACACGTGACCTCCCTCGAGACCTACTGGCACTAGAACTCCTGCAGTATTTCTAAAGGTGTCCCTGCCTCCCACACAGAAAACAAATAATAGCTGGCACTGTACAACGAGTACTAACACGCCCCGCTGAGTCACAGTTAAAACAAACAACAGTCGAACTCGTCGCCTGAGAAGAAGATGCTTTCCCAGCATAGAGACGACCTGAAAATGACCTCCTGGACGTCGGAGCTCGATGTCCCTCTCAACGAACCGGCATCCTAGTCCTCTCACCAGAAGAAACCGAAGGGTCCTTCCGAGCAAGCCCTTGATCGAAAGTTCTGCTCCAAGAGCCTTCTTAATGAATTCGCCAAGTGAGTTACAATTATGATTAAACAACTGCATCCTCAACTGCGGGTTCAGCCTCTTGCTAAAATACTTGATCTTATCCGCTTCAGTACGGATAACAGACGAAGCAAACTGAAGAAGTCCCTGAAACTACTCAGCAATAACAATAATACCCTTGTCCTCGACGGATTCGGGGTTCAAAACCTCAGATAGCTTGGCTTCACGAAGTGGAGTCGGATAATACCTCTCTAACATGAGTCTTTAACTCACTCCAAACACAATCACGATCGGTGGGCTTCACATAAAGCCACCAAGAATAAACACCCTTACTCAAATAGTAAGCCGCTATTGCCACCTTACTCTCTTACGGACACTGAACCATGTCGAAGAGTTTATCAAAATGTTCAAGCCAATTAACAATATCAGCTGGTTCCGATGAACCCTCAAAGGTAGGCGGCCTATAACGAGAGATGTCGTCGACAATCTGTCTCACTCTCCCGGTCTGTCCATAAAACGGCACCTGGAATCCCTGCTGCGGTGGACCACGAACCACTGAGGTCTGCATGGTCTCCATTATCTGCGTCATCTGAGTCATCTGGGCCATCATGCCCCTCATAAGCAAGAAAGGGTCGATGTGTCCACTCTCAGTCTGATCGACTCCTCGAGTATGACGTCCTGAAGGGAAATCGGTCACGTAGGTAACACCACCGGCCGAACTCTGATCCATCTCGGCATCCGTATGCGCATAAACATGAGGTTCTGGGTTCCGGCCTGCTCTGCAGCCTTTACCCCCTCTGTCACGTCCTCGAATTCCTCTTTCCATACTGAAAGAATAACGTTCGATCATGAACAAAGCTCAAGTATGCCTCAACGGCCAATCCACAATGCTAAGTCAATAGCCAAGCACGAGTATACATACCCAACAGATAAACATTCATTTCAAACATGCTAATTATAGCCAATACTGAGCCCACATGATCCAAAACAATTAATCATGAAGCAATCATAACACAAATATCACATACAGGTTTCAACAAAACATGTATAATCAATGACATAATGAATGTATGAACATAAAAGAGAATTGAGTCCTTACACAGGTCATACGAAGATTCGAGGTCTTGCGATACTAGTCTTCACTGACGATGACTCGATGAAAGAATGACCCGTACAGTAGCCCAACTATCACGACTCACAAAACCTGACTGTCCTGATTATCATAACCTGACAGCTCCACCACTACCACGTCGGTAGAACCGCATAACTCACATATCAGGGTATCTCACAACCCAATTCTCCGATACCATGTTCTGTAACACTCCCAAATCCCATTGAGTTATTACAGTGCCATGGACCCCACACCAGGAGATCCACCAGGCGAACACGACTGAAATACATCAAATTAACCAACAATGGAAATCACAGTCCCTGCCATGATATCCGACATAATATTCCGATAGGAAATTTCAACGACAACAATGGGCCTACATGGCCAAAATAAAATACAACATCTACGAGCCTTACTCGGACAATATAAAATGACAACGACTGAACAAAACTGGAGTACTCCAAACTGTCTGACCGACATGAACACCAAAACATCTCGGACTAGTATTGCTCGAATGCCTCGTCGCCATCGTCATGCCCATGTGTCTCAACTCTCTCCTCGCAAGCACCTAAAACATGAAAACATGTTCTGCCCCCACGGGGTCAGTCATCCAGATAATGAATATAAAATACATGTACAACATGATATGCATCCAAAGGCAGAATGAACAGTACAACAATGGTAATACGAGATGCTCACAAACCAAAGTAAGAATCGAGCATTCGTGAAATACTATGCCCGCGGCATACGATCATTACCTGCTCAACAGGTCAGAATACAAGTGCCCAACGGCAAAACATCAGTACAGAACACAACAATGAATTACCTGAAGGTAAACCAAGCCAAAACTGCAATAGATACGAATCACAATGCCCGAAGGCTCCAACAGAAATACCAAGACATCACAAAGGCCTGAAAGCCACCCAGCCAAAGCTGCCAAATATCACAATCACCCGAATGTCACTCAGCCGAAGCTGTCAATCACCACAGTGGCCCGAATCCAGAACAGCCCGAAGCTGTATCAATGAGGGCCGAAGCCACGGCATGAAGTCGTATCACAATCAGGGCCGAAGCCACGGCACTAAGCCGTATCACAATGAGGGCCGAAGCCACGGCACGAAGCCGTATCACAATGAGGGTCGAAGCCACGGCACAAAGCCGTATCACAATGAGGTCATCCAATGACCGTGACCTACTGAACTATAGGTGTTGGGAAACCAACCGCGAAGGTTCAAGCCCCAAACTTACCCATCGAGCACTAGCCGAACTAGCCTCTAAAACACGATTAATCACAAATGGAAACGATCCCAAGATTACCGAATTCATAAGAATAACAATGTGCTGCCTTGAATCGGCCAACACGATAAAAATAACTCACGGACGGGCACCGTCCTCGGCGGTCCCAATTTAAATATCTCGACTACCTTGGAATGGCTAATCAATCACGACGACTCAACGGATGGGAAATGTCTTCGACGGTTCAATTCAATACATCGATTACCTTAGAATGGTCAATCGACAATAACGATATAACATATGGGAATTATCCTCGATAGTCCCAATTCAATACCTCGATTGCCTTAGGATGGTCAATCGGTAACGACACAACGGATGGGAATCATCTTCGATAATCCCAATTCAATACGTCGACTACCTTAGAACGATAAATCGATAAACAATGATACAACGGATGGGAATTACTCTCGATAATCCCAATTCAATACGTCGATTAACTTAGAACGGTCAATCGATAAACAATAATACAACGGATGGGAATTAATCTCGATAATCCCAATTCAATACGTCGATTTCCTTAGAATGGTCAATTGATAAACAATGATACAACGGATGGGAATTACTCTCGATAATCCCAATTCAATACGTCGATTACCTTAGAACGGTCAATTGATAAACAATGATGCAACTAGAATAGATGTCCCAGTGCCTTTAACCGACCATTGAAAACAGAGATGATAATCGAATACGTCAAATGCCTTCAATCGGACAATACAACATCAACAATACCAATTCGATAACAACGATCCCAACGATTCCTTAGACCGACATCAATGTCAACAATAATAATCGATATATCGATACCGCGGACCGGCTATCGATAACAACAATAACAACAAGAGTCTCGATGTCTTAAACCGTCCGTTAACGAATAACAATAAAATCTAGCATAATTGCCGAAGGGTATTGCATCAAACAATCCCCATATATCAACAAATCACGAAGAGACTATGTATCGAAATGATACAACACATTCATACACATATATGATAATATTAATCTCATTGACCAGTACAAGTATAAAACTTGCCTCAAACCGAAGGCGAGAAAGTCCTTCCACGATCAACGTCTTCCCACAAAATGACGAACGGTGTCCTCCGATGATCACAAGAACTCGAACAACCTTGAACGAAATACGATTCCTTCAATAATACAAAATTAATGGAAAGCAACACCAAAACAATCCCAATTCAAATCCCGAATCGGTTAGACTCCACCAACGAATATCATAGTTCTCAACTATGAATTCTAACATCCTTCAACACCTCAATGATCGATATGATCAAACGTTCTTAACACTTGTGAAAACAATTCAACAGGAATCACTTAAGAACAACATCAAATTGATCCTCCTATAATGATAATATCATCAATATCATCACTATCACCTCAAGAACATCATCAACACAACAAACATGATGTCTAAACAATAATCAATCACCAATTCATCATGAATTCGGATTAAATCATAAGATTAAATCAACCATTGCAAGATTATGATAATCATTACATAATTCATCATAATTCCTTACAAAAATGGTTATAATCCCTCAAAACCACAACCAACAACAATAATCATATCAAGACTATGTTAATCATATAACAATCTTAACACAACCCTTTCTAGACATGATTATAACCTCCAAACATTCTAAAACGTTAAGAACAACTCCTTCTCAAGACAAAATCACCAGTTTTTTCATCACAAGTTACAAAAACACATCAATAATCATGATATACTACAACAATCAATCGATACCCGAAGAAAACAACAACAACAACAACATCATCATACTCGAAAATCACTTGAAGAACAAGAGATTAAGAGAACTTACCAATGAAGAACAAGAAGAACTCTCCAAACAACAAAGGAGCACCAACAAGCTTCCAACTTCAAGCTTCAATCCAAGCTAGGATGATCAAAATCGTGTTGTAAGAGGCTAAATATCAAGAACAAGTCCAGAAGGATGATTTTAGTGAGAGAAAAATGATTTTGGTTTGTGAAGAAATGAAATACGAAACCAAGTTATATAACCTGATAAACACATTACGTAAGCTATACAACCAGCATAACGTACGTAAGGACCATTACGTACGCTATATCAATAACTTAGCGTACGTAATGCTAGTCCAGAATTAACTGACCAAAAATGTGAAGGCCTTAACGTACATAAACAACAAAACTTTATGTACGTTAACAAGCTGCATGTATTACGTACGTAGAGCTCACCTCTTAACGTACGTAAGGATCCGTAGACTGCAATAGTAAGATCTGATCAAAGATGCCCGAGACCCACCATCCGAAAGTCAAGTCCGAGGAAGGTTCCCTCTACCTACCACTCATTACGTACGTAACATGAATAGGATAACGCACGTAATGCCGAGGTCCTAACGTACGTTAGCTTAACAAAGTGAACAACCAAGTTTTTCCAACAAATCTCAACCCGAAATGAACGAACACAAACCAACACACCTCAACAAACACGGATGATATAATACGAAAAAAATTACCCCCAGATATTACATCCATGCCCTGCGGTAGTACCAATACTGGAGCGGTAGTCAGCTTCCTCTTCAGCTCGTCGAAGCTCTCCTGACAATGTGTTGTCCAGACAAAGTTGGTACTTTTCCTTAGTAGATTCGTCAACGGCTGAGCGATACAAGAAAAAGCCTCGACGAACCGTCATTAATATCTTTCCAATCCCAGGAAACTCCTCACTTCCTTTATGTTTCTTGGTGGTTCCCAACTCATAACTATCTCGATCTTCTGGGGGTCTACCTTAACGCCTTCTGCTGAAATTACATGTCCCAGAAAGGTCACCTCCGGCATCCAGAACTCACATTTAGAAAGTTTAGCATAAAGTTGGTGTTGCCTCAAAACGCTCGACACCTTCCTCAAGTGTTCCTCATGCTCCTGTCGGCTCTGGGAATAGATTAAAATATCGTCAATAAAAACCACCACACAGTTATCGAGAAATTCTGTCAGAACCTTGTTCATCAACTCTATAAAATTGGCTGGAGCATTAGTCAAGCCAAATGACACCACCATGTACTCATAGTGTCCGTATCTTGATCGAAATGCGGTCTTGGGAATATCCTCCTCTCGAATTCTCAATTGGTGATATCCAGAACGTAAATCGATCTTTGAAAACACAGTCGCTCCCTATAGTTGATCCAGCAAATCATCAATCCTCGGAAGTGGGTAATGGTTATTAATAGTGACTTTATTTAGTTCTCTGTAATTGATACACAGGCGCAGGGAGTTGTCCTTTTTCTTCACAAAAAGGACTGGCGCACTCCATGGCGAAGTACTCAGACGAATGAGCCTCTTCCTTAGAAATTCTTCGAGTTGTAACTTTAATTCCTTCATCTCGGATGGTGCCATCCTATATGGTGCCTTGGATATAGGCCTCGTTCCTGGCTCAAGTTCAATCGAGAGATCGACCTCCCGTCGTGGCGACAACTCTGGTAATTCATCGGGAAAAACGTCTGGAAATTTGCTCACCGCAGGAATATTATCAACCGACAGCTGTGATGTGTCCTCCTGAAGAATATAACACCAATAATACGTTCCTCGATCGTCACAAGATACTCCCACTGTAAGGAGACTGAGGGACCCCTTAGTACTAAAGTGTTCTCGACATCTGATTATGTGAGTGGCACCGTCACAAGTTGTAATGGAAACAGTCAGGTGATAGGTGTCTAATACCGTCCTGTGCATTGTCATACAATCCATACCCAAAATAACGTCTTCGTTCTGGAGTGGAAAAACCATGAGATTTGCTGTCCAGCCCTGATCATCGATGCGGATCGGGCAGTTTCGAACTTCCAAATTAGCCCCCACCCTGATACCCTCGAGTAGCTTAACAGTAAAAGATTCACAAGGTACACAAGGAAGATTCAAACGGTTAACACATTCCACAGATATAAACGAGTGAGTCGCTCCAGTATCAAACAGTACATGAACAGGCTGGGATTTAATAAGAAGTGTACCTGAGACAGCCGGTGCAGTCCGGTCATCAGTAGCCCTCAGTTCGAATACGCGGGATCGCAGTGTTCCCGAGGAGCGTGCAGTGCCTCCCCCGCGCCCACACCTCTTCCGGCACCATATGGAGAAGTTTGGTAAGGTCACTACACCATATATGGGTTTCAGCAACACCTGAAAAACTGTGTTCAAAAGTCCAAAAAGTGTTGCTGAAGGTAGAAAAACAAGCTATGGCTATACTTTGACCAAATTCGAAAGTGTTACAAAAACGGCCGAAACCATAGGGGTCTAAGGTAACACTTTTCTTTTTTTGGTAACATGTTAAAAAAGTGTAGCAATAGACCCCTATGCCAACACTTTTATTGTCTGTGGCTACACTAGATTTTGTGTTGCTGTAGACTTAAGGCCACACTTTTATATATTTAGTGACACAAAGATTTGTGTAGCCGTAGACCTATGCCAACACTCATGAGGTCTAATGTAACATTAAATTGTGAAACACATTGACATCTTTACCAACAATTTTAACACTATGGCTACACTTATATATGAACAGTTCTAACTTTTGCCAACACACTTTTAATCTTTGCCAACACAATTTTCATATTTTGCCAACAGAAAGAATTATAAATTATAGTTTATGGCTACATTTTTGCAGGTTTTTACCAACATTTTTCATGCTAAAAAGCAAAATATTATATTGGAAAATAAATATTACCATAAAACAGTCAATACCATTAAAACAATGTCAACCATAACAACATCCAAAATACATGACTGCTAATATTCAATCCATAATAGCTAAGAACAAGTTACGATCGCAATCCACAAATATAACAAAACTACTTGAGTCACTTAGCTAGCATAATATAAAATGATGAGATCAGTCAAGGAGTGACATTGTCACCGCCATAGGACTCCTCGACTGATTTCTGAGAGTCATCAATCTTTAAGTTCAAATCAGGATTCTTCTCGGCCAACATTTTCATCATTTCTCGAACTTTTTGGTCAAGTTTTTCATCCATCTCTTGTTGAAGTTGGGCCCTGATCTTAGCAGTTAGGTACGTCACGTACTGATCAACAACTTGAACGAATGGTGATGCTGAAGACTTCGATTTTGGTTCCTTTTCTGAATAAGTCTCCCAATTAGATAAGATGGTCGGTGCTCTTTGCCATCATGAATCAATTTATTAGCAGCCTCAACACCTTCCGTTTCAAGAGCTTTCTTAACATCAGCCTGTAAATAAAAGTATCAAGTATTTCCCTCAAATAATTAACAGAAACATAAAATACAAACAATAACAATAATGGAAAATTATCTTAATTCCTGTTTCATAAGTAGTTATAATATACATCAGCTAATTTTACCCAATTTTCAAGAAAAAAAGAAAAGAAAAAAAGCATGCATAACCGGAACCTACATGAGCAGATAAAAGCATGCATAACCGGAACCTAAACAACAGGAGCAGAAAATAAGAAGCAGAAATCTATCTGGTTTGCACTTCCAGTAATCATCTAAGCTACCTGTTTTAAATTTTACCCAATCTTCAAGAAAAAAAAAAGAAAAAAAGAAGAAGAACATAGTTATACACTTCCAGTAATGGCAGAATACCTCAACACAACCATCAATAAACAAAAAATGCCTAGAGGATCTCCTTAAGTCTCATGTACAATTTATGTTAGTTTGATATTTTTTCAAGAATCGTGCTTGAGGATCGTTTTCATTGTTAACTGAATCAAAGACAAATCTATCTGGTTGATCTTTTTAACCATTTACTATTACACTTTGCAAATAAAAGCATGCATAACAGGAACCTAAACAACAGGAGCAGAAAACAAGAAGCAGAAAATAAGAAGCATAAATCTCAACAGAAAAGGAGCAGGAATGATATATATATATATATATATATATATATATATACATATAAGTAAGACAAATCTATCTAAACAGGAGCAGAAAATAAGGAGCAGAAATCTAAACAAAAGTAAGACAAATCTATCTGGTTTGCTCTTATTCTCTCTGTTTTCATTATCAATCATATATTATATATATACACATATATCTATCTTCTAAGATGGTATCGGAGCAGGAATGATAGAGATTAGAACAGGAGCTTGAAGTTTTTCAACAAAAACATCAAACTCAGTCCGCCAGATCCTAATCAAAATACAAAAATCGATCCTGCATAGATTACAAACGCATGAATATAAAAAGCATTACCAGGCGACCTACCACCAGAAAGCATTACCAGGCGACCTATCATTTAGTAGATATGATAAATACTTACAATTTTTTCATCAACGGTTTTAAGCACCTCCTTAGGCAACTTGTACTTCCCATTCTCTTTTCGTTTGCGAGTCGCTAAATATATATCAGCATCAGAGATTGCAACCGGCTCTTCCTCACGATCACCATCATCATCACCATCGACATCGACATGCATTTCTTCAAGTTTTTTAAGTCGCTGAATTCAATAAATTTTACATGTTACCGATAATAATACATTTGTAATTTATTATTAAAATATGATCAAATATACATTACCAGCTTGTTAGCAACTTGAGCGAAACTTCTGGGCCCAGTAGTATGCGTCTCTGTTATCTTTTTTCGTGCCTCGGCATTCTTTTCCACAGTTCTCTATAAAATAAAGGAACACTTATCGTCATTACTTTTCATACTAAATTGCCAACGAAACAATGAATAAAAAGGAAAATTGAATTTAAATTATTACCTTAACTTTTTCATCACCCCAATATTTTTAAAGAATCTTCCAATCTGAAAGAGGAACCTCTTCGGGCCTTTTTTCCATCCGCTCCTCATCTGTAGGATAAGGATAGTAGTAGTCTCGCTTAATCCTACTTTTGAAGCTCCTAAACTGATCATTCAACGACTTTAGAACCCAGTTTTTGGCATCTTCCGAAATGATGTACTTGTCCTACCAAAAAATCACAAAGTACTACGTAAATAATGGATTTGGCTTAATTTTAATATTCTTCAGGACAAGTTAAGGAACATATAAATAGGAACATATAAATCAAATGTTTCTTAGTTTACCTTGACGTACTACCACAACAGTTCTTTTTCAGGAACTTGACGCCAACTGGCACAAGTAAGAGACACGAACTGCCTCACAGTGGTCCCCAAAAAGTTGCTAAACTCAGATAGTAACTTGCCATCATCCGCTATAGGTTGTTTGAGATAATTGAGTGTGATCCTTTTTTTGTCCGCTCTATTATGAACATGATCCATCTTCATTTTCCCTCTTTTTCTTTTTAGAGCCTCATCAATCGGTGTATCAACTGCAAATTAACAAAACAAGGTAATGAGTTAAAATAACTATGACACTGAGAGACATGGGATTGGTTTAGCATGATTCAGTAAATAATCAATAAGTAACCAATTTTCAGAGAAGTAAATTTTACTTCATATCTAGCTAGACAATCAAATATATAACAACCTAGCTAGATAGACAATTAGATTTTTTTATTTTGACAAGTAATAAAAAGCTGATTTAAGCAACAACATTTTATAATCTAGCTTCATATCTAGCTAGATAATCAAATATATAACCACCAGAATATGATTTAAGCAACAACATTTTATTATCTGCAATTTAACCATAAATACCATCATGAAAGCTTACATATGTAGTGCACTTTTTACAACTAAAATTACCGGCTTGTGACTGCAACTGTTGTGATTTAGAGTGTGGCTGTGGAATCTCCTTTTGAAGTTCTAGTTTTTCACGTTCCCTTAACTCCAAGTATGCAGTCATTGAACCAGGACCGTCTCTCAGCTGTTTTAGCTTCTCTTTAACAGAAACCACTGGTGCATTATTGACCTACACAAGACAAATATATTAGCAATATTAATTATATACAACACACTTGTATAGTTAGTATAGTAGTGTGAATGTTGGTCTCAGAACAAGTATAGGTTTAGAAGCCGAGTTGAATAAACTTCTAAGTAGAAATAATCCCTCCATAAATAAAATACCAAAGAATTTTTCAACTGAAAGTATTATTGTCCTTTGTTCAAAAAAATATCTTTTCGGTGTTGGTAAAGATTGATATATATATATATATATATATATGATCTTAGCTAGAAATCAGTACCCATGTGTAGCTGTTTGGTCAGAATAACCCCAGTTGTTTTTTCAGTTGCGCATTGCATTCTTTTTTATTCTGTCTGTTCTAAGATTTGGACAAACATACTTGTTGGTTTATAGGACAGTACTTCGAACATAAAATCTATCTTCTTGCATTTATTTATGCTCACAGTGCTTAGAACATGGAAGTGCTCTTATTTTTTTTTCTATAACTTTATGCATGAACAGAATTAGTAATGTATTGTTATTCTTTGATCAAGTTTTGGCTTGCTATCTCCAGATATTATATGAATCCTAGTGTGATCCGTTTTTTTATGAGGAAAAATAAAATTGGAAGCAGCTAAGTAACTAGTAATTAATTACAACGATGGTGTGTGTGGTGGTGGGAAAATACCTTTGAAGTGACATTATCATCCTCATTATCACTTGGTCGTTCAGGTTCAGCATCATTCATATTCTGGACATACTCACTTTCAGCTGCATCATCATTTGATTCCTTGCGTTTATTTTTATCATTTTCACAACTCTTAGCAGACTTTCTTTTGAGCAATCGAAGTTCTTCAAGTTTAGCATAATTTTTCAAAACATTCTGATTCCTTCTCATTTCAAAATCATTACATCCTTGTCCTTCGACATTTTTTACCAATTCATCACCAGCAATTCTCTCTGTCTCTGTATTTCCTCCAGTTCTCTCAAATTCTTTTATATAGCCTGACATACCCATCAGTTCATGTGAACTAGTTTCAGCAGTTGTAAATTGTAATTTCTTCCTTGGGTTCAGCTGCTGTTCCATCTCATTATTCACTTCCTTCAGCCTTCGTTCCTTCTCATCATTCACTGCCTTCAGCTTCCGTTCCTTCTCATCATTCACAGCCTTCAGCCTCCGTGATATCTCGGCATTGATAGTCTTTAGAGTCACAAAAGTCCGCTTCTCACCATTCCTTTCCTTAGCAAGAGGGCTTGGTCTTGGCCTTACGATCACATGTGGTTGCATTTGGTTCGTTACTGGTATAGCCTCATCGACAGTGGAGTCGATGTAAAAATCAGCCTCAGATTTTCCTTTAATATATTCGCCAAGAGTTTTATCATCTGAAATCAGTTTCCAGCCACCCTTCTTCCCTTTAGGGACATATACCCCTCCAATCTCATCGTACTTCATTTCTTTAAGACACTCCATCAGTACTCCATATGAAAACCTGTCAGGGTCCGAGTCAAATATATTGTGATCTCCACCAGAATACTCATTCTTTAAAAAGTCTCCGTTGTGGTACAATCGGATAACAAGACTCTCCATCCTGTAATAAAATACCGGAAAAATAGTCCGTCAAGTTATATGATAATTAACTAACTATTTAACAAGAATAATGTACAAGACAAGTTTAAAAAGACATGACAATTAACTAAATAATTAACAAGAATAAAGTACAAGACAAGTTTAAAATTACATGACAATTGAATAACTAACTTAAGATGGTAAATCTAACTATTTAACAAGAATAATGTATAAACAAGTTTAATTTTCACATACAAGTCTATTATACTACACTTAATCTAATTTTTAAAATTAGATTACCGAGTCTGATTCATGATTTACTCTCTTAGGCGGCGAAACGGGAATTTCTATTACTAGGATGTCTTCTCTGAAACACCTAACTTCACGATCTTGTTCTTCTATTATAGAATGAAATATTTTGTCATTTGAAAATTGCCCGTTTAAATCATTTTCAACTGCATCCTTTGGGCTTCCTGAAATTCCATTGACAGACTCTTAATAGGATAATTGAAATGTTTTTCAACGGGATCTTCAATGTAAAACACCTGTTGCACTTGATTCGCCATGACATATGGATCATTTTTTTGACAAACCCGGTTGAAGTTAACTCGAGTAAAACCAAAAGAATCCTTTTCATCTTTATACCAAGTACACCTAAACAAAACAACACTGAAAGCAGCCCAGTAGTCAACTTCTAATATTTCTTCAATTGATCCGTAGTAACTAACATCCCCAATTGATGGATTATGATCTTTTGAACTTGCGAAACTAGTTGTTAAGGCTATCAAAAACACACCACTATTCTGCGTGGTACACTTACGATCCCTTTTTTTGTATGAAACCTATAGCCATTTATTACATAACCACTAAACAACTTAGCATTTCGTCTTGGACCCTTTGCTAAGGAGAGTAGTTCCCTGGAAACCCCTGGTTGTTTCCTGATTTCAGTCCTGAACCACTCACATATTTCATCGGTTTGTGTTCTTTCTTTTTGATATCGTTTGGACTTCACGTTATTGTCCACTATTGCACGATGTTTCCTGAAATTATACATATGTATAGTGTGTCAATTTACTGTTTTAGATAAATTACTTTATTACTTATTAAATATTCCAGAATTATTAAGCTTCAAGGGCTTACTCAATTAGCTCTTCCACTGCCTCGTCATTGTAGTTAAATAAAATATACTGATGAGCTGCGATCCACATATCTTCAGGCAAATGAATATATTTCCCGGTTTTGTTTTTCCCCAAACAAATAGAATACCCACCAGTTTCTACATTTGGAGTTGCAGACTCCTTCAATGACTTCTCTTCGCCATCATTCAGAAATCTTGCACAAAACGTCAAACATTCACCAGCAAGATACCCTTCTGCAATGGACCCCTCTGGTCTGCTCTTATTGCGGACATATTTTTTTAATATACCTAGGTACCGCTCAATCGAATACATCCATCTTTGGTGGACTGGTCCACCATATTCAATTTCCTTGCATAAATGTACCGAAAGGTGAATCATTATGTCAAAGAAAGCATTTGGAAATAGCGTCTCAAGTTGACATAGTATTTCGATAATCTCAAGCTGCAGCTTCTTTATTTCATCCAACTCAATAACTAGGGAACATATACCTCTTAAAAATTCACCTAGTCTGATCAAAGGAATTGCAACCTCAGGCTTTAATGTACTTTTGACAGCAAATTGTAACAAGAATTGCATTATTACATGTGCATCATGACTCTTATATCCCACCACTTTCTTATCTTGCACGCATTTGCCAATGTTGGAAGCAAAACCATATGGGAATTTAGCATTTTGAAGCACCAAACAAAATACTTCATTTTCTTTGTTTGTCATGTCAAAATTTGCCGCCCTAATTTGGATCTGCTTTCCATCGGCAGAGGTGATCGGATGAAGGGCCTTTCGAATGCCTAATTCTTGCAAATCATACCGAGCACTTAGATGGTCCTTCGTCTTACCACCAATATTTAAAAGAGTGCCCAAAACACTATCACAAATGTTCTTTTCTATATGCATCACATCCAAGTTATGTCGAATTAAGTTGTCTCCCCAATATGGAAGGTCAAAAAATATTGACTTCTTATTCCAAGGGTTGACATCACAACTTACTTTTCGTTTTTTACCAACGCCACCAAAATCATTCTCGTAACCATCCAACATTATTTCAATTTGCCTCCCAGTTAACATTGGAGCACTTGTTCCAGCCTCAACATCACTATTAAATCTCTTTTTATTTGGTCGCCATTTGTGGTTGGGGTCTAAGAATTTTCGATGGTTCATATAACACACTTTCTTGCTATGTTTCAAATACATCGAAGATGTCTCATAGTGACATATTGGACATGCAAGCTTCCCTTTTGTGCTCCACCCTGACAACATTGCATATCCAGGGAAGTCACTAATGGTCCATATGGCAGCTGCACATAATGTAAAAGTTTGATCATTCAAAGCATCGTATGTTTCTACTCCCGTATTCCACAGCCCTTTCAACTCCTCTATCAGCGGTTGCATATATACATCAATATTGTTTCCGGGATCATTTGGGCCAGGTATAAGGGTTGAGAGGATTAAGTTTTCTGGTTTCATGTTTAGCCAGGGAGGAAGATTGTAGTTTACGACTACAATTGGCCATGTGCTGTGTGTGGAACTCATTGTGCAGAATGGGTTGAACCCATCAGAAGCTAAACCCAATCTCACATTGCGTTTATCCGACGAAAATTGTGGATATTTGGCATTCATCGTCTTCCAAGCTTCACCATCAGCTGGATGTCGTAATTTCCCATCTTTTTTTTGTTCTACAGCACGCCACACCATTTGTTTGGAAAAATCTTTACACATAAACATTCGTTGAATCCTTTGTGTCAGCGGAAAATATCTCATCATTTTGGCAGGAATTTTGTTATCATTGTTCGATTCTTGGGCCACGCGCTTCCACCTTGAAACACCACAAGTTTTGCAAGATGCTTCAATTTTATTCACACCCCAATACAACATGCAGTCATTTGGACATGCATGTATCTTCTTGTAGTCAAGACCTAAATTCTTGATGATCTTTTTAGCGGAATTGAAGGAGTCTGGCACATTGAGATCAGGAACAGCCTCTTTCATCAACTGTAATATCTCACCAAATGCAGACTCAGTCACACCATGCATGCACTTCCAATGGTAAAGCCTAACTAAAAAACTTAAGCGAGAAAACTTCTTACAACCAGGATAGAGGGGTTCTTTCCCATCCTCGACGTGACGATAAAATTTTCTTGCATTATCATTTGGTCCCATGTTGGCTTTCATAACGTTCAACATCTCGTCAAGATTGTCATCAAATCTGGTATCTAGTTCGGAATCCATGATATTACTATCTTTCAATGAAGTAACATCATAAATCCATTCTACAAACATTAGACAAGGTCCGTTGCAGATGAGGTGATCATGAACATTGTTCAGACTCCGCCAAAATCGATTTTCACACTTACGACAAGGACACTTTATTTCATTTCCATCAGCAAATTTGGCCATCGCATTTTTCACAAAAAATTTGACACCATCTATATAATCTTTGGTATACTTGGGAAGATTCAACCAATTATTACATGCTTCACTCATGACTACAGTGAAAAAACAACTATGGTTAGCCACTGATTCTACTTAATCTAACATGTGTTTTACTTTTGGATAACCATATAAATACCTTAACTCATTTAAATAAATCATTTACTAGATTTCAACCATTTCCATTGAAAAACAAAAAAAAATTGCCAAATCAATACACTCTCAACTTTAAAACAAACATTTTAAACCTTGTAATGTTGATACTAGACAGAATCAGTAAAGTTCCACAAAATCAGTAAAGTTCCACAAACAAAAAATCATTTCAAATGTTTCAGCACCGCAGGATTGATTTCTATATAACCAATAAACAAAAATATGATGCAATATTGCTATGGAATGTATAAACCAGTAAAGTTCCACGGACATTTGTAAATTTCACAGTTTCAGCAAAGCAAGATTTATTTTGACAAAGAAAATAACAAAAAAACAAAACTCTCAGAAGTAGCAACATACCGAATCGAACAGCAGGAGTGAAACCCGCAACCTCGCACAGTAGGGATGAAGTTCGAACAACAGCAGTGAAGCTTGAATCGATTGAAACCCTAGGTCGTGCCTTCTTGAAGCTCGCAGTGGTATTTAGATGTACGGAGCTTGTACAAGATGAAACTCGAACAGCAGGAGGGAAGGTCCAATCGATTGAAGGTTCGGATTTGGAAGAAACCTACTTATTGTAGGAGGGTAGGTGTTAGAGGAAAGTGAAGTTGACTCGTTTGTAGCGGTGGGAAAAAAAATCTGAGGAGGGAAAGTGTTAGAGGAAAGTGAAGTTGACTCGTTTGTAGCTGTGGAAAAAAAAATCTGATTAAAGTGTTAAGTGATAAACGTAAAAGTGTTAAGTGATAAATGTAAAAGACTAAAAAAGTAAGACATGCCTAATATATTTTGGATTCAAATATCCGAAATATTCGAATTTTTTAAAAAATACTATCCGAATCCGAAAAAATGGATTTCCGAATTTCGGATATCCGAAATTTCGGATATCTGATTTTTCGGTTAATTTCGGATCGTATTTTTGAATTTTTGGATCGAATATCGCGTATCAGATATTTTTTAACACCCCTAGTGGAAATTGTGTTTTAGAGAGAAAGTGTGATGAGTGAGTTTGCGTTTTTAGAGAAATTGTGTTGAGTGAGTATTGACTACTGTGAGTGTATTGACCCGCTAAAATTGAAAATAATTTATTTGGACCGCCTAAAATATTTTAGCAAGCCCTCTTATTTTTTTAATGTTTAGTTACACTTTTTTAAAATAGCAACGGCAACACCAAATTTTGTGTTGGCGTAGATATTCAATTTAGTCTATGGTAACACTAATTTTTATCAACAATAACGTTAGAAAAATGTGTAGCCTTAAATCAAATTTGACCAATTTTATGGCATCTAAGGCTACACTTTTGCTTGTAACATCAAAAAAACTGTTGTTGAAAGCCATATATGGTGTAGTGGGTGGAGATCGATAATCGGACACGACGGATGTTCTGGACGTCTGTACCGAACCTTGATGACTCTGAGGAGCTGAATTTGGTGTAGGATTGACCCGTGAACAGTAGCGAGACATGTGTCCACCCCTTCCGCATGAAAAACACTTTGTAGCCGTCTTACGACACTGACTCATGGTATGCCCCGCTATGCCACAATTGAAACAGTTTCGGCGAGGGGACCCGTCAGATGTCCCTTTCTGTTGGAACAAAGCTGCTGATTTAGAGGAGAACCCAATTCCCGAGTTCATTCTACTAGTGCTCCCGGACTGGTTAGATGTCTTCTGCTTATTTTGGTTATGCCCGGTATCCGAACTGACAACCGTACCGGCATATGATGTGACTACGTCCTCAAATGCCCTCAGAGTGGTGCAGTGAAATCCAGCCGCGTAACGTTGAACATCTTCTGGCAACCGTTGAGCAAGGTGGCAAATTCGTTGATCTTCGGATGGAACCATTTGTGCGGCATAGCTTAGTTCGGTCCTGTAAGCTCGAATGATTTCTGGTACCGGCAAGTTCTGAGGTCCTACACTAAGAAACTCCGCGCTCGAGCAGTCTGAGTTGACCGGGGCAGTACTCGTCTCTCAATAGTTTGGAAAACTCGGTCCATCCGACTACTCTGTCCTCCGGCTTATAGGTCCTCCACCATCGGGATGCGGTGTCGCGGAGATGGTTGATTCCGAGCGGTAATTTTCGGTTCCCTGGGCAACCGATCACCTCGAAGGCAGTCTCCATCTCGGAGATCCAATCTTCTACGTTATTATCCCCTGATCCGTCGAATAATGGTGGTCTGGCCTTCAGCATCTCTCCCAGTCAACGGTCCTTCCCGGTGTTTTTTTTTAAAAAGAAAAAGAAAAAACATCCATTGTGGATGGGGAGTTGGGGCGGGACACACCAACCTGTGAGATAAAGAAAATATCGAGAGTACAAGCAATCAGTCCCAAATTATGACAAAAAATGTGCCATAATCCGGATCCTAAATCTAAAGAACGAAGTGCCGATGGCCCGCTAAAGAAATACAAGGTGCACCATTAAAGGCGTGGGATAATGTGCGGACCGAAAGGTAAAACATCATATCCGAATTATGACTAAAAGTGGGCCATAAACCGGATCTTCGAAACTAAAATGCCAGCATCCAGCTAAAAAATACAAGGTGCACCACTAAGAAAAAATGGGCTAATGTTCGGGCTCGTAGCAATAAATCAAGCAGTAAAATATTACCTAAATCTAAAAGAAGGATAGCCAAGCTGGTCCATCTGAATGAGAGAGAGGAGAAATGGAGGAGCAGTGTCATATGTATAAGTCTGAATACCGAGGGACGACATGCCGAGCTCAGAGAGATAATCAGCCGGTCTGTTGCCCTCCCAGAAAATGTGAGTGACTCTGTACTGAATGTCTCGGAGAATGTGTCGGATACGCATAAGGGCGGTGTTCTCTTCTATGTTAAGGATCGGTACCCGTTCTTCCCGGTTGACCTGAGCGATCCCCATAGCAATGACCTGGGCGAGGGTCTGAACGAAGGTTGGATCCAATCCCCCGTTGTTCTGGTTTTCCGCCTCCTGTTCATTCTGATTAACGGGTGGTGGCTGATTTCCGGATGGATTAGTTTCACCGGTGTTCCTGTCTTCCTGCTGATTCATAGCGGCACCCTGTGCATCGTTTACATTTTTTCTAGCTCCACGACGTGCCATTAGTGATGACTGTTCGATCTAGAAGGTCGGTTTAGTACAAACATCCTCTGAGTCCTTACTGAATTCAAACATTATACCTGATTCTCAAGAGCTTATGTGTATTTTTCCTCGACATTCCTCGAGGAGTTACGGTCGCCAGGAGTGTTGGACTTTTGAAGGTAAAATGTTTTCAAAATATTTTGATACAACTTTCCACGTGAGTGTTCGTCTCTGATACCATTTTCTGTAACGCCCCCAAAATTTAACCGGGACGCCACAGTGCCGTGAATCCCGAGTGGGACCCACAAGGCAAGTTTTAAAATTATTTATTCAACAAGTGGTTTGTGAAAGTATTCTTATGAAAGCATTCATACGAACTGAAATACAAAGGAAAAATAATGTTCATGCATACGGTTATTACACAACGTGGAATGTTCAAAATTCAATTCAAGAATATAACAGGCCTTCTCCCCAACACTGCTCAAGCTTGACCGGAACCTTCGGGAATATCCTGCACATATTCAACAAATTTGCCTGACACGACGTATCGTGTCAGTCAACCTAGGTTAGACAAAACGAACCAAATTCATCGATAGAATCAGATAAATCTAGAGGATAATGTTATCACCAAATATTCAACGTTATCTCTTTTATCAACACATAAACTCCCAAGGTCGCAACCAAGGGTCACGGAAGTATCTACACAGGAATACTCCGAACGTGGGTACCATTCAGGTTTTATCCCGCAACACAGTTCCACAAGATATATCAACATATAAACTCCCAAGGCCGCAGCCAAGGGTCGTGGAAGTATCTACTCAGGAATACTCCGGACAAGATAGATAAAATGAGCACCGTTCCACGGATAGTAACACATGCAATATTCTGAAATTTTAAGATATAAAGTCCGAGCAAGATTCACTTGCCTCAAGTCCGACGAGAGTTACTTCCTTGATAACACAACGGCTCGATCGACCACACCCGAAAGCTCAACCTATTACATGTTCTTCGATTAATACCTTATGGTAATAATGATGATTAACGACAATTTTCCCGCCCCGTTAGGATTCTAAACTTGGTTGTTTATGTCGCCGAGATCAAAATTTCCTATTTTTAACCACAATGCATATTACTAAATTCCTCGGTCCGCCGTTTTAAAATTTTTCATCTCGTTGATCAACAATGTTCCAATACAACATTCCTACGTTGTGATTATGACTAATAGCCACCGTAATTACATCACTTACTCTATTGAATTTCTAGAATAGAACGAGTACGCACTAATCACCCGAAATCCTAACATGTTCGAATACCTATCCGACTTGATAATCGTTAATTAGTTCATCAAGGAATTATCAACGGGTTTACAACATGATAATAGGATTATAATTGCGATCTTCAACAGGGCGATCCTAAGGTGTTGATGATTTACAAATTCGATTATGAGTTTTACAATCCAACTACGAGTACTACTATCAATCATTCAAATTACTAGCTTGATAGGTTACGATTAAAAATTGTGATAGTTTTCCACCGGTCTGATCATTATCGAAAGTTCTAAACTACCCAAGGTATCTGAAATTTAATATGACTCGTCTAACAACACTGAAATGAGTTTAAGATTCGAAAAACTTACCTTAATTGACAAGAGACGAAGAAGAACGACGAAGGACGAAGAAGAACGGGAGGATAACACCTTCAAGACCTTCTCCGGAGCTTGACCAACACACTCTAACATGATAGAACTTGATTTGGGAGGTTAAAATCGGTTTATAGGCGGTGGAGAACATTGTACAAGAGGGAGGGAAGATTTTTGGGTCGGAAGAAATGAAAGGGAGGGTGTTCTTTTATAAACTCGGAATGGATTTACGTACGTTAAGCCTAAAGCTTTACATACGTAAGAAATGTTATGTACGTTATATATAATGGTTAACGTACGTAAGGAAAACCCAGATCTTACTGTCCGAAATAACACCTATCGTTACGTACGTAAAGAGGATCTGTTAACGTACGTAGCACCTGTTGACTTGCCTGTCCCTGTCGTGCCGAAAGCTGATCTGACTATGCAGACCATCCGACGAAGATTCCCGTCCGAAGATCGAAGACCGCATTACGTACGTAAGGTATAATCTTTAGCGTACGTAATGTCACACACTTAGCGTACGTAATACTTAACGGATAATGTATGTAAGGTTCAGTTGTTTACTAAGTGATTATCACATTAATTTCTTATAACGCGACTCCCCTTCAATCTCGTCGAGCGATTTCTCGGGGAACAAGACGTTGGCCACCGTCATATTCACCAACGATATCAAGGTATGTCACCGAAAAATCATCAATCATCACACAATCACATCACAAAATAACAATTGCAGACAACTTTATTCGTGATAATACGATCCAAGCATACAGAAAATACATTTATCGCAACGGAGTACATTTATTCAATTATATAGTAGAAAAAAAAACGAGGTGCTCAACGTGAAACATCATGTAATACTGGTGGTATTGCAACATCCAAGGTACTCGACCTGGCAAAACACATCCAAAATCATATATCACACCGTGAACACATGCCACGACCACTCACGGTTGGATCAATCACTTGTTGCATCCTGACCACATGATCTCTAGCCATGTGTCACCGTAGGTTTACTTATTCCACCGTGATCACTTATCACGTCATCTCACGGTTGGATCAATCACTTGTTGTCTCCTGACCACGTGATAACATGTCATGTGTCACCGTAGGTATCCCGAGGCTCTCACAGTTGGATCAATCTCACGTTGCATCCTGACCACATGATCGCTAGCCATGTGTCACCGTAGACCCCGCCCATATCCATAGATTCACAGATATTGCACAATACAACAAGGATATCCAAACAATTCACCCAGAGGCATCAAACACTTAGCACGACACAACGTCAAACCACAACACATCGAAATGAAGCAATATATGTACACACGCATTATCAAGTGCAACATCAACACAAAACATATCCATAGGACTCACATAGTAATTTACGAAAACACACCAATCACAAACTACACACGGGCTTGAAAGGGGGCTTTTCACGAGGCTAAACCAAGTCTGTTGAAAGTTCATTTCAAACAACTAAACAAACATATCTAGACAATCACCGATTATCATATCCATAAAACAAGAAATGTATGAACAATGTACTAGCCTCAAATAATCACAAACGCGGAGAATCGACCGAAGTGAGGAGACCCGAACCGTCTACGAACCCGCCGACTCCACCGAACGACAACCCGCGACAATAAACTATGAACGACAACAATAACAATGAAAATGAATGTCATAGTACGACCCAAAGCCTCTGAATTAAAGGAACAAGCGACGAAAGTTCAAGGGTTTGCCCCCAAAACGGCCAAGAATACGAATCGACCCGACAAAAGCATGAAAACGGAATTCCAACTCGTGGACTAAGATCAACACGACTAGATAACAACAATAGAACCAACAATCTCGGATTAAGATCACGAAATCGAAAAAACTCAAAATATCTCAAATAGGGTTCTAAAACCTTACCTTGATTCGGAGAAGAAAAAAGGCTAGATGATGATGAAAACGAAGAAGACCCACCGAGATGATTACTATCATCAAAGGCCGATGAAAGCTCGTCCAAATCCACCCCAAATCGCCAAAAACGCAGCAAAGAAGAAGGGGGAAGGAAATGACCCGAAATCGGTCAACCCTCAAATATATATACCTACGGGAGGCTAACGTACGTAAGCTATAAGCCTTAATGTACGTTAGTGATGTTACGTACGTAAGAGTCATCCAGACTCTACTGCCCGAAACTGAACACAATATAACGTACGTAACGACGGATGCAATACGTACGTAAGGGCATCGATAGCGTATGCTGCCCATGAAGAATAGCGTGCGCTATTCATATGGCAGTACAGAACAGCTGCCAGATGTCAAATTCGAAAAGGATCGCGGAACACGACGAACACGAATTACTACGGTCGAACAAGACAAGTAGTACAACAATAAAACACGAGCTTAAGCTTAAAACAAACACATGATCCCGACACCTCGGAGGTAGGTAAAAGCGAGTACGAAAACAAGTACCCAAAACTTTGGGAAATTACAAAACGGCCCGAACGTCCTAAAAATCATGATACGACAACGAATAGCCAAACCGAAGCTCACAACACGTTATAACAACGTTAAATGAACTTACAGGAAACCCGAAACAATAGTTTCAAACGAGATTCGCAAGAATCAAACTCAAGCACAGAAAAGTCGCTTAAGAACACGGAACTCAACAAAACGACACCGAAACGAACTCGGATGTCAAAAAGTGCAGAATTAATCATTCTCAGAATGACGAAACTGTTGGGATTCGGTGCCTAAAACGAAGGCCCAGCGGAAGCGGTAAAACGAAAATTAATTCGATCCGAATCCCTACGAGGATCGATCGAGCTACGCATATACGAATATAAAATAGGCAAAGGAAGATTCTAAATCATACCCTTGTCGTCCGTTGATTATATGGATTTCCTTCTCTTGAGCTATTCCCCAAACGATCCAAAATGCTCCAAGCCCTTGGATGATCCAACGCCGAAAGAACCGCGTCTCTACTTGTCACGCGCCGGAGAAACGAACAAAATGACAACACTCGATTAACCTCTAAGGTTACGGCTAGAATCAAGTGATGAAGCTTTGATTATAACACTCTAAGTGTTTTAATTTATATCTCTCAATATATCTTGAATTTTCTCCAAGAGAACTCAAGAATAAAAATGAAGAAGATGATGAAGACTTGAGAAGAATAATATTCTCTCTCTCTCTTTTCTTTCCTCACTGTTTCTCTCTCTCCTTCTTACGTATGGAATCAATTGTGTGTGTTGAAAAGAGAAGTCTTCCTCTTTTATTCTATTCCTTTTTCACATGATACAACTCATCAAATAAGTGATCAACCCCACCATCAAAAGATACCATGACCCCAATGTCTTTATCACTCAATAAAGAATGAAATAAAGACAAAATGAAGGTGGGTGGAAAAAGAGGGGGCGGCCATGTGGATGAATCGGACGAGTTCGGTCCGTTTTGGACTCCCGTGAGTCCAAACAGATAAAATCCGATTCCGTTCCGATGTATTTATATCGATTAATTAATCCAATTAATTAATCATATCAAATACATAATGACATAATTAATTTCTCCAAGAAATAATTATATTTATGAATTAAATTAATCACCCGGTAATTTATTTAATTCATTAGGCCGTAAATTAATTTATCCAATAAATTAATTTAGACATCCAATGTCCTAAATTAGATATCCAATATCCTAACATTCATTATGAGAGAATTAGCTTGATTCATTCCGTCGTCAATCCTATTGCGCGACTCGGTAGGTTCGTCTCAGTCAGCAATGGGAGGAACCAAAGAGTAGTAGCACCACCTAGCCAGCCTGGTGGCCTACACTGCACTTAATCGAGAACGAATGATTGGGATCATTCAAGAACCATTCTGTCGTGAATACCAAAGATAATGTATAAACCCTTCTTTCAAATGTCCCGATCAAGTTATAGAGTCACGATCAGTCAAACCATATCTGTACTTGACGCTATGCATGCGTTAGTGCAAATCGAGATCATCGAGCTGTCGTGTATCTAATACAACTAGCTCCAATGCTTTGGCCAAAGACTTATGATCTCATCTGCCAATAACCGCATAATACATATAACCCGCTCACTAACGGGAGAAAGAATTCTATCTTGGTATTCAAGGACTCGCTACTTGCCCGCCAAGATGCACGCCGAGGTTGACCCCGCCTTCCGCCATGTGGTCGAACTACTCTAATGAAAATCTTGACGTCACAAGCACATCCCTACTAAATCCTCAAGTCGAAAGTTCACGAATACCTATCACAACCTTTCGATTCGTCATTGATCGTCCCGAGTGAAATCCGTGTGACGAATCGAGGGTGAGTCGGTTCGAGTATACTAATCCAATTAGCATACCTATAACGTGTGCTCCCACTAACCATTAGTGTTCGACAGGCACTCTCCATGTCAAAGAACACGTCATACAAGTCTTCACATAAACTTAACGCCCAGTCAAGTTTCATCGACTTGCGAACGATTAAGTATTTGAGCTATAAACCTTTCCAGTGCCGACCCCCTTATCCAATAAGGAGTGGAATGCTTTTGATCTCAAATACATGGACTAGTTTCTATATGTATATTTACGAGTTAGGAACGCCAGTAACTACCAGTAAATAAAGAAACATTCATTGCCTTATATTAATGATTTACATAATTACAAGTACAATGCCCTCACTCAATATCCTCTGAGTGGCATTCGAGGGCATACTCCCAACAATCTCCCACTTGCACTCAATGCCACACACTATGGTATCTAATACCCATATTCTCCAAATGACGCTCCAAGCTAGTCTGAGAAAGTGGCTTGGTCAGTGGATCAGCGATGTTGTCGGCTGAGTCTACTCTGTGCAGCACAATGTATCCCTTGCGAACAAATTCTCTTACGAGATGATACTCCTCTCAATATGTTTGGTGCTGTTGTGAAAACTCGGCTCCTAGGCCTATGCTACTGCTCTGGAAGCGTAACACACAGTCTCACGAGAAGTTTACCTAGTAACTTCTTAACCCTTCCTTTGGAGGCCTCCGAAGCCGCTTTATACTCAGCCTAACTGGTGGAATCAGCAGTCGCGCTATACTTGGCACTATGCCAAGATACTGCTCCTCCATTAAGAGTAAATGTAGCCAGAAGTAGAGATAGAATCGTCTTTCTGTCCTTGGAAGTTCAATACAGTGAATCCCATCACATTCAGTTCTCCATCGCCATATATAAGAACCATATCTCTAGTCCTTCTAAAGTAGTTGAGAACGTTCTTTACGGTAATCCAATGTTCCCTACCTGGGTTTGCCTGAAACCTACTCACCACGCTTACAGCATGCGCAATGTCAGGTCTCGTACACAATATAGCATACATAAGGCTACCCACGGCCGTAGCATATGGTATATTACTCATTTCCTTCCGTTGTTCCTCACTTTGAGGACACATCTTCAAGAAGAGTTTTATTCCATATCGCATCGGTAGGAACCCTCTCTTAGAATCATCCATCTTAAATCGCTTTAAGATTTATCTATATAGAGGGCTTGGGAAAGACCTATTGTTCTCTTCGCTCTATCCCGGTAGAGTCGAATACCAAGAATATAGGTAGCTTCTTCCAAGTCTTTTATGGAGAAAATACTCGAAAGCCAAGCTTTCACAGAACTAAGCATTCCCACATCATTTCCTATTAGTATAATGTCATCTACAAATAGTACTAAGAATGCGATCTAGCTCCCACTAACCCTCTTGTATACACAAGGTTCCTCTTCGTTTTGCATGAAGTCAAACTCTTTGACTGCCTCGTCAAAACGAAGGTCCCAACTACATGAAGATCACATACCTATTTCATGGAGTCTACATCCACCATTGCTAGGTCATTTGGTCGCAGTCGGTCTCTTGTTTATCACTGAACCTCGTAGAAACCCGGGCCTCCTCCAAGTGCATAAAACTATACCTCTCAGGTAATTGAGACACCCTACTAGACCTACGAGGTGGTTGTATTTGTGTTACAGAAGGTTCGGTTCCAAATTCTTGCACAGGTGTCTCATGAGGAGTTTCATTGTATTCTTCCAAAGAAATATTTCTACGTGCTCTGCCTTCCTGAATGAACTCATCTTCCAGGAAGTGTGCTTGTAAAGCAACAACGATCTTTCGATCTTTGGGCATGTAGAATAGATATCCCATCGTCCCAGATGGGAATTCAATGAAACGTCGATTTGCGGACCTAGCTTCCAACTTCTCCACCTTAGTCTTCTTGACATAAGCGGGACATCCCCAAATCCTAATGTGATTAAGACTTGGTTTCCTGCCCTCCCACATCTCATGTGGAGTTTTAGGAACGGATTTGGAAGGACATCTGTTCAAGATATACGTGGCAGTCAGGAGTGCATACCCCCACAGGTAAATTGGTAAGTCAGTGTAGCCCAGCATGGAACGGACCATGTTTAACAAGGTTCGGTTCCTTCTTTCTGACACACCATTTAACTAAGGAGTACCTGGAGGTGTTAGTTATGAAACTATTCCATGTTCCTTAAGGAACTCGTCAAACTCCGTACTCATATACTCGCCACCTCGGTCCGACCGAAGTGCTTTGATATGATTACCAGTTTGTTTCTCGACTAGGGCCTTGAATTCCTGGAATTTCTCAAAAGCCTCGGATTTATGTTTCATTAAGTATACATAACCATACCTGGTATGATCATCTGTAAACGTAATGAAATATTGATATCCGTCACGTGCTGCTTCCAAAGCACCACAAACGTCAGTATGGATTAATCCCGCTTTATCGCCGCTCTTTCAAAAGTCCTGTGTAGGGGACTTAGTCATTTTGCCTTTAAGGCAAGATTCACAAGTAGGAAAGGGATCCGATCCCAATGGACCCATAAGTCCATCTTTTTCCATCTTGTAAACCTTGGTCTGACCAACATGACCAAGTCTAAGATGCCATTTCAAAACTTGATTGGTTTCATCCCTACCACGTTTTCTAGTCATAGTATTCACAACTACTTTGTTGCTGAGATTTAGATGATACAATCCATTTAACAATGTAGCAAGCATTCCACTAGTTTATTTCTCAAATAAATTTTGCAGAACCATCACCAATGAAAAATGAAAAACCTTTTCGGTCCATGACCGGAATGGATACAATGTTTTGTGCCCCTTGGGCAAAACAAGTACATCTTCTAAAGTCAAAACAAAGCCGGATTCTAAACCCAAAGAAAGTGATCCTATGTCGGTCGCCTCGACACTATGCCCGCTTCCGACTGTGATCATAAATTCTCCAGCTCCAAGCTTCCTACTTTGTTCCGCATCCCGATTCACGGTACAAATATCGTAACTAGCACCGTAATCCAAGATTCAAGAAGTAGAAAATACAAGAGTAACAATTTGTTTCCAAAACTAAAAGTTCAGACCAAGTGCCATGAAGAATCGGGATGCCTCTAGCCCAAAGGGCCCACCACCGCACTTGAGACAAGCATCCTTCTTCTTCTTGTTCTTCGAACCATCGGGCCTTGCCCTTTCCTTTAAGGTCCTTAGCTTGCGGTCCACCCGCTTCTTGGTCTTTTTCTTCTTATTCTTAGACCTCCGAGGTCCGTAAGAAATCACAAGAGCAGACTCCTTCATCCGCGGAGTCTTCATCCGAGACCGAGCGGTCACAAGTTTGTTCATTAGCCTGGCTAAATTACATGCAATCTCATTGCGGTTGAAGTTCATAACAAATCGTGAGAAGGAATCAGTGAGAGATCAAGAATAAGGTCGGTTTGGAGAGAAGTATCCATTTTAAAATCAAGAGCCTCCAATCTCACGATCATGGATATCATTTTGAGGACGTGTTCCCCAACCTTCTCACCTACCTTAATCCTAGCACAGAAAAGTTGATTGGATATATCATATATAGCATTAAAGCTGTGCTCACCATAAAGTTCGGTTAAGTGAGATAGAAACTGCCTAGCAGAAGTCATTTTCTCATGAGCTCTCTGAAGCTCATTAGACATGGAAGCCATCATATAAGCACGGACTTTCACGTCATCCTTAACCCACTTTTCGTGGTTTTCAATCTCTTCCTGATTGGCTCGGGTCCGCACAGGAGGCGCGGGAATGTCCGTCTCCAAGACGTATCCGAGTGCCTCTATACTGAGGACAATCATCAGATTGCGGAGCCAATCCACAAAGTTAGGTCCCATTAAGGTGTTCTTTTCGAGTATAATTGCGAGTGGATTCATTGTCATATTGAGATTTGTCTGCATTAAGTATAACAGATTAATTAGTGACTTGTTATATTATGATCTGAGTATAGAATTAAGGTCTTTTCTATTCTTGTTACCCAGCTCCCACTATTTTATCGGAATAACACACTCCCATGTGAAATCCGGAAGTATCGTCGCTCTACTTCATAGTGGTGATCGAGTTCTTTATAAATCTTAATAGAGGGCAACCGAACAGGTTTCTAGTCTATTAATTTTCATAAAGTGGTGTCCAACACCAACCCATCTAATGAATGATTCGATCTTCTTTTTCCCCTTGTTCACTCCCCTCAACCTATACGGTTTCTATGGTTCGTGAATGTTGTTGCCCAAAATATCTATCCGAAGATTGAATACTGCTGGAGACGGACAACAAACAACAATTGCGGGAGCACTTCCGAGAGAAGATAAATAATACAATATTTGCCGGGTTTGTTAGGCCCGGGCTTGAATGCTCTCGCGAGATGTTATTAATACAAATATTCGTGGATACAAGTATTAATGAGAGAAATCTAAATACAATGAGTGTAAAAAGACTCTGTTAATCCGGCTCTTGAGCGAAGCTTGGTGTTCTTCGTCCCCGCCGATAATCTGTTGGATGAGATAGGCCGGGAGAAGTAAGACCGAAAGATAATCAAGCAAGAGTCGATGTTAGCCAAGTGGATGTTTGCTTCGTGTTGTATGCTCAAATCGTGAGGTTGCGTAAGGAAGTCAAGAAGTGTCCAAGTGCCGGGAGCCTCGTTTATATAGGGCAATGTCTCCGCCTGAAGTGGCTGGCCGTCACGGCCATTATAATAATTCGCTGATCGTCACGGCCATTATTATAATGGGGCGATCTATCGGGCCGGGCTAAAGTCCAAGAAAGATGTCATTGCCGTCTAAAGTCCAAGGAAGAGGCCGCCATACCAAGGTCCAATAAGGAGCCAACACGCGTCCGGAGCCAGTCAACATATGGCCCTACTGACAAGCTTTCGGCGGCTTGTCGGCTGGTGGAGAGAATCTGTCAGACAGTGGTCAATGGCCCGTGATTCGCGGATCTTGTTCCGGATCTTGCACGTGGTGTCAGTCTTGAGGCTCGGTCTTCGCCGACTGGATGGCCATCGGTGGAGATCGACATGAGGCGGTCGTCTCTAGCTGATCATCAGAGGTCACCATCGGCCAGTGGATGAAGGTCGGCAATGGTCGGTCTCCAAGGGTCGGTCGGCAAGTGCCGAGAGATGATCGTCTCCATACGGTCGGTCGGCAGGTGCCGAGGGAGGATCGTTCGCTAGACGGTCGCCAGGAGTCGGTCGCCGAGTGCCGAGAGGCGATCGTATCTGAGGCCGATCGCTCGGCACCGGGACTTGTCCTGGGACCTTCGGTTGGCCGATTTAGATTGTTCGCTGGGTTAAGGCTTGGCCGCCTGGTCGCTGATCGGCAGATCTGCCTTGGCCGCTCGGCAGTGACTCGGTCGCCCGACCTCCTAGGCGATCGCCGGTCGGAAGGTGTTAATTCTTGACACAACAATTGCCCCCCAGCTTGCTCCTATGTTGAAGACATGGGGCGAGGTGGTTCTTGCTGGCGATCGTGTAAGGATGAGGACGGGCGATCTTGCTGAGCTGACTTAGGATTCGGACTTGGGCTATCATGGTCGATTGGCTAGCTATCTTTCGGTCTTGTACCTGCAAAAACAACATTGGCCGATCCCCCATGGAAACTTTGGTGGTTTCGCTTTGTTTGAGGAATCGTGGTGTGTCGCGGAGATCGATGGACCGAATCCATGAGCGTGTCTTGGTGCGTGAAGACATTGAGTGTCTCGTGACTCACTTTATTATGAGGGTCCTCTGTTAGCCGCGCCGCCTCGTATTTAAACGAAGGGCGTGCGGTCTCGGCCTAGAGGAGTCCTTGCGCGCGGCGTCGGATGAATCAACTCCACGCCCGCGGCTTGTTAGCTCTGCTTCCACCTCGGCCACCATGGAGATGGCCGGCCTCGACGGTGTACGTTGAGACGGGGTTGTGGCATGTGTCCACCGACACGTTGAGAGCTCGGACTACGCCGCCTCGTATTTAAACGAAGGGCGGCGATCTCGGCCGAAAGGGACCTTGCATGGCCGGGCGCCTGGTTCCATCGACCGCCAGACCATGGCTTTATGATGTGCGGTGGAGGCGATCTTATGCCTTAGTCCGTCATGTTATGTGCCGGATCAGATGGCGATCGTATCCGCCGGTTGCCGATGATGTAGCGTGATGATCGGCGATCGGCCGGAAGATCGCGATCGCTGCTCGGGCACTGATCGCTTGATTCGTAGGTCGATATCGGCGATCGGGCGCCTAGTCCTCATTTAAAATGGATCAGAGGGCGGGGTCGAGTCCTCCGGCTCGCCGGATAGTAGCGATCGGCCGGGTAGATCGAGGTCATCGCGCGGCGCCGATCGCTCTACTCCTGTGCCAAGAAGAAGCCTTTGCTCGACAGAAATCCATGGCTCTAGCCCGAGGGCCGCAGAGCCGCTTGTAGGTCTTCGTGAGATGCCCGAACATAGGAGAGAAGCCCTGAAACCTCCTAGACCGCGTAGAGGGCGGTCTCATCGCTACGGCTCGCCGCTGAGGATGATCATGTCAACCTGGCCGATATAGTCCGAGCCGGACTCCTCTTCCCCTTGCCTCGATCCGCCACATGCGATGAGGACCTTCTCGCCGAGCGGCCCCGATGGCGAAGTATTCTCGTGAAGACGTGCGCCACTCGTTAAAGGAGCCACCGACCGAGGTGGCAATGAGGTGTACCACCGGTGGGCGAGGTCGCCCAGCCGCCGAGGGAACATTCGGCACCGGTCGCGTCGATGCCCCACACCCGGTCATGTAGATGTTGAACTTGTGCAGTGTGTTTGGGGGTCCGATCGCCCCGGTACACGGTGTCCGAGGAGGAGCGATCTTGTGCCGCACGGGGCGAGCTCGATGTCGATCACGAGCGGCTCGCTGGCGCGGCGATCGTCTTCACGGCGCCGCCCGGATTGCGAAGCACCTTCACGCTGCCGATCCGACGTTGCATTGCGGCAATCGCCGCGGCTCGGCCGCTATGGATCGGCTTTGGGAGCGGGGCCGAGGCGATCGTGTACCGACCTCCGCACTTCGCCGCCGCCGACTTCGGGAATCGCGAAGCGGGAGCCAGCGGCCGGATCGCCTTGTGGGAGCCGGGTAGGCCGAGCTCCCGGTGACGGATTCAAACTCCGCTGCCTCGTAGCCGGGCCGGATCGCCTGCCTCTGTGTCGGGTCACCGCCTGTGCGATCAAGACAGAGGTGCCCCGCCGCGAGCGCCTCTTCTTGCGGCGAGAGCCTCCCGCGATCGCTGGCAAGAATGCCTTGAGCTTCCGCTGACTTCCGGCGGGAGACCGAGGGGGCGACAGCAGAGGCGCGCGAGAGCACTCCGTCGCTCCCGAGGGCGGCTATGGCCTCTTCGACCGCTCATTGGTCCGAATCGATCGAGCGAGAGGCTCGGGCCGCCGCCCCGGACGGATCGAGCGCTTCGATCAAGGCGGCGCTTCCACCATCGGGCCGCGCTCGATCGGGACGGAACAGGGGTCCGGCCGGCCGGGCCGCTTTTCGACGCGAGGCTAAGACATGATTTCTGAAGGATTTCTTTGAAGTGCAGTAAGTGTCACTTCAAGTATCTGCCCCGAGAACAGTGAGTGTTCTTCGGGACGGTAGGTGTAAAAATTCGAGGGTTGGATCCCCTTCCTCTAGCGCCAATTGTTGTTGCCCAAAATATCTATCCGAAGATTGAATACTGCTGGAGACGGACAACAAACAACAATTGCGGGAGCACTTCCGAGAGAAGATAAATAATACAAGATTTGCCGGGTTTGTTAGGCCCGGGCTTGAATGCTCTCGCGAGATGTTATTAATACAAATATTCGTGGATACAAGTATTAATGAGAGAAATCTAAATACAATGAGTGTAAAAAGACTCTGTTAATCCGGCTCTTGAGCGAAGCTTGGTGTTCTTCGTCCCCGCCGATAATCTGTTGGATGAGATAGGCCGGGAGAAGTAAGACCGAAAGATAGCTGTTGCCAAGAGTTGGATGTTAGCCAAGTGCTGGATGTTTGCTTCTGTGTTGTATGCTCAAATCGTGAGGTTGCAGAAGGAAGCTGAAGAAGTGTCCAAGTGCTGGGAGCCTCGTTTATATAGGGGCAGCCGGGTCCTGTCCTGAAGTGGCCGATCGCCTGCCGGCCATTATAATAATCTGCCGATCGTCTGCCGGCCATTATTATAATGGGGCGATCTACTGGGCTGTCGGGCTAAAGTCCAAGAAAGATGCTGGATGTCGTGCTAAAGTCCAAGGAAGAGGCTGCCACAGCTGGGCGGTCCAATAAGGAGCCAACACGCGTCCGGAGCCAGTCAACATGTGGCCCTACTGACAAGCTTTCGGCGGCTTGTCGGCTGGTGGAGAGAATCTGTCAGACAGTGGTCAATGGCCCGTGATTCGCGGATCTTGTTCCGGATCTTGCACGTGGTGTCAGTCTTGAGGCTCGGTCTTCGCCGACTGGATGGCCATCGGTGGAGATCGACATGAGGCGGTCGTCTCTAGCTGATCATCAGAGGTCGCCATCGGCCAGTGGATGAAGGTCGGCAATGGTCGGTCTCCAAGGGTCGGTCGGCAAGTGCCGAGAGATGATCGTCTCCAGATGGTCGGTCGGCAGGTGCCGAGGGAGGATCGTTCGCTAGACGGTCGCCAGGAGTCGGTCGCCGAGTGCCGAGAGGCGATCGTATCTGAGGCCGATCGCTCGGCACCGGGACTTGTCCTGGGACCTTCGGTTGGCCGATTTAGATTGTTCGTTGGGTTAAGGCTTGGCCGCCTGGTCGCTGATCGGCAGATCTGCCTTGGCCGCTCGGCAGTGACTCGGTCGCCCGACCTCCTAGGCGATCGCCGGTCGGAAGGTGTTAATTCTTGACACAACAGTGAACAAGTTAAGTTTATACCATCGACGCAAATCAGTTTGACAATTGAATCTTATCCTGCAACCTATCAGGTTTCTAGGGATAAAATTTGCTCCAACCGAAGGCATCCAATGCGCTCCCGGTAATTTATCCGTCCTCCCCGAACGACTACCCCGATAACTCGGAAGCATAGCACATCCGGTTTGGATTTCAATTTCCCGAAAGCTCGATGGAGGGAAGGAAAACCTTGAAACCTTATAAACTTAATAATTTGTTGTGGGAGAATTTTCGCGATTAACGTTACACTTTGCACATTAATCATTTTAGCGCGTTTGTTGCATTCATACAATATGTAACAACCATTCACAACCTAGTTGCTACCAACATGTGGTTCATGGACTGCCTTAGAAAACAAAAACTCCGTAATCTAATTACAAGTCTTCGTCTTAAATCTTCGTCTTCTCGAAACGGATCTTCCTCCGGTCTTCGTCATTACATATAAATTTTACATTGAAAATTGCATCCTAGATACAAATATTTCTAGTAAAATAAATAGGCTCAAAACGGCCTTTACAACCCAATCGAAAACGAACGATTCAAACTAAGTCCATGAACCACATCCCCATTCAAACGCATTCATCCAATAAATACTCAATAAATGGATAGCGAGAAGATTACATATGATCCAATCAATAATCAACAATAAATAGAATTGATCCAATCAATTCAACAATAATCGACAATTTAATTTTCGTCCGTAGTGTACCCTTAAAATATTTTCTTTGAATTTTCCCTCATCAAAAATTCCAAATTAATGATTTTAATACAGGAAAATTCAATAATCGAAAATATATCAAAACGAGACCAGTGCCGATAGCACTGAAACCGCCTCAAAGAAGACAGTCCTCGCCTGGCAGCCTCTACAGCCACGCCGGCTCCAGACAGAAAGGGGGCCCGACCATGCCCGGACTCGCCCGGCAGATACAAAGACGTGCTCCAGACCGACCGGAAGGCAACAAGAACGCCTCGGACATAAAGAACGCGCTCGGCCAAGCACTTACTGATACAAGAAGCGCTGCTTGATCGACTCCGGCAGCAACAAGAACGCTGCCGGATCGGATAAAGAAGCGTCCGGCCGGATCCAATGAGCACTCGGCTCGAGCATAAATGACGCGGTCGGCCGGACTCGGCAGAATAGAAGCGTCCGCCACGGCCCGGACGTGCTCGGCCACACTCGGCACTGTATGGAAAACGTCCAACGATTCGATACATTGCTTTCGGCAGATTTCTAAAATCCTCGTTATTCCCGATCCGAATATTATTAATATAAATCATATTTCCAAGAAAAACCCGATTTATACCATAACATAAAATCACGGAAAAACGACACTACGATTTAACAATAAAATATCTACGATTATCAAAGTGATTCTAAATCACAAAATAAGCATTCCAAATGCTAAATATCGTATATACGATCGCAAGACCTCGCTCCGATACCACCGTTGGGATTCGGTGCCTAAAACGGCGCCCAGAAGCGTAAAACGAAAATTAATTCGATCCGAATCCCTACGAGGATCGATCGAGCTACGCATATACGAATATAAAATAAGCAAAGGAAGATTCGAAATCATACCCTTGTCGTCCGTTGATTATATGGATTTCCTTCTCTTGAGCTATTCCCCAAACGATCCAAAATGCTCCAAGCCCTTGGATGATCCAACGCCGAAAGAACCGCGTCTCTACTTGTCACGCACCGGAGAAACGAACAAAATGACAACACTCGATTAACCTCTAAGGTTGCGGCTAGAATCAAGTGATGAAGCTTTGATTATAACACTCTAAGTGTTTTAATTTATATCTCTCAATATATCTTGAATTTTCTCCAAGAGAACTCAAGAATAAAAATGAAGAAGATGATGAAGACTTGAGAAGAATAATATTCTCTCTCTCTTTTCTTTCCTCACTGTTTCTCTCTCTCCTTCTTACGTATGGAATCAATTGTGTGTGTTGAAAAGAAAAGTCTTCCTCTTTTATTCTATTCCTTTTTCACATGATACAACTCATCAAATAAGTGATCAACCCCACCATCAAAAGATACCATGACCCCAATGTCTTTATCACTCAATAAAGAATGAAATAAAGACAAAATGAAGGTGGGTGGAAAAAGAGGGCGGCCATGTGGATGAATCGACGAGTTCGTCCGCTTGGACTCCCGTGAGTCCAAACAGATAAAATCCGATTCCGTTCCGATGTATTTATATCGATTAATTAATCCAATTAATTAATCATATCAAATACATAATGACATAATTAATTTCTCCAAGAAATAATTATATTTATGAATTAAATTAATCACCCGGTAATTTATTTAATTCATTAGGCCGTAAATTAATTTATCCAATAAATTAATTTAGACATCCAATGTCCTAAATTAGATATCCAATATCCTAACATTCATTATGAGAGAATTAGCTTGATTCATTCCGTCGTCAATCCTATTGCGCGACTGGGTAGGTTCGTCTCAGTCAGCAATGGGAGGAACCAAAGAGTAGTAGCACCACCTAGCCAGCCTGGTGGCCTACACTGCACTTAATCGAGAACGAATGATTGGGATCATTCAAGAACCATTCTCGTGAATACCAAGATACGTATAAACCCTTCTTTCAAATGTCCCGATCAAGTTATAGAGTCACGATCACCAAACCCTATCTCGTACTTGACGCCATGCATGCGTTAGTGCAAATCGAGATCATCGAGTGCCGTGTATCTAATACAACTAGCTCCAATGCTTTGGCCAAAGACTTATGATCTCATCTCGCCAATAACCGCATAGGACATATAACCCGCTCACTAACGGAGAAAGAATTCTATCTTGGTATTCAAGAGACTGCTACTTGCCGTCAAGATGCACGTCGAGGTTGACCCCCGCCTTCCGCTTACGTGGTCGAACTACTCTAATGAAAATCTTGACGTCACAAGCACATCCCTACAAAATCCTCAAGTCGAATGTTCACGAATACCTATAACAACCTTTCGATTCCGTCCTTGACTGTCCCGGAGTGAACTCCGTGTGACGAATCGAGGGTGAGTTTGCCCGAGTATACTAATCCAATTAGCATACCTATAACGTGTGCTCCCACTAACCATTAGTGTTCGACAGGCACTCTCCATGTCAAAGAACACGTCATACAAGTCTTCACATAAACTTAACGCCCAGTCAAGTTTCATCGACTTGCAAACGATTAAGTATTTGAGCTATAAACCTTTCCAGTGCCGACCCCCTTATCCAATAAGGAGTGGAATGCTTTTGATCTCAAATACATGGACTAGTTTCTATATGTATATTTACGAGTTAGGAACGCCAGTAACTACCAGTAAATAAAGAAACATTCATTGCCTTATATTAATGATTTCCATAATTACAAGTACAATGCCCTCACTCAATATCCTCTGAGTGGCATTCGAGGGCATACTCCCAACAGAAACGACCACAAGCGAGTCGTCAAAATAGACTCTTGCCAAAAAAAGAATTTACCGAAAATCGAAATCGCGGATATTACACAACCTTAGTCCAGTAGCCTCTGGACTGCCCCTGAACCACCAGTTAGCGCGCGTTACCCTCTCCATAGCGTGTGCTAACTGCTGCACTTTAACGTGCGCTACATAATTACTTAGCGTGCGCTGCTGAGTTCTCAATTGGATGCGGTAGTTTCTGCATCTCGTGTTAGCATGCACTATCCATAAAATAGCGTATGCTAACTGCTCTGATTCAGTAATACAGTCATGAACACCTCTCAAACAGCACCAGAACGAGCCATTACGTACGTAAGAGTCATCCAGACTCTACTGCCCGAAACCAAACACAATATAACGTACGTAACGACGGATGCATTACGTACGTAAAAAGGGCATCGATAGCGCATGCTACCCTTGAAAAATAGCGTGCGCTATTCATCTGGCAGTACAGAACAACTGCCATATGTCAAATTCAAAAAGGATCGCGGAACGCGACGAACACGAATTACTACGGTCGAATAAGACAAGTAGTACAATAATAAAAACACGAGCTTAAGCTTAAAACAAACACATGATCCCGACACCCCGGAGGTAGGTAAAAGCGAGTATGAAAACATGTACCCAAAACTTTGAGAAATTACAAAACGGCTTGAACGTCCGAAAAATCATGATACGACAACGAATAGCCAAACTGAAGCTCACAACACGTTATAACAACGTTAAATGAACTTACAGGAAACCGGAAACAACAGTTTCGAACGAGATTCACAAGAATCGAACTCAAGCGCGGAAAAGTCGCTTAAGAATATGGAACTCAATAAAACGACACCGAAACGAACTCGGATGTCAAAAAGTGCAGAATTAATCATTCTCAGAATGACGAAACGGCCACAAGCGAGTCGTCAAAATAGACTCCTACAAAAAAAAATTTACCGAAAATCGAAATCGCGGATATTACACAACCTCAGTCCAATAGCCTCTGGACTGCCCCTGAACCACCAGTTAGTGCACGTTACCCTCTCCGTAGCATGTGTTAACTGCTGCACTTTAACGTGCGCTACATAATTACATAGCGTGTGTTGCTGAATCCTCAGTTGGATGCGGTAGTTTCTGCATCTCGTGTTAGCATGCGCTATCCACAAGGTAGCGTATGCTAATTGCTCCGATTCAGTAATACAATCATGAACACCTCTCAAACAGCACCAGAACCGAAGGTTACTAATAAACGGCAGCATGCAAATCCGAACACCATCGGTTTGTATGTACACAACGTCACACAAGGGATCATCGAAAGGCCATTAACAACTAAACTGAACCCCTACCTCTCGGCGAAGAGAGTTATATATCACGTGTGCATATGGAACGGCTTAACGTTCACACCATCATCTCGATCACCATTCTAGTACTATTGCCCATAATTTTCTAGATATCCTCTATCTGCTTGTGCCGCTTGTCAACTCAGTTACTGAGGGGGCTTCATAGGGTATCGTCTGATCTCAAGTACTCATAATAGGCAATACTAGAACGTCGTATTTTGGGAAGCTCGTATGCTATATACAAAGGTGAGAACACATATACATATGTATTACGCTTAAAATCAATGTTTGGTCTTCTGACCGGAATGGTAATACCATATCCGAAACACAATCTTTTGCAAATAAGGGCGAGTCACGTTTCGCCCAGAACTCGTGAATACTTTAGAAGAGGAAGTTTTATTTTACACCTCGATTTTGAAATCATTTTTAAATAACGTACAAAACAATTTATATTTTTAAAATTTTCAGAAACATCTATAATCCCAAATATTTCAAAAATTTACCTCGGATTTGGATAAAATGAAAATTCTTCCCCTTCTATTAGTTGCTTGATTGAAAAAAAAAAAGATTTTCTACCGAATACATAATCATTTGATATAGCGATTTTAAATCGCAGATTTGTCACCATTTGGAAGTGTTTCAAAAGCCATTATTGATGTTTCACCATAATATGTAACATCCCCAAAACCGTCCAGGATGTTACAGCACGGTGGGCCCCGCGTCGGAACCCACCAGGCTAAAAACCATTTTCCAAAAATGTTCAAAAACGCCCAAAAGGCCGATGACGGTAGTATTTTTTAAATACTCACAAAGTCATTTATAAGACACCAAATACCGTCATAAAAATATCGTCAAAACGTTCAAAGCCAAAATGCCAAAACTCGCTTTAGGGAATCAGTTCTACAAAACAAAACCCAGTTTGCAAAATACCAAAAGCCATTTCAAGATACTCACGCAGCGGATAAAATTGATACTTAAAAACCTCGTGGAATAGATACTGTTGGGATTCGGTGCCTAAAACGAAGGCCCAGCGGAAGCGGTAAAACGAAAATTAATTCGATCCGAATCCCTAGGAGGATCGATCGAGCTACGTATATACGAATATCAAAAACGAATTCACAAGAGATATAGAAACTCACCCTTGTAGTCCGTTGATTAGATGGATAACCTTCTCTTGAGCTATTCCCCAAGCTCTTGAACGATCTAACGCCGAAAGCACCGCGTCTCTACTTGTCACGCGCCGGAGAAACGACCGGAACGACGATCACTTTGATATCCTCCGAGGATACGGCTAGAGCTAAGTGTTTTAATCTTACTCTCTCTATATGATTTTCTCTCAATTTTTCTCCAAGAAAAATGAAGAAGAAATGAATGAAGAAGATGAAGATAATTGAGAAAATGGTTTTTCTCTCTCAATCTCACGTTGAAAGTAATGTGGAATCAAGTGAGTGAAAGTGATTGTCATCATCTACATATATTCAACTCCCCACCACTTACCAACAACTCATACATGTGGGAATCTAACCCCACCATATATCATAATCCATTAAAGAATGGAACAAGAGTCCACAAGGAAGGTGGTGGAATGTGGGGGGGCGGCCCATGCTAGAAATCGGACGAGTTTGGTTCGTTTAGGACTCCCGAGGGTCTAAACAGATAAACTCCGATTCCGTATCGATGTATTTATATCGATTAATTAATCCAATTAATTAAACATATCAAATACAAAATAATATAATTAATTTCTCCAAGAAATAATTATACACATGAATTAAATTAATCACCCAGTAATTTATTTAATTCATTAGGCCGTAAATCATCCAATAAATCGATTTAAACATCCAATGTTCCAAAATTAGATATCCAATATCTAATATTCATAATGAGAGAATTAGCTTGAATCATTCCGTCGTCAATCCTATTGCGCGACTCGGTAGGTCCGTCTCGATCGAATGGGAGGAACCAAAGAGTAGTAGCACCACCTAGCCACTGGCGCCTACATTGTACCTTAACCGAGAACGAATGATTGGGATCATTCAAGAACCATTCTCGCCGTGAATACCAAGATACGTATAAACCCTTCTTTCAAATGTCCCGATCAAGTTAGGGTCACTGGCCACCAAACCCTATCTGTACTTGACGCTATGCATGCGTTAATGCAAATCGAGATCATCGAGCTATCGTGTATCTAATACAACTAGCTCCAATGCTTTGGCCAAAGACTTATGATCTCATCTGCTAATAACCGCATAGGACATATAACCCGCTCACTAACAGGAGAAAGAATTCTATCTTGGTATTCAGTAGGACCTGCTACTTGCCTGTCAAGATGCACGTCGAAGTTGACCCCCGCCTCCCTGTTTACAGGGTCGAACTACTCTAATGAAAATCTTGACGTCACAAGCACATCCCTACTAAATCCTCAAGTCGAAGGTTCACGAATACCTATCACAAACTTTCGATTCCGTCATTGACTGTCCCGGAGTGAAATCCGTGTGATGAATCGAGGGTGAGTCGGTTCGAGTATACTAATCCAATTAGCATACCTATAATGTGTGCTCCCACTAACCATTAGTGTTCGACAGACACTCTCCATGTCAAAGAACATGTCATACAAGTCTTCACATAAACATAACGCCCAGTCAAGTTTTATCGACTTGCGAACGATTAAGTATTTGAGCTATAACCTTTCCAGTGCCGACCCCCTTATCCAATAAGGAGTGGAACGTTTTGCTCTCAAATACACGGACTAGTTTCTATATGTTTATTTACGAGTTAGGAATGCCAGTAACTACCAGTAAATAAAGAAAACATCCATTGCCTTATATATATTTATGATTTACATAATAATAAGTACAATGCACTCACTCAACATCCTCTGAGTGGCATTCGAGGGCATACTCCTAACAATATCCCACTTGCACTCAATGCCACACACTATGGTATCTAATACCCATGTTCTCCAGATGACGCTCCAAGCTAGTCTGAGAAAGTGGCTTGGTCAGTGGACGGCGACGTTGTCGGCCGAGTATACTCTGTGCAGCACAATGTATCCCTTGAGAACAAATTCTCTTACGAGATGATACTTCCTCTCAATATGTTTGGTGTTGTTGTGAAACCTCGGCTCCTTGGCCTGCGCTACAGCTCCGTCGTTGTCGCAGATAAATGAACAGCACTCAAGACATGGTATCACTTGAAGTTCTCCCGAAACTTCTTAATCCGTAACCCTTCCTTGAAGCCTCCGAGGCCGCTTGATACTCACCGACAGTGGAATCGGCGGTCGCGCTTTGCTTGGCACTACGCCAAGATATCGCTCCTCCATTAAGAGTAAATATGTAGCCGAAGTGGACATCGAGTCGTCCTTCGCCTGGAAGTCCGAATCGGTGAATCCCGGACATCCAATTCTCCACCGCCATACATAAGAACCATATCTCTAGTTCTTCTTAAGTACTTGAGAACGTTTCTTACAATCGTCCAATGTTCCCTACCAGGTTTGCTCGAAACCTACTCACCACGCTTACAAAGATGCGCGATGTCGTCTTGTACACAACATAGCATACATAAGGCTACCCACGGCCGAAGCATATGGTATATTACTCATTTCCTTGCGTTGTTCCTCACTTTGAGGACACATCTTCAAGGTGAGTTTTATTCCATGTTGCATCGGTAGGAACCCTCTTTTAGAATCATCCATCTGAAATCGCTTTAAGATTTTATCTATATAGAGGGCTTGGGAAAGGCCTATTGTTCTCTTCGCTCTATCCCGGTAGAGCCGAATACCAAGAATATAGGTTGCTTCTCCCAAGTCTTTCATGGAGAAATTACTCGAAAACCAAGCTTTCACAGAACTGAGCAATCCCACATCATTTCCTATTAGTAGAATGTCATCTACATATAGTACTAAGAATGCGATCTTGCTCCCACTAACCCTCTTGTATACACAAGGTTCCTCTTCATTTTGCACGAAATCAAACTCTTTGATTGCCTCGTCAAAACGAAGGTTCCAACTACGCGACGCTTGCTTCAGTCCGTAAATGGAACGCTGAAGCTTGCACACTTTTTGAATATCGACTTCGGACACAAAACCTTTAGGCTGCTCCATATAGATTTCCTCCTCGAGGAATCCATTAAGGAAAGCCGTCTTTACGTCCATTTGCCATATCTCATAATCGTGGTAGGCAGCTATAGCAAGCATCATGCGAATAGACTTGATCATGGCTACGAGCGAGAAGGTATCGTGGTAATCGATCCCTTCCTTATGGGTATAACCCTTTGCCACAAGCCTGGCCTTATAGGCGTCAACCTTGCCATCACCATCAGTCTTTCTCTTGTAGATCCACTTGTTCCCAATAGGCACTATGCCCTTGGGGCGGTCTACTAGAGTCCAGACCTGATTGACATGCATCGAGTCTATCTCAGCTTCCATACCTTCACACCATTTCGCGGAGTCTACATCCACCATCGCTTGGTCATAGGTCGTCGGGTCGGTCTCTTGGCTATCACTTGGAACCTCATGGAGACCCAGCTCCTCCAAGTGCACAAGCCCATACCTCTCAGGTAAATGAGACACCCTACTAGACCTACGAGGTGGTTGTACTTGTGTTTCAGAAGGTTCGGTTCCAGTTTCTTGCACAGGTGTCTCCTGAGAAGTTTCATTATATTCTTCTAAAGAAATACTTCTACCTGCTTCGCCTTCCTGAATGAACTCATCTTCCAGGAAGTGTGCTTGTAAAGCAACAATGATCCTTCGATCTTCGGGCATGTAGAATAGATATCCCATCGTCCCAGACGGGAATCCAATGAAACGTCCCTTCGCAGACCTAGCTTTCAACTTTTCCACCTTAGTCTTCTTGACATAGGCGGGACATCCCCAAATCCTAATATGATTAAGACTTGGTTTCCTTCCCTCCAACATCTCATGTGGAGTTTTAGGAACGGATTTGGAAGGACATCTGTTCAAGATATACGCGGCGATCAGTGCATACCCCACAGTAAATCGGCAAGTCAAGATAGCCCAAGATGGAACGGACCATGTTCAACAGGTCCGGTTCCTTCTTTCCGACACACCATTTAACCGAGGAGTACTGGAGGTGTTAGTTGTGAAACTATTCCATGTTCCTTAAGGAACTCGTCAAACTCCGTACTCATATACTCGCCACCTCGGTCCGACCGAAGTGCTTTGATATGATTACCAGTTTGTTTCTCGACTAGGGCCTTGAATTCCTGGAATTTCTCAAAGGCCTCAGATTTATGTTTCATTAAGTATACATAACCATACCTAGTATGATCATCTGTAAACGTAATGAAATATTGATATCCTTCACGTGCTACTTCCAAAGCACCACAAACGTCAGTATGGATTAATCCCAGTTTATCAGCGGCTCTTTCAAAAGTCCCTGTGAAGGGGGACTTAGTCATTTTGCCTTTAAGGCAATATTCACAAGTAGGAAATGGATCCGATCCCAATGGACCCATAAGTCCATCTTTTTCCATCTTGTAAACTTTGGTCTGACCAACATGACCAAGTCTTAGATGCCATTTCAAAACTTGATTGGTTTCATCCCTACCACGTTATCTAGTCATAGTATTCACAACTACTTTGTTGCTGAGATTTAGATGATACAATCCATTTAACAATGTAGCAGTACCCACTAGTTTATTTCTAAAATAAATTTTGCAGGAACCATCACCAATGAAAAATGAAAAACCTTTTCGGTCCATGACCTAATGGATAATTTTTTTGTGCCCCTTGGGCAAAACAAGTACATCTTCTAAAGTCAAAACAAAGCCGGATTCTAAACCCAAAAGAAGTGATCCTATGTCGGTCGCCTCGACACTATGCCCGCTTCCGACCGTGATCATAACTTCTCCAGCTCCAAGCTTCCTACTTTGTTCAGATCCCGATTCACGGTACAAATATGAGAACTAGCACTTAATCCAAAGATCAGAAGTAGAAAATACAAGAGCGAACAATTTGTTTCCAAAACTAAAAGTTCTCAGACCAAGTGCCATGATGAATCGGACAGTCTCTAGCCCAGTGGCCCAGCTCACCGCACTTGAGACAAGCATCCTTTTTCTTCTTGTTTTTTGGAACCATCGGGGCCTTGCCCTTACCCTTAAGGTCCTTAGCTTGTGGTCCAGTCCGCTTCTTGGTCTTTTTCTTCTTATTCTTAGACCTCTGAGGTCCAGAAGAAATCACAAGAGCAGACTCCTTCATCCGCGGAGTCTTCATCTGAGACTGAGCGGTCACAAGTTTGTTCATTAGCCCACTAAATTACATGCAATCTCATTGCGGTTGAAGTTCATAACAAACCGTGAGAAGGAATCGGGGAGAGACCGTAGGATAAGGTCGGTTTGAGAGAAGTATCCATTTTAAAATCAAGAGCCTCCAATCTCTCGATCATGGATATCATTTTGAGGACGTGTTCCCCAACTTTCTCACCTTCCTTCATCCTTGCACCGAACTGTTGCTTGGATATCTCATATCTAGCAGTTCTGCTGTGCTCACCATAAAGTTCGGTTAAGTGAGATAGAATCTGCCTAGCAGAAGTCATTTTCTCATGAGCTCTCTGAAGCTCATTAGACATAGAAGCCATCATGTATGCACGGACTTTTACATCATCCTTAACCCACTTTTCGTGGTTTTCGATCTCTTCCTGATTGGCTCTGGTCCGCACAGGAGGCGCCGGAATGTCCGTCTCTAAGACGTATCCCAGTGCCTCTATACTGAGGACTATCATCAGATTGCGGAGCCAGTCCACAAAGTTAGGTCCAATCAGGGTGTTTTTTTCGAGCAGAATTCGAGTGGATTCATTGTCATATTGAGTTATGTCTGCATTAAGTATAACAGATTAATTAGTGACTTGTTATATTATGTTCTGAGTATAGAATTAAGGTCTTTTCTATTCTCGTTACCCAGCTCCCACTATTTTTATCGGAATAACACACTCCCATGTGAAATCCGGAAGTATCGTCGTTCTACTTCATAGTGGTGATCGAGTTCTTTATAAATCTTAATAGAGGGCAACCGAACAGGTTTCTAGTCTATTAATTTTCACAAAGTGGTGTCCAATACCAACCCATATAATGGATGATTCGATCTTCTTTTTCCCCTTGTTCACTCCCCTCAACCTATACGGTTTCTATGGTTCGTGAACAAGTTAAGTTTATACCATCGACGCAAATCAGTTTCACAATTGAATCTTATCCGGCAACCTATCAGGTTTCTAGGGATAAAATTTGCTCCAACCGAAGGCATCCAATGCGCTCCCGGTAATTTATCCGTCCTCCCCGAACGACTACCCCGATAACTCGGAAGCATAGCACATCCGGTTTGGATTTCAATTTCCCGAAAACTCGATGGAGGGAAGGAAAACCTTGAAACCTTATAAACTTAATTATTTTTCGTGGGAGAATTTTCGCAATTAACGTTACACTTTGCACATTAATCATATTAGCGCGTTTGTGGTATTCATACAATATGAAAAAACCATTCACAACCTAGTTGCTACCAACATGTGGTTCATGGACCGTTCCTAGAAAACAAAACTCCGTAATCTAATTACAAGTCTTCGTCTTGAATCTTCGTCTTCTCGAAATGGATCTTCCTCCGGTCTTCGTCATTACATATAAATTTTACATTGAAAATTGCATCCTAGATACAAATATTTCTAGTAAAATAAATAGGCTCAAAACGGCTTTTACAACCCAATCGAATAAAATGAACGATTCAAAAACTAAGTCCACGAACCACATCACCATTCAAAAATAATGCATCCAACACATTAAATAAATGGCATTCATAATGAATCTGAATATTGATCCAATCAATATAAAACAATCCATCCAAAATGAATTAATCCAATTAATTCAAACAACCGTCAATTTTAACTTGTTCATTTGAGAAAATATTTCATTAAATTAATTCCCCTAAGAATATAATTACCATAATTAAATCTTAGTCAAATTAAATCCAATTTAATTTGTGGTAAATTAATTATCGAACGAAATATAAAAAAACGGAGTCGGAATATACGATCGCCAAACTCGACATCGCCAAAGAAGCCGAAAGGTGGCTCGCACAGGTGCCGAGCACGGCCGCAATCTCGCCGACCAGACTCGGCTGCGCCGCTGCACCACGGTCCATACAGCAGATCATGAGGCGAGGCTCGGCACTCCAAGATGCCGGTTCTGTTTACGCTGCCTGCTTTTTTCGTTTCGATTCTAAAAATAATATTTTTCTAATCTTTATATTAGTCATTTAAATCAATTTCTCAAAAGAAAAATAGATTTATATTGTAACATAAAATCATGAAAAATTAATTTTTAGATGAACAATAGAAAATCAACGATTAATACGATTATGATTCCAAATCACACACCATCTAATCAAGCATTCCAAATGCTAATATCGTATATACGATCGCAAGACCTACGCTCCGATACCAATGTTGGGATTCGGTGCCTAAAACGAAGGCCCAGCGAAAGCGGTAAAACGAAAATTAATTCGATCCGAATCCCTAGGAGGATCGATCGAGCTACGTATATATGAATATCAAAAACGAATTCACAAGAGATATAGAAACTCACCCTTGTAGTCCGTTGATTAGATGGATAACCTTCTCTTGAGCTATTCCCCAAGCTCTTGAACGATCCAACGCCGAAAGCACCGCGTCTCTACTTGTCACGCGCCGGAGAAACGACCGGAACGACGATCACCTTGCTATCCTCCGAGGATACGGCTAGAGCTAAGTGATGAAGCTATATATGTAAAGATTACTACACTCTAAGTGTTTTAATCTTACTCTCTCTATATGATTTTCTCTCAATTTTTCTCCAAGAAAAATGAAGAAGAAATGAATGAAGAAGATGAAGATAATTGAGAAAATGGTTTTTCTCTCTCTCTCTCTCTCTCAATCTCACGTTGAAAGTAATGTGGAATCAAGTGAGTGAAAGTGAATGTCATCATCTACATATATTCAACTCCCCACCACTTACCAACAACTCATACATGTGGGAATCTAACCCCACCATATATCATAATCCAATAAAGAATGGAACAAGAGTCCACAAGGAAGGTGGGTGGAATGTGGGGGGGCGGCCCATGCTAGAAATCGGACGAGTTTGGTTCGTTTCGGACTCCCGAGGGTCTAAACAGATAAACTCCAATTCCGTATCGATGTATTTATATCGATTAATTAATCCAATTAATTAAACATATCAAATACAAAATAATATAATTAATTTCTCCAAGAAATAATTATACACATGAATTAAATTAATCACCCAGTAATTTATTTAATTCATTAGGCCGTAAATCAATTTATCCAATAAATCGATTTAAACATCCAATGTTCCAAAATTAGATATCCAATATCTAATATTCATAATGAGAGAATTAGCTTGAATCATTCCATCGTCAATCCTATTGCGCGACTCGAAGAGGTCCGTCTCGATCAAAGAATGGGAGGAACCAAAGAGTAGTAGCACCACCTAGCCACTGGCGGCCTACACTGCACTTAACCGAGAACGAATGATTGGGATCATTCAAGAACCATTCTCACGTGAATACCAAGATACGTATAAACCCTTCTTTCAAATGTCCCGATCAAGTTATAGGGTCACGGTCGACCAAACCCTATCTCAGATTTGACGCTATGCATGCGTTAATGCAAATCGAGATCATCGAGCTATCGTGTATCTAATACAACTAGCTCCAATGCTTTGGCCAAAGACTTATGATCTCATCTGCCAATAACCGCATAGGACATATAACCCGCTCACTAATAGGAGAAAGAATTCTATCTTGGTATTCAGTAGGACCTGCTACTTGCCCGTCAAGATGCACGTCGAAATTGACCCCCGCCTCCCGGTTTACAGGGTCGAACTACTCTAATGAAAATCTTGACGTTACAAGCACATCCCTACTAAATCTTCAAGTCGAAGGTTCACAAATAGCTATCACAAACTTTCGATTCCGTCATTGACTGTCCCGGAGTGAAATCCGTGTGACGAATCGAGGGTGAGTCGGTTCGAGTATACTAATCCAATTAGCATACCTATAACGTGTGCTCCCACTAACCATTAGTGTTCGACAGACACTCTCCATGTCAAAGAACACGTCATACAAGTCTTCACATAAACATAACGCCCAGTCAAGTTTTATCGACTTGCGAACGATTAAGTATTTGAGCTATAACCTTTCCAGTGCCGACCCCCTTATCCAATAAGGAGTGGAACGTTTTGCTCTCAAATACACGGACTAGTTTCTATATGTTTATTTACGAGTTAGGAATGTCACTAACTACCAGTAAATAAAGAAACATTCATTTGCCTTATATAAATGGTTTACATAATTACAAGTACAATGCCCTCACTCAACAACCTCTGAGTGGTATTCGAGGGCATACTTCTAACAGATACAACTCCAAGGGAACACAATTCACATGAGGAACTAAGAATCCAAGCATGATCGAAAAGAGACCAAAACAATCTGGGCAGAACGAATTAAAGTTCAGAGAGACTTACAGCACAGGTCGCACGAGACGGCAGCAACTCAATGATATCATAAACAAACGACCAACTCAACTTTAACAGACCCAAAACACCAGCAGCCTAGGTATCCATAAACCTAAGCTCCGATACCAAATTCTGTAACACCCTCGTGGTTTACAGAGATATTACAGCGCCGTAGATTCATTTTGGGAGAACCTACCAGGCTTAGACCAACATAAAAGACAATGACCATCAATAGAAAAGAGACATTCACACACTTAAAACCAACGTCAACTTTCAAGACGACATACATCACCACAACATACGAGTTCCAACTCCAATGTACACACAGTTTCACGCACCAAACAGTATGATATGGAGTTTTTCCAAACCAACTCCCAACAGAATACGATCAAAAATAAAATACACTATTAATAAAGTACGTGGATGTTACAGGTTTCGAGTATTTCGGTCAATTATCGGGTGCTTGGATTTTCCGGCCTAATAATAGCCCTACCCTAATCTATAGTTAAATTTTCCAACATGATCTGTTCGCCTCGTAGTCCCCCGTCTAGACAAGAATTTCTAAATCTGAGATATGTATTTAAAATTTATTATTTTGTCAACGAACATATGGTGTGTGTTTTATTCGTTCTAATTCTAACTCACGGCTCATTCCAAAAATTCGGGAAGCAAGCGCCCTTAGTTGGGATTTCAAGAAGCAAAAATTGAATACCACATTATCTTAAAGGACTTAAGTCCATCAAAATCTGTACTAAATACCTCGTAATTTTAAAAGATTTCTAAAAATCTAAAGGTAAAACACCTAATTTTTTAAATTCCAACAAAATCTATTAAATTTCATTGAATTCATAATTAAATACACCTCCTAAGAGCATTCCCAACATAAATTCTATAAAATGACACTTATATTTACTTATATATCATTTTCTAAGAAAAGAATTGAAGCTCCAATTTTCATTAGTTTAATGAGATTCGTTTTATTACCTAAGCTAATTTAGGTATTCATTTTGGAATGACTAGTTTGTATATATAACTACAACATTCTATTGATATTAGGTTAATATTGAACTTTTGGATATCTTTGTGGATGATATTTATTTTTGTTTCTCAGGCAAAACCTTTTAAAAGTCCATGTTCTTGGTCCTTATTATCTAAGGTTTAGTGGACCAAAAAGTCCTCTGTTCTTGGTCTACTAAATCCATTTCCTCTAAGGTTTATCTCACCAAAAAGTTTGTTCTTGGTCCTCAAGTCATCGCGAAATGAATTTAGCGGACTAAAAACACGAAGGTTTTTCGAGCAAACTAATTTATTTTTCGGTGACTCGAGCACCAACTGTTTTTCAACACACATGTTATTTTTGCAGATCATGACTACAATTGTAATTTCTCAATTCAATACCCAAAGAAGTCCGACGAATGTTGTAATAAAACATGCAAAGCACTTGGAAGAAACTTCCTCGCAAATAGGAAACATAGAGAAGCGGGGTGGTTGTTGTAGGAACACTGCCAATTATCCAATATCTCCTTAAAAACCCATTCGTCCACGTCGTCCCCACCGTAAGCTGCGGGGTGGGGGCCGCCCATGGACCAGTCGGCCCACGTGAGGCTCCGATTGGCCAGTAGATGAGGAGATTGGATGGTTAGCATTGTCTGAAAATAATGCTCATCTACATAGCATTGATGGGGCCGACAGAATTGCTCGAACGTCGGGTAGTAAAGGGTATCTCGAACGATGTCCACCGCTAGTTTTCGGTTAATTTCAAACCATTGGTACCCTTTCCGCCAATCCGTAAGGTTGACTAGAGGCGCCATGTAATCGTCGTAGCGTCCCCTAGCGGTCGGACCGGGTTCGTCGACTGCGCCGATAAAGCTGAGGCGCGATCTTGAAATGTAGCGGTAAGTTATGTTGAAGCTTCGAACAGGGATGCATGCCTCGGATACAAGGACGAACCATTCGTTGGAAAAATCGAGCAATGCGTTTGCAAGAAGTCGCCTTTCGGCATCACACATACTCATTGTTCCCCACTCAGTAACCTGAACAAAGAACATTCACCAGTAAGAGCATCTCCAACAGAGTTAGTTAGAATGGTTGTTTAATATTAAATAAAATAATAATCACCCAAAATATATGGAAGCAAAAAAGCTATTTTACTCCAATGAGTTACCTATATCTAGAGCTGCTATGCGAAACGAGCTGCTCGAAAGCTCATTTCATTTCCGTAAGGCCAAGTAAAGCTCGACTCGAATATTAAATGAGCCGAGCTCGAGCTCGACTTGTTGCTCGATTTATTAACGAGCCGGCTCGAACTCGACTTGTTAGGCTCGATAACTAAGATTTTTCTTATAATTACATTAGGCTCGTTGGGCTCGGCTCGATAGGCTCGTTAGGCTCGTTAGACTGCTTTCTGAGTCGAATGCTCATCTCTTTACTCGTTATTATCGATTCAGCCGAAATGGCTGGTTAAGAGCTTGAGAGCCGAGATCAAGATCTTCGAGTTCGGCTCGAATAACAGCTCTACCTATATCTGTTACCTATATTTCAAACGTATAATTTAACTATTACTTTAAGAGAGAAAATTCTTTTTCTAGTTAAGAGAGAATATACAGGAAGAAGGGGCGGGAGGTGAAGTGGCAAAGATAGGAAAGCAAAAGGAGTTACTCAAATATAGGTAATCATTTTCCCTCCCCTAAAAAATATAGGTAAGGAGAAGTGTGGTTGAAGTAGTAGTTTTGTAGGGGAATCTTTGAATTTCTCCATCTGGCATTAATTTAGGTAAGGTTGTCCGTATAGGTAGTTCAACTGATTCCTGCCATAGACACACAAGACGCAGATTCGAGCGGCAGCATGTGGAGTTTTATCCTCTAATGTGGGATAGCCTCGCGCACTAAGATCGCTCCTCCCACCTAGTGGGCTGAAATACCATGATTTAATTCCTCTACCAATCCTTGTCGGGTCGGGGGTGGAAGCTCTAGGGGCGAGCGATTTCGCCTTTTGCTACAAGGTAAGGATGTGGAATTTTGGAGATGCTCTAAGACTAATATAAGGAGCGCTTTCAAAAATTTGAAGGAAAAGAAAGGTGATTATGAGCTTTAGTAAATAAATAAAAACTTAATAAAGCAAAAATGGTTTTCATTATTTTATTTAAAGTGTTGGTACCTAAAAAATATCACTTATTTCGAAATTTTAGCTCAACATTTTTTCCCAAATACTTTAACTTTTAGTTTCGATTCAAAAATAGCTTCTTACAATTTCTATACAAACTTTCTCTTTTGTCAAAAATATTTTTGTGATTAAATAGCTTTCGATAATTATTCTTTTACTCTTAAATAATTTTTCCTTTTTTTAAAAAAAAAAACTGGCTTCAGCTATGTTTATAAAATGATCAAAAGCTATATTTTAAAAAGAAAAAAAAAATAAAGTTAGAGTATTTTAAATGCAATTATTTAAATGCTCAACCATAATCGCGAAAAAGGCGAAAAGTAAGAACTAGATCATTACCTCCTTAAAATGCCTTGTTAATGGGTGAAATTTATCCAATTTATATATTGAGTTGAGAATCTTCACTAATTCAATGTGGGAAAACGGGACTTTAACACATACCCTGAACCATCACTGGTAGACAAATCCATCACCGACTTGGGTTTGCTCTGATATTGTATCACGATTGGGTCATCATCCCCTTAAACAGCATTGTTAATGGATGAAGGTTATCCAACTTATATGTTATCCAGTATCTTCACCAAGTCGATGTGGGGCAATGAAATTTTAAAACACACATCACCAACATAGGTAAATAAATCCATCATCGACTTGACCTTGCTCCAATATCACACTAGAATTAGTGCATCGTCCTCTTAAAAGGCATTGTTAATGGATGAATATTGTCGGTGTCTTCACCAAGTCGACGTGAAAGACGGACTCGAACAAAAAAGGTGTACAAAAAATGTATAGTAGGAAGCATATGTCACATTTCTAGTCCCACAAGTAGAACCAAAAAAAATGTGGTAGAGAAGTTGTAAACAAAAAAATCTAGTGGGACCAAAATGAAAAAAATCTTATGATGGGATGGGACCAAAAGTGTTCGGGTCTCAATCTTGTGGGACTAAAAGTGCAGTTTCCTGAAAAAATTAGCTAAACAATGCTATCTATTTTTTTTTCTTGTAATAGCTGTATTTTTCATCTTTTGAGATAAAATTTTATAAATAACTCTTTATTTATATCATGACGCATTATCATAAAACTAAAAATATGAAAATATATTAAAAAGCAATATAATAATATATTTTGAGAAATGATAGGGCAACACCCTGAACCACACCCCCAAACACACCCGTGCTTTATGGGTGTTGTACCGCGTGTTTTACTATTAATTTTATTATAATATTATTACGAATATTTTATTTATAAAGCATGCGGTACAACACCCATAAAGCACGTGGTGTGTATGGGGTGTGGTTCAGTGTGTTGCCCTATCACCCCTTATATAAATTTTATATTAATCAGTATAATATCTACAACGAAATAAATGATATAATTATAGTATTGAAAAGTTAAAACAATCTTAGAAAAAATGGAGATAGTAAGTGCATTTCCAACATATATGGAGTTACGTAATAAATATAGAATTGTGGACAATGCAACACCAAAAATTCCTCTTATTTTTTGTTTTATAAATGTTCGGATTGGTTCAAATAAAAATCGGTTCTTAAAATGGGAATGTGAGTTTAGTATATATTTTGTGTAGATTCACTGTAACATGAGCAGTATGTTATAATACATATTCATTTTTTCGGATTTACTGCACACATTTAGTACAGATTCATTGGAAAAAAAATGAATATACATTACAACATACTATGTGTGCGATGAGTTCATAGTAAATAAGTACGGACTCACGTTCCCATTTTAAGGACTGTTTTTATTTGAACCAATCCCTATAAAATGGATTTTTCATTAGTTTTAGTTTTTTTTTTTTTAAATATTACAGTTAGTTCTATTATATATGATAAAAAAAATATACTAACAAGATGTGTAATTTGATGAGAACAAAATTATATATACTATGACTACCATATAACTGAATTATTATTGTAAGTTTTATTAATAAATATTATCCTAATTAAAATTGCAGATATGGCATGTTTATCAAATTATAATAATAAAAAATTAAGTATGAATAAATAAACAGGGAATATTATGTCATATTATTTTTGTTAGTGCAAAATCTAGTGTATCGTGAGACCGTATGTTGATGGCGTTGTGAGATCGGTACATAAATCAAAAGTCTAATAAAGGTACCCAAAAAATAGAAGAAACTAAATACTAAAAATTGAATCGGAAATAATAAAAATTAAAGAAAAAATTAAAGAAAACGTAAAAAAATAGCAAAAACTGAAATAACTAAATAAAATGGAGAAAACCCCCTAAAAGAACGACTTTTCTACCGTTAGACCAGTAAAATTTGGTCTGACGTTAGACCGACACTAAAACTACTTATTTGTTCATATTTGTTGATTTTAATTCATATATTCTTCTTGTAGAATTGATTTGTACGAATTAGAATAAAAAAAATATGAACAAATATGTACTATCAGCCTAACATCAAATTAAATTTTCCTGACATGATAGTAGAAAGTTCATCTTAATTATACTAATATAATTCTGATTTGATATTACCGAAATCGCACAATTCAACTCTGATAAGAAGAATGTACGAATTAGAATCAACAAATATGAACAAATAGGTAATTTTAGTATCGACCTAACGTCAGGCCAAATGTTCTCGGCATGACGTTAGAAAGTTCATCTTAATTATATTAATATAATTCTGATTTGATATTACCGAAATCGCACAACTCAACTCTGACAAGAAGAATGTACGAATCAGAATCAACAAATATGAACAAATAGGTAATTTTAGTATCGACATAACGTCAGACCATATTTTCTCGGTCTGACGTTAGAAAGTCCATCTTAATTATACTAATATAATTATGATTGGATACTAACGAAATCGCACATTTCAACTCTAACACAGAGAATATACGAATTGAAAGCAGCAAATATGAACAAATAAGTAATTTTAGTATCGGACCAACGTCGGACCAAATTTTTCCTCGCCGACGGTTGACAAACTAATAAATAAAGGGAAGATAGGTACCTGGCTTGGAATCTGCCTCCCATAAAAAACCGATGAATTCGAATATTCGGGCCGATAAGAAGGCAAAGAGTGAATATAGATTGAATAAAGCTTCCCATCATTCCCACTAAAGAACTTCTCCCACAGAGGCGCCAAAGGCAAAGGCCCTCTCGCCAAGAACATGAACGCAATCTTGCGTGTTCTCTCGAAAGGGTACTTTCTTATGCCGGGACGGAACGAAGCCCGCCAGAATAGCTCCGCATCGTTCATATCATGCGATAGAATCGAAGGAGGTTTTATCCAACTGTCGAAATCTCTCGGTTTCGGAGCACGGGGTAGGGATGTCCTCGACTCGACTACATGACGAGGAACTTCGTTCGGAACCTTAAGATGTCGGCTCGTGTAGAAACCGAGAAGCGAAAAAAATACGACTAATGCTAATAGAAAGAAGAAAAGCTGAAGTGATCGTAGTGGGAAAGGCATGTTATTGGGTTGGTTTATGGTTCTCATGAGTACGATAGGTACTTCCTTGCCTTCTTCGGATGCACCTCTTGGTTGCATCTTTCTATTGATCAAAGGCTTTGGGAAAGGGTTACAAATACATTTTAAAAGAAAAATATGGAGGTGGTCCACTAACTCTAATGGCCTAGCAATTTTTTGGCATGTAATTTTCTCACTTGAAAAGTCGTATTTCGGGAAATTATTTTGTCTTAATGAAATTCACATTTTCGATAAATAATTTTGTCCTAACATAAAAGTCGTATTTTTCGAAAGGGAGCATTGCCTCATCGGTTGAGGAGTTGCATGGCCTTGAGGTCGCGAGTTCGGGTCTTGGAACAAGCATCTTATAAATGTGGGTAAATTATTTGCCTACATTTATCCTTGTGGCGGGGACCCTTCTTCGAACTCGTACTACCGTGTGATGCTTTGTACACCAGACTGTCTTTTTATAGGAGTCATATTTTTGTTTTTTTTACATCTCATGTCCTCATTTTATATGGATATACATGAATATATACTGGTTAGCGTAGTTTGCACGCTATTACGTCCAGCCCGAGGGTTTATCAAGTGCGCACTCGAAGAGTAGCAGCTGCGGGTTTCCCCATCATCAAAAAAAAAAAAGAATATATGATTTTAGAATAATTTTAACTAATCAATAAGGATAAAAATGAAAAATGGGGGAATTAAAAAGCTTACTTATGTATTGTACCACTACTCATAATTCACAACTAGTTGTACATGTATCAAACTCTCGCATCATCATTATCATCAACTGCACGTTAATCTCAATTATATGGGGTCTGTGACATGAAAATTATAGTGTTAATTAATTATCGAAAATTAGTCAAAACTACAATTCATGCAAAAGACAAAGTGGCAAAGTTTTACGCCGGATGCCTTTCCTGTCACAACCTTCATATGAAACAGAAGTGAGATGAAATTTTGATCGTAGTCCAATAATATTTCATTATTTTGGAAATGTCCTTAAATGACAAATTTCCAAAAAAAAAATATCAAAAAAAATGTTATATGATCAAAATTATTATGACGGGAGATCGTCGAGTTTGTTGCATCATGGATCCGGATCTGTTATAATACGGATTGGGGAGCAATACTCTGAAATGTATGTAATTAGTCAAAAATCATATTTATATTATCTACTTACTTATATTTTATATTTTTATTAATCTCGAATCTATAATGTACTGTGAATCCGAATCCATCCACCACATGAATTGCCAGTATCATCATTAGCCGAAATTACCACATTAAAAAGGCTAAAACTAAATTCGCCAATCCATCAATACTTGCATGACTAAATTTGCAACCTAGCCAATTAAAAAAAATGTAATCATTCTACTCTATAGCCAATTAAAAAAAGGAAGATACCCAAAACTCAAGACAGAAATATAATATATTTCTAAAAAAATAATAATTTGGTTTTGATTTATGTAGAAAATAAAAATAATCGAACCCAACATATACCCAATATTAAATTATTTATTCTCTAATTTATAATATTATTAGAATAATTATTTATTCTCTTATTTATAATATTATTTTAATATAATATCTTTAATTATTAACTAAAATATATTGGGTTTTAAAATATAAGATTTTTCGGGACAAGACTTCAACAAGTCAAGGAAGCCCACTAGGGTAATGGGCCAAAATGTTTCAAAAGTTACATTATTACTTTTTCTCTCTCTTTTTTTTTTTTTTAATTGACTCATTTCCACATGTGCAATGGCACACAAAATAAAAATAGCTGATTTAGGTCGGTTCTCCCCGACTTATTTTCAGTTCAGTTCAGTTCAGTTCAGTTCAGTTGTTTTATGTCGAAGAGAACGCACTTTTAGTGAGTGCGATGTCAAATAAAAGAGTATTTTGTGTGATTCAATAATTTAAAAAAAATGAGGAGATTAACTTTATCACTAAAAGTAATCTTCCATCAAACTAGCAAAATCACTTTTGCACTTTTCACCAAAATCAAAGTAGAAATTACAGAAATTAAAAGTAATCTTCCATCAAACCAAAATCACATAAATTATTCATTAAAAAAGGAAGATACCCAAAATTCGAAATAGAAATATAATATATTTTTAAAAATATAATAATTTGGTTTTCATTTATGTAGAAAATAAAAATAATCGAACCTAATCAATACTCAATATTAAATTATGATTATTTATAAAATTATTATAATATAATATATTTAATTATTAACTAAAATATATTGCGTTTTTTTTAAATAAGTTTATGGCTCTGTTCTTTTGCGCTTAATTTCAACACTTTTCAGTTCAGTTCAGTTCAGTTCATCAAAATTCAGTTCAGTTCAGCAAATTATTTTATTATTGATATTAATTATCAAGATATATATATATATATATATATAGATTTTTATCAAGAGTAATTATTGTTGTAGATATTGTTATATAATATTAATTATTATTAAAATTAATATTATCAACAATACTGTATACAAATTTTCATTATTAATCTCATTATTTTAATTTATCGGTAGTAGTATTATTGTTTGTATTGTTTTTGGTTGTTGTGTAATCTAATAATTATTATTTAATAGTAATCTAATAATTTATCGGTCGTAGTATTATTGTTGATAATCGAAGCTATAACTTTTATTATTATCATTGTTGTATATATATTATTATCTAATATTATTAACAATATAATGAGAAGAAAGTCAACCATTATAAATATAAGATGTAATATGGAATAAAATATTTATTGTAAGTGGATTAAATTTAAAAATATTATACATAATAATAATTATTATTTTAAATGAATTAAATAAAAATATTATACTTATAATTAAATATTTTGTGATATAAATAATTTCATCAGTTCGATTCAACACAATTCAGATTGATTCAAAGAAAATCAATTCGTTCAATTGATTCGGTAAGAATTTCACCAAAAGAATGAAATGACAAAACTTCAACAAGTCACAGAAGCCCACTAAGGTATGGGCCAAAATGTTTCAAAACTACAAGTCAAAGAAGCCCACTAAGGTATGGGCCAAAATGTTTCAAAACATATATTATTACAATAATAAAAAATAATAACGTAATAATAATAATATAATTAATTACAATCATAATAACACAAATAATAATAGTACTAAATCTACTCCAAATATCCTAAATGTCACAAAAGTATCCAATGTCACAAATAATAATAATAATAATAGTAGTAATAATAATAATAATAAAAATTCTCTGCGATTTGGGCGATTCTGGGGGGGAGGGGGGACTTCCAGCCGTCCGTTCTACCACCGGCTCAGCCGCCTGCCACCGGGATTTCTGACCGCCTCCTCGCCGTTCGTCAACCATTCCTCAGTCGACGGTTTCCTTCACTCTGGGGTTTCTGACCGCTTGCTTTTGTTCCGCGTGAATAGGGTTTGGGTGATTTGGGCGTCGGGCCAAAATTTGGGTGATTTGGGTGATTTGGGTGATTTTTGTTCCGCGTTTTCTTCCTTCCATCCCTGTCGTCCTTCCCCTAGTTGCCCGCCTTTTTCCGGCCGCCACCCCCTAGCCATCCTTCGTCCTTCCATCCCTGTCGTCCTTCCCCTAGTTGCCCGCCTCTTTCCGGTTCCGTTGGCATCTTGTTTGCTGTGGGGTGTCGTTTGCTTTGGCAGATTGTTTGTGGTGTTTTCAGCAGGTTCCTTACAGGCCGAGTGCTTACTGTTTGATGTTGTTTCAGCGGGTTCCATACAGTGAGATTGCAGTGACTTGTAACAGGTTGCGTTTATTTCGATCCCTTACTCGGTTTTGTGGTGGTATTCTCCCTTGGAGTGATTGTGTTGGTTTTCCCAGCGAGATTGTTTTAGCAGCTCTTGGTTTCGTTTGGGACTGGTACTTATCAGCATAGTTTGTTCTCTGTGGCGTGTGACTGTTTTTGTTTGCTTCATGACGATTGTACGTTTTCATTGCCCTTTTGTGGGTTTGAGTGGTTGTCATGATGGTAGGGGAAACGGGCTTACCAGAACTTCATTGATTACTCATCTTCGGGATCGTCACTTTAATGAGGAGGCGCTAGTTGTTACTAAACATTCTTTGGCTACTAGTCTTGTTGTTTTCGAGGGGGCTGAAGTTACACTTAAACGCATGGGTCTTTGGTTATGTGGTGTGTGTTTTACGATGCATACCTTTCGTTCTAAGTACCGAGATGGTAATGGTCCTAACTTTGTATCTCCTCCTGATTGTGGTGATGGTGTGGTTAGGTTCGTGTTGTATGATCTCAACAAACCACAAGTTTCTTCTTCTATTCAACTTGCCCAAGTTGATAATTTGGTTTTGGATGAGTATGGTGGTTTCGATTTGCCACTTCTCAACACTTTGCTTTCTAAAGGGCTGCGTACTGTCAAATCCCTCTCTCCCAAGTGCCGTTTGGGGTTCTCTCGGGTTTTGAAAGAAGCTCTTGATAAGGTGATCTGCACACCCGATGACATTTCTTGTTGGGTTAGTTTGTTAGTCTTGCCCCTTTGTCTCCTTAAAACCTTTTGCCCGAGGAGTAATCTTGAGTGTAGGTCTGCTATTAAACGACAACACCAGGAAGAGTATATTACTAATGCCATTCGATCTTGGGGTGTTCCTGGTGGTGGTTTGCAACTTGTGAGAGAGGTTTTAGCCGAACCCTCCCCAACATGGTCTGATATTGATGAGGGAAATTTGGACTTGGGGGAGTGTAATGTCAAGCAGTGTAGGAGGAAGATTTGTGATGGCCATTATACTGCGGCTATTAGAGTTCGTTCTTCTTCTGGTGTTGCTAATTATAGTGATGCTACTCTTGAAGACTTAAAGGCTAAGCACCCCTTCAAATCAGCTCCTTCTTTGCCGCATTCACCTATAGATCTTCATCACCTTGTTGCATCTCATGCTGTGGTTCTTGATATGATTAAGAGTTTTCCTCGTGGTACTTATTGTGGTCGGGATGGTTTACGTGCTCAACACCTTTTGGATTGTTTAAGTGGTGCTGCAGTGGCTATTTCTGATGAGTTAGTCGCTTCTATCACCCAAGTGGTGAATCTTTTTCTAGATGGTAAATGCCCCAGGGTGTTGGGTGAGTATATTGCTAGTACTCCTCTCACACCGCTGGTCAAGCCGGGTGAGTGGTATTGGGTGAGTATATTGCTAGTACTTCTCTCACACCGCTGGTCAAGCCGGGTGGTTCTTGATATGATTAAGAGTTTTCCTCGTGGTACTTCTTGTAGTCGGGATGGTTTACGTGCTCAGCACCTTTTGGATTGTTTAAGTGGTGCTGCAGTGGCTATTTCTGATGAGTTAGTCGCTTCTATCACCCAAGTGGTGAATCTTTTTCTAGATGGTAAATGCCCCAGGGTGTTGGGTGAGTATATTACTAGTACTCCTCTCACACCGCTGGTCAAGCCGGGTGGTGGTATTCGACCTATTGCTGTGGGGACTGTTTGGAGGCGTTTGGTCTCCAAGGTTAGTGCCACCATGATTGGCCACTCTTTGGATGGTTACTTAAATGACCTTCAGTTCGGTGTCGGGGTATCTGGTGGAGGAGAGGCTATTCTTCATGCCGTGAATCGGTTAATTGAAGAACGTGGGGATGATGTGGGCCTTTCGATGTTGTTGGTGGATTTCAAAAATGCCTTCAACTTGGTGGGTCGGGAGGCTATGCTACATAAGGTTCGTCTGCGATGTCCTGCTATTTCGCGTTGGGTGTAATTTTGTTACTCCAGCCCAGCTAGACTATATTATGGGGAACACACTTTATGGTCGCATCAAGGTGTGCAACAAGGTGATCCACTTGGACCTTTTCTTTTTTCTTTAGTGTTACATCCTCTGGTATGCAAGATTAGAGACTCATTTAGCCTTTCTTTTCAAGCTTGGTATCTGGATGATGGCACTATTATTGTAGATACTTTGGTTGTGGGGAAGGTTTTAGAGCTTATTATGTTGGATGGACCCCGTTTTGGTTTGCACCTCAATGTTGATAAAACTGAGGTTTTTTAGCCTAAGGAGGATCCCAAAAGCAGGCATTTGGGCGTTTTCCCACCTAATATTGCCCGACCTTTACACGGTGTTAAATTACTGAGTGGGCCTGTTAGTGTGGACCTTGATTTTAGTAGTGAGCTTGTTATGAAAAGGGTTGCCAAAACCATTGATCTTATGGGTGCTATTTCTAAAATTAATGATCCTCAGTGTGAGTTGTTGCTGCTTCGTGCTTGTGCCGGTATTTCCAAGTTATATTTTGCTATGCGCACTTGTTCTCCCCGGGTCTTTGAGAGTGCTCATATTTCATTTGATGTGGCTATTCGTTATTCTTTGGAGCGTATTGTCACTGCTTCTGGACCTGGTTTTGGTGATTGGCAATGGAGACTTGCCACCTTACCCTTTACTTTTGGGGGACTTGGTGTATATTCTGCAGGTGATGTCTTGAACTATGCTTTCCTTGCTTCGAGACTTCAATCTGCTAGCTTACAAAACTAAGCTTCTCCGACATACCGGTATTGTGAATTCTGGCCCTTCTTTTGATGATGCATTATGTACTTTTAATGCGAAAATGGATATGGACCTTTTGAGTAACCCGAGTGAGATCGCTGCCCCCAAACTCATGAAGAAATTGGCAGATATACATTTCGCACAGGTTACCCAAATGGTTGAATCCACCTTTCGCCTATCTTCTCGACAGATGGCGTTATGGAATTCGCAAAAGGAGGACTACACTTCATATTGGCTCAGAGTGGTTCCAATATCTGGTTTAGGACAGACTATGAACGCCAGGACTTACCGATGTGTGTTGTGCTATCGGCTAGGTGTTCCCCTTTTTTCTGTTCAGATGTCGTGCTCAGCTTGTTCCAAGGTCTTTACTGGGGATATTTATGGGGACCATGTTGTATCGTGCGCGGGTATTATTGGTGTTAAACATCGGCATAATGTTGTGCGTGATGTTCTTGTTGACATATATTCTCGGTCCGGGATTTCGGCACGTAAGGAGGTTGATATTGGGCTTATTGGGTAAAGGGACAAACCCTTACGTCCAGCTGATATGTTACTTTACTCATGGGATGGTGGGCTTGATGTATGTGTTGATCTGACAGGGTCATCGCCCTTGACGCAAACTGGCATGGTTGATTTTGTGCCGGGTCGTGCGGTGATTGAAGCCGCACAACATAAACGCGTCAAGTACGAGGCTAAATGCTCGGATATGGGATATAGGTTTCTCCCCTTTTCATTCTATTCTTTTGGAGAACTTGAGAAGGATGCGGTGGCCTTACTAAAACGTATCCGAAGATTCTCGGTGACTCAAGACATTGAAGCACGTGCTGCTGCTCATATTTTTAGTAAGGTTAGCTTCGCTATAGTTAGAGGAGTGGGGGCTCAGATTGTTTCTCGACTCCCCACTAATTTCTTGTAAACCCTATGAGTTTCTAATAAAATAATAATAATAATAATAATAATAATAATAATAATGATAATATTAATGACAAATAATAATAATAATAATAATCAACAACAACAATAAATATTATTATTAATAATAGTAAATATTATTAGTAATAATAATAGTAAACAACAACAACAATAATAATAATAACAACAATAATAATAATAATCAAGATCAATAATAATAATAATAATTAATAGTAATAATAATAATAATAATCGAATCGAATGGACTCGAATCGAATCGAATCGAATCGAATCGAATCGAACTAAACTTAATGGACTGGAATCGAATCGAATCAATCGAATCAAAATCAAAATAAGTCCAAAAGAACAGGGCCTAATTGACGCATTTTTAAAATTTATATTATACTTTCACTTTATATAACTTAGTGTCGATAGGATTGCCATTTTTAGCTTGATTTTTTTTACCATGTTAATTATACATTTTTATAACCGAAATTATACTCTAATTGAATCGTAAAAATTTTAAATTCTGTAAAAATTAATTAAAAATTATTTTAATAATCTAATAAAATAAAATTATGAGCTCGTTTGGAAAAAAGAATCGGACTACTGCCCCAAACCATGATCAACTTAATTTTACTCATACTTAATCAATTTTTTAGCTCAATTAATATTTATCGACTTATCTAAGTAGTGTTGAAGGAGAAAGTAAAAGACAGCAAATCAATTGTATTGATAACAATGAATAGATGGGCCTTTATATAGGCATTACAATGAGACTACTTCCATACATAAGATTCCTAGTTAAGGTAAGACATCTAACAGGATCCTACTACCTCTGGAAGAGTCTAGAACCTTCCATAACTCTATCCCTGTATAACCAGTATTAGGTAAGACACCAATAAGGAAAGGATTTCCCAGAACACTCCCCCTGTGTCGAACACTAATACTAACATGGTGCATAAGGTGTTGCCTCGGTAAAAAACCTTTCCAAGTCATATAAAACCCCTTGGGAAAAAACAAAGACTTGGTGAGGAAAAAGAGCACAACGCACCAACTACAAATGTCAGACTCATGTGAAGTATACTCCCCCTGAGGTATACATGACAGCTCATTCCGTCGAGCTATCATTAGTTGAGCTCGAATAATCGACACATGCCGATGCTTCTCACATATTTCTCAAATGTAGATTTCGGCAGAGACTTAGTGAACAAGTATGCGATATTCTCATCGGAACTCACTTGTTTCACTTCAATATTCAGCAATTTCTGTTGCTGCTGATTATAAAAGAACTTCGGCGCAATATGCTTGGTATTGTCACCCTTTATGAAACCTAACTTCATCTGCTCAATGCATGCCGCATTGTCCTCAAAGATGCAAGTAGGGGTTGCTGTAGTGGGATCTAATCCGCACGTTCCTCGTAGGGGTGGGCATGGGACGGGATGGGTCGGGATTGGGCGAATCCCGTCCCGTCCCGAAATAAATTACCGGGACGGGACGAGACGGGATTGTGTATTTTGAAATTCATCCCGCACGTCCCGATCCCGTTCGGGTTCGGGTCGGGACCGGGACGGGACGGAATATCCCGCATATTTATTGATCTGGACAGAAACTGTGAAAAAACAAATGAGACAGCTATAAATTTTGGAATTATCAAATGAATGAGGTAGAAATTTAAAAAAAAAATCAAAACTAATCATTCCAAAAAAAAGTGACCCCAATATCCATTAGAAACTTAAAAAACACACAGAACAAAATAGATAGTAACGTAAACATGCACAAAGGAAAATAGATCAATAATCCAACTGCATAGTGCATATTACATCAACATCAACACATGAAGATAAAATTCAAATTGAAAGTGCAGAAAACATCAACTTAAAACTGAAAACTTAGAACTGAAAATTTGATGTTTCATACATCATACATCAATTTAGGGTTTACATGATTAAATGATATATAAAAAAAATTGATTATATTAAATATTACGGGACGGAACGGGATTGATCGGGATGGTCCCGATCCCATCCCGTCCCATTTGAATAGTAACAGAGCGGGACGGGATGGGATGGGATTGCCATTTTAAGAAACTATCCCGTCCCGTCCCACTAGTTTTCGGGACGGGATCGGAACGGGATCGGGATTTCGGGTTCAAGTGCCCAGCCCTAGTTTCTCGTATATGGTCTATGACTGACCGGAGCCAAATGCACTCCCTTACGGATTCGTGCAATGCAATTATCTCTGCATGGTTCGAGGAATTAGCAACCAGGGTCTGCTTGGTAGATCGCCAAGATATCGCCGTATTCCCGATGGTGAACGCATAACCAGTTTGGGAACGTCCTTTATGCGGGTCAGAGAGATAACCGGCATCAGCAAATCCAACTAACGTGTCATTAGGATTCTCTGCATAAGGGGTAAGCTTGCTCGCATTAGCACTTCTGGTAGTCAAGCTACCATGCTCAGCTGCAATATCAGAGGAAGATCGATGGTCGGTATGCATCGTCTTAACCTCAACAATTCCTTTCGGAATATCGCTCTCTCTTGCGACTAGGTATCCGGAGTTGTTTTCATCTTAAGTTTCGGGACGAAACTTCTTTTTAGGGAGAGAGGATGTAATACCCGAGATTTATGATATGTATTTGAACCTTGTGATATTGTAATTGTTGCATTTTGATATGAGTATTATTCTCCGTATTTCATGATCCGGTGTTGTTGAGCGCATGATTTCATGAATGTGTTCTAAGTGGTGATTTTGCACATGTAGCGCACGCTAACGACTTAGCGTAGCGTACGCTAAACTGGATTCGTAGCGCACGCTACTTATGTACCTTAACGCACGCTATACGTAGTCAACATGATTAAGACAGGGTCGTAGGTGAGATCGGTTGCGGATCTCAGTCGGATCATGTCGGGATGAACCTGGACGGCTTTTGGGAAAAGCCAAGTCAACGCAGTAGCGCACGCTAATGATATGAGTATAGCGCACGCTAAATGCTGAGTACAGTGAAGTCAGTAAGCTTCGTATGGACGTTAGCGCACGCTATGGATATGGGCTAGCGCGCGCTAATAACCCTTTTCTATATATAGGACATCACACTTTTTAATTTTTTTCAGATCTTTTCACTTCCCAAATCCGAATTTTGAGCTTAGAGAGTTACTTCCTCCATCCTCAACCTCTCATATCATCCTCCTAGCACGAGTTTGAAGATTGTAGATCATTGGAGATTGGTGTTCAAGCCCTCGGTGTTGGATTTCTTCAAGTTCCTTCGTGTTCTTCACTACTTTGAGGTAGGTGATTCTTCACCAATATTAGTAGTATTCTGAAGGATGTTTTGATCATGATTTGGGATTTTCTAGTCAGTTAAATTCATGAGTAGTCGAACATCGTGTGTTAAAAAGATATTTTCGATGTTTCGGTACTTCTTCATTGTATAATCCATTGAACCTATTAGTGTTTGAACTCCTAGCATATTCATGAAGCTTCAAAACCGATTGTGACCAGTATATGGAGATTATCAAGTTCTTATGTCTTTACATAATGGAATCATATGTTTTGGGACATGAAATGGATTGAACTTAGGATATTTTCTTGAAGATCAAGATGAATTATGGTGTTGTGATGATTATAAGTATCCTTGTATCTCGTAGTCGTTTAATCCGTAAAGATCTTTCGCAAACCGTACGAGCATGATATGCACGGAGATGACATGTATTAACACTGAAGATTTCATGAGTTTCATCACCATTAGATTAAGTCTACTGCCCAGTAGTAAACTGCCATGCACGGTTAGCGCACGCTAAGATAGGCATATTAACGTGCGCTATCGGGAATGAGTAACGTACGCTACGTTTGGTACGTAACGTACGTTATGTCATCAAAGTCGATCGGTGATCGAGAGGGCTGTCGATTACATAGTTAGCGTACGCTAGACTTCGTCGTTTACGTACGCTAACGGGCAGGCTTAGCGCACGTTACGTAGAGTACGTAGCGCACGCTAAGTAGTTCAGGCAGATTACATTTTTAGAGCTTTCGGCCGTAGACCGGATTGTTTGACATTCGTACGACTTGAGATGAATTCTATATTATTTCTTTTGTTAAGGTTCGAGCTTGCTACATTGATCAAAGGAGGCGGCCTTCGAGTGTGTTGAGATCATCGGAGTTATTAGTTCTTGCCATCTTTGAGGCAAGTATCGTAATTTGTTAACATTGGTATTTTGAGCATATATGTGATTTATTCATGTTGTTGAACATGAGAATTATTTTGTTAAATTGTCATGATATTCGTTATCTAGTGTTTGTATGTTCATGTTGATGGGCATAGCGATTTGGCATATATGTATGCATGAGTTGTGTTTGTGTATGTTGTACGATCTATGCTGAGGGCGCTGGATCGGATGTCCACCTCGTGTTGGTCCGACGGGATCATCTTGGGATCTAGGCTGAGGGCGCTGGATCATTGGACGGGTTTTTCCACCTCGTGTTGGTCCGACGGGATCATCTTGGGATCTATGCTAGGGCGCTGGATCGTTGGAACACCCATATTGTGTAAATGGAATCTTGTGGATTCGCATTTTCGGATTCCGGTAGCGGAAGTCCGTGTGGTGTATCTTGTTATGTATTGTTGATGCATATTCGATTTGTTTAATATGATACTTGTACTAGCATCGTTTTGCTAACCCTTCGGGGGTGGACATTTGTTTTGATGTTCAGATATCCGAGGAGCGGGGAAACAGCCACAGTACCGACGTGACGACGAAGGGGCACAGTGATGTTTGTTGTTTTGTGATTTGTCTTCCTGATTCATTTTCGGTACTCGAGTACGCGTGTCTTATTAATATCATTTCGATATGGATTAATTAACTCATTGGATCAGTTGGAACCGGTTTGTAATTTTCATATTGTCCTCTGTTTCCCAAGTGGCTTCTTCAACTCAGTGCCGTGACCATTGTACTTTAACCAAGGGTATTAGTTTATTCCTCAATTGTTTGATCCGACTCTCAAGTATCTTGATTGGTCTCTCTTCGAAGGTGCCGTCATTAGCTATCTCGATCTCATCGAACTCAATGATATGACTGGGATCTGGTACATACTTCCGCAATTGGGATACGTGAAACACATTGTGAACGTGACTCAGTGATGGCGGTAAGGCCAACCTGTAGGCTAAATCCCCAACTCTCTCGAGGATCTCAAATGGTCCGATATATCTCGGACTTAGCTTACCTTTTCTCCCAAAATGGAAAATTCCTCGTGTAGGAGACACCTTCAATAGTATGTGGTCCCCAATGTAGAACTCTAGAGGGCGACGACGCACATCTGCATAAGACTTCTGTCGACTCTGGGCAGTCAACAGTCTTTCCCAAATCAAAGCTATCTTCTCTTGAGTCTGAACTATCAATTCCGGTTCCATCCCGATCAAGTCCGAAGAATCATCCCAGCACATGGGTGATCGGCATCTTCTCCCGTATAAAGCTTCAAATGGTGCCATCTTGATAGAAGCATGCCAACTATTGTTGAAGGTGAATTCAATCAATGGCAAGTGAACTTCCCAATCAGTTGACCAATCCAAAGCACAAGCTCTAAGCATGTCTTCTACTGTTTGTATAGTCCTTTCGGACTGACCGTCAGTTTGAGGATGATAAGCCATGCTAAAGTTCAGATCGGTCCCCAGATCCCTGTGAACTGCCTTCCAGAAGTGCGACACGAAGCGACCATCTCGATCTGAAATAATGGTCTTCGGCGTCCCGTGCAATCTGACTATCTCTGCAATAAATACTCGTGCCAATTTCTCGGGTCCTCACGTGTCTTTAATTCCTAGGAAATGAGCCGACTTGGTTATTCGATCAACTATAACCCAAATCATGTTCATTACTGTCTTGGTCCTTGGCATATTGGTGATGAAATCCATCGAGATATCCTCCCACTTCCACTCAGGGATCGGAAGCGGCTTTAACATTCCGGCAGGTCGCTGATGTTCAATCTTAACTTGCTGATAAGTCAAACACTTCGAAACGTACTCTTCTACGTCCTTCTTCATATTTCCCCACCAGAAGTTTTGTTTTAGATCCTTATACATCTTACTGTTGCCCGGGTGAATAGAATAGGGCGCGCTGTGAGCTTCCTTCAGAATTGTCCGTCTCAAATCATCATCATCGGGAACGCAAAGTCGACTCTGAAATCTCAGAACTCCATCATCTTGTATCACGAACCCTGGGGCCTTTCCTTTCTTTACTTCGTCACATAACCGAAGAATCAGAGAATCGTTCAACTGCTTAGATTTGATTTCCTCGACTAGTGACGAAGTCAGTTCTATCACATATAGTTGCCCTTGGATTTCTGGTGACCATACTTCAATCCCTTCGCGGATCAGTTTTCGTTGAATGCTGGTTCGGGACGTAAGTGCTTCCAACACTCGAAGAGAAATAGGTTTACGGCTCAATGCATCGGCTACTACGCTTGCTTTACCCGGATGATAGAGAATTTCCAAGTCGTAATCCTTGATCAATTCCAGCCACCTTCTCTGCCTCATGTTTAATTCTTTCTGACTGAAAATGTACTTGAGGCTTTTATGATCTGTAAATATCTGACAATGAGTGCCGTATAAATAATGTCGCCAAATTTTCAAGGCAAAGACCACAGCTGCTAACTCCAGATCATGAGTCGGGTAATTAACTTCCTACGGTTTCCACTGCCGAGAAGCATAGGCGATCACCTTATCCCCTTGCATCAACACACATCCCAGACCCTGATTTGAAGCGTCGCTGTATACCATGAATCCATCAGTTCCATATGGTAATGCTAATATAGGTGCTGTCGTCAGTCTCTTCTTAAGTTCATCAAAACCGGCTTGGCATTTCTCATCCCACGTGAACTTTTGAGTTTTCTGTAACAGCTGAGTGAGTGGACGAGCAATTTTAAAAAATACCTCTACAAAACGGAGATAATATCCAGCAAGTCCTAAGAAGCTTCGGACTTCTTTCACGTTATTAGGATCTTCCCATTCCAAGATTGCTTCGACTTTCTCCGGGTCTACCTGAACTCCGTCAGCTAATATCACATGCCCAAGGAAAGTTACTTCCCTAAGCCAGAACTCGTATTTGGAAAGCTTCGCATAAAGCTGTTCCTTCCTCAAGGTGCTCAAAACCACACGCAAATGCTCGGCATGCTCCTCTGTGTCTTTCGAATAGATCAAGATGTCATCAATGAAAACGACCACAAACTTATCTAGGTATTCTAAGAATACCCGATTCATCAATTGCATAAATACCTCAGGAGCATTCGTAAGTCCGAATGGCATCACCACGAATTCATAGTACCCGTACCGGGATCTGAAAGCAGATTTCGGTATATCCAATTCCTTAATTCTCAACTGATGATATCCTGATCGCAAGTCAATCTTCGAGAATACCCTTGCCCCTTGCAGTTGATCAAACAAGTCATCGATCCGAGGTATATGATACTTGTTCTTGATCGTCACCTTGTTAAGCTCCATGTAATCAATACATAATCGGAGGGATCCATATTTCTTACGGACAAAGAGAACGGGCGCTCCCCAAGGAGAAACGCTAGGTTGAATATAACCCTTCTGCAATAATTCCTCCAGTTGCTTCTTTAGTTCATACATCTCGGTTGGCGCCATGCGGTATGGTGCTCTGGAAATAGGAGCGGCTCCAGGCTCTAATTCGATAGTGAACTCCACTTCTCTCTGCGGAGGTAACCCAGGTAGTTCGTCAGGGAATACATCTGAAAATGTTGGGATTCCGAAAAAAAAAAAAAAAAAAAAAACGAAAAACGCAGCGGAAATAAAAACGAATCCCAAACAGGATCGATCAAGTAACGTATATACGAAAAAATAAATACAAAGATAAAGATTCATACCCTTGAAGCCTTTGAAATAAATCTTCGTAAAATGTAGACGATGATCACGATCCCGTCCCGAACACGAAATCCCTTCGTTCCAAGCACCGAAAATTGAAGCCTCTACTTCACACGCGTCGGAAGTTGCCGGAAAATTCGACGTAACCGTTCTCCAAGAACACGGCTAGGAAGTTACCGTAGGAATTTTCTCTCTATTTTTCTTGAATTTCTTTCACCTCTAAGATGAAAAATAACTTGAAAATAAAATTTTTTCTCTCTCCCTCAAGAATACTTCACTGGTGGAGTTCAGAAGAAAGTATGTGTGTGTGTTTTTATAGTTGTTATCATGTGTGTTTAATATATATCTCTCAAACATATAATTAATATGTCTAATAATGAGATAAAATGTCAACACATAATAACAAAAATACAACTAACACATACACATGCATGGAAATGATTCCATGTGATGTGGGGAGAGGGAAGGTGGCCCATGGTGGAAGTTTCCTGAAAGCGAGCCGAGTCACTCGGCTCGTGTGCGGACGTTAAATCAAACGACTCCGATAAATACACTCCGTTTAATCACCAATGTATTTATATTAATTAATTAATTAATCTAATTAATTAATAATATCAAATACAAATATATTTCTCTAAGAAATATAATTTATGAATTAAATTAATTACCAGTAACTTAATTTTAATTCATAAGACCGCTATTTTGATTTATCTAATAAATCATAATTAGATATCCAATATCTAATATTAATAGAGAGATAATAAATTCACATTTATCCGTCAACGCTCTGATGCGCGACTCGTAGGTCCGTCTCGGCCGGCATTGGGAGGAACTAATGAGTGCGGGCGGCACTTAGCCCCGGCTAGCGGGCCGCATGTAAACCCCAGGCGAGAACGAATGAAGGGATCATTCCGAACCATTATGTCGTGAATACTATATACGTATAGACCCTTCATCGATGTCGGTCAAGTCTTCGGGTCACGGTAAAGTCAAACCCCTACTTGACTAAACTCTATACATGTGTTAATGCAAATCAAAACCGATGATTAATAGTGTATCTAATACGACTATATCGTAATGCTTTGGCCAAAGACTTATGATCTTATTTGCCATTAACCGTATAGGACATTCGTCTGCTCACTAACAGAGATAGAATCCTTTCTTGGTGTACAATAAAAGGCGCTACACCGTATAGTCCGCACTTCGAGGTCGACTCGGCAATTAAGCAAATGAGTCTAACTACTCTAATGACAAACTAAACGTCACAGCACATCTTCTCCGAACCCTCAAGTCAAAGGTCCACGTATACTATCACAACCTTTCGATTCGTCATCGACTCTCCGAGAGTGAATACCGTGTGGTGAATCGAGTATGAGTCGTGTTCGAGTATCTTGCCCCACCAATATACTTATAACTATGCTATCAAGACGTGCACACGTCTAGCATCGATTATACAAGTCATATTAAAACTTAATGCCCATTTTAAGTTTATTGACTTGCGAACAATTTACGTAAATAAACTTTAAACACTTCCAAGACATTTTCTCTTATCCCATAACGAGAATGGAATGTTCGATTTATTTACATGGACTTCACTTCAATGTTTACCAAGTCAAGAATGCAATTGAAATACAATAAACAGTGAATGAATCGTATTGCCTTTTTATTAATTATTCCATAATTACAAGTATAATGCCCTTACTCTCTCATCCCCGAGTGGCATTCGAGGGCATATTCCTAGCAATCTCCCACTTGCACACAATGCCACACAACAAGGTATCCAATACCCATGCTCTTCAGATGTCTTTCTAAGACGACCTGAGATAATGGCTTAGTCGTGGTCGAGACATTGTCTTCGAGTCTACTCTTTCCAATGAAACATATCCTTTTTCCACATTCTCTCGAACGTTGTGGTACTTTCTCTCTATATGCTTGGTGTTGTGGTGAACTCTCGGCTCCTTGGCTTGGGCGACACCTCTATCATTATCACAGAATAATGATATAGGCAACTCCGCATTAGGCACCACTTGAAGTTCTTGTATAAACTTTTGCATCTAAAATGCTTCTTTGCTAGCCTTTGAGGCAGCTTGATACTCTGCTTGGCAGATGGAATCTGCAGTAGCGGTTTGCTTGGAGCTTCTCCAAGATACTGCTCCTCCATTGAGTAAACAAATACCCGGATGTCGACTTAGAGTCGTCATTGTCTCCTTGAAAATCGAATCGGTGAATCCAATCACCTTGATTCTCCACCACCATAAGTAAGAACTAAATCTCTAGTTCTTCTTAAGTACTTAAGAATGTTCTTTACGGCGATCAATGTTCCCTTCCCGGTTTGCTTGAAATCGACTTACCATACTCACGGCGTAGGCTAAGTCGGTCTCGTACACAACATAGCGTACATGAGGCTACCCATCGCCGAGGCATAGGGTACCTTACTCATCTCTCTCTTGTCTTCCTCACTTTGAGGACACATTTTCGTGGTGAGATGAATTCCATGTCGCATGGGAAGGAACCCTCTTTTAGATTCATCCATCTTGAATCTTCTCGGGATTTTATCGATATAAAGGGCTTGGGAAAGTCCTATCATTCTTCGTGGTCTATCTCTGTAAAGACGGATCCTAGAATATAGGAAGCTTCTCCCAAGTCTTTCATGGAGAACGTTTTAGAAAGCCAAGCTTTCACGGTCTTTGAGCATTGCTATGTTATTTCCTATAAGTAGAATATCATCTACATATAGTACTAAGAACGCAATGTTGCTCCCACGATCTTTTTGTAAACACACGGTTCCTCCTCATTTCGTTCAAGTCAAAGTCCTTAATCGCCCGTCAAATCGAAGGTTCCAACTCGAGAAGCTTGCTTGAGACCATAAATGGCTCGTTACTTACACACTTTATGAATATTAGCTTTGGACACAAAACCTTTAGGCTGTTCCATATAGATTTCCTCCTCGAGGTATCCATTTAGAAAAGCCGTTTTGACATCCATTTGCCATATTTCATAATCATAATAAGCGAGAATGGCAAGCATCATGCGAATCGACTTTATCATAGCTACGGGCGAGAAGGTATCATGATAATCGATTCCTTCCCTTTAGGTATAACCCTTTGCCACAAGCACGGCCTTATAGGCATCAACCTTGCCATCCCCATCAGTCTTTCTCTTATAGATCCATTTATTTCCAATAGTCCTCATGCCAGTTGGAAGATCTACTAGAGTCCAGACCTGATTGGTATGCATCGAGTCTATCTCAGCTTTCATTGCTTCTTGCCATTTATCGGAGTCTACATCCACTATCGCTTGGTCATAGGTGACAGGGTCGTTTTCACTGCTATCAGGTGTGTCGTGGAGACCCAGTTCCTCGACATGTGTATAGCCATACCTCTCAGGTAAGTGAGATACCCTATCAGACCTTCGGAGTGGAGGTTGTGTTACAATAGGTTCGGTTCTTGATCCCTGATCAGATGTCTCCTTAGGAGTTTCATTATGCTCTTCCAAAGAGATATTTCTACCCGAGCCACCTTCCTGAATGAATTCATCCTCAAGGAAGTGCGCTTGTAATGCCACAACGACCCTATGGTCTTCTGGCATGTAGAATAGATAACCCATCGAGTCCTCTGGGTATCCTATGAAACGTCCTTTTATGGACCTCGCTTCCAGTTTGTCCACCTTAGCCTTTTTGACATATTATGGACATCCCCAGATACTTATGTGATTAATGCTTGGTTTATTAAACTTCCACATCTCATGCTGATTGATAGGTACAGATTTGGAAGGACATCTATTTAGGATATAGCGCGGTTAGTAAGGCATACCCCCATAGGTAAATAGGTAAATCGGTGTAATTTAACATGGAGCGAACCATGTCCAACAAAGTCCGATTTCTCCTTTACGAAACACCATTTAAGCGTGGGGTTCCCGGGCGTGAATTGTGAAACTATTCCATGTTCCTTAAGGAACTCATCAAACTCGGTGCTCATATATTCGCCACCTCGGTCCGACCAAGTGCTTTGATATGACATCCGGTTTGTTTTTCAACTAGGGCCTTAAATTCTTTGAATTTAGCAAAGGCTTCATTTATGTTTCATTAAGTACACAATCCCATACCTAGTATGATCATCGTGAACGTTATGAAATATTGATATCCGTCTCGGGCTACTTCTAAAGCACCACAAACATCGGTATGCACCAATCAAGTTTATCGCGGCCCTTTCAAAAGTCCTGTGAAGGGAACTTAGTCATTTTGCCTCTAAGGCAAGATTCACAAGTTGGATAGGGTTCTACACCCAATGGACTTAAAAGTCCATCTTTCTCCATTTACGAACCTTGGTCGACCAACATGACCAAGTCTAAGGTGCCATTTAAGAGCTTGATTAGTATCTTGCCTACCACGTTTCCTAGTTATAGTGTTCCTTTCTTTGTTTTATTTTGCATGTTCGGATGATATAATCCATTCAACAATGTATTGTTCCAACCAATTTATTTGAAAATAAATTTTACAAGCGCCATTGCCAATGAAGAAACAAAATCCTTTCCGGTCCAAGACTGGAATGGATACAATGTTTTTATGCCCCTTGGGCAAAACAAGTACTTCATCTAATGTCAAAATAAAACCGATTCTAAACCGGAAGGATTGATCCAATATCGGTTGCCTCGACACTTTGTCCGCTTCAACGGTGATCATTATTTCCCGACTTCAAGTTTTCTACTTCGTTCCAGATCGATTCATAGTACAAATGTGAGAAGTGGCACGAATCGAGAATCCATGAAGCGAGAATATACGATGGCGGAACAATTAGTTTCAAAAACAAAAAGTTCCGTGCACTGATGCGCCATTAATCTTGGGACAAGTCCTTCGCCAGTGGCCCAGCTCACCGCATTCAAGGCATTTGTCCGTAGGTTTTGGACCGCCTACCTTTTGAACCTTTCGAGCCTTGCCCTTTCCTTTTTGCACCCCTTTCTTGGGTTTGTCTTGCTCGTAGGTCTTTTTCTTCTTGTTCTTGGACCTCTTAGGCCCGGAAGAAATCACAAGAGCAGCCTCTCTCGGTTTAGTCTTCATGTTAGGCTGCGCCGTCACCGGTTTATTCATTAGCCCGGCTAATGTGCATGTAATTTCATTACGGTTGAAATTCATTACAAAGCTGCGTGAAAGAGTCGAGTAGAGATTGAAGGATGAGATCAATTTGAAGGGATAAATCCATATTAAAGTTGAGCACCTCGAGCCTCTCAATCATAGAGATCATCTTGAGGACGTGGTCTCCCACTTTCTCCCCTTCTTTCATCCTAGCCTTTGAACAAGCTGCTTTGATATCTCATATCTAGCGATCCTCATGCTCTCCATAAAGTTCGGTCAAGTGTGCGAGAATGCGCCTAGCGAAGTCATTTCTCGTGCGCTCTCTGCAGCTCATTAGTCATTGAGCCCATCATAAAACCACGGACTAGCACATCATCCTTGACCCATTTTTCATGGGACGTCAATGTCTTCCCTGATTACCCCTAGTCCGGATTGGAGTCAGTGGAATGTCCGCCTCCAAGACGTATCCCGAGACTCCATCCGAGTACAATCATCGATTCCGCAACCTTGATCAACAAAGTTAGGGCCTTAGGAGATTCTTTTCAAGTAGTATTGCAAGTGGGTTTTAGCCATTTTAGAGAGATTCAATTTCGTTTTACGCAAAGATTTAGACAAGATTAAATTAGTGACTTGTTTAATTATGACCGAGTATAGAACTTAAGGGCTTTGTATAATTCTTGTCTCGGCTCCCACTAATTTTATCGGAATTATACACTCCCATGTTATAATCCAAATCATGGTTAGATCGACTTCTTAGTGGTGATCAAGTTCTTTACAAATTTTAACAGACGCAACCTATCAGGTTTCTTGCCAATTAATTTCTGTAAAGTGGTGTCTAACACCAACCCGTCTAACGGATGATTTGATCTTCTTTTACCCCTAGTCTTCATGCCCTCAACCTATCAGGTTTCTTGGCAATCCAGACTATCTAAGTTGTTGACCATCAACGTCTATCAGTTTGACTATTGAATCTCACCCGACACCTATCGGGTTTCTAGGGCGAAATTTATCACCAAGAAGGCATCTAATGCACTCAAGAATTTTTCAACCTCTACCAAATGTACTACCCGATAACTCGGAAGCATAGCACATCGGCTCGGGTATCAATTTTCTACGAGTTTGATGGAGGGTAGGAAACCTCGTAACCTTTTTCAAACTTAGTCTGTTTGTTGTCGGGAGAATTTCGCGATTAATGTTACACTTTGCACATTAATTCATTTATACGCGCGTTTGTATGTTTGTCAATCATTCAAAATGAAAAACAGAAAATAGTAACCTAGTTACTACCAACATATAGCTCATGGACCTAATTCCTAAGTACTGGGCCAAGCGAATGACCCAATAAATAAAAAAAATACAGTCTTCGATTCTTCGTCTTCTCGGTCGGTTGTCTTCGGTCTTCGTCATACCCAAAATAATACTTACATCATTGAAAAATGCATCCTATACAAATTTTCTAGTAAATATAAATAGGCTCAAAATGGCCTTTACAACCCAATCGAATCGAACAAATCAAAAACTAAGTCCACGAGCTATATCACCATCACATAAGGATTCCATACAACATGTAATGGCAACGAAATTAAACAATTAATCTTTAATATAAATTAATCTATAAATTAATCTATTCAATTTCTACTATATTAATCCAATTAATATAAAGTGGCATTAAAATTAAATAATCAATTAATATATTAATCCAATCAATATAAAATTAATCTATTCAATTTTAATGGTATTAATCCAATTAATACTAATAATCGTCATTTTAATTCGTTCGAAGTAATCCGGCCAAAATAATATTCTCGTTTAATTTATTTCCCTTAACACAAAAATATACCAAATATTAATTTAGTCAAATTAAAATCCAATATAAATTTTGGGAAATAATTACAACGAAATATAAACTTAAAACGGAGTCCCGGACAATCCGGTTTAGGCCCAGCCCAGCGGCCCGATTCAAATTCGGACCAAAAATCGAGGCTGCCTGGCCGAGCCACTGCTGGGCAGACTGGCCGATCATGCTCGGCCCCCTGGCCGAGCACACTCAGCTCCTGGCCGAGTCATGGCCGAGCACGCTCGGCAGCCTGGGCAGGCAGCCCAGGCAGTGCTGCCAGCACCCTGCCGACAGCCCCGTTTCTTCGTTTTTCGGCCCGTTTCAAAAACGTGATACTACAACGAACAATTTAAAATCTAAAATTATTCCAAACATGATTCTAAATCATAATCATCATTCAAAAGCATTCAAAATGCACAAATAATCGTATATACGGAAACATTGACCTCGCTCCGATACCACTGTTGGGATTCCGAAAAAAAAAAAACGAAAAACGCAGCGGAAATAAAAACGAATCCCAAACAGGATCGATCAAGTAACGTATATACGAAAAAATAAATACAAAGATAAAGATTCATACCCTTGAAGCCTTTGAAATAAATCTTCGTAAAATGTAGACGATGATCACGATCCCGTCCCGAACACGAAATCCCTTCGTTCCAAGCACCGAAAATTCGAAGCCTCTACTTCACACGCGTCGGAAGTTGCCCGGAAAATTCGACGTAACTTCGTTCTCCAAGAACACGGCTAGGAAGTTACCGTAGGAATTTTCTCTCTATTTTTTCTTGAATTTCTTTCACCTCTAAGATGAAAAATAACTTGAAAATAAAATTTTTTTCTCTCTCCCTCAAGAATACTTCACGGCTGGAGTTCAGCAAGAAAGTATGTGTGTGTGTTTTTATAGTTGTTATCATGTGTGTTTAATATATATCTCTCAAACATATAATTAATATGTCTAATAATGAGATAAAATGTCAACACATAATAACAAAAATACAACTAACACATACACATGCATGGAAATGATTCCATGTAATGTGGGGAGAGGAAGGTGGCCCATGGTGGAAGTTTCCTAGAAAAGCGAGCCGAGTCACTCGGCTCGTGTGACGTTCGTCAAACGACTCAGATTAAATACACTCCGTTTAATCACCAATGTATTTATATTAATTAATTAATCTAATTAATTAATAATATCAAATACAAATATATTTCTCTAAGAAATATAATTTATGAATTAAATTAATTACAGTAACTTAATTTTAATTCATAAGACCGCTATTTTGATTTATCTAATAAATCATAATTAGATATCGATATCTAATATTAATAGAGAGATAATAAATTCACATTTATCCGTCAACGCTCCCGATGCGCGACTCAGTAGGTCCGTCTCACCGGCATTGGGAGGAACCAATGAGTGCGGGCGGCACTTAGCCCGGCTAGCGGGCCGCCTGTAAACCCGGCGAGAACGAATGAAGGGATCATTCCGAACCATTATGTCGTGAATACTATATACGTATAGACCCTTCATCGATGTCCGGTCAAGTCTTGGTCACGGTAAAGTCAAACCCTCTTTGTTGACTAAACTCTATACATGTGTTAATGCAAATCAAAACCGACTGATTAATAGTGTATCTAATACGACTATATCGAATGCTTTGGCCAAAGACTTATGATCTTATTTGCCATTAACCGTATAGGACATTCGTCTGCTCACTAACAGAGATAGAATCCTTTCTTGGTGTACGGTAAAGACCGCTACCTGCCCGTATAATCCGCACTTCGAGGTCGACTCGGCAATTAAGCAAATGAGTCTAACTACTCTAATGACAAACTAAACGTCACAGCACATCTTCTACCGAACCCTCAAGTCAAAGGTCCACGTATACTATCACAACCTTTCGATTCGTCATCGACTCTCAGAGTGAATACCGTGTGGTGAATCGAGTATGAGTCGTGTTCGAGTATCGCCCCACCAATATACTTATAACTATGCTATCAAGACGTGCACACGTCTGGCATCGATTATACAAGTCATATTAAAACTTAATGCCCATTTTAAGTTTATTGACTTGCGAACAATTTACGTAAATAAACTTTAAACACTTCCAGTACATTTTCTCTTATCCCATAACGAGAATGGAATGTTCGATTTATTTACATGGACTTCACTTCAATGTTTACCAAGTCAAGAATGCAATTGAAATACAATAAACAGTGAATGAATCGTATTGCCTTTTTATTAATTATTCCATAATTACAAGTATAATGCCCTTACTCTCTCATCCCCTGAGTGGCATTCGAGGGCATATTCCTAACAGAAAATTCATTCACAACTAGAATAGATGAGAGTTCTACTCCTTCTTCTTTCTTCATGGCATAGCACCAAATTCCATAACATCCCTGCTTCAGTAATTTTACTGCTTTCATCGCTTTGATCAATTTTCCCGAGCTTTCCGGTCTCCACCCTCTGAATAAGTGTTCAGATCCATCACCATCAATGATAGAAATGACTCTCTTTCGGTAATTCAGAATAGCTCCATAACGGTTGAGCCAATCGTCTCCGAGAATTAAATCGTCACCATGGATGTCAACTACAATAAGATTCGATTGCCAATCTCTCCCTCCTATAGACACTGGAAAATCTCTAGTTTCTAGGGTTCCCAAAATTCTCTCTCCGCTCGGCAAACCCACAACATATGGTTCACAATCAAATAAACACGAGATTTTCAAACGATTAACACAGTTCAATTATATGAAAGAATGTGTAGCTCCTGAATCGAATGAGACACTAACTGGTTGCAAAAGGATCTGAATCGTACCTGATGCAACAGCAGTGTTCTGATCGTCAGATTTCCTCATCTCGTACAGGCGCGGAGGAACGGACCCAGCACTGGATGTCTCTCTCTTCCCAACATTCTGCTGCTGAAATCCACTCTGCTGCGTCTGGTTCACACTTATCTCCTTCGGAACTGGCGCTGGAGTGCGAGTATCAAAAGATCTAGTCGCAACTCCACAGAAAGCCGCATGGTGCCCTTCTTGCCCACAATCGAAACAAGTCACAGAAGATGCGAGGCAATCACGTCGAATATGCCCTGCTCAACCACAATTGTAGCATTTCTTTGATGTGTCCGAAACTGCTGATGTTGTCCGGAACTTCTTTCCACCTCGAGAAGGATGTGGAGGTTTCCTAGATGAATAAAATGAAGGCTGGCCCTTGCGAGGCCCACCACTCTTGTTTTCCGAGAAGTTGCCGGTCACTTTCTGCTTCTTTGCCTCCATCGATTTCTCCGCCGCCGCCTCTTTCATGTCATAGGCTAGCGCTTTGTCTTGATACTGTCGCAACGTAGTACACTCAAATCCGGACATATACTGCTGAATCTTCGGCCACATCTGCATATCGAAATGAAAGATCTTTTCTGCCTCCGTTCTGACCAAGTGTCGCACACAAGTCAGCTGATGATTAAAAGTTTTGATTAAGTCTGTCACAGATGCTTCCGAACTCTGTGGTGAGAAAAACTCTCGGATTTTTGCCTCTCTAACTGGATGAGAACAATATTGTGCTTCCATCATTAGTTTGAATTCCGTCCAGTCAGCATTATGATTCTCAGGTCGGATAGCTTCCCACCAGTCAAAAGCCTCCCCAGTCAGAAAATACTAGGCAATAGGAACTTTCCGGTCCTCGGGACAGTTAATACCCGCAAATATCTTCTCTAAATCCTTTAGCCAATGATCCCAAGTAAGTGCCTCAGCAGATCCGTCAAATTTTGGCGGGTGCAATTTGACCACCTCAGCAAGCCATCTGTCTCCCCGGTTATCCTCGTGATGCTGTTGTCCCATCGCCGTCTGCATGCGGTCAACTACCTGAGCGAACTGGTTTATCTGAGCCACCACCTGTTGAAGCACTCCCGGCATGTTAGGATTCGCGTTGTCATTCGCTGATCCCTGCTGTCCTCCAAAATGGGAATCGGTTCGACTAGCCGATAATTCTGGGGTAGTTGCGGAATCCTCCTGTCTCATGTTACCACGTCCGCGTCCACGACCGCGTCCGCGTCCACGTCCTCCCCTCAACATACTGTAAACGCAATTACTCAATATCCAGGACAAAATTTTCAAAAATAAAGCCCGTCAATACTCACAAAACAGAAATTAAGTAAAACGGTAGTATAAGAGATTAGGAGACTTACAACCACGGTCCACATGACGATTTTGGCTGAACAGTGATGTTACGAACGACCCGTAAATCAAATAACGTAAACAGACCCAACTAAAACCCGACTGCCAAGATATCCATGAATCTTAGCTCTGATACCATATTCTGTAACACCCCACGATATTCGGAATAATTACAGCGCCGTAAACCCTTTAAGTAAGGATTTACAAGGCTAATTAAAAGAAATGTGAATATAATCCAACAATACCACAGAAATTCAAATTACAAACCAGTTCCAACTGATCCAATGAGTTAATTAATACAACCATATCGAAATGATATTAATAAGACACGCGTACTCGAGTACTGAAAATGAATCAAGAAGACAAATCACAAAAAAAAAAACATCACTGTGCCCTTTCGTCGTCACGTCGGTACTGTGGCTGTTTCCCCGCTCCTCGGCTACCTGAATACCAAAACAAATGTACACCCCCGAAGGGGTTAGCAAAACGATGCTAGTACAAGTATCATATTAAACAAATCGAATACGCATCAACAATACATAACAAGATACACCACACGGACTTCCGCTACCGGAATCCGAAAATGCGAATCCACAAGATTCCATTTACACAGTATGGGTATTCCAACGATCCAGCGCCCTCAGCCTAGATCCCAAGATGATCCCGTCGGACCAACACGAGGTGGACATCCGATCCAGTGCCCTCAGCATATATCGTACAACATACACAAACACAACTCATGGATACATATATGCCAAATCGCTATGTCCATCAACATGAACATACAAACACTAGATAACGAATATCATGACAATTTAACAAAATAATTCTCATGTTCAACAACATGAATAAATCACATATATGCTCAAAATACCAATATTAACAAATTACGATACTTGCCTCAAAGATGGCAAGAACTAATAACTCCGATGATCTCAACACACTCGAAGGCCGTCTCCTTCGATCAACGTAGCAAGCTTGAACCTTAACAAAAGAAATAATATAGAATTCATCTCAAGTCGTACGAATGTCTAACAATCCAGTCTACGGCCGAAAGCTCTAAAAATGTAATATGCCTGACTACTTAGCATGCGCTACGTACTCTACGTAACGTGCACTAAGCCTGCCCGTTAGCGTACGTAAACGACGAAGTCTAGCGTACGCTAACTATGTACTGATAGTCCTCTCTGATCAGCCGACTGACCCGCCTGATGACATAAAGTACGTTACGTACCAAACATAGCGTACGTTACTCATTCCCGATAGCGCACGTTAATATGTCTATCTTAGCGTGCACTAACCGTGCATGGCAGTTTACTATTGGGCAGTAGACTTAATCTAATGGTGATGAAACTCATGAAATCTTCAGTGTTAATACATGTCATCTCCGTGCATATCATGCTCATACGGTTTGCGAAAGATCTTTACGGATTAAACGACTACGAGATACAAGGATACTTATAATCATCACAACACCATAATTCATCTTGATCTTCAAGAAAATATCCTAAGTTCAATCCATTTCATGTCCCAAAATGTATGATTCCATTATGTAAAGACATAAGAACTTGATAATCTCCATATACTGGTCACAATCGGTTTTGAAGCTTCATGAATATGCTAGGAGTTCAAACACTAATAGGTTCAATGGATTATACGATGAAAAAGTACCGAAACATCGAAAATATCCTTTTAACACACGATGTTCGACTACTTATGAATTTAACTGACTAGAAAATCCCAAATCATGATCAAAACATCCTTCAGAATACTACTAATATTGGTGAAGAATCACCTACCTCAAAGTAGCGAAGAACACGAAGGAACTTGAAGAAATCCAACACCGAGGGCTTGAACACCAATCTCCAATGATCTACAATCTTCAAACTCGTGCTAGGAGGATGATATGAGAGGTTGAGGATGGAGGAAGTAACTCTCTAAGCTCAAAATTCGGATTTGGGAAGTGAAAATATCTGAAAAAAATGAAAAAGTGTGATGTCCTATATATAGAAAAGGGTTATTAGCGCGCGCTAGCCCATATCCATAGCGTGCGCTAACGTCCATACGAATCTTACTGACTTCACTGTACTCAGCATTTAGCGTGCGTTATCCTCATATCATTAGCGTGCGCTACTGCGTTGACTTGGCTTTTCCCGAAAGCCGTCCAGGTTCATCCCGACATGATCCGACCGAGATCCGCAGCCGATCTCACCTACCACCCTGTCTTAATCATGCTGACTACGTATAGCATGCGTTAAGGTACATAAGTAGCATGCGCTGCGAATCCAGTTTAGCGTACGCTACGCTAAGTCGTTAGCGTGCGCTACATGTGCAAAATCACCACTTAGAACACATTCATGAAATCATGCGCTCAACAACACCGGATCATGAAATACGGAGAATAATACTCAGATCAAAATGCAACAATTACAATATCACAAGGTTCAAATACATATCAGAAATCTCGGGTATTACATATATGGCACAATATCCTTAAATAATTGCCTATTCCGAAGAATAGTGTGGGTTGTTCCACTATCAGCAAGGCACTCAATTTCGCCATGAGACATCTACAATAAGATATGAAACTCGATTAGTCTTGTGATGAAAGACATAGCAAAAACTCATTAACTTCGAGTTTGGGGAAATTCGACCAAGTTGGTTAGGATCAAAGTTAGCACAATCGCTGGAAATAATTTCCGCGCAGCTTGACCTTTGTTCACTAAAACAGCAATAACTTCTTTGTTAAGAAGGATATGGACGAACGGTCAGTTGTTCTGAAAACTAGACTTCCGTATATTTCTGTCCATATGTCGTGCACTTTCTGGATCATTAAACTCAGATCTCAGTGCTCGTTTCAAGTTGCTATTTTGGTATTTCCCTATTGTTGAGTGATAGAGCAAGGTTGAAGCCTTTTTCAAAGGCATTATTGTTGATACAATACTATGGCAATATGGCCATAGGAGCGTTTAAATACTTCAAAACGCATCGTGGTGTTCGATTTATATCTCGACTAATGATCCTTTCGGTAACTCCAACTTGGTAGACTTGCAGAGAAAGTAGGAATGTCGATGACTAAAAATTTGTTTAAAAACCACTGATTCCGTTTGAACTTTCAAAGCATAAACAAATACCAAGGAGGATGCGCCTAGTCTTGATCATAAGTTTTGATGAAATCCACCAATGTATCAATTTAACCAAGCAATTCATTACTGAGCAATTGTTTTGTGATAAACCAAACATGCTTTCGAAGGGAAAAATAAAATTCGTTTTTGCACAATCACAGCAATTAAAAGAATTTTATTCATCATGGCCAACTTTATTACATTCATAGAGAATCCAAAGTAGTTCTTGAAAACTAGAAACAAGACAAAACATAACCAAAGCGTAAAACTAGTCAAACTACAATGATCTAGTCAAAGTCGGCAACATCCATATGTTGGTCTTTGTCCGCAATGGTGAGAGGAGGGATCTCAGTCGGGATATCAGTATGCTTCACCTCCGTATTCTCATTATCTTCCTCCATGTAATTTGACTCTTGAGTCAAGTACTGTTTATAGTGCTTGTAGTAAGCTTGGATGTTCTTTGGCGCCTTGCAATTGCGGTAAGTATGCTTCTTTGATCCGTAAGTATAGCAATTCCGGCCTTCCTTTGGAGTGGTTCCATTCCCGTGGCGGAGGCGGTCACGTGGTTGGGTTCCACTAGGTCCGCGGCGAGCCACCTTGCCTCTTCCACATATTGGAGCAGCGACCTCGTCTTTTCCCTCGCTTGCTCGAGTCATGCACCCATGGTGCTTGCAAAAGCGAGTAGCGTTGCCTTTTCTATTTTGTCGTGGTGCCTTTACGTGGTAGCTTTGATTCACTTAGGAATCGGCTTCGTACCCGGTTGGCGCGCATTTCTATTGAGAATAATCTCATGGTGCCTTTCTTTTTCGCGAGGTGGGAGATAAGGTCACTAAAATTTTTAATTCTCCCTTCCTCATAGGCAGCCTTGGTGATGAGCAATCACACTTGCTCCCACGGAAACGTGTTAAGAGTCTTCTCGATCAAATCTTGATCGGACTTCTTGACACTACAAAAACCAAGATCGGCGAAGATCGAGGATGGCTTGATTATAGGCCTCCACATTCGCATAATCCAAAAATCGGATTTGCTCCCTTTGAAGTTGCAATTCGGAGAAGCGCGATCATGCACATTATTAAATCGTTGTTCGAGTGTATCCCATAGTTCTTTGGGGTTTGCAAATTCATATAACACTTTTTCAACAACGGATGTATATGTCACGCAAGTACATCGGTGCATTAGCCTTGGTTTCCTCGCTCGGTTCTTGAGCGGTAGGCTCGTTAGAGGAAAGATGATGGTGGTAAATCTCTTACCAAACGCCAAGCGAACGTCTGAGACCCACCTATGGTACTCCTTACCGGCATGGTCAAGGATGTCGAACTCGGATGAACATTGGAGCTTTGTGCCATCTACAAGATATAAACAAGAGGAAGTTAGTCTTGTTGGATTTTCGATGACAATGTAAACGGTCACAATCGATGCTTTTAAAAGCGTGTAACATAACCGTTACTCGATATACTTCCCTTAATTGTTGTTTAGTAAAGTCGACAAAAGAAAGCGGCGATATCGGATCGCACCCGGATATGTGGTGTATGCAACAACCACAAGTATCGACTTTCAACAATTCCGTGACTCCCCGGGACCGTCACACGGTTTTCTTGACACGCAGAGAATCCGACTTCTCTAGCGATCTCATCCACCCATAGTAGCGTGGGAGATAAAGAACCCGATGACCCATGTCCCCCAAAGAAAAATTCCCAAAGGAGAGAATTGAATAGGGACAAGTCATATAATTACCTCGATTATAAAATTTGGCACGTCTTTGAATTTGTGGTGTGCTTCGATCTAGGTTGGTACTCGATGCGGCAGACGTGAAACCGGAGCGCAATTTTGGCGGCTTCAAAGATAAGTTGATGTTTGGATTTTGGTCAGGAGTTCGAGCAGGTCGGACTTAGGTAGGCTGGAGCGGCCGTGGCCGGTGGTCAGCGCGGTGGTTAGCGGCGGTCGCGCGTGATCCGGTGATGTTCAGCCAGGCCCAGAATCGGCGCGCTTCCGGCGGCGACGGTCGGCCCGGCGGCGGCAATGCGCGGTGGCAGCTAGCGGCGGTGGCTACTTGTGGACGGCCAGTGGTAGTGCTGTGGCATGACGTGATGCGTGGCGCAGCTTAGCCCAAGCGGCATGGCATTTGCTGGACAGCGCGGTAGCGGTAATGGCAGTGATGGCGGTGGCAAGCGGTGGTGTGGCGGCAGCGGCGCGGTGGCGGCGGCGCGCGGTGGTCTTTGGCGCGTCTTGGCGATTTTCTCTTTTTTTTTTGTTCGAGCTACGTGCGATAACGTGGTTAAGGAGATAGTAAAGGCAATGAAATCAATTGTATTGATAACAATGAATAGAGGCGCTTTATATAGGCATTCTGATAAGAGTCGCCAAACATGGGATTAAGTTAAGGTAAGACATCTAACAGGATTCTACTACCTCTGGAAGAGTCTAAAACCTTCCATAACTCTATCCCCCTACAACCAGTATTAGGTAAGACACCAATAAGGAAAGGATTTCCTGGAACAAGTAGAAAATATACAATAATCCCCACATCTGCAAGATTTTATTTCTATTTTTTAATTCGCTTAATACAAATATATAAATTAAGTAACTATTAAATTATTCTGGTGGTGGTGCTCAAATTTACACAAAATATTTAAGATAAATATTTTGAATTTGATTTACAAAAATTGTGGTCTTTTTTTCTAAATTTCGATCCTTTTAAAATTCCGATATTATCCCAAACAAGTGCAACTTTTTATTTCTATTTTAAATTTGCTTGATACAAATAGAAATTAAGTAATTATTAAACTCTTTTGGTGGTGGTGCTAAAATTTTAGATAAATTATTTAAGAAAAATATAAATTCGTATATAGTTAAATAAATGAGGTCCTTTTCTAAATTTTGTCCTTCTTAAATTTATCTTTTTTTTATTTTATTTGTAATCCTTTCTTTATACACTCCCTCTGTCCCGCCCGGAGTTTGACAGATGACGTATTATTGGTATATTTTTTATAATAATTGGTATAATCGTGTAAGTAATGATGATAAAAATATGATATAGATTAAAAAGTAAAAAAAATATTGATGGTGAGTGTTTAGTGAAGATTAAAACTTAAAAATTGTGGTCGTTTGATTTGACTATATAAATGTGGTAAATGTAAAAATTTTAAGAGAACAAAAAAAGGGGGATAAAAATAAAGTTTTGAACGGGACGGATGTAGTATGTACTTTATTTTATTTTTTTACGTCTGTTACTTTTTATGTCTACTATTTTTATGTTTAATATTTATAAAATTTTCATCCCTTTACTATTTGTATTTGTATATATAAGTAAAGATTAATTTTTTGATGAGAATAAGGGCAATATTATCTAAGTAAAGATTAATAAATGAATGAAAATATAAGTATAGTTTTTATTAAAAAAATTACAAAAATATAGTGGGGCATATAATTTATTTAAAATATTATGATTATAGAATTAAAGTTTATACTTTGGTGATCGAAAAAATAATTTGAAGAAGTTTGTGCGTAAAAATACTCAAAGGGGGTGAAGTCTGATCATTTCACAAATCAGAAGACATGGCAATAATGCGTTGGGCTGGTAGGGCACTGCGCACTGACAGAAAAATGACCCGAGACAAGGTCATCATTTTCGTTCCAAATTTTGTGGGGAATTGAAAATGACCATGCATAAGTCGACTAGTATTCGACCCGTCGAATTCGAAAAATCACAATATGTTATAATTTATAAGTATAAATATAACAAATAAATTGGTAATATTTAGCTAGGATTCACTAATAAAAAATGATTTAGTGTGCGACTGAATGTATTATTGATTCAGCCACCAAATGTATCTGTCTCAAACACAATTAAAGGGTGGCTTTTACTACTCGTTTGTGTTCTGACCAATATAGTAATACCCCAAATGATGAGCATAAGATTCAGTCATCCAAATCTCTTTATAATTCATATACTCATACTCATGCGAAACGAGATGATAAATGTAAACATTAAGAAGTAGATTTAAGATCATTTGAGGACCAAACTTTTTTTACATACCAAGTGACTAATCTCTACCCTCCATTTTTCCTCCATCTTTATTTGATCTAATGGATGAGATTAATCCCAATAATTTAAAAAGCCCACTTTCATCATTTTTTTTGAAATATCAATATCTTTTAAATCGTTAATCGTTAAGTCAAAAAAAAATATACCGTTACGACGAGCATTTAATTATCTTTCTATAGATAGGCACTTTGATATATTTTCGACAAATTTTTTTTTCGCTTTTTTCACGTTTTTTTCGTGGCCGAAAAAATCACATATGATATATCACATATGATTTTTCGGCCACAAAAAAAACGTGAAAAAAACGAAAAAAAAAATTGTCGAAAGTATATCAAATTGCCCGTCTATAGAAAGATAATTAAATGCTCGTCGCGATGGTGTAATTATTTTCGCTTAACGATTAACGGTTTAAGAGATATTTAAATTATAAAAAATGTGTGAAATATTAAATGCTTTTAATCTCAACCATTGATTTCTTTTTGGATGGATGGTGGGGATGAGTCCCTTGATATGTAAAAAAAGTTTGGTATTTAATATAACTCTACTCTAAGAAGTAGATGGGATAATTGGTTATCCATCTCGATAAATGTGATTTTACTACTCGTTTCCATCTCAAATCCATTTAGTATAACCAGTTATAACGAATTAAACATAAGTAGTTAGGATAATTGGTTATCCATCTCGATAAAAACGTGAACATTAAAATGTAAACATTAAGAACAAATAGTGTAAATAGTCAAAGATTAAAAATTCAAAAATTACTAATCTGTAAGTAATAAATTTTACGAAATCTATTTAGAATTTAATAATTTATATACACGCACTCTTGCGAAATTGGTAAAAGTCGATTTTTACTATCAATTTTATCTGAAACCCGTATAATAATACATGCTAATTATTTGAACTCGCTTAAATTTATAAAATATCTAATTACTTCAAATGGAAAATATATGTGTATATTAATTTTTGGGTCCAAAACGTTTATTTTGAAAAGGTTGGGTAGATGAGCTTTTTAGCTGGAAAGAATGTTAATTATATGAACCTTGTTTAAATTTATTAAATATCTAATTACCTGAAACGAAAAATAGAAATTTAGATTGTTTTTTTTTTTGGTCCAAAATATTAATTTTGTAAAAGTTGTAGAAGAGTTTTTATGCAGAAAGACTTGTGTACTTGATTCATGATAATTTTATCTTAAAATAACCAAAATTATAATCTTATAGCTTCGGAAATACTTATCATTCTGCATATAAAATTTATTTACAACTGGTTTAATAGTTAACTACTATTAATATTTATCTATTTGTAAAAATTTGCGCTCATCTACAAATTCATACTTTATTCACTTATAAGTATACATACTTATTGTCAAAAAAAATATGCATTCTCAAATCTGAACAAAAATAGTAATATTTCTATTCATATATCTATCACGAAACACTACAATCGAGAACCACCATTGATGATTCTGAATTATAGTGGATTGCCATAAAAAACTCGGACAACCTCTATTATTAGCGTGCATTGATGCTCAGTTTGTTGGATTATTATCTTTTCCACTAACAGAGACTTTCTCGGAGATCTACATTTTATTCAATTTCATAATTACTTGATAAATGTATAATTGTACGACACCAATTATGGAGTTTAATTATTTAAAATAATTCTCTTTCTATAGTTGAGAGTTTGATTGTATATATGGAAATGCGGATATTATTGTATATTTTTTTGTACATATACTATATATTTATCTAAATATTAAATATTTATTAAAATAGTTATTCTTTTTAAAAAAATTTAATTATAAATATATGATATTTAAAATTAATTATTATTATCTAAATAATCATATATAAAACTAAAAAGTCAAAATTACAGTAAATTTATTTTAATTTGATAAGTTACTAATCAGTTAAAGTTAAATAAAAAATTATATATTAGCCTTCAATTACAATGGCTTTTTACTGAAAAAATATTTGATCCTTCAATTTTCAAAATCGAGTATTTATTATATAAAAGTATGAGCCCTATTTCAAAAATATGGTGATTAAAATAAGATTTGTTATTTTAGAGATTTACAAATAAATATATTAATAATCAGTATAAAATTGTGTGTATTGTAACTTATAAGGGAACTTTTAAATTGACTTTTATAATACACACAAATATGTAACAATTTTATTAAATTTTGGAGAAAATATGTTAAATTTAGCATTAAAAAAAAGTTGGAAAAAAAAAGATAATGTGTTGTAATAGATAATTTTTATTGGGCAATAAAATATGACATGGAATATAGACTTCTATTTGTTGACATGTGTTAAATTGATTTTAGAATTAATATGGGGGTACCGAACGTGGACACTATGTATTTGTACTTCTTTAAATATAAATATAGTTTTATAATTTAAATTTAACTATGATTTTTTTCGATGTCTAAGTTATCGATTATGACTTTCACTCAAATGTGTTCGGGTTAGATGTCTAGAATATGTAATCCGAATTTAATTTAGGTGACTTAGATATAATTTAGGTGTCTCGAATGTATTTAATTTTATGTGATTCGAATGTAATTTATTTGTCTCGAATGCATATTAGGTGATTGAAATATAATTTAAATGACTCGGATGTAATTTAATTGACTTGAATTTGTGACACAAATTTAATTTTAGGTGACTCGAATGTAATTTAGGTAATTGGAATATGTTGCTCGAATGTATATTAGGCGAGTCGAATATAATTTAGATGACTCGAATATGTAACTCGAATATATTTTGTACTACTCAAATAAATAACCAAATATGTTATTCAAATAGGTATCCCTAATATCTTCAAGTAAATGTCAAAATTGGTAAATTTAATGTCAAAATACTTATTGTTAAATGTTGGGTGAAAAATAATTGTCTTATATATAAAAAGATACTGGGTGTTGTAAATATATCTTTTAGATATATCTTAGTATTTTGACCAAGAAATCTACCCTAAAATCCTAGCCCCCTACTTGTATAAACAGAGGCCTCTAGCCCTCATATTGAATATATAGAATTCTCATTCTCTTCTATATTCTCTCGATCTCTCTATTTTATAACACGTTATCAGCACGATAGTTCTTCTTCCCTTATTCCCCCTTCGATCCCTTCAATCGAAGAAGGTAGTTTCTTCTTAAATCTTTGTGGCTATTGTAATATCCGGAATTTCTATTACTATTGTTTAATGTTATCCGAGTTATGTTGTACAGCGTGGAATCTGTACAGTATGGATAAAATAATTGAAGGACCGAGACATCTGTATTTGTATAATTGTCGTACTTGGTCGACAATTGGATGTAAGAAGTATATGTATTCAGTATGCCGTATGTTCGTATTCTGTATGTTGAGACGTTGGACAAGAATAGCTGAAAATGGCTAAGTGTAACATTATTAGCGCACGCTAATAATCATGAGTAGCGCACGCTATCGTGCAGGTTTAGCGCACGCTACGGATATAAGATAACGCACGCTAATGCAGTCAGATCGGAAGGAATCTGCGTGTGGACCAGGCCACTTTCGACGCACGTTCTGATAAGTCAACGGATGTTGTAAAGTAGTGATAGCGCACGCTAATGCATGTTGATTAGCGCACGCTAACTGTATATCGGACAAAAATGAATCTTATCCTCGTTAGCACTTTCGGCGTGTGGACCTGTCTTCGGAAGCATACAAACAAACGAGTCAACTATGAGTAGCGCACGCTAAGGTAGGACACTTGCGTACGCTAAATAGAGGCATTTACGTACGCTATTGCATGGGCATTGCGTACGTAAATCACTTCATGCAGTAAGACAGTTGCCTCTGGATTTCGATAGCGCACGCTAACAAAGACAGTTAGCGCACGCTAAATGTGTAACGTACGTTAACTGAAGATGTTAGCGTACGTTAGTAATGTACAGTATATATAAGTGCAGTTGGCCATTATTCGTCATTTCCGTCCATTTCTTCATGTAAACCGATAGAGAGAGGTCTTAGAGAGAAGTTGAGATTCCAAACACTTGAGTTGATCATTCCTAATAACACTTGAAGCTTGGAAGTGATTGAAAACGGATTCAACCTTGGGATTCAATCCATTCCTTCAAAGAGGTAATTACTCTCCATTTTGGGATTTCATTTTGGATTGTATATGATGTTCTTGAGTTGATGATCGTCATGTTTATGAGTTGATGAGTATGGTAATGAGATGGATTACTGAGTTATGTTGATAATATGGTTGATATGCGGATATTGATATGATTCGTGTGGTTTTGAACGGTGTTGTTTTTCTTCAAGAGATATGTTGGTTAATATCTCCCTTCATTTCGGGTTTTTAATGTTGTTGTTATTGTTTACTTCGTATGATGATGAACATGCAAGTGATTATGATTCTTGGTGTACATGATATGATTAAGAAGACTATATGTTGAAATGTTAGTGGAAATAAGATTTGGACACTTGTTTGGAAAGTAATGTGTATAAGGTTCTACTTTGGAAAATCACCACCGATTCTTGAAAACTCCAAAAATTCTGAAACATAACAGTATAATAGAGCATCGAGTTAGCTTTCTAATGGTTCAAATGGTGAGTTAATCGGAGTCCGGATGAGTGAGTTATGCTCAAAATGGCAAAAACTATACTGTCTGTATTCTGGGAACAGGTAGTGCACGCTATTGATGAAGTTAGCGTACGCTAACATGCCTGGGCGTATAAAAACGTAAAGCAGTCGGGAATTTCATTTCCCAACCCATCCTACACGATCCCCTTTCGTCCCAAATCACCCAAACTCGGTTTTTAACCACTAAACCTCAGCTTTTGAGTTGGTTTATCAAGTGATAACATCTAGGAAAGCTTGGAACAAGAATTATAACATCATTATTGATTCTTTCGCCGGATTGAAGCTAATTGGCTTGAACTCTAATATTTTGGGATGTTTGAGATTCTTGATATATTTTGGTGGTTTAGTTCGTATCGATGGCTAGAATCATGTAATGTTGAAGGATATATATGTTTGTGATTATGTTCTTCGTGTTCTTGATGTGGTTGGTGTTTGATGATTGATGATTCGAATATAGCTTTGAATTCCGCCTTCAAGGTGTTTGATTGAAGTTTTGAAAGAGAAATGATTGGAATATTTCGGTTAAGTTTGTATACTCGTCTTATCGAATCGATATGTGGGCTTTGTGGAATCATGGGAATGAATTCGTAATTGTTTGAGTTAGATTGTTCGGACTTGTATTTAATCGGGATATTTTGGAATCGTTGGGTTTGTGGATTAGTTATATCGATTGTTGATTGTTATCGAATGTATGTTAAATCGATTATTGTAATAGGTTGAGATTATTGATCGATGTTTAGAACCATACTTTGCGGTCGTATTCAAGAATGTTCGTAGATTGCTTTGATCAGGGTCGAGGGACATGTAGACGATGGCAAGGAATTGGTAACGGCTTCATTGGTATCGAGTCAAGTTATTACTTGCTCAGTTTATAATATTTAATGAATGGTTTCAGTTTCATTCGTTTATAATTCGTATAGCAATGTTTATAAATCGTAATCACAGGAGAGTTGAGATTATAGGTTGTATTTGAGTTTTGGGAATTAAATCATAATATATATGATTTACATTCTTGTTGGCATACTTGGTATCGGGGATACATCATGGTATAGACAAAGGCGTGAATTATTTACCATCCGTGACATTTTGGATCGTCGAATATTCAGAATAATGGTTCGTGATGGTCTGGACATCGAGATTGCTCTCGAAGGACTCGGGGCAAGTACTCTAATCATTTTTGTCATTTCATGTCGATCATGTTGTGATACATGCGTGTATCGTTGTTGTCATGCATTGTGTATCATTATTATATGCATTTGTGCATTGTTGTTGTATGTCCACCTCGGGTTGGTCCGACGGAATCATCGGGGGATCTATGCTAGCGTGCGCTGGATCAACGGACGGGTTTTCCATCTCTGGTTGGTCTGACGGGATCATCGGGGGATCTAGGCAGTGAACGCTGGATCATCGGATTACCATGTATTGTTGTTGTGCATATGTATATTATGGGTTTGCCATAAGTATATATTGTCGTTATTGTTGTGATCATATTGACGTTGTCATATGAGTATGCATTTGTAGGTCTTGTGTTAGGACCATGTCCGTATGTTATGTTGATCTGATCTCGGATTAGACTGACGTGATTGTCATGGTATTTCGTATCTTGAGGTATGTTCCGTATTTCCTTGGTACTTGTCTTTGATGGACAATCGATTATCGTATTGGAATTGTCGATGTTATCCGATGGATTGAATTGGCCAGAATTGGTATAATTTCCGTATCGCGAGTTATGATAATGTTTTGAGAACCTTGAGTATTGTTGAGACACCGTACAGATATTTCGGTATTATTTTAATGTGCTGTTAAGGATACGAATCATGGATTCTCGTAAAGTTACGACGGTAAGATTACATTGGTCGTATTCTTACTTAGTATTTCCATTGATATGTAATTATTGACGAGATGTGATGGTTATCATTGATGGATATTATGGCTGACCCCGTCGTGGGCTTTCTTTTTAGGTTCTTGGATTATCAAGCTTGTAGCGGTCGTGGAGAGATGAACTTCCCGGAGGATACTGGCAAGGGCATGTATTTGTGTTTTGAGTTTCTGATCAGTTGTTGTATTCCGCTGCTAGAGTATTTTAATTGTTTGTTTTTATCCGCTGTGTGAGTATTTTTAAATGGCCTTTTTGGTATCCGGTAACTTGGGTTACTTTGCCAATCATTTTCTAAATCTATTATTAAGCCGATGCGTGTAGCGATAGCTTAACGTATGTTTTTAAACTGTTGAGTTTTGGCATTTTGGGCCTTGTGGTTTCAAATGAGTTTTTACGACGGTTTGATAAACGAGTTTTATAAATCTTCGAATGTTTTTAATAGATAATACCGTCGTTAGCCTTTTGGGCGTTTGTAAATATTTGCGAAAATTTCCTTCAGCCTTGTGGGTTCCATCTCTGGTCCCACGGCGCTGTAATATTCCCGGTCGGATCTGGGGGTGTTACAGAATATGGTATCGGAGCTTAGGTTGTGAAAACCTAGGCAGTCGGGGCGAGTTGGGTCGTGCTTTTGTCGTGTCATTCGAGTTGTCGGTTGACAAGTGTTTAAGCTCTGGGTTTTTGTTGTTCACTCGGGCTTGTGCGTTATGTGATTTACCAGTGTGGTACTGGGATTGTTGTAACTTTTTCAAATGGTGTTAACGTGTTTCTTCAGATAGAGCTGTGTTGTTTTCTCGAGTTGAACTGAATTTGCAAAATGTGTGTTTTGAAAATATCTGTGTCGAGTATTTTCTTGAGTCGAGACATGTGCCAGTATCACGGGGAATCGTCGGCTTCACGATCTGTAAGTATTGGATTTTTGAATTGCATTGAGATTTATTGTCGTTCTAAGTTGATATGTTCTGAGGTTCAGAAAGATATTATGCGTTACAGTATAAGTTGTGAGTTTGGGACGGGATTGATGATCTTGAGAAGTTATGATTTTGGAAATCAATATGTCGATTAAGTTTTGGAACAATTTGTGCATTTGGTTGAAATATTGTGGATTGTTCAGAGAACATGTAGTCATGTTAGTTCATTTTGAGATATATGAAGCTGTTTTGAGCATTTGAAAATGATACTTTTCAAAATGAATGTTTTACGGATGTTTTTAGTAAATGATTTTTGGGCGAGACCCAATAGATTTTTGAAATTGTTTTATAACTCAGGACTTGGGGTCCGAAAAAAGAGTTTCCTACTTTTTAAACTTCTTGTAATGCGGAACGAGATACGGGCTGAGACCCTAATATTTCAAAAGACTTTTCTGTTTTCTTAAAAACTCCTGAGACTTGTAAAACACTTTATCAATTGTTTATCTATATCGTTCCTGCCTTTCGGGGTTTTGGATTACTTGTTCAAAAGAAACTTCTCGGGAAGTATTTCGCTGTGTTGATTTGTTTCAATGCATTGTCATAGCATAATTGAGGTGATCCAGGATGGAAAATGATTGACGTTGCGAGTCATATGTGGAAAAAGAGTTTTTAGTCGGAGTTTATATATTGAAAATTTCGGAACTTTATCGTGTGGTTTTCCGATGGAATAGCGAACCGAATTGGTATACAGTAATATGGATGTAGTCCAGCATTTGCATAATTTTCAATTGAAACTTCGAAATCGTGTAGAATCGAAGGAAACTGTTATCGAATACTTGGCACCAGCGAGCCGATTTAATTTTTTTCGAAAATTGATTTCGTGGACTTACGAAAATTTATGTTTTGAGTTTTGAAAATTTTGAAAGAACTTTCGGAAATTTGTCTTTTGACGAGACTATATGATTTCAAACTGGTTTTGAAAATATGATCGATATAAATACGCATTTAGTGCATAATGCATATCATGATGGAGTTATGAGTGTGACTCACAAAGTGGATAAGGCATCAGTACGGTACAATGAATAAAGATTCGAACTTCAGTATGGTAGTTGGTTATCTAGGGATGATCGGTTGATTGATCGGATAAGAAGAATATGCTACAGGATGTAGAATTCATGCACAGGATGTAATTTTGGAACTATGGGTTTTGTGAAACTGAGACATTGGAGATGGTGACCCCATGCTGGTTGCTTTGAATATTGAGTGGTCCTTCCCACTCCATATAGGATTGGATATGTTCGCCAGTCGGGTATGTTTATTGAGATCTACTGTATGTGATTGGTGTGTCATTTTGAGAATGTTATTCTTTCGTATATCTGTTTCCGTGGTTCTGTATTGACCATGTTGGAGCTTACCGTGTGAAAGTATTCTCGAAGCGTGTTTTGACCTTTGGATGGTCGAATTAAAGTTTATCATGTCGATGATATTCTTGGCTAATTTGTTGATTGATCATCGTTAACGATCGTATGAGCGTTCAGACGTTATGTCGATATTTCGGGGTCTGTTGTCATTGTTTTGGACAGTTGTTTCACAGTTGTATAGTGTATTATTGATTTGTATCCGGATTGGGATTTGATTGTGCGATCAGGCAGACAAGATCTGACACGGATAGATTATTTCATCTGACGATAATATATCTGGTTGGGACTTATGGAATTGTTATTGTAAGCGTGTTAAGGCTTTTCAGTAAAATCACTTGCTAGTATCTCAGGAGATCGTCGACTTGGCGCATATGTAAGTATGCTATTTTGGTTATTCAGTAATAATGATGATTCATCGTTGTCGTGATTATTTCGGGATATTTTGGTTGAACGGTTTATTTGTTTTTATGACGGATTGCAAGTTTCGAGGACGAAACTTATTTTAAGTGGTGTAGTATGTAATATCCGGAATTTCTATTACTATTGTTTAATGTTATCCGAGTTATGTTTATGCAGCGTGGAATCATGCAGTATGGGTAAAATAATTGAAGGACCGAGACATCTGTATTTGTATAATTGTCGTACTTGGTCGACAATTGGATGTAAGAAGTATATGTATTCAGTATGCCGTATGTTTGTATTCTGTATGTTGAGACGTTGGACAAGAATAGCTGAAAATGGCTAAATGTAACATTATTAGCGCACGCTAATAATCATGAGTAGCGCAAGCTATCGTGCAGGTTTAGCGCACGCTACGGATATAAGATAACGCACGCTAATGCAGTCAGATCGGAAGGAATCTGCGTGTGGACCAGGCCACTTTCGACGCACGTTCTGATAAGTCAACGGATGTTGTAAAATAGTGATAGCGCACGCTAATGCATGTTGATTAGCGCACGCTAACTGTATATCGGACAAAAAGGAATCTTATCCTCGTCAGCACTTTCGGCGTGTGGACCTGTCTTCGGAAGCATACAGACAAACGAGTCAACTATGAGTAGCGCACGCTAAGGTAGGACACTTGCGTATGCTAAATAGAGGCATTTACGTACGCTATTGCATGGGCATTGCGTACGTAAATCACTTCATGCAGTAAGATAGTTGCCTCTGGACTTCGATAGCGCACGCTAACAAAGACAGTTAGCGCATGCTAAGTGTGTAACGTACGTTAACTGAAGATGTTAGCGTACGTTAGTAATGTACAATATATATATAAGTGCAGTTGGCCATTATTCGTCGTTTCCGTCCATTTCTTCATGTAAACCGATAGATAGAGGTCTTAGAGAGAAGTTGAGGTTCCAAACACTTGAGTTGATCATTCCTAACAACACTTGAAGCTTGGAAGTGATTGAAAACGGATTCAACCTTGGGATTCAATCCATTCCTTCAAAGAGGTAATTACTCTCCACTTTGGGATTTCATTTTGGATTGTATATGATGTTCTTGAGTTGATGATCGTCATGTTTATGACTTGATGAGTATGGTTATGATATGGATTACTGAGTTATGTTGATAATATGGTTGATATGTGGATATTGATATGATTCGTGTGGTTTTGAACGGTGTTGTTTTTCTTCAAGAGATATGTTGGTTAATATCTCCCTTCATTTCGGGGTTTTAATGTTGTTGTTATTGTTTACTTCGTATGATGATGAACATGCAAGTGATTATGATTCTTGGTGTATATGATATGATTAAGAAGACTATATGTTGAAATGTAAGTGGAAATAAGATTTGGACACTTGTTTGGAAAGTAATGTGTATAAGGTTCGACTTTGGAAAATCAGCACCGATTCTTGAAAACTCCAAAATTTTTGAAACATAATAGTATAATAGAGCATCGAGTTAGCTTTCTAATGGTTCAAATGGTGAGTTAATCGAAGTCCGGATGAGTGAGTTATGCTCAAAATGGCAAAAACTATCTTTATGCGTATGCAGGAGCAGTAGCGCACGCTATTGATGAAGTTAGCGTGCGCCAACATGCACAGGCGTATAAAACGTAAAGCAGTCGGGAATTTCATTTCCCAACCCATCCTACACGATCCCCTTTCGTCCCAAATCACCCAAACTCGGTTTTTAACCCCTAAACCTCAGCTTTTGAGTTGGTTTATCAAGTGATAACATCTAGGAAAGCTTGGAACAAGGATTATAACATCATTATTGATTCTTTCGCCGGATTGAAGGTTATTGTCTTGAACCCTAATATTTTAGGATGTTTGAGATTCTTGATATATTTTGGTGGTTTAGTTCGTATCGATGGCTAGAATCATGTAATGTTGAAGGATATATATGTTTGTGATTATGTTCTTCGTGTTCTTGATGTGGTTGGTGTTTGATGATTGATGATTCGAATATACCTTTGAATTCCGCCTTCAAGGTGTTTGATTGAAGTTTTGAAAGAGAAATTGATTGGAATATTTCGGTTAAGTTTGTATACTCGCCTTATCGAATCGATATGTGGGCTTTGTGGAATCATGGGAATGAATTCGTAATTGTTTGAGTTAGATTGTTCGGACTTGTGTTTAATAGAGATATTTTGGAATCGTTGGGTTTGTGGATTAGTTATATCGATTGTTGATTGTTATCGAATGTATGTTAAATCGATTATTGTAATAGGTTGAGATTATTGATCGATGTTTAGAACCATGCTTTGCGGTCGTATTCAAGAATGTTCGTAGATTGCTTTGATCAGGGCCGAGGGACATGTAGACGATGGCAAGGAATTGGTAACGACTTCATTGGTATCGAGGCAAGTTATTACTTGCTCAGTTTATAATATTTAATGAATGGTTTCAGTTTCATTCGTTTATAATTCGTATAGCAATGTTTATAAATCGTAATCACAGGAGAGTTGAGATTATAGGTTGTATTTGAGTTTTGGGAATTAAATCATAATGTATATGATTTACATTCTTGTTGGCATACTTGGTATCGAGGATACATCATGGTATAGACAAAGGCGTGAATTATTTACCATCCGTGACATTTCGGATCGTCGAATATTCAGAATAATAGTTCGTGATGGTCTGGACATCGAGATTGCTCTCGAAAGACTCGGGGCAAGTACTCTAATCATTTTTGTCATTTCATGTCGATCATGTTGTGATACATGCGTGTATCGTTGTTGTCATGCATTGTGTATCATTGTTATATGCATTTGTGCATTGTTGTTGTATGTCCACCTCGGGTTGGTCCGACGGGATCATCGGGGGATCTATGCTAGCGTGCACTGGATCAACAGACGGGTTTTCCATCTCGGGTTGGTCTGACGGGATCATCGGGGGATCTAGGCAGTGAACGCTGGATCATCGGATTACCATGTATTGTTGTTGTGCATATGTATATTATGGGTTTGCCATAAGTATACATTGTCGTTATTGTTGTGATCATATTGACGTTGTCATATGAGTATGCATTTGTAGGTCTTGTGTTACGACCATGTCCGTATGTTATGTTGATCTGATCTCGGATTAGGTAGCGTGATTGTCATGGTATTTCGTATCTTGAGGTATGTTCCGTATTTCCTTGGTACTTGTCTTTGATGGACAATCGATTATCGTATTGGAATTGTCGATGTTATCCGATGGATTGAATTGGCCAGAGTTGGTATAATTTCCGTATCGCGAGTTATGATAATGTTTTGAGAACCTTGAGTATTGTTGAGACACCGTACAGATATTTCGGTATTATTTTAATGTGCTGTTAAGGATACGAATCATGGATTCTCGTAAAGTTACGACGGTAAGATTACATTGGTCGTATTCTTACTTAGTATTTCCATTGATATGTAATTATTGACGAGATGTGATGGTTATCATTGATGGATATTATGGCTGACCCCGTCGTGGGCTTTCTTTTTAGGTTCTTGGATTATCAAACTTGTAGCGGTCGTGGAGAGATGAACTTCCCAGAGGATACTGGCAAGGGAATGTATTTGTGTTTTGAGTTTCTGATCAGTTGTTGTATTCCGCTGCTAGAGTATTTTAATTATTTGTCTTTATCCGCTGCGTGAGTATTTTTAAATGGCCTTTTTGGTATCCGGTAACTTAGGTTACTTTGGCAATCATTTTCTAAATCTAATCTGTCGGTACGTGTAAGCGATAGCTTAACGTATGTTTTTAAACTGTTGAGTTTTGGCATTTTGGGCCTTGTGGTTTCAAATGAGTTTTTACGACGGTTTGATAAACGAGTTTTATAAATCTTCGAATGTTTTTAATAGATAATACCGTCGTTAGCCTTTTGGGCGTTTGTAAATATTTGCGAAAATTTCCTTCAGTCTTGTGGGTTCCATCTTGGGGCCCACGGCGCTGTAATATTCCCGGTCGGATCTGGGGTGTTACAGCTATTTCGTTGTGAATCATATAAGAGTATAGTTAATTAAATAACTTCTTCTCTATTTGATTTCACAAAAACTTTCATGTTTTTGTGCCATCGTTCTTTTTTTATAAATCTTTCGATTGATACTAGGGGTGGGCACAAAAAATCAAAATCCCGATCCGTCCGGTCCGTCCCAAAATTAGCAGGATGGGGCCGGGATCAAAATTAAAACACTAGGCCCGTCCCGTCCCGTCCCATTAGAGTAACTGTGGGACGGGACACGGGACAAAAAGTTTGAGGCCCGTAAGGCCCGGACCCGTCCCGCTAAGTTTTTAACCCTTTTTAAAACCATATATTTTTATTATTTGTAACCCTTTGTTAATTAATTTTTAATAATAAACTATTTTTATTTTACTATCTATATTTTATAATTATACACAAACCTAATCAACCGATATAAAGTTAATAACTGATATTTTTTCAAAAAAAAATGGATATGTTGTATTCAATATTAATAATTGTTATTTTAAAAGTTTAATTTAGGCTATTAAATTAGTTTGTTGGATATTTTTCCCGAATTTAGATGTATAAAATTATAGATTTTCTTAGTTTTTTCTAATTTATATTTTGAACTTTTTTATGCGGGACTAAACCCGTCCCGTCCCGTTTCGTCCCGTCCCAACCGGGATAAGGCCCGCACGGGATGAAATTTTGAAATCACCAATCCCGTCCCGTCCCGTTCCGCTTGTTATAACACGGGACGGGACGTGGGATGACCCCAGGCCCGTCCCATCCCGTCCCATGCCCACCCCTAATTGATACAATATTATATTATTAGTTGCAAAACTTTAATTTTGAAATCATTATTCATGATTCATACGAACTATTCTTCCTTATGCTATGCTATAAAAAACTAGAAAAGATTTAGAATATTATAATATTATCGTTATGTCAAATATGCAATATAGTGTTTTTTTATCTCTCGAAACTTGTCCTTTGAAATATTAAAACAATTGCATATGGTTTTCTATAGAAATTATTGCTATCGATATTTGCGCAAATTTCTGTTCATGCTTTAATATTGAGACTTGATGTAATGATATTAGTGTTGCGAGAATATTCTTATATTAATTGTTTTTATCTGCTTTAATATATCATGTGTAATTCTCGTTTATTTTTCATGATTCAAACTATAATCTTGAAAATATTGATGCTATTCGAGTAGCACTAGTAGTATTCCTGAAGAATATTACATTCAAGATCTTAATATTGATTCTATTAAAGTAGCACAAGTAGTATTCCTGAAGAATATTACATTCAAGATCTTAAATTTATGCTATTAAAGTAGCACATGTAATATTTATGAAGAATATTACAGGCTCTAATTAGAGCAACTAAATTAAACAATTGGATAACATATCCTTGATGCTTTTGTGCAGAATTGCACGAATGGCAAACATAGCCAAACTTGAGTTCATCGCCCTTGACATCTCGGGCAAGAATTACATGTCATGGACTCTTGATGCTGATGTTCACCTGATCTCAAGGGGTTTAGGAGACGCAATAAAAGAAGGAAACAAAGCATCCGAACAGGATTGTGTTAAGAAACTAATTTTACTTCGTCATCGACTTCATGACACTACGCCATAAGTGCTTATAGGCAATGCCTGTTTATTGTTGCAGAAGACACGAAAAGTGTTGCCTTAGGCCAAAGGCAACACCAAACTCTTGTTGCCAATACGGCCGTTGCCTTTGACACCTAAGGCAACACTTTTAGTCTCTACTGCAACAATGGAAAAGTATTGCATTACGCTTATAATGCAACAACATAACCAAGTAAGGCAACAAGAAACGGTGTTGCCTAAGATTTAAAAAAAAAGCATGGGGTTCGCATGTGCCACATCATTAGTGGGTCCCATCTTTGTGCCACGTCATCAGTGGGTCCCATCTTTATGCCACGTCATCAGTGGCTCTACATTTGTGCCACGGCAACAATGGGCTCCACATTTGTGCCACGTTAATAATGGGCCCCACATCTATGCCACGTCAACAATTTTTTTTTTTTTGGGTTTCATAATACTACTTTTATAATACACAACAGCTAAAGTAAAAGGCAACACTTCATACAAATATTTTGAAATAACCATTTTATTTTTACATCTACCCATCCAAAATAAACCACGGCAGCCAAAAACCAACAAGGCTGCCAATACAAAATACAAAGTCCTAAATTTATACAAAGCAACAAACCACCAATTTAACTTCAAAAGTACCAAAACCAAGCAACACCACCATCTAACTTAAAAAGTACGAAATTACAAACTCTAAATACATGTGATCGAAATTTACATATTGAAATAACTGGTAACTGGTGTCGCCTTGAGTCATAGGAGTATCATTATCATCTTGATCACTTGATATCGTTGCCCAAAATTCTCCAATATCCAAGTTGAGGCCGAGATTAGCTTCTCCCACTTTCCTGTTTCACTTTTCCCTACCAAATTGTTATAAATATTTTCTATGTTATCACATATGAAGTAGTTGAATGTGAGAGATTATATATATCCATAATGAAAACCTCTATATACTTAAAAATTCTAAGCAACAAAAAAAAATGAGGGTGATTTGAAAGGAGGGTGATTTTTCTAAATTGTTGTAAATGTGTGTTCACGTAGTTTCAGTAGCATATCAGAAATAAGTTTAACACTAAACCCAGAACACTGCAAAGGCGCCAGAGTCTAGTTCTCACACACACACACACACACGTACACGCATATTATCTTCTTAGCATCCAATATAAGGAAAATAGAAGAGGAAGGAAAACTTTGGCAAGTAAGCAAATATACTTCCCCTTTTCTTTGCTCATTCATAATGCTTGCGTAAGCATGATATGGAGGACTGCATGGAAGACCTTGAACATACCTCTTTGCCCAATAAAACTAGCTTGTTTTATATCAGTCCCCACATTACAGTAGCCAACATATCTCTTCTTCATATCTATTGTCATCTCAGGCTGCGACATGGGGAGAATTAAATTGTCAAATAATCTGTGGAAGATAAACGTCTAGAATTGAGAAAAATCAACACAACTGGAGTTATTTTAATGCTGGCTATTCATCAATGTTTCAACTCCAATGGGTTCCTAAAGTTTGAAAAGTATGCAATAATTTGATGAAGAAAGACATCTAATACCAGTATGTAATATGCTCAAAGAGAACATACAAACATAGAAAGTAAGTAGAAACTAGAAATACAAGAATAGTTCTCACGTGGAATAGGAACTGCAAGAATATAAATGAATTTTGGACATAGGATGGGGGGAGAGAATGTTAGCGCAGATACAATTCCACTAATAGCAGAATATGTTTAGGTCAACCCTCGCAACAATGAAAATGGAAAAGGAGACAGCTAACGAAATCTGTAGGTGTCACACCTTCGTTGTTATGTCACCAATGTGTTTGTAGTGTTGCCTCACTATGTTATCACTCTGTGAAGAATCCTGATAGCTTTCAAGTCTATCCAAAAAACACTGAAGGAATTCATGAGCATCTTCTTGTTGGAATCTTTTGAAACCTGAAGAAAAATCTGGTAGTTTCACAAAGTCAAAGAATCAAGACACGGAAAAATAGTTCTTGAATTTTTGACGACCAAAATAGTGTTCAGATTATTAAAAAGATGCATTCAAATGCAAGAGAGGATACAGTTCAAGTTGTTCATAAGACCAAAAGGTGCCACAGGTCTAGTTTTCAAGGTCAGTGAAAGTTTAATCAGCCCCTGCAGAGCGCATATTACACAAAAAGTTCTCGTCACCTGTCAATGACGGTTACAAGAAACAATTCAAAATCCAGTGCAGAAATTGCCTAAGAAACTACAGGAATCAAAGGACCAACAAGAACACACAAGTTTGCTGACCAAGAAATCAAGTAAAACCAAACTGGCATCAATTTACTCACAATTTGAGTGTACTGAGTGCTTATCCAATAGAATGCCTTGAAGAAGTGGAACCGTGTGGATAAAACATTGCATCACAGAATTCAGAAAGCAAGTATTGCCTAAGTTATCCATCCTTGCTCCCTGCAAGATATTTTTTTCTATTTTTTCGCCTATCTTATCATGAAATATCCGATATTTGATAGCTGAAATTATATTGAAGAATTGAAAATGAAGAATCAATCAAGCAAACTAGTCTTACTGTGATTACAGCAGTCTTGTTGTCTTGGTATAGCCGGGCGAAAAGATAGGGGCTGCCGGATGTTTGCGCAGGGAAGTTCGGGTCTTTGTTCTTGACATCGGGATTCCAAATAGTTTCTCTCATTTCCTCTGGCCAAATAGATTCCAAAAGTGAGACACTCATTCCCTCTGGCCTCGCTCTCATCTTCCATCAACATAGCTTCCGCTTCACTGCTGGACTCAGGTGATGGCTCTTGGCGGCACGACAACAGATCATCAGAACATGTGGATATGCTCATCGCCTCGGTTTTGCGGTCCCGACTACGGTTAGGGTTTCAAAATTATAGTAGACTTGGGGGGGAGACTAATGCTTGAAAATGAAGGGAAAATGAAAGAGCAGAAGACATAATTTAATTTGAGTCCGAATAAAAAATTCATAAACTTACAAAAATTAAAGAAATATTATTTAAAATACGGAACCTACCACAGTATTTTCTAAAAACGCTATGTAAGTGTACTCTTACATAGCACTTCCTAATTAAACGCTATATAAGGATTTTAAAAAGTATTTTATTATTTTCTATAATTTAAAATTTTGAAATTTTAATATTAATTTATAATGTGTATTTATATTAAATAATTTAAATATATATAAATTATAATTTATATTATATTATATGTCAAACTTTGAAAATAAACCATATATCATAATTTAAATTTCATTATATATATTGATAATATATTAAACTTTAAAATTATAAAAAATATTTACAATTTTTAATTATAATATTAAAAAACATGATAAGTATTTATATTAAATATAAATAATTTAAATCAAATTTATCATATGTTATATATCAAACTTTAAGAGTAAAAAATATCAAAATTTAAATTTCATTTCATTGTGTTTGTTTTTTTACAATAACTTCAAAAAATTATTAAAAATTAGATATAATGCAACACCATTACAGGTGTTGTACGTCGCGCAACACCATTTTTATCTTGCAACACCAAATGTATATCTAGTACAATACTATTTCACTAGTGTTTCAAAAGATCAAAAGTCAACAATCTATTGAAACGCTTTGGTGGCAACACTAGCCAAAAGCATTGCCTATGAGCACTTATGGCGTAGTGTGATGACCTTAAGACAGAATATTTGACTGCCAAAGATCCAAGGGAGTTATGGGCGAACCTAAAAGAAAGGTTTGACCATCAAAAGACTGTCGTCTTTCCTAAAGCTCGTCACGAGTGGATGCATCTTAGATTGCAAGACTTTAAGTCTGTGAGTGCTTTATAATTTTGAATTATTTAGAATTACTTCTAAACTGAAACTTTGTGGAGAGAATATTAGTGATTCTGATATGCTTGAGAAAACTTTCTTTACTTTTCAAGCTTCTAATGTGCTGTTACAACAACAATATAGGGAGCGCGGTTTCAAAAAGTACTCTGAACTAATATCTTGTTTGTTGGTTGCCGAGCAAAATAATGAGTTGCTCTTGAAAAATCACGAACTCCGCCCCACCGGTTCCGCCTGCATTGCCTGAAGCCAATGCAACTTTCAACCATGACAATGGACGTGGTCGTGGGAACCAACGTGGGCATGGACTTGGTCATGGATATGGTCGCGGTCGTGGACGCGGTACACCAAATGACGCAACCTCAAACAACAAAAGGCATAAAGCATCCAACGAGCATAAGCCATCCAAAAAGGAAGTCGAATGTCAAAGGTGTGGCATGATGGGTCATTGGGCACGTACTTGCCGAATTGCAAAACACCTTGCGGATCTGTATCAAGATTCGATCAAGGGAAACGGCAAGAAAGAGTAAAAAAATGTCGAATTTGACGGTCCAATTGACACAACTCACCTAGACGTCTCCGACTTCTTTGATGACCCGATTGGAGATAATACGGATCAGTTGATCGGTGGTTATGTGCTTGAAGACAATAATATGGATATTGTTTAGTCTTTTATCTTTTATTCCTAGTTGATAAGAAAATATTGCTTGTTTCTCTTATTTACTTTCACATAGTTGTTTTTCTGTTTAAAAACATTTGCTTATCTTTCATTCAAATGCTTATGCAATAAAAATTGATCTTCTTTTTCAAAATATATTTCAGAAAATCAAATAGAATCTTGTGATATTTGTCTTGATGAGAGTGCCACTACACACGCCATTCTTCAAAAGAATAAATATTTTCGTAAGTTGACATTGGTTGAAGATAATGTTAACACAATATCAAGTGCATCAAACATTATTGAAGGCCCCGGAAGAGCTTGCATCATTTTACCAAATGATACTAAATTAGACATTGAAAACGCCCTGTATTCTAGTAAGTCTAAAAGGAACTTACTAAGTTTCAAGGATATCCGCAATAATGGATACCACATCGAGACAATTGCGGAGGGTAGCAATGAATTTCTTTACATAAACTCTTTTGTTTCAGGCTATAAGCTGACAAAAGAAAAATTAACAACGCTGCCTTCTGGAATGTATTATACATTCATAAAATCAATTGAGACAAAACATGTCGTGAACATAAAGTTCAATGACACGAAAAGCTTTATGCTTTGGCATGATAGATTTGGACATCTTGGAGTAACTATGATGCGTCGAATAATAAACAATTCATATGGGCACAACATAAAGAATCAAAAAATTCTTTCTATGAATGAATTCCCATGTAATGCTTGTGCAAGTTAGTCATTAGACCTTCATATACGAAGGTTAATACTGAAACTCCATCTTTCTTAGAAAGAATTCAAGGAGATATTTGTGGACCTATACATCCACCTTCTGGACCTTTTTGATACTTTATGATATTGATCGATGCTTCTTCTAGATGGTCACGCGTATGCTTGCTTTCTACTAGAAATGCAGCATTTGCTAGACTACTTGCTCAATCATCAAGTTAAGAGCTCAATTTCTAGACAATTCAATTAAAAGAATTCGTCTTGATAATGCTAGTGAATTTACTTCTCAAGCATTTCAAAACTATTGTATGGATATTGGAATTGAGATTGAACATTATGTAGCTCATGTCCATACTCAAAATGATTTAGCTGAATCGTTTATTAAACGTCTTCAAATCATTGCTAGACCATTACTAATGAAGTCAAAACTCCCAACTACTGCTTGGGGTTATGCCATATTACATGCTGCAACATTAGTTCGCATAAGGCCATCTGCCAATCATGAATATTCCCCAATGCAAATTATTTTTGGCCGAGAACCTGATGTTTCTCACTTACGAACTTTTGGTTGCGCGGTTCAAGTCCCAATTGCTCCCCCACAACGAACAAAAATGGGTCCCCAACGAAGACTTGGGATATATGTTGGATTTGATTCACCCTCGATCATAAGGTATATTGAACCTTTAACGGGTGTTTTATTTACTGCAAGATTTGCAGATTGTCATTTTGATGAAATGACATTTCCAACATTAGGAACAAATCTACATCCCGAAAAGCACAAGGAAATATCCTGGAACGAGAAAAACTTGTCACATTTTGATTCTAGAACTAATCAATATGAAAAAGAAGTTGAAAAGATCATTCACTTGCAAAATATTGCAAATCAAATTCATGATGCTTTCGTAGATACAAGAAAAGTGACACAATCTCACATACATGCTGCAAATACTCCAGCTAAAATTGATGTCCCTGAAGGACAAATAGCTTTGGCAGCAAATGAGTCTAAAATTCGTCAAAAACGTGGTCAACCACTTGGTTCCAAAGATTCTATGCCTAGAAAAAGAAAGGAGCAAGATGAAAACCAATCAATGACAAAAATGACTAATCACACAAATGAAAGTGATGTAATTCCTGAAGAATTACAAGCATCTGAGAATCATGAGATCTCAATAAATTACTTATATTCTAATCAGATATTGGAGAGAGAAAATGTTACCGTTAATGATACAATTGCCTTTCGTATAGCTCTTCAAGTTTTAAATGAGGATCCTGAACCACAATCCATTACATAATGCAAACCGATAATTGATTGGCCAAAGTGGAAAGAAGCTATAGAAAGGGAATTAAATTCGTGTGATAACCGGAAAGTATTTGGACCTATAGTCTGTTGGAATCGTTAATGATTTAATTTTATTTTGTAAAATTAAATATCATAGGATCGATCTACGTTCCGAGTAGATGATCGTGGTATATTCACTTTCTCTAAACCGATTCCCGGTGAGTGAGAAATAGTGAATTAAAGTTTGTCACTTAATTGTGAATTAATAAGGGATGAAATCCCACATTGAATAATGAACCATCATTATTCTAGTATATAAGGAGTTACCTTTATGCATGTAATAATTAATGGCACATATGTATGGGCTTAAAGCCCACACGCGCGCGCCGCCGCCGCCCGCCCGCCTCGCCGCGAGCCGCGTGCCTTGGACCTTGGACCTTGGACCTTGGCCTTGGCCTTGGCCTTGGATCTTGGATCTTGGATCTTGGCAATTGGTTTTTGTGCTGGTCTTTGGGCCTGTTCGTGGGCTTGGCCGTGAGCTAGGCCTTGGGCTAGCTTAAAGAATTTTTTGGACAAGCTCAACAACGTAGTTGGGCTCGTATGTGCACATAAGGATGTCCAAGTACATCCGTCAAATGGTTAAGGAGCTGATTATAGTCCAGGTGCATCCAGACTGTTAAAACTCAGCCAAAAGCGGGCAGTAACCTCCCAGGTGTTATGAGGAGGTGTTAAGGCTACCTGTTCAAATTCAAAACGGGCCTTGTATTGTGTTCAGTGCAGGCATGAATGCCTGCATTATGACATCCATAAGGGATGTGTTTAAACCCCCTGCAGGTGTGAATGGCCTATAAATAGGCATGCACTGTACATGTAATTTTCGAACTCAGTATAATCAAACAGTTTTCAGCATTCTCTGCATATCATAAGTCGGAGCTTTGTCCTCACCTCTTCGAGTTCGTCGGAGCTCTCCAGTTTGCAGTGTTGCAACTGTAGAGATATAAAGTCATTGACCTTTGGGGACGAACCGCCAATCCATGAACACTACCGGGGCATTTCTCGTCTTGCGGGCAGAAGGCATCTTCGGGCGACTTCTACCTCAGTCTGGTTTATTGTTTTTAGTTGTTTCGATTATCTTCTTGTATTTCTAATTTGTTTCTGGTTAGTGCAGATTCAATTTCATTTTCATTGTATTTTTTTTTAATTCCGCCTCGAGTCCTGTATTTTCAGTTTTCGAGTTGTAATTGTAGTTTCCAGTTGTAATTTAATTTTCGCCCAGCAAGTTTGTAACACAAAAATTTCCAACAAACGCAAGACGAGAAATTTCTTGCTGAATCCTACAACTGGAGATGACGACCGCTGCTTCAACCGACTCCAACACCACCGCTGCCTTTCCCTCCACGACCGCCGCTTCGAACGTGGCAAACAACATTGCCGCAACCATGTCCAGCATGATGAGCTCAACTACCTCATCAATAACTCCATGGGTGTTTTCGAACCCATTTCTGACTACCAGTGGATCCACCTCGAGTGGCACCGTAGGTTCCACTTTAGTGGTACCGTTGGATCCATGTTAGGATCTAGTGTTGGAGCTTACGGGTTCAACACGAGTGGTTCCTTTTTTGGAACAACCTCGGGGCCAAGGATGATACCTGCCACCAAGAAGCCGCCAAAGTTTGGTGGAGCCGACTTTAAAAGGTGGCAACAGAAGATGTTGTTCTATTTGACAACATTGGGCTTTGCGAACTTCCTTAAGAAAAATGCGTCACCAGCGCCAAGTGCTCAAGAGACTAGTTTCACAGTCCGAGTTGCCTATGACAATTGGAACAATGGAGACTATCTTTGTAAAAACTTTATTCTGAACCCCTTAGAAGATAGTTTGTACAATGTTTATTCTGTTGTAAACACATCAAAACAGATGTGGGAAGCACTTGAAAAGAAGTACCGTAGTGATGATGCAGGTACAAAGAAGTTTGTAGTCGCCAAGTATCTGGACTACAAGATGGTTGACTCAAGGCTAATCATGGAAAAAGTGAAAGAGTTCCAACTCATCATTCATGATGTCAATGCCGAAGGAATGGTCCTACCTAACGCTTTCACTGTTGCAACTGTGATCGAGAAGTCCCCCCCAGTTGGAAAGACTTCAAGAGCCATCTCAAACACAAAAGAAAGGAGATGGCTCTTGAAGACTTGATTGTGAAACTGCGCATCGAGTCAGACTTGCGCAAAAATGACCACAAGCCAAAAGGCCTGATAGATGCTAAGGCCAATCTGTTGGAGCATGGCGGTCCCTCCAATAAAAGAGCTCGCCCAAGTGTCCAAAACAAGAGCAAAAGGAAGCAACCAGTCAAGAAGTTTGATGGCGATTGCTTCAACTGTGGTAAACATGGGCACGCGGCGAAGGACTGTCGGAAGCCGAAAGCCAGCAAGAATAAGAAACACGTTGCCAACATCGCCGAGTCTAACGGCGAATGGAAAAAGGATGACCCTGCTATTGTGGTCACCGAAGAAGTCAACCACATTGAGAACCAAGGTGGTTGGTACGTCGACACCGGTGCGACTGCCCACGTTGGTGCCGATAGGAGCCAGTTTAAGAACTATCAAGCTGTTGAGGGGAGGAATCTCAACATGGGAAATTCAGCTTCATCTGAAATTATCGGAGTTGGAGAAGTGGACCTCAAACTTACGTCCGGACAGACACTCACCTTGAAGAATGTGCTTCATGTTCCGGATATGAGGAAGAATTTGATCTCAGGCTCTATACTAGTTAAAAAGGGGTTTAAACTAGTGTTTGAGTCAGATAGAATTATCATAAAAAAGTTTGATAGGTTTCTTGGTAAGGGTTACTTCACGGAGGGACTCTTTAAACTTAATGCTTTGGCTAAACGCCATGTAACCAAGTCCAGTAATGCTAATGAAAATGCTACTGCTTCCTCTTACTTGACTGAGTGTTCTGATTTATGGCATTTTATATTAGGTCATGTGAATCTAAATGCTATAAAAAGATTAGTAAACTTAGATTTACTAAAATTAAATGAAGTCAATACTCAAAACAAATGTGAGATTTGTGTTGAAGCAAAAATGACGAAACTTCCGTTTCATTCAGTAAAACGAAACACACAACCCCTTGAATTAATTCACACAAATGTGTGTGATTTAAAGTTTGTGCAAACTAAAGGTGATAAGAAGTACTTTATCACTTTTATCAATGATTGCACAAGATATTGTTATCTTTATCTTTTGAGAAGTAAAGATGAGGCTGTTGAAGCTTTTAAGAACTTCAAGAATGAAGCCGAAAATCAATTAGGCTGCCGTATCAAGATAGTTCGAAACGATAGAGGTGGCGAATATGTAGCCCTGTTTGAGGAAGTATGCAACGAAATCGGTATAATTCATCAAACAACAGCTCCATATGCACCACAATCTAATGGCATTGCTGAACGTAAGTATCGAACACTTAAAGATATGATGAATGCCTTATTGATTAGTTCAGGGTTGCCCCAGAATATGTGGGGGAAGCTGTCTTGACAGCCAACTACATATTGAACAAGATTCCACGTAAAGGTAAGGATATTACCCCTTATGAGTTGTGGAAAGGTAGAAAACCTTCATACAAATATCTCAAAGTGTGGGGGTGTTTGGCTAAGGTTGAGGTACCTCTACCTAAACAAGTTAAAATAGGACCTAAGACGGTCGATTGTATCTTTATTGGGTATGCACTGAACAGTAGTGCCTATCGGTTTGTTATCCACAAGTCAGAAGTTCCTGAAATGACTGTGGGAAAAACAATTGAATCAAGGAATGTTGTATTCTTTGAAAACATATATCCTTGTAAGGATAATGATAAAGTTAAGAACAATTCTAGCAATAGATTTGAAGATAAAGGAACAAGTTCAAAACCTGTGGATGTAGATCTAAAGTCACGTAAGCGATCGAAATCTAATCTGGAAGATGTAGAATCGAGACGTGGTAGTAGGGTTAGGACACCAAAGACATTTGGACCTGACTACATAGCATTCATGTTGGATGAAGAACCAACGTCGATCAAAGTAGCTTATGCCGGACCAGACGGGTTGCTCTGCAAAGAAGCTATTCAGAGTGAAATTGACTCAATTTTACAAAACCAAACTTGGGTTTTGGTTGATTTACCTGAAGGTTGTAAGCCCTTAGGATGCAAATGGATCCTTAAAAGAAAGTACAAGGTTGATGGGTCAATTGACAAGTATAAAGCTCGTTTAGTAGTCAAAGGTTTCAAGCGAGGAAGGAAAGTACGATTTTTGATACCTATTCAATCAGTGAGAATTACATCTATTCGAGTGCTTCTCGCGATTCTTTGCTTTGCGATCTTGAGATTCATCAAATGGATGTTAAGACTGCTTTTCTGAACGGTGATCTGGATGAAGAGATCTATATGGAACAACCTGAAGGGTTTCTAGTACCTGGACAAGAGAAAAAGGTATGCAAACTGGTTAAGTCTCTATATGGATTGAAACAAGCTCCACTACAGTGGCACTTGAAATTTGATAATGTATTGTTATAAAATGGTTTTAAAATAAATGAGTGTGATAAATATGTTTATATTAAGAACACTAATAACGATTATGTTATTGTGTGTCTTTATTGATGAGTCGATTTTCGATTGACTCATTCGGTTCTTTCTAGTCGTGTTTTTATTTATTTTTTAGTATTTTTGTTCTCTTTTATGCGTGGTGTGTTGTGTTTTTAATTTATAGGTATCCAAGCGAAGATTGCGATGAAATATGTGCTTTCATAGCTAATATTGGAGATTATGACGATCAAAAGCTAAACCGGGGCCTAAAACGACAAAAGATTAAAGCAGTATCGGTCGAATCGTCTAAATTCCAGAATCTCAACTCCTAATTGAGATGTGTTCTCCTTTGACATAAATTCCTCGTGAAATTGGCTTCGAAACGGTATATCATATGCTAAATTCCGAGGTGTATTGATACAAGAACGAAGGATCAAGCGGTAGAAGACCTAAAACCGGACTTGGCTGCACCAGGCGACTCGACTTGGCTGCACCAGGCGACTCGAGCCACATCAGGTAACTCGGCCGTGTCATAAGACACGGCCGGGTCTCATTCCAGCGCGAACTGCATTTTGCAGAAGGGTACGACACGACCGTGTCATGGGACACGGCCGAGTCACAATACAGCCGGTTTTGTGTTTCCTGCGCAGTACGACACGGTCGTGTCATGGGACACGGCCGAGTCTCAAGACAGATACCTTTTTCCTTATCCTGCGTAGTGCAACACGGCCGTGTCCCAGGACACGGGCCGTGTCACTTTTTGGTTCATGTCACTTTCCTTGACATTTTTGCACACCTTTAAGCCTTTGTCTTGATTTTTTTTTTGCTATAAAACAAAGTGTAGAGACCCTAGGTAAGACACACTTATCTTGTGGAAGATATTCTTGGGTGAGAAACACAAGATTAGGGAGGAAAACACCAAAAGAGTGGAAAAAGAGAGATTTCCATCATCTTCTTTGTAATTTCATCTTGAAGAAAAATACATTTTGTGAGTGAATATTATTCCATGTACCATATTGTTTATGAGCTCTTGAAGGAAGAACATCAAATCTTCATCGGGAATTCAATTTCGGCATTTACAAGGGAAGTTTCTACCATGTTTTGTTCTTCAATTTCGATTATTGTTGTTGTAATAATCATGTGTGGCTAAACACTTCATATGGGTTTTTAGATATAGCCACACACACGTTTTTTATTGTTAGTTCCTTTTGATTTTCCGGGTAAAAGTTTGGGATTATTCCTCTTGCTCGTTCTTCGTTTAAGAACTTTTGAATTAGATCATCAAACCTTTTTCATTGTTGTTATTATTATTCAAATCGAGAGTTTTTGTCGGTGTTCGCCATCAAACGACCCGAAAGAAACGATTGTGAATGTTCTCGAGCTTTTTCGCGCGATCTTTTAACGATTTACCTCATCAAAAGTAGTCGGTTAATTGATTGTTAGCTAAGGTTTCATCCCCATCAAAAGAGTATCCCTTAATTTTCGTTGAGAACAATCGTGATTTTTAGAATTACCGCCATCAAACGGATTTCTTTTAATCGTGAGCAATCGATAATTCCAAACCTTATTTATTTGAGTATCGGAACTAATAATTGATTACGTGTGTGTCGGTGAATCTAAATTCCCATATCAATCTCATTATTGTTATCTCTAATTTATCCGACGATCAAATTGGTGTTGTAATCACTTAGTTTATTTTAATTTTATGCGTTAGTATTATAATCCAATCGAACCTATGATGTATTTTAATTTATTTTACTTTTGTTCATTCAACTAATTGCCGAACAATATCGAACTTTAAACCATTTCCAATTCCTCGAGAGATCGACCTCGGAGTTACTTGCCGCTTCCTACAAAAGCGATTCGTACACTTGCGAGTTTATAATTTGTTCATCATTTATATAGATGACATGTTAATCATGGGTAACAATATACAAGTGATTAACGATACTAAGAACATGTTAAAAAGAAATTTTGACATGAAAGACATGGGGCTAGCCGATGTGATTCTTGGAATGAAAATTTTGAGAAAAGTAGATGGAATCATCTTGACACAATCTCACTATGCCGAGAAAGTTCTCAAGAAGTTTAATGCTTTTTGATAGCTTGCCGGCTAAGACCCCAATAAATTTAAATGATCACTTGAGCAAAAATCGAGGGGACCCCGTTGCACAAGAAGAATATGTACGAGTCATTGGGTGTTTAATGTATCTTACAAATTACACTCGACCCGATTTAGCTTGCACTGTAAACAAATTGAGTCGTTACACGAGCAATCCAAGCAAAGAGCATTGGAAAGCTCTCGTTAGAGTTTTGAGGTACTTAAAGTATACTCAAAACCTTGAGCTACACTATACGAGATACCCCCCGATACTTGAAGGGTACTGTGATGCGAATTGGATATCCGATACGAAAAGTTCATTTTCTACAAGTGGTTACGTGTTTACCATTGAGGGTGGAACTGTCTCGTGGAAGTCCGCGAAACAAACGTGTATAGCCCGATCCACCATGGAATCGGAATTCATAGCATTGGACAAAGCTGGTGAAGAAGTCGAATGGCTCAGAAACTTTCTAGAAGATATTCCATCTTGGTCCAAGCCAGTGTCTGCAGTGATGATTCACTGTGATAGCCAAGCTGCTATTGGTAGGGCGAGAAGTAACGTGTATAATGGAAAGTCTCGACATATTCGTCGACGCTATAATACCGTGAGACATTTGATCAAAAGTGGGGTTATCTCTATTGACTATGTGAGTTCATTGGATAATCTAGCGGATCCGCTAACCAAAGCGTTAAACCGTGATCAAATGAATAAATTGCTATAGGGAATGGGTTTAAAATCCACAAATTGAGAATTTTCATAGTGGTAACCCAACCAAGATGAGTGGAGATCCCAAGAATTTGGTTCAATGGGAGAACTAAGCTATGAGAGTTCGTGTGAAACACTCATCTAAGTTTATTCCCTATAGAGAAATTGAGTGTTGAAAGCTTGCCTAGTGGTGAGGTTAAGTCTATGACTTTTAATGATTCCTAAAGACCTCGAGGAGGTTGAGTATGGAAATATACTCGGTAAAAAATCACCTATATAAGTGAGAAGTGGGGGCCGCTTCATGAAATACAATTATGAATCCAAAGGGGTGTCCAAGGCCCGCAAAGGACACAAAACGTGAGAACGGATGAGGTTGAGGTGTTCAAGTGTTAGCACCATTGTCTCGGTGCACGCCGTGGGGGAATAGTTTAAAGCATCAAGCCACTAATCCGCATGTGTACCCGATGATGTTAACTATGAAAGGTTCAAAGTCACGAACTATCTATCCTTATACTTTAACGCCTCTTGAGGACTGAGCTTGAGTCTGCATATTGCATTTGGGCTATTTTCACTCATGTGGGGGATTGTTGAAATAGTTAATGATTTAATTTTATTTTGTAAAATTAAATATCATAGGATCGATCTACGTTCCGAGTAGATGATCGTGGTATATTCACTTTCTCTAAACCGATTCCCGGTGAGTGAGAAATAGTGAATTAAAGTTTGTCACTTAATTGTGAATTAATAAGGGATGGAATCCCACATTGAATAATGAACCATCATTATTCTAGTATATAGGAGTTACCTTTATGCATGTAATAATTAATGGCACATGTGTATGGGCTTAAAGCCCACGCGCGCGCGCCGCCACCGCCTGCCCGCCTCGCCGCTGCCGCGAGCCGCGTGCCGTGGATCGTGGACCGTGGACCTTGGACCTTGGCCTTGATCTTGGATTTTGGATCTTGGATCTTGGCAATTGGTCTTTGGGCCTGTTCGTGGGCTTGGCTATGAACTAGGCATTGGGCTAGCTTAAAGAATTTTTTGGACAAGCTCAACAACGTAGTTGGACTCGTATGTGCACATAAGGATGTCCAGGTACATCCGTCAAATGGTTAAGGAGCTGATTATAGTTCAGGTGCATCCGGACTGTTCAAACTCAGCCAAAAACGGGCAGTAACCTCCCAGGTGTTATGAGGAGGTGTTAAGGCTGCCTGTTCAAATTCAAAACAGGCAGTAACCACTGCCTTGAATTGTGTAACTCCTGTGTTCAATGCAGGCATGAATGCCTGCATTATGACAGCCATAAGGGTTGTGTTTAAACCCCATGCAGGTATGAATGGCCTATAAATAGGCATGCATACATTTGTTTCTGTACATGCAATTTTCGAAGTCAGTATAATCAAATATTTTTCAGCATTCTCTGCATATCATAAGTCAAAGCTTTGTCCTCACCTCTTCGAGTTCGTCGGAGCTCTCCAGTTTGCGGTGTTGCTACTGTAGAGACGTAAAGTTGTTGACCTTTGGGGACGAGCCGTCAATCCGTGAACACTACCGGGGCGTTTCTCGTCTTGCGGGCAGAAGGCATCTTCGGGCGACTTCTACCTCAGTCTGGTTTCGTTTATTGTTTTTTGTTGTTTCGATTATCTTCTTGTATTTCTAATTTGGTTCTGGTTAGTGCAGATTCAATTTCATTTTTCATTGTATTTTTTTTAAATTCCGCCTCGAGTCCTGTATTTTCAGTTTTCGAGTTGTAATTTAATTTTCGCCCAGCAAGTTTGTAACACAGAAATTTCCAACATAGTCCTAACTCCGGAATCTGAAATCCCTGTGGGATTAGTACGCTATTGCTACGCCTATTCTTGTTCATAGTGTTCCAAATTTGCTTGTTTGGAAGGATATAAATGGTCGTTTCCACTCATTTTCAGCAGGTGTGGTTTGGGATTCCATTCGGACTAGAGAGGTCGAGGTGGAGTGGGCTAAGGTTGTTTGGTTTACTCTTTGCATTCCTCATCATGATTTTTTTCTTTGGTTGGTTATCAAACGTAAGTTGAAGACCCAAGACATATTGAAACAATGGGATGTTAGTGTTACGACTAACTTAAACCTGTTACAATGCCCTTTATGTGAATTGCAACAGGATTCGCATGAACATTTCTTCTTTGAATGCATTTTTTCGTCTCATGTGTGGAATATGGTTCGTTCATTGGCTGGTATGGAATCATTAGCCCCTGTTTTAAATGATATTATTATTTGGCTTATTCCTAGAGCTGAGTTCTACCCAAATTGGTGTTTCCTGCCTCTGTTTATTTTATTTGGCAAGAGCTGAATTTTTGTTTATTTTAGGGCTGGGACCGGTTCGGTTCTTGGTAAAAAATTAAAGAATCGGAACCGGTTTTTAAATACAAAAATTGGTTCAGTTTTTTACCACTTTTTTTCAGGAACCGAATTAGGAACCAAAACCGAAAAAATCGATTTTTTCTTTGAGAACCGAATTAGGAAACGGAACCGAATTTAATGTGTAAAACCCGGCTTTTTTACCGATTTTTGTAAAAAAAAAATGAATTTTGAGCAGATACCGAATTTAATGTGTAATATTTTGAACAAAATACATTTAATTTGCTTTATCTAATACCTATATTATGTAAAAATTTATATATAATATTATTTTTATTATTATATATATAATATATATGGAACTGGTTCCAAACCAGTTTTTTCTAACATCATAAAAGAGGAACTGGAACCGGAACCGAATTATTAAAAAGGAACCGAATTAAGAACCGGAATCGGTTAATAATAAAAAAACTGGAACCGGAACCGAATTTTTCGATTCGGTTCTTATTAAAATTCGGTTCTTCGGGTAAAAATCCCAGCCCTAGTTTATTTCAAAAGAAAAAGCGGTCTAAAGAACAGGTTTGTGAAGTTATTTTTTCTACGATCCGTCTTAAACTTCTTTCTTTCGCTATAAGAAGTCCAAGAATGTGGAGGTTCTGTTCGAGAAGTGGAAATTGCCTAAATTACTTGTTTATGATGAAGATTAATGATAGATATCAAGTTTGGGTATGGTCTAAGACGGGAGTTCCACTTGAGAGTTGTACTCTTTTTTCTTTTCCAAAGTTTTTCCCACTAAGTTTTTCCTCGGAAGGTTTTTTAAGGAGACAGTCTCTTGTGGTACCTTACTCTCCCTCTTTGTTGCTGCTAATTTGGGTTGGAGGTTTTGTATTGATGCATGGAATCTCCTGGATGTTCTGCTGTGGTGCGATTTGTATGTCTCTAGATGTTTGGATTATGGTTAGATAGTCTGTAGCTAGAGTTGTTTGTGTTTATGGCATGTCATAATCACTTTTATTTCGTAGGTTTCAAGCTTTTGGTTGAGGTTAATGTGGTACTTCAGCCACATTTCATTTGTACTTAACATTTCTTTTGAGTTATATTTTTACCGGGGTAACCCTTTACCCAAAAAAAGAAAAAAGTGTTAAAACGCTTTTGCATGGATAATGCACATCCATTAACATCACCTATGGTCGTTAGATCTCTTGATACAAAGAAAGATCCATTTCGACCTATTGAAAAAGGTGAACCGAAACTTGGTCCTGAAATACTGTATCTAAGTGTAATTGGAGCGTTGACTTATGTGGCTAATAATACTAGACCGGATATTGCTTTTTATGTCAATATTCTCACAAGATTTAGCTCTGAACCCACTTTGAGACATTGGAATGGTGTTAAACACATTCTACGTTATCTAAAGGGTACCACTGATCTTGGATTATATTATCCAGAAAATTCTGATAACACTCTAGTTGGGTATTCAGATACCGGATATCTACCCAATCCACATCAAGCCAAGTCCCAAACCGGCTACGTTTTCACATGTGGTGGAACTGCTATATCTTGGAAGTCGGTGAAGCAAACCTTAACCGCAACATCCTCAAATCATTCTGAAATCCACGATGCAAGTCGCGAGTGTGTATGGTTGAGAGATATGACAAGTCACATCCAAGAGTCATGCGGATTAGCTTCATCAAAGGACAACCCAACTGTTTTGTATGAAGACAATGCTGCTTGCATCGCGCATCAAAGGTGATAGGACGAAGCATAATTCTCCCAAGCTCTTCTACACTCACGATCTTAACAAGGATGGCCATATCAACGTTCAACAAATTCGCTCAAGTGAAAATCTGGCGGACTTATTCACCAAGGCATTACCGACATCAACATTCAGAAAGTTGATACACAAGATCGGCATGCGCCTACTCAAAGATTTACAATGATCTTAAGATCAGGGGAAACAGTTGTACTCTTTTTCCTTCGGCTAGGTTTTGTCCCATTGAGTTTTCTAGCAAGGTTTTAATGAGGCAACATTTTTGTTTTAGGGATTGGTCAATCAAGGGGAAGTGTTGTAAATATATCTTTTAGATATATCTTAGTGTGTTGACCAAGAAATCTACCCTAAAACTCTAGCCCCCTACTTGTATAAATAGAGGTCTTTAGCCCCTCATATTGAATACATAGAATTCTCATTCGCTTCTCTATTCTCTCAATCTCCCTAGTTTATAACACTGGGCAATTTTTTCTATTAGCCAAGCAGGTGTTTGGTTGCCTATATTTTGAATATTGAAATAAGTGGCTTTTAGGGCGATAAAATTGACATATGACAATTATATATCCATATTTGGTTGAGTGATTTACCTCATAAGGATTAAGAAAAAAAATAGGTTGGTTCGTTGGTTTAATTGCTTTCAAATGATAGGGGTATATAAATATGGGTTAAAAAGATCGAGCTTGTTATAAATTGAATTCAGTCGAGCTTGTTATAAATTTAGGATTGTGAATCACTCAATCAAACTATATATAAATCTAATTCTATAATTTAATAGAATTTTAACATCCGAAACAAATAGGCCCCTAAATTTGATCATAAAGTAATTTTAACATCCCAACAATTATTTGTCTGTTTTTAGAATATAACATTAATAATAGATTGTTGTATTAATAATCAATGACCACAATCAATTTTAACTTAATTTAATGCATATTAAAAAAGATGTTTATATACACTACAATCTCTATTTATGTCTAGAAAGGCCCATATTATTATGCATGTAGAGTATATATGCACAAAAATTTGAAAAAAATAATGCCATTAATACATACCAAAAAAAAAACTCAAACTAAACGATCGTGAAAAATGTGAACAAGAATGAGAATTTTCTAGGCCTGGGACTTTTGAAATCGAGAACCGCGTAATCGAGGCGGTTGAGGTATTTGAATTGGGACCGCCGAGGACAGTGTCCATCCGCGAGTTATTATTATCGTGCTGGCCGACTCAAGGCAGCACACTTTTATTCTTGTGATTTCGGTAATCTTGGTATCATTGCTGTTTGTGATTAATTGTGTTTGGAGACTAGTCGCGGCTAGTGCTCGATGGGTAAGTTTAGGGCTTGAACCTTCGCGGTTGGTTTCCCAACACCTACAGTTCAGTAGGTCACGGTCATGGTGATGATCTCATTATGGGTAAGTTTGGGATCCGAACTGCATCGGAACCGACGGTTCGGTTCGGTTCATAGCAACAATTTTTTTCTTTTTGTCGGTTCGGTTCTTATTATTAGTAATCGGTTCGGTTCGCGGTTCCTGTCCATTTTAAAGAGGAACCGTCTAAACCACAAGAAACGCCCGAACCGCACCGAATCGGGAAACCGACCCGTCTGAATAAAATATAATATAATATATTCTTATTAAACATAATTAATATAATATAATATAATACAATATATTCTTAATAAAATAAAAAATAATATAATATATTCCGTCCGAACCACACGAAATCAGTTCCGGTTCGGTTTCGGTTCGGTTCGATTCATACGCGGTTCGGTTCCGAGTCGGTTCGGACAAAAAAAACTGACACAACCAGACCGCAAAAAAACTATGCGGTTCGATTTCGATTCCTGTATTTTTATCCCTCAAACCGAAAAGTCCCAGGCCTAGAATTTTCTAAGAGCATGGGGTACGGTGGTGCCATGGCTGGCGCCATGGCCACCAGCCCAAGACAGCCCTTGGCGCACTGTACCGTGGCTCGTGCCATCACCTCTCGCGCCGTCCCAACCGCGCTGCGCCAAGGTAATTTTTTTTTCTTTTCTTTGAAATGTGGAGCTCCCAACGGCTAGTTTTTGGAATTTGCATGCATGTAACGGCTTTATAGCCGTTTATCTTAAAAAAAAATTACCCCAAAAAAACCTTATAAATACCCCTTAAATCTCCACTTCTATTTATCTAATTCCATATTGATTTTTTCATACAAACCGTTCAATCATGAATCCAAACAACCCAATTAATCACAACGACCCATTCGATGTTTATGATGTATTTTTTAACGATGATCGAGAACGATATGTTCAAATTACGTGGCATATGAACAATTTGTATCTTTGTATGATCAAGAAGCCGGGGGATCGCAATCGGGTGAAAAGAGAACGAGGGCATACATACCTCGTGAACGAGAAGAGGCGGGACAACGATTACTTGAAGACTACTTTGGCAACGCTGAGACTGCTCCTAAATATCCCGAAGACAATTTTAGGCGAAGGTATCGTATGAGTTCTAGACTTTTTAATAGAATTCTCAATGATATTTTAAGTTATGATGTTGAGCCTCTTCCCGAGTACTTTCGTTTTTTTAAACCAAGTTACGATGCTACCGGTAGGTTAAGTATAGGTGTTGTGTTGAAGTGCACATCCGCCATACGCCAATTGGCGTACGGCACTGCACCCGATGCATTTGATGAGTACTTGCAAATTGGTGAACGTTGTTCACGACAATGTTTAGATTACTTTACTAAATGCATACATGTTTTATACTATGAGAAGTATTTAAGAAAGCCCAATTCAGATGACATAGAAAAAATATATGCATTGCATGAAGAAAAACATAAACTCCCGGGAATGCTCGGGAGTATTGATTGTATGCATTGAGATTGGAAAAATTGTCCAAAGGCCTTACAAGCTCAATTCAAAAGACGTGATCATAAATACCCAACTATTATGTTGGAAGCGGTTGCGGATCAAAGATTATGGGTTTGGCATGCATATTTTGGGATTCCAGAGGCAAATAATGATCTTAATGTGTTGTATGGTTCCCCGATATTTGATCAAGAACTTGCCGGTACAGCTCCGGAATGTCCATTTGAAGTAAACGGACATACATATAAAAAAGGTTACTATTTAGCCGACGGCATTTATCCAACATGGTCCGTGTTTGTGAAAACGTTTAGTGTTGCAAGGTCTGAAAAAAATTTGAACTTCAAAAGAGTACAAGAAAGTGCTAGAAAAGATATTGAATGAGCCTTCGGAGTCCTACAAGGTCGTTGGGGGATTAAACGACAACCGGCACGTGCTTTTCAAGTCAACACTTTGAAACTAATCATGTATTGTTGTATAATGTTACACAACATGATATTGGAAGACGAAGGATTCGAAGTGAATTTAAGAGAGACATTCGTCGATCCACGCCCGAACATGCCAGATAATTGGATCGAATGATGTGATTTACATGTTAGAAAAAGTAAAGGACTTCGCGATCGAATAGTTCACAACGAGCTTCGAGATGACCTTGTGGAGCATTTAATGTAATGTGTGTTTTTTTACATGTAATGTTTGTTTTTTTATATGTAATGTTTGTTTTTAATATTAATGAAGTTTATTTTAGTTTATATTGTGTATATTTTAATTTTTGTTTAAAAAAAAATGGCGTGGCACCGAAATTCAGTGCCAACGGATCTGCGAAATGTGGTGCCGTGGGATTTCTGGTGTCGTGGAGCTTTTTGCTGACGTGGCAGCAAAAAAATGCCCACGGCACCACATCTACGGCTTGACTGTACCTAATGCTCTAAGAATGCCCGTTATGCGTTCTATTGCGTTTGTTATAGTATCTTAACCTTTTCTTCATTGAATTAAACTTCATTAAACGATCATTGTTGTGTTCTATATTCACTTACGTTTTCATGGTTCCTAAAAGTATTTCTAACTTGGATTTTTAAAATTGTACCAAACCATTACCCTTCTTATATAATTTGGAGCATTGTTGTATGTGTTGTTTGAATAATTGAGAGCAATTTATGAGAGTGTTATTCCTATTGATATGCGTATTTCCATAAATACAAAATATTGAATATGAACTATTTAAGTGAGACGGATGAAATAGTTTCTTATAAATATTTTGGATCACAAATGCAACCCTAAAAACTACTCCATCCGTTTCAATTTAATCGATATGTTTTGACGTTTTGCAGTCTACAGTTTTCAAGTCTGACTACGAATTAATCTCAAACTATAACAGTAAAATATTTAATAAAATTATATTATTAAATTGTAAATTGTGAAGTCTCATAATATAATTTTGTTCAATGATTTACCATTATAGTTTGAGATTAATTCATAGTCAAACTTAGAAATTATTGACCGTAAGAAGCCAAAATGTGCCATTTACAGTGGAACGAAAAGAGTATAATTAAACTTCATTATATCGGATTGCGACACATGCTTCAATTTGATACCCGATTTTATCTTGTCAACAGGGACGAAACGGCGACGTTTCGTCTGCTGTTTTGAAAAAAATAAATATAGTTAAATGGCATTCACTGTTTTTAAATCTAGCATTAAAATAGTTAACAAATTACATTTGAAATTTAAATAATTAGTATTACATAAAATTATTAAGTAATTAATAAATTAGTTTTCATAATATAGCAGTTACATAAAATAATATTCCTTAAATAAAAATTTACTGTGATGACCTAATATTTTATCACATGTCATTACATTGACCTAATATTGAATTATTACAAAGATCGTGAATTTTTAATGACCCAAATTTTGGTCGCGTGTATGCATTTATCCAGTGTATAGACTGATGGTAAATTAAGGTGATTGGGGTGGCAACATTCCGATATCGCGGGTTTGAATCTGTGTAGTGACAATAGTTTACTGAAATAATGCACATCTCTCGATTTAACACTCGTCTGATCAACGGACCTCTAAAACGGGAGTTTTTCGTATTTCCCTAGAAAAAAAACTGGATTACTAAACACCGCCCAAAATTACTAGCCACCGCCCTAGAAGATTACCTTTTTGCCCTTAATTCAGTTTAATTAGATTTTGGATCCTAGTTTAGTAACACTTTTCTCTCTAAACAACTTATCCGACGCAGCCGAACCGCCACAACACTATCGCCGATAAGCCGCCGTCCGCCGCCATCTTACCGCCAGAAGCCGCTGCGCCGTCCGCCGCCCTTATCCGCCATGTCCAGAAAAGGAAAAGCGCGGTAATTTTATTTTCATCCGTCTCTTGTTTCATTGGCGCGCCGCATGCCGGAGTGCACGGCAGGCGCGGCGATTTTATTGCGGGCGTCCGATAGCGCTGGCATAGCCCGCCACAGCGTCCGTCGGTCACATCCATGGCTCAGCGTCCACGGCGGACGCCCGGCTTATGGTACAAACGTCCACGGCGGGCGTCCGGACCATGGTACAGCGTCAGATCGGGCGCTGGATAAGCGTCCTCGGGCGCTTCGACCACGGAAATGGCGTCGGACCAGACGCACTGCATCGTGGTTCTAGCATCCGTTGGACGCCCCAACCATATTTTGGAAAAAATAAAATTTTCAATTAATAATTAATAATGTGTATTCTTTTTATGATTATTACTTATTAGTTGTATTGTTTGCTAAATGCGATGAGAGGAGGAGCGGGCAAATTTATGCCGCTAGTCACGAGTTGATGGGTTACGGAGCGCGTCACACGAGCTCGTGGTGTTGATGCTTCCGTTCGTAGACAGCGGGAGGCGGAGCGTAGGGGATTCGAGGACGTACCTTATACGATTTTGGTGCGAGGATTCGGCGAGTATTATTCGCACGATGAGGCCGACGATCGGGAGGGCGGTGATGATTCTTCTTCATTTCGTGCCGGGTTCGGAAGGGGAGAGGGGGAGGTTTGTTACTTCGGGTCTACCGGTAGTAAACGGCGTAGGGGAGGATGAGACATCTTGGATGGTTTCGAGGAGATGCTGGTGGCCATAGACGGCGGCGTTATCCCGAGTTTTGGTGGGCATGTCGCCGCGCGTATCCGGGTGGAGATATGAGAGGTTTCTTTGAAGTGTCACACCAGGGGCTGCTGCTTGTCGAGCTTGAGTCGGTGGCGCTCGGTTATGTCACCCTCTTTAGTGAGTCGGATCGGTGGGGCCAGGTTATCCCACACGGACGCCATGTTCGAACATATTGACTCCCCGTTGATTTCTGCGTTCGTTGAGCGGTGGCGGCCGATACGAACTCTTTTCACATGCCGTTCGGAGATGACCATCATGTTACATGATGTGTGGCGAATCCTTCGCATTCTGTCGAGGCGATTGGTTGATGCCGATAGCACATCTACACAGTTGCAGGTGGATGTGATGGAGGTTCTTGGAGTATCGCGGTTGGAGCTACTGAGTACTCACTGGGGGGGTGGCGGCGTACTTATGGACTCGATTTTCAGGTCATGTCGCGATGGGGGTCGAGTGGAGGTCGATTTTCAGGTCATGTCGCGATTTTCGGCTTGGATTTATGAGTATTTTCCCTGCTTTCGACCTCATCGAGAGCGTATGATTGTTGACTCCACGCAGCCTCGAGCTTCGACATGGAGTGTCCAGCCCGAGGGTAGGGACGAGCACCGCCTCCAGTCTTTACGTCGCCGCATTGATCAGTTGACAGCCGCAGAGGTATAACGATTCCTTCTAATAATCTCACAATTCATTTAAAAATAACTTGTATAACTTGTTGATTACATGTACGCAGATACAGTGGTTGCCTTATGGCCCTGATCCGGTGAGGGATGTCCCGAGGACCACATTCATTGGATGGCTACGATATCGGGATATTATCGAGCCATACATGCCTGGTCGGGCATTACGGCGGCTCGGGTATGTGCGAGACCATCCCTTTCCGATCACCAGACCGGAGAAAGCGGTTCGGGCGTGGTCGAGCAGATTGTACCGAGTTGACTATCCCATCCGGATGTCATCTGATGCTTGGATGATGTTTCCGGGTGCATACAGGCTTCCTCTCGCTGACTACGAGGCGGCTACTCATGATCAGGCTGCTTGCACCGATGATTACATTGAGTGGTATTATCGGTATTCGCACCCTCAGCTGCGAGCAGCGGTCGGCACCTGGATCAGTGATCCCTTCTCGTTCCAGCACCGATTACGTATGTTCTTTAACTTTGCACTTTGTTTGATTCATCATACATTACTCATTGTATTATATTGTCTCTATTTTTTACAGTGGGTGAGTCGATCCGTCGGTATTACCCAGCACTGTATCAGACACCTTCCCCCAGACCAGGCGGAAGAAGCGACGACGATGCTCGAGGAGTTCATGAGGGATTGGCATTTGGCCAACTGATTTTGTATTTTATATTTTGTTTGTGACAGTATTTTGTTTGGCGTTTTCGTTTTTTTTTGTATTTTGTATATTGATTGGCACTTTCGTTTTGCATTTGGCACTTTACTTTTGTTTGTTTTTTTCTGTTCTGCTTACAAGATCAACATAAAAGAAAATCAACTATCAACTATAAAGATCAACAAAAACGAAAATTTTATTAATTAAGGAACATACAACAAATAAAGTTTTACATCATACCGACTAATCTATTCCATTTTTCTCTCCTACTCGTATACAAATTCTCCCAGCCACCAACACTACTATCATGGATTCTAAACCAGTTACTCGCTATGGGCGGTACAGGAAAATTAGGCATTAAATCTAGACGAATAAAATGTTTGTACGTATCTCCTAAATGACAAATGACAATCTCTTGGCTAGGCCGTGTTGCCGTTGAGGGTGCTTGGCGATTAGGAAGTTCTTGTTACATGGAGTCATCCCGACTATCTCGAGAAATGGCATCTTGTACTTATTCGTTTTGTAGGTGGAATCCATGCCAATGAACCATCTGTAGGTCCGGATTAAGTTGATTGATGTTGGATGTGCCATGAACACGTGGGTATGACATTTGTATCCGGGTCGGCTGCGTCGATGTGCGTAGTTATTAAATCGTCATGACGAATGGTGAAACTGACCAAGCGACATCTCTTTCTTCAAAATCATGCTTCCTCAAGTGGTCTCTATAATTATAGATATGTCGTCTAGTCGGTTTGTCCTCGGAAATTTATTCGAATGGCCGCCAAGATGGCACGGCTTGGCAGCGGCACTCATCTCACGAACAACTTGTTTGGCGATTTACTCGATCCACTCATTTGACGATGCCCCTCAGGATAAACGATAAATGAGTGATTGTGCATACCCTTACTCCCAGAGATCGGTCGATTATCCAACCACTCAAGTCATGCAATTGTTCGGCCTTTATCTAAAATGTACACTTGCATGCTTTCGTCTTTGTGTCCTTTCGACAGCAATGACATCCAAATCTCTTAATACCCCTCTGTACGTTCACCACGGTTACATCTCAATAGCTTTGTTTTCCTTTATTCTTATGCGATGAAATGATCAACTCGAAACCAATTTGAAGAGCAATTTTTTAATGACAATCGCATCACAATCACTAGCGAATATTTCGTCATTAACGAAATAACCACTATAATCAACGCCGTCACCTTCAAATTCTTCCAATATAACCTGAAATTTTTAATTGACACAATGTTAATAATAATACCAATAATATTATTACTAATATTTAAAATCGAGGCAAAAAAAGGGTCCAGGCGTCAAAATTGCGCTGGACCATGGTCGGCGTCTGCTTGACGCTGCCACGAGACAGCGTCTGAATCGGACGCCGCCATGGCACAGGCGTCTGAATCGGACGCTTCGACCATGGTTCAGGCGTCCGGTTTAGACACCTAGACCTAGGACAGAGCGTCCGCACCAGACGCCTGCACCATGGTCCAGGCGGAATCTGGGGACGCCTGTACCATGGAACAGGCGGAATATTCAGACGCCTGCGACATTTTCTACGAAAAATTACCTCCAGATGCGAATTCTCGTCCATTTTCGTAGTTGTCGATAATATTGACGATATATATTTGATTGTGTGTTATATTCGAAAAACTTGAGCTTGAAAGATTTTGGTGTGGTGTGGTGTTTAGAAATAATGAAAGACTTGAAATGGATAAAAAGGTAATCTTATAGGGCGGTGGCTAGTAATTTTGGACGGTGTTTAGTAATACCCAAAAAAAATCAGGTTGCTGACTTGCTGCTGTCATGGACCCATGGTCCCCACTACATTGGGCTGGGCCGAAATAAAAAAAAAAAGATGGGGAGAATCAATGAGTTTGAGTGAGTGAAAAAATAATTTGGGCTAAAGAATAGAAAATAACCTAAATCAACCTAACCCAATTTACAAAATCCATTTATTTTTGTTTTTCCATTTTTTAAAAATATTAGTATTTTACATAATTTTATTTTATTTTATTTTTATTTTTTGATTGGGCTTCGAAGTCAAGTAGTACGACATGCTGACTGCACCCGTCCTTAATAATCATGGTGGAAGAATGAACAGTAGTCATATTGTTTCTGTTGTGTTTGGGCCACCAGGCCCACCACCATGTGATAAATGTAAATGTAAGCACAAAAAAGAAACAGTGATGTAACTGAACATTCTTGTATAAATAAATGTTTATTTTTTTTCCCTGACAATTATTAATAAAATACAAATATTTAATTTTATTTGTTATTATTATTTATATCAATTATCACTAAAATATATTTTTTGTTAAATTTTGAGCGGAACAAATGAGGTATAATCTTTAAATTTAGATTTATAGGACTTTTTTAAGTGATACTAGGCCTCATGCCATAGAAAGATTGACAGAGGGTATATATTTGACGTATTTTAGAAAATGATTGATATAAGTAATAATGGTAAATGTGTGGTCGGGATTAAAAGTAAAACGTAAATGTATGGTGGTTATTAAAAAGTAAAAGTGATTGTTTAATTTGATTGTAAAAAATGACATATGTAAACTTACTAAATGTACTTTTCTGTAAATGTTTGGGCGGGATGAAAGGAGCAATAAGTTAGTGTATAATTCATGAATAAATTCATTGTATAAGACACAATTTCTTATATTAATATTAGACTTATATATTAAACAATCATATCTGCGAATTATATATTACACCATGAATGTTTTTATCTTATCTAATTTACATATGACATGTATTAATTAATGTGTATCTATTATTTTTATATTACAACTTAATATTGATAATTACATATTTCAACAAAAAAAGTGAATATTATTTACTTATTTAAATCCCATTCAATTAATCAAGTTTTCTTATATAAATTCATTCAATATAATGTGCCTTTCAATAATACTTTATTATAAAATTATCTAAAAATAGATAAATTATGGACATGGACAAAAGATTTTCTTTTAATATATAGTAGATCAAGCTCAATGCTTGAGAGAATGTATATATTTAGTTTATTTCAGGTAATGATAGTAAAATGTGTGGTGGAGATTAAAAAATAAAAGCTGATTGTTTGACTTGATTGTGAAAATTAATATATGTAAACTTACTAAAATTACAAAAAATGTGTATACATAAATTTTGAGCGGGACGAATGGAGTAATAGTTTTAATGGATGCGGAGAATGGTACTCCCTCCATCCTTATTATAAGTCTTTTTTTAGAAGGTCAAAATGATCTGAAATTTAAATTTTTGTATCTTGTTTTCTACAAATATTCAAGAAAATTTATTAAAATTACTTTTCACTATTGCACTAAGAAATAAAAAAGAATGTAATGTTTTAAATTTCAAACGCATATATTTATAATTTATTGATCTTCTTGAATACTTTATCTATATTTATATTGACGAGTAAAGCAGGAATTTTTTTTTTCAAATGCCATTTTTATACATTTAACTAACTTACATTACTCTTAATAAATTAATTAAAAGAAAATTACTAATTCTGTTCTGCTATAATTACAATATCGAAATTTTCACGTTTGTCAATACACAACTTTGACTATTAATATTTTTAATTCTTTATTTTTAAAAATTATAAAAATTTGATATTTTGAAAATATATTTCGTGGTGAATCTAACAAGATCTCACATGACTATATTTTTTCATATGTATAAATCACAAAAGATGGTCAAAAGACAGTATGTGAACAGTATAATAGTCAACACGTTGCAATAATAAAAGAACGGAGGAAGTATAATAATAAGAGAGAGGTGATAGGGCAACACCCTCAATCACACCATGTGCGTTACGTGTGTTATACCGCATGCTTTACAGATAAAATATTCATAATAATATTATAATAAAATTAATAATAAAGCATATAGTACAACACTCATAAAGCACAAATGCATTTCTGGTGTGATTGAATGTGTTGTCCTATTATTTATCATAATAATAAGAATATGATGAAGTACTATGATTTCCAGTCCAAGCTAGAAGTAATGATGAATTTGTCATGTACCTTACGTGATTAATAAAGTACTCTATGAAGATTCTTACATTGTTCTTTTTATGAGGACGCGCATACTTTAATATTTACATATTTAATCACGAGTTTGGTGCAATATGTTATACGTACCTATACGCTCAATATAAATATATATTTAAAACTACTTTAATGTATATTTTTAAAATATATTATTTTATAGTTTTAATTTATAAATAATTAAAATTATTACTCGTCAGATGAGTATTAAGGATATCGTGAAAGTCGGTATGTGCAAATTTCTCAAAGACAAATGGAGTGTATTTTTCTGCTAAATTATGGAGCAAATAATCGCGTAGACGTGCACACTCATATAATTGGATGTCGATCGTACAATCTAGATAGATAGAGTGGTTGTAGGGCTAGTTAAGAATTTCGATAATAATATGAATGGAGAAGTGTTTAAATATAGGTTACGGAAAAGAGATAGTGGTACTCGTTGTCCCGTTCAAAACTTAACAGAGTGTGTGTATTTGGTATATTTAAGATAATGATTGTTGTGAGTATTGATGATAAATGTGTGGTGGGTAGGGCTGTTACCAGGTGGATAGATCCGAGATCCAGTCCGAAAAACCCGGACGATCCGGACCGATAAGCTTACCGGTCCGAGAATGGATACAATGCCGAGATCCGGCATCCGATAAGATCCGGACCGTAACCCGATAATATAAATATTATATAAAAAAGGTTCATTAGGAATGCATGAAAGTAGTTATTCATTAGGAGTTGTGTCTTAGATAATTTTTTCTTGTTTTTTGTAGTGAAAAGAATGATTTTGGGTTATTGGTTCTCGGAATCGAGTCAGTATTGGATGAAATGGGTATCCGATAAGCTTATCGGATCGGCCCAGGTACCTGATAAGCTTATCGGTTCCCAAAATTAGGTCAGTATCGGATGAAAAAGGTACCCGATAAGCTTATCGGATCGATCTGGTTACCCGATAAGCTTACCGGATCGGTTCCCGGGAATAATGTCGGATCCGATAAGTTTGTCGGAGCGGTTCCCTGTTACTTTATAAGCTTATCGGTTGAATACCGAGTATGTCAAGATCCGGACCGATCCGGACCGATAACAGGCCTAGCGGTGGGTATTAAAAATTAAAAAGTACTGATAGTAAGTGTGTGGTGGAGACTAAAAAATAAAAGATAGTTTTTTTAATTTGATTGTAGAAATGTGATAAATATAAAATTTTTAAATGATCGAAAAAAGAAATAAGTGTAAAGATTTGAATGGTACGAAAAATATATATAATTAATATTTTAATAAAAAATCGATATCCATGTGTTATTGTTAAATCTATACTATATAATACTTATCCCCCTTATGTGGAAGAGGGATTTAATTGTAACTTTTAATTGTAAATATATGAAGAGACTATTTTAATTGTAACTTTTAATGTAGATAAACTAAGTTAAATACAAAAGTTATGATAAACATCACAATGCAAATCCACCTTCTAATACACAAGGTGATTAAAAAATAAACTTTTAAATGATAGTATAAATTACAAGATGGTTAAATTTTAGCTATGAAATCTTAGATACAATCGATGCATCGCACAGGTTGAATAAACCAAAAATAATCCCGGAGCAACATATGGGTTAGTAAAGCCTCATTTCATATAACTAATTACATAGACTAAAATAAAAGTACAATAACAATAAAAAAACATATAAACTTCTCTAAAAGGCATTTAAATTCTGCCACATGCTCATTCAACCGTCTGCCCTAACATTACGTACAAAACACGTGCACCTTCTAATGCACAAGATGATTAAAATGAACTTTTAAATGATACTCCCTCTGTCCCAGCCAAATGTTGACAGAGGGTGTATATTTGGTGTATTTTAGGTAATGATTGTTATAAGTAATAATGATTAAATGTGTGGTGGAGATTAAAAAGTAAAAAGTATTGATGATAAATGAGTGGTGGAGATTAAAAAATAAAAAGTGATTGTTTGATTTGATTGTAAAAAGTGATATATGTAAACTTACTAAAGGGACTACTTTTTGATAGAAATGTAAACCTTTGGGCGGGACGGAGGGAGTAGTATAAATTAGAAGATGGTTAAATTTTAGCTATGAAATCTTAGATACAATCGGTGCATCGCACGGGTTGAATAAACCAAAAACAACCCTGGTGCAACATACGAGTTAGTAAAGGCTCATTTCATATAAATAATTACATAGACTAAAATAAAAGGACAATAACAATAAATAAACATATAAACTTCTCTAAAAGACATTTAAATTCTATCATCTGCTCATTCAACCGTCTGCCCCAACATTACGTACAAAATACGTAGATATTCAATTAAAAAACGTGTATCACACGGGTTGGATAATGTCTCCTGATAGTACAATCCAACTATGGCAGAGTTTAAGGAATTATTACTAATGACTGTCCTTTAAAATAATTGAGATTAAAGCCGAAAACCGGGTTCATGTTTGAATTCAAAAAAAAAAAAAAAAAGCTCCTCGATAATATAAAACTAGCATTTCGGATGTTCGAGAGACGGGGATCCAGGGGAAAGTATGGCCCACGCCGGGTCCATTCAGATTCAGCCGTCGAATTGTAAATCGCCGTTAGGTCGCCGTCGGGCATTTATTATTACAATAACGTGTCAGTTAAGGTCAAGTCAGCCGCGGGACGTTAGCTGACAGACGGAAATCGTTTTTAAAATACCTACCTCAAGGATTCATGGGGAATTGAAATTTATGAGACTTGGGGATTCAATTATACTAGTATATTCTTTTCACAATTATATGGTGTATTTTGTAATTATATCACAATTGGGGTTGTAATTATATTCATTTCACAATCGGTGTATTTTGCATCGTAAATCATGTTGTGCGATATATCAATTTCATGTCGATTGACACAAAATTAAAGTGCTCCCAACTAAAACGAATAGAATGTCCATTTAAAAAAATAGATAGATTATCATTTCCCATCTTATATACAGATATCCATCGAGAATCATAAAACTCGTTACCAACTTCTCCATATACAAAAGGGTAAATTTTATTTGGTCCCGCTGGTAATTTTCGTAATAAATCGGTAAGTATATTAAATAAAAATAAAATAAAATAACAACATATAAGTATATTAAATAAAAATATATAAAAATTAAAAAAACTAATATAGTAAAAATAAACCCTAAGAAATAAAAAAAATAAAAAATTATAAGAACCCTAAGCAACCCACAACTCTAAAGCTACAAGAAAAAAATTACAGATCTAAAAAATCGTAGGAAAAAAAACTTACAAACTAAATATCATCTAAGACGGATGCATCCGTAACACGGATGCAAATAGGTGAGACGAACTGTCCGTTTTTTTTACGAAGGCTACTAAATTTTACGACAACTCTCGTCATTTAAAATAAACATATATTATATTGAGAAAAATTATATATCAAACATAATTTTATAAAGTGAAAAAATCATCTGGGCGTATCATACTCCGTATATGAGATGGGAAATGATCTATTCAATTCGTGCTTGTTTTCTTAACTGGAACAGAGATCGGACCGATTGACATCTTCTTTCGTCTTCCATTCTCGTCGAGTTCAGATCTTTTTTGGGTAATTTACAAGTATCATTTCCATATCTTGGTTATAGAAGCCTTTTTATTTTCTGAACTGTGAATATCTGGAATCAATCTTTTATTTCTTTATTATTATTAATAATATTAATCTGTGTGCTCCCCCGAAAAACCAATTTCAGCCCATTGCAAATTTCTCCAGTTTTTTCAGATTACGGGATCTGGAGTTGAACTGGAAGTAAATTACTTCTGCTTTTCTGCTTTTCGTGTTTTGATTTTGGTTCTCGGTTTATGTTGAACTTGTCTCTGTTGGACGGCGATTTGAGTTGTTTTTCTGATTTTTCTGTAAGATAACAGTGTGATTTTTTAACTAACCCCTGAGCTTTGCCGAAACTTACGCTTGCGCTGCCCCGGGCTGCTGGTCATCTCTGGCCGGCGTATCGCCGGAAGAATAACTTTATACCGCGGCATTCATCCCTCCCCGTCTATCTAACAGTAGTATTGCATTTTAGTTGTCTGTTTTGCAGGTTTGCCGTGCTGCTACCAGGTGTCGCCGGCTTATCGATCGCCTTTTCCCTATTCAGGAATCGATCGGTTTCCAGCTTCCGCGGCTTCTCCTCCATCGTCTCCAAGACGTGTCGAAGTCCGGTATCATTGTGATTTTCTGTTAAATTTCATTTTTGTCTGCCATATATCTACCATTTACTGTGATTTTTATGCGGTTTGCTTGCTTTTATATTGTCGTTGTCATTCTCATCTTATTTTCATTTTTGGCTTCACTACCCCATTTTATTTCTCGTAGTGCGTTTGAGTTTTGTATTAGTCGATGTCGCACTGTTTGCGGGTTGGTAGTTGGAATTTGGGTACCTTGTCGGGTAAGCTTTTGGAGCTTGTGGATGTTTTGGGTAAGAGAAGGGTTAATGTGGCTTGTATTCAGGAGACTAGGTGGAAGGGGGCGCAGTCCAGGGAGGTGAACGGTTATAAATTGTGGTATTCAGGCCTTGCTAACTCGAGCAATGGTGTGGGCATTCTTTTGTCTAAGGAGCTTAAGGACAACGTCGTGGAAGTGAAGAGGTGCAATGATAGGATTATGTCCGTTAGAGTGGTGGTTGGGGAGAAGGTGGTTAATGTGGTTTGTGCGTATGCCCCACATATTGGTTTGGGTGTGCTTGATAGGGAAGCCTTTTGGGTCTGTTTAGATGAGTTGGTCGGGTGTATTCCGGACGATCAATTTATTATTTTTGGGGGGCGATTTCAATGGGCACATTGGTGAGGGGGTGGATGGTTATCATAGTGCGCATGGGGGTTTCGGCTTCGGAGTTAGGAATGCAGGAGGTTCCGCACTGTTGGAGTTTGCCACTGCGCATGAGTTGGTAATTGCTAACGCTGTTTTTCAGAAAAGAGCTGAGCACCTCATCACCTTCAGTAGTGGGGGACACAACACGCAAATTGACTACCTTCTTTTGCGCAGTCGGGATGCTAGGGCGTGCGTGGACTGCAAGGTGTTCCGGAGCGAGGCATGTGCTTCTCAACACCGGCTGCTGGCTATGGATTTATCCATGAGAGGTCGTGTTGTTAGCAGGGTTAGAGAAGCTAGACCTAGGATTCTCTGGAAGGATCTGAAGGGTGAGAAGGCGACAGTATTCAAGGAGTCTCTGACCCGCGAAGGAGGTTTTTTGCGTGCGGGCGATGCTAACCTTATGTGGACCAGCATGGCCAATGCTATTAGGAGAGTGGGCGAGAAGGTGGTAGGGGTTTCTTCGGGCAGGTCTAATGGACCTAGGGAGGCTTGGTGGTGGAATGAGGAGGTCCAAAACAAGGTTAAGGCAAAACAAGCGCTATTTAAGGAGCTTTTGTCGGTTAGTGATGGGGAGGAGAGAATCTTGAAGATTGTGGCGTACAAGGTGGCGAAAAGAGAGGCTAAGAAAGGCAGTGGCTAAGGCTAAATGTGAGGCTTACGAGGAGATGTACAAGCGCCTAGATACCAAAGAAGGAGCGAATGCTATTTTCAAACTAGCGAAAGCTAGGGAAAGAGGGCGGCGCGACCTGGGTCCCGTTAAGTTTATTAAGGATGATTTGGGTCAAGTGTTAGTGAACGATGTGGCTATTAAGGAGCGGTGGAATAGGTATTTTTTTCGAACTTTTCAATGAGGCTAGAGGTAGTGACTCGGTGGTGCAAGGAGTTAGTCTATCTTCTGCTCGTTCGTTTAGTTCCCGTGAGAGCATCAGCAAGGAGGAAGTAAAGGGTGCCCTAATGAAAATGGGTAGAGCTAAGGCTGTAGGCCCGGATCAGATCCCTATTGAGGTGTGGCTTTCTCTGGGGGAAGTCGGTGTTCAGTGGCTAGCAGAGCTGTTCAACATCCTTCTCAAAGGCTCTAAGATGCCGACAGAGTGGAGGCATAGTTTTGTCGTGCCTTTTTTCAAGAACAAAGGCGATGCTCAGAGTTGTAGTAACTATAGGGGTATTAAACTCCTCAGTCATACTATGAAACTTTGGGAAAGAGTGGTGGAATGCAGGGTTAGAAGAGAAGTGGAGATCTCAGAGAACCAATTTGGCTTCATGCAGGGGAGGTCCACGATTGAGGCCATCCATCTCGTCAGATGCCTTATGGAGAAGTTTAGAGAGCGGCGTAAGGACCTCCATATGGTGTTCATAGATCTAGAGAAGGCTTATGATAGCATCCCGCACGATGTTATTTGGAGGAGCCTAGTAGAGAGGAGGGTGTCGTTGCCGTTCGTTAGGGCGATCCAAGACATGTACTCCCAAGCTAGGACGTGTGTTAGGACCCCAGTTGGTGACACCCAGTATTTTTCGGTTGAGATAGGGCTACACCAGGGGTCGGCGCTAAGTCCTCTTCTCTTCGCTCTAATCCTTGATGTCATTTCACGAGGGATTCAAGATGGCATCCCGTGGTGTATGCTTTTTTGCTGACGACATTGTGTTAGTGGCGGATTCGAGGAGGGAGGTGAACTCGAAGTTGGAGCTTTGGAGGGCTAAGTTAGAATCCCAGGGCTTGCGTGTGAGCCGGTCTAAGACCGAGTATCTCTGGTGTAACTTTAGTGGTGAGGCCAACGAGGAAGATGTTGAGGTAAAGATTGCGGATCAGATCGTACCCCGTACGGATAAGTTCAAGTATTTGGGTTCGATCATTCAGAAGGAAGGTGAGTGTGAAGATGATGTCACGCATCGCATCAAGGCGGGGTGGCTAAGGTGGAGATCAGCGACAGGGGTCCTGTGCGACAAGAAAGTCCATATAAAGTTGAAGGGTAAATTCTATAGAGTGGCAATCCGACCTGCAATGTTATATGGCTCCGAATGTTGGGCGATGAAGAAGTCGCTTGAGAGCAAGTTGGCAGTGGCTGAAATGAGAATGTTATGTTGGTCGTGTGGTCGCACAATGTTAGATAGAATTGCGAACGGGGTTTTCAGGAACGCGCTGGAAGTGGCGCCCATTTCAGCGAAAGTTAGGGAAGGGAGATTGAGATGGTTTGGCCACATCCGCAGGAGCGGGCATCTGCTCGGTGAGGAGGGTCGAGAGTTTAATGGTTGTCGGGGAGAGGAGGAGGCGGGGCCAGGAGGACGTGGGAGGAGCAATCGAGATTAGATTTGAAGGCCTTAAACCTTTCCGAGACCATGGTTGATAGGTGCGCTTGGAGCGCGGATCGAGTTGTGGATTCTTTTGTAGGGAGTGGTCTTTGTAGTTGAGAGCCTCGGGGTTGGGTTGTCTCGGTTAGCTTTGACCTAGAGCATTGCATTTTATTTTTATTGTATATTTTATCCTATTGTCTTTGCGTGTGGTGTATTTTTGAGGAGGCGTACGCGAGCCAACCTCTCTTTGCTAGAGCGGCGTTCATCGGGAGTGAAGTAGCCAAATTCCGCTTAGGTAAGTCCCATGTGGATCAAGCCATGTGCTCAGGTATGGTCTAGAGCTTTTTCGAATCATACGTTTTCCTATGTATTTATCACACAAGATTACTGTTGTGCTGCACTAAGGTGTCTTCATGGAAACAGCTTCCCTACCATAATAAGTAGGGGCATGGTCTGCGTACATCTTACCCTCCCCAGACCCTGCTCTGAGCGGGATATACTGAGTATGTTTGGTTTGGTTTGGTTTGATTTATCTAATATAAGTCATTTTTATTATAAAATATAAATCATTCTATATATTTTTACCAATTTATTTATGTTGTACTCATATTTATTATTCTATAATAATACATTCTCTCATTTAATATTTGTGGTAGTACGATTATTTAGAGAATACGTATATAAATAACAAGATATTACAAGAAAATGATAAAAATTTGAAAGATCCGACCTATGCTGCAAACAAATATACGACATGTTACAGAATTATACCAAATAGTAGAGAAAACATATGTCTATATCGGTAATTTTATTTTAATTTTATTATTCAAAATTAAAAATTAAACTCGAAACAAATGTTAAAGGAATAATACTCATTGTGTGCCTAAGTCTGTTAGTTTATGAGCTTTCCTAGTTAGGATTTGGCTAAGCCCTGTTTGTATGTACTTCACCCTATTTAAAGGGATCTCATTGATGGAATAATTTAACAACTTTTGCCCTACTTTCTGTCTCAAGTTATTTTCCCTTCAACACGTTATCAGCACGTAGTTCCCGGCTGAGCACGAAATTTTTTCTCCCGATTTTCTGAATTCCGAAAAAAAAAACGAAATATCGAATTTCCTGTAGAAACCCTAGCCGCCACCACCGAAACCAGGTCATCTTATTCACTGACCCGCGGCAACCACCACCGAAACCCAACCCCGCAGCCACCCACCTGCATCTCCTTCCCCGACGTCCGACGCGACCTGCTCCGACCGCCGCACTCGGACCGTGAATCCAAATCTGACGCGACCTGCTCCGCGACTCATCCCCCCGTACCCGGATTTCGTCCATAATCGCCGCTGAAGGCTTAGGACATCCCGTCGACGCTGCTCGTTCCCTACCAAAGGCGATCGACTTCGACCCGACGCCACTACCCCTGGAATCTTAACCTCCGGTCGCTCGCCTCCACCGCGAGCAACTAGGTCACCTCCACCCGCCCGTAACCGCCGATCGATCATCTTCTTCCCGATCCGGAACTCCCGCGACCTGCCTCCGTCGCCCAGACCTCCTGACCCGTACTGCGATCCGGCCTCGACCCGCGATCAGACCGGTTCGACTCGGCCCGACCCACCAGCCGATCCGTTTTCCCCGATCCAGTTCTGCTCCTATTCACGAAACAAAGTACACAAATACGAACCCTACTATCTGCAATGTGCGGATTTATATGTTTTTAATTACTATTGATTACATATTTATACTCTGCAATTTATTTATGTTTAATTAAACCAAAAGCATGATGCATCATAATTTTAACTAAATTAAAATAAACTGCTTAAGCAACTTGAATTAAAATAAATTCACGTTGAATTAATAATTATTGCGGCATAAGATACCTCTTTGACTTTATTTATACGTGTATAGATATATTCATAGGGTTATGTGATTATATCTATAGTTATATATATATACTTTGCATGCATTGTTAGTTATGGCATGTATATTAAGTTCATCATTAGTAGAACCTAGAGGACTTATTTTTACTATCTATATCAACTCGAACCGTGATAAAGTAATTTCATCGGTAAAAACCCAATAACATCGAAAGTAATCTTGACCATATCTTGGTTCTGAAAAATAATAACCCTCCACATTATTGAAAATTTTATCATGGAAAGTACTCATGATATACTGTGAAAATTCATTTTCCTTTTTCTTGTCTCAAGATGGCTGATCCAACTCGTCCTGAATTTGACATCTTGGAATCAGAAGGGCTTGAGTACCATAGATAGGTTTCTGACGTAGAGACCACTTTTATCGCTAAGGACTATAGTGCTACTATCTTTGAAAAAGCAGGCGAAGTACCGTCTGACAAAACGAAAGCTGGTGCATTAATGTTCCTTAGGCGACATATCGACCCGAGCCTAAGGTGGGAATATCTGCAGTTGAAATCCCCGAAAGAACTGTGGGATGCCCTTAAGGGCCGTTTTGGGAACATCCACAATACTTTGCTCCCAGAGTTGACCATGCAGTGGAATGAAATCCGCTTGCTTGATTATAAACGGATCAACGATTTCAACAAAGATATGCTCCGTCTGAAGGCACGCCTTAACTTCTGTGGAAAGGACCTCACAGAAGATGATATGATTCAGAAAACTCTTTCCACTTCTCCTACTTCTGCTCTTATACTAGCGAACCAGTATAGGCTGGAGTATGAAACGAATCACTACCTTCAATAAGCTTATCAACCTACTGCAAGTGGCTGAGAGGCATAATGAAGTGTTAGTGAGCAACAATGCCAGGCCCGTTTGGAGAAAGAAAATTCCCGAGGCCAATTATGTGAAAGGTGGAAAGAACCCCAATGTACAGGGGACTGGTCATGGCAACCCCAAACCACAACGTGGAAAAGGGCGTAGTGGTCGAGGATGTGGTCGAGGATGTGGGGGCTCTTCCAATGTAATGAGAAGACTTGGTGGTCCTGGCTCTACTAGCCAAGAAAAGTATAAAGCACCTACCCCTCCTGACGCTCCTAAAGTCAGAGTTGGCGACGAACCGTGCTATCGATGTGGAGATGCTGGACATTGGTACAAGAACTGACATGCAATTAAGCAAGTCGCAGCACATTACAAGAAATATAGAGAGTCCAAAGAACGGGAGGCTCACTATATGGATGAAGATGCTCTCGACGAGTCCCCCGACGTTAATTTCACAGTCACCGATAATCGCAATGAGCCATACGTGTCACAGTCATTAGAGGCACCCCTTTATGACTGAATGTCATCATTATGTTTACTTTCTCGTTTACATTTGGCATTGTTACCTCAGAACGATTTTATCGATGTTTTATTTTCAGTAATGGTGTGATGAAACTTTGTTTTTCTAGAACAAGATATTATTATTGCTTACGTTATATTCTTAGCTTTATTTCGAAGTACTGAATAATGCTTGAATGCTTATGGTTCGAAATTTCACTCTTTTCTAAGAAATGAATCGAGGAGAGCTTGAATGTTCTTAGAATTAGGCTTCTATTCATTGAATAAGTCGCCTGCCAAACCTCGGTAACTACGATGATTGGGTCATCCCAACTCATCAAAGGGCGAGGTAATGCTCAATTTTTGATGCCTAAATGGCACTCAATTACAAGTTACCAATACTCTGTATGCACCTAGAGCCCTTCGAACCTTACTTGACTTCAATAATATACGTAGCAATGGTTTCCAGATTGAAACCCACTGTGAGAATGAAATAGAGTTTTTTTTATTAATTCTGATGAATGTGGACGTAAACGCATTTTAGAATAACTGATGAGTCGATCTAGTGTATGTACCTCACTATTATTAGGTTTTTAAAATCCTATGTTGTCACCAACAATGTACTTTGGGACATAGACTCATATAGGCTTTGGCACGATAGACTAGGTCATCCTGGTCGAAGTATAATGATCCATATACTAAATAACTTGTACGTACATCATTACTTTTCGGGTGAAAATGTGGCAACAACTCAACATAAAGCACAATGTTGACGTTAATCGTGTTATGTCATCCAAAAAACTAGATGCATATCAAATGCCCACCACTTAGTGTTGCAAAGCCTACTCTTTAGCCAAAGTAGGAGCGAGACCTTCCTACGCTAAAGAAACAAAAGCAAACATTTCATTCTTACGCTGAATATAAGGAGATATTTGTGGATCCATCCACCTAATATGCGGACCATTTATGTATTTATGGTTTTGATGGATTCTCCGACATGTTGGTCACATGTCGCTCTCCTGTCCACTCAAACTGCTGCAGAACTTCCAAAATAATTTATAAGGACTCACCTCCCTTATCACATCTAAAGGACTCGATGATGTTGGAGAGTTCACATCAAAAAGTACTTGATGTTTATTGCATGATAGAGATCAATGAATAGTATCTCGTCCCATGTGCATATGCAAAGGTCCTACATAAACCACCGTCAAAAGAATATGTATGGTGATTATGTAATTGGTTATGCGCACCAATTTGCATACATTTGCTTGGAATTATGCAATATTGCACGCAACTTTACTTAAATCGTTCATTCTTAGACCTTTTGCTAACCAATTAGTTTATGCGTACCAGTTGGTAACTAGATAGCCTGATTTTTGTATTTTGGAGCCAGACGGACTTGAGTGCCAATTGCGCATATTTCGTTACGCATTATATGTGCCTTCTGCACCCCAAAATGCATCGGTCTTTATATACGATTAAGTATTCACGTTGGATAAGAATCTCCAGACGTTTATCCGCTATTTAGAACTTTCACAGTGATCTTTTTACCGCACAATTTGCGGATTGTCACTTTAATGAGACAACCTTCCCGTCGTTAGGGGGAGGAGAGAAAATGTAATTTCTCGGGGAACGACAGAAATTGTCATGGTGTCTCCACTTTGTCTCATTATGATCCCCGAACTTCACAATGTTACCGTGAAACATAAAGAACACTCGATCTTCAGGATGTAGCAGATTCGATGCCTGATGCATTTACCGATATCGTTCAAGTGACAAGATCTCACATTACAGCTGCAAATATGCCTGTAAGGTTAGAAGTCCCCTCCAAGGGGCACATCACCAATGAACCGGGTGATGCAACCGCACTTGGTGGAGGTGTTGTTGAGGCTGTGGCTCCCTGCGAAGGAATGGATGGAAGCCACATGGTTCGACTAAATACTCACCCAAGTAAGAGGTAGAGTATCGCACAAATTCACATGTTAACCATCAATGAACTCGTTTCATGAGATCATGTTTGATTTTATTATGTCCATGAATCATGACGAGGGGGACACCCCGAAGATATGATTCAGAAAATCAAGAATCTCGATGAAATTATGAGGGTGTGGCCTGATCAACCACCCACTTTGATTACATGTCATGAATCATAAAGGACGATGATGTCGAACCCCGCTCAGTTGGATGAAATCAACATTGGCCTATAAGAAAAATATTCTAGGTAGAACTAGATTCTCCGACAAAGAGACAGGTATTTGGTGTAGGTAGTGCTAACCTAACCAAGTGTAAAGCCTGAAGGACATAATCGAACCTTTGTCGTAAATCATAGTGAGAATATAGAGTCCTAATGTATAAGGTTTCACGAAGTAATGCTTCTCACAACGCCTTGGAATTTATTACGAGGAAACGTACTCCCACGTATATGTATCCGCTATTTGATTAGCGTAGTAATTTCTGAGGGACTGGAAATGCAGCTAAATGGATGTGGTTACTACGTATCTCTATGGGGATCTAGATACGGAGATATATATGAAAGTGCCCGATGGCATTTCATTATCCAAATCAAGTGACTCTAGACCACAGAGTGCGTATGCAATTAGATTGAAACGCTCAACTTTAAGGTTTTGAAGCAATCCCTAAGGATGTGGTATAACCGTCTAAGTGACTACTTGATTGGGAAGGGATATAAGAACAATGAATTGTGTCCATGCGTCTTCAAAAATAAGTTCCGGATTCACGTCGCAATGTATGCCGATGACATGAATATAATCGGCACTCTTGATGAAATAAGAGAAACCACCGGATACTGGAAATTTGAGTTTGAGATGAAAGATCTTGAGAAAACTCGGTTCTGTCGAGGCATTGATATAGACATCGAGTTTGTGGAATTTATTCCACCGGTCTTTCTATGTCCAGAAGTTTCTCAGACACTTTAATATAGACAAGGTAAACCCGACTAGCACCCCATGATAGGTCGGACATTTGGATGCAAAGTAAAGATCCATTTCGTCTAAAGAAAAGTGATGAAGAGCTTTGGGAGCTGAAATTCCCTACTTGAGTGTAATCACGTATTATTGTACTTAGCTCAATGTACACGACCTGCTATCACTCCTCAGTTAATTCGCTGACTAGATTTAGTTCAGCATCGACGCAATATCAATGGAATGGTATCAAGAATATCTTTTGATACTTAAAAGAAACCATTGACTTGGGACTATTCTTTCCCTACAAGCAGGCAAAGGAAGCTGCTTACGAAAAGGCAAATGCTAAAGTAAATGCTGGTGCCGAAGCAACTACCACAAAGTATGTATTGGTATGAATTGCTTATGTCTTGGAAATCGACTAAGCAAACCCCTTTTGGCTACCTCCTCGAATCACGACAAGATTATTGCTTTGCATGAATCAATCCGTGAGTGTACATGATTAAGAAATATCATTCTACACTTGTGATGAACTAGCGGTTAAGTACTGCCACTGATGAGCATACTTACATTTATGAACATGATGTAACTTGTAAATCCCCTTGATTGATGGAATGATCATAACGGGAAATATGTGAGATATAACGTAACATACTCACATAGGTTGCACTATTTTCCTTAGACCAAGGTTTATTTTTCCCAATGGATTTTGTTACTTGGCAAGGTTTTTAACGAGGCAACGATATGTGAATGTAAGCATTTGGGGGAGCTGTAGAGTTTTCCAACTCTCGAGATCGATGCAAAGATCACAAGGAAATGGTGATTTATAAAGAAACTTAATCACATGTGTTGTACTCTTTTCTTTGACCAAGGTTCATTTTCTCCCATTGAGTTTTGTTACTTGGCGAAGTTTTTAATGAGGCAACAACTACTTCATTGATGTACAAATCAGGGGGGAGATGTAGACTTGAGGGGGAGTCTTACATCAACACCGTACGTTACACACTTTTCCTTCCAAGGATCATTTTTCCCACAGGGTTTTTATCAATTGGAAAGGTTTTTAATGAGGTAACAAGATGTACGATTTTAGGGATCGATGGAATGGTCATCTTAATAGCGCTATGATCAAATGTAACGATCATATGAGAGGATAGATTCAAAGGACGAAGTCTAAACTCGATGTGTCTAGATGCTGTACTCTTTCCCTACGATCAAGACATTTTTCCCACTGAGTTTTTGCTTGACGAGGTTTTAACGAGGCAACATGACATGCGCTTGTAGACTAGGCACAAGGGGGAGTGTTAAAGGAATAATATCCATTGTGTGCCTAAGTCTGTTAGTTTATGGGCTTTCCTAGTTAGGATTTGGCTCAGGCCTGTTTGTATGTACTTCACCCTATTTAAAGGGATCTCATTGATGGAATAATACAACAACTTTTGCCCTACTTTCTGTCTCAAGTTATTTTCCTTTCAACAACAATCCAATTCTTTTCAAAAATTCATAAATTTTTGAGTAAACTACGATTTTCGTCCCTCTGGTTTGACACTTATAACAATTTTCGTTCCTGTAGTTTTAAAATAGCTTTTTCAGTCCCTTTGGTTTCATTTTGCTTCCATTTTCGTCCCTCTACACTAACGCCGTCAGATTAGCCGTTAAATGAGATATTAAAGTTTACATCTTTGGTCCCTATAGTTTGTGAACATAACAATTTTTTCTTTTTCTTTTTCTTTCTTATTATTATTATTATTATTATTATATATATATTACTTTTTTTTAAATTTATGTATTATTTCTTTATTATAATTTAACCCCCCCAACACAAATTTAATTAATTAATAAATATAAAAAAAATTAAATGAAAATATGAAATAGTGGAAATAGTTTAATAAAACTACCAACCAATTATTATTATTAGATAAATAAACTAATTAATTTTTTTTCTCGAAACTTATTAAACCTAAGACTGCATATGATTTTTTTTTAAAGTTTTTAAGTTGAAAATCTCCTAAAAGTAATTAATTTATTTATTTATTAAATTTATATTTATTTATTTCTAATTACCATTTTAAGAGTTTAATTAGGGGTGCTTAAAATACCGACCAACCTGACCAACCCAACCTAAAAAAACCCAAAGTAACTTAATCCAATGTTCGGATTAGATTGGGTCACTGTTTTAAATAGTGTTTCGTAGCGTAGGCTATAGCGTGCTATAGCGCAAAAATTAACTGTAGCGCTACGTAGCGCATCCAAAATAGCGTTTTGGACAAATAACGTAGGATTTTTGAAGACGTGGCACGCTTTTATCTAAATAGCGCAAATAGCGTAGGCTATTTGTGCTATAGCGTAAATAGCGTGGGCTATTTGAGAAAATTTGATTTTTATCATATTTTTTATTTTAATTATATATTTTTATTTTAATTACAAATATTTTTTAATTATTATTTTATTACTTTTATATCAATATAAACTATAAAGTTCTATTAAATTTATTACAAAATATAGTTTTTTTATATGTAGTGTCAAAGATAATGACAAATAACCAATGATAAATAACCGATAGGAAAACTTGTTGATGAGTTCATTAAAAAAACGGTGGATTGTAAATATGATATTTATACATTTATTTTCATATATTCTTATTTTAAGTGTTACTAGTTATAATTTTAACTTGATTTATATTAACTTATGATAAAGAATTATATATTATATAGATATATTTTATTTTTTTATATAAAATAGTAGGAACGCTAAACCTACGCTATACGCTACGCGCTATCAAGACAAAAATGCTACACATCAACGCTGCGCTATTTAAAACATTGGATTGAGTTAAGATTTTTCCAATGTCCAATAAGACTCAATGTTTACGGTTTGAAAAATCTTAAGCCAACCCAACCCAAATATTGGATTAAGTTATTGTGGGGTTTTCCAGGTTGGGTTGGCCGCGTTGGTTGGAATTTTAACCCCCACTAATTAAATTCTTGAAATGGTAATTGAAAATAAATAAATAATACTTCAAAAAATAAATTTAATTTTAGGATTTCAACTTAAAAATTTAAAAAACAAATCATATGCAGCGTTAGATTTAATAGGGTTCGAGAAAAAATATTAATTAGTTTTTATATGTAATAATAACCGATTGGTATTTTTATTAAACTACTTCAACTATTTCATATTTTTATTTAAACCTTTTTTTTATTTATTTATTAATTAAATTTGTTTCGTATTTAAATTATATATATCTAGTATTAAATTATAATAAAGAAATAATAAATAAAATTTTTAAAAAGTAATACATATAGAAAAAGAAAATGGGAAAATGGTTATGTTCAACAAATCATAGGGATCAAAGATGTAAATTTTAATATCTCATTTAACGGTTAATCTAACGGCGTTAGTGTAGAGGGACGAAAATAGGAAGCAAAATGAAACCACAGAGACGGAAAAAACTATTTTTAAACCACAAGAACGAAAATTATTGTAATTGTCAAACCACATGGACGAAAATTGTAGTTTACTTTAATTTTTTTATCGGTATTCGAACTATTTTGAATAGATTCCACAAAATATGGATAGTTGAAAGTCATATTTAACAAAAAACTCATCTTGGACTTTCTTATGTTTAGTTGAAGTTATATATATCGATCAAGCGTATCACGTGTTGGACTAATTAATATTTTATTGGACTTTTGTGCCCAAAAATAAACCATTTTTTATAAGTCTCACTTTGTTATATACATTTATATTTATTATATTTATATTATACTTGTCATATTTATATTAGATACAAATATATATATATATATCATTCTGAATATAGCGAAAGGGATATCTTGCTATGTGCTTTTCGGATGGAAGATAATATTTACCCTCTCTCAGTCAAAAGTTATCAATAATATATATTTGGTGTATTTCAATAACCCTATATAGATCGGTTCGATCAAGGTCGGCATTGGTAAAAAGAATGTATAAGTTAATGATTTTTTTAAAGCAAACCTATTTATTTTCTGATTTTACATTCCTAATATACAATTTCGATTATTTTACATTCATAATATATATTTTGCCGATCTGAATTTGTGCGAGCCAAATAACGCTACTTAATAATAATGGTAAATATATAATAAAAGTTAAAAAGTAAAAAATACTGATGATGCAGTAGAAATTAAAAAGTAGAAAAATGATTATTTAATTTGATTGCAAAAAATGATATACATAAACTTTTGAATGGGACGAAGGACTATATATTCTTAATGTATTCCATTTGATTGTATTTCAAGTTCTCGTATTAATTTTATCTATTGTTTTTTCTATCCTTTATTATCTAAATCAGGATTAATGATCTCATACATTATTCTGAAAATGGAAAATACGTACTGCTTTTGAGAATCTCTGACAATATTGTAGAAAGAAGAATTTTGTCTTCATTAAGGAATCAAGTGTTTTCTTTCAAAAGATAAAATATTTCTATTCAAAATACAATAAATATTAGCCCAATATATTATCCAAATCCAATCAATTAAAAGTATAATTAAACGAATGCTAATCTTCTTGTTTATGTGGAGAAATATGTCTTTTAAAAATTTGTAAACTACTTTAAAATGGTTTTGTAGTAGAAAAAGGAAATCGTAAAATACAATTGTAAAAATACGTCTTTATATTTTCGTTTACTGTTGAATAATTTTATAATTTCCGGATTTTAAAATTTAGAAATTACGGTTCCACCCTTCATAAACACATTGAAATTAAGGGAGTTGTATTCATTCACAACTTTTAGAGACATTTTGAGTTTTTTTTTTTAAAGTGTGAGATGCTTTGGATTTGTTTTATTTTAGTTAATTTTATTAGATTTGTTGGGGTTTCATAAATATTTATGAAAAATTCTAAAATCTCATGTCTATAGGTTAGGATTTGACAATTGGATTTGTAGTTATTATTTTTCTTTTAAAATCATGAGAAGTTCGATCAAATAAAAAATCCTAAATAATTATTGATACGAGTCATTCAGACCCGGGCGATGCCCCGGGCTGTATATGATGGTATTATATATTTAAATTGTTATTGTTCAGCACAAATTTTCGTCATTTTGATCATGGATACGTCATTTATTTTCGTCATTTTATATTCGGGACGTATTTTTGTCATTGTATATATATGTTGTCATGGTAGCATACATTTTGTAGCATGATACGTATTTAAAATAGTTTATTGACATGTAATCTTTTAAGATGTATTTTTTACGTAATATTTTTTGTCTATTTATTTTGGTATTGACTCTATTATTTTTAATTGGAACTAACTAATATTAATACATTGGGCTAAGTTATAACTATTTCTTATGATAGTCAATGATGCCCGTGCGATGCACATGTGCTGTATAGAAGTTTTCATAGATTTAGAATACGTATGCGTACATGGGCTATATAGAAGTTTTCATAGCGTAATATTCGGCATTTATTTTCGTCATTTTATATTTAAGTTTTCATGGTGTCACACATTTGCTAAGCTTTATACGTACTTAGAATACTTTATTGAGTTGCACATACTGTATATAAGTTTTTATATCGTAATCTTGAACTTATTTTCGTCATTATATATCTAAGCTGTGATGGTATCACATTTCGAAGCATGACACACATTTAAAATAGTTTATTGGCATTAAAAGAGTATATGTGAAGAGATTTTTTTCAAGATGTTACATTAAAAAGAGTCTATTCACATGTAATTTTTTAATGTATAAGTTACATAAATTATTTTAAATATGAAGCGATGACATTAATGTTGGAGACCTTTTATATTCATCCACGTGCAATGCACACAGGTTTGGACTGCCTCAGGACCCATGCGATGCACTCAGGTTGGATCTAATTGTTTTTTTCGTAATGTTCGGGACTAATTTTCGGTTCATGTTTGAAACTCTCATTTTTTTGTGAAAGACGGACTTCGTTGTTCAAATAAATTACATTATTAAAAGCGAACTATAAAACAAATTTTCTTTTTAACAAAACTATAAAAACATAAAGCATTAAAGTGATTAGTATATTCAAGCGTATAAATTATAATTCGTATAATAAATTATAATTCGTATAGTAAAATATTGCATGTTTAATTTGTAACGTACTATTAATATGAATGCCAGGTATTCATCTATATTGACATCGGTCGTGGCGTTGTTCTTGTTGTTGTTGTTGTTCTTCTTGTTGTCTTTGTCGTTGTTGTTCATTGGCATTTTGCATGTTTTGTTCTTGATACAATTTTCGTGACTTGTCAATCTCTTTCTTTAATGTGAAGAGTTTTTTTGCAAAATGTTATATTTAAATGAGGCTTTTCATATGTAATCTTTTAATGTGAGTAACTTACATAAATTATTTTTTGATTAATGCATTATTACAACATTTTTCCATAAACTATAATATCGGATTTGAAGCATTCATTAGTAACTCATTCTAAATATTTACAGTATGACAATCACATGATCTCAAACTCAAATGAATAATGCTTACCTCGTGATATGTGGATAACATTTGAAATACAATTTTCTTCTCCTTTATATACTTCTTCGATTTAGAAGATTCTCATTGTTATGATGATAGTGTGAAGATATTTTTATTATATTTTTATTATATTTTTATTATATACTACCATTTGCAATATGTAACATCGACATAATTTACACAGTCATATCAAATATCAAAGTCACACAATATTCCAAGACGTTTAATTAAAAAAGTGACATTAACACAACGCAAGACAAAAAACTACATTAAGAGCAAAAATATTAAAATGCACCAACAAAGTGTAGTAATAATTATTGACTAAAAATTGAATGCTCGTCACATTATTTTCAATAAACTTACTTGCTAACGAATCAATAGTATTAGCCCGTTTATCGGTATTACATGAAGTAAAATATTGCATGTTTAATTTCTAACGTACTATTAATACGAATGCTAAGTATTGATCCCACCGGTGGCCACGGCGTTGATCTTGTTGTTGTTGTTTTTGTTGTTGTTGTCTTTGTCGTTGTTGTTCATTGGCCTTTTGCATGTTTTGTTCTTGACATAATTTTTGTGACTTCTCGATCTCTTTCTTTAATGCTTCTTGATGCGCTACAAAAAAAATAGATATAGTTGATCGTTAGTAACTTAAATACAATTAATCAATATATTGCATTTTCGATCAAAGTAAAAATATTCGTGCATGTTCCACTTAATTGATAAGACAACGATGTGTAGGATCTCTTAAACCATTAGAAAAGATGATGTTACTACTAAATCTCCTAAGTTACCATCTTTATGTTCTACATTGTTACACACAAAAAACACACTTGAAATTTACATAAAATAATATAAATCAATATGCTAAATAAGTAAGACGATATGATGCTTACTTTACCACCATAATAAGTTGTAGCCCAATGTGCACGCAGTGTGGAGGAAGTTGTGGTTTGTTGTGCGTGATTTTTGACACATTATATAGTTGATAAAATATTTATAACTCATGGACGGGAAGGTAAAAAGACCAACCACTAATTGGTGTGTTTAATTTATGCATTCATGGTATTTTTGGTTTGTATTATTTGAGACTTTTGTGCACGATTCCTATGTACTTACCCTTATGCATGACTATTAAATCAATGTACTAACACATGAAGCTTTCACATTTCACTTTCAATTCATGAAACATTTATTGTGAGCACTTTGCATTTATAAGACAACTTAAGCTTTTAGTATATAAGATTATACATAATACTAAGAATGTGTAAAGTATCTCAGTTAAAATCTTTCTTGGAGCAACGGAGCAATCACTTGGGGATGACTCCTTGTGCGCGGTGGTTGAGGATATTTAAAAACCTGGGAGCCGGATACACATATCACGATTTAACTGGTAGCAGTTCTGTGGGGCCGATGCTATTGTTCCAACAAATGACTAGTGAAGTGTAAACTTGAAAAATCGGTATTTTAAAAAAAAAAAAAGGAAAAAACAATACTAAACCAATATTTAATGACGAAGATTTATTGCGGAAAAAATAAAAATTACTGAGGAAAATGCTTCTTACATAGGCTGATTCTGGTGAACCATAATCCGTTGGTAGCTTTTCCATTAAAAGCGATTCTGTTTAAGTGATTCTGCGTCAGACAACGTGAATTGTATGTAAGAAGAACTAAGAAAAGTGATCCCCGGCGCATTCGATGTGAAGGAGGGGATATCTTTCGGCTCACAAGACGCAGTGGGTTCGAATCTCGTGGAAAGATCCGCTCTTTCGCGATTTAAACTTGTGTGTTTATTCATTAAGCATCCTCAAACCGGTTCTTTGGCGTGATAACTCGATTTAGGGTAGGAATGAGGATCGGGCCTCTGTGCAGGATTAAACCTGGGTCATAAAAAAAAAAAAAAAAAAAAAAAAAAAGAAAAGTGATTACAGACATTTAAAAAGATGAAAAGCAACAACTACTAGAGACAATTCTTAAAGTCATTTTCAACTTTATGCATAAACCTCTCTACGTTTTTTAAAACTTCAAATTTGGGCGCTATAGGTTCTATTGATTATATATATTTATATAATATATATATATATATATATATATATATATATATATATATATATATATATAGGGAGAGAGAACACGAATCAGTTTTGATTAGTAAAATTCAGTTTTTTTAATTAGTATAACTGATTTAAATTTAGTAAAAATTGGCGCATTGTTGATAAATTCAAGAAAAATAACTCATGTTCTGATCAGTTTTAATCAGGAATAATACCACACACACAAATGCACACACAAATGCACACCCCTGCTTTGTAGAGGTTGTACTCTGCGTAGTAGGGGTTGTACCCCGCTCCCTACTACCTATAAAACGAGGTACAACCCCTACTACGCAGGGTACAATTCCTACAAAACAGGGGTGTGCATTTTGTGTGTGTAGCATGTTGTGCGGCGATTTATACGCCTCAATGGCGATCGGCATAATGGTCAGAAGCCAACCAAAGAAGACAGATGCTGGGCAAGCGTCTAGCGGTCGACGTCCAAGGCGATCGTCTTTTGGCATCTAGCGATCGCCTCTAATGTCCGACCGGGGACGATCGTCCCGTGCCACGTGTGAATCTGACACCCGTCAAAGTCTGCGAAGACCGAATCTCGGGTGAAGACCCACGTGCAGATCCGAAAAAGGCGCCGCAAGAACAGGTTCTACTCCAGCCCATCAGCAGGTGTCAGTGATAAGGACGGCCTCACCTGCCGACAGACCCGCCGAAAGGTCCTAGGTGAGACCTCCCAAGACAGCGAGAAGAGGGACCTGTCGCCTCATTGGTTCGCGCATCTGGCTGCCAGCAGCAGCTGCGGACTTTAAGAAAACAGTCCCACGTGCTGGACGATCGCCCGCGTTTGACGGGGACATCCCAACAACCTCTTCTCCTATAAATAGAAGGCCTCCAGCATTGCAAGAACGGAGTTACGACGTTAACACAGAGCGACAACGCTAAACGATTACACACAGCAAAAACAATACAGAGAACTCCTCATCTTTGGAACAAGAACTCACAGAGCTTCAACTCTGGTTCTTCCAGCAATCTTCAGCATTCGATAGCTAAGATAACTATGGTCTTTACACTCATTGTAATTGTACTCTAACATTAATATTTGTACTCACAAGTATTCATATTAATAACATCTCGCGAGAATATTCAAGCCCGGGACTAACAACCCCGGCAAATCTTGTGTTATTTACTTCCCCACGAACGTATTCTCGCATTTTGTTTGTTACTCGTCCATTCCAGCATATCATCTCCAGATAATATTTTGGGTAACAACGTAGCAACTTTGTTTAATCAGTAACGTGTATATATATATATATATATAGAGAGAGAGAGAGAGAGTAATAATAGCATATCAAATGCTTCTCGAGTTTAGTTGCATTAGAAAAGCTAAACTCTTCTAGTCATTTGTTTTTTAATTATTTTTCTTTATAAAATTTCCATTATTTCATACGAGGCATTCAGAACTCGTGCTACGCACAAAGTTTAGGCCGCCATGGAAAATATTTGTTAATTGTTGATAGGAATTTGTTAATATTTACGTAAATATAACCATTTTTTTGAGTTTATATTTTATTTCTTGTTGTTGTCTTTATATTAGTAATTTAAATTTGGTTAAAATTTTAAACAAGTCGGACAAATGCAAGTGAAATAAAATCGAAAACTTATATTATGCGTTAGCTAATATATCTAACACGTACATTTGAAATTTCAACATATGTAAAATCATCACAAACATTAAACAATTTCCGCTAATCAACCTATATATACATTGTTGGAAATGTAAGATAAAATGGAGGAAATGGGCTATTTTGAGCAGCCCATTTGAGAGGAAATTTTGAGTGGGCTCGACTGTTGGGATTCGGTGCCTAAAACGAAGGCCCAGCGGAAGCGGTAAAACGAAAATTAATTCGATCCGAATCCCTACGATGATCGATCGAGCTACGTATATACGAATATATAAACGAAAAGCAAGAGTTGTAAGAAACTAACCCTCGAAGTCCGTTGATTAAATGGTAACCTTCTCTTGAGCTATTCCCCAAGCTCTTGAACGATCCAACGCCGAAAGCACCGCGTCTCTACTTGCCACGCCACGAGAAACGAACGGAATGACAACACCTTGCTATCCTCCGAGGATACGGCTAGAGCTAGGTGATGAAGCTATATATGTAAAGATTACTACACTCTAAGTGTTTTAATCTTACTCTCTTTATGTCTTGATATTTTTCTCTAAGAAAAACAAGAACAAGGTTGAAGAAGAAGATGACTAAAGAGAAAACAATTTTCTCTCTCTCTCTCAAACTCAATGATACGTAAATGCCAAGAAGTGTTGTAAGGATGAGAGATCAAAGTCTTCTATATATTCTTATTCAACCCACATGAAAACAAATACATATATCATGATTTGATTCCCCATATAATGTATATGATACTTGTCCCCTCAATCACATGAGATTCCAAAACCATGATGGGGACAAGTCAATACACACACATGGTAATAAGTGGGGGGTTGGCCCATGCTAGAAAACGGTCGAGTTCGGTTCGTTTCGGACTTCCGTGAGTCCAAACAGATAAACTCCTATTCCGTTCCGATGTATTTATGTCGTTTAATTAATCTAATTAATTAAACATATCAAATACAAAATAACATAATTAATTTCTCCAAGAAACAATTATATTTATGAATTAAATTAATCACCCAGTAATTTATTTAATTCATTAGGCCGTAAATCAATTTATCCAATAAATCGATTTAAACATCCAATGTTCCAAAATTAGATATCCAATATCTAATATTCATAATGAGAGAATTAGCTCGATTCATTCCGTTGTCAATCCTAATGCGCGACTCGGTAGGTCCGTCTCGATCAAGAATGGGAGGAACCAAAGAGTAGTAGCACCACCTAGCCACCGTGGCCTACACTGTACTTCGATCGAGAACGAATGATTGGGATCATTCAAGAACCATTCATCGTGAATACCGATATACGTATAAACCCTTCTTTCAAATGTCCCGATCAAGTTATAGGGTCACTGGCTACCAAACCATATCTCAGACTTGATGCTATGCATGCGTTAATGCAAATCGAGATCATCGAGTGCCGTGTATCTAATACAACTAGCTCCAATGCTTTGGCCAAAGACTTATGATCTCATCTCGCAATAACCGCATAGGACATATAACCCGCTCACTAACGGGAGAAAGAATTCTATCTTGGTATTCGGTAGGACTCGCTACTTGTCGTCAAGATGCACGTCGAGGTTGACCCCGCCTTCCGGTTTACGTGGTCGAACTACTCTAATGAAAATCTTGACGTCACAAGCACATCCCTACTAAATCCTCAAGTCGAAGGTTCACAAATACCTATCACAACCTTTCGATTCCGTCATTGATCATTCCGGAGTGAAATCCATGTGACGAATCGAGGGTGAGTCGGTTCGAGTATACTAATCCAATTAGCATACCTATAACGTGTGCTCCCACTAACCATTAGTGTTCGACAGGCACTCTCCATGTCAAAGAACACGTCATACAAGTCTTCACATAAACTTAACGTCCAGTCAAGTTTCATCGACTTGCGAACGATTAAGTATTTGAGCTATAACCTTTCCAGTGCCGACCCCCTTATCCAATAAGGAGTGGAACGTTTTGCTCTCAAATACATGGACTAGTTTCTATATGTTTATTTACGAGTTAGGAATGCCAGTAACTACCAGTAAATAAAGAAACATTCATTTGCCTTATATAAATGGTTTACATAATTACAAGTATGTTGGCCACTTAAGTATACTGGATACAGTTTGGAAAAGTAGTTTAAACAACAAACTGTATGGAATCTAAATCTGAGTGCGTAGCGGAAGTCTTGGATACAGTTAGTTGCCGTGGATACAGCAACAAAGTATTTGGTGTATACTTAATATATCACAGTAATTTCAAACAGTAAAAGCTGAAGGTAAATAACACAGTAATTTAAGTGGTTCGAGGTAAACCCCTCTACGTCCACTGGTCCTCCACACAGGAGTAAAAAGTTTATTAAATAGTTACTGCGTACACAACTACGTAATTATAAACAAACCTATCCTTGTATCGTTCACACAGATTGATACAAAGAACGTCGCTTTCAACCGTCACACGCATTGGTTAAAGCTTCCTTCTTGACTAGCTTCTTCACACACGCCTAAAGCTTCGTCCTTATTCGTCCCACACAGTCGAATAACTTGTTGAGTTCACACAGAGCTCGGTTTTACACCGAGGTAAAAGGTTAGGTAACCAGGTAAGAACAATGACTTTGAATATCAAGATCCGATGATAAATTTGTTCTTGATGTTTGAGCACCGTATATCTCTTCGCTTTAACTTGCGCTTGCTCGAGATATGTTTGCTCGATGATAACTTTGATAGCTTTGAGAGTTGGGTTACTTGATAGATTTCGTGAGTTAATCGATCTTCAATGTCTTCAAGGATATATATAGCCTCAAGAAAGTATCCGTTGAGATGTCCGTTTGAATAAGATTTCCTTCAACGGAATATGACATGATCCGGATTTCGCGGATTCTCAAGATCGAAGACCGATGTATTTAAATACTTTATCCTTGAGTATTTAAATACTTCTTTGTTCAACGGAACTTGACTTGTGTTCTTTCTTGTCCTTTGCGAATCGTATGGAGAATGATCGTATTAGGGCATCGAGACAGCTTTCCATACTTGATCTTTTTACAAGTCTTCAAGTCAGTCTTGACGAGCTTTACTTATGCCGATTCGAGGCGTGTCTTCGATACATGATAAATCCTTGAATCCTCGATACGCTTTTCCTTTCAGTATATTTGGCATATATGTCAAAACCTTCTCAATAACAAATAACAATCGATACAGGATCGGGTATCCCTATGAATCGATACAGGTGTTTGTTTTTCCTAACAATTTCCCCCTTTTGACAATTTGCCAAGTCTTAACTTAAACTCTTCGAGTCTTCTTGATGATGCCAAAACCTTCTTCATGAAGCGTTCTTCGATGACTTCCGGCGATTTCTTGGTCTCTTGTCAATAGGTCGACTTAGTGACTTAGTCTACAATAATGAATCGCCGCAGCACGTCGATACGCTTTGAGATTTATTACAACTTAAGCCTATGATTGGCGCGCGCAGCACAATCTTACAATGTATTCTAAGTTTACAATCAAACTATGAACCTGCTCGTAGAATAGTTCGTATGCCTTAATTTTTCAATCAAGTTTATCTAACTTGAGATTCCTATCAAACAATTTAAGTAATCATACATAAACACACTAGATTACGAGTTGTAATCTTTCAAGACAAACAAACTGTTTTATTGATATTCAAAAAGATTGAGTACAAAGTTTGTGTCGAATAGAAATTACAAAAACAACAATAATATACATAAATTTCAGCTCTTTATCTTTGATCCGCATGCCTCCAAGGTCTCCTTCCTGGCTCATTCTCGGTGCCGCGCCACCGCTTTGAAGTGAATCATTGCCTCGTTCTTGGTAAATTGCTCTTCCTTCATAAGAACGATCAAAGGCAAGTATCCAATCCTCTGGATGGGTGACCCGATCTCCTCTTCTATGTTTTGATTTCATCTCGATTTGGAGAGGGAGCTTACCTTCTTCTAGCATCTTTGAAAATTTGTCTGCCGCTTCCGCCAATGTCTTATAATTTTTGAAGATGGCGGATTCCCGATGAGTCGACAAAATATCTCATCGGTTCATTCTTCCTCCAGTGCTTCACTTCTTGGCGGTTGGGTTGCGGTTGGTTGCGACGTATTTCCAAGGTCTTTGAACAAGATTTTGCCAAGGGACATTTGGGTCATGGAATTCTCGTCCTGAGCCCGAAATTCTAAAACTTTGGGGTTGAGGTGCTAGCTTGTTCAATTCGGAAGCTATACCGCTCTGAGCGACCTCAAATTCCCTTTCCTGTTGCGTCTTATTCTCCTTGCACTTCTCGAGCTTCTTCCCCCTTTTTGGCCTCATCAAGACTTTGCAGGATTTCAAGAGCGGCGTCTGTTTGGTCTCGATGCTGTTTATTCTTTCAACGAGGGAGGAAAGAGTCTGCGACATCTCTTGAATGGATTTGTCATGCGCACGTAGCCGAGAGCCGTTCTCTATCATTGCACAGCGGTCTTGGCTTCACAATTCTTGTCTTGAAGCTTCCTCCTTCAAAGAATTGCGCTTGTTTATCTTCCATAATCTTCAAGGCTTGCTTGAACACTTCGGCAGGATGATGAATGCTTCGACAACTCGAGATACTTCGTGTTGAAGAGTTGTCATTTCTTCAACTGCAGAGGTGTGCATCCATTCATGCCTTTTCTACGGAAGAGAGAGCGTTAATCGCATCTTGGATAAATACGGTCAAGGCCAAGAGCTTGCAGCGCTCTTTGCGTGCGGCAGAGATAGGAGAGTCAGCCGGGCGAAGTCTTCGTAACCATTTAACCTTCTTACGTTCACGGATGGACGTGAAGTAAGTTGGATATCCTCGTGTTCGTTACCGTCCTCGGATTCCAAGGTTGCAGGGGCGGGAGTAGCTTCTTGGGGAATGGCGACAGTTGGTTCAGAAGCGTCCTGTGGCGAAGGTTCTTCGGCAGATAAGGATGCAGGCGGGACTGAATCCTCCTGTTGGGTTGTAGGATCAAGCTTCTTTGGTCGAAACAGGCTCGGTGCCTGTTCCAAAATTTCTTGATTTTCCTCGACTGGAGGGACTGATTCCTCCTGTTCGGGAATGTTCTCCGGCTGTGGCGAAGGTGGATTAGCTTGGGTAGATGGTCCTTCGTCGTTTCTGGGTGGAGAGGTGGCTTGGGCTTCAGCCTCTTCACGGCTCAATCTCGGACACTGCTTGAAGAGCATCGCTGCCGCCGTCGAGTCGTGGTCGTCGTCTTTTGGATTGATGGGAGAGTCCTCCGACTTCTTCTTTCCTTTTCTTCGGCGTCGGATTTGTGCGGCAGTGGCTTTCAATGAGATCTTTGCAAGAAGCGTTGTCCCATCGAAGCGTGCCTCAATTTCGATTAGTCGATTACTTGGAGACAAATCCTTCTTCGTGGCTCCATTCGCTCCAGGTTATGCAGTGTCGACGGAGCTAGCCTAAACCTTTTCCATTGCAAATCTTTCGACGCTTTGTCAATTTGTACCGAAAGAAGTGTTTGATTTATAATTGAGTCCTGGGAGGGACTTGAATCACGTCTAGAGACGCTGTTTGAGGATTCCAGTGTATGGGATCTGCACGGAAGATGGACTCCTTGCGGGGATGGTGCCCAAGGAAATTGGATCTGACGGGTGTGGAATCCCGTAGAGGAGAAGTAGCTTTGGCTCGAATGGGCGGCCACGTGCTAACGTCTTGAATGTTGGCAGATGTCTCTAAATCCGTCGTAGCCGCCAAGGGCTCGGGATCTACTGTCGATGCAGTAGGAGACACCTCTTCCGCAGGGGTTGGGCCCTGGGGTGCTATATCAGTGGGTTGCGCCACGGACGAGACATCCTCGGAGTGTTTAGCTTTGATTTTTGAGAGCCTCCGGAGTCTCTTCTTCGACTTCTCATCAGCAGAGTGCTTCTTGCTGTGAGAACGCTTGCGCTTCTTCTTTGAAGATTCCAATTCAGGGACCTTCACGGTTTCGTCTCTGGGATTGTCAGAAATAGGCATGTGACTTGTTCTCGGGTGATTGGCATGCATTGTGCGCTGGTTAAAGGCAGAGGGTTTGACGCCTCCTAAATATATCCGTGAGCTGTTTTTCTTGGCATCGGCGGATTGCTTGACTCCGCACTTCGTCAGAATGTAGTTTAGCATTAAACCGAACGATTTCTTTTGGGTGGCTGGTTTGCACACCTCTTCCTGAAGTCGTTTCAAAATGATTTGACACCAGTTGACCTTCTCACAGGTCAAGATAGCTACCATCATTCTGAACCTTAGATTCGTGCACATCTCGAACGCGCCGGTTCGATTTTCAATGATCCTGGAACAGAAATCGTGGAGATAAACGAAATGAAGAAGAAAATTTTTCTTGTGGCACGTGGTTGTCACCATATCAACCACTTTGGACCCGGTAAATAGTCCATAAAACTTGGTAATCAGTTCTTGAGACCCAAACGTCTCAAGCTGGTCCATGGTCAGTCGGCGGGCACGGCTGTAGATTTTCAAGTAGGTCGGTATTTATGCGATTTGCACTCCTTGGGTATTGCGGTGATGTCAGCAACATGTCCTCCCTGGGCTAGTGAGAGAAAACGAACGGCAGCGTTGAGGTAGAATTCCTCAACCAGATGAGCGTCGTATTTGTCGGCGGTTTTGCTTCCGTAGCGATAAAGACCTTGTTGTTCAAGGCGAGTAATGATATACTCCATCGGTTCAGTGTCGTTGATTTCATAGATGATACGCTCGATGATGACGGGTTTCGAGAAGATCCGGCCATCAATGATGTTGGAGGTTTTCTTCAGAACGGGGGATGAAGATTGACTAGCCATGGATGTTTTCTTAAAACGAAGGTGGAAGAAAATGAGAAATTGCAGTGAATATGCAGAAAATATGTAGGCTGTTTGCTTGAGATCTCTTGTAATTGCAGAAAGCGTAAAGAGTCTCTAATGGCAGACACAGTCCTTTTATACTTGGGCGGCGAAATAGGGTTTGCAGAGTACGAATGGTCAGATTTTAAGGGATGGGAACCGTTTTTGAAATCGACGGTCAGGATGGATTTAGTATAACTGGTACGCTAATCCATTAAAAGGTTTTAAAATACAGCGGGTCCCACTTCTGACATAGGTTGATTACCCTAAATGCCTAAAACGGCGATTTAAAAATAATAAACAATTTGAAAACATCGCGGCTTTTGAGATTCAGTTGTCCAGATGTCGTGTAAGGCATTTAATGAACATGACGTTTGACATAAAACAGGGCACGTGGACAAAAATTAGTTTAAAAGGAAATAATATTATATTATATACTGAATCGAAATCCTATAGTATGTCCGTTCTCTCCGCCGATACACGTTCCCCTTAAAAAGGTACTAATAGGTTTTAAATTCCATACAGCAATAGTTGGATTAATGCTGTATTCATGGGTCCTACAGTATTCCCCCTTAATTATTGCACACATCAGCTGTAGTATTCATATGCCTTCGTTCGCTCTGATCGTATTGATGTTTCGAGCGCATGATAATTAATGTTGATATCAGTATTCACGGGTCTTACAAGATTCCCCTCAATTGTTGAGTAAAAGCGAGAAATTTACTTACAGGAGTCCGGCCGTAGTATTCCCACCTGTTCTTAGCATGTTGAATCTTGCCGTGTCGAGAGGCTTGGTGAAAATGTCGGCCACTTGGATGTCCGTATGGACTTTTTCAGCGAACATCCTTGTTCTCGACATGATTCCCGATGAAATGATGCTTCATGTTGATATGCTTAGTGCGCGAGTGCAAACAGATTGTGCGTGATTGCACCGCACTCGTGCTATCACACATGATCGAGTCTCTCTAGCATCGATTCCATAATGTCGACAGCTTGTTGCCGCATCCAAAGGATCTCGCATACAGCCTACCAAGACATAGTACTCGATTCACCGTGGAAAGAGAATTTGCCAATTGCTTCTTCTTGAACCAAGAAACGAGCCTAGGTCCAAGAAAGTGACAAGTTCCACTTGTACTCTTCCTATCTAGCTTGCACCTCCGAGATCCGAGTCAGTATCCAACTAAATCGAATCCGCCTTCCTTAGGATACCACGATCCTGCATCGACTGTTCCTTTGACGTATTTCGTGATTCGTTAGTATTGAAGTGTGATTCCTTAGGTGCAACTTGGTATCTCGCACACACTCCAACAAAGAATGGATATCGGGCTGCTAGCCGTTAGGTACAGGAGCGAACCAATGAGCTTCTGTAGAGTGATTGGTCAAACGGCTTTCCGCTTCATCAAGACTAATTTGCACGGAAGTGCTCATGGGGTTGGCGAGGATTTGGAAGTGTTCATTCCAAATTTGTTGAGAAGCTCCTTGCCGTATTTCTCTGGTTGATGAATATACCTGTAGGCATCCGCTTTATCTCGCAAACCTAGTAAATAACTAAGTTCCCACATAATACTCATTTCAAATTTGCTTTGCATGAGATGTGAGAACCTTTGACATAGAGCAAGGTTAGTTGAACCAAAAATAATATCATCGACATAAATTTGTACCATTAGAAGGTCATCTCCTTCCTGTATTTTGAACAATGTTTTGTCGACAGACCTTTCTCAAATCCGTTGTTGGTTAGAATCTTTGGGACAGGGTTTCGTACCAGGCTCTAGGGGCTTGTTTAAGTCCGTACAGCGCTTTCCTTAGCCTGTAAACTAGATCGATACCGTCTGTGTTGGCAAACCCTTGTGGTTGTTCAACATAAACTTCTTCTGAAAGCTCTCCATTCAGGAAAGCACTCTTGACGTCCATTTGGTATACGATAAAATTCTTATGGGCGGCAAAGGCTAAAAATATCCTGATGGCTTCTAGTCTCGCTACAGGGGCGAAGGTTTCATCATAGTCGATTCCTTCTTCCTCACAATAGCCTTGTGCTACTAGTCTGGATTTGTTTCTTATGATAAGTCCATTTCCATCCTTTTTGTTTCGAAATACCCATTTGGTTCCTATAACCGATTGGTGTGTCGGTCTGGGTACAAGATACCATACATTGTTTCTTTCGAAACCGTTAAGCTCTTCTTCCATAGATGTAATCCAATGAGAGTTGTTAAGAGCGTCTATGGTCGAAACAGGTTCGGACTGGGCTAAGAATACAACGATAGTGCACATATTGAGTCTCCTAAGTTCAGATTGAGATTTCCATTCAGGAAACCGTGAGACTTGACATTAGATTCTTCTTGTGCACAAAGTACATTTCCTTGTGTACTGTATTCTCCTACGAGTAGAAACACCGCATTAATGTTTCCAATGATCAGCTCTTGCGGGTGATCTCTCAACCATCTTCGGTCGGGTTCTAGTTCAGATCCGTCTTGTATCGAAAGTTTCGTGGGTACAGCCTTGACATGCGGCGTCCTTCATCCACATCGATTCTTACAGTGCGGGGTTGATTTCTAAATCAACTACGGGTTCTATGGGTGTAGGTGGATCCAAGATAGATAGATGGTGAATGTCCCGAGTGATATCATCTACTCCCGTAGGGTCATGGTGTGGTTCGTCGAACACTACATGAATCGATTCCTCGATCGTCACCTCCTTTTATTAAAGATTAAAGCTTTGCCGACGGAGGAGTATCCTACGAATATTCCTTCATCGATTTTTCATCAAATGTTCTAAGTTGGTCCTTCCCATTGTTCAATACGTAACACCCGCATCCAATAATGTGAAAATAAGAAACTAATTAAGTTTTGTTGTTCCATACCTCGTAAGTCGTTTTGTTGTGGTGCTTGTTGACGATACAATGTTTTGAGTGTAGACGTTGTATTGGTTGCTTCACCCCGTTACTGTGTCAATTTTCTTTCGGCAATCATTGTCCTTGTTTATTCTTTCTACGTCATATTATTTCTCTCGGCAACACCATTTTGTTGAGGTGTTCGGCGGTGAGTACTCGTCGTATGCCATTCTCCGAGCATTGTTCTATGAAACGGTTAGTAAATTCGGTACCTCTGCCGGAACGAATGCACACGATACTCGATGCTTTTTCATTCTCGCAACTTTATCAGAGCTCGGGCACCTTGATGTTGTTTCCTTCTTCTTGCTAAGAAAGATCGTCCAAGCATACCGGAATAATCATCAACAACAACCATACAATATTTCTTACCTCCCAAACTTACTGGGTCTACAGGACCGTAGAGATCCATGTGTAGCATTTCCAATACTCTTTGGGTTGAAAGGTAGGATTTGCTCTTCAGAGTTGACTTGATTTGCTTGCCTTTCTGGCATGGTCCGCAGACGCTGTCCTTTTTGAATGACACATCTGGCAAACCTCTTACCATACCCTGTCTTGAAAGCTTGTTGATCGTCTTGAAGTTGACGTGAGACATCCTCTTGTGCCATAGCCAGCTAAGATCTGCAGTGCCTTTGGCAACAAAACATGGAATTGAGGAGCTCATAGGCTTCCAGTCAGCAATGTACATATTACCTGATCTGCTTCCTGTAAGTACAACTTCCTTGGTTTGGATGTTCTTGACTCTACAGCGATCTATATAGAACTTCACCGAGAACTGTTTATCACAGAACTGGCTAATACTAAGTAGATTATACTGTAAGCCTTCAACATATGCGACATCGGTGACTTTGAATTTCCCGACAAGTAGGTTTCCTTTCCCTCTTGTTCTTCCTTTAGATTTATCACCGAAGCGAACTTTTGGACCGCGACCTTCTACAAAATCAGATAGCTTGCTCCTGTCTCCAGTCATGTGACGAGAGCATCCACTATCGAAGTACCAGGTATCCTCCTCTAAGATGTCCTGTAACAAAGAAATTAGGTAGATTTAGGTCCCCTTTGATTTTTGGGTCCATATATGTTAGTTCCTTTAGGTACCCAGATTTTCCTGACAGCAATTGGTTTACTGTAGGATGTACTCGGTACAGTATTGCGGTATCTACGGGGGGCATATCCGTAGTTGTTATAATTATGATAATTATTATGCATGTAAAAATCAGGGTTATTATTATTATTCCAGTACGAGTGCCGTCTAGGAGGTGGAGCCATTTTCCTAGGCCTAACAGCTTGTCTTCTGGGTCTCCAGTTGGATTCCCAATGCTGTTGTTGATACTGAACTGGCATCTGCTGTCTTGAGGGATAACGGGGCTCCTGTATCCAATACCTAGGTGCACTTTATCCGAGGGTACCGTGCGGGCCTTTGGTGGTTGGATACCGTCTTCTTTGAATGACTTTCGGCTTTGATGATATGCTTGGGAGCATGCTTTGGATTACGCCTTCGAGTGGTTGTTGGTTCCACTGTCTCGATTGTAGAGTTGTGGAGGCGGAATGGCGACTTTTGGTTTTCTCGATAAGAGGTTCCTTTATGGGACTAGGAACATCTTCCGATTCTGGAATGTGTTCCACACTCTTGACGAACACAAGACTAGTTTTACCTTTATTCGAACATGAGTCGTATCCTAAGCCACTTTTATCATGAGCATGTTGCCCGGTGCTCTAATTTCTTCCATTCTTTTGGACGATTTTTCAAAAGACTTGTAATGGTCTCAAGTTCATTTTCTCGCTTCTCGAGAGTTGTAATTTTGGTTTGTAGTAGAACCAAATCATTTGTCTTGCTCTCATTATGGGTTTTAACCTCATTTAGTTCATGAGCAAGTTGATGATTGCTCTCCATGAGTTTTTCAAAATCGACCTTTGGTTTCACAATCAAGAGACATATTATCATAGTTTATCTTCAAGAAGTCATTTTCATCTTTCACTCTAGATTTGTTAATTGAAGTCGTATATTCTCGATTTTAGAGTCTCATGGGCCTTTTGAATGTTTTTGAATTCATTCATCATATTTTCGAAAGTATGAGATGCATTAGGTGGAATAACCGAGGTTGAACTTACCTCATCGTCGCTGTCTTCACCTTCCGGAACATCTTTAGCCATAAAGCACATGTATGCTTTATCATCGAACTCATCGTCGGATGAATCACTCTCGATGACCACCAAGACATTCTGCAGATTTGGATGGTGTGGGGAGGCTTCGATTCTCCAATCGGGGCCTTGAGCTTGTCTTTCCAAGCACGTCTTCTTTCATCTCGCTCTTGTTGCTCGGCCTCCGGCAACCTTTGGACTTTGGGATGAGGACATTTGTTTGCATAATGGCACAGTTTCCTCAGCTTATAACACGAGTTAGCATCAATGGATGATGTTTCTGATTTACCTTGTTGATGTGTTTGGGCTGTAGGAGTCTTTCCAGATCGTTTGATGAACTTTTGAATTTATGCATTAGAAGCGCCATTTCATCTTGTGACAGATGTCGCTGCCGCCGCCGTTCTTGTGACCAGGGCTTCGACGAGCTAGGCATGCCGTGTCGACTTCGATACACGGCGAGTCTGTGACCTTTGAAGGAGATTCTTGACTTTCTCTCTTCACAATGTCATACTCAAAAGCTTTAAGGTCGAGAAGAGATCAAAAGTGGATATTTCATTAAGATTACATGATACACGCATAGCGTGGTCTTAATGTCCCATCGGCCGAGAGATCTGAAAATTTTTAAGTTCTTCTCCTTTTGGGTGTAAATCTTGCCCAACGCTTCAAGTTCACCAACAATACCAAGAACTGAGGTCAAGTTCCTCAAGTGTTTCCGTTGGTTTCATTTCAAAAGATTCAAATTGAGTGAGTTTTGAAATTTTGTTTTCTTTTGAGAGCCTGGTTCCTCACAAATTAACTTGAGTTTATCCTGCATTTCTTTGGGCTTTGCACTCTTACCTTTGAGAACGTGCCTTTGTCAAGAGTGACAAATAACGCGTTCTTAGCCACGTTGTCTAGATTGGCTCGCTTCCTTTCATCGGTTGTCCATTGCTCGCGTTCCTTCTCGAGCATTTCAAAGATGGGCTTGGCCCTCAATCCTTGCGGCCGGATTGACCTTCATAATCTTGATCGGACCATCCTGTATAACAAAGATCATCTCTTCGTGCATTGCCGCAAGATGAGCTTCCATTCTAATTCTCCATCGTCAAATTCGTTAATAGAGAACATAGGGACTTTGTTAATCATAGAAGTATCCATACGATAATATAGGAATGAAAGAAACTGTTTTGAAAATAAGTGATTTGAATCGATTCGGTTAAAAGAAATACGACCGATTCTTTTTAGAATCAACCGCTCCGATACCACTTGTTGGCCACTTAAGTATACTGGATACAGTTTGGAAAAGTAGTTTAAACAACAAACTGTATGGAATCTAAATCGAGTGCGTAGCGGAAGTCTTGGATACGCTTAGTTGCCGTGGATACAAAGAACAAAGTATTTGGTGTATACTTAATATATCACAGTAATTTCAAACAAGAAAAGTGAAGGTAAATAACACAAGAATTTAAGTGGTTCGAGGTAAACCTCTACGTCCACCGGTCCTCCACACAGAGTAAAAGTTTATTAAATAATTCTGCGTACACAACTACGTAATTATAAACAAACCTATCCTTGTATCGTTCACAGATTGATACAAAGAACGCCGCTTTCAACCGCTCACAGATTGGTTAAAGCTTCCTTCTTGACTAGCTTCTTCACACACGCCCAAAGCTTCGTCCTTATTCGTCCCACACAGTCGAATAACTTGTTGAGTTCACACAGAGCTCGGTTTTTACACAGAGGTAAAAGGTTAGGTAACCGGTAAGAACAAAGACTTTGAATATCAAGATCCGATGATAGTTGTTCTTGATGTTTGAGCACCGTATATCTCTTTCGTTTTAACTTGCGCTTGCTATGGAGATATGTTTGCTCAGATGATAACTTTGATAGCTTAGAGAGTTTGGTTACTACAGTAGATTTCGTGAGTTAACTTATCTTAAATGTCTTCAAGGATATATAAAGCCTCTGAAGAAAGTATCCGTTGAGATGTCCGTTTTAATAAAAATTCCTACAACGGTAATATGACATGATCCGGATTTCGCGGGATTCAAGATCTGAAGATCGATGATTTAAATACTTTATCCTTGAGTATTTAAATACTTCTTTGTTCAACGGAACTTGACTTGTGTTCTTTCTTGTCCTTTTGCGAACTGTATGGAGAATGACTGTATTAGGGCATCGAGACAGTTTCCATACTTGATCTTTTTACAAGTCTTCAAGCCGCATCGACGAGCTTCACTTATGCTGATTCGAGGCAGGTCTTCGATACATGATAAATCCTTGAATCCTCGATACAGTTTTCCTTTACTGTATATTTGGCATATATGTCAAAACCTTCTCAATAACAAATAACAATCGATACAGGGATCGGGTATCCCGGCTGAATCGATACAGGGTGTTTGTTTTTCCTAACAAAGTACAATGCCCTCACTCAACAACCTCTGAGTGGCATTCGAGGGCATACTCCTAACAATCTCCCACTTGCACTCAATGCCACACACTATGGTATCTAATACCCATGTTCTCTAGATGACGCTCCAAGCTAGTCTGAGATAGTGGCTTGGTCAGTGGATCGGCGACGTTGTCGGCCGAGTCTACTCTATGCAGCACAATGTATCCCTTGCGAACAAATTCTCTTACGAGATGATACTTCCTCTCAATATGTTTGGTGCTGTTGTGAAACCTCGGCTCCTTGGCACATGCTACTCCGTCGTTGTCGCGATGCAGTATGAACAAATTTCAAAGACATGGTATCATTTGAAGTTCTCCTAGAAACTTCTTAATCCGTAACCCTTCCTTAGAAGCCTCCGAGGCCGCTTGATACTCACTGACAGTGGAATCGGCGATCGCGCTTTGCTTGGCACTACGCCAAGATATCGCTCCTCCATTAAGAGTAAATATGTAGCCGAAGTGGACATCGAGTCGCCCTTCGGTCCTTGGAAGTCCGAATTAGTGAATCCCACCACATCCAAATCTCCACCGCCATACATAAGAACCATATCTCTGCTCTTCTCAAGTACTTGAGAACGTTCTTACTGAGCACTCAATGTTCCCTACCCGGGTTTGCTCGAAACCTACTCACCACGCTTACGGATGCGCAATGTCAGTCTTGTACACAACATAGCATACATAAGGTTACCCACGGCCGAAGCATATGGTATATTACTCATTTCCTTGCGTTGTTCCTCACTTTGAGGACACATCTTCAAGGTGAGTTTTATTCCATGTTGCATCGGTAGGAACCCTCTTTTAGAATCATCCATCTTAAATCGCTTTAAGATCTTATCTATATAGAGGGCTTGGGAAAGGCCTATTGTTCTCTTCGCTCTATCCCGGTAGAGTCGAATACCAAGAATATAGGTTGCTTCTCCCAAGTCTTTCATGGAGAAATTACTCGAAACCCACAGAACTGAGCATTCCCACATCATTTCCTATTAGTAGACTGTCATCTACATATAGTACTAAGAATGCGATCTTGCTCCCACTAACCTTCTTGTATACACAAGGTTCCTCTTCATTTTGCACGAAGTCAAACTCTTTGACCGCCTCGTCAAAACGAAGGTTCCAACTACGCGACGCTTGCTTCATCCATAAATGGAACGTCAAGCTTGCACACTTTCGAATATCGACTTCAGACACAAAGACTTTAGGCTGCTCCATATAGATTTCCTCCTCGAGGAATCCATTAAGGAAAGCCGTCTTTACGTCCATTTGCCATATCTCATAATCGTGGTAGGCAGCTATAGCAAGCATCATGCGAATAGACTTGATCATGGCTACGGGCGAGAAGGTATCGTGGTAATCGATCCCTTCCTTTTGGGTATAACCCTTTGCCACAAGCCCGGCCTTATAGGCGTCAACCTTGCCATCACCATCGCCTTTCTCTTGTAGATCCACTTGTTCCCAAAAGGCACTATGCCCTTGGGGCGGTCTACTAGAGTCCAGACTGATTGACATGCATCGAGTCTATCTCGGCTTCCATAGCTTCACGCCATTTCGCGAGTCTACATCCACCATCGCTTGGTCATAGGTTGTTGGGTCGGTCTCTTGGCTATCACTTGGAACCTCATGGAGACCCGGCTCCTCCAAGTGCACAAGCCCATACCTCTCGTAAATGAGACACCCTACTAGACCTACGAGGTGGTTGTACTTGTGTTTCGTAAAGTTCGGTTCCGATTTCTTGCAGTGTCTCTCGAGGAGTTTCATTGTATTCTTCTAAAGAAATACTTCTACTGCTCCGCCTTCCCGAATGAACTCATCTTCCAGAAGTGTGCTTGTAAAGCAACAATGATCCTTCGATCTTCGGGCATGTAGAATAGATATCCCATCGTCCCAGACGGGAATCCAATGAAACGTCCCTTCGCAGACCTAGCTTCCAACTTTTCCACCTTAGTCTTCTTGACATAGGCGGGATATCCCCAAATCCTAATATGATTAAGACTTGGTTTCCTTCCTTCCCACATCTCATGTGGAGTTTTAGGAACGGATTTAGAAGGACATCTGTTCAAGATATACGCGGCAGTCAGAAGTGCATACCCCCACAGGTAAATCGGCAAGTCAGTATAGCCCAGCATGGAACGGACCATGTTCAACAGGGTCCGGTTCCTTCTTTCTGACACACCATTTAACTGAGGAGTACCTGGAGGTGTTAGTTGTGAAACTATTCCATGTTCCTTAAGGAACTCGTCAAACTCCGTACTCATATACTCGCCACCTCGGTCCGACCGAAGTGCTTTGATATGATTACCAGTTTGTTTCTCGACTAGGGCCTTGAATTCCTGGAATTTCTCAAAGGCCTCGGATTTATGTTTCATTAAGTATACATAACCATACCTAGTATGATCATCTGTAAACGTAATGAAATATTGATATCCGTCACGTGCTGCTTCCAAAGCACCACATACATCGGTATGGATTAATCCCAGTTTATCAGCGGCTCTTTGAAATGTCCCTGTGAAGGGGGACTTAGTCATTTTGCCTTTAAGGCAAGATTCACAAGTAGGAAAGGGATCCGATCCCAATGGACCCATAAGTCCATCTTTTTCCATCTTGTAAACCTTGGTCTGACCAACATGACCAAGTCTAAGATGCCATTTCAAAACTTGATTGGTTTCATCCCTACCGCGTTTTCTAGTTATAGTATTCACAACTACTTTGTTGTTGAGATTTAGATGATACAATCCATTCAACAATGTAGCGATCCACTAGTTTATTTCTAAAATAAATTTTGCAGAACCATCACCAATGAAAATGAAAAGCCTTTTCGGTCCATGACCGGAATGGATACAATGTTTTTGTGCCCCTTGGGCAAAACAAGTACATCTTCTAAAGTCAAAACAAAGCCGGATTCTAAACCCAAAAGAAGTGATCCTATGTCGGCCGCCTCGACACTATGCCCGCTTCCGACTGTGATCATAACTTCTCCACTCCAAGCTTCCTACTTTGTTCCGCATCCCGATTCACTACAAATATGAGAACTAGCACTTAATCCAAAGATTCAGAAGTAGAAAATACAAAGAGAACAATTTGTTTCCAAAACTAAAAGTTCTCAGACTAAGTGCCATGAAGAATCGGATGCCTCTAGCCCAAAGGGCCCACTCACCGCACTTGAGACAAGCATCCTTCTTCTTCTTGTTCTTTGGAACCATCGGGGCCTTGCCCTTACCCTTAAGGTCCTTAGCTTGTGGTCCATCCGCTTCTTGGTCTTTTTCTTCTTATTCTTAGACTTCAAGTCCAAGAAATCACAAGAGCAGACTCCTTCATCCGCGAGTCTTCCTCCGAGACCGAGCGATACAAGTTTGTTCATTAGCCCACTAAATTACATGCAATCTCATTGCGGTTGAAGTTCATAACAAATCGTGAGAAGGAATCGGGAGAGACCGTAGGATAAAGTCGGTTTGGAGAGAAGTATCCATTTTAAAATCAAGAGCCTCCAATCTCTCGATCATGGATATCATTTTGAGGACGTGTTCCCAACCTTCTCACCTTCCTTCATCCTTGCACCGATTTGCTTGGATATCTCATATCTAGCGCTTCTACTATGCTCACCATAAAGCTCGGTTAAGTGAGATAAAATCTGCCTAGCAGAAGTCATTTTCTCATGAGCTCTCTGAAGCTCATTAGACATGGAAGCCATCATATAAGCACGGACTTTCACGTCATCCTTAACCCACTTTTCGTGGTTTTCAATCTCTTCCTGATTGGCTCGGGTCCGCACAGGAGGCGCCGGAATGTCCGTCTCCAAGACGTATCCCAGTGCCTCTATACTGAGGACAATCATCAGATTGCGGAGCCAATCCACAAAGTTAGGTCCCATTAAGGTGTTCTTTTCGAGTAGAATTGCGAGTGGATTCATTGTCATATTGAGATTTGTCTGCATTAAGTATAACATATTAGTTAGTGACTCATTTAATTATGTTCTGAGTATAGAATTAAGGTCTTTTCTATTCTTGTTACCCAGCTCCCACTATTTTTATCGGAATAACACACTCCCATGTGAAATCCGGAAGTATCGTCGCTCTACTTCATAGTGGTGATCGAGTTCTTTATAAATCTTAATAGAGGCAACCAATGTGTTTCTAGTCTATTAATTTTCATAAAGTGGTGTCCAACACCAACCCATCTAATGGATGATTCGATCTTCTTTTTTCCTTGTTCACTCCCTCAACCTATACGGTTTCTATGGTTCGTGAACAAGTTAAGTTTATACCATCGACGCAAATCGGTTTCACAATCAATCTTATCCAGCAACCTATCAGGTTTCTAGGGATAAAATTTGCTCCAACCGAAAGGCATCCAATGCGCTCCCGGTAATTTATCCGTCCTCCCCGAACGACTACCCCGATAACTCGGAAGCATAGCACATCCGGTTTGGATTTCAATTTCCCGAAAACTCGATGGAGGGAAGGAAAACCTTGAAACCTTATAAACTTAATAATTTATTGTGGGAGAATTTTCGCGATTTACGTTGCACTTTGCACATTAATCATATTAGCGCGTTTGTGGCATTCATACAATATGAAACAACCATTCACAACCTAGTTGCTACCAACATGTGGTTCATGGACCGTTCCTAGAAAACAAAAACTTCGTAATCTAATTACAAGTCTTCGTCTTGAATCTTCGTCTTCTCGAAATGGATCTTCCTCCGGTCTTCGTCATTACATATAAATTTTACATTGAAAATTGCATCCTAGATACAAACATTTCTAGTAAAATAAATAGGCTCAAAACGGCCTTTACAACCCAATCGAATAAAACGAACGATTCAAATCTAAGTCCACGAACCACATCCCCATTCAAAAGCATTCATCCAATAAATACTATATAAATGGAAAGCGTAGAGATACATTGATCCAATCAACAATTGAACCGATCCAATCGATTCACACAATCGGTAATATGATAACGTTCAAAATAATTCTACGACCATAAATATTCCAATTAATCCAATTTCCTTATAAAATGAAATACCATAAATTATTTTAATCATATTAAATCCAATTTAACATGGAGATTAATTTTCAAGAATACACGAAAAATCGAGCCGGGCGAATTGGCTGCCATGGCCGAAGTCATCGCGGCAGATGCCGGCAGACATGCACTGCATGGCCGATCACGATCGGCACTGGCCGGCACGGCCCGTGTCCCGACACGGTCGGGTTCTGGCGCGGCACTGGGATCGCTCGACACGGCCCGTGTCACTGACACGGCCGAGTCACCCCGGCACCAACTCGCCTTTGTCCAAAAAATCGTCCGACGACGATTCGGAGCTCGATTTTCGACCGGATATCCAATATCAATATTTTTCAACATTCATATCTTCAATATAAATCATATTTCCAAGAAATTAAGATTTATATTTAGACATAAACTTACGAAAAATATAACTACAACGAACGTAAAAATATATATACCACGATTATGACTAAAATGATTCCAAATCATTCATCATCTAATCAAGCATTCCAAACGCTAATATCGTATATACGATCGCAAGACCTACGCTCCGATACCACTGTTGGGATTCGGATCGAATTAAAACGAAGGCCCAGCGGAAGCGGTAAAACGAAAATTAATTCGATCCGAATCCCTACGATGATCGATCGAGCTACGTATATACGAATATATAAACGAAAAGCAAGAGTTGTAAGAAACTAACCCTCGAAGTCCGTTGATTAAATGGTAACCTTCTCTTGAGCTATTCCCCAAGCTCTTGAACGATCCAACGCCGAAAGCACCGCGTCTCTACTTGCCACGCCACGAGAAACGAACGGAATGACAACACCTTGCTATCCTCCGAGGATACGGCTAGAGCTAGGTGATGAAGCTATATATGTAAAGATTACTACACTCTAAGTGTTTTAATCTTACTCTCTTTATGTCTTGATATTTTTCTCTAAGAAAAACAAGAACAAGGTTGAAGAAGAAGATGACTAAAGAGAAAACAATTTTCTCTCTCTCTCTCAAACTCAATGATACGTAAATGCCAAGAAGTGTTGTAAGGATGAGAGATCAAAGTCTTCTATATATTCTTATTCAACCCACATGAAAACAAATACATATATCATGATTTGATTCCCCATATAATGTATATGATACTTGTCCCCTCAATCACATGAGATTCCAAAACCATGATGGGGACAAGTCAATACACACACATGGTAATAAGTGGGGTTGGCCCATGCTAGAAAACGGTCGAGTTCGGTTCGCTTCGGACTCCGTGAGTCCAAACAGATAAACTCCTATTCCGCTCCGATGTATTTATGTCGTTTAATTAATCCAATTAATTAAACATATCAAATACAAAATAACATAATTAATTTCTCCAAGAAATAATTATATTCATGAATTAAATTAATCACCCAAGAATTTATTTAATTCATTAGCCGTAAATCAATTTATCCAATAAATCGATTTAAACATCCAATGTTCCAAAATTAGATATCCAATATCTAATATTCATAATGAGAGAATTAGCTCGATTCATTCCGTTGTCAATCCTAATGCGCGACTCGGTAGGTCCGTCTCGATCAAGAATGGGAGGAACTAAAGAGTAGTAGCACCACCTAGCCACCGGTGGCCTACACTGCACTCGACTAAGAACGAATGATTGGGATCATTCAAGAACCATTATGTCGTGAATACCAAGATAATGATAAACCCTTCTTTCAAATGTCCCGATCAAGTTATAGGGTCACGGTCGACCAAACCATATTTGTACTTGATGCTATGCATGCGTTAATGCAAATCGAGATCATCGAGTCCGTGTATCTAATACAACTAGCTCCAATGCTTTGGCCAAAGACTTATGATCTCATCTCCAATAACCGCATAGGACATATAACCCGCTCACTAACGGGAGAAAGAATTCTATCTTGGTATTCGTAGGACTGCTACTTGCTGTCAAGATGCACGTCGAGGTTGACCCCCGCCTTCCGTTTACAGGTGGTCGAACTACTCTAATGAAAATCTTGACGCCACAAGCACATCCCTACTAAATCCTCAAGTCGAAGGTTCACGAATACCTATCACAACCTTTCGATTCCGCTACGATCGTCCCGAGTGAAATCCATGTGACGAATCGAGGGTGAGTCGGTTCGAGTATACTAATCCAATTAGCATACCTATAACGTGTGCTCCCACTAACCATTAGTGTTCGACAGGCACTCTCCATGTCAAAGAACACGTCATACAAGTCTTCACATAAACTTAACGTCCAGTCAAGTTTCATCGACTTGCGAACGATTAAGTATTTGAGCTATAACCTTTCCAGTGCCGACCCCTTTATCCAATAAGGAGTGGAACGTTTTGCTCTCAAATACATGGACTAGTTTCTATATGTTTATTTACGAGTTAGGAATGCCAGTAACTACCAGTAAATAAAGAAACATTCATTTGCCTTATATAAATGGTTTACATAATTACAAGTACAATGCCCTCACTCAACAACCTCTGAGTGGCATTCGAGGGCATACTCCTAACAATACGAGTTAAAATCGGGAATTAATTGGAATACGTAGTACTCCGTACGAGGTTTCCAAAACATGTAAAAACACTCAAAATGATTGAGGTATGAATGAGATATAATGTTCCAAAGTGAACCCTTTAAAAATGAATTTGGGATGCTATCCCACATTGAAAAAAGAAGGGAGAAATTGTGAGTATATAAGGAGATGTGGACAAAGACATGTTCAAAAATGAGACATGTGTGTGGATGTGTGACTAGGCGCCCCTCGCGCACACACACACACGCGCGCCGCCGCCGCCGTCCGTACGGCTCGGCTCGGTTCATTTTACTGCAATTTTATTAAGTATTTCGGTCGGTTTAGAGTTCCTCCTTGATACCAATTTCGATCGGTTTAGAGTTCCTCTAGATACCAATTTCGATCGGTATAGAGTTCCTCCAGCACACAACCTCCTCCAGTCTTCACCTATAAATACCCGGCTGAGGGGGCTCGTTTTTACTACTGATTTTTGCGGACGAATTTGACAGCCCAAACAGCCAAATATTTTTCTTCTTCATTTCTCTTTCTTCTTCGGTCAGTGATAGTAGACAGATTTGTTCTAGTTCGTTGAGGGTGCAGCGGATCACAGATTCGTTACATCGAGCTGTTGTTTTATCCTGGGAGGCAGACGTCATACACCGTGGTGAGGACGAATTTGCTTTAAGGAGACAGAGTATCTGGACTCAACAGCGAAACTTTCCTTTCACGTACGGGATCGGCAGATTTCGTTTTGCTAATAATTTTCTGCAGGGCTTATACTATATATATATATATTCTGTTATTTTCAAGTAATTGTTTTCAAATTAATTCAACATACATTTTACATGTGAAAAAGAATAATAAAAGCCAATTACTATTCCCTTCGGTACGTATGTTAAGTTGATGGAATATTGGTAATTTATCCAGTACACAAAAGATAAGATATGCTTATCTCTAAACTATAATGATAAAGCTAGCTAATTAAACTATATTTATATAACCCATATCAATAACAATTAAGTCATGCATGATACATTTGAGAAGATGAAACTACAATATATATTTATGTGTCATTAACAATCTCGCATGATAATCTTCATAGGTTACATTTAACGTTTTCCTGAAACCATTCAATTCAGGTCCTTCTTGCGGATAAACGAGAATTAATTCAATACAAAGATATGATCAAGTAATCTGCTAAGCACCGGGAATCCATAAGAAATAATTAAGAAAATAATTGAAACACGTACTTATACATATTTGTACTTCAATAGTTAATTAAGTAAACTCCTAATGATTGAAGCCTGAGGATTATCATCATCAATGGTGGACAGTAACCGGAAGAGACGATCACTGAAGTCATCGACCTCCTTGTGCAACACAAATAATTGGTGCCTTCGTGGAACCCGATCCTTCCCCGCCATCGCTACCTCCACCTATAGCTGAGTCGCACCACCTTTTTCACCACCACCTCCTGTAATATCCGCATTTTTCTTTTCCAGGTATTCTCATTTTTGGTGTATTTTTAATTTTTAGCAACTCGCTTGTAACCGTTTCGACATTTTGAACCTATTTTATTATTGGAGTTTCTCCATTTGGACGAGTTTCAGAGGTGTTTTGATATTATTCCGTCTTATGTCATGTATTGTTGCATGGACGTTCGATTCTCGTAGAACCCATTTGATTTTGTAATTTCTTTGGTTGCACGAGTTCATATGATTGAGTTGTTCGTGTTGTGAGTTTTGGTTTATTGATTCGACGTCGTGTCGTGGTTTTCGGACGTTCGGGCCGTTTTGTAATTTCCTATAAATTTAGGAAATTTTACTTTCCTTGTCGTTTCTCAGATTCTTCGGTAGTTGGAATCGTATTTTCCTTCAGTGCTTAGTTTCGTTGTCTTGATTATTTTGTGTTTACGCTTCTGGAATATGTCCTTGTGTTGCGTCTCGTTTTCGGACCGCCCAGTGCGGCTAACTTTGTTCAGCAGTGCTGAACTGCTGCATGCATAACGTGCGTTATGCATGCTTCCTAGAACGTTATGCATGCTTCCTAGCGTGCGCTATCGACACGAACATAACTTACGTAATACCCTGGTGGTAACGTACGTTATGTCCTTCAGTGTTTTGGACAGGGAGTCTGCACGGATTTGACCGAGTCCTTACGTACGTAAACATGCTATGTTACATATGTAAGACCTCCTTGTAGCGTGCGCTAGCCGTATGATGTAGCGTACGCTAACGGCATCAGTGATTTGGGCAGATTGTTCTGCCGAGCCATTACGTACGCTAACATCTGCATGTTACGTACGTAATGAGCATAACGTACGTTAACGACTGCATGTTAACGTACGTAATGAGAGGTCAGGTTTTATAAACCTGAGTTGACCTTGCATTCGCGACATTTCCTCATTTTCTTCATTCCGTTCGCAGCGAGTGTTCTTAAAGAGATTTGAGCAATTCTTCAAGTTCTGCCCGTGAAAATCCTTGGGGAATCAAGTATTGTGTTCCTAGTGTAGTTTACCATCACCGTAATCGTCTCCCTCCGTCCGAATCAAGGTAAATCTTCCAAGAACCCTACTTTTGGGTAAATTGGGGGTTTTCGGTTTTATTGTTCGATTCGTTCCGTATTGTTGATTAATTCATGATGAATATGATTAATCTTGTCGGTATTATTGGGTTTCCTACGGATTCATGGTATATTTCGTGGTATTTTCGTAATCGAGAGGGTTTGGTTGTGGTCCGCCCTCGTTGTTGTTCTCGTACGAATATAGATGAATCGTAGGCGGGTTTTCGGGTGTATTCCTTTTCCGTATTCATTTGGAAATGGTTGTGATTGTATTATTCGAATCGTTAGGTTCGGTTCCGTTGGTTCCTAGCGTTCGTTGGTGATTTCCTTTCCGTTCATTGCGTCGTCAATTATTCAAGGCAAGTAATTTTAGAAATATTTATGCTTAACATGAAATAGTAATGGATATTGTGTGTGCTTTGCTCACCTCGGGAGGGTCCGACGGGGCCTCGAGAGAATCTATGACTTCACTCTGGATTCACGAGTTTGTTTCGCTAGCCAGCTCGGGAGGGTCCTGTAATACCCGTAATTTTGCTTTCTGGTAACTTTCTATTTTCGGCGTAAGTCCGTTTTGACAACTCGCTTGGGACCGTTTCGTCACCCTGAGAATGATTAATTCTACACTTTTTGACATCCGAGTTCGTTTCGGTATCGTTTTGTTGAGTTCCGTGCTTTTCAGCGACTTTTCCGCACTTGAGTTCGATTCTTGCGAATATCGTTCTAAACTGCTGTTTCGAGTTTCCCGTAAGTCCGTTTAACTTTGTTAGAAGTGTTGTGAACTTCGGTTTGGTTATTCGATCGCGTATCGTGATTTTCGGGCATTATGGGCCGTTTTGTAATTTACCCAAAGTTATGGGTATTCTATCTGTATTCGTTGTCTCGACTCTTTTCTCGGTCGCGTATGATTAATTATTACATTACGCTTTCATTCCGGGTCGTTGATGTTGTCCGCAAACTTTTCGTCGTGTTCGTTAAAATGCGTTTTCGGAAATCGAGTCGCCGAGCCACAGTGGTCCGCACTCACGGACGATTGCGAGGATCGACGGACGGCCGCAGTTCGGCCGGACGATGGTCGCGGCCGAGCGAGCAGTAACAGAACCGTAGCGCACGCTAAGGCCGGAGCAGCTGCCTAGCTCAGCGATGTAGCGCACGCTGCCGAAGTCAGCCAGACGCCATCGGGCCCGGGCGAGGGATTACGAGGTTCGGACTCGGGTAGGATCGGCAGTAGCGCACGCCATCGCCGGTCTTTGCGCACGCCGATCGGCGGGTAGCGTCTGGTCGGCCGACTAGCGTGCGTTACGGATGAGCTTGCTAGTCCGGAGGATCTTTGGGCCAATTCGGCTAGTCTTGCGCGAAGCTTCCGGCCGTAGCGCACGCTAGCGGGAGTCGGGCGGACGAGTCATGGTCGGCATAATTGGTCGGTGGTGCCGGGTCATGCGGGCCATGGCCGAGAGTGCTGGGCCGATATTGGCCGATAGCGCACGCTAGTCCGGGAAGGCTAGCGCACGCTAGTTCCGGCCCAGTATATAAATGACAGAACAGCCACTTTCTCACTCATTTTTCATTTCCTTTCTCTTCGGTCCGCGGCTAGAGCTTCGGAGAAGATGAAGCCATGTTGTTAAACAATAAATCCATGAAGTTTCTGAGTTCATATCATGGATCGATCATCGTATAACATCCTTCGATCCAGCGAATCAAGGTTAGATCTTTAGAACCCTACTTTTGGGGAGATTTGGGGGTTTTCGCGTTTTTGTCCGATTCATTCCGTTTTGTTGATTAATTCACGATGGATATGATTAATCTTGTTGGTACTCTTAGTTTCCCTACAGATTCATGGTATATTTCGTGATTTTTACGAAATCGAGAGGGTTTGGTTGTGGTCCGCCCTCGTTGTCGTTTTTATACGAATATACATGAATCGTAGGCGGGTTTCCGGGCGTATTCCAATTCCGTATTTGTTTAGAATATGTTGTGATTGTATTCTTCGAATCGTTAGGTTCGGTTTCGATGGTTCCTAGCATTCGTCGGTGACTTTCCATTCCGTTCGTTGCGTCGTCAATTATTCAAGGCAAGTATATATTTACGAATGTGCGTTCTCGACTTTGAAAGTAAGAAATATTAATGGCATGCTTATTTATATCCACTCCGGGACGGACCGACGGGTCCTCTGAGAGTTTCGTAGCCTCTGGTGCGATTCCATGGATAATATGAATTAACCACTCCGGGACGGACCGACGGGTCCTCTGAGGGTTCCGTAGCCTCTGGTGCGGTTCCACGGTATTCATATATGTATTGATGCGATGCTATGAGATTTAGTTATTCCGGAATACTAGTCTTGAATTGATGAATTGACGGATTACATTTACTTTATTGTCGAGGAGTATTGTGTTTCATACTGTTATACTTGCACTAGCTATTCGACGGCTAACCCCTTTATGTGGGAAATACTTTTTATGTATTTCAGGTTCCAGGAGAGAGGACAAAGTGTATCGGGTCGGCATGAAGATGATGGGCAAGTGTGATACTGTGTCTTGTCTCCGGTTATCTTTTTGGATTCCTCCATTCAGTGTTGTTGTACTGGAATGGATTGTAAATACTCGAGTATTGTATTTCAGTTTCCTTGATGTTCCGGCCTGTGTTGCCGAGGTATTGATTTGTGCAGTGATGTATATGGTTTCATTGGTTATGGGTTTGAATACCATTTGTATCGTCTTTCTTTCCATTATATGTAGACCTTCTCGGTCAAGTTTTATAGTTCCGCGTATGTTTAGCCTTGTGTGTCCCACGGCGGGGCTCACGGCGCTGTAATATACCCTGAATAACTTGGGGGTGTTACAGAATATGGTATCGGAGCTTAGGTTTATGGATACCTAGGCTGTCGGTCTTTTGGGTCGATTGAGTCGTCATTTGCCCACAGTATCACTACTCTGCCATCATCACGGTCGGCCGGTACTTGTAAGTCCTCTCACTCTTCTTGTATTTTCTTGACCGTTTCGTTTTCAACTTGGTATTCTTTGGAATTGGTCACTTCGAGAAGGTGCGATTTGGATTATACTTCCGCACGTGTGTGCCCTTTAGAATGTTGGATGTAGGGAGAAGGAGTCGTGACTGTGGTTACGGACGTGAACCCTTCCTTGAGATTTTGTCAAATTGCTAATTTTGATATTAGCGTGTATCGGTTTTGTGTTGAGACTTTGTTTGGGAGTCGCATGCTAGTACCACGGGAGATCATCGACTTCACAGACCTGTAAGTATGTTGTTTGGATTATTCGATAATTCTTGGTTATCTTGGTGATTTTGGATTTATATGTTGGATAATTGTGCTTGAGGATGATGTGAACGTATGACAATGTTGCTGAATGCGTATATGTATTCATTGTGCCGTATGATCGTTTGGTATGTCGAGATGTTGGTAGAGAATAGCGGAAAATGGCTAAGTACAGCTACGTTAGCGCACGCTACAAGGTATGCCTAGCGCGCGCTAAGATATATACTTAGCGTACGCTACGGTGCATACTTAGAGCACGCTAAGAGATTCGGTTACGTACGCTAAGGAGGACCCCTAACGTACATAACGACTTGCTGGGTTAGTTTCGGAAGGTGGCCGACAGGGAGGCCCAGGTTGATTTTTATATTCAGTTAGCGCACGCTAACGCATGTTGGTTAGCGCACGCTAACACCAGATCGCCGATAATGGAATCTTAGCTTTCGGCGGGTGGACCCGGCCATGTTCGACGCGTGTCCAGATAAGGTCAACGAGTGCTTGTCGTGTAGAGCTAGCGCACGCTAAAACCGTATGATTAGCGCACGCTAATTCCATATCGGTCAAAGGAATCCCGATAATCGCGGATGCTTTCGGCATGTGGGGGCACGATACTGTAGCAAGTCAACGACGATTAGCGCGCGTTAAGGTCGAAGAATAGCGCACGCTACTGAGCATTTCACTGTATCAAGTCAACGCCTGTTAGTGTACGCTAATGCATGGGCATTACGTACGTTAGATGAATTTCGAAGCAATGTAGTAGCTTCTGGACTGCCCGATAGCGCACGCTATCAAGGAAGGATAGCGCACGCTAGTCATGTAGCGCACGCTAAATATAAGGTCTAGCGCGCGCTAGTGATGTATTTTATAGAGAGGATAGACGAGTGCTGAGAGGCATTTTGTCCATTCTCCTCCTTCAGTCAATAGAGAGAACCTTGGGAAGTACTTGAAGTTCCTAAGCATTGAGAGATGATTCTCTCAAACAAGATTAAGATGGAGAGCTCGGATTTAAGTATTGTTCTTGAAGTTTTTGATGATTCTTGGAATGGAGTTCAAGTTATTCTTCTTCGTGGTTCGTCCATACATGGTAGTCCTCGTATCCCTTTGATAGTGGTTCATTTTTTTTAGGATTACTACTTGGGAGGGAGTATGTTGGGAATCATGTATTTTGATGTTCGTCTTATTTCAATGAAAATGCATAAATTGGACTGTACTTTTATCCGCTGCGTGAGTATTTCGAAAGGGCTTTTGGTATTTTGCCAACTGAATTTTATTTTGTAAAACCGATTCCCTAAACTGAGTTTTTGGCATTTTGGCCGTGATCGTTTTGACGGTATTTGGAAAATGATTTTTTCTTAATATTTGAAAAATATTACCGTCATCGGTCTTTTTAGCATTTTTGAAATGATGTGGAAAAATTGTGCTTAGCCTGGTAAATCCTTGTGAGAAGGGTTTACGGCGTGTAACATTCCCAGGAGGATCTGGGGTGTTACAATTGTGGTATCATGTGATAATGTTATACGAGATTTATTGGAATTGTAATAAGAGATTTCGGATGTTGATATGATTATTGAGACCTTCTTCATATGGTGATGACAATATTGTTGCGACTCTTAAGGTTGTATGAATGGCATGACGAAGAAAATGGTAACATGGAGATATATACCTCGGATATGTTGTTCATGGGATTTCGGATATTTCGTGTTCTTGAAGAACTCTTCAATTATACGAAGTGATGAATTTTTTTTTGAAGTGTTGATGTTTTGAAAATGAATATGGAATATTCATATATAGAGCTAAACTATGTGTTTGATATAATATTCGTATAGGAATACGAATGTGATTATGAGTTCGATGAGACTATTATTCATCTCCGAATTTGGAAGCCCATACGTATGGAGCAAATGTTCAAGTCGAATGATTGGACTATTTGATAACCTTTTTAGTAGGATTATCTATTGTTTTGAACCAGTCGGATGATTCGAAATGATGACGGTCATAAGTAAATTTTAACGATGGATTTACGAGAAGGGAACCTTATAAATCCGAACTTAAGAATTGAGTTTGGAACATTTAAGACCCTTATTATTGGTCCTCATTTGTTGCTGATATGATCATCATATTTCGACTCGTATTGTTGACAGGATGTGTAAGTGTCTGAGTTGGATTGTTCAGACTGTGATTAGTCGAGATATGGTGAAACGATTGAGTTTGTGGTTTGGTGGTATTGATATTGGTCGTCATCGAACCTGTTGATTATTAATCCTTCGTTTTACAATAAAATATGATGTTTGATCGTGAATTATGACTGTTGTGTTGCGGTTAAGATTGAAGGGTTCGTAGATTAACTTGGTCGAGACTGAGAAATTCGTAAGACGAAATCAACTGAATTGGTAACAGTTCATTGTATTGTTATCGAGGCAAGTTTTATACTCGTACTAATCAATGAGACTAATGTTATCGTGTAGGTGTACGAATGTGTGAATTATTTCAAGAATTGGTCTCCTTATGATTGTTTTGATATCAGGGGATCGTTTGATACGACACCCGTCGACAAATCATGCCAAATTTTATTGTTGTTCGTAAACGGCCGATTGGAGGCATTGATGTATTCGAATTTCATCTTCATTATAGGTAACTGATTTAAGTGTGCCGAGACATCCGTTGTACCGTTGTTATCGAGTTGCCGTTCTAAGGTAACCGAAGTATTGAATTGGGACTGTCGAAGATAGTTCCCATCCGTCGAGTCGTTATCGATTGGTCGTTCGAGGACAATCGAGATATTGAATGGGGATCGCCGAGGATAGTGCCCATCTGTGAGTTATTATTGTTGTGTTGGCCAACTCAGGGCAGCACACTATTATTCTGGTGAACTCGATAACTTTGTGATCGTTGAGGGTGGAGGATTTCCCGAATTGTGGTGTTGTGGTTATTGCCGTGTTAATCGGTCCTTAGGGAATTCTGATCCCAGGATGGTTGTTTTGAATATCGTTGGTCGTGTCGATCTTTCATTATTCGTGTGTCATCGTTCACGTGGTGAATCGTATGATCCGTAATGGGTATTTTATCCTTTGAGTTTCGTTGTCATGTTGTATCATGGCATATCTGGAATCATGTCTGCGTGCCGATTGGTTATGTGTAGGATTTTTAGCCAGGCAATCGATGGTCATGCGTGGATGTTTCCGTATTGGACCGTGCACACGAGACGTAGTTCTTGAGGCTAATTAGGTACATTGTCACACGTATATTCTGGATTCCGTATACGGGGTGGACATGTGCACGGACACATTTCCGGATCGGGCGTACTGTGATGTCCCTCTTGAGCCTTATTGTTTGGTCGTTCGTAGTCCATGTCGTATTGGATATGTCCGACGATTTGCGGCTGGCTGTGCATACGCCGAGGGGTATGTCCGACAGTCAGGGTTGCTTCTTTGAGAATCTGTATTGTGATGATTTACAGCTTTGGGCTATTCGGCTTTCAGGCCATCGTGATCCACAGCTTCGGCTGAGGGGTTTTCAGGCCATTGCGATGTATTGGTATTTTATTGGAGCCTTCGGGCATGGTGATTCGCATCTCTTTCAGCATTGGTTTAGTTTACCTTCGGGTAATGTATTGTTGTGTTCTATATTGATGATTCGCCGTTTGGGCGTAAGTTTCGGTTCTTGTGTATCTCGTTGAGTTTTCCTAACGGGATATTTCTTCTCCCTACTTGTTTTAAGTTTCGGGACGAAACTTCTTTTAAGGAGGGTAGAATGTAATACCTGTAATTTTGATTTCCGGTAACTTTCTATTTTCGGCGGAAGTCCGTTTTGACAACTCGCTTGGGACCGTTTCGTCACCCAGAGAATGATTAATTTTACACTTTTTGAAATCCGAGTTCGTTTCGGTATCGTTTTGTTGAGTTCCGTGCTTTTCAGCGACTTTTCCGCACTTGAGTTCGATTCTTGCGAATCTCGTTCTAAACTGCTGTTTCGAGTTTCCCGTAAGTCCGTTTAACTTTGTTAGAAGTGTTGTGAACTTCGGTTTGGTTATTCGATCGCGTATTGTGATTTTCGGGCGTTATGGGCCGTTTTGTAATTTACCCAAAGTTATGGGTATTCTATCTGTATTCATTGTCTCGACTCTTTTCTCGGTCGCGTATGATTAATTATTACATTACGCTTTCATTTCGGGTCGTTGATGTTGTCCGCGAACTTTTCGTCGTGTTCGTTAAAATGCGTTTTGAAATCGAGTCGCCGAGCCACCGTGGTCGACCTTTGGCCGGACGATTGCAGGGATCGACCGGACGGCCGCAGTTCTGGCCGGACGATGGCCGCATTGACCGAGCAGCACAGCAGAACCGCGTAAGCGCACGCTAAGGCCGGACGTTGCGCCGCTAGCTTCAGCGATGTAGCGCACGCTGTCGAATCGGCCAGACGCTTCTCGGGCACAGGCGAGGGATTACGAGGTTACGGACTCGGGTAGGATCGGCGGGTAGCGCACGCCATCGGTCGTTGCGCACGCTGATCGGCAGGGTAGCGTACGCTGTCGGCCGACTAGCGTGCGTTACGGATGAGCTTGCTAGTCCAGAGGCTCTTTGGACAAAGTCGGCTAAGCGCGAAGCTTCGGCCGTAGCACACGCTAGCGGGAGTCGGGCGGACGAGTCATGGTCGGCAGTGGTCGGTGGTCTTGGTCATGCGGGCCATGGCCGAGAGTGCTGGGCCGATACTGGCCGATAGCGCACGCTAGTCCGGGAAGGCTAGCGCACGCTAGTTCCGGCCCAGTATATAAATGACAGAACAGCCACTTTCTCACTCATTTTTCATTTCCTTTCTCTTCGGTCCGTGGCTAGAGCTTCGGAGAAGATGAAGCCATGTTGTTAAACAACAAATCCATGAAGTTCCTGAGTTCATATCATGGATCGATCATCGTATAACATTCTTCGATCCAGCGAATCAAGGTTAGATCTTTAGAACCCTACTTTTGGGGAGATTTGGGGGTTTTCGCGTTTTTGTCCGATTCATTCCGTTTTGTTGATTAATTCACGATGGATATGATTAATCTTGTTGGTACTCTTAGTTTCCCTACGGATTCATGGTATATTTCGTGATTTTTACGAAATCGAGAGGGTTTGGTTGTGGTCCGCCCTCGTTGTCGTTTTTATACGAATATACATGAATCGTAGGCGGGTTTCCGGGCGTATTCCAATTCCGTATTTGGTTAGAATCTGTTGTGATTGTATTCTTCGAATCGTTAGGTTCGGTTTCGATGGTTCCTAGCATTCGTCGGTGACTTTCCATTCCGTTCGTTGCGTCGTCGATTATTCAAGGCAAGTATATATTTACGAATGTGCGTTCTCGACTTTGAAAGTAAGAAATATTAATGGCATGCTTATTTATATCCACTCCGGGACGGACCGACGGGTCCTCTGAGGGTTTCGTAGCCTCTGGTGCGATTCCATGGATAATATGAATTAACCACTCTGGGACGGACCGACGGGTCCTCTGAGGGTTCCGTAGCCTCTGGTGCGGTTCCACGGTATTCATATATGTATTGATGCGATGCTATGAGATTTAGTTATTCCGGAATACTAGTCTTGAATTGATGAATTGACGGATTACATTTACTTTATTGTCGAGGAGTATTGTGTTTCATACTGTTATACTTGAACTAGCTATTCGACGGCTAACCCCTTTATGGGGGAAATACTTTTTATGTATTTCAGGTTCCAGGAGAGAGGACAGGCCGGTATCGGGTCGGCATGAAGATGATGGTCAAGTGTGATACTGTGTCTTGTCTCCGGTTATCTTTTTGGATTCCTCCATTCAGTGTTGTTGTACTGGAATGGATTGTAAATACTCGAGTATTGTATTTCAGTTTCCTTGATGTTCCGGCCTGTGTTGCCGAGGTATTGATTTGTGCAGTGATGTATATGGTTTCATTGGTTATGGGTTTGAATACCATTTGTATCGTCTTTCTTTCCATTGTATGTAGACCTTCTCGGTCAAGTTTTATAGTTCCGCGTATGTTTAGCCTTGTGTGTCCCACGGCGGGGCTCACGGCGCTGTAATATACCCTGAATAACTTGGGGGTGTTACAGGTCCTTAGAGGCCTCGAGTGGGATCAGTGGCTTCGTCCCGGTCCTAGGCGATGCATGTGCGTGATTTGTTTTATGATATGGCCAGCTCGGGAGGGTCCTTAGAGGCCTCGAGTGGGATCTGTGGCTTCGTCCCAGTCCTAGGCAAATTGATTGACTGTTTGTTTCCGGAAAAGACCTTGATTACTTGTACTAGCATAATTGCTAACCCCTCTGGGACCCGTTTTGGGGAAATTCTTGTTATGGATTTCAGGTTATGATCAGCTGGACGAGCGGGCGCTGGGACAGTACGAGGATGCTGACCAGAGTCGTTGACATGTGCATTTGAGTCCTTTTATTCCGTTGTTCCATTCGATATGGTTGTTGTCTACTTTATAAACTTATAGATGGTACTCGCGAGTACTTAGGCTTTTCTCTTCGGATTATGATTCGTATTCGTTGAAGTTATTTATGGTTGTCAATGTTGATTACTCCCGGTTGTACCGGGGCGTGTTATTAGATTTTCATCTGGATGATGTGTGATTTTACTGTGGTAATTCATGTTTAGCCTGGTGGATCTCATGTAGGGGTCCACGGCACTGTAATATACCTTGAATATCTCAGGGGTGTTACACCTCCTTTGCTTCCACCTCCATCACCACCTTTGCCGCCACATCCGCCACATTTTCAGCCCATATTTAGTTTGGTTTTAAGAAAATATTTTGGAATGAATTATATGGCATATCCACATGCATGGTATTTATACATGAAGTTTTACAATTGACAATAAATGAGATCATTATAAGAGCCATCCAAAAGTTTTAATAACTCCATGTTTCTTTATATACCTCCGATCAAAGAGCACAGTGTAACTCCATGTCTCTTTGTATGCTTCCGATCAGTGGCGAAGCTAGAAAATTTTCAGTGGGGAGCGGGATCTAAATTTTTTTTTCCTAACGCTATTTTTCGGGTAATACCGAAATTTTGGGGGGTCGAAACCGAATATACCAAAATTTTTCTACACGAAAACTATATACCCCCTACATCGCAAAAAAAATTTCGGCCCCCCCGCCCCTATGCAGCTGCGCCCCTGCTTCCGATTAATGATCACACATGAATGTTGTAACTCAATCATACTTCACATTAAATTCTGTGACTTGATCTTGAGTAATCTTGAGTATCTTGATTACTCCACGTTAAATTAAGGGACTCAAACTTATAATATAACGAGACAGGCAGAACCCGTGCTACGCACGGGCTGAGCATCTAATTGTTAATCGTGTATTGTTTATGTATATTGGCGAGTGTATATTTAAGCATTATTTAGTATGTTGTATGAAATGTTTTAACTTTGTTGTATAAAAAATTAAAAATGTTTGATGTTGTTTGTTACTAAGTTGTGATGGCTTTGTTTATTTTGATCTATTACTTATTTGTATGATAAAAAAAATGTCTTTGTTTCTTTTGGTCTATTACATAGCCTTATGATACACTTGGGCTGCCTCAGGGCCCTTGTGATACACACTTCCTCGGGACCTGTATTATTATATATAACTTGTAAGTTTACTCACTCTGTCGCTTCATAAATTATACATAATATATTGATATTCCAACTTCAGTAAACACATTTGCTACGCACGGGCTGAGCATCTAATTGTTAATCGTGTATTCTTTATGTATATTGGCGAGTGTATATTTAAGCATTATTTAGTATGTTGTATGAAATGTTTTAACTTTGTTGTATAAAAAATTAAAAATGTTTGATGTTGTTTGTTACTAAGTTGTGATGGCTTTGTTTATTTTGATCTATTACTTATTTGTATGATAAAAAAAATGTCTTTGTTTCTTTTGGTCTATTACATAGCCTTATGATACACTTGGGCTGCCTCAGGGCCCTTGTGATACACACTGCCTCGGGACCTGTATTATTATATATAACTTGTAAGTTTACTCACTCTGTCGCTTCATAAATTATACATAATATATTGATATTCCAACTTCAGTAAACACATTTGAACGACGGGACCATCAACTTGATTTACAAAAATGATAATGGATTAATGGGACTATACGAATGATCTGACAACACATACTGCTATTTCCTTTAGCATATTAAACTTCTTGTTCACAATTTCGCATGTCCAAAACTTAAATGGCAATTCTATTGGAATGTAATTATCTTTAGCCCAAAACTGATAAGCCCAAAACATAAATGAAAAGGAGTAATAAAATCTACTCTACCCTAAAACTTGTCACATATAACCCTATTTTTCATTTCATTAGCCTCCCTTATTCCTTCTCTGAAATGCAGTGACATAAACAACACCATGAACACAAATCCCTTTCCTTCTTTCGTCTTTAATCCACCACAAATAAAAATCCACGGAAATCACAACCCTCTGATTCTTGTTCTTCAAACACACGACTCTCTTATTCTTGATCTTGTTACGTTCTTCAAAACGGAGGCTTCAAAAGATCTTGTATAAGATGTAAGGTAGGTTGTTATTATGTTTTTTTTTCTTACCACGAAACAAAGATAGATTATAACATATTTGTTATAATTCTTTCTTTATTACTTTCGGATATTAAAAAAGATCTATGATGGGAACTGAGATCTTGCACTTTTTCTTTCATGCTTTTTGTTTGATTTGTCGAAAGGAGATATGTTGAAGTTAGCGGTTTCACTTCTACTTTGATCTCTATTTTTTTCGATCGGCCATAAATCTTTTTATAAAAGGGGTAGTTTAACGGCGGCAAGTCACCACTACCGTCTTCTTGCTGGCGCTAGCTTTTTTTTTTTTTTTTTTTTTGAAGTAATAGATCGATTGTATTTGGTGGCCGGGTTTAGTGTGTCAAAGTACGTATTTATACTACTCATTATATGTATATGGAAAGACTAATCGGTTTGTATTCTTTTTGGTTATAAATGGAGGATGGTTTATATTCTTTTTGGTTGTAAATGTATTCCACAAAGATTGTAACTTCATATTGATTGTATATTCTCCTGTATATAACCGCATAAACCTTTTGCATACTTGCAATTACTCAAGTACAACTCTATGATCGGGTGACAACATACCGGTGAACTTCCTTGTTACACCATCAACCGATGATATTTCAGAATTTCTTCTTCCAATTCCGGAAGATCCAGTTCCTGGGGAAGCATCATCCAAATGAACTTCAGCCTGACATTTTGCAACAGGAAATGTTAATACTAATCCTAATACATATTATTAACACAAAATCTATATATATATATGCGACAATTTCGAGTAATGTTATCACCTCCAGCTACTCCTTCCACTACTTTACCTTTATTTATATCACAATCTATACTTTGTACCTAGACTTGAATGTTTCCAAGTTCTAACACTTCATCGTCAAAAAAAAAAAAAAAAGTCTCCACGCATAATTGTTATAAAGTCGTAAAACTACAATCACCTATCACTACCGACAATTATATACTACCTCCTTTGTTTTATTACTGCAACGTTTCGACTTTTACGTGTTTACACACTCTCCTTTGAACATCTTTGGTGATTTACACATAAAAAAATAAAGTCATTTGTTCAACTAAAGATATTAAATAATAATAAATTTGCAACTATAAAAGAATGTTTAGACTTTCGCGAGCTAGAAAGACCAAAAGAGATCAGTAAAGAAAATCAGTCGAAGGAGCCGATAACATTATAGGGCTGCGAGGAACGTAGATATAGCCAGACGGAGGCGTTCGACCCCTTGAGCTATAGTTCCTTCCACCACCACCTCTGCCGCCGCTACGGTGGCCGCCTCTAGCAGGTTTCATTGCGTATGCTTAAAACTTCTGAATAGGATTGTTGGTGCACGGATCGGATCGGAGACTGAAACAGAGCGATGAAATTGGGGGAAATTTGAGGAGAGGGAAAGACGTTTATGTATAATTTACTCTCTCGGGAATTGGGAAAGGTGTACGGGGTTAGCACAGTTTCTTCGTTATCTGAAAAGGCGTTCTGAATGCCGACCGTCGAATTATAACACTACTCCACATTAAATCATGATTACTCCACAATTTTCTAACTCTAAAACCTCTATCATCATAATTACACATTTAATTTTAGGACTGAATCTTATAATATTATAGATAGATGACTTGTTGAATTTTAAGAGCCACTTTGTATTTTATCAAGTACTAATAATAGATTTGACAATAAGTCATAAGCGTTCACGATAAATAAGATTTTATGGAGGTTGGTGATTAGGGAAAAAAAACAAATGTTCTCATGAAGAGGTGATAAACACGAAATTTTACATGTATTTGGGGTCATTAAATTAATATCGTGTAGCAAATCATATTTAGATTGCACATTTTAGATTTAAAATTATTTGCTTTAAAAGATGTCACATGTTTTGATTTAATGGTCTTAAAATAGGTGAAAACATATCAAAAATGAGGAAAAAAAGGCGATGCATAGAAGGATCGGTGCCGCACAACTGTGCACCGAAATGTCCGAGCACCACATGGTCGTGCGAAAAATCGAGATAGTTAATTTGATTCCTATTCGGTCGTGCACGAGTGAGGCGGTGTTTCGTATGTTCCCTTACGATACGTGATTTTGGATCCAATTTTGTCCCAATTTTCTCCCGCTATTTACAAGGAACCCATGTGGACGAAAATCACATTATTACTTTTCATAGTCCATAAGTTCAAATACGAATTAAGATTAATTATTCGAACCCATGTATATGAAAACCCTGTATGATAAATATGGGATCGAGAGAAGATAATTTATCATAAGCTCAAATACGAATTAAGACGTAGATGAATGCTTTATTTACTAAAATATGTAGAAATCTATAAGGCAATTAGAATCATCAGAACTTTATTAGACTAGTTTACAAAACTTATCTACTCCATTGAGTATTGTTAATTAATTCATGTTTAAATATATTTGAGATACAGATTTGGACACTTTTATGATTATTTCTATAAATTTTAGAAATAAAAATTATTTCGATTGATTTTTCACTTGCATGAATAAAATACAAGAAGGCTAATTAAATAATCTACCTCTTTATTGGAATCTTTACTTCTTTTGCTATTTGTTTCTTGAATTATTTATGAAAACTTGTATTTTTTGGTCTACTTTTACTTATTGTTAAATTTTATTTAAATCAAATTCCAAATCCGAAATTATTTAATAAAGTTCAAAATATCTAGACCATAATAATCACAAACTTTTGAAGCGTTATTTCTTGAGGAATAGACTTTGGACCACTACTATTTATACCTGCACCATACAATTGTTGTTAGCATAAAATATTTTAATGAACAAGTTTTTCAGCGCTTTAACGTGGTATGATTCGGGTATGGTCAAGTTCTGCCGAGTCCGATGAGGGCGGGGAGTGAACGCCGGTGCAACGAGGGTACGGTCAAAGTGCGGCTCCTGACAAGACTTCTAGGCGGAGAACCAAAATCCATTAAATTGCATATCTATCTTCTTACTTTTTTTTTGATAGATAAAGTAATTTTATTTCTCAAAGTGAACGTTGGAGCACAAACTTTACAAGAACACTGTCAACACACCCACAGACCCAATTCAAGCTAGCAAAACAATACTAGGAACTTAACAATCTAGCTAATTTAGGATCTTTCCCACAACACAACGCAATCTGATATTGACACACTGAGGTGAGGCTCTCCATAGTCTGAAAGCTATTCTGGAATCTTCTTCTATTTCTTTCAACCCATACTTGATAGATCACCACAGTTACCACAAGTTTGTATAACTTTTGTGCTCCTCTGTTAGACTTACATTGTTTGATCAGGAACTGCTTCTCCTCATTCCATCCCTTTTCCTATTCAAACCACACCAAATGGTAATCTTTTCCCATATAGAGGCAAAGTAAATACATTGAAAAAATAAATGATCCAGACTCTCATCAACTTCCTTACATAGAATGCACTCTCCATCCACGAAAATCCCAATCTGAGCAAGTCTATCACATGTATTCAATCTCTCCAACACTGTCAGCCAACAAATAAAGATGGACTTGGGAGGGGCAATGTTACAACTAAGCATCTTATGCCAATTGACTTTATGAGCATTTCCCCTCATAAGCAAATATGCCTTTCTGATAAAGAAAGAAGGATCATGTAATACCTGATCCCAGCTTGTGAACTGGTGAGATATGTTCGAGCTCCAATAATCTTCTTGATAACCCGCTTGTGGGGGGATAGGCATAGTGAGGATATCTTGTTGCTTGATGTAATACCCATGCACCCAGTGAATCCAAATTCTATCCTTTTTCTGTGTCAAGTTCCAGAGAAGTTTGCATCTTGCCGCCTTGTTCCACAATTGAATGCAAGTGATATTCCATCCACCTGCTATTCTGGGAAGACTCATCTGATCCCAAGAAACCAGTGCTTTTTTAGATGTGTTAGCTTGACCAGTCCATAAGAATGTTCTGCACGTGGCTTGAATAACTTTCAGCACTTTTTGAGGAATTAAAAAAATCTGGCACCAATAATTCTGCTAGCTAGACAACACAGAGTTAATGACCTGTAGTCTTCCTGCATAGCTCAACAATTTTGAGCTCCAGCACTCCACTCTAGCCAACACCTTTTTTTATCAAAGGTTGGCATTGAACCACACTCAGCTTCTTTATAGATAGGGGAACTCCCAAATATTTAAATGTCAGTTCTCCAATCACCATTCTTGTCTCTCCAATAATCAGTTCCTGAGTTTGTCTTGCCACTCTACCAAAATATATGCAACTTTTAGCTTGATTAGCTTTTAATCCAGAGGCTCCAGAGAACTTATTGAAAACTTTCATCAACTGTCTATCTCCTCTTGTGAAATAGCAACAAGTCATCTGCAAAACAAAGATGAATGTAAATGAATTCGAGGTCACCAAAATTTCTTTTTTTTTTAACTCAAAATTGTTTTTTAAGATTGCATGAATGTAAATGAATTCGAATTACCGAACAATCAACCAATGGAATATTTTTGTTATATTTAATATATGCCATAATTAAGAAATAGGTCATTAATTTGTCGCACGATTTACCTGCAAGTGCAATTATTTATCTGCCTACCCGCACTTAATCTAAATTTATTGTTTTTTTCACAAAATTAAATTTATTGTTTTTAAAACTCCATTCTATGATTATTTTATATGCGTTGGTGCACTTTTTATTCACGTGGTGAGATTCTATATGACGTTCCAGGACTCTTAAATGCAAGTTAAAATACATTCTTTTTATTTTTAAAAAGTTAGGTGATTGGTGTCAATATTTTATACTATAACCATTTGACGAATATCAACCAGTGGCGAAGTTAGAAAATTTTCAGTAGGGGGTCGGGATCTAAATTTTTTTTTCCTAACGCTATTTTTCGGGTAATACCGAAATTTTGGGGGTCGAAACCGAATATACCGAAATTTTTCTACACGAAAATTATATACCCTCTACATCGCAAAAAAAATTTCGGGGGGTCGGGCGCCCCCTCCCGCCCCTATGTAGCTGCGCCCCTGATATCAACTTAATACGTTCCGTCATCAGTTGAATTATGCTCGCTCCGTTCCTTAAATTTATTCTTATAGTATATGTAGATATTATTAATTTAACATTATATTAATATGGGATCTATTATCTACTCTTATAACACTCCATAATCTTAATATTTTTTTTAAAAAACTTATATCGAAAATTTTCGGACACAAATTTGAGCGAACAGAGTGTGCATGTAGAATTGTTCAACTCAATGTATAAATTTATAAAATAATCATAAAATAACACAAATAAGTATCATATTGATATGATAATCTTGATAACCACTTATTAGGGGTGAGCAGAAAAACCGACAAAAACCGATAATACCGAAAATACCGAAAAAACCGAAACCGAAAAACCGAACCAATAAGATATTGGTATGGTACGGTTCTTAAAATTTTGAAAACCGAATTATGCGGTTCGGTTTCGGTTTTAGATATGGATCCCGACTTTAAAAACCGAACCGAACCGATAAAACAGATGACTATTCTGCAGACTTTGTTTTTTCTTTGTGCAGGTTGTTATGAATTGATGGACCTGTGCTGAGGAGAAAATTCAAGACTTTTGTTTAATCTGATATTGGACTTTTTGAATCCTTAGTTATTATCATGTTATTGAAGTAAATTTTATTTTTATTCAAGCTTTGAAGTGGATTAATTATGTATAAATCCTTCTATTTGAACTTACAATTGTCTGATTTAGCCCAAGTAGTTCAATTTGGGCCTGGTGCAAGCCCAACTTAAGTGGCCCATTTAATCAGCCCATTGACACCGAACCGCTACCGAACCGACACCGAAACCGATCACACCGCACCGATTAAAAACCGAATCATTTCGGTACTCAAATGCTAGATATCGATAAGATACGGTTCGGTATCGGTTTTAGCTAGAAACCGTACCAAACCGAACCGAGCTCACCCCTACCACTTATTACTAATCACGCAATAAAATATTACCAAACACATGATAATAGAATATTTTAATTGATTGATGCGCTCTAGTAGTAACAAGTAGGAAGGCGCCCGCAGCGTTGCAGCGGCAATTTTCGAGAATTTTTGCGATAGGAGCTTTCCCGTTATGAGATCGTGGTATGTTTTTTGCCGACACGTGTTGTATTTGTTTGAAATAAATGTTGTGTCAAGCTATATTTGTATTTGTCGTACCACGTCTTTTTTTGGAATAAATATTGTGTCGGACACCAGTGTGTTGCGGCGAGGCTAATTTGACCCTTGTAGTTTTATAAAAATTTATGATAATTTTTAAAGTTATTTGTTAAGTTAAGAGTGCATTTGAAAAATTCTTTATTTAAAAACTATATATATTAAGAAGTTCGGGGTGTGTTTTGTAATTTTTTTTTATTTTTTTACTAATATTATTAGAAAGTATTTGGTTTTTCTTTTTTTATAAATGGTTTTGATCATGTGTGTGCGAGCGCATGGGACTTATGGTGTGAAGACCAATAGGAGCACTTTATTTATTTATTTATTTATGGTATAAATGGTTTTGATCATGTGTGTGTGGACTAGACTTATGGTGTGGAGATTTCAGAAGACTAATCATAACTCACAAAGACATTTGAGAGTGCTTCCTACTCATATATGTTTTCCTAATTGTAAAATCAATTATTTATTACGCACAGAACGCAATCTCTTCCGCCTATGATACAATATTTAATTCAGAAATTAATTGTTTATGCCGGCACGGAAACCTATTTCCCCTGCTATAGTATTTAGAGGGAATTAGCAAGTATTATTTGGTACAAAGAATGGTAATACATATGAATTATTAGTATATATATAATCATAATATAAAAATGTGACATATCATTATTTTCACATCGTATATTGTAATATAATGAATATACATATATTTCAGCCTTTTTATATATATATATATATTATAAAATATTATATTAATCTAATGATGACCAACTATAAAAAAATCGGATAGAAATAACATAAAAATTTCAAAATTGACATGTATTAGGGATGTGTCATACGGGCGAGTAAAAGAACACCGTTGGCTACCAACCAAATCGATGAAGAGTGTTTGTAGTGTCCTGTTAAGAAAAATCGATCACCGCCAGACGTCGACACATGCCGGTGATCACTGGTCGGGGATTCGTGGCCACAAACTAAAAAAGTAGCTTGTGGTAAAGAAATTAAGAAGAAACCAAACCAAACATACCCATTATATCTCGCTAAGAGCAGGGTTTGGGGAGGATAAGATGTACGCAGACCATACCCCTACTTTTTATGGTAGAGAGGCTATTTCCGTGAAGATCCCCAGCTTAGTGCACATCAAAGTATAGGGTGATATATACAAAGAAGCATATGATTCGAAAAAGCTCAAAACCATACATGAGTGTAATATCCGCAAATTCGATTTCCGGTAAATTTTCTTTTTTGGCGAAAGTCCGTTTTTAAGACTTGCTTGGGACCGTTTCGTCATCCTGAGAATGATTAATTCTACACTTTTTGACATCCAAGTTCGTTTCGGAGTCGTTTTGTTGAGTTCCGTGCTTTTTAGCGACTTTTCCGCTCTTGAGTCGATTCTTGCGAATCTCGTTCGAAACTGAAGTTTCGAGTTTCCTGTAAGTCTGTTTAACTTTTTTAGACGTGTTATGAACTTCGGTTTGGTTATTCGATCACGTATCGTGATTTCCGGGCGCTTCGGGCCACTTTGTAATTTACCCAAAGTTATGGGTATTCGTATCTGTATTCGTTGTCTCGACCCTTTTCTTGGTCGCGTATGATTAATTATTGCATTACATTTTCATTTTGAGTCGTTGATGTCGTCCGCGAACTTTTCGTCGTGTTCGTTCCGTACGTTTTCGGAAATCGAGTCGTCGAGCCCTGGTGGTCGGGCACTGGCCGGACGGTTGCGGGTTCTGGCCGGACGATGGCGGGCAGACCGTCGAGCACGGCCGAACCGCGAGCGCACGCCTTCTGGCCGGACGCCAGCTGCGCCAGCTTCAGCGGTAAGCGCCTTGCCGAAGCCGTCGCCACGCCATCTGTCGAGCACAGGCGGAGGATTATGAGGTTACGGACTCGGGTAGGATCGGCGGGTGGCGCACGCCATCGCTTGGCCGTTGCGCACGCTAACCGGCAAGGGTAGCGCACGCCGCTGATGGCCGACTAGCGTGCGTTAGGATGAGTTTGTTAGTCCAGGCTCTTTGGGCCAGTCGGCTAGCGCGCGCAGGCTTCCGGCCGTAGCGCACGCTAGCGGGAGTCGGGCGGACAAGTCATGGTCGGCAGAATTGGTCGGTGGTGCCGGGTCATGCGGGCCATGGCCGAGAGTGCTGGGCCGATACTGGCCGATAGCGCACGCTAGTCCAGGAAGGCTAGCGCACGCTAGTTCCGGCCAAGTATATAAATGATAGAGTAGCCACTTTTTCATTCGTTTTTCATTTCCTTCCTTCTCTGTCCGCGGCTGGCGATTCGGAGGTGGCGAAGCCATGTTGTTTAACAACAAATCCATGAATTTCTTGAGGTTATATCATCAATCAATCATCCGTTAACATCCTTCGATCCAGCGAATCAATGTTAGATCTTTAGAACCCTATTTTTGGGGAGATTTGGGGATTTTCGCGTTTTTGTCCGATTCATTCCGTTTTGATGAGTAATTCATGATGAACATGATTAATCTTGTTGGTATTCTTAGTTTCTCTACGGATTCATGGTATATTTCGTGATTTTTACGGAATCGTGAGGGTTTGGTTGTGGTCCGCCCTCGTTGTCGTTTTTATACGAATATACATGAATCGTAGGCGGGGTTCTGGGTGTATTCCAATTCCTTATTCGTTTAGAATTGGTTGTGATTGTATTCTTCGAATCGTTAGGTTCGATTTCGATGGTTCCTAGCATTCGTCGGTGACTTTCCATTCCGTTCGTTGCGTCGTCGACTATTCAAGGCAAGTATATATTTATGATTGTACGTTCTCGACTTTGAAAGTAAGATATATTGATGACATGATATGAACGAACCACTTTGGGGCGGGCCGATAGGTCCCCTAAGGGTTCCGTAGCCTCTGGTGCGGTTCCACGGTATTCATACATGTAATGATGACGGACGATATGAACAAACCACTTTGGGGCGGGCCGATAGGTCCCCTAAGGGTTCCGTAGCCTCTGGTGCGGTTCCACGGTATTCATATATCCATTTATGCGATGCTATGAGATTTAGTTATTCCGGAATACTAGTCTTAAATTGATGAATTGACGGTTACATTTACTTTATTGTCGAGGAGTATTGTGTTTCATACTTGATATACTTGCACTAGCTATTCGACGGTTACCCCTTTATGGGGGAAATACTTTTTATGTATTTCAGGTTCCAGGAGAGCGGACAGGCGGGTATCGGGTCAGCATGAAGATGATGGGCAAGTGTGATACTGTGTCTTGTCTCCGGTTATCTTTTTGGATTCCTCCATTCAGTGTTGTTGTACTGGAATGGATTTTAAATACTCGAGTATTCTATTTCAGTTTCCTTGATGTTCCGGCCTGTGTTGCCGAGGTATTGATTTGTGCGGTGATGTATATGGTTTCATTGGTTATGGTTTTGAATACCATTTGTATCGTCTTTCTTTCTCTTGTATGTAGACCTTCTCGGTCAAGTTTTATAGTTCCGCGTATGTTTAGCCTTGTGGGTCCCACGGCGGGGCTCACGACGCTGTAATATACCCTGAATAACTTGGGGGTGTTACATAATATGGTATCAGAGCTTAGGTTTATGGATACCTAGGCTGTCGGTCTTTTGGGTCGATTGAGTCGTCATTTGCCCACAGTATCACTACTCTGCCATCATCACAGTGCGACCGGTACTTGTTAGTCCTCTCACTCTTCTTGTATTTTTCTTAATCGTTTCGTTTATAGCTTGGTATTCTTGGGAATTGGTCACTTCGAGAATGTGCGATTTGGATTATACTTACGTACGTGTGTGCCCTTCAGAATGTTGGCTGAAAGTAGGAAGAATCGTGGCCGTGGTCACGGACGTGAACTCTTCATTGAGATTTTGTTAAGTTGCTAATTGCGATATTGGTGTGAATCGGTATTATGTCGAGACTTTGTTTAGAAGTCGCATGCTAGTATCACGGGAGATCTTCGACTTCACAGACTTGTGAGTATGTTTTTCGGATTATTCGATAATTCTTGGTGAATTTGAATTTCCGTTGAAATGTTGTATGTGCGAGTGATTGCAAGTTTCGAGGACGAAACTTATTTTTAAGGGGGGTAGAGTGTAATACCCTGATTTTTCGGATATTTTTTTTTCCCGTTCATTTGTTGGATGTCGTTGATGGATAATTGTGCTTGAGGATGATGTGAACGTATGACAATGTTGTTGAATGCGTATATGTATTCATTGTGCCGTATGATCGTTTGGTATGTCGAGATGTTGGTAGAGAATAGCGGAAAATGGCTAAGTACAGCTACGTTAGCGCACGCTACAGGGTATGCCTAGCGCGCGCTAAGATATATACTTAGCGTATGCTACGGTGCATACCTAGCGCACGCTAAGAGGTTCGGTTACGTACGCTAAGGAGGACCCCTAACGTACGTAACGACTTGCTGGGTTAGTTCCGGAATGTGACCGACAGGTAGGCCCAGGCTGACTTTTATATTCAGTTAGCGCACGCTAACGCATGTTGGTTAGCGCACGCTAACATCAGATCGCCAATAATGGAATCTTAGCTTTCGGCGGGTGGAACCGGCCATGTTCGACGCGTGTCCAGATAAGGTCAGCGAGTGTTTGTCGTGTAGAGCTAGCGCATGCTAAAACCGTATGATTAGCGCACGCTAATTCCATATCGGTCAAAGGAATCCCGGTAATCGCGGATGCTTTCGGCATGTGGGGGCACGATACTGTAGCAAGTCAACGACGATTAGCGCGCGTTAAGGTCGAGGAATAGCGCACGCTACTGAGCATTTCACTGTAGCAAGTCAACGCCTGTTAGCGTACATTAATGCATGGGCATTACGTACGTTAGATGAATTTCGAAGCAATGTAGTAGCTTCTGGACTGCCCGATAGCGCACGCTATCAAGGAAGGATAGCGCACGCTAGTCCTGTAGCGCACGCTAAATATAAGGTCTAACGCGCGCTAGTGATGTGTTTTATAGAGAGGATAGACGAGTGCTGAGAGGCATTTTGTCCATTCTCCTTCCTTCAGTCAATAGAGAGAACATTGGGAAGTACTTGAAGTTCCTAAACATTGAGAGATGATTCTCTTAAACAAGATTAAGATGGAGAGCTCGGATTTAAGTGTTGTTCTTGAAGTTTTTGATGATTCTTGGAATGGAGTTCAATTATTCTTCTTCGTGGTTCGTCCATACAAGGTAATCCTCGTATCCCTTTGATAGTGGTTCGTTTTTTTTTAGGATTACTACTTGGGAGGCAGTATGTTGGGAATCGTGTATTTTGATGTTCGTCTTATTTCAATGTAAATGCATAAATTGGACTGTACTTTTATCCGCTGCGTGAGTATTTTGAAATGGCTTTTGGTATTTTGCCAACTGAATTTTATTTTGCAAAACCGATTCCCTAAACTGAGTTTTTGGCGTTTTGGCCTTGATCGTTTTGACATTATTTGGAAAATGATTTTTTTATATTTGAAAAATATTACCGTCATCGGTCCTTTTTGGCATTTTTGAAATGACGTGGAAAATTGTGCTTAGCCTGGTAAATCCTTGTGAGAAGGGTTTACGGCGTGTAATATTCCGTGAGGATGCAGGGTGTTACAATTATGGTATCATGTGATAATATTATACGAGATTTATTGGAATTGTAATAAGAGATTTCGGATGTTGATATGATTATTGAGATCTTCTTCATATGATGATAACGGTATTGTTGCGATTCTTAAGGTTGTATGAATGGCATGATGAAGAAAATGGTAACATGGAGATATATACCTCGGATATGTTGTTCTGAACGGGATTTCGGATATTTCGTGTTCTTGAAGAACTCTTAAATTATACGAGGTGATGAATTTTTTTTAAGAAGTGTTGATGTTTTAAAAATGAATATGGAATATTCATATCTAGAGCTAATCTATGTGTTTGAAATAATATTCGTATAGGAATACGAATGTGATGATGAGTTTGATGAGACTATTATTCATCTCTGAATTTGGAAGCCCATACGTATGGAGCAAATATTCAAGTTGAATGATTGGACTATTTGATAACCTTTTTAGTAGGATTATCTATTGTTTTGAACCAGTCGAATGATTCGAATTGATGACGGTCATAAGTAAATTTTAACGATGGATTTACGAGAAGGGAACCTTATCAATTCGTATTTAAGAATTGAGTTTGGAACATTTAGACCCTTATTATTGGTCCTAATTGGTTGCTGATATGATCATCATATTTCGACTCGTATTGTGGACAGGATTTGTAAGTGTCTGAGTTGGATTGTTCAGACTGTGATTAGTCGAGATATGATGAAGCGGTTGAGTTTGTGGTTTGGTGGTATTGATATTGGTCGTCATCGAACCTGTTGATTATTAATCCTTCGTTTTACAATAAGATATGATGTTTGATCGTGAATTATGACTGTTGTGTTGCGGTTAAGGTTGAAGGGTTTGTAGATTAACTTGGTCGAGACTGAGGAATTCGTAAGACGAAATCAACTGAATTGGTAACAGTTCGTTGTATTGATATCGAGGCAAGTTTTATACTCATACTAATCAATGAGACTAATGTTATCGTGTAGGTGTACGAATGTGTGTATCATTTCGAGACTTGGCCTCCTTATGATTGTATTGATATCAGGGGATTAATTGATACGACACCCGTCGACAAATTATGCCAAATGTTATTGTTGTTCGTAAATGGCCGATTGAAGGCATTGATGTATTCGAATTTCATCTTCATTATCGGTAACTGATTTAAATGTGCCGAGACATCCGTTGTACCGTTGTTATCGAGTTGCCGTTCTAAGGTAACCGAAGTATTGAATTGGGACTGTCGAAGATAGTTCCCATCCGTTGAGTCGTTATCGATCGGTCGTTCGAAGACAATCGAGATATTGAATGGGGATCGCCGAGGATAGTGCCCATCTGTGAGTTATTATTGTCGTGTTGGTCGACTCAAGGCAGCACACTATTATTCTGGTGAACTCGGTAATTTTGTGATCGTTGAGGGTGGAGGATTTCCCGAATTGTGGTGTTGTGGTTATTGCCGTGTTAATCGGTCCTTAGGGATTCTGATCCCAGGATGATTGTTTTGAATATCGTTGGTCATGTCGATCTTTCATTATTCGTGTGTCATCGTTCACTTGGTGAGTCGTATGATCCGTAATGGGTATTTTATTCTTTGAGTTTCATTGTCATGTTGTATCATGACATATCGAGAATCATGTCTGCGTGCCGATTGGTTATGTGTAGGATTTTTAGCCAGGCACTCGATGGTCATGCGTGGATGTTTCCGCATTGGACCGTGCACACGAGACGTAGTTCTTGAGGCTATATAGGTACATTGTCACACGTATATTCTGGATTCCGTATACGGGGTGGACATGTGCACGGACACATTTTCGGATCGGGCGTACTGTGATGTCCCTCTTGAACCTTATTGTTTGGTCGTTCGTAGTCCATGTTGTATTGGATATATCCGACGATTTGCGGCTGGTTGTTCATACGCCGATAGGTATGTCCGACAGTCAGGTTTGCTTCTTTGAGATCTATATTGTGATGATTTGACTTTGGGTCATTGGCTTTGAGCCATCGTGATATACGACTTGGTGAGGGTTTTCGTGCCATTGCGATGTATTGATATTTTTGTTGGAGCCTTCAGGCATTATGATTCGTATTTACTTCAGCGTTGGCTTGGATTACCTTCGGGTAATGTATTGTTGTGTTGCTTGTAACGTTTCGCCGTTGGGCGTAAGTTACGCGTTTCCTATGTATCTCGTTGAGTTTTCCTGGCAGGATATTACTTCTCCCTAGTAGTTTTAAGTTTCGGGACGAAACTTCTTTTAAGGAGGGTAGAATGTAATATCCGCAAATTCGATTTCCGGTAAATTTTCTTTTTTGGCGAAAGTCCGTTTTCAAGACTTGCTTGTGACCTTTTCGTCATCCTGATAATGATTAATTCTACACTTTTTGACATCCGAGTTCGTTTCGGAGTCGTTTTGTTGAGTTCCGTGCTTTTTAGCGACTTTTCCGCTCTTGAGTCGATTCTTGCGAATATCGTTCGAAACTGCTTTTTCGAGCTTCATGTAAGTCTGTTTAACTTTGTTAGACGTGTTATGAACTTCGGTTTGGTTATTCGATCATGTATCGTGATTTCCGGGCGCTTCGGGCCATTTTGTAATTTACCCAAAGTTATGGGTATTCGTATCTGTATTCGTTGTCTCGACCCTTTTCTTGGTCGCATATGATTAATTATTGCATTACGTTTTCATTTCGAGTCGTTGTCGTCCGCGAACTTTTCGTCGTGTTCATTCCGTACGTTTTCGGAAATCGAGTCGTCGAGCCCTGGTGGTCGGTTCGGGCCGGACGGTTGCGGGTTCGGGCCGGACGATGGCGGGCACTGACCGAGCAGGCACGGCAGGAACCGGCGTAGCACACGCTACGGCCGGGACGCTGCGCTCTAGCTCGGCAGTGTAGCGCACGCTGTCGAGTCAGCCCAGCGTACGCTATCGGGCTTGGACAGAGGGATTCTGAGGTTCTGGACTCGAGTAGGATCGGCAGGTAGCGCACGCTACGGTCGGTTGTTGCGCACGCTAACCGGCAAGGGTAGCGCACGCTGTCGGCCGACTAGCGTACGTTACCGGGATGAGTTTGTTAGTCCAGAGGCTACTGGACAGGTCGGCTAGCGCGCGTAGGCTTCCGGCCGTAGCGCACGCTAGCGGGAGTCGGGCGGACAAGTCATGGTCGGCAGAATTGGTCGGTGGTGCCGGTTCATGCGGGCCATGGCCGAGAGTGCTGGGCCGATACTGGCCGATAGCGCACGCTAGTCCAGGAAGGCTAGCGCACGCTAGTTCTGGCCCACTATATAAATGACAGAGCAGCCACTTTTTCATTCGTTTTTCATTTCCTTCCTTCTCTGTCCGCGGCTGGCGATTCGGAGGTGGCGAAGCCATGTTGTTTAACAACAAATCCATGAAGTTTTTGAGGTTATATCATCAATCAATCATCCGTTATCATCATTCGATCCAGCGAATCAAGGTTAGATCTTTAGAACCCTACTTTTGGGGAGATTTGGGGATTTTCGTGTTTTTGTCCGATTCATTCCGTTTTGCTGAGTAATTCATGATGAATATGATTAATCTTGTTGGTATTCTTAGTTTCTCTACGGATTCATGGTATATTTCGTGATTTTTATGGAATCGAGTGGGTTTGGTTGTGGTCCGCCCTCGTTGTCGTTTTTATACGAATATACATGAATCGTAGGCGGGGTTCTGGGTGTATTCCAATTCCGTATTCGTTTAGAATTGGTTGTGATTGTATTCTTCGAATCGTTAGGTTCGGTTTCGATGGTTCCTAGCATTCGTCGGTGACTTTCCATTCCGTTCGTTGCGTCGTCGACTATTCAAGGCAAGTATATATTTATGATTGTACGTTCTCGACTTTGAAAGTAAGATATATTGATGACATGATATGAACGAACCACTTTGGGGCGGGCCGATAGGTCCCCTAAGGGTTCTGTAGCCTCTGGTGCTGTTCCACGGTATTCATACATGTAATGATGACGGACGATATGAACGAACCACTTTGGGGCGGGCCGATAGGTCCCCTAAGGGTTCCGTAGCCTCTGGTGCGGTTCCACGGTATTCATATATCCATTGATCCGATGCTATGAGATTTAGTTATTCCGGAATACTAGTCTTAAATTGATGAATTGACGGTTACATTTACTTTATTGTCGAGGAGTATTGTGTTTCATACTTGATATACTTGCACTAGCTATTCGACGGCTAACCCCTTTATGGGGGAAATACTTTTTATGTATTTCAGGTTCCAGGAGAGCGGACAGGCGGGTATCGGGTCGGCATGAAGATGATGGACAAGTGTGATACTGTGTCTTGTCTCCGGTTATCTTTTTGGATTCCTCCATTCAGTGTTGTTGTACTGGAATGGATTTTAAGATGTTCCGGCCTGTGTTGCCGAGGTATTGATTTGTGCGGTGATGTATATGGTTTCATTAGTTATGGTTTTGAATACCATTTGTATCGTCTTTCTTTCTCTTGTATGTAGACCTTCTCGGTCAAGTTTTATAGTTCCGCGTATGTTTAGCCTTGTGGGTCCCATGGCGGGGCTCACGGCGCTGTAATCTACCCTGAATAACTTGGGGGTGTTACAATGAGCCCATGGATTAATTAACATGAGACTTACCTAAGGGGACTTTGGCAACTACGCTCTCGATGAACGCTGCTCTAACAGAAGAGAGGCTGACTCTGCGCCCAGCTCCCTGTAAAAAATACACCACATGCAAAAGCCAATAGGATAAAATATACAATAAAAATAAAAAATAATAAAAATAATAAATGCTCTAGATCAAAGCTAACCGAGACAACCCAACCCTGAGGCTCTCTACTACAGCACCGCTCCCTACAAAAGAATCCACAACTCTGATATGGCGCCTCCAAGAGCACCTATCAACAGTCATGGTCTCGGAAAGGTTTAAGGCCTTCAAATCTAATCTCAGTTCCTCCTCCCAGGTCTTCCTCGGTCTGCCTCTCCTTCTCTCCCTACAACCAATAAACTCTCGACCCTCCTTACCGGAGCAGAGCCCTGCCTCCTGCGGACGTGGTCAAACCATCTCAATCTCCCTTCCCTAACTTTCGCTGAAATGGGCGCCACTTCTAGCGCGTTCCAAAAAATCCCATTCGAGATTCTATTCAACATTGTGCGCCCACACGACCAACGTAACATTCTCATTTCAGCCGCTCCCAACTTGCTCTCAAGCGACTTCTTCATCGGCCAACGTTCGGAGCCATACAACATTGCAGGTCTAATTATCGCTCTATAGAACTTACCCTTCAACTTTAGAGGGACTTTCTTGTCACACAGGACCCCATCGCTGCTCTCCACCTAAGCCACCCCGCCTTATACGATGAGTGACATCATCTTCACACTCTCCTTCCTTCTGAATGATCGAACCCAAATACTTGAACTTATCCATACGGGGTACGATCTGATCAGCAATCATTACCTCTATCCTCCATAGCTCCAACTTCGAGTTCACCCCTATCTTCGACTCCGCCACTAACACAATGTCGTCAGCAAAAAGCATGCACCATGGGATGCCATCGTGTATCCCCCGCGAAATGACGTCAAAGATCGAAGAGAAGAGGGGTTTGCGCCGACCTCTGGTGTAGCCCTATCTCAACCGCGAAATACTGGGTGTCACCCACTGGATCCTAACGCAAGTCCTAGCTTTGGAGTACATGTCTGGATCGCCCTAACGTACGGCAACGACACCCTCCTCTCTCCAAGGCTCCTCCAAATAACATCTCGCGGAATGCTATCATATGCCTTATCTAGATCAATGAACACCATATGGAGGTCCTTACGCCGCTCTCTAAACTTCTCCATAAGGCGTCTAACGAGATGAATGGCCTTAGTCGTGGACCTCCCCGACATGAAGCCAAATTGGTTCTTTGCGATCTCAACTTCTCTTCTAAACCTGCATTCCACCACTCTTTCCCAAAGTTCATAGTATGGCTTTGAAGTTTAATACCCCGATAATTACTACAACTCTGAGCATCTTTGTTCTTGAAAAACGGCATGACAATACTACATCTCCACTCCGTCGGCATCTCAAAACCTCTGAGGAGGATGTTGAACAGCTCTGCTAGCCACTGAACTCCAACTTCTCCCAAACAAAGCCACACCTCAATAGGGATCTGATCCGGACCTACAACCTTAGCTCTACCCAATTTCATTAGGGCACCCTTTACTTCCTCCTTGCTGATGCTCTCACAGGAGCTTAACGAACAAGCATAAGATAGACTAACTCCTTGCACCACCGAGTCGCTTCCCCTAGCCTCATTGAAAAGTTCAAAAAAAATTACCTATTCCACATCTCCTTAATAGCCACATCGTTCACTAACACTTGGCCCAAATCATCATTAATATACTTAACGGGACCAAGGTCGCGCCGCCCTCTTTCCCTAGCTTTCGCTAGTTTAAAAATAACATTCACTCCTTCTTTGGTGTCTAGGCGCTTGTACATCTCCTTGTATGCCTCACCTTTAGCCTTAGTCACTGTCTTCTTGGCCTCTCTTTTCGCCACCTTGTACGCTTCAATCTTCAAGATTCTCTCCTCCCCAATACTAACCGACAAAAGCTCCTTAAATAGCGCTTGTTCAGCCTTAACTTTCTTTTGGACCTCCTCATTCCACCATCATGCCGCCCTATGTCTACTAGATCTGCCCGAAGAAACCCTACCACCTTCTCGCCCACACTCCTAATAGCATTGGCCATGCTGGTCCACATAAGGTTAGCATCGCCCCCCCCGCAAAAAACCTCCTTCGCGGGTCAGAGACTCCCTGAAATCTGCCGCCTTCTCACCCTTCAAATCCTTCCAGAGAATCATAGGTCTAGCTTTTCTAGCCCTGCTAACAACACGACCTCCCATGGACAAATCCATAGCCAGCAGTCGGTGTTGAGAAGCACAAGCCTCGCTCCGGAACACCTTGCAGTCCACGCACACCCTACCATCACGACTGCGCAAAAGAAGGTAGTCAATTTGCGTGTTGTTTCCCCCACTACCGAAGGTGATGAGGTGCTCAGCTCTCTTGTGAAAAACAGAGTTAGCAATTACCAACTCATGCGCATTGGCAAACTCCAACAACGCGAAACCTCCTGTATTCCTAACTCCGAAGCCGAAACCACCATGAGCACTATGGTAACCATCCACCCCATCACCAATGTGCCCATTGAAATCGCCCCCGAAAACAATAAATTGATCGTCCAGACTACACCCGACCAACTCATCTAAACAGACCCAAAAAGCTTCCTTAACAAGCACATCCAAACCAACATGTGGGGCATACGCACAAACCACGTTAACCACCTTCTTCCCAACCACCACTCTAACGGAAATAATCCTATCATTACATTTCTTCACTTCCACGACGTTATAAGAAGGGTGATGTTAATTTGTGGTCTGTTTAAATTAATTTGATAGAGAAGTTGTAAATGGTCAAAACTGTGGTTATGTGTACTAACAAGGGGCATTTTCGGACAAGGAAAAGCATCGACGGCGACCTTGTCTGGAGCAGTAAAAAAAAAAAACGCAGCTATGAGAGAGACAAGAAATGGAAAGAAATTCAACATCTGCACAGATTTTTAGTGAATAATCGTCTGCTTTGTATTGTATTTTTCCATATAAACATTTTTACCTGTCACTGTTACAAATGTAAGTGCGATCATTACCCTTCTCAGTACAGGTACCCACCCCACCCCACCCCACCCCACCCCACCCCACCCCAACCACTCACACACACTAAACAAGAAATAGTAAATGTTTTGATTTCTGTAGCATAACAAAATTAATGGTTTGAAATTTAATGTTATTGTACCCACTTTTCTTACATTACATGAATATGGATGTCTGAGTTGGTGAGATTTGTTCAACTTGAAAGCTCAATCCATATTCACACACACACACACACTATCATTAACACTTTTGTTCAGAAATTATCGAACTTCCTTTCTTTTTCCCCCATTTCCTTCTTGGGATGTACCATTAGTGTTGTTATTGACAACGTTGTTTAGCTGATGTCGTGTGAAAGAATGGGCAAAGAAGAATACAATAATATGGTATAGATGCAACAACATAAACAATCCCATATTTTTGTTTTTGTCAATCTCCTTCTCATCTTCTGCAAATGTGTGTGTGTTATTGGTGTGAGTTTATGCGTGTTTTTTAATTTTATTTTATTTTATTTATCTTTTTTTTTGGGAAGTTTTTTTTTTTTTTTGCTTTTTTTCGCTTTGGATTGACATGAATTTTTTTTTTAATGTAAAAAAAGCCAGAAAGTAGCAAAAGCATTATTCTAATTTTAAGTACCATGTTTTCCTAGCATTCAAATTATTGAAATTTGATAAAAAAGAGAGCAAAAGAAAGTCAGTGTGTTTGTTTTGGATCTGGAAAACAGCTCACCCCCTTCCTTTTTTTTTTTTGAATTTAACCAATTTTGACTTCTGTGATTTAAAATCATCCCATTATTTGTGGAGGTGAAAATTTGGAAAAAAAAAAAATGCAAGTGTATTTTTTCTTCTTCTTCTTCTTCTTCTGTCTGTGTTGTCCACACAGAGATCATGTGCCAAACAGTGAAGGTTTTGTCTCTGCATATCCAAATTTTCAAGTAGCTGTCTTTACTTTGGTACCATTACTGCAACCTGCATGCACATTCATCCTTGGTTATAAACCAAACCCTCCAAAGATTTCAGTGCTTTGACTGAAAAAAAAAATAAAGAAATAGAAAAATAAAATAAAAATTAAATATTGGCCCTTCTGTTCTGCATGAGTTTCATCACAAACTTTTTTTTGTTTGTGTGTGTGTGACTGTGTGTAGTTGGGGGGTGGGGTGGGGTGGGGTGGGGTGGGGGCAAAATATAAAATGATGCACCTACCTAACATTTTCTTGTTGTTTGCTTTTGCAGAGAAGGGGGGCATTTCATACTATGATACTAATAGTATTAGTGCTTGAGATTTGAGTTGGAAAGGCATTTCTTAATTATAAATATATATTTTAAATTAGAGTATATGTTGGGGGTAATGAGTAGAGAGTTGAAGAAAGTGGAAAAGGGTAGTGATGTGGCTGAGAAGGTTGTGGTGGCTGTTAAGGCATCAAAGGATATACCTAAAACAGCTTTGGTTTGGGCTTTGACTCATGTGGTTCAGCCTGGGGATTGTATCACACTCCTTGTGGTTTTCACTTCACATACCTCTGGTAATAATTTCTTGATTATATATATATATATTTATATATTTGCTTGTGGAGTTAGTAAATCTTTGTTGCCCTTATTTTGTTATTGTTTTAAGTACTATCTTTTACCATATATGGATCAATGTGTGAGCTTTTAGTCCTCTTTATCATCATCATCTTTCATATCTTTATATGGGATTCTTCCGGCATTATATGAAATTGATTCTCGACTTTTTTTTTTTTTTTTCGGTTTGGTGATATCAAGTTAGTCTTGTATATTATGGCATGGTTCCACATTCAATACCACATGTATGTGTGTGTGTGTGTTTTCCATATTTGGGGATACTTTTACACTATTTGGGGAATGGCAACTGTTGTGTGTGTGTGTGTGTGTGTGTGTGGTGTGTGTTTTGCAAATTTTCCTAAAATATTTGGGGTGGCCTGTAGCGGCTACGCTAAGGGTCTAAATCAATTCGAACGAGCCGAACATATGTTTATTCAAGTTTGTTTTGAAATCTTACCGAGCTTTAAAAACTGCGCTCGGGCTCGATTTGATTTGTAACCAGGCCGCGCTCGAACGAGTTTTAATCGAGCCGATCAAGACCCGAGCTGGAGTAGTTTGTTATCATTATTTTATTTGAATCAAGCCGAACTTTATATCTTATCAAACAAAAAATTATTCTCGAACTCGAATCGAGTATCAAATAGTTTGATTTGATTTTCAACCACAGGCTACACCGCATCCCATATATCGGATCGAGCCGATCGGCCATTCACTACTTCTTTGTGTTGCTCGCTGAAACATAGTAGACAGATTCTGTTTCTTCATTATTTATTTTATTTGCTCTTTTTTTCTATAATCAAACATCATATATATAGCATTATGGAAATCATAATTATTATTTTTTTCGCGCTCGGTTTAAAACAGGTAGGAAATTATGGGGCTTCCCAAGGTTTGCCGGGGACTGTGCTAGTGGCCATAGGAGCCGGTCACACTGTGGCACGAGCGCAGAACAAAAATCGGACTTAACGGATTCTTGTTCTCAAATGATTCTTCAGCTTCACGATGTTTATGATCCTAACAAAGTAAGATCATATTTCTTGATTTTCATTTCTGTTTGGTGGAGAACGGTGACGAATGTTAGCATAATGCTGATCGGTGATTTTGGGACGAACTAAAAATTTCAGATCAACATGAAGATAAAAGTTGTATCGGGGACACCATGTGGTTCGGTCGCTGCCGAGGCGAAGAAAATCGAAGCGAATTGGGTCGTTTTGGACAAGTAATATACAGATATTCTCCCTCTCCCTCTCCTGTCTATCTACAACTATTTTGCCTAATTACAGAAAAAGGGATAATTGCAAAAACAACCCTTGATGTTTTGTCTAATTACATAAAAAAAGGAATAGTTATCTTTCAAAATTCAAAATAAAACTCGACAATTATTTTTGTCTTACAAGTGTACCCTCATGAGGATTTCAAGAGGGAGCTGTTTGTAAGGCAATATAAACCTCAAGGAGTTATTTGTAATTTTAAAATATGATTGTTTTTTTTGTAATTTTACTAAACTTTGGGGATAGGTTTTGTAATTAACCCTTTGTACTAAACAAATACACCCCACCCTCCGTTGAAAGTGCAATTTGTAAAAGGATCATTATAAAAACTACCACTGATGTTTTGCCTAATTACGGAAAAAAGTCATCTTTCAAAATTATAAAACTACAAAAGTGCACCCTTAAGAGGGGTCATGACTTAAGAGAGAGCTATTTGTTAGGAAAGTATAAACCTCAAGGGGCTACTTGCTATTTTAGAAGATAACAGGTTTTATTTTGTAATTTTACTAAACCTCAAGGTTACATTTTGCAATTAACTGAAAACTACAATAGTAAAAACTCCATTGTCTTCCTTACTGCACTTTCCCTTTCAAACATCGTCCAGACAGCTTAAACACGAGGAAAAGCGCTGCATGGAAGAGCTCCAATGCAACATAGCTGTAATGAAACGGTCCCAAGCAAAAGTCCTCCGTCTAAATCTAGTCGGTTCGACCAGAAAGGACATGGAAGTGGCAACTCCTGACACTACTAGCCTAACATCCCAAAATCAAGAACCTCGAGAAAAAGACCGTACGAACCCAACCCGCGGACCCCTTGTCACCCCATCGAGTAGCCCCGAGACATTCACCGCCACGGAAGTCGGAACCTCATCCGTCTCGAGTTCCGACCCCGGAACTTCACCGTTCTTCATAACCGACCCCAAAGAAAACCTCAATAAGAAGGAGAAACTCATATCCATACAACAAGGACACGATCACGACGAGTCATCGAGTTCGGACACCGACAATGAGAGCTTGTCGTCGTCGTCGAGTTTGAGGTTCCAACCATGGATGGCGGAGATCGTGAATTCGAATATACGGACACAAAAAACTTCTATTATCACGAAATCCCTTCTCGAGAGAAACACTAAATTCGACGACGAATCCGGTTTCCGGTCCCCGGGCTACCGTTCGAATCTGGATTTCAGCGGAAGCTTGAGAGAAGCTATTTCCTTGTCGCGGACAGGGCCGTGTGGGTCCCCTCCGTTGTGTTCTATATGCCAGCATAAGACGCCCGTCTTCGGAAAGCCTCCGACGTGGTTTACGTATGCCGAGCTGGAGCTGGCGACGGGTGGGTTTTCTCAAGCGAATTTCTTGGCCGAAGGCGGATACGGGTCGGTCCACAGAGGAGTACTTCCGGATGGGCAGACGATCGCCGTTAAACAGCACAAGCTGGCAAGCTCTCAAGGGGATCAAGAATTTTGCTCTGAAGTTGAGGTTCTGAGCTGTGCTCAGCACCGTAACGTGGTTATGTTGATTGGTTTCTGCATTGAGGATGGGAGAAGGTTATTGGTGTATGAGTATATATGCAATGGCTCTCTTGATTCTCATCTTTACGGTATGCTTTCGTGTGATTTTTTTAGGTGTTTCATTGGTTTAATATTTGTGTAGCTTTAAATTATTTCCAATTTTTCCCCTCTAGAAGTATGATTTCTCTTGACTTGGAGAAACTTTTTAATATTTTGTTACAAAAACCAAACCACTCACTAGTCCGGCCAAAATACGGAGAAGCCCAGTTAGTTTGTAAAATTACAGATTATCCAATGACATTCACAAATGGCACCCTTTCAGTTCACTGAGTAGAAATCTCAAAGGGGGGTATTTATATAATTTTGAAAAGTGAGTGGAGACTTCTGTAATAATCCTAGGTTCAGTTGTTTTTATAAGATAATGACATTCTGCAAATGAACGTGGTTACCCTCAGGACGCCATCAGGACACGCTTTCTTGGGCTGCACGGCAAAAAATTGCAGTTGGGGCCGCACGAGGATTGCGGTATCTTCATGAAGAATGTAGGGTTGGTTGCATTGTTCATCGGGACATGCGGCCCAACAATATTCTCATCACTCATGATTTCGAACCCTTGGTAAAGAATTTAACCTGCTATTCCTTTTCACTCTGAAGTTTGGCCTAATCACTCTCTTATCTTTCATACTTACTAAAACACCCCCTGAAAATTTGTGTTTATTTAATTATACCCTTTATTATGGTCTATGTGATTCCCCATGATTTTGTTATTCACTCTCTCTCTCTCTCTCTCTCTCTCTCTCTCTCTCTCTCTCTCTCTCTCTCTCTCTCTCTCTCTCTCTCTCTCTCTCTCTCTCTCTCTCTCTCTCTCTCTCTCTCTCTCTCTCTCTCTCTCTCTCTCCCCCCTCTCCCCCCTCTCCCTCGCCCCTCTCCCTCCCTCCCTCCCTCCCTTCCTCCTTCCCGTGTATGGAAATCTTGTTGTATTGATATCATTAATAGAGGAGCCTTTACATAAGCGTTACAAGGAGAGTCCTTCCTAATCTCTCTCATTTAATTATATTTTCCTGCAAGGTGGGGGATTTCGGTCTAGCAAGGTGGCAGCCGGATGGGGAGACGGGAGTCGAAACCAGAGTAATCGGAACCTTTGGGTAATTTTTTCTTCATCACTCGTTTTTTTATTGTAAATGATCACTTTGTGCACCAAAAAAAAAATCATTAAATATCCGCCAAATCGTTGCGTTTCACAAAAGGTACTTGGCACCCGAGTACGCTCAAAGTGGTCAGATCACAGAGAAAGCGGACGTCTACTCGTTCGGTGTGGTGCTAGTGGAACTGGTCACCGGGCGCAAAGCAGTGGACATTAACAGGCCCAAGGGCCAGCAATGCCTCACAGAATGGGTAAAAGCCCCCTCCTCTCTATACAAAGTGTTTGGTTTTTTTATATCAAGGGTGGCATGCATCTCATACTGACTGTATTTGTTCTGGTCCGTCGGATTAAGGCACGACCATTGTTGGAAGCTTATGCCGTTGACGAACTGGTGGACCCACGGTTAGGAAGCAGTTACTCGGAAGTCGAGGTTTACTGTATGTTGCATGCTGCGTCATTGTGCATACGTCGGGATCCTCAAGCAAGGCCTCGCATGTCTCAGGTATAGACCGAAACTGGAAATCACCATAAAATAGCCTATATTCTAATAAAAAGGCTAATTTTATTTAAAAAAATGCCGTCTTGATATTTGTTTTTATTTTTGCAAATTACATCCTTCATTAACTGGGTTTTTGCAGTTTTGAGAGATTTCTGGATTTTTTTAATAAACGTCGTCCGACTTTTTCAATATTGTAAATATAAAATAAAATTATATCATCAAGTATTCTTTTGTTTTAAACATTTTTCATAATATTATGTTTTGATATTTTTTCATGATATAATTTGAAAGTTACTTATCATCAAAGTGTCGTCTCGAAAAACGAAAATGACTAAACATCCCCCGTTGTAAAAACAACAGTCCCTTGATGTTATTTCTATATTTTTTTGAAAGTTACTTCTGTATTTTTTTTCTTATAAGCATCCTTTCTATCTTGTTGAATAGGTGCTACGGGTACTTGAAGGTGACGCGATGGACTCAGGTCAATTGGGGACACCAGGCTTCGATGTGGGCAGCCGGAGTGGAAGAATAATGTCGGGTCATCACCAGCCACAACGCGAACAGCATAGCGGCCCCATAACGAACGAGTCGTCTGGACGATTTAGCTCAAAGCTTTTGTCTTGAGTTTTAAGGAGAAAGACATAAGCTTTTGAACATGAAGATATTGTGTAAACTAAAAAACTATGTCTGCACAAATTTCTCTCAAGTATGAAGTAGTTATTTTGTCTTTGATGCCACTTTTGGATGTTTTTGGCCTTTGTATAGGAGTGGGTAGTATAAAATCTTTATGTAATCACTACTGAGAAATGAATTCAATTCTTAATTGCATGAAATATCGAGTATGCATTTATTTGAGAATAATTGAGTTCTTATATATATATATATATATATATATATATATATATATATATATATATATATATAGTGGCGCGTTTTATGCAGTACCAATATTAGATGCAGTATTTTACAGTATTAATTTATGCATGAGTTTTGTACTAATTATGCATGAAATATATGCATTTCGTGCATCAAAATTTCAATGCATTAAAATATACAATATATTTGATACATATAATCTAATATTTTAATGCATTGAATATTGAGTATGCATAAAATATTAGATTATATGCATCAAATATATTGTATATTTTAATGCATTGAAATTTTGATACACGAAATGCATATATTTCATGCATAATTAGTACAAAACTCATGCATAAATTAGTACTGTGAAGTACTGTATCTAATATTGGTACTGCATGGAACACGCCCCTATATATATATATATGATATTTATTTTGAGAAATAAGAATGCATTGATTATATGTGATGAATGGTTCAGATTATGTGAATATTTATATTGTTTCTTAATTAATGAGAGTCGCTGAAAATTAAGTATATTGTAGTTGTTGTGGACATAGTAATTGCTTCTTTAAAATGCATATTTGAAGAAATGAAATCATATATTTGTTTTTTTGTTTGATTCTAAAACTTTAGAACCTTTGGATAGTGAAAGATAAAGATATTTGTGTTAATTTGAAATCTCCTTTTACTCATGGTAATATATTTGATGTTTACTTGGATGATTTATTTAGTGAAATAAAAATATTATATATGATATTGCCCAATAAGATAATATCAACAATTGAAATTCTTGAATTTGTAAAAATTACAGATTGTTATCCAACTGTTGCAATAACTTATAGGATCTTATTGACTGCCTGTTATCGTAGCTTCAGCTGAGAAGAGTTTCTCAAAATTAAAATTGTTGATGACATATTTGAGATCGTCGACGTAGCAACAAAGATTAACAGGGGTGTATCCAGTTCAGATTTTGGTGGATTAATAATAATCCATGGATTTTTAAAGATTCTAGCGGATTAAAAACAATGCATGGATTAATAATAATCATCATAGAATCTTATAAAGTTGATGGAAAATCTTTCGAATTTACAAATGAATTTTTAAAAATCCTTCAAAATCTCATTGATTTTGGTGGGATTTCAAAACTTACAAAAAACACTAACAAATCCATCAAAATTCACTATTTTAATGAATCCAAAAAAATCCATGAATTTTTGAATACCTTCAGATTTTAATGAATTGTTTAAAATCCAAATTGAATACACCAAGATTTTAAATGACAAGATTTTAATGGATTCATTAAAATGGTGGGGTGGGGGGTGGGGGGACACCCACAGGTGTTAAGAAATACTTAGTTTGTATTTATCTAAGAAATACTTCCCTCTTGAGGGAAGCAATTTGGTACAAGAAAAACCGCATAGCAGACCAGGTGGAGTTGCAATAACAACTTTCTAAATGCAGAATACACACAAGTTTGAACCTTCAAATTGCATTTTAACACTGTAATTCTGCAAAATATTCCCAGCAGGAGAAACTCATGGGTCATGTCACTCGAGAGCATCCAACGATCTTTTCTCGAGAGTCCGTGGTTCAGGGCTTCCTCATTTTCGACCTCGCATATCTGAAAAATAAATTAAAAAAGAAAAGGTTTAAAGTTTCAGTATAGTAAATAAAATGGAAAAAAAAAAAAAACACAAATCGAAATATCAAGTCGCGTCTGTACTCTATATGCATGCCCCCACGATCAGATGACTGCAGCGAGCGTCCTTGAAGTGCATTCATTGCCTCAGTTGCTTGTTCAACTCTCTATCATACAGCGATTTTTTTGGATATTAGCTATATGACAACTTAAACAAAAAAATTGCTTCAAAATCCTATATTCAATTTGATCGATATTTTTAATTTAAAATTGGATAATGAGTGCCATCATTTTCCGTTTTGTAGCAACAGGATACATACCTCAAAATCAGCAAATGCAACCGGCATTCCGCCTCTAGCACGAACCTTAAGGCTGTTGAATCCCTGGTATCTAAAATAAAAAGGGACACGAAAATTGTTTTTTAATCGATAATTCGCGTCAAAGAAATGCCGTTTTCCATGTTTTAACAATTAATACTAGTATTTTTACACTGGCAACTTACTCGGAAAGATGTTGCTTCAGTTCCGTTTCAGTACAGTTCGGACCTAGATTTGCAATAAATAAGGTAGAGCATGCACCATTCGTTCTCTCTTCTGCTTGTTCCTGTGAAATTTATTCAAAAGCGACCTCTTAATTTAAAGAACAAATACCAGCAGTTACAGAGGTACCGGACAGGGGGGGAAGGGGGGTACCGTCATCAATCATCAACAAAAACTGCTGACAATGTCGGGGTCGGTGATATGAAGATTACAGTATCAATTAGTTGTCTCAAATTAGTTGACACTATAAATTCATACAATAAGAAAAGTGGCAAATTATATGCCGAATGCCCTGCCTGTCGCAACCTTCATAGGAAGGAGAAATGAGATGAAATTCCAAAACCGCCAACATCATAAGCTTTTTGAGTTACATAGAAAAATATCAAGAGACGGGTATGAATTGGGATAATTGCTATAATCATGTCACATTACATGATTCATATTGTCAAAATCAACAAGTATATCATTGAACATGTACGGGGAAAAGTTTAAAAGACCTACTAATACTAGTAAAAAGTACAAAAATTAGTATAAATCCGCCCCTTTGATAAATTTTAGTCTACCCCTCTAAAAGAGACTGGGTCCGCATATGGGAGATCAGTGTTTTAAAAGGCGCGTGGCGAGTTTGAGACGAGGCAAGGCGTAAGCCTCGAGACACATTGAGGCGTAAGCCTCAACTGATATAAGAATCTCATAAAAATATCATAATATTGATATAAATTAGTAAAAAAGCAAAAATATGAATTAGGGTACTAAAATACCTACTGCAATCAAATATCTTGATAACAGTAGAAGAAGAGATGTAACGAAACAAGAAAGATAAGGAAAAAAGTATCAATACTTTAATTAGGGTTTGTTGCCCTACGCCTCCTATACTATCACGCGTCTTTTTGCTGCGAGGCCTTTGTTCCCTGAGAGTCCCTAAGAGCCGCTGCGCTTCTTTTAAAAAAGAAAGAAAACAACGCTGTGCTCTATAATGGGCGCCTCTTGCGCCTCAAACTAAAGGGTTCGAGGCGTACGCCTCTGAGACGCCTCAGGAGCTCGAGGACTCCGCCTCAAATCTGAATAATTTTTCAGCGCCTCAGGGCATTTTCTGCGAGGCGTGCCTCGAGGCGTACGCCTCGAGCGTTTTTTAAAACATTGTGGGAGATAAATTGCTTAAGAAACCAAAGTCGTATATGTAAATACACTTACATTCTCTGGATCAGGAGCATCATTACTATTGGTTGCTTTTTTGGTGCTGTCAGATTCAAGATTTATTTCATCAAACTTACAAGAAGAATTAATAAGCTGAAACATGACGTCAACTAAAAAACACATAATCTGAGGGAATAACCATATTAGATCGAAATAAGTGATTGTCATGCTAAACATGTCTAACCTCTTGTCCCTTATTGAATCATATTGGTAAGTATCGACGTTGGTGGTGGGCTCATCAGAATCGCCATCTTTCAAAATTCAAAATTGAATTGTGTGATCACGTCTAAGAAATGCTTAGTGAATATTCAATACTAATAAAAGAATATAAGAAAAAAAATTGACGAACACTTACCATCATCACTCGATGATTCTCTGGCATCATTGACGGATTTTTTTCGATTATCAATGACAACATAAGGACCACTTCCTGTAAACAACATTAGCATAGGTCAACCATCTTACAAAGGGTAAGCAAAAGTAAACGATCACATAGTCGAAATTCACCATTTGAATGAAGCTTTGGAAATAACTACAACCTTTTTGGTGAAAATGAGATAAATTTTAGGGCAACCTGGTTTATGTTTTCTTCTTGAATTTGATCTTGCCAGTTCGATGTGCAAAGTCGAACTAGTTTGAGGATCGAATTTAACACCCTGCGCATGTTCATGGTTGTCATATATTCTTAACCAACAAAAAACTCAAGAGTGTATCAATATGCTGTATATGCACAAAAATAAACAGACGAATATCACAGAAATAAGAAAATTTTGCACAGATTGCTCTGTGAAACAGAAGCGCAGGGAGAACCTATTTTTTTTCTTCCAATATTTATGCTATAAGTTCAGATTAATTGATGCATTATATGCGGGCAGCGGGAAATCGTAGTTAAATTTCAGTTTAACCACTCACAGACAATCAGATTGATAAAAGAGCCTAGTAAGACTAGTGCACAACTGAAACGGATGAAAAATATATGCATTCATTTATCTTCCATATCTGATCTTTATGAGTTATATATCATTGTGAGTACCATAATTTTCCTTTTTTCTTGGCATGCCCTTCTTGTTACTAGTGAAGCGATCATATTTGTAAAGTTACATAGTTTGGACACCACCACCATCTAATCATAAGCAGTTGTCAATAATCCGTCAAAAGTACATAACATATATTAGAATGCAATGAAACCACGATCCATTAAACAGCCTAAGATAAGAAATAAATTGATTTGTTAAGCTACTTCACCATTTCAAATTGATGCGACATACATGTGGTTTACTAACCGGCCATGTGAGTTCATAGAAAGATGCCTGATACCCGGAAGTAGGTAATTGAGGTGGTGGAGACAATATTCAGAACAAGGAAAACTTACTAATGTAGTAAAAAACAAAGTCATCAAAACAAATAACAAGAAAAGAATGTCCGGGCAATTGTTTCATGATTAAATCACTCGATTTCCTTCTCTCCTTCCTAATGATTTTATTCTTTTCTTTCACTTCTCGCCCATCAAATAGCATAAGCTACTTAATTACTACAAAAATAAAATTAATACAAACAAATGATATTCACTTGCCATTTGGTTAAACATGGTCAAAATAATTTCAATAACAACTCACATTCAGAGAATGCAGGGCTGCCATTGCTGATTGATGATTCACAAAGGTCGCAAATGCCACAACCTGCCAATTACGCACAAAAGCATATATTGGAACATAAGGTAGAAGAAGAATCGAGAGCTCAATAGAATTCAAAGAACGTCCATATTTCAAGCTATTTAAACTCTTTATGTACAGATGGAAAAATATTGTCAGGTATACTCAGTAAATAAATTATAATAATCCCTAATTACTGACCAAGATTTCTCTCTTTAGCTCGTTAATTTTGATTATATATCTAGAGAGAGAGAGAGAGAGAAGGAGAGGCGAAAAAATCAAACCTGGTTTCCGCGTCCGGTGTATTTGAGCTGGCAAGATTCAAAGCCGGGACGGCGGCGGAAGAGGTTGTGGATCTCACGCGGCATCACGTCGTCAGGGAGACCAGAGACGAACAGCGTGTTGATTCCACTTCTTTCTCCGGCGGAGTAGCCGTATTCCGTAGGAAGCGGTGCCAGGTAGTATGGCTCGTATGGCGGAGGATGTGCCATGTCGGAAAGCGAAAAGCGATGACAGATACCCTGCAATTCCCGGCGGACGGACTCCGTGGGCTGGTTTTTGCGGGGGAGTGGAATGCTAAAGTGGGCTGGACTTGTGTTTTAATTAACAAACAACTGGGTAGGAGAAAAATGGGCGACCCAATTAGGAAGTCTCTCTTGTTGCTAATTTTGAAATTAAATTGTCACGCGTAAATAAATTAATTTATTGACAAATTAAATAATTCAAATTTCTTATGTCATTGAGTCCTATATATATGGAAGGGACCATATGAAAACAGAATTTATTTTAAGAAATAAAAATACATATCAATTAGGGATGGCAATGGGGTGGGAATGGGGTGGGGTTCACAATTTCAGGTCCCCGACCCCGGTTTTTAATTCCTTCCCCCGGCCCCGGCCGAGTACGGGGATTAATATCCCGTTCCCGGTCAAATCTCGGTTAACCCCGGTCAAACCTCGATCCCCGGTCCTTATCCGGTCCCCCGGTTTGCTGCTGTTAGCTACTTTCAGCTATTTTTCTGATGTCTCTTTAGTCAAAACACATAAAAAGAGTAATTAAGTAATTATAAAAAATTACATAAGTTCATAAAAGTCCACAATAAAAGGTTACATAACTTAAGATTATATATTTATTAAATATATAAAAAATTAAATTTTAATTATATATACCGGGTCCGGGGCGGGGCGGGGATAGACATCCCGACCCCGACCCCGACCCTGGTTTCACGTAAGCGGGTATCCCCTGCCCCGGCTCCGGTACCCAGTTTGACGGGGAATCCCCGGCCCCGGTCGGAGCGGGTCGACCAGGTTCCCCACCTGGTCGGGTCAAAATGTCATGCCTAATATCAATCCTTGATTGTATGTAATGGATGACTTGAATTGTGTGATATTTGGAATGTTAATTAATTAATGACTGATTTAACATTTGGAAAATGGGTAATTAATACACGGAGAAGATATTTTCCTCATTTCATGCATTTAATCTAGATCATTAAAACCAGTTAAATTAACGATATAGATGTATTCTTATTTCTTAACTAAAAATCTATTCTCACCGGAACACAATATATATATATATGTATATATAGGGGAGGATATGTAAACACCTAAACTTAAATACACTATCTCACTCATTAATAACAACCATCGGATCCAAGTGAATCATGGTGGGACACCATACCAACGTTGGTATGGTGCTAACGTCGAAGCGGTATGCGTCATATCAATATTGGGATGACGTCATATCAATATTGGGATGACGTCATACCTTTAATCAAATGGTTGGTATTAATACGTGAGATAGTGTGTTTAAGTTGTTAAAGGAATAATACCCATTGTGTGCCTAAGTCTGTTAGTTTATGGGCTTTCCTAGTTAGGATTTGGCTGAGTCCTGTTTGTATGTACTTCACCCTATTTAAGGGATCTCATTGATGGAACAATACAACACTTTTGCCCTACTTTCTGTCTCAAGTTATTTTCCCTTCAACACGTTATCAGCACGTAGTTCCCGGCTGAGCACGAAATTTTCCTCCCGGATTTCTGAAAAAAAAAAACGAAAAATCTCGCGGCCGAAACCCTAGCCGCCGCCGCCGCAGCCTGCAAACCCTAGACCTCCATCGCCGTCCGATCGATCACCTTCTTCCCGATCCGGAACTCCTGCGACCTGCATCCGTCGCCCATCCCTGCAACAACGTCCGACGCGACCTACCCGCGACTGAACCCGCCCAGATTCGCAAAACATCACATCCGCTCGCGACTTCCCCGACCGCACCTTCCCCAACCGTCGCCCAGAATCGCGATCCCCTCCCTCCCGTCGACTGCACACCAGTTCCGTCTCCACCGCCGGCTTTCAATCGGCTCCGACGTGACCGCCCGTAACCGCCGCGACTCCGACCCTTCTCCAGCCTCCGTCTGCCGGCTCAAACAAGCCGGCCGTGGCGTTTCGTCCCAGAACCCGGTTGTCGGCCTCGGCCCGCGATCAGACCGGTTATCGGCCTCGGCCGCGATCAGACCCGGTTGTCCGGCCTCGGACGCGATCAGACGGTATCCGGCCTCGGCCGCGATCGGACGATTCGATCCAGTTTTACGCTCCTATTCACAAAATAAAGTACACAAATACGAACCCTACTATATGCAATGTGCAAATTTATATGTCTTTTTTTAATTACTATTGATTGCATATTTATATTCTGCAATTTATTTATGCTTAATTAAACCAAAAGCATGATGCATTCATAATTTTAACTAAATTAAAATAAATTGCTTAAGCAACTTGAATTAAAATAAATTCACGTTGAATTAATAATTATTGCGGCATAAGACACCTCTTTGACTGCATATATACGTGTATAGATATATTCATAGGGCTATGTGATTATATCTATAATTATATATATATTTTGCATGCATTGTTAGTTATGGCATGTATATTAAGTTCATCATTAGTAGAACCTAGAGGACTTATTTCTACTATCTATATCAACTCGAACCGTGATAAAGTAATTTCATCTGTAAAAACCCCAATAGCATCGAAAGTAATTTTGACCATATCTTGGTTCTGAAAAATAATAACCCTCCACATTATTGAAAATTTTATCATGGAAAGTACTCATGATATACTGTGAAATTCATTTTCCTTTTTTTTCTTGTCTCAAGATGGCTGATCCAACTCGTCCTGAATTTGACATCTTGGACTCAGAAGGGTTTGAGTACCATAGATGGGTTTCTGACGTAGAGACCACTTTTATCGCTAAGGACTATAGTGCTACTATCTTTGAAAAAGCAGGCGAAGTACCGTCTGACAAAACCAAAGCTAGTGCATTAATGTTCCTTAGGCGACATATCGACCCGAGCCTAAGATGGGAGTATCTGCAGTTGAAATCCCCGAAAGAACTGTGGGATGCCCTTAAGGGCCGTTTTGGGAACATCCACAATACTTTGCTCCCAGAGTTGACCGTGCAGTGGAATGAAATCCGCTTGCTTTATTATAAACGGATCAACGATTTCAACAAAGATATGCTCCGTCTGAAGGCACGCCTTAATTTATGTGGAAAGGACCTCACAGAAGATGATATGATTCAGAAAACTCTTTCCACTTTCTCTACTTCCGCCCTTACACTAGCGAACTAGTATAGGCTGGAGTATGACAATAAACGCATCACTACCTTCAATAAGCTTATCAACCTACTGCAAGTGGCTGAGAGGCACAATGAAGTATTAGTGAGCAACAATGCCAGGCCGGCTGGGACAAAGAAAGTTCCCGAGGCCAACTATGGCAAAGTGAAAGGTGGAAAGAACCCCAATGCACAGGGGACTGGTCATGGCAACCCCAAACCACAACGTGGAAGAGGGCACAGTGGTCGAGGACGTGGTCGAGGACGTGGGGGTTCTTCCAATGTAATGAGAAGACTTAGTGCTCTCGGCTCTTCTGGCCAAGGAAACAAAGCACCTACCCCCCATGCCGCCCCCAAAGTCAGAGTTGGCAATGAACCGTGCTATCGATGTGGAGATGCTGGACATTGGTACAAGAACTGCCATGCAAGTAAACAAGTCACAGCACACTACAAGAAATATAGAGAGTCCAAAGAACGGGAGGCTCACTATATGGAGGAAGATGCTCTCGACGAGTCCCCCGACGTCAATTTCACAGTCACCGATAATCGCAATGAGTCATACGTGTCACAGTCATTAGAGGCACCCCTTTATGACTGAATGTTTCATTATATTTACTTTCCCGTTTACATTTGGCATTGTTAGCTCGGAACGATTTTATCGATGTTTTATTTTCAATAATGGTGTGATGAAACTTTTTTTTTCTAGAACAAGATATTATTATTGCTTACGTTATATCCTTAGCTTTATTTCGAAGAAATGAATATTGCTTGCATGTTTATGGTTCGAATTTTTTTTCTCTCCTTTTCGTAGGAATGAATCGGGGAGAACTTGAATGTTTGGTTGACAGTGGGACCACCCACACCATTCTTAGGAATAGACTTCTATTCACGGAATTAATTGCATGTCAAACCTCGGTAACCACGATGATTGGGTCCTCCCAACTCATCCAAGGGCGAGGTAATGCCCGATTTTTATTGCCTAACGGCACTCTTATCCGAGTAACCGATGCTCTATACGCACCTAGGGCCCCTCGAACCTTACTAAGTTTTAAAGATATACGTAGCAATGGTTTCCACGTCGAAACCCACTGTGAGAATGGAATCGAGTTCCTTTATATTACATCTAATAAATGTGGACGTAAACGCATATTAGAAAAACCTAAGAGTCAAAATAGTGGACTGTGCACCACAACCATTAGGGTATTCGAATCCTATGCTGTCACCATAAATAAAATTTGGGACAAAGACTCATATAGGCTTTGGCATGATAGACTAGGTCATCCTGGTCGAGATATGATGATCCGTATCCTAAAGAACTCGCACGGACATCCTTTCTTTCGAGCGAAAAAGGGGAAACAACTCAACACGAAGAACAGTATTGATGTTAATCATGCTATGTCATCTAAAGAAATAGAGACATATGCCCCTTCTAAGCAATTGACTATGTCAAAAGCACATCGCTCATTCTGCAAAGCCTGCTCTTTAGCTAAAGTAGGAGCGAGACCTTCCTACACTAAAGATACTAAATCGAACATCCCATTCTTACAACGTATACAAGGAGATATTTGTGGACCCATCCACCCAGAATGCGGACCATTTAAGTACTTTATGGTATTGGTGGATGCTTCGACACGCTGGTCACATGTCGCACTCCTTTCCACTCGAAATGCTGCATTTGCAAAACTCCTAGCTCAGATCATTCGTCTAAGGACTCACCATCCTGATCACCCTATCAAGTCTATTCGACTCGATAATGCAGGAGAATTTACATCTAAAGTATTTGATGACTACTGCATGTCAATCGGAATCGATGTAGAGCATCCCGTTCCCCATGTGCATACACAAAATGGTCTCGCAGAGGCAACCATTAAAAGAATCCAAATGGTAGCACGAGCATTGGTTTTGCGCACCAATCTGCCCATCTCTGCTTGGGGATATGCAGTCCTACATGCAGCCGTACTTATTCGTTTCAGACCCACCGTTGGCCAACCATTTTCTGCGTACCAGTTGGTAACTGGATATGAACTGGATATTTCACACCTACGCATATTTGGTTGTGCAACATATGTGCCGATTGCGCCCCCACAACGCAATAAAATGGGTCCTCAGAGACGTTTAGGTATTTACGTTGGATACGAATCCCCAACAATTATCCGCTACTTAGAACCCTTGACAGGTGATCTCTTTACCGCGCGTTTTGCGGATTGTCACTTCAATGAGTCAGAATTCCCGTCGTTAGGGGCAGAGGAGAAAAAGAAGTTTCTCAAGGAATGACAGGAATTGTCCTGGTACGTCCCGAGTCTGTCTCATTATGATCCCCGTACCTCACTATGTGATCGTGAAGTACAACGAATCCTCGATCTTGAGCGTGTGATTCGATGCACGATGTGTTTCTTGATATTGCCAAAGTGACAAGATCACACATTCCGGTGCAAATGTGCTGCAAGGTTAGAAGTCCCGAATAAAGGGCACATCACCAACGTCTGAGTGATGCGATCGCACCCGGTGGAAGCGCGATCGAGGCGTGGCTCCCAAAAGAAAAGGGGAGGCCACCGGTTCGACAAACACCCGCCCAGTAAGAAAAGGGCGGGTGAGGCAAACCAACCTATTAATCATCAATACTGGGAATCCTTCCCACGAGATCATCTCTGACTATAGCTATGTCCACGAATCATTAATGGGGGACGCCCCGGAGATCGATTCAGCATTAGAAAACAAAGAGATCTCGATCAACTATGAAAGTGCGTCTGATTTGATGGAACGATCGACCACTCATATTGATGATGTGTTTGCATACACAGTTGCTCAAGAAATCATAGAGCACGATGATGTCGAACCACGCTCTGTTGAAGAATGTCAACAAAGAGCTGATTGGCCTAAATGGAAAGAAGCTATCCAGGAAGAGCTTGACTCTCTGACAAAACGCAAGGTACTTGGCCCAGTAGTGCTAACTCCGCCAAGTGTAAATCCTGTTGGACACAAATGGGTTCTTGTCAGAAAACGTAATGAGAATCACGAAGTCCTGAGGTACAAGGCTCGCCTCGTTGCACAAGGTTTCTCACAACGCCCTAGAATAGATTACGAGGAAACGTACTCCCTCGTAATGGACGTTATTACGTTCCGCTATCTAATTAGCCTAGTTATTTCCGAAGGATTGGAAATGCAGCTAATGGACGTGGTCACTGCGTATCTCTATGGGGATCTAGATACGGAGATTTACATGAAAGTGCCCGACGACATTTCATTGCCCAAATCAAGTAACTCCATACCACGGAGTGCGTATTCAGTTCGTTTGAAATGCTCACTTTACGGTTTGAAACAATATGGAAGGATGTGGTATAACCGTCTGAGTGAATACTTGATTGGAAAAGGATACAAGAACGATGAACTGTGTCCTTGCGTCTTTATAAAGAAAACAAGTTCCGGATTTGCGATCATCGCAGTGTATGTCGACGATATGAATATAATCGGCACTCTTGATGAAATAAGAGAAACCACCGGATACTTGAAAACTGAGTTTGAGATGAAAGATCTTGGGAAGACTCGTTTCTGTCTTGGTATTCAGATAGAACATAGAGTCTGTGGAATTCTCATCCACCAGTCTGCTTATGTCCAGAAGATGCTTAGACGCTTTAACATGGACAAAGCACACCCGGTTAGCACTCCCATGATCGGTCGTAGCTTGGATGCGAAGAAAGATCCATTTTGTCCAAAGGAAGATGACGAAGAGCTTTTGGGAGCTGAAATTCCCTACTTAAGTGCAATAGGCGCTCTATTGTACTTAGCTCAATGTACGCGGCCGGACATCGCCTTCTCAGTAAACTTACTAGCTCGATTTAGTTCAGCACCGACGCAACGTTATTGGAATGGTATCAAGAATATATTCCGATACCTAAAAGGAACCATTGACTTGGGACTATTCTTTCCCTATAAGCAGGCAAAGGAAGCTGCTTCCGTAAAGGCAAATGCTAAAGTAAATGCTAATGCCATAGAACCTACCCCGACAAACGTGTTGGTAGGATTTGCTGACGCAGGGTATCTCTCCGACCCACACAAAGGTCGTTCCCAAACTGGCTATGTATTTGCTATTGGGAACACCGCTATATCTTGGAGATCCACAAAGCAAACCCTTGTAGCTACCTCATCTAATCACGCCGAAATTATCGCTTTGCATGAGGCGGTATGTGAGTGTATTTGGTTAAGAGCTATCATTACACATATCCGAGGTAACAGTGGACTAAGTAATGTCACTGGAGCACCCACATGCATATATGAAGATAATGCAGCTTGCATCGAACAGATGAAGCTTGGGTATATCAAGGGGGATAACACAAAACACATATCTCCAAAACTCTTCTATAATCAGCAACAACAGGCTCTCCTCAATATTCAAGTAAAGCAAGTCAGATCTGAGGAGAATGTGGCCGATTTGTTCACCAAATCTCTGCCCAAGGCCGTGTTTGAAAAACATGTGAGAAGTATCGGAATGCGGAGAATTTACGAACTCCCGAAATCGATGTAAAGGTAGAGGGAGAAGGGTGAGTAATAAAGAAACCTACTCGCCGACGTTGTACTCTTTTCTTTGACCAAAGTTTATTTTCTCCCATTGGGTTTTGTTACTTGGCAAAGTTTGTAATGAGGCAAATGACACATGCACAAGTTTTTCAAAGTATCCTTGATTGATGTACAAATCATGGGGAGATGTAGACTTGAGGGGGAGTCTTACATCCACACCGTACGTTATACTCTTTTCCTTCCAAGGATCATTTTTTTCACAGGGTTTTTATCACTTGGAAAGGTTTTTAACGAGGTAACAAGATGTACGATTTTAGGGATCGATGGAATGGTCACCTTAGTAGCGCTATGATCAAATGTAACGATCATATGAGAGGATAGATTCAAAGGATGAAGTCTAAACATGATGTGTCTAGATGTTGTACTCTTTTCCCTACGATCAAGATATTTTTCCCACTGGGTTTTTGCTTGACGAGGTTTTAACGAGGCAACATGACATGCGCTTGTAGACTAGGCACAAGGGGGAGTGCTAAAGGAATAATACCCATTGTGCGCCTAAGTCTGTTAGTTTATGGGCTTTCCTAGTTAGGATTTGGCTGAGACCTGTTTGTATGTACTTCACCATATTTAAGGGATCTCATTGATGGAATAATACAACACTTTTGCCCTACTTTCTGTCTCAAGTTATTTTCCCTTCAACATAAGTTTAGTTGTTTACATATCTCTCCCCATATATATATATATATATATATGTATATGATCAAATGAGAATGACTCTTATCCTGCGAATTGCGAATATGTATGGGTTTTGTACTAATTTTGCATGAAATATATGCATTTCGTGCATCAAAATTGCAATGCATTAAAATATGCATCAAAATATTGCATTATACGCATCTTTTTGTGAGAATAAATTTAGGCCATTCATTTATCAAGATCTATGGATGAAATTCATTATTATTTCTTGAATCGATTGCTCACAAGTCTAGGCATGATTCTTTCAAGGAAGATACTTTCTACAATAATCTGCCTACATCAAGGATCTTATCCCCTACTCGATGAATATTCTATTTAAATATATCAGAGGAACAACGAACCGGGTAGCCAGATACCAACTTCATTTTATCTCGACCCGCAAACCAGATATTTTTATATATTATTGAACTATTTACTACCTTCGCTTGTTCAGACGTATCCTTCTGTCACTCGATTGGGCTATCTCTATTGGTCGAGAATCGGAGATTCAATAGGGCTCTTGATATTTGGGTGCTTGGTTCGACTAATATCTTGGCCGTGATTATTATAGACCTCTATTGTAATGGTTGGAACTTTTGTTTGTTTTTGTTCACGGGGCTCGTGATTATATTGGCCGACGTCATCTTTGGGCGAGATTTCTCATATTTACCCACCCTAACATGTCGTGCTTGGTGATTTTAATGCTGTTCTTGGCTCACATGAGCGTCGTAGCAAGAATATGCCTAGTGCTATTTCTTGTCGTGAATTCAACGAGTTCATTGATGATGCTTTGCTGATTGATATTTCTTTTAATGTGCGTCGATTTATTTGGAGAGGTAGAATCAATGATGAGTCTCATGTTGAAGCGTATTGACCGTCTTTACGCACGATGAATGATACTTTTTTGTTTCGTCTTGCGTGGCTTATCTAACAGGATAATTCGATTTGTGGTCGGTTTTCACAGCAGTGCCTCCATCATAATTTAGAGGCTCGTCGGGTTATTTCATTCTCTTTTTCCACAGGGGTTCGTAACCATATAATATAGCTGTTGATTTTTTCCAAATGGGTTGTCGGTAATAGTAAAGTTATTAATTTTTGGTGTGTCAACTGGTTGGGATATATTATAAGGGACCGAGTTGGCATTCCGCATCAACTCAAGAACTCCTACTCCGATACTATCATCAATTTTTATTTTGATGGTAACATTACTTCTCAGATATCTTATTGACATCTCATTCACTGTTTTCCTGAGGTGAAATGCGGGAATGAGTTCGGCATAAACTCATTCATGTACACGTTTTGGATCGATTCAGCAGTTCCCAATTTAAAAAATCTCAGTTCGAATTTTCCCTTCTTGCTTGCGCCCTAGTAGAACACTACACCTTCCATTTTTTTATATATATTTCATTTTGGTATCCTTTCATTTATATTTGATCTAGGCCTTGATTAAACTTGCAGATTTTACACGTTGTGCCAACGTTTCAATCATCAAAACCATAGGTCATTTGTCACTTTGATTCCTTCCATGCTTTTGAGTGATTGGTTGATACTCACCCAAAAGTGGGCAATCAGAAATTCCATTTTAACCATCATTACTCACCAGCAACACTTGGCTTAAAAGGCTGCTACTCTCACTCCCATTCCCATTCCCATTCCTCTTCTCTCAAATCCTTTTAAACACTTTAGCTTAAAAAGACAATGTGTTCCTCGCCAATTTCTTCCATGAAGTCATTAAAGACTCGAACTACATTCACCGTTTCCAAAGTTTGAATCGATTTTAAGTGCGCCTTAATCCCAATCCCAACATGGTGACATCAAAATTTTAGTGACAATTAGTTGTTTAGAAGTAGTTGACGTTGTAGCTCATGCAGCAACAAAAGTGGCACGTTCAATGTCGGATGCCTTTCTGTCCCAACCTTCATTCAGTTGAGAAATGAGATGAAATTCCAAAACCATCTACATCATAATTTTCCCAATTACATGAAAAGTATCATATTACATGAGACGATGATGATGAATCGAGATAATTGTTATAGTTATGTCAGATTACGTAATCGATATGGTAAAATCAACACCTACATGACCTAAAACTTCGGAATGAAACTATAGATTGAAAATGTAGAAATGAAGATAGAGCGGTAGAAATAATCACAATATGCAACGACAAGGACTCGAGACTTTGAACTTGGCAATAATTGAATAAGGATGGTGACATGAAAATTATAGTGACAATTAACCGTTTAGAAGTAGTTGACGCTGTAACTCATGCAAAAAAAAAAAGTGGCACGTTCTATGTCGGATGCCTTTCCTGTCCCAACCCAACCTTCATTCAGATGAGAAATGAGATGAAATTCCAAAACCATCTACATCATAGTTCTCCCAATTACATGAAAAATATCATATCACATGAGACGACGATGATGATTCGATATAATTGTTATAGTTATGTCACATTACGTAATCGATATGGTAAAATCAACAACTACATGACCTAAAACTTCGGAATGAAGCTTAGATTAAAAATGTAGAAATGAAGATAGAGCTATAGAAATAATCACAATATGCAATGACAAGAACTCGAGACTTTGAACTTGGCAAGAATTGAATAAGAGAGTTATTAGAGTACATACAGATCCCACGAACAACAAAAAGCAACCAACAATCAATCAATCATCAATGGTTTAATTCGCAACAGCTACCATAGAAAGAAAGGGGATAAACATGGAAAAATATATATAGTACTTTTACAAATCAAGCTAAAGACGGAGCACCTGAAGACTTCAGCAAACCTCCGGCAGCTTCCTCATCGGCGTACAAATCGTCGGTCTTCCTCACGGCGGCGTGAATCAGCACCACCACAATTCCCACGAGGAGCGAAACCAGGATGTTAGTGGTGGCGTGCGTCAGCAGGAGAACGCAAATCGTCACCAGCGTGAGCAAAATCAGGACCACGCGATCGGTGACCAGGCGGCCGAAGATCACCAGCGGCTCGTCGCGGAGGAAGTAGAGGAACAGCCAAACCGCCATCATAGCGATGAAGACGATGAGCGAGATCGGGTGCCAGAGGAGGCTGAGGAACAGGATCCCGAGGACGACGACCGCGTAGTTCATCCGAAAGTAGGCGACGTTCGTCTTCACACGCGCCGCCGCTTCGTTGAAGGATTTGGGGAGGTTGAAGCAGTGGAACTCGAACATCTCGCGCCAGGGGCGACGGGCGCCGAGGCCGGCCTTGATGCGCTCCTTGGCGCGTGAGATGTACTCGAGGTTGACCGGCGTGCCGGAAGGTGACGACGTCGTTGGGATGGTGCCGTAGGTCGTCATTTTCCGGCGGCGGCTGGAGAATTGGGAACTTGGCCGGAAAGGGCTTAAATTTAATTAATACGAGACGAGAAGGGAAGCGGTGTAAGTTTGAGAGCGTGGGGCGTAATGTAGGGAATAAATCACTCGTTCGAGTCGAGATGTACTTTTTATATGGTATGATGCGGGTGCATGATAAAGACTACACCAGAAAATGTCAGTCTCCCGGGATGGCCATGGCCGGGTCGGGTCGGTCCGGATCGGGTTCGGACCAGGGATCTCAGAATCGGTAGGGTCCACTGGCCACCTCTAGTCTCCTGTTATATTTGTTTAGCTTTAGTCATTTTGACGGCATAGTACTTTTTCTAAAATTTATTTTTATTAATTATTTTTATTTAATTATCCAATCAACTAAAATTTTGTTTTCAATCACTTAAATTTTTTACTTTTAAAATATAATTTTGTTGGGAAAATGGCCTCAAAGATCCCCAACAACCCTCCCAAATAACGAAAATAGAAAAAAATAAATAACACAAGAATATACGTGGAAACTCCAAAACCGGAGAAAAACCACGGGCCAGAAAACTCCACTATATGACAAATTGTTACAATTACATAGACTAATCTCTTAAGCCAACCCTCAATTACACCCACACTCTCAAAGATTTAACTCACATCTTTCTACTCTCTAAAACAAGAGACCAAGAAAGAAAGAATAAAATACTTAATGTGTATTTTATGGGATGCATTAAAAGCAAAGTCATGGACTCTCTTTTATAGGCTTGAAGTCCCCTTCACCTTCCATTGTTCAACCGATGTGGGACAAACACTTCAAGACTTTTCTTTCATTATAGCCAAAATTCCCAACAAACTCCACCTTGGCTAAATAAAAGAAAATCTTCTCTGCGACACCGGCAACCATTGTCTGAACCAACAATCATAATTCTCAAAAACAGAGAACTATCATACTCCACCATAAAAGAGTATCACCACTTAGAAAGATCCCTTCTAAGAATTTCACCTCGGCACATGTCGAAAAACTTGCTGAAAATTTATGGTGCTACTCCCATCTCTTGGCTCCCATGGAAGTCCTTCAGCCATCGACATAACATCCACCACACACCCCGCATCTATGCCAAGCCAATGCCCTGTATGCAATTTGTGGACCAGCTAACACCATCACATCCTTTTTCATGACAACTCCAACATGCCATAAGAATGCACATTCCCTCCCAAGAGGAAACCTTCTTCAATCATGATGATAGCAACGGAGCTGCCTGACCAGCTCCACCTTGATCTTCATAGACCAAGCAGTATGCCCATATTCTCCGCACTTTCAGCACTACTCGAACCCGACATACTTTTCATTCACTTGTGTAACCCGGATTGTATCAACATATCCTTGACTTGAACTTGCCACAAGCCAAAATTGATCCTTCCGTCAAACTTCTCTACATCGGACCTCATGGGACTGAACCTTGACATCGTATCCGTATCTCAAACCCAACAGAATCCTCGTTTCTGATGTGGAAGATCAGATAGAACTGCAACCACAGAGGATACTCCGAACCTCTAAAATACCGAGACACCCTCCAATACGACTAATAGAAATTTGTTTATGATGTGGAAGATCAGACAAAGCTGCATACTCCAAACCTCTAAGACCGAGACCTCCCCCGAACTTGGCTCCGATACCACTTGTTGGGAAAATGACCTCAAAGATCCCCAACAACCCTCCCAAAGAACGAAAATAGAAAAAAATAAATAACACAAGAATATACTTGGAAACTCCAAAACCGGAGAAAAACCACGGGCCTCCAGAGAGAAAACTCCACTATATGACAAATTGTTACAATCACATAGACTAATCTCTCAAGTCAACCCCCAATTACACCCACACTCTCAAAAATTTAACTCACATCTTTCTACTCTCTAAAATAAGAGACCAATAAAGAAAGAATAAAATACTTAATGTGTATTTTATGGGATGCATTAAAAGCAAAGCCTTGGACTCCCTTTTATAGGCTTGAAGTCCCCTTCACCTTTCATTGTTCAACCGATGTGGGATAAACACTTCAAGACTTTTCTTTCATTCTAACCAAAATTCCCAACAAATTTCATCTTAATAATAGAATTTATTTTCAAAATAAACATTCGTAAGATTTATATAATTTCTTTAACAATAAAATTTTTATTGTTATATAAAATATAACTAATTTAAAAAAAGTATAACTTTAATTAACTACTAACATTTTTTTTATGATTAAACTTCTTTATTGAGATATACTCAAATCTTGAATGCAAACCTTTTCAAATGGGAGGAATGAGTATATATATTAATATATATACCCATTCTAGGAGTAGGTTCAGGTGAGAATGCGATTTAAGTTAAGAAATAAGAATGAATTTTAGACATAGATCTTGATAAATAAATGACCTAGATTTATTCTCACAAAAATTTGATGCATATAATACAATATTTTAATGCACCAATATTTTGATGCATATAATGAATATTTTAATGCATTGCAATTTTGATGCACGAAATACATATATTTATGCATAATTAGTACAAAACTCATGTATATTCGCAATTTACAGGATAAGAACGATTCTCATTTAATCATATATATATATATGTATATATATATATATATTGTTGTAGTAAATGTAAACAAGACAAGAATTAGGGCAGAAGATGTATTTCATTCTCATTGGTAGGGTCCCTTTAAATAGGGAGAGATTACATATTCTGGAACATTATAACAGGCCTAACCCTATACTAGTTGGGAGAAGCCCAATAGCATGTAGACTAAGGCACACACTGTGTATTTACTTTAACACACCCCCTTGTGCCGAGTCTCCAACGCATGTCAAGTTGTCTCATTAAAATCTCGTCAAGCAAAAACCACATGGGAAAAATACCTTGATCATAGGAAAAAGAGTACAACATCCAGACATATAGGTTATGCTAATTTCGTTAAGCCAAAATCTCTATTGATCATTTCTTCGATCAATGTGTGCTCAAGAACGTGATCAGTTCGTCGATCGGTGAGCTAAACGTCTAGTTACCTCGTTAAAAACCTTTCCAAGTGATAAAAACCCAGTGGGAAAAAAAGAATCCGTGGTTAAGGAAAAGAGTGTAGATTGAGACATGGATGTAAGACTCCCCCTCAAGTCTACATCTCCCCCGGATTAGTTCGTCAATCAAGGTATCTGAAAAACATTGCATGTGTTGTTGCCTCGTTAAAAACTTTGCCAAGTAACAAAATCCATTGGGACAAAATAAACGTTGGTCAAAGAAAAGAGTACAACATTGGTGGGTAAGATTCGTTATACCTCACCCTCCCATCAGATCCTTACTTCGATCTCGGGAGTTCGGAAATCCTACGCATTCCGATGTTTCTCACATGTTTTTCAAATATGGCATTGGGCAATGATTTAGTGAATAAATCAGCCGCATTCTCCTCAGACTTCACTTGCTTAACTTGGATATTGAGGAGGGGCTGTTGTTGATTGCAGAAAAACTTTGAAGAAATATGCTTCGTATTATCCCCTTGATATACCCAAGCTTCATTTGTTCGATGCAAGCGGCATTATTTTCGTATATGTATGTGGGCGCATCAGTGACATTACTTAATCCACTGTTACCTCGAATATGTATAACGATGGTTCTCAACCATATACACTCGCGTACCGCCTCGTGCAGAGCGATGATCTCAGCGTGATTCGAGGAGGTAGCAATAAGAGTTTGCTTAGTTGATCTCCATATATCGCGGTGTTCCCAACAGTAAAAGCATAACCAATCTGGGAGCGATATTTATATGGGTCCAAGATGTACCCAACATCAGCAAATCCTACCAACACATTCATCGGGGTAGTTTCCTCGGCATTCACACTTACTTTAGTGATTGCACATTCATCGGCAATTTCGTTAGCCTAATAAGTGTTAGGAGTATGCCCTCGAATGCCACTCAGAGGATGTTGAGTGAGGGCATTGTACTTGTAATTATGTAAATCATTTATATAAGGCAATGAATGTTTCTTTATTTACTGGTAGTTACTAGCATTCTTAACTCGTAAATATACATATAGAAACTAGTCCATGTATTTGAGAGCAAAACGTTCCACTCCTTATTGGATAAGGGGGTCGGCACTGGAAAGGTTTATAGCTCAAATACTTAATCGTTCGCAAGTCGATGAAACTTGAATGAGCGTTAAGTCTATGTGAAGACTTATATGATGTGTTCTTTGACAAGGAGAGTGTCTGTCGAACACTAATGGTTAGTGGGAGCACACGTTATAAGTATGCTAATTGGATTAGTATACTCGAACCGACTCACTCTCGATTCATCACACGGATTTCACTCCGGGACAGTCAATGACGGAATCGAAAGGTTGTGATAGGTATTCGTGAACCTTCGACTTGAGGATTTAGTAGGGATGTGCTTGTGACGTCAAGATTTTCATTAGAGTAGTTCGACCACATGGCGGGAGGTGGGGGTCAACCTCGACGTGCATCTTGACGGGCAAGTAGCAGGTCCTACTGAATACCAAGATAGAATTCTTTCTCCCGTTAGTGAGCGGGTTAAATGTCCTATGCAGTTATTGGCAGATAAGATCACAAGTCTTTGGCCAAAGCATTGGAGCTAGTTGTATTGGATACACGAGAGCTCGATGATCTCGATTTGCATTAACACATGCATATCGTCAAGTACAGATAGGGTTTGACTGACCGTGACCCTAAAACTTGATCGGGACATTTGGAAGAAGGGTTTATACGTATACTGGTATTCACGACATAATGGTTCTTGATTGATCTATCATTCGTTCTCAGTTGGGGTACAGTGTAGGCCGCCAGGCTGGCTAGGTGGTGCTACTACTTTTTGGTTCCTCCCATTGCTGACTGAGACGAACCTACCGAGTCACGCAATAGGATTGACGACGGAATGAATCAAGCAAATTCTCTCATTGTGAATATTAGATATTGGATATCTAATTTAGGACATTAGATGTCTAAATCAATTTATTGGATAAATTGATTTACGGCCTAATGAATTAAATAAATTACTGGGTGATTAAAATTCATGAATATAATTATTTCTTGGGGAAATTAATTATATTATTTGTATTTGATATGTTTAATTAATTGGATTAATTAATCGATATAAATACATCGGAACGAAATCAGAGTTTATCTGTTTGGACTCATGGGAATCCGAAACGGACAGAACTCATCCCGACTCCTTCTAGATGGCCGACCCTTTCCTTCCCCTTTCCTTTGATCATTGTCTCCATCTAAATTGGTGGATGACTTGAAGTGTCAAGGGGACAAGATCCTTTAATTAATTCATATTAATGATTTGGTCTTGATTTGGGGAGGATATTATGTAGAATAAAATGAAGACTCTTATCACTTCTTCTTTACCCATTCCATCCGTGAATAGCAAGTGAGAGAGATAGAGAAAATAGTTTTCTCAATTGTCTTGATCTTCTTCTTCATTTCTTCTTGGTAATTCTTGGAGAAAATTCAAGAAATCAAAGAGAGAAAATTTGATAAACGTACTTAGAGTATATTCATCAAATTCAATAGTTTCATCACTTAGATCTAGCCGTATCCTTGGAGGATAGCAAGGTGATCGTCATCCCGTTCCTTTCTCTGGCGCGTGGCAAGTAGAGGCGTTATATTTTCGACGTTGGATCATTCGGGTGCTTGGAGCGCTTTGGAACGTAGAGAAATCGTTTAAAGCTTGGGGAATAGCTCAAGAGAAGAAATCCATTTAAGCAACGGACTACAAGGGTGAGTTTCTATATCTCTTGTGTTTTCGTTAGTATATTCGTATATACGTAGCTCGATCGATCCTCGTAGGGATTCAGATCGAATTAATTTTCATTTTACCGCTTCCGCTGGGCCTTCGTTTTAGGCACCGAATCCCAACAGTGGTATCGGAGCGTAGGTCTTGCGATCGTATATACGATATTAGCATTTGGAATGCTTGATTAGGTGGTAAATGATTTGGAATCATTTTAGTCATAATCGTGGTATATGTTTTACGTTCGTTGTAGTAATATTTTTCGTAAGTTTATGTCTAAATATAAATCTTAGTTTCTTGGAAATGTGATTTATATTGAATATATGAATGTTGGAAAATATAGATATTGGATATCCGATCGAAAAACTAGCCCACAAATGCCGTTGGACGGTCTGGGAGGGGTCCGGAAGGAGGGGGCCGCGGCCCAGGGCTGCCACAACCCGCTTGTAATGTTTCTGGACTGTGGGCCGTGGTCCAGGCTCAGGGGGCCGTGGTCCAGGGCTGCTGGGCAGCCCTGCAAGCTGCCCGGTGGCGTTTCGGGCGCGGTTCAGCCCATTTTGGACCCGTTTCGTCCTTGTTTTCTTCATGTATTCCTAAAATTGATTTTTCACATTTTAAATTGGATTTAATATGATTAAAATGATATATGGTATTTCATTTTATAAGGGAAAATTTATTTATTGGAATACTTGTGATCGACCGAATTATTTTGAATGTTTTCATATTACCGATTGTGTGAATCGATTGGATCAGTTCGTGTTGTTGATTGGATAAATGTATCTCTTCGTTTTCCATTTATTTAGTATTTATTGGATGAATGCTTTTGAATGGGGATGTGGTTCGTGGACTTAGTTTTGAATCGTTCGTTTTATTCGATTGGGTTGTAAAGGCCGTTTTGAGTCTATTTATTTTACTAGAAATATTTGTATTTAGGATGCAATTTTCAATGTAAAATTTATATGTAATGACGAAGACCGGAGAAAGATCCATTTCGACAAGACGAAGATTCAAGATGAAGACTTGTAATTAGATTACGGAGTTTTTGTTTTCTAGAAACGGTCCATGAACCACATGTTGGTAGCAACTAGGTTGTGAATGGTTGTTTCATATTGTATGAATGCCACAAACGCGCTTAAATGATTAATGTGCAAAGTGTAACGTTAATCGCGAAAATTCTCCCACAACAAATAATTAAGTTTATAAGGAAATAGATGTTTCTTTATTTACTCGTAGTTACTGGCATTCTTAACTCGTAAATATACATATAGAAACTAGTCCATGTATTTGAGAGCAAAACGTTCCACTCCTTATTGGATAAGGGGGTCGGCACTGGAAAGGTTTATAGCTCAAATACTTAATCGTTCGCAAGTCGGTGAAACTTGACTGGGTGTTAATTTTATGTGAAGACTTATATGACGTGTTCTTTGACAAGGAGAGTGCCTGTCGAATACTAATGGTTAGTGGGAGCACACATTATAAGTATGCTAATTGGATTAGTATACTCGAACCGACTCACCCTCGATTCGTCACACGGATTTCACTCTGGGACAGTCAATGACGGAATCGAAAGGTTGTGATAGGTATTCGTGAACCTTCGACTTGAGGATTTAGTAGGGATGTGCTTGTGACGTCAAGATTTTCATTAGAGTAGTTCGACCCTATAAACCGGGAGGTGGGGGTCAACCTCGACGTGCATCTTGACGGGCAAGTAGCAGGTCCTACTGAATACCAAGATAGAATTCTTTCTCCCGTTAGTGAGCGGGTTAAATGTCCTATGCAGTTATTGGCAGATAAGATCACAAGTCTTTGGCGAAAGCATTGGAGATAGTTGTATTGGATACACGAGAGCTCGATAATCTCGATTTGCATTAACACATGTACATCGTCAAGTACAGATAGGGTTTGACTGACCGTGACCCTAAAACTTGATCGGGACATTTGGAAGAAGGGTTTATACGTATACTGGTATTCACGACATAATGGTTCTTGAATGATCCCATCATTCGTTCTCAGTTGGGGTACAGTGTAGGCCGCCAGGCTGGCTAGGTGGTGCTACTACTTTTTTATTCCTCCCATTGCTCACTGAGACGAACCTACTGAGTCATGCAATAGGATTGACGACGGAATAAATCAAGCAAATTCTCTCATTGTGAATATTAGATATTGGATATCTAATTTGGGACATTAGATGTCTAAATCGATTTATTGGATAAATTGATTTACGACCTAATGGGTGATTTATTTCTTGGAGAAATTAATTATATTATTTTGTATTTGATATGTTTAATTAATTGGATTAATTAATCGATATAAATACATCGGAACGGAAGCATAGTTTACATGTTTGGACTCACGGGAATCCGAAACGGACCGAACTCGTCCCGACTCCTTCTAGATGGCCGCCCTTTTTCCTTTCCCTTTCCTTTGGTCATTGTCTCCACCTAAATTGGTGGATGACTTGAAGTGTCAAGGGGACAAGATCCTTTAATTAATTCATATTAATGATTTGTTCTTGATTTGGGGAGAATATTATGTAGAATAAAATGAAGACTCTTATCACTTCTTCCATACACATTCCAACCGTGAATAGCAAGTGAGAGAGAGAGAGAAAATAGTTTTCTCAATTGTCTTCATCTTCTTCTTCATTTCTTCTTGATAATTCTTGGAGAAAAATCAAGAAATGAAGGACAGAAAATTTGATAAACGTACTTAGATTATATTTATCAAATTCAATAGCTTCATCACTTAGCTCTAGCCGTATCCTTGGAGGATAGCAAGGTGATCGTCATCCCGTTCGTTTCTCCGACGTGTGGCAAATAGAGCATTGTATTTTCGACGTTGGATCATTCGGGTGCTTGGAGCGCTTTGGAACGTAGAGAAACCGTTTAAAGCTTGGGGAATAGCTCAAGAGAAGGAATCCATTTAATCAACGGACTACAAGGGTGAGTTTTTATATCTCTTGTATTTCGTTTGTATATTCATATATACGTAGCTCGATCGATCATCGTAGGGATTCCGATCGAATTAATTTTCATTTTACAGCTTCCGCTGGGCCTTCGTTTTAGGCATTGAATACCAATAGTGGTATCGGAGCGTAGTGTTGGAATATTTATTCCACATATTAATAAATTATGTTTTGATGATTAAGTTGCTAAACAAAACAAAACAACATAAAGGCGAAGCAAAACGACAAAGCAAACGAAGATGCAAAAAGTTGCAATCTAGACTGCATTAGCGCACACAAAACATCATAGGCTAGCGCACGCTAACGGGAAGTCATCTACATATCAGCCAAGTTCGAAGTTACCTGAAGTGAAGTCATCTGATGAGGATAGCGCACGCTACACCTTATACCTAACGCACGTTATCGAGTCCATATTACCGTTGTGAAGATATTCAAACACAGAATGACGTATGTAATGAAGTCAATATTAGCGCACACAAGAGATGATATATAGCGCACGCTAAATATCAGTTTGAATCAAGTCAATCAGAACGTTGGAAAGATTCGGCGGAAAGTCAAGTATCAAACGGATAGTTTGACAAGTGAAGGCAACGGATATATTACGTTAATGCACGCTACTCAATCATGGTTAACGTATGCTAAGTGAGTCAGATAACGTACGTAACACAAAGAATATAACGTATGCTAAAGGAGAAACGAAGCTACTGGACTGAAACTGGAACAGACTAGCGCACGCTAATGAGAAAGCCTAGCGCACGTTAATTAGTCAAAACAGACTAACGTCTAGTTTGGTGGATGAAGGCTATAAATACCACATCTTTGGTATTATTCCATACAACAACTTCAAGCAAGAGATACATTGATTACTTATTCATATTGATATTATTGTTGTTGCAATATTGAGCTTGTATTGTTAGTTTGAGTGTTTATACATTCAACATTATACACGAGAGGTAAAAGAAAAGATACGATTGGATTTGGTGTTATTAGGATCAAGGATCCGGCATTGTTAGAATCACAATCGCTATCTTAGCGAGGTTTATCTAGTACCAATAGAAAGCTAGAGTGGTTGATTCCTTATCCAATAGAAAAGAAAAAACGGTTTTACTCAGACTGATAGAAGACGAGCTTGTAACGGTAATCCCTCGACCGATAGAAGAGAGGCGTAGAGGTTTTGATCTTAATCCTAAAGAAAAAGATACATCGTGAGAGGACGTAGGCTTCGTTAATAGCCGAACCTCTATAAATTCTTGTGTGATTTATTTTCCGTAATTTATTTACGCTTCCATACAAACGGCGCAAATACCGATTTTATACCAACAATTGGTATCAGAGCGGTTACTCCAATACGCAGCTTAACATCCTAGGAGAAGATCCAAAATAGCGTTTCAAATGGCTCCAGTCGAAGGCCTTGCTCTCAACCGACCACCATTTTTTGATGGATCGAATTTCATGACTTGGAAGAAGAAAATGTCCATTTTCATCCGAGCTTACGATATCGAATTATGGAAGGTGATATGCCTTGGTCCCAAAATTCCGACGAACTCAGAAGGAACTCTCAAAACCTTTGAAGAGTATGATGATGCGGATTGGAAAAACGACCATTATAATTGCAAAGCCACGCAATTATTATATTGTGCTTTAAATCCGGAAGAACACAACCGGATATCATCGTGTGATAGTGCCAAAGAAATCTGGAAAATACTTGAGGTAACACACGAAGGTACGTCTCAAGTCAAAGAGACGAAGATAAACATGCTCCTTCACGATTATGAATTATTCCAAATGAAGGACGACGAATCCATCTCGATTATGCTCGACCGATTTTCGGTCATCACTAATGGATTAGCATGTTTCGGAAAACCATTTTAGAGTAGTGAGAAAGTAAAGAAAATTCTCCGATCACTACCTCGAGAATGGGACGGTACGGTTACGGCAATAATGGAATCTAAAGATTTAAATAATCTTGATTTTAGTGCTCTCGTTGGTTCTCTTATCAACTACGAGATTGTTCTAAAATCTCGGAATGTCGAATCGAAACCGAAGGAAAGATCGATAGCCATGAAGGCTAAGATGTCAAGAAAGAAAGAAGAAATTCCGGTGGACGAAAGCGATGAAGAATCGGCGTATTATGCCAAGAATATTAATAAGTTCCAACACTTGTTAAACCGGAGAAAGAAGGACATCCAAGCGGGCGAATCTAAGAAATTCGACAACACCTGTCGATTATGTGGTAAACCAGGCCACTTTGCTAAGAACTGTCGAGTAAAGCAAAAGGAAGTCTTAGTTGCAACATGGAGTGACGAAGATCCTGATGAAGATTTCATGAATCAAAATAATCTCGCGCTCATGGACCGGAGTTCATTCGACGATAGCGACGTCGAAAGCCAAGTAAGTAACTCTTACGACGAACTTTTTGAAGCATTCGAATTATTACATACCGATTATCAAAATGTTTTAAAAGAAATTAAATCCCTTCAAACTAAATATAAATCTTTGGAAATTGAAAATTCCGAAATTCTTGAAAAAGGAAAATTTGTCGAAATCGATCATTCTAAATGCGTTGAAAATGAGAATATTTTAAAGAATGATCTTGTTAAAGTTCAAACCGAGCTCAAAAAATTAAGGAAGAAATTTTCTCTCGGAAACGAGAAATTTGAAAATATGCTCTCGGTTCAAAAATATACTTTAAATAAAGAGGGGTTAGGATTCAAACTACGTTTTACAAACGAATCCGTAAATTTCAAAATAACCCGGTGTGAAAAATATTTAAAAATCGGGCATCACATTTCAAATTGCAAAAGCCCAAGACGGATGATAAAAGTTAAGAAAATTTGGGTTCCTAAAGGAACAATTGTTTCAAATATCGTCTACATCTCAAAAGAAAAACCGAGTTTCGATTGGATCTCCAAAAACTAATTTTTAACAATTGGTATTATACTCAGGGGGAGTAATATTTTTAAAGGGGAGATATTATTTTTAGGAGAAGTTTTATAACCTATTATTGCATATTTTTTATTCATGCATATTTTCATTATATATTCAAATTGGTATCCTTTATTTTTTTACACTTTTTACTGAATACAAAAAAGGGGAGAAGGAGTTGAATCGGATAAAAGCGTCATGAAAGATATGACGAGAAAAACCTGCAAAATAGGAGGAGAAAAATCAAAGAAATCGAAAAAAAAGAAAGCATATAAAAAAGGGGAGAAACGAAGGAGTCGAAAATGACAGAAAAAGAAAAGGATTGGAGAAACTAACGAAACGATCAAAGCCGAAAACTTTGATTCGTATAAATATACATATAGATATATTTTTACCTTTCAGGTTTTATCCAATTCAAGAGTTATTTTGTAATCATCAAAAAGGGGGAGATTGTTGGGAATATTTATCCCACATATTAATAAATTATGTTTTGATGATTAAGTTGCTAAACAAAACAAAACAACATAAAGGCGAAGCAAAACGACGAAGCATACGAAGACGCAAAAATTTGCAATCTGGACTGCATTAGCGCACGCAAAATATCATAGGCTAGTGCACGCTAACGGGAAGTCATCTGCATATCAGCCAAGTTCGAAGTTACCTGAAGTGAAGTCATCTGATGAGGATAGCGCACGCTACACCTTATACCTAACGCACGCTATCGAGTCTATATTACCGTTGTGAAGATATTCAAACACAGAATGACGTATGCAATGAAGTCAGTATTAGCGCACGCAAGAGATATATTTAGCGCACGCTAAATATCAGTTTGAATCAAGTCAATCAGAACGTTGAAAAGATTCGGCGGAAAGCCAAGTATCAAACAGATAGTTTGACAAGTGAAGGCAACGGATATATTACGTTAACGCACGCTACTCAATCATGGTTAACGTACGCTAAGTGAGTCAGATAACGTACGTAACACAAAGAATATAACATACGTTAAAGGAGAAACGAAGACTGAAACTGGAACAGACTAGCGCACGCTAAAGAGAAAGCCTAGCGCACGCTAATTAGTCAAAACAGACTAACGGCTAGTTTGGTGGATGAAGGCTATAAATACCACATCTTTGGTATTATTCCATACAACAACCTCAAGCAAGAGATACACTGATTACTTATTCATATTGATATTATTGTTGTTGCAAAATTGAGCTTATATTGTTAGTTTGAGTGTTTATACATTCAACATTATACACGAGAGGTAAAAGAAAAGATACGATTGGATTCGGTGTTATTAGGATCAAGGATCCGGCATTGTTAGAACCACAATCGCTATCTTAGCGAGGTTTATCTAGTACCAATAGAAAGCTAGAGTGGTTGATTCCTTATCCAATAGAAAAGAAAAAATGGTTTTACTCGGACCGATAGAAGACGAGCTTGTAACGGTAATCCCTCGACCGATAGAAGAGAGGCGTAGAGGTTTTGATCTTAATCCTAAAGAAAAAGATACATCGTGAGAGGACGTAGGCTTCGTTAATAGCCGAACCTCTATAAATCCTTGTGTGATTTATTTTCCGCAATTTATTTACGCTTCCGCACAAACGGCGCAAATACCGATTTTATACCAACACATAGGTCTTGCGGTCGTATATACGATAATAGTATTTGGAATGCTTGATTAGATGGTAAATGATTTGGAATCATTTTAGTCATAATCGTGGTATATGTTTTACGTTCGTTGTAGTTATATTTTTCGTAAGTTTATGTCTAAATATAAATCTTAATTTCTTGGAAATCTGATTTATATTGAAGATATGAATGTTGGAAAATAGAGATATTCGATATCCGGTCGAAAAACTAGCCCAGAAATGCCGTTGGACGGTCCGGAAGGAGGGGGCCGCGGCCCAGGGCTGCCACAGCCCGCTTGTAATGTTTCTGGACTGTGGGCCGCGGCCCAAGCTCAGGGGGGGCGCGGCCCAGGGCTGCTGGGCAGCCCTGCAAGCTGCCTGGCGGCGTTTCGGGCGCGGTTCAGCCCATTTCGGACCCGTTTCGTGCTTGTTTTCTTCGTGTATTCCTAAAATTGATTTCCCCCATTTTAAATTGGATTTAATATGATTAAATGATATATGGTATTTTATTTTATAAGGGAAAATTTATTTATTGGAATACTTGTGATCGACCGAATTATTTGGAATGTTTTCATATTACCGATTGTTTGAATCGATTGGATCGGTTCGTGTTATTGATTGGATCAATGTATCTCTTCGTTTTACATTTATTTAGTATTTATTGGATGAATGCTTTTGAATGGGGATGTGGTTCGTGGACTTAGTTTTGAATCGTTCGTTTTATTCGATTGGGTTGTAAAGGCCATTTTGAGACTATTTATTTTACTAGAAATATTTGTATCTAGGATGTAGTTTTCAATGTAAAATTTATATGTAATGACGAAGACCGGAGGAAGATCCGTTTCGAGAACTCCGTGGTCTAGAGTCACTTGACTTGGGTAATGAAATGCCATCGAACACTTTCATATATATATATATATATATATATATATATATATATATATATATAGAGAGAGAGAGAGAGAGAGATCACTAACCACATTTATAAGCTTCATTTCCAGTCCTTCGGAAATTACTAAGCTAATGAAGTAGCTTAGGGGAGAGTACGTCTCCTCAATCAATTCCACAGCATTTATGAGAACATTCGAGCCTTGTACTTCAGAACTTCATTCTTCTCATTATGTTTACTGACAAAGATTTATTTTATGTCCTACAGGATTTATACTTGGTGAGGTTAGCACTACCTACCAATTACCTGTCTCTTTGTCAAAGAATCTAGTTCTGCGTGGAATGCTTTATCATTTAAGGCCAATTAATTCAATGTTGATATCATACAACAAAGCGAGGTTCGACATCATCTTGCTATATGCTTTGAGCAACGATAGATCATCAAAGTGGGTGGATGATCAGTCCACACTCTCGTGATTCATCGAGATTTCTTGATTTTCAGAATCATATCAATCTTTGGGGCATCCCCCTCGTCATGACTCATGGATATAGTAAAATCAAGTATGATCTCATGAAACGAGTTCATTGATGACTAATATATAAGTTTGTGCCTTACTCTACCTCTTCCTTAGGTGAGGGTTAAGTCGAACCATGTAGCTTCCACCTCTTTCTTTAGGGATCTATGGCTTACATCACACATCCACCATGTGCGACGGCAGCACTCGATTCGTCGGTGTTGCGCCTCTTATCGAGGACTTTCAACCTTACAGGCTGCAACTGGTATATATGATCTCGTCACTTTCACGATATCAGTAAACGCATCAGGCATCGAATCTGCAACGTTTCGAAGATCGAGAATTTTCACTATCACATATCGAAATATGGGGATCAATATGAGACAAAATAGGGATACACCATGACAATGCCTGTCGTTCCCTGAGAAAGTTCGTCTTCTCTCCTCCCCCTAACGACGGGAAGGTTGTCTCATCGAAGTGACAATCCGCAATCGAGTGGTAAAGAGATTACCTGTCGAAGGTTCTAAATAGCGGATAACCATTGGGGATTCGTATCCAATGTAACTACTTAATCGTCTTTCAAGACCCGTGCATTGTGGGAGTGCAGAAGGCATAATACTACATAACCAAACATGCATAATTGGCACTCAAGCTCGTCTGAGTCCAAAATGTAAAAATCAGGGCTTATCCAGTTACCAACTGGTACGCATAGATCGCTTGGTTAGTAGAGGGTCTAAAATGAGCGAATAAGTAAAGCTGCATGCAAGACTACATAACCCAAGACAGAAATAGGCAAGTTGGTGTGCATAACCAAAGCCCGAGCTACCATCTAATTCGTTCGATGGTTGCCTTTGTAACACCCCCAAGATATTCGAGGAGAATTACAGCGCCGTGGACCCCTACATGGGACCCACCAGGCTAACACAAGAAAACACCACTCGACTAACCGCCTCGGTTAGCAAGGAAACAATTGTTAACAATAAGAACATAAAACAACACGTCCGGTACAACCGGCATAAATAACATCAACCGAAAAATACAGTAACTCCAACGAAGACCAATCACAATCTGAAAGGAAAAGCCTAAGTACTCGCGAGTACAATCTATAAGTTTACAATTTGGAAAACATCCACATCAAAAGAGACAGTAAGAAATAACAAGACTCGATTGCACATGTCAACAACCTTGGCCGACATCCTCGTACCATCCCAACGCCCGCTCGTCTGGCTGAACATAACCTGAAATCCATAACAAGAATTTCCCCGACAACGGGTCCCCAGAGGGGTTAGCAATTACGCTAGTACAAGTATTCAAGGCAAACCAATCGCTTACACATTTCATAATACATGTACCAATATCAATTTCAAAAGTCAAAACCAGACATGTCTTTTCCTAAATAAAAATAAATAAACAATTTGCCTTGAGAACAGGGCGGCAGCATACATTCTCACTCGAGGCCTCATAGGGACCCTACCGAGTTGGCTACAATTACAGAAAAACAAAACCACGCACACGCTATGCCGTGAGAACAGGGCGGCAGCATACATTCTCACTCGAGGCCTCACAAGGACCCTAACGAGTTGGCTAGCGGTACGAAACTCGTGAAATCCAGGGCGGCAGCATAGATTTCCCTCCTTGACCCCGTCGGGCCAACACAAGGTGAGCAAATTACACACAATATACATTACCATTTCACGTTAAGCATAAAGGTTTCCAAAAATACTTGCCTTGAATTATTGACGACGCAACGAACGGAAAGGAAAGTCACCGACGAACGCTAGGAACCAATGAAACCGAACCTAACGATTCGAAGAATACAATCACAACCATTTCTAAATGAATACGGAATTGGAATACACCCGAAAACCCGCCTACGATTCATGTATATTCGTATATAAACAACAACGAGGGCGGACCACAACCAAACCCTCTCGATTCCGTAAAAATCACGAAATATACCATGAATCCGTAGGGAAACTAAGAATACCAACAAGATTAATCATATTCATCATGAATTAATCAACAAAACGGAACGAATCGGACAAAAACACGAAAACCCCCAATTTTACCAAAAGTAGGGTTCTAAAGATCTAACCTTGATTCGCTGGATCAAGGGATGATATCGGACGGATTATTGATGATATAACCTCAAGAACTCCATGGATATGTTGTTAAACAACATGGCTTCAAGTTTAGAACATGCCCAGCTGCGGAAGAGGAGAAGAAGAAGGTGAAAAATGGCAAGAAAAACGTCTGCAGGGCCTTAAATAGGTTGACAGACTCGACCGTGTCCGCCTGACACGGTCGTGGCGCGCAGCTGGCCGGCAGGGACTCGACCGTGTCCTGCTAGACACGGTCGCGCCGCTGAGGGGCCTACCGATAGTGACCTGTCCGCGGCGCTCGGCATTGACTCGACCGTGTCCTGGAACACGGTCGGGCCTCTCGCGATCGCTTGGCTTATCCGGACGAAATGCACGGCCGCCGTGTCGGACGACACGGCCGAGTTCGGCCGGCAGTGATCGGCCAATAACGAGCGGGTGAGCTAAAACGACCATAACTCTCTCGTCCGGACTCCGATTGACTCACCGTTCGAACCATTGGAAAGCTAACTCGATGCTCTATAATATTACAAAGATTCAGAATTTTTGGAGTTACCAAAAATTAATGGTGATCTAACAAAGTAGAACTCATACTTAGAAAAGTCGTTTAGTAATCCTGAATTCAACAAAACGACACCGAAACCCGAACCTGAATACGAACCGAAGATACAGTTACGAAGTACTCACAAAGACGAATCTAAGAGCTAGTAGGACACACGATTCCGACCACCCGAAGGCTCGAAATTCGACAACGGAAGGTAATTACCCCAAACTTTGGGAAATTACGAAAATGGCCCAAATGCCCGAAAATCACCATACGACAACGAATAATCAAACCGAAGCTCACAACACGTATAACAACGTTAAATGAACTTACGAAAACCCCAAACGGCGATTTGAGCGAGATTCGCAAGAACCGAACTCAAGCGCGGAAAAGTCGCTAAAAGCACGGAACTCAACAAAGCGGACCGAAACGAACTCGGATGACAAAAAGTGCAGAATTAAATATTCTCCGAATGACGAAACGGTCAAAAGCGAGTCGTCAAAACGGACTTCGGTCGAAAAAAGAAATTTACCGAAAATCGAAAATTTGCGGATATTACATTCTACCCTCCTTAAAAGAAGTTTCGTCCCGAAACTTAAAACAAGTAGGGGGAAGAAATATTCCGCCAGGAAAAACTCAACAAGATACACAAGAATGCGTAACTAACGCCCAACGGCGAAATGTTACAATCAACGCAAAGGAATATACGGCGTGAAAACACGCTCCACGGCGACCAATACAATGTCGCCGTTAGGGATACAATAAAACCAAAAAATGACAAGCTTCATCAAACGGATAATATAGCCAATTCAATTATCCGACAATCACAAAACACAACGAACAAAAGTCAGTATGATTGACCAACTCAACGGTACATCAATCGAAACGCGAGCCAATCGCTGAACTAATACTGAATTCCACCGCCCAAGGGTTGGAAGATCGAAAACGAGACTAATTTCCCAAACTTAAGGGAATTAGGAAGGAGCCTGAATGCTCAGCGATCACAAAACGAGAACAAAAACTGAACAAGCAAACGATCGAGACAACAAAAATCGAACAATCATGTCCGAAACACGAAGGATAATAAAACTCAAACAACAACTCCCAGGATGATCTGGTGAGAACTACAAGGAATGCATTCCCATAAGATCCACAGGATAGGGAATAGCGATTGAAAAGTCACAATGACAAACGAGTTATTCCAAAACAATACCACACTGCTCGATCAACAAAAGCAAGGGATAGGGAAAGTTCGAAATGTCAACGAACATAAACGAGTCGACAGAGTCGAAAATACGAAGTTCCAAATCCGATCCACTTCGAATAAAAGAACTAGTAGAACCAAAGATGTTACTTCCGAACAAGGTTCACAAGAATCGAACCGAACTCGGAAAAGTCACAGCGATAACCAGATCGACTCAAAACAAGATCACACTGCTCGAATGATGAACCCGAAATACAAAACAAGTTCAGATAGATCAACGAACACGAGCGAATCGATAGACGGAGAAAGAGAAAATACAAGTCAAAATAGTATGGGTAGTATCCCGACCTCATCCACGAAATTCACAAAAACAGGAGCAAGGTAACAAGACATTAAACAACCGACACATAACGGAACGATCACCGATGCACACGGTCATACCAAACCAAGCTCTAACAGCTCGCACATGCGCGACAACGTAGAAATCACTACGAGGCGGCAACAATCGACACTAACATCCCACCTCTCACAACAAATGCGTGGCAACGCCTCGACGTTCATGCCACCAATCTGATCATACTCGGGAGCAAACATCATAACGACAACGCGAACATCATACATATATACCCATCCCTCAAACGGGAATGGATAGGTTTTAAAAACGAAAACCTCATTTTGAAAATAATTTAGAAGAACACCGGTTGATCTTGAGTATCACCTTTCAATAAGTACAATAGTTAAAATTCGTTATCGAGACTTTGGAGAAACTTTTCGCATTTTATAAAAATGAGGACACTTTCTCTTAGTGAAAACTTTCGAATATTCGACCTCGGTCTAAATAAAAGTGTTTCTAAAACATTGAAAATATCTCAAAGCATTTTGGTCCTCGAGGTAGAAGAATTTTGAAATGTGTTGTGGCACCTTGTATGTACTACGAGAAAATAATTCATTTTAAAAGTACGTCTCGAAATTTATTTTCTAAGATACTCAAAGTTTTTCTAGTACAATAGCCAAAATGCCGAATTCACACTTGACAATATTCACTTAAACACATCATAGCACACTCATTAAATCGCTCACAATCAAGACGGATATACAATCCCTAGGATATGCTTAACAACATCGTTAAAACAACGATCGGTTTATCAAAACCGGATGGAAAACGACATCAAGAACAAAACTCCAAAAAGTCAACTCTAGGGATTCAAGAAAAATTGCACGGATTCGCGAAGAACAATGGATTAGATGATGTTAAAAATCATCTAGGATACTCCAAAACACCTTTGGATGGAAGAAAAAAATCAGCCCCAATGCGAAACCTAGTCGCTACGTCTCAATCTCATGGAGAAAGAAGAAAAATGAAGAAAAATGCAACTTCTAGACCGGTGTCCGTATTTATATCGACACAATTAGCGTGCGCTAATCATTAAGGTTAGCGTGCGCTATCACGGCACCAAACGAAACTCGACCAAAAATACACCGTTAGCGTGCGCTAATCCCAAGTGTTAGCGTGCGCTAACGAGAACTTCGACTACCCAAAGAGTTCTGGATCGCTCAACTACTGTGTAGCGTGCGCTATTCTCCCTTTAGCATGCTACCAACGTACTCTCGCGCGCGTAAGCCGTAAAGCGTAGCGTGCGCTAACAATTCACAGAGACAACAACAGAACATATCATAAAAATTACATGCCGTAAACCCTTCTCACAAGGATTTACTAGGCTAAGCATGATTTCCCATCTCATTTCGAAAATGCTAAAAAGACCAATGACGGTGATATTTTCCAAAACTCAAAAACTCATTTGTCAAACCATCATGAAATATTCAAGGCCCAAAATGCCAAAACTTGATTCAAGGAATCGGTTTTACGAAATAAAACTCAGTTTGCAAAATACCGAAAGCCGTTTGAAAGAACTCACGCAGCGGATAAAATACGGTACGAAAATACATCAGTAGTGACGACACTCCTCGTATAAACCAAATACGAGAGTCTAATAAACACATATCGTGAAATCAAAATCCATAGAAGGATTCCATCATTCAATCGACTAATCATACAAATAACTCGTGTCACACGAGGCACAACACAAGGAAGGGAGTTTTACATCCATAGGTCGCACGTAAGTGACGACCGCCCTTTGATACTAATCACGACCAATGATCTCAAACGACGCGTCGCGATGCGACTAAGTCAGACAAAATCCGACGAGACCAAACTCAACCAACACAACTTGGCTCGACAGCCTAGGTTTTCCCAGGCTAATCTGATTTTAAAATCGTATACTCTAGTTATTCGAAAATAAAACCGATAAGTTAAAAATCATTTTCAAGACCCTTTTAAACACGACAAGGGCTTAACAGTGGTAGCATTTTATAAAATGTCCTAAACACTTTTATACACGACCTTTAAATACCGACACAAGGTTTTATTTGAAAATACAAGGCTGGCTCGCCCAAATTCATGTCACTTTTCAAAAAAACCACAATACGATCAAGTCTAAGAAATTTTCAAGCATGCACGCCGCATGTATTATTATTAATAGAAACACATTGGTTGTAAATAATAATAATTAGCCAAGTACCAACAATTCCCGGACACACTCATATACGACATTCAAAAATCACCAGTTCAAAAAGCGCAACTCGGAAATACTAATTCCAAGCATATGTCGAACTATCTCTTCAAGTTTAACAGCGTAACCAAAGATCACCGATTTGGACATATGTCGAAACCAGCTATGTGAGTTTTTCAACAAACTCTGTCATCGACACCTTTCCCGGAACATATCAATGTTCAAAACATTCACATCATACTGCACCCCTCGGTGTCCAAACCATCAGTACGTTCGGCTCAACATACATTTAGTATATCGCAATTACCAAACACAGATTCCATCACACAGCAAAAGACTAGAGAGTCAAGCCCTCTCACAATATACCACGGAGCAAAACTCGGATCTTTCGATCACCAACGATCCCACCAATGCTAGGAAGTTTAGCGATGGAAGGCTCGCAAAACGACAAACGGTCAAGCCCAGAACGACGCACATACTCCAGAGAGATAAAGAACTGCGCAATACTAGAATCAAAAGTGCACGAACCGGATGGATCGAAAAACAACTCGACGATAAGTACGAGAGAGACAATCACAGTTCAAGAAGTGGAAATACAATACGAGAAAACAAGAGGATCGAGTAAGGAAAACTTACAAGCGCTGGATGTACTGAGATGTCGGCAGCGGTGTGACAATGTGCAAAACAAAACACAACTAGACCCAAATAACCAACAAGCCTAGGTATCCATAAACCTAGAGCTCCGATACCATTTCTGTAACACCCCCAAGATATTCGAGGAGAATTACAGCGCCGTGGACCCCTACATGGGACCCACCAGGCTAACACAAGAAAACACCACTCGACTAACCGCCTCGGTTAGCAAGGAAACAATTGTTAACAATAAGAACATAAAACAACACGTCCGGTACAACCGGCATAAATAACATCAACCGACAAATACAGTAACTCCAACGAAGACCAATCACAATCGAAGGAAAAGCCTAAGTACTCGCGAGTACAATCTATAAGTTTACAATTTGGAAAACATCCACATCAAAAGAGACAGTAAGAAATAACAAGACTCGATTGCACATGTCAACAACCTTGGCCGACATCCTCGTACCATCCCAGCGCCCGCTCGTCATTGAACATAACACAAATCCATAACAAGAATTTCCCCGACAACGGGTCCCCAGAGGGGTTAGCAATTACGCTAGTACAAGTATTCAAGGCAAACCAATCGCTTACACATTTCATAATACATGTACCAATATCAATTTCAAAAGTCAAAACCAGACATGTCTTTTCCGGAAATAAACAGTCAAACAATTTGCCTTGAGAACAGGGCGGCAGCATACATTCTCACTCGAGGCCTCATAGGGACCCTACCGAGTTGGCTACAATTACAGAAAAACAAAACCACGCACACGCTATGCCGTGAGAACAGGGCGGCAGCATACATTCTCACTCGAGGCCTCACAAGGACCCTAACGAGTTGGCTAGCGGTACGAAACTCGTGAAATCCAGGGCGGCAGCATAGATTTCCCTCCTTGACCCCGTCGGTCCAACACAAGGTGAGCAAATTACACACAATATACATTACCATTTCACGTTAAGCATAAAGGTTTCCAAAAATACTTGCCTTGAATTATTGACGACGCAACGAACGGAAAGGAAAGTCACCGACGAACACTAGGAACCAATGAAACCGAACCTAACGATTCGAAGAATACAATCACAACCATTTCTAAATGAATACGGAATTGGAATACACCCGAAAACCCGCCTACGATTCATGTATATTCGTATATAAACAACAACGAGGGCGGACCACAACCAAACCCTCTCGATTCCGTAAAAATCACGAAATATACCATGAATCCGTAGGGAAACTAAGAATACCAACAAGATTAATCATATTCATCATGAATTAATCAACAAAACGGAACGAATCGGACAAAAACACGAAAACCCCCAATTTTACCAAAAGTAGGGTTCTAAAGATCTAACCTTGATTCATGGATCAAGGGATGATATCAGACGGATTATTGATGATATAACCTCAAGAACTCCATGGATATCTTTGTTAAACAACATGGCTTCAAGTTTAGAACACGCCCAATGCGGAAGAGGAGAAGAAGAAGGTGAAAAATGGCAAGAAAAAGCGTCTGCGGGGCCTTAAATAGGTTGAGACTCGACCGTGTCCGCTGACACGGTCGTGGCGCTGTGCAGCCGGCGAGGACTCGGCCGTGTCCTGCTAGACACGGTCGCGCCGAGGGCCTACCGATAGTGACTCGTCATGCGCTCGGCATTGACTCGGCCGTGTCCTGGAACACGGTCGGGCCTCAAGCGATCGCTTCCGGCTTATCCGACGAAATGCAGCACGGGCCGTGTCGGACGACACGGCCGAGTTCGGCCGTGTGATCGGCCAATAACGAGCGGGTGAGCTAAAACGACCATAACTCTCTCGTCCGGACTCCGATTGACTCACCGTTCAAACCATTGGAAAGCTAACTCGATGCTCTATAATATTACAAAGATTCAGAATTTTTGGAGTTACCAAAAATTAATGGTGATCTAACAAAGTAGAACTCATACTTAGAAAAGTCGTTTAGTAATCCTGAATTCAACAAAAGCGACAGAAACCCGAACACGAATACGAAGAAGATACGATTCTGAAGTACTCACAAAGACGAATCTAAGAGCTAGTAGGACACACGATTCCGACCACCCGAAGGCTCGAAATTCGACAACGGAAGGTAATTACCCCAAACTTTGGGAAATTACGAAAATGGCCCAAATGCCCGAAAATCACCATACGACAACGAATAATCAAACCGAAGCTCACAACACGTATAACAACGTTAAATGAACTTACGAAAAACCCCAAACGACAGTTTCGAACGAGATTCGCAAGAACCGAACTCAAGCGCGGAAAAGTCGCTAAAAAGCACGGAACTCAACAAAGCAGCACCGAAACGAACTCGGATGACAAAAAGTGCAGAATTAAATATTCTCCGAATGACGAAACGGTCAAAAGCGAGTCGTCAAAACGGACTTCGGTCGAAAAAAGAAATTTACCGAAAATCGAAAATTTGCGGATATTACAACCTTCGCAAGACCATTTTGCATATGTTCATGGGGGATGGGATGCTTTTCGTCGCTCCCGATCGACATGCAGTATTCATCAAGTACTTTAGATGTGAACTCTCCAGCATTATAAAGTCTTATAGACCAAATATGGTGGCCAGGGTGGTGAGACCTTAGAGAGATAATCCGTGCTAGATGCTTTGAAAAAGCAGCATTTTTAGTGGACAATGGGGGCGACATGTGACCAGCATGTCGAAACGTCAACCAGAACCATAAAACATCTAAATGGTCCGCAATCTGGTTGACTCAACCCATAAATATCTACTTGAATCCTATGTAAGAATGGAATTTTCATATCTTTAGTGTAGGAAGGCTTCGCTCCTATTTTTGCTAAAGCACAGGTTTTGCAGAAAAGATGATGTGCATTCGACAGGGTCAAGCATGTAGAACGGGTGGATATCTCCGATGCTTTGTGTTGTGCATCGATTTATACGCCTTAGCGGCGATCGGCACAAAGGCCGAGCGACCCAAGTCAGCATCAAATAATCCAAGGCAGACTGGCCTTCCGAAGGTTCCAGATCAAGTACCGAGCGATCGGTATTCGGGACGATCGTCTCTCGGCACCTAACGATCGACTCCAGTGCCCGACCAAGGACGACCGTTCTATGCCACGTGTAGAACCAACATCCGTCAAGTATACGTAGACCGAATCTCGGGATGAAGGCCCACGTGCGGATCCGCAAAAGGCGCCGCAATAAAAGGCTTGACTCCATCCCATCAGCAGCTGTCAGTGACAAGGATAGACTCACCTACCGACAAACCCGCCGAAAGGTCCTAGGTGGGACCTCCCAAGACGGCGACATGGGACGCGTGTTGCCTCATCATTTGTTCGCACATCTGGCTGCTAGCAGCAGCTGCGGACTTTAAGGAACCCGACCCATGTGCTGAGACGATCTCCCAATTAATTTAATATAGGAAAGGCGATCACCCGTTCGGGATTAAGACATCCCAAATACCTCCTTTCCTATAAGTAGGAGACCTCCAGCATTTGGAGGAGGACAGTGGATTTTCACAGTGATCTAACACGAAAAATACAGTAGATCGACCAGTCGAATCCTACACAGAAATCTACACAGCATTTCATCTTTGTTACAAGAACTCACAGAGCATTAACTCTGATTCTCCTGGCTATCATCAACACTCAGAAGCTAGAAAACTAGGGTCATTACACTCATTGTAATTGTACTCTAACATTAATATTTGTACTCTAAAGCAGTATTCATGTTAATAATATCTCGCGAGAGCATTCAAGCCTGGGACTAACAACCCCAGCAAATCTTATGTTATTTTCATTTCTTCGTACGTGCTCTCGCATTTTGTTTGTTACTCACCCATAGCCATATCCAGCAAACCATTCTGAATAATATTTTGGGTAACAACAAATGGCGCTAGAAGGAGGGGCGGGCCTTCTACCTTTATTTTCTCTCCGACCGTTTCGAAGAAAACTCACTGTTCTCCGGAACATATACTTGAAGAAACACTCACTGTTCTTCAAAGAAAAAACCCTCTAAATCATGACGTCTGCCACCACCTCGAAGAGAGCCACTTTACGATCAGCTAGACGTCTTATTCCGGCCCAAATCGAATCCCAACCTACGGCGGAAGGCATCCGCGACGACGCCAGACTCTCACTCCCACCCCCAAGGGACGGCCCCAACCTCTCACTCGATCAATTCCAAACCGCGGAAGAGATCGAGGAGGACATGACCATCCTAAGGGAGCGACGGAGAGCATGTGACACGCCCACTATCACCCCATCAGACGTGCGTCGTGCGGGCAAACGAAAGCTCAAGGGGTTATATGTCAATAAATCGTCAGAAAGCCCTGAGTCGCAAGAAAAGGCGCTCGCAAGGCGGGACAGTTCCGTCTTCAGCCGCCTAGGAAGTGATCCTTCATGGCAACCTGGGCATTCCGGCCCCAGCCATGAGACGTCAGAGTCCGAATCCTTCACCAGGAGTTCGGCATACCCGACTCCCAGAAAGCAGGCCAGCCGTCTGGCTCCCACTCGCCGAAAAATTGAGATCGGAGGCAGAACCTGGTCGCCTACGATGGAGCTAGAAGATCGGTACATGATCGCCTCGGCTCCTGCTCCGAGAGCCAGACCGCGAGCAGCCAGGCTACGGCGATGGCCGCGATGCAGCGTCAGCTCCACGATATGAAGGCGCTCCTAGAGACTGGGACAGGCGCCAAGAGAAAGGTCGCCGGACCAAGTGAGCTGCTCGCGGTCCAGATCAAGCTTGCCCCCGTGCAACCAAAGATCGCTCCTCCTCGGACACCTTTGTATGAGGGGAGATCGGACCCCGAGACTCACCTAAACATGTTCCGGATCTACATGACCGGATGTGGGCATCAGACGCGACGAAATGCCGAATGTTCCCGTTAACATTGGGCAATCTCGCTCATAGGTGGTACGTCTCATTGCCACCGCGCTCAATTAAATGTTTTGAGAAACTGGCGAGTGACTTCACGTCGTACTTCGCCGCCAAGGTCACTCGGCCAGAAGGTCCCCACCGCATGATGAAAATCAGGCAGGGGAAAGACGAGTCCGATGAAGACTACATCGACCGGGTGGATGAAATAGTCCTCACCGGCGAGCCCATAAGCGACGAGCTCGCCTTCTACTCAGTCTTGGGGGATTCGATGGACTTTAACCCATGTTCAGGCACCTCACGAAGGACATTCCCCCGACCTATGCGATCTTCCACGCCAAGGCCACCGACTTTCTGGCCAGGCAGAGGTTGCTCATCCTTCGCCTAGGCGAGGGGGCAACTAGGGAGAGAAAGGCGCCATCTCCCGTCCCTAAGAAGGCGATCGCCAAGCCCAGAAAGGCGGTCGAAAAGCCACTCGACAAATTCAAGGCCTTCGAGGATGTGGAAGTCCACCTCCTCCGCAACCTCAATTTATCTCCGGCTCATATCTTCAACGCCATCAAGGGGCGCGAATGGCTAAATAAGCCAAATCCGATGAGGGACAACGGTCATTTGGACCGCAGTAGATTTTGCGCCTACCACAAAAGTCCCAGCCACAACACCAGCCAATGCCGCGACCTCCTCAGACAACTCTGGAGATTGTTCGAGGAATGCAAGCTGGACAATTTGGTAACCAAGATGGAGCCCAGGGCAGAAAGGATCGGGGGTCGCGATCGGCATCAGAACGATGACCGCTACCCTCCCAATCCGGTCTGCAGAATCGAGCAGAACGAGCCGGAGCACTCAGACGAGTCGATCCCTCTAATCAGGAGGTGGAAATCTCGGAGGTCTTTCCCCAGTTTCCACCATGTCAAACAGAAAATGGAAGGCCGAGCTGAGGGCGTTCGCCGGAGTCCATGTCGTGGTGCCCCCGGAACCAACCATCTCCAGAAATGCACTCATCTCCTTCTCCAATAAGGATAGGGAGGGAGTGCAGTGCCCCAAGGAGGATGCCCTAGTGATATCTGCATGTATCCTTGGGAAAACGGTCGACCGCGTGCTGGTTGACAATGGAAGCTTTTGCAACATAATATTCAAATCTGCTCTGGACCAGCTTGGCAACATGGCCAAATTCATCAAGCCATTCGATACCGTGCTTCAAGGGTTCGACGACAACACGGTCAAAGCCTATGGAAGGATCAAGCTCTCCGTTGAGCTAGTCTGCTGTTACGATCCTAAGGTTAAGATCACTAGGAACCTCAATTTTGTAATCATAGACATGCCCAACATCTATAATGGGTTTCTAGGCCGCCCCTTTCTAGAAACCTTTGAGGCGGTCGCCTCCTCTTTCTTTTATTGTATCAAGTTCCCCACTACCGAAGGGACAGTCGGTACTGTAAGAGGAGACCAGCTAATGGCAAAGAAACGTTTGAATTACTCCTGTGTTGTAACTTTTCCTTTAAACGTTTCTTGTCCTGTTTGTAACACTGGGACGATCGACAACCAACCAATGGAGATCGACGAGCCAAGCACCTCATACTAGCCCGACTCAGAAGGCGGCATCTCACATTGGTCGTCGGACGACATCGAACCGAGGATCGGCTTCGAGCCAAGCCTCGATGTTGATCCAAGGATCGAGTCCGGCGATCGATCCAAACGAGAAGCGACCGTCCCCACCGAAGAGTTAGAAAGTATAACAATCGATCCGGCTCGTCCGGATCGGGAAGTGCAGATCGGCTAAAGCGTCGATCCCTAATTAAAAGATGATCTGATCAGTTTACTATGAAAGAACATCGGAGTCTTTGCCTGGTCGCATCAAGATATGGTCGGCATCAGTCCTGAACATGCTTGCCACTATCTGAAGATCGACCCGGCAAGGAAGCCTGTTCACCAGAAACATAGGAAATTTGGTCGAGAGAAATATGCGGCGCTCGATGCAGAAGTCAAAAAGCTGCTCGACAACAAACTGATCAGGGTAGCTACCGACGAGCCACAGTGGGTAGCCAACGCAGTGCTCGTCAAAAAGGCGAGGAACTCTTGGAGGTTATGCATCGATTTCACCGACCTCAACACGGCTTGTCCAAAAGATCACTTTCCAATGCCTCACATTGACCACTTGGTCGATAGCACGACAGGGTGCGAAATGATGTCGTTGATGGACGCCTTCGTCGGATACCATCAGATCCCAATGGAGGAGAAAGACGTAAAACACACATCATTCCACACGGTAAAAGACGTGTTCTTTTGGATCCGAATGCCATTCGGTCTGAAAAATGTAAGGGCGACCTACCAACGCCTAGTCAATGGGTTGTTCGCCGATCAAATTGGCAAAACCATGGAGGTTTACATTTACGACATTGTGGTCAAGAGCCTCAAAAAGGAAAATCACCTCCAAGACCTCGCCGAGACGTTCGCCATCCTCGAGAAATTCAACATGAAGCTAAACCCCAAGAAGTGCAACTTCGGAGTAAGCTCCGGAAAATTCCCGGGGTACATCGTGAGCCAAAGGGGGATTGAAGCGAACCCCACAAAGATCAAGGCGATCCTCGACATGCAAGAACCTCGTAATGTCAAGCAGGTGCAACGCCTTACGGGATGTTTAACAGCCCTTAACTGCTTCATTTCCCGGCTCAGAGACAAAAGCAAGCCTTTCTTCGCCACCATAAAGAATAAAAAATTTGCATGGACGAAGGAAAGTCAAATGGCGTTCGCCAAAATCAAGGAGTACCTGTCTAACCCCCAAATTTTAGCAAAACCGATCCCCGACGAGAAGTTGTTCCTTTACCTGGCAGCCTCAGAGGTCGCGTTGAGCGCAGTTTTAGTGCGAGCAGAGGGACGAACCCACCCGCCGATCTACTTCGTCAGTCAAGCGCTATATGACGCGGAGACGCATTACACTCCTCTGGAGAAGCTCGCCTACGCACTTGTCATGAGTGTTCGCAAGCTGAGAGCCTCTTTCTTCGAACACCAGGTGGAGGTGCTGACGACCCTCCCTCTAAGGCAGGTTCTGCACCGACCGGACACCAACCGGCGACTCCTCCATTGGTCACTGAAGATCAACCAATACGGCGTCATGTATGCTCCATGCACGGCGATCAAGGGACAAACATTGGCAGACTTCGTGGTGGAATTAACTTTCTCGCCTAACCCGGCCCAGGTTGGCCGTCCCACCTGGAAACTGTTCGTAGATGGCTCGTCGACCAGCTCGCGAGTAGGGGCAGGGATTGTCCTCATCAGCCCCGATAGCCAGAGTTTTACAAATGTTGTGCGCTTCGATTTCCGAGCGACCAATAATGAAGCCAAGTACGAAGCCGAGTAGGCGGGATCGATCTAGCGCTCGCCATGGGCATTTGTCGCCTTCACATCTTCATGGACTTCTTCTTGGTCGTGAACCAAGTCAAGGGGGAATATGAGGCATGCGGCGAACATATGATCAGATATCAAGAGCTGCTCGCCGAAATGTGCACAAATTTTGAAGAAGTGCTGATCGAGCAAATCCCGAGAGAGCACAACTCCCAGGCCGATACCCTATCCAACTCGCATCGTCGGATGGGGCAGCGGACTTTTCTAACAGCCAAATCACCAAGTTGGCGAGATCGTCGATCGACAAAAGTCTGGTCGCCACAGTCGCCGTCGCTGAAGAGAACTGGATAACTCCGTTCATTGAGTACTTGAAGAACGGAACGGTCCCCACAGATCAGATCAAGGCTCGCCAGCTTCAACTCAGAGCAACCAGATACACCCTCTTGGACGACCGACTTTACAAGCGAGCATTCAACCTTCCTCTCCTCAAGTGAATTACACCGGAGGAAGGCCAACTTGTTTTAGCCGAAATCCATGACGGGATCTGCGGAAATCACGCGGGAGGGCGAGCCCTCATCCACAAGACGACCAGGCAAGGCTTTTTCTGGCCTACCCTACAAAAGGACGCGATCGTCTACGCCCGAACGTGTCACAGGTGTCAAATAATGGGCCCGAACATCAAGTTCTCCCCCGAGCAGCTCACCTCTATGTATAGTCCATGGTCGTTCGCCCAATGGGGCATCGACCTCATCGGACCTTTGCCAACAGCACCGGGGGGATGTAAGTTCACCATCGTGGGGGTCGACTACTTCACAAAATGGGCAGAGGCCGAGCTGTTCAACAAGATCGGCCAAGAGCAAGTAATCAAATTCATCTGGAAAAATATCGTCTGCTGTTTCGGCCTACCTCAGGCTATCATCTCTGACAATAGAAAGCAGTTCGATGGCTTGGAAGTTATGCAATTCTGCGAGAAATGGGGAATAAAAAAGTTGTTCTAAGCCCCTTACCACCCTCAAACAAACGGGCAGGTAGAGGCTGTAAACAAGATCCTCAAGCACACGATCAAGGCCAGAGTCGAATCCAAGCAAGGGCGCTGGGCGAGTGAGCTCCCGTATGTTTTATGGTCCTACCGAACGACGACCAAAAATTCAACCGGCAAAACCCCATTCGCCCTCGCCTTCGGAACAGAAGCGGTGATCCCATCGGAGATCTCCGTCCTAAGCCACCGAACGGCGCAACAAATGACGACGGACAATGATGTAGCTCGGCGAATCGACCTGGATATGCTCGAAGAACGACGATTGACTTCGGAAATGAAGAACACGATCCACAATAGGAAATCCGAAAAATTCTTCAATTCGAAGGTCAAAGAGATACGGTTCCAAGTGGGCAACCTAGTCCTCAAAAAGATCCAGACCCACACGGGAATATTTGGTCCGAGCTGGGAGGGCCCGTTCAGAATATCCAAGTGGCTAACCAAAGAAGCCTACGAGCTCCAACACCCAGACGGAACTCCGGACCAATATCCCTGGAACGCCATCCATTTAAAGAAGTACTATCAGTAAAAATACCCTGTATTTATTTACTTGATGTGCAAAGTGCTTAATGAGATCTCCCAATTCTCTCCAAGTGATTCGTCATCTAAAAAGAGGATGACTCGCTCGCCCTCCAAAGTTCGTCATCTAACATAATGGAACTAGGCAAGCGATCGCCTCCCCAGCATAATGTATATCATCGAGGATCGCCATCTAACATGACGATCCAAGGTAGAAAAGTGCAGCCATGGTCGTGGAGGCCAATGGAACCGACTAACCGTCCATGCAAGGTTCCTTTGGTCCAAGATTGCTCGCCCTTTCGTCTAAATACGAGGCGGGCGTAGCCGAAGGACCCTCCAAAATAGATCTGTGGACACGCTCGCCCGCCCTCAGGTCCATCATCTAACATGGTGGACCCGGACAATGCGACGCGTCCCTCCCCCTGTCACAATGTATGCCCTCGAAGGTCCATCATCTAACGTGTCGGTCCAAGGCAAAAAAGTGCTAACAAGCCACGGTCGCAAAATCGATTAATCCGACGGCGCCCCGCGCAAGGACTCCTCCAGGCTGAGATCGTCCGCCCATCGCTACATCGCGAGGCAAAACATAGCCTACGGAGGACCTTCACAACTAAGTGAGTCGCGAGAACGTAGACCATCCGACGGAATGTCACTCGCACACAAGACATGGTCGCGGAGGTCGATTCCATCGAACTCCACGAATGTGCACGGTTCCTCTAGGCCGAGATGGTCGGCCTTCCCCGAGGAATCTGCAAAATTGAGGATCGCTCGCTAAACGATTTATTTTCGTTCCCTTACTTTCACTAAGTAAACAAAAACAAGGGGGAGAGTGAAGCTATAACTACGAAGATCGTCTTTGTTCTACGATGCACGTACGACGATCGGCTTTATTCAGGTATATATACAAAGATCGACTTTGTTCTTAAAGTTACCAGTGAGTTTATCAATTCACTTGGAGCTGTACACACGACAATCGTTCCTCAAACACTTGTATAAAGTCATGCAAAAGATTCAGAAAGACGATCATACAAACAAGAAGTCGGAGATGGAAATATTTATTTCATTTCACTTGAAATACAAATACAAGTGCTCGGAGGCAAAATACAACAAAAGCTAAACAAATTACAAGTAACAACAAAAAGAGTAGGATAACTCAGGCTGCCCATGCCGAGCCATCGCCCCCGGCCGCAAGATCGTTGCTCGGTCCCTCGCCAGCAGCAGGCTCTAAACCCCCGTCCTCTGGGGTACCCGGATGGACAAGGTTCTCCGGCGACGGGTACCAACTCAGGTCGATCCCATGATCCGCAGAGAGGTTGGGGATCGGCACAAAGAAGGCCGGCTGCAGAGGGTGCTCAAGCACGTAGGCTCTGAAGTTATCAACCAAAGGGCCGACCTCGATCCCACCCTTCTTGGCAGCACGGATTGCGTCAGCATAAGCCATATAATAGGAAAATTCACTGACGTACTCCACGTTAAGAAAGGAGTTGGCTTCGGTCGCCTCCATCTTTCCCCTCAGCTCCGCAACCGTCTGGTGTGTGCCCTGGAGCTCGGCAACTTTGGCAGCCACCTCTCCCTTCAACGACGCCAGCTCGCTGGTCAACCGATCGACAACCGCCTTCAATTCGGCTACCTCCTTCTGCGCGGCCGCATGCGACCTGCGGGATTCCGTCATCTGATCCCGCATCCAGTCAGTCGTCGCCCGGGTCCTTTCAAGCTCGTCGCTCGCCCTCTTGGTCGCCTCCACGGAACCCTTCTCCATTGCCACGATCTTGTCGGCAAACTCAGCGTTCTGTTTCCGAGCAGCCTCGAGGTCCGCCTGAAGACGAACAGTGGAGGGTCACCCCTCATAATCCTTCACGGCCTGAGCAGCCATCGTCGTCGTCTGAAGGGCTAGGGCGAGGGTCGCCTGTATCGTGTCGGTCGTCCAGGCCTTCGGTAGGGCGGCGGTAGCCCGAGCAACATAATGAGGGACGTTGCAAGCCTCGCGAGGAGATCTGCTCGCGAGGAAATCCAGCACCATCGGCGAGCAGTTCGGATCGGAGAGACAGACCCTGTACCAAGAACAAAAGAGTTGGCATATTTCCAACAAGGAAATATCATAACCCAACAAAGCAACCAAGCTTACCTTTCGACCTTCTCTGGGTCGCGGCCGAAGAATGGCCTCCCGCACGGGGTCTCGGCATCAGCGGTCGCCATGGCCTGCAAGAAAGCCGATGAGGGCGTGGACCCCTCCACCAGGGGAACCGTGGAGAGCGGAGGCACGGCGATTGGCTGCTCATCAACAGTAGCGGAGGCCGGAGGCTCCTCCGCCCTCCGTCTCTTGCGGTTCAACCGAAGTCCCTCCTCCTGAGTTTCTCATTCCTCTGCGACCGGCTCCAGGTGAGGCCTCGCCTCAGGGATAGTTCGGAGCGTCGCAGGGGGAGCTCGACTCGTCTTCTTCCTCTAGCGCAGGCGTCTCATGATCCCGGGGTTCGACTTAGCAACCTCTGCTGGGGGCTCTAGGAAGCGAGGGAAGTGGATTTCTGCAAAGAAAGCAATCGGCAAAGGTCAATTACTTTTCTCAGCCTCAAGACGATCGACAAGCAGAAGAAGATCGTAAAAATTCGTACCTGGGACCCTTAAGTGACGGGGAAAACGAAACAAACGAGCAGCCAACCAGTGAGCTTCGTTGTTGATCTGGCGAGCGTCGATATTAGAATCTGGAAGACTATACACTCGCAGACGATCGCAAAATCAAAGGGAAGCTCGCCCGCCGGCGGAACAAGGGTACTTGCAAAAAGAAATCTAAATTAGATAAGTTCAGGATATATCGGAACAAAGGGAGAATCAAAACCCTTACTCGGATTCCTCTCCCGGAAGCCGGTGGGGATAGCTAACTCGTTGTTGGGATTGTCACTCGAAGCCGACCTCCACGCTTCGCCGACCCAAAACCACTTGGTCTGATCACCCTGAACCTTGTTCGGCACCCTAAGAATCACCCGGCCCGAGCGACCTTGAATGTGGTAGCCGCCAACGGAACCCTTCTGAGACGTCAACTTAAAGAGATAGTTCATCTCCAGCGCAGAGGGAAGACGGAACAACCGATGACCGCCAAACAGAGTGAGGATGCAGACGATCTGTAGTCAGGCGTTCGGCGTCAGTTGGAGCGGCGCCACATTCCAAGCGGTCAACAAGCAGGACACGGCGAACGGCAGTGGGAACCGCAGTCCGACCCCCATGATCGACTCATTAACGGCGACCATACCCTCCGAAGATTGGTCGGCATGTTCATTCTCGGCGGACACATAAAGGGAAACGTCAGAGGGGACATGAAACTCCACCCTCCAACGAGCCAAATCCTTCCTGGTCGCCGAGCTTTTATTCTGGCCAAGGGTCCACGGGGTGTGGCGCGGCCCAGAACAGTGATCGACTTTTAGGTTCATAGGGATGGGCGATCGAGTATGCGCGAAAATCGAACTTGGGGAGTGGGCCGACCATTTTCTCCATAAGTTCGGCGAATTCTGTGAAGGCTTTGCCGAACGTGCTATTTTGCTCCCAATACGCCCTTATTGACATCTCCTCTTCGGTCAGCGAGCGCTTTCGCTCCACCTTCGCCGACCTGGCCGCATCAGTTTCGCTGAAAAGTTCCTCAATCTCCGCGGGCACAATCCAGGCACGAATGGACTCGACGGCCGTCTCCACATGGAATTCCGCGGAGGTTGACGCCCCGGCGTCGGAGGTGCTACCCGTCTCAAACACCTTTGATACTCCTCCGGACATCTTCACAAAAAAGAAAGGGAAAAAAAAGAAGGCTTTTGTTCTTACATAAAGAGTCTGAGTCGATCGACGATCGTCACACAAAGCTTCAAAGGAATTCGGCTATGTCTTATTCTCAGACGAAAATGTAGGTAAAGTGAACCCAGAAACCCTAGCCCCTTTTTTATAAGCGAAGGCAGGGGCTTCTAGGCAAATAAGGCAAAGTCCCGAGGGTCAAAGCGCAAAGGTCGGAAAGTTCGCATTTAATGCCGCTCTCGAAACCCACGTGTGTACCATTCCGAGGGCACGCCAAACGACGAGTCCGACAGAACTATCGGACTCCCCCAACAGGAGCGCGACACGTGCCCCTGTGACGTTTCGAAGCCCGCTTCCACTTCCCGCTCTTTTCGGCGACCGAATAGGTCGTCTAAATTCAAAATTGAGGTCCGCTCGAGAAGACGATCGCCCGAGTAGATCGTCCATAAAATGATAAGTCGCTCGTCTAACGCAAGCTATCCCCAGTAGAACCGCCTCACCCCACATCTTTAACATGGGAGCAAGCTAGGGGGGCAATTGTTGTGCGTCGATTTATACGCCTCAGCGGCGATCGGCACAATGGCCGAGCGACCCAAGTCAGCATCAAATAATCCAAGGCAGACTGGCCTTCCGAAGGTTCCAGATCAAGTACCAAGCGATCGGCATTCGGGATGATCGTCTCTCGGCACCTAGCGATCGACTCCAGTGCCCGACCAAGGACGACCGTTCTATGCCACGTGTAGAACCAACATCCATCAAGTTTACGAAGACCGAATCTCGGGATGAAGGCCCACATGCGGATCCGCAAAAGACGCTGCAGGAAAAGGCTTGACTCCAACCCATCAGCAACTGTCAGTGACAAGGACAGCCCACCTACCGACAGACCCGCTGAAAGGTCCTAGGTGGGACCTCCCAAGACGGCGACATGGGATGCGTGTTGACTCCTCATTTGTTCGCACATCTGACTGCCAGCAGCAGCAGCAGACTTTAAGGAAACCAACCCACGTGCTGAGATGATTGCTCGATTAATTTAATACAGGAAAGGCGATCGCCCGTTCAGGATTAAGACATCCCAACTACCTCCTCTTCTATAAGTAGGAGACCTCCAGCATTTGGAAGAGGACAATGGATTTTCACAGTGATCTAACACGAAAAATACAGTAGATCGACCAGTCGAATCTTACACAGAAATCTACATAGCATTTCATCTTTGTTACAAGAACTCAGAGAGCATTAACTCAGGTTCTCCCGGCTATCATCAACACTCAGAAGCTAGAAAACTAGGGTCATTACACTCATTGTCATTATACTCTAATATTAATATTTGTACTCCAAAGCAATATTCATGTTAATAATATCTCGCGAGAGCATTCAAGCCCGGGACTAACAACCCCAGCAAATCTTGTGTTATTTTCATTCCTTCGTACGTGCTCTCACATTTTGTTTGTTACTCACCCGTAGCCATATCCAGCAAACCATTCCGAATAATATTTTGGGTAACAACAGTTTGGATGACAATCTTGAGGAACACCAACAAAGTTCGTTATGTGGGTTCATTGCCCGCTTCTACTTTGCAGGTGAAAGATGTCCGTGCAGATTATCATTTCACGACCGGGATGCCCTAGTCGTTCATGCCAAATCCTGTACGAGTCATGTCCCAATGTTCGTTATAGGTGCAAAGGATTCAACAATCCTAATCCTAGTGACGTACAGTCCACTTGATTGACTCATAAATTTCTCTAAGATGCACTTTAGGCCGCATTCATTAGAGATGATATAGATATACTCTATTCCATTCTCACAATGAGTTTCAACATTAAAGTCGTTGATACGTATATCCTTGAAGCTTTGTAAGGTTCGAGTTAGTCACTCTCAATGCATATAGAGTGTCGGTGACTGTAAAACTGTGTCGTTAGGCACCAAGAACCGGGGTGCCGCGTCCTCGGATGAAGTGGGATGATCCAATCATCCTAGTCACCGATACGTTATAGTCTATTACCATCATCCTATAACTCGATTGTTCCTCGATTCATTCGTCAAACGAGAACACGAGTAATAAAAACTCTGAACCATAAGCGTAGGAACAATATTCGGTACTTTGAATAAAGTCAACCACTTGTATACGTAAGCAATAATAATATCTTGCTCGAAACCAAAATACATCAGACCATTATTGAAAATTATTATAACGTCTACCGATAAAATTAATCATAGAGGGGGGCGTCTAATGACTTTGGCACGTATGGTGTGATACTGCCATCGGTAAATGTGAAAGTGACATTGGGGGTCATGTCATGATCGTCTTCTTTTATATAATGAGTCTCCTATTTGTCGGAATCTCAATATCTTTTCTAACTGGCCGTGAAATATTTGCTTGTATGGCAGTTCGTATACCAATGGCAGCAATCTCACATTAGGAGTCAACTCGTTTCTTGGGAGCCAGAAACGTCGTCTCTTCTTATTACATTGAAAGAGACTCCATGAGCACGACCACGTCTATAACTGCCACATCCCTTTCCACCATGCGAGCTTCATTCCATGTGGTTTGGGATTGGCATGTCCAGTCCCCTATTCGTTGGAGTTCTTTCCACATTTCATTTTGCCATTACTGGCCTCGGGGATTTGCTTCGTCCCTGCAGGCCTGGCATAATCATACTCCAGCATATACAGATTCGCTAGTATAAGTGCTTAAGTTGGGAAATTGGAAAGTTTTCTCTGGATCATGTCGTCTTCTATGAATTTCTTTTTACCAAAGAATGAGACGTGCCTTAAGGCAGAACATATCTTTTATTGAAAAATTGTTGACTCGTTATAATAAAGCAAGTGGATTTCGTCCCACTGCACGGTCAATTCGAGCAACAGTATTCTCAAAATGGCCCTTAAGGGCATCCCGCAGTTCGTTGGGGATTTCATCTAAAGATATTTCTACCATAAGTTGGGGTCGAGATTTCGCCTAAAAACATTAGCGCGCTTTCTTTCACATTTTAAAACGGTTCGTCGTCTGTATGAACAGAAAGTGCAGCGCTAACGTTTTAAAATCAGAATCTCATCTATGACACTCAAGTCCTTCTGAGTCCAAGATGCTGAATTTCGGACGAGTTGGATTAGCCATATTCGTAAACAAGAGAAAGAAGCGAATACGTTTCACATATCATGAGTTCGTCCATGATAAATTATTCAATAATTGGGATTATTTTATTTTAGAACCAAGATATATGGTCATAATTTCGATGTGATACACATGAAATTTCGTTATCATTGTATTATGATTAGTAGTCATCTAAATATGCTAGGTATGTAGCCTAATTGCATGTCATATCTAAATATGCATGCAAATTATATATATATATATATATATAGAAATAGATCATATGAAAACTAATTACCGTGTGAAATCTAGAAACTTTTGTAGGCCATTGATATTAGTGATCTAACGGCTGTAGATGAGTAGAATTATATGCATTTATGTATTTTTTTATTGCATTATTTATTGCATATACTAGCGACCAGCTTGATGCAACAAATAATAACAAATATGCAATGAAATTACCTAATAATGCAATTGGTTTCTAGATTTCACCATTAAGGGTGTTTCCACCATAGTCAATCCCTATATATATATATATATATATATATGAACATATAATTCCTATGTGGTATAACTAGATACACATTATGCAGTCAAATAGGTATCTTATGGCGCAATTATGATTAGTTATAAAATTAGGGATATGAATTAAACGATTTAATTCAAGTGGTCAATTATTGTATGTAATTCATTAGATTTAATTAAGCATTATTTTAGCAATTCTAAATCATAATATGCATAATTAAACTAATTAGAGCATGTAAAATGGCGCACTTAGCAGATAGTAGGGTTCGAATTTGTACACCTTTTTTGTGCTTGGGGGAAGGAAAATTTGATTTTGGTGAAGTTGTGGTCAACCGGGCGAGCTCCAAGCGGGTCAGCGACTGGACTGGAACGTCGGAGCAGGAGGCAGGTCGGTCTGGTCTTCATGCGGGAGAGAAACGATGGGGGAACGAGCGGAGGAAAATAACGGGCGACGAGCAGGAGCCGGGGGGCGAGGGCGATCTGGGCTGGTTTTCGCGCGGGGGAAGAACGACGGGAGCTGGGAAGATCTGGGCTGGAGAAGCCGGATGAGCAGGATGGGTCTTCGCGCGGAGGAAAGAGATGAGCAGGGGCAGGCTCCGATCTTGTCTGGGCTGCCGCGTCAGAAGCCGGAGGAGGGGAAGTCGCGCGGACTGCTGCTGGGTTTGCGATCGCCATGGGGCTACCCACAGGGTTTTTTCGATTTTTTTTCCAGAAATTCAGATGTAATTTTTTTTACTCTCATTGGTAAAATACGTACTGATAACGTATTGTAGTAAATGTAAACAAGACAAGAATTAAGGCAGAAGATGTATTAGGATCCCTTTAAATAGGAAGAGATTACATATTCTGGAACATTATAACAGGCCTAACCCTATTCCAGTCGGGAGAAGCTCAATAACCTGTAGACTAAAACACACATTGTATATTTACTTTTAATATATATATATATATATATATAATATATATATAAAGTTAAAATATTTAAACCTAAATCCCCACATGACTCGTTGGCTGTTGGGCTCTTTGTTGTTGGACCCAATAGGAGGACAAGACCACACTCAAATTTACTGGCCCCGACATTATAGGAAGACGCCAAGGCACCACCCAGTTCACCACGTGGCTTGTTCTCCATTCTAAATAATACTAGTCCTCCAAAAAATTTATATTTCTCTCTAACAAATTATTTATTTACCAAGTATACTCGAAACCGTCCGATAATACCTGGGATCAATACTTATTCGAGACGTTAGCAGTCCAGATACTGGTACCGAAGTTAGAACCAAAATCGATAAGAACAGAAACTGTTAATCGGTAAAAAAATGGTAATTTTTCGTAAACATACATTGTACAAAATATTGTATAAGGTATTAGTACATATAGAAAAATAAGTTTAAAATGCCTTATCTCTTAGTTTCCTTAGCACACATTTGAAGAAACCCTTTATTCTTGTTTCGATTATGATGTTTCGGTGATTAGGGCTTTTAATGATCCAAGATACCAGAACCCGCCCGAAATACCCGAGACCGATACTCACCCGAAACGTTGGCGATCCGGATACAAGTATTAAAGTTGGGACCCGAAACCGATAATACTCTATACCTTAACGGTCCAGACCCGGGAAGACAATACTCGGACCGAATCGGATCGAGAACAGTCCTAACCTCCACCACACATTCATAACCAATATTTTTTGTTTTTTAATATCCATCCTATATTTATCGTTATTATTGATACCAAATATTATTTAAAGTAAACTAAATATACACCATTTATCAATTTTTGACTGAAATAGATAGAGTATGTAATAATACTCCTTCCGTCCCGCATAAGGTGTTATGTTTGACTTTTGGTGGGTGAATTTTCATAATATAATTTTATAAAATATTTACTTTATAATTTCAGATTACAACATATATTTGCTAAAATCTTAAATAAGTAAGTTAATGCAAATGTCCCACAATAATCATAATAACACGGAATAAAAAAAGAAAACTAAAATAGAATTATTTGTTCAAAGATACGAGTTTTCTTCAATAATAACCTTAATCATGAGTTAACATAATAAATATCATCAAACTCGGGCTTGATTCGTTTTATTTTACGAGTCTAACCAAATGAGTTATCACTCCAACAAATGTATCTTGAATAAGTTCGAATGAGCTTTTATCGAGTCAAGATCCAAGTAACTTACAAGCAATTTTGATTCGTTTATAATTCTGTGACTTGTTTTAGTATATTCACCTAGAAGAAAATTATTCAAATGAAAAATTCACAACATAATAAAAAAAAATTAGGTGGACTTTTTTCACTATACTTCTTTTCTTGGAATGCTCGAATACGATCCAGTTACAAATATAATTAGAGCATGCTGAGGAACAAACTGTAATAATAGCACCGGTCCGACCACGAAAACAATAGTATGGCAAGATTTTTATCGAGCTCTGCAAGTAATACGGCAGCTCTAATTACGTCTTCTTAAGAAATATTGAAGTGTGGATAGAGTTCGTTTGGTAGGTATGTGAAGATAAGACAATACAGATAATATCAAGATAAATATAGTGAATATGAGGCGATTGTTAGTCTATCTTTATGTTTGGTAGATAAAACAATGTCAAAATAGATATAGTGAATAATAAGTTAGTTGTATGTTATTCTAATCTAAAGTCACGGGCCTCCTACATTATTTTTCTTGGCAACCAAACACCTAGCTTAGTTAATATATGTTTCCTATATGGGCTAATCTAGGTTACCAAACGAGGCCTAGTGTATTAAAGAGTGATACGGACTAGCATAAAATTAAATAGCTAAAATGCTTATGGGTCCCTTAACTTAATTTTAGAAAACGATTTAGTCTTTTATCTTTTTTTTTTGTCCCAACTAAGTCTTTTATCTTTCAAATTTTAAGCAAAGTTAGCCTTTTCCGTTGGTCCACAATAATTAATCAGATGCTGATTTTATACCTACGTGGTTATAAATATTCCTACGTGTCAAATTTCTAACCTACGTGTCTATTTCCTAACCAACGTGGATTAGGGTAACCATTAACTGAATCAAATAAATGACTTAATATTACAAAATAAGATAAGGGACCAAATCGTTAATAAAAAAAATGCAAAAAGCAAATCAACATAGCAGAAGCCACGAGCTTTTTTTTTTTTTTAATTTTCAGCAGGAAATTCCACATGATACTAAAGTTTAACTAATTAAATGTTATGGAGATAAATATTAGTAATGAAAATAATTATGTCAACACATTTTCTAAAAAATATACTAAAATAAAAATGAACTCCCGTAGGTCTCAGAAAGTTCAGATCCAAAAGGCGGGCACAAGCTCAAAACAAACAACAGTCGGAATCTTAAAAAAGAAAACACAAAAATCATCCTTCGATAGCCGCGGACAAAAATGCTCTCCCTGGTCTCCTCTGTGCCAAAGGACCATGACATCATGAATCCGAATCTTGGGATCGGGCACACCACGACAGAACCGTGGTTTTGGGTAGGGCTTGTTCTTGATCTGACGATAACACCTTGCTGGTCTTCTCCCCATGGCGAGATTTCCTGGGTCAGACTTTCAGATTTTCAGAACTCACCAATGGTGAAAGATGAGATCTAGGGTTTAAATGAAAAATATGATAGTCAACAACTGATTTGGCATCAATGTGACCAACTTAACAGCCACTTGGACAACAGTTAACGATGTTACTGAAAAAGCATAATCAAGGCCAACTTTGCTTAAAATTTGAAAGATAAAGGACTTAATTGGGACAAAAAAAAGATAAAGGACTAAATCCTTATCTGAAATTAAGTTAAGGGACCCCATGAGTATTTTAGCCAAATTAAATTAACACCACGAGACAATACTTGAGCTGGATTTCCCTATATACTTTTTTTTTTGATAACTAGGTGATCCCAGCTTAGCTGGACTAATCCTAGTCCCTCAATGAACCCACTCCTAACCCATTGAGAGAAGTAAATCGCGAGTTGCTCGGGCAATTTCAGGGTTCCCAATGCCTTTTCTGTACACTTCTGCGCACAAGGAGAAGCCCTTAACTGATTAATACGCCAGTTCCCAAAGACAGCTTCTGAGAACAACCACTGATTGGTCAGCACCCCCGGGTTCCCAGCAAGGAAATACTCTCACACTGCCGCTTGACGCGAGATTAAACATTGATTAGCGATCGCTCGAGCTAGCTCCGGGGAGCTAGAGGATCATAAAGAGAAAAACTTCCTCTTTCACCTCCGTGGTGGGGTTAGAACTAGGGGTGGACTCGGTTCCATTCGGTTCGGTTTTTGACCGAAACCGAGAGTCGAACCAAATATTCGGTTTTGGTTTGGTTCGGTTCTTTTTGAAGTTCGGTTCGGTTCAGTTCGGTTTTATAAATACTCGGTTCGATTTCGATTTGGTTTGATATTTTTTTGGTTCTTCACAATATAAATTCAAATATTATATGCAATAGAATAAGTTATATATAACAACAAGCCAACAAGAGTTATATATATATATATATATATATATATTCAAAATAAAAGCTAGAGTTGCATAGCAATTTCTAAATATCTCTAACAATCGTAAACCACAGTAGCTCATTTTCTCAACCTAAATTAATTGAATCACAAATTCATGAGCATATTATCGGTCCTTCTTGGACCCATGAGGGTCTTACAAAAGGAAAATGAATTATACTAAAATTCGAAACACACCAAAATCACAAAAACAAGGTCATTTTAGTATGTTGAAATTTGACTTTGCTCCATTTCGGTCTGGTTCGGTTCCGCTCTACCCCGAACCGAGAACCGAACCAATTTAGTTCGGTTCAGTTCTGTTTTTTTGTTTTTCGGTTCGGTCTTCTCCGGTTTCGGTTTTTCGGTTATTTTTTCGGGCTTTTTCGGTTCGGTTTTGGATTTTCGGTTCCGAAATGCCACCCCTAGTTAGAACCCAAGACCTCTTTCAAAGGAGTGTCTTGGGAGTAGGCGTCCTACCACTAGACCACCAACACTATATACGTAGTTTACAATCAAATGCCCAAGTGCAGATATCCAATCTAATTTATCCATATATTGATCAATTATGTAATTTATATTTATCCATGTCATATAACATATTATTAAGCAGCATAATTTAATTAGATGTATTGTAATTCAGAAAATTAGTATTACGATTATAATTAAAAAACCCATAATTGATTCATTTAACCGAAATAAGTATTATAAAAATAATAATTTTGAAACCAATAAATAAATATAGTAAAAGTTGGAAATAGATTAAAAAATCAGACCATTAAGCTAATACCAGAACTCACAATAAAAATTCTTTATTATATAAAATTCATATAAATCAATTAATGCGTTAATATCAACTAGGTCTTATTAGTTAATTAAATACCTCAATTTTCTCCATGTCATTAGAAAACCATAAATTAATAAACTCGCTAAAATAAAGATATTTTCCGATAATTTAAGTTTTGTGTAAAAATGAAATATAATTAAATAATACTTCCAATTATTTCAGAAAGTTTAAATTCTTTTGAAAATCTAATAATAATTTAAAAGAAGAAAAACGAAAAATACACCAGTATGCTTCAAAAGCATTTTAATATATTAAAGTAAAAATTAAATACTCAAATCTATAATATATGATAAGTCTCATAAACTCTTAGAAAGTGTTATAAAACTAAAATATTATAGAGATGATTTAGAGAGAGAATAGAAAGAATGATTCTCACGTATATATTTCATTAATAACTGAATTCCTATTTATAGGAAAACTTCAGATGGCACAATCGTAATTACATAATTACATCAGGGGCATAATAGTCATTCACATATTATAATACATTATCTTATTACGCACTACGAGAAGTGCGCATTTCAACGATTCTTAACACTCCACCTTGAATGACTATTTACATAAATATCTGCTGAACTATTTTGAAGAAAAACCCAATGAGAGAAAAACTCCCAAACTGTTTGTATTGGAGTGTGTGACAATCATATCATGTTGCATCATAACGTTGGTGGTAAACCTCTGTTGGATAAAACTTCAGCAATCTGTAATCTCGTAAATTTGCTCCCCCTTATCTTGATGAGTATTCTTGTACCGTCTCAGTAAAACCTCGTGGGACAAAAACTGAGTGAATCTGTCATGTATATCATTCGTTGTTGGGGTATCCACGTGTTGCCTCATTAAAACCTTGTCAAGAAAACCCAGTGAGAAAAAACTTGATCGAAGGAAAAAGAGTACAACTACCCATTCTGTTTTTAAATCTTTGAGGAATAATCTTGATCTTTATAATTTTCCTCATTATGCCATGAATATGCCTCGTTAAAACCTTATTAGGAAAAACTCAATGGGAAAAATCCCAATGAAGGAAAAATAGTACAGTATTCATATTAATACGCCATTCCAGTTGCCTCGTTAAAAATCTTGCTAGGAAAACCCAATGGGACAAAACCTCAATCAAGGAAAAAAGAGTACAACGTGTATATACAAATATGCCCCAGGCATTTCAATAATCCTCCAAGGATTATTACGAGTACCATATTCAGTGCAGTTTGTAATATCCAACTCATATTCTTTGTAATATATTCCAAATCTCTTTTGGAGATTCCATATTAGTTGTGGTTAAGCTGTCTCGTTAAAAACCTTGCTAGGAAAACCCAGTGGGATAAAATCTTAGTCAAGGAAAAGAGTACAGTATATAATTTTCTTTCACAACACCTTATTTTGAGTGACTACACGCACTGATAATATGTTTAAAATCTCTTCAGGAGTTACTTTCAGTAAGCCCATATGTTTCATTTTATTATAAGGGCATATATTTCAATTTCGATGGATTTCAATATCCTCATTTCAAATATCCATATTCCACAATCATGGATTTCAATGTCCTCATTTCATTTATAGCGCTATATCGTGTCGACAATTTCAACATTTATTTCATGTAGCAACATAACTTGCCGAGATATCTCATTATCTTCCTTTATAGTTATGTCTATATACTTCAAAAGTATATGCCTCCTTTTATCATTTACTTTGATTTATATTCGGAAAATTATTATGTGTTTATCAAAGCAGTTGTAGTTGGTACCAAAGATTAATAATTTATCATGCATCTTTGAACTTCAAGTTTATATAGTTGTGAAGATATAGTGTGATGCATTTCACATATTTCCAACTGCTAATACTCCCCCTCATGCTAAGTTCTTGAGCACCAAACTCATATGCCAGTACCTCAGTATTCATCTTCAGTCACGGGGGTTTATATATTATGTTCTCGATATTGGCAGGAGGACTTCGAATAGTATGCCAATTAATATCTCACTTGTATGCGCATATATTGATCCTTTCTAGGATCTATTAAAGTTTATTTGGGATATATTACTAGCTTAATCTGATATGGAATATATGCTCCAATCATGAGCAAATCATCTCGTAAATTTCCGATTACGAGTCATATACACATGTGACTATCTAGTAGATCCATAATATCTAGTAGTTCACATATAGAGTGTAATATCCGGATTTATTACTGTGTATTTTACCTGTATTCGAACCCTGTATTATTCGGAATTGTGATCTTGATGATTGGAATATGATATTTCTTACATTGGTATCTTTGTACATAAGTATATCAACATGCAAAATTTCTCATGCAAACTAGTGATAGCGCACGCTAAGAATGTAGCTTAACGCGCGCTATCGGCTACTACTAGCGCACGCTACGTATGTAGGAGTTGCGTGCGCTAGGCACTCAATTATTGAGCAGGGCGGCTAGCACATGCGCCAACCGGGACATGGGTCCGGGTAAGATTCCCGCGGACGAACCTGGACAGTTTTGAAGTCAACTCTTATTAGCGCGCGCTAAGAAATGCTTAGTAGCGTGCGCTAATCTGCTTTGTGCAGAAAGTTTATATATGGTCCAACACTCCATTTTTATTCCTATTTCCTTCGTTCATTCTTCAGTTTTGAGAGACCAGAGGGCAATAATTATCCTCCTAACATACTTAGAACACATCTACTTGATCCTTGAACATTAGATATTACTTGTGAGTGATCATTGAAGGGAAGTAACACCTTGAAGTGGCATATAACCAACCGGAGTCGGATTCTACCTTGTGGCTCAGTGATTTCGTCATATTAAGGTATGTTGATTCTATCTTCAACTCTAGATTCGTGTTATGGAGAATAACATGATCATATTAGCTAGTATTGATCTTCTTGGATGAATTATCCAAAACACATCATGTTTGGAATATTGAGATGAATATGCCTTAAGTACCTTGATTATGAACATCATGATTCGAATCTTATTACATTGAACAAGTAGAGGAAGTTTCTATCATTGGTAAATCCAAATTTAGTAGGTGTCTTCATAGCAATCATGGACTTGACTTTAGTATCACTATTGTTAGGCGGATATAAGAGATTAATCATGGAAGGATTTATCTTGGAATGTTAAACAAACTACAGGGTGATAGTTTTCATTGATATTAAGGTGTTCATATCAGCCGTTAAGCCTTCCGAATTATCGCATGAAGAACTGTATTTGAAATGGAATATGGTTTTATAATAGTATACATATTCTTGAATCCGAAGTTGTTGTTATCCGTAAGATCATTCATAACCGTATGCACATGATATTCATGGAGGTAACATGAATTAACACTGAAGATTTGATTGGTTTGATCATGATGAGATCAGTCTACTGCCCAGTAGTGAACTGCCATGCATAGTTAGCGCATGCTAAGCTATGTAGATTAACGTGCGCTATCGATCATGAGTTAACGTATGCTACGTTTGGTACGTAACGTACGTTAGGCCATCAGTCTAGTCAGTCGGCTGATCAGTGAGGTACTGACCATGCATAGTTAGCGCACGCTAGGCTTTGTTGTTTGCGTGCGCTATCGAGCAGACTTAACGCACGCTACACAGAATACTTAGCGTACGCTAAGAAGTTCAGGCAGATTGCGTTTTATGAACTTTCGGCCGTAATTTTGGATTGTTAGACATTCGTACGGCATGAGATAAATTCTAGATTTTTTCTTTTGTTAAGGTTCGAGCTTGTTACATGATTGATTGAAGGGGCAACCTTCGAGTGATTCGTTTTCGTGGAAGTATTATCCTTGTCTTCGAACCGAGGCAAGTACTCTAATTAGAATTGTTTATATTATGATAATTATCATGTGATCGTATTGTGTAAATGTGTTGTGATTATATGTCCACCATGCGTTGATCCCACGAGAATCATCATGGGAATCTATAGCTGTGTGCGCTAGATCGTTGGACAGGTAGTTCCACCATGTGTTGGTCCGATGGGATCATCATGGGAATCTATAGCTGTGTGCGCTGGATCGTTGGAATACCATCAGTATGTTGGAAACTGTTATGATATGATATGTGTTGTTGATATTTCTCGTTGGAGAAACTTGTTACGATATAATTGTTGATTATATCACTGTTGTATGATTATTGTACTTGTACTAGCATCGTTGTGCTAACCCCTGCGGAGGTGAACATTTGTTTATGTTCAGGATCCAGGAGAGCGGGGAAACAACCACTGGAGCTGCATGACGACGAGGATGCAGAGTGATGTTCCGGCCGGGTTTTATTGTCTGTTGTTTGTTGGTAATTTCAATCAGTACTCGAGTGCATTGTCAGTTTAAGATGTTTAAATTTTGGTGATGTATTAATAACCCTTCATTGGATAATTGTATTCTCGATATTGAACAAGACTGTTGTATTTTATTTCAGTAATTTCATAAGTTGGTGTCTGTTATTGTCTTTTCGCTCCTTCAGCCTTGTAAATTCTTACGTAAAGGATTTACGGCGCTGTAATATTCCTGAATATATCGGGGGTGTTACAGAATATGGTATCGGAGATAAGATTATGGATATCTTGGCCATTGGGTTAGAATAGGGGTCATTTACGTCTTTTGAGGTAACCGGTCGTGAATGACATCACTGCACTGCCTACATCTTCATGCGAACGGTGGTTGTAAGTTCCAAAACTCTATCTCGTTCTTTACATGTTGTACCTCTTTATACTTGAACATTAGAACGATGTTGTTTCCTGTATATTGAGTATCTATGCTTACAGTATGTTGAGAGGCGGACGTGGACGTGGTCGCGGTCGTGGACGCGGACGAAGGAATGCTGAAAGGGAGGTGTCGCCTTCTAATCAGGCTAGTCATAGCTCAGGCGAGCCGCAACGATCCATCAATAACGAACCGGAACCTGCTGTACCAGAAATCCTTCGTCAAGTGGTGAATCAAATGACTCAGTTCGCTCAGGTCGTGGACCGAATGCAGGTGGCGGTGGGATTTCAGCAGGGAGATGGACAACAAAGGATCCCAGAAATGGGAAATCGAGGTGACCTATGGTTGCAAGAAGTAGCAAAGATGCAACCACCCAAATTTAACGGCTTTTCCGAGACTCCCACTTGGGATCATTGGTTGAAGGAATTGGAGAAAATTTTTGCTGGAATTAATTGCCCAGACGACAGGAGAGATCCTATTGCCTAGTACTTTCTGATAGGGAAAGCATCTGAGTGGTGGGAAGCTATCCGACCTACAGATCATGATGCTGATTGGACAGAATTTAAAATGATGATGGAAGCTCAGTACTGCCCTCGTCCTGTGAAGGAAGCCAAAGTTCGGGAGTTTTTCTCCGCTCAGCCATCAGACGAACCCGTATCCCATACCATTAAGACGTTTAATCAGCAGTTAGCATTTGTTCGACATCTGGTCAGAACAGATGCAGAGATGATGATTCATTTTGAAATGAGGATTAAACCAGAAATCTAGAGGTACATGTCCGGTTTTGAATGTACCACTCTCCGCCAATACCGAGATAAGGCATTGGCTTACGAAATCAAGGAAGCAGCAATGGAAAAATTTACGGAGTAGAAGAAGCAGAAAGTCTCTGGTACTTTCACAGAGCAAAAGAACAGCGGGCCTCGCAAAGCCCAGTCATCCTTTTATTCTTTCAAGAAACCTCCGCACCCATCTATGAGTTTGTAGTGATGCCGTTTGGTCTCACTAATACACCTGTTGTATTCATGCAGTTGATGAACCGAGTGTTCATCGAATATTTGGATAAATTTGTGGTCGTGTTCATTGATGATATTCTGGTGTATTCTAAGAGCCCGGGGGAACATGCGCAACATTTGCGGATAGTATTAGAACTTTTGAGAAGTGAGCAACTGTACGCCAAACTCTCTAAGTGTGAATTCTGGCTAAAGGAAGTAATGTTCCTCGGTCATGTAGTATCAGCTGAAGGAGTCCGAGTAGATCCTCAGAAGATTGAAGTGGTTTTGGATTGGAAGCCTCCAAAGAACGTGAAAGAAGTCCGAAGCTTCTTAGGACTTGCTGGATATTATCGTCGATTCGTGGAAGGGTTTTCTAAAATCTCCCACCCACTTACTCGACTCCTGCAGAAAACTCAAAAGTTTGAGTGGAACGAGTCGTGTCAGACTAGTTTTGATGAATTGAAGGAGAGATTGACGACGGCACCAATTTTATCACTTCCACAGGGGACTGGAGGATTAATAGTTTACAGTGATGCTTCGAACCAAGGACTCGGATGTGTATTGATGCAGAATGACAAAGTGATCGCTTATGCATCGCGACAGCTGAAACCCTATGAAGTGAATTATCCAACACATGATTTAGAGCTAGCAGCAGTAGTTTTTGCTTTGAAAATATGGAGACATTACCTGTACGGGACTCACTGTCAGATCTTTACGGATCACAAGAGTCTCAAATACATCTTCAGTAAGAAAAAGCTGAATATGCGGCAAAGAAGATGGTTAGAGCTGATTAAGGACTACGACTTGGAGATTTTGTATCATCCAGGCAAAGCAAATGTAGTGGCCGATGCACTTAGCCGCAAGCCTGTTTCTATTCGGATGCTGGAGACTCTGACCTCCCAACTTAACCTTCAACGAGAGATGATTAGAGAAGGAATTGAAGTGTGGTTACAAAGAGTCCAAGGACAACTGTGCGTGATGGAATTAACTTCATCATTAACCGAAGAAATCAAATCTAGACAGACAGATGATTCTCTGATGATTCGGTTACGTGATGAAGTGATCAAGGGAAAGGCCCCCGGATTCCTAATTCATGATGATGGAGTTTTGAGATTTCAGAACCGACTCTGCGTTCCTGATATCGATGTACTGAAACAGATAATTATGAAGGAAGCTCACAACTCGCCCTATTCTATCCACCCGGGCACCAGTAAGATGTATAAGGACTTGAAACAGAATTTCTGGTGGGGCAACATGAAGAAAGATGTAGCGGACTATGTTTCGAAATGCTTGACTTGTCAACAAGTTAAGATCGGGCATCAACGACCTGCCGGGATGTTGAAGCCACTTCCGATTCCTGAATAGAAGTGGGAGGACATATCGATAGACTTTATTACTAGTATGCCGAGAACCAAGACAGGAATGAACATGATTTGGGTGATAGTTGATCGTTTGACCAAATTAGCTCATTTTCTGGGCATTAAGGATACGTGGGGACCAGAGAGGTTGGCACGAGTATTTATTTCGGAGATAGTTCGATTGCATGGTACACCGAAGACCATTATTTCTGATCGAGACGGCCGTTTTGTGTCTCATTTTTGGAAAGCAGTTCATAAGGCCTTGGGGACCGAATTGAACTTCAGTACAGCTTATCACCCGCAGACTGACGGACAATACGAGAGGACCATTCAAATGGTGGAAGACATGCTAAGGGCATGTGCCTTAGATTGGTCAAACGATTGGGAAATTCATCTACCGTTGATTGAATTGACCTACAACAATAGTTGGCATGCTTCCATTAAGATGGCACCATTTGAGGCATTATACGGGAGAAGATGCAGATCGCCCCTATGCTGGGACGATTCATCAGACTTGATCGGAACAATACCAGAGTTGATCGTACAGACTCGAGAGAAGATAGCTTTAATTCGTGATAGACTGTTGACCACCCAAAGTCGGCAGAAATCTTATGCAGACGTACGCCGTCGCCCTTTGGAGTTCAGTACAGGAGACCACGTACTTTTAAAGGTTTCTCCTACTCGGGGAATCTTTCGTTTCGGAAGGAAAGGAAAGCTGAGTCCGAGATATATCGGACCATTTGAGATCCTTGAGAGAGTTGGAGAGTTGGCATACAAATTGGCATTGCCGCCGTCATTGTGCCATGTTCATAACGTGTTCCACGTATCCCAGTTACGGAGGTATATACCAGAACCTAGTCATGTCATTGATTTCGGCGAGATCGAAGTTGCTCAAGATGGGACGTTTGAAGAAAGACCGGTCAAGATACTCGAGAGTCGAGTTAAGCAGTTTAGGAACAAACCCATCGTTTTGGTCAAAGTTTAATGGTCACGTCACGGAGTGGAAGAAGCCACATGGGGAACGAAAGATGGCATGAAGTCCAGATATCCCGAGTTATTTTTGTCTTGAGTTTCGGGACGAAACTCCTTTTTAGTAGGAGAGTATGTAATATCCGGATTTATTACTGTGTATTTTACCTGTATTCGAACCCTGTATTATTCGGAATTGTGATCTTGATGATTGGAGTATGATATTTCTTACATTGGTATCTTTGTACATAAGTATATCAACATGCAAAATTTCTCATGCAAACTCGTGATAGCGCACGCTAAGAATGTAGCTTAACGCGCGCTATCGGCTACTACTAGCGCACACTACGTATGTAGGAGTTGCGTGCGCTAGGCACTCAATTATTGAGCTGGGCAACTAGCACATGCGCCAGCCGGGACATGGGTCCGGGTAAGATTCCCGCGGACGAACCTGGACAGTTTTGAAGTCAACTCTTATTAGCGCGCGCTAAGGAATGCTTAGTAGCGTGCGCTAATCTGCTTTGTGCAGAAAGTTTATATATGGGCCAACACTCCATTTTTATTCCCATTTCCTTCGTTCATTCTTCAGTTTTGAGAGACCAGAGGGCAATAATTATCCTCCTAACATACTTAGAACACATCTACTTGATCCTTGAACATTATATATTACTTGTGAGTGATCATTGAAGGGAAGTAACACCTTGAAGTGGCATATAACCAACCGGAGTCGGATTCTGCCTTGTGGTTCAGTGATTTCGTCATATTAAGGTATGTTGATTCTATCTTCAACTCTAAATTCGTGTTATGGAGAATAAGATGATCATGTTAGCTAGTGTTGATCTTCTTGGATGAATTATCCAAAACACATCATGTTTGGAATAGATGAATATGCCTTAAGTACCATGATTATGAACATCATGATTCGAATCTTATTACAGTGAACAAGTAGAGGAAGTTTCTATCATTGGTAAATCCGAATTTAGTAGGTGTCTTCATAGCAATCATGGACTTGACTTTAGTATCACTATTGTTAGGTGGATATAAGAGATTAATCATGGAAGGATTTATCTTGGAATGTTAAACAAACTACAGTGTGATAGTTTTCATTGATATTAAGGTGTTGATATCAGCCGTTAAGCCTTCCGAATTATCGCATGAAGAACTGTATTTGAAATGGAATATGGTTTTATAATAGTATACATATTCTTGAATCCGAAGTTGTTGTTATCCGTAAGATCATTCATAACCGTATGAACGTGATATTCATGGAGGTAACATGAATTAACACTGAATATTTCATTGGTTTGATCATGATGAGATCAGTCTACTGCCCAGTAGTGAACTGCCATGCATAGTTAGCGCACGCTAAGCTATGTAGATTAACGTGCGCTATCGAGCATGAGTTAACGTACGCTAAGTTTGGTACGTAACGTATGTTAGGCCATCAGTCGAGTCAGTCGGGTGATCAGTGAGGTACTAACCATGCATAGTTAGCGCACGCTAGACTTTGTTGTTTGCGTGCGCTATCGAGCAGACTTAACGCACGCTACACAGAATACTTAGCGTACGCTAAGAAGTTCAGGCAGATTGCGTTTTATGAACTTTCGGCCGTAATTTTGGATTGTTAGACATTCGTACGGCATGAGATAAATTCTAGATTATTTCTTTTGTTAAGGTTCGAGCTTGTTACGTGATTGATTGAAGGGGCGACCTTCTAGTGTTTCATTTTCGTGGAAGTATTATCCTTATCTTCGAACCGAGGCAAGTACTCTAATTAGAATTGTTTATATTATGAAAATTATCATGTGATCGTATTGTGTAAATGTGTTGTGATTATATGTACACCATGCGTTGATCCGACGGGAATCATCATGGGAATCTATAGCTGTGTGCGCTGGATCGTTGGACAGGTAGTTCCACCATGTGTTGGTCCGACGGGATCATCATGGGAATCTATAGTCAGGTGTTACCGGATCGTTGGAATACCATCAGTATGTTGGAAACTGTTATGATATGATATGTGTTGTTGATATTTCTCGTTGGAGAAACTTGTTACGATATAATTGTTGATTATATCACTGTTGTATGATTATTGTACTTGTACTAGCATCGTTGTGATAACCCCTGCGGGGGTGAACATTTGTTTATGTTCAGGATCCAGGAGAGCGGGGAAACAACCACTGGAGCTGCATGACGACGAGGGTGCAGAGTGATGTTCCGGCCGGGTTTTATTGTCTTTTGTTTGTTGGTAATTTCAATCAGTACTCGAGTGCGTTGTCAGTTTAAGATGTTTGAATTTTGGTGATGTATTAATAACCCTTCATTGGATAATTGTATTCTCGATATTGAACAAGACTGTTGTATTTTATTTCAGTAATTTTATAAGTTGGTGTCTGTTATTGTCTTTTTGCTCCTTCAGCCTTGTAAATTCTTACGTAAAGGATTTACGGCGCTGTAATATTCCTGAATATATCGGGGGTGTTACATAGAGAAAGTGGGCCCATACTCCCCCTTAATATATTCCAAATTTATTAGGAATTCATTCCCAATATTGGCTAGTAGTGATATTAATCGAGAACAAATATTTGAAGACATGGTGTGTCTATATCACCATATAGATATTTTACCGACATATCACATCATCTTTTGGTGCCATTATTGCACATTACTATCAACATGGAGTCGCCTCTCCCACATGTCATATTATGTTCATTATTCAAATATAGAACCGTAGTTCATATGCTTCGGGATATGAATTATTCAAACGCGGAGTCAAATCTCATACGCTTAATTCCAATCTATAAATAGATTATCATTGTATTTACAATCACCCATTCCGAAGGGTTTGCTCATCATAATGGATTCAATGCTTTCTAATATTCGCAAATATTACCCATCTCTTGCAGTGAATATCATAAAAAGAATTTATCGAGCTCGACTCGAAAGATTAAGGGTGCTAATGAGGAATGGCATCCCAGAAGATATTCGATGGTTTATCGAAGCACAAATTCGATTATCTGGTGAATTTTCAAATTCATTTAAGTACATGCCAGGTACATGTATGAGTAATTTTGCAAATAAACGAAGAGCAAAAAGATTAGGTGGATGCTATAAATGTGCTCGGTGGACATGTGACACACAATGGAAATCGGTGGGGTTTGTATCCAAAAATCGAGAAGATAAAATCACATTTATCAAGGATGAATTGAGTAAGGAATCAATGGATCACGATATTCAACAGATTCTTGATACACATCCCAGTGGATACGTTCATCGTGAACCATTGTCTCTGTGGACATAATTTAAGGATGAACTGGAACGCTATAGTCATGAAAAATTAGTCTCAAAAGACCCAGTTTGTAAGTCCATTCTGTCAAAGTTGGTATAAGGTAAATATTTAAATTTATCAGCTGCCGATAGATAACGTCATTTTTATTGAAAAATATAATATCATATCTTTCGTTTTCTTCTGCAATTTTGTCAAAAAAAAAATAGTAAAAGCAGTGACTTATCTGCTGCTCGTTTTTCAAAGAAAATAGTTAAGTCATTTGTCTTCTAGTAAGAAGTTTGTTCTATAAATTTGGGATCCACAAATCAGAAATTGTATATCTTATAAAAGTACTTTGAAAATCGAGTGTAGAGAGATGGAGTTCTCAGAATCCTCATACATATCTCATCCAATGAAAACCATATGTATTTTAGGTGGATCCAAACTGATAGGTCATATCCAGCATATAGATATGGCATATCAATTCGTAAAAGAATTAGGAAAATACAAAATCGATATATTGTATGGTGGGAGTAACCATAGATTTTTGGGTTATCTTTTAGAGGCTGCACAAAATGGGAGAGTAAGAGTAACAAGTGCCTCACACTTTCCCACAGTTAGAACCAGTAGTATAGGGGGTTCAACTGGGTTGATGCTTCAAGCACAGTCAGTGCATAATAGTTTGATGTATATGGTGAATAATAGTGATGCCTTTATTTTCTTCCAGGTGGCTATGACACACTCAATGAGATATTCAATATCACGTCATGGGCTGAGCGGGACTTCCATACCAAACCTATAGGTTTGTTGAATATTAATAATTTCTTCAGCAATTTGCTTGCCTTTCTGGATCAAGGAGTAGATCACAATTTTATCTCTCAGCCATCAAGAGATAATATTATATGTGCTGATACAGTTGCTGATCTACTTATAAAGTTTCAATATTTTCCACTTCGACTGCTTTGTGCTTCTTCCAACAATAATAAGATCATCTTTTGCCTCTATGCAAATACATTATTCTTACGAATATGTGATATATGCTTCTCTATTGTGATATCAATATGATTTCAATGATCCCACCATGTGATATAATCAACATGAGATTAATTGAGCAATTATTTTCCGGTGATAGTTTTTCATATCACTTGTCAGATGATCCCACCATGCGGTGTATTTGCATGAGATTTTCTTTAATTCATCGGTGATAGCTTCTCGTATCATTTGCTCAATTTTCTTCGTTCGTGTTTAATAATCATGGAGATCGGATATTATTTCCATCAACTGCTTCTTCTTCGAGAGCATGATTTGAATCATTGATCAACTACTTCTTCAGAGTAGGATTTATTTTTATCAACCGCTTCTTCGAGAGTAGGATTTAGATAATCGATCAATTACTTCTCCAGAGTAGGATTTATATTTATCAACTGCTTCTTCGAGAGCAGGATTTAGATATTCGATCAACTACTTCTCCAGAGTAGGATTTATATTTATCAACTGCTTCTTCGACAGCAGAATTTAGATAATCGATCAACTACTTCTCCAGAGTAGGATTTATATTTATCAACTGCTTCTTTTCGAGCAGGATTTAGATAATCATTCATGTGGTATAACCAACCACGATGGTGATATATAATATATAATGCGAACATGTAAAACCATCCGTCTTGTAATAATTGAATTCATCACATAGAAGGTACAGTAAATATGTAAAACTGTCTGTCTTGTGATAATTGAACTCATCACATAGGAGGTACAGTAAATATGTAAAATCGTCCGTCTTGTGACAATTGCATTTATCATATAGGAGGCACCGCCATCCATCTTGTGATAATTAAACTTGTCACATAAGAGGTATCACCATCCATCTTGTGGTAATTAATTATCATATGGGAGGTATCACCATCCATCTTATGATAATCAGACTATCACATGGGAGATATAGTAATATTTACATAATGTAAGCTCAACAAATAGATGGTTTCAACCACCACTTGGAGATAATTATAATAAAGTTAGTAATTAGATTAGTAAATATTTAACTGCTTCTTCTGGAGCAGGTTCGTCCAACCATTTTCTCAAAGTATAATCATGTGGTATTAGGTTGGATAATTAAAAGTCATCATCGACCCCAGTTGTCGGCATCAGTGCCGCCTGGTCGTCCCATAATATTACACATACCACTTTATAAATTTCCACAATACAAGGACGTATATCCACAAGTCTTTTCAATATTTGTGAAGGAATCAAGGTACTAATTTGTACATTTTAATAAATTTTGATAATGACAGATATTAAAAGGATTATAATCAACATATCAATATTAGTGTCAAATTGAAGCTCTCGTGAAATGGATCATGGTGGTATCAAGAAAAATCAATTCTGACATCATATGTATCTTATATGTAAGAAAAACCGAATTAATAATTTAATGAATTAAAAGAATATTATATTTTTATATTTTATTTATTTTTCTTTGGCTTCTTACGTTTTCTCCTTCCCCCTTTTTTTTTCTCTTTCTTCCTCATCTGCTCTTCATCTTCTCCCTGTATCTTCTTACCGTCTTCTTCACACCTTTTTTTTTTTTCGATTCATCGTTTTTTTTCTTGGTTTAGAATATGTACCTGTCTGAACATCGAAATTTATTTCTCTTCTTGTCGGAGCTTCCATTTTAAATTCGCAGGGAATCGAAGGTGGACCTTTAATTTTTTTTTCCCGCTTTCGCCAAGCACTCTTTACTGCACTGCTTGCCTGCTGCGTCTGAGCCCTGTGTGTGGCGTGAGAAATCGGAAGGGAGAGAGTAATTAGAACTTTTTTTTTTAGAAACTCTCTACTAAGGATTAGAACATTCGTGCTGATAATGTGTTATAAAACTAAAATATTATAGAGAGGATTTAAAGAGAGAATAGAAAGAATGATTCTCATGTATATATTTCATTAATAACTGAAGTCTTATTTATAGGAAAACTTCAGATGGCACAATCGTGTAACACCCCCGATATATTCAGGAATATTACAGCGCCGTAAATCCTTTACATAAGGATTTACAAGGCTGAAGAATTGAACAGACATTAAAAGGTACTAACGAATGGAAATAACGGAATTAAGGTACAACAGTTCTTACCAAATACTGAAAGTACAATTGTTCAACTGGAACTCAATAATACATCACCAAATTCAAATCCATCACAAATGACTTCGTACTCGAGTACTTATTGAAATAACGAATAAATAATAGATAAATAAACCCGGCCGAAATATCACTCTGCACCCTCGTCGTCATGCAGCTCCAGTGGTTGTTTTCCTGCTCTCCTGGATCCTGAACATAAACAAAATGTTCACCCCCGAAGGGGTTAGCACAATGATGCTAGTACAAGTACCACAACATATTATACATATCTCACGAAGAATAATAACGTAAACGACAAAATACCAACGAGTCTTCTCCTACGAGAAACTCATAAACGACATACACAACTGATAATCACAACATGATATCATAACATACACATGGTAATTCCGTCGATCCATTGCTTCATCGCCTAGAACTCACGATGATCCCGTCAGACCAACCCGTGGTGGAAAAACCCGTCCGATGATCCAGCGCACGCTAGCATAGATCCCCCGATGATCCCGTCGGACCAACACGAGGTGGACATACAACAACGACATACATGCACGACAATATGTATAAAAACAATACATAAAACAATTAAAGTACTTGCCTCGATTTGAAGACAATAACAACACTTCCACGAAAATGAACACTCGAAGGTCGTCCTCCTCAATCAATCACGCAACAAGATCAAACCTTAACAAAAGAAATGATATAAGATTTATCTCACGTCGTACGAATGTTTAACAATTCGATTTACGGCCAAAAGTTCAAAAATGAAATCTGTCTGAACTGCTTAGCGCACGCTAAGTACTATGTGTAGCGTGCGTTAAGTCTGCTCGATAGCCCACGCAAACAACAAAGCCTAGCGTACGCTAACTATGCATGGTCAGTACTTCACTGACCAGCCAACTGACTCGTCTGATGGTCTAGCGTACGTTACGTACCAAACGTAGCGCACGATAACCCATGCTCGATAGCGCACGTTAATATATATAGCTTAGCGTGCGCTATCTGTGCATGGCAGTTTACTGCTGAGCAGTAAACTGTTCTCGCCATGATCGAAACAATGAAATCTTCCGTGATACTTCTTGTTACCTCCATGAATATCATGTACGTACGATTATGAATGATCTTACGGATAACAACAACTTCGGATTCAAGGATATGTATACCATATAAACCATATTCCATTCCGACTACAATTCTTCATATGACGATTCGAAAAGCTTAACGGTTGATATCAACACTTCTATATCAATCAATATTATCATGCTGAAATTGTTTAACATTCCATCTATACTAGATAAATCCTTCCATGATCAATCCTTTAGATTTATCTAACAATAATGATGTTAAAGTCAAGTCCAAGATTGCTATGAAGTCATCTACTAGATTCGGATTACTAATGATAGAAGCTTCCTCTACTTGTTCAATGTAATAAGATTCGAATCATGATGATCATAATCAAGGTACTTAAGGCTTAATCATCTCAATATTCCAAACATGATATACTTCGGATAATTCATCTATGAAAATCAATATCTCGTTAACATGATCATCCAATTCGTTAAAATCCAACTCTAAGTCTGGAGATAGATTGAACATACCTCAATATGACGAAATCACTGAACCGTAAGGTAGAATCCAACTCCGGTTGGTTGTATGCCACTCCAAGGTGCTATTCCACTTCAATGATTATTCCCAAGTGATAACCAATATATAAACACCAACAAAAGGTGTTCTAAGTGTGTAGGAGGATTATTTCAGCTCTCTGAACTCTCAAGGATGAAGAATGGGCGAAAGAAATGAAAGCCAAAACGGTTGTTGTCCCATTTATAATATTCTGCATTTTAACAAGTTAGCGCACGCTACTAAGCATTCCTTAGCGTGCGCTAATAATGGTTGACTTCAGAATTGTCCGGGTGCGTCCGCGGGAATCTTATCCGGACCCATGTCCCGGCTGGCGCATGTGCTATCCGTCCCGCTCAATAATTGAGTTCTTATCGCACGCAACTCCTATCTGCATAGCGTGCGCTAATAGTAGCCCGATGGCGCGCGTTAAGATACATTCTTAGCGTGCGCTATCACGAGTTTGCATGAGAAATTTTGCATGTTTCTATACTTATGTACAATGATATCAATGCAAGAAATATCATACTCCAATAATCAAAACCACCAATCCGAATAATACAGGGTTTGAATACAGATGAAATACACCGTAATAAATCCGGATATTACAAATCGTAATTACATAATTACATCGGGAGCATAATAGTCATTCACATATTATAATACATTATCTTATTACGCACTACGAGAAGTGCACATTTCAACGATTCTTAACAGAAAACATATTAAACATTGGCAGTAACAAAATTAATTTCCTATCTTTCAATAGAAACATTATTGGCATATACATAAACGAGGCATTACGACCCGTGCGATGCACGGGTTTTGTTTTTCGATAAATTTTTTTAACTTTTTCTTATGTCTATAACTCAACTTTTTGTATCTGTTATTCTAATTAACAAACGGCTTTGAGTTAAAAGTATGTACTTTTTCCTTTTATTCCATTATGCAAGGTCATACAAAAGAGCGTAAATATTGGTTTCTCACTAAAAAAAATTTGTGGGTTATTAGTAAAAAATAGAAAATGACAAAGTAATACTAATGAACTAAATTTTCTTTCAAGGCCAAAATTTCTGAAAACCCATAAAATGGTTGAAGCGACCGTACTTATTAAACCATCAACATTGACGTGAATAATGTCCGCATGTGTTGGCAATTTTTGTCTAAATATTTTTCGTGATTTGTATTCATCTTTGTTTGTAAAAACCTTCTTGTAATATATGAAGCCCTCTTGTCTAATTATTTTCTTTTGTTGTTCAATGTACAACACTCCCTGTAAAATATCCATTAATATCAGTGAACTAATATTATTTTCTTTTGGATTAGTATTGTTTTCGTTTGTATTAATATTGTTTGATATACAAAGTAAACTATTTATACACACAATATGTAGTATGTAACCTTCCATAAGGATATGAACGGTCTATTTTAATTACTTGCAAAATGAAGCTATTTATGAAAGAGAGTTAATAAATGAGTCCAAAGAATTTTGCCACCGTTTGGGTTTTGTTTGGGTTTTAGTATAAATACTAATAAAGTTCAGTAAATTAACTTATTGCTATAGTTATGGCAAATGTTATTACAAAATTCATAAAGATTTAAATCATGAATACTCAACTTAATTCAATTAGTTGGACAATAAAATGAGATGAAGCCAAAAAGGTTTGTAACGATTTTTAAAAAAATGAAGTGATGAGCATTCAAGTTCATTCAAGTAAAGGAATTTAAGTCGTAAAGATTTAACATGAAACTCAATTTTTAAATAAATGGTAGCTAATTGAATTATAGGATTTTAATTAATACTTTAAGACATGAAACATTTAAGACATGGATTTAATACTTAATATTATTTAATAGATTAAATTAGAGGAAATAATTTAATATGAACTAATATTAAATGTAAAAATATTTATTAATTAATATCATTAAGACGCCACAATAAATTTAAGGACTCAATCTTTATATATACGAGGCATTATCCAACCCGTGCGATGCACGGTCTTTGGTTGAATATCTACGTGTTTTGTACGTAATGTTGGGGCAGACGGTTGAATGAGCAGATGGCAGAATTTAAATGCCTTTTAGAGAAGTTTATATATTTTTTTATTGTTATTGTCTTTTTATTTTAGTCTATGTAATTAGTTATATGAAATGAGGCTTTACTAACCCGTATGTTGCTCCGGGGTTGTTTTTGGTTTATTCAACTCGTGCGATGCACCGATTGTATCTAAGATTTCATAGCTAAAATTTAACCATCTTGAAATTTATACTATCATTTAAAAGTTCATTTTAATCACCTTGTGTATTAGAAGGTGCACGTGTTTTGTACGTAATGTTGGGGCAGACGGTTGAATGAGCAGATGACAGGATTTAAATGCCTTTTAGAGAAGTTTATAAATTTTTTTTATTGTTATTGTCCTTTTATTTTAGTCTATGTAATTAGTTATATGAAATGAGGCTTTACTAACCCGTATGTTGCTCCGGGGTTGTTTTTGGTTTATTCAACCCGTGCGATGCACCGATTGTATCTAAGATTTCATAGCTAAAATTTAACCATCTTGTAATTTATACTATCATTTAAAAGATTATTTTAATCACCTTGTATATTAGAAGGTGCATTTGCATAATGATGTTTATCATAACTTTTGTATTTAAATTAGTTTATTTACATTAAAAGTTACAATTAAAATAGTCTCTTTATATATATATTTACAATTAAAAATTACAATTAAATCCCTCTTCCACATTAAATTACGGGGAATAAGTATTATATAGTATAGATAAGATAAGATAATTTAATATGAATAATATTAAATATAAAAATATTCATTAATTTCATTAAAACTCCACAATAAATTTAAGGACTTAATCTTTATATATATATAAGATGATTGTGCACGGAAGTATTGAATATGATAGGTATACACTGCGGGTAGGGTTGAGAATCGGGACGGGACCGGGTATCCATCCCGAAGTCCCAATCCCGAAAATCGTCAATTTTATGGTCCCGGTCCCGTCCGGGACTTCGAGAGTCCCGAATCCCTAAATGGAAAAATATTAATCCTGGTCCCAGTCCCGGCCTATAATTTTCCGAATGTCCCGAATGTCCCAAATGTCCCGATCGGGATAAAAAATTACCCGAATAACAGCGGGTTATTACTTAAAAACTGGGAAAGCTGTTTTCACGAAAAAAGCTATAATTTCTAGCTTTTAAAAAAAATACCCGTCGTAACTTATTAGAAAAGTCGAAAATTATTTCTCATTAGAAAAATAGCTCTGAATACAATCCTGATGCTGCCAAAACGTATCGAATCAGTCTTTATCCAAGCGGTTCGTATAATTCCGACGAGTGAACTTCCTGATCGGACCTACACACAAGAAAACACGTGAACTGAGCCGGGGCTTCACCGACGAAGGCCCTTCGGCGTGAGAGTAAGTATATTGAATGTGTGGTGTGAGTAAACTGACTGTATTGAGAGTCAAGAATTCCGTGTCTACCAGCGTAGGTGGAGGACACTTATTTATAAGCATGGATGTTGCAACCCTAACTTGCGGAGAAAGTCACTGAGTCCGTGTTGATATTGGACGTTATGCATATATGGGAAGTAAAATCCTGCTAAGGATTGTGTTTGTAATTTCCTTGTGGCAAAAGAGTCCTTGTTAGGTAAGGATATCGTTATTTGTCTCTATTTGGGACTTCGCCAGATTCCGCGTGCTTGAAGGATAGGACCTTCATATACCGACAAGGGAGGGAGACCAAGGGATCTCGGCTCGTTCTGTCCCTAGGCCGAGTTGGCCTGATAAGATTAGGGGTGGCAAAATATACTGAAATACCAAAATACCGAATTTACCGTACCGAAAAATTATTGAAATTGTCGAAAATTTCGGAATACCGATTTTTCGGTACGGTATGGTACCGTACCGAAAATTTTTGGTACGGTAACGGTATGAAGTTTTTTTATTTTCGGTATACCAAAATACCAAAAAAAATAGGTATTTCAATATATATATATATATATATATCGGTATATCTATCTTTTCGGTATTTTATTTGTTCGGTATTTCGATATATATATTGGTATATCAAGATTTTTTTTTATATTTTGGTAATTCGGTATTTCGATAAGTTCGGTATATATCGATACCGAAATAAAATTCGGTATACCAAATTTCGGTACGGTATCGGTATGGGCCGAACGTCATACCGAGATTTCGGTATACCGAAACTTTCGGTACGGTATCGGTATGAATTTTAGCGTACGAAAATTTTCTGTACGGCATACGGTATTGACAAATGAGTTCGGTACGGTACGGTATACCACCCCTAGATAAGATGGTGGCCTGATACGGTCTAGACCTGAATTGGAACTGAGGAAAGACGAGTTAGGATATTTGGCCTTGAGGTCGGCCTCGACATCGTGCTCTATGCCGAGCTATTAAGTTTATTCATGGGCTTTGTAGGGTCCTAGTTTATGGGCCCTACTGGGCTTATGCCCGGGCTCCTTACATCCACGTAGTCAATTCAGTTTATGTCGTTCAGTGGCCCCCGAGTTTCTATCTCGGCAGGCCAGGTAGGAACTCAAGTCCGTCCTTTGTGTTTCAGGGTTTTGGTTGCTTCTTTGAAGTCGGCTTCGCTGGGCGTTATGTCGGCCTTGACCTGCTTGGATGTCCCACTGAATTTTAAGGGTCCTGTCATACCAATTAGGGGTGTTCATAACCGGGTACCCGGTTTTTCGGGTACCCGAATTTACGGGTACCCAGTTATGCGGGTATTGAAAAATTCGGCCCGTGACCCGACCCGAAAAGTCGGGTACCCGAAAAAGCGGGTACCCTATTTTTTCGGTTTGGGTCATAGGGTACCCGGCCCAAAATTTAATACCACTAATTTTAAATTTTTATAAATAATTTGTAATTTTAATATAAATTTATTTTAAAATTTATTATATAAATTAATCCCTGAGTAATAAATACATTATAAATATTTTCCATACAATAAGTAAATCTCAAAACTGACTAATTTTTTTATATATATCATTTTTTTATTATATAATTATGCTTAATTCAATATTCAATTATATATATGAAAGAATATATTATTTTTTATTTAAAGATTTTATCTTCTTGTAAATTTCCAAACTAGTGAGAATAAATACCATTACTGAAAATATAATTAACATGAATTCTCATATCAAATATAATTCATATTATTTGAAAGATAAAGTTTCATATAATTACAAATTAAATAATTAAATTTATAAAAAAATAACTATTAAAAAATAATCGGGTTTTCGGGTACCCGAATTTACGCAACAAGTCGGCCCATGACCCGGCCCAATTATATGGCTTTTTTCCGGGTCGGGTACTCGGCCCGAAAAAAATTTAAAATTTTTAAAAATACCCGGAATATTTGTTTCGGGTCATCGGGTAGTTGGGCCGGGTAGTTCGGGTTGGGTATTTTTGAACACCCCTAATACCAATTGCTTCGTACCCCATCATATAATTAGACGGCGTGCGCGTGGTGGTGGTGGTGGGGGGGTGGGGGGTGAAGACAATCTCCTGGTAAATCGCGCCCATTAATGCGGTGTAATTGTGACACCCGCGTGCCCTCTATAAAATTAAAAAAAATCTTCATTTACGGATTCCGAACCAGAGAGTAGAGTCGGCGATACTTCGAACCATGCCATTTCCGTTCGTTTTTTCGGCGATTTACTCCGGCCGATTTCTCAGGCGCTGCTTCCATCTGTTATCCTTGCTTTTCGAGGTATTTTTCAGCTCCACTTCCCCTTTATTTTTCCGCCATTGTTGAGTTTTTCAAAGATTCAAATCTCTTGTTAAACTTTGCGTCCTCGAGATGTCTAAGCGTCGGTATCTGGAGAACAATTCCACTTACGGTTTCTACACTAGGAACTCTAGTATTTATGTTAAATCCTATGGGTCGTGGAGGCTCCTGTCCCTCGTGGCCATTGCCGAAATGCTGTACATGAACAAAACCCCTAGGACGGATGTTAGGTATCCTTTTGGGTCTTTTGCGCCTAGGACCGTAGATGGCAGTGACACCGACGTGTTGACTCTCGATAGTTTGGACGAAGTCTTAGACTGCATCTTTTTACATTATGTCAAGGACAAGTCCCAAGCTCGGCTTCGTTTTGGGAGAGGTCTCTCCTCGGCCGAGGTAGTTGAGACGAGGGAAAAGAACACCTCGTCATCTTCACAGGGCGAGTCTAATCCCTTGTCTTCCTCTACAGGTATGGCTGGGGAGAGTACTTCTAAAAGGCCCGTCGGGGAGTTCGACTCCAAGGTTGTCGGCCCAGGATGGAGCCGAGGCAAGGACCAGATTGACCTGGGGGGCTTTTCTCGGCCTAAGCATTCCAGGGGGGACCGAGATGCTTGAGGAGCTTTATACCACGTATGAGGTGGATAGGAATGAATATAGGCTCTACTATAGTTTGGCCACTCCCTTCGCCGACAAGCATGAAGCTAAGACTTTTTATTATAGTGACGCCCTTGTCCCTTTTTCCTTAAAACAGTTTCACCTCGGTTTGAGGCTGCCCTTGGACCCTTTCATCAATCAATACTTGGAAGATTGGGAGATTGTCCCAGCCCACCTCGGTGCCAACGTGGTCATATATCTCACTGCCTTTATTGTCTTGTGTCGTAGTCTCGGCTTCGAGCCATGTATGTCTGCCTTCTATCACTTTTTCAACTCGTCCTACAACTCCAAAACCAGAACCATCACCATCAAGTCCGACCCCAACAAACCCAAGCTCATGGCCCCCATTTCAAACACCGTCAATAAGGTCACGGGCTGGAACAGGCACGTGATCAAGGTTGAGATCCGGTATGGCGGGGAGTTTACAGCACCTGTTAATGTAATGCCCGGATAAATGGTGTATTTACCTTGTACTCGACCTTGTATGATCTCGACTTCATGATGTTATAAATCGTAGTTGGTTTCCCATATTTGTATCCTTATGTTTTTATATATCTTCAACTTTGCATGCATGATTCTGCACGTACTTACGTACGTTAACAGACGTCCATAACATACGCTAAGGATGCAGTATTACGTACGTTATCAGATGTTCTTAACGTACGTAAGCTAAGTCAACTTGGGTTCGGATAAGGGTCGGCGTGTGGGGGCCGAGGAAGGGGCCGGGGGAGATTCGTGTGATTCCCGCGTGAACCTGGACATAGGTGTTACGTACGCTATGGTGCATGTTTTATGTACGCTAAAGACATGGATATTACGTACGTAAACCCCGAGTTATTACGGACGTAAGGAAATGGCGAAATCAGGCCAGTGAACTCTGGTCAGACGATTACGTACGCTAAATCTAGGGTATAACGTACGTTAAGCTTGTTACGTACGTAAGGGTGATTGTATAACGCACGTAACGTCCAGAAATCTATTTATAGAACCCGACCCTCACTTCATTTCCCACTTTTGCTGTGGCCGATTTTTGTGCTCTAGAGACTATCCTTCACCTCATATCCCCCATATCATCATCTACCTCCGACTTTTGGAAGCCTAGACCGTGTGAGTTGGTGATCAAGCTTCCGGTGAAGAGTTTATTGAAGATTTTCTTCATTCTTACATCTCTTAAGGTATGTTACGATTCACCAAGCTAGAGTTTACATTCGTAGCTATACTTTGAGCTTATTTTGGAAATCATTGGACTAGTTAATGATCTTTTGAGTCCAGCACCATATTTTGGAGTTTAGAACCCGATTATACCTTGTCTTTCTTCCGTTATTTAGAGCATTGTTTTAGCCTCGGTGGATGAAAACCTTAACTTGTAGCATCCTTAATTCGTGGGAGTAATAAGCATGATTTCAGTTATATTCTCTGATCCCTTTTTATGTTCCATTGGAGGAATTCACATGTGTTAGAAGAAATTGTTATGACAATGTTCTCCATGTTCTTGAGGGTAAAATATCGACCAGGTCCTTGAACTCTAACCAAATCACCGTAGTGTCGTTTTCCTTGTGTACTATTCGAGTATGCTTGTCGTCTTGAGTAATATTGGGGGAAGAATCATAATAGCCGATCATATGAGGATTTGACATCCATTTCCTTATTAAACACGAAACCTTCAACACCTTGTAAAACAATGAACTTTTAAACAACGGTACTTCATATTCGAAATGATCGTTCAGCCCTTATAGAGTGCCTTACCGTTCCCGGTTCAGTTCTTACCTAGTGTTCTAACCGTGAACCCACCTAGTGTCACTACTTTACGATCATAATATTAATATTCGGTGAGCGTATGTTAGTATCGAGTGGTATGTTAAGTTCCTTGTATCTCTTTTTGAACAAGGTGCGAGCCTTGCATAGGGGTCGATCGTGGGGCGGTGACATACGGACGCGTGACGTTTGTTGGAGTATTTCATTCTTGCCATTTCCGAGGCAAGTATCATATGTCGAGTTCGATTTATATTGAAGCTTTGATCATGCTTGTGGTTTTATTCATGTTGTTGAATATGAGATGTATTTCTGAAATTTCTCGTGGTATTCGTTGTTATTTGTTCGTATTGAGGAACATATTGAAATACATATATGTATGCATAGTTGATTGATTTATGGTATAAATGATCCGAGGCGGTCATGAGGATCTATGCTGAGGGCGCTGGATCGAATGTCCACCATGCGTTGGTCCGACGGGATCATCATGGGGATCTATGCTGAGGGCGCTGGATCGCTGGACGGGTTTTCCACCATGCGTTGGTCCGACGGGATCATCATGGGGATCTATACCAAGGGCGCTGGATCGCTGGATTACCCTGTATTGTGTTGATGGAATCGTGAGGATTCACATCGTTGGATTCCGGCGACTAAGTCCGTTTTGCATGATTATGATTCACTGATGATTTATGTATTATGATACTTGTACTAGCATTGTTTTGCTAACCCCTTCGGGGGTGGACATTGTTTTGATGTTTAGGTAGCCGAGGAGCGGGGAAGCAACCACAGTACCGACAGGACGATGAAATGGCTCAGTGATGTGGTTGATGTTTATTGTTATATTGTCATTTTGGTTCACTTTAGTACTCGAGTACGTGTGTTTTAATAATGTCATTTTCGATATGGTTGTATAAATAAACTCTTTGGATCATTTGAATAAGTTCTATGTTTTGAACTTCAGTTGTGAGTTTGGATTATATTTACTTCCCTTTTTAATCAGCCTTGTAAATCCTTACTTAAAGGGTTTACGGCGCTGTAATTATTCCGAATATCTCGGGGTGTTACAGAATATGGTATCGGAGCTAAGATTCATGGATATCTTGGCAGTCAGGTTAGTTGGGTCTGTTTACGTTATTTGATTATTGGTCGGTTGTAACATCACTGCTGAGCCATCATCGTCGTGTGGACCATGGTTGTAAGTTTCCAAATCTCGAATACTACCGTTTTATTTAATTCATGCTTTGTGAACATTGATGGATTTTCTTTTAGAAAGTTTGCCCTGGATATTGAGTATTTGTGTTTACAGTATGTTGAGACGAGGTCGTGGACGCGGACGCGGTCGTGGACGCGGACGCGGTCGTGGACGCGGACGTGTAAATGCGAGACAAGAAGATTCGGTGTCTACCCTAGAAGTAACCGCTAGCCAAACGGATTCCCATTCCAGGGGACAATAGGGATCAGCAAATAATGATGCAGATCCTAACGTGCCGGGAGTGCTTCAGCAGGTGGTGGCTCAGATAAACCAATTTGCTCAAGTTGTGGATCGCATGCAGACGTCGATGGGACAGCAGCATAACGTGGATAATCGAGGAGATAGATGGCTTACCGAGGTGATCAAATTGCATCCTCCGAAATTTGATGGTTCGGCTGAGACGCTTTCTTGGGATCACTGGCTGAAAGAATTAGAGAAGATTTTTGCGGGGATTAACTGTCCCAACGATAGGAAGGTTCCGGTTGCCCAGTATCTTCTGACAGGGGAGGCTTTCGATTGGTGGGAGGCTATTCGACCTGAGGAGCATAATGTTGATTGGACGGAGTTCAAATTAATGATGGAAGCACAGTATTGTCCTCGCCCCGTTAGGGAGGCCCGAGTCCGGGAGTTTTTCACACCACAAGATTCAGAAGCATCTGTGACAGACGTGATTAAGACTTTTAATCACCAGTTGACTTATGTGCGCCATTTGGTCAGGACCGAGGCAGAGAGGATTTTTCATTTTGACATGCGAATGAAGCCGGAGATTCAGCAATATATGTCCGGATTTGAATGTACCACTTTGCGACAGTATCAGGATAAGGCGTTGGCCTATGATATGAAGGAGGCAGCAGTAGAAAAATCGACGGAAGCAAAGAAGCAGAAGGTGTCTGGCAACTTCACGGATAATAAGAGTAGCGGGCCTCGCAGGGGTCAGTCCTCTTTTCATCCATCCAGGAGACCTCCACATCCTTCTCGAGATGGAAAGAAGTTCCGGGCAGCACCAACTGTTTCAGACGTAGGGAAGAAGTGTTATAACTGTGGTAAAGCGGGACATGTTCGACGTGACTGTTTCGCGCCTGCTGTGACCTGTTTCGAGTGTGGACAGGAAGGGCATCGCGCAACATTTTGTGGGAATGCGACTCGATATTTTGGCACTCGCACTCCTGCGCCGGTCCCAAAGGACAACAGTGTAAACCAGACGCAACAGAGTGGTTTCCAGCAGCAGAATGTTGGGAAAAGAGAAGCATCTAGCGCTGGGTCCGTTCCTCCGCGTATTTACGAGATGAGGAAGTCAGACGATCAGAACACTGCTGTTGCATCAGGTACGATTCAGATCCTTTTGCAACCAGTTAGTGTCTTGTTCGATTCAGGAGCTACGCATTCTTTCATATCTTTGAACTGTGTTAATCGTTTGAAAATCTCGTGCTTGTATGATTGTGAACCTTATGTTGTGGGATTACCGAGCGGAGAGAAACTTGTGGGAACCCTAGAAACTAGAGATTTTCCAGTGACTATAGGAGGGAGAGATTGGCTATCAAATCTTATTGTAGTCGATATCCTTGGTGACGATTTGATTCTAGGAGATGATTGGCTCAATCGTTATGGAGCTATTTTGAATTACCGAAAGAGAGTCATTTCTATCATTTCCGATGACGGGTCCGAACATTTATTTAAGGGGTGGAGACCGGGAAGCTCAGGAAAATTAATCAAGGCGATGAAAGCAGCAAGATTGCTAAAGCAGGGTTGTTACGGATACTGGTGTTATGCCATGAAGAAAGAAGATGGAGTAGAGCTCTCATCTATTCCAGTTGTGAAGGAATTCTCAGATGTATTCCCTGACGAACTACCTGGGTTACCTCCGCAGAGAGAAGTGGAGTTCACTATCGAATTAGAGCCTGGAGCCGCTCCTATTTCCAGAGCACCATACCGTATGGCGCCAACCGAGATGTATGAACTAAAGAAGCAATTGGAGGAATTATTACAGAAGGGTTACATTCAACCTAGCGTTTCTCCTTGGGGAGCACCCGTTCTCTTTGTCCAGAAGAAAGATGGATCCCTCCGGTTATGTATTGATTACAGGGAATTGAACAAAGTAACAATCAAGAACAAGTATCCTATACCTCGGATCGACGACTTATTTGATCAACTGCAAGGTGCAAGAGTATTCTCGAAGATTGACTTGCGATCAGGATACCATCAGTTGAGAATTGAGAAATCGGATATACCGAAGTCTGCTTTCAGATCCCGGTACGGGCATTATGAATTTGTAGTGATGCCATTTGGACTTACCAATGCTCCTGCGGTATTTATGCAATTGATGAATCGGGTATTCTTAGAATACTTGGATAAATTTGTGGTCGTCTTCATCGATGACATATTGATATATTCGAAAGACACAGAGGAGCACGCTGAGCATCTGCGTGTGGTTTTGAGCATCTTGAGAAAGGAACAGCTGTATGCAAAGCTTTCCAAGTGCGAATTCTGGCTTAGGGAAGTGACTTTCCTTGGGCATGTGATATCAGCTGACGGAGTTCAGGTGGACCCGAAGAAAGTCGAAGCAATCTTGGAATGGGAAGCTCCTAATAACGTGAAAGAAGTCCGAGTTTCTTGGGACTTGCCGGATATTATCGCCGCTTTGTTGAGGGATTTTCCAAAATTGCTCGTCCGCTCACTCACCAATTCTGAGAAAACTCAGAAGTTCTCGTGGGACGAGAAATGCCAGACTAGTTTTGATGAACTTAAGAAGAGACTGACGACAGCACCTATATTAGCGCTACCAAATGGGACGGATGGATTCATGGTATACAGCGATGCTTCAAATCAGGGTCTGGGATGTGTGTTGATGCAGAGGGATAAGGTGATCGCCTACGCTTCTCGGCAGCTGAAACCGTACGAAGTTAATTACCCGACTCATGATCTGGAGCTAGCAGCCGTGGTCTTTGCTCTAAAAATTTGGCGACATTACTTATACGGCACTCGTTGTCAGATCTTCACCGATCACAAGAGCCTCAAATATATTTTCAGTCAGAAGGAATTAAATATGAGGCAGAAAAGGTGGCTGGAATTGATCAAGGATTACGATTTGGAAATCCTTTATCATCCAGGCAAAGCAAACGTGATAGCTGATGCACTAAGCTGAAAACCTGTTTCTCTTCGAGTATTGGAAGCGTTTACATCCCAAACCAACATTCAACGAGAGCTAATCCGTGAAGAAATTGAAGTATGGTCGCAAGGGGTCCAAGGGCAATTGTGCGTGATGGAACTAACTTCGTCATTGGTTGAAGAAGTCAAATCTAAGCAGTTGGATGACTCTCTAATTCTTCGATTGTATGACGAAGTGAACAAAGGGAAAGCCCCGGGATTTGTGATACAAGATGACGGAGTTCTGAGATTTCAGAGTCGACTTTGCGTTCCCGATGATGATGATTTGAGACGGACAATTCTGAAGGAAGCTCACAGCGCGCCCTATTCTATTCACCCGGGCAGTAGTAAGATGTATAAGGATCTAAAACAAAACTTCTGGTGGGGAAACATGAAGAAAGACATAGCAGAGTACGTTTCAAAGTGTTTGACTTGTCAGCAGGTTAAGATTGAACATCAGCGACCTGCCGGAATGTTAAAACCGCTTCCGATTCCTGAGTGGAAGTGGGAGGATATCTCGATGGACTTCATCACCAATATGCCAAGGACCAAGACAGGAATGAACATGATTTGGGTTATAGTTGATCGACTAACCAAGTCAACTCATTTCCTAGGAATTAAAGACACTTGGGGACCCGAGAGATTGGCGCGAGTATTTATTGCAGAGATAGTCAGATTGCATGGGACGCCGAAGACCATTATTTCAGATCGAGATGGTCGTTTTGTGTCACACTTCTGGAAGGCAGTTCACAGGGATTTGGGGACCGAGCTAAACTTTAGCACGGCTTATCATCCTCAGACGGACGGTCAGTCCGAAAGAACTATACAAACAGTAGAAGACATGCTTAGAGCTTGTGCTTTGGATTGGTCAACTGATTAGGAAGTCCATTTGACATTGATTGAATTCACCTACAATAATAGTTGGCATGATTCTATTAAGATGGCACCGTTTGAAGCTTTGTACGGGAGAAGATGTCGATCACCCCTGTGCTGGGATGATCCTTCGGATATGATCGGGACGGAACCGGAATTAATAATTCAGACTCAAGAGAAGATAGCTTTGATTCGGGAAAGACTATTGACTGCCCAAAGTCGACAGAAGTCTTATGCAGACGTACGTCGTCGCCCTCTATAGTTTGACGTTGGGGACCACGTACTATTGAAAGTGTCTCCTACACGAGGGATTTTCCGTTTTGGGAGGAAAGGCAAGCTGAGTCCGAGATATATCGGACCATTTGAGATCCTCGAGAGAGTTGGGGATTTAGCATACAGGTTGGCCTTACCGCCATCGTTGAGTCATGTTCACAGTGTGTTTCACGTATCCCAATTGTGGAAGTATGTACCAGATCCCAATCATATTATTGATTTCGACGAGATCGGGATAGCTAATGACGGCACCTTAGAAGAGAGACCAATCAAGATACTCGAGAGTCGAGTCAAGTAGTTGAGGAATAAACCGATCTCCTTGGTAAAAGTTCAGTGGTCTCGACATGGAGTCGAAGAAGCAACTTGGGAGACAGAGGAGAGTATGAGGTCGAGATACCCGGAATTATTTTCGTTTTAAGTTTCGGGCCGAAACTTCTTTTTAGAGGGGTAGTATGTAATGCCCGGATAAATGGTGTATTTACCTTGTACTCGACCTTGTATGATCTCGACTTCATGATGTTATAAATCGTAGTTGGTTTCCCGTATTTGTATCCTTATGTTTTTATATATCTTCAACTTTGCCTCCATGATTCTGCACGTACTTACGTACGTTAACAGACGTCCATAACGTACGCTAAGGATGCAGTATTACGTACGTTATCAGATGTTCTTAACGTATGTAAGCTAAGTCAACTTGGGTTCGGATAAGGGTCGGCGTGTGGGGGCCGAGGAAGGGGCCGGGGGAGATTCGTGTGATTCCCGCGTGAACCTGGACATAGGTGTTACGTATGCTATGGTGCATGTTTTACGTACGCTAAAGACATGGATATTACGTACGTAAACCCCGAGTTATTACGTACGTAAGGAAATGGCGAAATTAGTCCAGTGAACTCTGGTCAGACGATTACGTACGCTAAATCTAGGGTATAACGTACGTTAAGCTTGTTACGTACGTAAGGGTGATTGTATAACGTACGTAACGTCCAGAAATCTATTTATAGAACCCGGCCCTCACTTCATTTCCCACTTTTACTGTGGCCGATTTTTGTGCTCTTGAGACTATCCTTCACCTCATATCCCCCATATCATCATCTACCTCCGACTTTTGGAAGCCTAGACCGTGTGAGTTGGTGATCAAGCTTCCGGTGAAGAGTTTATTGAAGATTTTCTTCATTCTTACATCTCTTAAGGTATGTTACGATTCACCAAGCTAGAGTTTACATTCGTAGCTATACTTTGAGCTTATTTTGGAAATCATTGGACTAGTTAATGATCTTTTGAGTCCAGCACCATATTTTGGAGTTTAGAACCCGATTATACCTTGTCTTTCTTCCGTTATTTAGAGCATTGTTTTAGCCTCGGTGGATGAAAACCTTAACTTGTAGCATCCTTAATTCGTGGGAGTAATAAGCATGATTTCATTATATTCTCCGATCCCTTTTTATGTTCCATTGGAGGAATTATATGTGTTAGAAGAAATTGTTATGACAATGTTCTCCTTGTTCTTGAGGGTAAAATATCGACTGTGTCCTTGAACTCTAACCAAATCACCGTAGTGTCGTTTTCCTTGTGTATTATTCGAGTATGCTTGTCGTCTTGAGTAATATTGGGGGAAGAATCATAATAGCCGATCATATGAGGATTTGACATCCATTTCCTTATTAAACACGAAACCTTCAACACCTTGTAAAACAATGAACTTTTAAACAACGGTACTTCATATTCGAAATGATCGTTCAGCCCTTATAGAGTGCCTTACCGTTCCCGGTTCAGTTCTTACCTAGTGTTCTAACCGTGAACCCACCTAGTGTCACTACTTTACGATCATAATATTAATATTCGGTGAGCGTATGTTAGTATCGAGTGGTATGTTAAGTTCCTTGTATCTCTTTTTGAACAAGGTGCGAGCCTTGCATAGGGGTCGATCGTGGGGCGGTGACATACGGACGCGTGACGTTTGTTGGAGTATTTCATTCTTGCCATTTCCGAGGCAAGTATCATATGTCGAGTTCGATTTATATTGAAGCTTTGATCATGCTTGTGGTTTTATTCATGTTGTTGAATATGAGATGTATTTCTGAAATTTCTCGTGGTATTCGTTGTTATTTGTTCGTATTGAGGAACATATTGAAATACATATATATATGCATAGTTGATTGATTTATGGTATAAATGATCCGAGGGGATCATGAGGATCTATGCTGAGGGCGCTGGATCGAATGTCCACCATGCGTTGGTCCGACGGGATCATCATGGGGATCTATGCTGAGGGCGCTGGATCGCTGGACGGGTTTTCCACCATGCGTTGGTCCGACGGGATCATCATGGGGATCTATACCAAGGGCGCTGGATCGCTGGATTACCCTGTATTGTGTTGATGGAATCGTGAGGATTCACATCGTTGGATTCCGATGACGGAAGTCCGTTTTGCATGATTATGATTCACTGATGATTTATGTATTATGATACTTGTACTAGCATTGTTTTGCTAACCCCTTCGGGGGTGGACATTGTTTTGATGTTCAGGTAGCCGAGGAGCGGGGAAGCAACCACAATACCGACAGGATGATGAAATGGCTCAGTGATGTGGTTGATGTTTATTGTTATATTGTCATTTTGGTTCACTTTAGTACTCGAGTACGTGTGTTTTAATAATGTCATTTTCGATATGGTTGTATAAATAAACTCTTTGGATCATTTGAATAAGTTCTACGTTTTGAACTTCAGTTGTGAGTTTGGATTATATTTACTTCCCTTTTTAATCAGCCTTGTAAATCCTTACTTAAAGGGTTTACGGCGCTGTAATTATTCCGAATATCTCGGGGTGTTACAGTTAATTCACCGCACCGCCCTTCACGCTTACATGAGCCGGACTGAGCGCGGACTTGATTACGAAGCTTGAGCATTTCTCCTCCGTTTCCATTCTTAACTGGGTCGAGCTGGAGACTGACTTTCGCTACCATGCTTAGACTGGCCTGATGAAGGGGCCCATAGCTGGGGCTAGACCCTTGGTCGAGGTCTTAAGAGGGGCTCGATTTCCTGATTGGGTTGTCCACCCCAATTTCATCTTCCACGAGGATTGTGCGACCTGCCATGCCGAGGGTGATAAATGCTTGAAAGCGGTGGACATCGTAGGATGTAATTTTTTATCTTTCATTGTCGTTTTTTCTGCCAGCTCGTTTGGGTGTTAACATTGTTTTTGCGTAGATCTCTCGATGGAGGACATCCAGAAGGTGGATGAGGAACATATCAACCCTGTGATGGCAGATCGAAAAAATAAGAGGTTGTCCCGGTTGAGGGGACTCGAAAGCATACATGCCGATATGGCAGCTCGGAAAAAAGAGGTGCAAGATAAAGGGGAATCGTCGCTTTCGAGGGAGCCGCCCATTATCCAAGTCGGAGCTTCATCCGAACCTAAAGCAGAAGTTGAGAGGGCGCCCACCGAGGAGGTTATCCCTACTGAGACTCGTGCTCGGAGTCAGGACTGGGGGCACTCTCAAGGACCAGGCCGAGATCATGGGCCAGACTCCGAGGTAGAGAGTCGCCAGAGACAGAAAAGGCCGAGGGAAGATGGAGGCCGAACTCGAGAAGAGCCTTATTAGAAGAGAACCATTCCCTCGCCTCCTAGTCCCTCCTCGACTTTCGCTCTTTCTGACGTCGAGATTAAAAATCTGGTCGACTCTTTCGTTGCTGCGCCCCTCATGTATGGGTTTGATTCGACCGTTCGCTCCGGGGCTGCCCTGAAGCTTGGGGGACCGGTCATTAAGCGCGCCATGAATACGTCTTACATTGAGCGGCTTGTTGCTGACAAGCCGAGCTCGCTTCAGCTCTTCAACAGGAAGGGTTTAATTCTTAGTGAGGTACTGTTATCCCATCTCGGTCTTTCATCCTTTAAATTTCCTTTCTGCAATCTATTTTAGATGAGTTTGTTTTCTTTTTGTAGCTCGCCTCCATAGTCCAGCATGAGTATTCCGTGTTCAGGCAAGTCGTGGATCTGGTGCACAAGAATGAGGCAGCGGCTAAGTCGGCTCAAGAATCCCCTGCCAAGCTCACTGAGAAGGTTGAAGCCCTAGAGGGGGAGAAGGCTTCTCGTGACGCCGTGTGAACGAGGCCGAGCTGAAGGTCGAACAGGCCGAGGCAGCCTGGAAGTCCGCGCTTGAGGACTTGGAGAAATTGAAGGAGGCTTTGCTGCAATCCGAGTCCACTAGGAAGATTGCTTAGGTCGAGGCACGGAGGAAGAGGGCCGAGCTCTTGGTGTTGGAGAATAATACCGTGGATGAAAGGCTGGCCTTTCTTGAGGAGAGCTTGCCTGGCAAAGAGGAGGCTGCCGTCGAGCGATACCGAAAGAGTACGCAGTATCGGGATGACTTGGCTGATGAAGCGGACTCCGTCTATGGCGATGCTTGGTCCAATTGATCTCGGCTTCTCTACATTGACCCAACGAGGTGCCTCTGGAGAAGCTCGCTCGGCTCTTTGTCCAAGATCCTTACAGTGCCGAAGCCCGGGCTGCTCACTCTGTAATCCCTTATTCTGAGAATGCTCTAAAAAACATAAGGGCTAGGGATTCTCAGAAGGGGAAGCCGACATGGGATCCCCCAACTCCTCAAGAGAACAATTTTGACGACTTGATAGCACTGGCCGAGGAGGAGGCAAGATAGGCAAATTTTTGTTTTTTATCTTGTATAAGAGTCGTAAAGCCGATTTGGCTAGAACAATGTACTCTTTATCTGAACATTTATGATACCTAAACCTGATCGTTTGTCGGCCTTTATGTTTTCATACATTCTTCTATTTTTGGCCAGATTTTCAACCCAGTGTGGGTGTTCTTGCCGTATCTGTTTCTATACATATGTTTATGCGATCTGCATGCTTAATTTTCTTATCTCTCCAATCGGGAATGTACTTGTTCGCATTTAACCAATTGTGAACTGGTTAATAGTCAAACCGAGCAGTTGATGTCGACCTTTCTGAATGTATTTCAAGGGGAGGTCCCGCTACGAAATGGTTTACTGTTAGGCTGAGTAGTTGGGGTCGGCCCTCCTGAAAATGTCAAAGGAGATCCCTCTACATCGGGGTAAGGCCGAGACGTATACCTTTATTTATGATCACTTTAGCCAGTACGAGCCAAGTGTAGATAGGATGGGGATCGTCTATCCATGATCGGCGTGTCGTCACTCAAACTTGATCTAATGGTTTAGGTGTCTTAATCTTTAACTCGGGCTTTTGAGTGTCATGTACTCATTATTAAATTTGAGCAGATTAGTTGTCATAACTAGGCTCAGATCGTCTTGAGTTGGATGTCTTAATCTTAACTCGGCGTGTTTGAGTGCTACTTACTCGTTTAGATTTGAGCAATCTAGTTGTCAGAACTAGGCTCAGATTGTCCGAGTAAGATGTCTTAATCTCAACTAGGCGTGTTTGTGACCAAGCATGTTATGTATGCTTTAACCTTTATAGGAACCAGGTTTTCATCTGAATTTGCAAGGGTTGCCTTGCTTTAAATGTTTAAGTTGGGCGTTAGTGCTCCAGACTTGTTTAAATGTTCAGACATTGTTACGTAATGTCTAAGCATGTACAAATTAAGTACTTTGACAGAATGATGAAACGGGTTTTCATAGATAAAAGGCCATTACATCGAAGGTGTGAATGGATAGCTCGTCTTAGCTTATTGATAATACTTTCTCAAGTGCTCTGAGTGCCACGGATGTTTCAGCTCTTTCCCCTCGGGTGTCTGGAGTGTAACACCCCCAAACCACTCGGGAATATTACAGCGTCGTAGACCCTCTCCCTGAGGGTCTACCAGTCTAAATACAGAAACACCACAATACCATACATACCGACCTGGGTAATTAACGGACCATTAAACCGATTTGGTTTTATACCACAACATACACATCAACAATACATTACTCTTTCTCGTAACTCATACCCACGCAAGGTTAACATAAATCAACATTCCCGTATAAGGGTAAAATAAACACAACGGAAAGATAAAACAAGACATCACCAAATACTCAACACCGGTCTTCATGTGATTACTATCGCCGTCTTCCATCATCCTTCGTAACGATTCTGTGAATTGCTCCCCAGCAACCTGTAAGTACCTGGACGCAAAACAGACATCCACCCCCCGAATACTCGGGGGTTAGCAAAACTCCACTGTTTTGCTAGTGCAAGTAAAAATACAAAGACAAGCCATACATATCATATTCCAAGAACATAGAAATCGTGAATATACTTCCCGAGATAATTCACTTGATCGAAATAGTTTGAATTATGAAAGATAGGAATAGACCCATTTTACATCTCACAAAACATTTTACGATCTCGGGAGTTTTGAAAATATTTGGGGTTTAAGAATCCTCAAGCCTTTCGAAACATTTAGGGACACAATCTAAAAATCATTTATTTCAAAATATGATTCCGATAAAAAAATACGGGGTCCACGACCCAATCATAACATTCCAATTACAAACACAGAGGTCCACGACCCAAATCATCCACTTCACATACTCGCAAGAATAACCCGACGGAAACTATACCGTGTCAAACATTAACATGACAACAGTCTCACAGAACGACATCAGAGAGCGCAACTTTGCAACTTAACCATACGGTCGAACTCGACACACCACAGAGCTACAATACACATAGCAACCACAGGACTCACGTACCCATACCAAATTATCATAGCCAAGGGACGAATCACACACAACACATTTACTGGTGCCATTCCAGCCAAGTACGATACCATTTGGACTGCCATTCTAATCAGACGAAATATGCGCCAAAAATCATTTTAGAAATCATTTATATTCCGGAATATTAACGGTGCACAAGCACAAAACACATTTCTCTAACAAAACATTTCAAAGTTAACCTTGGTACGAGACTCACGGCCACCGTACCCCGCAGAGTCCCGTCGGACATCCCTGGATGGTTAACCATCGTTCTCGATACGCAACTCACGGCAACGTACCCCTAGAGGCCCCGTCGGACCATCCCTAGGTGAACATACACATATCATCCACAACGCCACAGGAAGCCATAATTCGAATACTAGAATATGCATACAAATGCTAGGTACTTCGCTAGAATGGCCACTTTAGTCGACGTATACTCACAACTAATGTCACACAACCACAAGCAATTACAAATACCAAACAACACCAAGCGCCACAACCTCCTTACAAAGGAATAACAACTAATATTACACAACGTCACATATTCACAGAACAATTACACATATCAATACACAATCTTCGGCAAATAATTTTCAGTCTACTAACATCATTAAATATAATCAACATCTTTCAACATAGGAAACTAACGTACATATTCCGAAAGCACATTAATCTACGAAGCATACGAGTTATCTTTTGAAAGACAACGATTATAGAGAACATACCGATCCTTTTAAAAGTTCATTAAAACATTCAAATTATAATTTGGTTCCAATACCAACGAATACGTCTACGAAACACGAAATGTATGGTCAAGATACTTGCCTTAATAACCGCTACGGAACACTCCGAAGGACACGGATCAATCGGGAAACTCGGACCCTGAAGAAGACAACGAATGGGAGGGTTCCGACTCGAGTTCTTCACAAGGATTTCGTCCCTAAGTCATATCAACAATAACTCAACAATCGTACGATGAATAATAATCACATAACGCCCGAAACCCCCCTAAGACCTTCTATCGGACACCTTCAAGGCATCGATTAAGAACTCTACCAAAACGACGAATCTATACAATCCAACTATGGAATAACAAGGGAAATGATATAATACATCTAAATAATCATCAATCCATCACAAATCTAAGTTATTACGGTTAAATCGGACAAAACCAAACAAAACCCCCAATTTTCCCAAACTAGGATTCCTAGGAAATCTAACCTGATTCGCTCGATCAAAGGATGTTATAGGATGGATAATCGATGATATGAACTCCAAGACTTCATGATTCATCGCCTGACAACATGCCTCCACACCCACCAAACCTCCAGCCGCGGAAGGGAAAGAAACGAGTGAGAAAAATGGGTGTAAAACCGTTTGCTGGGCCTTATATAGGCAGCCTGCCGGCCGCCTTACGTACATAATCGGCCATAGCTTACGGCCGTAACCGGCCATGGCCGAGCCTTCTGCCCAAAAATGCCGGCAGCATTACGTACGTGACCGGCCAGAGCTTATGTACGTAAGAGGCCTTACAGACGTAACTGCCGGACCCTTACGGACGTAACTCGTCCAGGTGTGCCAGCGCCCCAACACGTGCGGCCATGACTCGGTTGTGGCCAACTTCGATGGTCCGGACGACCCCAAAACCCGAACCTGAATATGAATCAAAGATACGGTTATGAAGTACTCGCAAATACGAAACCAAGCGCTAAGAGAACACACGATTCTGACCACCCGAAGGCTCGAAATTCGACAAGGGAAAGTAATTGCCCCAAACTTTGGGAAATTACAAAAACGGCCCAAAACGTTCGAAATACACGATACACGATCGAAACACCAAGCCAAAGCTCGCAACATGAATAATAACATTAAATGAACTTACGCGAAACTCGAAACAACAGTTTCGGATGAGATTCGCAAGAATCAAACTCAAGTACGGAAAAGCCGTTTAAGAACACGGAACTCAACAAAACGATACCGAAACGAACTCGGGTGACAAAAAATGCAGAATTAATCATTCTTGGAATGACGAAATAGTCACAACAGAGTCTCTAAGATGGACTTCAGCCAAAAAATAAAATTATCGGAAATCGAAATTGCGGATATTACATACTACCCTCCTTAAAAGAAGTTTCGTCCCGAAACTTAAAACAAGTCGGGGGAAGCAATATCCCGCCAGGAAAACTCAACGAGATACACAAGAAAAGCGTAACTTTTGTCCATCGGCGAAACGTTACAAGCAACACAAAGGAATATACAGTGTCAAAACACGCTCCACGACGACCAACACAACGCCACCGGTAGAGACATAATAAAACCAACAAGTGACAAGCGTCATCAAACAGATAATACAATCAAGTCGATTATCCGAACAATCACAAGACACAAAGTACCTATTATAAGGAAACACGCACAGTCGAGAAAACAGAAAGTAAACACAAACAATTCACAAGGGCAATCACAAACAATTCGGACTACGCCGAAATCCTCAAAACCACACTAGGCATCTTCGTGTCCTTTCGGAGCAGAGACGTAACCTCGATACCCAAATCTCTCAGTTATCGCCTCGCAATGCACAGCTCGGTGACCCGTCTGGCCACACTCGAAAAAACAGACTAACGGTGAACGACAATTCTTCGCGGTACGAGATCAGGCAACAACAGCCAGACAACCCCGATCGAAAAACAACGATCGAACAACAACAACCGGACAACAATGATCGAACAACAACGATCAAATAACAATGATCGAACAACGACGGTCGAAAAAACAATGATCGAGTAACAACGATCGAATGACAACGGACGAACAATGACATCATAACCATGACGAATAACAGAAATCCAATAGCATCCCCGAAGTCCACAACACGAATCAAGACAATATATGGTCCGGTGAAACGACATGATATACATTTACATAAGATTCACAGGAGCGGAACCGAATTTGGAAAAAGTCACAACGACAAAAGAATTCACCCGAAACAATAGCGCAACTCGTTCGAACAACAAAAAGTGAAGAGTAGAACAAGTCCAGAAAATATCGACGAACACAAACGAGTTGATAGAGTCGAACAAAACGAAAGCGAAAAATATGGGTATTACACCATATCACCTTTAAAAGAGGTTTCGTCCCCAAAACCTAAACAACAAGAACGAAGTGCTAGAATAGCAACCTTCCCGGAAATCTTCTCTCGGTCTCTCATCTCATCTCCATGACTATCTGTACCGCGGTCACGACCGCACCCTTTGCTCCTCGACATACTAAGCAGATACTCACTCAATACCACGGCCCAACATTGCAAAATAATATACCAAATTGCCAACTCGGCTTGACATATCACCTAAGATAGCTAATAGCAACTCGATAAGAAGATCCACGAGGTATCCTTTTAAATGATATCATTTGAAAATCCTCTAAACACTGCACAATAATCAACGACGGTAACATTTTACAAAATATTCAAAGGTATTATAAAACGACTCTTTCGATACCGTCGGGGTTCCTTTAGGAAATTCAAGGCCGGCTCCCCAATTTTAAACGATTTTCAAAGTCCACACGAAGCCGCCGATTAAGCGAATCGTCAAAACTTTATGAAATTTAATTTTCCATAACTTGTTCAAGTTTATAAAATTTTCAGAAAAGCGTTTTCGAACACACACATAACAGACATAATTTATCACTTTATCAAAATACGATCCATTACCATCAAATCCAATCGCACGTCAACATCATCTGTCCACATAATTACAGTATCACACAAGCAACCGTCAAAAGATAATTAACATCTAAAACTGAAATGCTACATCTCAGCAATGATGACTCTCACAACAAGTGCATTTAGGACGAATTAATGTTCACACCACTAACTTAATCACAATTTTGAGCATTATTGACCAATTAATAATGCCAACATCACTACACACATCTGAACCGACGATCAGGAAATCAATAAATCGAAAGCAAGAGTCACGTTTCAAGTAAATTTTTGGTAGACCTCATTTGAGTTTTAAATCAAATTTTGAAAACTTGCAATGCAAGAGGAAAATAAAATATAAGTAGTTAAGTTCTAAAAAAAATCCGATCTCAAGGTCATCATATGAAATCAAAATTTTTCCTTTCTTGAAGGATGCTTTAAAATAAAATTTACGTGACTCTTCAAAAATAATTAAACTTTGAAATATCACATTGACAAACTTTCCTTGCGGGATCACACCAAGCCATTACTTTAATTAAACGATTCACACAATATATATACGCATTTATACACCGGTATCACTTTTCATTCTAGCACAATACGAGAATCAAACAAGTACGGAGTACGTATTCACGAGGCACATTTAAACTCCACATAATAACACAGAATCACATAAGCTCGTATAACACGAGACACAACAAAGTAGGGAGACTTACATCCACAGATCGCACGAAGATGATGGCTGCACCTTGATACTAATCACGACTGGCACCTCAGACGACACGTCGGAACACGACTCAGTCAGACAAAATCTGACAAGACAAGACAAGGCCCGACAACACAAAACTCGACCAGACAGCCTAGGTTTCCGCAACCTAAGCTCTGATACCATTTTCTGTAATACCCCCAAATCACTCGGGAATATTACAGCGCTGTAGACCCTCCCTCTGAGGGTTTACCAGGCTAAATACAGAAACACCACAATACCATACATACCGACCTGGCAATTAACGGACCATTAGACCGATTTGGTCTTATACCACAACATACACATCACCCATACATTACACTTTCTCGTAGCTCATACCGACGCAGGGGTTAACATAAATCAATATTCTCGTATAAGGGGAAAATAAACACAACGGAAGGACAAAACAAGACATCACCAAATACTCAACACCGATCTTCATGTGATTAGTACCGCCGTCCTCTATCATCCTTCGTAACGGTCCTGTGAATTGCTCCCCAGCAACCTGCAAGTACCTGGACGCAAAATAGACATCCACCCCCCAAATACTCTGGGGTTAGCAAAACTCCACTATTTTGCTAGTGCAAGTAAAAATACAAAGACAAGCCATACATATCATACTCCAAGAACATAGAAATCGTGAATATACTTCCTGAGATAATTCACTTGATCGAAACAGTTTGAATTATGAAAGATAGGAATAAACCCATTTTACATCTCACAAAACATTTTACGATCTCGGGAGTTTTGAAAACATTTGGGGTTTTAGAATCCTCAAGCCTTTCGAAACATTTAGGGACACAGTCCAAAAATCATTTATTTCAAAATATGATTCCGATAACAAAATACGAGGTCCACGACCCAATCGTAACATTCCAATTACAAACACGGAGGTCCACGACCCAAATCATCCACTTCACATACTCGCAAGAATAACCCGACGGAAACTATACCGTGTCAAATATTAACATGATAACAGTCTCACAGAACGACATCAGAGAGCACAACTTTGCAACTTAACCATACGGTCGAACTCGACACACCACAGAGCTACAATACACATAGCAACCACAGGACTCACGTACCCATACCAAATTATCACAGCCAAGGGACGAATCACACACAACACATTTACTGGTCCCATTCCAGCCAAGTACGATACCATTTGGACTGCCATTCTAATCAGACAAAATATGCGCCAAAAATCATTTAAGAAATCATTTATATTCCAGAATATTAATGGTGCACAAGCACAAAACACAATTCTCCAACAAAACATTTCAAAGTTAACCTTGGTACGAGACTCACGACCACTATACCCCGCAGAGCTCCGTCGGACATCCCTGGGTGGTTAACCATAGTTCGCGATACGCAACTCACGACAACGTACACCTAGAGGCCCCGTCGGACCATCCCTAGGTGAACATACATATATCATCCACAACGCCACAGGAAGCCATAATTCGAATACTAGAATATGCATACAAATGCTAGGTACTTCGCTAGAATGGCCACTTTGGTCAACGTATACTCACAACTAATGTCACACAACCACAAGCAATTACCAATACCAAACAACACCAAGCGCCACAACCTCCTTATGAAGGAATAACAACTAATATTACACAACGTCACATATTCACCGAACAATTACACATATCAATATACAATCCTCGGCAAATAATTTTCGGTCTACTAACATCACTAAATATAATCAACATCTTTCAACATAGGAAACTAACGTACATATTGCGAAAGCACATTAATCTACGAAGCATACGAGTTATCTTTTGAAAGACAACGATTATCGAGAACATACCGATCCTTTTAAAAGTTCATTAAAACATTCAAATTGTAATTTGGTTCCAATACCAACAAATACGTCTACGAAACACGAAATGTATGGGCAAGATACTTACCTTAATAACCGCTACCGAACACTCCGAAGGACACGGATCAACCGGGAAGCTCGAACCCTGAAGAAGACAACGAATGGGAGGGTTCCGACTCGAGTTCTTCATATCAACAATAGCTCAACAATCGTACGATGAATAATAATCTCATAACGCCCGAAACCCCTCTAAGACCTTCTATCGGACACCTTCAAAGCATCGATTAAGAACTCGACCAAAACAACGAATCTATACAATCCAACCATGGAATAACAAGGAAAATGATAGAATAAATCTAAATAATCATCAATCCATCACAAATCTAAGTTATTACGGTTAAATCGGACAAAACCAAACAGAACCCCCAATTTTCCCAAACTAGGATTTCTAGGAAATCTGACCTGATTCGCTCGATCAAAGGATGTTATAGGATGGATAATCAATGATATGAATGTTGGGATTAGGTGCCCAAATCGAAGGCCCAGCGGAAGCGGTAAAACGAAAATTAATTCGATCCGAATCCCTACGAGGATCGATCGAGCTACGTATATACGAATATCAAAAACGAATAGCAAGAGTCGAAAGAAACTAACCCTCGAAGTCCGTTGATTAAATGGTAACCTTCTCTTGAGCTATTCCCCAAGCTTTAGTTTGATCTCTACGAGTTCAATCCGCTCCAAGCCCTTGAACGATCCAACGCTGAAAGCACCGCGTCTCTACTTGCCACGCGCCGGAAAACAACCGGAATAACAACACTTGATTAACCTCTAAGGTTACGTCTAGAATCAAGTGTTGAAGCTTTTATTACTACACTCTAAGTGTATAATATATCTCTCAATAATTTTTCTCTAAGAAAATATGAATGATGGAAGAACACAAAAACAAAGTTTCTCTTCCCTCTCTCTCTTTGAAGTTGCCGTGAATCAACTAGGAGGTGAGGAGAGTTTTTATTTTGGTCTTAATAATCATTCACAAGATAAGATTACAACCACAAAATCACCTTTAACCTTATAATAAGAGATATGAAATCTCATATGTCAAAAGTCTTCCAACAAGAAAACAAGACAATGATCAAGGTAGGAAATCAAGGTGGGGGCCGCCCTCTACAAGAAATCAGACGAGTTCGGTTCGTTTCGGACTCCCGAGAGTCCAAACAAATAAACTCTAATTCCGTTCCGATGTATTTATATTGTTTAATTAATCCAATTAATCAAACATATCAAATACAAAATAACATAATTAATTTCTCCAAGAAATAATTATATTCATGAATTAAATTAATCACCCAGTAATTTATTTAATCCATTAGGCCGTAAATCGATTTAGACATCCAATGTCTCAAATTAGATATCCAATATCTAATATTCATAATGAGAGATAAAGCTCGATTCATTTCGTCGTCAATCCTAATGCGTGACTCGGTAGGTCCGTCTCAGTCAGCAATGGGAGGAACCAAAGAGTAGTAGCACCACCTAGCCAGCCTGGTGGCCTACACTCAGACTGATCGAGAACGAATGATTGGGATCATTCAAGAACCATTCTGTCGTGAATACCAGTATACGTATAAACCCTTCTTTCAAATGTCCCGATCAAGTTATAGGGTCACGGTCAGTCAAACCCCATCTGTACTTGATGCTATGCATGCGTTAATGAAAACCGAGATCATCGAGCTCTCGTGTATCTAATACATCTAGCTCCAATGCTTTGGCCAAAGACTTATGATCTCATCTGCCAATAACCGCATAGGACATATAACCCGTTCACTAACAGGAGAAAGAATTCTATCTTGGTATTCAGTAGGACCTGCTACTTGCCCGTCAAGATGCACGTCGAGGTTGACCCCCGCCTTCCGGTTTACAGGTTCGAACTACTCTAATGAAAATCTTGACGTCACAAGCACATCCCTACTAAATCCTAAAGTCGAAGGTTCATGAATACCTATCACAACCTTTTGATTCCATCATTGACTGTCCCGGAGTGAAATCTGTGTGACGAATCGAGGGTGAGTCGGTTCGAGTATACTAATCTAATTAGCATACCTATAACATGTGCTCCCACTAACCATTAGCGTTCGACAGGCACTCTCCTTGTCAAAGAACACATCATACAAGTATTTACATAAACTTAACGCCCAGTCAAGTTTCATCGACTTGCGAACGATTAAGTATTTGAGCTATAGACCTTTCCAATGCCGACCCCCTTATCTAATAAGGAGTGGAACGTTTTGATCTCAAATACACGGACTAGTTTCTGTATGTATATTTACGAGTTAGGAATTCCAGTAACTACCAGTAAATAAAGAAAACATCCATTGCCTTATATATATTTGTGATTTACATAATAATAAGTACAATGCACTCACTCAACATCCTCTGAGTGGCATTCGAGGGCATACTCCTAACAATCTCCCACTTGCACTCAATGCCACACACTATGGTATCTAATACCCATGTTCTCCAGATGACGCTCCAAGCTAGTCTGAGAAAGTGGCTTGGTCAGTGGATCGGCGACGTTGTCGGCCGAGTATACTCTGTGCAGCACAATGTATCCCTTGCGAACAAATTCTCTTACGAGATGATACTTCCTCTCAATATGTTTGGTGCTGTTGTGAAACCTCGGCTCCTTGGCCTGCGCTACAGCTCCGTCGTTGTCGCGATGCAGGAACAGTGACTCAACACATGGTATCACTTGAAGTTCTCCCGAAACTTCTTAATCCGTAACCCTTCCTTGAAGCCTCCGAGGCCGCTTGATACTCGGCTGACAGTGGAATCGTGATCGCGCTTTGCTTCGCACTATGCCAAGATACTGCTCCTCCATTAAGAGTAAATATGTAGCCAGAAGTGGACATCGAGTCATCCTCCAGTCCTTGGAAGTCCGAATCACTGAATACCACCACATCCAATTCTCCACCGCCATACATCAGAACCATATCTCTAGTCCTTCTTAAGTACTTGAGAACGTTCTTTACGGCAGTCCAATATTCCCTACCTGGGATTGCCTGAAACCTACTCACCACGCTTACAGCATGCGCGATGTCAGGTCTTGTACACAACATAGCATACATAAGGCTACCCACGGCCGAAGCATATGGTATATTACTCATTTCCTTTCGTTGTTCCTCACTTTGAGGACACATCTTCAAGGAGAGTTTTATTCCATGTTGCATCGGTAGGAACCCTCTTTTAAAATCATCCATATTAAATCGCTTTAAGATCTTATCTATATAGAGGGCTTGGGAAAGGCCTATTGTTCTCTTCGCTCTATCCCGGTAGAGTCGAATTCCAAGAATATAGGTTGCTTCTCCCAAGTCTTTCATGGAGAAATTACTCCAAAGCCAAGCTTTTACAGAACTGAGCATTCCTACATCATTTCCTATTAGTAGAATATCATCCACATATAGTACTAAGAATGCGATCTTGCTCCCACTAACCCTCTTGTATACACAAGGTTCCTCTTCATTTTGCACGAAGTCAAACTCTTTGACCGCCTCGTCAAAACGAAGGTTCCAACTACGCGACGCTTGCTTCATCCCATAAATGGAATGCTGAAGCTTGCACACTATCTGAATATCGACTTCGGACACAAAACCTTTAGGCTGCTCCATATAGATTTCCTCCTCTAGGAATCAATTAAGGAAAGCCGTCTTTACATCCATTTTCCATATCTCATAATCGTGGTAGGATTCTATATCAAGCATCATGCGAATAGACTTGATCATGGCTACGGGTGAGAAGGTATCGTGGTAATCGATCCCTTTATTTTGGGTATAACCCTTTGCCACAAGCCTGGCCTTATAAGCGTCAACCTTGCCATCATCATCATCAGTCTTTCTCTTGTAGATCCACTTGTTCCCAATAGGCACTATGCCCTTAGGGCGGTCTACTAGAGTCCAGACCTGATTGACATGCATCGAGTCTATCTCAGCTTCCATAGCTTCACGCCATTTCGCGGAGTCTACATCCACCATCACTTGGTCATAGGTTGTTGGGTCGGTCTCTTGGCTATCACTTGGAACCTCATGGAGACCCAGCTCCTCCAAGTGCACAAGCCCATACCTCTCAGGTAAATGAGACACCCTACTAGACCTACGAGGTGGTTGTACTTGTGTTTCATAAAGTTCGGTTCCAGTTTCTTGCACAGGTATCTCTCGAGGAGTTTCATTATATTCTTCTAAAGAAATACTTCTACCTGCTCCGCCTTCCTGAATGAACTCATCTTCCAGGAAGTGTGCTTGTAAAGCAACAACGATCCTTCGATCTTCGGGCATGTAGAATAGATATCCCATCGTCCCAGACGGGAATCCAATAAAACGTCCCTTCGTAGACCTAGCTTCCAACTTTTCCACCTTAGTCTTCTTGACATAAGCGGGACATCCCCAAATCCTAATATGATTAAGACTTGGTTTCCTTCCTTCCCACATCTCATGTGGAGTTTTAGGAACGGATTTGGAAGGAAATATGTTCAAGATATACGCGGCAGTCAGGAGTGCATACCCCCAACGGTAAATCGGCAAGTCAGTATAGCCCAGCATGGAACGGACCATGTTCAACAGGGTCCGGTTCCTTCTTTCTGACACACCATTTAACTGAGGAGTACCTGGAGGTGTTAGTTGTGAAACTATTCCATGTTCCTTAAGGAACTCGTCAAACTCCGTACTCATATACTCGCCACCTCGGTCCGACCGAAGTGCTTTGATATGATTACCAGTTTGTTTCTCGACTAGGGCCTTGAATTCCTGGAATTTCTCAAAGGCCTCGGATTTATGTTTCATTAAGTATACATAACCATACCTAGTATGATCATCTGTAAACGTAATGAAATATTGATATCCGTCACGTGCTGCTTTCAAAGCACCACATACGTCAGTATGGATTAATCCCAGTTTATCAGCGGCTCTTTCAAAAGTCCCTGTGAAGGGGGACTTAGTCATTTTGCCTTTAAGGCAAGATTCACAAGTAGGAAAGGGATTCGATCCCAATGGACCCATAAGTCCATCTTTTTCCATCTTGTAAACCTTGGTCTGACCAACATGACCAAGTCTAAGATGCCATTTCAAAACTTAATTGGTTTCATCCCTACCACGTTTTCTAGTCATAGTATTCACAACTACTTTGTTGCTGAGATTTAGATGATATAATCCATTCAACAATGTAGCAGTACCTACTAGTTTATTTTTAAAATAAATTTTGCAGGAACCATCACCAATGAAAAATGAAAAGCCTTTTCGGTCCATGACCGGAATAGATACAATGTTTTTGTGCCCCTTGGGCAAAACAAGTACATCTTCTAAAGTCAAAACAAAGCCGGATTCTAAACCCAAAAGAAGTGATCCTATGTCGGTCGCCTCGACACTATGCCCGCTTCCGACTGTGATCATAACTTCTCCACCTCCAAGCTTCCTACTTTGTTCCAGATCCTGATTCACGGTACAAATATGAGAACTAGCACCAGAATCCAGTATCCAGGAAATAGAAAATACAAGAGAACAATTTGTTTCAAAACTAAAATTTCAGACTGAAGTGCCATGAAGAATCGGACAGTCTCTAGCCCAAAGGGCTCACCACCGCACTTGAGACAAGCATCCTTCTTCTTCTTGTTCTTCTAACCATCGGGCCTTGCCCTTACCCTTAAGGTCCTTAACTTGTGGTCCAGTTTGCTTCTTGGTCTTTTTCTTCTTGTTCTTAGACCTCCGAGGTCCAAGAAATCACAAGAGCACTCCTTCATCCGCGAGTCTTCATCCGAGACCGAGCGGTCACAAGTTTGTTCATTAGCCCAGCTAAATTACATGCAATCTCGTTGCGGTTGAAGTTCATAACAAATCGTGAGAAGGAATCGGGAGAGACTGTAGGATAAGGTCGGTTTGAAGAGAAGTATCCATTTTAAAATCAAGAGCCTCCAATCTCTCGATCATGGATATCATTTTGAGGACGTGTTCCCCAACCTTCTCACCTTCCTTCATCCTTGCACCGAACAGTTGCTTGGATATCTCATATCTAGCGCTCATTGTGCTCACCATAAAGCTCGGTTAAGTGAGATAGAATCTGCCTAGCAGAAGTCATTTTCTCATGAGCTCTCTGAAGCTCATTAGACATGGAAGCCATCATATAAGCACGGACTTTCACGTCATCCTTAACCCACTTTTCATGGTTTTCAATCTCTTCCTGATTGGCTTGGGTCCGCACTGGAGGTGCTAGAATGTCTGTCTGCAAGACGTATCCCAGTGCCTCTATAATGAGGACAATCATCAGATTTCGTAGCCAATCCACAAAGTTAGGTCCCATCAAGGTGTTCTTTTCGAGTAGAATTGCAAGTGGATTCATTGTCATATCGAGAGTTATGTCTGCATTAAGTACGACAGATTAATTAGTGACTTGTTATATTATGATATGAGTATAGAATTAAGGTCTTTTCTATTCTTGTTACCCAGCTCCCACTATTTTTATCGGAATAACACACTCCCATGTGAAATCCGGAAGTATCGTCGCTTTACTCCATAGTGGTGATCGAGTTCTTTATAAATCTTAATAGAGGGCAACCGAACAGGTTTCTAGTCTATTAATTTTTATAAAGTGGTGTCCAACACCAACCCATCTAATGGATGATTCGATATTCTTTTTCCCCTTGTTCACTCCCCTCAACCCTTACGGTTTCTATGGTTCGTGAACAAGTTAAGTTTATACCATCGACGCAAATCAGTTTCACAATTGAATCTTATCCGGTAACCTATCAGGTTTCCAGGGATAAAATTTTCTCCAACCGAAGGCATCCAATGCGCTCCCGGTAATTTATCCGTCCTCCCCGAATGACTACCCCGATAACTCGGAAGCATAGCACATCCGGTTTGGATTTCAATTTCCCGAAAACTCGATGGAAGGAAGGAAAACCTTGAAACCTTATAAACTTAATAATTTGTCGTGGGAGAATTTTTGCGATTAACGTTACACTTTGCACATTAAACATTTAAGCGCGTTTGTGGCATTCATACAATATGAAACAACCATTCACAACCTAGTTGCTACCAACATGTGGTTCATGGACCATTCCTAGAAAACAAAAACTCCGTAATCTAATTACAAGTCTTCGTCTTGAATCTTCGTCTTTTCGAAATGGATCTTCCTCCGGTCTTCATCATTACATATAAATTTTACATCGAAAATTGCATCCTAGATACAAACATTTCTAGTAAAATAAATAGGCTCAAAACGGCCTTTACAACCCAATCGAATAAAACGAACGATTCAAAACTAAGTCTACGAACCACATCCCCTTTCAAAATCATTCATCCAATAAATACTATATAAATGAAAAGCGTAGAGATACATTGATACAATCAACAATACGAACCGATCCAATCGATTCACACAATCGGTAATATGATAACGTTCAAAATAATTCGGTCGACCATAAATATTCCAATTAATAAAATTTCCCTTATAAAATGAAATACCATAAATCATTTTAATCATATTAAATCCAATTTAACATGTGGGAGATTAATTTTCAAGAATACACGGAAAAATCGAGCCGGGTGAAAAGCAGTTGCTGATCGAGTCACCTCCCCTCGGCTTCCGGCAGACAGGCCTGGCATGGCCGAGTCACGCTCGGAAGCTGCCGGCCAGACACGGCCAGCGGCCCCGGCCGCGGCCCCAAGTGGGCATGCCGAGCCGGGCCGAACGCCCGGCCGCACCTGCTCCCGGACTCCCTGACTGGCCCAACGGCATTTCGGGGCTAGTTTTTCGACCGGATATCCAATATCTATATTCTCCAACATTCATATCTTCAATATAAATCATATTTTCAAGAAATTAAGATTTATATTCAGACATAAACTTACGAAAAATATAACTACAACGAACGTAAAAACATATACCACGATTATGACTAAAATGATTTCAAATCATTCACCATCTAATCGAGCATTCCAAATGCCAATATCGTATATACGATCGCAAGACCTACTCTCTGATACCACTGTTGGGATTCGGTGCCTAAATCGAAGGCCCAGCGGAAGCGATAAAACGAAAATTAATTCGATCCGAATCCCTACAAGGATAATTCTAGCTACGTATATACGAATATCAAAAACGAATAGCAAGAGTCGAAAGAAACTAACCCTCGAATTCCGTTGATTAAATGGTAACCTTCTCTTGAGCTATTCCCCAAGCTTTAGTTTGATCTCTACGAGTTCAATCCGCTCCAAGCCCTTGAACGATCCAATGCCGAAAACACCGCGTCTCTACTTGCCACGCGCCGGAAAACAACCGGAATAACAACACTTGATTAACCTCTAAAGTTACGACTAGAATCAAGTGTTGAAGCTTTTATTACTGCACTCTTAAGTGTATAATATATCTCTCAATAATTTTTCTCTAAGAAAATATGAATGATGGAAGAACACAAAAACAAAGTTTCTCTTCCCTCTCTCTCTTTGAAGCTGCCGTGAATCAACTAGGAGGTGAGAAGGAGAGTTTTTATTTTGGTCTTAATAATCATTCACAAGATAAGATTACACCCACAAAATTACCTTTAACCTTATAATAAGAGATATGAAATCTCATATGTCAAAAGTCTTCCAACAAGAAAACAAGACAATGATCAAGGTAGGAAATCAAGGTGGAGGCCGGCCTCTAGAAGAAATCGGACGAGTTCGGTTCGTTTGGACTTGAGAGTCCAAACAGATAAACTCCAATTCCGTTCCGATGTATTTATATTGTTTAATTAATCCAATTAATTAAACATATCAAATACAAAATAACATAATTAATTTCTCCAAGAAATAATTATATTCATGAATTAAATTAATCACCCAGTAATTTATTTAATCCATTAGGCCGTAAATCAATTTATCTAATAAATCGATTTAGACATCCAATGTCTCAAATTAAATATCCAATATCTAATATTCATAATGAGAGATAAAGCTCGATTCATTCCGTCGTCAATCCTAATGCGTGACTCGGTAGGTCCGTCTCAGTCAGCAATAGGAGGAACCAAAAAGTAGTAGCACCACCTAGCCAGCCTGGTGGCCTACACTGTACCCCGACTGAGAACGAATGATTGGGATCATTCAAGAACCATTCTGTCGTGAATACCAGTATACGTATAAACCCTTCTTTCAAATGTCCCGATCAAGTTATAGGGTCACGGTCAGTCAAACCCCATCTGTACTTGACGCTATGCATGCGTTAATGCACATCGAGATCATCGAGCTCTCGTGTATCTAATACAGCTAGCTCCAATGCTTTGGCCAAAGACTTATGATCTCATCTGCCAATAACCGCATAGGACATATAACCCGTTCACTAACAGGAGAAAGAATTCTATCTTGGTATTCAGTAGGACTTGCTACTTGCCCGTCAAGATGCACGTCAAGGTTGACCCCCGCCTTCCGGTTTAACGGGTCGAACTACTCTAATGAAAATCTTGACGTCACAAGCACATCCCTGCTAAATCCTCAAGTCGAAGGTTCATGAATACCTATCACAACCTTTCGATTCCATCATTGACTGTCCCGGAGTGAAATCCGTGTGACGAATCGAGGGTGAGTCAGTTCGAGTATACTAATCTAATTAGCATACCTATAACGTGTGCTCCCACTAACCATTAGCGTTCGACAGGCACTCTCCTTGTCAAAGAACACGTCATACAAGTCTTTACATAAACTTAACGCCCAGTCAAGTTTCATCGACTTGCGAACGATTAAGTATTTGAGCTATAGACCTTTCCAGTGCCGACCCCCTTATCTAATAAGGAGTGGAATGTTTTGCTCTCAAATACACGGACTAGTTTCTGTATGTATATTTACGAGTTAGGAATGCCAGTAACTACCAGTAAATAAAGAAAACATCCATTGCCTTATATATATTGATGATTTACATAATAACAAGTACAATGCCCTCACTCAACATCCTCTGAGTGGCATTCGAGGGTATACTCCTAACAATCTCCCACTTGCACTCAATGCCACACACTATGGTATCTAATACCCATGTTCTCCAGAAGACGCTCCAAGCTAGTCTGAGAAAGTGGCTTGGTCAGTAGATCGGCGACGTTGTCGGCCGAGTCTACTCTGTGCAGCACAATGTATCCCTTGCGAACAAATTCTCTTACGAGATGATACTTCCTCTCAATATGTTTGGTGCTGTTGTGAAACCTCGGCTCCTTGGCTCGCGCTGACTCCGTCGTTGTCGCAGATCAATGAACAGCAAATTTCAAAGACATGATATCACTTGAAGTTCTCCCAGAAACTTCTTAATCCAGAACTCTTCCTTGGAAGCCTCCGAGGCTGCTTGATACTCAGCCTGACAGGTGGAATCAGCAGTCGCGCTTTGCTTGGCACTACGCCAAGATACTGCTTCTCCATTAAGAGTAAATATGTAGCCAGAAGTGGACATCGAGTCATCCTTCAGTCCTTGGAAGTCCGAATCAGTGAATGCCACCACATCCAATTCTCCACCGCCATACATCAGAACCATATCTCTAGTCCTTCTTAAGTACTTGAGAACGTTCTTTACGGCAGTCCAATGTTCCCTACCTGGGTTTGTCTGAAACCTACTCACCACGCTTACAGCATGCGCGATGTCAGGTCTTGTACACAACATAACATACATAAGGCTACCCACGACCGAAGCATATGGTATATTACTCATTTCCTTTCGTTGTTCCTCACTTTGAGGACACATCTTCAAAGAGAGTTTTATTCCATATTGCATCGGTAGGAACCCTCTTTTAGAATCATCCATCTTAAATCGCTTTAAGATCTTATCTATATAGAGGGCTTGGGAAAAGCCTATTGTTCTCTTGGCTCTATCCCGGTAGAGTCGAATTCCAAGAATATAGGTTGCTTCTCCCAAGTCTTTCATGGAGAAATTACTCGAAAGCCAAGCTTTTACAGAACTGAGCATTCCCACATCATTTCCTATTAGTAGAATATCATCCACATATAGTACTAAGAATGCGATCTTGCTCCCACTAACCCTCTTGTATACACAAGGTTCCTCTTCATTTTGCACGAAGTCAAACTCTTTGACCGCCTCGTCAAAACGAAGGTTCCAACTATGCGACGCTTGCTTCAGTCCATAAATGGAACGCTGAAGCTTGCACACTTTCTGAATATCGATTTTGGACACAAAACCTTTAGGCTACTCCATATAGATTTCCTCCTCTAGGAATCCATCAAGAAAAGCCGTCTTTACGTCCATTTGCCATATCTCATAATCGTGGTAAGCAGCTATAGCAAGCATCATGCGAATAGACTTGATCATGGCTACGGGCGAGAAGGTATCGTGGTAATCGATCCCTTCCTTTTGGGTATAACCCTTTGCCACAAGCCTGGCCTTATAGGCGTCAACCTTGCCATCACCGTCACTCTTTCTCTTGTAGATCCACTTGTTCCCAATAGGCACTATGCCCTTGGGGCGGTCTACTAGAGTCTAGACCTGATTGACATGCATCGAGTCTATTTCAGCTTCCATAGCTTCACGCCATTTCGCGGAGTCTACATCCACCATCGCTTGGTCATAGGTTGTTGGGTCGGTCTCTTGGCTACCACTTGGAACCTCATGGAGACCCAGCTCCTCCAAGTGCACAAGCCCATACCTCTCAGGTAAATGAGACACCCTACTAGACCTACGAGGTGGTTGTACTTGTGTTTCAGAAAGTTCGGTTCCAGTTTCTTGCACAGGTGTCTCTCGAGGAGTTTCATTGTATTCCTCTAAAGAAATACTTCTACCAGCTCCGCCTTCCTGAATGAACTCATCTTCCAGGAAGTGTGCTTGTAAAGCAACAACGATCCTTCGATCTTCGTGCATGTAGAATAGATATCCCATCGTCCCAGACGGGAATTCAATGAAATGTCCCTTCGCAGACCTAGCTTCCAACTTTTCCACCTTAGTCTTCTTGACATAAGCGGGACATCCCCAAATCCTAATATGATTAAGACTTGGTTTCCTTCCTTCCCACATCTCATGTGGAGTTTTAAGAACGGATTTGGAAGGACATCTATTCAAGATATACGCGACAGTCGGGAGTGCATACCCCACAGGTAAATCGGCAAGTCAGTATAGCCCAGCATGGAACGGACCATGTTCAACAGGGTCCGGTTCCTTCTTTCTGACACACCATTTAACTGAGGAGTACCTGGAGGTGTTAGTTGTGAAACTATTCCATGTTCCTTAAGGAACTCGTCAAACTCTGTACTCATATACTCGCCACCTCGGTCCGACCGAAGTGCTTTGATATGATTACCAGTTTATTTCTCGACTAGGACCTTGAATTCCTGGAATTTCTCAAAGACCTCAGATTTATGTTTCATTAAGTATACATAACCATACCTAGTATGATCATCTGTAAACGTAATGAAATATTGATATCCGTCACGTGCTGCTTCCAAAGCACCACAAACGTCAGTATGGATTAATCCCATTTTATCAGCGGCTCTTTGATAAGTGGTAATTTTACCACATTTTTCTAGGATTTTATACTAGGTTTTTATCTCGTTTCGTGATTAATGTGCTCGTATTTGGCTTATTTATGATTAGTCGAGCCGTATTACGCGTTTGGGTTGGTTTTAGTGTGTTTGCAGGTTTTTAGAGCCAAAAGGACCCAAAACGAGACAAAGGACCGAGAGTCGAGTCAAACGGACGGAAGAAACGGATTTTTTTTTGCAAGAGACAGACCACCCTATCGGCCCAGCCTATCGGCCGATAGGTGCGTCCGAAAGGTGTTCCTGCCCTATCGAGTAAAGTCGACCGACGAACCAACTATCGGGCAAGCTATCGACCGATAGGCCAAGCCGATAGGCTGTTACGCGGGCTCTCGTATTTTGACGGATTATGACTCTTTTGGATAGATTTTGTTTCCTAGATTAGGGCTAATCGGGAATGTAACTCCCATAGACTATATACACCTCCCCCTAGACCTAGTTTACCATCTTCCACCATCTTTCATCATTCTTTTTCATCGTTTATCATATCTAGCAGATTTTTACAATTTTTTAGAAGATTTATTCCTTTGATGCAAGAACTTTTTGGAGGCAGCAACTATTATTGTTTTTCGGAGATTGAAGACTCAGAGTTCATCCGTAAGGGTTGTAATCTCTCTTTTCATATTAATAATATGCATTCTCCATCAATTTCTTGTTTAATTTCAATTATGTCTGGCTAAATTCATTGATTGATTCTAGGGTTAGTAATTTTAATTGATGTTCACATGATGTTCCTTTGATTACCTTTTTACCTTTCATCCTAGGCTTGTGATCAAGATGTGTTAAATCTCATGCTAGATTAAAGGGCCCTTAATCGATGCATGTTAGCTAATTGATTTTGCCCGGAAGGATTAATTAATTAGTGGAAATACTTGATGCACAATATGATTTGATCTTAAGACCTAAGTGGAGTAAGATAAATCATAGATAAATAAGTTGGCGCTTTTTAAGTGATTTAAATTCTTTGAGCCCTGACGGGGAAAAGGGTTTAAATTAACTATCTTTCTAGGTTACCTTGATCGGAATTCTAGATCAGCTTAGTGATTATTTCTAGGATTGAATTAAAATTTGGGGAAAAGGAATCAAGTGAATGGATTGTGTGAACTCAATTAGATGATACTACCCTAGGATCAATTAGCTTTCAACTTGTGATTTTATCTTGCTAATTTGTTTATTTGCTTGATTTAGATAATTCATCTTTTATTTAATTTTTATTTTTCGATTTTTGAAGTAGATAATTAGAAACAAACCAAATTTTCGGATTCCTAAATAGCAGTCAAATTTTGAGTAGAGTTATTTCCTTTATTTTCGACATATCAATTCCCTTGGGTTCGACACCTTGGAAATACTTCGAGGTTTTACAAATTTTAAAATTGATCGGATTTGAAAACCATACTACGCGAATTCTAGCGATCACTCTTTCAAAAGTTCCTGTGAAGGGGGACTTAGTCATTTTGCCTTTAAGGCAAGATTCACAAGTAGGAAAGGGATCCGATCCCAATGGACCCATAAGTCCATCTTTTTCCATCTTGTAAACCTTGGTCTGACCAACATGACCAAGTCTAAGATGCCATTTCAAAACTTGATTGGTTTCATCCCTACCACGTTTTCTAGTCATAGTATTCACAACTACTTTGTTGCTGAGATTTAGATGATACAATCCATTCAACAATGTAGCAGTACCCATTACTTCATTTCTAAAATAAATTTTGCAGGAACCATCACCAATGAAAAATGAAAAGCCTTTTTGGTCCATGACCGGAATGGATACAATGTTTTTGTGCCCCTTGGGCAAAACAAGTACATCTTCTAAAGTCAAAACAAAGCCGGATTCTAAACCCAAAAGAAGTGATCCTATGTCGGTCGCCTCGACACTATGCCCGCTTCCGACTGTGATCATAACTTCTCCAGCTCCAAGCTTCCTACAATCGTGTTAGGGACACCGAACCGACACCAAATGTAATCGTGTATGAAATTGATGGCGTTTCCCTCTTTGATTTTTGCCAATGCTCTAGGTTCGACCCACTTGGTGAAGTAATCTACGGCTACTATGACATATTTATTGCTTCTATTGGCTAAAGGTAAAGGTCCGATAATGTCGACTCCCCACATATCGAAGGACCAAGTCGGTATGATGAGTATTTGTTCAACAGCCGGGACCTTAGGTAGGTCAGAGTACCTTTGACATTTATCGCATTTTTTCACGTAGGTCTGGGCATCTTCCCTCAAGTTAGGCCAATAATATCCAATGGTTATGACCTTATCAGCTAAAGTCCTAGCCTCCATTATGGACCTCGGCAATCAAGTTCTCCACATACTTTGGATGAACACATCTAAGTAGAGGCTTGGTGAAAGATCTCCTGTAAAGTACTCCATTCCCACATGACGAACCGCGGTCTTCTGTTTAATCGTTTTGGCTGCCAATTCGTCTTCGGGTAGCTTTCCATCTCTAAGGTAGTCCTTGTAGTCGTCTATCCAGCTTCTCTCTTCGTGGTCTATGGCCAAGATCTTTATCCTTTCAAACGCTGGATGGTCGGCGTAGACGACCAATGGATCAACGTTCTCAGTTGTAGCCATTTTGGAAAACAGGTCGGCTTCCTTGTTGTGATCTCGACCTATTAGATTTATCTTCCAGAACTCCAAATCCTTGGTCATGTCAAGGATGAGGTCTTTGTACTTGGTCATCATGTGGTTTTCAGTGTTGAACTCTCCTTGACCTGCTTCACAACCAGCTTTGAATCACTGTAAGCAGCCAGTTTCGTTGCTCCGAGGAACTTAGCCTTTTCAATCCCGAGGATAAGGGCCTCATACTAGGCCTGGTTGCTTGAAGATGGGAACTTGAATCACACAAAGTCTCGAGTTACGTGCTCACTCCTGGGACTGGCCAGGACAACTCCTGCCCCGCTCCTTCCTTTTGTAGCAGACCCATCCGTGTACAAAATCCAGCAGTCTCTTGGTATATCGGAGAAGAGTTCAATATCCATGAGGGCCTTTCTTTTCCGTACAGCGGGCACGTGTTCACTTGTAAAAGAGGTTTCCAGTAGAAAATCAACCAGGGTTGTGCAAGTAGAGTCTTCCTCGGTTTATAGGTAATGTCAAACTCGGTCAGATCAATAGGCCAGTTGAGAAGTCGGCCCGAGCTGTCCATCTTGTGCAATATTTTTCTTAGGGGAGCATCTGTGTAGACCGTGATGGGATGAGCTGAGAAGTAGGCCCTAAGCTTTCTCGCAGCAATAACCAAGGCGTAAACTATCTTCTCGGCATTGAAATATCTCGATTCAACTTCTAATAAGGCTTTGCTCACAGAGTAGACTGGCTTCTGAGCGCCTCTGTCGTCACGAACTAGGACTGCAGCAACGGTATGGTCTGTTGCCGCCAAAAACACGAAAAGCATTTCTCCCACGACGGGACTGCTAAGAAGAGGTGGTGAAACCAAATATTTCTTCAATTCTCGAAACGAGGCCGAGCACTCAGGTGTCCACACGAAATCTATTGTTCATTTTAAGACCTTAAAAAAGGGGAGTGATTTCTCCACGGCTTTGACTACGAACCTTCCTTATGCTGCCACTCTTTCGTTAAGCCTTTGGACTTCTTTGATGCAGGTTGGCTCTTGCATGTCTATCAATGCTTTGATCTTCTCTGGGTTGGCCTCAATGCCCTTTTGAGAAATCATGAAACCTAAGAACTTGCCTGCCGTGACCCCAAATACGCATTTGCTGGGGATAAGCTTCACAGCGTTTGCTTTTAGGTTATCAATGGTCTCTCCCAAGTCAGCGGTGTGGCTTCCCCTCCTAGTTTTTACAACCATGTTATCGATGTAGCCTCCATGTTTCTCCCAATCTGAGATTTGAAAACCTTATTGACCATCCTTTGATAGGTCGCTCCCGTATTTTTGAGTACGAATGGCATCATCACATAACAGTAAACTCCACCGGCTGCCTGGAAGGCCGTCTTCTCAATGTCTTCTTCAGCCATTCTGACTTGATGGTAGCCAGAGTAAGCGTCGAGGAAGCTAAGTGTCTGATGTCCCGCAATAGAATCCACCAGCTTATCAATCTATGGGAGGGGATAACTATCCTTCGGGAAGGCCTTGTTGAGGTCCGTGAAGTCCACACACATTCTCCACTTACCGTTATGCTTTTTGACCATCACTACATTGGCCAACCAGACCGGGTAGGTTGCCTCTCTTATGTAATTTCTCAACTTCTTTCTGGATCGCCTTCTCTTTGTCTTTGGCAAAGATTCTTCTTGTTTGTTTGACAGGTTTGAAGAACTTATCAACCTCCAATTTATGTAGGGCTATGTCGTCTTTCACCCCAATCGTGTCTTCTACTTTCCACGCGAACGCGTTCAGGTTGTTCTTGAGAAGGGTAATTAATTCTTTCCTTTCTTTGGTAGGGAGCTGTCCTCCTATCTTGACCTTCTGTTCGGGATAGTCTGGGTTAATGACGAACTCTTCCAGTCGATCGACGGGTTCCAGTTCTGGTCCGTCCTGTAACTCCAAGGTTTCAATGATGATTTTTTGGACCCTTTCCTTGCCCTCTCCATCTAGGTTCAGATTCTCGAGATCCAATAATTGGCCCACCTTAGTTTCTTCCAAAGTTGTCCTAGCGGCGTCCGAACTCGGGGTGAGGGGGAAAGTCACGTCCGGTTGATTTGTCTGTGGAAGCGGGTGCTGGTCGCCTGCGGTAATACTGGTCTCTTGACCGCCTCGGGGGATCTCAGCCATGATGCGTAATTGTCTGAAAGAAGTTCTTCGACGTTTCTCGGCAACGGAACCAAACTGATGCTACCAAAACGTATCGGATCAGTCTTTATCCAAGCGGTCCGGATAATTGCAGCAAGTGAACTTCCTGATCGGACCTACACACAAGACAACACGTGAATTGAGCCGGGACTTCACCGGCGAAGGCCCTCCGATGTGAGAGTAAGTATATTGAATGTGTGGTGGGAGTAAATTGACTGTATTGAGAGTCAAGAATTCTGTGTCTACCAGCGTAGGTGGAGGACACCTATTTATAAGCATGGATGTTGCAACTCTAACTTGCGGAGAAAGTCACTGAGTCTGTGTTGATATTGGACTTTATGCATATATGGGAAGTAGAATCCTGATAAGGATTGTGTTTATAGTTTTCTTGTGGAAAAAGAGTCCTTGTTAGGTAAGGATATCTTTATTTGTCTCTATCTGGGATTTCGCCAGATTCAGTGTGCTTGAAGGATAGAACCTTCATATACCGGCAAGGGAGGGAGACCGAGGGATCTTGGCTCGTTCTGTCCCTAGGCCGAGTTGGCCTGATAAGATGGTCATCTGACACAGTCTAGACCTAAATCGGAACTGAGGCAAGCCGAGTTAGGATATTTGGCCTTCAGGTCGGTCTCGACGTCGTGCTCTATGCCGAGCTAATAAGTTTATTCTTGGGCTTTGTAGGGTCCTAGTTTATGGGCCCTACTGGGCTTATGCCCGGGCTTTCTAGATCCACGTAGTCAATTTGGTTTATATCGTTCAAATCTTTTTTTTTTCTTAATTTTTTTCTTGATTTTTAGAACGTTTATCTTGTACATAAGATTTTGTGTTTGCTTTTTGTTGTCCGATCCAGGTACAAATTGTTAACGGCCCACACTCTCAATCGATTAATCTGGCAGTCCAATTCAAGAATGCAAACATAGAAGTGGGCCACAAATGACGACTAATTGTTGGGAAGTAGGGGTGTAACGAATTGAATGTGTAACTATTCAAATTTGTTTGAAATAATATGGAGCTTTAAATATCATATTTCAGCTTAATTTGATTAGCAATCGAGCCAAATTTTAACGAGCCGAACGCGAATCGAGCTCGAATAGTTTGATTTTTTATATGTATTTTATGAATTTTATTCAAAAAATCGAGTCGAGCCGAGCTTTATATTTTATCAAACACAAAATTTTGTTCAAGCTTGGTTTATTATACTTACGAACGAAGCTCAAACGAGCTTTTTATCAATCGAATTCGAATTGAATATCGAATAACTTGGTTTGATTTCCAGCCCTATTTAGCAGCACATAATTAACACAATTTAATATATTTTATTACAACGATATTTACGTAAACATCATTGTGTCATATTTACATTAAATTTATATTATTAATTTATACTTATTGTGATATATATAAACAAAATAATCATTGTGGCCTCACAAATCCCCTAATTGTACAAAACACGTGGATTCTTCGAAGCACGTTTTCTGTGCTGATCCTTTGATTTTTTTTTTTTTGAGACAATTCATAATTGATCATTTGTAATAAGGTTTTTATATATAGATATATATGGGTTAAAATAAAAAATCTCTTGTAATAAAAAGTATAGGAAGGATTGTGGAAGTGACATATGTCATTCCCATTCCACATCATATGACACATCATACGACATGTGTCACCCACCCCACCCCCACCCCCCAAAAAAAAAATTCCCACCAAAAAAATTTGTTTGGGAGGCCAAAAAAATTTTTTTCCCGCCAAAAATTATTACTGCATCACAGTTACAAAGTTACTGCATCACAATTATGATTTAGTGCATTAAGGTTATAAGTTACTACATCATACTTGATGCTTAATCATAACTATGATGCGATAGAACTTGTGATGCAGTAAAAGTTATTAGTGTGATGCACCAAAACTTATAACTGTGATGCACCAAAAAAATGGAGCATTATACTTATAATATTTTGGCGGGAAAAAAAAATTTGGGCACCCCAAAAAAATTATTTTTTGGTGGGAATTTTTTTTTTCGGGGGAGGGGGGGTAGGGGGGGTACAACATGTCATATGATGTGGCAATGTGATACATGTCACTCTCACGATCCTTCCTACACTTTTTATTATAAGAGACTTTTTAAAATAACCCCACCATACATATATATATATATATATTTATCAACAACACATGGATAAACATCTATATATGATAAGTTACGCCCAAAAGGCTACGCCACATTATTTATATTATATAAAAACATATCTGATGATGTTGTAAAATCGAAATAATAGAGAGAAATTAGAGAATGATTCTCAGGTATGTTTTTCATTAATGACTGAAGACCTATTTATAGGAAAACTCCAGATGGCACAATCGTAATTACATAATTACATCAGGGGCATAATAGTCATTCATACTATATAAAAACAAAAGGGTAATTTAAATGTCACTTTCATGGTGTTTTTATAACACTCCCCCTTGAATGACTATTTACATAAATATCTGCTGAACTAGTTTGAATAAAAACCCAATGGGAGAAAAACTTTCAAACTGTTTGTACTGGAGCTTGTGACAATCATATCATGTTGCATCATAATGTTGCTAGGAAATCCCTGTGGAATAAAACTTCAGCAATTAGTGATCTCATAAATTTGCTCCCCCTTATCTCGATAGTTCTTGTATGAATATTCGTGTGCCGTCTCAGTAAAACTCCGTGGGATAAAAACTGAGTGAATCTGTCATGTATACCATTCGTTGTTGGAGTATCCACGTGTTGCCTCATTAAAACCTTGTCAAGACAACCAGTGGGAAAAACTTGATCGAAGGAAAAAGAGTACAACAACTCATATTTTCAAGCTTTGAGGAATAATCTTGATCTTTGTAGTGTTCCTCATTATGCCATGAATATGCCTCGTTAAAACCTTATTAGGAAAAACCCAATGGGAAAAATACTAATGAAGGAAAAAGAGTACATTATTTATACTAATACGTCATTCCAGTTACCTCGTTAAAAACCTTGCTAGGAAAACCCAATGGGACAAAACCTCAGTCAAGGGAAAAAGAGTGCAACGCGTATTTTATACAAATATGCCCCGGGCATTTCAATGATCATCCAGGGATTAGTATGAGTATCATCTGTAGTGCAGTTTGTAATATCTAACTCATATTCTTTGCAATATATTCCAAATTTCTTTTGGAAATTTCATATTAGTTGTGATTAAGCTGCCTCGTTAAAAACCTTGCTGGAAAACTCCGGTGGGATAAAACCCCAGTCAAGGAAAAGAGTACAACAGATAATTTTCGTTCACAACACTTTATTTTGAGTGACTGCACGCACTGATAATATGTTCAAAATCTTCTTACGAGTCACTTTCAGTAAGCCCATATGATTCATGTTATTATAAGGGCATATATTTCAATTTCGATGGATTTCAATATCCTCATTTTCACAAATCGTAGATTTTAATATCCTCATTTCCAATATCCATATTTCACAGTCATGAATATCATCATACCATTTATCGATATCCCCTTTCCAATCATTGATATCCTCATTTCATTTATAGCGCTATATTGTGTCGACACTTTTACTTCCCCATGGCAACATAACTTGCCGAGATATCTCATTATCAATCACCCATTGGGATTACACATTATGGTTATGTCTATATACTTCTCAAAAGTATATGCCTCCTTTTATCATTTGCTTTTATTCATATTTGGTGAATTATTATGTATTTATCAAAGCAATTGTAGTTGGTACCAAAGATTAATAATCTGTCATGCATCTTTGAACTTCAAGTTCATATTTGAGTTGTGAGGATATATTGTGATGCATTTCACATATTTCCAACTATCAATACTCCCCCTCATGCTAAGAAATTTCTTGAGCACCAAACTCGTATGCCAGTATCTCAGTATTCATCTTCAGTCATGGGAGTTTGTACATTATGTTCTCGATATTGGCTGGAGGACTTCAAATAGTATGCCAATTGATATCCCACTTGTATGCGCATATTTTGATCCTTTCTCGGATCTATTCAAATTTATTTGGGATATATTACTAGCTCAATCTGATATGGAATATATGCTCAAACCGTGAGCAAATTATCTCGTAAATTTCTGATTACGAGTCATATAAACATGTGACTATCTAGTGGATCCATAATATCTAGTAGTTCACATGTAGAGGAAGTGGGTCCATACTCCCCCTTAATATATTCCAAATTTATTAGGGATTCATTCCCAATATTGGCTAGTAGTGATATTAATCGAGAACAAATATTTGAAGACGATGTGTCTATATCATCATATAGATATTTTATCGGCATATCACATCATCTTTCGGTGCCATTATTGCACATCATTATCAACATGGAGTCGCTGCTCCCACATGTCATATTATGTTCATTATTCAAATATAGAGCCATAGTTCATACGTTTCAGGACGCGAAGTCAAATCTCATACGCATATTCCAATCTATAAATAGATTATCATTGTATTCACAATCACCCATACCGAGGGTTTGAATATCATAATGGATTCAATGCTTTCGAATCTTCGTAAATATTATTCACCTCTTCCAGTGAATATCATAAAAAGAATTTATCGAGGTCGACTCGAAAGATTAAGGGTGCTAATGAGAAATGGCATCCCAGAAGATATTCGATGGTTGATCGAAGCACAAGTTCGACTATCTGGCGAATTTTTAGATTCATTTAAGTATATGCCAGGTACAGGTAAAAGTAGTTTTGCAAAGAAACGGAGAGCAAAAAGATTAGATGGGTGCTATAAATGTGCTCGGTGGACATGTGACACAGGATGCAAATCCGTGGGGTTTGTATCCAAAAATCGAGAAGATAAAATAGCATTTATCAAGGATGGATTGAGTAAGGAATCTATGAATCATGATATCTAACAGATTCTTGATACACATCCCAGTGGATACGTTCATCGTGAACTAATGGCTTTGTGGATGCAATTTAAGGATGAACGGGAACGTTATAGTCATGAAAAATAATCTCAAAAGATCCAATTTGTAAGTCCGTTCTATCAAAGTTGGTATAAGGTAATAGAAAAAAAATAATGCAAGTTGATGAATATTGTTTTTCAATATTTAAATTTCTCAGCTGCGGATCGGTAACGTCATTTTCATTGAAAATATAATATCATATCTTTTGTTTTCTTTTGCAATTTTGTCAAAAGTAATGACTTATCTGCCGCTCTATTTTCAATAAAAATAGTGAAGTCATTTGTCGTTTAGTAACAAGTTTGTTCTTTAAATTTGGGATCCACAAATCAGAAAATGTATCTCTCATAAAAGTATTTTGAAAGTCTAGTGTAGAAAGATGAAGTTCTCAGAATCCTCATATAGATCTCATCCAATTAAAACTATATGTATTTTAGGTGGATCCAAATTGATAGGTCATATCCAGCATATAGATATGGCATATCAATTCGTAAAAGAATTAGGAAAACACAAAATCGATATATTGTATGGTGGGAGTAATTATAGATTTTTGGGTTATCTTTTAGATGCTGCGTAAAATGGGAGAATAAGTGTAACAAGTGTCTTACACTTTCCCACAGTCAGAACCAGTAGTATAGGAGGTTCAACTGGGTTGATGCTTCAAGCACAGTCTGTTCATGATAGTTTGATGTATGTGGTGAATAATAGTGATGCCTTTATTGTTCTTCCAGGTGGCTACGGCACACTCATTGAGATATTCAACATCACGTCATAGGCTGAGCGGGACTTCCATACCAAACCTATAGGTTTGTTGAATATTAATAATTTCTTCAGCGATTTGCTTGCCTTTCTGGATCAAGGAGTAGATCACAAGTTTATATCTCAGCCATCACGAGATATAATAATATGTGCTGACACTGTTGCTGATCTACTTATAAAATTTCAGGCATATATTTCAGTTAAGAATTTGTAAGTCAAAGCTCATCAGCCACAGGCTATTACTGCCAAACGGAAAAGAAGTTTAGATCCTTTAAATCTTTCATTATAAACCCTTATGTCATGGGGTGGCAGAGTTACGGAGTTTTATACTCTCGAGACGCACCCCTTCTCTTTTTATGGGTTTCATATGTATTTTTCTTTTTCGCGTTTCATATTGTCGAGTGTTTACTGCCTTTCAGCTAGTTTCGATATTTTCACTTCGACTACTGTGTGCTTCTTCCAGAGCAATAATAAGATCATCTTTTGCTTTTATACAAATACATTATTTTCACAAATATGTGATATGTTTCCCCATAAATATTGTCAATCAATATAATTTCAATGATCCCACCATGTGATATAATCAACATAGGATTTATTGAGCAATTATTTTCCAATGATAGTTTTTTATATCACTTGTCAAATGATCCCATCATGCAGTTTGCATGGGATTTTCTTTAATTAATCGATGATAGTTTATGGTATCACTTGCTCAATTTTCTCCATTCGTATTTAATAATTATGGAGATCGGATATTATTTCCATCAACTGCTTCTTCTTCGAGAGCATGATTTGAATCATTGATCAACTACTTTTTCAGAGTAGGATTTATTTCTTTCAACTGCTTCTTCAGAGCAGGATTTAGATAACCGATCAACTACTTCTCCAGAGTAGGATTTATTTTTATCAACTGCTTCTTCTTCGAGAGCAGGATTTATGAACCATTCATGTGGTATAACCAACCACGATGGTGATATATAATATATAAATTGCGTACATGTAAAACCATCCGTCTTGTGATAATTGAACTCATCACATGGAAGGTATTATAATAGTATAAAATAAACGCAATAAATATGTGGTTTTAAACCACCACTTTGAGATAAGTAAGAGCGTAATTTAAAGCTGAAATAATTAAGCTAACCTGCAGGAGCGGGATCGTCCAATCAATTCCGCAAAATAGTCATCGTCAAGGTATATGTCGAAATATCGACTGCCGTTAATAGCAAGTGTAATGGTATGTATAAATCTTTGCGATTTCCGGAGTTAGATATTAATTCGCACATTTTAATAAATTTAATAATGACATATATGAAAAGAGTTAATACTCATACCAATATTAGTGTCAAATTAAAGGTCTCGTTAAACCGATCCCGATGGTATCAAGAAAAATTAATTCTGATAACATATGTATCTTATATGTAAGAAAAACGAATTTATGATTCAATAAATTAAAAGAATATTTTATTCTATTTATATTTTGTTTCTCTTCGTCGGTTTCCGTGACCCATGTCAAACAAGAAGATAAATTTTGGTTTCAAACTATGATTTGTTTTTTCTTTCCCACGTGACTCACTCCACTTTTTTTTCTTCAACCTTTCTCTCTCCTTTTTTTTTATTGTTCCGTGAACAACTTTTGTTTTTTGTTTTTTATTTTCATTCGTGATATGCTCACGGTAACATACATAGAAAAAATACCTCATGACGTGAACGACCGCCTCTTCCGTCGGTCGACGTTGCTGCTATCGCTAGATCTGCCACCATCCACTGTTAAGATTACCGTCGAGTGCACCTGTCAGCTGTCATTTAAAAGTCTGTGACAGTGTTTCTCTGCGTTTCTAGTAGATACATCTGAAGTCGAAGCATTTCAGAAGCTTCTCTCCAGTAAATAGACACTGAAGTAAGGAAATGTTACATCACTGTACAAATCCTGGAAGAAGATCCACTATTACTCGACAAGATCGTAGTTTCCTGCATCTCCGAGACCCCCCTCCACACCGCCGCCGCGCTGGGCCATCTTGATTTCCTCAAAAAACTACTGAGTCTGAAACCCGAGTTAGCTGGCGAGATAGACTCGGGGGCTGCTCGCCGCGGCGGCTGACGGCTGGCGGCGGCCAGGGGACAGGCCGACGTCTTTAGGGATCTCCTTCTTCCCGGTGCGCGCGGAGGCGATGTGGGGTTGGTGCGTAACGCCGACGGGAGGACCGCCGTCCACGTGGCGGCTATCAAGGGTATGGCGTCAGTGCTGGCGGAGATGGTCTGAGTCAAGCCCGAGCTGAGCCGAGTTATGACGGACCAAGGGGAGATGGGTTTGCACCTCTGTGTGAAGTGGAATAGGGTGGAGTCGATGAAGGTGTTGGGGGAGGAGATGGGGAAAGATGGTGGTGAGATGAATATGGTGAATCGGAAGGATTGTGAGGATAATACTGCTTTGCATATTGTACTGACCAAGAAGAATATTATGGGGTCTAGTTTTATTTATGCTTTGACGAGAAGATCTCTATTCTTGATTCGATTTCTGATACAGAAGATCATCTATACGATGCAACTGTAGAGCATACTCTCGTCATATTACTCATTTGGTTAGAGTCGTGCCGATAACGTGTTGTAAAATCGAAATAATAGAGAGAGAAATTAGAGAATGATTCTCAGGTATGTTTTTCATTAATAACTGAAACCCTATTTATAGGAAAACTTCAGATGGCACAATCGTAATTACATAATTACATCAGGGGCATAATAGTCATTCACACTATATAAAAACAAAAGGTAATTGAAATGTCGATGTTTTTATAACAGATAATAAGTTATTAAATGACAATAGTGACATAAAATTCCACAAAATATATAATCTCCCTTCCAACTCAGCCTAAAGGGGCTGGGATAAACAAAAATAATAATTAACAATTTAAACAAGTGACCGGTACAGTTCAAACCATCCAGTTTGGTCGAGGTTTCACAAGCGCCATGTCTACAAATGGAGAAGATAATAACTTGTAATAACACGTTTCGGTTCATCAGCGTGTCCAGCCGCGGCGGACGCCTCTGGCTGGTTGAACTATAGTCAAAAATTATTTTTCTTCACAAAATTTCTATTTACATATCACAACGTAAAATGATTCTCCATCGAGGTTCAACCGGCTAGGCTACATGATAGTTCAGATATAAGTTCAGACATTCTAAAGCAATAATAATTCTATAAACTTCAGCTTAAAGCAAAAACAAACAACACATTATTGATTTCCCTCTAAGACTGGAAAATGTGTAGCTTCACAAGCTTTCTTCTCATTCTATTGCACACCAAGTTTCACTAAGGTTTCTTGAATTTGACATTAACACCTCTCTCTCTCTCTCTCTCTCTCTCTCTCTCTCTCTCTCTCTCTTTGTTTTAATATTATTTTTTTCTCAACTCACTTCATATATTTAGGACCTGAATCACTGCCAAATGCATATTCAATTACGCCAAAAAAATAAAAGTTTACCTATTCCATATTTCTCCTCTAAAAAGGGTTTTTCCCAACTTCTGAGGATCGATCATCGAGCTAGACAAAGATGGCGGGAAAGGGCAAGTTTCTCCACGGAACACTCGAAGTTACCATCTTCCGCGCCACGACGGACAAACCCTCGGTCCCCTTTAGGGTAGGGTGTCTTTTTAATTAATGTTTCAGCCTTTGATTTTGTTTTAGAAACTGCAGTTAATCTCAAATATAGAAATACCACTTGACTTATTATTTCTATTTCTACAAATTGAACCCTCAAAAATATTTTTGTTAACTCAAGGTTTTAGTATATGTCTGGCAGTTTGGCACGTCATAAACTAGCTTATTAAGATGTTTGCTCAAAATAACATGTGAATAAACTAGTTTATCGACTCAAGAATAAAGAAACACCCACGTACATTTCGGGACATTCGGGACATTTCGAAAAATTATCCTCGGGATCGGGACCGGGACTTAAATTTATCCCATTTCAAAAATCGGGACTCCCGAAGTCCCGATCGGGACCGGGACCGGGACCACCAAATTGGTGCATTTCGGGACCGGGACATTCGGGACCGGGACCCCGGGATGTCCCGATTCTCAGCCCTACACCCACGTCTATCTCTCAGAATAAGAAGTACCCCCTCGACTCGCCTTCCTATTTTACAAACTGCACCGTCGTCCGTCGGAAAGAATTGGTTAGGGAAAATGCAAATCTCACGAAGACATAATTGTTAAGAAAAGTGCAGACCTTGATGAACCGTTTGTAAATTGTAATACTTTTAAGGGGGTATTTGCAATTTTGAAAGATAATTGGTGGTTTTTGTAATTAGGTCGACCTCCAAGGTAGTTGTTTTAATTATCCTGTGAAAATATGGTAATTGGATCTTGATCACGTCACCACGGAGGAAGACGGATATTTTCTGACATAGCTCTCAGACTCGTGAAAGCTTGAGTTTGTCTCATTTATGTAGCTAAACGAGCCGATCTCGGACAAGAGATTGAACTTGTTTACTAAACATGCCGAATCGAGCCTGATTCTCGAACACTCGTTTATGTTGGCAAACAACGGCCAATCACTGTTTTACCATGTCAAATTCCATATTTTTTTCTTAATTCCATAATTCTTCTAACTCCGCATACTGCCATTTCTATTCCTGATTTAAACGAGCCGACCCTAGCTCATCCGAGCTCTGTTTTGTTTGTGTTAAGCAATTGGAGCTCGTTCTAGCTCGGTTCGACTTTCTTAAACAAGTCAAGATCGAGCTCGAGCTTATTGTTGTATTAAATGAGTCGAGCAGTAAACGAGCACGAGTTCAAACACGAAATACTGAGCTCGGCTCAATAACACCTCTATTTGTTAGATACACACTGACACGGACCTCTCAAAGGTGTTGGTAACATTTGAAGGGGTGGTATTTATAATTTTAAAAAATAATTGGAGATTTTTGTAATTAGGCTAAGACTTGTGGATAGCTTTCTTAATGGTCCCTATTTTATTGCCATCTATTTTCCTTTTTGCAGTGCATTTCTGCAAGTGGAAACTCTGCCTACGTGACCATCAAAATCGACAATGAAAAGGTGGCAAAAACGACCCACGAACAAGACCGTGTTTGGAACCAAACATTCCAAATCCTCTGCGCGCATCCCCCCGACACAAAAATCACAATAACTCTAAAACGAAAGCGCTCCGTATTAGGAAAAATAGACATAAAGGCTCACAAGCTATTAGGCGATTCGAGTCTGATAAACGGCATTTTTCCACTAACCAAACAGAACGGAAAGCCAAACAAGACGCTACTAGAGTTGCAGTTTATCGTCTGGTTCAAGCCCGCGGGCCGTGAAAACAGCTGGGAGAAGGCTCTGGAGATCGACGGTGGATATCAAGGGCTGAAAAATGCCGTGTTTCCTATGAGGTCGAATTGTGGGGTCACGTTGTATCAAGACACTCATCATCGTAGGACATTTAGACCGCCCTTCGATCTCTGTGGGACGCCTAGGAGATTGTGGGAGGATATTTATAATGCCATTGATGGGGCTAAGCATTTGGTTTACATTGCTGGATGGTCTTTCAATCCTCAAATGGCCCTGGTGAGCGCAAGAAAGTGTTTAACATCTTGGGATTAATTAAAAAAACTACCATAAGATTTAGCTTAATTACGAGAAAACCCCAGTTACTTTGAATATACTTACAGATATCGTTGGCGTTTTTTGTTTTTTTTCTCAAGTTATCCCCACGACAGGGTTAATTGCAAAAACTACCACTTAAGTTTAGCCTAGTTATAAAAAAATAAAAACCCACTCATAACTTTCCTTTTTTTCTTTCTACAATTAGACTAACCAAAAGGGTATGTTTTCATAACCAACACCTACCATAATCAGTTGGTAGCATAACTTCCCCTCCATTTCTCATACAAATCTCTTATATATATATATATATATATATATATATATATATATATAGGTTCGGGATCCTCAAACAGATATCCCTCTTGCCAGAGGCGTGAAGCTAGGCAAACTATTGAAGCGAAAAGCTGAGGAAGGTATAGCCGTAAGAATCCTTCTATGGGACGACAAGACTTCACTACCGGTCATAAAGAATAAAGGAGTCATGAAAACTCACGACGAAGATACACTTTCCTATTTCAAACACACCAAAGTCATATGCCGGTTGTGCCCGAGGCTGCACAACAAGTTCCCCACGGTCTTCGCCCACCACCAGAAGACCATAACCGTGGACGCCCATGTGGAGCCCGCATCAAGAGACCACCGCCGAATTGTAAGCTTCATCGGGGGTCTAGACCTCTGCGACGGACGCTACGACACGGAGGATCATTCCCTTTTCCAAACCCTCAACACGGAGTCCCACTGCTATGATTTTTACCAAACTAGCCTCGAAGGTGCCAGCCTCCACAAAGGAGGGCCTAGAGAGCCTTGGCACGATACGCATGCATGCGTAACGGGCCGTGCTGCTTGGGATATACTGTCGAATTTCGAGCAAAGATGGGCTAAACAATGTGACCCGTCTTCACTAGCCCCTGTTTCGTCAGTTCAAGAATTGTCCCAAGATCCCACGGGCGAACGGAATTGGAACGTGCAGGTTTTTAGATCAATTGACCATGTTTCCACGACCCCTTTACCTAAAAACTTAAGAGTCGAGAGAAGTATCCATGAAGCCTATGTGGACGCGATTAGACGGGCTGACAGGTTTATATACATTGAGAACCAATATTTCATCGGGGGATGCCATTTATGGGAGGAAAACAAGCATTGTGGTTGTGGAAACTTGATTCCTATAGAAATAGCGCTAAGAATCGTGAGTAAAATTAAGGGGGGAGAGCGTTTTACGGTGTATGTGGTGATGCCTATGTGGCCGGAAGGTCCGCCCCAGAGTGAATCGGTTCAGGATATATTGCATTGGACTAGGGAAACTGTGAAAATGATGTATAGAATTATAGGAGAAGCATTACGAGAGAGTGGTGAAAAAGGGCATCCAAGGAATTATTTAAATTTCTTTTGTCTCGCAAATAGGGAAAAAGAGGTGAGAGGAGAGTTTGTTCCTCCATATAATCCTCATCATGGAACAGATTACTGGAATGCTCAGAGACATAGGAGGTTTATGGTTTATGTGCACTCCAAGCTCATGATAGGTATATAAAAAGTTATACTCCTGAATCTCAGATGGCTCTTTTTTTTTGGCATTTATATATTGAATATAAATCATTTTCACTTTTTTGCTTATATTCTCAGGAACTAAAATTATAAGAAAAATACCCTCGGATAAAGTCAAATTACCAAAATAAAAATAAAAATGCAGCTCTCTTTAAAATTTCAAAAACCTTGTAATATTATATCTATTAAGATAATACAAACTTCATGGGTGTGCTTGTAATACATCAATATGTATTTGAAATTTTGAAAGATAACTAGATGTTTTTTGTGACTAAGTTAAACCTATGGGGAAGAATTTGCAATTTAACTCTAAAGAGTTTATACGGATTCAGACTTATAATAGAGCTCTGATATATACGAGAATTAAGTCTTAACAAAACTGAGAAACACCTAGAAACTAACAAAAGTATTAGGATTTCTCAAGAAGTCTTCTTCTCTTTGATTTACATGCATTAATCTAATCTGTATTCTCTTGTTTGCTGCTTTCCCAGTGGATGATACCTATCTACTAATAGGCTCAGCCAATGTGAATCAAAGATCCATGGATGGACAACGGGACACGGAGATAGCCATAGGTTGCTATCAAAATGATGAAGACAAGACAAAAAATGGAGATATTTGTGCATTTCGTATGTCATTATGGTACGAACACACAGGAAGAGCCGATGAAATTTACAAAGAGCCACAGAGTTTAGACTGCGTGCAGATAATTCGATCAATAGGAGACGAAATGTGGAAAATTTACAATCAAGATGAAGTACAAGATATGGGAGGTGTACATTTAGTGACTTATCCTGTGAATATAACAGAAAGAGGCTCTGTTGAGGAGTTAGTTGGGGGTGATGGCCATTTTCCAGATACGAAAATGCCGATTAAGGGGAAAAGATCAAAAGTGTTATCGTCTATATTCACCACATAGCACGAGAAACTTTGTGATCTTGGAAAGATTAATATCTGTATAAAGATTAATGAATCGTGTGTTACTGATAACTAATAATTATTTTATGAATGTTATCTTGCTATAGAACTAGGAATTAAATGCAAGCTGAAAATTTAAAAAATATTTACCCAATGCAAATATCATAAATCACTTCCATCATTACTCATATAATTCGAAAAAAGAGTTTAAGCAATTATATCAGTGTATTATCTCAACTCGTCGGAAAAACTTATGATGACAGCAGTTTTTGGAATTTCATCTCATTTCTCCTTCCTTTCTCCTTCCTGTGAAAGTTGCGACACGAAGGGCATCCGGCACAAAGCTTTGGTACTTTGCTTTTTGCATGAGCTTATTGTTTTAATTAATTTTAAACCATTATGTTGGGAGGATTAAGGTGCAGCGGATGATGAAGATGATGATTGTTATGCTTTTTTCTGATACACAATCACATTATATAAGGTACCCATTTGAGTGGTCTATAAGGAAGGAAAATCTTAATCCAAGTTTATTTTTTTTTACTAATAAAACTAACAAATAGTATAATGAATGCAAAATATTTGAAACTCGAATGAGCCTAAAATACGACACACAAGGAAATAGTCCATAAAGGTAGAAAACATCGATGTTCCTTTCTCTTGGACCATCTTAATCGAACAAAATACTATTGCCGACATGAAAAACATAAATTCACTTGAACGGAATCTTTTTCTTTCTGGGGCAAATTTACAAAGTTTACCATATAAAAACTTGGACGATTTACCTTAAATTCAGTTATAATGGTTTCTTTTCACGAGATGCAGATAATTCTGGAAAATCGCTGGCACCACCACTATACTCCATGGGGCTGTCATTATGAATAGCTTTGTTATGAATCGCAATGGCATCCTTAAGTTTCGACAGCTGCATAATTTATTGGAGTGATTCTTGTTAACGAAGTAATTGTCACCGTATCACACGTCACAAGTATACACGAGATATGACTAATCACATATTGATTTATTTCATTGAACACTCTATTCTAGAGGCAAGGGATTATTTTATAACAGCATGGTGTCACACCAATGTATGTGCACAAAAGTGTTCTTTGGGACTTGTCAATATATACAGTGTTTTGCCAACAAAAATCCTGTTATAGGCTCTGCTGTATAATTTTTAACTATGGTTAATTGCAAAAGCATCCTTGAGATATAGCCTAATTATAGAAACCAGTTATCTTTCAAAAATTATGAATACTCCCCTCAATCCCTTGACATTTGTTTCTCTTTTTACAAATTGCACCACTGTAGATAAATATAAACCTCAATGGAGCGTCTGTCACACTTTCAGGGGTATTCCTTTAATTTTGAAAGATAACTGCCCAGAGTTTCTTTTGTAAGCGTCACGTAGACATGGTAAATCGTTCGTGTCGTGTACTTTCGTGTTTCGTGTAGCAAAAATCCAAACCCATACACGACACGAAATGAATTCGTGTCGTGTCGTGTACCGCGCAAATTCGTGTCGTTTCGTGTCGTGTTTTCGTGTCAGGCACATAATATAAAATAAATATTAAAATATTATAAAAAATACTCCCTCCGTCCACGATCTTTCTTTACATTTGCCATTTTCGTCCGTCCACAATCTTTCTTTACACTTCACTTTTTCTATATAAGGAAACTTTTTAATTCCACTTTTATCCTTACACATCAACATCATTACTTTTTTAATTCCACCTTTATCTTCACACATTAACATCATTACTTTATCTACACTAAAATTACTAATAAACATACACCCAAGTGGGACCCAAATTACACTCACTACATATATCTACTCAAAGTCAATAAGCATTATTAAAACCCGTGTCGGGTCAAACTGTAAAGGAAGATCGTGGACGGAGGGAGTAACAATTTTAATATTTTAAGATTATTTTTATAAATTTTAGTAGACGAAACGAAACGAATGGCAACGAAAACACGAATGTTTACACGAAATTTATGAAAGTTCACATTATATTTTCGAATTTTAAAGTTTAGTACAAACAGAATTCATAAAATGTATGTTTTTATAAAATTAAATATAAAATTTTAACTTATGTTATAAAATATTGTATATATATATAAATATTTATTTAATTATTTATGTATTTCGTGTACCTCGTGTCGTGTCGTGTCGTGTCGTGTACCCAAAGGGTAAACACAAAACCAACACTAAATCTCGGTCATATACTTTCGTGTTCGTGTATTTTCGTGTCGTGTACTCAAAATGCAAACACACACTAAATTTTCGTGTCGTATTCGTGTCGTGTGGTAAATTGTCGGGTCTAGCGTCAGGTTCCACAATGTACATATGGATTTTACAATATCAGTCCCGTAGATATGCCTATATCAAGTATCTCAATCCATTGTTGCCTCACAATATTTTCCGTGCAAATGGAAAAACTTATGATAATTACGGTTTTGTATTTTCATCTCATTTTTCCTTCATATGAAGGTTGCGACATGAAAGACATCCGGCATAGTGTTAACTAATGTTACAACATCAATTGACACTATAATCTTCATGGCACTGACACCAACGCAGTTGGAACCAAGGTGTAGTTGATGATTATATGGAGTTTCTTTTGTAATTATGCTAAACCTATGGGGTGATTTTGTAATTATTCATGGAAAATGACCCGATTAGGCACAAAACGGCACAAAATCCAACACAAAAGCATGAAATCGTAGATTTAGTTAAGTTTACACATTGTTTATATTTATGATCAAATCAGACACATAACAAGAAAACACGACAGTTCAACAGGAGCACGACATGACGACACGAATTGCCCCACAGGCAGATGCAAGTCCTAATGCTAAGATGACTCAAACTATGTGAACCTACCTTTGCAAGAGAGCAAGAAAATGAATCAAGCAGGCCATCAGCTCCCCTGTAGAAATGGAAATACGGAAGGACCTTTATGTTCAAACTCTTGCACATGGACTTATTCTCGTCAAAATTTACTTTGAGAAAAACTATTTCCGGGTGTTGTTCGGCAATCCTGCAGATCTAAAACTCGAGTAGATCATCTTACAAAATAATATTCAAAGTGCGTTAGAAAAAGTTTTTAAAAGAAAAAAAGGATAATCTGATCAATTACGGTACACTCACTTTGGGAAACAGAGTTCGACAAGATGCGCACCATGAACCAAAGAATTCAACGATGACTAATCTATCTCCTGCCTGACTCAAAGCTTCTAAGAATTCGTGTGTGGAATGGACGTCGATCATATTTGGGCCCACATTCTTTTCCCACCATTTCGGATGATCGGCCTCATCAGCAGCTGCTGCATGTACCTGAAGTTTCATCAAGTGTCCTTAGCTTGCAGGACAGAATGAATGAATGAATGAATGAATCAAACGATATGTTTTATTTCGGAAATAAAATGTTATGCGTTTGGATGAAAAATGATGATAAAGATTTTAAAAAATAGCCACAACAATTTTGTAACTAAAACTGTCGAACAATTTACAAGTTCCGAACATCTTATTTCGGACCTTCTCTAAGAGAGTTTTTTCCAAACACATTTAGAGAGCTTATAACTTATACGCACAGCCAAACAGCCTCTGAATAGGCTGGGATCAAAGGTCCATCAAATCTAAGAATTAACATAGAAAACATGATTTCTATTAGTAATTCTTATCATGAACGCTCGTCTCACTACATTCCTAAATCTTCTTCCACAAAGATTGCAAGACAGTATTTTGACCCCATCACATCATTCCGTCCTAGGAAATCGAACAGCATCAAATACTTCCACATATGGCAAATAGATGCGGAGCTAGGAGGGGACCGGTGGGGGCTACCGCCCCGATCGAAAAATTATTCTATATGTGTGTGTTTTTATATCTCTATCTCTATTAAAAGCTATATATTTGCCCCACCCCCACAAATATTCCAATTCCCCACCTCCCTCCAAATTCATGGCTCCCCACTGGTGACAAATATATGCGTGTGTGCGCGTGTGCGTACGTGTGTGTGTGTGTGTATGTGTAAATATATACAGTATTACTAAATAATATGTATATGTGTGTATATGAATGTTTGTAGGTATTAAATTTTTAAAATTAACGCTAACTATGCAGGAAATACTCTAAATTATTCTGTATTTATTTTCCCTTGATCTCCCCAACAACTCATCAAGCTTACTCTTGCAAGTAAAACCTGATAACATGTAAACTACACAAACTAATTCCAATATCTCTTAACCAAAAAATTTACCATCCAATTTACATGTCTCAGCATCACATAGACTGCAACATAAGAACTCACTCACTCACACACACACACACACACACACACACACACACACACACACACACACACACACACACACACACACACACACACACACACAAAAGAAAAAGAAAAAGAAAAAAAAGCACGTAAAAAGCCCAGTCGACAGAGAAAAGATTGCTATCTTTTTCACCTTGAATCGGGAAAATCCTCTTTTTTCAGGTTTGGCAGCAAAAGAACAAGAAAAACCGCCATTTCGAAAACATAACACGGATTCAATGGTGGGCAGTAGATTATACAGGCGAATTGAAGCTAAAGAAATTCTTGAAACGCCGTGAATTGTTTGTGGGACAATAGATTTCGCTTGCATACTGCACACAGTCTTTTCTTCTCCCTTTTTTTTTTCTTCTGAGCCCCAACTGAGCTGCGAGATTTGGTTTTTGGGTCAAGAATTGCTCCAATCGAGCTGCAAAATCAGGAAAAATTGAGTTTGTGATTTTCTCTCCTCCCTCGAAAATCCTTCGTTGCGGTTTGAGGTGACAGAAACACATCTTAGCTTTTGCATTCTCAATATTGCAAATAAGTCCTTTATTTTTAAAAAATTTACAATGATAACTAATATTCCGTCTCTTCCACGTATAGGGCCCATTGCCACGTAGGGCCGGAGAGACTTTCTGGTGGAGCGATGAAAGGCATTGAGATCGGAAAGAACACCAATGGCGAAAGCACTCTGCTGGGCCGACACCGACACTAAGAGACGAAAATTAGGAGAGCGAATGGGATTAGAGACCCCGATAGACCTAGCCGTAAACGATGGATACTAGGTGTTGTGCGTATCGACCTGTGCGGTGCTAAAGAGCGTGGAGGTTCGAGCCCTCTTCAAACACAGGTGGAAGGCGACACCCTAATGGGAAGGGAAATAACGCGTTAAGTATTCCCCCTGGGGAGTACGTTCGCAAGAATGAAACTCAAAGGAATTGATGGGGGCCCACACAAATGGTGGAGCATGTGGTTTAATTCGATGCAGAGCGAAGAACCTTACTAGGACTTGACATGCCGCGAATCCTCTTGAAAGAGAGGGGTGCCTTTGGGAACGCGGACACAGGTGGTGCATGGCTGTCGTCAGCTCGTGTCGTCAGGTGTTGGGTTAAGTTCCGCAACGAGCGCAACCCTCGTATTTAGTTGTCATTGTTTGGAACCCTGAACAGACTGTCGGTGATAAGTCGGAGTTGATCTGACCAGTTAATGTACTCTTTGCATATATTTACTGTTTATTTGTAAATTATGTTTGATGACAAATATAATTATTAAAATTAAAAAATTAAAAACAAACCAAAAAAATTTGTTTCCATTAACTTTTTATTTTGGCGGTAAAATTGGTTTTTCGGTTATCTAAAAGACATATATCAAATACTTTTCTTTAACTTGTTTGATGGAATGAGAAGTTGAAAATTAACTAAAAGATCGGTTACCAAACATCACATGTAGTTTATTTCGGATACATTGCAGTTCTTTTATAAGTCATTTATTCTTCCTTGTTCTTTAAATTTTTTTGGTTCAATAAATAATTTTTCTAATTGAAGGAACATATAGATCAGTTTAAAATATCTATATCTATATATCTATATATCTATAAAGATTGAGTTCCCCCTAATGAATGAGAGCATTAATGACATTAGACAATAAACTATAAACTCTATTATGCAATGGTTGAATACAAGGTTAGTAAAGAATATGCAATTAATTTGAGTTTAAAAGAATGTACAATAGCAAGAGACTTCTATAATAACTGGTAATGAAGATCAATCGATCAGTCATTCCAAAAGGTCAAGTAAAGCGTTGAAGATGGAGTTCATCAAATAATGGAGGAATATAGAATATCATGGAGATATTCTTAGTGGTAGCGTGGGTATTACAATTAAGATCAGGCGTCATCTAATTGGAAGAAAAAATAGAGGCTACTAATATGTTGGGAGTTTAATAGGTATATAAGATTTCTATGGTTTATAGAACTTAGGGCAACAAAAAATATCGAAATACCGAAATACCGATTTTATCATACCGAAAAGTTGTCAAAAGTATCGAAAATCTTGGTATATATTACCAAATCTTCTCTACGGTGTGGTACCGAATTAAAGAATTTTGGTATGGTAATCGTATGAATTCTTTTATTTTCGGTATTTCGGTAATACCGAAATTACGTAAAAAGTTTGGTTCGGTATCTGATCGGTATATCGATTTTTTTTGGTATTTTATTTATTCGGTATTTCGATATATATTGATATATCAAAAAAAATTTCTGGTAATTCAGTATTTCGGTAAGTTCTGTATATACCGATACCAAAATAAAACGGTATACTGAAATTTCGGTACGGTATTGATATGGACCGAAAGCCATATCAAAATTTTCGGTATGGTATCACTGTCAATTTTGGTGTACCGAAAATTCCGGTACGGTATACGGTACCGATAAGTACTTCCGATAGAGTACGATATACCACCCCTAATAGAACCTATCGTGGGAAAGTGCCGAGAGGAAAAAAGTGATAAGTGTTTGGTAATATCATTTCCAAACTAATTTCTATCTATGAGAATTTGTAAAACAAAAATGAAAGCTAAAAAATGTATTTTGGAGTGAGAGTTTCCATATGCATTTATATATGACATGACAAGTGAGTCATATTGAGAGTTTCTGAAAACATTATATGGTGATAGAAGTTATCAGACATGACATATTTTTATTGATTAATACTCATTAATTCTGTTTCGTATTCAATAAATACAAAATTATTTAAGAAGTGAAGAATCATTGTAAATTAATTTTTTCTATCATTTTTTATCAATATAAAATACTAGGCAACTAGACAAAAAATAATATAATCTAATATTAACATATAGGATAAAAATTCTAAAAGTCAAGAAATAAAAAAATGAATAAAGTTGCTCGAAAGTTAGCGCTACTTTTATACCAAAAATTCAATACAACCGCTCTTTACTTTTTTGTTGTATATTTATTTTTGTTTAATTATGCTTTGTTTCGTTTCTTATATTTGTTTTAAATTTTTGTCTTCTTTGATTTCTATGTCAATAGTTTCTTTTAAGTATCAGAAGATATTCTTGATACCATTCAATTGATGTTCCATGTATTAATGTGAGCATTTATGTCATAAGATAGTCATTCATATCAATTGAAATATTGCTAATCTCTAAAACTTTTTTAAAAAGCTTTAAAGAACTTTTACAAACCACAACTAAAAAAAAATGCAAGAATAAAAAAGGTATGCATACATGTTCATTGCCATAAGCTAAATTAATTCAACCAACTAAAACATGTCAAAGTCTCATTATTAAATTTTAAGAATTTCTATAGTCATACCACACAAAGCATGTTTATTGTTTAACTCTTTCAACTTCTTCTTTGAGGTATTTATACTCCCTTATAAACAAACCAAAAAGTCACACAACTCACCCACAAAACAGGTCATACCCACCACTTCCAGTAAAGCAGATTCTTCTGCCGCCACAGCCACCGGAACCGCTGCCAATATCAACTGCTTCCGCCGCCGACACCACCGAATATTAATTCAATAGGTGGTGTTTCGATCTTGGGTGGTTTCGTTGTTGTTTTAGTGGTTCCGCCGTCAACATACCAAACTTGAAATCTCAAACAATTTTCCTATAAACAGTTAAGCAACTAAAACGTTTCTATTCAAAATAGCCTACAGATACCTACAAACCATGAGATATCCAAAACATTATAAAATCAAATTGCCAATTCCCACCAAATAAGCTCGAAACACATTCTACAGGAGACCCGAGATTCCAGCGATGGGGGTTTGTTGGTGGTGGTTTGGCGACAAGGGAGTGGTTACGTGGTTGTTTTGGCCGGTGTTAGGTTGTTGGTGGATGATGGTTTAGTGAGAGAAATGAAAGGGTCGTATATGTTTTGTGATGAGAAAAAAAATATGATAAAATAAAATTAAAGAAAATAATATGAACAAAAATACCCTCTTATTTAACAGTCAAACTAACGGAGTTAGGAAATTCGGATCAAATCCAAACGAATGTTTTACTTTTTAGGACAATTCTATATATACTGACTTAAACATAATAATTTCATATTTCCTTAACAAATTCTTTAAAGGCATTGTACTTATGCACTAAAAATTTGTGTTTTTGGGAAATATGGTATTTTGATTTTGATTGGGTAAATATAGAATTATCCTTTCACTTTGACCAAACCTAAAACTTTTTCAAAATTTGGACCGAAAATGAAATACTCCGCAAACCACAAGTACTAAAAATTTAGTTAACTCTAATTTTAAAGGATAGTAAATTCAAGTCACAATTCAAAATGGAAGACAACGCAAAGATGATAGACATTAAAAAAATTGATTATATCCCAGGAAAATAAAGATAGTTTTAACTAATTTTAAAAATTTACAAATTTAAAAATTTGAGGTTATACAGTTTTGAGAACACACGTACCACAAATTACATACACATGACACAAAATAATATTATTTACATAAAAAAAATACTCTACGAACAACTAAGAGTGCAATTTTCTTACATCCAAAAAATATAAACAATTAAGGAGTAAGAGTGAAATATGTAATAAAAATCATAATATTTGCCATAAGGATTTTAAAGTATAAAAATGTGTGAGAGAAATTAATTCAAATACGTAGTATCGTAGGCGTAATAAATAAGTGTTTGATTAAATGGCAAGAAATCATTCATTTTAGATGATCGTACATGTTTGGTAACTTGACTATATAGATATCAATTCGATATCTTAATATGTTATATATGAACCCATTGTTTGAAATCAGCCTCTTATAGTACCCCACATATTGACGCTAGGATGCACCATCGAATAAGCTATATATGATAGTTCGATGCTACTACTTAAAAAGTTGTTCGTATTGATATCTGTGAACACGAACAAATATTTTGCTTCAGTGATATATAATCCATCTTAAGAAATGCACATGTAATTTTTTTATGGTGTTAGTGTCATGGATAAATATGTTGCACATTTTGAGTACAAGTCATTTTAATCTGTCAATAACCCAGCCTAGACCATACTTGATATTAAATACGTTATATAAAAATACGATATTTTAATTTAGAATAATTTCAATCGAAAAACAAAAACTGTGAATGATCGGGCCTTGAAATAATATGTAATATAAATATGATATTCGATATTATCGAAAATAAAGTATCCGTGTTTTAGGGTGAATAAAGCCCGTGCATCGCACGGGCCATGATGTCTCGTATTATAAAAAATCCAATGAGATACATTAAATATTACTAATTTTTAGACACCTATTTAGAACGAAAACATGACTAGAAACATAACTCTTTTCATAGAATGAAGGGAGTATTATTTTAATATCTATAATATTATTTATATATTTAATTTATGTATTTTTTATTGTAAATTATAAGATGAATGATTAAAATTATAATTGATTCTTGCTACTACAATTTTATTTTGCGAGTACATTGGTTTCCTTACAAGCAGTTGTGATGTAGGTTGTCAATATGTGAGCCCACTCCACCTCAAAATCCAGATTATGAGTGGAGGTTTGCCCAACACATTTAAACCTCAATGGCCTTGCATATCCAGCCGATGTGGGGCGACCTCCTCCAGGCTTACCGCAGCCAATGGATTCTCCCCACTTGGCTCAGGGGCTGGATGAGCAGTGTTCCTGCACCATCCTCCCACCCTTCGAGGACCGTTCCCACACCCGGGACGACCTCCTTTAGACTTATCAGCGACCAGAGAGTCCTTTTCTCTTGGTCCCAAAGACTAGATCGATGCCCCTGCACTAGGGCTGGGACTTTGGACCCGAATAACCGAAGATCCGAACCGAAATTGACATTTCGGTTCGGTTCGGTTCGGGTTTTAAGAAAAAAATTATTTATAAATTTCGGGTTCGGGTCCTGCAATAAATTTCGGGTTCGGATTCGGTTATTGTAATTTTAAAATTTCAATAACCGTACTACCCGAAATTAGTGACAATAACCGAACAAAATTTCGGGTTTTCCTTATTTTGAAAATTTCGGGTTTTCCTTATTTCAAAATTTCTGTTATTTCAAGTAACAAAAATTTCGGTTCGATTATTTCGAAAATTAATCAAGTAATGTAAAAATTTCGGGTTTTCCGGTTATTTCTGAAAATTTTGGGTTGTAAATTTCGGTTCGGTTTTTTCGGTTTTTTGGTAAAATTACTTCGGTTCCTAGAAATTCGGTTCCTGGAGAAAAAAGTCAGGAACCGAACCCGAATTACATAACACATTTGGAACTTCGGTTCCTTGCTTTTTTTTCAAGAAACCGAACTATCCCAGCCCTACCCTGCACTAGGGGTGGACTCGGTTCCATTCGGTTCGGTTTTTGACCGAAACCGAGAGTCGAACCAAATATTCGATTTCGGTTTGGTTCGGTTCCTTTTGAAGTTCGGTTCGGTTAAGTTCGGTTTTATAAATATTCGGTTCGGTTTCGATTTGGTTTGATGTTTTTTCGGTTCTTCACAATATAAATTCAAATATTATATGCAATAGAACAAGTTATATATAACAACAAGCCAATAAGAGTTATATATATGTTCAAGATAAAAGCTAGAGTTGCATAGCAATTTCCAAATATCTCAAAATATATAACAATCGTAAATCATAGTAGCTCATTCTCTCAACCTAAATTAATTAAATCACAAATTCATGAGCATATTACCGGTCCTTCTTGGACCCATGAGAGTCTTACAAAAGGAAAACGAATTATACTAAAATTCGAAACACACCAAAATCACAGAAACAATGTCATTTTAGTATGTTGAAATTTGACTTCGGTCCATTTCGGTCCGGTTCGGTTCCGCTCTACCCCGAACCGAGAACCGAACCAAATTAGTTCGGTTCGGTTATGTTTTTTTTTTTGTTTTTCGGTTCGGTCTTTTTCGATTTCGGTTTTTCGGTTCTTTTTTTGGGTTTTTTCGGTTCGGTTTTGGATTTTCGGTTCCGAAATGCCACCCCTACCCTGCACCATCCACCCACTCTTTGAGGACCGCTCCCATACCTAGCTCCGATACCAATCTGATGCAGACTGTCAATGCCTGAGCCTAACTCCACCTTAAAATCCAGGTTACGAGCGGATGTTTGCCCATCACATTTAAATCTCAAACAGTCTTACATATCCAACTCAGTGGAAGACCTCCTCCAGGCTTTACCGCAGCCAATGGATTCTCTCCACTTGACCCAAGTGCTAGATGAGCAGTACTCCTGCACCAAGTTGGAAATTATTAAATTGGGGTATTTGTATCATGGATCTCAATTTTTAATTTAATACGTTATAAACACGTGATAGATATATAATAAGGGACAAGTAAGCAAATGATATAATTACCAATTCATTCATTTCATATCCTATGTATTGCTTTCAGGTTGATATTGTATCATGAATACATATCCATATTGTAACAACTCAATAAATTGATTCGTTTATTATTATTATTTTTTTAAAATCTATTTTTAACAGAATGTATTATCTCTATTCATTTATAATTATGATATCGATATGGACATGGATTTCAATATAAAACTTTGATGGTTTGTATCTTTAATTTTCACGATGTAAATGGCTCAAAGAGGGGGATGTCAATTCTAGTTACTTTCACAAAGTTATTAATAAGTTGAGAAAAAAGAATGAGCTGATTGGAGTGGAAATAAATGGAGAATGGAAAGAGGAAGTTAATGAAGTGAAGAAAGGGATTTTTTTGAATTCTTTAAAAATCATTTTAAGGCGGACAGCTTTAGAAGGCTTTCGTTCCTAGAGGATTTTACAAACAGAAGGATATAGGAAGAGGACAATGAGATGTTGACAGCACCATTTCCAGAAGAGGAGATTAGAGAAGTTGTATGGTCGTGTGATAGTTCGAAAAGTCCCGAACCTGACGGCTTCAATTTCTGTTTCTATAAGGAGTGCTGGGAGTTCTTAAAATCTGATGTAATGAGGCTGTTAAGCGAATTCGAGCAGCATGGAAGACTTGTTCGAGGCCTTAATCCCTCCTTCAATGTTCTTATACCAAAGAAAGAGGCACCAAATGGATTGAAAGACTTTAGACCGATTTCTCTAATCGGTGGATTCTACAAGATTTTATCAAAAGCTTTAGCAAGACGGTTAAATAGAGTTTTGGATTCCATAATCACAGAAAATCAGAGTGCATTCATGGGGAATAGACAAATTCTAGACAGCATTGTGATCCTTAACGAGGCAATAGACGTAGCCAAGAAAATGAGATTGGAAAGAATATGTTTCAAAGTTGACTTCGCTAAAGCCTACGACTCGGTTGATTGGGGCTTTCTGGATTTGATGCTACAACATTTTAATTTCAGTTCCCAGGGGAGGCAGTGGGTAATGGAATGTGTATCAATTGCATTTGCTTCTGTGTTAGTGAACGGGAGCCCTTCTGGAGAATTCAAACTAGAGCGAGGACTAAGATAGGGTGATCCTAATTCCCCCTTTCTTTTCCTGATCGTAGCTGAGGGGTTGAGTATTACGATGACAAAGGCAACGAAATTGGGACTGTTCAGGGGAGCCTCAATAGGCCATAACAATATTGTAATCTCTCATTTAAAGTTTGTCGATGACACTATTCTCATGGGGGAGGCATCACTTGAAATTGCGCTGACTATGAAGAGAACTATGAGATGTATGGAATTAGTTACTGGGCCAAAGGTAAACTATGAGAAGAGCAGTACTTTTGGAGTGAATGTTGATAATAATAGACTCGGTGATATGGCTAATGTTCTTAATTGCACGATGGGGTCAATACCATTTGTTTATCCTGGGATCAAGGTTGGTATGAACCACAAAAATAATGTGGAATGGTCGAACGTGGTTCAAAAAATCAGAAATCATTTAAGGAGATGGGATGAGAATAAAATATCACTAGCTGGCAGAATCACCCTTTTAAATGCGATTTTATCTTCTTTGCCTCTTTATTACCTATCTTTCTATCAAATTCCAAAATTTGCCTTGAGAGAAATTGTGAGTTTACAACGTAGATTTCTTTTGGGGGCAGGGAGAGCTTTAGAAAAGTAGCTTGGGTCGAGTGGAGAGCTATATGTAGTGAAAAACACCTTGGGGGCTTGGGGTAAAGGACTTGAAATTGTTTAATAAAGCATTGTTGGGAAAGTGGGCGTGGAGATTTTTGAAGGAGAAAAATAGATTGTGTGTGAGGGTGTTAGAGTCAAAGTATGGCATAGAAGGAATGGAGAAGCTGTTTTCTTAAATGGGGAGGGAGGCAGCTCATGGTCGGGGTGGTGGAGGGATGTGGTGAGGTTATATTTTGGGGTTGAGGGGGAGTGGTTCAAGAGTAAGTTAATTAGAGTTTTGGGTGATGGTAAGAACATTAGTTTTTGGGATGACAACTGGAGGGGAGAGGGAACTTTGAAGCTGAAATTTCCTCGGCTCTTCCATCTTAGCACTGATAAAGGATGTCGGCTAGGGGATTTGGGGGTTTGGTAGGGTGTAGAGTGGAGATGGCGTTGGAGATGGAAATGAGCTTTATTTGATTGGGAATTTGACATGTTGAATTCTCTTACTTCTATACTTAACAGGTTCTCATTGAGACATGGAACACCTGATTCATGGAGGTGGCTAGGCGCTTCAACTAATATATATAGCACGAGAGCAGCTTACTCGATTCTAGCAGACCGAAGAGGAAGACCAAATGTTGACGAAGAGAAAATGCATGAATTCAAACTCATATGGAAGACTTTTGCTCCCATGAAAATAATGGCCGATGCATGGAGAGTTCTTTGGGAGAGGTTGCCAACAAGACTCAATTTGCATAAAAGGAACATCTTACCTTTGAATGATGAGTTGAGTTGCGCTGTTTGAGGATCGTGTTTTGTAACAGAGAGGCACTGTCTCTTTGAGTATTCGGCTTCATATGAGGTATGGATGGCTTGTTCTAATTGGCTGGGGATTTACACTGTTCTGCATTCTCGAATTCTTTCAAATCTCATTGCACATAGCCGATCTATGATAGGCAAACTTGGGAAAAAGGTGGTTGTGACAATTTGGTTATGTGTGACATTGGGATTTTGGAAGGCTAGAAACGATTTAATTTTTAATGATGTGGTTTTTTCTGTAGATAGAATCGTGGAGAATATTAAATCTAGATTGTGGTCTTGGTTTTACGTAAATAAGATAGGATGCTATAATTTTTCGTATTGTGATGGGCTTGTAATCCAAGATATGTGTTAGGATGCTAGCTTTTGAAAACTTGTAATTCATTGGGTATTTCTTGTATCCTCTGTTGAATGAATTTTCCTTTACCGATCAAAAAAGAAAATTAGTAACAAGACATAATAGTTTAAAATATTTGTTTTTATATAAGCAACACTCGGACTAGAGCGAGAGGGGTGGCACCCAGGACTGGAGAGTTTAGCTCTTTAGAGTTCAATACCCCGTTTTTAGCGCTCGTGCGTGCCCTAACCGTTCGTAACCTACGACTAGTATGTCACTCACTACACTCTATCTCCTATCGCTTTGAACGCTAAAAGTGTACCGCCCAAATTGGGTATTTTAGTTTTAATTGATTGTCATTTTTCTATTTATTTTTTCAAAATAAATATTTATAATTTTTTCATTTTTATCCATTTTTCATAAAAAAGAATATATCGAATTACTCTTCATTTTACGATTTTTAGTTTAACATTCATTGTGCAATGCAAAAATAAGTATGTAATTTTCTATTAGAAATACATTTGAGAGTCAGTTGTTACATAATTTACGCTAATTTTTTTCTTAAATTTGTGCTTGGTTAGACTTACATTAATACATTTTCTAACGTTGAATATTATGTTATATTCATGCATATTATAATGTGTGGATTTGCTATATTGAGATACTTAATTAAAATGGGGCTAATATTATAATATAATTGTTGCGGATTAGCAACAATTTAATTAATTTGGCCATATTATTTTATTGAATAATTATATAAATATTTGGTTTTTATTACTCATGTTATATTTGATTGAATTTGCTTTTCTAATTTTGAAATTTGTGATTCTATGGTGTATGTATATAATTGTTTTTCTTGACAAATAATTAAATGTTACGAGGGTGACGAGTCGCTAATGATTAGAAAAGTTTAATTTTTGGCAGTAATAATGACAAAAATAGTTTAAAAAATAATATGTGTATTTTATTTTTAATTTTTTCAAAATTGTATAAATTATTATTATTATTATTATTAACTTTGTTATATTTTAAACAAACAATACGGATACATACTATTTTCGACATTCATTATTTTAATATATTCATTACCTTATTAGCCCCTTATGTATCCAAATAAGTTTGTGCAAAATTTTAATAATATCGCTCTTAATATATAAAATTTAATTAACGGTAATAACTAAAATATTTAATATTATTGTTCACAAAAATCTTGTTCAACTCCAAACTGTCAGAATAGCATTTCAACATTCCTAAAAAAACAAAATCTCCCAAGAAATATAATCTTTGTTGTAAAATCAGATATTTTTATCACTTCACAATATATATTATATATATTGTAATATATATTACTACAATATAAGCATAAAAGAGGATGAAAGAAGATGAAGAAGTTGAGCTTTTATTAGAATGAATTATATCTCCAAAGCTCTACCAAAGAGGTCTATTTATAGCTCAAGTTTACATGCTATACAACAAATTAATATTATTTATTATACAACACAATTGTCTTTATATTAGATATTTCAATCCAATAATTGATTGAATTATTGATTGTTGATCCCACATATCATTATTGATGATATTATAACACTCCCCCTTTAAATATCTTATATCATGATAGCTCATTTGGGAGCATCACAAGCTGCCTCGTTAAAAATCTTATTAAGAAAAACCCAATGGGATAAAAACTTAATAAGGGAAAAAGAGTACAGTTGTATGCTCCCCCTCAACCCACCATGGGTAGTTTTTCTTTAAAGGTCTCGAAGATGATGCATTTCAATATTCTGAATGTGTTTCTTGAAAACATTCGTAGAGAGTGATTTTGTGAAGAGATCTGCCGCATTATCACAAGATAGAATATATTGGATGTCGATCTCGTTATTTCTTTCAAGTTCCTGAGTGAATGCGAAGAACTTTGGGGGGATATGTTTGGTTTTATCGCTTTTGATGTAGCCTTCCTTCATTTGAGTATCACATGCAGAGTTGTCCTCGTATACTATTGTTGGGCCGTTATCGACTGGCAAGCCTGATGTTTCTTGAATATGTTGTGTTACTGATCTTAATCATCTACATTCTTTACTTGCTTCATGAAGAGCTATTATCTCAGCATAATTTGAGGAAGTAGTCACGATTGTCTGTTTTTGAGATCTCCAGGATATTGCAGTGCCTCCATATGTGAATACATATCCAGTTTGTGACTTAGAATTATGTGGATAAGATAGATGACCTGCATCTGCATAGCCAAGCAAAACTGGTTTTGCATTGTTAGAATAAAACAAACCAAGATCAATCGTACCTCGTAGATATCTGAATATATGTTTTATTCCGTTCCAATGCCTCTTTGTAGGACATGAACTAAATCTTGGTAGTAAATTTACTGCAAAAGCTATATCCGGCCGTGTACAATTAGCAAGATACATTAGGGCTCCAATTGCGCTAAGGTATGGTATTTCAGGACCAACTTCCTCTTCATTTTCTTCATTTGGTCTGAATGGATCCTTTTCAATATTAAGTGTTCTGCCGACCATTGGGGTACTCAAATGTGTTGATTTGTCCATGTGGAATCTTTTCAATACCCTTTCTGTATAATTTGATTGGTATACTAATATTCCATTTTTAGTATGTTACATTTGTAGACCAAGGCAGAATTTTATTTTTCCCAAATCTTTCATTTCAAATTCTTTCTTTAAGTAATTCATTGCTTCCAAAATTTCTGCATTAGTTCCAATGATATTCAAATCATCAACATAGACAGCAATGATTACAAATCCGGATGTTGTTTTTCTTATAAAAACACAAGGGCAAATAGGTTATTCACATAGCCTTCTTTAATCAAATATTCACTTAATCTGTTATACCACATGAGTCCAGATTGTTTCAACCCATATAAAGATCTATGCAATTTAATTGTATGAATTTCTCTGGGTTTCGATGCTTCAGGCAACTTAAATCCTTCAGGAATTTTCATATATATCAGCATCAAGTGATCCATATAAATATGTTGTAACAAAATCCATGAGATGCATATTAAGATTATAAGATACCGATAAACTAATTAAATAACAAAAAGTAATGGCATCCATAACAGGGGAATATGTTACCTCATAATCAATCCCAGGTCTTTGTGAAAAATCTTGTGCAACAAGACGAGCCTTGTATGTTACAATCTGGTTTTTCTCATTTCGTTTTCTTACAAAGACCCATTTATACCCAACAGGTTTCACATTACTTGGTGTGACAACAATCGGTTCAAACACTTTTCGTTTTCTAAGAGAATTTAGTTCGGCATCTATTGCATCTTTCCATTTTGGCCAATCAGGTCTATTTTGACATTCGAAAATAGATATGGGTTCAGGATCGTCATTTCCAATTATTATATCACACGCAATGGAGTATGCAAATATCTCATCAATGTGATTATTTCTCCTGTTCCATAAATTTCCCGTATTAATATAATTAATAGATATCTCAGATCATTTGTATTTTCAGTTTCATTTTCAATGACCTCCTCATTTGCCTCAACTTGTGTTTCAACATGATCATATTTTTCATCATTTTGTGCTTCTTTAGCACATTCATTTATATTGGCTATTTTTCTTTTCCGGGGATTTTTGTCTTTGGAACCAACAGGCCTTCCATGCTTTAAGCGTGCTTTAGATGTACTTCTATTTTCATTTTCTTTTGGAACTTCAATCCCAGCAGGAGTATTAACAGCTGGCACATGTGACTTTGTCACTCTTTTCATATCAGTAAATGCATCTGGCAATTCATTTGCCAAACCTTGTAAATATACAATTTTTCTTACATTTTATTCCCATGATTTTGTATATAGATCCAAATGTAATAATGATGGTACATACCATGTTATGTCCTTTTCCAGCTGTTTATTACCTCCCCTAAAGTTGGGAATCCTGTCTCATCAAAATGACAATCAGCAAATCTTGCTTGAAAAACATCACCTGTTAGAGGTTCAAGATATCTAATAATAGCGGGTGATTCAAACCCAACATATATTCCCAACCTTCTTTGAGGTCCCATTTTTGTTCTTTGTGGGGTAGCTATTGGTACATATACTGCACAACAAAAAAAATTTAGATGAGAAACATCTGGCTCCTGACCAAGTGCAAGTTGATATGGAGTATATTTATGATTAGCACTTGGTCTTAACCTTATTAGTGAAGCAGCATGTAAAATTGCATGACCCCAAACAGTAACTGGTAGCTTTGTTCTCATTATTAGTGGTCTAGCAATATATCGAAGGCGTTTAATTAATGATTCAGCTAAACCATTTTGTGTATGCACATGCGGAACAGGATGTTCGACTGTAATTCCAATTGACATACAATAGTCATTAAATACTTGTGATGTAAATTCACCAGCATTGTCAAGTCTCACATTCCGTATAGTATAATCAGGAAATTGTGTCTTTAGTTTGATTATTTGTGCAAGGAATCTTGCAAATGCCATATCACGACTTGACAATAAACAAACATGTGACCATCTACTAGATGCATCAATTAAAATCACAAAATACCTGAAAGGTCCTGATGGTAGATCAATATGTCCACATATGTCACCTTGAATTCTTTCGAGAAATATAGGTGATTCCTTTTCAAGTCTGCCTGGTGAATGTCTTGTTATAAAATTTCCAAGAGAACAAGCGTCACATAGTTTATTATTTATGAGTTTTATACACATTTCAAACAATAGAATACAAACAAGAGAATAAAGATGCAACAAACATGGAAATCACATATTTATTTATTTATTTATTTTATTCCATGTCCATGTCCACGTTTGCATCCTTAGTAAAATCTGCAGCTTCTAAGTAAGTTGAGTCGTCCTCAGGTTCATATTCATGAAAATTGACTTTCTTTTCTTTATTTTTCAGAGATGCCTTATACATTTTACAAATATGGCCTCACGTTCTACATGCCTTAGCCCAATGTCCCTTTTTCCCGCATCTGAAACAAGAATTTTCATTTTTATTGGATGAACCTTCTTGGACATACGTATCTTTGTCTTGTTGATTTTTATTAATCATTTCATTTTTGGGAGGCCTAAAGTAATTTCCATAATCACGGCCACGATCTCGACCTCGACCACGAAATTGGCCGCGACCGCGTCCCCGACCTCGACCTCTAAACCAACCATGACCACCACGTCCTTGATTAGTAATTGTGGCATTTGCTTCAAGAATCGCTATCACCCCTGTAGGACGAGACTGGTGATTCTTTATCAACAGATCATTATTCTTTTCAGCAAGTAAGAGAGCTGGAATTAATTCAGAGTATTCGGTATATCCCCGCATTCTGTATTGTTGTTGCAGTATTAGATGTGACGTATGGAATGTAGCATACGTCTTTTCCAGTTTTTCACCTTCTGTTATGATTTTACCACAAAACTCTAGTTGTGATACAATTCTGAACATAGCAGAATTATACTCGCTCACACTTTTAAAATCTTGGAATCTTAACTTGTTCCATTCATCAACTAGTGTGGGTAATAACATTTGCTTTTGATACCCAAATCTTTTCTTAAGATTGCCCCACAAAATTTTGGGATCATCCACGTTCTTGTACTCTAGTTTTAATCCTTCATCAAGATGTTGTCTCATGCATTTTAATGCTTTTGCTTTATTCATAGAAAGCTCTTTTTCATCTACCTCCTTTTCTTTCGTAGCATCTGGAACATTATTTGTTAGAATATTTTCGAGTCCTTTGCATCTGAGATGTGTCTTCACATCATTTGTCCAAGACATAATTGTCTCTATTAAGATTCAGGGGAGCGAAATCGAGCTTAAGATTGGGCATAGTTATCTATTACAAAACATAAGATTGAAATATAATTAACACATAGCTATTACATTTAATGATGTCAGCTAAACAAAAATATAATTGAAATTATTACTCAATACAAATATCATTCATGCTTAAATATTAAACACAACAAACCAACTAAAAACTAAAAGAAGAATCGTGACCATCATAATGATGATCACATATGTCACACTAAAGCAATCGACTTGAGTGTAGCAAATGATGAAATTGAAAAATGTATTAAGAGTGGGGAAAGTCATAAAATATTTACCCATTTTGTAAAAATAGGTAGATATTTTGAAGATGATTAATAAGTGTGGAGTATAATATGAGTATTTATAGATTTGATTTTTGAAATATGGCCGTTTATGATCGTTGGAGAAAAGAAGATTTTTTTTATTGTTAATTATCATTAAAATTGGTGAATATGTTCTTATATATTTTAATAAACTAACCGTTGGTAATTAGAGTTTGGGGAATGGAAATTCATATATATATATATATATATATATATGAATTATAATCTATATAGTTAGTTATAATAATATCACTACTCGATTATAAAATCTTTCATGACTACTAAAAATAAAAATATCACTACTCGATTATAAAATCTTTCGTGGTCTTATGAATGGGGATTTTATATTCATCCATTAGTAATTCTCTGCAAAATATAGATGAAGATTCAACTCTTCACTAATAAATGGAACTCTTCAAATAAAAGTAGGTGAAGATTTTTACACTTCACACAAATTCATTATTATTTAGGTCCTACATATAATTAGTCCATAGTCCAAGAATCATCTTAAAAATAATATTGAGCTTAGGTCCTTACGTATATAAATTTAAATTGATGATATTTACATAATTATTATATTTGCTTAAATATATTAATTATCATCAATAATGATATTAGATTAATACCATATCTAAATATTATTATTACATAAATTAAATATAAATAAAGTTAATTACATACCTTTAAAATTTAAGGATGATGTACCAATATATGAAGTCTGGCTGCGGAATGGGATTAAATCGGTAGAGCTCGTGATGATAACATGTTGTAAAATCGGATATTTTTATCACTTCACAATATATATTATATATATTTTAATATATATTACTACAATATAAGCATAAAAGAGGATGAAAGAAGATGAAGAAATTGAGCTATTATTAGAATGAATTATATCTCCAAAACTCTACCAAAGAAGTCTATTCATAGCTCAAGTTTACATGCTATACAACAAATTAATATTATTTATTATACAACACAATTGTCTTTATATTAGATATTTCAATCCAATAATTAATTGAATTATTGATTGTTGATCTCACATATCATTATTGATGATATTATAACAGTCTTTGTTACAAAGTCACGTGATGAATAGTGAAATACTATTATTGTGAAAGTGATGTTATTTAATGCATCATGGTATACACATAACTATTATGTCCTTGATATATTTTAGAATTACTATTGTGCCATCTAAATTTTATCTATATATAAAATTTCGATGGCAATTTTGGTCCGATCCGCACTGCTCCATCCTGACAGTCCTGATCTGTGACGTATGGATCGTCCCGCCCCGCGACCCGCAGTGGGTGGGGCGGATCTGGGTACCAATCTTGCCCTGTGGGTACCCGTCCCACCCCGGCCCGCACAATTGTTTTGTTTTTTGATATATTTAATATATGTTTTTTATATATAGTTTATATATTTATATACTTTTTCATACATTTATTATTGGATATTATATGTTAATAATAACAAGATTTATAAATGATTAGTATTATAAAATGAAATACTAGATAAAAACTCATCAAAATATTTATTTTATTAAATTTGAAATAACATTTTTTCCTATGCGGGTCCACTTGCCCCGCCCGGCAACCCACAGTGGGTCGACCCGCCCCACCTCGCAACACACGGTGGGTCGACCCGCCCCAGCCCCATTCACTTTGGGGGGGGGGGGGGGGTCTGGGTCTTCACCGACCCACCCCGCCCCATTGACATCCCTAATCATATATGAGAATCTAATCTCTCTATTATCTATGTATATTCCGTTAATTCTTTATGTAGTTGATTATATAACACATTATCAACACGATTGTAACCGTTTGAATGACAAGGGTATGTTACAGATGCATAGTTGATATAATTGAATTATTACGATATCCAAAATAAGAATTTGTGAATGTGTCATAACCTCCCGGAAGAACAAAAGAGACATCATTATTATTCACCATATACATCATGCTATTAGACCTGGCAAAATAGGCCTGCGGTGGCCACTTACTCGCTTTTGGGGCATTGACTTCATATTTTGCCCAAAAAATCGGGCCTTTATTGGCCCGGCCCAAATTTGGCCCGCCCGTGGAGGCTCGGCCCACCGACGGCCCATCCGGCCCATTTTTTTTTTTTGTATATTTATGTTATATATAATAATATTTAAATTTTTTCCCTTATTTGTTAGATTATATTACATCAATATGTTAATTATTGATGTAATTTTATTTTTTATGGGACTTTGTGTTACTTTCTAGTATCTCATATCAATAATAATATTATTGGAAAGTAGTAGTGAAATGATATGACGATCAAATAAAAATATTTGTATATTTGTCTTTTGATTGTGGTAGTGTAGTAAATAATATAATTATTAAATAAAAATAATTGTACATTTATTTATCTTATTGGGATAGTACAGTGAATAATATAATAATTAAAAATCAAAAAATATTTCTATATTTATTAAGAATTAATATTTCAAAAAAAAAGTGTTGAGGCCCGCGAATCTAACCGAGCCCGTCCGGGGAGGGTCACGGGCCTAATAATTTTGACCCTGAAAAAAACTGGCCTTTTTGGCCCGGCCCAAAAAAAGCTCGCCCATTTTTTGCCCGGCCCGTTTGGTCCGAGCCAGTCCGTTTGCCAGGTCTATATGCAATCATGCATAGGAGTTCTTGAAATATCAATCCAACTGAATCTTTTATAATAATGGTTTTAAATGTCGGAAGTGTAAGACACTTGTTACTTTTATTTCCTAGTACTTTTTGCAGCCATTGAAATATTGCCAAAAAAATCTATGGTTGTTCCTTTATACATTAAATTGATTTTGCGTTTTCCTAATTCATTTACTAGTTGATATGCATTATCCGTTTACTGAATATGACCTTTCAATTTGAATCCAATTAAATCACTTATTGTTATAATTAGATGAGGTCCATGTGGAGATTCTTTCCATATCTATACATTAAACTTTTAAAATATTTAGGAAAGGTATATTTTATGATTTATGAATCCCAATATAAAGAGCAATTTTTTGCTAGCAGACAAATGCTTCATTATTTCATTTTGACAAATTGAAATGGAGGAATAGATAAATCATTACTTCTACAATTCTCTTTTGACAACTTATAAAAGAAAAACGATAACTATGGTATTATATTTTCAATAAAAATGATATTCATCTCTGTGAAAAATTTGAATATTGGGAAACAATATTTATTAAAATAAAAGAAAGCATTAATTTATTTTATTTTCCTATTTCCTTTATGCAACGTTTACAACGCACACTTAAAAACAGGACCTTTTGAGATTATCTTTCAGGTTCACAATTATTTTATCCTCTCGATTTCTGAACATGAAACAAACAGTGTGTCACAAATCCACCAAGCACATCTATAACACCCACTTAAATCTTTTTGCTCTTTTTCTTTGCAAAACTACACAAACCTCTACCTAGCATATACTTAAATAAATTTGAAATTCACCAGATAATCAAATTCATGCTTTGATCAACCATCAAATATCTTATAGAATGTCATTTCTCCTTAGCCCCATTAATCTTTTAAGTCGAGCTCGATGGATTCTTTCTGGGATATTCGTGATATTTACGAAGATCCGAATGCACTGAATCCATTACAATATGCAGAAATATGATTGTGGGCGTCGAATCTGCCTTGATAATGATGTGCTCTAATAACACTGAAAGATGATGTGATTGTCCGTAAAATATTCGATGATATACATACCATGATTCTTCAAATATTTGTTCAGTTAATAGTATCATTAATAGCCAGAAATGAATTCCTAATAAACTTGAAATGTGTTAACTAGAAGTATTGGCCCACCCCTCTATATGTGCATTATTAGATATTATGGATTATATATATATATAGTGTATCTTTATTTTCAAAAGATATTATATTATATGCACTTAAAATAAAAATACAACATATGTACGGACTACTCTCTCTACATGTGCATTACTTAATATTATGAATCCACTAGATTCACATGTGTATATAACTAACAATCAAAAATTTACTAGATGATCTGCTTAAGGATCGAGATATGCGCATACAGTACGGGATATCAATTGGCAAATTATTCAAAGTCCTCCAGCCAATATCGAGAACAGTATATATAAATCCATATGGTAAGATTGATACTGAGATAGACGTACAAGTTTGGTTCTAAAAAAATTTCTTAGCATGAGAGGATCTTAATAGTTGGAATAATATGTGAAATGCATTACAATATATCGTCACGATTCAAATATGAACTTGAAAAAAATGCATGAAAAGTTACTGCAATTATAAGCCAACTACAACTTTGATAAATAATCACTCAAAATATTGACAATAATCAAATAACAGTTCCCCAATAGGTATGTGTGTGTGTGTATGTGTGTGTGTGTGTTTATATATACATTATATCAAAACAAATATAAATATAATTATAATGTATAATACTAATAGAGGACTAATAACAAAATATCTCATTAAATTATGTTTTCGTGGGAAAATAAATGAAACTGATATGTACAGAAACAACATAAAAGAATAACATTATGAATGAAATATGCATATTGAAATCCATAATTTATAAAGTGAGTATTGAAATCCATGATTAGTTAATAAGAATATTGAAATCCATAATATCCACGTGACTTATGAAATGAGGATATCAAAATCCATGATTGACAAAAGTGGATATTAAAACCCAAGATTTGTGACATTGAGGATATTGAAATTCATTTTCGGAAGATTAATTCCACAAAAGATGCCGATGTTAGATTATATGCACTCGTAATAAACATACAACACATGGGCTTCCAGAAAATAAGATGAAAATGAAAGGGAGATTTCAAATGTTATCAAATGAAATGACTCGAATCAAGTGGTGTGAAGGGAAATCCATACATCGACTCTTTTTGTTGATCGAGGGTTTCATCACAGAAGGTTCTTACAAAGCAAAGTCTTCATCGAGACAATTTAATCATAACTATATTAGAATCTCCAAAAAAAAAATCGACATGTATTGTAATATTATAAGAATGAGTCCAAAATTAAAGTGTTTTTGTAAGAAAGTCATATTTAAGTGTGCTTTGTAAACTAGTTATGTGTGTTATCAACGTAGTCATATACGAACACCACAAATGAGGCAAGGAACGACGACGTTTGGTTGACTTTTGTAAAGGTTGATGATGACCACAGTTTACCTTTTTTTGGTCTAATTTTAGAAATTCTACATTTATTATCTTTACATAATCAAATCAAACAACCATATTTTATTTTTTAATTTCTATCATGCACTCACAATCAATGCTTTATTACTTTAATCTCCATCACATTTATCTTTACTTACAGCAATTATTACCTAAAATATACTAAATATATACCACCGTCAATCTTTGAGCGGAATAAAGGGAGTATAAATTTTCACTAGTAGTAAAAATGTTAAGGGATGGTTTGGATTACCTATGGATATTAAGTGTCAATTGTCAGTTTGTTTGATGCAATAGAAAATTGTTGACTTATTCTAAATTATGATACTAATTATCAGAGTTTTTTTTTTTTTCGTCAGTACTTTCGTATTTTTCCTACCAAATTGTAATTTAAATTATTAAAAAGTATTTGGAATTATTGATAGCAACATACTGGCAAGGGACAACTGACATCCAACATAAGTCAAATTATGAAGATAATTTAAATTATTAAGAAGTATTTCGAATTATCAAATTCAAATTATGAAGATAATTTAACAATGGGAATTCATTCATACCACTTTCTCACAAAAATATAAACCAATATATACAAAACTAGATTACAGATTCATCAACTCCAGCACAAAAGCTTAAGAAAAGAAAAAATAAAACAGAAAGATAATGATCTGGTGTTGAAAAAATGAGGCTCCATCCAGAGGTGCCCAGAAAACCCGGACCCGCCGGGTCGACCCGTCGACCCGGAGGGCCGTCGGCCCGATCCCGGCCAACCCGTCGAACCCGGGAACCCGGACCCGTGGTATACACGGGTGGGGTCCGGGTACTGCGTTTCAAGACCCGTCGACCCGCCGGGTCCGACTCGGATGACCCGACGGATAAATTAATAAAAAATAGTTTAAAATGGCCGTTGGACCCGGCGAGTCGGACCCGAATCTCAACTTTATAAAAATAATGAAAATGGACATTCCAAAAAAAGTCTCAGGCCACATCAAAATCAAACAATACATCACAAAGTAAAAACAACTTTCAGGTCTCCGGACACCACTCAACTACTGAATACAAAAACACCGACATGTTTTTCTTCGAGTGACGGCACAGAAAACAGAATACATAACCAGCTTTACTAAAAACACACGCAACATTGTAAATCACATTGATTATAATGCAAAAATATGAAGAGAAAAACATCAAGAAAAGCTTTCAGGGCGGCGGAGAAACCGGATTTCAATAGTGCGTACAATAACAAGAAACAAAGAGCGTTAAGACTGTGTTAGATTCAAATCTAGACAGGAATTGCCGGGAGATTATCGGTCCCGGGGGACACTTCCTTTTGCTCGGCACAAACACATCATAACACTGTGGATGATGCAGGGTACGTTTGGTTCATTAGAGGTTCAGCTGATAGAGCTGGTTCTAAATTAGTGGATTAGAATTACTGATTATAATTTATTAACCAATATGTAATCAACTATTCACTCCTCTCCAATTTAAGTTCGAGGTTTCCATTTTTTCTAATTATTAAGAAATGCAAATTCAGAAATTAAATTTTTCAAATTTACTCTTAATATATTGCTCACTCTTTTCCAATTTAAGTGAGAGGTTTCACTATTTCCCAAATAAACTTCTCATTTATACATATTCATCTTTAGACCCATATCACATATTTCACTAAATCATTGTACCTTACAAAAAAAACATCTATCACTGTTTTTTCGACCCATTTCAAACCCAACACATAAATTTCAATCCATTTCGACGTCATTTTCGACCTGTTTAGCCCAGAGGCGTCATTTTCGAACCGCTTTACCTTTGGGACGTCATTTTTTACTCCTCCCGGGACGTCCGCTCCGACTATTTTCAGCTGGGACGTCATTTTTGACCCACTCAGCCCGGGGACGTCAATTTCAACCCGTCCGCATGGGGACGTAATTTTCGACATGTTTCTCCGTATAACGTTATTTTCCACTTGTTTCAATTTTATCATGGGACATTATTTTCTACTTTTTTTTACCATAGAACATTACTTTCTGCTTGCTTTGGGGTAAAAAGGTCGGAAACGACATCTCGGCTGAAACGGGCTGAAACTAACGTCCAATAACAGAATGGGTCGAAAATGACAGCTCTTGATAGAATGGGTAGAAAATAAGGTCCTGGACCAAACCAGACAAAAATAACGTCGCGTGACGAGATCGGTCAAAAATAATGTCGTAGGGTGAAAACAGTCGAAAGACGTCCCGAGTGAAAAATAATATCAGAGGGAAACCATCGGAAATGATGTCCCAAGACAACGGGCCAAAAATGATACCCCACAGCAAAACTGGTCAAAAATGTCGTTTCAAGGCGAAATGAGTCGAAAATTAGGTCCCTGGGCGAAAGGGCCGAAAATGAAGTATGGGGTGAAATGGGTTCAAAACAACGTCCCACAGGAAACAATTTGAAAATATCGTCTTCGGGCGAAGTGAAATAAGATGAAAATGACAACACAAAGCAAAAAGGTCGAAGACTCGAAAATGGTGTCCCATAATGAAAACAATAAAAAATGAGGTCTCAGAGCAAAACGGGTCGAAAATGAACCAGTCAAAAATAACATCTCAGGGCAAAACAAGTTGAAAATGCCGACCCAGAATGAAAACAAAAGTTATGATCCACGGAGAAATGGGTCAAAAATAATGTCCCAAGACGAAAATAGTAGAAAATGACGCCCTAGCTGAAATAGGATGAAAATGATGTCTCAAGTCGAAACTGGTCAAAAATAACTATATGATGAAACGGGTCGAAAAGCAATAATGTGGTGTTTATTGTGAGGTACAAAGATTTGTCGAAACACGGATAATTTGGGCATAAAAATGAACAATATCCAAATGAGAAACTTATTCCGGAGGTCAGAAAAAAGTTAAAACCTCCCGCTTAAATTGAGAACGAAAGAGTATTTACAAATACAGACACGACTGAGACTCGGAGAGATACAAAAACAATTACATGAAAGTTATGAAAAGCACAAAGAACGATAAAATAAAATTATAATTATAATAATACTAACAAATAAATAGTTTCTAAAAACAATATACACAAGAATTAAGAAAAATACAAAGAATGATGAAAATAATCTAAAATAATCAATAAAGATTTCCTCATTTTTAACAAATACTCCCTCCTATTCAAAATATAAGTCTTTCTAGACTAATACACACATATTAAGAAAACATTGACTTTCTACTTTACACTTAATAAATTGCTTTGGAATTCACACTATACATCTAAAATTACCAATAACTAAGCTATTTTTAGTAAGTTTGCACATCATTTGAGAAAAAAAAATACAATTAATTATCATTAGAAAGTGCAAAACGACATATAAAATAAAAATAGTGTAAATAGCCAAAAAGACTTATATTTTGAATTGGAGGGAGTAATATTTTCTAACAATGTTTAGCAATATGCGAGTTCATAAAAGAAAATGCAAAAAAATATATTTATTTTTCCCAACAGTAGAGCTCATCACACCAATGGGAGCTGATCACTGATCAGAAATAGCAAATTGTAGCTTTTTGCCGATACGAGCTTTTTTAGCCCAACTCACTCGTAGCTGAAGCAGCACTGGGAGTACATAAGCCAACAGGCTCCAAATCCATCGACCAAGCAGGTCCAAAATCTAACAATCTATCAGGCATGAAGGCAGCTTGAATTCCATTTATTATTAGGGCTATTACCATCATAACCTGGAGGTTTAGTCTGAATCTAAAAGGAAAATATAAATCTTCCAAAATTACACAAAGACCCTTGATTTTTCATTATATTATACAACTTACATCCTCAATAGGGGGGTTAGTTAAATAATTAATCTCAAGGGAGTGTTTTCAATACCTTAGGGGGGTATCTGTAATTCTAAATAGTAAAATTGGATTTTCTGTAACTAGGCTAAACCTCAAAATTCATTTTAGACTTTAACTAATTATCCTTATTTTGAAGACAACGGGGATTTTTTTCATAATAACTCTAACCTTAAGTGGGTACATATAATTCTGAACACTCATACTATAGTCCCATGGAACTGCGTGTGCCTCATTGGCTTTCATATCAGTCCCGATGTGTCAGTTTTAGTTCTGTTAGTATTTACTTAAGTTCCAGATCAACAAAATACTGACAGAACCGGAGAACTTGGAAAACCATAAATCCGACTCATCATGCTTTGCGCACCTCCTAATAATGGAACGACACGTATTCAGAAATAATGTACCTGAATGTGATCCGCTCATTTTTTATCAGGATAATTGGTAAGAGCATTTCCTATCTGCAAGAAAAAATCAAACATGGAAGCCTATATTAGAGAAAATATAAAACCGGATTTTATAGGACAAAAGATAAATGGGGATGGGAGTGGATATAATTTACATGAAAATAAAAAAATTACATGAAAATAGAAAATTCTCAAGACAATAACTTATACGATAACATAGTGGAGCCAACTTGACAATCCCATGAAACTTCTATCATCTCGATCATGGATTGAATGTGGCGGACTCAATAGAATATCATTAAACACCGCATATTCAGTCTTATCTGAAAGATATTTTCATAATTATCTCAACCTTCTTCATTGACTAAGTTGTGAATTTATCTCAAGACAAGAATAAACATAATACATTTATTTTTTACCTAAAGCCATTCAATTTGTTGCTTTAAATCTTCTCAACTCATCTTCCCTTGAAATTGTGAAGTACGACAATAGTACACTAGGGTCGCTTTCACAGATTAATCTTTGGATAAGTAATCTATCCGCAATATCAAAGAAAAAGAGCAGATGAACAGAGCACAACACAGAGCCAACATTTAACTGATCTTCCACCTCGAAAGAATGCTTCTACAAGCAAACCGTAAAAGCTCAACTCAAACGGCCAGTTCAACTGAACAACAGATTGAAAAACTAATAATGACGAATTGGTTCTAGCATTCGTGTAGAAATGCAATCCTAGCGAGCGGACAAGCAGACATAAAACTTCCACTCGGTTAAACATGTCGTGGAAGTTCAATGACGGTCAACTACAATATTTAACATCCAACAATCTCTTAAGGTGATCAATCATTTGAGTTCTTCTGAACAATTTGATGGGCGATTTCTATCTCCAGCTTCAACTAAATCTTCCAGATTAATAAGGCCTAAACATGTCGTGGAAGTTCAATGACGGTCAACTACAATATTTAACATCCAACAATCTCTTAAGGTGATCAATCATTTGAGTTCTTCTGAACAATTTGATGGGCGATTTCTATCTCCAGCTTCTACTAAATCTTCCAGATTAATAAGGCCTAGAAAAACTTTGCAGTAGCACTTCCGTATTAACTAAATCACACACCTAAAAGAGTAGGTTTTTTCCTCGAGAAACATCAGATGCTAGAGAGAATCCTATGCAGCCTCAAGAAACTCATGCAGATGCAAAGGAGGTCTTCGTTTTCATGACCTCCGATTATTTAATGATGCCCTTATTGCCAAGCAGCTCCGGAGCATCATTTCTTACCCCAACCTCTTGGTATCCAAAACTCTCAATGCTACTGTATTCCCCGAGGGCAAGTGTTCTGGACTGCATGCCTACACAAAGTGCCTCTTGGCTTTGGAGAAGCTGGATGAACGTCGAACCGTGAGGAGTGGTTATGTAGGGGATGGGAAATCGATTCAAGTCTGGCAGTCACCTTGGATCCCTGGGAATCAAAATCATAAACCTAAAAAGTAGCCCCTCTGGGGGTAGTTTGACTCCTTTTGTCCTCAGCTTTCGGATGAAGAGGGGTCAGAAAGGAACCTGGAGTTACTGATACATTTTCTCACAGGACTGCATCAATTTTCAGACGATCAAATGCATGAATGGTGATAAGAAGGATAAGTTGATTTCGCATTTTGAAAAGAAAGGGATTTTTCTCAGTCTAATCTGCACACGAGCATCTTCAAAAGCTAAAATTGGGAAATAAAACACTGTGAAAGCAGCATGAAATACGGGGTGTCGCTACTTATAACGAAGCTGGAAACTGGAAATCAAAGGCAAGACAAAGAATTTCATCTGGACACAATTTACTCGAATTGTGCCTCCCAACAGAAATGTGCTTAAAAAAGGAGTCAAAATTGCTCCTACATGAAAATCACGCGGGGAAACCAAGAAGGATATAGATCATATTAGCAGAGCTAAAAGTCTAAAACTGTGGAAATTGGCTCCAATAAAGCTGCTCTGTGGAGGTTACCTCTTTTATTCATCGCTGGGGCAAAAATTGTGAAGTGAAGGGAGGAGTTGTGGCTGAAGAAATAGTGCAGCTCGTTACTTACTTGCTGTGGAGGCTCTGGAAAACCAGGAATCTGTGGATGTTTCAACATGTTTGGAAACCAGAGTTGGCAATAGTGCAGAAGGAGGTCGCACTGATTTGTCTTTCCGTGTTGTTTTCCTTTTGGTTTGCACATCGACCACCTTAAGTATAAAAAGGGTGTAATTTTTGTTAGAAGCTGTTTTGTGCTACGATATGTCAGATATTAAGGCTACTGGATCGCTCGTCTTTGACATTGCCATATCGCGAAGGACATCATTATTCTTCTTTATGGCGTTTCCCCTTGGGTTCTCCTTTTGCCTTTTCTGATTCTAGGCTATCCTGGGGGGGAAGGGGGGGGGGGCGCTTTTGAGCTTACTTGGAGGCCACTTCGTCTCCAAGAATTCGATTGTGCAATTTCTGAGCTTTATTCACAAAGCTTCCACTTCGAAAAATCAAAACAAAAATTTGTAGATTCAGAATTTCAAATCAACCACAGAACATGTACTGCCAATATCCCTGAAGTAAGATAAGCAGTCTCCTTTAAACAAAAGTCTTCCCGCCTTGAAGATATGTCTCTAAGTCCAAAATCTCACTATATCAAGAGCCAAACTGAATCATTTATTAAATTTGGAAATTTGTAGACTAAATCAACTACAGAACATTTAATGCCAAGATTCCTGAGGTAAGACAGTCTCCTGAACACAACAGTCTTCCCGCCTTAAATAAATGTCTCTAATTCCATAATCTAACTATATCAAGAGCCAAACTGAAACATTAAAAAAATGTGTAGCCTCAGCATTTTTAATCAACCACAAAACATTTACCGCCAAGATTCCTGAGGTAAAACAGTCTCCTTAAAACAAAAGTCTTCCCTCCTACAAGGGCTCTAATTCCAAATCTCACTATATCAAAAGCCAAACTGAAACATTCCTATGCACAACACAGTTCAGCCAAACTCCATTGATCACCTCATTCCATTTCAGACTGCTCGTCTCCCTTAAACCACTTCATGTTGCCGATCTTCTACTTCAAGATATAAAGGAGGCAGAATAATTGAAAATTCAGCGTCAATATCTGATATACACTTCTCTATCAACTTTCTAAATTACGTTTAGGTATGACAGGCAACGTAAAACAAGAAGCTAAATTAGATTAAAGGAAACAACCCAACATGGCTAGAGCCAAGAGGTAGTTCTAAAACATGTGAGTGTATGCATGAGAGGAATGGGTAATAATGAAAGTACCAGAACACAGACAGAGACATGCAAATTGCAAGCTATTCAGGAAAAAACAGTACAGTTTGGGGAGAATACTTGCCTATGAAGTGAACTTGGCCTTCAGCACAGGGAAGCCCACCATCCTTCTTTACATCGTTCCACGACCAAGCCCATGTATAGAGGGCCTTCTTTACGGCAACAGTGATGGAACTACTTTACAGCATGAAAATATCCCGGGCAGCTCAAAAAGGAAGCTTAAAGGGTTTTCTAACTTGACCGCACAAGGTGATACTAAAGCAAGCTATGAATAAGCGAACAAGATTAGAGATTCGCATTTCAGACTTCTTATTACTGATCCAAGTACAAATTCCGCGCTTGCAGCTAAAAGATAAATCTGATGATATGCAAGATCAGGAGAGCCTCTTGAAAATGTGGCAAGATTGTAAATTCCATTAATAGAATAGTACAAATATAATACGGACAATTTCCATTTCCCAGCTTCTCAAATGCGCCAAAAGATCTAAATAATCGTAGTGGTTATCACGACGCCATCAAGTCGAGCGAGTACATTCGAGAAGACTAGTCGACAAGTCGCCCTGACTAGTCGTGACTAGTCGACAAGTTTACACATAATAATATAAGTTCAAATTCAACAAACTAACATCATAATAAATTCAGTAAATATAGTTAGACGTATTTTTCATAATTTAAAATTTTTAAAATAAAATATTAATAATTATATTAGTATTAACAGTATACTAAATTAACATATGTTATATTCTAAATTAACATGTGTGTACGTTATATATACATACATATATAAATATATAAACAAGTCCACATATATAGTTATACATACCGGAAGGAGACGAGAAGACGATGGAGAAGGATGCCGTACGGAAGTTGATGTTGGACAGATCAGAAGTTCCGGACGGATCTGGACTCTGAATGCCGCTTTAGAGAAGGGGAGGGTTTCTAACGCGTTTTTTTTCGAACAGTTCTGATTATAATTTTTTTTTAGCATTGGACCGGGTCAAGTTTGACGTTCAGTGCCGGGTCGGAACCGGGTTAAAATTGCCAACATCGTTGGCAAACTCAAAAAGTCGCTCCCCGACTAATTTTCTGGGGCGACTTGTCGTCGACGTGATAACAATGATTCATACAAAATCAATCTAAACTCTTATAAATACCAATGCAACTTGCATAGAAAGCTTGTAGACAAGATAATTATCATGACCAAACAGATAGCTTTCTGAGTGTACAGCTCCAGCAGCATATCAACTCCACAATGAAATGGTAACCTCAATAACAACCTTCCACACTTTATCCCAGAGACGCATCCTCCTCGACAGCATATGTCAACCATTCCTTGAAAAGGCCAGGACAAAAGAAGACACAACCTCAAAGTGACCCAGTCAAACTCAATTAGGATCGAATAGAACAGCACTGTTCCAGTACTTCTCCACTCTTTAACCCAAGACTTAACAGGATTTGAAACAACAGATTGGTGTCGCGTGTAGGTCAAGAAATTAAAAATGCTACGTTAGTATAGAAATACCCTGATAGAAACCGAGAAATATCCCTTTATTCTACCGCACCCCTTTTGAGAAATATTCAAATAAGAAACCAATTCTAACATAGAAATGTGACCTCATGATCCCATGAAAGCAGGGAATTATCTCATATCTACCAAATTAACATACTCTTAACCAGCATCTGAAGGTGCAGATTCTCCAAGATAAAATGGACAGATCTATTTCACTCTCATCCGAGTCACATAATCCGCAAGGATGATATTATACACAAATCAGAAACTTCTTCAAAACAACACCTCAGAAACTAATTTCAGATTTTGGTATCGATGACCAAATTCACTACCAAATGAAAATGTAAATTCAGCGACATTTCACAGCATTCGCTCCAACGGCAATGGAATAGATAACTTCTTCAACCACAACCCCTTACACTCTGAAATTTGTTCCGTATGACAACAAAATCCAACATGCAACTCCATCAACAAATTGTAATCATAACATCTCGTTTAAAATGCAATTAACCAGCTATAGAGATTATTTAAATAAGGAACGATCAAAAATTAAAAACAAATTGTTGGAACCAGTAGCAAAAGAGGGTAGTATAATAGACATGGTGAAGACAACAAGAAATATGCTATTAAGTCATGTTATAGCCAAAGGAAGACAAATGATACCATAATTTAGAACATATACCTTAATCTCCTATACAGACACTCAAAGATGTCAACTGACAGGAGATATAAGCACTAAGCTACAATACGCACAACATCACATGGTCTTGCCCTTTACCCTATCCGGCAGCAGATAATAAGACTTGCAAGGAATGGCCATGCATATGCATCCACATCTCAGCGGCGACTCAAACGTGGGTTTTCAAGTCCTCCGCGTGATACAGAACTTGAACCATAAGAAGAACCCTTCTCTAGAGCACCCTGGAAATAAAGTAAAACGTTAACATAATAACTCGGCACGGAACTTAGTCTTTCTGATGTTATGCAAATAACTGATGTGTCTGATAAACAGTGTCCACACCTTGTGAACCCCATATCCATCATAAGGGGCAGGATAAATGGCACCCGGATTGCTGAACATCAATCCATAAGGTCCACCTAAGCACTCAAACAATACGCAGTCAAAACAAAGAGGAAGGCATCTAATGGCCACAAAAAAACCGTCTCTGGGAGAATATATATTAGTGTTGCAAAAATTATTATAATCTAAACTATAAAGTGCACTCGATTTCAAGCACAATATACCAATGTCAATGACAAATGAACAAACAACCAAGGCCACAACCTATAAGAACCAAAAAACAAGGTATAGCTTCTAAAGGGAGTAAAATCTAGCAATGAAAAAACTGAGGGAAATCCCATTCTCTATATTGAACTACTAGAGTGGACCACAGTCAATAAAAACGAGAAATAAATGAGTAATATAATTTTGGTCTTCAAAGGGTTTCTTATGCAACGAATAAACAAGGAAAAGAACAAGAAAGTATTGACCTGCACTCAATGCTCTAGCACCAGAATTTTCAACCTCAAAACGAAGCTTTTCAACTTCACGAGCCATACTTATCATGTTCTTCTCCATTGCCTTTCTCTGTTCCAGCAACTCAATATTTGCATTCTTTTCTTTGTCAATTGCAGTTCTGCAAGTAAAAAAAAAAAAAAAAAAAAAAAAAAAACAGCTTAAGTGGACAAGGAGATCTCGTGGTGGCCATACACAAATTACTGAGACAGATTATTCACAGTGCACAAATTTTCTATAAAATGGCAAGAACAAACCTAGCTCGCAATAGTTCCTGATGCAGCCCATCAATCTCGGACCTCAAAACAGGAATTTGTTGGTTATCAGCCCTCAACTTCGCAAAGTCTTGAGAGAGGGCTTGAACCTCACCCGATAAATCCTTCCTTTTTGCGTTCAGTTTCTGAATCTCAGTTCGAAGTTGTGCAGCCTCTTTTTTAAGAGGCTCAGTAGCACGAAGGTCAGCCTCCAACTTCCGACCCCTTTCAATAAGCTCCCTAGATTGGATTTCTTGTTCAGCACGTATATCAGCAATGGCATTATTCATGCGACGTAACTCGTCCTTTGCAGCAGTTAGCTCTCTCTCAAGAGAAATTCGATCCTCAACCAGTCTCCGGTTTTCACCCAAAAGCCTGCGAAGTTCGACATGTCGAAGTTCAAGCTCTTCCTCTAACAGAGCGGGATGAGGAGGCATGGGCCGGGCCAAATGACCTCGAGCAGCAGGTTGCTCAAGTGGATAACCATGTCGGCGATCGAAGGCTTCATGAGTAACTCGATTTCTTCGTGACATTTCCACTTAAACTACAGAAAGAGAATTACAGATATATTAGGCTGAAACAGTAGGGACTATAAGAAAGAGTTTCACGCAGCAAATTATTGACTTCATTCGATGACTGAGGTTAGTTTATAGAGTGTCGGCTACTCACATTGTTTTAAGAGAAAAAAGACGGTTTAATTTATAGAACATTATCTCATATTCAGCAATTGCCCATAATTTTATTTCCAATTCTGACATTGCTAAAAAAACTTTATATCACTTCGACAGCATGAAATAATTTAACCGGATAAAAATAAATACATTCCGACTCAAACAATCAATTATTCACTCTCGTAGATGGATAGTGAAAGTAATTAGACATAGACGCGGGAAATCATCCTCTCACACAAAGCCACGCAAACCATAATATGCCAACTCCGTATCTTGTATGTACTTTAATCAGCAAGCCCAATCAAATTAACTCGTGAATTACTGAACACTGAAAATCAATTTGAAAGTTCATCAACCCCATGATCTAACCCATTTACCCGAGGAATAACAATTAAAAAGAAAACTATGAATCCTAGATCAATACCCAGAATTGCCCAATAGAACAAATAAGTACATACTTCGTGATTTTAATTAAACAACAATCTACAATCGTACACAGTTCATCCAGACAAATAGAACGTCAGATATATATATATACACACACACAGACACAGAGAGAGAGAGAGATTATAAAAAGGAACCATGAAAAATGGTGCTAACCATGAATTTATATAAAACCCTAATTCGACTAAATTTCGTACCTTTTAACGTGAGAAGCAAGATGAACTGAGAGATAGACGAAACAAACTGCGGAATAGGGTTTGAAGAAAATCACGAAGCAAAGAGGAAATATTTAAGAGAAAAAAGTTAGTAGAAACGACACCGTTGTGTCAACGTGTTGCATATGCTTTTTTGGAAAACAATTTTATTACCAATAGATTTCTTTTGTTTTCAATTTTTTTTTTTTTGGTTTTCCCATTTACGGATGGGTATTCATTGCTCACAACTCTCTTAATAACTCGTGCCATCTAACTATTGAATTTTTGCTTAAATCTAAAACTTAACTTTTTTATTTGTTATTATAATTTACAAATGGCTTCGAGCCAAAATTATGTACTTTTTTCTTTCTATTCATTATTCAATGTGACAAAATTCATCTATATCAAATCTAAAATGAAATATATAAGATCATATACGCTATTTAAAAAGCAAGCTCTGATAATGGATTATAATTTAAAATGATATATGCTATCTTGAATAGCGAAAAGCTAGTGCATGTTGCAGATATCTGTGGAGTATCAAAAGCCAATTTCACATGCTTAGAAAAGTTTGCATTTTAAGTAGCAGGTCCAAATAGTTAAATTTAACTTGGTGTATAATGTAAATGATTCAGTGACTAAATGGCAAGTTCTGCCACTGTATTACACAATCAGCCCAACTAATAAAATCGTCAAGTAGAGAAAAAAAACTGAACTTCTATTAATAGCATCCAAACATATGATGAGAAATGATTCATGAAGTTTAAATTAATGACACTGGAACAAAAGATGGCAAATGATTAATTGTCATCGTCTCCCATCTATCAGCAAATATTTATGCATCTTGTTTCTAATTAATATAGTGTAGTGCTTTATTAGTTTGAATATTATTCAGCCTTAATTTACAAAAGTTACACACAAATATTTTCCAGCCTCAACGTGTCTTCAACTTGATGAGGGATTTCATGAAATTTTTTCTCGATTCTTTCTCAATGGCTGCATGAAAAAGAAGAACACATATGATGCATCTAGCCAATCCTTATCTCTCGGTTCTTTGTGTCCTATAATGCCTAAATACTTCCAGAGTTTACACATACGGTCGACATTCGAATGGTGGACGTAAAACAAAGGGTCATATCCCGCAGAGTAAAAGTTACCCATGTCCTCATTATTAGGATTTGGTGAGTCACCAACCCATCTTTGCACAACGGTGTGAGTCCCAGCTTCGACCGATCCAATCGACTTGGCACCATTTGCAACAGGCGCATCTCAACTACGTATGTTTCATGGGTTTTTGTAACAACCAACCGCCATATAGGATAAGATAAGATAGATAAAACTTTACCAATCAAACATGTTGTGCTTATTTTCAGTAATTCAAGCCTTTAATATCAATTCGGAGGTGTGGCAAGCTAAAGAAATGTATGTGTTATTTATAGACCTCACTCCATGTAAATTATGAATGATTGTAATTAACTATCTGTTGTTACTCAAAATATTATCCGGAGATGATATTGCTGGAATGCTCGAGTAACAAACAAATGCGAGAGCACGTCCGTGGAGAAAGTAAATAACACAATATTTGTCGTGGTTGTTAGTCCCGGGCTTGAATGCTCTCGCGATATATTATTAATACAAATACTTGGGAGTACAAATATTAATGTTAGAGTACAATTACAATGAGTGTAAAAACCCTAGTTATCTTAGCTATCGAGTGCTGAAGATTGCCGGAAGAACCATAGGTGATGCTCTGTGAGTTCTTGTAACAACGATGGAGTGTTGTACTGACTGTGAGAAAATGACGGTCTCTCACTGTGTGAATTAGCTGAGTACCTGAGCTTCTGAGCTTGTGAATCTCTTTGAATCTGAACTGTAGGGAGTTCTTGCCTCTGCCGACCGTCTTTTGGTTGAGAGGTGCTGAGAGAGAAATCCTAAAATAGATTCAAGAGAGAAAGTCGAGAAGAGAGAGTTCTTCTGAATTTTCCTGAACGTTTTCCGGAACCTTTTTTGTGAACCTTTTCCTGAACGTATTTTTGGGAACCTTTATGCATGTAATAATTAATGGCACATGTGTATGGGCTTAAAGCCCACACGCGTGCACACGCGGGCGCCGCCACCACAGCCCGCCTCGCCTCGGCCTCGGCCTCGGCCGCGAGCCGCGTGCCGTGGACCGTGGACCTTGGACCTTGGCCTTGATCTTGATCTTGGACTTGGATCTTGGATCTTGGCAATTGGTCTTTGGGTGGTCTTTGGGCTGTTCTTTGGGCCTGGTTATGGGCTAGGCCTTGGTCTGCCTAAAGAATTTTTTGAACAAGCTCAACAATGTAGTTGGGCTCGTTGTTGGAATATTTATTCCATACATTATTTATTTTATGTTTTGATGATTAAAGTTGCTAAACAACAAAACAACATCGAGGCGAAGCAAAACAACGAAGCAGACGAAGACGCAAAAAGTTGCAATCTGGACAGCATTAGCGCACGCTAAGGCATATATGTTAGCGCACGCTAACGAGGAGTAATCTGCATTCAAGCCAAGTTTCGAAGTAAGCTGCAGTTAAGTCAGCTGATGGGATAGCGCACGCTACAAAAGAAGGCTAGCGCACGCTAGCAAGTCAAAACAGCCAGCAACGGCTAGTTTGAGGAAAATGCCTATAAATACCATTCCTATGGTATTGTTTGAGTACAACAACTTCAAGCAAACGAGTCATACATATGAGAATCATATACTTATATTGTTGTTGTAATATTGAGCTTATATTGTTAGTTTGAGTGTTTATACATTCAACATTATACACGAGTGGTAAAAGAAAAGATACGATTGGATTCGGTGTTATTAAGATCAAGTATCCGGCATTGTTAGAATCGCAATCGATATCTAAGTGAGGTTTATCTAGTACCCATAGAAAGCTAGAGTGGTTGATTCCTTATCCAATAGAAAAGGAAAAACGGTTTTACTCGGACCGATAGAAGACGAGCTTGTAACGGTAATCCCTCAACCGATTGAAGAGAGGCGTAGAGGTTTTGATCTTAATCCTAAGAAAAAGATACATCGAGAGAGGACGTAGGCTTCGTTAATAGCCGAACCTCTATAAATACTTGTGTGATTTATCTTCCGCAATTTTATTTTCGCTTCCGCACAAAACGGCACAAATATCCGATTTTATACCAACAATTGGTATCAGAGCGGTACTCCAATACGCGGCTTAACATCCGAGGAGAAGATCCAAAATGGCGTTTCAAATGGCTCCCGTCGAAGGCCTTGCTCTCAACCGACTATCATTTTTTGATGGCTCAAACTTCATGACGTGGAAGAAAAAGATGTCTATATTTATCCGAGCATATGACATCGAGCTTTGGAAGGTGATTTGTCTTGGTCCGAAAATTCCGACAAATTCCAACGGTACGCTCAAAACTTTCGAAGAATATGACGATTCCGATTGGAAAAACGACCACTACAATTGTAAGGCAACTCAACTCCTTTATTGTGCCTTAAATCTGGAAGAACACAACCGGATATCATCGTGTGATAGTGCCAAAGAAATCTGGAAAATACTTGAGGTAACACACGAAGGTACGTCTCAAGTCAAAGAGACGAAGATAAACATGCTCCTTCACGATTATGAATTATTCCAAATGAAGGACGACGAATCCATCTCGATTATGCTTGACCGATTTTCGGTTATCACTAATGGATTAGCATGTTTCGGAAAACCACTTTCGAGTAGTGAGAAAGTAAAGAAAATTCTCCGATCACTACCTCGAGAATGGGACGGTACGGTTACGGCAATAATGGAATCAAAAGATTTAAATACTCTCGATTTTAGTGCTCTCGTTGGTTCTCTTATCAACTACGAGATCGTTCTAAAATCTCGGAATGCCAAACCAAAACCGAAGGAAAAATCGATAGCCTTCAAGGCTAAGGTGCCGAGAAAGAAAGAAGAAATTCCGGTGGACGAAAGTGATGAAGAAATGGCATATTATGCCAAAAATATTAATAAGTTCCAACACTTATTAAACCGGAGGAAGAAGGACATTCAAGCGGGCGAACCTAAGAAATTCGACAACACTTGTCGATTATGTGGTAAACCAAGCCACTTTGCTAAGAACTGTCGTGTAAAGCAAAAGGAGGTTCTAATTGCAACATGGAGCGACGAAGATCCCGATGAAGATTTTCTTGAACAAAATAATCTCGCGCTCATGGCCCGGAGTTCATTCGACGATAGCGACGTCGAAAGCCAAGTAAGTAATTCTTACGACAAACTTTTTGAAGCATTCGAGTTATTACATACGGACTATCAAAATGCTTTAATTGAAATTAAATCCCTCAAGTCTAAATATAAAACTTTGAAAATTGAAAATTCCAAAATACTCGAAAAAGAGAAATTTGTCGAGATCGATCATTCAAAATGTATTGAAAATGAGAATATTCTAAAAAATGATCTTTTAGAAGTTCAAGATGAACTAAAAATTTTGACAAAGAAATTCTCGTGCGGCAACGATAAATTTGAACAAATGTTATGTGTTCAAAAATATACTTTAAATAAAGAGGGGTTAGGTTTCAAATCACGTTCGAAAAATGAATCCGTCAATTTCAAAATACCCCGATGTGAAAAATGTTTGAAAATTGGGCATCATATTTCAAATTGCAAAAGCCCAAGACGGACGATAAAAATTAAAAAGATTTGGGTTCCTAAAGGAACAAACATTCCAAATATCGTCTACGTTTCAAAAGAAAAACCAACTATAGGTTGGATCCCCAAAAATAAATTTTGACAAGTAATATTTTACAAAGGGGGAGAAGGAATATTTTTGAGGGGAAATAATATTTTCAGGGGGAGCTTATACCATTATTAATGCATAAATTGGTATCATGCATATTTATATTTCATTTGGTATCCTTTATATTTTTTACTTTTTGATGAAGACAAAAAGGGGGAGAAAGATATGAATTGAGATAAAAAGGAGAAGGAGATGAATTGAGATAAAAATGAGAAAAATCGAAGAAGTCGAAAAGAAAAGAAAAGCATACAAATAGGGGGAGCTGAAAAATTGAAAAATGAAAAACGACGGAGTTGAAAAATAAGGGAGATGTTGAAAAGAAAAGAGGATTGGAGAAACTAACGAAACGATCAAAGCCGAAAACTTTGATTCGTAGGAATATACATATATTACTCTTTACAGATATTATCCAATTCAAGAGTTGTTTTGTAATCATCAAAAAGGGGGAGATTGTTGGAATATTTATTCCATACATTATTTATTTTATGTTTTGATGATTAAAGTTGCTAAACAACAAAACAACATCGAGGCGAAGCAAAACAACGAAGCAGACGAAGACGCAAAAAGTTGCAATCTGGACAGCATTAGCGCACGCTAAGGCATATATGTTAGCGCACGCTAACGAGGAGTAATCTGCATTCAAGCCAAGTTTCGAAGTAAGCTGCAGTTAAGTCGGCTGATGGGATAGCGCACGCTACAAAAGAAGGCTAGCGCACGCTAGCAAGTCAAAACAGCCAGCAACGGCTAATTTGAGGAAAATGCCTATAAATACCATTCCTATGGTATTGTTTGAGTACAACAACTTCAAGCAAACGAGTCATACATCTGAGAATCATATACTTATATTGTTGTTGTAATATTGAGCTTATATTGTTAGTTTGAGTGTTTATACATTCAACATTATACACGAGTGGTAAAAGAAAAGATACGATTGGATTCGGTGTTATTAAGATCAAGTATCCGGCATTGTTAGAATCGCAATCGATATCTAAGTGAGGTTTATCTAGTACCCATAGAAAGCTAGAGTGGTTGATTCCTTATCCAATAGAAAAGGAAAAACGGTTTTACTCGGACCGATAGAAGACGAGCTTGTAACGGTAATCCCTCGACCGATTGAAGAGAGGCGTAGAGGTTTTGATCTTAATCCTAAGAAAATATACATCGAGAGAGGACGTAGGCTTCGTTAATAGCCGAACCTCTATAAATCCTTGTGTGATTTATCTTTCGCAATTTTATTTTCGCTTCCGCACAAAACGGCGCAAATATCCGATTATATACCAACACTCGTATGTGCACATAAGGATGTCCAGGTACATCCGTCAAGTGGTTAAAGAGCTGAATACAGTCCAGGTACATCCTGGTTGTTCAAATTCCGCCAATACAGTCTGTAACCTCCCAGAGTAATGAGGAGGAGTTAATGGCAGGTTTGAATTTCGTAACCCCTGCCATTTGTTTGAAATTTGTAACTCCTGAGCATAATGCAGCATAAATGACTGCATTATGACAGCCATAAGGGCAGTGTTTATGTAATATCCGTAACTTTCCATTTTTAGCAGTTTCCATTTTTGGTGTATGTCTATTTTTATCGACTCGCTTGTAACCGTTTCGACATTTTGAATCTACTTTGTTCTTGGAGTTTTTCCAATTGGACGAGTTTTGATGATGTTTTCACGTGATTTCATTTTATGATATGTTTTGCCATATGATCATTCGATTCTCGTAAAACTCGTTCGTTTCCATGATTTCTTTGTTTGTACGAGTTCGTATGATTGAGTTGGTCGTGTTGAGACTTTCGGTTTATAAATCCGACGTCGTTTCGTGATTTTCGGGCACTTGGGCCATTTTTTGTAATTTCCTATAAGTTTAGGGAAATTCATCACCTTGTCGTATTTTGGATTCCTCAGTAGTTGGAAGTGCATTTACTGTCGAACACTCAGTTTCGTTGTTTTGAATACCTCGTATTTACACTTTTGATTCTATCCTCGTGTTGTGGTTCGTCGTTGAATCGACTGTGCATAATTGTGTTCAGAACTGGGGTTTGCTATGTACATAACGTACGTTATGCATGACCCATAACGTACGTTATGACCTTTCCCAGTTCAGTACAAACATTTGGTTACGTACGTTAACCAGTATTGGGTTACGTACGTAACCATCATAACGTACGTTAACAGCTTGTGTTAACGTACGTAACGCGCTGTCAGCGTTTTAAAACCTGACTTAACCTCAGTCGTTTCTTTTCATTCTTCTTCAACCCCTCTCGCGACGTGAGCGTTCTTGAGCACCTTTGGAGCGATTTGTCCAGAGCAATCCGTGGATTCCCTCTAGAGATTGACTATTGTGTACCAAGAGAGATTAATCTACAACATTATCATCATCCATCCGTCAAATCCAAGGTATTTCCTCAGGAACCCTAACTTTGACGAATTTGGGGGTTTTTCGGGATTCTAGGGATTAATTCCGAATTGTTCAATTATGTTACGATATTCCTTACTGGTTGTGGTTATTGGTGATTCCAAATCTATTTTCCTTGATTTTGATCCGTGAATCATCAATACGGAGAGATTTTGCGTAAACCCTCGCCCGTATCGATTGATCGTTCATTGTCGTAGCATGTAATCGGGGTTATGGGAGTATTCCTTTCGATTATTGATGTCCGTTGGGACTGAGTTAAGTTAATTCTTCGTTTAGGAACCATCGTTTTCCATTCGGATCGTTCGTAGTCGTTTTTCACTTCCGATTCTTCGAAGATGTCACAAAGGCAAGTACTTTACATTTGTTTACATGTTCTAGTATTTGAATTATGGTTGTATCGTGGTTGTTGTGGATGGTTATGTGTATGTTCACCTAGGGACGGTCCGACGGGGCCTCTAGGGATACGTATTGCCGTGAGTGTGCGTATCGTGAACTGTGGTTAGCCACCCAGGGATGTCCGACGGGGCTCTGCGGGGTACGGTGGCCGTGAGTCTCGTACCAACGGTTAACTTTGAATTGTGATTTGTTGGAGATAATGTGTTTTGTGATTGTACATCATAAATATTCCGGAATATAAAATGTTTTCTAAAATGATTTTTGGCGCATATATTCATCTGATTAGAAAGTAGTTCAAATGGATTGTACTTGCACTAGCAGTTGTCGCTAACCCCTTAAATGGGGGAAATACTTTTTGTATTTCAGGTATTGATCGTGGGGACAAGCGAGCACTCAAGCCGTATGAGGATGATGGGCAAGCATGATATTGTCCAGTAGTCGATTTCTTGGTGTTTTGTTCTGTCGATTATGGTTGATGTATTGTTTTGGGATTTTTGTATTATAAAATTGGTTTAAGTACTCGAGTACTTCTCGTTTGAATTGTTAATGTCGTGTTCCCGTTTTGGGAAATGGATTTAATGTCAGGTGTTAATTGTCGGTTTGTATCCTTATTATGAATTGTCGTCTTATTGATGGTTGCTTGTCTTTATCGAATGTCTTGTGGTACGTTAGCCTGGTGGATTCCATAGTGTGGGGTCCACGGCGCTGTAATATGCCCTGAATGTCTTGGGGGTATTACAGAATATGGTATCAGAGCCTTAGGTTATGGATACCTAGGTTGTCGGTTATTTGGGTCTAGTTAAGTGTCGTTTTTGGGACAGTATCACTGCTATGTCATCATCTCAGTAAGCCGGTGCTCGTAAGTTTTTCCTAACTTGACTCGTTTCACCGTTTTGTTATATTCCTGTCTTAGTATCTTGTTGTGTTTTGCGTTTGAATTGTACTTACCCATTACTTCTTCAGAATTCCTGTTGGCAGAGGACGCGGACGCGGTCGCGGACGCGGTAGGGGACGTGGCGCAGCCGGTGGGGCGGCCATGTCCGATCACTCGAACCGGTCGGCGATGCCCTCTTTGTCGAGCAGTGTTCCCCCTAGTTCGGAGGTCGGTAGGACGATCCGCTAGCTCGTTAATGCACATGAGAATGTTGGAGTGGCTAACATTTTGCGGCAAGTAGCGAACCAGATGACGCTTCGACTCAGCCGTCTAGTCGGCCAAGCTAATGCCAACCCGGTTCCGCCACCGGATCCGGCAATGATAAGTTGCTTCAGACGTGATTCGTATGCGTCCTCCGGTTTGATGGTGCTTCCGACCCTTAGGTTGGGAGAATTGGCTATTCGAGATGGAGAAAGTATTTGAGGCTAATTGTTCTCGAGGAGAGGAAAGTACCCATTGCCAAGATTTCCTCGCCATGGAGGCAAAGAACGTGGTGGCAGCGGTGAAACCACGTGACCGGCAACGTGGGCGAGTTTCGGATCCGATGGAAGATTAATTACGCCCATGGCCGGTGAAAGAGGGGAGGATCCGAGCTTTCTTTGAGGCTAAGCCCCAAGATGTTCCTATTTCTCAAGCTATCAAGGACTACAATCAACAGCTGCATTATGTGAGAAACCAAGTCCGAGATGAGCTTGATAAGATCCGCCACTTTGATATGCGGATGAAACCGAGGGTGCGCCACTACATGTCCAGTGCAGGGTGCACGACTTTGAAAGAATATCGAATAAGGCGATGGCTTATGAGATGTCGTTTCATGCGCAGACGGCAACCGAAGGAAAGAAATAGAAAACCACGGTTTTGGGAGGCAAGTCAGAGGGTATCAGAAGGCTCGGTCTGGTTCGCGAGTCTTGAGTCGGGCCGCCATCGGTTGGCGAGAAGCGGTTCTAGGTCTGCTCCTGCTGGTTCCGTTCGTGGTCCTATGTGCTTCAACTGTAGTCGTCCGGGCCACATGATGGGTGAGTGTGATAGGCCTCCGATTCAGTGTCTTGCTTGCGGTCGGATGGGTCATCGTGCTAAGTTTTGTACGGATGCAACTCGAGCTCCAGTTACTCAGATATCAACCCCTGCTATGGGAGAGCCGAGTGTTAATCAGGCACCGACAGTTCCTCAGCCGCAACAGAGTTTTGGTAGAGGTCGAGGACGTGGACAGCCTTCTAGAGGGGGAGCTTCTAGTGCGGGGTCTATTCCGCCCTGGGTTTATGAGATGAGACGAGCAGGAGACCCAGACGCGACGGTGGCTACAAGTACCGTTCACATCCTTGACCATCCTGTTTCCGTATTATTCGATTCTGGTGCTACGCATTCTTTCATATCTATGGATTGTGTGCGTCGTCTGCATATTGATTGCTTGGTTGCGTGTGAACCATTTGTTGTTAAACTGCCTAGTGGGGATAGCATCGTGGGGGATCGTGAGATTAGGGATTTTCCAGTGAGTATCGCGGGGAGGGTTTGGCCTTCTAATCTGATTGCGGTAGATATTAGAGATGAGGATTTGATTCTTGGTGAGGATTGGCTGGACCGTCATGGGGCGATCATAAATTATAGAACGAGGACTGTTTTGATGTTAGCCTTTGACGGTACCGAGCATTCTTTTGTGGGGCGTAAGCGGAGTAGCCAGAGACTTCTGATCAGCGCCTTGAGGGCGGTGAGACTTCTTCGAGGAGGTTGCACGGGCTATTGGTGTTACGCTTTGAGATCGGAAGAAGGGGGAGTCGAGCTCTCGTCTATTCCAGTAGTGTGTGAGTATCCTTAAATGGGGGAAATATTTTTTGTATTTCAGGTATTGATCGTGGGGACAAGCGAGCACTCGAGCCGTATGAGGATGATGGGCAAGCATGATATTGTCCAGTAGTCGATTTCTTGGTGTTTTGTTCTGTCGATTATGGTTGATGTATTTTTTTGGGATTTTTGTATTATAAAATTGGTTTAAGTACTCGAGTACTTCTCGTTTGAATTGTTAATTTCGTGTTCCCGTTTTGGGAAATGGATTTATTGCCATGTGTTAATTGTCGGTTTGTATCCTTATTATGAATTGTCGTCTTATTGATGGTTGCTTGTCTTTGTCGAATGTCTTGTTGGTACGTTAGCCTGGTGGATTCCACAGTGTGGGGTCCACGGCGCTGTAATATGCCCTGAATGTCTTGGGGATGTTACAGTTTAAATCCCCTGCAGGTGAGATGGCATGCATCTCATTTGCATCTGACGCATAGAAAATACGAAAAAAATATTCTGCATACCTCTGCATTTCATAAGTCAGTTCAGTTCTCAACTCGTTCTTATTCGTCGGAGCTCGCCAGAATTGTGGTGCTACATCCATCGAGACGAAAGTCATTTTACCTTTGGAGACAAATTGCTAAACCGAAGAGCACTACCGGGGCAATATTTGTCTTGCGGAAAGAGGCCTCCTCGACTCGACTTAATTTACGGTTTTATTATTCATTTTCTTGTATTTTCAATTCTATTTCGAGTTCTGTAATTTCCTTCTTCATTGAGTCCTATAATTTCTAGATTTCGAGTTGTAATTTGTTTTCCAGTTGTATTTTATTTTCCGCCCAGCAAGTTTTTAAAGACAGATATTTCAACAAGCGCAAGACAAATATATACTTGCTAAATCCTACAACTGGAGATGACGACCGCTGCTTCCACCGACTCGAAAACCACCGCTGCCTTTGCCTCCGCGACCGCCGCTGCAACCGTGGAAAATACATTTGCCGCAACCATGTCCAACATGATGAGCTCAACTACCTCATCAACAACCCTATGGGTGTTTTCGAACCCCTTTCTGACTACCGGTGGATCCACCTCGAGTGGCACCGTTGGTTCCACATTTAGTGGTACCGTAGGATCCGTGTTAGGATCCAGTGTTGGAGCCTACGAGTTCAACACGAGTGGTTCCTTTTTGGAACAACCTCGGCGCTTAGGATGATGCCTACCGCCGAGAAGCCGCCAAAGTTTGGTGGAGCCGACTTCAAAAGGTGGCAACAAAAGATGTTGTTCTATTTGACAACACTGGGCTTTTCAAACTTCCTTAAGGAAGATGCGCCACCAGCACCAAGTGCTCAAGAGACTAGTTTTACAGTCCGAGCTGCCTATGACAACTGGCACAATGGAGACTACCTTTGTAAAAACTTTATTCTGAATTCTTTAGAAGATAGTTTGTACAATGTATACTCTATTGTAAACACATCAAAAGAGATGTGGGATGCACTTGAGAAGAAGTACCGTAGTGATGATGCAGGTACAAAGAAGTTCGTAGTCGCCAAGTATCTGGACTACAAGATGGTTGACTCAAGGCCAATCATGGAACAAGTGCAAGAGTTCCAACTCATCATTCATGATGTCAATGCCGAAGGAATGGTTCTGTCAGACGCCTTCACTGTTGCAGCTGTAATCGAAAAGTTGCCTCCAAGTTGGAAAGACTTCAAGAGCTATCTCAAACACAAGAGAAGGGAGATGACTCTTGAAAACTTGATTGTGAAACTGCGCATCGAGTCAGACGTGCGCAAAAATGACAACAAACCAAAATGCCTGATTGATGCTAAGGCCAATCTGTTGGAGCATGGCGGTCCCTCCAATAAAAGAGCTCGCCCAAGTGTCCAAAACAAGAGCAAAGGGAAGCAACCAGTCAAGAAGTTTGATGGCGATTGCTTCAACTGTGGCAAATATGGGCACGCGATGAAGGACTGTCGGAATCCGAAAGCCAACAAGAAGAAGAAACATATTGCCAACATAGCCGAGACTAACGGCGAATGGAAAGAGGATGACCTTGATGATGTGGTCACCGATGAGGTCAACCACGTTGAGAACCAAGGTGGTTGGTACGTCGACACCAGTGCGACCGCCCACGTTGGTGCCGATAGGAGCAAGTTTAAGAACTATCAAGCTGTTGAGGGGAGGAAACTCAATATGGGGAATCCAGCTTCATCTGAGACTATCGGAGTTGGAGAAGTGGATCTCAAACTTACGTCCGGACAGACACTCACCTTGAAGAATGTGCTTCATGTTCCGGATATGAGGTAGAATTTGATCTCGGGCTCTAGTTAAAAAGGGGTTTAAACTAGTGTTCGAATCAGATAAAATTATCATAAAAAAGTTTGATAGGTTTCTGGGTAAGGGTTACCTCACGGAGGGACTCTTTAAACTTAATGCTTTGTCCATGCGCAATGTAACAAAGTCCAGTAATGCTAATGAAAATGCTGCTGCTTCCTCTTACTTGACTGAGTGTTCTGATTTATGGCATTGTAGATTAGGTCATGTAAATCTAAATGCTATAAAAAGATTAGTAAGCTTAGATTTACTAAAATTGAATGAAGTCAATACTCAAAACAAATGTGAGATTTGTGTTGAAGCAAAAATGACGAAACTTCCATTTCATTCGGTAAACGGAACATAAAACCCCTTGAATTAATTCACACAGACATGTGTGATTTAAAGTTTGTGCAAACTAGAGGTGGTAAGAAGTACTTTATCACTTTCATTGATGACTGCACAAGATATTGTTATCTTTATCTTTTGAGAAGTAAAGATGGGGCTATTGAAGCTTTTAAGAACTTCAAGAATGAAGCCGAGAATCAATTAGGCTATCGTATTAAGATGGTTCGAAGTGATAGAGGTGGTGAATATGTAGCCCCATTTGAGGAATTATGCAATGAAAGTGGTATAATTCGTCAAACAACAGCTCCATATGCACCACAATCTAATGGCGTTGCTGAACGTAAGAATCGAACACTTAAAGATATGATGAATGCCTTATTGATTAGTTCAGGGTTGCCCCAGAACATGTGGGGGGAAGCTGTCTTGATAGCCAACTACATATTGAACAAGATTCCACGCAAAGGTAAGGATGTTACTCCTTATGAGTTGTGGAAAGGTAGAAAATCTTCATACAAATATCTCAAAGTGTGGGGGTGTTTGGCCAAGGTTGAGGTACCTCTACCTAAACAAGTTAAAATCGGACCTAAGATGGTCGATTGTATCTTTATTGGGTATGAAGTGAACAGTAATGCCTATCGGTTTGTTATCCACAAGTCAGAAGTTTCTGAAATGACTGTTGGAATAACAATTGAATCAAGGAATGTTGTATTCTTTGAAAACATATATCCTTGTAAGAACAATGATAAAGTTAAGAACAATTCTAGCAATGGAGTTGAAGATGAAGGAACAAGTTCAAAATCTGTAGATGTAGATCCAATGTCACGTAAGCAATCGAGATCTAATATGGAAGATGTAGAACCGAGACGTGGTAGTAGGGTTAAGACACCAAATACATTTGGACGTGACTACATAGCATTCATGTTGGATGAAGAACCAACATCGATCAAAGTAGCTTATGCCGGACCAGACGGGTTGCTCTGGAAAGAAGCTGTTCAGAGTGAAATTGAATCAATTTTACAAAACCAAACTTGGGTTTTGGTTGATTTACCTGAAGGTTGTAAGCCCTTAGGATGCATATGGATCCTTAAAAAAAAGTACAAGGCTGATGGGTCAATTGATAACTATAAAGATCGTTTAGTAGACAAAGGTTTCAAACAGAAGGAATGGTATGATTTTTTCGATACCTATTCACCTGTAACAAGAATTACATCTATTCGAGTGCTTCTGGCGATTGCTGCTTTGCACGATCTTGAGATTCATCAAATGGATGTTAAGACTGCTTTTCTGAACGGTGATCTGGATGAAGAGATCTATATGGAACAACCTGAAGGGTTTGTAGTACCTGGATAAGAGAAAAAGGTATGCAAACTGGTTAAGTCTATATATGGATTGAAACAAGCTCCACTACAGTGGCACTTGAAATTTGATAATGTAATGTTATCAAATGGTTTTAAAATAAATGAGTGTGGTAAATGTGTTTATATTAAGAACACTAATAACGGCTATGTTATTGTGTGTCTTTATATAGATGACATGTTAATCATGGGTAACAGTATACACGTGATTAACGATACTAAGAACATGTTAAAAAGAAATTTTGACATGAAAGACATGGGGCTAGCCGATGTGATTCTTGGAATGAAAATTTTGAGAAAATCAGATGGAATCATCTTGACACAATCTCACTATGCCGAGAAAGTTCTCAAGAAGTTTAATGCCTTTGAAAGCTTGCCGGCTAAGACCCCAATAGATTTAAATGATCAATTGAGCAAAAATCGAGGGGAGCCCGTTGCACAGGAAGAATATGCACGAGTCATTGGGTGTTTAATGTATCTTACAAATTGCACTCGACCCGATTTAGCTTGCGTTGTGAACAAATTGAGTCGTTACACAAGCAATCCAAGCAAGGAGCATTGGAAAGCTCTCGTTAGAGTTTTGAGGTACTTAAAGTATACTCAAAACCTTGGGCTACACTATTCGAGATACCCCCCAATACTTGAAGGGTACTGTGATGCGAATTAGATATCCGATACGAAAAGTTCATTTTCTACAAGTGGTTACGTGTTTACATAGGGGGTGGAACTGTCTCGTGGAAGTCTGCGAAACAAACATGTATAGCCCGATCCACCATGGAATCGGAATTCATAGCTTTGGACAAAAATGGTGAAGAATCCGAGTGGCTCAGAAACTTTTTAGAAGATATTCCATGTTGGTCAAAGCCAGTGCCTGCGGTGATGATACATTGTAATAGCCAAGCTGCTATTGGTAGGGCAACAAGAAACGTGTATAATGGAAAGTCTCGACATATTCGTCGACGCCATAACGCTATAAGACATTTGATCAAAAGTGGGGTTATCTCTATTGACTATGTGAGGTCATTGGATAATCTAGGGGATCCGCTAACCAAAGGGTTAAACCGTGATCAAATGACTAAATTGCTAGAGGGAATGGGTTTAAAATCCACAAATTGAGAATTATCATAGTGGTAACCCAACCAAGATGACTGGAGATCCCAAGAACTTGGTTCAATGGGAGAACTAAGCTATGAGAGTTCGTGTGAAACACTCATCTAAGTTTATCCCTATAGAGCAATTGAATGTTGAAAGGTTGCCTAGTGGTGAGGTTAAGTCTATGACTTTTAATGATTCCTAAAGACCTCGAGGAGGTTGCGTATGGCAAGATACTCGATAAAGAATCACCTATATAAGTGAGAAGTGGGGGCCGCTTCATAAAAATCACTTATGAATCCAAAGGGGTGTCCAAGGCCCGTAAAGGACACAAAATGTGAGAACGAATGAGGTTGAGGTGTTCAAGTGTTAGCACCATTGTCTCGGTGCACGCCGTGGGGAATAGTTCAAAGCATCAAGCCACTAATCCACCTGTGTACCTGATGATGTTAACTATGGAAGGTTCAAAATCACGAACTACCTATCCTTATACTTTAACGCCTCTTGAGGACTGAGCTTGAGTCTGCATATTGCATTTGGGCTATTTTCACTCATGTGGGGGATTGATGGAATCGTTAATGATTTTAATTTTATTTTGTAAAATTAAATATCATAGGATCGATCTGCGTTCCGAGTAGATGATCGTGGTATATTCACTTTCTCTAAACCAATTCTCGGTGAGTGAGAAATAGTGAATTAAAGTTTGTCACTTAATTGTGAATTAATAAGGGATGGAATCCCACATTCAATAATGAACCATCATTATTCTAGTATATAAGGAGTTACCTTTATGCATGTAGTAATTAATGGCACATGTGTATGGGCTTAATGCCCACATGCGCGCACACGCGCGCGCCGCCACTGCCGCCCACCCGCCTCGCCTCGACCTCGGCCGCGAGCCATGTTCCGCGTGCCGTGGACCTTGGACCTTGGCCTTGATCTTGATCTTGATCTTGGACTTGGATCTTGGATCTTGGCAATTGGTCTTTGTGTGGTCTTTGGGCTGTTCTTTGGGCCTGGTCGTGGGCTAGGCCTTGGCCCGCCTAAAGAATTTTTTGGACAAGCTCAACAACGTAGTTGGGCACATACTATGTGCACATAAGGATGTCCTGGTACATCCGTCAAGTGGTTAAAGAGCTTAATACAGTCCAGGTACATCCTGGTTGTTCAAATTCAGCCAATACAGTCTGTAACCTCCCAGAGTAATGAGGAGGTGTTAATGGCAGGTTTGAATTTCGTAACCCTTGCCATTTGTTTGAAATTCGTAACTCCTGAACATAATGCAGCATAAACGACTGCATTATGACAGCCATAAGGGCAGTGTTTAAATCCCCTGCAGGTGAGATGGCCTATAAATAGGCATGCATCTCATTTGCATCTTGTTGTTACCCAAAATATTATTCGGAGATGATAGGCTGGAATGGATGAGTAACAAACAAAATGCGAGAGCACGTCCGTGGGGAAGTAAATAACACAAGATTTTCCGGGGTTGTTAGTCCCGAGCTTGAATGCACTCGCAAGATATTATTAATACGAATACTTGAGAATACAAATATTAATGTTAGAGTACAATTACAATGAGTGTAAAGACCCTAGTTATCTTAGCTCTTGAGTGCTGAAGATTGCCGGAATAACCAGAGTTGATGCTCTGTGAGTTCTTGTAACAACGATGGAGTGTTGTGTTGACTATGAGAAATTGACGGTCTCTCACTGTGTGAATTAGCTGAACTCTCGTATGAAGTAGTTTATGTACTTGTGAACCTTTAAATCTGGAGTTCTCTGAACTGTAGGGAGTTCTCGTTTCTGTCGACCGTCTTTTGGTTAAGAAGTTCTGAGAAGAAATCCTAGATAGATTCAAGAGAAAAACCGAGAAAAAACCGAGGGCTTTCCAAGTGCTGGAGGCTCTCTATTTATAGAACTAGGAGTCGCTGGGCGATCGCCTCTGCTGTATTATAATAAGCGGGGCGATCGTCTTTAGCACATGGGTTGGTCTCCTTAAAGTCCGCAGCGACTGCTGGCAGCCGGATGTGCGAACCAGTGAGAAGCCAACACGCGTCTATGTCACTGTCTTGGGAGGCCCCACCTAGGACCTTTCGGCGGGTCTGTCGTTAGGTGAGGTTGTCCTTGTCACTGACAGCTGCTGATGGGCTGGAGTCAACGATCCATGTCCTATGGTGCCATTCGCGGATCTGCACATGGGTCCTTGCTCCGTGATCCAGTCTTCGTAGACTTTGACGGACGATGGCCTTGTTGGTGGCATATGACGGTCGTCCTTGGTCGGGCACCAGAGTCGATCGCTAGGTGCCAAGAGGCGATCGCCCCGGACGTCGATCGCTCGGTACCTGATTTCGGTCTGGACTCTTTGCTTTGGCAAGTGTGTCTTGGATTCATTTGATACTGTCCTTGGTCGCTCGGCCCTTACACCGATCGCCGTTGAGGCGTATAAATCGCCACATAAAAATTGCCCCCCCAGCTCGCTCCGATGTTGGAGACGTGGGGTGAGGTGGTTCTACTGGCGATCGCTTAACTTAGACAAGTGACTCAGCATTTTACGGAACAGGTGATCGTCTTTGAGCGGATTGGTTTTGGATTTGGACGACCTATTCAGTCGCTGAAATGAGCGGGAAATGACAGAGGGCTCGAAACTCCGTGGGGGTACGTGTCGTGATGCGATTGGAGGAGTTCGACGGTTAGTTAAGACTCCTCGTTTGGCGTATCCTTGAAACGGCGCGTACGCAGGTTTCAAGGGAGGCATTGATTGTGACTTTATCCAGCGGTTGCACTTCAGCCCTCGAGATTCTCCTTATTTGCATGGAGCCCCCCGCCTTCTCCAATAAAAAGGGTCTGGGTTACAGTGTAATCCCCCTTACGCAATTTCATCGGAGAGAAAGATAGCCGAAAACTCTTCTGAAGCCTTTGTCTGCCGATCGTCGATCGACTCAATCCTTCGGTAAGAAACAAACCTCCTTTTCCCTTTTCTTTTTGAAAATGTGTGGAGCATCTACGACGTCTGAAACGGGCACCACCTCCGACGCCGGGACTTCAACTGCCCAGGAAGGACCCTCCGCGGAATTCCATATGGAGACAGCTGCCGAGGCTATCCGCGCCGGTATTAATCCCGCGAAAGTCGAGGAACTACTCAACGAGGCCGATGCTGCCAGGGAGGCGGCGGCTGAGCAAAAGCGCTTGCTGGTGGAGAAGGATTTGGCGGTGAGGGCGTACTGGGAGCAACATAGTGCCTTTGGCCAAGCCTATTTAGCTTTCGCAGAAATCATGGAGAGATTGGCCGGTCCGCATCTCAAGTTCGACTATCGGGAGTACTCGATCGCCCATCCCCATCAATCTGCAAAGCGGTCGCTGTTCCGGGCCGCGCAACGCTCCCCGTGGTCCCTTGGCCAGATCAGGAGCTCGGCGACCAGAAAGGACTTGGCCATCTGGAGGGCGAGGTACCATGTCCCTTCTGATGTGGACCTTTTCGCGCCTGCCGAGAATGAGCGAGCCGACCAACCTCCGGAGGGCATGGTCGCCGTGAATGAGGCGATAATGGAGGTCGGGCCGTGGTTCCCACTATTGTTTTCCGTCTCCAATTTGCTGGTCGCCTGGAATATGGTGCCGCTTCAGCTAATGCCGAACGTCTGACTCCAGATTGTCTGCGCCCTCACTTTGTTCGGAGGTCACCGACTGTACCGCCTTCCCTCGCCGTTGGAGATGAATCACCTATTCAAACTGACGGTTCAGAAAGGGTCCGTCGGTGGCTACCACATCCTAGGCAGCTCTGGTCGGGTGATACTTGGGGTCCCAAATAAGGTGCGGGGCAATCCGGCGAAATGGTTCTGGGTCGGCGGTGCATGGAAAGCGTCCGTGAGCGACAATCCCCCTGGCGAGCTGGACATTCCCACCGGCTTTCGGGAGAGGAATCCGAGTAAGGGTTCTGACTCTCCCTTTGTTCGGATATATTCTGAACTGATCTAATTTGGTCTTCCTTTTGCAGGCTTCCATATTCCGGCAGCTGACGAGCTACCTTTTGACTTTTTGGTCGTCTGGGAGAGGATACGCAGTCTTCCGGACGACAATTTAGACGCTCGCCGGATTAACAAAGAGAGATGTTGGTTGTCTGCTCTGTTATTTCATTTTCCGCGCCACCTTTTTGGTCCCATGTATGAATTTCCACGATCTCCTTTTGCTTGGCGATCGTCCTGTTTGAGGAAGGTGTCTAACCATTGTTTGATCGTTTCTTTTTGCAGAGGTCCGTTTCCCTCGCTTCCTGGAGCCTCCGCCAGAGATTGCCATGTCGAACCCTGGAGTCTTGAGTCGCCTGCGCCAGAAGAAGTCGAGTCGAGTTCCCCCGGTGGCGCTACCTCTTATCCCGGAGGTGAGGCCTCACGCGGAGCCGATCATTGCGGAGGAAGAGGTTCGGGAGGAGGGACTCCAGCCGAACCGCAAGCGACAGAGGTCGGGGGAACCCCCAGTCTCTGCCCCTGCTGGTGAGCCACCGATCACCGCGCCTCCTCTCACCGCGGTCCCCTTGGCGGATGAGCCTACGCCTTCGTCGGCTTTTCTGTAGGCCATGGCGATTGCCGAGGCTGAGACCCCTCGCGGGAAACCGTTCTTCGGCCGCGACCCCGAGAAGGTCGAAAGGTAAGCTTGGTTGATCTGTTGAGTTTTGTCACTTGCGTAGGAGATGTACTGACCCCTTTGTTCTTGTTGCAGGGTCCGCCTTGCCGACCCGAATTGTTCGCCGATGGTGTTGGACTTCCTTGCGAGCAGGTCTCCTCGCGATCCTAGCGACGTCCCTCACTACGTCTCTTGGGCTATCTCCGCCCTACCGAAGGCTTGGACGACCGATCTGGATGCGATTGCGCGCCGGTGGTCCGGAGATGCAATGCAGGCGACTCTTGCCCTGACCCTCCAAGCGGCGACGATGGCCGCTAAAGCTGTAAAGGATTATGAGGGGCGGCCCTCTATTGCCCGTCTCCATTCGGACCTCGAGGCTGCTCGAAAAAAGAACTCCGAGTTTGTCGACAGGATCGTAGCTATGGAGAAGGATTCATTGGAAGCGGCTAAACGAGCAAGTCAAGATCTTGAGCTGGCGAGACAGGATTCTGAGCGGGCCCGGGCGACGGTCGACCGGATTCGGGATCAGATGACAGAGGCCCGCCGATCGTACGTGGATACTCAGAAGGAAGCCGATCAGTTGAAGGTGACCGTCACCCGGCTGACTAGCGAGTTGGCGTCGTCGATGGAAAAAACGGCTGCCAAGGCATCCGTGCTCCAGGGTGCACATCAGGCGGTTGCGGAGCTAAAGGGAAGGCTGGAGGCGACTGAGGCCGACCCTTTTCTCAACGTGGAGTTCGTCAGCGAGTTTGCCTACTACATGGATTTCGCTGACTCAATTCGCGCCGCTAAGAATGGAGGGCTGGAGGTCGGCCCTTTAGCTGAAAACTTCAAAGCTTACACGTGGATTATCCTCTGCATTCCGCCTTCTATGTGCCGATCCTGGACCTCTCGGATCTCGGCGTAGACCTGAGCTGGTACCCGATTCCCGGAAATCTCGTTCATCCAGATGCCCTGGAGGATGGGGAGGCAGTTCCAGAAGCTGACGGGGGAGCGCGGGCCGATCCAGTGGCCGAGGGTGAAGGCCAGGCAGGGGCTGTTGGGATTCCACAGAAAATAAACGCAGCGGAAGAATAAAAGGAATCCCTAAGAGGATCGATCAAGTAACGTATATACGAAAAGAAAAATACGAAGATCAAGGAATCAAAGTCCCATACATATGATGTCTCTGAAAAAACTTCGTATGATGATGATGATGATGATGATGATGAAGAGCCATTCGTTCCAAGCACCTAAAGCAAGGTGCCTCTACTTCACACGCCGGAACTTGATGAAAAATCGACAAGCTTACTTTCTTCAAGAATGCGGCTAGGGAAGCTTGTAGGAATTTTCTCTCTCAATGTATTCTTCTTATATCTTGTCTTTAAGATCAAGATGAAGTTATCAACCTCACTTTCTCTCTCTAATTCGTGATTTTGAGTTCAAGCAAGAAGAAGTTGTCCTCTCTCCTTTTTAAAGACTTTTATTTATAAAAAAAAATGAAAGTCTCACTTTAACACATGATTGAGGGTATCGAATACACCTCACATATGTCACCTAGTGACATAAAATAAGTTTAAAAGAGACAAGAGAGGGAGGGGGCGGCCCTAAGGGAAATTTCCAAGAAGACGGGTCGAATTTACTCGGCTCGTGTATTGGATGTTCGTCAAAACGAATCCCTCGTGTACCGGATGTTCGTCAAACGAATCCGTTTTCTTTCCAATGTGTTTGGACTAATTAATTAATCCAATTAATTAATTATATCAAACACAAATATATATTTCTCTAAGAAATATAATTTATGAATTAAAGTAATCACCCAGTAACCTACTTACAATTCATAAGACCGCTATTTAATTTATCCGATAAATCAAAATTAGATATCTAATATCTAATATTATAAGAGAGAATATTAATTCACATTTATCCATCAATGATCCTATTGTGCGACTCCATAGGTTCGTCTCAGCCGGCATTGGGAGGAACCAATGAGTGCGGGCGGCCTGCTTGACTAGCGGGCGCATCGTAAACCCGGCGAGAACGAATGAACGAATCATTCTAGAACCATTATGTCGTGAATACTATATACGTATAGACCCTTCATCAGATGTCCCGATCAAGTCTTCGGGTCACGGTAAAGTCAAACCCTACTGTTGACTAAACTCTATACATGTGTTAATGAAAATCAAGACCGACTGATTAATAGTGTATCTAATACGACTATATCAGAATGCTTTGGCCAAAGACTTATGATCTTATTTGCCATTAACCGTATAGGACATTCGCCTGCTCACTAACAGGAGATAGAATCCTTTCTTGGCGTCTGACAAAGATCGCTACTCGCCGTATAGTCCGCACTTTGAGGTCGACTCAGCAATTAAGCAAATGAGTCTAACTACTCTAATGACAAACTAAACGTCACACGCACATCTTCTACTGAACCCTCAAGTCAAAGGTACACGTATATTATCACAACCTTTCGATTCGTCATCTACTCTCCGAGAGTGAATACCGTGTGACTGAATCGAGTATGAGTCGTGTTCGAGTATACTGGTCCCACCAATATACTTATAACTATGCTATCAAGACGTGCACACGTCCTAGCATCAGTTATACAAGTCTTATTAAAACTTAATGTCCTGTTAAGTTTTATCGACTTGCGAACTAGTTAAGCATTCGAGCTCTAAACACTTCTAGTGTCTATCTCCTTATCTCCATAAGGAGTAGAATGTTCACTCTCAAATGCAAGGACTATTATTCTATATACCAAATCACAATGCAGTGATATACAATAATATAGAAATAATAATTGCCTTATTAAATATAATATTCATAATTACAATACAATTGCTCTCACTCTCTCATCCTCTGAGTGGCATTCGAGGGCATATTCCTAACAATATCCCACTTGCACTCAATGCCACAAACTATGGTATCTAATACCCATACTCTCCATATGTCTCTCTAAGACCTTCTGAGATAGTGGCTTGGTAAGCGGATCAACAACGTTATTTGCTGTGTCTACTCTCTGCAGTGTAACATTCCCATCCTGAACCATTTCTCTAACAAAATGATATTTTCTCGCAATATGTTTGGTGTTGTGGTGAGCCCTAGGATCCTTAGCCTGTGGTACAGCTCCGTCTTTGTCACAAAATAGTGTCACGGGCTTCTCTGCGTTAGGAACCACTTGAAGTTCCTCAGTGAACTTCTTTATCCAAAAAGCTTCTTTAGCAGCCTCTGTGGCTGCCTGATATTCGGCTTGACATGCAGAGATAGCAGTCGAACTTTGCTTGGCACTTCTCCAAGAAATTGCCCCACCATTCAGAGTAAAGATATACCCTGATGTGGACATCTGAGCATCCATGTCCCCCGAAAAATCTGAGTCTGTATAACCCACCACTCTTAGTTCTCCACCGCCGTATGTAAGAACCAAGTCTTTAGTCCTCCTTAGGTACTTAAGAATGTTCTTTACAACAGTCCAATGTTCCTGCCCTGGATTTGACTGAAACCGACTTACTACGCTCACAGCATAGGCAATGTCCGGTCTAGTGCAAATCATTGCATACATAAGGCTACCTACTGCCGAAGCATAAGGTACCTTGCTCATTTCCTTTCTATCTTCCTCACTTTGAGGACACATCTCTAAGGAAAGTTTTGCACCATGTTGCATAGGTAGAAACCCTCTTTTAGAATCTTCCATCCTAAATCGCTTCAGGATCTTTTCTATGTAGAGGGCTTGGGAAAGACCTAACATTCTTTTCGCTCTATCCCGGTAGAGACGAATACCCAGAATATAGGTAGCTTCTCCCAAGTCTTTCATTGAGAACTCTTTAGAAAGCCAAGCTTTCACAGAACTGAGCATTCCCACGTCGTTTCCTATAAGTAGAATGTTATCTACATATAGTATTAAGAACGCAATTTTTCTCCCACTAACCTTCTTGTAAATACAGGGCTCTTCTTCGTTTTGGATAAAATCAAACTCTTTGACTGTCTCGTTAAAACGAAGATTCCAACTCCGTGAAGCTTGCTTCAGTCCATAAATGGCACGCTGAAGTTTGCATACTTTATGAATATTGGTTTGAGATATGAATCCCTCAGGCTGTTCCATGTAAATATCCTCCTCGAGGAATCCATTTAGGAATGCCGTTTTCAAATCCATTTGCCATATTTCATAATCTAAGTGGGCTGCTATAGCAAGCATCATGCGAATAGACTTAATCATAGCTACAGGCGAGAAGGTCTCGAAGTAATCGATTCCTACTCTTTGGGAATAACCCTTTGCCACAAGCCTGGCCTTATAGGTATCAACCTTGCCATCTCCATCAGTCTTTCTCTTATAGATCCATTTGTTTCCAATAGGCACTATGCCTTTAGGACGATCTACTAAAGTCCAGACCTGATTAGCATGCATTGAGTCTATCTCAGCTTCCATAGCTTCTTGCCACTTGGTGGAGTCAACGTCTACCATCGCTTGGTCGTATGTAGAAGGATCATTCTCTTGACTACTTTCTGTCATCTTATGGACACCCAGTTCCTCTTGATGCAGATAGCCATACCTCTCAAGTAATTGAGAAATTCTACTAGACTTGCGAGGTTGTATTTGTATTTCAGAAGGTTCGGTTCTTATATCTTGCATAGGTGTCTCATTTGGTGTTTCTTTTATTTCTTCCAAAGAAATATTTTTACCTGCCCCTTCTTCCAGAATAAACTGATCTTCCAGGAAGTGTGCTTGTATAGCAACAATGATCCTATTATCTTCGTGCATGTAGAATAGATACCCCATGGAATCCCCTGGATATCCTATGAAACGACCTTTCACAGACCTAGTTTCCAAGTTCTCTACTTTAGTCTTCTTGACATAAGCAGGGCATCCCCAAATCCTAATGTGATTAAGACTTGGTTTCCTACCTCTCCACATCTCATGGGGAGTCTTAGGAACGGATTTGGAAGGACATCTATTCAAGATATGCACAGCAGTAAGGAGTGCGTAATCCCACAGATAAATCGGTAGATCAGTATAGTTAAGCATGGAGCGAACCATGTCCAACAAGGTTCGGTTCCTTCTTTCTGATACACCATTTAATTGTGGAGTAGCTGGAGGAGTGAATTGTGACACTATTCCTAGTTCTTTTAAGAACTCATCAAATTCGGAACTCATGTACTCACCACCCCGGTCTGACCGAAGAGTCTTAACACGGTTACCTGTTTGATTTTCAACTAGGACTTTAAATTCCTTGAATTTATCAAAAGCTTCAGACTTATGTTTCATTAAGTACACGAATCCATACCTGGTATGGTCATCAGTGAATGTAATGAAATACTGAAATCCGTCTCGTGCCACTTCAAAAGGGCCACATACGTCGGTATGGATCAATCCAAGTTTTTCAGCAGCACTTTCAAAAGTCCCTGCGAAGGGTAACTTAGTCATTTTGCCTTGAAGGCATGATTCACAAGTTGGATAGGGATCTGATCCCAATGAACCCGTAAGCCCATCTTTCTCCATTTTATGAACCTTGGTCTGACCGATATGACCAAGTCTAAGATGCCACTTAAGTGCTTGGTTCGTTTCATCCCTACCACGCTTCCTAGTTATAGTGTTCACAGTTGTCTTATTCTTTAAATTTAAATGGTATAAACCATTTAATAATGTAGCAGTACCAACCAATTTATTTTTGAAATAAATATGACAGGACCCATCTCCAATAAAGAAGTGAAATCCCTTTCGGTCCATGACCGGAATTGATACAATATTCTTGTGCCCCTTGGGCAAAACAAGTACATCATCTAAAGTGAGAATAAAACCAGATTCTAAATCCAACATAAGGGATCCAATATCAGAAGCCTCGACACTATGCCCACTTCCGACGGTGACCATCACCTCCCCTGAATCCAGCTTCCTACTTCGTTCCAGATCCTGATTCATTGTACAAATGTGAGAACTACTTTTGAATCAAGTATCCAAGAAGTAGAATATACAGTTACAGAACAATTTGTTTCTAAAACCAGTAGTTCCGTACCTGAAGGCGCATTACGGTCAAGATTTGGACAATACCTCTTCCAGTGGCCTAGATCACCGCAGTCGAGGCATACATCCGTTTTCTTAACCCCTTTGCTCTTTTGAACCATTGGGGCCTTGCCCCTTCCCTTGTCGATCTTGGCTATCGGACCTAACTGCTTCTTGTTCTTTTTCTTCTTATTCTTGGACTTCCAAGTCCTAGAAGAAATCACAAGTGCAACTTCCTTTCCCTTTGTCTTCATATGAGACTGGGCAGTCGTCAGTTTGTTCATTAGCCCAGCTAAGTTACATGCAATCTCATTGCAGTTGAAGTTCATGACAAATTGGGAAAAGGAGTCAGGAAGTGACTGCAGGATAAGGTCAGTTTGGAGAGATGCATGCATCTGAAAATCAAGAGCTTCCAATCTCTCAATCATCGAGATCATCTTGAGGACATGGTCCCTAACCCTCTCTCCTTCCTTCATCCTGGCGCCGAATAATTGCTTTGATATTTCATATCTAGCAGTTCGGCTATGCTCTCCATAGAGCTCAGCCAGGTGCGCTAAGATGGCTCGTGAAGACGTCATCTTTTCATGGGCACGTTGAAGCTCATTGGTTATTGAGCCTAACATGTACCCTCGCACTCTTATGTCGTCTTTTACCCATTTCTCATGGGCATCAACATCTTCCTGATTGGCTCGGGTTCTTGCAGGAGCCGCTGGGATGTCCGCCTCCAAGACGTATCCCAGCATTTCCATAGTTAGGACAATCCTCAAGTTCGGCGATCCATAGTTCGGACGATCAGACGTTCTTTTCAAGTAGTATAGCGAGTGGGTTCATTGTCATATTGAGAGTTTTGTTAACTGCAGAGAATAATTTGAGATTCGTTAGTGATTGTTTAATTGTGATCCGAGTAAAGAATTTAAGGACTTTCTTTATTCATAACTCGGCTCCCACTATTTTATCGGCATTTACACACTCCCATGTTAAATCCGGAAGTCTTGGGTGACTTCATAGTGGTGATCGATTTCTTTACAAAGTTTAATAGAGGGCAACCCATACAGTTTATATTCTATTATTCTTTATAAAATGGTGTCTAATACCAACACATCTAATGGATGATTAGATCTTCTTTTACCCCTAGTTCACTTGCCCTCAACCCATTCGGTTTCTATGGCTCGCTGAACTATCTAAGTTTAAACCATCAACTCCTATTAGTCTGACAATTGAATCTTACCCGGCAACCCATACGGTTTATAGGGGTTTGATTTGTCACAACCAAAGGCATCTAATGCACTCTAGGAATTTATCAACTTTCCCCAAAAATATTACCCCGACATACTCGGAAGAATAATATTCCGGTTTAGATTTCAATTTTCCATGAGTTTGACGGAGCGTAGGAAACCTCGTAACCTTTATAACTTAGTGTTTGTAAGTGGGAGTATTAACGCGATTATATGTTACACTTTGCACATTAATCCGTTTATAAGCGCGGTTTATGGTTTGTCAATCATTCAAAATGAAAAACAATAAATATCAACCTAGTTACTACCAACATATAGCTCATGGACTTTTTCCTAAGTATTGGGCCAAGCCAAATAAAGAAAGAAAAAATACAATATTGATTCTTCGTCTTCTAGTCGGTCGTCTTCGGTCTTCGTCATAGCCGTATAAATAATTACATCATTGAACAATACGTTCTATTATACATATTTTTTAGTAAAAATAAATAGCCTCAAAACGGACTTTACAACCATATCGAATCGAACAAATCAACAACTAAGTCCACGAGCTATATCACCATCACATAAGGCATTCCATACAACATGTAACGGTAAATGAAATTAAATAATCAATTAATATATTAATCCAATTAATATAAAAATTAATCTATTTAATTTCTACAATATTAATCAAATTAATATTTATAATCGTCATTTTAATCCGTTCAAAGTAATCCGGCCAAATCAATATTCTCGTCTAATAATTTCCCTTAATAAAAAAATATTCCAAATATTTTATTAACTCCAATTAAATCCAATTTAAATTTCGGAAATTATTACAACGAAATATAAACACAAAAATGGAGTCCCGGAAAATCCGGTATCGAGGACCACGGCCCGATTCAAAATCGGCCGAAAACCCGAAACCGCCGGACGAGTCACTCTCGGACAACGCCCTTGGTGGCCAGCGGCTTCTGATAGCCTACCGAGTCACTCTCGGCCGGCGAGTGATAGTCTAGTAAGCTGCTGCCGGCAGCTGCGTCTTCGTGCGGTATTCGTGTTTAACCCCCGTTTTCTCATTTTTTCGTCTCGCTTCCAAAACGAAAAAGTTTCTTAACTTCATGAAGAACTTATAAATCAACAAAAATAAAATTTTTCAGATTTATAATTCACATAAAATAGTCGAAACTTGACTTACTACGAACGATTAAATTTCTTCGATTATATCTATTATGATTCTAAATCATAAACATCATCAAATAACATTCCAAATGCAAAGATGATCGTATATACGATATATTTGACCTCGCTCCGATACCACTGTTGGGATTCCACAGAAAATAAATGCAGCGGAAGAATAAACGGAATCCCTAAGAGGATCGATCAAGTAACGTATATACGAAAAGAAAAATACGAAGATCAAGGAATCAAAGTCCCATACCTATGATGTCTCTGAAAAAAATTCGTATGATGATGATGATGATGAAGAGCCCTTCGTTCCAAGCACCTAAAGCAAGGTGCCTCTACTTCACACGTCGGAACTTGATGAAAAATCGACAAGCTTCCTTTCTTCAAGAATGCGGCTAGGGAAGCTTGTAGGAATTTTCTCTCTCAATGTATTCTTCTTATATCTTGTCTCTAAGATCAAGATGAAGTTATCAACCTCACTTTCTCTCTCTAATTCGTGATTTTGAGTTCAAGCAAGAAGAAGTTGTCCTCTCTCCTTTTTAAAGACTTTTATTTATAAAAAAAATGAAAGTCTCACTTTAACACATGATTGAGGGTATCAAATATACCTCACATATGTCACCTAGTGACATAAAATAAGTTTAAAAGAGACAAGAGAGGGAGGGGGGCGTCCCTAAGGGAAATTTCCAAGAAGACGGGTCGAATTTACTCGGCTCGTGTATTGGATGTTCGTCAAAATGAATCCCTCGTGTACCGGATGTTCGTCAAACGAATCCGTTTTATTTCCAATGTGTTTGGACTAATTAATTAATCCAATTAATTAATTATATCAAACACAAATATATATTTCTCTAAGAAATATAATTTATGAATTAAAGTAATCACCGAGTAACCTACTTACAATTCATAAGACCGCTATTTAATTTATCCGATAAATCAAAATTAGATATCTAATATCTAATATTATAAGAGAGATTATTAATTCACATTTATCCATCAATGATCCTATTGCGCGACTCCGTAGGTTCGTCTCAGCCGGCATTGGGAGGAACCAATGAGTGCGGGCAGCACTTTGCCAGCCTAGCGGGCCGCACTGTAAACCCCGATTGAGAACGAATGAACGAATCATTCCAGAACCATTATGTCGTGAATACTATATACGTATAGACCCTTCATCAGATGTCCCGGTCAAGTCTTCGGGTCACGGTAAAGTCAAACCCTACTGTTGACTAAACTCTATACATGTGTTAATGCAAATCAAGACCGACTGATTAATAGTGTATCTAATACGACTATATCAGAATGATTTGGCCAAATACTTATGATCTTATTTGCCATTAACCGTATAGGACATTCGCCTGCTCACTAACAGGAGATAGAATCCTTTCTTGGCGTACAGCAAAGACTGCTACCTGCCCGTATAGTCCGCACTTCGAGGTCGACTCAGCAATTAAGCAAATGAGTCTAACTACTCTAATGACAAACTAAACGTCACAGGCACATCTTCTACTGAACCCTCAAGTCAAAGGTACACGTATACTATCACAACCTTTTGATTCGTCATCGACTCTCCGAGAGTGAATACCGTGTGACTGAATCGAGTATGAGTCGTGTTCGAGTATACTGGTCCCACCAATATACTTATAACTATGCTATCAAGACGTGCACACGTCCTAGCATCAGTTATACAAGTCTTATTAAAACTTAATGTCCTGTTAAGTTTTATCGACTTGCGAACTAGTTAAGCATTCGAGCTCTAAACACTTCTAGTGCCTATCTCCTTTGTTGCTACCCAAAATATTATCCGGAGATAGATATTGCTGGAATGGATGGGATAGCAAACAAATGCAAGAGCACTTCCGCGAGAAAGATAAATAACACAAGATTTGCCGGGGTTGTTAGTCCCGGGCTTGAATGCTCTCGCGAGATATTATTAATATCAATATTCGGGGATACAAGTACTAATGTAAGAATACAATTACAATGAGTGTAAAGATTCTTGTTATCTTAGCTAGTGAGCGTGTAGATTGCCGGAAGAACCAGATTTGATGCTCTGTGAGTTCTTGTAACAAAGGAGATAAACAGTCGCGGCGGTGAGAGATCGATCGTCTCTCACGGCGAGTATTTAGCTGGGTGCTTGGGCTCCAGGGCTTATGAATCCTTTGGAATCTGTCTAGTGGAGACTTGCTTTGCCGCCGATCGTCTTCTAGACGAGAGATTTGGAGAGAGAAGTCTGAGATGGATTAGGTGAGATAGCCGGGAGCTTGATGATATGTATGTTCTTCAGTATTTCCGTGAATGTATCAGAATGTGAGAGAATGTGTTCTGAGCGTAAGTCAGAATGAATTCGGAACCGTTGGTGTAATGAATTTCGAACCGTAGGTTGAATGTGTGAGAATGTGAACCTTTTTCCAGTAGGAAGAGGTTCTCTATTTATAGGGCTTGGATACGCCGGGCGATCGCCTTCTCTGCAATATAATAATCGGGCGATCGTCTTTTAGCACATGGGCCTGTCCCTCAAAGCTGCGGGGAGTTGCTTTGGCGATCAACTATGCGGTCGATGGGAGCTTACACGCATCTGAGTTCTTGACACGGGTGGTCCTACCGACAACTTTCGGCGCGCATGCTTTGGTAGGTGAGGTAGGTGGCGGCCGTGGTCAAAGGTCTTGTCTGTCGGCTAAAGATCTTGTCTGCTACGAAGATCTTGTCAGCGCCTTTGGTGGATCTGCACGTGGGTGCTTTTCTGAGACCCAGTCCTTGATGACTTTTGACGGGCGATCGTCTCTGCTCGGGGCGTAGGTCGATTGCCCTTAGCCGGTCACTAGAGTAGATCGCCAGCTGCCAAAGGGCGATCGCCTTGGGAGTCGATCGCCAGGTACCTGATGGTGGTCTGATATCTTCGACTTGGCGAGCTAGCCATAGTTTGACTGGAGTTGACTTGGTCGCTCGGCCTTATAGTCGATCGCACTGTCGGGATGAATAAATCGTGACACAACAATTGCCCCCCAGCTCGCTCATACGTTGGAAACGTGGGGTGAGGTGGCTCTCTTGGCGATCGCTAAACTTTTGATGAGCGACTTCGTGTTTAACTGAACTGGCGATCGTCGTTGAGCTGATATATCCTGAGTTCGGACGACTTGGTTGGCCGCTGAACTGCGCGGGAAAAAGCAACGGGCGTTGAAAAGTCTCCGCGCACGTGTCGGGCTTCTATTGGAGGACACCAACGGTCATTAATGACTCCTCGGCTGATGCGTCCTCGAAAAGACGCGTACGCGGGTCTCGAGGGGGTCAACTAATGTGTCGTTTGAGATCCGACCCTTGAGGTTTTCCCTTATTGCAAACGGGTCCCTGCCTTCTCCTATAAAAGGGGCGCGGGGCTGCAGTATCACTCACGCGAACTTTTTGGAGAAAGAAGGACTTGCTGCCGAATTTTCTGAAGATCTTAGTGCCGATCGTCGTTCGACTTCACCTTAGGGTAAGAAAAATTCTTTTCTCCTTTTCTGCTTCTGAAAATGGCCGGAAACTCATCATCATTTGGAGCGGGTACCAGCTCTACCGCCGGGACATCGGATGCCCGGGGAGAAACTTCTCCCGTCTTCCACCTGGAGACGGCGGCTGAAGCTATTCGGGCCGGAATCGACCTGGCTGAAGTCGAGGCTTTATTCAATGAGGCCGATATTGCTAAGGAGTCGGCTGCTGAGGAGAGACGATCGCAGATCGAGAGAGATCTGGCGATCAGGGCTTACTGGGAGCAACACAGCGTTTTCGGTCGGGCCTATAGGGCCTTTGCTGAAATAATGGAGAGGTTAGCCGGTCCTACTCCGAGATTCGATTTCCGGGGATACTCGGTCGCTTATCCATATGTGCTTCCCAAGTGGTCGCAGTATCGTGCCGCGCAGCGATCGTTGTGGTCGCTCGGCCAAATACGGAGCTCGACGACCAGGAGAGATCTGGCCGTCTGGAGGACAAGATTCCATGTTCCTTCAGATGTGGACATGTTCGCGCCGGCGGAGAATGAACGAGCCGACCGGCCTCCGATGGGTATGGTCGCAGTGAGTGAGGCCGTTATGGAGGCCGGGCTACGCTTCCCTCGTCCTTTGCGGTCTCCCATCTGTTGGCCGCTTGGAACGTGGCGCCCCTTCGGTGACGCCGAACGCCCGGCTCCAAATTATTTGCACCCTCACCCTTTTCGGCGGTCACCGCCTGTACCGCCTCCCATCGCCGTTGGAGATGAATCATTTGTTTAAGCGACGGCTCATAGAGGGTTGGTCGGCGGTTACCATATTCAAGGCCGATCGGCCGGTGATTCATGGAGTCCCGAATAAGATACGGGGCGATCGGGCAGAAAGTGGTTATGGGTCGCCGGCAAGTGGAGAGCTTGCGAGAGACAATCCACGGGCGGTGGAGATCCCAGAATTTCGGGAGAGGAATCCGTGGGGTTTAGACTCTCCCTTCGTTTGGATGCGTTTTGGACTGATCTAATTTGATTTCTGTTTTGCAGGTTTTCATATTCCGGCGATCGAGGAGCTGCCTTTCGACTTTCTCGTTGTTTGGGAGCGAATTAGGAGCTTGTCGTACGACGACCTAGACGCCACTCGGATCAACAAGGAGAGTCGCTGGTTGTCGGCTCGACTATTCCGTTTCCCGAGACATCTTGCGGTGCCAGGTATGAGTTCCTGCGACCTTCAATTTCTAGGCGATCGCCTCACTTGAGGATAGTATCTGACTGTTGGTTGATTGTCTTAAACTGCAGAGGTTCGTTTTCCTCGCTTTCTGGAGCCTCCGGCGGAGATCGCAATGTCGAACCCAGGAGTCCTAGGCCGTCTTCGCCATAAGAGGTCGACTCGGGCCCCTCCCGTTGCATTGCCTATAGTTCCGGAGGCGGAGCCTCGCGTGGAGCCGGAGCCTCGCGTGGAGCAGGTCGTGGTTGAGGAGGAAATTCCGGAGGAGGGGCTTCGGGCGAATCTCAAGAGGCCGAGGCCGGAGGAAACTTCGGTTCCTGCCCCGGGCGATGAAGTGCCGATCGCCGCGCCTCCGATCACCATCGTTGCTCCGGAGAGCGAGCCGCCCTCTGCGGCTTTTCTGCGGGAGACGGCGATCGCGGATGCTGAGACCCCTCGAGGGAAACCGTTTTTCGGTCGGGATCCCGAGAAGGCTGAGAGGTAGATAGCATTTCTGTGTTGACAATTGCATCTGCGTAGGAGTTGTATTAACTTAGCTGTTTTGATGCAGGATCCGTCGCGCAGATCCGTCTTGCCCGCCGATGGTCGTAGATTTCTTAGCGAGCCGATCCCCTCGCCATTCCTGCGACATTCCTCCCTATGTTAGCAAAGCTGCTTCTGCTCTGCCGAAGGCATGGACAACTGATCTGGATGCGATCGCCCGGCAGCGATCGTCGAGCTCGATGCACGCTGTTCTCGCCCTTTCTCTTCAGACGGCGACCATGGCCGTCCAGGCTCCTCAGGAGTTTGAGGGGCGGCCCTCCACTATTCGCCTGCAGGAGGATCTCGAGGCGGCTCGGAAAGAGAACGCCGAGTTTGCTGACAAGATCGCGGCGATGGAGAAGGATTCTCTGGAGGCGGCCAAGCGGGCGAGCCATGAGCTTGAGCTGGAGAAGAAGGAGACTGAGAAATATCGAATGGCGGTCGACCGATTTCGGGACCAGATGCAGAGTGCCGTCCAGGCGCGGAATGTTGCTGAAGAGGAGGCCGATCGCCAGAAGGTGACGATCGCTCGGCTGACCAGCGAGCTGGCGGAGGCGAAAGAGAAGGTTGCTGCGAGGGAGGCCGAGCTCCAGGGATCGCAACAGGCGATGGCCGAGCTGAGAGGAGAGGTTGAGGCGACCAAGGCCGATCCCTTCCAAAACTTGGAGTATGTCAGCGAGTTCGCCTATTATTTGGCGTTCGCCGACTCGATCCGAGCGGCTAAGAAGGGAGGCTTGGAGGTCGGTCCTCTTGCCGATAAATTCAAGGCGTATGCGTTGGAGCATCCTCTCCATTCAGCTTTCTCCTTGCCGATCCTGGATCTTGCGGACATCGGCATGGATTTGAGCTGGTATCCGTCTCCAGCCAATCTTGCTCATCCCGACGCTTCGGAAGATGAGGGGACCGCGCCGAATGTTGATGGCGAAGGCCAGGCAGGGGCCTGAGGCGCTTCATTTTTGACGTTTTTAGCTTACTTGTAGTTTTGTAGCTTTCTTTTGTAACACTTAGGCCTTCGGGCGACCGTGTACTTTTGATCTTCTTAAGCAATGAACTGGATGTTTGATTATCTTCGATTACTTGAATGAAAAGTTATTTTTGAGTCTTTGTTTGACTTTGTACAAATGTGTGAGGAGAGATCGTTGCGAGGGTAGTTCCAAATGAATTGATAAACTCACAAAGACAACTTTTTACAACAAATTCGATCGCTGCACTACATCTGAAAAAATGACGATCTCCGTATGTGGTTGAATAGCGACGATCGTCGTGTAGGTAGTCCGCACTCTTATTGCCCCTTGTTTTTATTCACTTAGTGGAAGTAAGGGGATGAAAATAATTCCTTGAGTGAGCGGTCTTCAACTTTGTCGAATCCTCGTGGACGGTCGTTCATCTTGAGGAACCGTGCACGATCGCGGAGTTCGATGGACCGACTCCTTGATCATGTCTTGATGCGCGAAGACATTGAGTGTCTCGTGACTCACTTTATTATGAGGGTCCTCTGTTAGGCTGCGCCTCGCCTCGTATTTAAACGAAGGGCGTGCAGTCTCGGTCTAGAGGAGTCCTTGCGCGGGGCAGCGTCGGATGAATCAACTCCACGCCCGCGGCTTGTTAGCTCTGCTTCCACCTCGGCCAGCCATGGAGATGGCCGACCTCGACGGTGTACGTTGAGACGGGGTTGTGGCACGTCGCATTGTCCGGTTCACCATGTTAAATGATGAACCTTTGAGGCGAGCGATCGTGCCCAGATTTATTTTGGAGGGCCCTCGGACTACGCCGGCCTCGTATTTAAACGAAGGCGGGCGATCTTGGCCTAAAGGGACCTTGCATGGCCTAAGCGATCGGTTCCATCGACCACCAGACCATGGTCGCACTCTTCCACCTTGGATCGTCATGCAGATGCCGACCTTCGACGGTGTACGTTGTGCGGGGGAGGCGATCTCGTGCCTTAGTCCATCATGTTAGATGGTGAACTGTAGATGGCGATCGAGTCCTCCGGTTTCTAAATAAGGAGGGAGATCGGGGTGACTTCCGTTGTCTCCTTCTCTTGATTGAAGCATGCAGGGACGGTCGCCGAGGTTGGTCCAGGTCGGCTCATATGAGCTTTCCGGCTGCTTTGTGTTCGACTCGGACGAGCGTCCATAGAGATAGGTAGGGGCTTCGGCTAAACCAATAAGTCATCAACTTGCCCTCCTCGAACAATCTCGGAGTAGCTTTGAGGAGGTCGCGACATTTGTTGGTCTGTGGCGGGACTCTTGTGGTAGGCACAATATTGATTGTTGTCAGTGACCGTGGTCCCTTATCGCCTTTGGCTTTTGAGCTCTTCGTGCCCCTTGATGGCATAGAAAATATGAGCCGGAGTTACATTGAACGTATGGAGGAGATGGGCTTCCATGTCCTCGAAAGCCTTGAGATCTCGGGTGTCTTGGCGATCGCCTTCTTTGCTTTGGCGATCGCTATCTTCCGGACAAGAGGTGGCGTTTCCTCGTCTAAGCGGAGGGTGAGTAGCCTTTGCACGGCCAGAAGTTGGCAGCTTTAGCGCGAAAGATCGCGTAAGTTGGGGGAATATCCTTGGAGAGATGTCTAAACATGGGAGAGTGACCGCGGAATCCCCCCATGGCCGAATAGAGAGCGAGCTCGTCACTGACGGGTTCGCCGGTGAGGACGATTTCGTCCACTCGGTCAATGTAATTTGCGTCTGATTCGTCTTTCCCCTGCTTGATTTTTATCATGCGGTGGGGGCCTTCTGGTCTGGCGACCTTGCTGGCGAAGTATGACGTGAAGTCATTCGCCAGTTTCTTAAAAGATGTGATAGATCGCGGTGGTAGTGAGACGTACCATCTATGGGCCAGCTCGCCCAATGTCAACGGGAAGATCCGGCACTTGGTAGCATCAGATGCCCCACACCCAGTCATGTAAATTCGGAATTTACTCAGGTGGGTTTCGGGGTCCTATCTCCCCTCATACAGAGGTGTTTTGGGAGGAGCGATCGTTGTTTGTATGGGGGCAAGCTCGATGTAGACCGCGAGTGGCTCGGTCGGCCCGGCGATCTTCTTGCTGGTGCTTGCCCCAGTGTCCAAGAGTGCTCTCATCTCGTCGAGCTAGCGTTGTATGGCGGCCATCGCCGTGGCCTGGCTGCTCGCGGCTCGGCGCTCGGAGCGGGTGCCGAGGCGATTGAGTACTGATCCCCAGCGATCGGGCGGAGTCGGATGGCCGACTGCGTTCGGCTGTGAGGTGGGTAGGCCGAACTTCTGGTGACGGATTCGGGTTCCGTCTTTTCGAGGTTGGAAACAGAGTGCCCCGGTCGCCAGGATGGGTCGCGCCCCAAGCGATCGAATATGGATCCGTCCGGTCGTGCGAGAGCCTTTCCTCGCGAATTCGGGCTTTCTGACGATCGCTCGTTCAGTAGCCCGTTGAATTTCCGTTTTCCCATGCGGCGGATGATCGAGGGAGTTATCGCGGGCGACGCGCATGCTCTCCGTCGCTCCTCCAGGATGGCCATAGCCTCCTCGATCTGTTCTTTGGTTTGGAACTGATCGAGTGAGAGGTTGGGGCCATCTCTTGAATCTTGGGATCGAGAGTCTCGCGTTCTGCGCTTCCCCGTCGTTAGGTGGGAGTTCGGGTGGCGGGATATGGTGTCCGGCGGTTCGGAGAGCGGCTTTCTTCGACGTACCGGCGGATGTCATGATTCTGAAGGTTTTCTTTGAAGTGCAGTGAGTGTCACTTCAAGTATATGCCCCGAGAACAGTGAGTGTTCTTCGGGATGGTAGAAATAAAAGTTTGAGGGTTAGATCCCCTTCCTCTAGCGCCAATTGTTGCTACCCAAAATATTATCCGGAGATAGATATTGCTGGAATGGATGGGATAGCAAACAAATGCAAGAGCACTTCCGCGAGAAAGATAAATAACACAAGATTTGCCGGGGTTGTTAGTCCCGGGCTTGAATGCTCTCGCGAGATATTATTAATACCAATATTCGGGGATACAAGTACTAATGTAAGAATACAATTACAATGAGTGTAAAGATTCTTGTTATCTTAGCTAGTGAGCGTGTAGATTGCCGGAAGAACCAGATTTGATGCTCTGTGAGTTCTTGTAACAAAGGAGATAAACAGTCGCGGCGGTGAGAGATCGATCGTCTCTCACGGAGAGTATTTAGCTGGGTGCTTGGGCTCCGGGGCTTATGAATCCTTTGGAATCTGTCTAGTGGAGACTTGCTGCTTCTGCCGATCGTCTTCTAGACGAGAGATTTGGAGAGAGAAGTCCTGAGATGGATTCCGGTGAGATAGCCGGGAGCTTGATGATATGTATGTTCTTGATATTTAGTGAATGTATCGGAATGTGAGAGAATGTGTTACGGCGTAAGTCAGAATGAATTCGGAACCGTTGGTGTAATGAATTTCGAACCGTAGGTTGAATGTGTGAGAATGTGAACCTTTTTCCAGTAGGAAGAGGTTCTCTATTTATAGGGCTTGGATACGCCGGGCGATCGCCTTCTCTGCAATATAATAATCGGGCGATCGTCTTTTAGCACATGGGCCTGTCCCCTCAAAGCCTGCAGGAGTTGCTGGCAGTCAACTATGCGGTCCAATGGGGAGCTTACACGCGTCCTGAGTTGCTGACACGGGTGGTCCTACTGACAACTTTCGGCGCGCATGCTGGTAGGTGAGGTAGGTGGCAGGCTGTGGTCAAAGGTCTTGTCTGTCAGTTAAAGATCTTGTCTGCTACGAAGATCTTGTCAGCGCCTTTGGTGGATCTGCACGTGGGTGCTTTTCTGAGACCCAGTCCTTGATGACTTTTGACGGGCGATCGTCTCTGCTCGGGGCGTAGGTCGATTGCCCTTAGCCGGTCACTAGAGTAGATCGCCAGCTGCCAAAGGGCGATCGCCTTGGGAGTCGATCGCCAGGTACCTGATGGTGGTCTGATATCTTCGACTTGGCGAGCTAGCCATAGTTTGACTGGAGTTGACTTGGTCGCTCGGCCTTATAGTCGATCGCACTGTCGGGATGAATAAATCGTGACACAACATCCTTATCTCCATAAGGAGTAGAATGTTCACTCTCAAATGCAAGGACTATTATTCTATATACCAAATCACAATGCCAGTGATATACAATAATATAGAAATAATAATTGCCTTATTAAATATAATATTCATAATTACAATACAATTGCTCTCACTCTCTCATCCTCTGAGTGGCAATCGAGGGCATTCCTAACAGGGGCAGCCTGAGTTTTTACGTCCTTCTTTTTGTTTTTGTTTTTGGCTTGTAATTATTGTAGCTTTCCTTGTACTTCTGCCTTCGGGCGACCATGTTTGTACTTTTGCATTCCAAGTAATGAAATGAATATTTGCTTCTCTGATTTATTGCTTGAATGATTGTATTTCTGAGTCTTTGCATGACTTTATACAAGTGTTAGACAAATGATCGTTGTGTGTACAGCTCCAAATGAATTGATAAACTCATATTGATAATTTTTACAACAAATTCGATCGCTGCACATACATTTGGAAAATGCCGATCTCCGTATGTAATTGGATAGGGACGATCGTGGTATATATAGCTCCACTCTTCCCTCTTGTTTTGTTCACTTAGTGAAAGTGAGGGGATGAAAATAAATCGTTGAGTGAGCGGTCTTCAATTTTGCAGATTCCTCGAGGAAGGCCGACCATCCCGGCCTACAGGAACCGTGCACGATCGCGGAGTTCGATGGAACCGACCTACACGACCATGTCTTGTGCGCGAGCGACATTCCGTCTGATGGCCAACTTATCGCGACTCACTTAATTGTGAGGGTCCTCCGTAGGCTGCGCCCGCCTCGTATTTAAACGAAGGGCGTACGGTCTTGGTCTGGAGGAGTCCTTGCATGGGGCGTTGTTGGATTAATCGACTCCATGACCGCGGCTTGTTAGCACTTTTCTACCTCGGATCGTCATGTTAGATGGAGATCATCGACGATATACGTCGTGATGGGGGGAGGGACGCGTCGCATTGTCCGGATCCATCATGTTAGGTGATGGACCTTTGAGGGCGGGCGAACGTGTCCACATATCTGTTTTGGAGGGCCCTTTGGCTACGCCCGCCTCGTATTTAAACGAAGGGCGAGCGATCGCTACCCAAAGGGACCTTGCACGGGCACATAGAACGGTTCCATCGTCCTCCACAGCCATGTCGACAGTCTTCTACCTCGGACCGTCGTGTTAGATGGCGATCCTTGATGGTATACATTGTGTAAGGGGAGGCGATTGCTTGCCTAGGTTCTTCATGTTGATGACGAACTTTAGAGGGCGAGCGAGTCATCCTATGATTTGAAGCGTTGCTCAGGCAGTAGCCTTTGGTTTGACGTGGTGGGAATCGGGGAAAGACTTCCGAAGTTCCCACCTCTTGATTGAAGTATATAGATCCGGCCGCCGAGGTTGATCGAGGGTTCGACTCATATGAGCTTTCCAGCCTGTCGCGTTCGACTCTGGCGACCGTATCAGGATATTGATGGGGCTCCGGCTAAGCCAATAAACTGTCCAGCTTGCCCTCCTCGAACAATCTCCAGAGTTGTCTGAGGAGGTCGCGGCATTGGTTGGTGCTGTGACCGGGACTCTTGTGGTAAGCACAATATTTTTTGTGGTCCAGATGACCGTTGTCCCTTATCTCCTTTGGCTTGCTTAGCGGTTCGCGCCCCTTGATGGCGTAAAAATGTGGGCCGGAGTTCGGTTGAACTTGTGGAGGAGATGGGCTTCCACGTCCTCGAAGGCCTTGAAATCACCGTGTGGCTTGGCGACCGCCTTGTTTGTTTTGACGATAGCTGTCCTTCGGACGGGAGGTGGTGTCCCCTCGCCTAGGCGGAGGGTGATCAGCCTCTGCCTGGCCAGGAAATCGGCAGCCTTAGCGCGGAAGATCGCGTAGGTCGGGGGGATGTCCTTTGTGAGGTGTCTAAACATGGATGAATGACCATAAAATCCCCCCAGGACCGAGTAGAGAGCGAGCTCGTCGCTGATGGGCTCGCCGGTGAGGACTATTTCATCCATACGGTCGATGTAATTTGCATCGGTCTCGTCTTCCCCTTCCTGATTTTCATCATGCGGTGGGGGCCTTCTGGTCTGGCGACCTTGGCGGCGAAGAATGATGTGAAGTCGCTCGCCAGTTTCTCAAAGAAATTGACTGATTGTGGTGGCAGTGAGATGTACCACCTAAGGGCCAGATCGCCCAATGTCAACGGGAACATTCGGCATCTCGTCGCGTCATGCCCCGCATCCGGTCATGTAGAGCGGAACTTGCTTAGGTGAGTCTCGGGGTCCGATTTTCCGGGGTTGTTAGTCCCGGGCTTGAATGCTCTCGCGAGATATTATTAATACGAATACTTGAGAGTACAAATATTAATGTTAGAGTACAATTACAATGAGTGTAAAGACCCTAGTTATCTTAGCTCTTGAGTTCTGAAGATTGCCGGAAGAACCAGAGTTGATGCTCTGTGAGTTCTTGTAACAACGATGGAGTGTTGTGTTGACTATGAGAAATCGACGGTCTCTCACTGTGTGAATTAGCTGAACTCTAGTATGAAGTAGTTTATGTACTTGTGAACCTTTAAATCTGGAGTTCTCTAAACTGGAGGGAGTTCTCGTTTCTGCCGACCGTTTTTTGGTTAAGAGGTTCTGAGAGAGAAATCCTAGATAGATTCAAGAGAAAAACCGAGAAAAAAACGAGGGCTTTCCAAGTGTTGGAGGCTCTCTATTTATAGAACTGGGAGTCGCTGGGCGATCGTCTCTGCTGTATTATAATAAGCGGGCGATCATCTTTATTACATGAGTTGGTCTCCTTAAAGTCCGCAGCAACTGCTGGCAGCCGGATGTGCGAACCAGTGAGAAGCCAACACGCGTCTATGTCACTGTCTTGGGAGGGCCCACCTAGGACCTTTCGGCGGGTCTGTCGTTAGGTGAGGCCGTCCTTGTCACTGCCAGCTGCTGATGGGCTGGAGTCAATGATCCATGTCCTGTGGCGCCATTCGCGGATCTGCACATGGGTCCTTGCTCCGTGATCTAGTCTTCGTAGACTTTGACGGACGATGGCCTTATTCGTGGCATAAGACAGTCGTCCTTGGTCGGGCACCAGAGTCGATCGCTAGGTGATCGCCCCGGACGTCGATCGCTCGGTACCTGATTTCGGTCTGGACTCTTTGCTTTGGCAAGTCTGCCTTGGATTTATTTGATACTGTCTTTGGTCGCTCGGCCCTTATGCCGATCGCCGTCGAGGCGTATAAATCGCCACATAACATATCTGACACACAGAAAATACGAAAAAATATTCTGCATACCTCTGCATTTTATAAGCCAGTTTAATTCTCAACTCGTTCTTGTTCGCTGGAGCTCACCGGAATTGTGGTGCTACATCCGTCGATACGAAAGTCGTTTTACCTTTGGAGATAAATTGCTAAACCGAAGAGCACTACCGGGTCAATATTTGTCTTACGGGAAGAGGCCTCCTCGACTCGACTTAATTTAAGGTTTTATTATTTATTTTCTTGTATTTTCAATTCTGTTTTGAGTTCTTCCTTCTTCATTGAGTCCTGTAATTTCTAGATTTCGAGTTGTAATTTATTTTCCAGTTGTATTTTATTTTCCGCCCAGCAAGTTTTTAAATACAGAGATTTCAACAAAATATTCTTTTGTCAATATTTTTAAGGAATGGAAAACTTTGAAATTATTTCCATTTACTCAACTTCAGTCTTTTGTTGAAATGAGTATCTAGGATTTTCCCCATGCTACGGAGCAACTACTCATGCATTTTGCAATGAGTCATACTTAATTTTGATGCTCCAGGAAGACTGGTTCATGTCCCATTTTAAAATCAACATGGACCAACTCATCCATATTATTATGGGAAGTGTTTTTGATGGTTCTATCAATGAGGATGGACAAGTAGAAGAAAAAGAAATTAGAATCGAAGAGATAGTAGAGGAAGAAGAAGTAGGAGTTGAAAAATAAGAAAAAAAAGAAAACATTATAGTTGAAGAAAAAGAAGAGGAAAAGGAAAAAGTAGATGAAGTCGAAAAACAATCTAGAGAAGAAGAACAGAAAAGACAGAGGAATTGATAGAAGAAGAAGATGATGAAGGAGAAGAAGTTGAGCAGGAAGAAAAAGAAAATGATGATGATGATGATGAAAGAAAATGATGATGATGATGATGATGATGATGATGATGATGATGATGATGGTGGTGGTGGTGGTGATAATGGTGATGATGAGGATAAGAAAGGTAATAAGGATGAAAAGAAGGATGATGAAGAGGAAGAGAAGGATGAACAGGAAGAGAAAGAGGAAGAAGAGGAAGAGGAAGAAGAGAAGGAAAATGAGGCAGAAGAAGCAAAAGAAGACAAAGATGAAGACAAAGCAGATGAGGCTGGGGTACCTGCCCGATACACCAGCCTAGATGAAGAAGAAGATGACAGATCGGGGACCCAAGAACAGACCCCATCTGATCAGCCGCCTGCAGACAAGAGTCTGCAGACAGGTAGGTCATCTGCACACCTACCTGCAGGCGCAGAAAGCTCAGGTGATCACTGTAATATCCGCAATTTCGGATTTCCGCTAATTTTATTTTTTCGGCGGAAGTCTATTTCGACGACTTTCTTGGGACCGTCTCATCATTTTGAGAATGATTAATTCTGCACTTTTTGTCATCCGAGTTCGTTTCGGTATCGTTTTGCTGAGTTCCGAGCTTTTTTAACGACTTTTCCGCACTTGAGTTCGATTCTTGCGAATCTCGTTCGAAACTGTTGTTTCGAGTTTCCCGTAAGTTCATTTAATGTTATTATTCATGTTGCGAGCTTTGTTTTGGTGTTTCGATCGCGTATCGTAATTTTCGGACGTTTTGGGCCATTTTCGTAATTTCCCAAAGTTTTGGGTAATTACTTTCCGTTGTCGAATTTCGAGCCTTCGGTTGGTCGGAATCAGGTGTTCTCTCAGTGTTCGGATTCGTATTTACGAGTACTTCGTAACCGTGCTTTCGGTTTACGTTAGTCGAGTTTCGGATTTTCTGACCGTCGGATCGACCAGTCATGGTGGCCGGACACATGTAGCAGCCACTGAAACAGCGGCGCCCGCGCCGTGTCTTGCGCCCTGGTCGGCAGGACCAGCAGCTGCCGAGACACGGCCGAGACACCCGGCGCAGGCCGTTTGCTGCGCCGTGTCCGGCAGGCTATAAATATGGCGGAAGCAGTCGGGTTTTTCTTCATTTTTCTCACTCGTTTCTTCCTCTTCCGCGGCTGGAGCTTTGATGATCATGGAGGGATGTTGTTAGGGGTTACATCCATGAAGTTTTGAAGTTCATAACATCGATTAATCCTTCCATAACTTGCTCCGATCGACCGAATCAAGGCAAGTTTTCTTAAAATATAGTTTTGGGGATTTTGTTCGATTTGTCCGTTTAATCCGTTTTAACTCAGAATATTGATGGATTGATGATTGTTAAGCTATATTATATCTAATTCCTTGTTATTCCATGGTTGGATTTCCACGGATTTGTCGTTTTATTGAGTATTTTATCGACGCCTTGAAGGTGTTTGATAAAATGTCACAAAGAGAATTCGAGCGTTCTACGATTATTCTTCCTCGTATGATCGATGATTTATTGATTATATGTTGTTAGGGTCTAATTCTTGTGAAGAACTCGAGTCGGAACCCTTCCGTTCGTTGTCTCCTTGAGTCGAGCTTCCGTCGAACCGTGTTCATCGGAGCGTTTGGTAGCGGTTGTTAAGGCAAGTATCTTATTATACGACTTGTATCTTGTGACTAGTAATTACGTATGATATGTATGATGATTTTGCTTGCCTCCGTAAATATGTTCCGTTTGAGTTGGTTGTGTTTTCCGAAATTTGAAGGCTTTGTGATAATAGTGATATATTGGTATCCGTGTTAGGCGTTGTGCCATTTGTGCAGGATTGCGATGTACATATGAGATGGTTGTACACGTGGTTGTTCAATGTATTGTGTCCCGAATGTGTGTTATGTTGGTTAAGAGTCGTTGTGATGATCATGATATTTGTGTTGTTTTGGTTTACATACTTGATTGTACATTTCATTGTAATGTGGAATGGCTTGACATTTAATGATTATGAATTGTGTCGTGTCGATGTGTGTGTGTTCCAGGTAGGGTCTGACGAGGCCTCTGGAGTTCGGTACATGATGTGTACGAACAAAGTGTGTGATCCGTAGGGTCCGACGAGGCCTGAGTCGGTACATGACGTGTACGGACAAGTTGTGTGATCCGTAGGGTCCGACGAGGCCTCTGGAGTTCGGTACATGATGTGTACGAACGATGTTGTGGCCGGTAGGGTCCGTTGAGGCCTCGGAGTTCGGTACATGATGTGTACGAAGCAGTGTGTATGGCCGGGTAGGGTCCGTTGAGGCCTCGGAGTTCGGTACATGATGTGTACGAGCAGTGTGTGTGGTCGGGTAAGGTCCGTCGAGGACTCGGAGTTCGGTACATGATGTGTACGAACAATGATCGTGTAGCAATGATTGTTCGGGTAACATTTTAAATATGGATCTCGGACTCATAATGATATATTGTTTAGTATGCTTTGAAAGCGAGAATCGGGCTAAGGCCCTAATGTTTCTGAAAAGGTTTTGTAAATTGGGACTCGAGGTCCAAAAGAATTTCGCTTTAAAAATCCCGAGATGATGTGTTCCTTTTCAAATATCTCTTATTTGAGTTCGAAATTCTAAAACTTCTAGAACATTTTGATAATTGATTTCCGTATTAAATTCGTAGTTGCTATTTGCTTGTTACATTTCGTATGGTTTGATACTTGCACTAGTAAAGCGGTGGAGTTTTACTAACCCCAGTATTCGGGGTGGATGTCTGTTTGCGTCCGGTACATGCAGTTCGAGGCGATCACAGGATTGGCACAAGAGGATGACGAGTGCGATACTAATCAAGAGTCGAGAGTTGGTAGAGTTTGGTTGTATTGTTAGAGTTCATTCAGTCTTCCGCCGTATTGTGTTTCACCCCTGTGTGGGTAATGTTGTTAGTCGATTACATTGATAGAGTTGTGTGACCTCATCGGTGCATGTGTTTATGTGTAAGTGACCTTAGCAGTGCAGTATTATTATATTGTTTGACCCTGGCCGGGCAAGCATTTAGTCGTTTATGGATGTTTAGCCTGGTAGATCCTTGTGGAAGGGGTCTACGGCGTGTAATATTCCCATACGGTTTTGGGGGTGTTACAATCACTCTCCTCAGGCATCACCCATCTCACTTGTGATGACTGAGCTGATCCACAACATTGTCAAAGAAACTGTTGGAGAGTTTCTTGCCACAAAAATCTCACCTGACCTGCAGACCATCAATGCCAAAATTGATACCCTACTGCAGAGGAATGTTCCTCAACCTCCTCCTCCTACAAACTCTAGAATGCCCCTTGGCATGTCTGACTGGATGCACAGAGTTGAGCAGCAATTGGCTATACTGGTTGATGCTGGCAAAAATGGGGAAGGAAGTAAGCAGGGGGAAGTAAGAGAAGTATCAGGACAGGTACAGGCTCAGGAGCTCAGATCGAAGAAGAAGCAAGATATCCCATTAATTGAAGCTGGGACATCAAGCCAAAAGAGGAAGGAAGTAGCTGATCCTGAGCAGACTGAAGATCAGCCTACAGAGAAGAAGGGGAGAATAAGGCAAGGAGAAGAGCCAAGGTTCGAATGGGAAGGCAAACAATTGTGGCTTGTTGAAGAATTTCTGCCTACAGAATTTATGACTAGTTGGGCAGAGGCCAAGAAGGAGTTCACAGAGAAGTATTATCTCTGGGAAATACTCCAGGACAGAGAATGCTCCCCCCAACAGTCATACATCAACTACATGGAGACCAGATGGCCTACTCTTTAGAAGATCACGCTTAAATATGCAGCCAAATGGGATACTTATCCTATGATCCCCCCATTCAGAGCAAAAGAAACACCTACCCGTTTGGACAATGAATTGGATGAGCTAGTCTTGCAGAAAGAAATCAGAGCTCTCTACGAGAAAAATAAATTCTCAACTCCAAACGAGCAAGAGTTTGCCTCGCAGATCATCAAATGGAAATATGGTCTGGCACCTGTCTGTAAGAGGCCTATTGGAGCTAAGTTATTTAGGCCTCCTAAGCAAACTGTACGAAGAGGCAGAGGCAGATAGGATTTTCTTTGTAATTATTTTTTTGAAGTACTTGTAATTTTTTTTCTGTATTTGTTTGTTCATTCGAAGCCTATGTACTTGTAAACTGATAACACTCATTTTTACACATATTTTTGCACCAATTTTCCGGGTTTTAAGATCCTAAAATATGTAGAACTGTGTCGTTTATACTCATATTGTGTTTATTGGACTCGATCACGCTTGGGTACGTTTTATTGATTTTATAGGTACTTTATGGACATAAATCAAGCAAGAACGAAGTCTCCAACCCCAACACATATCAAGCAATGCGGAAACGAGAGATCGGAGTCAAAACGGAATCAAAACGGTGTCAAAACGAGTCAACACGAGCCCGGTCGTGTCAATTGACATGGGCCGTGTCATTATCCCGGTCGTGCCATATTGACACGGTCGGGTTTCACATCCAGGCGCTTTTCATTTTCTAGAGGAGTTTGACACGGGTCGTGCCATTCGGCACGGTCGTGTCATTTGCTCGGCCGTGTCAATTGACACGGTCGAGTTCCCTGTCCAGCAAGAATTGGAGTATTTAGCGCACTATGAAATGGCCCGTGTCATTTGACACGGGCCGTGTCACTTTTCGGTGGAAATATCATCTTTTGACATTTTTGCAAGATTTGTGTAGAAAAAGTGATCCTTTTAGCTTTATAAAAGGAGGATATGGGGCAAGATAAGAGATATGCTGAAATTTGGAGAGATTAGAGAGAGAGAATAACAAAAGATTAAGTGGTTTTCATTCCAAAAAGAAGGGGTTTTGAAGAAATTCTTGAAGAACACTTCAAGAACATTTGAAGGCTTCAACCGGGATCGATCAAGACACACCACGAGTTTTATCTTCTTCCTATCTTTTATTCATTTTGTTGTTTTTATTAGCATGAACATGATGATGATTAATCTTCTTTTCATTACCATGTCCGGCTAAACTCTTTAGATTCCGGGCATGGGAGTACGTTGATTTGCTATGATTTTGAGGGATCGATGATTATATTTATCTAGTGTGCTTTCTTTATCAAATGCTTGGTTTTAATTCATGTTTAGACACTTGATCAATGTTTTTACATGTTAAACTTAATTGCTCATAATTCGAGATAAGAGGGCATTAATAGGTTTCGAGTATTTGACGTAGTAAATTACGAGATTGAGAAATCGGTGAGGTACTATGATGATATCTAATCTTATGAACATTTTGGAGTTAGATGATTTATAATAGACGGAGACGTTGTTATAGGTTGTGTAATCTATGTTTAATGCATCTCGAGAGAGACTTTAAAATATTGTTGTGATCGTCGTTTTAGAAACGCACTTAGAACCTTTTGAAACCAATCCCGACTAAATTTAGTAATCAACGGAAACCTAGCCTTGGAATCTACCTTTCAAAACTCTTGCAATTCGCTTCCATTCGGATATTTTCAATCGTTTTCATTTATTGTGATTATTGTATGTTATTTCATTAATCATCCATTTTACATTTCGATCGTCTAGATAAAACCGGTAACACTATAATCTAATACTCAACACAATAAGAATATTTAGTCTTTGTGGAATACGACCTTGCTCGCCGCTTTCTACATATTTTCCGTACACTTGCGGATTGTTTAAAAATTTAGCGAACGAGTTTTTGGCGCCGTTGTCGGGGACTAAATTAATTTTTGTGTTGATATTATGATAAGTGTTTTTAGTCTTACTTTAGACATTTTCTTATTTGTTACTTAACTCATACAATTTCTACTCAGGGAGTGCATGAACACTCGTTCATCTCGAGTGCCTTTAGAAACTTTCATCCCGGAAGTAGAAGCATTTGCCCGAAGAACAAGTGCTACCTCAAGGAAACTAAGAAGAGATCTTTTTGAAGATATGGAGAGATCGGGAGACAACGTAGAAAGGGGCAACGCAAACAAGAATGCAATAATCCAAGACAACGAGGGCAGAAGGATTGAAAATCCACCAACTAGGGTGAAATCAATTTGGGATGGATTCCGACCGAAACTAGACCGAAACTTTGGAGGAATCACTCATGTTCCCATCAACGCTCATAATTTCGAGTTGAAGCCGGCCTTAATTTCAATGGTTCAACAAAATCAATTTGGTGGATTTGTTGTCGAAGATCCACATGCCCATCTCACTCATTTCATGCAAATATGTGATACTATGAAAATGAATGGAGTCTCGGATGATGCCATACGCTTACGATTGTTTCCATTCTCTTTGAGGGAGAAAGCAAGAAATTGGCTTGGAACTTTAGCTCCCGGAAGTATAAAGACATGGGAAGAATTGAGCGAAAAATTTTTGTTCAAATTTTTCCCACCAAACAAGACAATGAAGCTAAAAGGTGAGATTACTCAATTTTATCAATTGGATTCCGAACCGTTATATGAAGCTTGGGAACATTTCAAAGATCTACTAAGGCGATGCCCTCGACATGGTTTCCCCAAAGACCAACAAATGTGGTTCTTCTACAATGGTCTTATGGGGAAACAAGAAATTTTATTGATGCTTCCGCGGGAGGGGCATTGCTTGCAAGAAGCGCTGAAGAAGCGTATGGATTGATCGAAGAAATGGCTATGAATAGCTATCAATGGCCAACGGAAAGATCAAATATTAGAAGGGTGGCTGAGATATCCAATTCGGATCCTATAAAGGCATTAACCGCACAAATGACGATGTTAACTACTCAATTGGGGGCTCTAACAAAAGGAGGTGATTCGAAGGGAATTTCTCAAGGAAGTTCAAGTTCACTACCGTCCGATCCATTGGAGGAGGCACACTACATTAATAATCGGAGTTACAACAATTACCGGAATAATCCACCACCGGGCTTCTACCATCCCTCAAATCGAAATCATGAAAATTTTAGCTATGCCAATCCAAAGAATGATTTGCAACCACCGGCCGGATTCAAGGTATCAAATGGGGAGATAATTGAAGAATCAAAGCCGACGTCGAATCTCGAAAATATTCTAGCTACCTTCATGATGGAGACAAAAAGTCGATTTAGTCGAGATGAGGAGAAATTAGACAAAATCGAAGGCCATGTCACTCAACTAGCTACCACCATGGGAGCTCAAATGAAAAATCTCGAAACTCAAATTGGACAATTAGCTAAAGTTGTCGGAAGTCAACATCAACGGGGACAATTTCCGAGCAATACCGAAGTGAATCCAAAAGAGTCGTGTCAAGCGATCACCTTAAGAAGTGGAACGAATTATGAAGGGCCAAAGATGCCAAGTGAGGAAGTCAAGGAGGATCAATTCGAAATTGAAAAGGAAGAAGGGAAGCATGATACATCAAAGGGGGCTGAGAAGCCTAAAATATCTCCTAACTCTACTCCTAACGTTCCTCTCCCTTTTCCTCAACGTTTCAAAAAGAAAAAGTTTGATGCACAATTCGCAAAGTTTTTAGACATCTTCAAGAAAATTAATATCAATATTCCTTTTGCAGACGCTTTGGAACAAATGCCTAACTACGCAAAGTTCTTGAAGGATGTGATGTCGAGAAAAAGAAAGATGGAATATCATGAGACGGTTAAACTAACCGAAGAATGTAGCGCTATTATCCAACGCAAATTGCCTCAAAAGCTTAAGGATCCCGGAAGCTTTACCGTTCCATGCACTATTGGAAACGTCTCATTCGATAAAGCTTTGTGTGATTTAGGTGCTTCGATTAACCTCATGTCATAATCTATTTTCAGGAAATTAGGTGTCGGAGAAATGAAAGCCACAACGGTTATGCTACAATTGGCGGATCGATCCATAACACATCCCAAGGGGATTGTTGAAGATGTGCTTGTAAAAGTCGACAAATTTATTTTTCCAGCGGATTTTGTTGTCCTTGATATGGAAGAGGATGGAGATTTACCACTTATCCTTGGACGTCCATTTTTAGCAACGGGAAAGGCTCTTATTAATGTTGAAAGGGGAGAATTAACACTACGTGTTAACGATGAGCATGTTCTATTTTCTATATTCAAAGCTATGAAATTTCATGATAATACGGAATATTGCAATGTTATTGACCATATAAGCTCGTATGAAAAGAAAAAAATCTTACACTCATTATCTTCGGATCCGTTAGAGTTTGCTCTTACGAATTCATGTTTTTCTAGTGATTCAACTTTGGAGTTTGACGATTCTGACTTGTTTGATTATGTTTATGAATTGAATTCTCTACAGGAAAAAACGCAAATCAATACATTCGATGATTTTGACAAAGGGAAGCATGAAGTAGTTGCATAAATCAAGCTGACGGACGAATCGAACGTGTCCAACGACATGGATAAAAATTTGGGGTCCGTTTCATCTCAATCGGATTCATCTCAACCAAGCTTGGACCTTAAAACCCTCCCGGAACACCTCAAGTATGCATTCCCAGATGATAACAAATCGAATCCGGTAATTGTATCCTCTTCACTTTCATCCACTCAATTAGATAAATTGCTTCGTGTATTGAGAGCACATAAGTCGGCTATAGGATGGTCTATCTCAGATTTGAAGGGAATTAGTCCTTCCATATGCATGCATAGGATTTTGCTTGAAGAAAATTTTAAACCTAAAGTGCAAAATCAACGAAGACTTAATCCCATAATGAAAGAAGTGGTGAAAAAGAAAGTACTAAAACTTTTAGATGCCGGGATGATATATCCAATTTCCGATAGTGAATGGGTGAGTCCTACGCAAGTCGTATCAAAAAAAGGAGGGATGACCGTAACCAAAGATGAGAAAGATGAATTAATTGCTATGAGAGTAGTTACGGGATGACGTGTGTGTATAGACTATAGGGCTTTAAATGCGGCTACTCGCAAAGACTATTTTCCCCTTCCCTTCATTGATCAAATGCTTGATAGATTGGCGGGGCATGAATTTTTTTGTTTTCTTGATGGATATTCAGGGTATAATCAAATCTACATAACACCAAAAGATCAAGAAAAAACGGCTTTTACATGTCCTTATGGAATTTATGCTTATCGTAGAATGCCGTTTGGTTTATGTAATGCTCCAGCCACGTTTCAACGTTGTATGATGGCTATCTTTCACGGTTTGATCGAAAATATAATGGAAGTTTTCATGGATGATTTTTCGGTGTTTGGAAATTCATTTGATCATTGCTTGCATAATCTTACTTTAGTTTTGCAGCGATGTGAAGACACTAATCTCGTGTTGAATTGGGAGAAATGCCACATTATGGTGCAAGAAGGAATTGTCCTAGGCCATCGAGTGTCCGCAGCCGGTTTGGAGGTTGATAGGGCGAAAATTGTCGCCATTGAGAAACTTCCCCCACCAAAGAATGAAAAAGCAATTAGGAGTTTCCTTGGACACGCGGGTTTTTATAGGAGATTCATAAAAGACTTTTCAAAAACCACTAAACCTTTGAGTAAATTGCTAGAAAAATATACCACTTTCATTCTTTCTAACGAATGTTTGCAGGCATTTGAGACTTTAAAAAAGGCATTAGTGAGTGCTCCTATCCTCGTGGTACCGGATTGGTCTCAACCTTTTGAGATCATGTGTGATGCAAGTGATTATGCGGTCGGAGCTGTGTTGGGACAACTTCGTGAGAAACTCTTTCGGGCTATTTATTATGCAAGCAAAACATTGGACAGAGCCTAACAAAATTACACAACAATGGAGAAAGAAATGCTTGCCGTGGTATTTGCTTTTGTAAGTTCCGATCATACTTAATTGGGACAAAGACGATAGTACACACGGATCACGCAGCTATCAAATACTTGTTTGAGAAGAAAGACTCTAAACCTCGCCTAATTCGATGGATTCTTCTTTTACAAGAGTTTGACGTGGAAGTTCGAGACAAAAAAGGATGTGAAAACGTGGTAGCCGACCACTTATCTCGCCTCGAGTAAAAAAAGGAGGAGGAAGCCGAGATCGAATGGATTAAAGAAGAATTTCCGGACGAGCGACTTTTTATGATAGAAGCTAAATTTCCGTGGTTTGGTGACATTGTTAATTTTTTGGTCGCAGGTGTGCTACCACCGGATTTATCTCATTATCAAAAGAAGAAATTCCTACACGATATCAAGTTCTATATGTGGGATGATCCATTACTTTTTAAGAGATGTGCCGACATGATCGTAAGGAGATGTGTACCGCAAGAGGAATGGGATGAAATTCTTCAACAATGTCATTCATCACCAACCGGAGGACATTTCGGAGCAACACGGACTGCTGCAAAGGTGTTGCAAAGCGGATTTTATTGGCCTACACTATACAAGGATTGCTATCTCTTCATTCAACAATGCGATAGATGCCAACGAGTAGGAAATATTTCAAGACGTCATGAGATGCCCCTAACCAACGTAATTGAGGTTGAACTATTTGACGTTTGGGGTATCGACTTCATGGGTCCATTCTCATCATCATTCGAAAATAAGTACATTCTCCTAGCGGTCGACTACGTATCTCGATGGGTCGAGGCAATTTCTTCTCCAACAAATGATGCTCAAGTAGTAATGAAATTTTTAAAGAAGAACATCTTTTGCCGATTCGGAACTCCAAGAGCATTAATCAGTGATTGGAGATCGCATTTTGTCAACAAAATCATGGATAAACTCCTTCAGAAATATGGGGTCTGATCAAAGAAATCATTGGCCTATCATCCACAAGCAAATGGACAAGCCGAAGCGGCCAACAAAGAGATCAAGCTAATCTTGGAAAAGACGGTGAGTACATCTCGGAAAGATTGGTCATCCAAGCTCGATGATGCACTTTGGGCTTATCGTACGGCCTATAAAACTCCTTTGGGAACATCTCCCTATCAACTCATTTTTGGGAAATCATGTCACCTACCTTTGTAATTGGAGCATAGAGCGATCTGGGCGGTGAAAAGAATAAACTTGGATTTTGAGGCCGCCGGAAAGAAAGTATTGCTAGAGTTAAATGAATTGGAAGAATTCCGGGATGAATGCTACGAAAACTCTCGAATTTACAAAGAAAGTTCTAAAAGATGGCACGATAAGATGATCGTTAAACGTGAATTTATGCCGGGACAACAAGTACTTCTCTATAATTCAAGATTAAAATTATTCCCCAGAAAATTGAAATCAAGATGGTCGGGTCTATTCGTGATCAAGAAAGTACTTCCACCCGGAATAGTCGAGCTCATGAGCAGAGACGGAGAGCTATTTAAAGTTAATGGACAACGAGTCAAACACTGCTATCATCCCTGTCAAAAGGAAGCCGTATCCGTAATAACTTTAATCGAGCCATAAAAACTTCCAGTTGAAGACGTCCGGCTGAAGACGTTAAACTTAGCGCTAATTGGGAGGCAACCCAATATTTTTTATTTTCATGTTTTGATCTTTTTCGCATTTTTTTTTGTATTTTTTCTTGTTGTATAACTAACCGGTTCAAATTTTGGTGTTCAAAATCGCAGGAAAAACACACCGAGGAAAAAACTGCATTTTCCAGGCCAGTACGGCACAGGCCATGTCAAATGACACGGTCGGGTCGTGCAGGCAGATCATTTTTAGCTTTCTGGAGTAGTACAGCACGGGCCGTGTAAAATGACACGGTCGGGTCTGATGGCCAGCCGATTTAGACAATCCAAGCAGGTACGACACGGGCCGTGTCATATGACACGGTCGAGTCAGGTACCCAGATCAAATTTCACTTTCTGGAGTAGTACGGCACGGGCCGTGTCATTTGACACGGCCGGGTCAGGTGGACAGCGGCATTTTTAACAAATGAAGCAGGTATGACACGGGCCGTGTCATTTGACACGGGCCGTGTCGGTTGGGGGGTATAAAAGCATTGTACAGCCGACTTCATCTCATCTTCTTCCCCAAATTTTTTGTCACGGCCGAATCATAAACCCTAGCCCCAAATCTCATTAAATCCAGCAAAAATCAAGCAAAAACCGTGTCAAATCTCACGTAATAACATAGTGTTAATCATTATTCTACAATCCTAAAGCTTCAAATGGTACGAATCGGACGATTTCATCCGGGTTTGGGTCGCGATTTTTTCTGAATTTTTCTTCAAATTTCACTCCGAATTCAAGGTATGATTCACGATTTTTGGATGGTTTAATTCTTCATTGCATTGAGATTATGTGAAATATGATTTATTGAGCAATTTAGGGTTCTTGAATGGATTTTTTTTTGTGTGTGTGGAATTTGTCGTGAGTAAAAATAAGATGAAATTTTGATTATCATGAATTACATGTTGGATATATATGATTGAGAGATGATATTACATGATTGGGATTTTACTTATGCATTTGGCGTTGAAATTTACGGTAGGGATATTTTTGAAGAAAACGCTTATTTTTGGAAAAAATGTTTATTTTGTAAAAAGTTGGGGGTGTGTTTATTATCGAAAAATAGGGATTCTGATCTTGTTTGAACAAATGATAATTGATGAATCTCTTGCAGAAAAACGGCAAGGGGACGAGGACGAGGAAATTCCCAACAAGGACGAGGCGCAACTCAACGAGGACGAGGAAGGCCCACAACAGAAATCGAACAACCGGAGAGAGTACCTACTCAAGGGGCTGTCGAGACGCCCGAAACATATGGAATTGAACTTCCACCGAGTCGTCTAGCACGATGGGAGACATTGGGGCAGAAAAAAAATGCTCCCACTGGAATTTCTTAGCACACTCTCCGTTAAAAGAGACCCGATTTCGCATGAGCCGACCGTCTTGGAATTTCGGCTAAACAACAAAAACGAAAAATTGGGTCCTGGTGAATTAGATACTATATATGACGCTCGAAGGCACGGAGAATACCGAATCAATCGGTTCGAGTGTGAGACTTATTGGAGGGCAATGGTTGAATATCCGGGGAGCGATGCGCGTCCCTACATCCCAAAGTCGGCGAAAGGATCCTCTCTTCGTAATCCTATCCTCCGCTATTTACACAAAGTCATCGCGAGCACTATCTTCACCCGAAAAGAAACGGGGCCAATTACTCAGCGAGAGCTTTATGTCTTAGCTCATATACTCGACAGAACAAATCCCGCAACCGGCGCTATTATCATGGATCACTTTGAAGACGTTGCCACTAAACCGAGAGGGGAGATTTGGATAGGGGGTTTAATTACCCCTATCGCACTTCATCTTGACGTATCTCTAGAAAACCGAACTCCCTTCCCGGGAAATATGCTTTTATCTGTCCAAGTCATGAAGTTGATGAATATTCTCGACTACGAATCTCGAGTTATTTTCCTCCAGAATGACGGCGATCACTTCCTACTCCCAAATACAACTTTGACAACTATTTCTAGTATTTGGGACTTAGGAAATCTACAAATGGCCACGACAGCGCATAAATTGGCCCGGGATGCAGCTGGATTAAATTCTCCTAGTGAAAGATATGTTGCTCGGAATGTCCGTCCTAGACGTTCGGAATTTGAGGATAGAGACGAGAGGATGCGAGAAGAAGAGAGGGAGGGAAGAATGGAGGAAGAATTCGATTATGAGAGAGGCCCGGAAGAAGAAAGAGAAACGGGGGAGGAAGAAGAAAGAAGAAGAGAACGGCCTGAGTCGTCGAGACAGGCCGAAACAAGACATGCCACATCTCGTTCTATGCTGAGAGAAGAGTTCGAGGCTTTCCGAGAGGAGACCCATCAAAGACTAGACGAGATGCTAGCAATTTTACGACGAATGGAAGATTGGCATGTCCAACAAAGCCACTTTCATCCGCCAAATCAATAGGACCGGTTGTAAGTATTTCTTGACCCAAAGTTTCTTTTTGTTTAAATACTATACCCCCTTCGTGTGTATACTCTTTAATTCAAGTTTGGGGGGAGATATTGGGTCAAGAAATACCTACATTGTTTGTTTGTTTTTTTTTGGTGTGTTTGGATTTTGTTTTACGTTTTGGTTTGAATTTTTATTTTGGTGTGTTTTATTTCGAACTTGGTGTGTTTTGATGATGATGAACTTTGATGAAACTCGAAAGAATGAACTCTTGTCTTGGATGCCTCGGGATTTATTTTGTTATTTTGATATGCAAATCGAGGATAATTTGTAGGGGAAAAATTGTAGAATAATCAAAAGGGTGTGAAATTGAATAAATAGTTTAATCTCTTGGAAGTATGAACAAATCTAGCTTGTGAGCTTTTGAGCCTTCGTGCATCATTAAATATGCAAGTTTCATTGTCGAGAGTACCATTCATGTTTTTAAGACTCTAAAACTTGCCCTGGTATCTTATTCGAAACTACAAGTGTGTGTGCAAATTAGTGAAAATGATTTTAGGCTATTTTTATTGGCAACCCTTCAAACCTTTTGGCCAACCGGAAAAATTTATTTCCCTAGTTAGCCCGATTGAGATTAAAGCCTATTTCTTGTTAGCCATATTATGAGCTTTCCGTTCCATTATAAACTTTTGTCCCTATACTTGAGCTATTTAGAACAAATTGGCAAAAGAATGAAAAGATGTGTGGAAGCGATCGGGAAGATTGTTGGTTCAAAATGCAATGATTTATCAAAATAATTTGAAGGAAGATTGGTGTGATTTAATGATGATGTTGCCCACCACAAGAAAAAAAAAAGAAAAAAAAAATTCGTGGACACAAAAGAAACGAGATGTATGGAGCAATAAGGAGGAATAAGGATTGTGATTCTCACTTTCAAAACTGCTTAGTACGATGATATTAAAATCAAGGGGTTGAAGAAAATAAATTCTAAGGAATTATTGAGCTTCTAATTGAGCGAAGTGATTATTGAGATAATGTTCTAATTGGCTCAAGTCAAGTCACTTTAAGCCATACTTATCCTACCCCGACCAAAAAGCCTACATTACAACCGATGAAGTACTTTTTGATTCACCAAATTTGCATGCACAACTAGTGGTAGAGATGTAGACGATTGGCAAGCCTATGGGGATTCTTATTTCATTGAATGAGTTTTGAGCGTCACTTATCCCATTATACACTTTGAGAGTGAGGGAATACATTTGACCGGCGAGGTTCATATTATTCAAGTATTAGCTATGATGTTAAGGAAGCACCCCCGAGATTTGAATACTTTATAGAACTCGACTTATTTATTTCTTGAGGCGTATTGATGAATTTTCAGAATGATCCTTTGAGATATGTTGAGGGACGAGTTCCCTTAAGAGTGGTTATTTTAAAGTGCATTGCTCGGGACGATCAACGTTCAAGTTTGGGGGATTTTGATAACACTCATTTTTACGCATATTTTTGCACCAATTTTCCGGATTTTAAGATCCTAAAATGTGTAGAACTGTGTCGTTTATACTCATATTGTGTTTATTTGACTCGATCACGCTTGGGTACGTTTTATTGATTTTATAGGTACTTTATGGACATAAATCAAGCAAGAACGAAGTCTCCAACCCCAACACATATCAAGCAATGCGGAAACGAGAGATCGGAGTCAAAACGGAATCGAAACGGTGTCAAAACGAGTCAACACGAGCCCGGCCGTGTCAATTGACACGGTCCATGTCATTATCCCGGTCGTGCCATATTGACACGGTCGGGTTTCACATCCAGGCGCTTTTCATTTTCTAGAGGAGTTTGACACGGGCCGTGCCATTCGGCACGGTCGTGTCATTTGCTCGGTCGTGTTAATTGACACGGTCGAGTTCCCTGTCCAGCAAGAATTGGAGTATTTAGCGCACTATGACACGGGCCGTGTCATTTGACACGGGCCGTGTCACTTTTCGGTGGAAATATTATCTTTTGACATTTTTGCAAGATTTGTGTAGAAAAAGTGATCCTTTTAGCTTTATAAAAGGAGGATATGGGGCAAGATAAGAGATATGCTGAAATTTGGAGAGATTAGAGAGAGAGAATAACAAAAGATTAAGTGGTTTTCATTCCAAAAAGAAGGGATTTGAAGAAATTCTTGAAGAACACTTCAAGAACATTTGAAGGCTTCAACCGGGATCGATCAAGACACACCACGAGTTTTATCTTCTTCCTATCTTTTATTCATTTTGTTGTTTTTATTAGCATGAACATGATGATTATTAATCTTCCTTTCATTACCATGTCCGGCTAAACTCTTTACATTCCGGGCATGGGAGTACGTTGATTTGCTATGATTTTGAGGGGTTGATGATTATATTTATCTAGTGTGATTTCTTTATCAAATGTTTGGTTTTAATTCATGTTTAGACACTTGATCAATGTTTTTACATGTTAAACTTAATTGCTCATAATTCGAGAGAAGAGGGCATTAATAGGTTTCGAGTATTTGACGTAGTAAATTACGAGATTGAGAAATCGGTGAGGTACTATGATGATATCTAATCTTATGAACGTTTTGGAGTTAGATGATTTATAATAGACGGAGACGTTGTTATAGGTTGTGTAATCTACGTTTAATGCATCTCGAGAGAGACTTTAAAATATTGTTGTGATCGTCGTTTTAGAAACGCACTTAGAACCTTTTGAAACCAATCCCGACTAAATTTAGTAATCAACGGAAACCTAGCCTTGGAATCTACCTTTCTAAACTCTTGCAATTCGCTTCCCTTCGGATATTTTCAATCGTTTTCATTTATTGTGATTATTGTATGTTATTTCATTAATCATCCATTTTATATTTCGATCGTCTAGATAAAACCGGGAACACTATAATCTAATACTCAACACAATAAGAATATTTAGTCTCTGTAAAATACGACCTTGCTCGCCGCTTTCTACATATTTTCCGTACACTTGCGGATTGTTTAAAAATTTAGCGAACATAAACAAACTTAGAAAAATTATATAAACAGTCATTTGAACAACAACCTCTAGTTGTCTCAAAACAAGACTGATTTTAGTTTGTGTCTTGCACTTATGTGCAGACCTGTTATTCATTTGAATAATCTGCTTAAGTTTTGCCATCATCAAAATAGGGGGAATTTGTTAGGAATACTTGTTAGATTTTGATGATGTCATCATTGTACTTGTTTATTCAAATGTAACTTTATTACTTTGGCAAAATGTAAGGAAGAACCAGATGAGTATCTTCCATAGGCCAAATTGTGTTAAGTTAGATACTTGGCAAAATGTAAAGAAGAACCAAATAAGTATCTTCTATAGGCCATATAAGTTAGCTTTAAAAAAATGGCTAAGTACAAATCACAGATAAGTATCTATCAGCCGAGTCTTGGTCAACTCAACTGTTCGGATAAGGTTGACCATAAACGATCTATATCAGGCAACCCTTATCACAAAAGTTCTGGTCAACAATTTAATCAGCAAAGTTGGACCAGACTGCAGTCAAGAAGAAAATTCAAGTCATCTGAAGTTTGACCATCAGACCAGTCAAGTCAGAAGACTTCAGACAAGTCGGCACATCAGAAAAGTCACCATCAGAGAAGGTTGACTACACATCAGACAGTTTGACCACAGAGAGATCAGTTAAGTGATCAGCCAAGTAAACTAGTCCACGTCAGCATGCGTTGAATAGTCAATATTCACGGAAAGTCACATGCGGGCGATAAGGGACAGATAGGAGAGATTCCCAGGAAGGATATGAATTAAATAATTCATCAAGCACCACTGAAGAGTTTAAACATATTAAAATCAAAAGATTCGGCGCCATCACATGGAAGTCTTCACAACATTCGAAAAATGGATTAAAATATGGGAATCCAGCCTTGCAACGTTCAGAAGGAAAAACAAAGAAGTCTATTTCTCCAACGCACGAATTTGTTACAGATTTGCAATGGCTATGAAGAAAATCTCAAAGGATCGACACCTATATATATCCAAAGATTTGAAGTTGAGCATCACGATGCGAACTATACTCTCGAGCAATCAAAGCAATTAAAGCAATCAAACGATCAAGAAATCTATAGCATCGTAAAAAGCAGTATTCTCAGTTCATATATGAAGAAAGCTCTTAGTTGGAGAAGACAAAACACTCTTGTCTTAAAACCTGACTTCGGGGTACTTCACTAGTTGAAGTTTCACGACTGATAGGCATCCAATGATTTGAAGATCAGGTGGTGCCAGGCAGTCAGAAAGGAATTGCAACGACAGGATTTCCACTGGTTGGAAGTTGTTGTAGCTAAGTTGTAGAATCACTGTAATATTGATCACTGGTTGAAAATTATAGTGGATTCATCTCCAAGTGGTTTGGAGAAAGTATATTAGTAGAGGATTACCCCACCTCTGAGACCAGTATAAATTGCCCGCGTACTTTACTGTTTTAGCATCATACTTAACTGCTGAATTCATACTTAGTGTTTCATTGTTTATATAGCTGTATTCGTCATCAGCTGACTTTCGCACTTATATTATCTACAGACGACTCTAAGTCATCTGTACCATCAGCTCAGAAACTCCTTCATTCATACTTGGAAAAAGAGTTTCAATAAGTCTATTCACCCCCCTAGACTTATTTCTGACGACTTGTGACCTACAATGTGTCCGTGCACAAGTCCACTCCGTATACAGAATCCAGGATATACGTGGGACATGTACCTAATTAGCCTCACGAACTACGTCTCGTGTGCACGGTCCAACGTGGAAATATCAACACATGACCATAGCTTGCCGAGCTAAAAATCCTACACAATAACCAATCGGAACACAGATATGACTCCAGATATGTCACGATGCTACATGACAATGAAACTCAAAGAATCACATATCCAATAAGGATCAAAGACTCACCGAAGTGAACAATGACAAACTGACAATGAAAAGTCGACACGACCAATTAATATCCAAAACAACAATCCTGGGATCATCATCCCCAATGAATGATCAACATGATCAATGATCTCAATACAAACAGTTATAGGATCAATATCCCTCAACGAAACAATCAATATGAATCCCATCATATGAAACATCAACATACAACAACAATTCACCAGAATAATTATCCTCATAACTGAACAATAGTTAAATTACCTCAATGCCGAAGACAATATCCTTTCCACGAACAAACATCCCTTAACAAATACACAGTTATTCGAATAATCGCGAATGAGGTACATTCCATTAATATCAACAAACCACCATCCCGACATCAATGTCGACACGATAAACTATCATCGATATCCGACATTCCATATTACAGACCAAACATAACTCATATCTCCATCTTCACCAAACACATTTAAATCATATACATTATGATTTAATCCAAACCAAAGCACAATATACAAACTATCATCCCGACAATTTATATTTATAATATCATTTCTATGTGAATTATAAATGCAATGAAATCAAAATCATTCATTAAATATTATAAACTGAACAAGTATAAAATTGTCTCGATACCGATACGATGAAAATCGTTACCAATCCCATTGCCTTCGTCTATGAGCTCCTCAGCCCCGGCCAAAAGAAATATATGAACTCTTCAGCCTCAACCGCAACACAAATGTCACAATCAACGATCAATTATCACAACCTATTGCAATAATCAATTAACAACAAATTTGATAACAATAAACAACCGATATACCCAACCAACAAACTCAACAGTTCAACAATACCTCAATCATATACAAAACCGAACAATACAACCCAAACAATTACGAACTCATATTCACAATACAAATTGCAACTCGGTGATCATAATTGACAATCAATATAACCGACCAACAAACCCAATGGTTCCACAATCCGATAATCATATCAACTATCAACTTGTCCCGATAACCAGGATTACACAACATACTCTATTCCGAATTCAACCTACACTTCTTTCCAATTTTTCCACAATTCCGCAAAACCCATATATCAATTTAATAAGTCGAATATACAAACTTAACCAAAATATTCCAATCAATATCTCTCTCAAATATTTAATCAAACATCTCGAAGGCTTAATTCAAATGTATATTTGAATCATTAATAAATAAACATCAACCACATCAAGAACACGAAGAACCCCATCAGAACCATATATATCCTTCAACGTAATACGATTCTAGCTACCGATACGAACTAAACAATCCCAATATACCAAGATTCTTCAAACATTCAAAAATATGAAAATTCAAACCAATTACCTCAATCCGGAAAAAGAATCAAGAATGATGTTAGAATCCTTTTTCCAAACTCTTCTAGATGTTAACACTTGATAAACCAACTCAAAATCTGAGATTTAGGGGTTAAAAATCGAGTTTGTGTGCCTTGGGGTGAAAGGGGTTCGAGTAGGAAGGGCTGGGAAGTGAAATTCCCTATTTTTGATCATATTTATACTTCCATGCATGTTAATATACGTAAGCCATTCATACACGAGCTCAGAATACAGGTTTACCATTCTGGTCATAACTCACTCATCCGGATTCCGATTAACTCACCGTTTGAACCATTAGAAAGCTAACTCGATGCTCTATCATACTATTATGTTTCAGAATTTTTGAAGTTTTCAAGAATTGGTGGTAATTTTCCAAAGTCGAGCCTTTTATACGACACTTCCCAAATACTTCAACATATAATCATCAAGACAGCATAATACAATATGTTATCTAACCTCTAAACTATTATCTTTCACTTATAATCCGATTAATACATACATATCATCATCATCTTCAAAACACTATTCACATAACATCAAGAATCACAATAACACCACTATAACCATCATCATAAGAAGAAAACATAAACAATCAAACCAACAAGGATTGTATCATACTTAATCTGTAATCAACCCTATATCATGATTCATATGAAATCAACATAATTCAAAAATCCATCTTTCATCGGGTTAAACGAATCACAATCCTTACAACAGGAAGAATCTTAATTAACATCTGAAATTTCTTATCACAATTCCATTAAATCTCATATAACATCATCACATGATAATTCAACATGCTCCCTCCCAAGTAATCATCTTTAAAAATGAACCACTATCAAAGGGATACGAAAATTACCTTGTATAGACGAACCATGAAGAAGAAGAACCGAACTCCATTCCAAGAATCATCAATAACTCCACATCTCAAGCTCCAAATCCAAGCCCTTAAGCTCATAATCGACTTACAAGGACCGAAACTCCATCTCTGAGTGTTGGAGGCGAAAAACAAAATCAAGTTCTGAAGAAAAACGAAGTGACGGGCAACCCACTTATATAAACTCCCAGATCGTTACGTACGTAACATGCAAAAGTTAACGTACGTAATATCCCTTTACGTACGCTATATGTCCTTGATAACATTCGTAATGACGGCCCAGAGACTACTGCCTCATTTTGTGGTATGCATTACGTACGTAATCTCCTTGTCGTAGCATACGTAATGTAGCGGTTGACTTGCTACAGTGCCATACTTATTTACGTACGTAATGGGCCGTCCTTAACGTACGTAAAGCTTCAGGTTGACTCGCTTGTCCACATCAATGCCGAAAGTTGCCGACCACGGGCCCACTAGCCGATCATAGCTCGGTCCTGTCCGATTCCCCTCATAACGTACGTAATGCATGATATATAACGTACGTTATGCTTACCAGTTTAGCGTACGTAAGTCCCTAAGCTTAGCGTACGTAATGGCTTTCTTTACTTAGCCAAATCCAATTGTTGCTCTCCGTCTCGACATACTGGATACGTATACACATATATTGAATGCATATACTTGTCCCGAAATATTCTCATATGATACATCTGATACACGATTTCCTCAAATGCAATTATTGACCAAGTATGACAATTATAAAAATACAGTTGTCTCAGTTCTCAATTTATTTTATCCATAATATATAGAAACCATGCTATCCAGTATATCTCGGATAAAATAACGCGAAAAATTTCTACCAAAAATCCAATATATTACAATACAAATATCAGTAAGGTGGTATGTTATTTTGATGCTCGCTCAGTAGATTTTTTCGCTGTGCTTTCCAACAACAATCTGCAAAAAAAATGACATCATTAATCCTGATTATAATAGTTCAATTAACATACTACATCTAAATTATTATTATTTGAAGTAAAACGTGTTCAATCAATAAAAAAGGATACAAAGATGAGATGAAGAAATAAAATTTGGAAGCCGCATGAATCTCTAAGTCTATCTTGATTCTTTGAAGATTTTTCTCCTATTGTCTTGAACCTCCTCTTCGTGGCCGTCTTTAGCTCTTAATTGTTGAAATACGATGAATAATGGTTTCCTTGGACCCTAACCATGTATCTATAGCATTTAAAAGGTGTTTCAAATTCAAAATCCGCATTTTGACGACCAAGTCAGCAACACCAGCCATGTCAAACGACACAGCCTTGTCGTACTGCTCTCGGTTAGCTGTATGATCTGCCAATGAAGATGGCCCGATTCACGATCGTGTCACCATGTAACACATCCCTTTTGCGCCTGTTTGCACCCATTCAAGTCCACTTGCATCAATTAGTTAGCCTATGGGGGTTAGGACGTCCATATTGCTTGTATATAGCCTTGAAAATACATACACATCATATAAAAGACAAGTAACGTAATATTGTCAAAATAGATATAGAACTAATGTACAACACTACAATTTTAACATATTTATATGCAATTAGGCTCAATAAAATCACCCTAGATATTTGTAAACTTACATGTGAACAAATATCCCCAAACCTACACATTGATAGTCCGACTAATACACTTAAAACTTTATCGAGATAATGTAATTCTTAATACACCTCAAAGATAATTATGCGGTTTTTCATTACGTATCAAGTAATGGATAAACAAGTTCTTAAAGTCATCAAATTTCAAGGATGCTTTCTTAACATCGTGGCTAGTGTATCTGAGGTGATCAGTCACCAAGAATTGGATTGCTCCCAAAGACCCAAGCTGAAAACCACCGGAGTTCCTGCAAAAGAGTTGGAGGATGGTCCCGGCATAAACTCTATGATACTTAAATCAGGATAGGCTCTGAAAAAAATCCAATATAATGAATATATATGTTTTGTGATAAAAAAAGATACATGAAAGTGGGCTGGTTTCCTCCTATTTATAGAAGGGAGGAAAAGCCTATCCCTAAGATCCTGTCTATAATTGGGAAAAATCCCTGATTCTTAGGGATATGGGTGTAGCCGCCATTCCACTAATCAGGGATCCTGCTATTATGATAAAATCCTAATCTCTAGGGATTTGTTCCTAGTCAAAAAAAACTTTGTGAGGTCTAACGAGGACTCATCCTAACTCGTTCGATTGATGATGATGAGGTATATCGATTTATAAGCTCGGAATACAGGCATATAGGTCGGATCTTCTTTACGAGAGATTTCTTATTTGGGAATGTCCGAGCTCATCCGATAATACAAGGACACCTGAACCTCGACGTGCACGAAGAGAAACGACGGTCGGATGAGAGACTCGAGAAATATAAATAAATGTCACCCTAAATGCGCATGAATTCTGAGACAGCTCATCATTGCAATAGAGCAAAACAATGTGCTAGCAAATTCAAAACAAAGTATCATGAACACCAAAAACCGACAACAGTGATATAGTGATTCATGAAAACTCAAAATTATATAACATAAAATATGGGGTCTTGTAATAGTGGATACGTTGTCAATCAGCTTCCTTGTGGGATCCCTGGCTGTGGTATCACTGTATTGTCCATGATTATGCAGAATAAGTGATTATGATCTTTCACTGTGGTAAATCTAATATGTATATTTCTCCAAAAAAATGTTCTTTTTCAAATGCTCATGTAACACAACAAGTGAAAAACACTACACATCGTTGTGATATTTTTATTTATTGCACGAACAATAATATATTGATTATCACTTTCATACTCCTTCACAAATTGACTAAACTCTCCCATACCATCCAGTGCTTTTGGATACCATTTTTTTAGGCCAATCGAACTCTTATCTATTCTAAAACATAAATAACACAAAACATAGATCAATAACACTTATATATATATATATATATCAACATATATTTTCATATACGACATGATACACATATATTTGTATGTATCACAACATATTACACAATGTAAGTGATCAAAATAATTATTTATATACACAATTTGAACAATTAAAAAAATCGAAGCTTAATAAACATACATTAATAATATAATTTCTTGAACAATCAATCCATATAAAATTTCTACTATTTCTTAAGTTCTTTTTTTGTATTTATGTGAGTTTTGGTTATGTAATGCGCAAATGTGATATCTCAAAAATGGAAGTTGCAAATATAAATATGGAAAAGTATGTTGGAGTTTGGCCAACGACCCACTTGTCATCGACTAAAGCTGGCTCAATCGTCAGCTAAAGTATCAAAGTTCAACTGATGACAAGTATCACGTTTAGCCGATATGTCCCAATTCATCGACAACTACATGATCGACCGAAATGGTGACTTTAGCCGGCGATTCCGATCGACGATCGGCCGTTCTCCGATTAAAATGGTAATTTTGGTAGTGCTTCTTGATTCTTCCAAGTTCTATCCATTGTAATATCTTAATTTGTTCCACTTAGAAGCCTTGCCAAGAGCCATTCCTTATTTGTGCCTTATCATGTCATCGATGATCACTCCTCGACCTTGTCAACCCGGGAGTGGGAATTTTTTTAAAGACCGTATCTTTAGGGGGGCAAAGATAGGATTCTAACTTTTTGGGCTGGCAAAAGTAGGACTGTAACTTTTCGGGCTGGCAAAAGTAGGACCGTAACTTTTAAAAGTAGTAAAAATAGGCATGTAACTTTTAAAAATAGCAATTTAAGGCCAAATCAAGCCCATATAAATAAAAAAAGTAAAAAAAAAAATCTGAAAATTCTGTAAAATTTAAGAAATCTGAAAAAAATAAAAAAAATTCTGAAAAATATTATCTTGAATAATAATATCAGATCTATTATTTAAAATTCAAAAATAAAAACTAAAAATAAAAAATAAAAATCTGAAAAATTTAAAATAAAATTTCCGATTCTGGAAAATTCTGGAAAATTTAAAATAAAATTTTGAAAATTCTGAAAATAATAATATTAAAAATCAGAACTTTTTATTTTTGAATTTTAAATAAAAAATTGATTTTTAATATTATTATTCCAGATAATTTTTTCTTAAAAAATAAAATTTTCAATTCTTTTTTCAGATTTTTTAAATTTTGCGGAATTTTCATAAATTTTTTTATTTTTTTCAGATTTCTTAAATTTTCCAGAATTTTCAGAATTTTTTTTTTTTACTTTTTTATGTGGGCTTGATTTGGCCTTAAATTGCTATTTTTAAAAGTTATAGGCCTATTTTTGTTACTTCGAAAAGTTACAGTCCTACTTTTGCCAACTCGAAAAATTACAGTCCTATTTTTACCAGCTCGAAAAATTACAGTCCTACTTTTATCGTCCGCTAAAGTTACGATCCTTAAAAATAATTTTCCCACCCGGGAGTCACATGTTCACCGGCTTTCATCGATGATCACTCCTCGCCTTAAAAAAGTAATTATTGTTCCGGGAAATCCTTCCCGTATTGGTGTCTTACCTAATACTAGTTGTAGGGGGATAAGAGTTATGGAAGGTTCTGGACTCTTCCATAAGTAGTTGGATCCTGTTAGATGTCTTACCTAAACTAGGAATTCTATGTATGGAAAGACTCTCTTTGTAATGCCTATATAAAGGCCCCTCTATTCATTGTTATCAATACAATTGATTTGCTGTCTTTACTTTTCTCCTCAAACACGTTATCAGCACGTAGCTCGAACGAAAGAAAAAAAAATCGGTCGAGCACCGCCGCCTAGACCATCGTCGCCACTGCCCGCCGCCCGCGCCGCCCTGCCATCGCCACTCCGCCGCCGCCCATTGCCAGCTGCGGTACCAGTGCCACCTTTGCGCCACTGCCGCCGCTTGCCAATGCCAGCCGTCAGCCGCCGTGCGCCAGCCCAGCCCACGCCGCCGCTGCTGCAGCCGTCGCCGCCACTGCCGCCCACGCCACCGCCAGTACTCCGCCCGCTGCCGCGCCACTGCCACCACCGCGCGACCACCTGGCACAACCGCGCCTCACGCCGCCGCCTTGCCCGCCCGCCACGGACCTCCGCCGCGAATCTTCCAAAGCCGCCACCTGGCCGCCATGCCCGCCGCGCGCGCCGCGGACCCCACCGACTCAGTCAGCCAAGTCCGACCCGGTTCCGACTCTCGGACCAAAACCCGAACATCAACTTACCTTCGTAAGCCGCCAAAATTGCGCCTCCGGTTTCACGTCGTCGCATCGAGTACCAACCGGTAGATCGAAGCACACCACAGATTCAGCACGTGCCTAATTTTATAATCGAGGTAATTATCTGACTTGACCCTATTTCAATTCTCTCCTTTGGGAATTTTTCTTTTGGGGACACGGGTTTTGGGTTCTTAATCTCCCACGCTACTTTGCGGTGGATGAGACCGCGAGAGAAGTCGATATCTCTGCGTGTCGAAGAAATCTGTGTGACGGTCCTGGGGGAGTCACGGAATTGTTGAAAAGTCGATACTTGTGGTTGTTGCATACACCACGTATCTGGGTGCGATCTGATATCGCCGTTTTTTGTCGACTTTACTAAACAACAATTAAGGGAAGTAAATCGAGTAACGGTTATGTTACACGCTTTTAAAAGCATCGATTGTGACCGTTTACATTGTCACTGAAAATCCAACAAGACTAACTTCCTCTTGTTTATATCTTGTAGATGGCACAAAGCTCCAATGTTCATTCGGAGTTCGACATCCTTGACCATGCTGGTAAGGAGTACCATAGGTGGGTCTCAGACGTTCGCTTGGCGTTCGTCAGTAAGAGATTTACCACCACCATCTTTCCCTCTAACGAGCCTACCGCTCAAGAACCGAGCGAGGAAACCAAGGCTAATGCACTGATGTACTTGCGTAGACATATACATCCGTTGTTGAAAAAGTGTTATATGAACTTGCAAACTCCCAAAGAACTATGGGATACACTCGAACAACGATTTAATAATGTGCATGATCAGCACTTCCCCGAATTGCAACTTCAGTGGGAGCAAATCCGATTTTTGGATTATGCGAATGTTGAAGCCTATAATCAAGCTATCCTCGATCTTCGCGCTGATCTTGGTTTTTGTGGTGTCAAGAAGTCTGATCAAGATTTGATCGAGAAGATTCTTAACACGTTTCCCGTGGGAGCAAGTGTAATTGTTTATCAGCTGCGCGTTGCCTATGAGGAAGGGAGAATTAAGAACTTTAGTGACCTTATCTCCCACCTCGCGAAAAAAGAAAGGCACCATGAGATTATTCTCAATAGCAATGCGCGCCCAGCTGGTACGAAGCCGATTCCGGAAGTAAATCAGGCTACCCACAGGAAAGCACCACGACAAAATAGAAAAGGCAACGCTACTCAGTTTTTGCAAGCACCACGGATGCATGACTTGAGCAAGCGAGGGAAAAGACGAGGTCGTCGTTCCAACGTGTGGAAGAGGCAAGGTGGCTCGGCCATGGGACCTAGTGGAACCCAACCACGTGGGCCACCTCCTGCCGCCGGGAATGGAACCACTCCAAAGGAAGGCCGGAATTGCTATACTTGCGGATCGAAGAAGCATACTTACCGCAATTGCAAAGCGCCAAAGAACATCCAAGCTTACTACAAGCACTATAAACAATATTTGACTCAAGAGTCGAATTACATGGAAGAAGATAATGAGAATACAGAGGTGAACCATATTGAGATCCAGGCTGAGATCCCTCCTCTCACCATTGCGGACAAAGACCAACATATGGATGTTGCCGACTTTGACTAGTTTTACGCTTTGGTTATGTTTTGTCTTGTTTCTAGTTTTCGAGAACTACTTTGAATTTTCATGAATGTAATAAAGTTGTCCATGATGAATAAAATTCTTTTAATTGCTGTGATTGTGCAAAGACGAATTTTATTTTTTCCCTTCGAAAGCATGTTTGGTTTATCACAAAATAATTGCTAGCAATGAATTGCTTGGTTAAAAATTTGATACATTGGTAGGATTTCATCAAAACTTTTGATCAAGACTAGGCGCATCCTCCTTGGTATTTGTTTATGCTTTGAGAGTTCAAACGGAATCAGTGGTTTTAAACGGCCTTTTGTCTGAGACATTTCTACTTTCTCTGCAAGTATACCAAGTTGGAGTTACCGAAAGGATCATTAGTAGAGATATAAATCGAAAACCAAGATGCGTTTTAAAGTATTTAAACGCTCTTATGGCCATATTTCAATAGTATTGTATCAACAATAATGCCTTTGAAAAAGGCTTCAACCTTGCTCTATCACTCAACAATAGGGAAATACCAAAATAGCAAATTGAAACGAGCACTGAGATCTGAGTTTAATGATCCAGAAAGTGCACGACCTATGGACAGAAAGATACGGAAGTCTAGTTTCGAAAACAACTGACCGTTCGTCCATAGCCTTCTTAACAAAGAAGTTATTGCTGTTTTAGTGAACAAAGGTCAAGCTGCGCGGAAATTATTTCCAGCTATTGTGCTAACTTTGATCCTAACCAACTTGGTCGAATTTCCCCAAACTCGATGTTAATGAGTTTTCGCTATGTCTCTAATCATAAGACTAATCGAGTTTCATTTCTTATTGTAGATGTCTCATGGCGAAATTGAGTGCCTTGCTGATAGTGGAACAACCCACACTATTCTTTTGAATAGGCAATTATTCAAGGATATTGTGCCATACATATCCTCAGTGACAACAATGATTGGTTCCTCCCAAGTAATTCAAGGGAGGGGACCTGCTCATTTCTTGCTACCTAATGGTACGCATATTAATGTCACAAATGCTCTCTATGCCCCAAGAGCAAACCGAACCTTGCTAAGTTTTAGGGACATCCGTGCCAACGGTTATCACCTTGATACACATTGTGAGAATGGGACAGAATTTTTGTGTGTTACTCTGGCAGAATGCGGAAGACGCCGCGTTCTCGAGAAACTTATGAGTCTAAGTAGTGGTTTATACCAGACTACAATAAGGGTTATTGAATCCTATGCTGTGAGTCACGAACTGTGTGATTCCGAAGCATACCAACTATGGCATGACCGACTCGGTCACCACAGACGCGACATGATGATTCGCATTTTGAAAAACTCACATGGTCATCCGTTTTCAAGTCCGAAAGCGATTGGAAGCACCACTCGATATCGGCATTGATGTGAGTGAGCTTGATACCGTATCACCGGGACTAAAGATCGCACGCCCTGATAAGGTTGACGGTGCATCTCTTGTAAATCCCGAGGCTTCCGTGGCAATTTCTAATGCCCATAAATCGTTTTGTAAAGCGTGTTCACTAGCAAAGGTGATACCCTCTCCGTCATTTGCTAAAGACTCAACACAAAACATTCGCTTCTTACAAAGAATTCAAGGGGACATATGTTGACCTATTCAGCCAGAGTGCGGACCATTCAGATATTTTATGGTTCTGGTTGATGCATCGACGTGATGGTCACACGTCGCTTTGCTATCCACGAGAAACGCTGCATTTGCTAAACTCCTAGCACAAATCATCAAGTTACGGGCTAACCACCCTGACTTCCCAATCTCGTCATTAAGATTGGACAATGCTGGAGAGTTTACGTCAAAGTCTTTTGACGACTATTGCATGTCGATTGGGATTGATGTTGAACATCCCGTCCCCCACGTTCATTCGCACAATGGCCTTGCCGAGGCTATGATTAAGCGATTCTGACTTATCGCCCGAGCATTGGTATTGCGCACCAACTTGCCGATTTACTGGGTTATGCAATTTTGCATGCGGCTATACTTATTCGCTTTCGACCCACCGCCAATCAACCGTTTAGTGCGTACCATTGGTAAATCGGATATGAGCTGATATTTCACACTTACGCATTTTTGGTTGTGCGGTATATGTGCCAATTACGCCTCCACAGCGTACTAAAATGGGTACGCAAAGGACGATTAGGTATATATGTTGGCTATGAATCGCCTAAAATTATCCGCTATTTGGAACCTTTGACAGAGATCATTTCTTGCAAGATTTGCGATTGTCACTTTGATGAGACAAACTTCCCGTCGTTAGGGGAGAGAGGAATCGAGCGATTCCATTGAACGCCAGAAATTTTCTCGTGTGCTCCTCCTTGCCTCATCAAGATCCCCGCATGCCTCAATCCGAGCTAGAAGTGCAACGTATTCTCGATCTTCAAAAAGTTGCGGATTCGATGCCCGGCTTTACTGCGTCTGCGAAAGTGACAAGATCTACCATTCCCATTGCGAATGTTCTGCAAGGTTAGAAGTCCAGATTATAGGGCAAGGTTCGGCCGCCCAAAGGAATGATGCCACCGGCGTCAACCTTAGTGGTGGGACGGCCGCCTTTGCTCTTATCCTGCTCGAAAGAGGAGGCCAGTGGGTAGAAAGGATACCGAACCTCGAAAGAGAAGAGGAACGGAGGCACAAAATCCTCTCATCATCGACACAGTGACTCCGTCACACGAGATTATCTCTGACTACGGATATGTCCTCGAATCAACAATGGAACAATCGACGGAGGCGTCGGAAATTTGGTTGATGTCAGAAAATAAAGAAATCTCGATGCAATGTACGAGTGAATACGTACTATTGGACAGGTCATCCACGCTAGTCGACGATGCTTTTGCCTACTCCGTCGCTCAAGAAATTATTGAAGACGACGACGCTGAGCCGCGCTCGGTTGCTGAGTGTCAACAATGAGCCGATTGGCTGAAATGGAAAGATGCAATGCAGGCTGATCTAGACTCAATGGCTAAACGTGAGGTATTTGGCCGTATCGAGCCAATACCCGTGGGCGTTAAACCAGTTGGACATAAATGGGTCTTTGTTCGTAAACGCAATGATAAGAATGAGGTCATGCGTTACAAAGCGAGATTAGTTGCCTAAGGCTTCTCGCAGCGCCCTGGCATTGACTACGAGGAGACGTATTCTCCCGTTATGGACATCATCACTTTCCGCTACTTAGTCAGTTTGGTAGTGTCCGAAAAACTGAACATGCAGCTTATGGATGTGGTTACAGCGTATCTTTATGGGGATCTAGATACGGATATCTATATGAAAGCCCCCGAAGGGATTTCATGGCCCAAATCAAGTAGCTCTAAACCACGGAGCGCGTACGCTGTGAAATTGCGTCGTTCACTGTATGTGTTGAATCAATCCGGAAGGATGTGGTACAACCGCCTAAGTGAATACTTGGTTGGGAAGGGATACAAGAACAGTGACATCTGTCCATGCATATTCGTGAAAAGAACAGATGCAGGATTCGTGATTGTAGCCGTCTATGTAGATGACATGAATGTCATCGGTACCATAGATGAGGTCAATGAAACGGCCCGCTACCTTAAATCCGAATTCGAGATGAAAGATCTGGGGAGGACTCGATTCTGCTTGGGCTTAGAGCTAGAACATTGAGATGATGGCATACTCATTCATCAGTCTGCCTATGTCCACAAAATGCTCAGGCGATTTAGCATGGACAAGGCACATCCTCTTGCTACCCCCATAATTGGTCGAAGTCTGGAAATGAACAAGGATCTGTTTCGTCCTAAAGAGGAGGATGAAGAGGTCCTTGGAGCAGAAACACCGTACCTTAGCGCAATCGGTGCGTTGTTGTATCTGGCTCAATGTACTCGTCCAGACATCGCATTCTCTGTGAATCTGTTAGCGAGATTTAGCTCCGCTCCCACGATAAGGCATTGGAATGGAGTAAAACACATATTTCGATACTTGAAAGGCTCCAGTGACCTTGGATTGTTCTTTCCCTACGCAAAAGAGAGCGATATTCCGAAAGGAATTGTTGAGGTTTGACGATGCATACCGACCGTCGATCTTCCTCTGATATTGCAGCTAAGCATGGTAGCTTGACTACCAGAAGTGCTAATGCGAACAAGCTTACCCCTTATGCAAAGAATCCTAACGACACGTTAGTTGGATTTGTTGATGCCGGTTATCTCTCTGACCCGCATAAAGGACGTTCCCAAACTGGTTATGTGTTCACCATTGGGAATACGGCGATATCTTGGCGATCTACCAAGCAGACCCTGGTTGCTACTTCCTCGAACCATGCAGAGATAATTGCATTGCACGAACCCGTAAGGGAGTGCATTTGGCTCCGGTCAGTCATAGAACATATACGAGGAACGTGTGGATTATATCCCACTACAGCAACCCCTACTTGCATCTTTGAGGACAATGCGGCATGCATTGAACAGATGAAGTTAGGTTTCATAAAGGGTGACAATACCAAGCATATTGCGCCGAAGTTCTTTTATAATCAGCAACAGCAGAAATTGCTAAATATCGAAGTGAAACAAGTGAGTTCCGATGAGAATATCGCAGACTTGTTCACTAAGTCTCTGCCGAAATCTACATTTGAGAAACATGTGAGAAGCATCGGCATGTGTCGATTATCCGAGCTCAACTAAAGATGGCTCGATGGAATGAGCTGTCATGTATAGCTCAGGGGGAGTATACTTCACATGATTCTGACATTTGTAGTTGGTGCGTTGCGCTCTTTTTCCTCACCAAAGTCTTTGTTTTTCCCACGGGGTTTTATTTGACTTGGAAAGGTTTTTTACCAAGGCAACACCGTGTGCACCATGTTAGTATTAGCGTTCGACACAGGGGGAGTGTTCCGGGAAATCCTTCCCGTATTGGTTTCTTACCTAATACTAGTTGTAGGGGGATAAGAGTTATGGAAGGTTCTGGACTCTTCCATAAGTAGTTGGATCCTGTTAGATGTCTTACCTTAACTAGGAATCCTATGTATGGAAAGACTCTCTTTGTAATGCCTATATAAAGGCCCCTCTATTCATTGTTATCAATACAATTGATTTGCTGTTTTTACTTTTCTCCTCAAACAATTATAACCCCACTAATGCAGTCATAACATGTCTCATCCGCCTAACGAAATCCGTACACTTTTTACTATATTTATAAACTACTATCTCCATCATACTCAATGAATTAATTTCACTTAAAATTTCATTTTATTTTAAAAATTTATATTTATTATTTTTACACAATCAAATTAATAAAAAATTATATTAGTCGGGGAGATGGGAATTCCGAAGTTAAGCTGCTCGGATGAGAATAGTCTCAGAATGAATGACCTCATTGGAAGCTGCTCGCGGGCTCTCATAAACAAAATCGTGAGGGCCAACTTAGAGGGGAGTGCCTAAAGCGGACAATATCATGCTACGATGAAACAGTCTTGAGATGTGACAGCTTGATACCAGAACCACTCTACCGTGTAATGCGAGTGTGCCGACGAGAATGTCGGTGCATCTTTTCATTTTTCCTTCGCATCGTTTTCATGTGTCTTCTATATTGTCATTTGCATGGACACACACATGCAATAATAAGGGTGGAGGGAGTGCATCACTCATCCCCCTTTCCTTCACTCACTCCCAATCAATTCCCTTGCGCCACATCATCTCCCACTTTTTTCTTCACTCACCCTTCAATCACTTCTTTTTTGGAGGCGCCACCTTCACTCACCCTTCACTCACCTTTTTTTTTCTTTTTTTTTTTCTTTTTTCTTTTTTAAATTCTATTACAATTTATTAAAAATCTTAAATTTCATTAATAACTAAAATAAACATTACATAATATTAAAAGACCATAAACATTATATAATTAAAATTTAAAAACTTAAAACTTAATTTAAAATTTAAAATGGGAGTATGTTTTTTTTTAAATTTAATTTTAAATTTAAAAACTTAAAACATTACATAATTTAAAATTTAAATGGGAGTATATATATTTTTTTTTTTTGCTTTCTACTTGCAGCCAACGAATGGGAGGAAGTTTTTTTTTTTTTTTTGCTTTTTCTTCTTCCCCGCTGCGTGATTCACTCACTCAAAACCCCTCCCCGTGCGGGGTTCACCGCGAGGCGGCGGTGTTCCCGTGCGGGGTTCCACCCCTCACCGCTCCTTCACTCACCCACTCCCTCCACCCTAATATTCAATCTATTCTATATTTTGGTTTAAGAAAAAAGTACTAAAAATAATATTCTTCGACAATATGAAAAGGTCAGATTCCAAAGCTGCCCCCCACACGTGTGCATCATTTTCATTTTTATTTTCGGGGCTGTTTGTTTACCTCTTAATGCTTGCTTTAAGATTCAATTTCTGAATCGTCAAGAGGTAATTCTTGTTCGGCGAAAAAAATATCTGCCTCTTAATGGTTCCAAAACCTTCTGAATGGTTTTGTATCCCGACCCTCCCTTAACCATTAAGAGTCCGGGTTTCATTTTGAACAATTAAAAGACAATTGTATATCATTTTGCACAATATCATAAGAGCCTCTTAATCATTCTGACCACTTAATCATTCTGCATCAAACCATTCAGCAACTGCCAAACAGCCCGCTTTGTCTCCTTTGTGACATTGATTGTTTTGTGTAGTAGTTTCTTCTCCTCCATTTGAAATCTTAGTCTTCGTAATTTTTTTTTTTAATGGCGAATTTCAACTTAGACTCGACCACCCTCCTAATCGGAGGGCCCTAACCACCACTTGCCCAGATTATGTTGTTTTAACCGGGCCCACGCTGGAGCCAAGTGGGGCATAATAGGTTCGCGAGGAAACCGTCTCGCCTCCACACAAGTTTCTTTGCTGGAGTAACGTCCGGATGAAAACCCCGTCCTGCTCCAGACTCGAACCCCGCACCTACTGGCTTAAGGCTCTTATTCATCATTGCAATACCAAATGAGCTAGAGACCCAATGGTTCAGAGTTGGAAAATTAACCTGAGAGGGTTCAGGGTATCTTCTCCGTCTGACCCAGACGGGCATTCCTCTCTTCATTCTTACAGTTGGAAATTTATAATGGTATCGTCCTCAGCTTCCCATCTGCAATAATAAATAAACTAGGGCTCGTTTGGTAGCCATGTCAGGATATGGCAGGTTAGGACATGGCATGTTAGTTATAGCAAGTTACATAAAGTGGAGACAAGAGTTTGGTGTTTGGTAGGAAAAATGTACTATTTAGATTAAATTGTAAAATTACATTTTTATCCTTATGAGTAGTAAAAAAAATCTGGAATACTAGCAGGATTTTAAAAAAATATATATAGTAATTCAGTTTTTATTTATTTATGGAAAATAATATTCCACTTCTTTTTCAAAAACTTTAAATAAAAACATCCAATTTTTATTTTTTATTTTTGAACCGATTTTTATTTGTTATTTTTAAACTTTAAATAAAAACATCTGATTTTTATTTTTATTTTCGAACTAATTTTTATTTTTTATTTGTTATTTTTGAACTTTAAATAAAAACATCCGATTTTTATTTTTTATTTTCGAACTAATTTTTATTTTTTATTTTTTATTTTCGAACTTTAAATAAAAACATCCGATTTTATTTTTTATTTTCGAGCTAATTTTTATTTTTTTTATTTTTTATTTTAGAACTTTAAATAAAATCATCTGATTTATTTTTTTATTTTCGAACTAATTTTTATTTTTTTATTTTCTATTTTCGAACTTTAAATAAAAATATCCAATTTTTATTTTTTAGTTTTTATTTTCGAACTTTAAATAAAAAATTTCGATTTTTAATATTAATATTTTGGATTTTTTAAAAAAATAAGGCTTGGGGTAATTTTGGAATTATTGGGTTAACAAGAGCACTATTCAATCATGTTATTTAAACCCACCTTTTTGGTGGGTTACAAAATAAAATTGTAACAGTGAATTAACACGGGCTTTGGCTTAAAGTCGGGCTGATGAGTTAACTAAACACGCGTACCAAACGCATGTTTCGGCAGGTTAATTTATCCTAACCTGTCGAAACATGGCTACCAAACGGGCCACTAATGTATTTTGAGTTGGACAAGAAAGGTCTTGATTGTAATTTGAATTTTACATGCATAATGCATATGTGACATGCAATACGTTGTTCATAAGCAATTTGGTATTGATGTGACTTCAAAAAAAAAAAAAAAACGATTGTAGTTGAGATGTGAAAATAATCAACCGTGGATGTAAATTGATTTATGTTTGGCAAATATAATTTTATAAAGTGATTTTAAGATATAAAATACTAATTTTTACTGTTTCTTATCAGGGCCGGCCCTGGCGGTAGGCCATGAGTGCGCCGACCCAGGGCCCAGAGTAAAAAAGGGCCTAATTTTTTTTATATACTGTCATAGGCCCGCTGAGCAGCCCAACCGACCTAGAATTTTTTTTCCTAGCTCAACTACGCCCCCGCAACTGCAAGAAGTCTGAACTAGAATTATAGAACAAAGTGTAAACATCAGAGTTTGCCCTAAGCAACTAAGCTAAGCTCCATCTACCACTGCGGCGCTGCGTGAAATGCGACCACGAAGTCACGGACTGAGGTGTTTTTGTTCTGCCAAGCCCTCCTCCACCCGCCGCCGCCACGAGGCCGAGGTGTTTTTGTTCTGATTTTTAATTCTTAGCTTGTTTTGTTTGATTTTCTAATTGCTATTTGTTCTGATTTTTCATTCCTATCTTGTTTTGTTTGGTTTGCTTGCTAATTGCTATTTTCCAATTTTCTATTGTTGTTGTATTGTACTTCGATCAAGATGTACCCTAGAAATACAAATCTGGTGCTGAAAAAAAAAAAAAAAAAGTAGATATAGAAAACGAAAAAAAAAAAAGAAAAAGAAAACTAGATATAGAGTTTACAAAATCACAATACATAGCTCTTGATAAAATTGTTTTCAAAAAGATAGATGTGCCAAATGCTAATGATGTGTCAAATATTAATGATGTGGAAAATGCTAATTATATGCCAAATGATCAATTAAATGATGTGCAAAATGATAATGATGTGCCAAATGCTAAAGAACAAGAAGAAGTTCCTCTGTTTGATACTTATGACCAAGAAATTGGGAGAATCTTGATAACACATCGAGGGATATTCTAGTTCAAAAGGGCCCTACTATGGATAGTAGAGAAATGTATCCTAAATTTAAATATCCCTTAGACAAATATAAGAGGCATTTTGCATATTCGTATTATTTCAGAAAATTAAGTAATGGTGAGATACATGATCGGAAATGGTTAGTTTATTGCAAATATGTTGATAAGGTATATTGTTTTCGTTGTAAGTTGTTTAAGTCTTTCCTTAATGGTGTTTTCCTTAAGGAGGTTTTGTGCCATAAAGTTTTAATGAGGCTCATTGCACATTCCCATTTTGCTTCAAAATTTTTTTGACGTTTATTATGTTAGATAAGGGGCCTATTTATCAGAGTTCGCCTAGGGCCAACGAAATATCAGGACCGACCCTGTTTCTTATGACAACAGCTTCTATAAACAATCCTCATGCTGCAGCTAAAATCTGCTGCCAATGACCCGTAATTTTTTTAAAAAAAAGCTGCTCTTTATTCATAAATAACGTCCAATTTAAAAATTCATCAAAAACTTGATTATTTTCAAAATTAAACAATACCAAATAGGGCCAGGGTCATTGTCCTATTGAACCGCCTAGTTTTTTTTATGAACCGAACCACCTGGAAAATACGAATAGAACAGAATAATACAATTTAGTTTGTAAAAACCAAACCGAACGGATGATTCCTACACAGGTCGGATTGATCCGCTTATTTTCCCATTTTGAAAAGTTTTTTGATCAGGCTTAAATTAAGGCAATAAGACAAATCCACGAAAGTCTATATGACATTATACTCGATCAAGAGATTTGATCTTGATACTCATCACCCCAATGATCCTTCATACTTCACTAGGTCACTCATATGTGTCGAATCTAAGATACTCGAGAACCCACCCGTAATACCCGAGACGGTACTCACCCAAAATATTAGCGATCCGGATATAAGTATTGAAGTTGGGACCCGAACCGATAAGGCCTGAAACAGGTAATACTCGATACCTTAATGATCCAAACCCGAGAAGACAATACCCAAACCGAACCGGACCAAGAACAGCCCTAACTGTGATCTCATAGTAAATAAATTGATCCCACGATAAATAAATAGATAAGATGTATGTGTGCATAAGTTTGTGTATATATATTATGTATACATGTACCATTGTTCTTCACTTTTAATACCTAAAAAAACTTCTCATAGTATCGCTTTGACTTAATTGGTATCCATGTTTTATTTTTAATTACATGTTCCATGTGTTAGATTTATTTTTGAAAACGCTTACTTGAAAATAACAGAATATAAATATATATTGAATATATATTTTATGTAAATCCTGTTGGAAATGTAAGATAAAATAGAGGAAATGGGCTATTTTGAGCAGCCTATTTGAGAGGAAATTTTGAGTGGGCTCGACTACGAGTTAAAGTCGGGACTTAGTTGGAATACATAGTACTCCGTACGAGGTTTCCAAAACATGTAAGAACACTCAAAATGATTGAGGTATGAATGAGATATAATGTTCCAAAGTGAACCCTTTAAAAATGAATTTGAGATCTTATCCCACATTGGAAAAACAAGGGAGAAATTGTGAGTATATAAGGAGATGTGGACAAAGGCATGTTCAAAATGAGACATGTGTGTGGATGTGTGACTAGGCGCCCCTCGCGCACACACACACACGCGCGCGCGCTGCCGTCCGTCCGGCCGGCTCGGCTCGGATCGGTTCGATCGAAGGGCGATTTGTCTCGGCGTCTCGAAGTTATCTTTTTACTGCAATTTTATTCGGTAAAATTTTATTTTACCGGAAATACCTCAATTAATAAATTCCGAATTTTTCGGATCCGGATAAAATCGAATCTGGATAAGTATTTCGATCGGTTTAGAGTTCCTCCAGATACCAATTTCGATCGGTTTAGAGTTCCTCCAGATACCAATTTCGATCGGTATAGAGTTCCTCCAGCACACAACCTCCTCTAGTCTTCACCTATATACCCGGCTGAGGGGGGCTCGTTTTTACTACAAAAATTTGCGGGCGAATTTTTACAGCCAAATATTTTTCTTTTTCGTTTTCCTTTCTTCTTCGGTCGGTGATAGTAGACAGAGTTGTTCTAGTTCGTTGGGGGTGCAGCGGATCACAGATTCGTTACATCGAGATGTTGTTTTATCCTGGGAGGCAGACGTCATACACCGTGGTGCGGACGGATTTGCTTTAAGGAGACAGATTATCTGGACTCAACAGCGAAAACTTTCGCTTCACGTACGGGATCGGTGGATTCCGTTTTGCTAACAATTTTCTGCAGGGCTTATACTATATATATATATATATATTGAATATATATATATATATATATTTATTTTTGTTATAATAAGCCTTGAAAGTGACATTTCAATTACCCTTTTGTTTTTATATAGTGTGAATGACTATTATACCCCTGATGTAAATATGTAATTACGATTGTGCCATCTGAAGTTTTCCTATAAATAGGACTTCAGTTATTAATGAAAATCATACCTGAGAATCATTATCTCTATTCTCTCTCTAAATTTTCTCTCTCTATTATTTCGATTTTATAACACGTTATCAGCACGACTCTAAACAAATGAGTAATATGACGAGAGTATGCTCTACAGTTGCATCTTAAAGATGATCCTCTGTATCAGAAATCGAATTATTACAAAAATCTCAAGATCTCTCTCTCAAAGATAAAGATTTAAAAAAAAAAAAAGTTCAGCGCATCACAAAGAGCAAGCGATATGCCTCAGCATGGACATTGATACTTCACCACCATTTTCTCCTTCTTCCTCCTCCTCCGCTTTTCTACTCACCACCAGCTGCGGCTCCGCCGTCAACCGCGGCGGCACCGCCATCGACCGCCATAATCCCATCATTAGGGACCCAAAACGAATCCCTAAATCACTCACACCCTGCACAGACTACTCCCAGCCGCCCATCATCCCCAGATCTAAAAAAAAAAAAAATATCCATCAGTACAAGAAGAAGAAGAATGGAAAAATCCCTTCCAAGGAAAATGAAGACGAGAAGATCAAAGATGGAGTGGTGAAGAAAAACTGGAAATGCACAAATCCTGGTGATTTTATTGGTCCTCCTGGTTCTAAGAGGTATCTGCTGAGGGAGAATTTTCTTTCCGACGCCACGTCGTCGGATTTCGATCCTTCCGGAGGGAAAGAGCTGCCGAAAATTTCTAGGAATTTGAAAGGAGGAGAGGGATTTTTAATTGGAGAAAAATCAACATCTTCATCTCATCATTCTCCAGAACAGGTATGAATAAAGAAAGTGGTATAAGTCAAAAACAAAATTGGAGAGGAATAAAATAACTGGACTAAAAAAAAAGAAGCAAAGTGATTCACGACAAGTAAGCACAGAAATAATAAAATATGAAAAGGAATTATTAAATAAAATGATTCGGCAAATCAAGATTAAAAAAAAAAAGCACAAGAAAATAAAAATAAAACACACCCGTGAATAAGTAGTAAGAAAATTAATAAAATATAAGAATAAAATAATCATATAGTTCTTTGAATTTTGAATTCGGTTTTCCTCATATATAATAAGTATGCATTATCAAAATTATTTTTTCTTGATACCATTGTAATCGGTTTAACGAGACCTTTAATTTGACATTAATATTGATATTGGTGTTAACTCTTTTCATATATGTCATTATTAAATTTATTACAACGTACGAATTAATACCCAACTCCGGAAACCACAAAGATTTATGAATACATACCATTACACTTGCTATTAACGGCAGTCGATATTTCGACCTATACCTTGACGATGATTATTTTGCGGAATTGATTGGACGATCCTGCTCTGGTAGAAGCAGTTAATTATTTTGCAGTTTAAATTATGTCTCTTACTTATCTCAAAGTGGCGGTTTAAAACCACATATTTATTGCGTTTATTTTATATAATTATAATACCTCCCATGTGATGAATTCAATTATCACAAGACGGATGGTTTTACATGTACGCAATTTATATATTATATATCACCATCGTGGTTGGTTATACCACATGAATGGTTCATAAATCCTGCTCTCAAAGAAAAAGCAGTTAATAAAAATAAATCCTACTCTGGAGAAGTAGTTGATCGATTTCCTGCTCAAGAAGCAATGAAAGAAATAAATCCTACTCTGGAGAAGTAGTTGATCGATTATCTAAATCCTGCTCTGAAGAAGTAGTTGATAAAAATAAATCCTACTCTGGAGAAGTAGTTGATCGATTTCCTACTCTGAAGAAGCAGTTGAAAGAAATAAATCCTACTCTGGAGAAGTAGTTGATCGATTATCTAAATCCTGCTCTGAAGAAGTAGTTGATAAAATAAATCCTACTCTGGAGAAGTAGTTGATCGATTTCCTACTCTGAAGAAGCAGTTGAAAGAAATAAATCCTACTCTGAAGAAGTAGTTGATCAATGATTCAAATCCTGCTCTCGAAGAAGAAGCACTTGATGGATATAATATCCGATCTCCATGATTAAACACGAATAGAGAAAATTGAGCAAGTGATACCATAAGCTATCACCGATTAATTAAAGAAAATCCCATGGAAACTGCATGATGGAATCATTTGACAAGTGATATGGAAAATATCACTGGAAAATAATTGCTCAATAAATCACACGTTGATTATATCACATGGTGGGATCATTGAAATCATATTGATTGGCAATATTCATGGGGAAACATATATCACATATTTGTGAAAATATTGTATTTGCATAAAAGCAAATGATGGTCTTATTATTGCTGAAGAAGCACACAACAGTCGAAGTGAAATATCGAAACTAGCTTAAAGGCAGTAAACACTCGACAATATGAAACGCGAAAAAGAAAATACATATCAAACCCATAAAAAGAAAAGGGGTGTGTCTCGAGAGTATAAAACTCCGTAACTCTGCCACCCCCTGGCATAAGGGTTTATAATGAAAGATCTAAATGATCTAAACTTCTTTTCCGTTTGACGCCAATAGTCTGTGGCTGATGAGCTTTGACTTCCAAATTCTTAACTGAAATATATGCCTGAAACTTTATAAGTAGATCAGCAACAGTATCAGCACATATTATTATATCTCGTGATGGCTGAGATATAAACTTGTGATCTACTCCTTGATCCAGAAAGGCAAGCAAATCGTTGAAGAAATTATTAATATTCAACAAACCTATAGGTTTGGTATGGAAGTCCCGCTCAGCCCATGACGTGATGTTGAATATCTCATTGAGTGTGCCGTAGCCACCTGGGAGAACAATAAAGGCATCACTATTATTCACCACATACATCAAACTATCATGAACAGACTGTGCTTGAAGCATCAACCCAGTTGAATCTTCTATACTACTGGTTCTGACTGTGGGAAAGTGTAAGGCACTTGTTACACTTATTCTCCCATTTTGTGCAGCATCTAAAAGATAACCCAAAAATCTATGATTACTCCCACCATACAATATATCGATTTTGTGCTTTCCTAATTCTTTTACGAATTGATATGCCATATCTACATGCTGGACATGACCTATCAGTTTGGATCCACCTAAAATACATATAGTTTAAATGGATGAGATCTATATGAGGATTCTGAGAACTCCATTTTTCTACACTAGACTTTCAAAATACTTTTATGAGAGATACATTTTCTGATTTGTGGATCCTAAATTTAAAGAACAAACTTCTTTATAAACGACAAATGACTTCACTATTTTTCATTGAAAATGGAGCGGCAGATAAGTCATTACTTTTGACAAAATTGCAAAAGAAAACGAAAGATATGATATTATATTTTTCAATGAAAATGACGTTACCGATCGACAGCTGAGAAATTTAAATATTGGAAAACAATATTCATCAACTTGCATTATTTTGCTATTTACCTTATACCAACTTTGATAAAACGGACTTACAAACTGAATCTTTTGAGATTATTTTTTCATGATTATAACGTTCCCGTTCATCCTTAAATTGTATCCACAAAGTCATTAGTTCACGATGAACGTATCCACTCGGATGTGCATCAAGAATCTGTTGAATATCATGATCCATAGATTCCTTACTCAATCCATCCTTGATAAATGCTATTTTATCTTCTCGATTTTTGGATACAAACCCCACAGATTTGCATCGTGTGTCACATATCCACCGAGCACATTTATAGCACCCACCTAATCTTTTTGCTCTCCGTTTCTTTGCAAAACTACTCTTACCTGTACCTGGCATGTACTTAAATGAATTTGAAAATTCGCCAGATAATCGAACTTGTGCTTCGATCAACCATCGAATATCTTCTGGGATGCCATTTCTCATTAGCACCCTTAATCTTTCGAGTCGAGCTCGATAAATTCTTTTTATGATATTCACTGGAAGAGATGGATAATATTTACGAAGATTCGAAAGCATTGAATCCATTATGATATTCAGACCCTCGATATGGGTGAATTTTGTGAATGCAATGATAATCTATTTATAGATTGGAATTACGCGTATGAGATTTGACTCCGCGTCCTGAAGCGTATGAACTACGACTCTATATTTAAATAATGAACATAATATGACATGTGGGAGCAGCGACTCCATGTTGATAATGATGTGCAATAATGGCACCGAAAGATGATGTGATATGCCGGTAAAATATCTATATGGTGATATAGACACATCATCTTCAAATATTTGTTCTCGATTAATATCAATACTAGCCAATATTGGGAATGAATCCCTAATAAATTTGGAATATATTAAGGGGGAGTATGGGCCCACTTCCTCTACACGTGAACTACTAGATATTATGGATCCACTAGATAGTCACATGTTTATATGACTCGTGTCGAAATTTACGAGATGATTTGCTCACGGTTTGAGCATATATTCCATATCAGATTGAGCTAGTAATATATCCCAAATAAATTTTTATAGATCCGATAAAGAATCAAGATATGCGCATACGAGTGGGATATCAATTGGCATACTATTTGAAGTCCTCCAGCCAATATCGAGAACATAATATATAAACTCCCATGATCAAGATGAATCTTGAGATCTTTGGCATATGTGTTTGGTGCTCAAGAAATCTCTCAGCATGAGGGGGAGTATTGGTAGTTGGAAATATGCGAAATGCATCACATTATATCCTCACAATTATATGAACATGAAGTTCAAAGATGCATGATAGATTATTAATCTTTGATACCAACTACAACTGCTTTGATAAATACATAATAATTCCCCGAATATAAATCAAAGCAAATGATAAAAGGAGGCATATACTTTTGAGAAGTATGTAAACATAACCATAATGTGTAATTCCAATGGATGATTGATAATGAGATATCTCGGCAAGTTATATTGCCATGGGGAAATAAATATTAAAAAGTGTCGACACAATATAGCGCTATGAATAAAATGAAGATATCAATGATTGGAAAGAGAATATCGATAAATGATATGAGGATATCCATGACTGTGAAATATGGATATTGGAAATGAGGATATTAAAATCCATGATTTGTGAAAATGAGGATATCAATGATTGGAAAGAGGATATCGATAAATGATATGAGGATATCCATGACTGTGAAATATGGATATTGGAAATGAGGATATTAAAATCCATGATTTGTGAAAATGAGGATATTGAAATCCATTGAAATTGAAATATATGCCCTTATAATAAAATGAAATATATGGGCTTACTGAAAGTGACTCGTAAGAAGATTTTGAACATATTATCAGTGCGTGCAGTCACTCAAAACGTTGTGAACGAAAATTATATGCTGTACTCTTTTCCTTAACTGAGGTTTTATCCCACTTGGTTTTCCCAGCAAGGTTTTTAACGAGGCAGCCTAATCACAATAAATATGGAATCTCCAAAAGATATTTGGAATATATCGCAAAGAATATGAGTTCGATATTACAAATTGCACTGAAGATGATACTCATACTAATCCCTGGAGGATTATTGAAATGCATGGGGCATATTTATAAAATACGCGTTGCACTCTTTTTCCCTTGACTGAGGTTTTGTCCCAATGGGTTTTCCTAGCAAGGTTTTTAACGAGGCAACTGGAATGGCGTATTAGTATAAATAATGTACTCTTTTTCCTTCATTAGGATTTTCCCCACCGAGTTTTTCCTAATAAGGTTTTAATGAGGCATATTCATGACATAATGAGGAACACTACAAAGGTCAAGATTATTCCTCAAAGTTTGAAAACGGAAGGGGTAGTTGTACTCTTTTTCCTTCGATCAAGTTTTTCCCACTGGATTTTCTTGACAAGGTTTTAATGAGGCAACACATGGATACTCCAACGAATGATATACATGATAGATTCACTCAGTTTTTATCCCACGAGGTTTTACTGAGACGGCACAAGAATATTCATACAAGAACTATCGAGATAAGGGGGAGCAAATTTACGAGATCACCGATTGCTGAAGTTTTTTATCCAACGGAGATTTCCTACCAACATTATGATGCAACATGATATGATTGCCACAAGCTCCAATACAAAACAGTTTGAAAGTTTTTCTCCCATTGGGTTTTTCTTCAAACTAGTTCAGCAGATATTTATGTAAATAGTCATTCAAGGGGGAGTGTTATAATAAGCCTTGAAAGTGACATTTCAATTACCCTTTTGTTTTTATATAGCGTGAATAACTATTATACCCCTGATGTAAATATGTAATTACGATTGTGCCATCTGAAGTTTTCCTATAAATAGGACTTCAGTTATTAATGAAAATCATACCTGAGAATCATTCTCTCTATTCTCTCTCTAAATTTTCTCTCTCTATTATTTCGATTTTATAACAATTTTCTGTTATTTTCAATTAATTGTTTTCAAATTATTTTCAACAATCTTAAAGCAAATTTCTTTTTACTTGATTAAAACAGATCTATTTTCGTAAAGCTAATCAGTATGGATTCTCAAAACCCAACACTGTCTACGGACGTTTCTGGAGGTGCGCCTCAGAAAATCGGCCGTTCGGCCGACGGGAGGTGCGCCTCTAATAACTGGATCGGGTACAGCTTCGATTCCGATAACTACTTCGGTTTCGGTTCCGGTAAACCATGCGGACAAACCAGAGAAATTCAACGGGCAGAATTTCAAGAGATGGCAGCAGAAGAAGATGTTCTATCTGACCACTCTAGGCTTGTCTCGATTCCTCAAGGAGGATGCGCCAAAATATGACGAGGACAGTGACCAACAAACTCTGATGGCCATTGACGCTTGGAAAACTTCCGACTATCTGTGTCGGAACTATGTGATGAATGGCCTTGCCGATTCACTGTACAACGTGTACAGCAGTGCTAAATCAGCGTTATGGGACTCACTAGACTATAAATACAAAATCGAGGACGCCGGTGCCAAGAAGTGGATTGTTGGACGGTTTCTCGATTACAAGATGATGGACTCCAAGACGGTAGTGAGTCAAGTACAAGAGCTGCAAGTGATCATTCACGAAATCCATGCTGAAGGAATGGTCATTAGCGAATCCTTCCAACTGGCTGCTGTGATCGAAAAATTGCCCCCGACTTGGAAAAATTTCAAGAATTATCTAAAGCACAAGCGCAAGGAAATGAGCATGGAAGATCTGATCGTTAGACTTCGCATAGAGGAAGACAACCGAGGATCAGAGAAGAAAGTAAATATTGCTGTGGCAAAGGCCAATGTTGTGGAAACTGGACAGACATTCAAGAAAGGCAACAACGGAAAGGGAACCAAGCTGGGACCTAAAGGAGGAATTGGGAAAAAGAAAGAAAAAATCCTTGAAAAATGCTACAACTGTGAAAAGATGGGTCATAGGGCGGCCGACTGCAGGCTGCCAAAGAAACCAAAGAAAAAGGAGGGTAATGCAGCACATCTGATTACCGAACAAGTGGAACATCTTGACTTATGTGATATGATCTCCGAAGTGAACCTAGTTGGCTCAAACACCAAAGAGTGGTGGATTGACACTGGAGCAACTAGGCATATATGTGCCAACAAGACTATGTTCTCCTCCTTGGAAGAAAAGGATGCCGGTGATATACTGTATATGGGAAATTCTGCAACCTCAACTATCTTGGGCGAAGGCACGGTGATCTTAATGATGACGTCTGGAAAGGAAGTGACTCTTAAACGTGTGTTATATATGCCTGATATTCGAAGGAACCTTATTTCTGGTACCTTGTTGATGAAGCATGGCTTTAGAACAGTTTTCGAGTCCGATAAAGTTATTTTGTCGAAAAATGGTGTGTTTATAGGCAAGGGATATGAATGTGATGGGCTAGTTAAGCTCAATGTAATGACTATCAAAAATAATGAAATGAAGAATTCTTCTGCTTACTTGCTTGAGTCTCCTAATTTATGGCATGCTAGATTAGGACATGTTAATTTTAATGCAATGCGTAGACTTATTGCATTAGATCACATACCAAAGTTTAAAATTGATTTAAACCACAAGTGTGAAACTTATGTAGAGGTAAAATTAACTCGATCTCCATTCCGACAAGTGGAAAGAAACACCAAACCTTTAGAATTAATACATAGCGACCTATGTGATTTGAAGTTTGTTCAAACTAGAGGTGGAAATAAATATTTTATTACTTTCGTGGATGATTGTACTAAATATTGCTATGTATACTTGCTTAAAAGCAAAGATGAAGCCATAGAGAAATTCGTTCCCTGTAAAATGGAAGTTGAGAATCAATTGAATGCTAAGATAAAAATCTTGAGAAGTGACCGCGGAGGTGAATATGTGGAACCATTTGGCGAATTTTGCTCGCAACATGGGTTATTCATGAAGTCACTACCCCATATGCACCACAGTCAAATGGCGTGGCGGAACGTAAGAATCGCACTCTGAAAGAGATGATGAACGCGATATTACTAAATTCAGGGCTGCCGCAAAATATGTGGGGAGAAGCCATCTTAACGGCGAATTATCTCTTAAACAAGATATGCCGTAAGAACGGAGACAAAACTCCTTATGAATTGTGGAAAGGAGTCAAGCCTTCCTACAATTACATGAAAGTGTGGGGGTGTCTAGCAAAGGTGCTGATACCTACTCCCAAGAAAGTTAAAATAGGCCCAAAAATGGTTGACTGCATTTTCATTGGATATGCACACAACAACAATGCTTACCGATTTCTTGTGCATGAATCCAAAGTGCCTGAGATTCACAAGAATACGATTATGGAATCAAGGAATGCGCCATTCTTTGAGAATATCTTTCCTTGCAAGACTGTAAGTGAACCGCTTATCTCATCCGAATAAACTTCTGAATTAATGGATGAAGATAATGAAGACCAAACAAGGGATAATGAGGACGAACCTAGAAGGAGCAAGCGACAAAGGACGGAGAAATCTTACGGACCAGATTTCATCACCTACTTGCTCGAAAAGGCTCCTCAGACTTACAAAGAAGCTGTAAGCTCGACGGATGGACCTCTATGGAAGGAGGCTATCAAAGAAGAAATTGATTCTATATTACAGAATCATACTTGGGAACTAGTGGAATTACCTCCTAAGTGTAAACCATTAGGAAATAAGTGGATTTTCAAGAAGAAATTGAAAGATGGAGCAGTTGATAAATATAAGGCTAGGCTCATAGCGAAGGGATATAACCAACGTGAAGGCCTATACTACTTTGATACTTACTCTCCTGTGACAAGAATAACCTCCATCAGGATGATACTTGCCATCGCAGCATTACGAGGCTTAGAAGTTCATCAAATGGATGTTAAGACTGCCTTTCTTAATGGGGACTTAGAAGAGGAAATCTACATGGAACAACCCGAGGGGTTCTCTGCTCCGGGACAAGAAAGAAAAGTCTGCAAGCTCGTAAAATCACTGTACGGATTGAAGCAGGCACCAAAATAGTGGCATGAAAAATTTAATCATGTCATGATAAGCGGTGGCTTCAAAATTAATGAATCCGACAAATGTGTATATGTGAAAGACACAGAAGATGGCTATGTCATTTTGTGTCTATATGTAGATGACTTACTCATTACCGGCAGTGATGAAAGAATAATCAAATCGACCAAAGACATGCTGAGGTCGAGATTTGATATGAAGGATATGGGACTCGCAGATGTAATTTTAGGGATTAAAATCACACAAACGTCGGAAGGTCTCATGCTGAGTCAAGCCCACTATGTGGACAAAATCCTTGAAAGATTTAATAAGGATGACTCGGGCACAGCCAAAACCCCGGTGGATATGACGTTGAGACTATCCAAGAATAAGGGTGAAGAAGTATCTCAACTCGAATACTCACGCATAATAGGAAGTCTGATGTACTTGATGAGCTGTACAAGACCAGACATAGCCTACTCAGTTAGTAAACTAAGTAGATACACGAGCAACCCCGGAAAGGATCACTGGAAGGCGATCATAAGGGTACTAAGATACTTAAGGGGTACTCGAGAGTATGGGTTGCACTATACCAAATATCCAGCAGTACTTGAAGGATATGGTGATGCAAATTGGATATCTGATATAAAAGACTCCAAGTCTACAAGTGGATATGTATTCACACTAGCCAGTGCAGCAGTGGCATGGAAATCTTCGAAACAGACACTTATATCTCGGTCAATGATGGAATCCGAGTTTATAGCCTTAGATAAATGTGTAGAAGAGGGAGAATGGCTACACCATTTTCTAGAAGATATTCCAAGATGGGCAAAGCCTGTGACCGCAATATGTATTCATTGCAATAGTCAATCTGCGATTGGCAGGGCACAGAGCGTAATGTACAATGGTAAGTCTCGTCACATAAGGAGGAGACATAATACCATTAGACAATTGATATCAACAGGAGTTATCACTATTGATTATGTGTCATCAAAGGATAACATTGCGGATCCGCTAACCAAAGGGTTATCAAGAGACCTTGTTGATAAATCATCAATAGGAATGGGTCTATTGCCTTGAGCTAATGGTTTTATGGAGGATACCCAACCTAAGCTGACTGGAGATCCCAAGATCTAGGTTCAATGGGACAACCAATTCATAAAAATGGGCACGATCACTGTGGGGGTTACCCCGAACCGACCATTCCTAGGATGAAAACAGTGATACCCGTAGGGAGAGGTTAAGCTTATGCTTTTAATGATTCTTAAGTCGACAACGTATAGTCGGGTGGAGTAAAATACGGGTTTACTCAAAACACTTAAAGAGAATCACCTATGTTAGAGAGAAGAGGGGCCGCTTCAAAGGAGAATTTCTAAGGCACAATTCTTTAGAAACTCTCGCAGAACCAGGACGGTGTCCATGGCCAAAATGGGCACAATAATGAGAACAGAACAAATCAGGAAGGGCACTTGTGAAGGATATACGATCACTTACACAAGCGGTCGGACAGTTCAAAGGCATCAAGTCACACTGTCTAGCCAGTAAGGAGAATATATCTTTTCGAGGGAAGGTTCAAGGAGCATACTCTATCTATCCTATGTGTTGTTGCCCAAAATATTTATCCGAAGATTAAATACCGCTGGAATGGACGGACAACAAACAAAATTTGCGGGAGCACTTCCGAGAGAATATGAATAAACACAAGATTTGCCGGGTTTGTTAGGCCCGGGCTTGAATGCTCTCGCGAGATGTTATTAATACAAATATTCGTGGATACAAGTATTAATGTGAGAATCTAAGTACAATGAGTGTAAAAAGACTCTGTTAATCCAGCTCTTGAGCGAAGTTTGGTGTTCTTCGTCCCTGCCGATCGTCTTCTGTATGAGAGAGGCCGAGAGAAGAAAAACCGAGAGATAGTTGTTGCCAAGAGTAGGAGAAAGCCAAGTGTTGTGTATTGCTTCTGTATTGTGTGTGCTGAAATTGCGTGAGACCGAGAGTTGGCCGAGTGCAGGGAGCCTTCTATTTATAGGGGCTGAGGAGCCTTGTCCTCTGGCGGGCGATCGCCTTCCGGCCAATATAATAATGGGACGATCGTCTGCCGGACAATATAATAATGGGGCGACGGTCCTTAAGTCACATGGGTTGTCGGCCTAAAGTCCAAGGTTATAGCCGGCAGCCAGCTGTGCGGTCCAATGAGGAGCCAGCACGCGTCCGGAGTCACTGTCACATGCGGTCCTACTGACAACTTTCGGCGGGCCTGTCGGCTGGTGGATGGATGCTGACAGGCTGTGGTCAACGATCCGTGAAATGCGGATCTTGTCTCGGCTATGCATGTGGGGTCTGTCCTGAGGCTCGGCCTTTGCCGACTGGATGACCATCGGCTTTGAGCGGCATGAGGCGGTCGTCAATGATCGGTCACCAAGGGTCGGCATCGGTTGGTCACCAAGGGTCGGTCGGCAGGTGCCGAGAGATGATCGCCTGGTCGTCGGCCACCAAGAGTCGATCGCCAAGTGCCGAGAGACGATCGTCTTAGATGTCGATCGCTCGGCACCGGGACTTGTCCTGGGACCTTCGGTCGGCCGATACATCTTGGCTGCCGGGCTAAGGCTAGGCCGCCTGGTCGCTGGTCGGCAGTTCTGCCTTGGCTGATCGGCAATGGCTAGGTCGCCTGCTCGGCTGCCTGCCTCGTCTGCTCGGCTGTGGCTAGGTCGCCCGATCTCCGAGGCGATCGCCGGTCGGAGAGTATAATTCTCGACACAACAATTACCCGGCAACGGCGCCAAAAACTTGTTGTGGGAAAATCCCTCACAATATGCCACAAGTGCACGGTGTCAACAAGTAATAAAGTGATAAGTAAAGTATCGTTCCCTCGAGGACTGATTTCACTAAGTACCAAAATTTAGTCAACTCACAATTTTATTTGAAGAACAATTAAATAGAGTTTATATCTAAACTAATTGCAGAAAGTAAATAATAGTACTAATAATAATAATAATACTAATAAGGGGTAGGATATTGATTTTCACCTCAAACAATCGGGAATGATATTTATTCGATTCAATTCACTGTTATTCAATTGATTGTAAGTCAGGAATTCCTAAATTATTCTAAAGCCTTTCCTAAGGTCGATGGAAAATACTACGAATTACTAACTCGATATAACTTCCATTCTCATGTATTATGAAACCGTTTGACGTAAAAGACACTCATGGGGCACATGGATGCTTCTAGTTACTAAGTTCCCGTCTACAGCGGAGAAACAACTCGAATATAGTCCCATCAACCACCGGAAGCCCAAAAAGCCTCCGAATAGCAGCCGTGGAGAAATCAACCGTAACCCCTCGGACGTCGACCTGAGTCCGAGACTCTAAAGACGGCAACGTATGCCCTGCCCGAATGTGCTTCAGCAGTGCGCTGGCGTAGAACTCCTGCACAATCGAGATAACCGCTGGCTCGGGAGGTGCAGCAAATCTGGCCCACCCTCACAATATGCCGCAAGTGCACGGTGTCAACAAGTAATAAAGTGATAAATAAAGTATCGTTCCCTCGATGACTGATTTCACTAAGTACCAAAATATAGTCAACTCACAATTTTATTTGAAGAACAATTAAATAGAGTTTATATCTAAACTAATTGCAAAAAGTAAATAATAGTACTAATAATAATAATAATAGTAATAAGGGGTAGGATTATGATTTTCACCTCAAACAATCGAGAATGATATTTATTCGATTCAATCCACTGTTATTCAATTGATTGTAAGCCAGGAATTCCTAAATTATTCTAAAGCCTTTCCCAAGGTCGATAGAAAATACTACGAATTACTAACTCGATATATCCCTATTCGAATCAGATAATTAATAGCTAAAACAGTTCAAGAATTCCCACAATAACCGGCTTCACAATTCGCATGAGTATATCCCTATCTCACGAAAATTATGATTCGTCTAACAAGAACTATGCCTAAATTTCATCTCCCGAATCCATAAAGACATTCAAAACAAATTAATCATTGAGACAATTAAAAAGCATTAAGAACAGTAAGAAGAATCCAATTCAAAAGAATAACGAGTAAATCGAAATAATAATAAATAATCAAACCGTCATGAAATTGGCTACAATCAAAATCCTACTCGAATAAATCTAAAAAAACTAAGATGCAGAAAAACCGTAGGGATCCGTGGTGTTGTCGTTGCCCCACAAATCTACACCGTGTTTCACCCGCCGAAAACTCCTTATTTCTTCCGCTGCCTGAAACTCCTCTCCTTCTACTTTTCTGTCCCCTTTTATATATTTTCTCTTATCCCTCCAGTAAGTGTCACGACAAAGTCATCAAAACTTTTTTTCCACAAAGTGCTCCTCACGGCCCAAAGCTGTTCGCGGCCCAATTATCAACTCACCAACACACATTTGTTAGAAGCAGTGGTGTCTTTTGCGCTTTCTGTGCCGCGGCTCACTGAATGTGTCTTGGCAGACACAAGATGTGCGTATTATTTCTTTGGTTGTCTTCGTGTCTTTGCGGTTCACTTGGTGTGTCTGGCCATTCATGACCAAAAATCTTATTTTCGCCCGTTTTCATCGTTTTGCTTGGATTCGATTTCCCAAAACATATAAAAATAATGCATTAAAAGCTCATTTATACTGATTTAGGCTCAAGATGGATATAAAATAATGATATAAAAACGCATAAAAATACGCCTAACAAATACCCCCAAACTTGAGCCTTTGCTTGTCCTCAAGCAAAAAATTATAATTTTAAACAAAATGTATCGTGAATAATCATGCAAATCCATAGTGCTCAACTTAATCAATACTACCCTGAAAATCTCAAAGAATAATACAAGTATCGTAATAGTGAGTCACGTCCCGGACACTGATTCCACAAAGTAACCAATTTCAGTCCTAATCAATCGTTCATGGAGAGAATCAAGCTCAAAGATTAACAAGCGTGAATTTAACCGACCGTTAATATGAAGGGTTGAAATAAACAAGCCACGCCTAAGTCACGATCTAGTGGCAAAAATTTCAAGAGTTTCATTATCAAAATTAATCCTTGGATAGTATTCCCTTATGTATGCTCAATAATATGATTCGAGTTAACCACTAGGTTTCGGCTCTCGGGATATTTCATCGGGATGATCCTAGGGTGGATTTCCATTCTCATGTATCGGGGAACCGTTTGACGTAAAAGACACTCATGGGGCACATGGATGCTTCTAGTTACTAAGCCCCCCTCTACAGCGGAGAAAAAACTCGAATAGCAAGTCCCGCATGTCAAGGTTGCTGTTTTACGCGAGAGTAAACAACGGGTCACGTGAATACCCCCGTTACTAGGCTTCCCATCATCGGTAATGCGAAATTTCTAAATTATTAATCTGTTGGGTACCAAATCGGATATTTGCGCCGTTTTATGCGGAAGCGAAAATAAATTGCGGGAAATAAAGGACACGAGGATTTATAGAGGTTCGGCTATTAACGAAGCCTACGTCCTCTCTCGATGTATCTTTTTCCTTAGGCTTAAGATCAAAACCTCTACGCCTCTCTTCTATCGGTCGAGGGATTACCGTTACAAGCTCGTCTTCTATCGGTCCTAGTAAAACCGTTTTTCCTTTTCTAATGGATAAGGAATCAACCACTCTAGCTTTCTATGGGTACTAGATAAACCTCACTAAGATAGCGATTGTGATTCTAACAATGTCGGATCCTTGATCCTAATAACACCGAATCAAATCGTATCTTTTCTTTTTATCGCTCGTGTATGATCTTGTGTATAACACTCAATCACTCTTAATTAAGCTCAAGAACAACAACTATAATGTTTACAATGATATAACACGTATGTATGCTTTGCTCAATGTTGTTGTATGGAATAATACCGACTCCTTGGTATTTATAGCCTTCTTCCTCCTTACTAGCCGTTGTCGCTATTGACTAGCTAGCGTGCGCTAGCCTTCCTTCTTAGCGTGCGCTATCGCACATTTTTGCTCTAGCGTACGTAAAGGCTTTCATGTAGCGTGCGTTAATCACTTTATATTTCATCCGGTAGCTACGCCCTTAATGATTAGCGTGCGCTACCACTTCCTTTGTAGCGTGCGCTAATCCAATATATCCGTTGCATGGATTGTCAAAGTGACCGCTTGATATGCCGACTTTGACCGCTTTTCCCAACGTTCGGATTGACTAGATTCAAACATCTTAGCGTGCGCTAATCATCCTTTGTAGCGTGCGCTAATGATGACTTCATTGCATACGTCATTCTGTGTTTGAATATCTTCCACAACAGTAACATGGCTCGATAGCGTGCGTTAATAATAGAGGGTAGCGTGCGCTAATAATAGAGTGTAGCGTGCGCTATCCATCTGCTGACTTCACTGCAGCTTACTTCGATACTAGACTGGAATGCAGCTGACTCCTCATTAGCGTGCGCTAACATATGTCCCTTAGCGTGCGCTAATGCAGTCCAGATTGCAATTTTTGCGTCTTCGTCTGCTTCGCCATTTTGCTTCGCCTCGATGTTGTTTTGTAGTTTAGCAACTTTAATCATCAAAACATAAATTAGATAATGTGTGGAATAAATATTCCAACAATCTCCCCCTTTTTGATGATTACAAAACAACTCTTGAATTGGATAATCTGTAAGAAGTAATATATGTATATTTCTACGAATCAAAGTTTTCGGCTTTGATCGTTTCGTTTGTTTCTCCATTTCTTTTCTTTTTCTTCTTTTTCGACTTCTTCATTTTTCAACTCCGTCGTTTTTCGTTTTTCAATTTTTTCCAACTCCCCCTATTTGTATGCTTTTCTTTTCTTTTCGACTACTTCGATTTTTCTCATTTTTATCTCCTCTTCATCTCCTTCTCATTTTTATCATTTTTATCTCAATTCATATCTTTCTCCCCCTTTTTGTTTTCATCAAAAAATAAAGGATACCAAATGAAATAAATATGCATGATACCAATTTATGCATTAATAAGGGTATAAACTCCCCCTAAAAATATTATTTCCTTCTCCCCCTTTGTAAAATATCATTTGTCAAAGTTTATTTTGGGGATCCAACCGATAGTTGGTTTTTCTTTTGAAACATAGACGATGTTTGAAACGTTTGTTCCTTTAGGAACCCAAATCTTTTTAATTTTTATCGTCCGTTTTGGGCTTTTGCAATTTGAAATGTGATGCCCAATTTTCAAACATTTTTCACATCGGGGTATTTTGAAATTAACGGATTCGTTTTTCGAACGTGATTTGAATCCTAACCCCTCTTTATTTAGAGTATATTTTTGAACACATAACATTTGTTCAAATTTATCGTTGCCGCACGAGAATTTCTTTGTCAAAATTTTTAGTTCATCTTGAACTTTTAAAAGATCATTTTTCAAAATATTTTCATTTTCAAGGCATTTCGAATGATCAATTTCGACAAATTTCTCTTTTTCAAGTATTTTGGAATTTTCAATTTCCAAAGTTTTATATTTAGACTTGAGGGATTTAATTTCATTTAAAGCATTTTGATAGTCCGTATGTAATAATTCGAATGCTTCAAAAAGTTCGTCGTAAGAATTACTTACTTGGCTTTCGACGTCGCTATCGTCGAATGAACTCCGGGCCATGAGCGCGAGATTATTTTGTTCAAGAAAATCTTCATCGGGATCTTCGTCGCTCCATGTTGCAATTAGAACCTCCTTTTGCTTTACTCGACAGTTCTTAGCAAAGTGGCCTGGTTTACCACATAATCGACAAGTGTTGTCGAATTTCTTAGGTTCGCCCGCTTGAATGTCCTTCTTTCTCCGGTTTAATAAGTGTTGGAACTTATTAATATTTTTGGCATAATATGCCATTTCTTCGTCACTTTCGTCCACCGGGATTTCTTCTTTCTTCTTCGACATTTTAGCCTTGAAGGCTATCGACCTCTCCTTCGGTTTTGGTTTGGCATTCTGAGATTTTAGAACAATCTTGTAGTTGATAAGAGAACCAACGAGAGCACTAAAATCGAGAGTATTTAAATCTTTGGATTCCATTATTGCCGTAATGCATCGTCCCATTCTCGAGGTAGTGATCGGAGAATTTTCTTTACTTTCTCACTACTCGAAAGTGGTTTTCCAAAACATGCTAATCCATTAGTGATGACCGAAAATCGGTCGAGCATAATCGAGATGGATTCATCGTCCTTCATTTGGAATAATTCATAATCGTGAAGGAGCATGTTTATCTTCGTCTCTTTAACTTGAGACGTACCTTCGTGTGTTACCTCAAGCATTTTCCAGATTTCTTTGGCACTATCACACGATGATATCCGGTTGTGTTCTTCCGGATTTAAGGCACAATAGAGAAGTTGAGTTGCCTTACAATTGTAGTGGTCGTTTTTCCAATCAGAATCGTCATATTCTTCGAAGGTTTTGAGCGTACCGTTGGAATTTGTCGGAATTTTCGGACCAAGACAAATCACCTTCCAAAGCTCGATGTCATATGCTCGGATGAATATAGACATCTTCTTCTTCCATGTCATGAAGTTTGAGCCATCAAAAAATGGTGGTCGGTTGAGAGCAAGGCCTTCGACGGGACCCATTTGAAACGCCATTGGATCTTTTCTCCTCGGATGTTAAGCCGCGTATTGGAGTACCGCTCCGATACCAATTGTTGGGTACCAAATCGGATATTTGCGCCGTTTTATGCGGAAGCGAAAATAAATTGCGGGAAATAAAGGACACGAGGATTTATAGAGGTTCGGCTATTAACGAAGCCTACGTCCTCTCTCGATGTATCTTTTTCCTTAGGCTTAAGATCAAAACCTCTACGCCTCTCTTCTATCGGTCGAGGGATTACCGTTACAAGCTCGTCTTCTATCGGTCCGAGTAAAACCGTTTTTCCTTTTCTATTGGATAAGGAATCAACCACTCTAGCTTTCTATGGGTACTAGATAAACCTCACTAAGATAGCGATTGTGATTCTAACAATGCCGGATCCTTGATCCTAATAACACCGAATCAAATCGTATCTTTTCTTTTTATCGCTCGTGTATGATCTTGTGTATAACACTCAATCACTCTTAATTAAGCTCAAGAACAACAACTATAATGTTTACAATGATATAACACGTATGTATGCTTTGCTCAATGTTGTTGTATGGAATAATACCGACTCCTTGGTATTTATAGCCTTCTTCCTCCTTACTAGCCGTTGTCGCCAGTTGACTAGCTAGCGTGCGCTAGCCTTCTTCCTTCTTAGCGTGCGCTATCGCACATTTTTGCTCTAGCGTCGTAAAGGCTTTCATGTAGCGTGCGTTAATCACTTTATATTTCGATCCGGTAGCTCGCCTTAACGATTAGCGTGCGCTACCACTTCCTTTGTAGCGTGCGCTAATCCAATATATCCGTTGCATGGATTGTCAAAGTGACCGTTTGATATGCTGACTTTGACCTGCTTTTCCCAACGTTCGGATTGACTAGATTCAAACATCTTAGCATGCGCTAATCATCCTTTGTAGCGTGCACTAATGATGACTTCATTGCATACGTCATTCTGTGTTTGAATATCTTCCACAACAGTAACATGGCTCGATAGCGTGCGTTAATAATAGAGGGTAGCGTGCGCTAATAATAGAGTGTAGCGTGCGCTATCCATCTGCTGACTTCACTGCAGCTTACTTCGATACTAGACTGGAATGCAGCTGACTCCTCGTTAGCGTGCGCTAACATATGTCCCTTAGCGTGCGTTAATGCAGTCCAGATTGCAATTTTTGCGTCTTCGTCTGCTTCGCCGTTTTGCTTCGCCTCGATGTTGTTTTGTAGTTTAGCAACTTTAATCATCAAAACATAAATTAGATAATGTGTGGAATAAATATTCCAACATAATCTATTCAGGGTCGCCGTTTTACGCGAGAGTAAACAACGGGTCACGTGAATACCCCCGGTTACTAGACTTCCCATCATAGAACAATCAATATCTCGACTGTTTCTTGGGAAAAACTGTCCGACTCTAAACTCAATTTAAATGCCAACAAGACTCATGGTACTGGACGACAAGCTACGCAAAAAGTTTAACCAAACGTATAAACGGTGATTTGAAAACACGTATGTCTCTTTTCTTATCTGCTAAAATTTCTACAAAAATGATAAAATTTCGGACCTAATTGAATACTCAACAGAAACAGATATCGCTGATTGCAACTCGACTAAAACTCAACCGTTTCTTCCAAGAGAAATCAGTATCGTAACATCAGTTTTACACATGGAAGCACGAAAAATTCACGAAAAATTCAAGCTTGCAAAAACCATCAACAGCATGCAAAATAAAGTCCACTACACATAACATTATCAATAATAAAACTCATGTGAAAATAAAAGAGATAAGGAAAAGTGAAACTTATTCCAAATGTCTTCTTGAACACCAGCACATGTCTGAGTGGAAACGTCGATCAATCCATACTTCAAATAACGCTCAGCATCACGAGGGACCCCCAAACTTAGTCTCTAGTCATGAGATAACAATAGACATTAAATCAAGGAAGACTAGAATATGAAGAATAATAACTCATGGGAGTTATAACAATATTAGAGAAATAAGGGCCAACAAGAATACACGAATCCAAATGAAATAACAAAACAAAGAAAAATAAATTACTAACGAAAAATCAAATAAAAACAACTAACTAGAAAGCAAGTAAAAATGATGGGTTGCCTCCCATCCAGCGCTCTATTTTACGTCTTGAGCACGACGTGGCAAAAAGAATTTAACGTGGCTTCTTTCTAGGGAGATTGCCAAATACCCCCTTCTTGCAATCAATAAGCCTCTTATTCCATAGGGGAGGCTTTGGCTCATGCCCGGTTGCCAAAAATAATGAATAAGAATAATTATGCGGACAACCAAAAAATGATGGAAGAATATAATAATGATAAGGCATGAAAAAATAAGCAGAGTTCGAATGAGCAAATAATAAAGAATTATCATGCACAACCTCATTAGAACTCGAAGAATCAGCCTCAACAAAATCATGAGTAATGGGGTCAATCTCTCCCATTATGGATTTAGGAAAAATTATGTGTGGCACCGTTAATAAAATTTTTGGCACAAAAGTATTCACCTTATTAGTCGAAGTTTGATGACAATTTAATGGAATTTCTTTGAAAACATCATCAATGATAACTTCTTCTCTAGGCTCATCACACTTTATGAAATCATTGGGTGCTGGGGGATCGACCCTAAAACTCGACATGTCGTTCTTCTCAACCTCCCCCTCAACTTCACTATTAAATAAATGAGCTGGAAAATAACCATAGTGAACCTCAAGACCACGATGTGCACATGCTAGCTCAAAAATGCTACTATCAGGATTTTTAAGAACGTCTACCATTTGTTCAAGCATGGTCTTTTGTTTTGGAGGAGAAATTTGGCGACCCTATTTGGCGAATTATTAAGAACATTGGGATTTATGAAATGCCAAGGGTCACGATACTCATAGGAAGACATAATGAAAAAAAAATAAAAATATAGAAACTAAATAAGAAACTTCAAATTAAAATTAGAGTCGCTTGGTATTGATATTAGCGAAAAATCAGTCCCCGGCAACGGCGCCAAAAACTTGTTGCGATATTTCTTACACGCAAGTGCACGTCATCGTTTACAAGTAATAAAGTGATAAGTAGAGTATCGTTCCCACGAGGATTGAATTTCTAACTACCGATTTTTGTGTATTCCAATTTTATCTGAACAATCGGATTTGGGATTTTGCAATTAATAACTAGAAGAATTACTAAAAGACTAGTAGAAAACGATGGCTTGAATAAAAGAAATCAAATGATGAATAAGTCTAGGATTCTGAATCCACCTTAGTTTATCCGAATTTACTCTCGATTATCCGTAATAAATAATTTTCCCAGTTTATTGAAGGCGGAGATTGCTAATATATTCTACTGTCTCTCCCGAGGTCGATAGATTTATCTAAAGACGAATAACGCACTCTATCCCTAGGTGAATTAATTCGTCAATAGGCGAAAAGCATAAAATCTCCCAAAGGCCACGTAGTTCCTATGAGTATATTCCTATCTCACAGAATAAAACGGTCCTCACCAATAGTTCCTCACCAAATCTCCTCTCCCGATTCGAAGTGAATGATTAAATCAATACAACTATTGGCCAGATAATTGCAAGCATTAAACATAATTGGGAAAACTCAATAAATAGGTAATTAATTGGATAATCTCAAGAAATTCGTCAAAACATAGGTTTCATCAAAACCCTAGATTAGGGCTTTAGCCTGACATACTAATAATTGAAATTACAGAATAAATAAATGAAAGCATAAAATTCAAACGCAGATGAAGCTCGGATTCCTCCGTTCTTCAGCTTCCGCCCTCTGCCCTTGAAGTCTTCTGCTTCCCTCTTCTTCTGCCGTCTCCAAGCTTAAGCTCCAAAAGATTAAAAGATCCAAAGATAAATTAATTAGGGTCTTAAACCCTATTTATAGCTCAACATATCCTCCAAATCGCGTCCGTATTAGTCGGTCGAAAACTGGCTTCGAAACAGCCCAAAATCCGCGCGGGCATACAAAAACCGCCAAGTGTGCCGCGGCGCACTAAACCTGTGCCGCGGCACAGGGCTTTCAGCTGGAAGCCTGGGCGTCATCAATTTCTTCTGTGCCGCGGCTCACCTGGGCTGTTTACTCGGCCTTCGGCTGGGTGTCTTCCTGTGCCGCGGCTCAGCTTCCTTGTGCCGCGGCTCAGAGTCCAGATTTGCCGTTTTCGCCCGTTTTTCCTCGTTTTAGCTTCCGGACTTCAATTTCCTGTCAATCATACAAAAATAAGGCATTAAAGGCTCATTTAGACAATTTCACTCTCCAAAATACTACAAAATAATGATAAATAAGCGTATAAAAATACGCCTAACAAATACCCCCAAACTTAAGCCTTTGCTTGTCCTCAAGCAAAAAGAATTTAATTCAATAAAAGAATGTCGTGAATCATCGTGCAACTCATAGTGTTCAACCTAATCAATACTATCCTGTAATTCTCTCTAAATAATCCGAGTGTCATAAAAGCGAGCTGCACTCAGAATAATGATTCCGCAAAGTAATCAAGTTCAGTCCTAATCACTCGTTCATGGAGAAAATCCAGCTCAAAGATTAACAAAACGTGAGTCAAATCGACCGTTAATATGAAAGGCTAAAATAAACAAGCTAGTTCGTCCCGTTACACAGTCTAGTGGCACAATTTTCACGAGTTTCATAACAATTAAACCTCGGACAGTATCCCCTTATAAATATGTTCAAGAATTTGATTCGAGTTGACCACTAGGTTAGGATCTCGGGATGTTTCATCGGGATAATCCTAGGGTGGAACTTCCATTCTCATGTATTAGGAAACCATTTGACGTAAAAGACACTCATGGGGCACATGGATGCTTCTAGTTACTAAGTTCCCGTCTACAGCGGAGAAACAACTCGAATATATAATTTCCGCATGTCCGAATCAAGGTTGCCGTTTTACGCGAGAGTAAACAGTGGGTCACGCGAATACCCCCGGTTACTAGGCTCCCTATCATTGGCACATGTGAAATATCTAAATCACTAGTCTAATCAGGATCGTCGTTTTACGCGAGAGCAAACAACGGGTCACGCGAATACCCCCGGTTACTAGACTTCCCTTCATAGAACAACATTATCTCGACTTTTGGGAAAAACTGACCGACTCTAAACTCAATCTAAGTGCCAACACGACTAAAGAAACAGTACGACTCACTATCCGGAAAATGTAACCAAACGTATTGATGGTGATTTTAAAACAAGTATGTATCGTCTCTTATCTGCCAAGACCTCTACAATCACGAAAAATTTCGGACCTAAATGAATACTAAGCAGAACAGAAATAACTGACTACAACTCGACTAAAACTCGACCGTTTCTTCAGAGAGAAAAATAGTGTCGTAACATCGGTATCACACAAATAGAAGCACGAAAAATTCACGAATAAAGAAAAACTAAGACAAGGAAGGCTATCTAAAAAAAAAAATTTACGCAAAGTAATGAAAAGTGCAACGAAATAAAGTACAGCACTGAAATAAAGTACATCAATGAATGTAGCAACTGAAAGTACATCCCCCCCCAAACTTAAGACGTACATTGACCTCAATGGACAAAAAATGATATGCAATAAAAGTAAAAGGTCAAGTACTCCCATCCAGTCTGCTCAGGAGCTGGTGCCGGCATCATCCGGTGAGGAGGGTGGTGTGGCTGGCCGGGCGGGTGCAATAAAAGGCCCGTCGGGATGCATGATATGGGCCGTCCATGCGGCGAGGTGCTCCTGATGATAAGCATCCCTCGCAGCCAGACGCCTCGCCTCTCGTCGGCTGGCCCGGCGGGCCTGCTCTCGCATCTCGGCTCTGACGGTAGCAATAACGCTCTCCCGCTCCGCCCGCTGCTCCTCCCGCATGGCAGCCATCAAGCTCTCTCTCTCTCTCCTCATCTCATCTCTCTCTCTCCTCGTCTCCTCTCTCAGCCCCTCTCTCTCTCCTCAGATCCTCCCTCAGCCCATCAAACAACTCCTGCAACCTCGCTCTGTCGGGCTGCGGGCCGGCATCTACATGCGTCAACAAAAGCGGCTCGGGGGATCCCTCGTGGGCCTCCTCTAGCAGAAATCCTCTCCCCCGAGCATGCGCCAGCGCTCCCCCCCACTGGTCAAAGTGTGATATGATGCGGTGGTCGATCGGGGCCTGGGGGGCAAGCATCGGCTCGTCATCTGACCACGTCAGCCCCGACTGCCGGCACAAAGCGCAGATGAGAGAGGGGTGCTTCAACCCCGTCTTGCCCCCCTGGATACACTGGAAGATAGATCGGACCAGGATGGGGGCCACATCGAAATGCAGCCCGGAAGTGATAGCATAAAGTGTCCGGACGCGGGAGAGAAAGACAGTACGGATCTAGGAGGTGGGGTCAATGCGTGCGCAGATAAAATAAAGCCAGGCACGCCCGAGCCGGCTGAGGCGCGAGCTCCTGAAGTGGAAAGTGGAAGAACCCTGTGCTCGCTGCTCCCAGTCGGTATCAGGTTGTACAATGGTCTCGAGCAGGGCCTCCTTCGTGAGGCTGGTCATCACTCGGTCATAGGCCGACTCGTCAACCACCGGAAGCCCAAACAGCCTCCGAATAGCAGCCGTGGAGAAATCAACTGTGACCCCTCGGACATCGACCTGAGTACGAGACTCTAATGACGGCAACGTATGCCCTGCCCGAATGTGCTTCAGCTGTAATATCCGCAATTTCCGATTTTTTGGTAAATTTCTTTTTCAGCCGGAGTCCGTTTTGACGACTCGCTCATGACCGTTTCGTCATTTCGAGAATGATTAATTCTGGACTTTTTGTCATCCGTGTAATACCCGGTTGTAATTCATTCGTTTTCATTCGAGAATTATCGATCTGTAATTGTCACTCGGTATTTTCACTCAATTATAATCATTCATCAATCATGTTCATTCACCGTGTTCACCGTTCGGAAAAACTTCGAGTTGTGTATCATTATTGTTCATTGTTTCAACTTTCCTCTTATGAGTTCGACTTTGTTAGATCACCATTAATTTTTGGTAACTCCAAAAATTCTAAATCCTTACAATATTATAGAGCATCGAATTAGCTTTCCAATGGTTCAAACGGTGAGTCAATCGAGTCCGGACGAGAGAGTTATGGTCGCTTTAGCTCACCCGCTCATTTGGCGATCGCTGACCGGACTCGGCCGTGTCGCACAACGCGGCCGTGCCGTACTCGTCCGGATAAGCGGTAGCGTCGCTTGCAGGCCCGACCGTGTTCCGTGACACGGCCGAGTCAATGCCGAGCGCCCCCGCGACACGACCGTGTCATGCGGGACACGGTCGAGTCCTCGCCGGCCGATTACGCGCCACGACCGTGTCATGTCGGACACGGCCGAGTCTGTCGGCTATTTAAGGCACAGCGGCGTATTTTTTTGCCCGCTTTCTCATTCCTTTTCTTCCGTTCGCATTTGTGGGTGTATACATCATGGAGACATGATGTTGTTCTTTCAATCCATGAAGTTTTGAGGCTCATATCATCAATCATCCGTCCTATAACATCCTTCAATCCAAATAATCAAGGCAAGTTTTCTTAAAATCTAATTTTGGGGATTTTGGGTATTTTGGTTGTTTTCGTCCGATTAATCCGATTTAACTTGGTATTATGATAGATTGATGATTATTAAGATGTATTACATCTTTTTCCTTAATATTCCATGGTTGGATCGTATCGATTCGTTGTTTTGGTCGAGTTCTTGATCGACGCCTTGAAGGTGTCCAGAAATGTCGTAGAGGGTTTTCGGGCGTTCTACGATTATTCTTCCTCGTATGATCGATGATTTATTGATTATATGTTGTTAGGGTCGAATTCTTGCGAATAACTCGAGTCGGAACCCTTCCGTTCGTCGTTTTCTTCAAGCTTTTCGATCGTGGGCGTATTCTTTGTCTTCGCCGGAGAATCGTAGGTGTTCGAGGTGTCCCGACTGATCCGTGATTGTGGGAGTGTCCGGTATCGATTATCGAGGCAAGTATCTTGCCCATACATTACGTGTTTTGTGGATATAATGGTTGTTAATCGTCGATATGTGCTAAATAAATATTCATAACCATCTTTCTCAAAAGTATCGGTATATTTACCAACAAGGTTTTCTTAAAGACGACTTGTGTGTTCCGAGAATTAATATGCTTAATTGAATACGTGTATTAATGTTGAGTATAAGATCGTAATACTTTCGTGTGACGCCATTGTGCGTGATTACGTTGTCGGTAAGTTTTGAAGTTTAGTCCTTTGTTAAAGCTGTACGTGGAGACATGTGGTTATCGATGAATTATGTGAATTTATGTGATATTGGTTGTGCCGTTCGGTCTTTGTTGGAATAGTGTGCTTTCTTGTTGATAGTATTAGTTCGGGTTATGAGTATATGTTGGATGAACTGCCATTCTAGTAAGGTACCTCGACTATATATACCGTGATTGACCTTCGAGGCTTGTGGTTTGCAAATGTGATTTTGAAACGTGTGTGTGTTGTTCCTTCCACCCGGAGTGTCCGACGGGATGTCCGGGGTCGATACTAAGGGGTACGGCCACGGAAGTGGACTTGGGTGCGTGTGTGGATGAACTTCCACCGGAGAGTCCGACGGGATCTCTCGGGGTCGATACTAATGGCTACGCCCTCGGAAGAGGTTTCCCACCCGGAGTGTCCGACGGGATGTCTGGGGGTCGATACTAAGGGGTACGACCGCGGGTTACCAGTTGTGGTTTTCATCTTGAGGATGACGTTGATGTTTTCGTTAATTGTGATATTGTCCGGAGTATCACAATGCTTTGTGCTTGGGGTCGAGAGACATTATATATCGAGTCTTGGTGCTTGGCTAGAATGGCATAGGATTAATGTGTTATGTGTAATGTGTCCTTGTAAGTGATTTGAAGTGGATGATCGGGTCGTGGACCCTGTGTTTTGTGACCGGAATGGTTGGGTCGTGGACCCCGTGTTTTGTTAAACGGATTTGTATTTTGAAAAATGAACTTTGGGGCTGTGACCCTAAATGGCTTTCGAGGAACTTTAGAATTTTTCAATTTCTAACGTTCTTAAAACTCCCGAGATTTGGAAATGTTTTCAAAGTGCTTACTTACTTCGTTTCTACTTTCAAGACTTGAACTATTTTTTAACTAAATATACCTCGGGAAGTATGTCGTTGTATTCTCGGAATGTGTTGTGTATGGCTCGTATTTGCACTTTATACTTGCACTAGCGAAACAGTGGAGTTTTGCTAACCCCCGAGTAATCGGGGGGTGGATATCTGTATTGTGTCCAGGTACATGCAGGTTGTCGGGAGCAAGACACTGGATCGGCACGAGGGATGATGAAAGATGAATGATACTAATCACACGAAGGCCCGCTTTGACTTGATTAGTCTGAGTCTATTGTATTGTCTTTTCCGCTGTCTTATTGTTAAATGCGTTGCAAGTATTTTACCCTTGCATGTGTATGAGTCTGGATGAGTTTATGTATTTTGATTTGTAAGTCAGTGACGGAAGACCAAATCGGTCTATCGATTCGTTATTTTGATTCGTCAGTATGTAATGTAATGTGTTGTGTTGATTTCTAGCCTGGTGGATCCTCACGGAGAGGGTCTGCGGCGTGTAATATTCCCGGTTTGATCTGGGGGTGTTACATTTATGGTATCGGAGCTTAGGTTGCGGAAACCTAGGCTGTCGGGTCCAGTCGTGTATTGTTGGGTCTTGTCTTGTCAGATTGAGTCTGACTGATGTCGTGTCGCGACGCGTCGTTTGGAATGTCGGCCGTGATTAGTATCAGGATGCAGCCATCATCTTCGTGCGATCTGTGGATGTAAGTCTCCCTACTACAGGTGGTACCACGAGCTATACGAGCCTGTGTGATTTTGTGTTATGTAGTTAATATTTGAAGATGCATCGTGAGTAAGTGACATATATTTGTTGATTCCCGACTTGCGCTAAAATGTAGAATGATATTGCTGAATGTATCCTTGTATAAATCATTTTTCTTACAAGAGTATAAACCTTAGAATTTTAAGTTTTCGAATCCTTTCGGGGAGTCACGTAAAATTTTTAAAATGCCCTCCAAGGGAGGAAAAAGTTGATTTTCGTATGTTGACCACAAGGCTGAAAGTTCTGAAAACTCGAATTATTGATAATTCTTTTCCACTGTGTACTATAAGTTTTCAAAACTCGAGTTTTTAACTCAAATAAGGTCTTCAAAATATACTCAAGACGTGACTCTCGTTGGTAACTTTTCGGTTTCATGAATGTTGGTCAAAAGATGCGTATTGATGATGCTCTCGTTGTTGAGCAGTGGTGCCAGTTTTAAAATTAAAATAGTAACGTGAATGTTGAGTCCATCGGTATGTATGTGTTGAGATAGTCCTCTATATTGAGAAGTAAAAATTTTCATTTTTGTAGGATGATTTTCTTTTGATGGTTGCTTGTGAGTTGTTATAATTATGTGAGTCGATGACATTTAGACTTGTATGTTGTTGCTTACTTGTAACCTTCGAGTCTAGTATTACCTCATATATGTTTGCAATCGTGTTGGTGATTAGAGCAGTTAGCACAGGCTTAGTACGAGCCTAATGCGCGCTAACGTGGCGTGTTTAGTGCACGTTAACCTTTGTTGTAACGCACGCTAATCAACCTGGGCAGAGGCTATGGAGCCGCATTATAGCCGTTAAGTCTAACTTTTGCGGCCAATCACCTGTAGTTGTATTCTCTACGTGGTGTCTAGTGATAACAACAGTTGTGCGTGAATGCGTGTTAAGACTTTTCGTATTGCTAGGTGATATTTGATTGTGGTTGATGAATTGATAAATTATGTCTGCTGTGTGTGTTCAAAAACACTTTCCTGGAAACTTCACAAAGTTTTGACGGTTCGATTAATCGGCGGCTCCGTGTATACTTTGAAAATTATTTGGAATTGTCAAGCCGGCCTTGGATTCTCAAATAAAACCTCGACGGTATTTGAAAGAGATGTTTTAAAGTACCTTGAATATTTTGTAAAATATTACCGTCGTTGATGTTTGTGAAGTGTTGGGAAAATTTTCGAAAATGATTTTTAACGTATTATTGTATTTTCAAATAATTAGAGTGAATGATTTTAAAAAAAATATTTCACACCATAAAAATATTTTATTTCAAAACCAATGCGATTTTTATTTTCAAAAATATATAGTGAAAGATGAAAAATCTCACTCGATGTAAAGTTCAAACTCGGATTTGGAAATGTTAGAGTATGTAAGAATGATTTGATGATCTTGCATGGTTAACTTGTTAGTTGTTAACGGTGATGATGATACGTAGAGGCTTGATGACTTCAAATGATTTCAAATGAGACGGTTAAAGTATGTTGTTTACAAGTTTTGATGAAACAACCCGAGGTACCAAAAGTACTTTTAAAGTTTATTTTAAATACCATACAAATCCTAGGATTTTCAAAAGATTTCCTTTAAAAGGATACCTCGTGGATTTTCTTTTCGAGTTGTTATTGGTTACCTTTATGTGATATGTCGTGCTGAGTTGGTACTTTAGTATAATATTTTGCGAAGTTGTGCAATCGTATTGAGTGGGAATCCGCTTAGTATGCCGATGGACTGAGGACGCAGTCGTGACCACGATACTAATGGCCATGAAGATCGGATGTGGACCAAGAGGATATGGTCGGGAAGGTTGCTATTCCAGCACTTCGTTCTCGTTGTTTAGGTTTCGGGACGAAACCTCTTTTAAAGGTGATATGATGTAATACCCACATTTTTTTTTCTTCTTTCTCTTCCGTTTCGTCCAACCGTATCGACTCGACTGTGTTCGTTGATGCTTCTGACCTGGTGTTGTTTCCCACATTTGTCATTCGAACGAGTTCTGATATTGTCCCAAATTGATCTATATATCGTTGTGACCTTTCCAAGTTAGGAAAATTAGTCTCGTTTTCGATCTTCCAACCCTTGGGCGGTGGAATTCGTATTTGTTCGGCCGATTGGCTTGCGTTTTGATTGATGTACCGTTGGGTTGGTCAATCATATTGATTTTCGTCCGTTGTGTTTTGTGATTGTTCGGATAATTGACTTAATTGTGTTATCCATTTGATGACGCTTGTCACTTGTTGGTTTTGTTATATCCCTAACGGCGACGTCGTGTTGGTCGTCGTGGAGCGTGTTTTCACGCCGTATATTCCTTTGCGTTGCTTGTAACGTTTCGCCGATGGGCGTAAGTTACGCGCTTCCTTGCGTATCTCGTTGAGTTTTCTGGCGGGATATTGCTTCTCCCTACTTGTTTTAAGTTTCGGACGAAACTTCTTTTAAGGAGGGTAGAATGTAATATCCGCAATTTCCGATTTTTTGGTAAATTTCTTTTTCACGAGTCCGCTTTGACGACTCGCTCATGACCGCTTCGCCATTTCGAGAATGATTAATTCGACTTTTGTCATCCGTGTAATACCGGTTGTAATTCATTCATTTTCATTCAAGAATTATCATCGTAATTGTCACTCGTGTATTTTCACTCAATTATAATCATTCATCAATCATGTTCATTCACCGTGTTCACCGTTCGGAAAAACTTCGAGTTGTGTATCATTATTGTTCATTGTTTCAACTTTCCTCTTATGAGTTCGACTTTGTTAGATCACCATTAATTTTTGGTAACTCCAAAATTCTAAATCCTTACAATATTATAGAGCATCGAATTAGCTTTCCAATGGTTCAAACGGTGAGTCAATCGGAGTCCTGACGAGAGAGTTATGGTCGCTTTAGCTCACCCGCTCATTTGGCGATCGCTGACGGACTCGGCCGTGTCGCTGCACGGCCGTGCGTACTCGTCCGGATAAGCGGTAGCGTCGCCCGAGGCCCGACCGTGTTCCAGACACGGCGAGTCAATGCCGAGCGCCCCTTGGCGACACGACCGTGTCATGCGGGACACGGCCGAGTCCTGCCCGGCCGATTGCGCGCCACGACCGTGTCATGTCGGACACGGTCGAGTCTGTCGGCTATTTAAGGCACAGCGGCGTATTTTTGCCCGATTTCTCATTCCTTTTCTTCCTGTTCGCGGTGTGGGTGTATACATCATGGAGACATGATGTTGTTCTTTCAATCCATGAAGTTTTGAGGCTCATATCATCAATCATCCGTCTATAACATCCTTCAATCCAAATAATCAAGGCAAGTTTTCTTAAAATCTAATTTTGGGGATTTTGGGTATTTTGGTTGTTTTCGTCCGATTAATCCGATTTAACTTGGTATTATGATAGATTGATGATTATTAAGATGTATTACATCTTTTCCTTAATATTCCATGGTTGGATCGTATCGATTCGTTGTTTTGGTCGAGTTCTTGATCGACGCCTTGAAGGTGTCCTAAAATGTCGTAGAGGGTTTTCGGGCGTTCTACGATTATTCTTCCTCGTATGATCGATGATTTATTGATTATATGTTGTTAGGGTCGAATTCTTGCGAAGAACTCGAGTCGGAACCCTTCCGCTCGCCGCTTTCTTCAAGCTTTTCGATCGTGGGCGTATTCTTTGTCTTCGCCGAGAATCGTAGGTGTTCGAGGTGTCCCGACCGATCCGTGATTGTGGGAGTGTCCGTATCGATTATCGAGGCAAGTATCTTGCCCATACATTACGTGTTTTGTGGATATAATGGTTGTTAATCGTCGATATGTGCTAAATAAATATTCATAACCATCTTTCTCAAAAGTATCGGTATATTTACCAACAAGGTTTTCTTAAAGACGACTTGTGTGTTCCGAGAATTAATATGCTTAATTGAATACGTGTATTAATGTTGAGTATAAGATCGTAATACTTTCGTGTGACGCCATTGTGCGTGATTACGTTGTCGGTAAGTTTTGAAGTTTAGTCCTTTGTTAAAGCTGTACGTGGAGACATGTGGTTATCGATGAATTATGTGAATTTATGTGATATTGGTTGTGCTGTCTTTGTCATGGAATAGTGTGCTTTCTTGTTGATAGTATTAGTTCGGGTTATGAGTATATGTCGATGAACTGCCATTCTAGTAAGGTACCTCGACTATATATACCGTGATTGACCTTCGAGGCTTGTGGTTTGCAAATCGTGATTTTGAAACGTGTGTGTGTTGTTCCTTCCACCCGAGTGTCCGACGGGATGTCCGGGGTCGATACTAAGGGGTACGGCCACGGAAGTGGACTTGGGTGCGTGTGTGGATGAACTTCCACCGGAGTGTCCGACGGGATGTCCGGGGTCGATACTAAGGGGTACGGCCGCGAAGTGGTTTCCACCCGGAGTGTCCGACGGATGTCCGGGGTCGATACTAAGGGGTACGACCGCGGGTTACTGGGGCCAGGTTTTCATCTTGAGGATGACGTTGATGTTTTCGTTAATTGTGATATTGTCCGGAGTATCACAATGCTTTGTGCTTGGGGTCGAGAGACATTATATATCGAGTCTTGGTGTTTGGCTAGAATGGCATAGGATTAATGTGTTATGTGTAATGTGTCCTTGTAAGTGATTTGAAGTGGATGATCGGGTCGTGGACCCTGTGTTTTGTGACCGGAATGGTTGGGTCGTGGACCCCGTGTTTTGTTAAACGGATTTGTATTTTGAAAAATGAACTTTGGGGCTGTGACCCTAAATGGCTTTCGAGGAACTTTAGAATTTTTCAATTTCTAACGTTCTTAAAACTCCCGAGATTTGGAAATGTTTTCAAAGTGCTTACTTACTTCGTTTCTACTTTCAAGACTTGAACTATTTTTTAACTAAATATACCTCGGGAAGTATGTCGTTGTATTCTCGGAATGTGTTGTGTATGGCTCGTATTTGCACTTTATACTTGCACTAGCGAAACAGTGGAGTTTTGCTAACCCCCGAGTAATCGGGGGGTGGATATCTGTATTGTGTCCAGGTACATGCAGGTTGTCGGGAGCAAGACACTGGATCGGCACGAGGGATGATGAAAGATGAATGATACTAATCACACGAAGGCCAGTTTTGACTTCAGTTAGTCGGAGTCTATTGTATTGTCTTTTCCGCTGTCTTATTGTTCGTCGTTGCAAGTATTTTACCCTTGCATGTGTATGAGTCTGGATGAGTTTATGTATTTTGATTTGTAAGTCAGTGACGGAAGACCAAATCGGTCTATCGATTCGTTATTTTGATTCGTCAGTATGTAATGTAATGTGTTGTGTTGATTTCTAGCCTGGTGGATCCTCACGGAGAGGGTCTGCGGCGTGTAATATTCCCGGTTTGATCTGGGGGTGTTACATCAGCAGTGCGCTGGCGTAGAACTCCTGCACAATCGAGATAACCGCTGGCTCGGGAGGTGCAGCAAATCTGGCCCACCCCATCTCATCAATCATAGCGAGCAATTCCCCGTCCTGAGGAGCTGGAGTAAACCCCCTCTCCGGAATAAGCGGTCGTGGCCGGATCTTTTCATTGAAGATCTTGTGAATTTCAGGGTCCGAAAACTGGTGCCGCTCCGATTCGGCCCGACCACGAGAGGTCTCCCCTCGAGTAGGGGATGACTGGGTCCTAGCTCTCTTGCTCAGTTTCTTTGTTCTCGCCATAATCAGTCCTGAAAAGTACAACACGAGGGTTTATTCACGCAACAATAATAACAATGATCTACGCTCGGCTAAGGATGTTCAGTCAGAAATCCCGAATTTAACAAACTAGCGCATACGTGAGAGAAGGATGAAATTGGACTTAAACGTTTAACCTGGATGTAAGGGTTGGGCTTGCTGTAAATTCAAAACGTATACGTTGCACGAAAATTCAAAAGATTGCTTTTCCAAAGAAAATTTTTCACTTAGACAATTTATCAAACACCTTGAGGGCACAAGTTTACTTGAAGAATAAACATGGTTATAGCTCGATTCAACCCCCAAGAACAGAAAAGCAATTCAATCATTATCAACACAACACACTCAACTCATTGATATTCCGATTTAACCATGAAAATTCGATAAAACTACCATGTTATTCTCTAACAATCCTAAAACTTTTGAAGGAAAATAATATGTTCAATTCATCCAAAGCATAAACAACTTCCAAATTTAAACCATAAGCAAGTAAATATTAAAGATTGGAACGTACCTTTTGGTTTTGTGAAAAAAAATGCAAGAAGAAGTCGCTGGAAAAATTGGAAGAACTACTTCGGCCGGTCGCGCGCTGGGGAGGGAAGGAGAAGGAAAGAAGGTGTACCTGGATGGGGCATATTGACGTGCATATTGCGTGTAAGAAATATCGCAACAAGGCTATCTTATCGGTAATGCGATATTTCACTCTCGGCACAAGCGTATTTTTATACGCTTATTTATCATTATTTTGTAGTATTTTGGAGAGTGAAATTGTCTAAATGAGCTTTTAATGCCTTAATTTTGTATGATTGACAGGAAATTAAATTCCGGAAGCTAAAACGAGGCAAAACGGGCGAAAACGGCAAATCTGGACTCTGAGCCGCGGCACAAGGAAGCTGAGCCGCGGCACAGGAAGACACCCACCAAGGCGAGTAATGTACTGTGCGCGGCACGCACCCAGTGAGCCGCGGCACGTAAGAAATTGATGATGCCTGTGCTTCAATGAAGGCCCCGTGCTGCGGCACAGTTTAGTGCGCACACTTGGCGGTTTCGTATGTCCGCGCGGATTTTGGGCCGTTTGGCTTGATTTCGGCCACCGACTCATACGGACGCGATTTGGAGTTGTCCGAGCTATAAATAGGGTTTAAGACCCTAATTAAATCATCTTTGGATCTTGAATCTTTTAGAGCTTAAGCTTGGAGACTAGAAGAAGAGGGAAGGTAAGACTTCAAAGGCAGAGGGCGGAAGCTGAAGAACGGAGGAATCCGAGCTTCATCTGCATTTGAATTTTATGCTTTCATTTATCAATTCTGTATTTTCAATTATTAGTATGTCAGGCTAAAGCCCTAATCTAGGGTTTTGATGAAACCTATGTTTTGACGAATTTCTTGAGATTATCCAATTAATTACCTTTTTATTGAGTTTTCCCAATTATGTTTAATGCTTGCAATTATCTGGCCAATAGTTGTATTGATTTAATCATTCACTTCGAATCGGGAGAGGAGATTTGGTGAGGAACTATTGGTGAGGACCGTTTTATTCTGTGAGATAGGAATATACTCATAGGAACTACGTGGCCTTTGGGAGATTTTATGCTTTTCGCCTATTGACGAATTAATTCACCTAGGAATAGAGTGCATTATTCGCCTTTAGATAAATCTATTGACCTCGGGAGAGGCGGTAGAATATATTAGCAATCTCCGCCTTCAATAAACTGGGAAAATCATTTATTACGGATAATCGAGAGTAAATTCGGATAAACTAAGGTGGATTCAGAATCCTAGACTTATTCATCATTTGATTTCTTTTATTCAAGCCATCGTTTTCTACTAGTCTTTTAGTAATTCTTATAGTTATTAATTGCAAAATCCCAAATTCGATTGTTTAGATAAAATTGGAATACACAAAAATCGGTAGTTAGAAATTCAATCCTCGTGGGAACGATACTCTACTTATCACTTTATTACTTGTAAACGATGACGTGCACTTGCGTGTAAGAAATATCGCAACAAGTTTTTGGCGCGCTGTTTGGGACCTAAATTTTCTAATATCGATTTAAGTATTTCCAGTCTTAATTTGAACGTTTTATTTTTATTTTTTTTGTGTATTTAATTTCGTTTACTTGTTTTTCCTTTCAGGATCTTTTGTATAGTGCATGAGAAAACTCGGTAACGAAGGCCTACTACCTTTGGATACCGAGCTCGAGCGCACTCTAAGAAGGAACAAAAAGGAGAAAAGAGAGTTGCGATTTACGGCCAACATGGCCGAGAATATCAAGTCCAAGGAGGAGATAACCAAGTGCGGCAAGTTCAACCGAACTAGCTCTTCGAGATTATGCCATGCCGCAGATCAACGCTAATTTTTCGGGAATTCGCGTCCCACTATCCAAGCTAATAATTTTGAGATCAAGCTCGCTATTATTCGATGGTGCAAAGTAGCCAATTCGGATCGCCGAATGACGACCCGAATGCCCATATTGCTTCTTTCCTTGAGATATGCGACACGTTCAAGACTAATGGTGTCACCGACGATGCCATCCGATTGAGGCTTTTCCCTTTCTCTTTGAGGGATAAAGCGAAATTTTGGTTAAATTCCTTACCGCCGGGATCGATTACAACATGGGGGGGTTAGCGCAAGCCTTCCTTGCCAAATTCTTCCCACCTGCTAAGACGGCGAGGTTGAGAAACGAAATAACCACCTTTGGTCAGTACGATATGGAATCGCTCCACGAGGCGTGGGAGCGATATAAAGATTTGCTACGAAGATGCCCTCATCACGGCCTTCCTGATTGGCTTCAGATTCATACGTTCTATAATGGTTTGAGTGCTTCTACACGCACCCTCGTGGATGCGGCCTCTGGTGGGGCCTTGATGGGAAAGTCTATGGCCGAGGCACGCGTGCTTATGGAAGATATGGCCGCTAATGCGTACCAATGGCCATCGGAAAGATTGACACCAAAGAGAGTCATGGAAGTTTCAAGTAATGACCCGATTTCCACTTTGTCAGCTCAAGTCGCCGCTTTGACCCAACAGCTCCAGGCATTTTCGCACGCACCTCCCCCCGTTACCATTGAGACATGCAATTGGTGTAACGGATCACACCCGAGCGCGGAGTGTCAAGTTGGAAACCCGTTCGAGCAACATCAGATGGAGCAGGCTCAATTCGTGGGAAATGGGAATCGGCCGAATACTCCAACACTTATAATCCGGGGTGGCGCAATCATCCCAACTTTTCATGGAGAAACGGACAGAACTCACACCAGCCCCGTCGCCTGTAATCAATAAAGCAGCCCTCCCGCTCCCAAAGTGTCTCTCGAGGAAGCACTCGCAAAATTGGCGGCAAATACGAGTCAATTTATGACCCGTACTGAAGCAACATTGAAAAATCATTCCGCTTCCATTCGGAACTTGGAGGTCCAGCTGGGCCAAATTGCTAATGTGCTGACAGCTCGCCCGGAGGGAGCATTGCCGAGTACAACAGAGACAAATCCTAGAGAGAGTCTAAACGCAATCAGCTTGAGAAGCGGGAAAGAGGTGCTGAATCAGCCCGAGCGGTGTGAAAAGAAGAAGGAAATTGAGGAAGAGAAGGATTTAAAGCCAGAGGAGTCGAAGGATTTGAAACCTTCAATAAATTTGCCGGATAACTCGAAGACATGTGTGCCCTGCTCCGCTTCCGCAGAGATTACAAAGAAAGAAGGGCGGACAAACAATTTTCTAAGTTCCTTGATGTGTTTAAAGCTTCACATAAACATTCCGTCTGGCCGACGCGTTGGAACAGTATGTCGAGTTACGCTAAGTTCATGAAAGAGATATTATCAAGAAAAGAAAGCTTGAGGAGTTTGAAACGGTCACCTTGACAGAGGAGTGCAAAGGCAATTCTTCAAAAGAAGCTCCCACCAAAATTGAAAGATCCGAAGCTTCAATTTACCATGCACCATGGGGAATCTCTCGCTTAAAAAGGCACCGTGCGATCTCGTGCGAGTATCAACCTCATGCCTCCGTCGATTTTCAAAAAGTCGGATATTGGGAAGCCAAGCCAACAACAGTCTCCTTACAATTGGCGGATCGATCGATTAAGTACCCACGGGGAGTGATTGAGGATGTTTTAGTCAAAGTTGATAAGTTCATCTTTCCGGCCGATTTCATCGTACTCGACATGGAGGAAGATGAAAATATTCCAATCATCTTGGGACGACCATTTTTAGCGACTGGCCGAACCCTTATAGACGTGGAAAAAGGGGAGTTAACTCTGAGGGTCCAAGACGAGCAAGTTACTTTTCAAGTATTCAAATCGTTTCCATGTCCCGGAAGTATTGATAAAAGGTCACAAAGTGAAAGTGTAAATGCCGTTGAAAGAGGAAAGCACCGAAAACATCGTCGGTGGAAAAATTCAGATTTTGTGTTAAATGGTCCAAGTCTTAAGAAGGATGTAGAACGAGTGGCGCTCCTCGAGCATGAGGACAAAGCTGCTGCAGTCTTGAGTGCGTTTGTCAAGGAGGAGAGTAAGCCGAAAGCCCAGCGGACAATTAGTCATGGAGAAACCGGGTGTTTCGGAAAGTTGTTCACGTCGAAACCTTTTCGCAAACAACATTTGATGACCGAACCGAAAGTCGAATCGCTAATGACCAATGGTCATAATTTTAACAAATATATGAACGGTTCGATGAACGGGGCGGAAACCAAATGGAGTTTGCGAAAAGCGAACTAATGTTTTCCAATAGGTCCTACCAAGACTATAAACTTAGCGCTTCTCGAGGCAACCCGAGTTCTAGTTGTAGATTCTTGCGTTTCTTTATTTTTCTTGCATTCGTGATTCTTATTTTTCATCATTTTTGTGCTTCAATTTGCTTCGCCTCTCGCTTTAACGTGTTTTTCTCAAAATTCGTGCGTAAAAGTCCTGTGAAGAAATCAAGTATGAGCCGGCAGATGTATTGTGAGCCGCGCACACATCAATCGTAAGGAGGCTAAACTAATCAGACTGTGCCGCAAGACGGCATAAATGAGCCGCGGCACACTTGAGCAATGAGCCGTGGCACACGTAATCGTGTCGCGGCACACGACAAAACAAGAACACAGTAAAGGGATCAGACTCGTGCGGCTCACTTTAGCTGTGCCGCGGCACACTATGTGGAATCTGAAAGGCCCAGGTAGCATATAACACGCATTCGGCCGGCATTTCCAGGTACGCCTTCTTTCCTTCTCCTTCCCTCCCCAGCGCGCGACCGGCCGAAGTAGTTCTTCCAATTTTTCCAGCGACTTCTTCTTGCATTTTTTTTCACAAAACCAAAAGGTACGTTCCAATCTTTAATCTTTACTTGCTTATGGTTTAAATTTGGAAGTTGTTTATGCTTTGGATGAATTGAACATATTATATTCCTTCAAAAGTTTTAGGATTGTTAGAGAATAACATGGTAGTTTTATCGAATTTTCATGGTTAAATCGGAATATCAATGAGTTGAGTGTGTTGTGTTGATAATGATTGAATTGCTTTTCTGTTCGTGGGGGTTGAATCGAGCTATAACCATGTTTATTCTTCAAGTAAACTTGTGCCCTCAAGGTGTTTGATAAATTGCCTAAGTAAAAAATTTTCTTTGGAAAAGCAATCTTTTGAATTTTCGTGCAACGTATACGTTTTGAATTTACAGCAAGCCCAACCCTTACATCCAGGTTAAACGTTTAAGTCCAATTTCATCCTTCTCTCACGTATGCGCTAGTTTGTTAAATTCGGGATTTCTGACTGAACATCCTTAGCCGAGCGTAGATCATTGTTATTATTGTTGCATGAATAAACCCTCGTGTTGTACTTTTCAGGACTGATTATGGCGAGAACAAAGAAACTGAGCAAGACAGCTAGGACCCAGTCATCCCCTACTCGAGGGGAGACCTCTCGTGGTCGGGCCGAATCGGAGGGGCACCAGTTTTCGGACCCTGAAATTCACAAGATCTTCAATGAAAAGATCTGGCCACGACCGCTTATTCCGGAGAGGGGGTTTACTCCAGCTCCTCAGGACGGGGAATTGCTCGCTATGATTGATGAGATGGGGTGGGCCAGATTTGCTGCACCTCCCGAGCCAGCGGTTATCTCGATTGTGCAGGAGTTCTACGCCAGCGCACTACTGAAGCACATTCGGGCAGGGCATACGTTGCCGTCATTAGAGTCTCGGACTCAGGTCGATGTCCGAGGGGTCACAGTTGATTTCTCCACGGCTGCTATTCGGAGGCTATTTGGGCTTCCGGTGGTTGACGAGTCGGCCTATGACCGAGTGATGACCAGCCTCACGAAGGAGGCCCTGCTCGAGACCATTGCACAGCCCGATACCGACTGGGAGCAGCGAGCACAGGGTTCTTCCACTTTTCACTTCAGGAGCTCGCGCCTCAGCCGGCTCGGGCATGCCTGGCTTTATTTTATCTGCGCACGCATTGACCCCACCTCCCAGATCCGTACTGTCTTTCTCTCCCGCGCCCGGACACTTTATGCTATCACTTCCGGGCTGCGTTTCGATGTGGCCCCCATCCTGGTCCGATCTATCTTCCAGTGTATCCAGGGGGGGGGGGGGGGCAAGACGGGGTTGAAGCACCCCTCTCTCATCTGCGCTTTGTGCCGGCAGTCGGGGCTGACGTGGTCAGATGACGAGCCGATGCTTGCCCCCCAGGCCCCGATCGACCACCGCATCATATCACACTTTGACCAGTGGGGGGGAGCGCCGGCGCACGCTCGGGGGAGAGGATTTCTGCTAGAGGAGGCCCACGAGGGATCCCCCGAGCCGCTTTTGTTGACGCATGGAGATGCCGGCCCGCAGCCCGACAGAGCGAGGTTGCAGGAGTTGTTTGATGGGCTGAGGGAGGATCTGAGGAGAGAGAGAGGAGCTGAGAGAGGAGACGAGGAGAGAGAGAGAGATGAGATGAGGAGAGAGAGAGAGCTTGATGGCTGCCATGCGGGAGGAGCAGCGGGCGGAGCGGGAGAGCGTTATTGCTACCGTCAGAGCCGAGATGCGAGAGCAGGCCCGCCGGGCCAGCCGACGAGAGGCGAGGCGTCTGGCTGCGAGGGATGCTTATCATCAGGAGCACCTCGCCGCATGGACGGCCCATATCATGCATCCCGACGGGCCTTTTATTGCACCCGCCCGGCCAGCCACACCACCCTCCTCACCGGATGATGCCGGCACCAGCTCCTGAGCAGACTGGAGGGGAGTACTTGACCTTTTACTTTTATTGCATATCATTTTTTGTCCATTGAGGTCAATGTACGTCCTAAGTTTGGGGGGGGATGTACTTTCAGTTGCTACATTCATTGCTGTACTTTATTTCAGTGCTGTACTTTATTTCGTTGCACTTTTCATTACTTTGCGTAAATTTTTTTTTTTTGATAGCCTTGCTTGTCTTAGTTTTTCTTTATTCGTGAATTTTTCGTGCTTCTATTTGTGTGATACCGATGTTACGACACTGTTTTTCTCTCTGAAGAAACGGTCGAGTTTTAGTCGAGTTGTAGTCAGTTATTTCGCTCGCTTAGTATTCATTTAGGTCCGAAATTTTTCGTGATTGTAGAGGTCTTGGCAGATAAGAGACGATACATACTTGTTTTAAAATCACCGTCAATACGTTTGGTTACATTTTCCGGATAGTGAGTCGTACTGTTTCTGTAGACGTTTTGGCACTTAGATTGAGTTTAGAGTCGGTCAGTTTTTCCCAAAAGTCGAGATAATGTTGTTCTATGATGGGAAGTCTAGTAACCGGGGGTATTCGCGTGACCCGTTGTTTACTCTCGTGTAAAACGACGACCCTGATTAGACTAGTGATTTAGATATTTCACATGTGCCAATGATAGGGAGCCTAGTAACCGGGGGTATTCGCGTGACCCGCTGTTTACTCTCACGTAAAACGGAAACCTTGATTCGGACATGCGGAAATTATATATATTCGAGTTGTTTCTCCGCTGTAGACGGGAACTTAGTAACTAGGAGCATCCATGTGCCCCATGAGTATCTTTTACGTCAAACGGTTTCCTAATACATGAGAATGGAAGTTCCACCCTAGGATTATCCCGATGAAACATCCCGAGATCCTAACCTAGTGGTCAACTCGAATCAAATTCTTGAACATATATATAAGGGGATACTGTCCGAGGTTTAATTGTTATGAAACTCGTGAAAATTGTGCTACTAGACTGTGTAACGGGACGAACTAGCTTGTTTATTTTAGCCTTTCATATTGACGGTCAATTTGACTCACGTTTTGTTAATCTTTGAGCTGGATTTTCTCCATGAACGAGTGATTAGGACTGAACTTGATTACTTTGCGGAATCATTATTCTGAGTGCAGCTCGCTTTTACGACACTCGGATTATTTAGAGAAAATTACAGGATAGTATTGATTAGGTTGAACACTATGAGTTGCACGATGATTCACGACATTCTTTTATTGAATTTAATTCTTTTTGCTTGAGGACAAGCAAAGGCTTAAGTTTGGGGGTATTTGTTAGGCGTATTTTTATACGCTTATTTATCATTATTTTGTAGTATTTTGGAGAGTGAAATTGTCTAAATGAGCTTTTAATGCCTTAATTTTGTATGATTGACAGAAATTGAAGTCCTAAGCTAAAACGAGGCAAAAGCGGGCGAAACGGCAAATCTGGACTTTGAGCCGCGGCACAAGGAAGCCGAGCCGCGGCACAGAAGACACCCACCAAGGCGAGTAACTCTGTACTCAGTGCAGCCTGACCCAGTGAGCCGTGGCACGTAAGAAATTGATGACGCCCAAAGCTTCCAATGAAGGCCCTGTGCCGCGGCACAGGTTTAGTGCGCCGCGGCACACTTGGCGGTTTTTGTATGTCCGCGCGGATTTTGGGCCGTTTCGAAGCCAGTTTTCGACCGACTGATACGGACGCGATTCGGAGTTGTGCTGAGCTATAAATAGGGTTTAAGACCCTAATTAAATCATCTTTGGATCTTGAATCTTTTAGAGCTTAAGCTTGGAGACGGCAGAAGAAGAGGGAAGCAGAAGACTTCAAAGGCAGAGGGCGGAAGCTGAAGAACGGAGGAATCCGAGCTTCATCTGCGTTTGAATTTTATGCTTTCATTTATCAATTCTGTATTTTCAATTATTAGTATGTCAGGCTAAAGCCCTAATCTAGGGTTTTGATGAAACCTATGTTTTGACGAATTTCTTGAGATTATCCAATTAATTACCTTTTTATTGAGTTTTCCCAATTATGTTTAATGCTTGCAATTATCTGGCCAATAGTTGTATTGATTTAATCATTCACTTCGAATCGGGAGAGGAGATTTGGTGAGGAACTATTGGTGAGGACCGTTTTATTCTGTGAGATAGGAATATACTCATAGGAACTACGTGGCCTTTGGGAGATTTTATGCTTTTCGCCTATTGACGAATTAATTCACCTAGGAATAGAGTGCATTATTCGCCTTTAGATAAATCTATTGACCTCGGGAGAGGCGGTAGAATATATTAGCAATCTCCGCCTTCAATAAACTGGGAAAATTATTTATTACGGATAATCGAGAGTAAATTCGGATAAACTAAGGTGGATTCAGAATCCTAGACTTATTCATCATTTGATTTCTTTTATTCAAGCCATCGTTTTCTACTAGTCTTTTAGTAATTCTTCTAGTTATTAATTGCAAAATCCCAAATTCGATTGTTCAGATAAAATTGGAATACACAAAAATCGGTAGTTAGAAATTCAATCCTCGTGGGAACGATACTCTACTTATCACTTTATTACTTGTAAACGATGACGTGCACTTGCGTGTAAGAAATATCGCAACAACACAACAATTGCCCCCCAGCTTGCTCCGATGTTGAAGACATGGGGCGAGGTGGTTCTTGCTGGCGATCGTGTAGGATGAGGACGGGTGATCCGTTGAGCTGACTTTGGATTCGGACTTGGGCGATCATGGTCGATTGGCTAGCTATCTTTCGGTATTGTACCTGCAAAAAACAACATTGGCCGATCCCTCGTAGAAACTTGATTGTTTCGTCGCTGAGGAACCGTGCACAGTTGCGGAGTTCGATGGACCGACTCCATGACCATGTCTTGTGCGCGAAGACAGTGAGTGTCTCGTGACTCATTTTATTATGAGGGTCCTCTGTTAGGCTGCGCCTCGCCTCGTATTTAAACGAAGGGCGTGCGGTCTTGGTCTAGAGGAGTCCTTGCGCGTGGCAGCGTCGGATGATTCAACTCCATGCCCGCGGCTTGTTAGCTCTGCTTCCACCTCGGCCCGCCATGGAGATGGCGAACCTCGACGGTGTACGTTGAGACGGGGGTAGTGGCACGTGTCGCATTGTCCGGGTGCATCATGTTAGATGGTGAACCTTGAGGGCGGGCGATCGTGTCCACTGATTAGTTTTGGAGGGCCCTCAGACTACGCCGGCCTCGTATTTAAACGAAGGGCGGGCGATCTTGGCCCAAAGGGACCTTGCATGGCCGAAGCAGCCGGTTCCATCGATTACCAGGACCATGGCTCGTATGATGTGCGGTGGAGGCGATCTCATGCCTTAGTCCGTCATGTTAGATGGTGAACTGTAGGTGGCGATCGAGTCCTCTGGTTTGGTGATGTAGCGTGATGATGGCGATCGGGCTGGAAGATCGGCGATCGTCGCTCAGCTGCCGATCGCGTTATTCGTAAGTTGATACTGGCAATCGGGCGGGAGATCGTCGTTCTGGCGCCGATTGCGCTGCTCAGAGGTTGAGGAGAATCCTTTGCCTGGCCAAGAAGTCTGCGGCCTTAGCTCGGAAGATCGCGTAGGTCGCGGGTTGGTCCTTCGTGAGATGCCTGAACATAGGCGAAAGACCATGTAATCCTCTTAGGACCGAGTAGAGGGCGATCTCATCGCTTACGGGCTCGCCGTCGAGGATGATCTCGTCTACTCGGTTGATGTAGTCCGAGTCGGACTCTTCTTCTCCCTGCCTGATTTGCATCATGCGAAGGGTACCTTCCGGCCGGGCGACCCTGGTGGCGAAGTATGCTGTGAAGACATTTGCCAGCTGGTTAAAGGAGCCGATGGACCGAGGCGGCAATGAGGCGTACCACCTGTAGGCGAGGTCATCCAGCGTCATAGGGAACATTCGGCACCTGGTCGCGTCAGATGCCCCACACCCGGTCATGTAGATGTTGAACTTGCTCAGGTGCACTTCGGGGTCCGATCTCCCCTGGTACAAGGGTGTTTGCGGGGGAGCGATCTTGTGCTGCACATGGGCGAGCTCGATGTCGATCGCGAGCGGCTCGCTCGGCTCGGCGATCGTCTTCTTGGCGCCTGCCCCGGATTCCAGGAGCGCCTTCATGTCGTCGAGCTGGCGCTGCATCGCGGCCATTGCCGCAGCATGGTCGCTCGCTAATCGGCTTTTGGAGTGGGGGCCGAGGCGATCGTGTACCGATCTCCGGCCTCCGCTGCTGCCGACCTCGGCTATTTGGCGAGGGGGAGCCAGACGGCTGGGCTGCCTTCTGGGAGTCGGGTAGGCCGAGCTCCTGGTGACGGATTCGAACTCCGTCGTCTCGTGGCTGGGGCCGGACTGCCCCGGTCGCCAGGTCGGGTCGCTGCCTAGGCGATCGAAAACAGAGCTGCCCCGGCTGGCGAGCGCCTCTTCCTACGGATGGGAGCCTCTTGGCGATCGCTCGGCCAGCAACGTCTTGTGCTTCCGTTTGGTCCTTCGGCGGATGGCCGATGGGGTGACAGCGGGAGGCGCGCCGAGAGCACTCCGTCGCTCCTGTAGGACGGCCATGGCCTCCTCGATCTGTTCCGCAGTTCGGAACTGATCGAGTGAGAGACTCGGGCCGGCCCCCGGGGGCGGGATCGAGCGTCTCGGACCGCGGCGGCTACCTTCCGCCATCGGCTGTGGCTCGGACTGAGACGGAACGAGGCGCCTAGCGGGATGGTCAGCGGCTTTCTTAGACGAGGAGGCGGAAGTCATGACTGAAAGCTTTCTTTGAAGCCCACTGAGTGTAACTTCAAGTATATGCCCCGGAGAACAGTGAGTGTTCTTCGAGACGGTAGGAATAAAAATTTGAGGGTTAGATGCCCCTTCTTCTAGCGCCAATTGTTGTTGCCCAAAATATTTATCCGAAGATTAAATACTGCTGGAATGGACGGACAACAAACAAAATTTGCGGGAGCACTTCCGAGAGAATATGAATAAACACAAGATTTGTCGGGTTTGTTAGGCCCGGAATTGAATGCTCTCGCGAGATGTTATTAATACAAATATTCGTGGATACAAGTATTAATGTGAAAATCTAAGTACAATGAGTGTAAAAAGACTCTGTTAATCCAGCTCTTGAGCGAAGCTTGGTGTTCTTCGTCCCTGCCGATCGTCTTCTGTATGAGAGAGGCAGAGAGAAGAAAAACCGAGAGATAGCTGTTGCCAAGAGTAGGAGAAAGCCAAGTGCTGTGTATTGCTTCTGTATTGTGTGCTGAAATTGCGTGAGACCGAGAGTTGGCCGAGTGCAGGGAGCCTTCTATTTATAGGGGCTGAGGAGCCTTGTCCTCTGGCGGGCGATCGCCTTCCGGCCAATATAATAATGGGGCGATCGTCTGCCGGCTAATATAATAATGGGGCGATCGTCCTTAAGTCACACGGGTTGTCGGCCTAAAGTCCAAGGTTACAATGGGCAACACCAGGCGGTCCAATGAGGAGCCAAAGACGCGTCCGAGTCATCACACATGCGGTCCTACCGACAACTTTCGCTGGCTGCTACCGGGTGGACGGATGCTCACAGGCTGTGGTCAACGATCCGTGAAATGCGGATCTTGTCTCGGCTCTGCACGTGGGGTCTGTCCTGAGTCTCGGCCTTTGCCGACTGGATGACCATCGACTTTGAGCGGCATGAGGCGGTCGTCAATGATCGGTCACCAAGGGTCGGCATCGGTTGGTCACCAAGGGTCGGTCGGAAGGTGCCGAGAGATGATCGCCTGGTCGTCGGCCACCAGGAGTCGATCGCCAAGTGCCGAGAGACGATCGTCTTAGATGTCGATCGCTCGACACCGGGACTTGTCCTGGGACCTTCGGTCGGCCGATACATCTTGGCTGCCGGGCTAAGGCTAGGCCGCCTGGTCGCTGGTCGGCAGTTCTGCCTCGGCTGATCGGCAATGGCTAGGTCGCTCCGCTGGCCGCCGCCGTCAGCTGTGGCTAGGTCGCCCGATCTCCGAGGCGATCGCCGGTCGGAGAGTATAATTCTCGACACAACACTATGCAATGCCTAACCGTAGTAACTATCACCAAGTCAACTCCGTGTCTGACGTGTGCTGCTGGACCATCAATCTCATTCATGTGGGGGATTGTTGGAAATGTAAGATAAAATGGAGGAAATGGGCTATTTTGAGCAGCCTATTTGAGAGGAAATTTTGAGTGGGCTCGACTACGAGTTAAAGTCGGGACTTAGTTGGAATACGTAGTACTCCGTACGAGGTTTCCAAAACATGTAAGAACACTCAAAATGATTGAGGTATGAATGAGATATAATGTTCCAAAGTGAACCCTTTAAAAATGAATTTGGGATGTTATCCCACATTGGAAAAAGAATGGAGAAATTGTGAGTATATAAGGCGATGTGGACAAAGGCATGTTCAAAATGAGACATGTGTGTGGATGTGTGACTAGGCGCCCCTCGCGCGCACACACACACACGCGTGCGCCGCCGCCGCCGTCCGTCCGGCTCGGTTCGAGTCGAGTCGAGTCGGGTCGGTCTCGGTCTCGGTCTCAGTCGAAGGGCGATTTGGGCGAAATGTCTCGGCGTCTCGAAGTTATCTTTTTACTGCAATTTTATTCGGTAAAATTTTATTTTACCGAAAATACCTCAATTAATAAATTCCGAATTTTTCGGATCCGGATAAAATTGAATCTGGATAAGTATTGTGATCGGTTTAAAGTTCCTCCAGATACCAATTTCGGTCGGTTTAGAGTTCCTCCATATACCAATTTCGATCGGTATAGAGTTCCTCCAGCACACAACCTCCTCCAGTCTTCACCTATAAATACCCGGCTGGGGGGGGCTCGTTTTTACTACAAAAATTTGCGGACGAATTTTTACAGCCAAACAGCCAAATATTTTTCTTTTTCGTTTTCCTTTCTTCTTCGGTCGGTGATAGTAGACAGAGTTGTTCTAGTTCGTTGAGGGTGCAGCGGATCACAGATTCGTTACATCGAGATGTTGTTTTATCCTGGGAGGCAGACGTCATACACCGTGGTGAGGACGAATTTGCTTTAAGGAGACAGATTATCTAGACTCAACAGCGAAAACTTTCGCTTCACGTACGGGATCGGGGGGATTTCGTTTTGCTAACAATTTTCTGCAGGGCTTATACTATATATATATATATATATATATATATACGTACGGGATCGGCGGATTTCGTTTTTAAAGGATTCACTTTGGAACATTATATCTCATTCATACCTCAATCATTTTGAGTGTTCTTACATGTTTTGGAAACCTCGTACGGAGTACTACGTATTCTAACTAAATCCCGATTTTAACTCGTAGCCGAGCCCACTCAAAATTTCCTCTCAAGTGGGCTGCTCAAAACAGCCCATTTCCTCTATTATATCTAATATTTCCAACACCATGTGTTAAGCAATTACAAAATAAAGCACGATACCTAATAGATGTTCGACAGAATGTTGCAAAATTTATTAAAAGATACACACGAGGCACCAAAATTGATATCCAGTCGAATATTTTATATTTGCGGTTTAAGATTAATTTGTAGTCAAAATCGGAGATGATTGACCCAAAAAATCAAACGTGGCCTATATATATGGGACGGAGGGAGTATGATATAAATGTCAGGTACAATGGCAGAATTACCGTATATTTAGGTACTGAAATTGATATTATCCTCAAATTTTTACGAGTACTTAGGCCAGACGGAGTGGAGCTCGGGTTGCCAAGCGAGCTCGTGAACCCGCTCGGCTACACCATTCCGTGTACCTCGGGTATCAAAATTGAGCTACAAAATCGAGTTCCGAACTCGATCGAGTATGTGTGTTGTGTTTGTATTTCTTATTTTCTTTTGTCTTTTTTTTGCTTGTTTTTGCAGGTACAGGAACAAAAAGGGTACCACTCCGAGGAAGAAGAAGGGTACCACAGTGCAGGTACAAAAAAAAAATCGGGTACTAGAGTACCACTCCGTCTAGTTAGGGTAGTGTCAGGGTAGTATTGGGGTAGTTTTGAGTTAGAAGATTTTTATTGGATAGAGGTGATGCCACACCTCAGACAGCAGACAGCCCACTCCTCCCTCCCTTACGGATAATTGTTACGAGTACTCAATAGGTATTTTATTGCAAGAGTCGCGAGAACTGGCACCGAATCCTCCCCAGGTATCATTAATTAAACCGATCATGTTTTCTGCAATCAGCTCGTCCGTGAACTCTTCACTAGTTCACTTGTGTCGCCCATCAATGAATATTACATCTTTTGCCATTGTTCTTGAATAATTTTTGCAATCCCGTCTGGCTCGGATTCCAATTGAATATCGGATCCGAACCAGTCCGATCCGATGTCTTCGGATCGGATTTCAGATTATGATTTTACAAATCCGAAAATTTCGGATCGGATTAAATCCGCGGGTTCTCGGATTAGTCCGATCGATCCGAAATATATTAAAAATAAATTTTTATTATTTTTAGGTAAAACGCCAGAAAGAATTTCGGCTCGGATCTGATTAACCGCGGATTTTCGGATTAATCCGATCCATCCGAAATACATAAAAAAAGAAAAATTTTATCATTTTTGGATTAGGATTTTTATTATTTTATTAGTTTTTAAAATTTTCTAATTTTTCGGATTATATCCGATCCGGATTCGGATTGATCCAAATACAATCCGAGCAATCAGTTCGGATTTCGGATTGAGCAAAAGGTGATCCGAAATTTCGGATCAATTTGAATTCAGATCGGATCGATCCGAATGCACACCCCTAGGTAAAGCTGAGTGCCAGGCAAATTCAATGGTAAAGACATTAGGCCTGCAATAAATTCTTGAAAATATTTCTTTATAGGGCTCGGATTTTTACCCAGAACCGAATTTTATTAAGAATCGAATTGAAAAATTCGGTTCTGGTTCCGGTTTTTTTATTATTAACCGGTTCTGGTTCTTAATTCGGTTTCTTTTTAATAATTCGGTTCCGGTTTCGGACCCTGTTTTATGATGTTAGAAAAAAACGGTTTGGAACCGGTTCTATATATATTATATATATAATAATAAATTTAATATTATATATAAATTTTTACATAATATAGATATTAAATAAAGCAAATTAAATATATTTTGTTCAAAATATTACTCATTAAATTCGGTTTTTACTCAAAATTCGTTTTTTTTACAAAATTCGATTTTCTTGCACAATTCGGTTCTTAAAAGAACCGAAAAACCCGATTTTTACACATTAAATTCGGTTCTGCTTCCTAATTCGGTTCCTGAAGAAAAAACTGGTTTTTTCAATTTCGATTCGTGAAAAAAATGATCAAAAATCGAATCGATTTATGTATCTAAAAATCGATTCCAATTCTTTTTACCAACGATCGAACCGGTCCCGGCCCTATTTCTTTGGGAGCTCCATTTGATCACCACAACACAGGCTGGTCAATTCTTTGACTAACACATGAAATGCGATCTTGCAAAAAAAAAAAAGAAAAAAAAAAAATCGGAATTTCACACAAATTAAATGAGTAGTTTATATAGAAGAGACATCGAATGAAGCGTATTAAATACTACCCCCTTGTCTCAGTCAGCTTAAATGTTCAATTTAATTTTTTTCTAGTCAATTTTTTAATTTTCATCAAAAATTTTGAAAGAAGTATATTTAATTATAATATAACCTTATTAAAAATATATTTTTATCATGAAATATATTTTTCAAAATATTATAATTTTTATAATTATAAAATTACAAATAATCATGGTCAAAATATTGTCAATTTCACCAGAAAAAATCAAATAAAATATTTGGACTGAGACAGATGGAGTAATAATTTTGACTATACATGAGACTATCAGTGGATCCATAGTTTTAATGAGCGAGCTAGACTAAAATTTTAATTACGATTTTGATGGGTAAAATTTTTAATTGGGGTCTCTAGATATTATGGTTATTTTGAATAATTTTTCAATAAGTTATCTTATACGTTAATTTATGAGACACTATAAAATTCATATAATAAATTGTTGATGTATGGGAATGAAAAATTTAAGTACAAACTTATATCGACTTTCTAATATATGTGTGTGCGTAGTGTATGGAGTAACTATACAAACATTAATGTTACGTACCCCACACCCACACATAAAAGTAAAACTCAAAAGCCTGTATGACCAGACCATTTTTCATATTGATACTGTGATACTTTTTTGATCAAATAATACCAACAATTGTTACTTAAAATAAATAAAAGTATTACATTTAAAATCAAAAAATGTTTTTCTTTGTCATGTATGTGAGATATTTTAATATAGACCAATTGAAAATCAAGGATGAGAAATAAAAATAAAAAGGTAATTTAACACACATCCACGGATCCACCCATAGTGTGAGAGTATATACTTGCATCTACGGTTCTGATCCGGTGCCACCCAATCACTATGTGATGGAGTGATCAGACCGGCGTTGCACAATCACAACCTCAAAATACAGTCAGAATTGTTGATTGTCTTCTTCTTTTTCGATTATGACTATCTATCACTTCATACCGAATCGATCTTCATCACAAGCAGATTCAACAATTGTTAGCAGCCACGTATATTTAAAAGAAAAAAGACCACATAATTCTTGTTCTTAAGTTTTATTTATTTATTCTTGCAAGAGTATTAGAAGAAATTATTCTCATATAATGTCGTAATTCTTGAAATTATTTAATATACAAATTCATAGTTCTTGTCACCTAATGTGTTTTCCTTTATACATTATAAAGTAAAACTTTGATAAATAAATGTTCGATATTTTACGGTGAGTACCTGCTTATTCGGTTACCCGCAAAACCGGTTCGGGTAGATCGGGTATCCCAACACAGTTCATCTTAATAAAAATATATTCTTAACAAACTAAAAATAAAAATATGAAGTATCACTAAGTTTTGTATTACTTTTCAAAAATATAGCTAAGAGATATGATTAAAATTCAAGTTTTTATCATATCTTCGCTCAACAATAACAAAATAACATAATACAAAAATAACCCTATAAGTGGACCGATTCGGGTAACCGCCGGGTCACAAAAATGAGAACCGCGAACCGATCCACTGTATTTTGAACACCTCCATATACCCTAAGCGGTTCGGTTACCCATTTTTTCGGTCCGGATCAGTTCGAGTTTGCATTTTTATGGTTTTTCGTGTTTTAACACCCCTACCAATATGTCATATCCAATTATTTACCTAAAAAACACCAAAATCACCATTTGTCAATCTTTAAGCGAAACATAATTGAGTATTTATTATAATAAATGGAAGGAATTCATTTTTTTTTTCTTTTCTGTATTTTCAATTTTTTTAACTTTTTTTCTAGCTTGGGATGGGGGGGCCATCACAGGTTTTCTTCGTAGCTCAAGAAATTATGTACACCAAGAAACCAGTACATAAAACTTCTTTAAAAATGAAAACCGAAAAGTAAGTTAAAACAAAATCTAAAAAATATCATTGTATGCCTAATGTGACATTATAGATTGATCTCACAGACCCATCCCCTAAAAACTAAAATTTAAAATAAAAAAAATATATCAAACAGAATAGAAAACTTTAACAAACTAAAATAATGTAATCTAATTAACCATTAGAATTTTTTACAGGAAATGAATATATGGCGCGTTCTATGCAGTACCAATATTAGATGCAGTGCATGAGTTTTGTACTAATTATGCATGAAATATATGCATTTCGTGCATCAAAATTTCAATACATTAAAATATACAATATATGCATCAAAATATCGATGCATTAAAATATTAGATTATATGCATCAAATTTTTGTAAGAATTAATGTAAAAAATAAAAACCGAAAAAAAATAAAAAAATAAAATATTAAATTATATGTATCAAATTAGATCATTGTATGCCTAATGTGACATTATAGATTGATCTCAAAGACCCATTCCCTAAAAACTAAAATTTAAAATAAAAAAAAATATATCAAACAGAATAGAAAACTATAACAAACTAAAATAATGTAATCTAATTAACCATTAGAATTTTTTACAGGAAATGAATATATATATATATATATATATATATAAATGAAAATGAAAATGACTGGTTAGAGATTCAAATGCACCTTAATCCCACTATGTTGGGGTCGGTGGCACGAAAATTATAGTGGCAATAATTGTCGAAAATTAGTTAATGCTACAATTCATGCGAAAGACAAAGTGGCAAAATTTTACGCCGGATGTCCTTCCTGTCGCAACCTTCGTATGAAGGAGAAATGAGATGAAATTCCAAAACCATCAAAATCATAGGCTTTTCCAGTTACATGGAAAATATCATGAGATGGTGATGAGTCGAGATAATTGCTATAGTCATTTCACATTACGAGATTGATACTGTAAAATCATCACATACATCATGGAACATGACTCAGATTGAGATCAACTCAAAGCAAACAAATTTTCAATTCATATCGTTATACCCGAAAGAAACTATTCACCAATTTTCTTCCCAATCGCATCTACAACATTAAACTCTTAACAAAGGAATATCAACAAATTTTCCTCCTATTATGCAAGGAAAAAAAAAAAGGAACAAACGGGTGCGCTTCTCGTTAATAAAGAGAAGAACTCATCGAGGTTCTTATGAAAAGAAACTTACCGGGGTTTTTTTCTCAAAAATCATAGACTTGGAATGGACTTCGCTCGGATGAACTGTTTGAGAATGGCTTTCTCCTCATCAATTTGTCTCTTCTCTTCAGCATCTCTCGGTTTCACTTTCCTCTTCTCTTCAAGAATCCATTTGAGTAGCTCGCGTTGTTGATCCTCTGGAATTGGTGCGCGTACAATGGGCTCAATGATCGGTGGGAAGATTGGCTTTTCATTTATTGTAGCAGCAGCAACAGTAGTGACAATAGACGTTGGTGTCGAACCCGTGGGACCCTCAGCAGCAGAAGTTGGTGTTGGACCGGTCGGACCCTCGTCGGGTATCTCTTCTGATGCACTCGTATTTTTCGTTCTAGTCCGCATGAGAACATAGGCTGCAGAAAGTGCATGATCAGTTTAAAGGGAAAAACATAAAACCTGTGATAGGGATAAAATTATGACAATGCTGTTAGTAGTTCCACCATCACAGGCAAACAGAAACGGGATAAATACATTTGAACCAAGAATGGTTATTGATCTATGACACCCACACATCACACCGACCCCCTCGAATATTACTACTTCGACGAAAGTGGGATGTAAAAATAAGTAATCCGTCCACTACTTCAACAGCTTCTCGAGCTCATTAACATTATATTCCAACTTCCACTAATCCCCAAAATCCGAGCTCATCAACAAGACACTTTTGACAGGAAAATATACTCGTTACGTTCAAGCGGTTTGATGTGATTGCACGACAAAATTCCTAAATGAGATGTTGACACTAAAATCCTGCCATGTGATACTTTCCTCTTTTTTAATGATGGGAAACATGCCATGCATAATGATTTTACACTGTTACTGGACAAAACATTACCCAAACATGAAATAGCAAATTTTAAACATATAATTCGGTATCTCAGTCATTTATACGCAACTCTGTTTCCATAAGGAACAGGCAAATATTCATGATCACTACAAGTGACTAACCAAGTACAGCATACCATGTCATCACTTCTATTTTAAAAGTATATGTCAACTCTTATCAAGGCGAAATAGGAAATAGGATCAAGAGTTCTATCCACCACATTCCTTCTTACTAATTTAAGGGAAACATGTGGGATAAACAAGAGACCCAAAGACTTAAGACCGAACCAATTTGGTTTCAAGTCTGTACTCGGAAAGTCAGGCGAAGGACAAGGCCTATCTTGCAGCCCACATGATCTGAAACGGAAATACAAGTTTCTACAACTTTGCTACGCTTCACTGCAAACTCCCCCAAATAGGTCCATATAATAATCCACAGCATGAAGGAAGAAAATGATAGTGGTCAAACGTAATATAAGCATATTAGTTCCTAAGTGTCCATGACACTTGCACTGCACATTAGGATCCAGCGATAATTCTAAATAAGTGATAGTATCTCTGTTCAGTGTGCCAGAGATCTCCACGTGCCACGAGGGCGTTGTATTTAAGTAATGCAATTCACAAACTCTAACATATATCGTACCTCCAAAAATCTATCAATTTGCATCTTGCACCTAATACAAGTAATTTATTAATCTTCTAACTAGCAAAAATCCTCATCAAAGACAGTCCTAGAGTTTATTGTTTTAAGTTTGTCATCTAATGGCAACACTATCGGCACTCCCCACGGAAGCAATGCTATATTCTACCCTGCAAATTCCTCACTCAACCCGTGATCAAAAGACGAACATAATGGAAACCACTGATGACAGACACAAAAGCCCATGGAATGATTAGATTATATGCATCTACAATACTAACACCCTTGATATCCTTGACGCCATCAATCTCAAGTCTCAACTACCCAATTTCTCATCCAAACACGTATGCAAGTGGACAAACTTATGATGATACCTAGTATGGAATTTCATCTCATTTCTCCTTTATACGAAGGTTGCGACAGGAAGGGTATTCAGCATAAAATTACTATTTCGATATTTTTCATGATTTTATAGTATTAAGATTTCGGTCATTCACTAACATTATAATCATCATGCCGCCGACCCCACATAGTTGGGGCTAAGGTGCATATGATGACGAGGACACATTAGATACCTGTGAATTATTTCAGATGAAGCATTCTATCTCTGGCACTTAAAAGATCACCACTACAAGCTCACGAATACTCACAGGAATAAATACATGAATGTAAACATAGAGAGCTACATGAATTTCCGAAATAAATAAATACCTCCAATTGTGAAATTGACTACCAGCAGAAGTGGCCAGAGGAACCTATAGCGCCGGACAAAAGATTCCTTCTGAGGCTGCGGAGTAGAGGGCGGCGTCGGCGGCGGCGCAGCTCCGGTTGATGAAGCCGGCGCCATTGTGATCGGTGTAGATGCCTTCAGCTTCCCTACAACAGACAAAAACAGGATAACGATAATCAGATTAGAGTAGCAATGTTCTGATGAATCATCGATTGACATAATTCAATCAAACAAATGCTCGTACTTAATTTTAACGTTTTATTAATAATAATAATAATAATAATAACAACAATAATTGAGAAAGAAAAAGTAAAAATATTCATGTGATTTTTCTTAATCGGACATTTTTTCGGCTTGTTGGTGAAGAGCTTTGGTCCTTCGGCGCTCATTGTTTATCTTCTTCTTCTTCTTCTTGGAGACTTTCTCAGTGGGTGCTAATCTGGTGTTTGTTTATCTCTTGATTTCTTCAATTTAAATATGATATTTATTTAAGTGAACATTTTACACTGAAACGACAAAACAAAAAACAAATTACAATTTTTTGAATAAAGAAATTAAGTCTTTTAAAACTACATTCGAGACTTTGTCGTAATATGCATGCATAACCCGTTGGACTTTTTGAAGTTTCCACAGCCTCAGGTGCAAGGAAGCCAAATGTATCAAATGCAAAAGGTATAAACGCGTGTTGGTTATCAAGGCACGCTTTCTCGTGTTTGGTTACTTTGCATGAAGCGGCTTTCAAAGCAGCCTGACCTGCCGTAAAAGCATGATTCCCCAATCCCACAAGTGGAGAAACCCCCGTTAGATCTACACAAGCATGTTTCCCTCCTATCCATCCAAAGACCAAAATATCAGCTGGTCTAAGTGTCGATCTTCCTTCTATCGGGTCAATCAAGAAATTCACAGGTGCTTCTTTCTTAACTGAAATCCCAGCCCGCCTGAATATGTCAAAAAGAACATTCCTAACCAAATCGTGTCGGTATTTGAACCCCGGAAGCTCTCTACAATGAACTGCATGCTCTCCGAATGAATCCAAACAAGCTTTGTGACAAAATGGGCAAATTTCATCAACCGGAAAAATTGGGATCATGAGGCGATATTTAAGGATAGTGCGATACTCAATCGGCGACATATGTTGACCGAGACCATCTATAGGGATGGCAAGGAGAAATTCTTGAGCATGTGGTGCACGCAGACACTCAAAAACAGCTTTTTATCTAACAGTCATCTCAAAGTGAACTTCCATGTCCTGGACAATCTTGCTAAAAAGAGCACTCGCCAATGTGTGTTGGGCTTTAGGGGGGGCGGTGTCCTTTTTAGTAAAACTGCCAAAGTCAAAACTTGGAATCATATCACGAAGACAAGTCAAAGCACAATCATAATCATAATCCATATCACATACACCACTGCTGCGTAAGATGTGGTCCTGAAGCACCCAAGATTGGGCCCTCGAGGCCACAAAGGCATAAGATGAAGCCTCTACCGCCGAATATAGCCCCAAACCACCAAACCTAATAGGTAAAGAGGCAGCCCACCTGGAGGTCCCCAAAGAAGGGCCCTCCACAAACTACCATATCCTCGATCGCCTCACGCAATCCTTTGTCAAAAAGCATAGCAGCCTCCTCCACATATACGGGTTGACACGTCCTCAAGCCAAAAAAAAGTTTAGCAATACCCATGCATGATCGAAGCAAGAGGAGCTCACTCTGCGGGTCTTCTAGCTGGGGAAGAAGACGCATCATATCAATAGCACTAGAAGCTCTCTTCTTTACCAACCCACTAATGAAACCAGCATCCCTACTAACTGCCCCCGCAAGAACCTTCACCCCCAACGATGGCCTACCAATGTCGTTTGGGAATAAACCCTCACGAAGCTTCCTACCATCACAAGAAGGCCAAAAAAGTTCGATTTTCCTAATATTCAATTCAAGACCCAAAGCTGGACCCGACGCCCTAATGATGCCCAGAGCCCTAGCCACCTCCTCAGTGTCACCAATGACCGTCCTATCATCAAGATACCACGCATGAAGAAGAAGCTTGCAATTGTTTTTGATTTGGTGCACGAGGGGATGCAACACAAGAGCGAAAAGAAGTGGTCCTAACGGGTCACCTTGTTGAACCCCAGTGGTGGACCATATATGATTATCTCCAAGATACAATCTGGCTGGTTGCCTATATAGAAATTCTACCCATAAAGAAATAGAAGGGCACCTCATCCTGACTTCATGAAGTAAAGCTGATCTATCCACCAAGTTAAAGGCGTTAGAAAAATCCACTGTAAGCATCTCAAGAGACCCGTCAGTGTGACGATCACTTAACAACCTGTTAACGCTATGTAAAATGGCCTCTGCTCCACCCGACACACCGACCCCAAACTGAAAATCATTAAGGTACTTGGTCATTTCTTTGCCAACACCTTTCATAGCCACCTTGGAAACCAACCGCCTCCATATGGTACCCACTACAATAGGTCGGATCCCGTTATCGGGTTTCAAGAGCGGCGTAAGAGGAGCAGACGCAACAAACTCCGCAAGAGCCGATGGACATCTCCCCCCTAACCACAAATTAACCACAACAGTGATAGCACATAATAAACCAGTGGCAACAGCAGACCCATCTCCACACAAAGCATCCAAAATGTGTTGTGACCGCAAGCCGTCCCTCCCACAAGAAGTCCCATTAGGGAAGGATTTAATACAACCAATGACGTTATCAACCTCCACAACAAGGGTGGGCTCAGCATAAATACTGCTCGGCATAGACGGTGGTGGTTTGTGTGGATGTTTAGCCTCCAAAGCCATCACAGTATCACCATTATGCGGAGCCACCCCTAATGAGCACAACAACTTCACCGCTGCTGTAAAGTGACCATCAGCAACCTTTCGAAGGCACGCTCTGATGTTGGTGTTACCAGCATTTTCATCCTTTTGGATATCAACGCTCCCTTGGTTAAGAGGCACCGGACCCGATCCATCTAATATATTTTTGATTAAAATGGCAACACCATCCTCTTTCCCCCATGTGGCTAGCGAGCTCAGTATTGAACGATTTTACAAGGCCTTTCGATTCCCAGATCTGCTTTCTTGTCTATTTGTGGGTTTAAACACTTGCAAAGTGCAACGAGGAAGAAGTAACAACTTAACCCACGCTCCAATAGATCCCGGTTGAGCGACTACTTCGTTTAGAGTTATTTTCAACGCCTGTGAGAAAGCCATACGACAACCATGTGGGATGCTTTTGACAGTAACGATAGGTGCTTTGAAAACACGATCAAGGAGTACGACATCCAATACAAACGGCTCATGATTAAATATTATATTTATATTGCTCCATTAAAAATTATTTATTGACCGAACACATGAATATAATAATACTAATATTATATATAAATTACATTTTGGGTGCAAGTGCTCATATTACATAAGATGAGCACGCAATTAACCAGATATATGAGTATTAATATAATCATACGTAATATATGAACAAAATACTACTTATATTATACGAGTATGATAGTACTAATTTGGTCTAGTCAGCATTCATATACTCATTTGGCGTTCATGAATTCGTGTCGTCATTTAATCGAGTAAATGAGTATTCCGATATTCATGTTCTTTAAGCACGATTTAAGCACAAAACGATTAAGCACAAAACGATTAAGCACCACAAGATCCTTTCCCATAATTCCTCACTCCTATCTAATTCGAAATAAATTTTATTATTTAAAATCTAATAATTATTGGACAAAGTTTTGCAAATTATTCTATAAAGTTGGATTATTTTTCAAATAATATAATATAGAAAAATCTTAATTATTTAAATAATTTCCATGTTGCTAAAAAATTGTTTCAGAATTTTAATTAATATACAATATTTAAGAAAAATTTATGGTTTGAACTTTTTACTGTAAATCAAAGAAATAAAATTAAAACACATGATTAAAATCGATCAATAATTAAATTGAAAAGTGTAATTTGTGAAGTAAAATTTGATCGATAATTAATATTCGAAAGTGTGATTGTTCCTATTAATTTTGCATCATCCCAAAAATACCCACCAAAAATGCATTTCCAACCAAAAGGTGATTAAATATAAAATATATGGAATTAATATTGACAATGGTAAAAATTAATAATTAAAATCGTAAAGTGAAAGTTAGTCGATAAATAAAATTAAAAAATGAAGCACTCTTGTTTCGCAGTTGTAGCTAATATTTAGAGGGGACTCAAATGTTGCAGTGTTTCTCCCTTAAACGTAACATGTACATCTCAATTTTATTGCCTGAACGTGGCTCACTCATCAATTTTGGTGTTTATGTAGGAAGGTGCTTTCTGTGCGGTTTAATCTTATTCATCTTCACGTCAATATTGTTGCGGATTGCCCATGTTGCGCCGGGGTTGCGAAAACCAAAAAGCATCTGTTTAATTCTTCTCCTAAAGTTGTTGCTTGTTGGAATATTTCAGAAATTGCTCATTTGATTAACAATTTTGCTCTGGATTTCACTAATTTGCTCGTGGTCTCAGGAGCCTCGATGTGCAAGCAGTAGTTCTAGCCCCGGACCAATGAGGTATCTTGGAGCAAGCCTTGTATCAATAGCGCCAAATGCAACGTTGACTCCTCCTTGACTGAAAACAAGGTTTGCGATTGGTTATATATCCGGTTTATATATCCATGACCACTTGGGAAACTTCATTCGTGCCAGAATTCACCAATCTACTCCAATGACTCATGTTCTCCCGAGTGAAACAATGAGACTGTATTTGGCTATCAATTGAGTTCATGAGCTATGCTTTAAAAATGTATCTTTGAGATGGACATAGAGAGGATGGTTGATGCTTTCAATTCTAGCAAAGTTGTAATTTCTAAATTTGGTTGTTTGATTTCGGCTTGTGAGACTTTATTTTCTTTTTCAGTAACAATTTTTATGTAAAGTTCACTACGAGGAATATTAATAAGATTACTCGCTCTTTTTTGCTGGCTTTATTTAGGGATGGTCCTCAAGAGTACTATGACATACCCTCATGTATTACCGATCTTATTATGAATGAAATGCACCGGAGTGCTTATTGTCAAAAAAATCAAGCATCTCCTCTTCTTTCCTTATTTTTTCATTATAAAATTGAAAGCAACAAAAATTGAAAATTTAAAAAAAAAAAAAATCACCCTAAAAATTAGAAGAACTAAACAACAGAAACCATTAATAACTCAAAAAACTAAAAAGAAAATAAAGCAGCCTAAAAGATAGAAATAAAAAACACTTGAGAAAATAAACCAAAAAAAAAAAAAAAAAAACTCTGGTCCCACACAAGTTTCTTCCATGATGAAACACCAGTTGCTTAACATAAAGATGGAACCGAAACCAGTTAATTGCTCTTCTAGTCTTCTTACATTAAATAAGTCCTCATAAAAGTTACACGAGGACCGGTTGATTACAAGCATGATCAGCCAACAAGTGCACGAGCTCGTGGCTTTATCACCATTTGTTCCTTAATTCCAAGAACGCCCACCACCGCCGCCGTATCCCCTTCCACGATCTCTACCGCCATAGGCTATTATATTAACAATAAGGGTAACACACAATTAGGATCATTAAGTAGGACTCAACATACGGTGCGAACAAAAGTGTGGCGAACATAAATTCATTAAAGTTCTAAGTCCCATACACCATGACTTCTGCAAAGGATTCATCACATAAATCTGCACCGTGTTTGTAACAGGGTGACGTCGGCCAAAATATTGTGCTCGCATACTTGGCAAAATGAGTACAATAGTACTCAAGGAGCTATGAGTATATCAGCACTCATAGTTGCCAATACAGTACATTTAAGCGTGATTTAAACACAGACACGCTTAAGCATGAGATGCAAACCCACCAAAACTGGTTTTTGCAGAAAAGAAGAACAAGACCGATAAAATTTTAGGAGAAGACAGCTTGCGGAAAAAAAGGAAAAAAAAAAAAAAACTCACTCATCTTCAGAACTTACTTGGCCCTTTAAAGTATTACAAACACCCCCCATGAAATTTGTATTGACCTAAATAATCTCCGTTCTTTCAGGTGCAATTTGTAAAAGATAAACAAATGTCAAGAGGTCTCCGTATATTTTTAAACAAATAACTGGGGGTTTTCTTGTAATTAGGCAAAACCTTAGGAGGTAGTTTCTGTATTAACCCAAGATAATAAATTGTAAATTGATAACCTCCAGATCAAACTATATTTCGCAACTAGACAAGATGCAGAGTCAAAGTTTTCATCAAATACTCCGGTCTCGCGAACGTAAAATAAATAATCATATCTCCTTCCCAAATGGTTGGCAGGTATGCGTTTTTTAAATTTCCCAAGATGGTCTCATGATTTAGTTAAATAAGAAAAGAATGATTGTTGGCAGGTATGCAAACTATTTTGTCAAATAAGAAAAGAAGTCAAAGCTCCTTAAATTTATGTAAAGTCAAAACCTGCCATCATCTGGGAAGGAGAGTGATGATGATGATGATGATAATAATAATAATACATGATCTCACGTGCAAAATACAAGGCTAACCTGGAGGAGGAGGTGCACCACGACCCATAGCTACCAGATCGGGACTGACCTTCTGCCCAGCCTCCTCTAGTATATTAATGAGGTCCTTCGCGAATCTGGCATTAGCAGCAGTGAAATAAGTGTATGCAGTACCTTTGGCACCAGCCCGTCCTGTTCGACCAATACGGTGGACATAATCTTCTAGAGATCCGGGAAAGTCATAATTGATGACATATTTCACATCTTTCACATCTGCAAGGTTAGAGTTGAGCTTGAGAATACTCTTTGAACGCTTAACTGAACTCAACATAATGCTTGTCATTGTTCAATTGTGGTTAGAAATACCAAATAGCAAATTCTATTAGTTTTTTCTTGTAACAAATCCCACATAGCAGATCTTCACTTTATCTACCATCTAGAACTATTAAAAAAGCAGTTGTACAGTATCCGAGTCAAGACACGAGGGAATACGGCAAACTGGTAGTCTCAAACTAACGGACTGTTACAGGAAAGCACAACAGCAGCATTTGAAAATATAGGGGAAAATGTGAACTTAAAGCCATGACTGGTCTCAACACCTCACATGCAAAATGCTCACGCCATTGCCAAACGGAAAGGCTCAACTTAAGGAACAAAAGACGAAGACGGAAGAACACTTCCAAAAAATTGTTTGAGCACAAAAAATCTATAGTGGTTAATGATAATTTATATACAATATACGTAAGCATGAACATGCAATACCATGAACCATTTCATGTTTGGTAAACTATATTTCATCTCTTACTTTGTTTGATGGTGGAATTTTCATAGTATTAAATAGTAAACTGGACTACACTGATTTCTTATCTACCCTGTTTTCAGAAAATGATAACTGAGGAGCCTACAATAGTTTCAATGCAATTTTACATGTTCAACGTCAACCAGTCAACAAGAAATGTGGCAAACCAACTAAATGATCAATGTGTCTTCCGTTTCCAAACATACCTAGACCTCGAGCTGCAACATCTGTAGCTGTCATAATAGGACTTTTGCCAGCCTTGAACTCTGATAGAACCCAATCTCTTTCTGCTTGACTCTTGTCTCCATGGATTGATAATGCAGGCCACCCATCCATTCTGAGCTGTCTAGTTATCTGATCGCAGCCTTTTTTTGTGTCCATAAATATCAAAATCCGGCTACCATCCATAATGTCCTCCAGCAGCTTCACTAATCTGAACTTGTCGTTCAGTAAAGTCAAAACGAACATATTCAACTGCAACAAATTCTAAATAACAAAAAGTTTAGGGTGGGTGGTTGGGGTGAAAGGTTATTTGTCCCTACTTGTTATATTTTTGATTCTCGGAAACAATTTCAACAAGCTGAGAAATTGCATGGTTGGCTTTCAAATCTGGCGAACCAATAGTGACCTGCGCCGGTATTTATAAGAAAAATGATAAGAAATAAAAAGAAAAAAAGTGGAAAAACATTGTGTTATCAGTTATGAACTCAATACTTAAGAGGGAGTGTCTTCAAAATGAAGAATGACATCAAGCTCTACCCTAAATTTCTTAATCAAACCTTCTTAAAAAGAATCACTTTCCAGGTTAAGCCTGAAATAAGCACTCGGGTGTCAAATCAGAGCCAGGCTTCAGCAGTTCCACCAATTAAGGTATCTTGTTATGATAATTAGGATTTGGCAGATTGAAGAAACTAACAATACCCCCCCCCCCCCCCCCCAAGAAAAAAGTTGAACCGTTTCTGAGTTTGAGCATATAACGTCTACCTCAAAAGTCTTCAAAAATGGTGCAATTGTTCCATGTATTTATTATAACTATATTATAAGAGGCATAGAAAACAACACTTACTTTGTACGGGTTAAACAGGGACCGTCGAGCAAGTTGTTCAACTTCCTTGGGCCATGTGGCACTCCAGTACAGAGTTTGACGATCTGGGCGAATCTGTGAAAATCCATTGAGAAACCTAGTCAATCTTTACAGAGTCAGATACAAACATGTGCAGATCACATGAACAAGATGCATAAACCATCTACATCATGTCTTATATACAAATGAAATCATCCAGGCCAGATCCTAAAAGCTGATAACTTTGGCAACATTCAATTCCACACTCGGTCAAAAAAGTCTTCAATTTGAACAAACCTGGTCGACAATTTTACGAATCTGAGGCTCAAAACCCATGTCTAGCATCCGGTCTGCCTCATCTAAGACCAGATATGTCACCCTTCGCAAGTTTGTATGATGGGAATCCAACATATCAATTAACCTACCAGGTGTAGCGATGACGATTTCAACACCTATTCAGGTATAAGATGATAATCAGCAAGATGGTTATCAACTTTCATACTGAAAACATGAGTAAAAGGAAAAGAAGCAGAAGGAAATACCCGATCCATGACATCACTAGTAAAGTCACGTTGAGCTTATCACCACCTACCTTTCTGGAGATCACGAACTTGAGGCCCCTTGGGGACCCCGCCATATATGCATGTATTCTTAATCTTTGATGAGGCACCAAATTTAGTGGCTTCTTGTTGTATCTGAACCGCAAGTTCACGAGTTGGAGCTAATACTAAAACTATTGGGCCATCTCCCGGAGCTAACAAATGAACAAAAGAAGTTCATGGAAACTTGGTATTAACGAATTGTTTCTGTTAAAAATGAGAGGCTAACAGATATGGAACTTTAGACAAAGATGCTAACATATATGTGTATATCTAGCACATGCAAAAATTTAAGTCCATCTAATAAATAGAAGATCACAGAGTACCTAAAAATGGTTGAGCGTTAACATGAACAATGGCAGGTAAGAGGTAAGCAAGCGTCTTCCCTGACCCTGTTTCCGCAATACCGATAAGATCCCGTCCCTTCAAAGCCATAGGCCAACCTTGAGCTTGAATAGGTGTCGGTTCAGTAAAGCCAGCTTTCACAATTTCTTGCATAACATAATCTGTAGTAAAAAGAATATACAGCTCAATCTCGAGAAAGATGAAAAAACCAACTCGGAGAATAAGAGAGGAAAATATCAATTAGGTGTACATACAAAGAATATAAATATGTGCAGGCAACCGCTCATAAAATTGCAGAAGAAAACTAGATTGGCATAAACTAGACCAGCTCCACCTGTTCATTTCACTTGATGCTCGTTATCGTCCTAATTCACTGGTTCTCAGAAACATCAACTAACACATGAAGGTGCACAAGATGTGCACATATAATTGACGTGGTAAGACAACAGAAATTCTTAAACATATGTTCTCAACAAAAAGAGATTATATCCAGAGCCCAATAGAGTGTCAACAATACATAAAACAGCAAACAGTGCTCATGGCACAACAAATATCAAATGCAAAGTAATACAAACTTCTAATGTTTTACCACGAAGAAAAAGAATGTCATTAATACCTGGAAAGCCAACATCATGGAAACTCTTGACCGGCTTAGGCACATCCTTTCCTTCAACAGTAATCTCCAGTCGCCGTCTATACTCCTCCACCTCATCTTCTGACATAGACGCTATAGACGGAGGCTCGACATAAAAATTCTTCTCAAACGGCGTCAGTCCATCCAAATCCGATTTCCGAGGCGGAGACTGCGCCCCCGACGAGGAAGACCGGTAACTACTCTCATATTCTCTCTTATAACCAAAACCCGAGTCCCTAAAATCACACATACAAACAAAACCAAACAAAACAATACAAAAGATAAATACACTGGTATTTCACACTATATGTCATCGGGAAAATATCCAATAAAAGTAAAAAACGAAACTAAACATCGATAAACAAAAATGAAATTTGGGGGAAAGAGACAGGGTTAGGGCTTTTACCCGCGGCGGTCACGATAGGAGCTGGGGTCGGCTGAGCGGCTGTCGTATCGGCTCATAGTGCAGAGCTGACGCGTAATCGTCCACTTGATATTTGGGAAATCAAAAAATTAGGGTTTTAGCGTGAAAGGCCGATAGTTGAAACTGTGAAGGTTGGGTAACAGCTGATTATTTTAATCTCCAGGCGCGTACAGGTGATTCCATTTTGTATTTTGTTCGCCGCTCAGTTACAATCAAATTTGGTAATTTTACCACTGGTAAAAATAAGCAGTTACAATCAGTCATAAATACGAGTAAAAAATTTACATTTTTATAATCTACACTTTTATTAAAAAAACACGGTCGCTGTAATACCCGAATTAATATCATGTATTTTCATATGTGAACCGAGTGATGTTATATTGTATCGAATAAATATAATTTCTTATTATTCGTATTCTAGTATTCATGATCACAAGTTTAGAAATTGAGACCCACGATGCATGCATCTGCATGGTACTAACGCACACTATCTGACAGAGCTAGCATACACAAAACATAGAAGACGAAGTTAGCGTACGTTAAGGATGTGCCCTTGCATATGCTAAAGGTTGATAGACTCTTACAAAACATGGTCGACGTGTGGAGCCCGGATGTCGGATCTTGTCGGATCTCCCTCACATGCAGCTGGACAACTTTTTGAAAGGATAAGTCAACGACTATTAGCGTACGTAATGCCTTGGCAACGTATGCAAGACAAATGACATAATGAGACAGTGAGCTACGTAGATCAATAGCATACGCAATGTATGTGCATTGCGTATGTTAAGGCCCTAGCATAACTGAAGTGGTAGCGCGTGTAATGTGTAATTCTCGATATATAAGACATCAACCCTATTTCATTTCCTTACGAACCATAATCTCATTTTTTACTTTCAACCCTCCCTGAGCTACTGAAGATTCATTTTGGACCTCCATAAGTTGTGGAATTGGTATGCGTTCGTAGATTAGCAAGCTTCCGTCGATTCTTGAAGGTTTTGAAGGAATGTTCTTCACTTATGTACATCTATTAAGGTCCGGGTGTTGAGAAGAGGCTTATCGAAGGGGCGTCCTTCGAGAGTGTTGACGGTCGTTGAAAGTATTTAATATCTATCGTCATTATAAGCAAGTACTGAAATTATATTTTTCGCATTAATGTCATTCATGTTGTCGTGCATATAGGTATTGTTGTTGATTGTCCACCACGTGTTGGTCCGACGGGACCATCTTGGGATCTATGCTAACGTGCGCTGGGTCATTGGACAGTTTTTTCACCACGTGTTGGTCCGACGGGATCATCATACGAGGCAGTTAATGCTGGATCACAGATTATCATGTATATGTTGAGATTGTCGTGTTGAATAATGCGTTGTATGTCTTCTGTTAGGAGAAGTTTATAAGTTGGTTTTATTATTCGTTGAATTATCAAATAATCTCTTGTTGTATAATTATCGTACTTGTAGCATCATTTTGCTAACCCATTCGGGGGTGGGTATGTGTTTTATGTTCAGTATCCAGAGGAGCGAAAAAACAAACACATGGGCAACATGATGACTGTAACACCCCCAATCCACTCAGGGATATTACATGCCGTAAACTCTTCTCTCAAGGATCTAACGGGCTGGTAACACAGTTGAACATCTCAACATCGCCTTTAAGGCTAAAAAAATGACTCAGTAAACCGATTTGGCCTTTCAATCAATACATACAACTCAATCTCAATACATACCCATGCAGGGGTCAAAAGACAACACACTCCCGTGCGACGGGGAAAATACTGCAGCGGGAAATAAAGTACAACCAAACCAATACGACATCGTATGGATCCCCATGTGATTAGTATCGATCATCTTTCATCATCCTTCATGCCGACTCTGTGTTATGCTCCTCAAAACCTGAATGCAATACAAACATCCATCCCGATTACTCGGGGGTTAGCAAAATCCCACTATTTTGCTAGTGCAAGTACATAATCATACGAAATGTAACAAACCAATAGAAATCACGAATCGGGTATGACAATTAAATACCAAAGCCTTCCCGCGAGGTTTTATTAATTAGAAAGCAATCAATGAAGTGTTTGAAAATAAATTTCTCATATCGGGGATTTTAAAAGTAGAAACCTTATTGGACCTCAAGTCCTTAGTTGAAAAATAACCATTTCAAGACGAATGGGTCTCGGCCCAAAATCACTTTCCATAAAACGACCTTTACAAAACCGTTGGGATCTCATCCCAAATCTCATCAAATCACAGTACACGAGAACAATAGCAAGATCTATTTTCCAATATCAAAACCCCACAACTAAAGGACTAAACACATACGACAAAAAAAAACTCTAGTGTCATCCTAGCCAAGTAGGCCAAATGAACGACTTACCTCTTACACATTTAGTCAATGCATGCAATCATGAAATCACCATTCAAAAACACTCGTTTTTGAAAACGCCAAAATCCAAAGCATATTTATAAAATGCACCACAATTAATCGTCGACCCACCCCTCCGTGGACCCCTACTGATGTAACACCCCCAAAACCGTATGGGAATATTACACGCCGTAAACCCTTTCCGCAAGGATCTACCAGGCTAAACGTCCATAAACAACCAAAAGCTTGCCCGTCCAGGGTCAAACAATATAATAATACAGACCGTCAAGGTCACTTACACATAAACACACAGACCGATGAGGTCACACAACTCTATCAACAGGACTGACTAACAACATTACCCACACAGGGGTCGAAATACAATACAACGGAAGACTGAATCAACTCTAACAATACAACTAAACTCTACCAACTCTCAACTCTTGATTAGTATCGCACTGTCATCCCATTGTGCCAATCCCGTGATCGCTCCCCGAACTCGCATGTACCGGACGCAGCAGGACATCCACCCCGAATACTGGGGTTAGTAAAACTCCACTGTTTTACTAGTGCAAGTATCAAACCATACGAAAAGTAACAAGCAAATAGCAACTACGAATTTAATACGGAAATCCATTATCAAAATGTTCCCGAGAAGTTTTAGAATTTCGAACTCAAGTAAGAGATATTTGAAAAGGAACACATCATCTCGGGGATTTTTGAAACAGAAATTCTTTTGGACCTCGAGTCCCAATTTACAAAACCTTTTCGTAAACATTAGGGCCTTAACCCAAAACTTGTTTCATAATTCAACAGTTTACAATACCTAAACATTTCCATAAATCTCGTGGGGCTCGGCCCAACGTTCTTTCTTAAAACTTTTCCTTTAAAAACTTTGATTTGAAAGTATCATGCTCATGACACCGTGATCCACTGTCACGTGTCTCCGTAGGTTCAACAACCCGCACGGACTACATCACGCACAATTAAACAAACATAATCAATTCCGACACCGTGATCCACTGTCACGTGTCTCCGTAGGTTCAACAACCCACACGGACTATTAACTAAACATAACCAATCCCGACACCGTGATCCACTGTCACGTGTCTCCGTAGGCATAACAACCCGCACGGACCATATCAATCACAACAATCACACACACAGTCCTGACACCGTAGTCCACTGCCACGTGTCACCGTAAGCCCCGTCGAGCTCACCCGGTTGGACGCACTGTGTCCGAAACTCATGGTCCACTGCCATGCGTTATCGTAGGCCTCGTCAGACCCGCACGATTGGACCTCAGTGTTAGGAATATGCCCTCGAATGCCACTCAGAGGATGAGAGAGTGAGAGCAATTGTATTGTAATTATGAATATTATATTTAATAAGGCAATTATTATTTCTATATTATTGTATATCACTGGCATTGTGATTTGGTATATAGAATAGTAGTCCTTGCATTTGAGAGTGAACATTCTACTCCTTATAGAGATAAGGAGATAGGCACTAGAAGTGTTTACAGCTCGAATGCTTAACTAGTTCGCAAGTCGATAAAACTTAACAGGACATTAAGTTTTAATAAGACTTGTATAACTGATGCTAGGACGTGTGCACGTCTTGATAGCATAGTTATAAGTATATTGGTGGGACCAGTATACTCGAACACGACTCATACTCGATTCAGTCACACGGTATTCACTCTCGAAGAGTCGATGACGAATCGAAAGGTTGTGATATTATACGTGGACCTTTGACTTGAGGGTTCAGTAGAAGATGTGTCAGTGACGTATATTTTGTCATTAGAGTAGTTAGACTCATTTACTTAATTGCCGAGTCGACCTCGAAGTGCGGACTATACGGCAGTGTAGCGCCTTTGCCGTACGCCAAGAAAGGATTCTATCTCCTGTTAGTGAGCGGCGAATGTCTATACGGTTAATGGCAAATAAGATCATAAGTCTTTGGCCAAAGCATTCGATATAGTCGTATTAGATACACTATTAATCGATCGGTCTTGATTTGCATTAACACATGTATAGAGTTTAGTCAACAAGTAGGGTTTGACTTTACCGTGACCAAGACTTGACCGACATCCGATGAAGGGTCTATACGTATATAGTATTCACGACATAATGGTTCCGGAATGATTCGTTCATTCGTTCTCGATCGGGGTTTACTGATGCGGCCCGCTAGTGGCTAAGTGTTGCCCGCACTCATTGGTTCCTCCCAATGCCTTTGAGACGAACCTACTGAGTCGCGCAATAGGATCATTGATGGATAAATATGAATTAATAATCTCTCTTATAATATTAGATATTAGATATCTAATTTTGATTTATCGGATAAATCAAATAGCGGTCTAATGAATTGTAAGTAGTTCTTGGTGATTACTTTAATTCATAAATTATATTTCTTAGAGAAATATATATTTGTGTTTGATATAATTAATTAATTGGATTAATTAATTAGTCCAAACACATTGGAAATAAAACGGATTCGTTTGACGAACATCCGTACACGAGGGATTCGTTTGTGAACATCCAAGATACACGAGCCGAGTAAATTCGACCCGTCTTCTTGGAAATTTCCCTTAAGGCCACCACCAACCATATCATGACACATAAATACATATTTTATGTCACTAGCTCACATAAGTGAGCTGTATATGAAAACCTCAATCATTTGTTAAAGGTAGACTCTCATTTTTATAAATAAAAGTCTTTAAAAAGGAGTTATGATAACTTCTTCTTGCTTTAACTCATAATCACGAATTTGAGAGAGAGAGTAAGGTAGAAAACTTCATCTTGATCTTAGAGACAAGATATAAGAAGAATACATTGAGAGAGAAAATTCCTACAAGCTTCCCTAGCCGCATTCTTGAAGAAAGGAAGCTTGTCGATTTTTCCATCAAGTTCCGGCGTGTGAAGTAGAGGCATCTTGCTTTAGGTGCTTGGAACGAAGGGCTCTTCATCATCATCATCATCATACGAAGGTTTTTCAGAGACATCATAGGTATGGGACTTTGATTCCTTGATCTTCGTATTTTTATTTTCGTATATACGTTACTTGATCGATCCTCTTAGGATTCCGCTTATTCTTCCGTTGCGTTTATTTTCCGAGGAATCCCAACGGTGGTATCGGAGCGAGGTCAAATATATCGTATATACGATCATCTTTGCATTTGGAATGTTATTTGATGATGTTTATGATTTAGAATCATAATAGATATAATCAAGAAATTTAATCGTTCGTAGTAAGTCAAGTTTCGACTATTTTATGTGAATTATAAATCTGAAAAATTTGATTTTTGTTGATTTATAAGTTCTTCATGAAGTTAAGAAACTTTTTCGTTTTGGAAGGCGAGTCGAAAAATGAGAAAACGGGGTTAAACACGAATACCGCACGAAGACGCAGTGCGGCAGCAGCTCATCGATCGCTGGCCGCGGCCGAGAGTGACTCGCTAGCTATCATGCCGCCGCCACGGCTGCAGGCGATGGCCGAGAGTGACTCGGTCGGCGGTTGGGTTTTCGGCCCGATTTTGAATCGGGCCGTGGTGGGCCTCGATCTGATTTTCCGGACTCCATTTTTGTGTTTATATTTCGTTGTAATAATTTCCGAAATTTAAATTGGATTTAATTAGATTTAATAAAATATTTGGAATATTTTTTAAGGGAAATTATTAGACGAGAATATTATTTTGGCGGATTACTTTGAACGGATTAAAATGACGATTATAAATATTAATTTGATTAATATTGTAGAAATCAAATAAATTAATTTTTATATTAATTGGATTAATATATTAATTGATTATTTAATTTTATTTACCGTTACATGTTGTATTAAATGCCTTATGTGATGGTGATATAGCTCGTGGACTTAGTTGTTGATTTCTTCGATTCGATATGGTTGTAAAGGCCATTTTGAGCCTATTTATTTTTACTAGAAAATATGTATAAAAGGATGTATTGTTCAATGATGTAATTATTCATATGGCTATGACGAAGACCGAAGACGACCGATTTGGAAGACGAAGAATCAATACCGTATTTTTCTTTTCGTTATTTGGCTTGGCCCAATACTTAGGAAAAAGTCCATGAGCTATATGTTGGTAGTAACTAGGTTGCTATTTATTGTTTTTCATTTTGAATGATTGACAAATCACAAACCGCGCTTATAAACGGATTAATGTGCAAAGTGTAACATATAATCGCGTTAATACTCCCACTTACAAACACTAAGTTATAAAGGTTACGAGGTTTCCTACCCTCCGTCAAACTCATGGAAAATTGAAATCTAAACCGAATATTATTCTTCCGAGTATGTCGGGTAATATTTTTGGGGAAAGTTGATAAATTCCTAGAGTGCATTAGATGCCTTTGGTTGTGACAAATCAAACCCCTATAAACCGTATGGGTTGCCGGGTAAGATTCAATTGTCGACTAATAGGAGTTGACGGTTTAAACTTAGATAGTTCAATGAGCCATAGAAACCGAATGGGTTGAGGGCAAGTGAACTAGGGGTAAAAGAAGATCGAATCATCCATTAGATGGGTTGGTATTAGACACCACTTTATAAAGAATAATAGAATATAAACCGTATGGGTTGCCCTCTATTAAACTTTGTAAAGAAATCGATCACCACTATGAAGTCACCCAAGACTTCCGGATTTAACATGGGAGTGTGTAAATGCCGATAAAATAGTGGGAGCCGAGTTATGAATAAAGAAAGTCCTTAAATTCTTTACTCGGATCATAATTAAACAATCACTAACAAATCTCGAATTATTCTCTGCAGTTAACAAAACTCTCAATATGACAATGAACCCACTCGCTATACTACTTGAAAAGAACGTCCTGACTGGTCCGAACTATGTGGACTGGCTTCGGAACTTGAGGATTGTCCTAACTATGGAAATGCTGGGATACGTCTTGGAGGCGGACATCCCAGCGGCTCCTGCAAGAACCCGAGCCAATCAGGAAGATGTCGATGCCCATGAGAAATGGGTAAAAGACGACATAAGAGTGCGAGGGTACATGTTAGGCTCAATGACCAATGAGCTTCAACGTGCCCATGAAAAGATGACGTCTTCACGAGCCATCTTAGCGCACCTGGCTGAGCTCTATGGAGAGCATAGCCGAACTGCTAGATATGAGATATCAAAGCAATTATTCGGCGCCAGGATGAAGGAAGGAGAGAAGGTTGGGGACCATGTCCTCAAGATGATCTCGATGATTGAGAGATTGGAAGCTCTTGATTTTCAGATGCATGCATCTCTCCAACCGACCTTATCCTCAGTCACTTCGACTCCTTTTCCCAATTTGTCATGAACTTCAACGCAATGAGATTGCATGTAACTTAGTCGGGCTAATGAACAACCGACAACCGCCTGGGCCTCGATGAAGACAAAGGGAAAGGAAGTCGCACTTGTGATTTCTTCTAAGACTTGGAAGTCCAAGAATAAGAAGAAAAAGAACAAGAAGCGATTAGGTCCGATAGCCAAGATCGACAAGGGAAGGGGCAAGGCCCCAATGGTTCAAAAGAGCAAAGGGGCCAAGAAAACGGATGTATGCCTCAAGCTGCGGTGAGCTAGGCCACTGGAAGAGGTATTGTCCAAAGCTTGACCATAATGCGCCTTGGTACGGAACTATTGGTTTTAGAAACAAATTGTTCTCAGAATCGTATATTCTACTTCTTGGATACTTGATTCGGTGCGAGTTCTCACATTTGTACAATGAATCGGGATGAACGAAGTAGGAAGGCTGGATTCGGGGAGGTGATGGTCACCGTCGGAAGTGGGCATAGTGTCGAGGCTTCGATATCGGATCCCTTATGTTGGATTTAGAATCGGTTTTATTCTCACTTTAGATGATGTACTTGTTTTGCCCAAGGCACAAGAATATTGTATCAATTCCGGTCATGGACCGAAAGGGATTTCACTTCTTTATTGGAGATGGGTCTGTCGTATTTATTTCGAAATAAATTGGTTGGTATCTACATTATTAAATGGTTTATACCATTTAAATTTAAAGAATAAGACAACCGTGAACACTATAACTAGGAAGCGTGGTAGGGATGAAACGAACCAAGCACTTAAGTGGCATCTTAGACTTGGTCATATCGGTCGACCAAGGTTCATAAAATGGAGAAAGATGGGCTTACGGGTCCATTGGGATCGATCCCTATCCAACTTGTGAATCTTGCCTTCAAGGCAAAATGACTAAGTTACCCTTCGCAGGACTTTTGAAAGAGTCGAAAAACTTGGATTGATCCATACCGACGCCTGTGGCCCTTTGAAGTGGCACGAGACGGCTTTGAGATTTCATTACATTTACCGATGACCATACCTGTATGGATTCGTGTACTTAATGAAACATAAGTCTGAAGCTTTTGATAAATTCAAGGAATTTAAAGCCCTAGTTGAAAATCAAACAGTAACCGTGTTAAGACTCTTAGGTCGACGGGGTGGTGAGTACATGAGTACCGAATTTGATGAGTTCTTAAAAGAACTAGGAATAGTGTCACAATTCACACCTCCACTACTCCACAATTAAATGGTGTATCGAAAGAAGGAACCGAACCTTGTTGGACATGGTTCGCTCCATGCTAAACTATACCGATCTACCGATTTATCTGGGGTTACGCGCTCTCATCATTGTGCATATCTTGAACAGATGTCCTTCCAAACTGTTCCTAAGACTCCCCATGAGATGTGGAGAGGTAGGAAACCAAGTCTTAATCACATTAGGATTTGGGGATGCCCCCTTATGTCAAGAAGACTAAAGTAGAGAAATTGGAAACTAGGTCTGTGAAAGGTCGTTTCATAGGATATCCAGGGATTCCATGGGATATCTATTCTACATGCACGAAGATCATAGGATCATCGTTGCTATACAAGCACACTTCTGGAAGATCAGTTTATTCGGGAAGGAGGGCAGTAGAAATATTTCTTTGGAAGAAATAAAAGAAACACCAAATGAGACACCTATGCAAGATACAAGAACCAAACCTTCAAATACAAATACAACCTCGCAAGTCTAGTAGAATTTCTCAATTACGGAGAGGTATGGCTATCTGCATCAAGAGGAACTGGTGTCCATGAGATGACAGAAAGTAGTCAAGAGAAAGATCCTTCTACATACGACCAAGCGATGGTAGACGTTGACTCCACCAAATGGCAAGAAGCTATGGAAGCCGAGATAGACTCAATGCATGCTAATCAGTCTGGACTTTAGTAGATCGTCCTAAAGGCATAGTGCCTATTGGAAACAAATGGATCTATAAGAGAAAGGCGATGGAGATGGCAAGGTTGATACCTATAAGGCCGGGCTTGTGGCAAAGGGTTATTCCCAAAGAGAAGGAATCGATTACTTGAGACCTTCTACTTTGTAGCTATGATTAAGTCTATTCGCATGATGCTTGCTATAGCGGCCACTTAGATTATGAAATATGGCAAATGGATGTGAAAACGGCATTCCTAAATGGATTCCTCGAGGAGGAGATTTATATGGAATGCGACTAAGGGATTCATATCTCAAACCAATATTCATAAAGTATGCAAACTTCAAATGTAATTTATGGATCAAGCAAGCTTCACGGAGTTGGAATCTTCGTTTTAACGAGACAGTCAAAGAGTTTGATTTTGTCCAAAACGAAGAAGAGCCTGTATTTACAAGAAGGTTAGTGGGAGCAAAATTGCGTTCTTAATACTATATGTAGATGACATTCTACTTATAGGAAATGACGTAGAATGCTCGGTTACGTGAAAGCTTGGCTTTCTAAAGAGTTCTCAATGAAAGACTTGGGAGAAGCTACCTATATTCTGGGTATTCGTCTCTAGGGATAGAGCGAAAAGAATGTTAGGTCTTTCCCAAGCCCTCTACATAGAAAAGATCCTGACGATTTAGGATGGAAGATTCTAAAGAGGGTTTCTACCTATGCAACATGGTGCAAAACTTTCCTTAGAGATGTGTCCTCAAAGTGAGGAAGATAGAAAGGAAATGAGCAAGGTACCTTATGCTTGATAGGTAGCCTTATGTATGCAATGATTTGCACTAGACCTGACATTGCCTATCTTTGTAAGCGTAGTAAGTCGGTTTGATCAAATCAGGCGGAGAACATTGGATCGCTGTAAAGAACATTCTTAAGTACCTAAGGAGGACTAAAGACTTGGTTCTTACATACGGCGGTGGAGAACTAAGAGTGATGGGTTATACAGACTCAGATTTTTCTGGGGACATGGATGCTCGGATGTCCACATCGGGGTATATCTTTACTCCGAATGGTGGGGCGATTTCTTGGAGAAGTGCCAAGCAAAGTTCGACTGCTATCTCCACATGTCAAGCCGAATATCGGGCACCACGAGGCTGCTAAAGAAGCTTTTTGGATAAAGAAGTTCACCGAGGAACTTCAAGTGGTTCCTAACGCAGAGAAGCCCGTGACACTGTTTTGTGACAACGATGGAGTCATTGCACAGGCTAAGGAGCCTAGGGCTCACCACAACACCAAACATATTGCGAGAAAATATCATTTTGTTAGAGAAATGGTTCGGGATGGGAATGTTACACTGCAGAGAGTAGACACAAGAAATAACGTTGCGATCCGCTTACCAAGCCACTATCTCGAAGGTCTTAGAGAGACATCTGGAGAGTATGGGTATTAGATACCATAGTTTGTGGCATTGAGTGCAAGTGGGAGATTGTTAGGAATATGCCCTCGAATGCCACTCAGAGGATGAGAGAGTGAGAGCAATTGTATTGTAATTATGAATATTATATTTAATAAGGCAATTATTATTTCTATATTATTGTATATCACGGCATTGTGATTTGGTATATAGAATAGTAGTCCTTGCATTTGAGAGTGAACATTCTACTCCTTATAGAGATAAGGAGATAGGCACTAGAAGTGTTTACAAATCGAATGCTTAACTAGTTCGCAAGTCGATAAAACTTAACAGACATTAAGTTTTAATAAGACTTGTATAATCGATGCTAGGGCGTGTACGTCTTGATAGCATAGTTATAAGTATATTGGTGGGACGGTATACTCGAACACGACTCATACTCGATTCGATCACCGGTATTCACTCTCGAAGAGTCGATGACGAATCGAAAGGTTGTGATATTATACGTGGACCTTTGACTTGAGGTTCGATGAAGATGTGTCTCGTGACGTTTAGTTTGTCATTAGAGTAGTTAGACTCATTTACTTAATTCTTGAGTCGACCTCGAAGTGCGGACTATACGGGCAGTAGCGATCTTTGCTTTACGCCAAGAAAGGATTCTATCTCCTGTTAGTGAGCGGGCGAATGTCTATACGGTTAATGGCAAATAAGATCATAAGTCTTTGGCCAAAGCATTACGATATAGTCGTATTAGATACTATTAATCGGTCGGTCTTGATTTGCATTAACACATGTATAGAGTTTAGTCAATGATAGGGTTTGACTTTACCGTGACCGAAGACTTGACCGGGACATCGATGAAGGGTCTATACGTATATAGTATTCACGACATAATGGTTACGGAATGATTCGTTCATTCGTTCTCGATCGGGGTTTACAGGCGGCCCGCTAAAGTGGCTAAGTGTTGCCCGCACTCATTGGTTCCTCCCAATGCCGGTGAGACGAACCTACTGAGTCGCGCAATAGGATCATTGATGGATAAATATGAATTAATAATCTCTCTTATAATATTAGATATTAGATATCTAATTTTGATTTATCGGATAAATCAAATAGCGGTCTAATGAATTGTAAGTAGTTCTTGGGTGATTACTTTAATTCATAAATTATATTTCTTAGAGAAATATATATTTGTGTTTGATATAATTAATTAATTGGATTAATTAATTAGTCCAAACACATTGGAAATAAAGCGGATTCGTTTGACGAACATCCGGTACACGAGGGATTCGTTTGTGAACATCCGATTACACGAGCCGAGTAAATTCGACCCGTCTTCTTGGAAATTTCCCTTAAGGCCACCACCCTCCATCTCTTGTCTCTTATATACTTATTTTATGTCACTAGGTGACATATGTGAGGTGTATTTGATACCCTCAATCATGTGTTAAAGGTAGACTTTCATTTTTATAAATAAAAGTCTTTAAAAAGGAGTTATGATAACTTCTTCTTGCTTTAACTCATAATCACGAATTTGAGAGAGAGAGTAAGGTAGAAAACTTCATCTTGATCTTAGAGACAAGATATAAGAAGAATACATTGAGAGAGAAAATTCCTACAAGCTTCCCTAGCCGCATTCTTGAAGAAAGGAAGCTTGTCGATTTTTCCATCAAGTTCCGGCGTGTGAAGTAGAGGCATCTTGCTTTAGGTGCTTGGAACGAAGGGCTCTTCATCATCATCATCATCATACGAAGGTTTTTCAGAGACATCATAGGTATGGGACTTTGATTCCTTGATCTTCGTATTTTTATTTTCGTATATACGTTACTTGATCGATCCTCTTAGGGATTCCGTTTATTCTTCCGTTGCGTTTATTTTCTGAGGAATCCCAACACTCAGTACCTCACTAAGTTCTGATCCCGTAGTCCACTGCCACGAATCCTCGTAGGTCCCGTCGAACCAACACGAGTGAACTTAGCGGTCACACACATATTCACATTCACATTACATACAACAATGAGCACAATTAATCAATCACCTTGATCACCACAAAATCGTACGTTGCACGCACATAACACAACCTCGACACTCGCAACAACTATCATCAATCAACGACATTTAACCAACATAACACACATTCGGTACACAATACATTGAACAACCACGTGTGCAACCATCTCATATGTACATCGCAATCCTGCACAAATGGCACAACGCCTAACACGGATACCAATATATCACTATTATCACAAAGCCTTCAAATTTCGGAAAACACAACCTACTCAAACGGAACATATTTACGGAGGCAAGAAAAATCGTCATACAAATCATACGTAATTACTATTCACAAGATACAAGTCGTATAATAAGATACTTGCCTTAATAACCGCTACCAAACGCTCCGAAGAACACGGTTCGGCCGAAGCTCGGACCAAGGAGACAACGAACTAAGGGTTCCGACTCGAGTTCTTCACAAGAATTCGACCCTAATTACATATAATCAATAAATCATCGATCATAAGAGGAAGAAATAATCGTAGAACGCCGAATTCTCTTTGTGACATTTTATCGAACACCTTCAAGGCGTCGATAAAATACTCAATAAACGACAAATCCGTGGCAATCCAACCGTGGAATAACAAGGAATTAGATATGATATATCTTAACAATCATCAATCCATCAATATTACGAGTTAAAACGGATTAAGCGGACAAATCGAACAAAATCCCCAAAACTATAATTTAGGAAAACTTGCCTTGATTCGGTCGATCGGAGCAAGTTATGGAAGGATTAATCGATGTTATGAACTTCAAAACTTCATGGATTTAACCTCTAACAACATCCCTTCATGACCATCAAAGCTCCGGCCCGCGGAAGAGGAAGAAAGCGAGTGAGAAAAATGAAGAAAAACCCATTCTTGGGCCTTAAATAGGTGACAGACTCGGCGTGTCCGCCACGACACGGTCGTGGCGCGATGGCAGCGAGGACTCGACCGTGTCCGGCATGACACGGTCGTGTCGCGAAGGCGCTCGGCATCGACTCGGCCGTGTCCTGGAACACGGTCGAGCCTGCAGGCGTGGCTACCGGCTTATCCGGACGAGTACGACACGGGCCGTGTCGGGCGGCCGAGTCCGGCGATGATCGGCGAATGAGCGGGTGAGCGAAAACGATCATAACTCTCTCGTCAGGACTCCTATTGACTCACCGTTCGAACCATTGGAAAGCTAACTCGATTCTCTATAATATTGCAAGATTCAGAATTTTTGGAGTTACCAAAAATTAATGGTGATCCAACAAAGTCGAACTCATACTTAGAAAAGTCGTTTAGAAATCCTGAATTCAACAAAAGCGACACCGAAACGAACACGAATACGAACCGAAGATACGGTTACGAAGTACTCACAAAGACGAATCTAAGAGCTAGTAGAACACACGATTCCGACCACCCGAAGGCTCGAAATTCGACAACGGAAGGTAATTACCCCAAACTTTGGGAAATTACGAAAATGGCCCAAATGCCCGAAAATCACCATACGACAACGAATAATCAAACCGAAGCTCACAACACGTATAACAACGTTAAATGAACTTACGAAAAACCCCAAGCAGCGATTTGAGCGAGATTCGCAAGAACCGAACTCAAGCGCGGAAAAGTCGCTAAAAAGCACGGAACTCAACAAAGCAGCACCGAAACGAACTCGGATGACAAAAGTGCAGAATTAAATATTCTCCGAATGACGAAACGGTCATGAGAGAGTCGTCAAAACAGACTCCGACCAAAAAAAGAAATTTACCGAAAATCGAAAATTGCGGATATTACAACTGAGACCCCGTCGGATTTAACCCGTAGTGGTTAAAAGCAAAGCTCGTCGATCCATCCCTCTATGGACCCCTATAGAGACCCCGTCGGATCTAACCCGTAGTGAGCATACACACACACATGTTACTCATGCAATACTAATATGCTAAGAATGTAAGTTCATTAAAAATACTTAACAAATATGGCCACTAACCCGACACCATTATCATACTCATCACAATACCTCCATCATGAACAATCAATCACACACACAACAACACAAGTAACACGAAATACACGATTCCACAGCATTAAACAAGTTGAGGTATCATTAAAGCCCTCGACATTCTAAATAATCAAATCATAATCAATTCACACGAATCATATTCACGATGGTAACCTACCATCGTAAATCCAACATGTAAACTCTATTTGCAGGACACAAATCGTATAAGAATCAAAACCACGATCGAAACGGGACAATGAATGAACGGGATGCGGTCGGGCAGCCCGGAGCATAATCAAGAATACAATAGGACCGCGAACACTATGAGAATAACACCACACGAATTACCAACATGAAACGGAGATCAACTCGGAATCCTCGAGCACCTATAATCTTTCGGAAGAAACAACAAAAACATGATTAAAACGAGGATCAAGACCAAAACAATGGAGATCATATCAAACTATCGAAGGAAAACTCATTCGAACATTTAATCGAACATTAAATGTTCACTACACCTCAAGAACACCGAAATCACCCTTCGGGTTGAAACGAATCAAAAATATGGATATACAATCCATAAAACATGTTTAACAACAACATCTAATACCAATCGATTCATCTAAACCGGATTGGATACGAGATCAAGAACAAACTCCCAAAAAGTCAACTCTAGGAAATCAAGAAAAATACCTCGATCTGGCGAAGAACAATGGATTAAATGATGTTATACACACAATTCCATCCCAAGATGACACTTGATGATGAAGATCGCCCAAAATCGCTCCGAGAACTAGCTCCCGACGAAAAGAGACGAAGAGGGAGAGAAGTGACCGAATAAAGGATGTTGTTCACTATTTATACTAGACAGTTATTAGCGTGCGCTAAACACACCGCATTAGCGCGTGCTAATGGGGTCAACGCCCCAGAACATTCCGCCCACAACACTGTTAGCGTGCGATAGCCAATACGCGTAGCGTGCACTAACGAGCCATGAATCCAGTCCAGTGGCTCCTGGACAGATTGCACATACCAGGTAGCGTGCGCTAGAAAGGACAAAATAGCATGCGCTAAGCAGAAGATAGCGCGTGCTATCTACCAACCTTAGTGTGCGCTAACGAGACTCCAGTCCCAGCCAGTAGCTTCTGGACTGCCTCGAACTACAAGTTAGCGTGCGCTACCACAATCGTAGCGTGCGCTAACTACAGCACCTTAGCGCGTGCTATCCATAGAGATGTTAAACGGGCTAGCCCTAGCGAGTCCGGGCTAGCCCTAGCGGGCTTCGGGCTAAACGTTCCGGGCCAAAAAAACCCGGATTTAAACGGAATAGAAAATATCGGCCCTAACCCTAACCCTAACGGGCTTCGGGCTAAACGGGTTAAACGGGCTAAATATTTAAAAATCTATTTTTTATTTTTATAAGTCATAAACCAAAAAAAATAGTAACAATATATTTTATATATATATATATAGTAACAACTATACTATAATAAATATAACAAAAAAATATATTTTTATTTATATACATATATACATATATATATATACACACACTATATTAACAAATACAGTAATAATATATATTATATATAAGGGCGATTTACATGTGACTACCTTTTTAGATGGTCTAATTACAGTTTGATCCCTATTGTTTCAGATATTACAATGAAGGACAAACTTTGCACTGTCCAGAAACTATATTTACAACGAAGGACAAAAGTCAAATTTTCAGATGATTTCACTCGAGAGAGAGTACTGATATTCCGAATTTGCCCTTTTATTTTTCCTTTTCTTGTTTACCCATTTATTTTTCGCCTCACGTGGGTGGCAGGTGCTGGACCTCATTGTAATAAATTTTCAAACTTTCTAGAAAAAATATTTTTTCCAAAAAAGAAAGTATTTTCTGGAAAAAAAAATTATTTCTCGAAAAAATAAAAAAAATTATTTTCTGGGAAAAAAATTATCTTTTTCGAAAAATTAAAAAATATTTTCTGGAGAAAAAATTATTTTTGGGCAAAATAATATTTTTTCGAAATAAAATTATTTTCTGGAAAAAATATTATTTTCTGGAAAAAATATTATTTTTTCAAAAAAATAAAACTATTTTCTGGAAAAAAATAAAAAAAATATTTTTTCGAAAAAATTAAAAAAATATTTTCTGGAGAAAAAGGTATTTTTTGGCAAAATAATATTTTTTTCGAAATTAAATTATTTTCTGGAAAAAAATATTATTTTTTCGAAAAACTAAAATTATTTTCTGGAAAAAAATAAAAAATATATTTTTTTTGAAAATATTAAAAAAATATTTTCTAGAGGAAAAAATATTTTTTGGCAAAATAATATTTTTTCGAAATAAAATTATTTTCTTGAAAAAATATTATTTTTTTGACTGGAAAAAAAATAAAATAAAATATTTTTGAAAAAAAAAATATATTTTCTGGAAAAAAATTATATTTCGAAAAAAAAAATTATTTTCTGAAAAAAGAATATTTTTTAAAAGAAATGTATTAGCCAAACACTTTAATAACTTATAAGCTATTTGTTTAATATGAAATGTATTTTAAAAGAAATGTTTTATTCAAGTAAATAGAGGGACATTTTCGTCTTTTTAATAGAAGTCAACACCAATTCAGATTTTTGTCCTTCGCTGTAATTTATGAAATAATAGGGACTAAAGTGTAAAGAGACCATCTAATAGGGTAGTTGGTTGTAATTTCCCCTTATATATAATATTAATATATATAAACATAGTATTAGTGTAAGTTGAATTACACACACACACACACATATATATATATATATATATATATATACACACTATATTAACAAATACGGTAATAATACATATTATATATAATATTAATATATATTACATATATAATATTAATATATGTTATATAAATATAGTATTACTGTAAGTTGAAATTATATATATATATATATATATCGGGCTTCGGGCTAGCCCTAACGGGCTTCGGGCTAAACGGTCCGGGCTAACAGGCTTCGGGCTTCGGGCTAGCCCTAACGATTTTTAATTAGATAAGTTTTATCCTAAAAAATCTAAAACTAACTAATAGAAAATTGACATGTGTCAATTACTTTAAAAAGTAAACTTCATGAACCTTCATGAACCGAGGTCGTTTGTCGATGAGTTCGAGAGAGATCGGAAGCATTTGTTTTTTTTATTATTTATTTTTTTGGAATCTTTTTTGTCTTATTATTGATCAGATCGTCCTAGATTGCTAATGTGGGTAGTCTAATCACCAGCTGACATATGTGCGCCACTTGGTCAGGACCGAGGCGGAGAGGATTTTCCATTTTGACATGCGAATGAAGCCGGAAATTGAGCAATATATGTCCGGATTTGAATGTACCACCTTGCGACAGTATCAGGACAAGGCGCTGGCCTATGATATGAAAGAGGCGGCAGTAGAGAAATCAACGGAAGCAAAGAAGCAGAAAGTGGCTGGAAACTTCACGGAGAATAAGAGTAGTGGGCCTCGCAGGGGCCAGTCCTCTTTTCATTCATCCAGGAGGCCTCCGCATCCTTCTCGAGGTGGAAAGAAGTTCCGGATAGCACCAACCGTTTCAGACGCAGGGAAGAAATGTTATAACTGTGGCAAAGCGGGGCATGTTCGACGTGGATTTGTTTGCGCTGTGACTGTTTGAGTGTGGAGAGGAAGGGCATCGCGCAACATTTTATGGAAATGCGACTCGATCTTTGGTACTCGCACTCTGTGCAGTTCGAAGGACACTAGTGTAAACTTGTGCGACAAAGCGATTTCAGCAGCGAATGTTGGGAAAAGAGAGGCATCCAGTACTGGTCATTCCTCCGCGTATTTACGAGATGAAGAAGTCGACGATCGAATACGGTTGTTGCATCAGTGCGATTCAGATCCTTTTGCAACCAGTTAGTGTCTTATTCGATTCAGGAGCTATGCATTCTTTTATATCTTTGAATTGTGTTAATCGTTTGAAAATCTCGTGCTTGTATGATTGTGAACCTTATGTTGTGGGATTACCGAGCGGAGAGAAAATTGTGGGAACCCTAGAAGCTAGAGATTTTCCAGTGTCTATAGGAGGGAGAGATTGGCCATCGAATCTTATTGTAGTTGACATCTACGGTGACGATTTAATTCTCGGAGACGATTGGCTCAACTGTTATGGAGCTATTCTGAATTACCGAAAGAGAGTCATTTCTATCATTGCTGATGACGGATCTGAACACTTATTCCGAGGATGGAGACCGGGAAGCTCGGGAAAATTGATCAAAGCAATGAAAGCCGTGAAATTACTGAAGCAGGGATGTCATGGACTTTGGTACTATGCCATGAGGAAAGAGGAAGGAGTAGAGCTATCATCTATTTCAGTTGTGAATGAGTTCTCAGATGTATTTCCTCACGAACTACCTGGGTTACCTCCGCAGAGAGAAGTGGAGTTCACTATCGAATTAGAGCCTGGAGCCGCTCCTATTTCCAGAGCACCATACCGCATGGCGCCAACCGAGATGTATGAACTAAAGAAGCAACTGGAGGAATTGTTACAGAAGGGTTATATTCAACCTAGCGTTTCTCCTTGGGGAGCACCCGTTCTCTTTGTCCGGAAGAAAGACGGATCCCTCCGACTGTGTATTGATTACAGGGAGCTCAACAAAATGACGATCAAGAATAAGTATCCTATACCTCGGATCGACGACTTGTTCGATCAACTGCAAGGGGCAAGGGTATTCTCGAAGATTGACTTGCGATCAGGATACCATCAGTTGAGAATTAAGGAATCGGATATACCAAAGTCTGCTTTCAGATCCGATGCAGGCATTATGAATTTGTAGTGATGCCATTTGGACTTACCAATGCTCCTGCGGTATTCATGCAATTGATGAATCGGGTATTCTTAGAATACTTGGATAAATTTTTGGTCGTCTTCATTGATGACATCTTGATATATTCGAAGGACACAGAGGAGCATGCCGAACATTTGCGTGTGGTTTTGAGCACCTTGAGGAAGGAACAACTGTATGCAAAGCTTTCCAAATGCGAGTTCTGGCTTAGGGAAGTAACTTTCCTTGGGCATGTGATATCAGCTGACGGAGTTCAGGTGGACCCGAAGAAAGTCGAAGCAATCTTGGAATGGGAAGCTCCTAATAACGTGAAAGAAGTCCGGAGTTTCTTAGGACTTGCTGGATATTATCGCCGTTTTGTAGAGGGATTTTCCAAAATTGCTCGTCCGCTCACTCAATTTATTCTGAGAAAACTCAAAAGTTCACGTGGGATGAGATATGCCAGGCTGGTTTTGATGAACTTAAGAAGAGACTGACGACAGCACCTATATTAGCGTTACCAGATGGAACTGATGGATTCATGGTATACAACGACGCTTCAAATCAAGGTCTGGGATGTGTGTTGATGCAAAAGGATAAGGTGATTGTCTATGCTTCTCGGCAGTTGAAACCATACGAGGTTAATTACCCGACTCATGATCTGGAGCTAGCAGCTGTAGTTTTTGCATTGAAAATTTGGAGACATTATTTGTACGGCACTCATTGTCAGATCTTTACAGATCATAAGAGCCTCAAGTACATTTTCAGCCAGAAAGAATTAAACATGAGGCAGAGAAGGTGGCTGGAATTGATCAAGGATTACGACTTGGAGATTCTCTATCATTCGGGTAAAGCAAACGTAGTAGCCGATGCATTGAACCGTAAACCGGTTTCTCTTCGAGTGTTGGAAGCACTTACATCCCAAACCAGCATTCAACGGGAACTGATCCGCGAAGGGATTGAAGTATGGGCACCAGGAATCCAAGGGCAACTATATGTGATGGGCCGACTTCATCACTAGTCGAGGAGATCAAATCTAAGCGGTTGAGCGATTCTCGATCCTTCGGTTATGTGACGAAGTAAAGAAAGGAAAAGCCCGGATTCGTGATACAAGATGATGGAGTTCGAGATTTGAGTCGACTTTGCGTTTAGATGATGATGATTTGAGACGGGCAATTCAAGGAAGCTCACAGCGCGCCCTATTCTATCCACCCGGCGTGATAAGATGTATAAGGATCTTAAACAAAACTTCGATGGGGAAATATGAAGAAGGACGAGCGAGCACGTTTGAAGTGTTTGACTTGTCACAGGTTAAGATTGAACATCGACCTGCCGGAATGTTAAAGCCGCTTCCGATCCCTGAGTGGAAGTGGGAGGATATCTCGATGGATTTCATCACCAATATGCCAAGGACCAAAACGGGAATGAACATGATTTGGGTTATAGTTGATCGACTAACCAAGTCGGCTCATTTCCTAGGAATTAAAGATACTTGGGGACCCGAGAGATTGGCGCGAGTATTCATTGCAGAGGTAGTCAGATTGCATGGGACGCCGAAGACCATTATTTCAGATCGAGATGGTCGCCTCGTGTCGCACTTCTGGAAGGCAGTTCACAGGGCTTTGGGGACTGAGCTCAACTTTAGCACGGCTTATCATACCCAAACGGACGGTCAGTCCGAAAGGACTATACAAACAGTAGAAGACATGCTTAAAGCTTGTGCCTTAGATTGGTCGACTGATTGGGAAGTTCACTTGCCACTGATTGAATTCACCTACAACAATAGTTGGCATGCTTCTATTAAGATGGCACCATTTGAAGCTTTGTACGGGAGAAGATGTCGATCACCCCTGTGCTGGGATGATTCTTCGGACTTGATCGGGACGGAACCGGAATTGATAGTTCAGACTCAAGAGAAGATAGCTTTGATTCGAGAAAGGCTGTTCACTGCCCAGAGTCGATAGAAGTCTTATGCAGACGTACGTCGTCGCCCTCTAGAGTTCGACATTGGGGACCACGTACTATTGAAGGTGTCTCCTACACGAGGAATTTTCCGTTTTGGGAGGAAAGGCAAGCTAAGTCCGAGATATATCGGACCATTTGAGATTCTCGAGAGAGTTGGAGATTTAGCATACAGGTTGGCCTTACCGCCATCGCTGAGTCACATTCACAATGTATTTCACGTATCCCAACTGCGTAGGTATGTACCGGATCCCAATCATATCATTGAGTTCGATGAGATCGAGATAGCAAGTGACGGCACCTTCGAAGAGAGACCAATCAAGATACTTGAGAGTCGGATCAAACAATTGAGGAATAAACCAATACACTTGGTTAAAGTACAATGGTCACGACACGGAGTTGAAGAGGCCACTTGGGAAACGGAGGACAGTATGAAGACTAGATATCCAGAGTTGTTTTCATCTTAAGTTTCGCGACGAAACTTCTTTTTAGGGAGAAAGGATGTAATACCCGAGATTTCTGATATGTATTTGGAACTTGTGATATTGTAATTGTTGCATTTTGATCTTAGTATTATTCTCCGTATTTCATAACCCAGTGTTGTTGAGCGTATGATTTCATGAATGTGATTTAAAATTGTGATTCTGCGCATGTAGCGCACGCTATCGACTAAGTGTAGCGTACGCTAACTTGGATCCATAGCGCACGCTGTGAAAGAACCTTAGTGTACGCTATACGTGGTCAATATGATTGAGACGTGTTGGTAGGTGAGATCAGGCCGGGGATCTTGTCCGGATTATGTCGGGATGAACCTGGACAGCTTTCGGGAAAAAATCCAAGACAACGCGTTAGCGCACGCTACTCATATGAGGATAGCGCACGCTAAAGGCTGAGTACAGTGAAATCAGTAAGTTTCAAATAGCCGTTAGCGCACGCTATGAATATGGACTAGCGCGCGCTAATAACCATTTTCTATACATAGGACAGCATCCTTTTTCATATTTTCAGACTTTTCACTTCCCACATCCGAATTCTTGAACTTAGAGAGTCACTCTCTTCATCCTAAACACTTCATATCAGCATCCGAGCTCGAGTTGAAGATTGTAGATCATTGGGGTAGGTGATTCTTCACCAATATTAAGTACTAGTATGAAGGACGTTTTGATCATCTTTCATCGGCATGAAGGATGATGAAAGATGATCGATACTAATCACATGAGGATCCATACGATGTTGCATTGGTTTAGTTGTACTTTAATTCCATTGCAGTATTTTCCCCGTTGTATGGGAGCGTGTTGTATTTTGACCCCTGTGTGGGCATGTATTGAGATTGAGTTGTATATATTAATTGAAAGACTAAATCGGTCTACTGATCCATTTTAGCCTTAAAGGCGATGTTGAGATGTTTGATTTTAGTTACCAGCCTAGTAGATCCTTGAGGAAAGGGACTACATCGTGTAATATCCCTGAGTGGATTGAGGGTGTTACAATTAAAGCCCTCAACGTTTGAAATAATCAAATCATAATCAATTCACACGAATCATATTCACGAGGGTAGACCAACCATCGTAAATCCAACATGTAAACTCTATTTGCATGACACAAATTTTATAAGAAAAATACTTGTCTCGAAACAACGATCGAAACGAGATGATGAACGGGATGCAGTCGGGCAGCCCCGAACTCTTGAACATAATCAAGAATATAATAGCACCGTGAACACTACGAGAATAACACCACACGAATTACCAACACAAAATGGAGATCAACTCGGAATCCTCGAGCACCTATAATCCTCCGGACGAAATAACAAAAACATGATTACGACGAGGATCAAGACCAAAACAACGGAGATCACATCAAACTATCGAAGGAAAACTCATTCGAACATTTAATCGAACATTAAATGTTCACTACACCTCAAGAACACCGAAATCACCCTTCGGGTTGAAACGAACCAAAGATATGGATATACAATCCATAAAACATGTTTAACAACAACATCTAATACTAATCGATTCATCTAAACCGGATTGGATACGGAATCAAGAACAAACTCCCAAAAAAAAAATACATCCCAAGATGACGCTTGATGATGAAGATCACCCAAAATCGCTCTGAGAACTAACTCCCGATGAAAAGAGACGAAGAGGGAGAGAGGTGACGGAATAAATGATGTTGTCCAGTATTTATACTGTACAGTTATTAACGTGCACTAAACACACCGCATTAGCGCGCGCTAACGGGGTCAACGCCCCAGAACATTCCGCCCGCAACACTGTTAGCGTGCGCTAGCCAATACGCGTAGTGTGCGCTAATGAGCCATGAATCCAGTCCAGTGGCTCTTGGACAGATCTGCACCTACCAGGTAGCGTGCGCTAGAAAGGTCAAATAGCGTACGCTAAGCAGACGATAGCGCGCGCTATCTACCAACCTTAGCGTACACTAACAAGACTCCAGTCCCAGTCCGGTAGCTTCTAGACTGCCTCGAACTACCACTTAGCATGCGCTACCACAACCGTAGCGTGCGCTAACTACAACACCTTAGCGTGCGCTATTCACTTGGATGTAGCGTGCGCTAACGACTCAAAATGACAGCAACAGTACCCTCAAAATGGGTACGACGATGGATTTCTCCGACCGAATCTTCAAGTTCAAGATACGCACGGAAGACTCCAAAATATGATCATACTAAGATATTGAGCTCTAATCAAACCCACACGCGACCATGAAAAGGGTCGGAACAATAAATATGAAGGCGGATACTCACAACTTTGGAAAATTACAAAATAGCCCAAGAAAATCACGATACGTGATCGAATAACCAAACCAAAGTTCACAACACGTCTAACAAAGTTAAACGGACTTACGGGGAACACAAAACAATAGTTTCGAACGAGATTCGCAATAATCAAACTCAAATGCGGAAAAATCGCCAAAAAACACGGAAGTCAGCAAAACGACACCGAAACGAATTCGGATGTCAAAAAGTGCAGAATTACACTAGTGCATAATTGACCTAATGTAACACCCCAAAAGTGTTACTTAAAGGCCTAAAAGTGTTGCTTTAGGTAATAGGTAACACTTTTATAAGTGAAACATCTGCCCGTGCTGCCTATTCTCTTAGGTAGCACTTTCCAATACTAATGTATCACTTTTTCAAGTGCTACTAAAAATTCCCTAATGTAACACTTTCTTCAAACTAATGTAGCATAGTCATAGTGCTACTAATAATTTTTTATGTATCACTTTTTACTCTTTAGTATCATTTTTTACTTCATCTTTTGAACTATAGTAACACTTTATTATATATTATGTATCATTTTACGTCAGCATATGTAACACTCTATTAGATATTGGGTGACACATTTTTTTATTAACCAACTTTATAGTATCATTTCTATACGTGTCTTATATATTGATAATAACATTAAAACATACAAATGCAAGAAAAGAAGGTAAAATAGAATGATATTATTGATATTCAACTGTCATCATAAAAATGAGCCACAAAGTAGTATTCATCAATTGAAACACACTATATTGTGTTCAAAACAAAAAAATTAACCCAAAATCCAATCATATAATATATCTCTTCCTAAATAAACATAATCTCTAAAAGAACATTTATTTGTTTCTTCATCTTCAATTTCAACGTCCTATCCATGCATGTTTCTCGAAATTTCATCAGTTCTTTCTACCCTAATACATCATCTTCATCATCCTGCAATAAGAATAAGGTAAAATAAATAAATAATAAAATAAAAGTAGCTCCAGAGTTCCCATCAGATAACATATTATGCACCAAATTTAGGTAGAGATACGTGAAAGAAACACATTAAGAAATGTACTCTCACATGTCGAAAACGTGAAATCAAAGAAAGGTAATCAAAATTTACAAACTATTCTCAAACTACATGTAAATAAATAATGAAAAAATTTCAAGGTACAGAACTTTAAATCACACTACTAAAATGACCACACTACTAGCGACGACATGTCGTCGCTACTAATCAATGCCAAATCAGTTCAACCAAATGGCAAAGAAATATTAGTGGGAATGACGTCGCCAATAGCAATGACATTTGTTTTTTAGTCATACTACAAGCAGTGACATACTGCAGTCCCCAATATCTAGCACCGAGATACTTGCAACTCTAAAAGCAATAACGACAACATTTGATTTTTAGCCGTCGCTAAAGTGAATTATCTATCCTACTGGTGAATTGGGTGATCGAATTAGCAGGAATCAAAAACGATATACAATGGTTAATAAATGTACAAGCTACATGCAAATGAATTTTCTCCCATATGCCCATCAAATCCTAATAAATACAAAAATACAAGTTTAGTTAGCCTATATAAAAGTAGTTGTTTCTAGATATCTACACAACAAAACAACTCAGCAAGTAGTGATACACCAAAATCATCAAGCAACTTTTTTACCAATATAATAGAACATGTGATTAAACCCATTTTCCCCCAAAGATTCTGCTACAAAATGCATCACACATATCAAATCTCAGTTGGAGGAACTTAATCCAACTTGCATAAAGTGATTCACGCTCTGAGATCAAATGGTAAGCAAGTGAGCACCTGAAACATAACCAACCAAACGAGCTCAACTTTAAGTAGACATTGAATGAATGATTCCGGTCTGTAGTTCTAAATTCATCAAATTGAGCTTAAGTTGTATCCAAATCAAATTTTTGTTTTCAAAGTAGGCTCTATTATAACCAGAAATTGAATGTACCATAATAGATAGTTCAATGACTAAAAGTAATTAACTTCTCAACACTTCGTATTTAAGTCAATTGTGATACAGTTTTGGTGGACGGAGGGAGTAATTAACTTCTCAACAATTTTGTATTTCTATTTTTATTTGCTCTATTTTCCTTTTATGTTTTCGTATCTTTTTAAGGTCATTTCCCTTTCTAACAGTCAGCAAAACATTTTTTCTTTCCCAATTCGACGCACCATTTTTCTGTCTTAATTCTCTTGTGTTGGTGTGATTCCCGGATTCTTCACTACTTTGAGGTAGGTGATTCTTCACCAATATTAAGTACTAGTATGAAGGACGTTTTGATCATGATTATCTAGTCAGTTAAATTCGTTAGTAGTCGAATATCATGTGTTAGAAGGATATTTGTGACGTTTCGGCACTTATTCATCGTATGATCCATTGAACCTTTTTAGTATATGGACTCCTAAGCATATTCATGTATCTTCAAAACCGATTATGACCAGTATATGGAGATTACCAAGTTCTTATGCCCTTACATAAATGAATCATACGTTTTGGGACATGAAATGGATTGGACTTAGGATATTTCTTAAAGATCAAAGATGAATTATGGTGTTGTGATGATTATACGTATCCTTGTATCTCATAGTCATTTAATACGTAAAGATCTTTCACAAACCGTATGAGCATGATATGCACGGAGATAGCATGTATTAACACTGAAGATTTCATGAGTTTCATCACATTTAGCTCAAGTTTTCTGCCCAGCAGTAAACTGCCATGCACAGTTAGCGCACGCTAAGATAGGCATATTAACATGCGCTATTGGGAATGAATAACGTGCGCTACGTTTGGTACGTAACGTACGTTATGACATCAGCAGATGATCGGTGATCGAGAGGGTCGTGCAGACACAGCTAGCGTACGCTAGACTTTATTATTTGCGTACGTTAACGGGCAGGCTTAGCGCACATTATGTAGAGTACGTAGCGCGCGCTAAGTAGTTCAGGCAGAATTCATTTTTAGAGCTTGCGGCCATAAACCGGATTGTTAGACGTTCGTACGACTTGAGAGGAATTCTTTATTATTTCTTAGGTCCGAGCCTTGCATAGGGGACGATCGAGGGGCGGTGGCATACGGACGCGTGTCATTTGTTGGAGTATTTCATTCTTGCCATTTTCGAGGCAAGTATCATATGTTGAGTTTGATTTATATTGGAACTTTGATCATGCATATGGTTTTGTTCATGTTGTCAAATATGAGATTTATTTCTTAAATTTCTCGTGGTATTCGTTGTTAATTGTTCGTATTGATGAACATATTGAAATGCATATATGTATGCATAATTGATTGGTTTATGATATAAATGATCCGAGGGGGTCATGAGGATCTATGCTGAGGGCGCTGGATCGAATGTCCATCATGCGTTGGTCCGACGGGATCACCATGGGGATCTATCTTTGAGGGCGCCTGGATCGGCTGGACGGGTTTTCCACCATGCGTTGGTCCGACAGATCATCATAGGGATCTATACCAAGGGTGCCGGATCGCCGATTACCTCAGATTGCGTTGATGGAATCGTGAGGATTCACATCGTTGGATTCCGGCGATCAAGTCCGTTTTGCATGTTTTATGATGCACTGATGATTTATGTATTATGATACTTGTACTAGCATTGTTTTGCTAACCCCTTCGGGGGTGGACATTGTTTTGATGTTCAGGTAGCCGAGGAGCGGGGAAGCAACCACAGTACCGATAGGACGATGAAATGGCTCAGTGATGTGTTTGATGTTTATCGTTATTATGATTTGTCTTCTTGGTTCACTTTAGTACTCGAGTACGTGTGTTTTAATAATGTCATTTTCGATATGGTTGTATAAGTTTCTTTGGACCAGTTGAACCAGTTCTGTATTTTGAACTTCAGTTGTAAGGTTTAATTATATTTGCATTTCTTTTATTTAGCCTTGTAAATCCTTACTTAAAGGGTTTACGTCGCTGTAATTATTCCAAATATCTAGGGGTGTTACACCGTCGACCCCTACCGAGACCCCGTCGGATCTAACCCGTAGTGGTTAAAAGCAAAGCTCGTCGATCCACCCCTCCGTGGACCCCTACCGAGACCCGTCGGATCTAACCCGTAGTGAGCATACACTCACACACGTTACTCATGCAATACTAATATGCTAAGAATGTAAGTTCATTAAGAATACTTACCAGAGATGGCCACTAACCCGACACCATTATCATACTCATCACAATACCTCCATCATGAACAATCAATCATAATACAACAACCACACGGAATACATGATTCCACAGCATTAAACAAGAAGGGGTATCATTAATGTAATATCCGCAATTTCGATTTTCGGTAATTTTCTTTTTTTGGCGGAAGTATGTTTTGACGAGTCGTTTGTGGCCGTTTCGTCAGTCTGAGAATGATTAATTCTGCACTTTTTGACATCCGAGTTCGTTTCGGTGTCGTTTTATTGAGTTCCGTATTCTTAAGCGACTTTCCCGTGCTTGAGTTCGATTCTTGCGAATCTCTTTCGGAACTATTGTTTCGGGTTTCACGTAAGTTCATTTAACGTTGTTATACGTGTTGTGAGCTTCGGTTCGGCTATTCGTTGTCGTATCATGATTTTTTGGACGTTTGGGCTGTTTTGTAATTTCCCAAAGTTTTGGGTACTTGTTTTCGTACTCGCTTTTACCTACCTCCGGGTTGTCGGGATCATGTGTTTGTTTTAAGCGTAAGTTCGTGTTTTGATTGTCGTACTACTTGTCTTGTTCGACCGTAGTAATTTGTGTTCGTCGCGTTCCGCGATCCTTTTCGAATTTGACATCTGACAGCTGTTCTGTACTACCAGATGAATAGCGCACGCTATTCTTCATGTGTAGCGTACGCTATCGATGCCCTTCTTACGTACGTAATGCATCATTCGTTACGTACGTTATAGTGTTCAGGAATTCGGGCAGTAGAGTCTGGATGACTCTTACGTATGTAATGGCTTGTACCTTACGTACGTAACATCACTGTAACACCCCCAATTACAACTGTCGACCCAGTACGACAATCATACAAATACCCATACGGTATATCCGACATCGAAAAACACCTCAAGCATGTAATATCCTAGAATCAAAATAACCTCGATGACATACTGGCACGACTGTCACGGTTTCCAAAATTATCCGCTCATATCGTGTCGGTCCCACTCTGTACAGTACATCCCAGATAAAATAATGCGAAAAATTCATAGTGAAATTCTAGGATATTACATATACACCCACTTAAATTAGTTTCGTCCTCGAAACTCAACACCTGTCATAATCAGTATCTCAATCCCGAAATTTCTCAAAATCACGGCACCATACTCAATAATCATCATCAAAACTGAAATAACTGAATGAACATACTTACAGGTCCGTGAAGTCGATGATCTTCCGTGATACCAGCACACGACTCCCATACAAAGCCTCGACACAATAACAACACATCGGCATCGCAATACAACAAATTGAAAATATTTCAAAAATTTTGAAACCTCCAAAATCGGTTTGACCCAAAAGTCAGAAAATCATTTTCAAAAATCACGCTACTACCGCACCGGTAGAGCCACATAACACACACGCCCGGGTTTTACGAAACCCAAGCTCCGATACCATCTTCTGTAACACCCCCAATTACAACTGTCGACCCAGTACGACAATCATACAAATACCCATACGGTATATCCGACATCGAAAAACACCTCAAGCATGTAATATCCTAGAATCAAAATAACCTCGATGACATACTAGCACGACTGTCACGGTTTCCAAAATTATCCGCTCATATCGTGTCGGTCCCACTCTGTACAGTACATCCCAGATAAAATAATGCGAAAAATTCATAGTGAAATTCTAGGATATTACAATCACTAACGTACGTTAAGGCTTATTGCTTACGTACATTAGCCTCCCGCAGGTATATATATTTGAGGGTTGACCGATTTTGGGTCATTTCCTTCCTCCCTACTCCTTGCTGCGTTCTTGGCGATTTGGGGCGGATTTGGACGAGCTTTCGTCGGCCTTTGATGATTATAATCATCTCGGTGGGTCTTCTTCGTGTTCATCATTATCTAGCCTTCCTTTTCTCCGAATCAAGGTAAGGTTTTAGAACCCTATTTGAGATACTTTGGGTTTGTCTCAATTTCGTGATTTTAATCCGAGATTGTTGGTTCTTTTGCCGTTATCCAGTCGTGTTGATCATAGCCCACGGGTTGGAATTTCGTTTTCATGTTTTTGTTGGGCCGATTCGTGTTCTTGGCCGTTTTGGGGGAAACCCTTGAACTTTCGTCGTTTGTTCCTTTAATTCGGCGACTTCGGGTTGTACTTTGGAATTTATTTTCATTGTTGTTGTTGTCGTTCATAGTTTATTGTCGCGGGTTGTCGTTTGGCGGAGTCGGCGGGTTCGTAGATGGTTCGGGTCTCCTCACTTTGGTCGATTCTCCGCGTTTTTATTTTTTGAGGCAAGTACCTTATTCATACATTTCTTGTTTTATGGATATGATCGGTGATTGAAATGAACTTTCAAAAGACTTGGTTTAGCCTCATGAAAAGACCCCTTTCATGCCCGCGTGTAGTTTGTGATTGGTGTGTTTTTGTAAATGACTATGTGAATCCTATGGATATGTTTGGTGTTGATGTTGCGCTTGGTAATGTGTGTGTATATATATTGCCTCATTTCGGTGCATTGTTGTTTGACGTTGCGTTGTGCTAAGTGTTTGATGCCTCTGGGTGCATTGTTGGGATATCTTTGTTGTGTTGTGTTATGGGTGTGAATGTGTTATAGACGGGGTCTACGGTGACACATGGCTAGAGATCATGTGGTCAGGATGCAACAAGTGATTGATCCAACCGTGAGAGCCTCAGTATACCTACGGTGACACATGACTTGTGATCATGTGGTCTAGAGACAACAAGTGATTGATCCAACCGTGAGATGATGTGGCGAGTGATCACAGTGCTATAAGAAACCTACGGTGACACATGACTTGTGATCATGTGGTCGGGAGACAACAAGTGATTGATCCAACCGTGAGATGACGTGGCATGTGTTCACGGTGTGATATATGATTTTTGGATGTGTTTTGCGAGGTCGAGTACCTTAGATGTGTTACCGAGATTTCGTATCTTGGGTGGTTATGTTTTATTGACTTTATGTCCGTCGAGGACACGTGACGTGGGATTTGAACCATGTGAATTGTTGTTGGTTCTTATTTGAGAAGGCAAATCTTTGGGCTGTGACCTCTGTTGGTTTTGGAAATAGAAGGATTCGATAATCCTGAACGGTTTTTGTTAAAACTCCCGAGGGCATTTTAAACCATTTTACAAACTGTTCTCGTGATTTGTGACCTTTCGAATTTGGAAAGTTTTACTCAAACTTTTGCCTCGGGAAGTATTTTTCGTTATGTTTGAGTCTTTGAAGATTCCTGATTATTATTATTATTATTATTGGAATATGATTTGTATGACTCGTATTTGCACTTTGTATTTGTAATATCCGGATTTATTACAGTGTATTTCATCTGTATTCAACCATGTATTATTTCGGATTGGTGATTTTGATTATTGGAATATGATATTTAGTGCATTGATATCATTGTGCATAAGTATAGAAACATGCAAAATTTCTCAAGAAACCTTGTGATAGCGCACGCTAAGAATGTATCTTAACGCGCGCTATCGGGCCATTATTAGCGCACGCTATGAAGGTAGGGGTTGCGTGCGCTAAGAACTCAATTATTGAGCGGGACAGCTAACACATGCGCCAGCCGGGACATGGGTCCGGATAAGATTCCCGCTGACGCATCCGGACAAACTCTGAAGTCAACCATTATTAGCGCACGCTAAGGGATACTTAGTAGCGTGCGCTAACTTGTCAATAATGCAGAATATTATAAATGGGACAGCAACCGCTTTGGCTTTCATTTCCTTCGTCTATACTTCACCTTTGAGAGTCCAGAGAGCAAGTATATCCCTTCTAAACACTTAGAACATATATTAGTGAACATTGAATGATTGAGTATCACTTGTGAGTGATCATTGAAGAGAAGTAACACCTTGGAGTGACACATAACCAAACGGAGTCGGATTATACCTCGTGGTTCAGTGATTTCGGCATTCTAAGGTATGTTCAACCTATCACCAGTCTTAAATTTGGTTTTCCAATGGATACGATGATCATATTATCGAGGTATTGAATTTCATTAGTGAATTATTCAACAACATCATGTTTAGAAGATTGGAATGTCTACAAATACGATATTATTGTTGGAACCTTGAAGTTGGGATCCTAGTACTTCAAATGATGAGAGTAATATTCTGAAGTTAACAATTCGTATGATTTATGTTATCTTTGTGATCATGATTTGGAAGAGATGTTATAAGAACTTAAAGGAAGAATCATCTTAGGAAATATTCTTTCGTATAAGTCGGAATTGTTAGTTCACCTCAAGATGAAGTCTGAATATGTATAATGATAGTAGCATCTAATACATCAACCGGAGATCACCAACTTTGCATGAGAATTGTAATCAAGATGGATTATGGTGTCATGATGATTATACGTATATTTGCATCTTGAAATTGATATCATCTTGGAGATCATTCATAAGAGTAAGAACTTGGTATTCATGGAAGTAACATGAATTATCACGAATGACTTCATTGTTTCGAACATGGCAAGAACAGTTCTTGCTCGGCAAAGAAAGCGCCATGCGAATAGCGCACGCTAGGTTATGCAGTTTAACGTGCGCTATCGAGTACTAGTTAGCGTGCGCTACGTTTGGTACGTAACGTACGCTAGACCATCGATCGAGTCGATCGGCCGATCGGTGAAATCTTGACCATGCATTAGTAGCGTGCGCTAATATACGAGATTTAACGTGCGCTATCGAGTACGTTTAGCGTACGCAACGTTTTGGACTTAGCGTACGTTAAATCATCAGCTAAGTCAGTCGGCTGATCAGTGAGGCACTGACAACGCCGGGTTAGCGTACGCTAGGCAGTGTGTACTGCGTACGCTAACGAGTAGCATTAACGTACGCTACATATGATTCGTAGCGTGCGTTAATCTGTCCCGCATGATTTCGTATTAAAGACTTCCTACCGTAATTATTGAATTGTTAGACGTTAAATGCGGCACGAAATGAATTCTGTACTATTTCTTTTGTTAAGGTTCGAGCTTATCACGTGATTGATCGAAGGGGACGACCTTCGAGTATTTTGATATTCGTGGAAGTTTATTCTTGTCAACGAACCGAGGCAAGTACTCTAAATTAGAATTGTTTATATTATGAGAATTATGAGGTGATTGTATCGTGTAAATATGTTGTGAATATATGTCCACCATGTGTTGATCCGACGGGAATCATCATGGGAATCTATAGCTGTGTGCGCTGGATCGTTGGACAGGTAGTTCCACCATGTGTTGGTCCGACGGGATCATCATGGGAATCTATAGCTGTGTGCGCTGGATCGTTGGAATACCATCAGTATGTTGAAACTGTTATGTTATGATATGTGTTGTGGATATTCTCGTGGAGAAACTTGTTATGATATAATTGTTGATTATATCACTGTTGTATGATTATTGTACTTGTACTAGCATCGTTGTGCTAACCCCTTCGGGGGTGAACATTTGTGTATGTTCAGGATCCAGAAGAGCGGGGAAACAACCACTGGAACTGTATGACGACGAGGGTGCAGAGTGATGTCCCGACCGGGTTTATTTATCTGTTGTTTATTCGTTATTTCAATTAGTACTCGAGTACAAAGTCATTTGTGATGATTTGGATTTGTTGATGTATTATTGAGTTCTGTTGAACAATTGTACTGTTTCTGTATTTGGTCAGAACTGATGTACTGTAATTCCGTTATTTTCATTCGTTAGTACCTTTTTATGCTTGTTCAATTCTTCAGCCTTGTAAATCCTTATGTAAAGGATTTACGGCGCTGTAATATTCCCGAATATATTGGGGGTGTTACAGTATTGCACTAGCAAAATAGTGGAATTTTGCTAACCCCCGAGTAATCGGGGGGTGGGTGGATGTATTGCATTCAGGTTTTGGGGAGCATAACACAAGATCGGCATGAAGGATGATGAAAGATGATCAATACTAATCACATGAGGATCCATACGATGTTGTATTGGTTTAGTTGTACTTTAATTCCATTGCAGTATTTTCCCCGTTGTATAGGAGTGTGTTGTATTTTGACCCCTGTGTGGGCATGTATTGAGATTGAGTTGTATATATTAATTGAAAGACTAAATCGGTCTACTGAGCCATTTTAGCCTTAAAGGCGATGTTGAGATGTTTGATTTTAGTTACCAGCCTAGTAGATCCTTGAGGAAAGGGACTACAGCGTGTAATATCCCTGAGTGGATTGAGGGTGTTACAATTAAAGCCCTCAACGTTTGAAATAATCAAATCATAATCAATTCACACGAATCATATTCACGAGGGTAGACCAACCATCGTAAATCCAACATGTAAACTCTATTTGCAGGACACAAATTGTATAAGAAAAATACTTGTCTCGAAACCACGATCGAAACGAGATGATGAACGGGATGCAGTCGGGCAGCCCCGAACTCTTGAACATAATCAAGAATATAATAGCACCGTTAACACTACGAGAATAACACCACACGAATTACCAACACGAAATGGAGATCAACTCGGAATCCTCGAGCACCTATAATCCTCCGGACGAAATAACAAAAACATGATTACGACGAGGATCAAGACCAAAACAACGGAGATCACATCAAACTATCGAAGGAAAACTCATTCGAACATTTAATCGAACATTAAATGTTCACTACACCTCAAGAACACCGAAATCACCCTTCAGGTTGAAACGAGCCAAAGATATGGATATACAATCCATAAAACATGTTTAACAACAACATCTAATACCAATCGATTCATCTAAACCGGATTGGATATGGAATCAAGAACAAACTCCCAAAAAAAAATCCATCCCAAGATGACGCTTGATGATGAAGATCACCCAAAATCGCTTTGAGAACTAGCTCCCGATGAAAAGAGACGAAGAGGGAGAGAGGTGACAGAATAAATGATGTTGTCCAGTATTTATACTGGACAGTTATTAACGTGCGCTAAACACACCGCATTAGCACGCACTAATGGGGTCAACGCCCCAGAACATTCCGCCCGCAACACTGTTAGCGTGCGCTAGCCAATACGCGTAGCGTGCGCTAACGAGCCATGAATCCAGTCCAGTGGATCTTGGACAGATCTGCACCTACCAGGTGGCGTGAACTAGAAAGGTCAAATAGTGTACGCTAAACAGACGATAACGCGCGCTATCTACCAACCTTAGCGTACGCTAACGAGACTCCAGTCCCAGTCCGGTAGCTTCTGGACTGCCTCGAACTACCAGTTAGCATGCGCTACCACAACTGTAGCGTGCGCTAACTACAACACCTTAGCGTGCGCTATCCACTTGGATGTAGCGTGCGCTAACGACTCAAAATGACAGCAACAGTACCCTCAAAATGGGTACGACAATGGATTTCTCCGATCGAATATTCAAGTTCAAGATACGCACGGAAGACTCCAAAATATGATCATACTAAGATATTGAGCTCTAATCAAACCCACACGCGACCATGAAAAGGGTCGGAACAATAAATATGATGGCGGATACTCACAACTTTGGAAAATTACAAAATAGCCCAAGAAAATCACGATACGTGTTCGAATAACCAAACCAAAGTTCACAACACGTCTAACAAAGTTAAACGGACTTACGGGGAACACGAAACAATAGTTTCGAACGAGATTTGCAAGAATCAAACTCAAATGCGGAAAAATCGCCAAAAAGAACGGAAGTCAGCAAAACGACACCGAAACGAATTCGGATGTCAAAAAGTGCAGAATTACACTAGTGCATAATTGACCTAATGTAACACCGCAAAAGTGTTACTTAAAGGCCTAAAAGTGTTGCTTTAGGTTGTAACACTTTTATAAGTGAAACATCTGCCCGTGCTACCTATTCTCTTAGGTAGCACTTTCCAATACTAATGTATCACCTTTTCAAGTCCTACTAAAAATTCCCTAATGTAACACTTTCTTCAAACTAATGTAGCATAGTCATAGTGCTACTAATAATTTTTTATGTATCACTTTTTACTCTTTAGTATCATTTTTTACTTCATCTTTTGAACTATAGTAACACTTTATTATATATTATGTATCATTTTACGTCAGCATATGTAACACTCTATTAGATATTGGGTGACATATTTTTTTATTAACCAACTTTATAGTATCATTTCTATGCGTGTCTTATATATTGATAATAACATTAAAACTTACAAAAGCAAGAAAAGAAGGTAAAATAGAATGATATTATTGATATTCAACTGTCATCATAAAAAATGAGCCACAAAGTAGTATTCATCAATTGAAACACACTATATTGTGTTCAAAACAAAAAAAAATTAACCCAAAAATCCAATCATATAATATATCTCTTCCTAAATAAACATAATCTCTAAAAGAACATTTATTTGTTTCTTCATCTTCAATTTCAACGTCCTATCCATGCATGTTTCTCGAAATTTCATCAGTTCTTTCTACCCTAATACATCATCTTCATCATCCTGCAATAAGAATAAGGTAAAATAAATAAATAATAAAATAAAAGTAGCTCCAGAGTTCCCATCAGATAACATATTATGCACCAAATTTAGGTAGAGATACGTGAAAGAAACACATTAAGAAATGTACTCTCACATGTCGAAAACGTGAAATCAAAGAAAGGTAATCAAAATTTACAAACTATTCTCAAACTACATGTAAATAAATAATGAAAAAATTTCAAGGTACAGAACTTTAAATCACACTACTAAAATGACCACACTACTAGCGACGACATGTCGTCGCTACTAATCAATGCCAAATCAATTCAACCAAATGGCAAAGAAATATTAGTGGGAATGACGTCGCCAATAGCAATGACATTTGTTTTTTAGTCATACTACAAGCAGTGACATCTTTGCGGTCCCAATATCTACCGAGATACTTGCAACTCTAAAAGCAATAACGACAACATTTGATTTTTAGCCGTCGCTAAAGTGAATTATCTATCCTACTGGTGAATTGGGTGATCGAATTAGCAGGAATCAAAAACGATATACAATGGTTAATAAATGTACAAGCTACATGCAAATGAATTTTCTCCCATATGCCCATCAAATCCTAATAAATACAAAAATACAAGTTTAGTTAGCCTATATAACAGTAGTTGTTTCTAGATGTCTACACAACAAAACAACTCAGCAAGTAGTGATACACCAAAATCATCAAGCAACTTTTTTACCAATATAATAGAACATGTGATTAAACCCATTTTCCCCCAAAGATTCTGCTACAAAATGCATCACACATATCAAATCTCAGTTGGAGGAACTTAATCCAACTTGCATAAAGTGATTCACGCTCTGAGATCAAATGGTAAGCAAGTGAGCACCAAACATAACCAACCAAACGAGCTCAACTTTAAGTAGACATTGAATGAATGATTAAGTCCGTAGTTCTAAATTCATCAAATTGAGCTTAAGTTGTATCCAAATCAAATTTCTGTTTTCAAAGTAGGCTCTATTATAACCAGAAATTGAATGTACCATAATAGATAGTTCAATGACTAAAAGTAATTAACTTCTCAACACTTCGTATTTAAGTCAATTGTGATACAGTTTTGGTGGATGGAGGGAGTAATTAACTTCTCAACAATTTTGTATTTCTATTTTTATTTGCTCTATTTTCCTTTTATGTTTTCGTATCTTTTTAAGGTCATTTCCCTTTCTAACAGTCAGCAAAACATTTTTTCTTTCCCAATTCGACGCACCATTTTTCTGTCTTAATTCTCTTGTGTTGGTGTGATTCCCGGATTCTTCACTACTTTGAGGTAGGTGATTCTTCACCAATATTAAGTACTAGTATGAAGGACGTTTTGATCATGATTATCTAGTCAGTTAAATTCGTTAGTAGTCGAATATCATGTGTTAGAAGGATATTTGTGACGTTTCGGCACTTATTCATCGTATGATCCATTGAACCTTTTTAGTATATGGACTCCTAAGCATATTCATGTATCTTCAAAACCGATTATGACCAGTATATGGAGATTACCAAGTTCTTATGCCCTTACATAAATGAATCATACGTTTTGGGACATGAAATGGATTGGACTTAGGATATTTCTTAAAGATCAAAGATGAATTATGGTGTTGTGATGATTATACGTATCCTTGTATCTCATAGTCATTTAATACGTAAAGATCTTTCACAAACCGCATGAGCATGATATGCACGGAGATAGCATGTATTAACACTGAAGATTTCATGAGTTTCATCACATTTAGCTCAAGTTTTCTGCCCAGCAGTAAACTGCCATGCACAGTTAGCGCACGCTAAGATAGGCATATTAACATGCGCTATCGGGAATGAATAACGTGCGCTACGTTTGGTACGTAACGTACGTTATGACATCGGGGCAGACACCGATCGTGAGAAGGTCGTACAGCACTAGCGACGCTAGACTTTATTATTTGCGACGTTAACAGGCGGGCTTAGCGCACGTTATGTAGAGTACGTAGACGCGCTAAGTAGTTCAAAGAATTCATTTTTAGAGCTTGCGCCGTAAACCGGATTGTTAGACGTTAAATTTACTTGAGAGGAATTCTTTATTATTTCTTAGGTCCGAGCCTTGCATAGGGGACGATCGAGGGGCGGTGGCATACGGACGCGTGTCATTTGTTGGAGTATTTCATTCTTGCCATTTTCGAGGCAAGTATCATATGTTGAGTTTGATTTATATTGGAACTTTGATCATGCATATGGTTTTGTTCATGTTGTCGAATATGAGATTTATTTCTTTAATTTCTCGTGGTATTCATTGTTAATTGTTCGTATTGATGAACATATTGAAATGCATATATGTGTAATATCCGCAATTTCGAATTTCGGTAATTTTCTTTTTTCGGCGGAAGTCCGTTTTGACGACTCGCTCATGACCGTTTCGTCATTCCGAGAATGATTAATTCTGCACTTTTTGTCATCCGAGTTCGTTTCGGTATCGTTTTGTTGAGTTCCGAGCTTTTTAGCTACTTTTCCGCACTTGAGCTCGATTCTTGCGAATCTCGTCCGAAACTGTTGTTTCGAGTTTCTCGTAAGCTCATTTAATGTTATTATTCATGTTGCGAGCTTTGGTTCAGTGTTTCGATCACGTATCGTGATTTCCGGGCGTTTTGGGCCATTTTTGTAATTTTCCAAAGTTTGGGGTAATTACTTCCATCGTCGAATTCTGACACTTCGGGTGGTCGGAATCGTGTGTTCTCTTAGCGCTTGGATTCGTTTTTGTGAGTACTTCGTAACCGTATCTCCGGTTTTTATTCAGGTTCGGGTTTCGGGGTCGTCGGGGCCGTCGGAAGTGGCCACGGCCGAGACGGCCGCAGCAGGTACTGGCCTGGCCGAGTTACGGTCGTAAGGTGCCGGTTACGGCCGTAAGTGATCGGCGTGCATGGCACGATTTAATGCCGTTACGGCCGTAAGGGCCGAGAGTTACTGGCCGTAAGGTGCCGTGCAACTTCCGGACGAATCTTGTTACTACCGTAAGGGCGAGAGTTCTGGCCGTAAGGTGCCGTGCAACTTCCGGACGAATGCGATACGGCCGTAAGAACCTGCCGAATGCGGCCGTAAGTGCCGAGTTACGGCCGTAAGGCCCGGCCGGTTACGGCCGTAAGTGATCGGCCAGTCGGCTATTTAAAGGCACTGACGTGGGTCTCTCGGCCATTTTCCATTTTTCCTTCGTTTTTCGCGACCCTTCACGGAATTTGAGGGTTTTTGATCGGGAACATCATGGAACATCATTTTTGGAAGGCTTGTGTTGATTATATCATCATCTAATCCGTGTTCTTCGTCCAAATCGAGGTATTTTGGCTTGAACCCTTGTTTTTGAAGATTTTAGGGATTTTCCTTTTGATTTCGATTCCAATCCGTTTCTAATCAATTAGTTATTGTATAAACGTTGTTTTGGACGTGTTCTACGGATTGTATATCCGTATTTCGAGTTCGTTGGAATCCAATCGGGATTTTTGGTTTTCTAAGGAACCTTGAACATTTAGTATCCGATTAAATGTCTCAAAGGGGTTCCCTTCAATTCTTGACCGTGTTTTCCTTTGTTTTCAATTGTTATCCTCATAATAACCGTGTTTCCGCTGGATTTCACGGAGGATTGTAGGTGTTCGGGTTTTCCGGTTGTGCCGTATTCGTAGGAATATTCGGGTGCCGACTATCGAGGCAAGTATCTTGCCCATACTTTTCATGTTTCGTAGACGGAATCATTGATAAATGATTTTATGTGCAATCCGAATGTTTTAATGAACTTTTAAAAAGATCGGTATGTTCTCGATAATTGTTGTCTCTCAAAAGATAACTCGTATGCTTCGGGGATTAATGTTCTTTCGGAATATGTGCGTTAGTTTCGTATATTGGAAGATGTTAAACATATTTAGTGAATTTAGTAGACCGTAATTATTTGCCGATGATTGTGTATTGAGATGTGTAATTATACGGTGAATATGTGACGTGTGATATTAGCTGTTACTCCTTCGTAAGGAGGTTGAGATACTTTGTGTTGTTTGGCATTGGTACTTGTTTGTTGTGGTGTGACATAAATTGTGAGTATATGTAAGTTAAAGTGGCCATTCTAACGAAGTACCTAGCATTTGTATGCATATTCTAGTATTCGAATTATGACTTCCCGTGGCGTTGTGGATGATATGTGTATGTTCACCTAGGGACGGTCTGACGGGACCTCTAGGGATACGTATTGCCGTGAGTGTGCGTATCACGAACTGTGGTTAAACACCAAGGGAAGTCCGACGGCGCTCTGCTCGGTACGGAGGCCGTGAGTCTCGTACCAACGGTTAACTTTGAAATGTTTTGTTGGAGAATTGTGATTTTTGGCGCATATTTCGTCTGATTAGAATGGCAGTCCAAATGGTATCGTACTTGGCTGGAATGGCATCGATAAATGTGTTGTGTGTGATTTGTCCCTTGACTGTGATAATTTGGTAAGGGTACGTGAGTCCTGTGGTTGCTCTGTGCATTGTAGCTCTGTGGTATGTTCAGTGAGATTGTTGTCATGGTAATGTTTGACATGGTGTAGTTTTCTCCGGGTTATTCTTGCGAGTATGTGATATGGATGATTTGGGTCGTGGATGTAACACCCCAAACTAGGAGGATAATACAGTGCCGTAGATCCCCAACTGGGACCCACCAGGCAATTGAAAATGAATGAATTATACAGGATAAATGTAGTACCGAACTACATTACAACAATAATTACTCCGATGAGGAGTTTAGTTACAACACACCAGACAATATCAATACTAGTGTATTTTATATGAAGATAAAATACACCACACCGATGAAACGGAGTATTCAATTGATTGTCTGCAGCTGAAAATAAAGGACAATAACATGAATAATCAAAGATCGGGGCCCCTACTAGTATCACTAGGACTCTCGACATCAACTCGCTATTCCCGTGCGTTTGCCTTGCCACGACTGAAAAACAAAATCCCGGCCCGGGTCTTAAATGAGAACAACAATCCTCAAGAGTTGAAATTACACAATCATGAATTAATCAAGTTATGAAATATTCTTAATTATGAATTACGGCAAGAGGAGTATCATAGTACGCCCGTAATGTTCTCGTGCAAGTGTACAACATCCGTCCGTGTACCTAATTAGTCTCACGAGACAATATGACCCGTGTGCACGGCCTAATGTATCGGTGAACCCAATACAATAACCATCGTGTGCCCGACTAAAAATTCCACACACCACACCCGCCACGCAATATGAACCCGGAAGGTCATATGAACGAGAATGACCATAATGAATATCAATGAATAATAATTAGACAAGGCCAAGAATGACTCACCGAGATGAGAGTAATAATGAAATGAATGATAGCTCAACGAAAAGATTGGAACCGCTGCTCCTTATGATCAAGTGATTAATTGACAATAACAAGTTTTAATATGATTAATACAAAGATAATTGAGTTATGATAATGAATGATCAACAACAAAAGATAAGAATATCCTTTTAACCGAGTAAGAATAAACTTACTCAACACATCTTACAATTATCCTTCCACGAACAATGTCCTAATTGAGATATCGGTCGCTCGAACAACCTTGAACAATTCAATAACCAACAATCCGATTAATATACGTACAAACATGAATATAACGAACTCAACACGTCGATACGACTAAACCAAGTCCATTGAGGCATTAAATCAAACACGTTGCGTCCAAACTCCGATTGTTTACAATCAAACCTCAATATACCAATACCAAATCCCCCAAGAAGTGATTCAAACCAACAAAACATCTTCAATACGATTAATTATCCACAACGAATATCCAAAAACGTGATTATAACAACAATTAGTCGAAAATCTCCAAATCCAACTCGATATTCAAAGTGTTCTTGAATAATCCCTCAATAATCCAATGAATCCTTATACAAACTCATAATCATACACATATCCCTTCATATAACATGATTATAATATCCAAAACATCATATCTCAACACAAAATCGAAATCCAAGATGTTGAAGAAATTACCTCTAGAAGATCCAACCACTTCGATCCGAAGAACACGAGTTAAAACGAGTATCCGAGCTATATGATCGAATGGAAATGAAGAAACTCAAGTACACAAGTGTTTGATGAAGGAAGAATCCCTTTCCCCAAGCTCTCTCTGACAAAAAGGAAGAAGAAAGTGAAAATGAAGAAAATGAGGAAAAAGTGTCCCGCCAAACTATAAATCTTCGGAAGTTACGGCCGTAACTCGCCCTCTTACGGCCGTAACTTTCCAAGTCAACGGCCTTACGGCCAGAATCGCCAACTCATACGGCCGTAACTCGCTTCGTCCGAAAGCTCGCCGACAGACTTACGGCCAGAATCGCTTCCCGAAGTTACGGCGTAACCCGCCTTCGTCAAAAACACCCGTCGACAGCCTTACGGCCGTACCGCACACCTTACGGCCGTAACTCGGATGATACGGCCGTATCCGGCCAACCTTACGGGCGTAACCCGCCTTCGTCAAAAATGGCCAGACATCCTTCCTGCAACGTACGGCCGTATCCGGCCAAGTCTTACGGCCGTACCTGCCTCGACTTACGGCCGTATGCCCCAACCCTTACGGCCGTAAGTCACCCTTGGTCGACAACACCCGAAATATACGAACACTACTTACGGCCGTATCTCATCTTCCTTACGGCCGTAACTCACCTTCGGCCAAAATGCCTGGGTAGCCTGCTGGATCACTTACGGCCAGAATCGCCACCTTTACTACTGCACTCCGACTTACTACTGCATTCCCGACTTACGGCCGTAGCCCAGAACCTTACGGCCGTAACTCGATGCTGGCCAAGGTGAATCAATCCGATAATTCCGATTCCTCGCTACGACTGATGAATGATCCGACATATCATACGAATGTGGAAGTGAAGAAGTCTAACACGATCCAAAGATGATACTCCCAGTACAAGGCTATCAATCACAATGAAAATGATCATACTCCCGTCTCGATCTAAAAACGGAGATAAAATGACGATCGGTAACTGATATACGATTACAACATGCCAACATTGAACGCAAAAGAGTGATTCATGAATGATGAGTGATTATTAATGAGTGAAAATTACTGAGTGATAATTACAGATCGATAATTACCGAGTGGTACGTAATGAATTATAGCCGGTATTACATACTCCCCTTAAAAAGAGTTTCGTCCCGAAACTAAGGGTCAAACAACTCGGGATAACTCCCCGCATACTCTCCTCGGTTTCCCAAGTGGCCTCTTCGACTCCGTGTCTAGACCACTCGAAACTTAACCAAAGGAATCGCCTTATTCCTCAAGCTTGATTTGCCGCTCCAACACTCGTATGGGGCTCTTCTCATACGAATGATCATATGCGATCTCGATTTCGTCGAATCAAGTATGTGCGAGACGTGAAACACATTATGAATTCGCCCAACAATGAGATAGGGCCAATCGATAAGTTAACTCGCTTACTCGATTCAAAATCTCACACGGTCCAATGAATCTCGAACTCAACTTCCCCGTTTCCGAAACGGAGAATACCTCGACTGGGATACCTTGACCAAAACGGATCACCCGTCTCGAACTCTAGTGGTCGATGACGACACCGCATATGATTTCGCCGACTCGCAACAATGACGCCTCTCCTGATCAAAGCTACCTTCTCACGGGCGGCTAATAAGCATATCGGGCTCGGTGCTGATTGATTCTGATGGGCCGTCCCAACACAAGGGAGATCGACAACAACGACCGTACCAGGCCTCGTAAGGTGCTACCTTCATCACAGCATGCTAACTAAACTGTACGTGGACACAAACAACAGTATTGGGCTTCCCAATTCTCTACTAATCGAGGACGCATGCCCTCAACATGTCCTCCAATGTCTGAAAAGTCCTCTCGATTGTCCGTCGGACTGAGGATGAAAAAACGGTAATGAGATTCAGCTGAGTTCCCATAGCATACGAATCGATTTCCAAAATAGACACGAATCGTCTGTCACGATCGAAACGATATCATAGGGGTACCGTGAAGTCTCATTATTTCCTTGATGAACAATCGCCGAGTCTCTGACCCCACATATTCTTGATTTCAAGGAAATGAGCTAATGCGGAAAGGAGTCCGCGATCGCTCAGATCGTATTCATGCCACGACGACTCGTCGGCATCTCGGGATGAATTCCATAGAAATGTCTTCCCACTTCCATTATGGAATAGGGAGCGGTATCGAGATACTCACGGCCGGCCGATGTTCCATATTGACTTGCCGATAGGCTAAACATCTCGAAACAAATTCCGCGACTTCTCGCTCCATATTACTCCACCAAATTTCGTTTCAAGTCCTTGTACATCTTACTAGACCGGATGAACCGGATATGGGGTAGCATGAGCTTCTCTCAAGATCGAGTTTTTCAACTCATCATTCACCGCACGCACAACCGATTCTCAAATCTCAAGAGTCCATCTTCGTGGACCACAAATCCAGGGCTTTCCTGTACCACATCCTCGCGGATGATCAACAAAATGAATCAACCCCGATTCTCCCCGATTTCCTTCTCAAGAGATGATGAAATCTCTAACATACAAGCTGTTCGAACTCGTGAAGCCGGACCTCGATCTCGGGTCTAAGGAATTCTCAAGTTCCTTCGAATCGTTAAACGAGCAAGCATCTGCTCTAGAACGGACGTACGACTCAAGGCGCTGGCGACAACATTCGCCTTGCCCGGGTGGCAAAGGACCTCGATATCATAATCTTTGATTAGTTCCAACCACCGCCTCGTCACATATTTAACTCCTTGTGAGTAAATATATACTTCATCTCTTGTGATTGGTGAATAATCGGCAGTGACGCCATAAAGGTAATGACGCCAAATTTCCAACGCGAAAACCACGGTTGCTAGCTACAATGTGGGTTGAATAATTAATCAACTAATCCGAGGAAACTTGGATTTACTTAACATCTTTCGGAGGTTGCCAATCTCGACAGCCTCCGTCTTCTCGAGGGTCGACACGAACTCGCCGATGAAATTACATGCCCGAGAAAGTCATTTCGGACCTCCGTAACTCACACTTGGAAAACTTTCCATAAAGTTGCTCTCGTCTCATCACGTCGAGAACTCGATGAAGATGAACCTCGTGTTCCTCTCGCTACGAGAATAAATCCAAATGTCGCCGATGAAGACAACAACAAACCGATCCAAAAAGTCGATGAAAACCCGATTCATTAACTCCATGAATAACGCAGTGCATTAGTTAGCCCGAACGACATAACTACGAACCCATAATGACCATAGCGTGTTCAAACGCCGTCCTCGCGATATCCGACTCTCGAATCCGCAATCGGGTGATATTCGGATCTTAAGTCGATCTGGAAGATACCAAGCTCCTCAAGTTGATCTAAAAGATTATCATTACGGGTAAGGGTACTAATCTTGATCATCACCTGTTCAACTCTTGATAATTTATACACACACGAGACAAGCCATCCTTCTCCTTGACAGATCACACCGGTGCTCCTCACGGGGACGCAAACGGTCGGCGATAACCTTTCTCGAACTACTCCTCAAGTTGAGTCTTCCACTCCCGCATTCTCGGTGGGGCCATCCGATACGGTGCCTTCGATTAAGGGACGACTGCTCCAACTCACTCCCGAACTCCACTACTCTATGTGAAGACAACCAAATAACTCGTCTGAAATACGTCGTCAATCGATGACAATGATACCACAAATGATCGAACATTTCGATTTCCTAGAATGGTCAATCGATAAAAAGTGATACAATGAATGTTTGAATAATTCGATTGCCTTAGAAAGGCCAATCGATGAAAATGACACAATGAATGATTGAATAGCTCGATTGCCTTAGAAAGGTCAATCGATGAAAATGACGCAAATGAATGATTGAATGACTCGATTGTCTTAGAAAGGCCAATCGATGAAAATGAAACAATGAATGATTGAATGACTCGATTGCCTTAGAAAGGCCAATCGATGAAAATGATATAATGAATGATTGAATAGATCGATTGCGGAATCTCTCTGCTTCCGCCCTAATAATAATTCTACTGGAACAACGGGGATTACTCCCCTGAAGTACACATTCGACAACCAACGACGGAAAGATAGCGACCAAACGCTAACAAACATTAAGGATAGTATCAAAACGATCAACCCAACTAACACCGAAAATTACATCGTCCTAAGATAAAATTCACCACGATTAGGTCCATCAATCAATCGCGGTCACTAAGCTTACTTCGGTATGATTCCGAAAATTCTTCCATCGCCAGGTAGACCGATGGTATGAGGTCCACAAGCAATAGGACTATCCCAAAATAAGTCTATTACAACATGATTCGAAAATGAATGAATGCGGTGTACCAGAATCAAAAGGTACACACAAGTTGAAATAAAATTACGAGTATACCTGAAATCATTCGGTCCACCGGATCGTCGATCCTCCCCATCATATGAATCTGGGACTTGCCGGCCCCCGAACCGGACGCTCCCGTCTGATAAATACGAGCTCCAACTCTATTTGCTTCCATTGTCTTAAACGACGTTGACAAAGTAGTCTGATTCTGAAACGCTGATTGCTTCGGGGCCTGAGATGCCGCCGGGGCCGACTTGGAGTCCTTTCGGCAAAAACGGGCCTTATGCCCAGAATTCCCACAATTATGACATGTGATAGACGGCGTCGTACACCTAGTACTGAAATGGCCCGGCGCCCCACAGTTGAAACAGATGATGGCCGAACTGACTGTTCGGGACTGAGATCCCGCAGGATTAGGTGCCGTAGGAGGTCGCCGAAACGATAGGACCCGCCCGAGGTGTCTTGGAGGTTGATCGACCGCTCTCGGACCGATTACGCCGTTGATTTCCTGCCGACAAATGAAGGTTGTTGTTCAAGACTTTCCTTAGCAATGGCTCATACGGAGAGTTCTCTCGATTAATCCGCAGTGGCGCAATGATGATTGAGCAATCGCACATGGGTCATCATGGCTCGCATAAAAGTGAGTGGATCAACCCGAACATCTTACGATCGAGCGAGTCCTGGCACGATTTCCGTGACAGTGATTATTCCTCGGGTTTCGGCCCGCACCGCGCCTCTTCCCGTGCATCCTCGATGACTCTGTCCATACTGAAGTAGGAAGGTCGCAAAATGATTATATTTCCCGCATGATTATCATGTTATGATTACGTCATGAGATGATGAAAATGAGTATACATGCTCTAACTTAGTGATTATATGAATGATTTACTGAAGTGACATGATTATCTGAGGAAATTCTTGAAATGATTATCCTGAATAACTTAACAAGATTAAAAATATGATCATCCAGATCGACAACTGAGTAATGAAATGAATTGAGTAATAAATGAATTAACAAGATCGTCCTGATCATTAACTGAGTAATGAAATGAATTAAGTGATTAATGAGTTAACATGATCGCCCTAATCACAATGAATGATGATGTTTGAGGATTGTTAAATGATGAATGATGAATGAATAACTATTGCCAGAAATTATACCATGGCGTTAGAAATCTTACAGTTCTTCCGGTCTGATTGGCTCGGCATTTGCACAGGTCACACGTGACGCGAAAGTCCAATGATACTAGTCTGATGACGATGATTTCAAATGAGACATGACTCGGAAGGTAGTATTCAAAACCACGCTCCGATACCAACTCTGTAACACTCCAAACTAGGAGGATAATACAGTGCCGTAGATCCCCAACTGGGACCCACCAGGCAATTGAAAATGAATGAATTATACAGGATAAATGTTGTACCGAACTACATTACTACAATAATTACTCAGATGAGGAGTTTAGTTACATCACACCAGTTCTTTACCGAATACTAGTGTATTTTATCTGAAGTTAACATACACCACACCGATGAAACGAGTATTCAAATGAAAGTCTGCAATGGAAAATAAAGGACAATAACATGAATAATCAAAGATCGGGGCCCCTACTAGTATCACCGGGACTCCTCGACATCAACTCGCTATTCCCGTGCGTTTGCCTTGCCACGACTAAAAACAAAATCCCAATGGGCCGCTTAAATGTAACAACAATCCTCAAGAGTTGAAATTACACAATCATGAATTAATCAAGTTATGAAATATTCTTAATTATGAATTACGCCAAGAGGAGTATCATAGTACGCCCGTAATGTTCTCGTGCAAGTGTACAACATCCGTCCGTGTACCTAATTAGTCTCACGAGACAATATGACCCGTGTGCGGCCTAATGTATCGGTGAACCCAATACAATAACCATCGTGTGCCCGACTAAAAATTCCACACAGCCACACCCGGCCACGCAATATGAACCCAGAAGGTCATATGAACGAGAATGACCATAATGAATATCAATGAATAATAATTAGACAAGGCCAAGAATGACTCACCGAGATGAGAGTAATAATGAAATGAATGATAGCTCAACGAAAAGATTGGAACCGTCGTTCCTTATGACTGAAGTGATTAATTGACAATAACAAGTTTTAATATGATTAATACAATGATAAATGAGTTATGATTATGAATGATCAACAACAAAAGATATGAATATCCTTTTAACCGAGTAAGAATTAACTTACTCAACACCGGTGACAATTATCCTTCCACGAACAATGTCCTAATTGAGATATCGGTCGCTCGAACAACCTTGAACAATTCAATAACCAACAATCCGATTAATATACGTACAAACATGAATATAACGAACTCAACACGTCGATACGACTAAACCAAGTCCATTGAGGCATTAAATCAAACACGTTGCGTCCAAACTCCGATTGTTTACAATCAAACCTCAATATACCAATACCAAATCCCCCAAGAAGTGATTCAAACCAACAAAACATCTTCAATACGATTAATTATCCACAACGAATATCCAAAAACGTGATTATAACAACAATTAGTCGAAAATCTCCAAATCCAACTCGATATTCAAAGTGTTCTTGAATAATCCCTCAATAATCCAATGAATCCTTATACAAACTCATAATCATACACATATCCCTTCATATAACATGATTATAACATCCAAAACATCATATCTCAACACAAAATCGAAATCCAAGATGTTGAAGAAATTACCTCTAGAAGATCCAACCACTTCGATCCGAAGAACACGAGTTAAAACGAGTATCCGAGCTATATGATCGAATGGAAATGAAGAAACTCAAGTACACAAGTGTTTGATGAAGGAAGAATCCCTTTCCCCAAGCTCTCTCTGACAAAAAGGAAGAAGAAAGTGAAAATGAAGAAAATGAGGAAAAGTGTCCTACCAAACTATAAATCTGCCGGAAGTTACGGCCAGTAACTCGGCCCTCTTACGGCCGTAACTTTCCAAGTCAACGGCCTTACGGCCAGAATCGCCAACTCATACGGCCGTAACTCGCTCGTCAAAGCTCGCCGGCAGACTTACGGCCAGAATCGCCTCGAGTTACGGCGTAACTCCGCCTTCGTCAAAAACACCTGCCGACACCTTTACGGCCGTACCGCACACCTTACGGCCGTAACTCGGATGATACGGCCGTATCCGGCCAACCTTACGGCGTAACCCGCCTTCGTCAAAAATGGCCGGACATCCTTCCCGCAACGTACGGCCAGATCCGGCCAAGTCTTACGGCCGTACCTGCCTCGACTTACGGCCGTATGCCCCAACCCTTACGGCCGTAAGTCACCCTTGGTCGACAACACCCGAAATATACGAACACTACTTACGGCCGTATCTCATCTTCCTTACGGCCGTAACTCACCTTCGCCAAAATGCCAGGTAGCTCTTTGGATCACTTACGGCAGAATCGCCACTTTACGGCCGTACCCGCTGACTTACGGACGTAGCCCAGAACCTTACGGCCGTAACTCGATGCTGGCCAAGGTGAATCAATCCGATAATTCTGATTCCTCGCTACGACTGATGAATGATCCGACATATCATACGAATGTGGAAGTGAACAAGTCTAACACGATCCAAAGATGATACTCCCAGTACAAGGCTATCAATCGCAATGAAAATGATCATACTCCCGTCTCGATCTAAAAACGGAGATAAAATGACGATCGGTAACTGATATACGATTACAACATGCCAACATTGAACGCAAAAGAGTGATTCATGAATGATGAGTGATTATTAATGAGTGAAAATTACTGAGTGATAATTACAGACTGATAATTACTGAGTGGTACAGAATGAATTATAGCCGGGTATTACAGTGGACCCCTGTGTTGTAATTGGAATGTTATGATTGGGTCGTGGACCCTGTTATCTGCTATCGGAATTGTATTTTGAAATAAACGATTGTTGGGCTATGTCCCTAAGCATTTCGAAAGGCTTGAAAATTCTTAAACCCCAAACGTTTTCAAAAACTCCCGAGATCGTAAAATGTTTTGTAAATTGTAAAATGGTTATATTCTTATCTTTCGTAATCTAAATTGTTTTGATCAAGTGAATTATCTCGGGAAGTACATTCATGATTTCTATGTTCTTGGAGTATGATATGTATGGCTTGTCTTTGTATTTATACTTGCACTAGCAAAACAATGGAGTTTTGCTAACCCCCGAGTATTCGGGGGGTGGATGTCTGTATTGCGTCCAGGTATTTGCAGGTTGCTGGGGAGCAATTCGCAGGATCGTTATGAAGGATGATGGAAGACGACGATACTAATCACATGAAGACCGGTGTTGAGTATTTTGGCGATGTCTTGTTGTTTTGTCCTTCCATTGTGTCTATTATTTCCATTTTACGGGAATGTTGATTTATGTTAGCCCCTGCGTGGGCGTGAGCTGCGAGAAAGAGTAATGTATGGTTGATGTGTATGTTGTGGTAAAAGACCAAATCGGTCTAATGGTTCGTTATTTAGCCATATCGGCATGTATAGTGTTAATGTGTTTTCTGTATTTAGCCTGGTAGATCCTCACGGAGAGGGTCTGCGGCGCTGTAATATTCCCGAATGGTTTGGGGGTGTTACAGAATATGGTATCAGAGCTTAGGTTGCGGAAACCTAGGCTGTCGGGTCGAGTTTTGTGTTGTCGGGTCTTGTCTTGTCTTGTCTTGTCAGATTTTGTCTGACTGAGTCGTGTCGCGACGCGTCGTCTGAGGTGTCGGTCGTGATTAGTATCGAGGTGCAGCCATCATCTTCGTGCGATCTGTGGATGTAAGTCTCCCTACTTTGTTGCGTCCCGTGTTATACGAGCTTGTGTGATTATACGTTATTATGTGGAGTTTAAATGTGCCTGGTGAATATGTACTCCATACTTGTTTGATTCTTGTATTGTACTAGAATGAAAAGTGATACCGGTGTATAAATGTGTGTATATATTTTGTGAATCGTTTTATTGAAGTAATGACTTGGTGTGATCCCGCAAGGAAAGTTTCTCAATGTGATATTTTTCCTCTTGTCTTGTAAGTTTTCAAAATTTGATTTTAAGAACCCAAATGAGGTCTACCAAAAATTTACTCGAAACATGGCTCTTGCTTTCGACTTTTTGATTTCATGATCGTCGGTTCGGAGGTATGTATTGATGTTGGCATTATTGTTTGGTCAATAATGCTCAAAATTGTGACTAAGTTGGTGGTGTGAACGTTAAGTCGTCCTGAATGCACTTGTTGTGGGGATCCTCATTACTGAGAGGAAGGATTTCAGTTTTAGATGTTACTTATCTTTTAACGGCCGCTTGGGTGATAATGTAATTATGTGGACAGATAATGTTTACGTGTGAGTGGATTTGATGATAATGGATCGTATTTTGATAAAGTGGTAAATTATGTCTTTTGCATGTGTGTTCGAAAACGCTTTTCTGAAAATTTTATAAACTTGAGCAAGTTGTGGAAAAAATTAATTTTCATAAAGTTTTAACAGTTAAGCAATCGGCCTTCGTGTGGACTTTGAAAATCATTTAAAATTGGCGAGCCGGCCTTGAATTTTCTAAAGGAACCCCGACGGTATTGAAAGAGTCGTTTTAAAGTACCTCTGAACATTTTGTAAAATGTTACCGTCGTTGATTATTGTGTAGTGTTGAGAAGATTTATAAAAAGGATTTTTGACGTATTGTTGTATTTTCAAATAATTCGAGTACATGATTTCGTAAATCTTTCACACCATAAAAATTTCTATTTTCAAAACCAATACAATTTTTATCTTCAAAATTATATTGTGAAAGATAAAGAATCTTACTCGATTTAAACTTTAAACTCGGATTTAAAAAGTTTTCAGATCTTGAGTCGATTATTGTGCGTGACCTTGAATCACTCCAAAATGATGACGTGTGGTGGCATAGTGATTTTGATAGTGCCGGTTGTAAGGAAATATTGTTTTGCAAATAATTTCAAATGAGACAGTTAAAGTCCGTTGTTAAAATTTTTGACAAAAAGCCCGAGGTACCATAAACACTTTCAAAGTAATATTTTAAATAAACATGCAAATCCAAGGATTTTCAAATGATATCATGTAAAAGGATACCTCGTGGATCTTCTTATCGAGTTGCTATTAGTTGTCTTATGTGATATGTAAAGCCGAGATGGCAATTTGGTATATTATTTTGTGATGCTGTACCATTGTATTGAGAGAGTATCCGCTTAATATGCCGAGGGGCAAAGGGCGCGGTCGTGACCACGGTACATGCAGTCATGGAGATTAGATGCGGGACCAAGAGAAGATTTTTGGGAAGGTTGCTATTCTAGCACTTCGTTCTCGTTGTTTAGGTTTCGGGGACGAAACCTCTTTTAAAGGTGATATGGTGTAATACCCATATTTTTCGCTTTCGTTTTATTCGACTCTATCGACTCGTTTGCGTTCGTCGATATTTTCTGGACTTTTTCTACTCTTCACTTTTGTTGTTTGAACAAGTTGCGGTGTTGTTTTGGGTTAATCCAATTGTCGTTGTGACTTTTTCCGAATTCGGTTCCGCTCTTGTGAATTTTATATGAATTCATATCTTGTCGTTTTCACCATATTGTATATATTGTCTTGAGTCGAGCTGTGAACTATGTGGATGCTATTCGATTTTCGTTATTCGTTATGATTCATACATGATTGATCGACTGTCATTGTCTCGATCGTTGCAATTCAATTGTTTGATGGTTCGGTTTCTGTTGATCTTGTTCCGTGATTGTTGAATGTTCAGACTCCGTCGTAATTCCCTTAAGTTCGGGAAATTAGTCTCGTTTACAATCTTCCAACCCTTGGGCGGTGGAATTCCGTATTTGTTCGATCGCTCGCGCTTTGATTGATGTCTTGGGTTGGTCAATCATATCGATTTTCGTTCGTTGTGTTTTATGATTGTTCGGATAATTGACTTGACCATATTATCAGTTTGATGACGCTTGTCAATTGTTGGTTTTATTATGTCTCTATCGGTGGCGTTGTGTTGGTCGTCGTGGAGCGTGTTTTCACGCCGTATGTGTCTTTGCGTTTCTTGCGGATTTCGCCGTTGGCGCGAGTTCTCGGTTTTTGTGTATCTCGTCGAGTTTACCTGGTGGGGATATTGCTTCTCCCTACTTGTTTTAAGTTTCGGGACGAAACTTCTTTTAAGGAGGGTAGAATGTAATATCCGCAATTTCGAATTTCGGTAATTTTCTTTTTTCGGCGGAAGTCCGTTTTGCCGACTCGCTCATGACCGTTTCGTCATTCCGAGAATGATTAATTCTGCACTTTTTGTCATCCGAGTTCGTTTCGGTATCCTTTTGTTGAGTTCCGAGCTTTTTAGCGACTTTTCCGCACTTAAGCTCGATTCTTGCGAATCTCGTCCGAAACTGTTGTTTCGAGTTTCTCGTAAGCTCATTTAATGTTATTATTCATGTTGCGAGCTTTGGTTCAGTGTTTCGATCACGTATCGTGATTTCCGGGCGTTTTGGGCCATTTTTGTAATTTCCCAAAGTTTGGGGTAATTACTTCCGTCGTCGAATTCTGACACTTCGGGTGGTCGGAATCGTGTGTTCTCTTAGCGCTTGGATTCGTCTTTGCGAGTACTTCGTAACCGTATCTCCGGTTTTTATTCAGGTTCGGGTTTCGGGGTCGTCGGGGCCGTCGGAAGTGGCCACGGCCGAGACGGCCGCAGCAGGTACTGGCCTGGCCGAGTTACGGCCGTAAGGTGCCGGTTACGGCCGTAAGTGATCGGCAGGCATGGCCTGACGAATGCTGGTTACGGCCGTAAGGGCCGAGAGTTACGGCCGTAAGGTGCCAGGCAACTTCCGGACGAATGCTGGTTACGGCCGTAAGGGCCGAGAGTTACGGCCGTAAGGTGCCAGGCAACTTCCGGACGAATGCCGGTTACGGCCGTAAGAACCTGCCGGGTACGGCCGTAAGTGTCGAGTTACGGCCGTAAGGCCCGGCCGGTTACGGCCGTAAGTGATCGGCCAGGGTCGGCTATTTAAAGGCCTGGACGTGGGTCTCTCGGCCATTTTCCATTTTTCCTTCGTTTTTCGCGACCCTTCGACGGAATTTGAGGGTTTTTGATCGGGAACATCATGGAACATCATTTTTGGAAGGCTTGTGTTGATTATATCATCATCTAATCCGTGTTCTTCGTCCAAATCGAGGTATTTTGGCTTGAACCCTTGTTTTTGAAGATTTTAGGGATTTTCCTTTTGATTTCGATTCCAATCCGTTTCTAATCAATTAGTTATTGTATAAACGTTGTTTTGGACGTGTTCTACGGATTGTATATCCGTATTTCGAGTTCGTTGGAATCCAATCGGGATTTTTGGTTTTCTAAGGAACCTTGAACATTTAGTATCCGATTAAATGTCTCAAAGGGGTTCCCTTCAATTCTTGACCGTGTTTTCCTTTGTTTTCAATTGTTATCCTCATAATAACCGTGTTTCCGTTGGATTTCACGGAGGATTGTAGGTGTTCGGGGTTTTCCGGGTTGTGCCGTATTCGTAGGAATATTCGGGTGCCGACTATCGAGGCAAGTATCTTGCCCATACTTTTCATGTTTCGTAGACGGAATCATTGATAAATGATTTTATGTGCAATCTGAATGTTTTAATCAACTTTTAAAAAGATCGGTATGTTCTCGATAATTGTTGTCTCTCAAAAGATAACTCGTATGCTTCGGGGATTAATGTTCTTTCAGAATATATGCGTTAGTTTCGTATATTGGAAGATGTTAAACATATTTAGTGACTTTAGTAGACCGTAATTATTTGCCGATGATTGTGTATTGAGATGTGTAATTATACGGTGAATATGTGACGTGTGATATTAGCTGTTACTCCTTCGTAAGGAGGTTGAGACACTTTGTGTTGTTTGGCATTGGTACTTGTTTGTTGTGGTGTGACATAAATTGTGAGTATATGTCAGTTAAAGTGGCCATTCTAACGAAGTACCTAGCATTTGTATGCATATTCTAGTATTCGAATTATGACTTCCCGTGGCGTTGTGGATGATATGTGTATGTTCACCTAGGGACGGTCTGACGGGACCTCTAGGGATACGTATTGCCGTGAGTGTGCGTATCATGAACTGTGGTTAACCACCCAGGGATGTCCGACGGGGCTCTGCGGGGTACGGAGGCCGTGAGTCTCGTACCAACGGTTAACTTTGAAATTTTTTGTTGGAGAATTGTGATTTTTGGCGCATATTTCGTCTGATTAGAATGGTACCAAATGGTATCGTACTTGGCCGGAATGGCATCGATAAATGTGTTGTGTGTGATTTGTCCCTTGACCGTGATAATTTGGTAAGGGTACGTGAGTCCCTGTGGTTGCTCTGCATTGTAGCTCGTGGTATGTTCGGTGAGATTGTTGTCATGGTAATGTTTGACACGGTGTAGTTTCGGGTTATTCTTGCAGTATGTGATGTGGATGATTTGGGTCGTGGACCTGTGTTGTAATTGGAATGTTATGATTGGGTCGTGGACCCCGTTATCCTGCTATCGGAATTGTATTTTGAAATAAACGATTGTTGGGCTATGTCCCTAAGCATTTCAAAGGCTTGAAAATTCTTAAACCCCAAACATTTTCAAAACTCCCGAGATCGTAAAATGTTTTGTAAATTGTAAAATGGTTATATTCTTATCTTTTGTAATCTAAATTGTTTTGATCAAGTGAATTATCTCGGAAGTACATTCATGATTTCTATGTTCTCGAGTATGATATGTATGGCTTGTCTTTGTATTTATACTTGCACTAGCAAAACAATGGAGTTTTGCTAACCCCCGAGTATTCGGGGGGTGGATGTATGTATTGCGTCCAGGTATTTGCAGGTTGCTGGGGAGCAATTCGCAGGATCGTTATGAAGGATGATGGAAGACGACGATACTAATCACATGAAGACCGGTGTTGAGTATTTTGGCGATGTCTTGTTGTTTTGTCCTTCCATTGTGTCTATTATTTCCATTTTACGGGAATGTTGATTTATGTTAGCCCCTGCGTGGGCGTGAGCTGCGAGAAAGAGTAATGTATGGTTGATGTGTATGTTGTGGTAAAAGACCAAATCGGTCTAATGGTTCGTTATTTAGCCATATCGGCATGTATAGTGTTAATGTGTTTTCTGTATTTAGCCTGGTAGATCCTCACGGAGAGGGTCTGCGGCGCTGTAATATTCCCGAATGGTTTGGGGGTGTTACAATATGTATGCATAATTGATTGGTTTATGATATAAATGATCCGAGGGGGTTACGAGGATCTATGCTGATCGAATGTCCATCATGCGTTGGTCCGACGGGATCATCATGGGGATCTATGCTGAGGGCGCTGGATCGCTGGACGGGTTTTCCATCATGCGTTGGTCCGACGGGATCATCATGGGGATCTATAACAAGGGCACTGGACCGCTGGATTACCCTGTATTGCGTTGATGGAATCGTGAGGATTCACATCGTTAGATTCCGATGACGGAAGTCCGTTTTGCATGTTTTATGATGCATTGATGATTTATGTATTATGATACTTGTACTAGCATTGTTTTGCTAACCCCTTCGGGGGTGGACATTGTTTTGATGTTCAGGTAGCTGAGGAGTGGGGAAGCAACCACAGTACCGATAGGACGATGAAATGGCTCAGTGATGTGTTTGATGTTTATCGTTATTATGATTTGTCTTCTTGGTTCACTTTAGTACTCGAGTACGTGTGTTTTAATAATGTCATTTTCGATATGGTTGTATAAGTTAACTCTTTGGACCAGTTGAACCAGTTCTGTATTTTGAACTTCAGTTGTAAGGTTTAATTATATTTGCATTTCTTTTATTTAGCCCTGTAAATCCTTACTTAAAGGGTTTACGTCGCTGTAATTATTCCAAATATCTCGGGGTGTTACACCGTCGACCCCTACCGAGACCCCGTCGGATCTAACCCGTAGTGGTTAAAAGCAAAGCTCGTCGATCCACCCCTCCGTGGACCCCTACCGAGACCCGTCGGATCTAACCCGTAGTGAGCATACACTCACACACGTTACTCATGCAATACTAATATGCTAAGAATGTAAGTTCATTAAGAATACTTACTAGAGATGGCCACTAACCCGACACCATTATCATACTCATCACAATACCTCCATCATGAACAATCAATCATAATACAACAACCACACGGAATACATGATTCCATAGCATTAAACAATGAGGGGTATCATTAATGTAATATCCGCAATTTCGATTTCCGGTAATTTTCTTTTTTTGGCGGACGTATGTTTTGACGAGTCGCTTGTGGCCGTTTCGTCAGTCTGAGAATGATTAATTCTGCACTTTTTGACATCCGAGTTCGTTTCGGTGTCGTTTTATTGAGTTCCGTATTCTTAAGCGACTTTCCCGTGCTTGAGTTCAATTCTTGTGAATCTCGTTCGGAACTATTGTTTCGGGTTTCACGTAAGTTCATTTAACGTTGTTATACGTGTTGTGAGCTTCGGTTTGGCTATTCGTTGTCGTATCATGATTTTTCGGACGTTTGGGCTGTTTTGTAATTTCCCAAAGTTTTGGGTACTTGTTTTCGTACTCGCTTTTACCTACCTCCGGGTTGTCGGGATCATGTGTTTGTTTTAAGCGTAAGTTCGTGTTTTGATTGTCGTACTACTTGTCTTGTTCGACCGTAGTAATTTGTGTTCGTCGCGTTCCGCGATCCTTTTCGAATTTGACATCTGACAGATGTTCTGTACTACCAGATGAATAGCGCACGCTATTCTTCATGTGTAGCGTACGCTATCGATGCCCTTCTTACGTACGTAATGCATCATTCGTTACGTACGTTATAGTGTTCAGGAATTCGGGCAGTAGAGTCTGGATGACTCTTACGTATGTAATGGCTTGTACCTTACGTACGTAACATCACTAACGTACGTTAAGGCTTATTGCTTACGTACATTAGCCTCCCGCAGGTATATATATTTGAGGGTTGACCGATTTTGGGTCATTTCCTTCCTCCCTACTCCTTGCTGCGTTCTTGGCGATTTGGGGCGGATTTGGACGAGCTTTCGTCGACCTTTGATGATTATAATCATCTCGGTGGGTCTTCTTCGTGTTCATCATTATCTAGCTTTCCTTTTCTCCGAATCAAGGTAAGGTTTTAGAACCCTATTTGAGATACTTTGGGTTTGTCTCAATTTCGTGATTTTAATCCGAGATTGTTGGTTCTTTTGCCGTTATCTAGTCGTGTTGATCATAGCCCACGGGTTGGAATTTCGTTTTCATGTTTTTGTTGGGCTGATTCGTGTTCTTGGACGTTTTGGGGGAAACCCTTGAACTTTCGCCATTTGTTCCTTTAATTCGGCGGCTTCGGGTTGTACTTTGGAATTTATTTTCATTGTTGTTGTTGTCGTTCATAGTTTATTGTCGCGGGTTGTCGTTTGGCGGAGTCGGCGGGTTCGTAGACGGTTCGGGTCTCCTCACTTTGGTCAATTCTCCGCGTTTTTATTTCTTGAGGCAAGTACCTTATTCATACATTTCTTGTTTTATGGATATGATCGGTGATTGAAATGAACTTTCAAAAGACTTGGTTTAGCCTCATGAAAAGACCCCTTTCAAGCCCGCGTGTAGTTTGTGATTGGTGTGTTTTTGTAAATGACTATGTGAATCCTATGGATATGTTTGGTGTTGATGTTGCGCTTGGTAATGCGTGTGTATATATATTGCCTCATTTCGGTGCATTGTTGTTTGACGTTGCGTTGTGCTAAGTGTTTGATGCCTCTGGGTGCATTGTTGGGATATCTTTGTTGTGTTGTGTTATGGGTGTGAATATGTTATAGACGGGGTCTACGGTGACACATGGCTAGAGATCATGTGGTCAGGATGCAACAAGTGATTGATCCAACCGTGAGAGCCTCAGTATACCTACGGTGACACATGACTTGTGATCATGTGGTCTAGAGACAACAAGTGATTGATCCAACCGTGAGATGATGTGGCGAGTGATCACATTGGTATAAGAAACCTACGGTGACACATGACTTGTGATCATGTGGTCGGGAGACAACAAGTGATTGATCCAACCGTGAGATGATGTGGCATGTGTTCACTGTAATACCCGGTTGTAATTCATTTCATTACTCAGTTAATAATCAGGACGATCATGTTAACTCATTAATTACTCAATTCATTTCATTACTCAGTTGTCAATCTGGATGATCATATTATCAATCTTGTTAAGTTATTCAAGATAATCATTTCAAGAATTTCATCAGATAATCATGTAACTTCAGTAAATCATTCATATAATCACTAAGTTAGAGCATGTATACTCATTTTCATCATCTCATGACATAATCATAACGTGCTAATCATGCGGGAATATAATCATTATGTGACCTTCCTACTTCAGTATGGAGAGAACTGTCAGGGGATGCACGGGGAGAGGCCGCGGTGCGGACCGAAACCCGAGAAATAATCACTCGCTGCCGGGAAATCGTGCCCAGGACTCGGATCGATCAGAAGATGTTCGGGTTGATCCACTCACTTTTATGTGCCATGATGACCCATGTGCGGTTGCTCAATCATCATTGCACCACTGACCGGATTAATCGAGAGAACTCTCCCGTATGAGCCACCGCTAAGGAAAGTGCCGAACAACAACCTTCATTTGTCGCATGAAATCAACGGCGTAATCAATCCGAAGGCGGTCACCAACCTTCAAGAAGCCTCGTGTGAGTCCTATCGCTTCGAGCGACCTCCTACGGCGCATAATCGTGCGAGATATCATTCCCGAGCGCCGCCGCCATCACCTGTTTCAATTGTGAAACTCAGGTTCATTTCAGCACTGAGTGTCTGAAACCCTCTATAAGTTGCTATAAAAGTGGGAAATTTGGGCATAAGGCCCGTTTTAGCCGAAAGGACTCCAAGTCGACTCGCGGCATCTCGAGCCCGAAGCAACCAAGCGTTTGAATCGATCGCTTTGTCATCGCTGCTTAAGACAATGGAAGCAAATAGAGTTGGAGCTCGTATTTATCGACGGAGCGTCCGGTCGGGGCCGGCAAGTCCCAGATTCATATGATGAGGAGGATCGATGATCCGGTGGCCCGAATGATTTCAGGTATACTAGTAATTTTATTTCAACTTGTGTGTACCTTTTGATGCTGGTACACCGCATTCATTCATTTTCGAATCATGCTTGAATAGACTTATTTCGAGATAGTTCTATTACTTGTGGACCTCATACCATCGGTCTACCTGTCGATGGAAGAATTTTCGGAATCATACCGAATTAAGCTTAATGACCGCGATTGGTTAATGGATCTAATCGTGGTGAACTTATCTTAGGACGATGTAATTTTCGGTATTAGTTGGTTTGATCGTCTTGATACTATCCTCAGTGTTTGTTAGCGTTTGATCGCTATCTTTCCGTCGTTGGTTGTCGAATGTGTGTTTCAGGGAAGTAATCCCCGTTGTTCCAGAAGAAGTATTATTATGACGAAAGCAGAGAAATTCCGCAATCGAACTATTCAATCATTCATTGTATCATTCTCATCGATTGGCCTTTCTAGGGCAATCGAGTTATTCAATCATTCATTGTATCATTTTCATCGATTGGCCTTTCTAGGGCAATCGAGTTATTCAATCATTCATTGTATCATTTCCATCGATTGGCCTTTCTAAGGCAATCGAGTTATTCAATCATTCATTGTATCATTTTCATCGATTGGCCTTTCTAGGGCAATCGAGTTATTCAATCATTCATTGTATCATTTCCATCGATTGGCCTTTCAAAGACAATCGAGTTATTCAAACATTCATTGTATCATCTTCATCGATTGACCTTTTTAAGGCAATCGAGTTGTTCAATCATTATTGGTATCTCTTTTTATCGATTGACCATTCTAGGGCAATCGAAATGTTCAATCATTCGTGGTATCATTGTCATCGATTGACGATGTATTTCCAGACGAGTTATCTGGTTGCCTTCACATAGAGTAAGGGAATTCAGGAGTGAGTTGGAGCCGGTACGTCCCCTTTATCGAAGGCACCGTATCGGATGGCCCCACTGCATGCAGGAGTTGAAGATTCAACTTGAGGAATAGTTCGAGGAAGGTCATCTTCGACCGATTGCGTCCCCGTGAGGAGCACCAGTGTGATCTGTCAAGGAGAAGGATGGTTCGTTCCGTTTGTGTATTGATTACCGGGAATTGAACCGGGTGACGATCAAGAATAAGTATCCTTTACCACCCGGGCAAGGCGAACGTTGTCGCCGACGCCTTGAGTCGTAAGTCCGTTCAGGAGCAGATGCTTGCTCGTTTAACAATTCAGAAGGAGCTCCAACAGGAATTCCTTAAACCCGAGATCGAGGTCTGGCTTCAGCAAATTCAAGGACAGCTTTGTATGTTAGAAATTTCATCATCTCTTGAGGATGCAATCAGGGAGAATCAGGGTTCAGACCCAGCATTGTTGCGCATTCGTGAGGATGTGGCTCAGGGGAAAGCCCCTGGATTCGTGATCCACGAGGATGGACTTTTGAGATTTAAGAATCGGATGTGTGTACCGGCGAATGACGAGTTGAAAAACTCTATTTTGAGAGAAGCTCATGCTACCCCTTATTCTGTTCATCCGGGGTCCAGCAAGATGTACAAGGACTTGAAACAAAATTACTGATTGAGTAATATGAAGCGAGAAGTCGCAGAATTTGTTTCGAGATACTTAACCTGTCAACAAGTCAAGATGGAACCTCAGCGACCGGCGAGTATGCTGAAACCTCTCCCTATTCCGGAGTGGAAGTGGGAAGACTTTTCTATGGATTTCATCACGAGTTTGCCGACGAGTCGTCGTGGCATAAATACGATCTGAGTGATCGCGGACTGCTTTACTAATTTAGCTCATTTCCTTGAAATCAAGGATTTGTGGAGTCCCAAGAGACTTGCCCAGTTATCCATCAAAGAGATATTGAGACTGCACGGTACTCCTAAAAGTATCGTTTCCGATCGTGACGGACGGTTTGTGTCACATTTTTGGAAATCAGTTCATCGTGCTATGGGAACTCAGCTTAATCTCAAGATCGCCTTTCATCCTCAAATTGACGGACAATCAGAGAGAACTATTCAGACATTAGAAGACATGTTGAGGGCATGCGTCCTCGATTGGAAGGACGATTGGGAAGCCCAACTACCACTGATTGAGTTCACGTACAGTATAGTTGGCATGCCTCCATTAAGATGGCACCTTACGAGGACTTGTACGGTCGTCGTTGTCGATCTCCTTTGTGTTGGGATGACTTGTCAGAATCAATCGGCACCGAGCCCGACATGCTTATAGCCGCCCGGGAGAAGGTAGCTTTGATCAAGAGTCGTATATTGATGTACTCAGTCGCGAAATCATATGCGAAATCGTCAATCGACCACTAGAGTTCGAGACGGTGACCATGTTTTGGTCAAGGTATCCCAGAGTCGAGGTATTTTCCGTTTCGGAAAACGGGGGAAGTTGAGTCCGAGATTCATTGGACCGTTTGAAATTTTGGATCGAGTAGGCGAGTTAGCTTATCGATTGGCTTTACCTCCGGCTTTGAGCCAAATTCATAATGTGTTTCATGTCTCTCAGTTGCGGAAGTTTGTTGCCGACCCGAGTCACATACTTCAGTTCGACGAAATCGAGATCGCGGATGATCATTCGTACGAGGAGCGTCCTGTACGAGTGTTGGAGCGGCGAATCAAACAGTTGAGGAATAAGTCGATTCCTTTGGTCAAGATTCAGTGGTCTAGACACGGAGTCGAAGAGGCTACTTGGGAAACCGAGGATAGTATGCGGGAGAGTTATCCCGAGTTGTTTGACCCTTAGTTTCGGGGACGAAACTCTTTTAAGGGGGGGTGTATGTAATACCCGGTTGTAATTCAGTCATTATCATTCAGTAATTTCATTCGGTGATTGTCACTCAGTGGATTTTCACTCAATTATAATCATTCATCAATCATGTTCATTCACCGTGTTCACCGTTCGGAAAAACTTCGAGTTGTGTATCGTTATTGTTCATTGTTTCAACTTTCCTCATATGAGTTCGACTTTGTTAGATCACCATTAATTTTTGGTAACTCCAAAAATTCTAAATCTTTGCAATATTATAGAGTATCGAGTTAGCTTTCCAATGGTTCAAACGGTGAGTCAATCGGAGTCCGTACGAGAGAGTTATGGTCGTTTTAGCTCAACCGCTCACTTTTCGCTTATCGCCGATCAACGCCGAACGAACTCGGCCGTGTCGTCCGACACGCCCGTGCGTTGCATTTCGTCCGGAAAATGCCGAAGTGTCTGCCTCAGGACCCGACCATGTCATCGCACGGCCGAGTCGAACTCTTCCGGTTAAGCGAAGCATCGCTGACACGCCCGACCGTGTTGCAGACACGGCCGAGTCATGCCGAGTCATTGCTCGGACGGGTCACTATCGGAAGGCCCTCCGCGCCGCGACCGTGTCAAGCGGGCAGACACGGCCGAAACTCGCCGGGTTACCGGCGACACGACCGTGCCGATCGGCACGGGCCGTGTCCAGCAGTATCAACTCCTTTAAATTCGCTTTTTTCAAAGATTTCAGCCATTTTTCTCCCTTTTCATCACCTTCAACCGAGAGAGAAAGCTTGAGGGAGGGTTTTTCCTTCACAAATCATTTGGGTGTTTGATTTTCTTCATCTCCTTTCGATCGTGAAGCCCGGATAATCAATCTAACGCCTGTTCTTCGGAGTAAAGTACTTGGATCTTCAAGAGGTAATTCCTTCAACACTTTGGACTTCGAGTTTGTGTTGAGATATGATGTTTTGGACGTTATAATCATGTTATATGAAGGGATATGTATATGATTATGAGTTTGTATAAGGATTCATTGGATTATTGAGGGATTATTCAAGAACACCTTGAATATCGAGTTGGAATTGGGGATTTTCGACTAATTGTTGTTATAATCACATTTTTGGATATTCATAACGGATTATTGATCGTATTGGAGATGTTTTGTTGGTTTGAAACACTTCTTGGGGATTTTGATATTGGTATATCGAGGTTTGATTGTAAACAATCGGAGTTTGGATACAACGTGTTTGATTTAATGCCTCTATGGACTTGGTTTAGTCGTATCGACATTTTGAGTTCGTTATATTCGTGTTTGATTCGTATATTGAACGGATTGTTGGTAATTGTATTGAATTAAGGTTGTTCGTGCGACCGACACTTCATTTAGGACATTTGTTCGTGGAAGGACTTTCTTCATCGGTATTGAGTAAGTTAATTCTTACTCGGTTAAAAGGATATTCATCCCTTTTGTTGTTGTTCATTCATAATCATAATTCATTCATCATTGTATTAACCGTATAAAAACTTGTTGTTGTCAATTAATCATTCCAGTCATAAGGAACGACGGTTCTAATCTTTTCATTGAGCTGTCATTTATTTCATTACCATTCCACCTCGGTGAGTCATTATTCATTTTCGATGTCACTTTTGTTATATCGTGGCATTCCGGGTCATCTCGGGCGTGCAGTTGGTATGTGTAGGATTTTCATGTCGGGCACATTATAGTCGTGTGTTGGTTGGTGGCCTCACATTGGACTGTGCACACGAGATTGATTGTTTCGTGAGACTGATTAGGTACAAGACCACGCGTGTATTCGATCATTGGTGGCTTGTGCACGGACACATTTCCATCCCGGGCGCAGTGTGGCGCCACTCTTTGAGCCGTACTGTTAGTTGATTCATATAGCATGTTTGATTGCGTATGTTTTCAACAAGATTGGGTTATAATCTAACCGTTTCATTTTGATCGAACTTGTGGTTTATACTACATATAATCATGATTGTGTATTTTCAACCCTTGAGGATTGTTGTTTTTTGTAATCGACCGTTTGGGGATTTTGTTTTTCGTGTCTTGGCAAGGCAAAAGTACGGGGAGAATACGCTGACGTCGAGGAGTCCCAGTGATACTAGTAGGGGGCCCCGATCTTTCAGTTATTCATGTTATTGTCCTTTATTTTCCGCTGCAGACTTTCATTTGAATACTCCGTTTTATTCAGTGTTGTGTATTTTATCTTCATATAAAATACACTAGTATTCGGTATTGTCCTGGTGTGTTGTAACTAAACTCCTCATCGGAGTAATTATGGTTGTAATGTAGTTCGGTACTACATTTATCTTGTGTAATTCATTCATTTCCATTTACCTGGTGGGTCCCAGTTGGGGATCTACGGCACTGTAATATCCGCCTAGTTTGGGGTGTTACATTCACGGTGTGATATATGATTTTTGGATGTGTTTTGCGAGGTCGAGTACCTTAGATATGTTACCGAGATTTCGTATCTTGGGTGGTTATGTTTTATTGACTTTATGTCCGTCGAGGACACGTGACGTGGGATTTGAACCATGTGAATTGTTGTTGGTTCTTATTTGAGAAGGCAAATCTTTGGGCTGTGACCTCTGTTGGTTTTGGAAATAGAAGGATTCGATAATCCTGAACGGTTTTTGTTAAAACTCCCGAGGGCATTTTAAACCATTTTACAAACTGTTCTCGTGATTTGTGACCTTTCGAATTTGGAAAGTTTTACTCAAACTTTTGCCTCGGGAAGTATTTTTCGTTATGTTTGAGTCTTTGAAGATTCCTGATTATTATTATTATTATTATTGGAATATGATTTGTATGACTCGTATTTGCACTTTGTATTGCACTAGCAAAATAGTGGAATTTTGCTAAACCCCGAGTAATCGGGGGGTGGGTGGATGTATTGCATTCAGGTTTTGGGGAGCATAACACAAGATCGGCATGAAGGATGATGAAAGATGATCAATACTAATCACATGAGGATCCATACGATGTTGTATTGGTTTAGTTGTACTTTAATTCCATTGCAGTATTTTCCCCGTTGTATAGGAGTGTGTTGTATTTTGACCCCTGTGTGGGCATGTATTGAGATTGAGTTGTATATATTAATTGAAAGACTAAATCGGTCTACTGAGCCATTTTAGCCTTAAAGGCGATGTTGAGATGTTTGATTTTAGTTACCAGCCTAGTAGATCCTTGAGAAAAGGGACTAGAGCGTGTAATATCCCTGAGTGGATTGAGGGTGTTACAATTAAAGCCCTCAACGTTTGAAATAATCAAATCATAATCAATTCACACGAATCATATTCACGAGGGTAGACCAACCATCGTAAATCCAACATGTAAACTTTATTTGCAGGACACAAATTGTATAAGAAAAATACTTGTCTCGAAACCACGATCGAAATGAGATGATGAACGGGATGCAGTCGGGCAGCCCCGAACTCTTGAACATAATCAAGAATATAATAGCACCGTGAACACTACGAGAATAACACCACACGAATTACCAACACGTAATGGAGATCAACTCGGAATCCTCGAGCACCTATAATCCTACGGACGAAATAACAAAAACATGATTACGACGAGGATCAAGACCAAAACAACGGAGATCACATCAAACTATCAAAGGAAAACTCATTCGAACATTTAATCGAACATTAAATGTTCACTACACCTCAAGAACACCGAAATCACCCTTCGGGTTGAAACGAACCAAAGATATGGATATACAATCCATAAAACATGTTTAACAACAACATCTAATACCAATCGATTCATCTAAACCGGATTGGATACGGAATCAAGAACAAACTCCCAAAAAAAAATCCATCCCAAGATGACGCTTGATGATGAAGATCACCCAAAATCGCTCTGAGAACTAGCTCCCGATGAAAAGAGACGAAGAGGGAGAGATGTGACGGAATAAATGATGTTGTCCAGTATTTATACTGGACAGTTATTAACGTGCGCTAAACACACCTCATTAGCGCGCGCTAACGGAGTCAACGCCCCAGAACATTCCGCCCGCAACACTGTTAGCGTGCGCTAGCCAATACACGTAGCGTGCGCTAACGAGCCATGAATCCAGTCCAGTGGCTCCTGGACAGATCTGCACCTACCAGGTAGCGTGCTAGAAAGGTCAAATAGCGTACGCTAAGCAGACGATAGCGCGCGCTATCTACCAACCTTAGCGTACGTTAACGAGACTCCAGTCCCAGTCTGGTAGCTTCTGGACTGCCTCGAACTACCAGTTAGCATACGCTACCACAACCGTAGCGTGCGCTAACTACAACACCTTAGCGTGCGCTATCCACTTGGATGTAGCGTGCGCTAACGACTCAAAATGACAGCAACAGTACCCTCAAAATGGGTACGACGATGGATTTCTCCGACCGAATCTTCAAGTTCAAGATACGCACGGAAGACTCCAAAATATGATCATACTAAGATATTGAGCTCTAATCGAACCCACACGCGACCATGAAAAGGGTCGGAACAATAAATATGAAGGCGGATACTCACAACTTTGGAAAATTACAAAATAGCCCAAGAAAATCACGATACGTGATCGAATAACCAAACCAAAGTTCACAACACGTCTAACAAAGTTAAACGGACTTACGGGGAACACGAAACAATAGTTTCGAACGAGATTCACAAGAATCAAACTCAAATACGGAAAAATCGCCAAAAAGCACGGAAGTCAGCAAAACGACACCGAAACGAATTCGGATGCCAAAAAGTGCAGAATTACACTACTGCATAATTGACCTAATGTAACACCCCAAAAGTGTTACTTAAAGGCCTAAAAGTGTTGCTTTAGGTAATAGGTAACACTTTTATAAGTGAAACATCTGCCCGTGCTACCTATTCTCTTAGGTAGCACTTTCCAATACTAATGTATCACTTTTTCAAGTGCTACTAAAAATTCCCTAATGTAACACTTTCTTCAAACTAATGTAGCATAGTCATAGTGCTACTAATAATTTTTTATGTATCACTTTTTACTCTTTAGTATCATTTTTTACTTCATCTTTTGAACTATAGTAACACTTTATTATATATTATGTATCATTTTATGTCAGCATATGTAACACTCTATTAGATATTGGATGACACATTTTTTTATTAACACATATCAAATCTCAGTTGGAGGAACTTAATCCAACTTGCATAAAGTGATTCACGCTCTGAGATCAAATGGTAAGCAAGTGAGCACCTGAAACATAACCAACCAAACGAGCTCAACTTTAAGTAGACATTGAATGAATGATTCTGGTCTGTAGTTCTAAATTCATCAAATTGAGCTTAAGTTGTATCCAAATCAAATTTCTCTTTTCAAAGTAGGCTCTATTATAACCAGAAATTGAATGTATCATAATAGATAGTTCAATGACTAAAAGTAATTAACTTCTCAACACTTCGTATTTAAGTCAATTGTGATACAGTCTTGGTGGACGGAGGGAGTAATTAACTTCTCAACAATTTTGTATTTCTATTTTTATTTGCTCTATTTTCTTTTATGTTTTCGTATCTTTTTTAAGATCATTTCCCTTTCTAACAGTCAGCAAAACATTTTTTCTTTCCCAATTCGACGCACCATTTTTCTGTCCTAATTCTCTTGTGTTGGTGTGATTCCTGGATTGTTCCATACCTAAAAATCTATCCATTTTTAGGAGAAAATAAGCACATAAATCCCACAAATATTTTCCACACAAATCTGTCCCTTTTGAAGAAAAAAACAGCACCTGATCCCACAAAAAATTCCTATCAAATTCTGTCCATTTTGAAGAAAAACGAAGCCACATAGATGAAGACAAGCGAAGCCATATAGATGAAGAAAAACGAAGCAAAAAGGAAACCAGAAATCACACAACACGACGATGACGATGATGTATGAGATCAAGTCTGGATAGCACTGCTTGTTCATTCCAGATTGAACCAAACTCACAACAAGTAAATTCAATGAATTTGGCGTCTAATATGGAATCACATGAAAAACATGAAACAAAGACAAAATACGATTGAAGCACCGCTTGAAAAAACATGAAAGAATCACACATCAAATGTATGTAATAATACCAAAATTGAAGTCTGTTTTTCTTCATCAAGATTTCCAGTTACAAGGTTTCAACAAACACATCCAAATTCATGAACACCTATGAAGGAAACAATCCATCAATCAAAAAAATCAAAAGTAAATTAAACATATCAGAGAAAGCTAGATTCTTCCAACTAATTAAAAACATAGATTTGAACAATTTCAAGCACAGGCGGGAACCAACACCGACGGACAAATTGGAAAAGGGGAAACCCGAGATGCTGGATATATGAACAGAAAGCTATTGGAAAAGGGGATACCTGACCGCAGATGCAAGCAAAGCTGGGAGCGGCTAGGGTTGAGACGTGAGGAAAAAAAATGGAGGGGGAAGGAGAAACATACCGTCGTTGGTGAATAATGCGATCGGAGGCGATGGTCCAGATAACTTCGTTCTTATTCTTGCGTCTGATTAGGGCTTGCGAATGGGAAAGTTGGAAACCTGAGCGTGAAAGGGCAAAGGGGTAGCCTTTGACTTTTTGGCGTCTGTATGGGGACAAGAGGGGGTCAGGCAACTGAGCGATTAAGATAGTAACTGAGCGATTAAGTCATATGTAAACACTTTAAAACGTCTGCGCGAATAGGACATTTTACACATTAAGCTGATTAAGTCATAAGTAAACAGCCCCTAAGTGATACCTAAAGTGTTACTACAAGTGCTACTTATTTTAAAGTGTTACTTCAAAGTGTTACTCAATTAAAAAAGTGTTACTTCAAAATGTTACTAATAAAAAAAAAAGTGATACATTAAGTGTTACCTATTGATTAAGTGTTACCAAGGTGTTACTTAAATATTCGATAAACTTGAATTTCAGAAAGTGTTACCATACATATGTTACCTTAGGTCAATTATGCACTAGTGTAATTAATAATTCTCAGAGTGACGAAATAGTCACAAGCAAGCCGTTAATATGGACTTCTGGCAAAAATTTTTTACCGAAAATTGAAATTGCGGATATTACAATGATGAGGGTGCACAGTGATGTTGGTTGTTGGATAAGTTCTTTCTGTTTGTGTCGTGTTTGAACAAGTACTCGAGTACATAGCTTCTTGTATTGTTTTGGATGATTATGTATTGATGAATTCTATCAAGTGTTATCGTTTAGTTTTAAAAACTTGGTTTGTAATAATAACTCCATTTTTGATATTTTAATAAGTGTTTGTTTTATTTATTAGCATAGTAAAAATCTTTACATAGAGGATTTACGATGCTGTAATAACCTTGAGTATCTCAGGGGTGTTACACAATATGGTATTACAAATAAAATTATGGATATCTTGACAGTTGGGTTAATTTAGGATCCAGAAATATTTTTTTGTTAACTGGTCATGAATAACATCATTGTACCGCTTACGTTTTCATGCGAGTCGTGGTTGTAAGTATTCTAAAACTTAATTAATGTCCTTTAATATTATGCATTTTACGAAAAACTCTAGAACGATCTTGTTCCTCGTATATTGAGTATGTATGCTTACAGTATGTTGAGAGGAGGTCGTGGACGTGGTCACAGTCGTGGATGCGGACGAGGGAATGCTGGAATGGAAGCTCACCATCTGTTTCTGATTCACTGTTGAATCAGGCTAATCTTAATTATTGCGAGTAACAGGAATCTGTCAACAACGATTGAGAGCGAACTGTGGAGGCAAACGATAATCCTGATGTTCCCGACGTGCTCCATCAAGTGGTCACCCAGATGACCCAATTTGCTGAAGTGGTGGAACGAATGCAAGTGGCGATAGTTCTACAACTAGAAGAAGGATATCAAGTCGTTCAAACCTGGGCTATCATGGGGACAAGTGGCTACAAGAAGTGGTGAAAATGCATCCACCAAAGTTTGATGGCTTTTCTGAGGTACAGGCATGGGATCACTGGGTGAGAGAATTAGAGAAAGTATTTTCGGGAATCAACTGTCGAAATGGCCGAAAAGTCTTTTTTCACACCATAGCCTGCAAACTACGCCAACCAGGTAAACCACACTAGGCAAACCCTGTGTGACAGGTTCAATCAAGAAAGTATTTGTAGGGAGAATCGAACTCGTGACCTTTCAGTCCCGCGCTCACCTACTCCACCAACTTGGCTACCCTTGCGGGTTTGTTCTTCCTAGAGTTGTTTGCTCTACCTTTTATTCCAAAAAAAATATATGTCCTGTTTGCTCTACTTTTTATTCCAAAAAAAAAAATATATGTCCTGTTTGCTCTACCTTTTATTCCAAAAAAAATTTTATATGTCTCGTTTGATTTTTCAAATTAAATTTTACTACTCTCTCCGTCCCAATTATATAGGCTGATTGGAATTTTCACAAGGATTAAGAAATATATTGAAAAAGAAAATTATAGAAATAACTTCCTAATATACCCCTATTTATTGTTTAATGATGAATTAATTTAGAGCAAATCAAAATATTAAATAGGAGTTTATTAGTAAATAAACTAAAAATATGTTAATATTTATAGAAACAAGTCTATATATTTGGGACATCCAAAAAAGGAATACAATCATATATAATTGGGACTGAGGGAGTATTTATTTTTAAATGTTATACTAATAGATATAAAAATTATATTACTGGATTTATTTTTCAAATACTTTTATAATATCATTTTTGATAATTTTGAATGCTATAATTAAAAAATATTAGTCATTAAGTTTCATTTTGAAAAATGCAAACTTTGTAAATTATGAATGCATGGAGTATATATTTTTTACTCGTTGCATATGCTATAGAATTTTCTGTTTGGATGTGTTGTTTGGAAGTGATTCCACATTTAAATAGATTATTATACCATGCACTTTTAAACTCTACAAAATCAAAAATGAACTTTAGTATATTAAAAAAGTATTAAAAAATAAATCTTGAAAACTGAAAATGAATGGTAAAATTAAAAAAACACTACAAAAATTGCTAATAAAAAATAATCATAAAAGTAAAAATAAACCCTATAAACTAAAATAATATTAAAATAAACCCTAAAACTTATATAATATTAAAATAAACCCTAAAACTTAGATATACGAGGCATGACAAACCCGTGCGTTGCACAAATTGTATCTAATTATTGATGCATAATGTTTGAGTAAATAACTGAGTTGTTACTGTGATGGTGAGGCTAAAATATACAATAATATATAACTTGGGCTGTCTCGGTAGGACCAATTATTGCAACCCTTTCAATTTCGTCTCAATCCATAATCGACTTTTAATTCTATACTAAATACCATGTGATCAATTGCGGCAACTCTTGCACTTTCATCTCCTTTCATGATTGTATACTTCACATTAAAGAAGACGCGCATGACACAACTAAATTGTTGCCCCGCCGCGAAGCGCGCGTCGATTCCATATCGTTTTAAAACATTAAATTAAATTGATTCCCACTTTTCAAAAAATATAGAATTTCACAAACAAACAAAAAAAGATTGCAAGATGGCTAGATTAATCATCGATGGCGTGTCAAATATTTAGGTTTGGATATGACATAATAAATACAGTAAATTTTATGCATGAAATAAAATGAATACAAAGCAACATGTTTTTTTATTAACTTGAGACAGTTGTTCTTCTTTTGGTCTTCTACTTGTGTGTCCCAATTTTTAAGATGAGACTTGTCTTTGGGTGGGTGGGTTAATTTCAATATTATACGGAAAAGGTCTACTGATTTTCGCATTCACTTTTACACTTTCCTGGGACTTAGGAACTAATGGAATCCCCATTAAACTCTTTAACCATTTCTCAAACAATGCATCTTCTGTTAAAAGTTCAAGCTTTGCTGCATCCTTTGTGTTTCCACTTTCTGACATTCGAGACCCAATAACTAATGTGGACCTCGTTAGTCTCTTCAACATTTTCTCGAACAAACTATATGTTCGTGGTGATTGTAGAAACCTTTTTATATCTTTTATATATAGAATGATGCCATTGGTTTCAGGGGAAGAGGTTAAAACCTCAGAATTAAGTTAAGTTATATATTTACATATAGATCCACATTATAAGCGATGAGTGGCAATGGCAATTATGATTTACCTTGTGAAGTTCTTGGAAAAAAATTTTCTCATCGAAAGGATAGTTGAGAGAAGCTTAAAAGAGTAAACATGAATCCAAAGATCAGTAGCATGTCAACACATTTTCAAGAATTACATTTTTAATTTCTAATATTTTTAAACAAAATATGTTAATGAATTAATGAGAGACAGAAAACAAACCTCCACCATATACCTTCGTTGTCGAGAAGGGTAGAAGGACTCGAGACATCTGCTCCAATCCCTTGTTGAAAGACCTCTTAGCAAACTATACGAATAAAATTTTTGAAAGATCATCACCATGTTGATAAAATAGTTTTCATAATTTTGATCATGAGTTCTATCTAATACATTTATGTTGCACTTACAGGGTCTTTCTTAGATGTACCATAATAGGTCAACTTGGAACCAATATTATAAACTCACAATGGGCCGGGTATTATTACAAAGGCATCTGCCGATTTAAAACAGCTTTCAAGGCCCAAAATTATTTATTCTTCATTCTGCTTTATAAAAAAGGAAAAGAAAGAAAGTTGTCTTCCTAGGGTTTGGTTTTTATCACAACCACCAAACAAAAACACACACCTAACACTCACATAAGAGAACCCTAATATCTAACACATACACCAACCGCAGCCACACAAACACACTATCTGTATTCACTCTTCTTGCGTACACTTTGCAGCCAAAATCCGAACAACAAACACTTTTTATATCTTCGACCACGGCTTCAAGATCCTTTGGAGGGTCTCGGGTAGGTTCTACATATTGTTTTTCATTTCTAGTTTCTGTGTCTTTGAACGAAACAAAGATAGAACATAACATATTTGTTATGATTCTTTCTTCTTTTTAGGATTTAAAAAGAAGCCATGCTTCATAAGGATTTGTGATGAGTAATCTCTTGTGCTTATGTTCTTTGAATGAATATTCGAATACACAAAAACATAGTACTGAGATCTTTGTATTTTTATTTTGTTCGAGTCATGGTGTTGTAACCGTGTGAAGATTGAGGAGTATGGAATTAGGATAGTGATGGTTGGTGTTGTTTGATATGAGTTGAGTCTAGTTATAGGATTTGGTTTTGTTTTGGACAATCAGGAATCAAAATACATATTTATATTTGCTCATTAGCCAAAAGTTTTATATAACAGATGAATATGAAAAGGCTGGGCAAACTAAAAGACTAACCACAGATGATTTGTATTCTTTGGATTAAATTGAATTGAAGGCTCGTTTTGCAAAACTGTAGACCTTTTGAGTTCTGTAACAGTATCTTTGATGGGGCTGCATTCAAGTATCTATATATAAATCGATGTAATTGATCTTTTTTTGTGCAAAATTACTCTTGCACAATAAATCTGATTTATGATTGCTGTAACCCCCAGATGATTTGTATTCTTTGAGGTTGAAAATCTACAACCCCTTTGTCTTATGTAGCACCACGTTTGATAGCATTCAATTCAATGAATTGAAGGCTCAATTGAATTTGATAGAGGTTGTACAATACCTTTTTTTGTGCACAATTACTCTCGCACAATAAATTTAGGCACTGAATCTTTAAATATATAAGATAAAAGAAAACATAAAAAGTCCAATTGAAACTGAAATTGAGGATGTGAATAGTAGTATGCTCAATATAAATTTCAGTCGTGACAATGTTGAACTATAATTTTTAATAAGAATATAAAAATATCATTAATTCATATCTTTCACCATCCTTAATGACTTTTAAGCTAAAACTAAATCAAACCAAATCAAACCAAACCAAACCAAACTAAACATACCCAGTATATCCCGCTCATAGCAGGGTCTGGAGAGCATAAGATATACGCAGACCATGCCTCTACTTATTACCGTGAAGACCCCCAGCTTAGTGCACAACAAAATATTGAGTGATAAATACAAAAGAAAACATATAATTCGAAAAAATTCAATACCATACCTGAGCCCATGGCTTGATCCACATGGGACTTACCTAAGAGGAATTTGGCTACTTCACTCCCGATGAACTCCACTCTAACATAATAGGGGTTGACTCCGCGCACCGCTCCCTGTCAAAAATACACCACACGCAAAAGGCAGAAGGATAATAAATAAAAAAAATACAATGCTCTAAGTCAAAGCTAACCGAGACAACCCAACCCTGAGACTCTCCACAACCGAACCGCTCCCAAAAAAGGAATCCACAACTCTGATCTGGCGCCTCCAAGAGCACCTATCAATAATCATAGTCTCGAATAAGTTTAAGGCCTTCAAATTTAATCTCAACTGCTCCTCCTATAACACCCCCAAGACATTTAGGGCATATTACAACGTCGTGGACCCCACACTTTGGAATCCACTAAGCTAAATAAATTTAAAAAGGAAGTACTCGAGTACTTAAGCAAATGACATAATAAATAAATTTAAAAGACACGACACCAAGCGGACGACCATTGAACAAAATCACTCTTGCCCATCATCCTCATACGGCCCGCATGCTCGTTCGCCTCCATGACCTGTACCTGAAATACAAAAGTATTTCCCCCATTTAAGGGGTTAGTGACAACTGCTAGTGCAAGTACAATCCATTTGAACTACCATTCTAATCAGATGAAATATGCGCCAAAAATTATTTAGAAAATATTTATATTCCGGAATATTACGGTGCACAAGCACAAAACACATTTCTCCGACAAAACATTTCAAAGTTAATCGTTGGTACGAGACTCACGGCCACCGGACCTCGCAGAGGCCCCGTCGGACCATCCCTGTGTGGTTAACCCTAGTTCGCGATACGCACACACATGGCAATACGTATCCCCAGAGGCCCCGTGAGACTGTCCCTGGGTCACTACTAGAAATAACCCTTTCAATGACACATAAAAAAATGTCATAGAATGCCTTCCATGATATTTTTTGTGTGTCGTCTGAAACGTCATTGAAGCCTGTGTCATTGTAGGAGCGGCCTTCAACGACGTTTGATAAACATCATAATATATTTTTTGATGACACTCTTTTTCCGTCATAGAAATTATCTATTGATATTTTGCAACTGTTATTAAATATTTTCAACGATGTTTTTACCCTATCATTGTAACTCTCAGTTTGTCATTGTAATTATTTACATGACAGTTGTTTTTCATCGTTGAAATATTTCAATGATGTTTCTAGATTGTTATTAAATACTTTTAGTGACTTTTATTTCTTATAATGGAATTTTTATTATGACGCTTTCAAAACATCATATTCAATGGCAGTTTTTACCTATCATTAAAAATACACTTTGTACAAAAAAAATGTTACAATTTACATGGGCCAAAATAGCAATTATATTTGCAGTTACAGATCCAAATGTTCAATTACATCATAGATCCAAAAACCATTAATATTTGCATCAACATTGTGCTGCCACCTACATATATATGCATCAACATCTTAATCAAATTGTCATGGGATATAGTGTGCCAACATCAAAATAAAGCACAAGCTCATCAGAAATTCGGCTACATGCATAAAGCAAAAAGATAGAAAAGAACATAACTACAAATTCTTCAAGTGCGTGGGATAATATATTTAATTGGCCATGCAATCGTACTCCCAACTGCATCTTCCATGACTGAAAACTCTGGTTGGAACCAGTAGAATTCTGCTCTAGGATTGACAGCTTCCTCGACCTCAACTCTATAACAATCGGGTCCCAACACATAGACATGTGAATAGAATCAGTAGGGCCTTTATGTATGATAAATTAGACAATCCAGAGGCTGGAGCCTTTCTGTATCTGATCCCAAGTATTATATGACTTCCAAAAACAATGATGAAATTATACCTTGATTATTTCCACAAGCTGACCCACAGCATTCTCCCCAGGAAACAATGGCTACATAATATGCATTGTCAATATTATGTCAGGTGAGTATATGAATATCCACATAAAAGGGAAACGAGCAAGTACTTCAATGACAGAAGAAATACGTAGGCAACTAACTTGGCCCAGAAGAAGCTCAGCAAGCGCACAACCAGCCGACCATATATCGATTGAAGTAGTATATTCCGTTGCACCAAAAATGAGTTCAGGAGCCCTATAAAACCGTGAGCAGATGTATGATATGTTTGCTTCACCTCTCACCTATTTTGGAAATGAAGAAGACGTTATCAAAAATACAATAGCAGGAAACAATATAACTATTAACTAGCAGCACACTTTCAGTTAAAAACAATCAAAACATTATAAGACAGGGACAGTAAACCGTGTCGGTGCAGTACTTGAAACTGTATCACTTGCTAATATTTTACACTTCCAAAATCGCATATCTTCACCTGCTGAGTTTGAGGATCAACCTACCAATACATCACGGGAACATCACAAAACGGCAGTTAACTCAAAGTTCTCAGTAATTATGATCTATAAATCATACCAAAACATTTTGAGGCTTCAAGTCTCTGCGGCACACCCCAGAAACAGAATACATATAAGCCAAGCCTCTAAAAATCTGCAAAAATTGTCCTATTTATCATGTTGAAAACATACAACAATCAAATTAGAAACATCGTATAAAGAAACGAGATACTTCAGAGGTAAAGTTTCACGTAGATGAGTGGCATTTTCTGGTTCGTATCACTATAACACTTCAGAACATGATACATGGTTTCTGGGACATACTCCATAACTAAATTGAGAAAAGCTCATTTTGACTTGCAGTTGAATAAAAACAGTGTTTCAAGGAAACAACATTTCGATGATCCATAATCCTCATTAACTGCAGTTCACGGCTTTTGTATCTTCTGTCTTGCAAAACCTTTTTATAGCCACAGTCTCGCCAGTTTCAATGCATTTTGCCTAGGTTTAATGAATAAAAGTAATATAAGTTACTGAATAACATGAAATAAAAAAAGAATAGCATTGACGGATAACAAACACGCATACCTGAAACACAACCCCAAATGAACCAGTCCCTACAACTCGCTCGGTCATGTAACTAACTATCTGCACAATTATCAATCAATAATTGAGGTATCAACACAGCATGTTTCCTTCTTCCATCATTCTTCTTCAATCTTCACTTATCAAAAAAAAAAGAGGCGAGTATCCTTTCCAAACCCTCCATCTACGACCCCCCCTCAAACTTCTAACAAAATACCCTTGCAATGCTCAACTCTAGGATGAAATCAGGAACTATGATTAAATCGTGCTTAAGCTAGCTCTAAAGTTCAGACCGGATCAAGTTATTAAAAAAACGAAAGACTCCCCTTCAACCAAACTAATCCAGTAAGCGGAATAGTTTAGTTTCTCTACAACTATTAGCTTAATAAGGTGATTTGGACAATCTTAAAACACCAATAAGAATCAAGAGTATGAAAACACCAATAAGAATCCAGAGAAGTACGGCTAAGTGTAAAAATCAGTCCATTGAACACCAACACATTATTAGAACACCAACACATTATTAGGCTTCAATTGTTCAATCTTTTAAACATCTTACAAAATACGCCTAACCCATTACCGAACTAATCTCCCATCTAATTTAACATAGCAACATAGCAAGAAAATAACACAACATAGTAACACATTAAATACAATAAAAAGTTACAAATAGCAAGAAAAATATATTATTTTTTATACATCAACATAACATATTCAGCCCATAAATGACAGTAAAAAAGTTCAGTCAAATATACAATGTCTTAATTTATGTTCTCCTCATCAGTAATACATAGAGTTACTCTTGCTTGCCATTGCAAAAGATTTATATAGATAAAAGATACCATTCATTTTTCTATTTTAAATGTATGGCAATCAAATTAAAAATTATCAACATTATAGCATACCACAACAAATCTGAAAATATGGAGGAAGCATTATATACCATTGCATACATTAGTTCAAAGGAAAAAAATACAGGTCGTATCTCTTAACCAAATATACACAGACAACCGAGAGGCAGACTTAGCTATGGGTAATCAGTTTATAAACCTTAATCTAATTGCATAGTTGCGTCTAAAATGACAAATAAAGAAAGGTTGAATAACTCACGGTGGATGTTGCGGCGGCGATATGAATCTAACGCGAAAAGTCGATGGCCGTTGATCTGAATCCGATGTCAGTGGTTGCAGGTGGGGACTGAATCAGACGTCTATGGCCGCCGCTGGTGAGCCCGTGGAATTGATATGAGAGAGAAAAAGGTAACAAAAAGTAAGATAGAGCAAGAAAAGCGAGAAATTGAGAGAGAGAAAAAGAAAGGAGGTGCAGCCGGCCGCTACTAGCTAGGTTTTTGGTACTGAAGTCTGAAGGGAAATGAGACGAGAAGGAAAATAAAATGAGGAGGAGGAGAGGAATAAGACGGAAAATAATTGATTAATTTGGGATCCAATTTCGTCAAACCTTTTGATGACAGTGATAAAATGTCATTAGCGAAATAATATTTCATGACACCTTATATCTATCATCGAAAGTTATTACATGACGTTTTTAAAACTTCATGGTACACGTAAAGCATGACATTTTAAAAGCGTTATTGATAACCAACTATGATAGGAACAAAAAATCATGAAACTCGAAGAAATCATGACGTTTACAAAATGTCATATGGTTGTTCCGTATTTTACATCCATGACGTTTCCTACCCCAAACGTCATGAAAATCCCCTATAATGACATATAACTATAAATATCATAAAATAAGTGTCATTAAAGGCTATATCTCTAGTAGTGGGTGAACATATACATACACATTCGCAACATACACAGGAAGTCATAATTCAAATACTAGAATATGCAACAAATGTAAAGTACTTGGCTTTGGGACATCCTCGATGAAACGGAACGAACAATGACTACGATTGACCCGGAGGGAACACGACCATTCCTAAACGAAGGATTAACATAACTCAGTCCTAACTGATAACAATAATCGAAAGGAATACGCCCACAACCCCGATTAACAATCATGAACATACACGGACGAAGAACACGGGCGAGGGTTTTGACAAAACCTCCCCAAATCAACAACTCACGGATTAAACACGGCGAAAATTGATTCGGAATCACCCAACAATAATAATTGATACGAAATATCACAACATAACCGAACAATTCGAGTTTAGACAAGCAAAACCCCAACCCCCCCCCCCCCCCCCCCCAAATTTTTTTTTGACAAATTTAGGGTTCTAGACGAAAATACCTTAGATTCGGACGGAGGAAGATGATTAGGACACTGATAAACTTCACTTGGAACACAACAATCGATCTCACAATGAATTCCACGGACAAACCTTGAAGAATCGCTCAAAACTAGCTATGGAACGCAGCTCCCGGATGAGGAAGAAGGAAAGGAGAAAATGACAAAGTGAAGGTCAACTCAGGTTTATAATACGTGACCCTTCATTACGTACGTTAACATGAGCCTCTTAACGTACGTTATGCTCATTACGTACGTAACATTCAAGTGTTAACGTATGTAATGGTTTGGCAGAATAGTCTGTCCAAAAACGCTGGGGACGATAGCATATGCTAAACTATCCAGTTAACATACGCTATGAGGGGCTTTACGTACGTTAACATGAGCCTGTTAACGTACGTTATACCATTTCGTACGTAACACACAAGTGGTAGCGTGCGTAATAGCTCGGCAGAACAATTTGTCCAAACTGCTGAAGGCCATAACGTACGTTATCACTAAGGCATAACGTACGTTATGAAGGTGCCGATAGCGCACGCAAGAAAACATGCATAACGTACGCTATGCATGCAGCAGTTAAACAATGCTGAATGCGTTCTGCTACTCGGGGCGGTACGAAGTCGAGATATAACACAAGGGCAGAATCCAAAACGTCAATACGGAATATTCACGGCAACGAAGTTAAGTGCTGAAATAAAATACACTTCCGACTACCGGGGAAACCGAAATACGATGAAGAAGATAAAATTCCCTAAACTTAAAGGAAATTACAAAATGGCCCAAATGTCCGAAAATCATGATACAACGTCGGATTCACAAACTGAAATTCACAACATGAACAACTCAACTATACGAACTTATGGAAACGAAGAAACAACGAAATCGAACGAGTTTTATGAGAATCGAACGCACATACGACAAAACATAATATAAGGCGAAATCACGTAAAATCACACCCGAAACTCCACTAAATGGAAAAACGCCAAGAACAAAATAGATTCAAAACGACGAAATGGTTACAAGCGAGTCAATAAATAGACATACCCCAAAAATGAAAACTGCTAAAAATGGAAATGTACGAATATTACATTCTCCCCATCTAAAAAGAAGTTTTGTCCCGAAACTTAAGAATAAAAAAGCTCAGGGTGTCTCGCACGCATATCCTCCTCCAATTCCCACGTTTCTTCCTCCGCTCCATGCCTCGACCATTGCACTTTAACCAAGGGAATGGTTTTGTGCCCTAACTGTTTGTCCCGACGTTCCAAAATCTTCACCGACCTCTCCTCAAACGTAATGTTCTTCTCGATCTCTACATCCCTGAAGTCAATAACATGAGTCGGGTCCGAAACACACTTCCTCAATTGAGAGACGTGAAATACACTAAGCACATGACTCAACAACGGAGGCAAAGCCAAACGGTACGCTAACTCACCGACTCTCTCTAATATCTCGAAAGGTCCAATATACCTTGGACTAAGCTTCCCCTTTCTCCCAAAATGGAAAACTCCCTTCGACGGAGCCACTCTCAACAAAACATGATCCCCTACCTCAAACTCCAAGCGTCGAGGCCTAACATCCGCATAAGACTTTTCTCGACTCTGAGCCGCCAACATCCTCTCTCGAATCAATTCAACTTTCTTCCTCGTTTCTAACACAAGATCCGGCTCGATGCCAACTAAATCGTACGGCTCATCCCAACATATCGGTGATCGACATCGTCGGCCATAAAGCGCCTCATATGGTGCCATCTTAATCGATGTGTGCCAGCTATTATTATAAGTAAACTCGATCAAGGCCAGAAGCTCCTCCCAATCGTTACTCCAGTCTAGCGCACACGCGCGCAGCATATCCTCGAACTTCTGAATGGTACGCTCGGACTGCCCGTCGGTCTGAGGATGGAAAGATGTACTCAAACGCAAATGTGTCCCCAACGCCTTATGTACTGCCTTCAAAAATGCGATACAAACCGGCCATCCCTGTCCGAAATAATAGTCTTAGACATACCGCGAAGTCTCACGATCTGTGCGATAAAAATACGAGCCAGTGTTTCTGGACCCCAAGTGTCCTTGATGCTCAGAAAATGTGCCGACTTAGTCAGTCGGTCCACGATCACCCACACCATATTCATTCCGGTCTTCGTCCTCAGCAAATTCGTGACAAAATCCATCGAGATATCTTCCCACTTCCATTCCAGGACGGGAAGTGGTTTTAACAACCTGGATGGCCGCCGATGCTCGATTTTGACTTCCTGACAAGTCAAACACTTAGCCACAAATTGAACCATGTCATTCCACCAGAAATTCTTCCTCAAATCCTTATACATTTTACTCGAGCCCGGATGGACTGAGTAAAGTGACGCATGAGCCTCTCGCATAATACCCTATCTCAATTCCACGTCGTTCGGAACACATAGCCGACCTTGGAATCTCAATACACCATTCTCATGAATCACGAATCCCGGGGCTTTCCCCTTCACCACATTCTCGCGGAGCTGAATAAACATCGGATCCTCCAAATGTCTCGATTTAATGTCGTCGATCAGAGACGAAGAGATCTCAAGAGTGCGCAACCGCCCGACACTCCCTGGTAGCACAACTTCCACACCCAACCCTATCAACTCTCGCTGGAGCCCTGACTGGGCTGTGAGTAACTCAAGTGCCCGAAGTGATACCGATTTCCGACTCAAGGCATCTGCCACCATATTTACCTTGTCCGGATGATAAAGGATTTCAAGATCGTAATCCTTAATTAGCTCTAACCACGTTCTCTGTCTCATATTCAGTTCTTTCTGCATGAAAATACACTTTAGGCTCTTGTGATCGGTGAAAATCTGACACGACGAGCCATACAAGTAATGACGCCAAATCTTCAATGCAAATACAACTACGACCAACTCAAGATCGTGGGTAGGGTAATTCAACTCGTATGGTTTCAACTGACGGGAAGCATAGGCAATCGTCTTCCCGTGCTGCATGAGTACACATCCAAGTCCTTGGCCCGAGGCATCACTATAAACGGAAAAACCCTCATTACCGCTCGGTAAGGCCAAGATGGGAGCGGTAGTCAACCGCTTCTTCAACTCCTCGAAACTCTTATGCCTCTCGTCAGTTCACACAAACTTCTCTGGCTTCTACAACAACTGGGTAAGCGGTCGAGCGAGCTTAGAGAACCCCTCGACAAACCTACGATAATACCCGGCCAAACCCATAAAACTGCAGACTTCCTTCATATTTTTGGGCGGCGCCCAATCCAATACTGCTTCTATCTTGTGTGGGTCCATACAAACACCCTCGGTCGAGATTACGTGGCCGAGAAACATAACCTCCTGCAACCAAAACTCACACTTTGAGAACTTTGCATAAAGGCGCTGAGTTCTCAAGATTCCCAGTACGATATGCAAATGACGTGTATGCTCCTCCTTGCTCCTTGAGTAGATCAGGATATCATCGATAAAGACGACTACACACTTATCAAGATACTCGATAATGACCTTATTCATTAACTGCATGAACACGGCGGGGGCATTGGTTAGCCCGAACGGCATAACCACAAACTCATAGTGGTCGTATCTCGTCCGAAAGGCCGTCTTTGGAATATTGAAATCCTTCACTCGGAGCTGGTAATACCCCGATTTCAAGTCAATCTTCGAAAACACGATCGCTCCTTGCAATTGGTCAAACAAGTCATCAATCCTCGGGAGCGGATACTTATTTTTTATAGTCACTTTGTTCAAATCTCGATAGTCGATACATAGATGAAGTGACCCATCCTTCTTCTTTACAAACAAGACCGGTGCGCCCCAAGGCGAAGCGCTCGGTCGAATATAACCCATGTCTAGCAATTCTCCCAACTTTTCCTTCAACTCAAGCATCTCGGCAGGCGCCATGCGGTATGGCGTCTTAGAAATTGGTGCCGCACCCGGCTCTAAATCAACAGTAAAATCAATCTCACGGTTTGGTGGCAGACCCGGCAACTCGTCGGGAAAGACGTCAGGATACCCACTCACTATCGGAATAGACGAGATCTCGACTCCCCCTTCTTCCGATCTCAAAGCATAACACCAGTAACCAACGCAACCTCATCAAAGAAGTCTCACCGCTTTCATAGCGCTGATCATAAATCTCTGACTACCCCGCTTACGTCTTATAAAAGAATACTCGGTACCGTCAGAGGCTAACATCGAAATGGTTCTCCCTCTATAATTCATGATTGCCCCATGACGGTCCACCCAATCCTCATCAAGAATCAAATCTTCGTCCTTAATGTCTACCACAATCAAATTAGAAGACCAATCCCTCCCAGTGATACTCACCAGAAAATGTCTAATCTCACGATCCCCCACGATACTATCTCCACCAGGCAGTTTAACAACAAACGGTTCGCAAACAACCAGACAATCAATATGCAAACGATGCACATAATCCAAAGAGGCGAAACAATGCGTAGCACCAAAATCGAATAACACGGAAACAGGATGGTCAAGGATGTGAACGGTACCTATAGCCACCATCGCTTCAGGATCTCCTGCTCGTCTCATCTCATATACACGGGGTGGAACAGACCCCGCACTAGAAGCTCACCCTCTAGAAGGCTGCTCACGTCCTCGACCTCTCCCAAAGCTCTGCTGAGGCTGAAAGTGTAACACCCCCAAGACGTTCAGGGCATATTACAGCGCCGTGGATCCCACACTGTGGAATCCACCAGGCTAACATACCAACAAGACATTCGACAACGAAAAGCTATCATTAATAAAACGACAATTCAAATAAAAGACTACAAACCGACAATTAAATTCTGACATCAAATCCATTTCCCAAAACGGGAACACAACATTAACAATTTCAAACAGGAAGTACTCGAGTACTTAAACCAATTTTATAATACATAAATCCCAAAAACCGACATCAATAGTAACCGATGACATAACATCGAAAATCAAATACTGGACAATATCATGCTTGCCCATCATCCTCATACGTCCCGAGTGCTCGTTTATCCCCACGATCAATACCTGAAATACAAAAAGTATTTCCCACATTTAAGGGGTTAGCGACAACTGCTAGTGCAAGTACAATCCATTTGAACTACATTCTAATCAGATAAATATATGCGCCAAAAAGTCGTTTTAGAAAACATTTTATATTCCGGAATATTTACAATCACAAAACACATTATCCCCAACAAATCACAATTCAAAGTTAACCGTTGGTACGAGACTCACGACCACCGTACCCCGCAGAGTCCCGTCGGACATCCCTGGGTGGCTAACCACAGTTCACGATACGCACACTCACGGCAATACGTATCCCTATAGGCCCCGTCGGACCGTCCCTAGGTGAACATACACATAACCATCCACAACAACCACGATACAGCCATAATTCAAATACTAGAACATGTAAACAAATGTAAAGTACTTGCCTTTGAGACATTCTTCGAAGAATCGGAAGTGAAAAATGACTACGGATGATCCGAATGGAAAACGACGGTTCCTAAACGAAGAATTAGCATAACTCAGTCCCAACGGACATCAATAATCGAAAGGAATACTCCCAAAACCCCGATTACAATTAACGACAAAAGACGTTCAATCAATACGGGTGAGGGTTTACGCAAAATCTCCCCGTATTGATAATTCGCGGATTAAAATCAAGGAAACTGGATTTGGAATCATTCAATAATCACAATCGGTGAAGAATATCGTAATATAGATGAACAATTCGGAACTAAACCCTAAAATCCCGAAATCCCCCAAAACGTCAAAATTAGGGTTCCTGAGGAATTACCTTTAATCCGGCTGATGAAAGGTGATTATGTTGATTATGATATGATAGCACGACTCTACGGTGATGGAATATGAAGAGAACTCCGATCAGGACCGATGGAAATCGCCTCTGAGGTCGCACTAGGGGTGTTTTCGGTTTCGGTCGGGGTAAAATTTTTGAAACCCAAACCCTCCCCAAACTTTAAAATTCGGTTTCGGTTTCGGTCGGTTTCGGTTTTCAAAACTCAAAACCCAAACCCTCCCCAAATGTTTCGGTTTCGGATTAGTTCGGTCAAATTCGGTTTTGACCCAAACATATTTAATTTATATATATATTTATTTAATAAAGTAACAAAAAATTAATTATATTAATAAAACTTGTTCTAAAATAATAGAGAGATCTTTAATTGATAAATTTAATCATTGTTTTTATCAAAACTACAATATATGTGTAGATATATTATTTTATAAGTTTAAAAATTTTGTCCTATAAATAAAATTTTATATAATATAAATAATTCGGGTTAGTTCGGTCCAATTCGGGGTAATTCGGTTCGATTCGGTTTTAAGTTATCTAAACCCGAATTAATTCGGTTTCGATTTCGGTTTGTAAGTTTCAAGTTCGGGGTTGCTTTCGGTCGGGGATTTTCGGTTCGGTGCGGAATGGTTCGGATTGGTTGGTCGGTTTTCGGATTTCTATTAACACCCCTAGGTCGCACGTCGAAGAAACGAAGGGAAAAGAATGAAACTGCTGCTATGAAAACTGCCCGCTGGGCTTATATAATTGTGAAATTAGCGCACGCTAACTGCCATATGTAGCGTGCGCTAACGGGGCCGCGACAGTCCAGTGGCTACTGCCACCATTCGTTAGCGTACGCTAACAATAAGGGTTAGCGTACGCTAACTGTTCTTCGGTAGCGCACGCAAGGCAACAGGGGTAGCGTGCGCTACCTACACAGCAGTTCAGTACTGCTGATGTCATATCAGCAGTAAGCTGCTGTCGAGGGTACGATACACGATACACACGACGAAACCAGAATCCAGAAACATGAACACGAAGCATACAAGACGACGGAGCTAAGCGCTGAAAGAAAAATACAATTCCGACCACTGAAGGGTCCGTAATGCGACAACGAAAACGAGATTCCCTAAACTATTAGGAAATTACAAAAATGGCCCAAGTGCCAGAAAATCACGAAACGACGTCGGATTTACGAACCGAAAGTCTCCACATGACCAACTCAACCATACGAACTTGCACAAACCAAGAAACAACGGAAACGAACGAGTTTTACAAGAATCGAACGTTCATACGGCAAAACATGTCATAAAATGAAATTACGTGAAAACATCACCAAAACTCGTCCAAATGGAAAACTCCAAGAACAAAATAGATTCAAAATGTCGAAACGGTCACAAGCGAGTCGATAAAAATAGACATACACCAAAAATGGAAACTGCTAAAAATAGAAATATTACGGATATTACATTCTCCCCCTCTAAAATAAAGTTTCGTCCCGAAACTTAAGAATCAAAAAGCTCGGGGTATCTCGAACGCATATCCTCCTCTAGATCCCACGTCGCTTCTTCTACTCCGTGCCTCGACCATTGCACCTTAACCAAAGGAATGGTTTTGTGCCTTAACTGTTTGTCACGACGTTCCAAAATTCTGACGGGCCACTCCTCAAACGTAATATCCTTCTCGATCTCCACGTCCCCAAAGTCAATAATGTGGGACGGGTCCGGAACGTACTTCCTCAACTGGGAAACGTGAAATACACTATGTACATGACTCAGCGACGGAGGTAAAGCCAAACGGTATGCCAACTCGCCGACTCTTTCCAATACCTCGAAGGGTCCAATATATCTCGGGCTGAGTTTCCCCTTCTTCCCAAAACGGAAAACTCCTTTCGTCGGAGATACTCTCAACAGAACGTGATCTCCCACCTCAAACTCCAAGGGTCTACGTCTAACATCCGCATAAGATTTACGCCGACTCTGAGCACCAACATCCTCTTTCTAATCAATTCAACTTTCTCTCTCGTCTCCAACACAAGGTCCGGCTCAGTGCCAACCAAATCGGACGGTTCATCCCAACATATCGGTGATCGGCAACGTCGGCCATAAAGTGCCTCATATGGTGCCATCTTAATCGACGCGTGCCAGCTATTATTATAAGTAAACTCAATTAAGGCCAAATGATCCTCCCGATTACTCGGCCTAACGCACACGCGCGCAACAAATCCTCGAACGTCTGGATGGTACGTTCGGACTGCCCATCGGTCTGGGGATGGAACGAAGTGCTCAAACGTAACTGTGTTCCCAATGCCTTATGTACCGCCTGCCAAAAATGCGATACAAATCGGCCATCTCTGTCTGAAATAATGGTCCTCGGCGTACCATGAAGCCTCACTATCTGAGCAATAAAAATACGAGCCAACTTTTCTGGACCCCAAGTATCCTTGATGCCCAGAAAATGTGCCGACTTAGTTAGTCGGTCTACAATCACCCATACCATATTCATACCGGTCTTCGTCCTCGGTAAACTCGTGACAAAATCCATAGAGATGTCCTCCCACTTCCATTCCGGAACGGGAAGTGGTTTCAATAATCCGGCTGGCCGCTGATGCTCAATCTTGACTTGCTGACAAGTCAAACACTTAGCCACAAACTGAACTACCTCTTTCTTCATATCGTTCCACCATAAATTCTTCCTCAGATCTTTATACATTTTACTCGAGCCCGGATGGACTGAGTAAGGTGACGCATGAGCCTCTCGCATAATACTCTGTCTCATTTCCGAGTCGTTCGGAACACACAACCGACCTCGGAATCTCAACACTCCGTCCTCATGAATAACGAATCCCGGGGCTTTCCCCTTCTCTACACTCTCCCGAAGCTGAATAAACATCGGGTCCTCCAACTGTCCCGATTTAATGTCCTCGACCAGAGACGAAGAAATCTCAAGAGTACGCAACTGCCCGGAACTCTCTGGCAGCACAACCTCAATGCTCAACCTCGTAAACTCACGCTGAAGTCTCGACTGGGCCGTGAGTAACTCAAGCGCCCGAAGCGATACCGATTTCCGACTCAAGGCATCTGCTACCACATTAGCCTTGCCCGGATGATAAAGGATCTCGAGATCGTAATCCTTAATCAATTCCAACCACCTCCTCTGTCTCATATTAAGCTCCTTCTGGGTGAAAATGTACTTCAGGCTCTTGTGATCGGTGAAAATCTGACACGACGAGCCATACAAGTAATGACGCCAAATCTTCAACGCAAAAACAACTGCGGCCAACTCAAGATCGTGCGTAGGGTAATTCAATTCATATGGTTTCAACTGACGGGAAGCATAAGCAATCGTCCTCCCGTGCTGCATAAGTACGCATCCGAGCCCTTGGCCCGAAGCATCACTATAAACTGAGAAACCATCATTACCACTCGGTAAGGCCAAAACGGGAGCGGTCGTCAACCGCTTCTTCAACTCCTCAAAACTATTCTGCCTCTCATCGGTCCACACAAACTTCTCTGACTTCTGTAACAACTGAGTCAGAGGTCGAGCAAGTTTAGAGAACCCCTCGACCAACCTACGGTAATACCCGGCTAATCCCAGAAAACTACGGACCTCTTTCACGTTCTTGGGCGGCGCCCAATCCAACACTGCCTCTACCTTATGTGGGTCCACACGAACACCCTCGGCCGAGATCACATGACCGAGAAACATAACTTCCCGTAACCAAAACTCGCACTTTGAGAACTTCGCAAAAGATGCCGAGTTCTCAAAATATCTAACACAATATGCAAATGACGGGCGTGATCCTCCTCGCTCCTCGAGTAAATCAGATGTCGTCGATAAAACGACTACACACTTATCGAGGTACTCGATAAAGACTTTGTTCATAAGCCGCATGAACACGATCGGGTGCGTTGGTTAGCCCAAAAGGCATAACCACAAACTCGTAGTGACCGTATCTCGTCCGAAAGGCCGTCTTGAATATCGGTATCCTTCACTCGAGCTGATAATACCCCGATCTCAAATCAATCTTCGAAAACACGGTCGCTCCTTGCAACTGATCAAACAAGTCATCAATCCTCGGGAGTGGATATTTGTTTTTGATGGTCACTTTGTTCAACTCTCGGTAGTCGATGCACAAACGAAGTGACCCATCCTTCTTCTTTACAAATAGGACCGGTGCGCCCCAAGGCGAAGCACTCGGTCGAATATACCCCATGTCTAGCAACTCTCCCAATTGTTTCTTCAACTCAAGCATCTCGGCAGGCGCCATACGGTATGGCGTCTTAGAGATAGGTGCTGCACCCGGCTCTAAATCGACGGTAAACTCAACCTCTCGGCCCGGCGGCAAACCCGGCAACTCGTCTGGAAAAACGTCAGGATACTCACATACTACCGGAATAGACGAGAGCTCGACTCCCCCTTCTTCCGATCTCAAAGCGTAACACCAATAGCCCGTGCAACCTCCCCGAAGAAGTCTCACCGCCCTCAAAGCGCTGATCAGAAATCTCTGGCTACCCCGCTTACGCCCCACAAAAGAATGCTCGGTACCATCAGAGGCTAACATCGAAACAGTCCTCGTTCTATAATTCATGATCGCCCCATGACGGTCCAGCCAATCCTCACCCAGAATCAAATCCTCATCTCTAATATCTACCGCAATCAGATTAGAAGGCCAATCCCTCCCCGCGATACTCACAGAAAAATCTCTAATCTCACGGTCCCCCACGATGCTATCCCCGCTAGGAAGTCTAACAACAAAAGGCTCGCAAGCAACAAGGAAATCAACATGCAGACGACGCACACGATCCATAGATATAAAAGAATGCGTAGCACCAGAATCGAACAATACGGAAACAGGATGGTCAAGGATGTGGACGGTACCTGTAGCCACCGTCGCGTCGGGATCTCCGGCTCGCCTCATCTCATACACACGGGGTGGAACAGACCCCGCACTAGAAGCTCCCCCTCTAGAAGGCTGACCACGACCTCGACCTCTACCAAAACTCTGCTGCGGCTGAGGAACTGTCGGTGCCTGATTCACACTCGGCTCTCCTGTAGCTGGAGCAGATATCTGAGTAACTGGAGCCCGAGCTGCATCCGTACAAAACTTAGCACGGTGACCCATACGACCACAAGCAAGACACTGGATCGGAGGCCTATCACACTCACTCATCATGTGACCCGGACGACTGCAGTTGAAGCACGTAGGACCACGAACGGAACCAGCAGGAGCAGACCTAGAACTGTTCCCTCGACCAACTGATGGCGACTGACTCCCGAAGACTCGCAAACTGCATCGAGCCTTCGGATACCCTCCCGACTTGCCTCCCGAACTGACCGGAGGTCTTCTGCTTCTTTCCTTCAGCTGCCGTCTCTGTCGCAGAAAACGACATCTCGTAAGCCAACGCTTTATTCTGATAATCTTTCAAAGTCGTGCACCCCAGACCAGACATGTAGTGGCGCACCCTCGGCTTCATCCGCATATCAAAGTGGCGGATCTTATCTAGCTCATCTCGGACTTGGTTTCTCACGTAGTGCAGCTGTTGATCGTAGTCCTTGATAGCTTGAGAAATAGGAACATCTTGGGGCTTAGCCTCAAAGAAGGCTCGGATCCTCCCCTCTTTCACTGGCCACGGACAAAATTCGTCTTCCATCAGCTCCCGGAACTCTGCCCACGTAGCTGCCCGGTCGCGCGGTTTCACCGCTTGCCACCATGTCGCTGCCTCCTTGGCGAGGAAGTACTGAGCAATGGGTACTTTCCTCTCCTCGGAACAATTAGCAGCCTCAAACACTTTCTCCATCTCAAATAGCCAATTCTCCCAACCAGAAGGGTCGGAAGCACCATCAAACTGCGGAGGACGCATACGAATCACGTCCTGAAGTAGCTTATCATTACCGGATCCAGTAGGCGGAACCGGGTTGGCATTAGCATGGCCGACCAGATCTGGTTCGCTACTTGCTGTAATATGTTGGCCACTCCAACATTCTCATGAGCATTACCGGAGCTAGCAGACTGGTCCTGCTGACCTCCGGAACTAGGGGGAACACTGTTCGACAAAGAGGGCATCGCCGAATCAGTTCCCGAGTGATCGGACATGGCCGCCCCACCGGCTGCGCCACGTCCCCTACCGCGTCCGCGACCGCGTCCGCGTCCTCTACCAGCAGGAATTCTGAAGAAGCAACGGGTAAGTACAATTCAAACGCAAAACGCAAAAGATACTAAGACAGGAATAGAACAGAACGGTGAAACGAGTCAAGTTAGGAAAACTTACGAGCACCGGCGTATTGAGATGATGGCATAGCGGATACTGTCCCAAAACGACACTTAACTAGACCCAAATGACCGACACCTAGGTATCCATAACCTAAGCTCGATACCATATTCGTAACACCCCAAGACGTTCGGGCAGTATATTAGCACGTGGATCCCACACTGTGGAATCCACCGTGCTAACATACCAACAAGACATTCGACAACGAAAAGCTATCATTAATAAAACGACAATTCAAATAAAAGACTACAAACCGACAATTAAATTCTGACATCAAATCCATTTCCCAAAACGGGAACACAACATTAACAATTTTAAACAGGAAGTACTCGAGTACTTAAACCAATTTTATAATACATAAATCCCAAAATCAGACATCAATAGTAACCGACAGACATAACATCGAAAATCAAATACTGGACAATATCATGCTTGCCCATCATCCTCATACATCCCGAGTGCTCGTTTATCCCCACGATCAATACCTGAAATACAAAAAGTATTTCCCCCATTTAAGGGGTTAGCGACAACTGCTAGTGCAAGTACAATCCATTTGAACTACATTCTAATCAGATGAATATATGCGCCAAAAAGTCGTTTTAGAAAACATTTTATATTCCGGAATATTTACAATCACAAAACACATTATTCCCAACAAATCACAATTTAAAGTTAACCGTTGGTACGAGACTCACGGCCACCGTACCCCGCAGAGTCCCGTCGGACATCCCTGGGTGGCTAACCACAGTTCACGATACGCACACTCACGGCAATACGTATCCCTAGAGGCCCCGTCGGACCGTCCCTAGGTGAACATACACATAACCATCCACAACAACCACGATACAGCCATAATTCAAATACTAGAACATGTAAACAAATGTAAAGTACTTGCCTTTGAGACATTCTTCGAAGAATCGGAAGTGAAAAATGACTACGGATGATCCGAATGGAAAACGACGGTTCCTAAACGAAGAATTAGCATAACTCAGTCCCAACGGACATCAATAATCGAAAGGAATACTCCCAAAACCCCGATTACAATTAACGACAAAAGACGTTCAATCAATACGGGTGAGGGTTTACGCAAAATCTCCCCGTATTGATAATTCGGATTAAAATCATGGAAACTGGATTTGGAATCATTCAATAATCACAATCGGTGAAGAATATCGTAATATAGATGAACAATTCGAACTAAACCCTAAAATCCCGAAATCCCCAAAACGTCAAAATTAGGGTTCTGAGGAATTACCTTTAATCCTGATGAAAGGTGATTATGTTGATTATGATATGATAGCACGACTCTACGGTGATGGAATATGAAGAGAACTCCGATCAGACCGATGGAAATCGCTCGAGGTCGCACGTCGAAGAAACGAAGGGAAAAGAATGAAATCGCCGCTCAAAATCACGCCGGGCTTATATAATTGTGAAGTTAGCGCACGCTAATCGCCATATGTAGCGTGCGCTAACGGGGCGCGGCAGTCGATGGCTATCGCCACCATTCGTTAGCGACGCTAACAATAAGGGTTAGCGACGCTAATCGCTTCTTGATAGCGCACGCAAGGCAACAGGGGTAGCGTCGCTACCTACACAAAGATTGATCGCTGATGTCATATCGCCGATGAGTCAGCCGAGGGTACGATACACGATACACACGACGAAACCAGAATCCAGAAACATGAACACGAAGCATACAAGACGACGGAGCTAAGCGCTGAAAGAAAAATACAATTCCGACCACTGAAGGGTCCGTAATGCGACAACGAAAACGAGATTCCCTAAACTATTAAGAAATTACAAAAATGGCCCAAGTGCCCGAAAATCACGAAACGACGTCGGATTTACGAACCGAAAGTCTCCACATGACCAACTCAACCATGCGAACTTGCACAAACCAAGAAACAACGGAAACGAACGAGTTTTAAAAGAATCGAACGTTCATACGGCAAAACATGTCATAAAATGAAATTACGTGAAAACATCACCAAAACTCGTCCAAATGGAAAAACTCCAAGAACAAAATAGATTCAAAATGTCGAAACGGTCACAAGCGAGTCGATAAAAATAGACATACACCAAAAATGGAAACTGCTAAAAATAGAAATATTACGGATATTACAGAAAGGCTGTCAGTGCCTGATTCACGCTCAGCTCTCCCGCAGCTGGGGCTGACACCTGAGTAACTGGTGCCCGGCCCGCATCTCTATAATACTTAGCACGATACCCCATCCGACCGCAAGTAAGACACTGAATCGGAGGCCTGTCACACTCACTCATCATGTGTCCAGGATGACCACAGCTAAAACAGGTAGGACCACGAATGGAAACAGTCGGAGCAGACTTGGAACCATTTCCTCGCCCAACTGATGGGGACTGATTCCCGAGGATTCACGAACCAGACTGAGCCTTCTGATGCCCGCCAAACTTACCTCCCGAAAACTGACCGGATGTCTTCTGTTTCTTACCCTCGGTTGCCGTCTCTGTTGCAGAAAACGACATCTCATAAGCCATCGCTTTGTTCTGATAATCCTTCAAAGTTGTACATCCGAGACCAGACATGTAGTGATGAACCCTCAGCTTCATCCGCATATCAAAGTGGCGGATCTTATCTAACTCATCCCGAACCTGATTTCTCACATAATGAAGTTGCTGATTGTAGTCCTTGATCGCCTGTGAAATAGGAACATCCTGGGGCTTAGCCTCAAAGAAGGCTCGGATCCTCCCCTCTTTTACTGGCCACGGACAATATTCGTCCTCCATCAACTCTCGGAACTCTTCCCACGTGTCTGCCCGGTCACATGGTCTCACTGCTTGCCACCACATTGCTGCCTCCTTGGCGAGGAAATACTGAGCGATGGGTACCTTCATCTCCTCGGAGCAGTTAGCCGCCTCGAATACCTTCTCTATCTCGAACAACCAACTCTCCCAACCAGAAGGGTCGGAAGTACCATCAAACTGCGGGGGATGCATACGGATCACGTCCTGAAGTAGCTTATCGGTGCCGGAACCAGTAGGCGGAATCGGGTTAGCATTAGCTTGGTTGACCAAAACGGCCTGAGTCAGTAGCGTCACCTAGTTCGCTACTTGCTGGAGAATGCTTGCTACTCCAACATTATCATGAGCATTACCGAAGCTAGCAGATTGATCTTGCTGGCCCTCGGCACTGGACTGAACATTGTGCAACAATGAGGGCATTGCCGAACCAGCCCCTGAGCTATTGGACATGGTGGCCCCACCAGTTGCGCCACGTACTCTACCGCATCCGCGTCCTCTACCGGCAGGCATTCTGAAGAAGTAACGGGTAAGTACAATTCAAACGCAAAACACAACATGACACTAAGAAAGGAACCAAACATGATAACGTAACGAGTCGAGTTAGGAAAAACTTACGAGCACCGGCGTACTGAGATGATGGCGTAGTTATCCATAAACCTAAGCTCTGATACCATATTCTGTAACACCCCCAAGACGTTCAGGGCATATTACAGCGCCGTGGACCCCACACTTTGGAATCCACCAGGCTAACGTACCAAACCGACATTCGACAAAAGACAAACATCATCAAAATACACACGATTCCATAAATCCAAGACAAAAGACGGAACTCAACAATATCGTTCAACATCAAATCCTCCCTAAAACGGGTACACAACGATAATAAATTAAGAAGGAAGTACTCGAGTACTTAAGTAAATGACATAAGTAAATTTAAAAGACACGACACCAAGCGGACGACCATTGAACAGAATCATCTTGCCCATTATCCTCATACGGCCCGCATGTTCGTTTGCCTCCATGACCTGTACCTGAAATACAAAAGTATTTCCCCCATTTAAGGAGTTAGCGACAACTGCTAGTACAAGTACAATCCATTTGAACTACCATTCTAATCAGATGAAATATGCGCCAAAAATCATTTTAGAAAACATTTATATTCCGGAATATTACGGTGCATAAGCACAAAACACATTTCTCCGACAAAACATTTCAAAGTTAACCGTTGGTACGAGACTCACGACCATCGTACCCCACAGAGGCCCCATCAGACCATCTCTGGGTGGTTAACCCTAGTTCGCGATGCGCACACACATGGCAATACGTATCCTCAGAGGCCCCGTCAGACCGTCCCTGGATGAACATACACATACATATCCACAACATACACGGGAAGCCATAATTCAAATACTAGAATATGCAACAAATGAAAAGTACTTGCCTTTGGGACATCCTCGATGAAACGGGAACGAACAACGACTATGATTGACCCGGAGGGAACATGACCATTCTAAACGAAGGATTAACACAACTCAGTCCTAAACGATAACAATAATCAAAAGGAATATGCCCACAACCCCGATTAACAATCATGAACATACACGGACGAAGAACACGGGCAGATGTTTTCACAAAACCTCCCCAAATCAACAACTCATGGATTAAACACGACGTAAATTGATTGGGAACCCAACAACAATAATCGATACGAAATATCACAACATAACCGAACAATTCGAGATTTAATAAGCAAAACCCGACCCCCCCCCCCCAAATTGTCAAATTTAGGGTTTTAGACGAAAATGCCTTGGATTCAGACGGAGGAAGATGATTAGGACAATGATAAATTTCACTTGGAACACAACAATCGATCTCACAATGAATTCCACGGACAAACCTCGAAGAATTGCTCAAAACTCGCTATGGAACGCAGCTCTCGGACGAGGAAGAAGGAAAGGAGAAAATGACGAAGTGAAGGTCAACTCAGGTTTATAAAACCTGACCCTTCGTTATGTACGTTAACATGAGCCTGTTAACGTACGTTATGCTCATTACATACGTAACACTCAAGTGTTAGTGTACGTAATGGTTCGACAGAACAGTCTGTCCAAAAACGCTGGGGACGATAGCGTACGCTACACTATCCAGTTAGCGTACGCTATGAGGGGCTTTACGTACGTTAACATGAGCCTATTAACGTACATTATACCCATTACGTACGTAACACACAAGTGTTAGCGTGCGTAATGGCTCGACAGAACAATCTGTCCAAACTGTTTAAGGCCATAACGTACGTTATCACTAAGGCATAGCGTTCGTTATGAAGATGACGATAGCGCACACAAGAAAGCATGCATAACGTACGTTATGCATGTAGCAGTTCAACACTGCTGAATGCGTTCTGCTGCTCGGGGCGGTACGAAGTTGAGATATAACACAAGGGCAGAATCCAAAATGTCAATACGGAATATTCACGACAACAAAGTTAAGTGCTGAAAGAAAATACACTTTCGACTACCGGGGAAACCGAAATACGATGAAGAAGATAAAATTCCCTAAACTTATAGGAAATTACAAGATGGTCCAAATGTCCGAAAATCATGATACAACGTCGGATTCACAAACCGAAATTCACAACATGAACAACTCAACTATACGAACTTAGGGGAACGAAGAAACAACGAAATCGAACATACATACGATAAAACATAATATAAGGCGAAATCACGTAAAATCACACCCGAAACTCCACTAAATGGAAAAACACCAAGAACAAAATAGATTCAAAACATCGAAACGGTTACAAGCGAGTCGATAAAATTAGACATACACCAAAAATAAAAACTACTAAAAATGAAAAGGTACGGATATTACATCTCTCACGTCCTCATCGGTCTGCCTCTTCTCCTCCCCATACAGCTAATAAACTCTCAACCCTCCTCACCGGAGTAGAGGCCTGCCTCCTGCATACGTGGCCAAACCATCTCAATCTTCCTTCCCTAACTTTCGCAGAAAGGGGCGCCACTTCTAGCGCGTTCCTGAAAACCCCGTTCGGGATTCTATCCAACATTGTGCGACCACACGACCAACGTAACATTCTCATCTCAACCACTTCCATCTTGCGCTCAAGCGACTTCTTCATCGCCCAACATTCAGAGCCATACAATATTGTGGGTCTCATTGCCGCTCTATAGAATTTACCCTTCAACTTTAGAGGGACTTTCTTGTCGCACAGGACCCCTGACGCTGCTCTCCACCTTAGCCACCCCACCTTGATACGGTGAGTGACATCATCTTCAAACTCTCATTCCTTCTGAGTGACCGAACCCAAATACTTGAACTTATCCATACGGGGTACGATCTGATCAACAATAATTACCTCTATATCTTCCTCGTTGGACTCACCACTAAAGTTACACCAGAGATACTCGGTCTTAGACCGGCTTACACGCAAGCCCTGGGATTCTAAACGATAAATTATTTGGTGAATGATGGGAAAAGTACTATTAAACGAGGTGAATGATTTGGTGTTAAATTATCTTGCTTAATAATCTCGATAAATTAATGTTCATTTTGTACAATTCAAAGCTTTACATTTACTTTTCCTCTTAAAATTTTTATAGGAATTTCTTCTTCTTATTCCCGTCCAATGGTGAGGTTAAGTTCTCATAAGTGGATTTAGGGCATGCTTCTTCACATTCCAGCATTCAGTTGCTTCCTAAGCTCCTCGAGCTCCGGCTGCGTCATATTTTTACATTATCAAATCAACAATCATTTCTTACTTCTTAATTCCACGACACATTCACTATCAATATTTTTTTTACTTTTTAATCTCGACCATGCATTTATCATCATTACCTACAACAGTCATTATTTAAAATATACCAAATATACGTAATATGTGAAGCTTTGAGCGAGTGGAATACTTTTATAGATCCCAATATTATTAGGTTAAAAATATTTAACTATAGTAGAGATTAATAAATAGTCATGTTAAATCGAACATTATGTTCTTTATATCGTAAGGGATGAAAAATATATGTAATGCAATCTATAAATTAATGATAAATGGTTAAGACCGAACGCTTAAGAAAAGGAGAAAACGGACAGAAAACGATATTAAAGGGGAAAAACAAAATTTTCTGCGCGTCGGTGGTCACGAGTTGACCACCTGGAAAATAGAACATGACTGTCTGGAAAATAATTACAAAATTTAAAAAGAGCCAATAAAAATTAGGTCAAATAAATCAAAATATAGTGGAGTGTAGTTACTAAATATATAGGAAGTGTATAAATAAAAAGCCATAAATAAAAGGCCATTCAAAAATGATTTTACAAGGTTAAAGGGGTAAAAACCGAACACAAGTCACGTTAGAGGCATAAACTCCATTTATCGGTAAAAGTAGACCCGGTAATTTACCACACGACACGAAAATACGACACAAAAACGATACGAAAATTTCGTGTTTGAGTTTGCATGTTGAGTACACGACACGAAAATACACGAACACGAAAGTACATGATCGAGATTTAGTGTCGGATTTGTGTTTACCCTTTGGGTACACGATACGACACGAGGTACACGAAATAAATAAATAAATAAATATATTTACATATATAATATTTTATATTTAATTTTATAAAAATATATATTTTATGAATTCTGTTTGTACTAAACTTTTAAATTTGAAAATATAATGTGAATTTTCATAAATTTCGTGTAATATTTTATATACATATATTTTTTATAATATTTTAATATTATGTACCTGACACGAAAACACGACACGAAACGATACGAATTTGCGCGGTACACGACATGACATGACACGAATTTATTTCGTATCGTGTATGAGTTTAGATTTTTAGTACACGAAATACGAAAGTACACGACACGAAACGACATGAATTTGCGCGGTACACGATACGATATGATATAAATTTATTTCGTATCGTGTATGAATTTAAATTTTTGATACACAAAATACGAAAGTACACGAGAGTACACAACACAAACGAATTGTCATGTCCGGTAAAAGTAAAACCACACATAAACTAGGAAAAGTGTGCAAAAAAAATCTCCCGCGGAACCTCAATGGCGTTAGCGCTTTCGATGATATCTCTCCCATCCGCCGTTAGAGCTTCTTCAGTGGACAACGAGCAGCGGCTTCCGTACAATCCACGACGAACGCGTTTCAAGAAGCCGGACCTTCCGACGGCGGCATCGTCATCCACTCTAACCACAACACTCGACAAGTGTACCCCGAAACTATCCATTTCAGACCTCCTCAGACGCGATATCTCAAAAAATGCTCAAGGTAATTGTTAATTCTTTGAAACGACGTGAATCGCCCACGTTTTGATGCGATTAAGATTGTCGACTGTCATTATGGTGCGAAATTTCTGGTTGTGTTTTCTTTATGACTAATCAAAGAGTGTGTGGTGTTTATCAGATTGTGTGTTGTTGCTAATTTGGTTTGTATTATTTTTCTAAATCATTTCGTAATGCCTGGTTAGGATGCGTATGGAGTTAATTTGTTTGAGTGCCTATTGATGTGGTTTATGTGTGACTAGTATTATACTAGTTATGCCTACTTTGATATGCATTGTTGATATCGAGACCTTCTGCACAAGTGTTGGTAGCAGCGCATTTTTAACTTTTCTACTGTTGATGCAGAGGAATTAGTTGGCTCGTATTTGGGATATGAGACATGGCTGCCCACTCCACACAAAGTGGAGAAGCCTCGATCTGTGTTGAGTCCTCCATCACTGGCTTATATTGGGGACTGCATTTATGAGGTATGCACTTAATTGGAAAACGTCGAGTGAATCTTCCTTAGATGTTTGATGTGTTTGATTTGTAGTATTCGACAGAAACAATACGACGAATTCTGCATTAGTTTATAATACATTGAAGTCTTTATGTGGATTTAACGCAGTTCATATAGATTCTGAAGATGTCCAGATATTGCTTTGAGTTCGGATTGAGATTATTGAGGTGTTGTTCTGTTAATAAGCTTAGGTCTGCATACTTACAGCTCGTTTATATTTGTTTCCGAAGTGACATAGTGAGAGGAAAAGTTAGTGAGCGAAGTAATTCTTTGCACGGGGAGCTTATGATGAGCTTTAGATGCAATTTACTTGTCTGTTCGACATATTTGAAGCAAATGTAACATTTTATCTGTATGAACGAATAGCTACACGATTCCCCCAAAGTCCGTTTATAGAGTATCATAAAATAGGCTACCGTGGTAGAATAAAACATTGTGGGAAATTATTAAGATACGTGCTTGTATAAATAGTTTAATGCTTTAATTTTGAAAGGTGGAGAGCTGTTAGACAATGTGAACAAAAAATTGCTGTCATTGTACTTTATCTTATAATTCTTTGCGAGGTTGTCAGCATACTCATGCCTTACCTGAATGATGTTTCTTTCGGAAGTTTAATCATATGATTCTCTATAATAATGCCTTGTCCACAGCTATATGCTCGGAGACATTTTTTGTTTCCTCCCTTAAATATTGAAGAATACAATGACCGTGTGATGGCTGTCGTACGTTGTGAGGCCCAGGTATTATTATTGGTTATGTTTATTGGAGCGTTTTCACTTATATTTGTTTTGTGCTGTAGTTATTTATGGTTTAATTTTTATTTCTATCACAGATGATACTTAAGTAACTTGGGTTGTAAACTTGTAATAACTAGGCTATGGATCATATCATCTTATCTACAGGTTGTGTAGTAGCGACTTTAAATCTCAAAAATCTATTTTGCTCAACATGTTTATTTTTTTGTTCTTGTTTACGGTATCATTTTGATATGTGTATCGTTTTGAGGTTTTTGAATCAGACTCATCCTTATTACTGTTGTGCGGGATTTGTACGCCTCGACGGCGATCGGTATAAGGGCCGAGCGACCAAGTCCACAACCAATCAATCTACGGCGAACTCGCCTAAGCGAAGATAACAGTCCACCTTCGAGTATCTAGCGATCGACTCCCAAGGCGATCGCCTTTTGGCATCTAGCGATCGTCTCTGGTACCCGACCTAAGACGACCATCCTGGGACGCGAACAAGACCTTCGTCCGTCAAAGTCTACGAAGACTGGATCTCAAAGCAGCGCCCATGCGCAGATCCGCGAAAGGCGCCGCTTATCATGGATCGTTGACCACAGCCTGTCACCACCTTCTCACATACCGACAGATCCGCCGAAAGGTACGAGGTGGGACCGCCCGTGACAGCGACTCAGACGCGTGCAGACTTCTCATTGGACCGCACAGCTGGCTGCCAGCAACTCCTGCGAACTTTAAGGGGACCAGCCCATGTGCTAAAGACGATCGCCCGCTTATTATAATACAGCAGAGGCGATCGCCCAGCAGCCCCCAGTCCTATAAATAGAGAACTTCCAGCAACTGGAGAAAGGTTGGAAAATCATTCCGAAAAACATCCACAAAGGTTCCTCTCGAAGAACTACTCGGTTGGCAATTCATTCCCTCTCAGTGGAAAAATACATTCAGAATACATACATTCCTTCAGTTTCCTGCTTCTCTCTCGATCTACCTCAGACTTCTCTCTCAAAGACCTCTCATCCGTAAGACGGCGAGAGGCAAGAACTCCCTGCAGTGCAGATTCAACGAGACTCACAAGCCTAGGAACTCAAACATATAGCTAATACACACCGTGAGAGACTGTCGATTTCTCACAGTCGTCACAGCTCATCAACGTTGTTACAAGAACTCACAGAGCATCATATCTGGTTCTTCCGGCAATCTTCACGCTCTATAGCTAAGATAACTAGAATCTTTACACTCATTGTAATAGCATTCTAATATTAATATTTGTACTCCAAAGTATTTGTATTAATAACATCTCGCGAGAGCATTCAAGCCCGGGACTAACAACCCCGACAAATCTTGTGTTATTTACCTTCTCTACGGAAGTGCTCTCGCACTTTGTTTGCTATCCATCCATTCCAGCAATATCTATCTCCGGATAATATTTTGGGTAGATTTGCCGGGGCAGTCGAGAAGGTAAATAACACAAGATTTGCCGGGGTTGGGAGTCGATCGCCTTGGGAGTCGATCGCTAGATGCCAAAAGGCGATCGCCTTGGGAGTCGATCGCTAGATACTCGAAGGTGGACTGTTATCTTCGCTTAGGCGAGTTCGCCGTAGATTGATTGGTTGTGGACTTGGTCGCTCGACCCTTATACCGATCACCGTCGAGGCGTACAAATCGCCGCACAACAATTGCTCCCCAGCTCGCTCCGATGTTGGAAACGTGGGGTGAGGTGGTTCTGTTGGCGATCGCTGAATCTTGACGAGTGACTGCATTTTACGGAACTGGCGATCGTCTTTGAGTGGATCGGTTTGTACTTGGACGACGTGGTCGGTTGCTGAAATGAGCGAGAAATGATAATGGACGTGGAAAAGTCTCCGGGGCACGTGTCGGGTTCCTGTTGGGGGATACCGACGGTTAGCTGTGACTCCACGTCTGGCGTGCCCTCGAAATGACGCATCGCGGGTTTCAAGGGAGTCATTTAATTGCGACGGTTGCACTCCAATCCCTGAGATTATCCATAATTGCGTAGAAGTCCCTGCCATCTCCTATAAAAAGGTGTTGGGTTGCAGTGTTTAAGACCCTTATGCGCTTTATCGGAGAAGAAGACTTTTGCTGAAGATTTTTCTGGAGATTTCGACTGCTGATCGTCGATCGACTCGATCCTTGGTAAGAAAAGACACTCCTTTTCTCCTCTTCTTATTTCGAGAATGTCTGGAACATCTTCTTCGCACGGAGTGGGCACCACCTCCGCCGCCGGGGCTTCGACTGCCCGGGGAGGATCCTCTGCAGATTTCCATCTGGAGACGGCCGCCGAGGCTATTCGTGTCGGTATTGATCTCGCGGAAGTCGAGGCACTGTTCAATGAAGCCGACGTTGCCAGGGAGGCGGCGGTTGAGCCAAGACGGTCGCAGACGGAGAGAGATTCGGCGGTGAGGGCCTACTGGGAGCAGCATAGTGCTTTTGGCCAGGCCTATTTGGCCTTCGCTGAAATCATGGAGAGGTTGGCTGGTCCGTCTCCTAAATTCAATTACCGGGAGTACTCGATCGCTCATCCTTGCCAACCTGCCAGGCGGTCGCTGTTTCGGGCTGCGCAGCGATCTCTATGGTCCCTTGGCCAGATAAGGAGCTCGGCGACCAGGAAGGATCTGGCCGTCTGGAGGACGAGGTTTCATGTCCCTTCAGATGTGGATCTATTTGTGCCGGCCGAGAATGAGCGATCCGATCAGCCTCCGGAGGGCATGGTCGCCGTGAACGAAGCAATCATGGAGGCTGGGCTGCGGTTTCCTTTGTCTTCTTCTGTCTCCCATCTGCTGGCTGCTTGGAACGTGGCGCCGCTCCAGTTGACGCCGAATGCCTGGCTCCAGATCATTCGCACTCTCACCTTGTTCGGCGGTCACCGACTGTACTGCCTTCCTTCGTCGTTGGAGATGAACCACCTGTTCAAGCTGACGGCTCAGAAAGGGTCGGTCGGAAGCTATCATATTCAAGGCCGATCCGGTCGGGTGATCCTCAGAGTCCCGAACAAGGTGCGGGGCGACCCGACGAAGTGGTTCTGGGTCGGCGGTTCATGGAAGACATTAGCGAGCAACAATCCCATGGACGAGTTCGGGAGAAGAATCCGGGTAAGGGTTCTGACTCTCCCTTTGTTCGGATATGTTCCGAACTGATCTAATTTGGTTTTCCTTTTGCAGGTTTCCATATTCCGACGATCGACGAGCTTCCTTTCGACTTTTTGATCGTCTGGGAGCGGATACGAAGTTTGCCGGACGACGACTTAGACGCTTGCCGGATCAACAAGGAAAGTCGTTGGCTGTCAGCTCGGCTATTCAGTTTTCCACGTCATCTCTCGGTCTCAGGTATGAGTTTTCGCGATCTCCAATTGCTTGGCGATCGTCCTGCTTGGAGAGTGTGTCTGACCGTGGTTTGATTGTTCTTTATTGCAGAAGTCCTCTTTCCTCGCTTCTTGGAGCCCCCACCGGAGATAGCTATGTCGAACCCTGGAGTTTTGGGCCGCCTTCGCCAGAAGAAGTCATCTCGAGCTCCTCCTGTGGCGTTACCTCTTATTCCGGAGGTGGGGCCTCGCGTAGAGCCGATCGTGGCTGAGGAGGAAGTTCGGGAGGAGGGGCTCCGGACGAATCGCAAACGGCAGAGGTTGGGAGAGGTGCCGATCGCTGCGCCTCCGATCACCGCTGTTCCTCCGGTGAATGAGCCTACGCCCTCTGCGGCTTTCTTGCGAGAGATGGCGGGAAACCATATTTCGGCCGCGATCCTGAGAGAGCCGAGAGGTAAACTTTGCTTCTTGATCTCCTCGCCAGGCCTGCGATGTCCCGCTATATGTCAATCGGGCCGTTTTTGCTCTGCCGAAGGCCTGGACGACCGACTTAGATGCGATCGCTCGTCAGCGATCCGGGAATAAAATGCAGGCTGCTTTTGCTCTATCTCTTCAGGCGGCGACGATGGCTGCCCAGGCTGTGCAAGAATTCGAAGGGCGTCCTTCTACTTCCCGTCTCCAGGCAGATCTCGAGGCTGCTCGGAAAGAGAATGCCGAGTTTGCCGATAGGATTGTGGCTATGAAGAAGGACTCCCTGGATGCAGCTAAGCGGGCGAGTCAGGATCTTGCGCTGATGAGAGAGAATTATGAGCGAGCCCGGGCGACGGTCGACCGATTTCGGGACCAGATGACAGACGCCCGTCGGTTGCACGCGGCCGCTGAGAGGGAGGCCGATCAAGGTGCGACTGCTCCGGTGACTAGCGAGTCAAGTGAGTCGAGGGAGAGACGGCCGCAAGGGAGGCCGAGCCTGTGGTGCGCATAAAGGTTGCGGAGCTGAAAGGGAAGCTAGAGGCGGCCGAGGCCGATCCCTTTCTTAATGTGGAGTTTGTCAGTGAGTTTGCCTATTATATGGCGTTTGCTGACTCGCTCCGAGCTGCTAAGAATGGGAGGACTGGAGGTCGACCCTCTAGCCGAAAACTTCAAGGCGTATGCGTTGGAGCACCCTCTTCATCTTGACTTCTCCGTGCCGATCTTGGATTTCTCGGAAATCGGCGTGGACTTGAGCTGGTATCCGACTCCGGCGAACCTTGTTCATCCTGACGCTCCGGAGGATGGGGAGGCCGCTCCGGAAGCTGGCGAAGGGTCGCGGGCCGATCCGGAGGTTGAAGGCGAAGGCCAGGCAGGGGCCTGAGGCTCTTCGTTCTTATTGTTTTAGCTCTTTTGCTTTGTAATTTTGTAGCTTTCTCTTGTAATACTTAGGCCTTCGGGTGACCGCGTATGTACTCCGATATGTCAAGTAATGAAATGAATGTTTGCTTTTCCGATTTATTACTTGAATGATTGTTTTTCTGAGTCTTTGCATGATTTTGTACAAATGTGTGAGGAGAGATTGTTGCGTGTGTAGCTCCAAGTGAATCGATAAACTCATATAGATAAATTTTACAACAAATTCGATCGCTGCACAAACATCTGAAAAATGCCATCTGAAAAATGCCGATCTCCGTATGTCGTTGAATAGGGACGATCGTCGTATATAGCTCCGCACTCTTTTGTTGCTACCCAAAATATTATCCGGAGATAGATATTGCTGGAATGGATGGATAGCAAACAAAGTGCGAGAGCACTTCCGTAGAGAAGGTAAATAACACAAGATTTGCCGGGATTGTTAGTCCCGGGCTTGAATGCTCTCGCGAGATGTTAATACAAATATTCTGGGGTACAAGTATTAATGTTAGAGTACAATTACAATGAGTGTAAAGACCCTAGTTATCTTAGCTATTGAGCGTGAAGATTGCCGGAAGAACCAGATATGATGCTCTGTGAGTTCTTGTAACAACGTTGATGAGCTGTGACGACCGTGAGAAATCGACAGTCTCTCACGGCGTGTAGTAGCTGTACGTTGGAGTTCCTAGGCTTGTGAGTCTCGTTGAATCTGTACTGCAGGGAGTTCTTGCCTCTGCCGACCGTCTTCTGGATGAGAGGTGCTGAGAGAGAAGTCCTGAGGTAGATCCAAGAGAGGAAACCGAGAGCCTGAAGGAATGTATGTATTCTGAATGTATTTTTCCACTGAGAGGGAATGAATTGCCAACCGAGTAGTTCTTCGAGAGGAACCTTTTTCCAGTTGTTGGATGTTCTCTATTTATAGGACTGGGGCATGCTGGGCGATCGCCTCTGCTGTATTATAATAAGCGGGCGATCGTCTTTTAGCACATGGGCTGGTCTCCTTAAAGTCCGCAGGAGTTGCCGTGATCACCAGGCGGTCCAATGAGAAGTCTGCACGCGTCTGAGTTGCTGTCACGGGCGGTCCCACCTTGTACCTTTCGGCGGGTTTGTCGGTAGGTGAGTAGGTGGTGACAGGCTGTGGTCAACGATCCATGCTATGTGGCGCCTTTCGCGGATCTGCACATGGGCGCTGCTTTGAGATCCAGTCTTCGTAGACTTTGACGGACGAAGGTCTTGTTCGTGGCATAGGACGGTCGTCCTTAGTCGGGCACCAGAGTTGATCGCTAGGTGCCAAAGACGATCGCCTTGAAAATCGATCGCTAGATACTCGAAGGTGGACTGTTATCTCTGTTTAGGAAAGTTCGCCGTAGCTTATTCGGTCGTGGACTCGGTCGCTCGGCACTTACTCCGATCGCCGCCGAGGCGTACAAATCGCCGCACAACAATTACCTCTGGTGCAAATGTGAGATTGTATTAATGCAAAATGTTGGCTATTTAACATTTGATAATGTTGGTGTCTTTATATCATTATTATTATTGTTATTATAATTGTTATTATTATTGTAATTATTATTATTATTATCATTATTATTATATTATTATTACTTTTATTTTTATGATGGTAGTTATCACGAACTTTTTTTTATCTTTTCTTCCATCAAATTAAAGTCTATCATAGTTCACATCATATATACTTCATTTGTTTCCTTAAAACTGCAACAATTTGACTTTCTTTCTTTTTTTTTTTTTTGAGCGCACACTATTAATCCAGTTTAAATCAAAATCATAAGAGTCATTACATCGAAATAGTAGGTAAACGGGCAACAAGCTGCGCCGCTACCCCTTTTTGAATTGCAAAGCTAATCCTCTTAAATACTACATCCATGGATCTTGGGGTCATAACATTACTGTGCATGACGCGTTGAACTCTTTTAAGGAGCTCGACAGCCTCCGGGGCAAGAAATCCAAACGTGTCAAATGCGAAAGGTACAAAGACATGCTGATTTTCTATGCAAGCCTTTTCGTGTTTGTTAACTTTGCATGCTGCGGCCTTTAAAGCCGCTTGCCCCATTCTGAAAACTCTATCCCCCAATCCCACAAGAGGAGAAACCCCGGTGAGATCCACGCAAACATGTTTCCCTCCAATCCATCCGAAAACCAAAATATCCGCCGGTCTGAGGGTGGATCTTCCTTCCGACGGGTCAGTCAAGAAATTGACTGTGGCTTCCTTCTTAGCGAAATCCCACCCGCCTCAAAACATCAAAAAGTACATCCCGCACCATGTCATGCCGATACTTGAACCCCGGAGATCTCTACAATGAACGGATGCTCCCAAAGGAGTCGAGCATGCCTTGCATGTATAGGGCATCTCTCGTCGACCGGAAAAAGTGGGATCATTAGGCGATATTTAAGGATAGACCGGTATTCCACAGGAGACATGTGCTGGCCTAGACCATCGATGGGGATAGCGAGAAGAAAATCCTGGGCATGCAGTGCTCGTAGGCACTCGAAGACAGCCTTTTGTCTTACCGTCATGTCAAAACGACCATCCATTTCGGCTACAATTTTACTGAAAAGGGCACTCGCCAAAGCATGTTGGGCTTTAGGGGGGTCGGTATCCTTATTAGAGAAATTGTTGAAATCGAAGGTCGGAATCGTATCACGAAGACAAGCCAAAGCCCTACCGTAATCCGAATCCATGCCACATACACCACTGCCTCGTAAAATGTGATCCTGTAACGGCCAGGATTGTGCCATTGAGGCCACAAATGCATATGAAGAAGCCTCTACAACCGAGTATAACCCCAAGCCGCCAAATCTGATAGGTAAAGAGGCGAGCCTCCACTGGAAGTCACCAAAGAAAGGACCTCCGGAGACCACAATGTCCTCAATCGCCCCACGTAAACCCGTGTCGAAGAGCAAGGCCGCCTCTTCCATGTGCTCTGGTTGGCATGTCCTTGCTTCAAGAAAAGTTTAGCGATACCCATACACGACCGAGCGGTAAGAAGCTCACTCGTGGATCACAAAGTTGGGGAAGGAGACGCATCATACCGACGGTAGTAGCTCTCTTCATGGCCAACCCTCTAATAAAGCACTGGTCTCTACTCACGGCTCCTCCAAGGAGCTTCACTCCCGATGCCGGCCTCCCAATCTCCATTGGGAAAAGTCCATCCCCGAGCTTCCGCCGTCACATGAAGGCCAAAAGATCTCGGTTTTCTTAATATTAAGCTCAAGGCCCAAGCCGGGACCTACCATCCTGATAATCTCTAACATCTTGGCCACCTCCCCCGAATCCTCGATGACAGTCCCATCATCAAGATACCAAGCATGTAGGAGAAGATCGCAGCTGTCCCGAATCTTAAGCGCCAGCGGGTGCAAAACAAGGGCAAAAAGAAGCGGCCCTAATGGGTCGCCTTGTCAGCACCCTGGCGGACCAAATATGTCTGTCTCCGAGATACAGCCTAGCAGGTTGCCCATATAAGAAGGCAACCCACGAATAAATAGAAGGACATTTTAACATGACCTCCTGAAGTAAGGCTGTTCTATCCACCAGGTTAAAAGCGTTCGAGAAATCTACCGTTAGCATAGCAAGAGATCCGTCTGTGTGGCGTTCATTCAAAATTCTATTAGCGCTATGTAAAATTGCCTCGACACCACCCGATACCCCAACTCCGAACTGAAAATCATTGAGGTAGTTGGTCATTTCCTTACCAACCCCTTTCATTGCCACCTTAGACACCAGCCGCCTCCATATAGTTCCCACTGCAATGGGGCGAATGCCATTGTCTGGTTTAAGTAGGGGCGTGAGAGGAGCCGAAGCAACGAACTCCGCCAAGCTAGGGGGACATCTCCCCCCTAACCACAAATTAACAACACATGTAATGGCACGTAGGAGGTCTGTAGCTATGGTAGACTCCTCTCCACAGAGAGCATCCAAGATATGTTGAGCCCTCAAACCATCTCTCCCACACGAGGTTCCCTTAGGGAATGATTTAATGCATCCAAGGACTTTCATGCTTGCTAATACAAAATTTTGACCATTAGTCTCTTTAATTATATATATTAGTAAAATTTATTAAAATTGTTATTTTAAAAATTTACATTCAGATTATTCCAACTACATTTTAGATAATAACAATTATATTTTATATATTATCAAAATATATGGTCAAAGTTAGTACATGAATAGTGCAAATGTCAAATTGTTGCAAAAGGAGACGGAGGTAGTATAACTGAACATATCTATAGGGAACTGTTGTGTAATTGTTTGTTCTTATATTTAGAAATTGTTTCTGAATCACACACTAATATAGAGCCCAAACCTGCCCTTTCAACTGTCTTTTCCCTATTTCTATCAGGTAATCAAATTTGATAAGTGAGCAGTAAAGTGCACATGTTTATTTTTTGTGTACTATCTGAACTTTCCTAGTTTATGAAAAGTGATTATGTTGCTACATTTCAGGATGCTATGCTGCAAAAACTTATGAGTGACAACTTCCTGTCACAAGAGGAGAGGTTTGCAGTTTGTTTGATTGCCCCTTTCCATTTTCTTCTGTATATGCGTAGCTGTGAATCATCCTTCACTGAGAAAGAATAAACAAGTTTCACTGAGCAAGAATTTAGGTAGTATGAAATTTAGTAAAAACATAACAAAGACACTTATTCTTGTGCGAATTGCTAGAGTCACTATAGTGTTTATTGAACTAGCATTAGACTATTATTCCAAAGCACTGAAAAATATTCTTCTTCTTCTTCTAAGTGAACTGAGTTGGAACCATACTTTTCTTTTAATTATTGATGGCATCTTAAAGTGCACTTACTGTCCTCGCAGAGTTGATTCTTTCCAATATTTGATAGGGCATATCATCATTATAAGGAGTTGGTAATATGGTCCATTCTTCTTGAGAATGTTTTTACTGAACCAAGCCTCAGTCCTTAGGTGCTCAATACCAAAATTGTGTATCTTATTGAATCATTTCTTAGTCATTCTGTTTCATGTTACAGTTGGTCCGTATACATAAAAAAGTAGTTTTGATTGTGCTCTAAAGGGGTAGGGTAAGATATTCTTCTATACATTCACTAGCTGTGTAAAGTGAAGCCTGTGTGAGTCTATTTTTGCCGACTATGTAATTCTATCTACTTCTCACTAAACGCTCTACCTTCCCATCTCTACTTGTGGCCAATTTTCTGGGTCGTGCTTTTGTGTTAGATAGTATTGGCATATCCAAACTCTGCGTGGTCGTGGATTCTTGATCTAAAAGAAAGCATCTTATAAGCAGGGATGTGCTGCGTTGGGGGAAGAATATTAATTCCTCCAAAACACGAACAAAGAAGCGAGCAGGTGTTGCAGTTTACAATAGAGCATCTTCACTGGAGACACTAGTAAGTTCCTTCTACTTTCTACTGTTACCAATATAACCGTAAAGGAATATAAAACTCCTCTGCTCAAATATCAAAATATGATAAGAAGGGCAAGCAAGTTAGTCGGAGAGAAAATATATTTGATGATCCGTTAAAAAAAAAACTGTTGACACAATCCTAGTACTTGTACGAAATCTTCAGGTTTATATCATTCGTGTAGAAAGCACCTTTGAGAGATTCAAACGGAATCTTCTATTGTTGGCAACAACGATATCCTACTACTTGTACACAATTAAGGCTGAGAGTAAGTGGAAATAAGTTTTTGAAACCCCCGTACATGTCGAAGGTGCAACCCCGTTCTCTTTAGAGGTTCGTACGCGGACCTCTAAAGTGGTGTGAAGGGAGCCGGATTCGTATTTGATCATGTTTTCCCTCATTGGAGTTCTCGTTACGTTGCAAGGGGAAAGATATTGAGACAAGTTTATGTGTTTGTGCCAACATTTTTGAGCCCATTCGATATCCGCTGCTCGAGAATTCCTTCTCCCGGAAAATGGGCAGGAAGACACTCGTACACTTATGAACTCCAGACCGAACGGCATACCCAATGTTAGGCGTTTAGCGGGTGGTTGGTTGAATTTCATCGTCGGTGTGATGAGGTACTTGTTTCCGAGTCCAATGACGAAGTCGATGTTTGATGTGATGAGGCACTATTCATTTGGATAAAACGGGTTCCATTTGGAGAACCCAAAACATTTGGATGTGCGTTGAAGTTTGTGAGTCGATGAATATGTGACAAATCTATCCATTGCAAGGAAAACTAAATAATAATAATCAGGAGTATTTGTGTGTCACGGATAAGCTGAATTGTTTGGCTCAATAAATGTGGCAATTCAAGAAAATAAATTAAGAATGTTTACACAAGTGATACAATGCCTATTAAAGTACTAATAAAAAATAAAAATAAAAGGGTTTCAGCCTTATGAGGTACTCTTCCTGTCTCCAGATACCTCATCACACCAAGGCTGAAATTCAACCGAACAACCACCCTCTTAACGCTAAGCATTGGGTTATGGTCAGAATTATCTCGGAGTTCATAAGTATCTCATCTGGATGAAGGAATTCTCCAGCACCAAAAATTGATTGGGCTTGAAAATGTTGGCGCAAACGCACATATAACTTTTCACAATATTCTTCCCCTTTTGTAACTAATGGGAGCTCGTAGGCAATATAATGAAATCCAATTCTGGCTCCCTTCAAACCACTATAGAGGTTCATGTATGAACCTCTAAATCTTTTGGAGAATGGGGTTGCACCTTCGACGTGTACTTGGGTTTCGAGAACTTTTTCCACTGATTTTCAGCCTTAATTGCGTACAAATAATCGGATAATGTAGCTGCCAAAAATAGAAGATCCAAATTGAATCTCGCGGAAGTGCCTTCCACATGAACAATATAAGAAGATTCAAATTGAATCACTTGGGAGTGCCATGAATGATATAAACCTGAGGATTTACTGCATTAGTGACTGGGATTGTGTCACCTGTCTTTTGTTGGGGCAGATCATCAGAAATGTCTTCTCTCCCACAGCATAGTTTCCTTGCCCCTCTTATCGTATTTTGATATTTGAGAATCTTAGGCTCCAGGTTAGTGACATAGTTCTCATCCGTTTTTATCATGCCACTTTCTAGAACATTGGTCTCTCTGTCATGATTTCAACCTTACATGAAGTCTTGACAGGAAGCATCTGCATTTGACCAAAATATGAAAGTTGTTACTTTCAAATCAGTGTTTATTTCATTTATCTACACATGCTGAGGTGAGGAAGACTGTAAAAGTCCACCATATAGTGGCCATATAATGACTATCTGCTTGTTCTATTTTGTTTTTTGGAGATATTGGCTATGATAAGAAAATGGAGATGAATAGTCTGTAGTCTGTACTTGTAAAAGCCTAAAAGTCAATAAAGTGAAGCTGTCATCAATTTTTTTTCCTCGGAATATGTTGGCACAAACACAATTCTGATGCGTGATAAAGAAGTTTCCAAATTTCAAGCCAGAACCTAGTGAATGACTTCATAATACTCCCTTCCTTTGGTAATGAATATGAAAGTTGCCTTTTGAGGTTAAATGAAAGTAGTTTCTCTGTTTCCACCATGATTGCATAATACGAACCATTTTATGGATAGAGATTACTTGGGAAAATCTGCCTTCGAGATTCAACAACTAACTTTATCTGTGGTGTACCTGCTATGGTCCATGCCAAGTAGTAATATTAACTAAGAGGATGTTTGGCTGAGCTTATAAGCTATTCGAAACACCTTATAAGTTTAAGAGCTTGTAAGCTCTTTAAATCTGTTTGGTAAATTGTTTTCAGAAAAACTTATAATATCTTATAAGACGGTTTAGATAAGCTAAGCCAAATACCCTATAAATTTCCTCATCTTTTTAGTTTCCATCTTTTGGCTATGTTCTTCGATTCAAGTTATGCGTGGATTGTACATTCTGTAAGATAGTCGATTTCTTAAGATGCTCATTATGTAGATTTTTCAGGATGTTCGGTTGGTTCGAAGAGTAACGTGGTTTTCAACTCCCCCTTGTAGGTTGGTTATCTGTACCTCACAAATGTTCAGCGGCTAGAGGAGATCATGGAGGAAATAGGCTTTTCTACTGATGCTTCTAAGCAGGTGAAATAAAACAGGGTGTTCAAATGGGGACTTAGCTCTAAGACCCCAGAAAGTTACTTCACTGAGGTAAATGCATAAATATTGTTTCACTTTTTTTACCTCAAAATTCCAGTTTTAACTGCCCGCTTCTTTATTTATAGTCAAATCATTACTGAGTAAGAGCGAGAAGCCTATTTGCAGTTTTATTTAATTTTGACTGAACTTCAGAAGGGTCTCATCTGAAGTAGATTTTTTTTTTTCATTAAACTAAATGCTTCAAGATAACCTCATTCTCTCAGTGCAATACGTCCCAAATTACTTGATAGTGACTATAGTTTATTTTTTAGTCGTATTTAGTTATTTTAGTTTTTCTTAGAATTTTCTATTTTGTTGGTACTTTCTTAGAATTTTTAATGTTAAGATTCTGTTATGAATCTATTTCCAAAGAGCTCACTTTGGACATTATATCTCATTCATACCTCAATCATTTTGAGTGTTCTTACATGTTTTGGAAACCTCTTACGGAGTCCTCCGTATTTCAATTAAATCCCGACTTTAACTCGTAGTCGGGTCCACTCAAAATTGCCTCTCAAGTGGGCTGTTCAAAACAACTCATTTTCCTCTTTATTTCCAACAAATTTATTTTCTTAAAACCCTACAAAAGAGTGTTAGTAAAACAAATGTTTGCTGATGCCAAAAAACGAAAGAAAGTCGATGTTGAGTCCAGAAGATCTGTCTCCTTAAAGCAGATTCGCCTTCACCACGGTGTGTAGCGTCTGACTCCCAGGATAAAACATCACCTCGATGCACTGAATCGATGATGCCTGCACCCTCAGCGAACTAGAAAAAAACTGTATAATAGCACCGACACAAAGGGGAAGAAAAACGAAGAAGAAAAAACTGGGCCGAAAATTGCTCTGAAAATCGTATGGAAGAGGTAAGAAAATCGGACCCCTCAAGCTGTGTATTTATAGGTCAAGGCGAGAGGAAGACATGTGCTCGAGGAACTCTAAATCGATTAGGATTGGTATCTTTAATACTTATCCTAATCTATTAATATATTAATCTGATAATTACCAATTAATTTGATAGTTATCCTAATATATTAAATCGATAATTATCAATTAATTTGATATTTATCCAGATTCGAAAAATTCGGATTTTATGATTGAGGCGGTTTTAGCAAAATGAATTTTTTGCCAAATAAAATTGCAGTAAAAGATAACTTCGAGACGCCGAGACATTTCGCTCAAATCGCCATCCGACCCGAGCCGAGCCGAGCCGAGCCGGCCGGACGGCGGCGGCGGCGCGCGTGTGTGTGCGCGCGAGGGGCGCCTAGTCACACATCCACTCACGTCTCACTTGTGGACAAGAGTTTGTTCACATCACATTATATACTCACATTTTTCCTCATAATTTTCCAATGTGGGATGGAATCTCAAACCCATTTCCAAAGAGCTCACTTTGGAACATTACATTTCATTCATACCTCAATCATTTTGAGTGTTCTTACATGTTTTGGAAACCTCTTACGGAGTACTCAATATTCCAACCAAGTCCCGACTTTAACTCGTAGTTGGACCCACTCAAAATTGCCTCTCAAGTGGGCTGCTCAAAACAGCCCATTTTCCTCTTTATTTCTAACAATCCCCCACATGAATGAGATTGATGGTCCAACAGCACATGTCAGACACAAAGTTTGACTTGGTGATAGTTACTGCGGTTAGGCATTGTATAGGATAGGTAGAGTATGCTCCTTGAACCTTCTCTCGAAAAGATATATTCTCCTTACTGGCCAGACAATATGACTAGATGCCTTTGAACTGTCCGACCACTTGTGTAAGTGATCGTATATCCATCAAAAGTGCCCTCCCTGATTTATTCTGATCTCATTATTGTGCACGTTGTGGCCGTGGACACGTCCTGGTTCTGTGAGAGTTTCTAAAGAATTGTGCCTTACGATTCTCCTTTGAAGCGGCCCCTCTTCTCTCTAACATAGGTGATTCTCTTTAAGTGTTTTGAGTAAACCCGTATTTTACTCCACCCGACTGTACGTTGTCGACTTAAGAATTATTAAAAGCATAAGCTTAACCTCTTCCTACGGGTATCACTGTTTTCATCCTAGGAATAGGTCGGTTCGGGGTGACCCCCCACAATGATCGTGCCCAGTTTTATGAATTGATTGTCCCATTGAACCTAGATCTTGGGATCTCTAGTCAGCTTAGGTTGGCATCCTCCATAAAACCATTAGCTCATGACAATAGACCCATTCTCCTGGATGATTTATCAACAAGGTCTTTTGTTGACCCTTTGGTTAGTGGATCTGCAATGTTATCCTTTGACGACACATAGTCAATAATGATAACTCCTGTTGATAGCAATTGTCTAATGGTATTATGTCTCCTCCTTATATGATGAGACTTACCATTATACATAGCGCTCTGTGCCCTGCCAATCGCAGATTGACTATCGCAATGAATACATACTGCGGTCACAGGCTTTGACCATCTTGGAATATCTTCTAGAAAATGGTGTAGCCATTCTCCCTCTTCTACACATTTATCTAAGGCTATAAACTTGGATTCCATCGTTGACCGAGATATAAGTGTATGTTTCGAAGATTTCCATGCCATTGTTGCACCAGCTACTGTGAATACATATCCACTTGTTGACTTGGAGTTTTTTATATCAGATATTCAATTTGCATCACTATACCCTTCAAGTACGGCGGGATATTTGGTCTAGTGCAGCCCATACTCACGAATACCCCTTAAATAGCTTAGTACCCTTTTGATCGCCTTCCAGTGATCTTTTTCGGGGTTTCTCATGTATCTACTTAGTCTGCTAACTGAGTAGGCTATATTTGGTCTTGTACAGCTCATCAAGTACACCAGACTTCCTATTATGCGAGAGTACTCAAGTTGAGATACTCCTTCTCCCTTATTCTTGGATAGTCTTAACGTCATATCCACCGGGGTTTTGGCTGTGCCAGAGTCATCTTTGTTAAATTTTTCGTGGACTTTGTCCACATAGTGGGCTTGACTCAGTATGAGACCTTCCGATGTTCGTGTGATCTTAATCCCTAAAATTACATCTGCGAATCCCATATATTTGATATTTCATGTCAAATATCGACCTCAACATATCTTTGGTGGATTTTATTATTCTTTCATTACTACCAGTAATGAGCAAGTCATTTACATATAGACACAAAATGACATAGCCATCTTCTGTGTCCTTCACATATACACACTTATCACATTCATTAATTTTGAAGCCACCACTCAACATAACATGATCAAATTTTTCATGCCCTTTGTTTTGGTGCACCTTGATTCGTCTGATGATTTTACCGACTTATGGACTTTCCTTTCTTGTCTAGGAGCAAAGAACCCCTCGGGTTGTTCCATATAAATTTCCTCTTCTAAGTCCACATTAAGAAAGGTAGTCTTAACATCCATTTGATGAACTTCTAAACCTCGTAATGCGGCGATAGCAAGTATCATCCTGATGAAAGTTATTCTCGTCACAGGAGAGTAAGCATCAAAATAGTCTAGGCCTTCACGTTGGTTATAGCCCTTCACTACGAGCCTAGCCTTATACTTATCAACTGCTCCATCTTTCAATTTCTTCTTGAAAATCCACTTATTTCCTAATGGTTTACACTTTGGAGGTAATTCCACTAGTTCTCAAGTATGATTCTGTAATATAGAATCAATCTCTTATTTGATAGCCTCATTCCATAGAGGTCCATCCGTCGAGCTTACAACTTCTTTGTAAGTCTGAGGTTCATTTTCGAGCAAGTAGGTGAAGAAATTTGGTCCATAAGATTTCTCCGTCCTTTGTCGTTTGCTCCTTCTAGGTTCATCCTCATTATCTACTCTTTGGTCTTCATTATCTTCATCCATTAGTTCAGAAGTCTGTTCGGATGAGATAAGGCGTTCACTTGCAGTCTTGTTGAAAGATATTCTCAAAGAATGACGCATTCCTTGATTCCATTATTGTATTTTTGTGAATCTCAGGCACTTTGGATTCATGCACAAGAAATCAGTAGGCATTGTTGTTCTGTGCTTCTCCAATGAAAATGCAGTCAACTGTTTGTGGGCCTATTTTGACTTTCTTAGGTGTAGGTATCAGCACCTTTGCTAGACACCCCACACTTTTATGTAATCGTAGGAAGACTTGACTACCTTCAACAATTCATAAGGAGTTTTGTCCCCGTTCTTACGGCATATCTTGTTTAGGAGATAATTCGCCGTTAAGATTGCTTCTCCCCACATATTTTGCTGCAGACCTGAATTTAGTAATATCGCATTCATCATCTCTTTTAAAGTGTGATTCTTACGTTGCGCCACGTCATTTGACTGTGGTGCATATAGGGCAGTGACCTCATGAATAATCCCATGTTGTGAACAATATTCGCCGAATGGTTCCACATATTCACCTCCACGGTCACTCCTTAAGACTTTTATTTTTGCATTCAATTGATTCTCAACTTCCGTTTTATAAAGAATGAATTTATCTATAAATTTGTCTTTGCTTTTAAGCAAATATACATAGCAGTATTTAGTACTATCATCCATGAAAGTAATAAAATATTTGTTTCCACCTCTTGTTTGAACATATTTCAAATCACATAGGTCACTATGTATTAATTCTAAAGGTTTGGTGTTTCTTTCCACATGTCGGAATGGAGATCGAGTTAATTTTGCCTCTACACAAGTTTCACACTTGTGGTATAAATCAATTTTTTAAACTTTGGTATGTGATCTAATGCAATTAATCTACGCATTGCATTAAAATTAATGTGTCTTAATCTAGCATGCCATAAATTAGGAGACTCAAGCAAGTAAGCAGAAGAATTCTTCATTTCATTATTTTTAACAGTCATAACATTGAGCTTAATCAGCCCATCACACTCATAGCCCTTGCCAATAAACACACCACTCTTTGACAAAATAACTTTATCTGACTCAAAAACTAATCTAAAGCCATGCTTCGTCAACAAGGAACCAGAGATAAGATTCTTGCGAATATCAGGCACATATAACACATGTTTAAGAGTCATTTCCTTTCCAGACGTCATCTTCAAGATCACCGTGCCTTCACCCAAGATAGTTGAGGTTGCAGAATTTCCCATATACCGTTTTTCACCGGCATCTGTTTCTTCCAAGGAGGAGAGCATTGTCTTGTTGGCACATATATGCCTAGTTGCTCCAGTGTCAACCCACCACTCCTTGGTATTTGAGCCAACTAAGTTCACTTCGGAGATCATAGCACATAAGTCAAGATTCCCCACTTGTTCGGTAATCACATGTGTAGCATTACCATCCCTTTTCTTTGGTTTCTTTGGCAGCCTGCAGTCATCCGCCCTATGACCCATCTTTTCACAGTTGTAGCACTTACCAAGGAATTTCTCTTTCTTTTTCATAATTCCTCCTTTAGGTCCCAACTTGGTTCCCTTTCCATTGTTGCCTTTCTTGGATGTCTGTCCAGTTTCCACAACATTGACCTTTGCCACAGCAGCAATTACCTTCTTCTCTGATCCTCTGTTGTCTCAGATCTTCCATGCTCATCTCCTTGCGCTTGTGCTTGAGATAATTCTTGAAGTCTTTTCAAGTCGAGGGCAGTTTTTCAGTCACAGCAGCCACTTGGAAGGATTCGCTAACGACCATTCCTTCAACATGGATTTCATGAATGATCACTTGTAGCTCTTGTATCTGACTGACCACAGTCTTGAAATCTACCATCTTATAGTCAAGAAATCGCCCAACAATCCATTTTTTGGCACCGACATCCTCGATCTTATACCTATGATCTAGTGAGTCCTATAATCCCTTGGTTGATTTAGCAATGCTATATACGTTGCATAGTGAATCGGCAAGGCCATTCATTACGTAGTTCCGAAATAGATAGTCAGAAGTTTTCCAAGCGTCAATGGCCATAAAAGTCTGTTGGTCACTGTCTTAATCATATTTCGGCACGTCCTCCTTGAGGAATCGAGACAAGCATAGAGTGGTCAGATAGAACATCATCTTCTGCTGTCATCTCTTGAAATTATGCCCGTTAATTTCTCTGGTTTGTCAGCATGGTTGACCGGAACCCAAACCGAATTACTTATCGAAACCGAAGCAGAATGGTTCGCTGAAGCCGATCCAGTTATCATAGGCGCACCTCTAGCCGCGGAAGCCGATCCACTTTTCTGAGGCGCACCTCCAGAAATGTCCGTAGACAGAGTTGGTTTTTGAATAGGGATTGAAGCATCCATTATGTCTTAAACTTTTGAAAATAATCTGTTTAACCAAGTAAACAAAATCTGCTTTAAGATTGTTGGCAAAATTAAAACGAATACTTGAAAACAGTACAGAATCGAAAATTTATTTTCTTAAAACCCTGCAAAAAATGGTTAGCAAAGCAAATATTTGCTGAGGGTTCAAGGATCATCGATTCAGCGCATCGAGGTGTTCAAAGGCATCTAGTTATACTGTCTAGCCAGTAAGGAGAATATATCTTTCCGAGGGAAGGTTCAAGGAGCATACTCTACCTATCCTATGCAATGCCTAACCGCAATAACTACTCTGACGTGTACTGTTGGACCATCAATCTCATTCATGTGGGGGATTGTTGGAAATAAAGAGGAAAATGGGCTGTTTTGAGCAGCCCACTTATGAGGCAATTTTGAGTATGTCCGACTACGAGTTAAAGTCGGGACTTAGTTGGAATACGGAGTACTCCGTAAGAGGTTTCCAAAAGATGTAAGATTGAGGTATGAATGAGATATAATGTTTCAAAGTGAGCTCTTTGGAAATGGGTTTGAGATTCCATCTCACATTGGAAATTATGAGAAGAATTGTGAGTATATAAGATGATGTGAACAAACTCTTGTTCACAAGTGAGACATGAGTGGATGTGTGACTAGGCGCTCCTCGCGCGCGCGCACACACACACGCTGCCGCCGCCCGTCCGACCGGCCGACTCGGCTCGGTCCAGTCCAGTTCGGGTTGAAGGGCGATTTGGGCGAAATGTCTCGGCGTCTCGAAGTTATCTTTTTACTATAATTCTATTTGGCAAAAAATTCATTTTGCTAAAACCGCCTCAATCATAATATATTCGGATCTGGATAAATATCAAATTAATTGATAATTATCGATTCAATATATTAGGATAACTATCAAATTAATTGGTAATTATCGGATTAATATATTAATAAATTAGGATAAGTATCAAAGATATCAATCTTAATCGGTTTAGAGTTCCTCCAGCACATGTCTTCCTCTCGTCTTCACCTATTATACACAGCTTGAGAGGTCCGATTTTCTTACCTCTTCCATACGATTTTCAGAGCAGTTTTCGGTCCAATTTTTTCTTCTTCGTTTTTCTTCTCCTCTGTGTCGATGCTAGTATACATTTTTTTTCTAGTTCGCTGAGGGTAGGATCATCGATTCAGTGCATCGAGGTGTTGTTTTATCTTGGGAGTCAGACGCTACACACCGTGGTGAAGGCGAATCTGCTTTAAGGAGACAGATCTTCTGGACTCAACATCGATTTTCTTTCGTTTTTCGGCATCAGCAAACATTTGTTTTACTAACACTTTTTTGCAGGGTTTTAAGAAAATAGATTTTCGATTCTATACTATTTTTCAAGTATTCGTTTTAATTTTGCCAACAATTTTTAAGTCTTCCTTTTTCCAATCTTATAGGGTCCTTTTCTAAGTTAGATGGTTTTGAAGAAGAGGAATAGGAATCGAAGGAAAAAAAATGTTCGTATAGAAGGAACGATAGTACTATGTATTTGGTCCGCCACTTTTAAGATATCTACCATCTCTCAGGTTCCGTCCATGGAGAATTCACACATAGTTCATCCCCTGCTAATCAATCGACGTGTGTATGTGAGGTGCTCCACATAGTGCATCATGGACGGAACATTTGCACCCCACATACACGCTACGTGTCGATGGATTAGCAGGAGATGCACTATGTGTGGATGCTCCATGGACGGAACCTATATCTCAAAAGTGTAGAATGTGACTTTGATTCACAGTACTATCACATACCCATACCCATTCCTTCAAATATACGAACCACCTTCCTACGGGTGTTTGTTCGAGTATTTCTAGTGTGAGGTATGAGCTTAAAATGGATAAGACTCATACTATGTGTTTTGTTGACAAAATTATAAATTCTAAATCCACCACTCAAACTCTTAATGTATTGGGTCTACAAATCCATGAGGGAGGTTTGTTTGACTCATACCCTACCTTCAAATATTAGTTAAAAAGAGTAGAGAAATTTGAAATATTATAGATTAATGTAACATAATTTGAAAGTATTCTAAAATAATTCATAAATATAAAAATTTATAATTTTGTATAGTTATTGGAAAAATGAAAAACAAAGTATAACTTAGATATTGTTATTAAATAATATATTCTAAACAATAATTTCACAAAAATAGAAATTATTTATCTACCGAATTAGAAAGTGACTAGGATGATTTAGTTGCTTTTTATTCTTTTTGGATTATTTAAGTAACAATTTAGATTTACAAAGTTTTATATTTGTTAATCGGCTAATTGCTCAGTTTCATTTTATAATATTTTAATTATTGGTTTGTTTCTTATTTTCATTTTATAAATAATTATCTATATGAATTGCATAATTTATATTTATTTGATTATATATATAATCTGATTTTTTTGGCTGCATATTTTTTTATTATTAAAATTGCTGATACATCACATATTGAGGTTATTTCTCCACTAAAATTTTCAACCGAACAACACCTAACAGAATTATATTTATTCACGGCCATCTTAAACATTTCGGAGGTCCCGTTCGTATAAATTGAAGCACAAAAATTATATTGATTTTTTTATCATAAATAAAATAAATACATATTATTATACTAACTAAGAAAAAATATAGGTCCTTGATTCAAAAAATAAAAAATAAAAAAAAATATAAAAAAGCAAGTTACATGCCCTCAGTGAGTTTTATAAGCGGCGGGCCATATCCGAGCTTAATGAAGGAGAATTTAAGTAATTTTTTATTAATGGTCTACTTGGAAAAAGCAGGTTAAATGACTTCTACTTCATTTTTTTGGGGGCCCTGTGCGGCAGCACAGGCCCAAAGACAGCCCTGTATTTATTCATAAACCAAATTAAACGCGTGATATTAGGTATCAAAATCTAGATTGATCAAGCAATTTGGTTCGTTTTGCACCATTTCCTGACTTAACCGTACCCAGGGCTGTCCGTGAGCCCGTGGAGCACATTGGTCGCCGACTACGAAATTATGGTAGCACTATTTCTCATGTATATCGAGAGGCAAACTCAGCTGCAGATCACTTTCTATTGATCAGTCTTCCATTTATTTTTCCTTCACTCGTTGCTGGTGCGAGCCCGGGCTATTCAAACTTTCTGATTCCTTGTGTCCTTCTCTTCCGCTCTTTAGTAAATAATCTCTTCGCATTAAAAAAAAGTATCAAAATCTAACCTTCTACCACTCTGGCTTCACTCATGATATCGAACACAGAACTTTCAGTTTTTTATTATAAAATGTACGTTTTAGTGGATTCATATGTATTGAAGTGTCACAGACATACTTCATACATTATAACATAAGCTGCAATATACATCTTTCACACTACATCGATCACAACTTTAATTATTAATATCTTCAATTTTTTATTTTTAAAAACTATAAGAAGTTGATATTTTAAAAGTACATTCGAAATGAATTTAATAAGATTTCATACGACTATATTTTTTCATATGTATAAATCACAAAAGATGATCAAAAAAAAGTATGCGAACAGTGTAATAGTAAATATAGTATAAGAGAACGGACGAAGTATCTTGACGCGAGGGACGAGGCTGCACATTTTGGTTTCTTCACGAAAATTCCACTATTCTTTGGATAAAACGGGTCCCAATTGGAGACCCCAATATAAGTATGTGGCAAATCTATCCATTGCACATATAATATTATGATTTTTTTTTAAATGAACTCAAAAATTATGTTTTATCTTAAAAAGTCAAACGACTTTATAGTACGAATTGGATGTAATAATATCCATGAATACTTGTGTTTATCAATATTTTTGTTTCACGGATAATTTGAATTCTCTGGCTCAATAAATGTGGAATTAAAAATATGTGGCGATTCAGGAATATCAATCAAGAATGTTTACGTAATTGATATAAAACATATTTTTTAACGCCATGCCGCCATCCTCCTTTTCGGCCAGCCACTATCGCTGGTCCGATCTTTCAATTTTTTTTCTTACGGCGGGCCCATCGGTTGCCAATAGATTTTGGGAACCAACATTTGGATATTTTAACAAGAATTTGATAAGGCCCGTCGGTTGCCGATAGAATTTTGGGAACCAGCATTTGGATATTTTAACAAGAACTTGATATTTTAATTATTTAATTTAATTATATCACCGTCATTGTGCTATTATGTCACGAGTTATCTCTACCGAAACAATAAAACTTTGGATAGTACAACCACCCTCAATTCCTAGATCTGGGAAGTGATTACTTGTTAACTTAACTCTTAACTGTCGTGAAGCAAATGTATATTTATAATTAGATTCATGATAAATATCATCTGCTATAAATTTAATGATGAATATATACGGAGGTATAGTACTGATAAGTCTATAAATGAAAAATTATGAAGTACTTGTATGTATTTGGCGACAATTCTTGATAAAAAATGATTGTTCTTTATATGCTCACACCACTTACCCTCTGTTCCTGAGTTTAACTTAACGAGAGAAAAGAACGAAAATTGATGGAAATAAGAAGAAAAAAAAATATTTGGTGTTCCTGAGTATTTTAATGAAAAGAAATGGAAGGAAAACTTTCCCTCCTAACTTTCCTTCCGATTTGGAAGGATTTTGAGAGAAAAGAACAAAATGGTTAAATTTCTTTTCACTTCCTTCCAACTCGAGAACATAAAATACAGTTTCCTTTCACTTTTCTTTCTCTTCTTTTCTCTCCTAATTTTTTTTTTTTTTTTACTAAATCTCGGGAACTTAAAGATGATACTGACGAAAAAGAACGGAAGAAAGGTAAAATAAATAAATGAAAAGAAAAGAAAAAGAAGGTTGCCCTAAAATGACTAGGATGATAAGATCAAGCTATCTTAATCAGCGAAATTAATGTTAGACGTTAGTTAAAATACGTTTCGTGAATTCAAAATTCAATTATTTTTTGGCTTTTTTTTTGAGAGTTTTTTTCTTGAATTTTTTTGTTCGTTAATTCTTAAGGTTATCTACTTTTTTTGAAGAAGAAAAAATAGGGTTCTCTTTTTAAGTTGTTTCTTTATTTTTTAGAAAAAAAAATATATTAAAATTGTAATTTTAGGAAACCGTTTAACCATGAAAGATAGTACTATTAAGTTCGACATATTTGTTCATGCAAATAGCTGCTAAAATTACTGGGCAAGAATTGCATGGGGTGTCATCCAATCATCCTCATCCTCAAATTGAATATAACCATTATCCATGAAGTGGACATATAACCAATTCTGCGATTATTATTATTATTATTATTATTATTATTTTATGGTTTACGTCATAACGTGTGTGTATCCTATCGACATCAAGTTTCGATGAGAAAATGCTTTATATTATAATTTCTATATATTTAGATAATATTCATCTACTCGGAGTTGTTCATGGCGGCAGAGGACGATTATGAATTGAAATAATGAGGTAAGAGTTCAGCCACCTGGACATGTTTAGAATTTGTATATCCATGCCCATTACAAGTAGGAATACATAGTGATTTTACTACTCGTTTCTGCCTTAAATCTTTTTTGTAAGGTTTAGCCACTCAGACTCGTTTATGACTTATATCCACGTACTCGTCCCAAACTTAGTACAGTTCTCATCCCAAACACCTACAGTATATTAATACCCGATGATTAACCTAACTCATTTAAACTCTATTAATATCTAAATACGTAATTAATATCTAAATACGTAAAACACTAGTAATAATATTACTATTACTTTTTTTTTTTTGCGTCCCTAATAATAACATGGTACTACATCAGTCATCGTACATGATATCTGATCCCATCTAACATGTGATTGATAAGATAACAATATGGGTAGGGCTATAAATGAATTGAACTATACCGAACCTCACTACATTTGAGTATGCATTTGAAAGTGTCGAATTTTAGAATTTAATGTTTGAAAGCTCCAGATCGAGCCGAATCGAATCGAACCATTTAAGTAAAACTCTAAACACCTTTACGAGAGATTGAATCCAAAGGATGAGAACGGATGAGAGAGCAAAAAATGAGATAAAATAGCCCAAGAGAAGTATAATCTTATAAATTCATGCCTATAATTAATGGACAAAAGTTAGTTTATGGCGAGCCGAACTATTTCGCACTGTTTGCAAATCGGACCGAACTTCCTATTTTAACGTTTGAGTTTGAAGTTTGCATCATCGAATCGAACCTCGAGCCGGACTTTTTCGAGCCGAATAATGATAGCCAAATCAAACTCTTATAAATTGGATGGTTGTACAAGTTTCAAGTGTGTGTTATTGCCTCCATTATCTCTAACCAACACCAAAAATAAAAGAGGATTAATAATTGCATGCTGGAAGAGTTGGAAATGAAATAATAAAGGAGGATGGGAATTATTGTTTCTTAAAAATAACGATAAGAAGATGCCTTTTAAATTTGTGTAGGAGAGTAAGAACTCGAAATTTATTAAGGAATTACATCATTTATAAAAATTGGTCTTTGACCATTTAAATTTTTTTAAGTATTATACCTATAAATATAAAAACTATATCGTTGGATTCATGTTTAAAATATTTTATAATATTATTTTTTGATAATTTTGTATATTATAAATAAAATTACTGATGATCAAAGTTGATATTCAAAAGCTAAATAGACATCCGAAAAAATACATGGGTAGTACCATATATCTATAATAGAAAGGACAACGGTGTTTTTTGGTCGTCGTAGTGTGCACCGGAAAAGACTATTATACCACTATTCGCTCCTTCATTTCTCTTTGTGTTGAATTTAATAATAATTAATAATAATATCAAAACATGTTAAGCAAAAATAAATTTTAAAAAAAAAATACTCTTGAAATGTTAAATTGAATCAAAGGGACAGTTAATTTTCGAAAAAAAAATAAATTATACGGGAATCTCCGAGGGACTTCCAACTGACCAGTTTTTCCGGCAGGGCTGTAGGTCGCTGGCAGACCTCCGACGGTCAACTTTTTTTTTTTCTTTTTTTTTTAACGCCAGGCCACCGACCTGCTTTTCGGCGGACCTCGAGCGACCAACTAGTTTTTTTTTTTTGAACGTTAGGCCGCCGGTCTGCTTTCCGACCGGCAAATTTTCTTTTTCATTTTTGTTTAATACGTCAGGCTGTCGACTTGTTTTCCGATGGGCACCACTGGCTGCCGGCAGACCTCAGGCGACCGACTATTTTTTTTTTACTCCACACCAGTCCGGCTTGCTTTCATCAGGCGACGGGCCTTTTTTTATGGCCAGGCCGGCCGGTCGATTTTTCGACGGTACTTAATTCTTTTCGTTTTTTACGGCAGACACGTTGGTATTAGCTCCCATTATGCCGTCACTATGCCATTATGATACCGGTAATCTCTAATGTGTGTGTGTATATATATATATATATAGGAAAGAGATCATATGAAAACTAATTACTTTGTGAAATCTAGAAACTTTTGTAGGCCATTGATAGTAGTGATCTAACGGCTGTAGATGAGTAGGATTATATAATTTCATACTATTTTTTATTATGTTTTAATTATGTTATATTAATTATGGGGGTTATGAAAGTTTTTTTGGAAAGATTCTGTATTCCTTATAAATCGCGGACGTGAGTATAGTAGTTTTATTTGCTATTTATTGACTATTATGGTTATTATTAATTTGTTTAATCTAAGCTATTGATTGCTTCTTTATCTAGGGTGTGTATTGGTTTCTAGATTTCACCTTATAAATAGTTTTCACCATATCCTAACCCTATATATATATATAGTGTAACTTTATTTTCAGAACTCTGTTATGTGCGAGAACTGCGAGAACCACCTTTTGTACTCCTAATAATACATAATGTACATCATGTCAATGCATACAACCCCTACTGATCATAACCCCTACTATATAGTACGGGTTATATATATATAGGGGTTACCATCAGTAGGGGCTATTATAGTAGGGATTATCATCAGTAGGGGTTATCTTTCGTAATAAAAATTGTATTTTACTATAATACCCTTTTGAATTAATAATATTTTTTAATATTTAAAAAAATCTCATTGGTTTAGAGGAGTTACCATGATTACCATGACTTAAGAGAGTTACGAAATAAAGCTCATATATATATATATATATATAGAGAGAGAGAGAGAGAGAGAGAGAGGGGGAGAGGGGGAAACACAATAAATTACACCTAATAAATTTGATCATAATGTAAAATATAATTTCTAAAAAGTGAAGAAAAAATGTTTCCCTCCGCAAAGAAAAATAAAAATGAAAAAAAAACAATGAAATTGTAGTGATTAGTTGAGAAACAATGAGCAGCAAATGTTCAGTTCAATTGTGATATATTGTTGAGTGTAATAATGATAGAGGGATTGTCCACTAATGAAGTCATCTTGAAATGAAACTCCCCCTCTTTTCTTCCAACTATTACCAAAATACCATTTCAACTTGCCTTTAATACTTCTTATTGTTGGTTCCTTGTCTTTTAAAAAATGTGTGATCTCTTTCAAGTAAGATGATTGCTTTGTTGTTTGATTCTATGGGTCGTTTGTTAAGTTGTATGGAGTAAAGCTTCATAAGATTGGCTGAGATTTCTTATACAATATAAGAAAGTAATATCATATTTGATACGTTTTATTAAAATCTAAAATATAGTTATCATGATAGCTTATTGAATTTATTAGTTGTAGTATTGTTTAATCTCACCTAATACCACTTTTTTGGTAGGATACGTAATATCAAAAATCAGTATTATTTATATGGGCTCGAATTTTATCAAGGGCCTATACTTTATACCAAACAAAGTATTAAAGTGTATTATATATATATTATACGTCTTAATCACACACCGCAAACAAGTGCTAAGTGTATTAAGTTTATCCATGACTAAGGGGTTGTTTACTTTTTTTCCATTAATACCTGAATGGATTAAGCTGTCTGAGTGGATTAATCTGTCTGATTTGAAAAAATATCTTGTTGTTTCTTTTTTTTATGAATGAACTATCTGAATGACAGAAATGACCATTTTACCCCTCAATATGAATTAAGTTTTTTTTGATAAAGGACGGAATGAGCATTTTAGTTTATATAATCAATTTAAATTATGTGACATAATATTTATTTTAATTTATATTATAATATATATTCATAAATCATATTATAATTTTCAGGTATATTTAAATAATCGGACAATATTTTATAAATATATTAAGTTATATTTTAATATATATATATATATATATATAATTATATTAATTTTTTTAATAGTCATAAAAAAATCAATTTAAATAATATAACATAATATATATTTTAATTTATATTATAATATATATTCATAAATCATATTATCACTTTCAGGTATATTTAAATAATCAGACAATATTTTTATAAATATATTAAGTTATATTTTAATATATATAGTTATATTAATTTTTTTATCAATAAATAGCTTATATTTTATGAATTTTAAATATATAATATTAATATATATATATATATATTGTAAATTTATACTATATATACTCAATTATAATTAAGATTATATGATAATTTATACTATATATACTCAATTATGTTATTATTACAGAGGGTAATTTTGGTAATTGGTGAAGTATTTCTGGCTTAATGGTAAGGACACCCCAAAATTTGCTTAATGAAAAATACATTATTAAGATCATTAAGTTGAAAGTAAACAACAAAAATAGCTGATCGATTAAGCTGATTAAGCATTAAGCTGATTTAGTAAAAAGTAAACAAGTCTAACATGATTGTTTTAGGAATCGTTATATAATTGTGGTGGACCAAATTTTTAAGTAATCGGTGATCTAATTAGTTGGTCAAATCGAACAAACTTGTATATGTCAATGAGACCAAATAGGCTCATACTAGAATTGGAGTTCCATGAAATCGATCAAACCTACGCGCGAAATATATCTGGTTGTAAGGATAGTAATTTTGGTCTGTCTCGCCTGCTTTCCCTTATGGATCACGGGTCGGGACAGGTCTAGATATCACTTTTGTCCCGTAGGCAACTGCCCGCTAATTTTTTCTTTTTTTCCTTTTCAAATTATATTTAATATATATTTCATATATACTATATATGTTTTTTTTTATATACGTATCAATATATCCTATATATTTGTAGTGACAAGTTTTATCAATAATAAGTATTATAAAACTAAAATACAAGATAAAAATCATAAAACTATTTATTTTATGCCCAGTGATACCAGGAATTTTTTAGAGCTCTAAAAATAAATACCTAAACCTAATTCAAAATTCAAAGAATCTTAATTACATGATCCAAGTAGGGATGTCAATTTTATCCGTACTCGATTTTATTCGACGGATAAATCCGAAATTGGATCGGGTATCGGCCGAATCCGAAATTTTATGATCGGGTACGGATAGGGTATGTATATAGTATATTACCCGATTATCCGACCTCCGTACCCATTTGAATTTTACAAATATATTATTAATATATATTATACATAGATATTATATTATAGATATTATTATATAAAACATTATATTTTAAATATTTATTCTACTAAATTAAATTTATTACTTACATTATATGTATATATATGAATATATATTAAAAATATTTATATTTTTAAATATAGAATATACGTTACCTGAATACCCATTGAATACCCATTTACTCGATGGTCAAATACTTGAATAAGATCCGAATCAAATAAGTTAGAATATAAATGAGACATATTTATACCCTACCGACCATTTAGTAGTAACTGCCTAACTGGGCCCTCCGAAATTCGGCCTGTCCTACAGTTTCATTGTAAATGGATCGAGAATATGGCCCATCAAATTAAGATATGACCCAACATAGACCCGTATTAGACAATGGAATCGATATTGTACGATATCAAATTCATAACCCGTCTGTTGTATATCGTCACTCGTAATATACATATATTTATATTCATGTGTTATGAACCAGTTACTTATATATCCATAAATTCATAATGTTTGTACATTTATTTTTATATATTCATTACAAGTAAAAATACTCCCTCCCTCCACCATAAATCCTAGGAGTGGTACGAGTTTTAAAATGAGGTTGTTGAGGATAGGAGTGAATAAAAAATAAAATAGTATTCCGTTGTTTTAATTAATAAAACTTCCGATATATATTGCTAATTTTAACTTATATTAATAATATATATAACAAATATTAATATGATTATATATAATATTGTTACTGTATTTATTAATATATATATACATATATATATATATATATATATAAAAAAGTGTATTCTTTGTTAGTATATATTAATTATAGTATATATTATTACTAATTTTTTGTTTATGCTTATAAAAAAGTAAAAAATATGTTTTTTTAAATGTTTAGCCCGAAGCCCGTTATGGTTAGGGTTGGGGTCGATATTTCCTAGCCTGTTTAAATTCGGACTTTTTTTGCTCGGATCGTTTAGCCCGAAGCCTGTTAGGGTTAGCCCGAAATCGCTAGGGTTAGTCTGTTTAACATCTCTGTTTGTGTGGGACAGACTGTACATTTGAGTAAATAAAATGATAAAATAAGGATAAATAGAGTATTATTAATGGATAGGTATAGTTCAAAATAAAAAGGAATTTATTTTGTGGGCGTACCAAAAAAAATTTAAAAAATTATACGGTGGATGGAAAGAATATAATATTATTATTTGTCAATTAACACTTACCAGCCCTCCATAGTTATGTTAATGGATAAGGTTTCACAAGAAATAAATTTGAAGATTAAGTAAAATATATTATTCTTCAAAAAACTAATGGATATATGATTGCTGGTTGCATGGACATGGTTATAGATTTTTACTACTAGTATAAAACTTGTAATATACAGGATATATTAAAAAATAATTTATATCTTTATTTTTATATATTAAATTATAAAAGAAGTAGAAAGATATTACATTATTACGTCAAAGAACATAACACAACAAGATAAAATAGAAGATGATACATATATATATATATATAAACTATTTTTTATTAATAATATTTAGGCAAAATAGCTCTACTAGGGCTGAAGTTTATCATTTTTATCACTTAATGGACTAAAGTTTTAAGTGTTTCAAACAAGGGACTAAAGTTTAATCCGTTTCACCCGTTAGGGACTCCGTTAGTTTGGTTCCGTTAAGTTTTAACGGATTGATGACGTGGCAGTTAAGTGGCACGTGTCAGCATTTTATTGGACGGTAATAATAAAATAATAATAAAAATTTTCAGATTTTTGTAATAATAATAAAATAATAACAAAAAATATAAAAGTCTAAAAAATTATAAAAAATAAAAAAATCTGTATTTTTTAGAAAAATTGAAACTATTTTTTTTAAAAATCTGGAATATTAATATTAAAAATCTAATGCTTTATTTAAAGTTAAAAATAAAAATTAAATACCATAAAAAATTTCAGATTTTTGTAATAATAATAAAAATATAAAAGTCTAAAAAAATATAAAACTAAAAAATCTGGATTTTTTAAAAAATGAAACTTTATTATTTTTCTCAATTTTTTAAAAAAAATCTGGAATATTAGTACTTAAAATCGGATGTTTTTATTTAAAATTTGAAAATAAGAAATAAAAACTTAAAAAATTTGGATCTAATTTATAAACTTTTTTTATAAAATTGAGATATTATTTTTCATAAATAAATAGAAAACTGGATCTAATTTTCATAATATTAATAAATAAATATTATTTTACAAAAAAAATCCAAAAATCTAGAAAAACAAACTAAAGTTGATTATAAATCAGATCCAAATATTTTTAATTTTTAATTTATATTTTTAACTTTAAATAAAAGCATTAGATTTTTAATATTAATATTCTAGATTTTAAAAAAAAATAAAGTTTCAATTTTTCTAAAAAATACAGATTTTTTTATTTTTATTTTTCAGACTTTTACATTTTTTGTTATTATTTTATTATTGTTAGAAAATTCTAAAAAAATTTATTATTATTTTATTATTACCGACCAATAAAATGCTGACACGTGGCACTTAACTGCCACGTCATCAATCCGTTAAAACTTAACGGAACCAAACTAACGGAGTCCCTAACGGGTGAAACGGATTAAACTTTAGTCCCTTGTTTGAAACACTTAAAACTTTAGTCGCTTAAGTGATAAAAATGGCAAACTTCAGTCCCTAATAGAGTTATTTTGCCTGATATTTAATATATGTGATATGTGTAAAGATGGTTGAGCGGGATGTTGGATATAGTACTCAATTCTTTTTTAGGGAGCGATGCTGTAGTTGAGAGTTTAAGGGTTGGGTTGTCTCGGTTAGCTTTGACCTACAGCATTGCATTTTTACTTTTATTGTATATTCTATCCTATTGTCTTTGCGTGTGGTGTATTTTTGACAGGGAGCTGTGCGCAGAGCCAACCTCTCTTTTGTTAGAGCAGCGTTCATCGGGAGTGAAGTAACCAAATTCCGCTTAGGTAAGTCCCATGTGGATCAAGCCATGGGCTCACGTATGGTCTCGAGCTTTTTCGAATCATATGTTTTCCTTTGTATTTATCACACAAGATTCTGCTGTGCACTAAGCTGGGGGTCTTCACGGAAACAGTCTTCCTACCGTAATAAGTAGGGGCATGGTCTGCGTACATCTTACCCTCCCCAGACCCTGCTCTGAGCGGGATATACTGGGTATGTTTGGTTTGGTTTGGTTTTTTGTTGAGGGTGGAAAGCACAAACAAAAAAAACATACTCATATATAAAAAGAAAACTTTCCGAGAGAAAAAAAAACAGATTTAGAGAAAAAAAATATATGGATCGTAGCAAAAAAGTTAGAGATCCTAGAAGAGGTGGTCGTGGACCGAGAGGTGGATCGAGAGGCGCAATTCGTCCTCGAATTCAATCTCAACCCGGTCTCGAATCATCTTCTCAAGCACAACCTTACCACCCCCAAATGTATCCGCAATCTCCACCATTGGTTTTCTACACCCAACAACCCCTCCCGCAAATTCCTACTAACTTCGACCCGTTTGAGTCGAACTATACCCAACAAACCCCACCACAAATGCCTACTAACTTCGACCCGTTTGAGTCGAACTATATTGTATATTGTATATTGTTTTATAAGTATGTAGAACCGCTTGAGAGATAGTGCGTGCGGCGATATTCAAGTCCTTGAGAGAGCCAATCGTGATTTTGAAAAACAATATAAGAAAACGTTCTCGCATTCTAAAGCGTGGCACGTTCTCAAAGATCAAGCAAAGTGGAAAGAACAACCGTTGGTTAGTCAGACTCAAGAATCCACGGGATCGAACAAGAAAAGAAAGTCGTCGGAGTCAAGTAGCGCTCAAACGCCAATAAACGAGACGCCAATAACCATGGAAGATTTCGAGTGTGAATTACCGAACCTCAACGAGAACCCAACTCCATCACGTCAATCTAAAGGCAAAAAAAAGGTGAATTCAGGAGATTCAAGCCGAAGTTCGATGCGTGATACCCTTGCTAGTTACACGACCGAAAAGAAAAATTTAATGCTTGCGCAGTTGGAGGTTCAAAAGAAAAAAGACGAAGAATATTTCAACTTTCTTAATGGGGAGGTCTACAATCGTGACATGAAGTTCGTTATGGAACCGCACGACAATATCCCGGACCCGGAGTTTAAGCAATTCGTCATTCAAAGAAACGCGAGATATGCGCTAAATACGGGTGGCCGTGTAGTTTGTAGGATTTAATGTTTTAAGTTTAGTTTTAATGGAATTTTAGTTATTTAATGTTTTTAAATAATATTATGTAATTTTATTTAATTTTAATGGAATTTTAGTTTTTAATAAATTTTAATGGAATTTAAAAAAAAAAGGAATTGCGTGAAGGGTGAGTGAAGTGGCGCCTGTAAAAATATGAGTGAGTGAAGAAAAAAGTGGATAATGATATGGCGTAAGGGGATTGGTTGGGAGTGAGTGAAGGGAGAAGAGGTGAGTGAAGCAGTCCCCCCTTATTACTTCTAAGAACATATACTCTTGTTTACATCGGTTTTAAATTAACATTATTATCTTTATGTGGCAAACATTCGATCATAAATATCCAAATAATACTATTGTCTGACGTACATAATTGCAAATTATTTTTTTTATTAAATCATATTTAGTATATATAGAAATAGTTTGTGATTTTTTATATTACAAATTTTTTGTTAGTATAAAAAATAGTTTTTTATTTTAGTTGTTATATTCTGTTTTATTTTGTTTGTATTTTATATAATATATGATGTTTCTCTCTGATATATATAATAAAAATAAATGTTCCTAATAAAAATAATTTAATATTTATCTACTTCTTAACATTTTTTAGAAAATAATATAGATTACCTTTTACATAGAATTATTCAGTGTTTGTACTAATAATTTCTCAAAAGAAAACCCAGGCATGAGACTATTTTTTAACCAAGTTTATTTACTAATTAAATCAGGAAAAGATACATTCAGACGCGCTCTTGTAGTACCGGGACCCACTCTCCCTAATTTTAACGGGCAAAGTTCTGAGCGTGGTCAAACGCTCGATGACGCGTTTGGGAATGAAAATCAGAACACAAACATAACCTATTTGTTGATCTTAGGTTATTTAGGGATTTTGACCAGAGACATTATCTGTGCATGATTATTATGTCCGTAAACGATTCGAGTTTTTTTCGAGCAGTTCGAGTTCGACTCGCTCAATAATTCGAGTTCAAAATCGAATTCGAGTATATATTAGAGATTGATATATTAATCTAGCCGAGTTCGAATATATATATATATATATATATAACTCTAATTTGAATTTGATCATTTTCGAGCTCCCGAGTCGAGTCGTAATTTTTGAGCTCACGAGCCGAGCTCGAATAAGAAAAATTTAAAACATTTGAAGCTAGTGATCCGAACTCGAATAGAAAAAATTTATGTCGAGCTCGAGCTTAAACGAATCGAATCGAAGCGAATACCACTGTATTCGATTCGTATTCGTGAAACTATTCGAACTATTCGATTCGATTCGATTTTTTTTTCGAATATTAAAAGTTGATTCGAGTTCGATTCGAATTATTCGATTCGATTCGAGTATTCGATTTTATTTTATTTTTTTAGAATTGAATGAAAGATTCAAAATTTTATCGCAAAAAAGTTGCAATACAACCTAAAAATAATAATACAAATCACCAAAAAAAAAATACAAGTCAAAAACCACCATAATGTGATATGAAAACAGGACCAGCAGTAGAAGAAGTCGGAGAAATGAAATGAAACCCTTTTGATTATATATAATATACTAAATATATAAATAATTAATTCGAATCGAATATTCGTGAACAAAACGAATCGAATACCATCAGATTTGTATTCTGATTCGTTATGTCAGCGAATATAAAGTAGAATTCGAATTCGAATTCGAATTAAAAAAAAAACGAATATGAATCGGCCTAAACAAATTCGAATCACGAATCGAATCAAAAAAATTCGATTCGTTAACAACCCTACTCGAGCTCAAGCTCGAGTGGTGAAGCTCGATCGAGCTCGAGTTCGAGCCAGTGTGTTTTAATGCTAAACGAGCCGAGTTTTATGAAAGCTCGATTTGGCTCGACTCATTTACAACTTAATGATTATGAACCAACAATTAAATTTAAGCGCGATTAGAAGCAGCCTTTTAGTAGGAGCCAAACAGTCCTTTGTTATTTTCAATTTTTTTTTACTATTTTTATGATTAAATAAATCAGAAAAAGCTTCTGATAAACACACAAATATTCCAATTATTTATCTCGATAAATCGGGATATGCTACGTCAATTAGATATAAAATCAGGTCAGATTTTGTGTATTTATTAATTTCTTCAAACACGTTATTCCCTCCATCCACTAATTATATTAATATATATATTTTTAGTACGAGTTTTAATAAAAGTTAGTGAATTGGAATGAGTTAAGGTGAAGTGACATGAGTCCCGTACGAATTTCAATAAAGTAAATGTGAAATTGTTGACAAAAAAATGAAAAATAAAGCAAATGTTAAGAAAACGGTAATATGTTAACTTAATTAGTCGACGGAGAGAGTATATGTTTGGTAAAATAAGCTACTTTAAAAATTAAGTAAAATCTTCATAAATTAACACTCTATAAATTAATAAATTCACTAATATAATAAATTTTTGCCGGTCCCAACTTGGATCAGTTCAAAAAAATTATCAAATTTAATAAGATAATAAAATAATAACCTTTTGGGGTCAGTCTTTATAAATATATAGGTATTAATACTATAAATTAATAGTTTTAAATATTACAATTATAAACGTTATGGTAATTTGTTAAAATTAATAATTCTTAAATATTACAACTATAAATATATAGTCCCATTATACTCACCTAATGCTTTACACATTTGATTGGTTATGGATAATTTTGGGATACATTTTAGATAAAAAGTCATGATTGGGTGTTATGATTCTTTTTCGAGAGAAGATATAATCTAGCTATATAACTTAGTAGATTGTAATATTTGTCATGCAGCTTAGTTTGTAGAAATTGTAGCCAAAATGAACAAATTTGGACCAATTTACCCCTTGGCCTCTCTCATTTCTCCCCCTCGTCGACTCTCTCTCTCTCTCTCTCTCTCTCATTTTTACATTTTCCATCTCTTCTCTCTCCTCTCTCTCGAGCCCTCCCTCCCACCAGACCGTCGCCGCTGCTTTTGTCCCTGCCCGAGTCGTCTGGCTCTCACAACCATCCCCGTCGAACGGCCGCGCCACGCATCACCGTCGTCGGCCATGTTCTCAGGTGACTACCATCTTCATCTCCGGCAAGCTTCAATCCATGGATCTGACCGCCGTCGTGCTCCACTGAAGCCATCTTCATCTCCGGCGAGCTTCAATCCATTGAAGCCAGATCCGCCGCCGCCGCCGCGCTCCACCGCAAAACAGGAAGGACCTCCATCTCTAACGAGATCTCTCTGCTCCTTCTCCGACGAAGTTATTCCCGATTTGTTCCTTTTGTGTTCTTATCTCATCGTTATATTTCAGATCTATTCGTTTTGTTACTGGTTGTAGCTGTGATAGTGAGGTATATTCATCGGTGTCAGGATTGGAGGTGCCGGCGGTAATAAAAGACAATGGAGATGGTGATCGGAGGATTACCATCTTGTCGGAACCCTATTTCCGTAACTAGTACGGAGTTATGAATTAATGACTTCGTATTAGTGCAACTGTAACTATTTCCACTTACGAATTAGTATCTTCTGGTATATTGGTAAGAAATTGTAACTTCTTACCAAGTGTACCATTTAAACTTAACATGTTACTATGTTGTTTGTAGGAGCTGATCAACGCGCTTGAGCCATGTTGCCGTCGCACGGGATGACCTCCGCCGAGTTCCTCGCCCAAGTTCGGCGCCACTACGAGTTTCTCCGATGAAATTCGATGCTGCCCGAGTTGTTTGGATCTCACAACCCTGTTGGAACCCTATCTTTTTCCGGCACCGACTTCGCCGGAGATCCCGATCTCGCCGGAACCCTATCTATTTCCGGTGTCGGGATCGGAGGTGCCGACAGTAATAAAAGACGATGGATCTTGCAATTACAAACGATGGATCTGTTCTATTTTGTCCTTTAATTTTATTTTTCTTTATTTTTTTAATTTAAAAAAAAAACAATTCTGTTTCTTATTTACTGTATTTCGGTAAAATTTAGGGTTTTGGTTTGAAATATTTGAATTTGTGAAATCCCAGACTCGATTCGAATTTCCGGGTTACTCTGTTGTGTGGTGGTAACTCGTTACGAAATTGTCATTTCTTAGCTGGGATGCTCTTGTATGTGATGGTAACTCAGTACGGAATTATGACTTATTAGTTGGGTTACCCTTCTATGTAATGGTAACTCAGTAATAAATGGTCAATTATTAATCAGGTTACGTTCCTACATACTAGTAACTCGTTACGAAATGATCATTTCTTTATCGGGTTACTCTATTTTGTGATGGTAACCGATAAAGAAATGATCATTTCTTTATTGAGTTACCCTATTGTGTGTTGGTAACCCCTGAAAGAAATAACCATTTTGTATTCTTATTACCCTTTTGTGTTACCATAATGTCATACTGGTCGAATGTTAGCAAAGGCGGAATAAGAACGTATTCTTGTATGTGATGGTAACTCAGCACGAAATTATGACTTATTAGTTGTGTTACCCTTCTATTTGATAAATAAGTTAGTAATAAATGATCAATTATTAACCGGGTATTGGTAACGAATGTAACAAAACGTAACAGAAGAAAATAATAAATGGTCAATTATTAACCGGGTAATGTAACGAATGTAACGAAAAACAAATATCGTATCCGCTTACTGGTACCTTGTGTACAATGTTCCAAACACGGTAAATAAGATACGAAATTGTGGTCTCATACTGATTACACATGGTAGCGCAGTTACGATACAATAACACACTGTACGAAATACATACGTTGTAACCCAGAAACTCAGAAAAAATAAGGAGAGAGATAAAGTGTTAGTTGATTGAAAAAGCAGATATTTAGTCATTGTCATTTCTTTAGAATTTGTACCTTTTTTTAGAATTTAGACAACCAAGTCCTTCACAAATATTGTTATCGATTTGAAGTGGCTAAATGAGTGGATTTACTCTTATTTTTCCCTATTGAGATTTATATAGTATTATTTATTTATTATTTATGAATATATTTAATTACAACATATTAATAAACACATGAATATATTTAATCAATTCTAATGAATTGGTAAATAAGTACATGAATATAACATCTAATTAATTACAACATATTAATAAATAATAAATATATTTAATTAATTCTAATGAATATAAATACATGAATATATTTAATCAATTACAACATATTAATCAATACATGAATATATTTAATCAATTCTAATGAATTGGTAATAAGTACATGAATATAACATTTAATTTAATATAATGAATCGATATCTATATGAATATGTTTATTTAATTACAATGAATAAGGTGATGCATGAATATATTAATGAAATATATATGAATTAATTTCCTGAATCTCAAAAACCATTCCTCTAATTAATAAATTACTAATATATAGATATATTAATATCTCCCTAAATCACTAAAATTTCATGGTCCTAATGCTATCAATGTATAGTAGAGGTTTTACTGTAGTTTATTTTTTGAGTTTATTTAAAACGTCTAGTTTGCTACACTATAAACTAGCTTACGATTTAGCTTATAAGCTAGCTTATTTAGACGCTACTCAAAGTAGCATTTTAATAAGCTGCTTTAGCAGTTGGACTATAAATTTTACTGCACATACTAGTGAATCAGCTACTTTATCAATTAAACTGTCAAACACATATACTAAATATATTAGCCTCAGTATCTTTAGATATAAAGAAGCTATGTGTTGATCGTGTTCTATAGTCGTACACGGTGGCTATGGTTTAAATTAGTTGGAAATTATAAATATACACTAGATATCATATTTAGTAGTGCACATAAGAACATTTTGTTTGTTCATTATGTAGTTTAAATATATTTTTTCTTGTGTTTAATAAATTGTATATTTTGTTAATTATGTTGCTATAAAAATTATTCCATTCATAATATAAGTGACTGTTTTATTTTTCCGTTTGAACTTTGGCCATTTTATTGTTTTTTAAATATTATATTGGTACATATATATAGAGTTATATATCTTGATTCGTTTCTTAAAATACTTTCACAATATTTCTTTTATAAAATTATTTATCATATAATTAAAATATTACTAGAGATCAAAGTTCCATCTTAAAAAAGAGAACAACTTATATTATGAAATAAATAAATAGAGCATTATATTGACAATATGTTGTCTTAAATTTTTGGATCCCCTCATCAATTGTTCTGATTGTCCATCTGCTCATTTAGAAAGTAACTAAACGTGAATTTGACAGTTTAACTGATAATTTAGTTGATGGCTTATAGTAAGTTAATTTATCGAGATATTATTTTGAGTAGCGTCCTAATAAGTTAGGACCGAAGCTGCTTTCGAATATACCAAGCAGATAGAAGCAAATCAACATACGAAGAAAGAGCCTTTTCCAGGCACTTTAATACGTTAACCGGACTCATTTCACTCATTTTAAAAATAAAATAAAATAAATTAACTTATTTTTACTAAACATATATAGTTAAACTTCGATAAATTAATGTTCCATAAACGAATAACCCCGCCAAATGAATAATTTTTTCTGATTCCAACTCTTTATAATATGTTCAAAATTTTTTTCGATAAATAAATAATTCCGCTAAATAAATATTTTTTTCCGATACCAATCAATAATTTTATTGGGTGGATCTGAAAATGCAAAATGGGAAAAAAGTGGGACCCATTTATTGTTAGGCCAAAACTCTTAAAAGGGCCCCACAATTTTACTTTTCACATACCCCTCCCCCCATCTGTTTGGTGTTTATAAAAAGCAGCTAAAGATGACCCAATTCTTTGCAAGTCCCCAAAAACCACATTTACTACCCACAAAAACAACACTGGCTGATAATACACGCACAAACACGTTCGCTGTGTGTGCAGCCTCACACTTTCATTGTTACTATAGTTTTTCCCTATACTTCAAGACAAAGGCTTACCAGCTGTTTGCCTTATTTTCCTTCCTCTGTTTGTTGATTAAAGTTTCTATCTTTTTGCTCCCATCTCTCTCTCTCTCTCTCTCTCTCATTGAAAGAAGCACAGAATAGAATAAAAGTTGGGAAAAGGCAAAAAGAAAAGAATTAAAGTAGCAGGGGGTGGGGTGGGGGGAATAAAGAAAAGAAAAAAAGAAAGAAAATAAGGTTATTGCTTTCTAATCTTTACATTCTTGAAGAGATATTTTTTTTTTTTGGCATTATGGGTTTGAATGTAGCAGCAATGTGCAATGCATTTTTGCTAGTATTGTTATGGTTATGGATTTCTTGTGGAGAAGCTTCAGTTTCATATGACTCTAAGGGCATTTCTGTAAATGGGCATAGAAAAATTCTTATTTCTGGATCTATTCACTATCCAAGAAGCACACCTGAGGTATGTTTGTCCCAAATGTAATCTTTTTTAATTCTTCTTATTTTTTTTAGTAATTTTTTTTTATAAATATTTTTTCTGCATTTTGTTTGTAAAATATTTTTTTTTTTTTCTTGGGTATTATATAGATGTGGCCAAATCTCATTCAGAAGGCTAAAGAAGGTGGCATTGATGTGATTCAGACTTATGTTTTTTGGAATGGGCATGAGCCTGAACCTGATAATGTTAGTGATGTTTTCATCTGTGTGAAATATTTTTAAACATTATTATATTATTATTATTATTATTATTTAAAAAAAACAAATTTTATTAGATGAATAACATTTTACAAGAAATTTTATTATTATTATTATTATTTTGATTTTGATTTTATGATATCTGCAGTATTATTTTGAAGAGAGGTATGATTTGGTGAAGTTTATTAAGCTGGTGAAGCAAGCAGGGCTTTATGTAAATCTCAGAATTGGTCCCTATGCTTGTGCTGAATGGAATTTTGGGTAATAATAAATAATAAATATGAAAAAATGGAAATACCCTTTTTTTTCATATTAAAAGAATATAATCCATAATCCATTAAGGATTTATGTTATTTTCTACTGTAGGGGTTTTCCAGTTTGGCTGAAGTATGTTCCAGGCATTAGTTTCAGGACAAATAATGAACCTTTTAAGGTATATCAATTTCTCTCTCACACACACACACACACACACACACACACACATATATATATATATATATATATATTAAATTTATATTTCAAGAATCTAATTAGTTTCTTATTTGTTGAAAATAAAAAAAAGGCTGCTATGCAAAAATTCACAACTAAAATTGTGAATATGATGAAAGCTGAAAAGCTATATGAAACTCAAGGTGGTCCAATCATATTATCTCAGGTAATCACAGAATTTCTTATTTTCTATGTTTTTGAATTTCTACAAACTATATATATTTTTGATAAATATAAGGTAAATTAAGAAAAAAAAAAAGAATAAATTTAATAAATTCTGGTTTCTTTGATAGATTGAAAATGAATATGGACCTATGGAGTATGAGCTCGGTGCACCTGGCTGGGCTTACACCCAATGGGCTGCGAAAATGGCCGTCGATCTTGACACAGGTGTACCTTGGATCATGTGCAAGCAAGATGATGCCCCTGATCCAATTGTGAGTATTATTTTTTATTTTAATTTTATTTAAAGTATATTAATATGAATTTAATTTGGTTGGTGTTGGTCCTTTTTTTGTGTACTTTGATCTTACAGATTAATACCTGCAATGGTTTCTATTGTGATTATTTTTCTCCAAACAAGGCTTATAAACCCAAGATGTGGACTGAAGCTTGGACTGGCTGGTACTCACTTTTTATTTTTAATGAGGTTAATATTCAGTTTTATTGGAAAATTAATATATACGATGTTTGTTTACGACATACGTTTCGTAGGTTTACTGAATTTGGTGGTCCGGTTCCTTACCGACCGGCCGAAGATCTGGCATTTTCGGTTGTCAAATTTATTCAGAAGGGGGGCTCTTACATAAACTATTACATGGTAAAGTGGAATGTTGATGGTATTTGCTGACTATAATGATATATTTAGCTAAAAAAAATATTTATTTATTTATTATTATTCGTTTTTCAGTATCATGGAGGAACAAACTTTGGTAGGACTGCCGGTGGTCCGTTTATCGCGACTAGCTACGACTATGATGCACCTCTTGACGAATATGGTAAGCACACAACGTAAGATTAAACGTTTATTGTCGCAAAAACTAAAGTAGTTGAGGATTGGAAGTTTGTAGTCAGCTAGATTGTCAAACACACTCTAAATTATGCAAAATGAAAAACATAACTTAGCATTCAAAAACATTTAACATTACATGTTCGAAAAGAAAAAAATTCCTAATAAACCGGCCTCGCAACTCATGCGCATCCAATTCGAACCCCGACCTGTACCCACGAGCAGAAGCTCCGGTACAACTACGCTAAACCTTAGTGATCATTTAACATTGCTTTTAATATTGAGCAATTATGTTATTATCTTCCTAAGCAGTAACATCTTATTTTTAATGTATTAGGACTTTTGAGGCAGCCTAAATGGGGTCATCTAAAAGATTTACACAGAGCAATCAAGCTCTGTGAGCCAGCTCTAGTGTCCGCTGATCCTGTTGTTACGCCACTCGGGAACTATCAAGAGGTTCGATTTAGTTACCACTCTCTCATTTTATTTATTTATTTATCTACTACATTGTTGGAAAAAAACTAATCTCTCATAACAACTTCATTCTATCCATACAGGCTCACGTGTTTAAATCCGGGTCCGGTGCTTGTGCTGCTTTTCTCGCAAATTACGATCAACGTTCGTTTGCAAAGGTTTCTTTTGGGACTAATCACTACAACTTGCCTCCTTGGTCCATCAGCATCCTTCCCGATTGCAAATTCACTATCTACAATACCGCAAGGGTAAGAAAATAATTTTTCGAAATAAAAAAAACCCCATTTACCTTCCAAAAATTACCGAATCTTACGTCCATTATAATGTTCTCGTATAAAAAAAAAAGATTGGTGCCCAAAGTGCACAAATGAAGATGACACCTGTCGTGCGAGGGTTCAGTTGGCAGTCTTACAACGAAGAGGCGGCATTGCATGAAGATGATTCGTTTACGATGGTTGGATTGTTGGAGCAGATCAATACCACCAGAGACAACACTGACTATTTATGGTATACGACAGAGTAAGTACACTCGTAAACTTTTTTTTTTTAAGTGCTCGTATTATTGAAAACATTTCAACAGACGTGACGTTGTGTACTTTCCTCTTTTTGTATCTGTTGTTTAGTGTGGAGATGGGCCCACGTGAAGGATTTTTAAGGGGCGGGAAATTGCCGGTTCTTACGGTATACTCTGCAGGCCATGCGTTGCATGTATTTATCAACGGACTACTAACAGGTGGGCAACAGTGGATTTCATCCTTAATATCATGTAATACTATTTGATGTAAAAAAAGATTTCACCATGCTTCAATATATTTAGGAATAATGACAATATCTACCTGAGGTTTGGAGTAGTTACCAAAAAAAAAACACCCGGAGAAGTTTCAAAATTACAAAAAAGTGAGGTTTGATTCTGCCTAATCTTTTTAGGGGGTAAAATGTAATATTTCTATTAATATAAGAAAAGAGTGGATGGAATCAGACCTCATTTTTTTTTTTTTTTTTGTAATTTTGAAACGTTTTGGGTCTTTTTGTAAATACCCCAAAACATTAGGTTTGTTCTTTTTAATTATCCCATTTGTTTGATATTTACTACGAGGGGAGAGAGAGGATACAAATGAAAGCATTGATGTTTTATCCTGACTTACTGTCCAAACATTTCTTGAGCTCTTAAGTGGACGGATGACGTGTGAAAATCGACATTTATGTGACTGCTTTGAAATCCCTGTCTTTTCTTATGTAAACTCTGCCTGAGGCATTAGAAATGTTTTATTACAAATAATGATATTTATAAATATTTAAATATTATTGGATTTTTTTTAATAAGCTAAGCCTTAGGGGTAGTTTTTTTTTTTTTTTTTTTTTTTAAATAAGCTAAATAATCTCATTCTTGTAATTTTCCACAGGAACTGCATATGGAAGTCTAGAAACCCCCAGCTTAACATTCAGTGGAAGTGTGAATCTGAAAGCTGGAGTTAACCGAATTGCTCTACTGAGCATTGCCGTTGGTCTCCCGGTTTGTCCTCTTTTCCTTTCTCCACAATTGTTGTGTACATGCACGAGCATCTTTTTCGAGTGATTTTTTTTTTAAAAAGTACCCTTGATGTTTAACGTAATTACAGAAAAAAACCCAATTATTTCTCGGAATTACAAAAAGACCCAGCTGAGAGTGCAAATTGTAAAATAGAAGCATGCTCAAGGGGGGACTTGTAATTTCAAAATATAGTTGAGGTTCTTTCGTGTTTAAACTAAACCAATGCCTACCGTGTAATATATAGTGTGTATGATATTTATTTCTTCACACATTCTTTTTACGCGCATGGGGCTCAGAATGTTGGTCCGCATTTCGAAACTTGGAATGCTGGTATTCTTGGCCCCGTTTCACTCGGTGGCCTCAATGAAGGGAAGAGAGATCTGACATGGCAAAAGTGGTCTTATAAGGTTAGTTTCAAGACTCTCTCTATCTCTCTCATTGCCCTGCATTACTTTCTTATCGTATTTAATTGTGACATTGTTGTTCTGGAAAAAGGTTGGTCTGAAAGGAGAATCTCTGAGTCTTCATTCACTCGGTGGAAGCACATCTGTAGAGTGGGTTGAAGAATCGTACGTCAGCGAAAGACAACCATTGACATGGTACAAGGTAGGTACATTTTGCTCGTGATGTTTATCATAATAATAAGGTTATTTAATTAATTAATTAAAAAACTTGCGTTTCGTATAATGGGCGTAGTTTTATAAATGTGACTGCGCAAATGTAAAACAATAAACTCTCATGGGTAGTTTTTCTGTAATTTAAAAGTTAGTTTTTCTTTATTTGGTAATTATGTTGAACCTCAAGGCTAAGGATACTATTTGTAATTTAACCATGTTGCTTATTATAGATCTCAAATACATCATTCTATTTTCCAGACCTCTTTCAGTGCTCCGGATGTAAATGACGAGCCTTTGGCTTTAGATATGAACACCATGAGCAAAGGTCAAGTGTGGATAAACGGTCAAAGCCTCGGACGGTATTGGAATCAGTACAAAGCATCTGGCGAATGCGGTGCCTGCAACTACATCGGATGGTTTAATGAGAAAAAATGCCTAAGAAATTGTGGTGAAGCTTCCCAGAGATGGTAATGCGAAAAATCCACGTACTCTAAATGCAAAAGCTTCTTCCCCCTCCCACCTCCCTAAATTGAATTTATTTAAAAAAACTCCAATTAATTACTCCCTCCGTCCCACCGATCTTGGTTCATATTCCTTTTTGGGTCGTCCCAAGATACTTGGTCATTTCCTTTTTAAGACACCTTTATCTCTCACAACTTTAAATAATATATATTCATACTATCATTTTACACACTACTTTTCAGCTTTTCTTAAATCCCGTGCCGAAAAGAAAATGCTCAAGATGGGTGGGACGGAGGGAGTATTAAAGTTCTAGTTGGCCGTTTGATGTATGTTTCTATTTTAAATCCTGCACCATTCGAGGGGGTTCATTAAAAAAAAAAAAAATAATACAAACCTCAAGAGTATTTATAATTTTGAAAGATAGCAGTGTTTTTTGGTAGTTAGACTAAAACTCAAGAACTCAAGGTAGTATTTGTTAATAATATGTCTTCGTGTTTACAATGTTGGCCTGAACAACTCATGATCTTGCTTTGGGTTTAGTCTGAGGTTTTATATGGACGGTACACATCTACTTAACCTAAAGGTACGAGGTCCGAGTATTCGGGAGGGCATAAGAACCTAAGATTTAGGTCCAACATAAGATCATGAGTTACTCGGACCAGCGCTTTAAGTGAAAATCCGTCAACACATCATAATGGTGCTAGGAGTTGTAATCAACACCTACTTGACTTTGAAGTACGGGTTTAAGTTTTGGGAAGACATAAAAACCTGGGACTACCCCAAGCTAGTGCTGTCAATGATCGAGCTATCCGGTACCCGTCCGGCTGGACGACTAGAATACTCGGTGCGATGGACTGCCCGATTCTTTAATGAGCCGGTTCCGGTCCTGACTTATTATTGAAAGTCGGTGTAACCTGTCCGCCTGGTAAATACCCGGTTAACCAATACATAAGGCGGCTAAACTGAAGACAGAACAATAAAGACACTAATGCATCAGCGCAGTCATCTTTTCGTTGGACTTTAACCCACTATTAATAGTCCAGCCCGAGCAAACATAACTATTTTGGGCTGTTAATGGGCCGAGCTACCCAGTACGCGCACGACGGCCCAGCACGACTGCCCAGTCTAATGGACAGCCCGATTTTTTTATTGAGCCGATCCCGGTCATGACTTGCTACCCAGTTCCTTAACGGGACGGTCCATTGCCCAACTCGAGGCTCTACCGAACCGGACCGACTATACCATTACCCGGCTCAGTCCGATCTGTAACAACACTATCCCAAACATAAGATATGAGTGGTCCATATGGAACCGCAGTTGCAAGATTTATTATTATCCCTAACATTTATGACAAGACATGGATTAACATTTTTTTTTTTCAGGTACCATGTTCCTCGATCATGGCTTCGTCCAACCGGAAACTTGTTGGTTGTATTCGAAGAATGGGGAGGAAATCCTTATGGGATCAATTTATTTAAAAGAGAAGTTGCAAGTGTGTGTGCCGATATATACGAATGGCAGCCGACTTTAGTGAATTGGCAACTGCAAGCATCAGGGAAAGTCGAGAAGCCATTGAGGCCTAAAGCTCACCTCTCATGTGCTTCCGGTCAAAAGATTTCGTCTATCAAGTTTGCTAGCTTTGGGACACCCCAAGGCGCTTGTGGTAACTTCAGTCAGGGAAACTGCCATGCATTTCATTCGTATGATGTTTTTGAGCGGGTAACGACCAAATTTTACTCGATTTTTTACCACCTTTTAGCATTCAGGATTGATTACAAAAACACCATTGGGGTTTACTAGTCTATTACATAGAAACCATGCTCTCTTCTAAAATCACAACCCTCAATTATGTACAGAGTTAATTATAAAAAGTACCCTTCGGTTTTAAACTAAATGCAAAGACATCCAGCCAACCTTTAAGATTACAAAAAATATCCCTGAAATTTTATCGTCTTACATTTACCTCTCTTCATAAGAAAAAAACACTCGAGTCCACTCCTTTAAGTTTAGAAAAATATTAAAACCAGCCCCTTGATTTTAATACTGAATCAAACCTTCTTGATATTTTTGTAATTTTGAAAGTTCAGTAATTATCGCTTATTTTCCATTGTTTCTAATGGAGCCAAAGACTCCTTATTCTTTGGTTCTTGATTATAATGGAATAAAACAAAATGACTCACTAAACTGGCTGCACTTCTTTTTCTCATGAAGTACTAGTCATTCCATGCAATTCTCGATGCAATTTTCATTTTGGATCATCCGGAAACAGCCTCTCTGTGTCAAGACGGGGGTAAGGCTGCGTACATCTGATCCCCCCTTACCCCGCTTTTTGCGGGAGCCATTGAGGCATTGGGGTAATGTTGTTAATGTTGTTGATTTTGAGTAATTATCGCTTATGCAAGATACAAACTGAAGGAGGCGTTTGTAATACCCTAAAAAATAACCGGATTGATTTTTGTAATTAAGCTAAACCTCAAAGGTTGTTTGTGTAACATAAAAATTAGCGTTTTTTTTAAGATGTTGCTTGTGTCTGATTTTCCGGCTTCGCCATCCTTTTTTTTTTTCAGTATTGTGTCGACCAACAATCTTGCACGGTGCCTATTACACCCGAGATCTTCGGTGGAGATCCTTGTCCAAATGTTATGAAGAAACTCTCTGTTGAGGCCATTTGCAGCTAATGAGAAACACTTGTTTGCCTCATCTTTTCCACGCCATTGGTGTTCTAGTTTCGATATTCATCAGAACCATTTTTCGTCGGGGCTTTGGTGGAGGGTGAAGTTGTACATATATATGTACTTTAATTCATCTTGGGATGCTACTGAAAGGCTTTGGACCAGATGGCGTATGTACATATAAAAACAATGATTTTTTCGATTTTGTAGGCAACTGTGAGAGTGGAAGTTTGAGTGCAGTATTGTGAGAAATACACATTGTGACGAAACATGAGTCCATGTGCGGATTTCATCTTCAAACATCAGAAGCTACTTGGCTTTTAAGATTTGGGTCATGTATTTTTTTTTTCAAGTGTAAGAAAGCAAGATTTTGTGGATGAAACTTTGTGTGTCTGATTTGATCAGTAATTCTAACTTGGAGAATTCTATGTACTCTAGTAATCTTGTAATGAAATGAATACATTTGTTGCAACAACAGCATGGAATCATGATGTTATGATCTATTAATAGAGTAAAGAGGATGGGATACACATAAAACCAAATCAAACCAAACCAAACATACCCAGTATATCCCGCTCAGAGCAGGGTCTGGGGAGGGTAAGATGTACGCAGACCATGCCCCTACTTATTACGATAGTAGGGAGGATGTTTCCGTGAAGACCCCCAGCTTAGTGCACAGTAGAATCTTGTGTGATAAATACAAAGTAAAACATATAATTCGAAAAAGCTCGAGACCATACCTGAGCCCATGGCTTGATCCACATGGCACTTACCTAAGCGGAATTTGGCTACTTCACTCCCGATGAACGCTGCTCTAACAAAAGAGAGGTTGGCTCTGCGCACAGCTCCAATGATACACAAGAAATATGGAAAATATATTGAATTGCAAGAAGAGAATAAGAAAACAAGAACTAACGGGATAAATCTCCAAGCCTAATGACCGAATCCTACAAAAAAAAGATAACCCAACTAGGAGACACAAGGACAATATAAATAAACTTAATAACCTAACCCTAACTTAAGCCCCAAGCGACTAAGCCCATGGCCAAACTTATTCAACTAAAACCTTAAAACAACAATTAAGATAAAATAGTAGCGTATCAATTCCTCTCCCCTTAAAAACAGCCTTGTCCTCAAGGCCGAAGTAAGGAACGGAACCTCATCCAACCATGCATGGCTCCATTCTAGGGAATTCAGATACTCTTGAATCGTGCTCAACTTCCCTATCTACGGAGTCGCCACCTGAGTAATGCTTAGAATTCTGAGCGATATAGGGGCAGGGTTGCCACTGAATGCTGCCCTATGGCCGGACAAGAAGGTTCGATATTGAATTGAGGTTCGACCTTGGAAGGTAAAGGTCAGGGTAGAGACAACGAAGAATGCGGTGGTTCGGTTAACTTCAACTCGCGTTCAATCTCGCGAGCCAAGTGCATAATATCAAATAAGTCATGGGCATCCTTTAAGCGAATTCTCAACCTTATTTCATCCTCTAACCCATGCGAATACATTCCCAAGCAGTAATGATCTGAGATACCAGGAACAAGCACCAAACGTGCTATAAACAAATCCATATATTCGCTCACCGTTCCCGTCATGCCTGTTGCGCATATAGCCAAGACCGGCTTCGAAAGTATATATAGTCATGCATGAGTTTGGAAACTACTCCCTCCATCCCGTCTAAACTTTTACATTTATCCTTTATTTTGTCCTTTTAAAATTTTTACATTGATCACATTTACATAATAAAATCAAACAATCTCATTTTGCTTTTTATCATCATTACTTACACATATCATTACCTAAAATATATCAAATATATATCATTTATCAAGCTTTGAGCAGGACAGATGAGTAATTTGTAATGAAAAGAAATTTTTCGAATAACTCAAAATCTGAACCATGAATAAATTATTGTGTTAATCTTTAATCAATTTACTCGGATCGTCGCATGCAAGCATGCAGTCTGATACCAATTTGTGACTTTTTAGTTACATGCATATCAGTCACATATTTACTTATACTGGAAATAGGGTGACACGGGTTTCAAAACTGTCATTTTTTAGTATATTTGGAATAGGAACCACAAAACAAAATAGTATTCGTTTTAGGTTAAAATTATGCGGAATCAAAAAGTACTGGAATAGTTTTTTCTTGGTTCGAATCTCGGTTGTTATGGTTCTTGTTGTGAAGAAAATAAATGAGAATAATTCCTAAAATGTTACCTCAAATTATGTGAATCAAAAAACAACTTATATAAGTTTTGCAAAAGAACATAATAAACAAATTATGCGGGCTAAAAAACGTGGAGGCCATGTGTGAAATGCGAGCAGATTTAGAGCGTGACAATGAGGTGGATCTTAGAATCATCTTATTAGATTTGAAAATTATATTTTTAGGACACTAACTTATCGCGTATTGCAAAAAAAAAAGACATATTTTTACGAATTTGCAAAATTAGGACAATATCTTCAAAATTTAGCAAAATTAGACCAAAGATATTCAAAAATTATCCTGTTACAAACAATTTAAAAATTATATTAAGGTTCTCGCAATTAACATTTAAATTATAAATCTAACTTATTTCGTGCAAAATAGAACCATATTAATAACTTCTAGATTCAAAATTTTCAAAATAGCATAACAAATAGGCCTGAGACTTTTCGGTTCCAGGGAGAAAAATACAGGAACCGGAACCGAACCGCATAGTTTTTTTGCGGTTCGATTTTGCCACTTTTTTTTGTCCGAACCGACTCGGAACCGATTTTGTTTGGTTCGGACGGAATATATTATATTATATTTTATCTTATTAAGAATATATTATATTATATTAATTATGTTTAATAAGAATATTATATTATATTATATTCAAAGGGTCTGTTTCCCTTTGAATATAATATAATATAATATAATATATTCTTATTAAACATAATTAATATAATATAATATAATATATTCTTAATAAAATAAAATATAATATATTTCGGTTCGATTCGGACAAAAAAAACTGGCAAAACCGAACCGCAAAAAAACTATGCGGTTCGGTTCCGGTTCCTGTATTTTTCTCCCTGAAACCGAAAAGTCCCAGACCTATTTGTTATGCTATTTTGAAAATTTTGAATCTAGAAGTTAAAGCAACCAATTAATATGGTTCTATTTTGCACTAAATAAGTTAGATTTATAATTTTAATGTTAATTGAGAGAACCTTAATATAATTTTTAAATTGTTTGTAACAGGAGAATTTTTGAATATCTTTGGTCTAATTTTGCTAAATTTTGAAGATATTGTCCTAATTTTGCAAATTCGTAAAAATGTCTTTTTTTTGCAACACGCGACAAGTTAGTGCCCTAAAAATATAATTTTCAAATCTAATAAAATGATTCGGCATCCACCTACACGCCTGAAATCAAGACGCTTCTCACACGCTATGGCCCACGTGACTTTTAAATTTCGCATATATTAAATTTGGCCTAAATTGATAAAAATTAGAAGATAGTGTTCTATTTTTGAAAGCCCGAAAAAAAGTATCCTACTTTTACAACACGTAATAATATAGTGTCCTAAAAAAATAATTTTCCCATAATAATAATAATAATAATAACCGCAGTAATGGCGGTGAAAATGAAGAAAGCCCCATAAAAATCCAGTCTTTTCCATTAAGCGAGGACGGAAATACAGCCCAACAACCGAAACAAGAAACGGAATGTGCGCCAGGCCCGGAAAATATGGCCCGTTGGGTGCCTCCTGAGATCTTCCCCTCGAGTTCACCAAAATGTCATACCCTTTTCAGCAAATGTGAGGAATTTGATGATGGCCCGGGCGAGAAAAGCGTGTCGGGTCAGGAAGAGAACAGGCGGAAAAAGAAACGGGCCAGGAAGAAGAGGCACGGCCCGGATGAAGATGAGAGAAATAAGAAGGAAGAGTTGGTGTGGTTGTACCAATCTAATATGCCTAGTTCCCGAGTTTAACTTAACGAGAGAAAAAAAAGAAAATGGATGGAAATAATTTGGTGTTTCTGAATTTTTTAATAAAAAGAAACAGAAATAAATGGAAGGAAAACTTTCTTGCCTAACTTTCCTTCCGATTTGAAAGAATTTAGAGAGAAAAAAACAAAATGTTTAATTTTCCTTTCATTTTCTTCCAACTCGAGAACACAAAATACAGTTTCCTTTCACTTTCTTTTCTCTTTTTTTCTCTCCTAACTTTCTTTCTCTTTCGAGAACACAAAATACAGTTTCCTTTCACTTTCCTTTCTCTTCTTTTCTCTCCTAACTTTCTTTCTCTTTCTTTTCTTTTCTTTACTAAAACTCGAGAACTAAGTCTTCCAGGGCTACTCAGAGGTAGGGGTGGCAAATCGTGCGGGTCGGATCGTTATCGGGTTGACCTGATAACAACCCGACTTGTTAAGGTCAAACCCGAACACGACCTGATAAGGATTCTCTAAATCCGAACACGAACCCGACCTGCTAAGGTCAAACTCGAACACGACCCGGACACGACACGAACACGATAAAAGCACGATTGGATTCGTGTTGACCCGACGCGATAGCAACACGATAACGATACGACACGTTAAAAACCTGTTTCAACACGATAACAACCTGATAACCTATAAACACTAACAAAAAATGATAAAAAAACAATAAGAATTATAAACCTCAACTAAAAGTCTAAAAGAAATAAATTATTAAAAAATTATTTATTAAATATTTACTAAATATTTTGTTTTTTAATAAATATTTATTAAAAAAATAAATTATAATAACGAGTTACCCGACCCGAACCCAACCCGAACCCGACCCGAAATTATCGTGTCCTTATTGGGTCAACCTGATAAGAACCCGAACCCAATAAGACTTGACACTAACTCATTAATTCCGTGTCGGTCCGTGTCGTGTTTTCGTGTCGTGCCGAAAATTACCAGCCCTACTCAGAGGAAGATCAAACAATCAACTTGTGAGGTCTCATGGGTCAAATGGATTGACTCCTGATCACGTAATTTTTTCATTCTTACCTTTTCTAATTTATTGATTTATAGGTAACTACTTTGCTTAAAGGTGTTGGAGAAAAGTACCGACCCGACCACATCATGTATATCCCGCATCCCAGGAGCACCTAGTAAAGTGCTCACATTGTCACATATGTACAAATTGATCCTATGTACAAGTGTATATCATTTTCAGTGTGGCAAGATTTGGGTTGCGGAGTACAATTTGACGACTCTATGTGAGCACCATTGTCTATGAGTTTGTTGCTATTAATTTGTGTGGTTTCATGATACAGGACTTTCTGCATTGATGTGCTCGATATCGGAATGATGTATCGCCGCCTTCTAATTGATTTTGGGTTAAAAATTAATTGGGGATGTTGAGAAAGAAAAAACTCATTCACTTGGAAGATTTACTATGAGCAATAGGCGGCTTTAGTAGATACAAACAATCTGAAACTTTTATATCGAAACTAGACAAAAAAATAGATAATAGAGAACATATAAGAACATCAATTTTTTTTTTTCATGTTTTATGCATTAAACCAAATAAGATGAGTTTTTGTAATTGAGGTTTAAATGAGCAGTAACAAAGAATTAAATGAAAATGGATAAAATTATGCGACCGGCGTGTCTGACGCTTCGTAAAGGCTTTCTAGCCGAACTTAATTTTCTCCTATCTCCAATGGAGCCAAAGACTCCTTATTCCTGGATTATAATGGAATAAAACAAAATGACTCACTAAACTGGCTGCACTTTTTTTTCTCATTAAGTACTAGTCATTCCATGCAATTCTCGATGCAATTTTCATTTTGAATCATCCGAAAACAGCCTCTCTGTATTTAGACAAGGATAAGACTGCGTACATCCGATCACCCCTTACCCCGCTTTTTACGGGGCAGTGCCTGTAGCATGGCCATATACTCAGTTATATAAGATGCAACTTCGCCACCTCTCTTGCCCGTGAAGGCTGCCCGCTCTTTTTGCCATCACTTCCGCCTTACTCTTCACTATATCGCTTGCTTGATTGCCCTCTTGCTTTAGCTACTTACTCGGGGGTTAGCTAGCGCTTTACGTTCTATTGTCTTTGTCAAGCGGCGGAACGACCTCTCGATCTACTTACTGCAGCCCAGGAAGAAAAACATCGTCTAGGCGTTCCCTCTTGCTTGAAAGACTTGGCTGACCTCCTCAACAACGTGCCTAAAGTGGAAGCTTCCTGTTCAAAAACGAACTAATCGAGCGCGATAGAGCAAAAGAAGACAAATAAATTAGGTAGATAAAGTCAAAGTTCAGTTAGTGATCAAGCCTGTCCTTGGTGGTTTGGATGCTCGCATAGGTTCTCTTCGTCTAGCCAACAAAGTGTGGTCCTGTATTCTTTCTTATTCTTTGAGTTCGGGTTGGAAATTTGAGTGTTAGGAAAAAGTGTGCAGTAAGGGGCTAGCAATCAACGTCCCACGACGTTGGGCCGTTGAGGCATTGGGGTAATGTTGTTGTTGTTGTTGATGTTTTATTGATATCAGAATTCAAATGATTCATAGACGAAGTTCGTGTTGTGTACGTATACACGGTACATACGATACATTAATAAGACACTTATCTTTTCTTGAAGTCTGTCGGAAAACAGGAATTTTGAACAGTTTGTAGGTTCACAAAATCTCATGACAGTTCATATTACCGGGAAGTTATAAGGCATCCAAATGGGTACCGTATCTGCATGTATATTTACTATTGAATTTGTATCAAATAATTTTCATCATGAATGTCACATCCCGGGACCCCTCCGCCGTAGCATGATATTGTCCGTTCTGGGCGCTCTCCGCTGAGCTGGCCCTCACGGTTTTGTTTCTCGAGCCAATGAGCAGGCCTTCCCAGAGGTCACCCATCCCGGCAGCTCCTCGCACCAGCACGCTTAACTTCAGAGTTCTCATCACCCCGAAGTCACTGGGCTCCCAAAAGGCCTCATGCTATAAGGTGTCACGACACGCACATATAAGGCACTTCGCCCGCTCTCTGCTAGTCAGTGTGGGATATCACAATGAATCTAATGGTGAATGTACTATGCCAGCTATGATATTTGTGTGGGTACTTTAGAATTTTCCCATATTATATGTTCTGCTTATTTACCATTTCCTGCATTATAAGTTGCCTGAGGTTGAGATTGTCATGCATTATAAGCATAGGCGGATCCACTCATTGCCTGGTGGTGCACGTGCACCACCAAAAAATTTACCAAAACTACGTTATTTTTGGTTAAAACGACGTCGTTTTGACGTTTTGGTCGTTTTTTATTAAAAAAAAAAGTGAAAAATTAAGATTTTTTTGTCGTCCGATATTTTTGTGTGTGGTACGTCGGTGCACCATTAGTTTTCGGATGCTGGATTCGCCTATGATTATAAGTCGCCCGCTGTTGCCTGAGGTTGAGATAATCATGCATTATATTTACCATTTTCCCATAAGTTGCCTGCTTATTTACCATTTCCTGCATTATTTGTGTGGGTACTACAGAATTTTCCTGCATTATAAGTCGCCCGCCCCCTGTTATTTTTTTTTTCTCTTTCACCTTTTTAGTGCGGATATGACGTTGAGATAAATGGAATTCGTCGGAGTCCTGATGCATCATTTTAAAAGTCGGCTATCCACGGAGTCTGGATTAGTATTACAAGCACATAAGCAGTACTTTTGAGATGGATGTATGCACTGAAAATATTTTTCTGCCTGTCATAATGCAGGTTGGACAGTCCCGTCAATTGCTTGGTTGAGGCTACAAATGCGCTGCAGAATAAATATGTCTTGCATCTCTCTCTCTCTCTCTCTCCTCCCCCTCTCTCTCTTATTACCTTGACATTAAAACAACAAGCCAACTCTTTCTTATATAGATAATGAGTAAAATGGACGATGTCTCCACCAATGTGGGACTCTCCAAAGAAGAGTTAAGATACAGGAGGTGTGTTAACTTATTTATATTAGTGTTTGCAATATGTTTCCTACTTCCAGCGATGTAGGACTGGGAATCAAAGCTGGAAAGCAAAATTAGGGCTCAGACTTTCGAAATCGAGAATCGCGGAACCAATCCGAACTGCATCTGAACCGACGGTTCGGTTCGGTTCGGTTCTTAGCAACATTTTTTTTTTCTTTTCGTCGGTTCGGTTCTTACTATTAGTAATCGGTTCGGTTCGCGGTTCCTCTCCATTTTAAAGAGGAAACGTCTAAACCGCAAGGAACCGTCCGAACCGCACCGAATCGGGAAACCGACCCGTCTAAATAAAATTATAATATATTCTTATTAAACATAATTAATACAGTCTAATATAATATAATATATTCTTAATAAAATAATATATATATAATATATTCCGTCCGAACCACACAAAATCGGTTTCGGTCGATTCGGTTCCTACGCGGTTCGGGCAAAAAAAACTGGCAAAACCGAATCGCAAAAAAACTATGCGGTACGATTCCTGTATTTTTATCCCTGAAACCGAAAAGTACCAGGCCTAAGCAAAATAGAATTAAAATGCATTAGACAGGAATTGAAATAGGGACATCCACCTCAATGCACAAAACTCCAACGCTTTAACCACCAGACCAAGCCACCATTTGTGGTGGTTATAACTTACGAAGCACAAATATAAACATATAAGTATAATTCACGGAATCCATATACTATATAAAATCGGTTTTGCTAATAAATAATAATACATATAAAGTATATATTATATGATATGTACAATAAATAATATACTATGTATAAAATTAAAATATATTTAATAAATTCAGGTTTTTTTGGGTTTTGGGTTTGGATCGGGTTTCAAGTCGGGTTTCGGATCGGTATACATAAAATCCATATCCATCCAAAATCTTTCGAGTTTAAAATTTAAATCCATATCTATATCCAAATCCAAAAAATCGAGTTCGATAAATCCAAAAATTCAGGTTTCGAATCGAGTATCCTTGGGAAGCTTAAACTGTGCTCGGGTTGAGACGCGGCTTCGCAGGCTACTCTTGTCTCAGTTTATTATTATTTTATTTTCGGTTTTTGGGTTTTTTTCCCTTGGTTCTTTTAGTTCTTCCATTTACGAAAAGTGTTGTCTTACTATCTCTTTGGGTCGTCTACGAAAAATATGATCTTTCTATAAATAGAAATATCCACTTAAAATATTACGATTTCTCCACTCCAAAAATACATTTCTCATATGCTTTCTTGAAATTCATTTCATTCCCTATGGACCACACTTTTGGTGGACAGGGAGTACTAGTTTTGTCGATTCAAATGGAATAGGTCTCGTAGAAGACAGTCTTACTCAATTTGATTTGTAAGACGGTCCTAGAACTAAATCTTAAAATAAAATAAAAATAGAAAAAAACTCTAGAAAAAATAGTAAAAGGCCACAAAAAACTGAAAAACTCTTAAGAAAAATTAACTAAAGAAATTAAAAAAAAAAAAAAAAGATTTGAAAAACTAAAATTTAGATTCCACTGCATAAGACGGTCTGATGCAATTTGTTTGTTTCTTGGTCATATGCTCATGCTGTGTTTATATTTTTCTTTTCCAAATTTAGAAGAAAAAAAAAAGTCTCTGATTTGAAATACTATGATACGGGTTAATATTTTCTGGCAAATAGCAAAAAAAAAAAAAAAAAAAAACTAATTAAAAATCAAGTACACATGGTAACGCCATTCGCCCCCTACAATTTGGATAGGAAATAAACAATTTGGTCATCTAAATGTTAGCACGAAAATATTTTACTTAAAAAATAAATAATAATTGTTATTTAGTAATAAGAAATATTTTGCATTTGAAAAAAAAAAAAAAAAAAAAAGAACATGAGAAAGCAAGAAAAAAGTCACAACACAAATAGTATCTGGCTCCGATATAGGAAAGTTCTTCAAAAACCCATTCCATAAATGTGACATCATTTTCTATAAGAACAAGAAAAAGAGCAAAGCAAAACATTTAAAATACATGCCGAGCCTTAACGGGTAACAGAAATGATTACCAGGCAGTGAAAATTTTACACAGTTATCGGCTCAAATACTGCAGGGCGAAAATGTACCTGATTTTACTCCTCTTCTACCAATCCATACATCCGAGAGATGTCCCTACAATTTTCTCCAATCCCGAACACATAGTTCTCCACATCAATCGATCTTCACAGATGAGTATATCTTCCGAACGAACCAAAGGCAAGCATAGAACCCGATCGTCCCCGTCAGCACGAAGAAAGCATACGAAGCAATAAGCATATACCCAAAGTACAAAATACCCGAAACCAGCTTAGTAATTTCCAACTTAGTAAAAAAGTAAAAAGCCGAGTAGAGGAAAAGGTACAAGGCAGACGAGCCGGACGTGAGATAAGCTCTCCACCACCAATTATAGTCCTCACTGCATAACTGGAAATAGCAAAGAACGACTGTTATCTCTGCAGACGTGACGATCAAGATCACGAAAACTATGAACAGAAAACCAAAGATGTAGTAGAACTGGTTCAGCCAGATCGAAGTCAAAATGAAGAACAACTCTATGAAAACAGCCCCAAATGGAAGAATTCCTCCGATGAGTATAGAAAATACCGGCTTCATGTACCAGGCCTGTTCAGGTATTTGTCTCGGGATTTTATTTGTTTTCACGGGATCTTCGATGGTGGGCTTTTTGAAACCCAAATAACTACCAACAAATACCAACGGCACCGATATCCCAAACCACAAGCACACGAGCGCAAACATTGTTCCAAAGGGTACGGCTCCGGACGATTTTTCTCCCCAAATCAGAGCATTCAGCACGAAAAAGATGGAAAACAGAATACCGGGAAACAGGAAGGCTGTTTTTAAGGTAATTCTCTTCCACTCAGTGCCCCTAAACATTTTGTAGAGACGAGATGACGAGTAGCCGGCGAATAATCCCATGAAAACCCACAACAGAACCATGGCAGTCATAAGCCCCCCACGGTTGGAAGGAGAGAGAAAACCTAACATTGCGAAAATCATTGTCACAAGTGTCATTCCGAAGATCTGTACGCCAGTTCCTACATAAACACACAGCAACCCAGAGTTCATAGGTGCCCTAAACACATCTCCATGAACAAGTTTCCATCCGGTTTCTTCTTGAGCTTCATCTTGGGTTTCCAGTTGATTATAGTTGGCGATATCTCTGTACAGGGTTCTCATCATAATCATGGCAACCATACCAGAAAGGAATAGGACGATCATCAAAGAGTTGATGATTGAAAACCAGTGAATTTGATCATCGTTCATGAGGAGATAGGTATCCCACCGTGAAGCCCACTTAATATCACTTTCCTAGAACAAATATCGTTTTGTTATTGTTGCGGAACCAACACAAGGTCACGGCAAGGAAAAGCAAAATCAAAAGTTACAGAATGCGTACCTTGAAGGTAACATCATAAGTAAATACAATATCTTTGTCTTTATCCACTTCTTGTGGAACAGTGCTTCCCTGATCTAAATTTTTGGTGTTCTGGTTGCAGGTTGGCACATTAGGCTTCTTATCATCCCACTCCTTAAACTCGTGGTTAATGCTGTTGGAACACATTTTGTTGAATGCCAAACGAAATTCGGTGGGAAAAAAAATGAAATCCTTACAAGCTAGAACCGAAACAGTCAATCTTTTGATATGTTGAAATTGTTGATAAAACTTCCCTCATATATTTACTGTCCCGAGTATCAACCAGGAAACTTTTAAAAGTTGCATTGTATATGCAAACTACAGCAAGTCTAATAACAGAAAGCAACGAACCTGACAGGAGAAACTTCAAACCCAACAATCCGAGCAGAATCAGTTTCGGGATCTTTATGATACATAACTCTGAAGCTCAAGTGGTTATGAATAAAATATTTCTCCTCTTTGCTCTGGAAAAAAAATATATAGATTGAAACACTTGAGACGTATATATAACACCTATAAGAAGCAGACAACAAAGAGAAGACCAACCCCAGCGTAATTCCCCTTGAACCCAACACGAAAGCCATGCTCATAAGTTGTTGATGTAATCCCGTCTCTCCTTTTCCTAAGAACAGCCACCGGGAGGTTATCTAGAATCCTGCATGCAATTGCAGATGTTACGACCAGTGATAGATCATGCAATAGCAATCTTCATTTTTGTATGATTCAGACATATGACAATGCAGCACGAAAATTATAACAAGGTACGATATACCAATGAAATAAAACGACAGGTACAGCACAAAGAAAATGAAGGTAAACTTCATGCCACGCTTACATATTGGCTCTGTACTCATCATCAATTTTTTCCTTAAAATCCTTTGCAGCTTGAGCATCAAGATGAACTTTGCAAGCCACTGTGCAAGACTGCTCGTCCCTCATATGAAACTAGTTCAAAAATCCAAAAGGCCCATATTAGGAAAAGATAGAGCACATATACAGGAACGAGATCTCAATATAGTCATGAATGGATCATGGATGCTTACAATATAAACTGAATTCTCTATACGGTCACCTCGAAGAACCTCTCCCAGATTTTCTGCAACATTCTGGATTTTATTTGGCTTGCAGTATTTCAAGAAATAGAAGTCATATGGAAGTTGTGTCTTAGTAGATGATAGCTTGTTCACTTTCACTTGAAGCTCATCCCCCTGTTAAGATTAGGAACAAATAGGCATTGTGTACTAACGAAAGCAGAAAAGTTGAAAATACTACATAACAGTTTTTGAAGACAATAAGCTCCTTAAGCCTGTAAGAACTTAAATATAAATACTACATCATGCATTGCACGAAGCTCCTTAAGCCTATAAAAACTTAAATATAAATACTACATCATGCATTGCACGAAGCACAAACTAAAAAAAATAAAAACTGGTTTCTGAAGCATTAGCAGTAGCTGGTAATGGAGTACACATCTCCATTAGCTCAAAAATGGGTTCCAGATAGATGAAATAAAAAAAAAAATGCCTATGTTGACCCAAAATGTAGAAATTGGAATCCAGCTTGCGACTAGCTATAATAGTGCGAAGGACTGCTATAATTGTTCTCTATTATTCTTAACACAGCTACAGAAACACTTCAACTTCTATTCCATCTTCCACTAACATACGCCCTATCATAAACTATCTTGAAATGAGGATTAACAACCAAAACAAACTATCGAATCCAAGTGAAAATAAAAATGCAACATAATCAAAACATCAAAACAATATATATTACAACCCAGTTATACTACACATTATACTCAGAACCCCAGATCGATCCGAATACGAAAATCACCAATTAGCTCAACGTATAAACCCTGGATCTTCATCCATCACTAAAACCCAAAAATATCAAAATACCGAGAAATCCGATACACAACTCATAGATCTACTCATCAAATGCTTATCCTATAAGCTTCGAACCGAAGACTGTGACTAGCGACATTAAGGGGGAAGAAGATGATTACTCTTTGAAAATCGCGAGGCGCAACGCCAGGGAGATAGAAGGAGTGCCCGGATGAGAACAAGAAAAACAAGCATAAAACAATGGTGGCCCAACCCGTGGCCCGACGACCCATTTTTCTCTCGATTCGGATTTCCTTTTGCTCTCACCGGGGAAACGCAGACTAGAAAGTGAGATACAATGGGGGTTTCTGTTTAGATTGGATCCACAGTGGAAGAATATTTTATTTAAAAAGGAAACAGGCAAAGTGGCTGAAGCCACACGCGATTTCGGGAGGGGTTGGGGGTGGGAGGGGGGGGTGGGCTTTACTTTGGTTTTGTCTTTTCATTTTTTTTTTTTTTATGACCCAGGTTGAATCCTGGGGGTTGTAGGTTCGATCCCTCATTCCTACCTCCGGTTAAATCGCAGGTTATGCCTCAGCAATCCGGTTTTGAGGATGTTTCAACTGAATAAACACACAAGGTTTAAATCCCTGAAAAGAGCGGATGCTCCCACGAGGATTCGAACCCACGCTGCGTGCCACCAGAGCGAAAGATATCCCCCTCCTTTGCCACTAAGCTATGCCCCGGGGGATTTTGTCTTTTGTCTTTTCATTTATGGTTTGCTGAAAATGGGTACCGTCTATGTAAACCTCCATTCCCTGTCGGATGCATTACACGTGGTGTATATGGACGGTACAGATCGATGCTTCATTTAGTATATTAATTTGTACCGTTCATACACGTTATGTATAGTACATCCGGCAGGAGATGCACTATATAGAGTGTACCATGGCCGGTACCCTGAAAATGACTTGTTGGCCAAGCATGATGTTATGAGGCTCGAGTCTGAGTTGTTTACTTTACTTGTTAGGAATATGCCCTCGAATGTCACCCATGGGATGAGAGAGTGAGAGCATTGTATTGTGTTGAATTACGGCAAACTGAAGATTATGATGCAGAAGTCCATGCTGAGGGGACTTCCTCAACTCGACATCCAACATGACACTGTGTGTGCTGGATGTCAATATGGTAAGTCACATCAACTGCCTTACAAAGAGTCAAAGTTCAGAGCAAGAGAGCCGTTGGAATTGGTCCACTCAGATGTGCTTGGGAAGATCAAACAAAAGTCAACAAGTGGTTATCAATATTTGATAACCTTTATTGATGATTTCTCAAGGTATGTATGGGTATATTTCTTGAAGCATAAAAATGAAGCTTTTGAAAATTCAGGAAATTCAAGGATACGGTGGAATGTGAGTTTGGGAGGAAGATCGAGTGCCTCCGTACTGATAATGGAGGAGAATACACTTCAAATGAATTCAACAACTACCTCAAGGAGTGCAACATCCGAAGGCAACTGACTTGTGCAAAAACTCCACAGCAAAATGGAGTAGCGGAGAGGAAGAACCGCCACCTAGCGGAGACATGTAGAAGTCTTCTACATGCAAAGAATGTTGATACAAGATTTTGGGCAGAATGCATGAAGACAGTAGTATATATCACCAACAGGCTGCCACAACCGAGGCTGGAATTTATTTCACCATTTCAAAAATTGTATAATGTAAAACCAACAGTGAATTATTTTCGAGTGTTTGGTTGTGTATGTTATGTGTTTATTGCAGATGAAGATCGCAGCAAGTTCGACAAGAAAGCTGTCCGCTGCATATTCGTTGGATATGATGAACAAAAGAAAGGCTGGAGATGCTGCGATCCAAATACAAACAAGATCTATATCTCACGAAATGTTGTATTCGATGAGGCATCTTCATGGTGGGCAAATAAGGTGGCATTACCAGATACACATGAGCTGCAAGAAAAGCTACAAACCAAGTTGCAGCTACATTCCTCTCAAGACAACAATGACATAGAAGAACCAAGATCCCCGTCGGATCAAGTTGAGGTACGGTCCAAATCAAGAAGCCCTTGTAGAACAGGTGTACATGAAACACCAGGTGAAGTACAAACTAGTCAACCGGAAGAGCAGGAACCTTCACAACCTCAAGTGCGAAGGTCCACCAGAGAAAGACGGCCAAATCCAAAGTATGTAGATGCTGCTTATGCTGAAGTCAAAGAGCCAAGTACATTTGAAGAAGCATCAAATAGTCCAGAGTGGAGAAAGGCCATGGAAGAAGAGATTTTGGCATTAAAACAAAATCAAACTTGGAATTTAGTGTCAAAACCTCAAGGTGTTAAACCCATATCCTGCAAATGGGTTTACAAGTTGAAGATTCGTCCAAATGGTACAATCGAGAGGTATAAGGCTCGATTAGTTGTTCGTGGATTCTCTCAAGAGTATGGCATAGACTATGACGAGACGTTTAGTCCAGTTGCAAAGATTACTACAGTTCGTATCTTACTAACCTTAGTAGCAAGTAAGTCTTGGAAATTATGGCAAATGGATGTGAAGAATGCATTTTTACATGGGGAACTTGATCATGATATCTATATTGATCAATCCAAAGGATTTGTGAATCATGAAAAGCCTGAGTATGTGTGCAAGTTGAAAAAGGGGTTGTATGGCTTGAAGCAGGCACCTCGAGCATGGTACGAAAAAATTGATGAGTTTTCTAGTCCAAAGTGGTTATCATGTTGCCCCAGCAGATTCAAGCTTGTTCGTGAAAACTCAAGGAGGCAAGCTAGCAGTAGTCCTTGTATATGTGGATGATCTAATCATCACTGGTGATGACGAAGATGAGATTCAACGAACAAGGGAAAACTTGTCAGTCCGATTTCAAATGAAGGAACTTGGTGAACTGAAACACTTCCTAGGATTGGAAGTCGAAAGAACAGATGATGGTATATTTCTTGGTCAGCAGAAATATGCAAGGGACTTAATCGAGAAGTTTGGGCTAACTGACTGCAAGCCAATATCTACCCCAATGGAGCCAAACTTGAAGTTGTGTGCCTACGATGGGAAAGACTTGGAGGACACAAGAATGTACCGACAGATAGTAGGTAGTCTTATCTATCTAACTCTTTCCAGACCTGATATAACATTCGATGTAGCTGTTACTAGCAGGTTCATGCAGAAACCTAAGAAGCCACATCTCGAAGCAGTCAAAAGGATCCTGAGATATGTTAAAGGCACAATTAATTGGGGACTTTTCTACAAGAATGGAGTACAAAGCAAGGTCAGCGGCTATTGTGATGCTGACTATGCCGGAGACCATGATACCAGGAGATCGACTACAGGATATATATATTCAATTTTGGTTTAGGAGCTATATCATGGTGCAGTAAGAGACAACCTACCATTTCTCTTTCAACTACTGAAGCGGAATATAGAGCAGGGGCGATGGCAGCACAAGAGTGTGCTTGGTTGACTCAACTCATGAAGGATTTGAACCAACCAATAGAAGATGGAGTTGCATTACACCGTGACAATCTGTCAGCAGTTCGTTTGGCTGAGAATCCAGTATTTCATGCTCGGACCAAACATGTGGAAGTACATTATCATTTCTTACGTGAGAAAGTACTTAAAGGAGACATTGGCATGAAGCCAGTCAGGACCGAAGACCAGGTTACAGACATATTTATTGAGGGATAGAGAGGAAAATGGAGTCCTCGAATATGACTCGTCTGCAGAGGAGCGTGAGCGACGGTCGGGTTGCTATACGGGATACTTGAATAAAGAATTTACGTGGGAAGAACACAACGAAGAACTCATGTGTGAATGTTCGGGGAAGTTGAAACTTAGATCTCTTGGTGATAACTTCGTACTCATACAGAGCTCCACCGAGAAACAGACCAAGGAAACAATTGCTGAGTTCGATGACTGGACGTCCTTTTGGTTTGAATGGGCCAGGCCATGGAAGGAAAAAGATGTTAATATTCATAGACTAACGTGGACTAGATGGTTTGGAGTTCCGGCGCATGCTTGGTCTACGAGGTTCTTCTCTATTATCATGTGTGCAAAAATGGGTCGGTTCGTCCGAATGGATCACAGCTTGGAAACAGGAATCACAGGTTAGCCCTGCCAAATCTGTTGAATGTTCAGGTGATAAAGCTACTATTTCCCAATGAAAATGCTATCTTTCAATATAAGGGGGAGTAAGGTGAAAAAGAAAGAAATACAGGGGTTGATTATAAAACATAAGGCTGACATAGTTTGTTTACAAGAATCGAAACTGTAGATGGTAAGTGATTCAATTTGCAATCAAATTTGGGGTGATAATAATGTTGGCTGGTCTGCTAGAAGTTCTGTAGGCAGATCTGGGGGAATCATTTTGCTATGGGATACTGATAAATTGACAATCTCAAGCTGGTGGCACATGGAAGGGGCTATAATTGTGAATGGATTTTGGGGTAGTGAAAGAACGACCTGTTGTATTTTGAATGTGTATGCTCCATATCCCTTGGATGAAAGATTCGAACTCTAGGAAAGGTTTAAAGTGGTGATTGAGCAAAATGATGGTGTATATATCTGCTTAGTGGGGGATCTAAAGTCTGTTCGTTTTGAACATGAACGGAATGGAGTTGGGGAATCAGTAAACAGAAGAGAATTATGGGCCTTTGACGTCTTCATTATCGAATTGGGATTAATTGACCTTCCACTACACGGGCGCAAGTATACTTGCTACAGGCCGAATGGTAAATGCAAAAGCCGCCTGGACAGGTTTCTGGTGAACAATGAATGGCTACCGAAATGGCGAGAGTCATTACAAAAGGGGCTGCCAAGATCGATTTTTGACCACTGCCCGATTCTACTAGAGACAAGAAGCATGGATTGGGGACCACGTCCGTTCAGATTTCTAAATGTATGGCTATCTATAACACCCCAATTTCAAAGAGATAGTGTTGAACATTTGGAAAAGCACCGCGGTTGAGGGTTGGGTTGGGTACATGGTCAAAGAAAAATTAAAACATTTGAAAGAGGGCATCAAGGACTGGAATCAGAAGGTTTTTGGCATGGTGGAGTCAAACATTGTGAAGCTTAGAAGGGAGATTGAAGAATTGGATGTAGTTGATGATACTTTTGGCTTGGAAGACACGGAAGTCCAAAGAAGAAGGAAGGCCACAGCTGAATTGTTCAAACCGTTGAGCTGGAGGAACAGTATATATTCACAAAAGGCTCGTATGTTGTGGTTGAAGAATGGAGACGTGAAGTCCAGCTTTTTTCATCGTGCCATTCGCCAACGACAAAAGATTAACGAAATGGTGGGAGTTCAGTTAGGGCAGGAGTGGGTGGACTAACCAGAAGCTGTAAAAGAGGGGATTAGAAGGAAAATCGAAAGAATTTTCTTCAAAATTGATTTTGCCAAGGCCTATGACTCGGTAAAGTGGGATTTTTTGGACAAGATGTTGCAAGTTCTAAACTTCGATACCAAATGGAGAAAGGGGATGATGGAGTGTATGTCCTCGACAACTGCTAATGTGCTAATCAATGGAAGTCCATCGGGCAAGTTTTAATTAGAAAGGGGGTTACGACAGGGAGACCCTATTGCTCCATTCCTTTTTTTCCAACTCTGGAATTAAATCTGGTGGAGGCTGCTGAATTGGGAGGAGACAAGATTAAGCTCTCTCATCTCCAGTATGCGGATGATACAATTTTGGGGCTAGTGCAAAACAGTCTCATGCTTGGGCAATGAAGTGTTTGATTTCAAACTTTGAACTTGTCTCGGGGCTCAAGGTAAACTTTAGTAAGTGCAGTTTGTATGGCTTCAACATCGAGAATAACATATTGACTCAGATGGCTCAAGTGCTGAATTGTGAGTTGGGGGCTGCACCTTTTTCATATATTGGAATTCGGATTGGAATCAACCACAAAAGAACGTCGGAGTGGGAGCATCTCGTGTGCAAGGTGAAAGGTAAATTAAAATCCTGGGAACATCGTAAACTATTGTTTGGGGGAAGGATTACCCTTTTGAAATAGGTCTTATCTGCACTACCTATATACCACCTCTCTTTCTATTTCATACCAAAATCAACCTTGAGTGAAATTACATCTTTTCAGAGGGACTTTTTACGGGGGGTAGTGAAAATGAGAGAAAAGTGGCATGGGCGAGTTGTAATTCAGTTTGCTCCCTAAATCAAGAGGGGGACTAGGGGTAAAAGATTTGGTAATTTTTAATAAAGCTTTGATGGGAAATGGTAGTAGAAGTACTTGGGGGATCGTAAGTGTCTGTGGGGTAGAGTCGTTTCGTCATTGTATGGATCATTGAGGGAGGGGGATAATGGTTTTTATTCAAATGTGGGTAGGTCTAGGTGGTCGAGTTGGTGGAAGGATGTTGTAGATTTACGGTCGGGTGTAAAAGGAAGATGGTTTCGAGATAATATTGTCAAGAAATTGGGGGATGGGAGTAACACTGGTTTTTGGCGTGGGTTACGGATAGGGGGAGGGACTCTTTTTCAAAAATTTCCGAGGGTATATCATTTGTGTAGGAAAAAAGAGAGTTTGATTAGTGAGATGAGTGAGTGGGTTGATGGTAGGTGGGAATGGAAGTTGGAATGGAGGCGTGAGTTTTTTGAGAGGGAGAGGTCGAGTCTGTCAGAATTTTTAAATTTTATATAGAAGTTCACTCTTGTGGAAAATGAGGAAGATACCTGGAAATGGAAGGCAAGCTCAGAAGGAACATACATCACGAGAAGTGCCTACGAGCTACTGATCTCGAATGAAGAACATGATATTCTGGAAAATATTGCAGGTCCAATCTCAACACTAATCTGGAACAAGATAGCACGACATAATGTATCGACAATGGCGTGAAGGTTACTGAAAGATAGACTATCGACAAAAGCAAATTTGGAACGAAGACACATCTTGGCAAGTACTGTTTTAGACTGCCCTATTTGCGGAAGGACGACAGAATCAGCACAACATCTTTTCTTGCAATGCCCGGCGACAGAAGACATATGGAGAAAATGCTTTTCTGGGCTCAACATTCATGATGCCCCACATTCCCGAATCACTGATCACTTCCTTATATTCTCAACTTGCATTTGGGAGTGTGTGGTGTGGGTAATGTGGAGAGCACGGAACAAATTGATTTTTGAGGGGATGGAGTTCAGTGTCATAAAGATCATGGAGGAGATAAAGAGTAGGCTTTGGAGTTGGGTCTTGGCGAAGAAATTTATACATTGTAATGCTTCATTAAAAACTTGGTTGGAGAATCCCATTTCTGTGATATTCTCTAAAACTATGTAAATTACTTGTAAATGCTTGATTCTTAACTATGTATTATGGTTAAGAATCTGTGAAATAAATTCTCTTTTGTCTGACCGAAAAAAAGACCACTCACTATTCCGCGATATATGTAGATTTGTTATTAGTAGGATCTAAGCGTCATATTATTTAGGTTTATAATTGGTTAAGTCCCACAAAATCAATGTTACATTTTGGATTAGCGGAAAATAGGAACAAAAATTTCGAAAAAGTCACATAGACGCATGGATTAAAGTGATGCTCCGAATTGGTAAGGCTATTTCGGTTAACTTGAAAATAAAATTTTTCGGAAAAGTAGAGAAGAGACAGGAGAAAGAACAATGTGGATTTTTTCTTAAGGACATGCATTCACCAAGTGATCGGGTGAATAACTAGAGCTCGAAAAAGGAAAATGTTATTGGGAAGAACTCTATAATCAGAAAGGAAGCTGAGAAAGTTGTTAACCTGGGTATTGGGCTCGGTCTGCAGCCAACAGCTCCGCCCAAGATTTTGGTGGAAATAATTGAAGATTTGATTGGGAACAAAATGATAGAAGATGAAGAGTCTAGAAGAAGAAATGCTGAGTTGATTAAATGAAGATCCTCAGCTACAATGTCAGGGGGGGGACTGGGGTCGAGAATCAAAAGAGCAGAAATTTAGGAATTGGGCAGAAAAGAACAACCTGATGTCTGGCTTCTACAAGAAACTAAATTGGTTAGTTTTAATGATTTTGTGTGCAGGAGTATGTTAGGAAATCAACCATTTTGCTAGGCACATAAACTAGCGGAGGGGAGATCAGGAGGAATTGCTACTTTGTGGAACTCGCAGAAATTTGTTGCTCCCTAAATCAAGAGGGGGACTAGGGGTAAAAGATTTGGTAATTTTTAATAAAGCTTTGATGGGAAATGGTAGTAGAAGTACTTGGGGGATCGTAAGTGTCTGTGGGGTAGAGTCGTTTCGTCATTGTATGGATCATTGAGGGAGGGGGATAATGGTTTTTATTCAAATGTGGGTAGGTCTAGGTGGTCGAGTTGGTGGAAGGATGTTGTAGATTTAGGGTCGGGTGTAAAAGGAAGATGGTTTCGAGATAATATTGTCAAGAAATTGGGGGATGGGAGTAACACTGGTTTTTGGCGTGGGTTACGGATAGGGGGAGGGACTCTTTTTCAAAAATTTCCGAGGGTATATCATTTGTGTAGGAAAAAAGAGAGTTTGATTAGTGAGATGAGTGAGTGGGTTGATGGTAGGTGGGAATGGAAGTTGGAATGGAGGCGTGAGTTTTTTGAGAGGGAGAGGTCGAGTCTGTCAGAATTTTTAAATTTTATATAGAGGTTCACTCTTGTGGAAAATGAGGAAGATACCTGGAAATGGAAGGCAAGCTCAGAAGGAACATACATCACGAGAAATGCCTACGAGCTACTGATCGCGAATGAAGAACATGACATTCTGGAAAATATTGCAGGTCCAATCTCAACACTAATCTGGAACAAGATAGCACCACATAAGGTATCGACAATGGCGTGAAGGTTACTTAAAGATAGACTATCGACAAAATCAAATTTGGAACGAAGACACATCTTGGCAAGTACTGCTCTAGACTGCCCTATTTGCGAAAGGACGACAGAATCAGCACAACATCTTTTCTTGCAATGCCCGGCGACAGAAGACATATGGAGAAAATGCTTTTCTTGGCTCAACATTCATGATGCCCCACATTCCCGAATCACTGATCACTTCCTTATTTTCTCTGGCCTAATACACGGGGAAAAAGGTAAGATATTCTCAACTTGCATTTGGGAGTGTGTGGTGTGGGTAATGTGGAGAGCACGGAACAAATTGATTTTTGAGGGGATGGAGTTCAATGTCATAAAGATCATGGAGGAGATAAAGAGTAGGCTTTGGAGTTGGGTCTTGGCGAAGAAATTTATACATTGTAATGCTTCATTAAAAACTTGGTTGGAGAATCCCATTTCTGTGATATTCTCCAAAACTATGTAAATTAATTGTAAATGCTTGATTCTTAACTATGTATTATGGTTAAGAATCTGTGAAATAAATTCTCTTTTGTCTGACCGAAAAAAAGACCACTCACTATTCCGCGATATATGTAGATTTGTTATTAGGAGGATCTAAGTGTCATATTATTTAGGTTTATAATTGGTTAAGTCCCACAAAATCAATGTTACATTTTGGATTAGCGGAAAATAGGAACAAAAATTTCGGAAAAGTCACATAGACGCATGGATTAAAGTGGTGCTCCGAATTGGTAAGGCTATTTCGGTTAACTTGAAAATAAAATTTTTCGGAAAAGTAGAGAAGAGACAGGAGAAAGAACAATGTGGATTTTTTCTTAAGGACATGCATTCACCAAGTGATCGGGTGAATAGCTAGAGCTCGAAAAAGGAAAATGCTACTGGGAAGAACTCTATAATCAGAAAGGAAGCTGAGAAAGTTTTTAACCTGGGTATTGGGCTCGGTCTGCAGCCAACGGCTCCGCCCAAGATTTTGGTGGAAATAATTGAAGATTTGATTGGGAACAAAATGATAGAAGAGGAAGAGTCTAGGAGAAGAAATGCTGAGTTGATTAAATGAAGATCATCAGCTACAATGTCAGGGGACTGGGGTCGAGAATCAAAAGAGCAGAAATTTAGGAATTGGGCAGAAAAGAACAACCTGATGTCTGGCTTCTACAAGAAACTAAATTGGTTAGTTTTAATGATTTTGTGTGCAGGACTATGTTAGGAAATCAACCATTTTGCTAGGCACATAAACCAGCGGAGGGGAGATCAGGAGGAATTGCTACTTTGTGGAACTCGCAGAAATTTGTTGCTTCAAGCAACTGGGATTTTGATGGTGCCCTTATTGTGAAAGGGATTTGGGTAATTTCAGGTACGGAATGCTTACTTATTAATATCTACTCTCCGTGTGTTTTGTCACAGAAAGTGGGACTGTGGGATAGGTTATCGCTGGTGATTGAGCAGTGGCAGGATATATGTATTTGTATTTTCGGGGATTTTAATGCGGTAAGGTCTGATTCAGAGAGGGTTAGAAGGAGGGCTCATTCGAATAGGAGGGAGATGGATTTATTTAATGGATTCATATATGATACAGACCTTATTGAATTTCCTCTTTCAGCAAGGAAATTTACATGTTACAAGGCAGATGGAACATGTAAAAGCCGAATCGATAGGTGCTTTTGTAATAACAATTGGGCAAGAAAATTCCCGAATTTATTTCTGAAAGGGGGGAAAAGGGGTTTCTCGGATCACTGCCCATTAACATTGGAAGGAAAAATCGTGGATTGGGGTCCCAAACCATTTAAATCTCTCGATGTTTGGTTCGAGCACCCAGGCTATGTGAATTTATTAAAGAAAAATGGTGGAGCTACAAGATTGAAGGATGGGGAGGCTATGTTCTAAAAGTAAAGCTAAAATGTCTGAAGTCGGATATCAAGGAGTGGAACAAGAAAGTCCTCGGCAGATTAGATGAGAGGATATCGACAAGGAAAGATGAAATTTTCAAACTTGATATCTTGGACGATGTCTTTGGCTTGGATATTGAAGGCGTAATCAAAAGAAACAGAGAGAGAGAGAGAGCATTACTTATTTAAGACACGAAGACGTGGCATAACTATCTTCAGCAGAAGGCCAAATTCAAATGGTTAAATGCAGGGGATGCCAATACTGCGATCTTCCACAGGCACATTAATGGAAGAAGAAGGAAGAACGAAATTCAAGGGATGACTATTGATGGGAGCTGGTCTCGTGACGTCAAGGAGATTAAAGACCACATTAAGAAAGAGTTCGAAGATCACTTCAAAAGTACAAGGAGTCGGTGCTTCAGAGTTCCTAGTGAGCTGATGGATCGAAAAATCTCAGTTGAGGATAACAAGATGTTGACTGAGCCATTTAGTGAGGAAGAAGTGTTATTGGCGCTGAAATCGTGTGGTGAAAACAAGAGCCCGGGCCCTGACGGATTCAATCCCGTGTTTTTCAAAAAAAGTTGGAGGATTGTTAAGAATGATGTGATGCGATTTCTACAGGAATTCCACGTTAACGGCAGACTTACTAGAGGTTTAAATCATTCATTTATTACCTTGATTCAGAAGAAGGAGGTGGCATGTGAAATCAAAGACTTCAGACCGATTTCTCTAATTGGGGGCCCGTACAAGATTTTGTCCAAAATTCTAGCAAGAAGGCTAAGTAGGGTCCTGAATATCATTATTTCCAAAGAGCAATCGGCATTTGTAAAAGGGAGGCAAATCCTGGACTGTATTGCGGCGCTTAACGGGGTCTTCGAAAATGCAAAAAAAGGAAAGAGTGAAGGATTATGTTATAAAATCGACTTCGCTAAGGCTTACGATTCAGTCGAATGGAGTTTCCTATACGACATGTGTAGAGCTTTTGGCTTTTGTGAGAAGTAGATTTTTTGGTTGAGAGAATGTATGGAATCTGCCCATGGAGATGTTCTTGTGAACGGGAGCCCATCTGGAGACTTCAAGCTCGGGCGAGGTCTTAGGCAAGGTGATCCGACTTCTCCTCTCTTATTTATTATAGTGGTAGAAGGAATTGGTCTCGTGCTAAAAAGAGCAATCAGGCTTGGGCTGTTTAAACCTATGGAAGTTGGCCCGAACAAGATTTTGGTGTCGCACATTCAATTCGCTGATGACACGCTTTTCCTCAAAAAAGCTTCCCTGATGAATGCAATATTTTTAAGGAGATTTCTCACGTTGCTCGAGATGGTTTCGGGGCTTCGTATTAATGAAGAAAAATGTCAGATTGTTTCGATTAAAGCGGAACCTGGAATTATCAAAGATATGGCTGGTATCATTAGGTGTAAGAATGAAGCGGCTCCGTTCAAATACCTCGGCGTCAATGTTGGGTGTCGTCATAGAAAAACCGCATATTGGAACTACGTTGTTGAAAAGGTTAGAAATAGGTTGTGCAAATGGAGCAAAATGAAAATTTCTCTTGGAGGAAGGATTACTTTGATAAAATCCGTTTTATCCTCGCTACCTACCTATGTCCTCTCTGTGTTTCGGGCGCCTATGAGTGTGATCAAGAAACTTGTTTCGCTTCAGCAAATATTTTTGTGGGTGGGGGGGGGGGGGGTGTGATAAAAATATTGTGTGGGCAAAATGGGATTTTCTTTCGATGCCTAAATCTCAGGGGGGGCTCGGGTTAAGGGATTTGGTGTGCTTCAACAAAGCGTTGCTTGGTAAATGGGCGTGGAAGGCTATGGGTGTAACACCCCCAGAATCCGACCGGGAATGTTACATGCCGTAGACCCTTATCACAAGGATCTACCAGGCTAAACTCCAAAAGACTACTCAATGATTGACCGACCGGGGTCAAAATAATTACAAAGCAGACCGACAAGGTCATTAATCAATTCAGAAACTAACGACATTCACATTTCAATGACAATAATAAACTTGAACATAGAAAAGAATGACAATTCAATTTAATAAATAAAAACTACACCCATGCAAGGGTGAATACTCGACCGACAGAGAAATACCGACCAAAATGAAACAAAAGAAAAGACTCTGACTCTGGTGTGATTAGTGTTGGGAAAAACAATGTTGTTTTGATAATTACCAAACAAACAAAATTTCATACAGCAAGCTAGCATACAGCAAGATGATAAATATCCAGCATACAACAAGCAGCTATATCGAAAAGTCGATCAAAGTTGTTGGCTCTGTATCGAAGATCTTTTCACAGCGCCAGCATACAGCGAGCCTTCGCGTTGCCAGGATACAGCAACAAAGTCTAAGTAAATGCCAAATATGGAAGCTATCCGAATACAGCATCTTTCCATACAGCATCGAACTACTCCAATATGCCTACAACATAATTGGATACAGCATTCATATCGGAACAGGACTGAAGACCGTTTGGAAATGAATCTTTGGTATTCGCTAAAGTCAAGTCCCGTTTGATAAAGAAGTATTCAAATACTGAAAGGATAAAGTATTTAAATACTGAAGCCGTCAGAGATCTTCAAATCCCGCAATATCTGGGTCCTGGTCTATTCAAGTCAACTATCTAGTTGTCACAGAATCTTGCTCAATGGATCTTTCTCAACAGATATATTTCAGAAGGCTATATATATACATATATATATATATATATATATATATATATATCCAGAGTTTGAAGATCCATAACAAGTATATCCCCGTGAAACATCAACCAACAAGTGCTTACACGAATATTCAGAGCAAACATATTTCTTCAAGTATACTGCATATTCTGAGAGAAGAAATATCCAAGTGCTCAACCTTGAACAACACATTATCAGCTGAAGATCAAGAAAGTCAAGCTGTTGTTCAAACCATCGTTCTATCATTGAACAAACCCATCAGCCCTGTGTGGACTGAGAAAGCCTTGCTTTTCCTGAACTGTGTGTGACGGATCTGCATGGAATAGGACGAAGCTTTGGAACTGTGTGTGAAGAAGCAAGTCAAGAGTAAGCTTTAACCAATATGTGTGAACGGTTGAAAGCGACAGTCTTTGTATCTATCTGTGTGAACGATACAAGGATAGGTTTGATTATAGTCACGTAGTTGTGTACGTAGTGATTATAATAAACGTTTTACTCCTGTGTGGAGGATCAGTGGACGTAGAAGGGTTTACCTCAAACCACTTTAAATACTGTGTTATTTACCTTCCGCCGTTACTGTTTTCATAACCTGTGATTTTTATAAGTATACACTGCCAAACCCTGTACGCACCGAGCTAACAGGAGATTAGACCAAGTTGCTGTATCGACAGCAACTTACTGTTGCAAGACTTCCGCTACGCACTCCGAGTTGAAAAACGTACAGCTTGTTGCTTAAAACACTTTCCAAACTGTATCCTGTATACCTAAAGGGACCAACAAGTGGTATCGGAGCGGTTGATTATAAAAAGAATCAGTCGTATTTTTAACCGAATCAGATCATAAATCACTTATTTTTCGAAAACAATTTATCTTTCCTATTTTCTCACATATGGATACCTCATTAATAAGCAAGGTACCTATGTTTTCTATTAATGAGTTTGATGACTGGAGAAATCGGATGAAGAACAAACTCAAGGCCTTCATTGGAGAATCAAAAGCTTTACCCACATCAACAAAGACTGAGTGTCTTTAGGTGGTCACTGACAGTGACTTGTCTGATGATGAGCTAGAAGATAGAGCCTACATGTGCTCTATGGCCAAAGTTAACGAGGAAAATGAAGACGGCGATGATGATGAGGTAAGCTCTACCTCGACTATTCCTGTAAATACATCTCATACCTTTGAAAACATGTTAAATGAATTTAATAGCATTCAAAAGGCCCATGAGATATTGGAAAGAGAAAACATACAGATCCAAATTTCTAACCTAGAGCTGAAGGAAGAAAACGACTTGCTGAAGGATAATTACGAAAATATGTCTGTCGACTGCGAAAACAGCAAAGTCAATTTAGAAAAACTCATGGAGATCAATCATCAACTTTCTCACGATCTAAATAAGACTAAGTCTCATCTTGAAAGCAAGACAAATGATTTGGCTCTACTCGAAGCCAAAGTAAAATCTCTCGAGAAACGTGAAGGAGAATTAGAGACAATCTTGAATTCTTTCGAGAAATCCTCTAATAGAATGGAAGAGATCCTAAGCATTGGGCAACATGCTCATGATAAATGTGGCTTAGGGTACAACTCGTTCTCCAACAAAGGAAAATCTAGTACGGTATTCGTCAGGAGTGAGGAACCCATTCTTGTATCGGAAGAAATCCCGAGTCCTGTGAAGACACCTACTGCACCGCGAACAGCAAAGGCTGCCATTCCGCCACCACAGTCATATTCCAGACAGCGGAATCCTAAGCTATTCAGACCTGTAAGACGTAACCAACAACATACTCCCCGAGCATATCAACAGTGCCAACAGTCGTTCATAAAGAAGGCTGTATCCAAATATCAAAGGCCCGCACGACAGTACTATAAGTATAACGCCCCTAGATATTGGATACAGGAGCCCCGTTATCAACCAATAAAACAGGTCGCAACGCAGTATCAACAACAGCTTTGGGAATTCAACTGGAGACCCAGGAGGAAGCTGTAAGATCTATGAAAGTGGCTCCACCTCCTAGACGACAATCGTACTGGAATAATAACTATAACTCTCGATTTTACATGCCTAATGATCACGATTACTGTAGCTACGTACTTGCCCCACGTAGACATCTCAAAAACGGACCAAAAGCAACCTACAGCAAACTAATTGTTGTCCGACAAATTTGGGTACCGAAAGGCACTATCACACCAGGACCCAAATTTACTTGATTTCTATGCTTCAACAAGAATTGAGAACACTACAGCTAGACTCCCTGTAAGTTTTTATGATTTTACTCATTAATTGAGGGGGAATGTTGTAAGACCCAAGAATACAGTATCTACCATTAATTAACTGTACACTCAGAAAAGTCAAGGCAGCACTGTAGGACAGAGAAGGCATGAAACCTTCCTACAGCTGACTTGTGCATTAATTAAGGGGGAATACGTTATGACCCATGAATACAGTGTTAATCCGAACATTAATGTAAGAATTGAATCCTGTATGTACCTTTTAAAGAGGAACGCTGTATTATTCGCGGATACAGTACTTACACTACAGGACATCAATTATGCTTGATAGTTTTATTCTATTGTGTATTGCAAACAGTTTTAAGTCCACATGTCCTGTTTTTATATTCAAACTTTTTTTTAAACGCTTTGCATGACATCTGGACTTCACTATCTCAAACAACGCGAATTTTAACTCAACTCAATATTTATTACTGCAATCAAACAAGCTTAAGTATTAAGCTGTAAGAACTGGTCTGCGAACAGTTCATACGTTCAGTTGTACTCAACTAGATCACACTGTAAGATTGTGCCTGCGCGCCAGTCATAAGTTTAAATTGTAATATACTTCCCTGTTAGATGCTATTACTTTAGAACTTGCCTGCGAGCAGTTCACATTTCTTTTAGACTAAGTGCTGAAGAAGAGATTATTCGAACAGAAGATCAAGAAGTCTGCTCTTGACATTATCGAAAAAGAGGGAAACAGTGGGGATAAACAACTCCTATATAGACTCTTCTCAAATTATCAACATACAGCAAGACCTCGTATAAGTCATCATACAGCAAGTAGCTGTCCCGAAGATGATCGTACAGTTGGATAATCTTCCTGTATCTTGCGTTGTCAAACATACAGCAAGATGAAAAGTGCCTCAATCATACAACAGACGAATAATTGAACATTCGACAAAAGACCAAAAAGAAAGTCTCCCATTAAAGACGTTTCAAAGAGGTTTTGGCATCATCAAGAAGTTTCGGAAATTATCAAAAAGGGGGAAATTGTTGGGAAAAACAATGTTGTTTTGATAATTATCAAACAAACAAAATTTCATACAGCAAGCTAGCATACAGCAAGATGATAAATATCCAGCATACAACAAGCAGCTATATCGAAAAGTCGATCAAAGTTTTTGGCTCTGTATCGAAGACCTTTTCATAGCGCCAGCATACAGCGAGCCTTCGCGTTGCCAAGATACAACAACAAAGTCTAAGTAAACGTCAAATATGGAAGCTATCCGAATACAGCATCTTTCCATACAGCATCAAACTACTCCAATATGCCTACAGCATAATTGGATACAGCATTCATATCGGAACAGGACTGAAGACCGTTTGGAAAGGAATCTTTGGTATTCGCTAAAGTCAAGTCTCGTTTGATAAAGAAGTATTCAAATACTAAAAGGATAAATTATTTAAATACTGAAGCCGTTAGAGATCTTCTAATCCCGCAATATCCGGATCCTGGTCTATTCAAGTCAACTATCTAGTTGTCACAGAATCTTGCTCAACGGATCTTTCTCAACGGATATATTTCAGAAGGCTATATATATATATATATATATATATATATATATATATATACCAATAAGTGCTTACACGAATATTCAAAGCAAACATATTTCTTCAAGTATACTGCATATTCTGAGAGAAGAAATATCCAAGTGCTCAACCTTGAACAACACATTATCAGCTTAAGATCAAGAAAGTCAAGCTGTTGTTCAAACCATCGTTCTATCATTGAACAAACCCATCAGCCCTGTGTGGACAGAGAAAGCCTTGCTTTTCCTGAACTGTGTGTGACGGATCTGCATTGAATAGGACGAAGCTTTGGAACTGTGTGTGAAGAAGCAAGTCAAGAGGAAGCTTTAACCAATATGTGTGAACGGTTGAAAGCGACAGTCTTTGTATCTATCTATGTGAACGATACAAGGATAGGTTTGATTATAGTCACGTAGTTGTGTACGTAGTGATTATAATAAATGTTTTACTCATGTGTAGAGGATCAGTGGACGTAGAGGGGTTTACCTCGAACCACTTTAAATACTGTGTTATTCACCTTCCGCCGTTACTGTTTTCATAACATGTGATTTTTATAAGTATACACTGCAAAACCCTATACGCACCAAGCTAACAGGAGATTAGATCAAGTTGCTGTATCGACAGCAACTTACTGTTGCAAGACTTCCGCTACGCACTCCGAGTTGAAAAACGTATAGCTTGTTGCTTAAAACACTTTCCAAGCTGTATCCTGTATACCTAAAGGGACCAACAATTAGCATCATTGTCCTCCATCTTCTTCCAAGCCAATCTTGTGACTGCTCTCGAGCTGCCAAAACCTGAGCGTATAACAGGCACCCACCCCCCGAAAATTCGGGGGTTAGCAAACTGGAATTTTGCTAGTGCAAGTACATAATGTACAAGATATACGAAAAGTATCAACACAAACTCAACAGCCACGAAGCCTTAACACGAACCAAACATTCACACAAACAACACATCAAAACATTCATTTACACAAGGTGAAAGGTAATCACATAGCCATATTCTCTTTACGGATCATAACACCAATGAAACTTTAAGCAAGCCCGATGAGTTAAAAGATCTAGCTTGAAAAACACCTTTTATAAAAGGAAAAGCAATTTGATAAGATAGTTTGAAAACGTTATTATTGACTCGGGCCGTCTTGGGGTTTTGAAAATTGAATGGGAATACTTTTAGAAAATAACTTCAAAAGCTCTCGGGTCCTCGACCCAGCATGTGGAAAACAATTTGCAAGAAAATCATTACAACGTTATTCGGGGTCCTTGACCCAATTTATGAAACACTGTCACAAGTGAGTCATTACAACATCTTAGGAGGTTCTCGAGCCAATCCAAATAATATCATCACAATACAATCAAGGACACAGCCTCTCATTCGATAAATCCTGCTCAAGACCACTGATTAATTAACCCTCGGAGATCTCATCAAATATCCTTGGTTAATTAACCCTGATACCAACATTTAAAACAAGTTGAAACAAACTTTCAGAAACACGAATCGCGGTCTATATCAAGACCGACATTTTAAAGCGAGTTGAAAGAATTTTGAATTACGAACATCGTTCGGTATCGGGGTCTTAGCTGTCACTCGAATATCCATTACCAATAAGCCTGCTAGGGGCCTCCCTTGCACACCTGTGCACCGGCGTTCACTCCACTATGTTGGCCGCCCCTTTAACATGTCACCGCGCCGGCGATCGCTCCCGCAAGAGCCGCCCCTTGCACGCGCATTAGGTAACACCGGTGTTCACCAACCATATGGAGCCGTACATTGCAGCGTACACCAGGCCGGAGTACACGCTCCACCCTCAGAGGTTCCCAGATACGACGTCTCTCACAACAAGTATCCACATTGTTTCAAACATCAAGCATGCAGACAAACGTTACAACAATTATCAACTCAGTACACCAAGTCACACAAATTATCCGTCAGTCCATAACCACACAGCTAAACAATATTACACACGTTATCAATAAAAACTCATTCACAATAAGCCTTCAGGCATAACCAACCAACACCGCACATATATCTCTATATTACGACTCAACCGAATATATATAAATATATATATATAACCTTACTATATTATATCTATAAGTATAGTTCATCCATCAATCCAAGTTGAGTACGTCAACTAGTGTTAGCATTCATCACTCAGCATTCACCGACATAGGCATATATATCAATATACGTATATACATACATATATTTAACATATAAATATATATAAATATATATACACACACACACACACACACACACACACACATATATATATATATATATATATATATATATTTATATATACATATACATATACATCCGTATAAATTCATACACTTCGACAACAATGATTTCACGTAGTTACAATTCGTATATCAAGGTACTTGCCTTGGTAATCTCTCGCGAATACTTCGAAAATACAGTTGATTGGAAAAATCCGGAACTCCAATGAAAACGACGATCGGAAAGGCTCAACACCAGATTTTCATACGGAATTCGTCCCTAATATCCTATCATCAAATAAACAATAAATCACACGGGAAAAAACATCACAAAACGACCGAATCTCCCTCTTCGGCATTTTCCCGGACACCTTGAAGGCGTCAATTGAAAACTCATATAAACGACGAATTGGACATGACAAAACCATGGAAAGATGATGAAAATGATAGGACAAAACTTAATCTTCGATTATCCATCAGTAATCTGAGTTAATACGATTAAATCGGACGAAGTCAACTAAAATCCCCAAAACTAAATTTTTAGGAAATCATACCTTGATTCGATGGATTGTAGAAGGTTATAGGACGATCAATCAATGATATGAACTCAGGAGATTCATGGATTTGTTGTTTAACAACATGTATCTTTGGCCACCAAAGCCCTGGTCGCGGAAGGGAAAGGAGAGAAGTGAAGAATGGGTGGAAACAGGGCTGCTCGGTCATATTTATACTGCCCAGTGTGCGGATCACTTATGGCCGTAACCGGCCTTCGTCCGGATGCTGCCCAGCACCCTTATGGCCATACCCGATCCAGACTTACGGCCGTAACCGGCCTTCGTCTAGAAGCTGCCCAGTGCCCTTACGGTCGTACCCGATCACGACTTACGGCCATAACTGGCCTTCGTCCAGAAGCTGCCCAGACCCTGCCGAGCACGTACGGTGTAACACCCCCAATCCACTCAGGGATATTACACGTCGTAGGCCCTCTCCTCGAGGATCTACCAGGCTGATAACTAAAATCAAACATCTAAACATCGTCTTTAAGGCTAAAATGACTCAGTAGACCGACTTGGTCTTTCAATAATAACATACAACTCAATTCCAAACACATACCCACGCAGGGGTCAAAATACAATAAACTCCGTCTAACGGGGAAAAGATCTTGCGGGAAAAGAAAATACAACTAGACCAAAACGACATCAACGGATCCTTGTGTGATTAGTATCGTTCATCTTTCATCATCCTTCGTGCCGACCACATGCTATGCTCCAAAACCCGAATGCAAAATAGACATCCACCCCGAATACTGGGGTTATCAAACTCCACCTGTTTTGCTAGTGCAAGTACAAGTGCAAAAATACGAGCCATACAATACAAGTTCCAAGAATAATAATAATCAGGAATCCTCAAAGATCCAAACGTAAAGAAAAGTACTTCCCGAGGCAAGAGTTTGGGTAAACATTTCCAAAACCGAAAGATCGCAAATAAGGGAAACAATTTACAAAACAGTTCAAAATGCCATCGAGAGTTTTAATAGAAAACAATTTAGGATTATAAAATCCTTCTCTTTCCAAAATCAATAGGGTCATGACCCAAATGTTTTGTTTTCACAAATAGAAAACCGACAATAATTCACAGGGCGAGCCCAACATCACGTGTCCTCGACGGACATAAAATCAACAAAACATAATCGCACACGCGCATCGCCTAGGACCGGGACGAAGCCACAAATCCCACTCGAGGCCTCGAAGGACCCTCCCGAGCTGGCTAGTGAAACAAATCACACACATCTCACGGTTGGATCAATCGCTTGTTGCATCCTGGCCACATGATCGCATGCCATGTGCCACCGTAGATTATCTCAGGCTCTCACGGTTGGATCAATCACTTGTTGCATACTGACCACATGATCACGTGCCATGTGTCACCGTAGACCTTCAACCGTATCCACACATTCACACAAATAACATATCACATCAAGGATATTCAAACAATTCACCCAGAGCATCAAACACTTAGCAAAACACCACGTCAAACCACAATGCATCGAAATGAAACAATACACGTCCATACGCAAATACCAAGTGCAACATCAACACCAAGCATATCCATAGAGTTCACATAGTCATTCTCAAACCACACCATTCACAAAACACACGCGTTTTGAAAGCAAGCCTTTAACAAGGCTAAACCGAATCTGTTGAAAACTCATTTCAAACAATCAAACAACCACATAAAGACGATCACCAATTATCATATTCACAAAACAAGAATAGTATGGACAAGGTACTTGCCTCGAAATCACGATCGCAATAAGACGACGGATAGGACGCGGTCGAATAGCCCCGAACCCCCGAACAATATCAAGAATGTGATAGCACCACGAGTATTACGAGAATAACACCACACGAATCATCAATCACCAAACGGGATTCAACATCGGAATCCTCGAACACCTATAAACCTCCGGAAGGAACAATAACACATAGTTACGATGAGAATCAAGGCCAAAACAACGGAAATCCCAACAAACTATCGAAGGGAAACTCATTGGGACATTTAATCGAACATTAAATGTTCAAGACCCTTCAAGAACAAAGAAATCACCCCTCGGGTCGAACGAACCAAAGATACGAGTATCCAATCCATAGAACAAGTTCAAAACAACGTTTATACAACAATTAATTGATCAAAAACGGATTGGAATCGAAATCAAAAAGGAAAATCCCCAAATCTACAAAAAAACAAGGGTTCAAGCCAAAATACCTTGATTTGGATGAAGGATTCAAGTAGAGGTCGAAAATCTACAACAAGACTTGAGGTGGATGATCTCTACAAGTTCGGGAGCACTCAAATCGCCCAAAAATCACCCACAAATCGCCCTAGATGGAAGGAGGAAGAAGAGAGGAGAAAAATGAAGTTTTCTCCTCGAAAATCTGCTAAAAAACGCAGAAAAAGCCCGTGTGCCGCGGCACAGGATGAGTGTGCCGCGGCCCAGGGCCACGAAAAACGCCCAGGAATCAGCTTAGTGCCGCGGCACAGCTGAAGTGTGCCGCGGCACACAGTACATCCCACTCCAACACGAAAAGGTACATCGTGTAGTCTTGACTATTTCGACCATAACTCCTTCGTCTGGACTCTGATTGACTCACCGTTTGAACCATTGGAAAGCTAACTTGATTCTCTATAATATTGCAAAGATTCAGAATTTTTGGAGTTTCCAAGAATTAATGGTGACTTTACAAAGTCGAACTCCCACGTGAAAAAGTCGATTAAGGACACGGAACTCAACAAAACGACACCGAAACGAACTCGGATGACAAAAAGTGCAGAATTAATCATTCTCGAAATGACGATACGGTCATGAGAGAGTCATCAAAACGGACTCCGGCCGAAAAAAGAAATTTACCAAAAATCGAAAATTGCGGATATTACATTCTACCCTCCTTAAAAGAAGTTTCGTCCCGAAACTTAAAACAAGTAGGGGGGAGCAATATACCCGCCAGGAGAACTCGACGAGATACACAAAAATAGAAAACTCGCGCCCAACGGCGAAACGCTGCAAGAAACGCAAAGAGACATACGGCGTGAAAACACGCTCCACGACGACCAACACAACGTCGCCGTTAGGGATACAATAACACCAACAAATGACAAGCGTCATCAAACAGATAATACAATCAAGTCAATTATCCAAACAATCACAAAACACAAAGTACTTGTTACAAGAAAACACGCACAACCGAGAAAACAGAGAATAACGTTCTTGGTGGAAAAAAATGTGAATGAAAGACCCTACTAAATTGAATTTAGGCCATGAATCTGAGAAATAGTGAGAATTATTGATCTCTCTCAATATCTCTCTCAATTCGAAAATCCAGAATTTGAATGTATGTTCTGTCATATTCCTCCTCCATAAAAATGGATTTATTGTATTTATTATAAAGATTAAATTAAAATTGAAATTTGGTTATTCACCATGTACGAGGATCCTGTTAAGCATCCATGGCTGAATGGTTAAAGCACCCAACTCATAATTGGCGACTTCGTAACGATCCACAAGGGCAATCATAAATAATTCGGACTACGCCGAAATCCTCAAAACCACACTAGGCATCTCCATGTCCTTTCGGAGCAGAGACGCAACCTCGATCCCCAAACCTCTCAGCTACCGTCTCGCAATGTACGGATCGGTGACCCACTTGGCCACACTCGAAACAGCTGACTAACGGTGAACGACAATTCTTCGCAGTATGGCCCGCTCGACTACAGTTATAACATATCTTCGAAGTGCTCACATTACTCACTGCAGGGGTACTACTCCTCTGATCACGCGATCTAGGAACCATTTTGGGATGACGAAACGAAGTCCCAACCTCAAGGGGCCCACTCCCCTGATTTCCTGAAAAGTTCCCAACGGTTTTCTGTTTCTTCGAGTCAGACATACTCTCGGTCGATAATCTGGATAGCTCATAGGCTAACGCCCTATTCTGATAATCTCTCAAGGAAGTACAAGCGAGACCTGCCATGTAATCGAATCTCGCTTCATCCGCCTACTAAAATGACAAATCTTGTCCTCCTCTGTCCTTACTTGATTACGCACATGCCGAGTTGTTTGCTAAAATCAATAATAGCTTGAGACAATGGTACATCCTGCGGTTTCGCCGAAAAGAATTCATTAATCCTCGATTTGATCGGTTAGGACAAAACTCATCTCTCATGAATTTCGGAACTCGCCCACATGACAACGCGATCTCGTGGCTTAATGGCCTCCCACCGGCTAAGCGGCATCTTTGTCGAGAAGATCTTGAGCGACCGGTACCTTACGTTCTTAGGACAATCAACTACCTCGAATATCTTTTCCAATGGAAAAGCCAACCATCCTGACTTAATGCATCTGCGGCACCAATAAACGAGGGGATTCATACGAACCACTTCTCGAAGCCACCGATTTGCACCCGGTGTCGGGTCGCATCTGTAACACTGCCTGAGTCAATCAGTGTCATCCGAGTGGCTACTCGCTGCCAAAAGCGAGCAACACCAATACCAATACCATCACCGGCAGCATGATCCCGATCACGCATCCGGTCACCACGACCACGACCTCGGCCCCTCGGCATACTGAATAAGTAACCATTCAGCACAACAGAAAATCATAACACATAACACATACAACGATTACCATCGTAAAGTAATACACACACAAACACTACAACAACGATGGTATCTTTCGGCAACCTCAAAGGCCCGAACGATAACCAGCACATAATTACAAACATCATGAAACAATCACACATGTGCATAAACGCACAAAAATCCAAGCTTTAACAACCCACACTCGTGCGACAACACGCAAATCACCACGAGGTGATAACAGTAAACACCAGTTCACACCTCTCACAGAGGGCTAGTACAACAAATGCGTGGCAATGCCTCAACATTCATGCCACCAATTCGATCATACTTGGGAGTAACTGTTGGGAATAGTGCCCTAGGACATTCGATGTGCCTAGATTTGTAATTGTCACATTTAAATAAAGTTATTTGATATCATTTATTTCTCGTTGATTATTATAATGTGTGCATGTTTTAATATTATAATAATCGAATAATAGTTATTCACGAATAATAAGATTATTCAAATGTCCCTGGTAAAATCGCGTTGAGTAGAGACTCAAGTGATTAATATACTAGTATAAGTTTGATTGATAATCATCGGATGATTATGCGTATGGTACGGATCAATCTTATGGGTATTGGTTGGAGAACTAATACTGGACCGACCCGCATTGAGATCACTGCATGGAAATGTCATAAGTGAATCTCAATACAGTATGTCAATAAATCCTTGAACCTGAGATTATCATAGAGTCCAACATGATAATCAGCTATGCCTTGACGTAATCCAACGTCATCCAAACATGGTGATCATAAAGGTTAGCGATCGGGATTAGTGGGAGTCATGTAGAGGGCAATGAATAATCAAGATGGGGATTTGTCCCTCTCTTAAGTGAGAGAGATATCATTGGGCCTCGATAAGTAGGATCAAGGAAATGCATGGCCATGCTCAAATGAAGAGTCATTTGATTCAATCACTACTTAAGATCGAGAAAGCATTTGAACATAAATAAGTATGACAGACTCCATGACTTAGTTCAAATATGATATCGCGTGACAAAGGGATTTGACACGTTAAAAGGTTTAATGGACTATTAACTTATATTATTTGGGTAATCATAATGTCTTGCTAGAGGCCGCTTATGATTTATTATTTAATAAGGTATTAAATAATTGCCAACATAATATAAGCCTTTTGGGTCACACATACGACAATTATAGACAAGTAGGAATAAATATCAATCGGGAATAATAAATATAATATTGGATATTATATTTATAAGGAGATTAAATAATAAGTAATATATATAATATTGGATATTATATATATTGTATTATTTAATAAGTTGAGGGGCAACTAAGCAAATACTAGATTATTGAATCTAGGGTTTACTTAGTATATATATATAAGGTCTTGGACAAGGAGTTGTTATGAGAATACAAGACCTAAAAATCGGCCCTTCAAGGAGAAGAAAAATCGGCCATCTACATCATATTGTAGGAGAACGAAGTCGGTCGACACTCTTCCCTTAGTTGATCTTGATCAATAGTACAATCCTTCTAGTAAGGAATTTGTGTTGTACTATTTATCAATATTATTCGTAAGGATCTAGCAATCCGGCTTGTGGAATTGTTCGTGTGTGGATCACCAAAAGAGGAAGGAGATATTCATCTACTTCTAGTCCGGATCTAGAATTGTTCAATCGGATTAAGGTAATTCGATTAACTCTTTTATTAAACAATTAAATTACCGCATGAGATCCTAAATTGGGTTTTCACATTTATTGTTCCATTGCGTTTTACTCCGATTATTTTGTATTCGATACAATGAAAACCCAACAAAGGGTATCGAGCCAACTTGCATGTAATTTAATTGTTTATGTAGAACATATTTATGTGTAAATTATGTTCTCGATTATGTTTATAAAATATAGATTTTATAAAATATTTTTCCGGTTTAATTTGATTAAATCGGATCGTCAAAAATAATTTTACGAATTTTTTCAAAAAATCGCTGGCCCGAATCGCTCGAACAAGATAAAGCAGTGTGTCGGGCGATTCGGTCCGGTCGGGTCGGGCCTGGACCCGCTGGTTGTGTTAATTAGCAAAAATGTTTTTCCGAGAAGGGATTCGATCCTTTGCTAATCTAACAGTTGGAGCTTTTCTTACCAAGTGGTCTAGCACTTTAATTTGGTAACTTTGTCACGGATGTTTTTATTAAAGGCAGAAATCTGTTTTAATATTGCAAAAATTTATTCCGCAAGACAAGGGATTCGAACCCGAGTCTTTTGCCATGAAATCCGCGCTTTACCATCTCTACTGAAACCTGCTTTTGGTAGTTTCAAAGTAATCCTTTTCTTATAAGCCCTTTTAACATAAAAGTAAATTTGGAAATAATAGTTGCAAAATGTTGTTGCAACCGCAACCGAGTTTCGAACCCGGCAAACCCGTGCGCCAGATCGCTACCGGCGACCATCTCGGCGAGTCCGCTTTGTTCATGTGATGACTCAAATTTTAATTATTGTCCGATTGTCGATAAATTGATTATTTAGTATATTACATGCTTTATTAATTATTTGATAATTATTTATGGTATGTGTGTGGTGTATGGCATGACCATAAATTGACCAATGTGATTGGATAATTTAATTTCTTATGGGTTGGTTTTACGGCTGCGTGTCGTTTAATTATAATTGGTTTTACGGCTGCGAGTCGTCTATTTAAATTGTTTATTATTTTACGGCCTGCGTGTCGTTTGTACTTCTTGTAATTTAATTTATTAGTGTAGTATTAAATTTCATTAATGTAATGAAGACAAGAAGGACGAGATAGATGGACTCGAGGAGCAAATTGATCGCGTATGACGTTCCAAGGAGTTGGAAGATCAATGAAGACCATATTTAACCCTTTAGATGACCTTTGTGATTTTCATGTTGGCTCATGAAAATCACGTTAGGATTATGGTCATGCTATACACGGTCCTATGCTTTATTGTCATGTGATGCGATGTATGTTTAAATTTATGCATGTATGTGATGCTATGTATGTTTAGATGTATGTTAGCAAACATAGACATTAACATAGGATAAAAATCCCTCGTTAAAATTTTAATGCCGTTCATTTGAAAAACACCTATCAAGACTTCGATCATCATGAGTGGGTCATGCCAAAGATGGGCACTCGGATTATCTTAGTAAGGTAGGATAGGTAATGGTGATACCTATACGTTTAATGAATTTGGAAATCAAAATAGTTTTGAACCTTAAGGCATAAGATGGGATTATAACATGCTTGGGCATACGATGCCAAATCCCATGACATAATCTAAGAGTTACATATGATGTAATCGATAAAGAGTTATCCACCTAAAGTAGTTCAATTCTAGGCGTCATGCCAAAGTTGAGTTTAGGATTGTGCGAAATGGGATCTTAGCCCACTAAAATTACAAATGTTGTAAATTGAGGGTACTTTGTTTTAGTGGGAGTATTTTTCGAGAAATAAAATAATGTGACTAAATATTTTGCATATTGAATTTTGTAGAATGGCATCAAACAACACATCCACCATTTCATCGCGATCCGTCCTTGAGAAGGACAAGTGAAAGAAAATGGCAAGAACTATCCTGGATTGGATCCGAGCACGAGAATAGTTCTCAAGCAAGAAAGAAAGTCAGATGTTCTTGAGGAAGAAATTCCCGATGAGCCGGTGACAATGCAAATAAAGCAACAAAAGACAAATGGAAGAAACATTGTGATGATTCCATTGATGTCGGTTGTCTTATGTTGGCCACCATTTGTCGTAACTTGTAAGAATCTGGAGGAAATGGAAGCTTATGAGCTAAATGCTCACCTCAAGGAAACTTTCTCGAAGCATGCTAGGCAAGAGAGGTATGAGACCTTTCAAGCCTTGTATGCTTGCAAGATGGTTGAGGGGACATCCGTCGGTGCTCACGTGCTCAAGATGAAAGGATATATTGATCATCTTGAAAGGCTTGGTTTTCCACTTTCTAAGGAGCACTCCACGGATGTGATCCTAAACTCATTGCCGAAAGTTTGGTCAGTTCATTATGAACTATAATATGAATGAGATGGAGAAGTCCATTCTTTGCCGCATGGGATGCTTAAAGCAGGTGACGAGAATATTAAGAAGAAACCAAACCATGTGTTGATGGTCGCAAAGGGAAATCCTTTAAGAACAAAGGCAAGGGCAAGGGTAAGGCAAAAGTTGCCAAATCTAAAGACCCTACTAGGCGGGTTTCAAGGCTAAAGCTCCCAAAGATGGAAATTGCCATCATTGCAATAAACCGAGGACACTGGAAAAGAAATTGCAAGATTTACTTGGAAGAGCTAAAGCGTACCAAGGCGGTGAGACTGCCACGTATATTTGTTATAGAAGTTAACTTATCTACCTCTAACTCCGGGTATTAGATCTTTGGATGTGGATCTCACATTTGTACAAATGTGCAGGGGTTGAGAAGCGAGAGAATCAAGAAAGGGGAAGTAGATCTAAGAGTTGGCAATGGAGCAAGAGTTGCCGCACTAGCCGTAGGAACTTATGATCTAGTTTTGCCCAATGGGCTTTTGTTAGTTTTGAACAAATGCTATTATGTTCATGCTATGAAAAGGAATATTATTACAGTTAATACATTAGATTGTGAAGGTAAAATTTTACTTATTAAGAATAATATCATACGTATTTTCTTTGATGAATTGCTTTATGGTACTGCAAAGTTATACACTGCATTTACAATATTGATCTAGATGAGTCCGACACTTTGGAAGTCTATAACATTGCATCCAAGAAACCTAAGCTCAATGATTCTAATCCGACTTACTTATGGCATTGTCGACTTGGTCACATAAACGAGAAACGCATTTCTAAACTCCATAATGATGGACTTTTAGACTCTTTTGACTATAAATCATATGGGACATGCGAATCTTGTTTATTGGGCAAGATGACGAAGAATCCTTTCACCGGTCATGGAGAAAGGGCTAGTGATCTATTAGGCCTAATACATGCGATGTATGCGGACCTCTTAGCACTCATGCCGAGGCGGATACCAATACTTCATTACATTCACCGATGATTTTAGCGATATGGATATGTTTATCTTATGAAGTATAAACATGAATCTTTTGAAATGTTCAAAATATTCGAATGAAGTACGTAATCAACTTGGCAAGACAATTAAAGCCCTTCGATCGGATCGAGGTGGGGAATACTTGAGCCAAGAATTCGATGATCATCTTAGGAGTTGTGGAATTGTTTCGCAACTTACTCCTCACGGCACACCTCGGCCATAACGAGTGTCCGAGAGGAGGAATCGAACTTTATTAGATATGGTTCGATCCATGATGAGTCGAACAGAGCTTCCATTATCATTTTGGGGCCACGCCTTAGAAAGCAGCATTCACCCTTAACCGTGTTCCATCTAAAGCGATTGAAAAGACACCATTTGAGAAATGGGTAGTAAAAGACCAAACTTGTCTTTTCTAAAGATCTGGGGTTGCGAAGCGTTAAGTAAGGCGCCAAGTGTTTGACAACCGGCAAGGATCGAAAGATGTTTATTTGTGGGATATCCTAAGGAAACTAAAGGATATTACTTTTACAAGCCCGCAGAGAACAAAGTGTTTGTTGCTCAAATCAGTATTCTTAGAAAGGGAATTTATTTCCAAAAGAGACAGTGGGAGAAGAGTAATTCTCGAGGAAACTCGAGAACCACAAGAAGACATCGCTTCACCGATGGAAACCGAACAAGCTCAACAAACAGTTGAAGAGCCCATTCAAAGTACACAAGTCCCACGCAGATCGATAGGATGCGACATGAACTGAGAGATATGGTTATCTCGTAGCAGGATGATGATGCATCGCTCATAGATGATGAGCCTAGTACCTATCTGAGCCGCTTCAGACCGGGACAGTCCGAGGAATGGCTAGAATCCATGAAGTCGAGATGCAATCCATGTATGACAATCAAGTTTGGAACTTGATAGATCCACCTGAGGGTGTTAAAACCATTGGGTGCAAATGGGTCTATAAAAAGAAGAAAGACATGGATGATAATCATGCAAGCCTATAAAGCTAGACTAGTGGCAAAAGGTTATAGGCAGATTCATGGTGTTGACTATGATGAGACCTTTTCGCCAAGTAGTCATGCTTAAATCAATTAGAATTTTATTTGCCATTGCCGCATACTATGATTATGAAATATGGCAAATGGATGTCAAAACAGATTCCTTAATGGAAACTTACTCGAGGATGTGTATATGACACAACGAAGGTTTTGTTCATCCGAGAAAATTCTAAAAGGGTTTGCAAGCTTCAAAGATCCATTTATGGGTTGAAGCGGAGCTTCTCGGAGTGGAATCTTTGTTTTGATGAAATCACAAAGAGTTTGGGTTCATTCAAAATGAAGATGAACCTTGTGTGTACAAGAAGGTTGGTGGGAGAATAGTTGTTTTCTTAGTCTTATATGTAGATGACATATTACTCATTGGAAATGACATTCCCACCTTGCAGACAGTCAAGACTTGGTTGGGAAGTTGTTTCTCAATGAAAGACTTAGGAGAAGTTGCTTACATTCTTGGGATAAAGATCTATAGAGATAGATCAAAGAGATTGATTGGTCTCGAGTCAAAGTACATACATTAATAAAATATTGAAGAGGTTCAATATGCAAGACTCCAAGAGAGGACTCTTGCCAATGTCACATGGCATTCATCTGAGTGAGACTCAGAGTCCTAAGACTCCTGATGAGCGAGCCCGTATGAGCAAGATACCATACGCTTGGCTATTGGATCGATCATGTATGCCATGATTTGTACTCGACTGGATGTATCGTTTGCTCTTAGTATGACAAGTCGATACCAATCGAATCCAGTGAAAGTCATCGACAAGGTGAAAACCATCCTAAAGTACTTGAGAAGAACTAAGGATGATTTTCTAGTTTATGGAGGGGTGGGAAGCAGTGTTTGTAAGAGGTTACGCCGATGCAAGTTTCAAACCGCAGAGACGATTTCAAATCGCAAATCTGGTTATGTGTTTGTATTGAATGGAGGTCTTGTGAGTTGGAAGAGTTCCAAGCAAAGCACGGTTCTTGATCTATTCTGACGAGTACTGGCAAGATCGGATGCGGCTAAGGAAGCCGTATGGATCAAGAAGTTCGTTCGAACTAGGAGTGGTGCCAACCATCCGAGGTCCCATAAGCCTTTATTGTGACAATAATGGTGCTATTGCACAAGCTAAAGAGCCTAGGTCCCATCATAATTCCAAACATATACTCGGAAAATATCACCTAGTCGGAGAGATCGTCGAGACGAGGAGATATTACAATATGCAAAGTAGCAACAAGAGAATGTTGCGAGATCCACTTACCAAGCCTCTCTCACAAGGAAAGCATGTTGAGCATGCTAGAGCGATAGGACTAAAAGTCATGTATGAATGGTCCTAGTGCAAGTGGGAGATTGTTGGGAATAGTGCCCTAGGACATTCGATGTGCCTAGATTTGTAATTGTCACATTTAAATAAAGTTATTTGATATCATTTATTTCTCGTTGATTATTATAATGTGTGCATGTTTTAATATTATAATAATCGAATAATAGTTATTCACGAATAATAAGATTATTCAAATGTCCCAGTAAAATCGCGTTGAGTAGAGACTCAAGTGATTAATATACTAGTATAAGTTTGATTGATAATCATCGGATGATTATGCGTATGGTACGGATCAATCTTATGGGTATTGGTTGGAGAACTAATCTTGGACCGACCCGCATTGAGATCACCGCATGGAAATGTCATAAGTGAATCTCAATACGATGTCAATAAATCCTTGAACCCGAGATTATCATAGAGTCCAACATGATAATCTGCTATGCCTTGACGTAATCCAACGTCATCGAAACATGGTGATCATAAAGGTTAGCGATCGGGATTAGTGGGAGTCATGTAGAGGGCAATGAATAATCAAGATGGGGATTTGTCCTCTCTTAAGTGAGAGAGATATCTGTTGGGCCCCTCGATAAGTAGGATCAAGGAAATGCATGGCCATGCTCAAATGAAGAGTCATTTGATTCAATCACTACTTAAGATCGAAAGCATTTGAACATAAATAAGTATGACAGACTCCATGACTTAGTTCAAATATGATATCGCGTGACAAAGGGATTTGACACGTTAAAAGGTTTAATGGACTATTAACTTATATTATTTGGGTAATCATAATGTCTTGCTAGAGGCCGCTTATGATTTATTATTTAATAAGGTATTAAATAATTGCCAACATAATATAAGCCTTTTAGTCACACATACGACAATTATAGACAAGTAGGAATAAATATCAATCGGGAATAATAAATATAATATTGGATATTATATTTATAAGGAGATAAATAATAAGTAATATATATAATATTGGATATTATATATATTGNATTATTTAAAAAGTTGAGGGGCAACTAAGCAAATACTAGATTATTGAATCTAGGGTTTACTTAGTATATATATATAAGGTCTTGGACAAGGAGTTGTTATGAGAATACAAGACCTAAAAATCGGCCCTTCAAGGAGAAGAAAAATCGGCCATCTACATCATATTGTAGGAGAACGGAGTCGGTCGTCTCTCTTCCCTTAGTTGATCTTGATCAATAGTACAATCCTTCTAGTAAGGAATTTGTGTTGTACTATTTATCAATATTATTAAATGAGATCTAGCAATCCGGCTTGTGGAATTGTTCGTGTGTGGATCACCAAAAGAGGAAGGAGATATTCATCTACTTCTAGTCCGGATCTAGAATTGTTCAATCGGATTAAGGTAATTCGATTAACTCTTTTATTAAACAATTAAATTACTGCATGAGATCCTAAATTGGGTTTTCACATTTATTGTTCCGCTGCGTTTTTACTCCGATTATTTTGTATTCGATACAATGAAAACCCAACAGTAACATCATAACGACAAAGCAAACATCATACATACATATCCAGCCCTCAAACGGGAATGGATAGGTTTTTAAAATGAAAACATCCTTTTAAAAACAATTTGGAAACACCGGTTGATCTTGAGTATCATTTTACAAAAAGTTGAACAACATTATTTTCGAGATTTTGAAAATCATCTTGCGTTTGAACAAAAATGAGGACACCTTCTCTTAGTGAAAAACTTTCAGAATATTCGACCCTCGGGTCTAAGTAAAAGTGTTTATAAAACATTGAAAATATCTCAAAACATTTTTGGGTCCTCGAGGTAGAAGAATTTTGAAACATATTGTGGCACCTTGGATGTACCACGAGAAAATAATTCATTTTAAAAGTACGTCTCGAAATTTATTTTCTAAGATACTCAAGTTTTTTTTTCCAAGATAATTCAATGGGCTAGAATGCCCAAAAATTTCGGGTAATTATACAGAACATTATAGCGCCATGGGTCCCGTGCCGGAACCCACCAGGCTAAAAACCAATTACAAAAATGCCCAAAAAGGCCGATGACGGTAATATTTCAAAAACTCACGAAAGCCATTTACAAAATACTAAATACCGTCATAAGAATTTCGCCAAAGCGATCAAGGCCATAATGCCAAAAACTCGGTTAAGGGAATCGGTTTTCGAAATAAAACTCGGTCGGTAAAATACCGAAAGTCATTGCAAAAGAACTCACGCAGCGGATAAAAGAAATACGGTTCAACATACACAATCGAGCAACACTACTCCTCATATGAACGAAATATGAGAGTCAAATAACCACATATCACAAAATCAAAATCCATAAGAGGATTCCGTCACTTAACCGATAATCATAAAAATGGCTCGTGTCACACGAGGCACAACACAAAGAAGGGAGACTTACATTCACAGGTCGCACGAAGATGATGATCGCCCACGATACTAATCACGACCAACAAACTCAGACGACGCGTTGCGACACGACTCAGTCAGATAAAATCCGACGAAACAAGACTCAAACAACACGACCTGACCCGACAGCCTAGGTTTCCTCAACCTAAGCTCTGATACCATTTATGTAACACCCCCAATCCACTCAGGGATATTACACGCCGTAGGCCCTCTCCTCGAGGATCTACCAGGCTGATAACTAAAATCAAACATCTAAACATCGCCTTTAAGGCTAAAATGACTCAGTAGACCGACTTGGTCTTTCAATAATAACATACAACTCAATTCCAAACACATACCCACGCAGGGGTCAAAATACAATAAACTCCCGTACAATGGGGAAAAGATCTGCAATGGAAAAGAAAATACAACTAGACCAAAACGACATCACAGATCCTCGTGTGATTAGTATCGTTCATCTTTCATCATCCTTCGTGCCGACCACGTGCTATGCTCCAAAACCCGAATGCAAAAATAGACATCCACCCCGAATACTCGGGGTTAGCAAACTCCAATGTTTTGCTAGTGCAAGTACAAGTGCAAAAATACGAGCCATACAATACAAGTTCCAAGAACAATAATAATCAGAATCCTCAAAGATCCAAACGTAAAGAAAAGTACTTCCCGAGGCAAGAGTTTGGGTAAACATTTCCAAAACCGAAAGATCGCAAATAAGGGAAACAATTTACAAAACAGTTCAAAATGCCATCGAGAGTTTTAATAGAAAACAATTTAGGATTATAAAATCCTTCTCTTTCCAAAAATCAATAGGGTCACAGCCCAAATGTTTTGTTTTCACAAATAGAAAACCGACAATAATTCACAGGGCCAGAGCCCAACATCACGTGTCCTCGACGGACATAAAATCAACAAAACATAATCGCACACGCGCATCGCCTAGGACCGGGACGAAGCCACAAATCCCACTCGAGGCCTCGAAGGACCCTCCCGAGCTGGCTAGCGAAACAAATCACACACATCTCACGGTTGGATCAATCGCTTGTTGCATCCTGGCCACATGATCGCATGCCATGTGCCACCGTAGATTATCTCAGGCTCTCACGGTTGTATCAATCACTTGTTGCATCCTGACCACATGATCACGTGCCATGTGTCACCATAGACCTTCAACCGTATCCACACATTCACACAAATAACATATCACATCAAGGATATTCAAACAATTCACCCAGAGCATCAAACACTTAGCAAAACACCACGTCAAACCACAATGCATCGAAATGAAACAATATACGTCCATACGCAAATACCAAGTGCAACATCAACACCAAGCATATCCATAGAGTTCACATAGTCATTCTCAAACCACACCATTCATAAAACACACGCGTTTTGAAAGCAAGCCTTTAACAAGGCTAAACCGAATCTTTTGAAAACTCATTTCAAACAATCAAACAACCACATAAAGACGATCACCAATTATCATATTCACAAAACAAGAATAGTATGGACAAGGTACTTGCCTCGAAATCACGATCGCAATAAGACGACGGATAGGACGCGGTCGAATAGCCCCGAACCCCCGAACAATATCAAGAATGTGATAGCACCACGAGTATTACGAGAATAACACCACACGAATCATCAATCACCAAACAGATTCAACATCTAATCCTCGAACACCTATAAACCTCCTAAGGAACAATAACACATGGTTACGACGAGAATCAAGGCCAAAACAACGGAAATCCCAACAAACTATCGAAGGGAAACTCATTGGGACATTTAATCGAACATTAAATGTTCAAGACCCTTCAAGAACAAAGAAATCACCCCTCGGGTCGAACGAACCAAAGATACGAGTATCCAATCCATAGAACAAGTTCAAAACAACGTTTATACAACAATTAATTGATCAAAAACGGATTGGAATCGAAATCAAAAAGGAAAATCCCCAAATCTACAAAAAAACAAGGGTTCAAGCCAAAATACCTTGATTTGGATGAAGGATTCAAGTAGAGGTCGAAAATCTACAACAAGACTTGAGGTGGATGATCTCTACAAGTTTGGGAACACTCAAATCGCCCAAAAATCGCCCACAAATCGCCCTAGATGGAAGGAGGAAGAAGAGAGGAGAAAAATGAAGTTTTCTCCTCGAAAATCTGCAAAAAAACGCAGAAAAAGCCCGTGTGCCGCGGCACAGGATGAGTGTGCCGCGGCCCAGGGCCACGAAAAATGCCCAGGAATCAGCTTAGTGTCGCGGCACAGCTGAAGTGTGCCGCGGCACACAGTACATCCCACTCCAACACGAAAAGGCACATCGTGTAGTCTTGGCTATTTCGACCATACCTCCTTCGTCTGGACTCCGATTGACTCACCGTTTGAACCATTGGAAAGATAACTTGATGCTCTATAATATTGCAAAGATTCAGAATTTTTGGAGTTTCCAAGAATTAATGGTGACTTTACAAAGTCGAACTCCCACGTGAAAAAGTCGATTAAGGACACGGAACTCAACAAAACGACACCGAAACGAACTCGGATGACAAAAACTGCAGAATTAATCATTCTCGAAATGACGAGACGGTCATGAGCGAGTCATCAAAACGGACTCCGGCCGAAAAAAGAAATTTACCGAAAATCGAAAATTGCGGATATTACATACGGCCGTATCCGGCACCTTACAGCCGTAACTCGGCCAGGCGGGTCTCTGGCCCAAAACGTGCGGCTGTGACTCAGACGTGGCCAATTCCGACAGTCCGGTTAGGCGTTCGACCACGTTTCGGTCACACTAATGCACCGGTTAAGATTCAAAACAATAATGAGCAAATTACGAAACACAACATACCGTTCATAATAGAAAAACGAATCCCAGATAATTATAACGACACGAAATCACCAACACCAACCGACAAATAGTTCAAGGCAACCGGAATAAAAGTCTCGGGTATTACAATAAACACAAAAATCAATCATCGAGAAAAATAATACTGATACTCGGCAACCGAGAAATATCCGAATAAATCCAAAATAACCGGAACGAAAATCCCGGGTATTACAATGGGGGGTAGAGAGTCTCTGTGGTTAGATATTGTGAAAGGGTGTGTTGGCAGTGGTAGTGGGGGAGGGGGTCAGAGGGTGTCAATTTGATCAATCTTGGGTCCAAGATCACGGGTTGGGGGGGGGGGGGTTTGATGAGTTTGAAAGATTCAAAAGGGGATTGGTTTGTGAACTCAGTGGGAAGGAGGGTTGGTAATGGGGAATCAACATTATTTTGGGAAGATTTATGGGTCGAGGAATCGAGGTTGTGTGAGTCTTTTAAACGTTTGTATGATATTTGTCTTGAAAAGAAATGCACAGTTGCGAGGGCAGGGAGATGGGTCGAGAATAAGTGGGTTTGGAAAGTGGGTTGGAGAAGGGAATTGAGAGATTGGGAACTTGATTCTTTAAACAAAATTTCTGACTTGTTGCAGTGCAGGAAAGAAGTCATTAATGATCCAGATAAGTGGTCTTGGAAGCCGGAGAAATAAGAAAAGTATGTTGTCAAAAGTGCGTACTCAATTTTGATGGAAAGAAAGCATCCGATGGTAGGGAGCAGCAACAAGGTATGTAAAATGTTGTGGGGAAGCATCGCACCCCCGAAAGTCAAGGCAGCAGCTTGGAGAATTATATTTCGACGCATTGCGACTAAAAGTGAACTGAGCCGTCGAGGTGTGATCCCTCTGAGCTCCTCTTTAGAATGCTGACACGTCTTTTGTGTAACTATCGCAAGTGCACGATATCGTATCAAGTAGTAAGTGGACTTTTTGAGTCCGGTTTATCGATCCCACGAGGAAGTTAGGTTATATATTGAATTATACACTTTATCTATTTGTTATAGGGATTAAGATGAGTGAAACACACAATTTAAGAGTTTGGTTTGACAATTGCAAGGAAAATGCAATAATAGTTCTAAAATTAAAGGAAATGAAAGATTGCACTAATAATAGATTAATAAAAGGGTAAAATGAAATAGTTTGGATTACAAACTTAGTTCATCATTAGTTATCGAAGATAGAAGATCATAAGATGAATTTACTTATTATGTTGTGTAGATTCGATTTTCCTTAAAAAGACGGTTCCTCTTTCGAATGTCAAAACGCCCCTTATATATTGAATCAATTCACTATATTTCTATGTTAATTGGCTTCAATACATAGCATTAGGTTTTATGAAAATAACTCAAAGAATCATCTAAGATCTAGAGGTATATTTCTATCCCCTAGAACAACTTAGAGTGAAGATCATTTGATCTAATCAAACATATTTTCTTTCGAAACATGTGAAGACCACAAATATCATCATTTATTGGCCAAATAAATAAAGATTGGTAAAACAATGAAAATCACACACAATAATAAGTAATCTATAATAGATCTTTATACAAACTTAAATAACATGACAAACCTTGTTTATAATCCCAACTAAGGATAACTTAGCCCATGAAGGGTTTATTCAACATATTACAAGCTTGAGTGGTCATTATTAGTTGAAAAAGAGAAAGAATTGATCCTAACTCCCTTAGTAGATAAAGGAGAAAGAAGCAATAAACTCCCTCAACAACATAAGCTAAACCACATACACTCTCAAGAACACAAGTATGTTCTTCACACAAAGAAAAATATTACAAAGTAGGAAAAATAATAAGATGAATGATGCTTAATGATGGATCTAAGGGGTCTATTTATACACCTAAAGTCATCTAATATCTCCAAAACTCCAGCATTATTACAATAGATCGGATCAATGCCAGCCATCCCCTCAATAATAGACCAAAAGTATAAAAAATTAGACAATGATCAATAATCTGTCAAGAGTTACGGTCGTAACTTTCAGATGTTGCGGCGGTAACATTGAGGTCTTACGGCCGTAACTTCTGAAAGTTACGGCCGTAAAATTGCTTCGGCTTTTTGTACACTAGTTGCTTTGTGAGTTACGTTTTCAGCCAAAAATTTCTTAGACTTTGCGTTTTCGCCCCAAATCTTCTTCGGATGATAACTTTTGATATATAACTCTGATTTTGAATCCGGAAAAAATGTCGAACTTGTCTCGAAAAGTCCTACAACATTAATACATAAAAAAAATTCAACAAAGGGAATATTTTATAAACATGTTATTTCTTGAGTAAATCAGTAATTCAATCTGATTAAGACTAAATTTACATCTTTATCCTATAAAAATAAAATTATTAAAAACTAATTAATTCAAATAAAAAACGAGTAGACTAGCTCATAATTATGGGTGAAATATATCAAGACTAATCACAGATAAGTGTATAAAACTGACACTTATCACACCCCAAACTTGAATTCTTGCTAGTCCCGAGCAAGACTCTATATTATTCATGCTAAAAAAAATAAAAAAAAATAAGACACAAAATAAGAAAAATAATACACACACAAATTAAGAAAAATAGTTATATATATAAAGAGAAAAATAGATCAAAATGCCATTAACACAACAACCAGCTTTATACAGTAGATAGAAATGAATCAAGATTCAAACTAAATCTACTAATGATTTTGAAGTTAAAACACGGTTTTATTTTTGTAATTCCAAAATGCAAGGTTTCCCCCCAAAAAGGTTGATTATTACTTTCCCACTCGTGACACACACGACTCCCTTTAATGGTTGCTCTCGATCACTCGTTTATTTTTCGACTCAATATGAAAAAGAATTTCATAGGCGTCATCAAATATTGTGATTGTTCACGAAATTGAGTGTATTGAAATTGACTCAAATCTGCTCATAATCTACATCCCTTTTAGTGATAGCTTTCACACTGTTATTTGCTAACGTGTAGCTCTTTTCACTAACATATTTTCCATCTATTTTTTTTATTAGGTGATAGCTTTCACACCGTTATTTACTAACGTGTAGCTCTTTTCACCAACACATTTTCCATCTCGTGTGAGACAGCAGCTACGCATCAACAATGGTTAGTCCTTTATTTTTCGTAATATTTTAGGACCCCCAAAATTAGGCAGCTGTTGTTGCTCAACACTTCTCTTTTTTTCCGACTAACCTCCTTTTATCAATGATTTTTTTTAGGGAATAGAATTTTTGCAGAAAAATCGTTTATTAGCTAAGCATGAAAAATCAAAAACTCCTCAAATTAAGTAAATTTCAGTTCTATTTTTCATCAACCGACTGATTCTTCTTTTCTCAAGGTAACGAATGACTCGATTTTACATGATAACTACAAGACTTGGAAAGAGAGATTAAGGCTCAAAAATTTTGGAATGTACAAATTTTTAACCGGATAAAACGATTTTAGAAGCTTGTATATAGCTAACTTATTTGTGTTATGGCCAGATCTATAAATCTCACAAATCAAAATAAACAAAATAAATATATATATAAATATACACTAAAAAAAATCAAAGCCAAATAACAAAAATAATCTAAACACACCACAATAATCAAAACACACCAATAATACAATCATACGATTCAAAATAAAATAAACACAACAGTTTAAAAACACCCCCAAACTTAAAGATAAAATTGTCCCGAGTTTTTAGAAATGAAAAGTAAGTGAGAAAAAGCAAAATCCCTAAAATTTTAGCTTTGTGATCCTCCAGGTGTGTCGTCAGGAATGTTTAGAAAACGGAAAAGCTTTTCAAAGCACTTTTCTGTTTTAATTTGTCGCTCAATTATTTCATTCTGGTTTCTCACTATTTCTGCCTGGGATGTCTCTAATCCCCGAACTCTTTCAAGCAAATCTGTCTCAAAAGGCGTTAATTCTTCTCTGGCATCGTCCTCGATCTCAAAGTCCTCCTCGTGGATACTCTCCTCTTCCGGTTCCATACGTGCCCGTTTGCTTCTTAACTGAGTACTTCGAAAATTACTACTCCGGTCGTTTAGTCGATCCCCATATGCCAATATATCACCCCCCGCCGAAATTTTTGTAACACCCCAAGATATTTGGAGTATATTACAGCGTCGTTGACCCCTACATGGGACCTACCAGGCTACAACAAGAAAACTCCACTCGACTAACCCTCTCGGTTAGCGAGGACATGATAAGTGTCAGTTTTGTACACTTATCCATGGTTTGTATCGATAAAATTCACCCATAATTGAGCTAGTTTACTCGTTTTTTACTTTTAATTTATTAGTTTTAATAATTTTATTTTTATCGGATGATGATCGGATTAAATAACTGAATTACTCAAGAAACAACATGTTTAATAAATATTCTCTTTATTGAATTTTGATATATTCATGTTGTAGGGCTTTCCGAGACGAATTCGGCAGTCTTTCCGGATTCAAAATCAGAGTTATATATCAAAAGTTATCATCCGAAGAAGATCTGGGGCAAAAATGCAAAGTCTGAGAAATTCTGGGCTGAAAACGTAACTTTCAAAGCAACCAGTGAACAAATTTACGAAGCCAAGTTACGGCCGTAACATTCAGGGGTTACGGCCGTAAGTCACCCTTGTTACGGCCGTAACTCCTGAATGTTACGGCCGTAACTCTTGACAGATTACTATGATTTGTCTAATTTTTTATACTTTTTGTGTATTATTGAGGGGATGGCTGGCATTGATCCGATCTAATGTAATAATGCTGGAGTTTTGGAGCTATTAGATGACTTTAGGTGTATAAATAGACCCCTTAGATCCTTCATCATTCATCATTCATCTTATAATTTTCCATTTTTTTGTAAACTTTTCTTTTTGTGTGAAGAACACACTTGTGTTCTTGAGTGATCTTTGTAAGTGTGGTATAACATATGTTGTTCAGAGAGTTTATTGTTTCTATCTCCTTTATCTACTAAGGGAGTTAAGATCAATTCTTTCTCTTGATTCAACTAAAAATGACCACACAAGCTTGTAATATGTGCAATAAACCCTTCATGGGCTAAGTAACCTTTAGTTGGGATTATAAACAAGGTTAGTTATGTTGTTTATATTTGTATAAAAGATCTAATATGAATTACTTATTATTGTGTGTGATTTTCATTGTTTTAACAATCTTTATTTATTTGGCCAATAAATGACGATATTTATGGTCTTCATATGTTTCGAAAGAAAATATGTTTGATTAGATCAAATGATCTTCACTCTAAGTTGTTCTAGGGGATAGAAATATACCCCTAGTCCTTAGATGATTCTTTGAGTTATTTTCATAAATCCTAATGCTATGTATTGAAGCCAATCAACATAGAAATATAGTGGATTGATTCAATATGTAAGGGACGTTTTATAGTTCGAAAGAGAAACCGTCTTTTTAAGGAAAGTCGAATCTACACAACATAATAAGTAAATTCATCTTATGATCTCCAATACATCTTTTATAACTAATGACGAACTAAGTTTGTAATCCCAACTATTTCATTTTATCATTTAATCAATCTATTATTATTATAATATTTTTATTTCTTTAAAATATTAGAACTATTATTGCATTTACTTTGCAACAATTAAACCAAACTCTTTAAATTGTGTGTTTCACTCATCTTAGTATCTATAAAAATAGACTAATAGCGTATAATTCAAATTATAACAAAACTTCCTTGTGGGATCGATAAACCGGACTCAAAAAGTCCACTTTACTACTTGATACGATATCGTACACTTGCGATAGTTACACTTGTAATACCCTCGCCTTTAATATTGTATTTCATGATTTAAGTTAAGTGTTTTCGCACCATATCTGTGATATTGTAGCAAGTATCGACGAATTATGTTAAGTTGGATTCATGGTCATTCATACTATATTAGTTGTTGGGTGATATTGAGAGAATTCCATTTATGCTTGTTATAGTACTTAACGTACGTTAACCTGTCTTCATAACGTACGCTATGTATGTCGACTTACGTACGTAACATCAATACGTTAACGTACGTAATGCGGAAGATCCTCCGCAGTCGCCTTTCACGGGTGGGGCCGAGCAGGGTAGGTGGTCGAGTCGATCGCGATAAGTCAGTCAGCCTATTACGTACGTAATAGCTACATAGTTACGTACGTAATGAATTGCGTGTTTTGAGGCAGGGAGATTTGATGAAATTGGTTACGTACGTAATGATCATAAGATTACGTACGTAAAGGCTATAACGTACGTTAACCACGTTCGTTAACGTACGTAATGTCAAGTTCAGATTATAAAACTATGACTTGCCATTCACTTCCTACTCGACTTTTTTCAATCTCCCAGCTGAGGAACAAGACGATTCCCTTATTAAAAATTCAGTGGTCGAGACATGGAGTCGAGGAAGATACGTGGGAGACCGAAGATAGCATGCGAGAGAAATACCCCGAACTGTTTACCCCTTAGCTTCGGGGACGAAACTCCTTTTAAGGGGGGGAGTATGTAATACCCTCGCCTTTAATATTGTATTTCATGATTTAAGTTAAGTGTTTTCGCACCATATATATGATATTATAGCAAGTATCGACGAATTATGTTAAGTTGGATTCATGGTCATTCATACTATATTAGTTGTTGGGTGATATTGGGAGAATTCCATTTATGCTTGTTATAGTACTTAACGTACGTTAACCTGTCTTCATAACGTACGCTATGTATGTCGACTTACGTACGTAACATCAATACGTTAACGTACGTAATGCGGAAGATCCTCCAGCAGTCCGCCTTTTGGCGGGTGGGGCCGAGCAGGGGTAGGTGGTCGGGAGTCGATCGCGACAGCCAAGTCAACGGCTATTACGTACGTAATAGCTACATAGTTACGTACGTAACGAATTGCGTGTTTTGAGGCAGGGAGATTTGATGAAATTGGTTACGTACGTAATGATCATAAGATTACGTACGTAAAGGCTATAACGTACGTTAACCACGTTCGTTAACGTACGTAATGTCAAGTTCAGATTATAAAAGTATGACTTGCCATTCACTTCCTACTCGACCTTTTTTAATCTCCCAACTGAGGAACGATTCCTTTCCCTTCCAACTTCGTTTCTAAGCCTTTCTAACTTGTGTTGGAGCCTCAACACTTGATTGGTGACTTGGAGAAGCTAGAGATTGAAGTGTATCCCTTGAAGTGTTGGTGTTGTTCTTCATTTTAAGGTTGGTCTTTCTTTAACTCATATCAATTCCATGCTTATGATGATGTTAGTAGATAAATACTTCACATAATGTTAGTTTAAACTAGTGCATACATGATAAGTTAATTGAATCATGCTCAAACTAAGTGAAGATTAACATTGAAGGTACTAGTGTTACTTCTTGTTGTAAATAACTTCATAATGTGATTGTGTTGATAATGATATACTTAAAACCTGATGTATAACATGATAATTGGAAGTTAATTATAGTCTCAACACTAGGAACATGTTAGGGATGATATCCTTAATGATTAAAAGTGAGAAATGTTAAAATTGTCTTGAACATTCTATTGATTCTTGAAGGTAGTATGGAACCATGATTTTTGGCCTCTAAAACCTTTGTAATAAAATTGTTGAAAAGATTATATTAACCCTTTGAAGATGATCTTCGCTAGATGGGTTGAAGTTACTTCCAAAATTTCAAGTATCCAATGATATAACTAGGCTTTCAATAAATTCTTCAAAGTAAATCAATGAATGTTGATAGAAGGAAGTTGTAATCTTCATATGTTCGAATTTATCGATTTCATTAAAGGGTGTTAATCACTACATTAATAGATTGATAATGTTCTTAAGAGGATTGTGTTGAATATGATGATACAAATGCGGTAGATGAGTAGCCGAATTCCATTTCATTAATCCGGGCGTATTAAGAAACGTAAATTAAGATGATGTTCTTAATTCACTAAAAACTTAAACTTATGTTTCATATAGTAATCAAGTTTTGAATGTAATCGTTGGTAAAATAATGAAGAACGTAATTAAACACAAACTTATATCCTAATTGGAAGTGTCGATGATTTGAAAAGATATTTTCACGATATTACATTGATGATAAACTAGACATCAAGTATTTGACATTAAGGTTAGAATATGTGAACGAACATGACAAACATACAATGATTTGTAATAAGAACCTTAAAATGATCAATAGGATGATTGATTTATTCAAGTAAAATTACGAATATTATTTATGTAATAATACCATTATCGTACAAATGTGTTGTTGAATGAATTACATTTCATTCAAGGTGCTTGTTCACGTGAGTATTATTAGACGAGGATACCGTTCGTTTGACCATTCAAAGAAGGATTATTCATCCACGGAATTGAGGCAAGTTATCTTGCTTGGTTATAATGATGTGTGGATTCTTATGATGATTATGCATTTCGTGTATATGAAACCCCTATAAACTTGTGTCTTGTGACTTGAGGTTGTTCTTAATGATGTCCCGTTTTCATCGTGGGATTGTATTCCCAAGTTCGTTACTTTTGGACCCTTGATATTGTTGAGCTTTGTTGACACTTCGGCGAGTTGTTCGATTCCTCAGTAAAAGTGTAATTCGTTGAGTTTCGTTGTCATGTTGTATCGTGACATCTCTGGAGTCATATCTGCGCGCCGATTGGTTATGTGTAGGATTTTTAGCCGGGCATTTGATGATCATGCGTGGAGGTTTTCCGCATTTAGATCGTGCACACGAGACGTAGTTCGTGAGGCTAATTAGGTACATCGTCCCACGTATATTCTGGATTCCGTATACGGGGTGGACATGTGCACGGACACATTTCCGGATCGGGCGTCGTGACGTCCGTCTTGAGCCATAGTATATGGTCGTTCGTATATTTGGTTATGTTCGATTGGGATCGATTGTTTATACGCCTTCGGGGTATATTCGGTAGTCGGTGGATTTCTTTGAGATCGATATATGAATTGTATAATGTCATGAGAATTATTATCATGTATAGCCGACCTGTGGTTTGGGGCGAAATACTTGTATTTCGGGCAGGAAAGGGCAAGGCACAGAAGGAGCACAATGGCGACGGAGGATTCTGATGTATGCTATTTCGGGGGGCCCGAGTCTTTTGGTTGTTCGGTTATGTTTTATTGTGACTTTCATTTTTATTTTGTGTCGGATGAATGTACTAAGATTTGTTAGGTACTGCCCGTCGTCATATGGTATGTACCGAATTTGGATCCTGTGTTTGTTTGCCCGTATTTAAAGATATGAATAACTCATGCTCCACACCGGGGTTTTGATAAATGTTGTGGTACGGTGCCACGTTGTCAGATTTTAAATGTATATTGTGATATCGCCTGGTGGGTCCCAGTAGGGGTCCACGGCACTGTAATAGCCACTATTTTTGGGCTGTTACAACACTAAAAGCGTGTCAAGTTTTTGGCGCCGTTGCCGGGGAAGTATAAGTTATATTTGAAATCTTACATTGTAAACTATTTTTATAGGTACAAATTTCTCGACGTTGTAACTTAGTACTCAATTGTGTTTGTCCGGTCAAGTGGCGGATAACGGTACTCCGTGACTATTAAAGTCGGATTTTTCAGTTTCCCACAACAACTGATATTTGTAGATATTTTCTTCAATTATTTTCATTGTCATTTTATTTTTATTTTTTTTATGGAAGAAACATTGTATAAAATCGAAAAAAGATTTCCCTTTCTAAGCAAAAATGCAATTTTAAAAATTTACAAGAGAAGGCTTGAAAGGATGAGGTTGCTTACGAATAAAAGCATACCTTTTGACATAAGATTCATTATCGAAGCCAAAGTAAGAATAGAAGGTGAATTCACAGAAACACCGACTAGATTTTTACCAGGGCTTGGAAAAAGTTCATATGCCAAGAAACGACGAGCAAAGATGCTAGCCGTTTGCTATAAATGTGCTAGATGGAATCAGAATGTAAAATGTCGATCTTTAGGAATTCCATCTACAAACAGAGAAGATAAAATTCACTTTATTAATGATGGTCCAATAAGGAGAATTTAGATAATATCGAAATTTCTCTTGACACGCATCCTAGTGGACTTGTATATTACTAATTCAATGTTTGTGGAATAAATTAAAACCAGAATATGAACAACGTCTTGGGAATCGACGTTAAAAGACCTGTTTGCCAATTTGTAAGAAAATTGGATGGGAAGCTTCTCCCGACTCATAGAAGGCGTTTAGGCCGCTTCGAACGTAAAATCGAGAGGAAGATGTGAGCCACAATCACAACTACCGTACATACGCGTAAGTATCTTTTATTTTTGTCGTGTGGTGTGATTTTCTCGAATAAAAATGTGATACGCGATAAAAGCTTTCATTATTCTATTGAGTAGTTGAAGCACAATCAAACGCAATCACAAACTTGTTAAACAATTTTTACCTTCTTTTTCTTCTATAAATAAACTTTCTACGGTTTCTTTCATTCATCCCTCAAACTTGCACTTTTCTCTGCTTTCTCTCTAAAAAAATTTTTCTTTTCAAAAATGGAGTCATCATCTTCAACAAAAATTTAATAAGATGCATTTTTGGTGGAGCTAGTTCTGAAAAGAGGCATGCTTTATCAAGCACCACAACTTGGGTCGTACCTTAGGAGAAAAATGCATTCATGTAGTTTACGGAGGAGGAAGTCTAGGATTAATAAGACGAGCTGCTGCTTCTGCCTATATGGAAGGAGTAAGAGTGTTGGGAATAATCCCAAAACCTCTGGTTGAAAGTAAAATCACCGGGTCAACTATTGGAGATGAGTTTAGATCTGTGAATATGCAAGATCGCATAACTCACATGATAAATAATTCTGGCGCCTTTATCACCCTTCCCGGTGGTTTTGGCACCCTTGAGGAACTTTTTCATGTGGTTACCAGAGCTAAACTAAATGTTCATCAAAACCAATAGGTGTGCTTAATGTCAATGGTTTCTTTGATGGTTTACCTGTCTTTCATCGACTACTCACCGAAAAGGGCTTTATTTCCGAGCGTGCAAAACGAATCATAGTCGTTGCAACAACACCAAGAACTAATCAAAAACTCAATGAATTTGTGCCTCAACCAGATCCACTCTAGCTAAAATTATGCAGGTAGAAGATTTTACCGTGAGAAAACGAAAAGTGGATTCATTCCTCTCCCTTTGATAACCCATGTCAGACCTCTTGTATTTTTACTTTCTGTCGTGTGTAATAATCGTGCTAAACGGTGGCAGCTTAAGGAGTTTCTTCTTGATCTCTTGACGCGCATCTATTCGCGATTTATGTATTGCTGTAATTTTTATTTCGTGTTTTGCTTTTATAAAACTTTGATGGCAGCGTAAGGTGACTCTTCGGACTTTCTTGATGCGCATCTTAAAAAAATTGTGTTATACTTACGAGTATATTTTATTTTCTTTTGTTGTGTGCCTCGTATATTTAATCTCTTGCAGATTCTAAAAGGCGTTAGCTCAGACATCAACTTTCTTAACAGGGAGTATTCTGCTTTTCTGCATTGATTTTTTTTTTTTTTTTTTAAACTGAGGACAGTTTTATTTTCAAGTTTGGGGGTGGTTTGTTTTAGAATTTTGGTGTGTTTTGATTGATTTGGTTTTTGATGTGTTTTGATTGATTTGGTTATTTGCCTTAAATTTTTTTATTATATATATATATATATATATTTATAGTATTTTGATTTTTGAGATTTCTAGATCTGGACATAACACCAATAAATTAGCTATATACAAGCTTCTAAAATCGTTTTAACCGGTAAAAAAATTGTATATTCCAAAAAATTTTGAGCCTTAATCTCTCTTTCCAAGCCTTGTAATTATCATATAAAATCGAGTCATTCGTTACCTTGAGAAAAGAAGAATCAATTGTGTAATACCCGAGATTTCTGTTATGTAATTGGAACTTGTGATATTGTAATGATTGTACTTTTGTCTGAGTACTATTCTCCGTATTTCATAATCCGATGTTGTCGAGCGTATAATTTCGTATATGTGATATAGAGATTGAAATTTCAGGCATGTAGCGCACGCTACAGCCGCGTGTAGCTTACGCTAACAGGATTCATAGCGCACGCCATGTGGGATCATTAGCGCACGCTATGAGTGGTCAAATTGATTGAGACGCGGTAGGTGAGATCTCGCCTGGGACCCCGCCGGATCGTGTCGGGATGAACCTCGACGGCTTTCGGAAAAGCCAAGTCAACGCCTTAGCGCACGCTAGGCATATGCGTAGCGCATGCTAAGTGCTGACTTGATTAAGTCAGATTGCTAGCGCACGCTACGAAAGGTGGACTAGCGCGCGCTAATAGCCATTTATTATAAATAGGACAAAGATCCTATTCGTGATTTCGATTCTTTCTCCTCCCATAACCCGAACTCTTACACTTAGAACATAACTCCTTCGTCCTAAACACTTCGTATCAACCTCCTAGTTCGAGATTGAAGATCGTATATCATTAGAGATTGGTGTCTGCCTTCTGTTGGATTGCTTCATTTTCCTCCGTGTTCTTCACTACTTTGAGGTAGGTGATTCTTCACCAATGTTAGTAATGTTCCTAAGGAAGTTTGAATCATGTTTGGATAGCAAGTATTTCGTTATAATCGGTCATCACATGTTAGAAGGATACTTTTGACGTATCGGCACTATATATCATATGAACCTTTGAACCATCTTATTCTAAGGACTCCTAAGCATGTTCAAATCGATTTATGATCTGTAATCGGATATTACCCAGTTGCTACGTTGTACACGTTGGAATCATGTGTTTTGGAACGTAAGACGATCGGAACTTAGATTATTTCTTGAAGATCGTAGATGGATTATGATATTGAGATGACTATCCGTATATTTGTATTTCATAATCGTAAAACTACCGCAAACCTTATTAGCATGATATGCCTGAGGATAACTTGTATTATCACGGTAGAATTCATGAGTTCTTCACCATTCAACCCAGTTTTCGGTTTGCGATTCTCGCCATGCAAGATTAGCGCACGCTAACATGTGTGAGTTAACGTGCGCTATCGGGTTCGATTAACGCACGAAACGCACGTAGCGTACGTTATGAGACCAAATGAGCCGATCGCCACCCGTGGCTAGCGACGCTAGTCTTATACGATAGCGACGCTATCAGCCGGCTTAGCGCACGTTACGTAGAGTACGTAGCGCGCGCTAAGCAATCCGCATGCATTGTTTATTTTGAGCTTTTCGGCCATAGGCCGAATTGTTAGGCCATTGTTCGACTTGAGATGATTTGTATATCATTCCTTTTGTTAAGGTTCAAGCTTGCTACGTTGATCGAAGGAGGCGACTTTCGAGAGTGTTGAGATCATTGAAGTATATCGTTCTTGCCATCTTCTAGGCAAGTATCGTGATATGTTAATATCGGTATTTTTTTGGAGCATGCGTATGATTATTCATGTTGTCGAACATGATATTTACTTCGTTGATTTGCCATGATATTCGTTATATAGTGTTTATATGTTCATGTTGATGAACATAATGATTTGGCATATGTGTATGCAAGAGTTGTGTTTGTATACGTTGTACGATATATGCTGAGGGCGCTGGATCGGATGTCCACCTCGTGTTGGTCCGACGGGATCATCTTGGGATCTAGGCTGAGGGCGCTGGATCATTGGACGTGTTATTTCCACCTCGTGTTGGTCCTACGGGATCATCTTGGGATCTATGCTGAGGGCGCTGGATCATTGGAATACCCATGCTGTGTAATGGAATCTTGTAGATTCGCATTGTCGGATTTCGGTAGCGGAAGTCCGTGTGGTGTATCTTGTTATGTATTGTTGATGCATATTCGAATTTTTTAATATGATACTTGTACCAGCATCGTTTTGCTAACCCCTTCGGGGGTGGACATTTGTTTTGATGTTCAGGTAGCCGAGGAGCAGGGAAACAACACAAGATCGACGTGACGACGAAGGGGTTCATGATGTTTATTGTTATGGAGATTTGTTTTCTTGGTTTGGTTTCGTACTTAGTACGCATGTCTTATTGATATTAATTCGATATGGTTGTATTAATTACTCGTTGAACCAGTTGTACGTTTTCACAAACTTGAATTTCCGCAGCTTTGATGTCTTAGATTTACTTTCTTTTAATTAGCCTTGTAAATCCTTACTTAAAGGGTTTACGGCACGTAATTATTCGAATATCTCGGGTGTTACATTATGGTATCGGAGCAAAGATTCATGGATATCTTGGCGATGGGTTTTAGTTGGGTCTGCATTACGTTATTTGATTTACGGGTCGCTTGTAACATCACCGCTCACCAAGTCGTCATGTGGACCGGGTTGTAAGTCTCTTAATCTCTTATACTACCGCTTTACTTAATTATTGTTTTGTGAGTATTGACGGACTTTATTTCAAAAATTTTGTTCTCGATATTGAGAAATTGCGTTTACGATGTTGAGAGGAGGACGTGGACGCGACGCTGGTCGTGGACGCGGACGTGGTAACATGAGACATGAGGATTCCACAACTACCCCGAAATATCGGCTAGTCGAACCGATTCCCATTCGAGGGCGCAAGGATCAGCGAATGATGACGCAAATCCTAACATGCCGGAGTGCTTCAACAGTGGTGGCGCAAATAAACCAGCTCGTGTCGTTGATCGCATGCAGACGGCGATGGGACAAAGAAAGACCACGAGGATAACCGGGAGACAGATGGCTTGCCGAGGTGGTTAAATTGCACCCGCCAAAATTTGATGGATCTCACGAGGCACTTACTTGGGATCACCGGCTCAAGGAGTTGGAGAAGATATTCGCGGGTCTTAAGCGTCCCGAGGACCGAAAGGTTCCCATTGCCCAAGATTTTCTCGACTGGGAGGCCTTTGATTGGTGGGAAGCTATTCGACCCGAGAATCATAATGCGGATTGACGGAATTCAAACTAATGATGGAAGCACGATTGTCCTCGTCCCAGCTAGAGAGGCAAAGATCCGAGAGTTTTTCTCACCACAGAGTTCTGAGGCATCTCGTGATGATGTAATTAAAACTTTTAATCATCAGCTGACTTGTGTGCGACACTTGGTCAGAACGGAGGCAGAAAAGATTTTTCATTTTGATATGCGGATGAAGCCGGAGATTCAGCAGTACATGTCCGGATTCGAGTGTACTATGTTGCGACAATATCAAGACAAAGCGCTGGATTACGACATGAAAGAGGCGGCGGTGGAGAAATCAGTAGAGGCAAAGAAGCAGAAGGTGATCGGCAGCTTTGCAAAAAATAAGAGTGGTGGGGCCCGCAAGGGCCAGTCTTCCTTTTATTCGGCTAGGAAACCTCCACATCCTTCTAAAGGCGGAAAGAAGTTCCGGACAACATCAATAGCTTTGACGCAAAGAAAGAAATGCTACAATTGTGGTCGAAAGGTGGCATATTCGACGTGATTGCCCCGCACCTTCCGCGACTTGTTACGATTGTGGGCAAGAAGGGCACCGTGCGGCCTTCGTGGAGCCGCTACTAGATCTTTGGTACCCGCACTCAAAGACCAGCCTTCCTAAGGAGATAAGTGTGAACCGGACACGCAGAGTGGATTTCAGCAGTTAACGTTGGGAAGAGAGAGACATCCAGTCTTTGGGTCCGTTCCTCCGCGCCCGCATTTACGAAATGAGGAGATCTCGACGATCGAACACCGCTGTTGCATCGTACAATTCAGATCCTTTTGCAACCAGCTAGTGTTTTATTCGATTCCTGAGCTACACATTCTTTTGTATCATCAACTGTGTAAATCGCTTAAAAATCTCGTGCTTAATTGATTGTGAACCGTATGTTGTGGGATTTCCGAGTGGAGAGAGAATTGTGGGAACCCTAGAGGCTAGAGATTTTCCAAGATTCTATAGGAGGGAAAGATTGGCCGTCGAATCTCATTGTTGTTGACATCTACGGTGACGATTTAATTCTGAGACGATTGGCTCAACCGTTATGGAGCTATCCTGAATTACCGAGAGAGAGTCATTTCTATCATTGCCGATGACGGGTCTGAACACTTATTCCGAGGATGGAGACCAGGAAGCTCGGGAAAATTGATCAAAGCAATGAAAGCCGTAAAATTATCAAACAGGATGTCATGGACTTTGGTGTTATGCCATGAGGAAAGAGGAAGGAGTAGAGCTCTGCCTATTTCGATTGTGAATGAGTTCTCGATGTATTTCTGACTAACTACTGTGGTTACCTCCGCAAAGAGAAGTGGAATTCACCATCGAATTAGAGCCTGGAGCAACCCCTATTTCCAGGGCACCATACCGCATGGCGCCAACCGAGATGTATGAACTCAAGAAGCAACTGGAGGAATTGTTACAGAAGGGCTATATTCAACCTAGCGTTTCTCCTTGGGGAGCGCCCGTTCTCTTTGTCCGGAAGAAAGACGGATCCCTCCGACTGTGTATTGATTACAGGGAACTTAACAAAATGACGATCAAGAATAAGTATCCTATACCTCGGATCGACGACTTGTTTGATCAACTGCAAGGGGCAAGGGTATTCTCGAAGATTGACTTGCGATCAGGATACCATCGATTGAGAATTAAGGGATCGGATATACCAAATCGCTTTCGGATCCCTGACGGCATTATGAATTTGTAGTGATGCCATTTGGACTTACCAATGCTCCTGCAGATTCATGCAATTGATGAATCGGGTATTCTTGGAATATTTGGATATTTTTTTGGTCTTCTTCTTTGTTGACATCTTGATATATTCAAAGGACGCAGAGGAGCATGCCGAACATTTGCATGTGGTTTTGAGCACCTTGAGGAAGGAACAATTGTATGCAAAGTTTTCAAAATGCGAGTTCGCTTAAGGAAGTAACCTTCCTTGGGCATGTGATATCAAGAAACGGAGTTCAGTGGACTCAAGAAAGTCGAAGCAATCTTGGAGTGGGAAGCTCCTAAAACGTGAAAGAAGTCCAAGCTTCTTAGGACTTGCCGGATATTATCGCCGCTTTGTAGAGGGATTTTCCAAAATTGCTCGTCCGCTCACTCACCAAGGTAAAACTCAAAAGTTCACGTGGAATGAGAAATGCCAGCCGTGGTTTTGACGAACTTAAGAGGAGACTGACGACAGCACCTATATTAGCACTGCCAGAGGGAACTGATGGATTCATGGTATACAGCGACGCTTCAAATCAGGGTTTGGGTTATGTGTTGATGCAGAAGGATAAAGTGATTGCTTATGCTTCTCGGCAATTGAAACCGTACGAAGTTAATTATCCGACCCATGATCTGGAGCTAGCAGCTGTGGTCTTTGCCTTGAAAATTTGGCGACATTATTTGTACAACACTCATTGTCAGATCTTTACAGATCATAAGAGCCTCAAATACATTTTCAGTCAGAAAGAATTAAACATGAGACAGAGAAGGTGGCTGGAATTGATCAAAGATTACGACTTAGAGATTCTCTATCATCCGGGGAAAGCAAATGTAGTAGCCGATGCATTGAGCCGTAAACCTGTTTCTCTTCGAGTGTTGGAAGCTCTTACGTCCTGCATCAAAGATTCAACGAACCGTCCGCGAAGGGATTGAAGTATGGGCACCGGGAATCCAAGGACAACCGTATGTGATGGAACCGACTTCATCACTAGTCGAGGAGATCAAATCTAAGCGGTTGGACGATTCTTTAATCCTTCGATTATGTGATGAAGTAAAGAAAGGAAAAGCCCCAGGATTCGTGATACAAGATGATGGAGTTCGAGATTTGAGTCGACTTTGTGTTCCCGAGGATGATGATTTGAGGCGGACAATTTTGAAGGAAGCTCATAGCACACCCTATTCTATTCACCCAGCAATAGAAGATGTATAAGGATTTAAAGCAAAACTTGGTGGGGAATATGAAGAAGGACGAGCGGAGTACGTTTGAAGTGTTTGACTTGTCACAGGTTAAGATTGAACATCGCCGACACGGATGTTAAAGCCGCTTAGATCCTGAATGGAAGTGGGAGGACATTTCGATGGATTTCATCACCAATATGCCAAGGACTAGAACAGAATGAACACGATTTGGGTTGTAGTTGATCGACTAACCAAGTCGGCTCATTTCCTAGGGATCAAAGATACATGGGGACCCGAGAGATTGGCGCGAGTATTTATTGCGGAGATAGTCAGATTGCATGGGACGCCGAAGACCATTATTTCGGATCGAGATGGTCGTTTTGTGTCGCACTTCGAAAGCGATTCACAAGGCTTTGGGGACTGAACTCAACTTTAGCATAGCTTATCATCCCCAAACAGACGGTCAGTCCGAAAGGACTATTCAAACTGTAGAAGACATGCTTAGAGCTTGTGCTTTGGATTGGTCAACTGATTGGGAAGTTCATTTGCCATTAGTTGAATTCACCTACAATAATAGTTGGCATGCTTCAACTAAGATGGCACCATTTGAAGCTTTGTACGGGAGAAGATGCTGATCACCCCTGAGTTGGGATGATTCTTCGGATTTGATCGGGACGGAACCGGAATTGATTATTCAGACGCAAGAGAAGATAGCCTTGATTCGATAGAGACTGTTGACTGCCCAGAGTCGACAGAAGTCTTATGCCGATGTACGTCGTCGTTCTCTAGAGTTCTACGCTGGGGACCACGTACTATTGAAGGTGTCTCCTACACGAGGGATTTTCCGTTTTGGGAGGAGAGGCAAGCTTAGTCCGAGATATATCGGACCATTTGAGATCCTAGAGAGAGTTGGGGATTTAGCATACATGTTGGCCTTACCGCCATCGCTGAGTCATGTTCACAATGTGTTTCACATATCCCAACTGCGGAAGTATGTACCGGACCCCAGTCACGTCATTGATTTCGACGAGATCGAGATAGCTAATGATGGCACCTTCGAAGAGAGACCAATCAAGATACTTGAGAGCCGGATCAAACAATTGAGGAATAAACCAATACATTTGGTTAAAGTACAATGGTCACGACATGGAGTCGAAGAGGCCACTTGGGAAACAGAGGACGGTATGAAGGCTAAATATCCGGAGTTGTTTTCATCCTAAGTTTCGGGACGAAACTTCTTTTTAGGGAGGAAGGATGTAATACCCGAGATTTCTGTTATGTAATCGAACTTGTGATATTGTAATGATTGTACTTTGTCTCGAGTACTATTCTCCGTATTTCATAATCCGATGTTGTCGAGCGTATAATTTCGTATATGTGATATAGAGATTGAAATTACGCATGTAGCGCACGCTACAGCCGCGTGTAGCGACGCTAACAGAGGATTCATAGCGCACGCTACAGGGGATCATTAGCGCACGCTATGAGTGGTCAAATTGATTGAGACGCGTGCGGTAGGTGAGATCCGCCGGGACCCTGCCGGATCGTGTCGGGATGAACCACAGACGGCTTTGAAAAGCCAAGTCAACGCCTTAGCGCACGCTATAGGCATATGCGTAGCGCACGCTAAGTGCTGACTTGATTAAGTCGACAAATTGTTAGCGCACGCTACGAGCAGGGACTAGCGCGCGCTAATAGCCATTTATTATAAATAGGACAGCATCCTATTCGTGATTTCGGTTCTTTCTCCTCCCATAACCCGAACTCTTACACTTAGAACATAACTCCCTTCGTCCTAAACACTTCGTATCAACCTCCTAGTTCGAGATTGAAGATCGTATATCATTAGAGATTGGTGTTCAAGCCTTCGGTGTTGGATTGCTTCATTTTCCTCCGTGTTCTTCACTACTTTGAGGTAGGTGATTCTTCACCAATGTTAGTAATGTTCCTAAGGAAGTTTGAATCATGTTTGGATAGCAAGTATTTCGTTATAATCGGTCATCACATGTTAGAAGGATACTTTTGACGTATCGGCACTATATATCGTATGAACCTTTGAACCATCTTATTATAAGGACTCCTAAGCATGTTCAAATCGATTTATGATCTGTAATCGGATATTACCCAGTTGCTACGTTGTACACGTTGGAATCATGTGTTTTGGAACGTAAGACGATCGGAACTTAGATTATTTCTTGAAGATCGTAGATGGATTATGATATTGAGATGACTATCCGTATATTTGTATTTCATAATCGTAAAACTACCGCAAACCTTATTAGCATGATATGCCTGAGGATAACTTGTATTATCACGGTAGAATTCATGAGTTCTTCACCATTCAACCCAGTTTTCGGTTTGCAGTATTCTGCCATGCAAGATTAGCGCACGCTAACATGTGTGAGTTAACGTGCGCTATCGGGGTTCAGTTAACGCACGAAACGTACGTAGCGTACGTTATGAGACCACCGAGTCGATCGCACCCGTGGCTAGCGACGCTAGTCTTATACGATAGCGTCGCTATCAGTCGCTTAGCGCACGTTACGTAGAGTACGTAGCGCGCTAAGCAATCCGCATGATTGTTTATTTTGAGCTTTTCGCCATAAAGCCAATTGTTAAACCATTGTTCGACTTGAGATGATTTGTATATCATTCCTTTTGTTAAGGTTCAAGCTTGCTACGTTGATCGAAGGAGGCGACTTTCGAGAGTGTTGAGATCATTGAAGTATATCGTTCTTTCCATCTTCGAGGCAAGTATCGTGATATGTTAATATCGGTATTTTTTGGAGCATGCGTATGATTATTCATGTTGTCGAACATGATATTTACTTCGTTGATTTGCCATGATATTCGTTATATAGTGTTTATATGTTCATGTTGATGAACATAATGATTTGGCATATGTGTATGCATGAGTTGTGTTTGTATACGTTGTACGATCTATGCTGAGGGCGCTGGATCGGATGTCCACCTCGTGTTGGTCCGACGGATCATCTTGGGATCTAGCCGAGGGCGCTGGATCATTGGACGGGTTATTTCCACCTCGTGTTGGTCCGACGGGATCATCTTGGGATCTATCCGAGGGCGCTGGATCATTGGAATACCTATGCTGTGTAATGGAATCTTGTAGATTCGCATTGTCGGATTCCGGTAGCGGAAGTCCGTGTGGTGTATCTTGTTATGTATTGTTGATGCATATTCGAATTGTTTAATATGATACTTGTACTAGCATCGTTTTGCTAACCCCTTCGGGGTGGACATTTGTTTTGATGTTCGGGTAGCCGAGAGGAAGCGATGCACAAGACTGACGTGACGACGAAGGGGTTCAGTGATGTTTATTGTTATTGGAGATTTGTTTTCTTGGTTTGGTTTCTGTACTCGAGTACGCGTGTCTTATTGATATTAATTCGATATGGTTGTATTAATTACTCGTTGAACCAGTTGTACGTTTTCACAAACTTGAATTTCCGCAGTTTTGATGTCTTAGATTTACTTTCTTTTTAATTAGCCTTGTAAATCCTTACTTAAAGGGTTTACGGCGCTGTAATTATTCCGAATATCTCGGGGTGTTACAAATTGGTTGATGAAAAATAAAACTGAAATTTACTTAATTTGTGGAGTTTTTGATTTTTCATGCTTAACTAAGAAATGATTTTCTGCAAAAATTCTATTCCCTAAAAAAAAAAAAGGAGTCATTGGTGAAAAGAGCTACACGTTAGCAAATAACGGTGTGAAAGCTATCACCTAAAAAAATAAATGACGAAAAGGAGAAGTGTTGAGCAAAGAATGCCTAATTTTGGAAGTCTTAAATTTTGCGAAAAATAAAGGACTAACCATTGTTGGTGCGTAGCTGCCGTCTCAGAAAAATTGGTGAAAAGAGCTACACGTTAGCAAATAACGGTGTGAAAGCTATCACCTTTTTACGAAAAAAAATAATGAGATAGAAACTGTGTTAGTGAAAAGAGCTACACGTTAGCAAATAACGGTGTGAAAGCTATCACTAAAAGGGATGTAGTTTATGAGCATATTTGAATTAATTAGTAGCTGAATTTCAATACACTCAATTTTGTGAAATCACAATATTTGATGACGCCAATAAAATTCTTCTTCATATTGAGTCGAAAAATAAACGAGTGCTCGAGAGCAACCATTAAAGGGAGTCGTGTGTATCAAGAGTGGGAAAGAAATAATCAACCTATTGGGGGGGAAACCTTACATTTTGGAATTACAAAATAAAAACCGTGTTTTAACTTCAAAAACATTAGTAGATTTATTTTGAATCTTGATTCATTTCTATCTACTGTATAAAGCTGGTTGTTGTTTATTAATGGTATTTTGATCTCCTTTTCTCTTTTTATATTTTAATTTATGTGTGTAATAATTTTTTTTTTTTTTTGGAGTGTGAATAATAAAGAGTCTTGCTCGGGACTAGCAAGAATTCAAGTTTGGGGGTGTGATAAGTGTCAGTTTTGTACACTTATCCATGGTTTGTATCGATAAAATTCACCCATAATTGAGCTAGTTTACTCATTTTTTGCTTTTAATTTATTAGTTTTAATAATTTTATTTTTATCGGATGATGATCGAATTAAATAACTGAATTACTCAAGAAACATGTTTAATAAATATTCTCTTTATTGAATTTTGATATATTCATGTTGTAGGGCTTTCCGAGACGAATTCGGCAGTCTTTCCAGATTCAAAATCAGAGTTATATATCAAAAGTTATCATCCGAAGAAGATATGGGGCAAAAATGCAAAGTCTGAGAAATTCTGGGCTGAAAACGTAACTTTCAAAGCAACCAGTGAACATATTTATTTAAGTTACGGCCGTAACATCTGGGGTTACGGCCAGTAAGTCACTTTGTTACGGCCGTAACTCCCGAATGTTACGACCGTAACTCTTGACAGATTACTATGATTTGTCTAATTTTTATACTTTTGTGTATTATTGAGGGATGGTGGCATTGATCCGATCTAATGTAATAATGCTGGAGTTTTGGAGCTATTAGATGACTTTAGGTGTATAAATAGACCCCTTAGATCCTTCATCATTCATCATTCATCTTATAATTTTCCATTTTTTTGTAAACTTTTCTTTTTGTGTGAAGAACACACTTGTGTTCTTAAGTGATCTTTGTAAGTGTGGTATAACATATGTTGTTCAGAGAGTTTATTGTTTCTATCTCCTTTATCTACTAAGGGAGTTAAGATCAATTCTTTCTCTTGATTCAACTAATAATGACCACACAAGCTTGTAATATGTGTAATAAACCCTTCATGGGCTAAGTAACCTTTAGTTGGGATTATAAACAAGGTTAGTTATGTTGTTTATATTTGTATAAAAGATCTAATATGAATTACTTATTATTGTGTGTGATTTTCATTGTTTTAACAATCTTTATTTATTTGGCCAATAAATGACGATATTTATGGTCTTCATATGTTTCGAAAGAAAATATGTTTGATTAGATCAAATGATCTTCACTCTAAGTTGTTCTAGGGGATAGAAATATACCCCTAGTCCTTAAATGATTCTTTGAGTTATTTTCATAAATCCTAATGCTATGTATTGAAGCCAATCAACATAGAAATATAGTGGATTGATTCAATATGTAAGGGACGTTTTATAGTTCGAAAGAGAAACCGTCATTCGCAGGAAAAGCGAATCTACACAACATAATAAGTAAATTCATCTTATGATCTCCAATACATCTTTTATAACTAATGACGAACTAAGTTTGTAATCCCAACTATTTCATTTTATCATTTAATCAATCTATTATTATTACAATATTTTTATTTCTTTAAAATATTAGAACTATTATTGCATTTACTTTGCAACAATTAAACCAAACTCTTTAAATTGTGTGTTTCACTCATCTTAATATCTATAAAAATAGACTAATAGTGTATAATTCAAATTATAACAAAACTTCCTTGTGGGATCGATAAACCGGACTCAAAAAGTCCACTTTACTACTTGATACGATATCGTGCACTTGCGATAGTTACACTAAAAGCGTGTCAGGACACACATTTAAATAATATGACATATAAAGATACGCCCGGAGCAACCGGCGAAATAAGCATCAACCGACAATGTAACAATTTAAAGTAATACAATACGGAGTTTGAAATGAAAAGCCTAAGTACTCGCGAGTACAATCTATAAGTTTATAACTGTGGGAACAACCATATCGAAGTGGACAAAAGAAATAAGAAGACCCAAATGCATATGTCAACGGCCCTGGCCAACATCCTCGTACTGTCCCAGTGCTCGCTCGTCCGGATGATCATAACCTGAAATCCATAACAAGAATTTCCCCACAACGGGTCCCCAAAAGGGTTAGCAATTACGCTAGTACAAGTAATCAAGGCAAACCAATCGCTTACACATTTCATAGTACATGCACCAATATCATTTCAAAAAAAACTAAAACCAGACATGTCTTTTCCGGAAACAAACAGTCACAATTAATTTGCCTAGGACCGGGACGAAGCCACGAATCCCACTCGAGGCCTCTAAGGACCCTCCCGAGATGGCCACATTCATAAAACAAATCAAGCACCACACGTCACCTAGGACCGGGACGAAGCCACGAATCCCACTCGAGGCCTCTAAGGACCCTCCCGAACTGGCTAGCGAAACAAACTCATGAATCCAGGATGAAGCCATAGATTCCCTCCGTGATCCCGTCGGACCCTCCCGAGGTGAGCAAATCACACACAATATACATTACCATTTCACGTTAAGCATAAAGGTTTCCAAAAATACTTGCCTTGAATAATTGATGACGCAACGAACGGAAAGGATAATCACCGACGAACACTAGGAATCAATGGAACCGAACCTAACGATTCGAAGAACATAATCACAACCAACTCTAAACGAATACGGAAATGGAATACACCCGCAAACCCGCCTACGATTCATGTATATTCGTACAAAAGTATCAACGAGGGCGGACCACAACCAAACCCTCTCGATTTCGCAAAACCATGAAAATATACCATGAATCCATAGGAAGACTAATGATATCGACAAGATTAACCATATTCATCATGAATCCACCAACAAAACGGAACGAATCGGACGAAAATCCCAAAACCCGCAATTTATCTAAAAGTAGGGTACTAAGAGATTTTACCTTGGATTAGGATGAAAGATTCGTGTTGATGTTGTTATAATACACCAAGAACTCAAGGGAGATGTTGGATGAGATGATTGGATGATGAGATCGCCAAGAAAATTTCCCGGAATCGCCTTAGCCGCGGAGAGGAGGAAGAAATGAGAAATTGTGTTCATCTCGGTCAACTCCCTGGTTTATATAGCCAGGGAGTGTTAGTGCGCGCTAATCCTCAAGGTTAGCATGCGCTAACGGGATAAAACTACAGTCCATACAGTTAGCGTCCCAGTCCAGTAGCCAGATTTCTGGCCGTTAACGTGCGCTACTCGAAACGTAGCGTGCGCTAATAATCTCTCGGTAGCGTGCGCTATCGACCAATAGCGTGCGCTACCTGGACATCAGCCGAGTCCAGAAGCATCTGTCCAGTACATGTAACACCCCAAACCAGGCGGATATTACAGTGCCGTGGACCCCCGACTGGGACCCACCAGGCGAATGAAAAAGGATGAATTACACAGGGTAAATGTAGTACCGAACCACATTATAACATCAATTACTCCGATTAGGAGTTTCATACAACACACCCAGGATAATATAGAATACTTGTGTATCTTATGTGACGATAAAATACACGACACTGAATGAAATGAGTATTTGAAAGGAATGTCTGCAGCGGAATAATAAGGAAAACATAAATGACTGAATAAATGACTGAAAGGATTGGGGCCCCCTTCTAGTATCACTGGGACTCTCCGCCGTCAACGTGCTCTCCCTCGCGCTTTGCCTTGCCATGACACGAAAAACAATATCCCCAAACGGGCCGATTATACAGAACAACAATCCTCAAGGGTTGAAAATACACAATCAAGATATATCTGAAATTATGAGTTATCCTGTCGAACATACGCAATCAAACATGCTATATGAATCGACTATCAGTACGGCTCAAAGGAATGGCGCCACACTACGTCCGGGATGGAAATGTGTCCGTGCACAAGCCACCAACGATCAAACACGCGTGGCCTTGTACCTAATCAGTCTCACGAGCAATCGACTCGTGTGCACAGTCCAATGTGAGGCCAACAACCAACACACGACCATAATGTGCCCGACATGAAAATCCTACACATACCAACCGGCACGCCAGTATGACCCGGAATGCCACAATATGACAAAAGTGACAACGAAAATGAATGATGACTCACCAAGATTTAATGATGGTGAAATGAATGATAGCTCAATGAAATGATCGGAACCGTCGTTCCTTATGACTGAGGTGATTAATTGACAATGACGAGTTTTGACACGATTAATACAATGATGAATGAGTTATGATTATGAATGAACAACGACAAAAGGAATGAATATCCTTTTAACCGAGTAAGAATTAACTTACACAATACCGATGATGAATGTCCGTCCACGAACAACGTCCTAACCAAGATACCGGTCGCTCGAACAACCTTAATTCAATCCAATTACCAACAATCCGATCAATAACGAATTAAACACGAATATAACGAACTCAAGACGTCGATACGATTAAACCAAGTTCATAGGGCATTATATCGAACACTTTGAGTCCAACTTCATTGATTACAACTAAACCTCAACAATACCAATCTCAAATCCCCAAGAAGTGCTTCAAATCAATAAAACATCTCAATACGATCAATAGTCCGTTAAGAATATCCAAAACGTGATTATAACAACTATTAATCGAAATCCCCAAATCGACTCGATATTCAAAGTGTTCTAGAATAAATCCTTCAATAATCCAATGAATCCTTATACAAACTCATAATCATATACATATCCCTTCATAAAACATGATTATAACGTCAAAACATCATATCTCAACACAAAATCGAAATCCAAGGTGTTAAAGAAATTACCTCTTGAAGATCCAACCACTTCGATCCGATGAACACGAGTAATAACGAGTATCCAAGCTTCCCAAAGGAATGAAGATGATGAAGATTACACACTCAAGTGATTGATGATGATGAAATCTCTCTCTCAACCCTCTCTCTCGGATGAAGAAGGAAAAAATGAAAAAGTGAAGTGAAATGACCCGGCCAAGTCATTAAATCGCCGGAAGTTACGGCCGTAACTCGGCCCTCTTACGGCCGTAACTTTCCAAGTCAACGGCCTTACGGCCGTGAATCGCCAACTCAGACGGCCGTAACTCGCTTCGTCTGAAGCTGCCGGCTGACACTTACGGCCGTAATCGATCTGAGTTACGGCGTAACCCGCCTTAAATCAAAAATATCCGTCGACACCCTTACGGCCGTAACCGCACACCTTACGGCCGTAACTCGGATGATACGGCCGTATCCGCCAAATCTTACGCGTAAGCCCTCTTCGTCAGCGGCCGGGCACCACACTGCCGCGTCTGGCCAGAATCGCCAACTCGTGCGGCCGTACACGCCTCGACTTACGGCCGTATGCCGCAACCCTACGGCCGTAAGTCACCCCGGTCGACAACACCCAAAACTTACGAACACTACTTACGGCCGTATCTCACCATCCTTACGGCCGTAACTCACCTTCGGCCGAAAATGTCTCATTGAGCTTGACGCCAGCGTCTGGCCAGAATCGCCGACCTTACGGCGTACACGCTCAACTTACGGCCGTACCACAGACCTTACGGCCGTAAGTCCCTTTCGTCCAAATGGCTCGAAACACGAACCCTTGTTACGGCCGTAACCCAAAGTCCTTACGGCCGTAACTCGATCTTTGGCCAAGTTGAAAAATTCCGATAACTCCGATTCCACGATACGACCGATGAATGATCCGACATAACATACGAATGTGAAAATGAACAGGTCTAACACAAGCCACGGATGATGCTCCCGATCGACTACCAATCACGATGAAAATAATAATGCTCCGTCGATCTCTAAACGGAGATGACATGACGATCGAATCGATATACGATTACAACATGCCAACATTGAACGCAAATGAGTGATTCATGAATGATGAGTGATTATTAATGAGTGAGAATTAATGAGTGACGATTACGTGATAATTCTTGAATGAAAATGAATGAATTACAACCGGTATTACATACCCCCTTAAAAAGAGTTTCGTCCCCGAAACTAAGGGTCAAACAACTCGGGATAACTCTCCCGCATACTATCCTCGGTTTCCCAAGTAGCCTCTTCGACTCCGAGTCTAGACCACAGAATTTTAACCAAAGGAATCGTCTTATTCCTCAACTGTTTGATTCGCCGCTCTAGAACTCGAATAGGACTTTCCTCATATGAATGATCGTCTGCGATCTCGATTTCGTCAGCGGAGTATGTGACTCGGGTCGGCAACATACTTCCGCAACTGAGAGACATGAAACACATTATGAATTCGGCTCAACGCCGGAGGTAAAGCCAATCGATAAGCTAACTCGCCCACTCGATCCAAAATCTCAAACGGTCCAATGAATCTCGGACTCAACTTTCCCCTCTTCCCAAAACGGAAAATACCTCGACTCGGGGATACCTTGACCAAAACGTGGTCACCCGTCTCGAACTCTAGTGGTCGGCGACGATTATCGCATAGGATTTACGACTCGAAATCAACATACGACTCCTGATTAAAGCTACCTTCTCCCGGGCGGCTATAAGCATATCGGGCTCGGTGCCGATTGATTCAGACAAGTCATCCCAACACAAAGGAGACCGACAATGACGACCGTACAAGGCCTCGTAAGGTGCCATCTTAATGGAAGCATGCCAGCTATTATTATACGTGAACTCGATCAATGGTAGTTGGGCTTCCCAATCGTCCTTCCAATCGAGGACGCATGCCCTCAACATGTCCTCTAGTGTCTGAATAGTCCTCTCTGATTGCCCGTCGGACTGAGGATGAAAGGCGGTACTGAGATTGAGCTGAGTTCCCATAGCACGATGAACTGATTTCCAAAAATGAGACACAAATCGTCCGTCACGATCGGAAACGATACTCTTAGGAGTACTGCGGTCTCACTATCTCCTTGATGAACAACGAGCCGATCTCTCGGGACCCCACGTATCCTTGATCTCAAGGAAATGAGCTGATTTTGTTAGGCGGTCCACGATCACCCAGATCGTGTTCATGCCACGACGACTCGTCGGCAAACTCGTGATGAAATCCATAGAAATGTCTTCCCACTTCCACTCGGGAATAGGAAGAGGTTTCAAGATACCACGGCCGCCGATGTTCAATCTTAACTTGTTGTGAGTTAAGCATCTCGAAAGCATTGCGACTTCTCGCTTCATATTACTCCACCGGTAGTGTTTCAAGTCCTTGTACATCTTCTTTGGATCCGGATGAACAGAATAAGGGGTAGCATGAGCTTCTCTCAAAATCGAGTTTTTCAACTCGTCATCATTGTACGCACAACCGATTCTTAAATCTCAAAAGTCCATCCTCGTGGACCACGAATCCGAGGCTTTCCCTGAGCCACATCCTCTCGGACGCGCAACAATGATGGGTCCGAACCACGATTCTCTCGGATTGCATCCTCAAGAGATGATGAAATCTCTAACATACAAAGTGTCCACCGAACTCGCTGAAGCCGGACCTCGATCTCGGGTCTAAGGAGTTCTGCTGAAGCTCCTTCGAATCTTAAGCGGGCAAGCATCTGCTCTGAACGGACTTACGACTCAAGGCATCGGCGACAACATTCGCCTTGCCGGGTGGTAAAGGATCTCGATATCATAATCTTTGATTAATTCCAACCACTGTCTCTGGCGCATATTTAACTCCTTACGAGTAAATATATACTTTAAGCTCTTATGATCGGTGAATATCGGCGTAACGCCATAAAGATAATGACGCCAAATCTTCAGCGAACACCACGGTGCTAACTCCAGTCGTGGGTCGGATAATTAACCTCGTAAGGCCTCAATTGCCGTGAAGCATAGGCAATAACTTTCCGTTATGCATGAGCACACATCCGAGACCACTGTCCGACGCATCACTATAGACCACAAATCCTTCCGTCCCTGCGGCAAGGAAAGTACAGTCTTGACATTAACCGACTCTTGAGTTCCTCAAAACTCCCGACACGTGTCGGACCACGTGTATTTCTTATCCTTTCGCAAAAGGTTCGTCAATGGTTGAGCAATTTTGGAAAATCCTTCCACAAATCGCCGATAATAACCCGCTAGTCAGGAAACTCCGGATTTCCTTAACATTCTTCTGAGGTAACCAATCTCGAATAGCCTCCGTCTTCGAGGGTCGACACGAACTCCGTCGATGAGATTACATGTCCGAGAAAAGTCACTTCGGACATCCAGAACTCACATTTGGAAAACTTTCCAAACAGTTGCTCTCGTCTCAACACGTCGAGAACCTGATGAAGATGAACCTCGTGATCCTCTCGGTTACGAGAATAAATCAAAATATCGTCGATGAAGACAACAACAAACTGATCCAAAAAGTCGATGAAAACCCGATTCATCAATTCCATGAATACCGCAGGTGCATTAGTTAGCCGAACGGCATAACTACGAACTCATAATGACCATAGCGTGTTCGAACGCCGTCCTCGCGATATCCGACTCTCGAATCCATATGGTGATATCCGGATCTTAAGTCGATCTTGGAAAATCAAGCTCCTCAAGTTGATCTAAGAGATCGTCAATACGGGGTAAGGGATACTTATTCTTGATCGTCACCTGTTCAACTCCCGATAATCAATACATAAGCGGAATGAACCATCCTTCTTCTTGACAAACAACACCGTGCTCCCCACGGGGACGCACTCGGTCGGATATAACCTTTCTCGAACAACTCCTCAAGTTGGTTCTTTAATTCTGCATTTCGGTCGGGGCCATCCGATGCGGTGCCTTCGATATCGGGGACGTACTGTGCTCCAACTCAATCGTGAATTCCACATCCCTCTGTGGAGGCAAACCAGGTAACTCAAATGCGGAAAAACATCGGCATATTCCCTCACCACCGGAATATCCGTTAACATTATCGATGACCTCTCGGTTTTGGCCATAAAGCACCAATAACCGACACATCCTGATTGATTAATCTTACCGCTTTCATCAAATTAATGACTTTGCGAGCAGTAGGATTACCTCCTGAAACACATATTCAACTCCATCGTGCGAAATGATAGTGACCAAACGCTTTGGACACTAATGATGGCATCATGACGATCCATCCAATCAATACCCAAGATGATGTCGTCCCTCGGTAAATCTACTACGATTAGGTCCGGCCATACACGACCATGGCCAGATCGGACAATTCAATCTCACGGTTCACGATAATGCGTCTACCATCGGGTAGGCCAATGACATATGGCTCACAACTAGTAGCACTACCCGCACGTAGTCTACTCAAACATGACTCGGAAATGAATGAATGAGATGCACCGGTATCAAAAAGAGTGCACACGAGGTTGAGATAGAATATCGAGTGTACCTGAGATCATCCGGCCTCGGGATCATCGGTCTTCTTCATCTCATAAATTCGGGGCTTGCCGCCCCGAACCGGATGCTCCGTCGATAGCTCTTGGCTCGCCTTTAGCTCTGTCGTCTTGAGCAGCCCGAGTGAGTGGCTGATTACGCACCCCTGAATGACACAGGGCTTGAGATGGCCGGAGTGGGTTTAGAGTCCCTACGGCAAAAGCGGGCCCTATGCCCGGCAATCCCACGATTGTGGCACGTGATGATCGCCGGACACTTGGTGCTGAAATGACCTGTTCTTCACAGTTGAAACAAGTGATGGCCGAGGCGCCGCTCGCGGCCCGAGATTCGCGGGTTTAGACGTCGGGGAGGTCGCTCGAGAAAAGTAGAGCCCGCCGCGGTTTCTTGAAAGTGGCACGACTACCGTCGGACTGATTCGGTTCTTGGACTTCTTGCTAGCGACGAAGGTTGCCGCTTAGCAATTTCCTTAGCCGTAAGCTCGTAAGTAAGAGCCTTCTCAATGAACTCGGCGAGTGGCACGATTATGATTAAGCAAGCGAAGTCTCATACGGGGTTTCACCTCTTGTGAAATACTTGATCTTGTCCGCTTAGAGTGAATGATAGATGAGGCGAACGGAAGAAGTTCTGAAATTTTTCGGCGATGGCGAGAACGTCATCATCCGCCGAAAGGTCGGGAGTGAGTAATTCCGACAACTTGGCCTCCCGAGTGGGGCCGGATAGTACCTCTCCATCATGAGAGTCTTGAATCGATCCCAAGTACATGTTCCGTCTGTGGGTCTCAACGATAACCACCATGAATGAGCGCTCTTACCGAGATAGTAAGCCGCAATGAAACTTTATGCCCTTCGGGGCAATCCACCATAGCAAATAACTTCTCAAAATGCTCAAGCCGGTGAACAATATCCGCCGGCTCAGATGAGCCCTCAAAAGTAGGTGGTCGCTGGCGAGAGATATCGCTGATGATATTGCTTACACCCCTCTCTTGCCTCTGAGGCGGCGGCGGAGGAGCCTGCTGATTTTGATTGACGGAGTTATGCATCGTCTCCATCAACTGAGTCATCTGGGTCATTTGGGCCATCATGCCCTGCATAAATGCGAGTGGGTCGACCCGAACACCCTCGGCGAGCCGTGTCCAGTGCGACTCCCTGACAGTGAATGATCGTGTCCAGGTGAGTGAGTGGCAGCGTCGCTGCTCGATGAGTTAGCATTATTCCTGGCATTTGCACGGGTATTCGCACGAGTTCTCGGGATTCGGCCCGCTCCACGGCCTCATCCTCCACGTCCTCTGCCAGCCCTCTCCATACTGAAGTGGAAAGTCATATGATGATTATATATCTCGCATGAGTATCACATTATGATTACATTATGAAATGATGAAAATGAGCATACGCGCTCACATACAGCGATTACATGAATGATTAATTGACGTGACATGATTATCTGATAAAATTACTGAAATGATTATCTTGAACAATTTAACAAGATTGATGATATGATCTTCAAGATCAACAACCGAGTAATGAAATGAATTGAGTGATTAATGAGTTAACATTATCGACTTGATCACAATTGAAATTGATGAATGAGGATTGTTAACGATGAATTATGAATGAATGATTAATGCGAAATTATACCATGGCATTAGAAATCTTACGATTCTTGGTCCGATTGGCTCGGCATTTGCACAGTCACACGTGTGGCGAAAGTCCAATGATACTAGTCCGATGACGATGATTTCAAATGAGACATGACTTGGAGGGTAGTATTCAAACCACGCTCCGATACCAACTCTGTAACACCCCAAACCAGCGGATATTACGGTCTGTGGACCCCATTGGGACCCACCGGGCGAATGAAAAAGGATGAATTACAGGGGTAAATGTAGTACCGAACCACATTATAACATCAATTACTCCGATTAGGAGTTTCATACAACACACCCAGGATAATATAGAATACTTGTGTATCTTATGTGACGATAAAATACACGACCGAATGAAATGAGTATTTGAAAGGAATGTCTGCAGCTGAATAATAAGGAAAACATAAATGATGAATAAATGACTGAAAGGATTGGGGCCCCCTTCTAGTATCACTGGGACTCTCCGCCGTCAACGTGCTCTCCCTGCGCCTTTGCCTTGCCATGACCTGAAAAACAATATCCCCAAACGGGGTCAGTTATACAGAACAACAATCCTCAAGGGTTGAAAATACACAATCAAGATATATCTGAAATTATGAGTTATCCTGTCGAACATACGCAATCAAACATGCTATATGAATCGACTATCAGTACGGCTCAAAGGAATGGCGCCACACTACGTCCGGGATGGAAATGTGTCCGTGCACAAGCCACCAACGATCAAACACGCGTGGCCTTGTACCTAATCAGTCTCACGAGCAATCGACTCGTGTGCACCCAATGTGAGGCCAACAACCAACACACGACCCTAATGTGCCCGACTTGAAAATCCTACACATACCAACCGCACGCCAAGATGACCCGAATGCCACAATATGACAAAAGTGACAACGAAAATGAATGATGACTCACCAAGATTTAATGATGGTGAAATGAATGATAGCTCAATGAAATGATCGGAACCGCTGCTCCTTATGGTCGAGGTGATTAATTGACAATGACGAGTTTTGACACGATTAATACAATGATGAATGAGTTATGATTATGAATGAACAACGACAAAAGGAATGAATATCCTTTTAACCGAGTAAGAATTAACTTACACAATACCGATGATGAATGTCCGTCCACGAACAACGCCCTAACCAAGATACCTCGCTCGAACAACCTTAATTCAATCCAATTACCAACAATCCGATCAATAACGAATTAAACACGAATATAACGAACTCAAGACGTCGATACGATTAAACCAAGTTCATAGGGGCATTATATCGAACACTTTGAGTCCAACTTCGATTGATTACAACTAAACCTCAACAATACCAATCTCAAATCCCCAAGAAGTGCTTCAAATCAATAAAACATCTCCAATACGATCAATAGTCCGTTAAGAATATCCAAAAACGTGATTATAACAACTATTAATCGGAAATCCCCAAATCGACTCGATATTCAAAGTGTTCTAGAATAAATCCCTCAATAATCCAATGAATCCTTATACAAACTCATAATCATATACATATCCCTTCATAAAACATGATTATAACGTCCAAAACATCATATCTCAACACAAAATCGAAATCCAAGGTGTTAAAGAAATTACCTCTTGAAGATCCAACCACTTCGATCCGATGAACACGAGTAATAACGAGTATCCAAGCTTCCCAAAGGAATGAAGATGATGAAGATTACACACTCAAGTGATTGATGATGATGAAATCTCTCTCTCAACCCTCTCTCTCGGATGAAGAAGGAAAAAATGAAAAAGTGAAGTGAAATGACCCGCCAAGTCATTAATGCATCACGGAAGTTACGGCCGTAACTCGGCCCTCTTACGGCCGTAACTTTCCAAGTCAACGGCCTTACGGCCGAATCGCCAACTCAGACGTCAGAAACTCGCTTCGTCAAAGCTCGCTGACACTTACGGCCAGAATCGATCACGAAGTTACGGCGTAACCCGCCTTTCGTCAAAAATATCCGTCGACACCCTTACGGCCGTAACCGCACACCTTACGGCCGTAACTCGGATGATACGGCCGTATCCGCCAAATCTTACGGCGTAAGCCCTCTTCGTCAGCCGGGCAAAACGGCCAGCACTCGTCACACGGCCAGAATCGGCCAACTCAGACGGCCAGACTGCCGACTTACGGCCGTATGCCGCAACCCTTACGGCCGTAAGTCACCCTGGTCGACAACACCCAAAACTTACGAACACTACTTACGGCCGTATCTCACCATCCTTACGGCCGTAACTCACCTTGCCGAAAATGTCTCGGTAGCTCTTTGACGCCAGACGGCCAGAATCGCCAGCCCTTACGGCCGCACCGCTCAACTTACGGCCGTACCACAGACCTTACGGCCGTAAGTCCCTTTCGCCCAAATGGCCTGAAACACGAACCCTTGTTACGGCCGTAACCCAAAGTCCTTACGGCCGTAACTCGATGCTGGCCAAGTTGAAAAATTCCGATAACTCCGATTCCACGATACGACTGATGAATGATCCGACATAACATACGAATGTGAAAATGAACAGGTCTATCACAAGCCACGGATGATGCTCGATCGACTACCAATCACGATGAAAATAATAATGCTCCCGTCGATCTCTAAACGGAGATGACATGACGATCGGTAACTGATATACGATTACAACATGCCAACATTGAACGCAAATGAGTGATTCATGAATGATGAGTGATTATTAATGAGTGAGAATTACTGAGTGACGATTACAGACTGATAATTACTGAATGAAAATGAATGAATTACAACCGGGTATTACAGTACACACCTGATCCAGTTAGCACGCGCTATCCACCAAACATAGCGTGCGCTAAAGTGTATCGGTAGCACGCGCTATCGACCAATAACGTGTGTTACCTGGGTAACAGATTGAGTCCGAGAGCAAAGCCCAAGATCGACACTCACGCTAGCGCACGCTACGGAAATCTCGGCGTCGCTAGCCCGACATTAGCGTGCGCTAGCCTACGTAGCGTCGCTAATTCGCCATCAGTGGAAACAAGATCGCCACTCCCAGGGCTTGCTCTCTAGCGCGCGCTACGAAGCAGTCGTAGCGTGCGCTACTAAGTGACCCCTAGCGTGCGCTATGTAGAAAAGATAGCGTGCGCTAGGTACGAAATATAAATGGTCCAAAACACCGGAATATGAACGAAACGTCAAACGGAACATCTCAAGACGCATCAAAACATAGAATGGATCCACGGCAACCCCGAAATAGAGGTTCCGCACAACAATAACGAGAATCAGATCAATAGATGACGGGAAAGATACACTGTAAGGTACACGAGGGTCACTACGACCGAGAAATACACCGAAAAAGAAAATACAAGGGAAAGAAAAATGCGGATATTACATTCTACCCCTCTAAAAATAAGTTTCGTCCCGAAACTTAAGAAACAAACAACTCAGGGTACATAGCACGCATGCTATCCTCGGTTTCCCAAGTTGCCTCCTCGACACCGTATCTCGACCACTGCACCTTGACCAAAGGGATGGTCTTATGCCTCAATCGTTTCTCACGATGCTCTAAAATCTTCAAAGGACGCTCCTCAAAAGTAATATCCTCGGCGACATCAATCTCACCATAATTGATGACGTGACTAGAGTACGGGACATATTTCCTCAGTTGGGAAACGTGAAAAACTCTATGAACATGACTCAGGGCCAGAGGTAACGCCAAACGGTATGCTAACCCACCGACTCGCTCGAGAATCTCGAAGGGTCCAATAAATCTCGGATTCAACTTCCCCTTCTTCCCGAAACGGAAAACTCCTCTCGTCGGCGTTACCTTCAGCAAAACGTGGTCTCCCACCTCGAATTCTAAAGGTCGACGACGGACATCGGCGTATGACTTCAGTCGACTCTGGGCAGTCAACATCCGTTCCCGAATTAATTCTATCTTCCGCCTCGTCTCTAAAACGACATCGGTTCGGTCCCGACCAAATCAGACGCCTCATTCCAACAAATCGGCGATCGACAATGCTGCCCGTAGAGCGCCTCATACGGTGCCATCCGAATTGACGCGTGCCAACTATTGTTGTACGTGAATTCGATTAATGGCAAATGCTCCTCCCAGTCACTACTCCAATCGAGAGCACAAGCACGCAACATATCCTCGAATGTCTGGATAGTGCGTTCCGACTGTCCATCTGACTGGGGATGAAAAGAGGTACTCAAACGCAAACAAGTACCCAACGCTTTATGCACCGCCTGCCAAAAGACGCGATACAAATCGGCCATCACGATCCGAAACAATAGACTTCGGAGTACCGTGAAGCCTCACAATCTGCGCGATAAATATACGAGCCAACTTCTCCGGGCCCCAAGTGTCCTTGATGCCCAGAAAATGTGCCGATTTGGTCAGACGATCAACAATCACCCATACCATATTCATGCTCGACCTCGATCTCGGCAAACTCGTAACGAAATCCATCGATATATCTTCCCATTTCCATTCCGAAATGGGAAGTGACTGCAATAACCCAGTCGGTCGCTGATGCTCGATTTTGACCTGCTGACAAGTCAAACATCTGTAACACCCCCGATATATTCGGGAATATTACAGTGCCGTAAATCCTTTACATAAGGATTTACAAGGCTGAAGAATTGAACAAGCATAAAAAGGGTACTAACGAATGGAAATAACGGAATTACAGTACATCAGTTTTGACCAAATACAGAAATAGTACAATTGTTCAACAGAACTCAATAATACATCACCAAATTCAAATCCATCACAAATGACTTCGTACTCGAGTACTTATTGAAATAACGAATAAACAACGGATAAATAAACCTGGTCGGGACATCACTCTGCACCCTCGTCGTCATACAGTTCCAGTGGTTGTTTCCCCGCTCTCCTGGATCCTGAACACAAACAAAATGTTCACCCCCGAAGGGTTAGCACAACGATGCTATTACAAGTACCACAACATATTATTCATATCTCACGAAGAATAATAATAACGTAAACGACAAAATACCAACGAGTCTTCTCCTACGAGAAACTCAAACATAACATACACAACTGATAATCACAACATGATATCATAACATACACATGGTAATTCCATCGATCCAGCGTTCACTGCCTAGAACCCACGATGATCCCATCAGACCAACCCGTGGTGGAAAAACCCGTCCGATGATCTAGCGCACGCTAGCATAGATCCCCCGATGATCCCGTCGGACCAACACGAGGTGGACATACAACAACGACATACATGCACGACAATATGTATAACAACAATACATAAGACAAATAAAGTACTTGCCTCGATTTGAATACAATAACAATACTTCCATGAAAATGAACACTCGAAGGTCGCCCCTCTCGATCAATCACGTAGCAAAGTTCGAACCTTAAATAAGAGAAATAACATGGAATTCATCTTAGGTCGAACAACATCTAACAATCCGAATTACGGTTGAGAGTCTATAAAACGAAATCTGTCTGACCTAAATAACGTACGTTACATGTCCTCTGTAACGTACGTTAAACTTAATCGTTAGCATACGTAAACTATGAAGTATAGCGTACGCTAAACATATACCAGCAGTTCCTCTCTGATCAGTCGACTTGACTCGTCTGATAGTATAACGTACGTTACGTACCAAACGTAGCGTACGTTAACAACGTCATATAACGTACGTTAGTAACCAAACTTAACGTACGTTAATCATGCATGTCAGTTCTCACTGGGCAGATGACTGGCTCGATTAGTGACGAAGTATTACGAAATCCCTAGTGAGTAATCTAACATACCTTCAAATATATATATATATCATACTCATGAATGATCTACGGACTAATATCTTCAATTTCAAGGATACGGGTATCATCGTAATACTATTTTCAATCTTGATCGAAATACTCATGTAAAATTCGGTTGGTCTAAGGTTGATGTAATCAATCTAATATCGTCATTAAATCCAGGCTTATACTGATGGCGAACTACTTATTCCATCTAAGCAAGCAAGATTACAACTATGATGATTCTCTCCAAAATCCATTGGTAAAAGTGGAAATCGACACTAAGTTTACAATCAACATGACGATAACATTTGATACGGTTTAATAATTCACTATTCTCATCTATGTCATAACCAGGTTCAACTACGGTGTTCTAAATCATAATAGTTCGATCATTATAGTTTAAATATGATACTAGGTCGCATACGTCGTCAAAGTGATCTTCTGTTCTTGGTAATGCAATCATATCGTCTAATCAACATAACTTCAAAATTGGAAGTAGTATAACATACCTTAAGAGGAAGATAATACTGAGACTATAAGTACAAATCCAACTCCGGTTGCTTCAACGCCGACTCGTGATGATTTCTACTCCAAAGTCCAATATAAGTTGTCTTCAATGATCAAGTAGTGTCATACAAGCTCAATGATTCAGTAACAATTGATCTAAATGTGTTAAAAGAGGATGGAAATCTTCTGGGGACGAATATGGTGAAGTTTAGGAGCAAAAGGACGAGCTGAAATGAGATGGGGTGCTGCTCCTTTTATAACTTTCTGAGTGTTACGTACGCTAGGGTTACTTCATAACGTACGTTATCGTCCAAAATAGTTCACTGTCTGATTTCTGTACTTCATTACGTACGCTACACTAAACGTGTTACGTACGTAACTCATATAATTTGCGTACGCTACACAATGTCCATAACATACGTTAAAGTCCGTTGACTTAAAAATGTGTCCAGGTTCATGCCGTGCGAATCTGGGGGGCATCTTGGTCGAGCCCACCACCGTGTACTCCATGTGCTAGCCGGCCCACCCAATAATTGCCCGCATTACGTACGCTACGCTTCATCCGTAGCGTACGTTAACATTAACAGGTTACGTACGTTAAGTTACATTCTTAACGTACGTTACCACGTATGTGCATGGAGGAAAATTTACATGTTGCTACACCCATGTAAAAAGATACAAATATGATAATTACCATACTCCATTATTAATATCATCATTCCCAAAACAATACAGGGTTCAATGTACAGATAAAATACTTCCATAAGAATCCGGATATTACATACTCTCCTACTAAAAAGGAGTTTCGTCCCGAAACTCAAGACGAAAATAACTCGGGATATCTGGACTTCATGCCATCTTCCGTTTCCCATGTGGCTTCTTCCACTCCATGGCGTGACCATTGAACTTTGACTAAAATGATGGGTTTGTTTCTCAACTGTTTAACTCGACTCGAGTATCTTGGCCGGTCTTTCTTCAAACGTCCCATCTGCGCGACTTCGATCTCGCCAAATCAATGATATGATCGATCTGGTACATACCTCCGTAATTGGGATATGTGGAACACGTTATGTACATGGCACAATGACGGTGGCAATGCTAATCTATATGCCAACTCTCCAACTCTCTCAAGGATCTCAAATGGTCCGATATATCTCGGACTTAGCTTTCCTTTCCTTCCGAAACGGAATATTCCCCGAGTAGGTGAAACCTTTAAAAGTACGTGGTCTCCAATACTGAACTCCAAAGGGCGACGGCGTACGTCTGCGTAAGATTTCTAGCGACTGCAGGCGGTCAACACCTTTCACGAATCAAGGCTATCTTCTCTCGAGTCTGCACGATCAACTCTGGTTACTTCGATCAAGTCGGCGAATCGTCCCCAAGATAGGGCGATCTGCATCTCCTCCCGTATAATGCCTCAAACGGTGCCATCTTAATGGAAGCATGCCAACTATTGTTGTAGGTAAATTCAATCAACGGTAGATGAATTTCCCAATCAGTTGACCAATCTAAGGCACAGGCCCTTAGCATGTCTTCCACCGTTTGTATAGTTCTCTCAGATTGTCCGTCAGTCTGCGGGTGATAAGCCGTACTGAAGTTCAATTCGGTCCCCAAGGCCTTATGAACTGCTTTCCAAAAGTGCGACACAAAACGGCCGTCTCGATCAAAAACAATGGTTTTCGCCGTACCATGCAATCGAACTATCTCCGAAATAAATACTCGTGCCAACCTCTCTGGTCCCCACGTATCCTTAATGCCTAGAAAATGAGCCGATTTGGTTAAACGATCAACTATCACCCAAATCATGTTCATTCCTGTCCTGGTTTTCGGCATATTAGTGATAAAGTCCATCGATATGTCCTTCCACTTCCATTCAGGAATCGGGAGCGGCTTCACCATTCCAGCAGGCCGTTGATGCTCGATCTTAACCTGCTGACAAGTCAAGCATTTCGAAACATAGTCCGCTACGTCTTTCTTCATGTTGCCCCACCAGAAATTCTGCTTCAAGTCCTTATACATCTTACTGGTGCCCGGGTGGATAGAATAGGGTGAACTGTGAGCTTCCTTCATAATCGTCTGTTTCAGAACGTCAACATCGGGAACGCAGAGTCGGTTCTGAAATCTCAAAACTCCATCGTCATGAATTATGAATCCGGGGGCCTTTCCTTTGATCACTTCATCATGTAACCGAATCATCAGAGGATCATCTACCTGTCTAGATTTGATTTCTTCGGCTAAAGATGAAGTTATCTCCATCACGCACAGTTGTCCTTGGACTCTTTGTAACCATACCTCAATTCCTTCACGAATCATCTCTCGCTGAAGGCTAAGTTGGGAGGTCAGCGTCTCCAGCATCTGAATAGAGACAGGCTTGCGGCTAAGTGCATCGGCCACTACATTTGCTTTGCCTGGATGATATAAAATCTCCAAGTCATAGTCCTTAATCAGTTCCAACCATCTTCTTTGCCGCATGTTCAACTCTTTCTGACTAAATATGTACTTGAGACTCTTATGATCCGTAAAGATCTGACAGTGAGTCCCGTACAGATAATGCCTCCAGATCTTCAAGGCAAAAACCACTGCTGCTAGCTCCAAATCATGTGTCGGGTAATTCACTTCATAAGGTTTCAGTTGTCGCGACGCATAAGCGATCACCTTATCATTCTGCATCAACACGCACCCAAGTCCTTGGTTCGAAGCATCACTGTAAACTATGAATCCTCCAGTTCCCTGCGGAAGTGATAGAATCGGTGCCGTCGTCAATCTCTTCTTCAATTCATCAAAGCTAATCTGACACAATTCATTCCACTCAAACTTTTGAGTTTTCTGCAGGAGTCGAGTAAGTGGGCGGGAGATTTTAGAAAACCCTTCCACGAATCGACGATAGTATCCAGCAAGTCCCAAGAAGCTTCGGACCTCTTTCACGTTCTTTGGAGGCTTCCAATCCAATATTGCTTCGATCTTATGAGGATCTACTCGGACTCCTTTAGCTGACACCACATGGCCGAGGAACATTACTTCCTTTAGCCAGAATTCACACTTAGAAAGTTTGGCGTACAATTGTTCGTTTCTCAAAAGTTCCAATACAATCCGCAAATGCTGCGCATGTTCTTCCGGGTTCTTAGAATACACCAGAATGTCATCAATAAACACGACCACAAATTTATCCAAAAATTCAATGAACACACGGTTCATCAATTGCATAAATACAGCAGGTGCGTTAGTGAGACCAAACGGCATCACTACAAACTCATAATGTCCGTAGCGAGTTCTGAACGCTGATTTCGGAACATCAGATTCCTTAATCCTCAGCTGATGGTATCCTGATCTCAGATCGATCTTAGAAAATACTGTTGCCCCTTGCAACTGGTCAAACAAATCATCAATCCGTGGCAACGGATACTTGTTCTTAATCGTCATCTTGTTCAGCTCTCGATAATCAATACACAGTCGAAGCGATCCATCCTTCTTTCGGACAAAAAGAACTGGCGCTCCCCAGGGTGAAACGCTTGGCTGAATATAGCTCTTGTCCAGTAACTCCTCCAGCTGCTTCTTCAGTTCGTACATCTCCGTAGGTGCCATACGATACGGCGCCTTGGAAATCAGTGTAGCTCCGGGTTCCAGCTCAATGGTAAATTCCACATCCCTTCGTGGAGGTAGTCCAGGTAACTCGTCAGGAAATACATCTGGAAATTCGTTCACAACAGGAATGGATGAAAGTTCCACAATTTCGTCTTCTTTCTTCATAACGTAACACGATGCAGATGCACCTGTTTCAACAATTTGTGACCTTCATCGCCTTGATCAATTTTCCTGAGCTTCCGGTTTTCATCCCTCAAACGAATTTGGAACCATCATCGGCGATCGGCGAGATATTCCTCCTTCGGTAGTTCACAATTGCTCCATATCGATTAAGCCAATCGTCTCAGAGTATCAGTCGTCTCCTTGTATTTCTATCACGATCGATTTGAGAGCCACTCTCTGCCTCCAAATGATACAGGGAAATTTCTAGTTTCTAAATTTCCGACAATTCTCTCTCCACTCGGTAAACCAACAACATAAGGTTCACAAGTATGAAAACCGGAAATATTCAAACGATTTACACAAGACAAAGATATGAAAGAATGTGTAGCTCCTGTATCGAATAAAACGCTAACTGGCTGGGAAAGGATCGGGCCGATGCACGATGCGGCAATGACATCCTGATCGTCTGTCCTTCTCATCTCGTACAGACGTGGGGGAGCAGATCCGGCACTCGATGTCCCCTTTCGGTCCCAATGTCCTCTGCCTCGCCCGCGGCCAAAATTCTGAGGCATCTGAACACTTTGCTGCGTCTGTGGAATACTGGCCTCCTTACGGGTAGTTTGTGGTGTACGGGCTCTAAAAGACTTTGCAGCCTCTTCACAAAACACCGCCCGATGTCCCTCTCGTCCACAATCAAAACAAGTCACGGCAGGAAGGGGGCAATTCCGTCGATAGTGCCCCGTCTGGGCGCAGTTAAAGCATTTCCTGGTAACATCAGTAATAGTTGATGTCGCTCCGACGTTCTTTCCGCTCCTAGCTGGGTGCGGAGGTTTCTTGAAAGAGTGAAAGGATGACTGGGCCTTACGGGCCCCGCTGTTCTTTTGCTCTGTAAAAGTACCAGAGACTTTCTGTTTCTTGGTTTCCACAAATTTCTCCATGGCTGCTTCTTTCATTTCATACGCCAACGCCTTATCCTGGTATTGGCGGAGAGTGGTACATTCAAAACCGGACATGTACCTCTGGATTTCTGGTTTCATTCTCATTTCAAAATGGATCATCATTTCCGCATCTGTTCTGACCATATGTCGGACAAATGCTAATTGCTGGTTAAACGTCTTAATCGTCTGGGATACGGGTCCATCTGATGGCTGAGTGGAGAAAAATTCTCGAATTTTGGCTTCCCTCACAGGACGAGGGCAATACTGAGCTTCAATCATCGTTTTAAATTCCGTCCAATCGGCATTATGATCTGCAGGTCGGCTAGCTTCCCACCACTCGGATGCTTCCCCTATCAGAAGGTACTGGGCAATAGGAGCTCACCTGTCGTCCGGGCAATTAATTCCAGCAAAAATTTTCTCCAGTTCCTTCAACCAATGGTCCCAAGTGGGAGTCTCAGAAATACTGTCGAATTTGGGTGGTTGCATCTTCGCCACCTCTTGCAGCCACCGGTCACCTCGATTTCCCATTTCTGGAATCCTTTGTTGTCCATCTCCTTGCTGCATTCCTGCTGCCACCTGCATTCGGTCCACGACCTGAGCGAACTGAGTCATCTGGTTCACAACTTGACGAAGGATTTCTGGTACACTAGGTTCCGGTTCGTTATTGATGGATCGTTGCGGCTCGCCTGTGCTATGACTGGCCTGATTAGAAGGCGACGCTTCCCTTTCAGCATTTCTGCGTCCGCGTCCACGACCGCGACCACGCATACGTCCGCCTCTCAACATACTGTAAGCATAAATACTCAATATACAGGAAACAACATCGTTCTAATATTCAAGTATAAAGAGACACAACATGTAAAGAACCAGATAGAGTTTAGGAACTTACAACCACCGTTCGCATGAAGACGTAGGCAGTGCAGTGATGTCATTTACGGCCGGTTACCTCAAAAGACATAAATGACCCCTATTTTAACCCAACGGCCAAGATATCCATAATCTTAGCTCCGATACCATATTCTGTAACACCCCTGATATATTCGGGAATATTACAGCGCCGTAAATCCTTTACATAAGGATTTACAAGGCTGAAGAATTGAACAAGCATAAAAAGGGTACTAACGAATGGAAATAACGGAATTACAGTACATCAGTTCTGACCAAATACAGAAATAGTACAATTGTTCAACAGAACTCAATAATACATCACCAAATTCAAATCCATCACAAATGACTTCGTACTCGAGTACTTATTGAAATAACGAATAAACAACAGATAAATAAACCCGGTCGGGACATCACTCTGCACCCTCGTCGTCATACAGTTCCAGTGGTTGTTTCCCCGCTCTCCTGGATCCTGAACACAAACAAAATGTTCACCCCCGAAGGGGTTAGCACAACGATGCTAGTACAAGTACCACAACATATTATTCATATCTCACGAAGAATAATAATAACGTAAACGACAAAATACCAACGAGTCTTCTCCTACGAGAAACTCAAACATAACATACACAACTGATAATCACAACATGATATCATAACATACACATGGTAATTCCATCGATCCAGCGTTCACTGCCTAGAACCCACGATGATCCTGTCAGACCAACCCGTGGTGGAAAACCCGTTCGATGATCCAGTATGCGCTAGCATAGATCCCCCGATGATCCCGTCGGACCAACACGAGGTGGACATACAACAACGACATACATGCACGACAATATGTATAACAACAATACATAAAACAAATAAAGTACTTGCCTCGATTTGAAGACAATAACAATACTTCCACGAAAATGAACACTCGAAGGTCGCCCCTCTCGATCAATCACGTAGCAAAGTTCGAACCTTAAATAAGAGAAATAACATGGAATTCATCTTAGGTCGAACAACATCTAACAATCCGAATTACGGTTGAGAGTCTATAAAACGAAATCATCGACCTAAATAACGTCGTTACATGTCCTCTGTAACGACGTTAAACTTAATCGTTAGCGTCGTAAACTATGAAGTATAGCGTCGCTAAACATATACCGCCAGCCTTCTCGATCGATCGACTTGACTCGTCTGATAGTATAACGTACGTTACGTACCAAACCTAGCGTACGTTAACAACGTCATATAACGTACGTTAGTAACCAAACTTAACGTACGTTAATCATGCATGTCAGTTCTCACTGGGCAGATGACTGGCTCGATTAGTGACGAAGTATTACGAAATCCCTAGTGAGTAATCTAACATACCTTCAAATATATATATATATATATCATACTCATGAATGATCTACGGACTAATATCTTCAATTTCAAGGATACGGGTATCATCGTAATACTATTTTCAATCTTGATCGAAATACTCATGTAAAATTCGGTTGGTCTAAGGTTGATGTAATCAATCTAATATCGTCATTAAATCCAGGCTTATACTGATGGCGAACTACTTATTCCATCTAAGCAAGCAAGATTACAACTATGATGATTCTCTCCAAAATCCATTGGTAAAAGTGGAAATCGACACTAAGTTTACAATCAACATGACGATAACATTTGATACGGTTTAATAATTCACTATTCTCATCTATGTCATAACCAGGTTCAACTACGGTGTTCTAAATCATAATAGTTCGATCATTATAGTTTAAATATGATACTAGGTCGCATACGTCGTCAAAGTGATCTTCTGTTCTTGGTAATGCGATCATATCGTCTAATCAACATAACTTCAAAATTGGAAGTAGTATAACATACCTTAAGAGGAAGATAATACTGAGACTATAAGTACAAATCCAACTCCGGTTGCTTCAACGCCGACTCGTGATGATTTCTACTCCAAAGTCCAATATAAGTTGTCTTCAATGATCAAGTAGTGTCATACAAGCTCAATGATTCAGTAACAATTGATCTAAAGGTGTTAAAAGAGGCTGGAAATCTTCTGGGGACGAATATGGTGAAGTTTAGGAGCAAAAGGACGAGCTGAAATGAGATGGGGTGCTGCTCCTTTTATAACTTTCTGAGTCTTACGTACGCTAGGGTTACTTCATAACATACGTTATCGTCCAAAATAGTTCACTGTCTGATTTCTGTACTTCATTACGTACGCTACACTAAACGTGTTACGTACGTAACCCATATAATTTGCGTACACTACACAATGTCCATAACGTACGTTAAAGTCCGTTGACTTAAAAAGGTGTCCAGGTTCATGCCGTGCGAATCTGGGGGGCATCTTGGTCGAGCCCACCACCGTGTACTCCATGTGCTAGTCGGCCCACCCAATAATTGCCCGCATTACGTACGCTACGCTTCATCCGTAGCGTACGTTAACATTAACAGGTTACGTACGTTAAGTTACATTCTTAACGTACGTTACCACGTATGTGCATGGAGGAAAATTTACATGTTGCTACACCCATGTAAAAAAATACAAATATGATAATTACCATACTCCATTATTAATATCATCATTCCCAAAACAATACAGGGTTCAATGTACAGATAAAATACTTCCATAAGAATCCGGATATTACAACCTCTGGCTACAAACTGCGCGACTTCTTCCTTCATATTATTCCACCAGAAATTCCTCCTCAGGTCCTTGTACATCTTACTCGAACCAGGATAATCAGAGTAAGGTGTAGCATGGGACTCGCGCAGAATACTCTGTCTCAATTCTAAGTCGTTCGGTACACAAAGCCGACTCTGGAATCTCAAAACACCATCCTCATGAATCACAAACCCAGGAGACTTTCCCTTAAGAACGTTCTCTCGGATTTGAGTAATCATCGGATCCTCCAACTACTTCAGCTTAATTTCATCGATCAAAGACGACGAAATCTCTAAAGCACAAAGTTGCCCGATAGCTCCAGGCAACAAAACCTCAACATCTAACTCGATCAAAGCCCGCCGAAGCTCAGACTGAGACGTAAGGACCTCAAGCGTTTGCAACGCAATCGGTTTCCGACTCAAGGCATCGGCCACGACGTTCGCCTTGCCCGGATGATAAAGAATTTCGAGGTCATAATCCTTAATCAGCTCTAACCACCTCATTTGCCTCATATTCAACTCCCGCTGAGTAAATATGTATTTCAGACTTTTATGATCGGTAAAAATCTGACATGCAGAGCCGAAAAGATAGTGACGCCAGATCTTGAGCGCAAAAACGACTGCCGCCAACTCCAAATCATGAGTAGGGTAGTTAAGCTCATACGACCTGAACTCTCTCGATGCATATGCGATGGTTTTGCCGTGCTGCATCAATACGCACCCAAGACCCTGACCCGAAGCATCACTGTAAACGGCAAAACCCTCGTTGCCACACGGCAGCGCTAAAATCGGGGCTGAAGTCAAACGCCTCTTCAGCTCCTCAAAACTCAACTGCCTTTCGTCATTCCAGATGAATTTCTCGGATTTTTGGAGCAACTGTGTAAGTGGCCGAGCTAGTTTTGAGAAACCCTCGACAAACCTACGGTAGTAGCCATCCAAACCCAAGAAACTACGGACCTCCTTCACATTCGTGGGCGGTGCCCAATCCAACACTGCCTCAATTTTCTGTGGATCCACACGAGCCCCCTCGGCTGAAATCACGTGACCTAAAAACATCACTTCCTTCAGCCAGAACTCACATTTCGAGAACTTCGCATAGAGTTGCTCGGTCCTCAAGATGTCTAACACTACCCGCAAATGAAGGGCATGCTCTTCCTCATTCCTCGAATAAATAAGAATATCGTCAATGAAGACGACGACACACTTATCCAAATACTCGATAAAGACTTTGTTCATCAACTGCATGAACACCGCTGGCGCATTAGTTAACCCGAAAGGCATGACTACAAACTCATAATGTCCGTATCTCGTCCGAAAAGCTGTTTTCGGCACGTCGGACTCCCTCACCCGGAGCTGATAGTACCCCGATTTCAAATCAATCTTCGAGAATACCGCAGCTCCCTGCAACTGATCGAACAAGTCATCAATCCTCGGCAAAGGATACTTGTTCTTGATGGTCACTTTGTTTAGTTCGCGATAGTCGATACACAAACGCAGTGAGCCATCCTTCTTTCGCACAAACAGGACTGGTGCGCCCCAAGGCGAGGCGCTCGGCCGAACATACCCCGACTCAAGAAGCTCACTCAATTGCTTCTTCAACTCGCCCATCTCTGAATAGAGATGTTACACGGGCTCGGGCCTGTAGGGCTGACCCGTTTAACCCGCAAAAAAACCGGGTTAGGGCCGATATTTCCTAGCCCATTTAAATCCGGACTTTTTTTGGCCCGGACCGTTTAGCCCGAAGCCCGTTAGGGCTAGCCCGAAGCCCGATATATATATATATATATATATATATATATATATATATATACACACTATATTAATATTATATATATAAACTATATTAATATTATATATATAATATATATTAATATTATATATAATATATATTATTACTGTATTTGTTAATATATATATATATATATATATACATAAAAGTGTATTTTTTGTTATATTTATTATAGTATAGTTGTTACTATATATATAAAATATATTGTTATTGTTTTTTTTACTTATAAAAAAATAAAAAATAGATTTTTTAAATACTTAGCCCGTTTAGCCCGAAACCCGTTAGGGTTAGGGTTAGGGCCAATATTTCCTAGCCCATTTAAATCCGGGCTTTTTTAGCCCGGACCGTTTAGCCCGAAGCCCGCTAGGGCTAGCCCGTTTAACATCTCTATCTCTGAAGGCGCCATGCGATACGGTGCCTTCGAAATCGGAGCCGCGCCCGGCTCTAACTCTATAGCAAACTCAACCTCACGATCCGGTGGCAATCCCGGCAACTCGTCACGAAACACATCAGGAAACTCACTAACAACTCGAATCGACGAAAGCTCGACTCCACCATCCTCCGCCTTCAAGGTATAGCACCAATAACCAGTACACCCTTTTCGCAGGAGTCTCATCGCCTTCAAGGCGCTAATAACGAGCTTCTGGTTTCTCTTTCGCCCCGCGAAAGAATGTTGAGTGCCGTCCTCAGCTAGCATGGTAATGATTCTCGTACGGTAGTTCATGATTACACCATGCCGTTCGAGCCAATCATCCCCGAGAATTAAATCCTCACCCTCGATACCCATGACAATAAGATTAGAGAGCCAAGCCCTCTCACAAATAAACACAGAACAGTCCCGGACTTCTCAATCACCGACAATTCTATCACCGCTAGGAAGTTTAACGATGAAAGGCTCGCAAGGTGACAAGCAGTCGAGACCCAAACGACGTACACACTCTAGAGAAATCAATGAGTGCGTAGCACCCGAATCAAAAAGCACACTGACAGGATGGGAATGGATATGAACGGTACCTGTCGCCACAGTAGCTGCTGGATCATCGGCCCTCCTCATCTCGTAGATACACGATTGGGCAGAGCCGACACTAAAAGCTCCTCCTCTAGCGGGCTGACCCCGACCCCTACCTCGGCCGGCACTCGGCGGTGGTGGCGGAGCAAATGAGCCCTGGTTTACACTCGGCTCCATAGGTGCTGGGTGAGAAGAATGGGCGCCGCGAAACTGTCTGAGCTTCTCGCAAAAAGAAGCCTTGTGGCCCGACTGACCACAAGTATGACAAGTCAAAGGTGGACGAGGACACTCCCGGTTCACGTGGCCTGGCTTGCCACAGTTAAAGCATCTGGGGTCCCGGACGAAGGTTCCGGCGGCACTTCGGAAACTCCCAGAGAAACGAGCTGAACCACCCGTAGAAATATTTGCAGGTTAAGATTTCTGCTGACTTCCACCCTTGTAACCCGAGAAATCCCCAGCGGATTTCTGCTTCTTACTCTCTCGGACCGCCGCACTAGCCGTCACCGACATATCATAAGCAAGAGCTCGACTCTGATAATCCTTCAAAGTAGTACAGACGAGCCCAGACATATAGTCCCGAATGGACAGTTTCATCCTCCTGGAAAAATGGAAAATTTTGTCGCTCTCTTCGACAACTTGGGTCTTCACATAGCTCAACTCCTTGTTAAAATCAGCAATAGCTTGGGATACGGGAATATCCCGTGGTTGAGCGTCATAGAAAGCATGCACTCGAGCCTGTCTGACCGGCCACTGACAATATTCGGTCTCCATCAATTCCTCAAATTCGACGAACGAAGAAACATGGTCTTTGGGCCCAACGGCCTCCCACCAATCCGTAGCATCCCTAGTGAGAAAGTATTGGGCACTAGGGACCTTACGATCCTCGGGACAGTTGGTGGCAACGAAGACTTTAGATATCTCCTTGATCCATCCATCCCAGCCGATCAGGTCCGAAGCTCCCGAGAACTGAGGAGGATGCATCTTGATGACATCCTGAAGCCAGCGATCTGCTCCGCCCCGATTAGCATGGGTCGGATCCGGATTCTGGACCACCTGAGCTATCGCCGCCATCTGGTTAACCATTTGCTGCATGACAACCGCAATACCAAGATCGGCGCGCTCCTGAGAAGAAGCATGACTGTGACGGTCACCGGTACTGCCGGCTCCCGAAGAATGCGACGTGGCCGCCCCACTGGCCGCCCCACGTCCTCGGCCGCGTCCACGACCACGTCCACGACCACGACCACGGTTTCCTCCGGCATCCATACTGGTGTTAAGAGGTAACAGAGGTATATCGATAATGAGTAAAGGAGGAAAAAACAACTACGATTCAAGAAGTGAAAATACAATGCAAGAAAAAGAAAAGCCGAATAAGAAAACTTACGAGCACTGGAAGTACCGACATGCTGGCAGCAGTGTGACAATATGCAAAACAAAACACGACTAGACCCAAATAACCAACAAGCCTAGTTATCCATAAACCTAGCGCTCCGATACCATTTTCTATAACACCCCGAGATATTCGGAGTATATTACAGCGCCGTGGACCCCTATATGGGACCCACCAGGCTACAACAAGAAAACTCCACTCGACTAACCCTCTCGGTTAGCGAGGACACACATTTAAATAATATGACATATAAAGATACGCCCGGAGCAACCGACGAAATAAGCATCAACCGACAATGTAACAATTTAAAGTAATACAATACGGAGTTTGAAATGAAAAGCCTAAGTACTCGCGAGTACAATCTATAAGTTTATAACTGTGGGAACAACCATATCGAAGTGGACAAAAGAAATAAGAAGACCCAAACGCATATGTCAACGGCCCTGGCCAACATCCTCGATCGTCCCAAAGGCTCGCCGTCCGGATGATCATAACCTGAAATCCATAACAAGAATTTCCCCACAACGGGTCTCCAAAGGGGTTAGCAATTACGCTAGTACAAGTAATCAAGGCAAACAAATCGCTTACACATTTCATAGTACATGCACCAATATCATTTCAAAAAAACCAAAACCAGACATGTCTTTTCCGGAAACAAACAGTCACAATTAATTTGCCTAGGACCGAGACGAAGCCACGAATCCCACTCGAGGCCTCTAAGGACCCTCCCGAGCAAGCCACATTCATAAAACAAATCAAGCACCACACGTCACCTAGGACCGGGACGAAGCCACGAATCCCACTCGAGGCCTCTAAGGACCCTCCCGAGCTGGCTAGCGAAACAAACTCATGAATCCAGAACGAAGCCATAGATTCCCTCCGTGATCCCGTCGGACCCTCCCGAGGTGAGCAAATCACACACAATATACATTACCATTTCACGTTAAGCATAAAGGTTTCCAAAAATACTTGCCTTGAATAATTGATGACGCAACGAACGGAAAGGATAATCACCGACGAACGCTAGGAATCAACGGAACCGAACCTAACGATTCTAAGAACATAATCACAACCAACTCTAGACGAATACGGAAATGGAATACACCCGCAAACCCGCCTACGATTCATGTATATTCGTACAAAAGTATCAACGAGGGCGGACCACAACCAAACCCTCTCGATTTCGCAAAACCATGAAAATATACCATGAATCTGTAGGAAGACTAATGATATCGACAAGATTAACCATATTCATCATGAATCCACCAACAAAACGGAACGAATCGGACGAAAATCCCAAAACCCCCAATTTATCTAAAAGTAGGGTTCTAAGAGATTTTACCTTGGATTAGGATGAAATATTCATGTTGATGTTGTTATAATACACCAAAAACTCAAGGGAGATGTTGGATGAGATGATTGGATGATGAGATCGCCAAGAAAATCGCCCGGAATCGCCTTAGCCGCGGAGAGAAGAAAGAAATGAGAAATTGTGTTCATCTCGGTCAACTCCCTAGTTTATATAGCCAGGGAGTGTTAGCGCGCGCTAATCCTCAAGGTTAGCGTGCGCTAACGGGATAAAACTACAGGCCATACATTTAGCGTCCCAGTCCAGTAGCCAGATTTCTGGCCGTTAGCGTGCGCTACTCGAAACGTAGCGTGCGCTAATAATCTCTCGGTAGCACGCGCTATCGACCAATAGCGTGCGCTACCTGGACATCAGCCGAGTCCAGAAGCATCTGTCCAGTACACACCTGATCCAGTTAGCGTGCGCTATCCACCAAACGTAGCGTGCGCTAAAGTGTATCGGTAGCGCGCGCTATCGACCAATAATGTGCGCTACCTGGGCAACAGATTGAGTCCAGTAGCAAACTGTCCAGTACTGGACACTCACGCTAGCGCACGCTACCGGAAATCTCAGCGTGCGCTAGCCCCCGACATTAGCGTGCGCTAGCCTACGTAGCGTACGCTAATTCGCCAGTCCAGGGGCTGGAAACAGCACTGCCACTCCCAGGGCTTGCTCTCTAGCGCGCGCTACGAAGCAGTCGTAGCGTGCGCTACTAAGTGACCCCTAGCGTGCGCTATGTAGAAAAGATAGCGTGTGCTAGGTACGAAATATAAACGGTCCAAAACACCGGAATATGAACGAAACGTCAAACGGAACATCTCAAGATGCATCAAAACATAGAATGGATCCACGGCAACCCCGAAACAGTGGTTCCGCACAACAATAACGAGAATCAGATCAATAGATGATGGGAAAGATACACTGTAAGGTACACGAGGGTCACTATGACCGAGAAATACACCGAAAAAGAAAATACAAGGGAAGAAAAATGCGGATATTACAATTTTCACCCTTTGGCTTCTGCAAATACCAGTGATAAGGCAGGGGTACGGCATCTTTTGCCTAGTAGGGACCGTGCCGGCATAGTGACAAATAGTATTATAGATGTGAGTACCCCAAATCCATTTTCACCCCTCGGCGGATAGCAAATAAACCTCTCAGATGGCCAATGGAAACTGTAGTCAGAGTCGAAGTCGGGTAAATACTCCCGGCAGCCCACATCCATAAGTACCAGACATCATCAATGAGGTCCGACGGGTTGTATCGGGGTTTGATGATCCCGATACTATCATGAAGCTCGCTCACTAATGCCCACCGCAACACCCTATCATCCGGCACATCCTCATTAGGTAAGATGGAAATGTCTACGACATTAGTGGAATCAACCCACAAATACTTGTTAATCACATCCGGTGAAAAATTAATCAATTTTCCATTCACCGTCGTTTGATGATATGTCGGCGACCGCACCTGCCCAATGGATTTGTTGAAAGCATTGTAAAAGTTTAGGGTTAAGGTGGGGTTACCATTTGGGAGTTCGGACACGAATTTCTCCCACCCGTTATCTATGAACTTTTGGATGAAAGGTGAAGTGGTAGTGTCACTTTCCAGATCGCCAATGAAGTCATCAAGTTTGAATAACCGCTCCTTTATGCACCGTGTGTTTTGAAGTCTTTGCGGTGGTGTCGGTTCTTGAGACGAAGAACCGACTTTATCTTTTCCTTTGAGGATTTCTTAGGTGCCATCCCTGAAATTAAACAAAAACAATTCCCTTCTCATCACACAACTATAATCGTCAAGTAAAACCAACAAAAACATCAAAAATTTCAAAGATTTTTCGTTGGGGTATTTCGTCGGACACCTTGAGTTCATAGTTTTTTTTAACAAGTTTTACAATCAAACTCAAATTCACAAAGTCATCACAAATCAATGAAACAAATAACCACACAAATATCAACAATACTAACAAATAAACATGCTCCAAACAAAGAATCCTACGAAAATAGAAATCGTAAAACAAATATAAACTGAGAAACTAAAACCATAAAAATCGAAATTAAAATAAGGATTGAACAAAAAAACTGATGATTTAGGTGTTAATGTTGAAAGGAGAATGAATTGTAATGAGAAATTTGACTTCCTGAAAGTATGGATCGAAAAGGGGAAAGTTTTCGCCTCTCTGCCTGTGTTTCCCGTCGGGTTTGTGAATTTGATTCTAAAACCCGTATTTTTTTTATAGCAGGCGAGTTACGGCCGTAACTATGAAGAGTTACGGCCGTATGGTGCTTTTGGCTTTTGACAATTTTTTTAGTTACGGCCGTAACATACAGGAGTTATGGTCGTATGATGCTTTCATAAAAATCAAACTAGAACAGTTTTACGGCCGTATGAATTAGAAGTTACGGCCGTAACAAACGTTCGTTCAAAAAAATGTATTTATAAAACATAAGGGATACGTCCGTAGCATGTATGTGTACGGCCGTATGAAAAGCGATATGTACGGCCGTAAGATTGTGATTACGTCCGTAAATTTTTTTTTTTTATTTTTTTTTTGAATTTTTAAAAAATTTATATTAATTATGTGTGAAAATAATACAAGAAAAACTCCCTGGATTTTTGAATGATATCATCCTTGCTTCGGCTATTGAGTCTCTCTGTGTTACCCCAAAACTTATTTTGCGAAAATAAAAGAAATTGAGTTGCCTCCCAATAAGCGCTTTGTTTAAGGTCCTTAGCTTGACTTCTTGTCTGATTAATTTGGCATTTCCAGCGCTATGATTGACTTTGCTGTCGAGAATTCTCCTCCAAGATATGGCTTTAACCGTTGGCCATTTACTTTGAAACTCCCGTCGGTTGTATTGTAAATCTCCACAGCTCCATGAGAAAACACCTCTTTGATTATGTATAGGCCCATCCACCGTGATCGCGGCTTACCTGGAAATAGACGCAGTCGTGCATTAAAAAAGAGAACTTGGTCTCCTGCTTTAAAATCTCTTCTCAAAATTCGGTTGTCATGCCATCTTTTTGTCTTCTCTTTGTAGATTTTGGCATTTTCATATGAGTCGAGTCGGATTTCATCCAACTCATTTAGTTGTAGCAACCTTTTCTTCCCAGCTAATTGTTCATCAAAGTTTAATTTTTTAATAGCCCAGAAGGCTCGATGTTCAAGTTCTGCTGGCAAGTGACAGGCTTTTCCAAAAATCAAACGAAATGGAGACATGCCTATTGGTGTCTTATAAGCTCTTCTGTAAGCCCAGAGCGCATCATCCAGCTTTTTCGACCAATCTTTCCGAGATGAGTCGACTGTCATCTCAAGTATGCATTTATGTTCACGATTGGAGACCTCGACTTTTCCACTGGTTTGTGGGTGATAAGAGGTAGAGACACGGTGTTTTATTCCGAATTTGGTCAGTAGAGCCTTAACTTGGTGATTGCAGAAATGAGATCCGCCATCACTGATAATAACTCTCGGAGTTCCGAAGCGAGTGAATATATTTTTCTTTAGAAAATTTACCACGATTCTAGCTTTGTTTGTTGGTAATGCAACAACCTCCACACATTTAGATACGTAGTCCACAGCTACAAGGATGTATTCATTAGAGAACGATGATGGAAAGGGTCCCATGAAATCAATTCCCCAAACGTCGAAGATTTCAACTTCTAAGATGAAATTCATTGGCATTTCATTTCTTTTTGACATGTTGCCATGTCTTTGACACCGGTCACACTTAGAGACAAGTGTATGTGCATCTCTGAACAAAGTGGTCCAATAGAATCCTGCTTCAAGAATTTTTGCTGCTGTTTTTGAAGCCCCAAAATGTCCTCCATGAGAGGAATGACATGTTTCCAATACCTTCTCCATTTCTTCTTCCGGTATGCATCTCCGGATGATTTGATCAGGTCCTCGTTTGAATAATAAAGGATCTTCCCAGTAATAGTATTTCAACTCGGAGAAGAATTTTTTCTGTTGATGATGTGAAAAATTTGGGTGAATTATTCCACTTGCAAGGAAATTGACGATGTCTGCATACCATGGTGCATTTTGTTTTTCGTGCATATTAGAGATTTGGAACATTTGTTCATCCGGAAATACTTCATTTATTTCCTTCTCTTAAGCATTGTTTTGGTCCAGTCGTGAGAGATGATCCGCCACTTGGTTCTCTGTTCCCTTTCTGTCTCGGATTTCTATGTTGAACTCTTGCATAAGTAGGACCCATCGGATTAGCCTCGACTTAGCATCTTGCTTTGTCATTAAATATTTCAAAGCTGAATGATCAGTGTAGACAATGACTTTTGATCCCAATAAGTAGGATTGAAATTTATCAAAGGCATAAACCACTGCAAGTATCTCTTTTTCAGTTGTTGTGTAGTTCCGCTGTGCATCATTCATAGTCCGGCTAGCATAATGGATCACTTGCATCATTTTGTCCTTCTTCTGGCCCAGCACGGCCCCCACAGCATAATTACTTGCATCGCACATCATAATGAATGGAATAGTCCAATCTGGAGAAATGATGATTGGAGCTGATGTAAGCTTATCCTTCAAAGTTGCAAAGGCCACGTGGCATTCATTTGTGAAAAGGAATGGTGTATCTTTCTCAAGCAAAGAACATAGATGTTTTGCTATTTTTGAGAAATCTTTTATGAACCTCCGATAGAATCCTGCATGCCCGAGAAAACTCCTTACTCCCTTCACCGAAATTGATGGAGGAAGTTTTACAATCACTTGGATCTTTGCCTTATCGACTTCAATTCCATTTTGTGAGATTCTATGGCCAAGTACGATTCCTTCCTGGACCATGAAGTGACATTTCTCCCAATTGAGAACTAGATTTGTGTCTTCACATCTTTCCAAGACCATGCCTAAGTGATTTAGGCATTTATCAAATGTATCTCCGAAAACTGAGAAATCGTCCATGAAAACTTCAATGAATTTTTCAACCATGTATGAGAATATTGACATCATGCATCTCTGAAATGTGGCTGGAGCATTGCACAATCCGAATGGGATTCTTCTATAGGCAAACGTTCCATAAGGACATGTGAATGTTGTTTTCTCTTGGTCTTCTGGGGCTATGACGATTTGGTTGTACCCTGAATAGCCGTCGAGAAAATAGTAGTAAGAATGTCCCGCCAATCTATCGAGAATTTGATCAATAAATGGGAGTGGAAAATGATCTTTTTTGGTCGTCTTGTTAAGCTTCCTGTAATCAATGCACATTCTTCATCCTGTTATGGGTCGTGTCGGTATAAGTTCATTGTGCTCATTCTCTATGATTGTGATTCCACTCTTTTTGGACACCATATGTACAGGTCTCACCCATGGACTATCTGAGATTGGATAAATGATTCATGCGTCAAGTAATTTAAGAATTTCTGCTTTCACAATTTCCTTCATGTTTGGATTCAAACGTCGTTGATGCTCAATTGAAGGCTTGCAGTCACCTTCCATCAGAATTTTGTGTGCATATAGAGGGGCTTATTCCTCTAATGTCCGCAATAGTCCATCCAATTGCTCTTTTGTGATTCTTCAGTACCCTTAGTAATTTCCCTTCTTCAAGTTCGGTCAATATGTTAGATATGATGACCGGAAGTGTAGAGGAAATGCCCAAGTAAGCATATCTCAAATGTGTGGGTAGAGGTTTGAGATCAAGAATTGGAGCTTCTTGTAAACAAGGGAGGGGTTTAGCGGAGCTTGTCCCCAACTCTTCAAAATGTGAATGTCTTCTTAAAGGTGGTAGTGCTTCTAGATAGTTAACTGTTTCGGCCAAGTGATATTCTTCTTCCATGCTGGTTAGAGAATTTGCTATACATGCCTCAAGAGAATCTTTAGATAGAATATTCTCTAAAGACTTGTTTACCATGGCTTCAATTGTGTCTATTCTTAGACAATAATCATTTGTGGAGGGATGATTCAAAGTTTTTAGGACATCGAAGATGACATGTTCGTCTTCCACTCTGAGAATTAGCTTTCCTTCATAGACATTAATAAGAGCACATCCGGTTGCGAGAAATGGTCGTCCCAAAATAATGGGAATATCCTAATCTTCTTCCATGTCAAAGATGATAAAATCCGCTGGAAATATGAATTTATCAACCTTGACGAGCACATCTTCTAATATCCCACATGGATATTTGATTGACTGATCAGCTAATTGTAGTGAAACTGTTGTTGCTTTTGCTTCTCCCAAGTTCAGTTTGTTGAAAATTGACAGGGGCATCAAGTTGATACTTGCCCCTAAATCACAAAGAGTTTTGCCAAAATTCACTTCACCAATTGTACACGGGATTGTGAAAGTTCCCGTATCTTTTAGCTTGGGTGGCAACTTTTTTTGTAGTATTGCGCTATATTCCTCTGTTAGCATGACAGTTTCATATTCTTCAAGCCTTCGTTTGTTGGAAAGAATATCTTTCATAAATTTGGCATAGCTTGGCATTTGTGCTAGAGCATCGGCAAAAGGTATGTTGATGTGTAGCTTTTTGAAAATTTCCAAGAATTTCCCGAATTGAGCATCGAGTTTGTTATTCTTCAACCGTTGAGAAAATGGGATAGGTGGAACATAAGATTTTGCAGCAACTGGACCTTTTTGAGATGAAGGTCCTGATTCAGATTCTTTTTCTGATTCTTGATTTTGTTTATTTTTTTGTTTTTCTAGATGATTTTCCACAGAAATTTCGGGCAACTGCACTCCACTTCTTGTTGTGATAGCCTGCACATTCTCCCTTGGATTTACCTCTATATTGTTAGGTAACATGCCATGAGATCTTTCTGAAAGTATTTTGGCCATTTGGCCAACTTGTGTCTCCAGATTTTTAATTGAAGCATCATTGCGTTGTTGATACTTCAGTTGTTGTTCGGCGAGCTTCGTGATTGCTTCTTCCCACCCGGGCTTCTTTTCTTGATGCGTTGGATTAAACACATTATTGTTTGATAAGTGTCAGTTTTATACACTTATCCATGGTTTGTATCGATAAATATCACCCATAATTGAGCAAGTCTACTCGTTTTTTGCTTTTAATTAATTAGTTTTTAATAATTTTATTTTTATCGGATGACGATGTAAATCTAGTCTTAATCGGATTGAATTACTGATTTACTCAAGAAATAACATGTATATAAAATATTCACTTTGTTGACTTTTTTATATATTCATGTTGTAGGGCTTTCCGAGACAAGTTCGGCAGTCTTTCCGGATTCAAAATCAGAGTTATATATCAAAAATTATCATCCGAAGAAGATTTAGGGCAAAAACGCAAAGTCTGAGAAATTCTGGGCTGAAAACGTAACTCACAAAGCAACCAGTGAGCAAACTGACGAAGCCATGTTACGGCCGTAACTACTGAATGTTACGTAGTAAGCCGTCAAGTTACGGCCGTAACTTCAGAATGTTACGTAGTAACTCTTGACAGATTGTGATCATTTGTCTAATTTTTTATACTTTTTGTGTATTATTGAGGGGATGGCTGACATTGATCCGATCTATTGTAATAATGCTGGATTTTTGGAGCTATTAGATGACTTTAGGTGTATAAATAGACCCCTTAGATCCTTCATCATTAATCATTCATCTTATAATTTTCCACTTTTTGTAATATTTTCTTTTTGTGTGAAGAACACACTTGTGTTCTTGAGTGATTTGTGTAATAGTGGTATAGCATATGTTGTTCAGAGAGTTTATTGCTTCTTTCTCATTTATCTACTAAGAGAGTTAGGATCAATTCTTTCTCTTGTTCAACTAATAATGACCACTCAAGCTTGTATTATGTATATTAAACCCTTCATGGGCTAAGTTACCTTAGTTGGGATTATAAACAAGGTTAGTCATGTTATTTAAGTTTGTATAAAGATCTATTATAAATTACTTATTATTGTGTGTGATTTTCATTGTTTTAACAATCTTTATTTATTTGGCCAATAAATGACGATATTTATGGTCTTCATATGTTTCGAAAGAAAATATGTTTGATTAGATCAAATGATCTTCACTCTAAGTTGTTCTAGGGGATAGAAATATACCTCTAGACCTTAGATGATTCTTTGAGTTATTTTCATAAATCCTAATGCTATGTATTGAAGCCAATCAACATAGAAATATAGTGGATTGATTCAATATATAAGGGGCGTTTTATAGTTCGAAAGAGAAACCGTCTTTTTAAGGAAAATCGAATCTACACAACATAATAAGTAAATTCATCTTATGATCTCCCAACTATTTCATTTTATCTTTTATCAATCTATTATTAGTACAATCTTTCATTTCCTTGAATATTAGAACTATTATTGCATTTTCTTTGCAATTGTCAAACCAAACTCTTTAATTGTGTGTTTCACTCATCTTAGTATCTATAAAAATAGACTAATAGTGTATAATTCAAATTATAACCAAACTTCCTCGTGGGATCGATAAACCGTACTCAAAAAGTCCACTTACTACTTGATACGATATCATGCACTTGCGATAGTTACACTAAAGAACATGTCAAGTTTTTGGCGCCGTTGCCGGGGACGTATAAGTGTTATATTTGAAATCTTACATTGTAAACTATTTTTATAAGTACAAATTTCTCGACGTTGTAACTTAGTACTCAATTGTTTGTCCGGTCAAGTGGCGGATAATGGTACTCCGTGACTACTAAAGTTGGAATTTTCAGTTTCCCACAACAACTGATATTTGTAGATATTTTCTTCAATTATTTTCATTTTATTTTTTTTATTTTTTTTATCATGGAAGAAACTTTGGATAAAATCGAAAAAAGATTTCCCTTTCTGAGCAAAATGTCATTTTAAAGATTTATAAGACGAGACTTGAAAGGATGAGGTTGCTTATGAATAAAAGCATACCTTTTTACATAAGATTCATTATTGAAGCCAAAGTAAGAATAGAAGGTGAATTCACAGAAACACCGACTAGATTTTTACCAGGACTTGGAAAAAGTTCATATGCCAAGAAACGACGAGCAAAGATGATAGCCGTTTGCTATAAATGTGCTAGATGGAACTGTAATTTAAAATGTCGATCTTTAGGAATTCCATCTACAAACAGAGAAGATAAAATTCAGTTCATTAAGGATGGTCTGAATAAAGAGAATTTAGATAATATCGAAATTTCTCTTGACACGCATCCTAGTGGACTCGTACATTACGTAATTCGATGTTTGTGGAATAAATTCAAAGCAGAATATGAACAACGTCTTTGGAATCTGACGTTAAAAGACCCTATTTGCCAATTTGTAAGAAAATTGGATGGGAAGCTTCTCCCCAACTCATAGCAGGCGTTTAGGCCGTTTCTGAACGTAAAATCAGAGGAATATGTGAGCCACGATCACAACTACTGTACATACACGTGAGTATCTTTTATTTTTATCGTATGGTGAGATTTTCTGAATAAAAAAAGTGATACGCGATAAATGCATTCATTATTCTATTGAGTAGTTGAAGCGCAATCAACGCAATCACAAACTTGTTTAGCAATTTTTCCTCATTTTCTCTTCTATAAATAAATTTGTGCTTGTTTCTTTTATTCATCCCTCAAACTTGTACTTTTTTCTTTTTCTCTCTAAAAAATTTCTTTTCAAAAATGGAGTCATCATCTTCAACAAAAAAATTTAGCACAGTCTGCATTTTTGGTGGAGCTAGTTATGGAATAGAGGCATGCTTTACTGAAGCAGCCCACAACTTGGGTCGTACCTTAGGAGAAAAATGCATTCATGTAGTTTACGGAGGAGGAAGTCTAGGATTAATGGGACGAGTGCTGTACGCCTATATGGAAGGAGTAAGAGTGTTGGGAGTAATTCCAAAACCTCTGGCTGAAAGTAAAATCACCGGGGCAACTATTGGAGATGAGTTTAGATCTGTAAATATGCAAGATCGCATAACTCACATGATAAATAATTCTGGCGCCTTCATCACCCTTCCTGGTGGTTTTGGCACCCTTGAGGAACTTTTTCATGTGGTTACCAGAGCTCAGCTAAATGTTCATCAAAAACCAATAGGTCTACTTAATGTCAATGGTTTCTTTGATGGTTTACTATCTTTCATCGACTACTCTGCTGAAAAGAGTTTTATTTCCGAGCGTGCTAAACGAATCATAGTCGTTGCAACAACACTAGAAGAACTAATCAAAAAACTCAATGAATTTGTTCCTCAACCAGATCCAAGCTCTAGCTAAAATTTTCTGGATGGAAGATTTTACCGTGAGAAAATGAAAAGTGGATTCATTCCTCTCCCTTTGATAACCCATGTCGGACCTCTTGTATTTTTACCTTATGTTGTGTGTAAAAATCGTGCTAAATGATGGCAGTTTAAGGAGTTTCTTCTTGATCTCTTGACGCGCATCTATTCGCGATTTATGTATTTTTATTTTATTGCTGTAATTTTTATTGTTTGTTTTTTATAAAAGCATTGATGGCAGCGTAAGGCGACTCTTCGGACTTTCTTGAAGAGCATCTTAAAAATTGTGTTATACTTCCGAGTATATTTTATTTTCTTTTGTTGTTTGCCTCGTATATTTATTCTCTTGCAGATTCTAAAAGGCGTTAGCTCAAGCAAAACTTTCATCAATAGGGAGTATTCTGCTTTTCTCCATTGCTTTTTATTTTATTTTTTTTATTTTTTCTATTTTTTTTAAACTGAGGACAGTTTTATTTTCAAGTTTAGGGGTGGTATGTTTTGGTGTGTTGGTATTTTGGTGTGTTTTGACTATTTTGGTTATTTGCCTTAAATTTTTTTTTTATATTTATATATATATATATATATTATTTTGATTTGTGAGATTTCTAGATCTGGCCATAACACCAATAAGTTAGCTATATACAAGCTTCTAAAATCGTTTTAAACCGGTTAAAAAATTGTATATTCTAAAAATTTTGAGCCTTAATCTCTCTTTCCAAGCCTTGTAGTTATCATATAAAATCGAGTCATTCGTTACCTTGAGAAAAGAAGAATCAGTCGGTTGATGAAAAATAGAACTGAAATTTACTTAATTTGTGGAGTTTTTGATTTTTCATGCTTAACTAATAAATGATTTTCTGCAAAAATTCTATTCCCTAAAAAAAAAAAGAGTCATTGGTGAAAAGAGCTACACGTTAGCAAATAACGGTGTGAAAGCTATCACCTAAAAAAAATGACGAAATGGTGAAGTGTTGAGCGAACAAATGCCTAATTTTGGGGGTCTTAAAATTTTGCGAAAAATAAAGGACTAACCATTGTTGGTGCGTAGCTGCCGTCTCACAGAAAAATTGGTGAAAAGAGCTACACGTTAGCAAATAACGGTGTGAAAGCTATCACCTTTTAAAAAAAAAGATAGAAATTGTGTTAGTGAAAAGAGCTACACGTTAGCAAATAACGGTGTGAAATCTATCACTAAAAGGGATGTAGTTTATGAGCAGATCTGAATTAATTAGCGGCTGAATTTCAATACACTCAATTTCGTGAAAAATCACAATATTTGATGACGCCAATGAAATTCTTCTTCATATTGAGTCGAAAAATAAATGAGTGATCAAGAGCAACCATTAAAGGGAGTCGGGTGTATCATGAGTGAGAAAGAAATAATCAACCTTTTGGGGGGAAAACCTTGCATTTTGGAATTACAAAAATAAAACCGTGTTTTAACTTCAAAATCATTTGTAGATTTATTTTGAATATTGATTCATTTATATCTACTGTATAAAGCTGGTTGTTGTGTATTAATGGCATTTTGATCTCCTTTTCTCTTTATATATAATTATTTTTCTTAATTATGTGTGTATTATTATTTTTGTGTCTTATTTTTATTTTTATTTTTGGAGTTTGATTAATAAAGAGTCTTGCTCGGGACTAGCAAGAATTCAAATTTCGGGGTGTGATAAGTGTCAGTTTTATACACTAATTCATGGTTTGTATCGATAAATATCACCCATAATTGAGCAAGTCTACTCATTTTTTGCTTTTAATTAATTAGTTTTTAATAATTTTATTTTTATCGGATGATGATGTAAATATAGTCTTAATCGGATTGAATTACTGATTTACTCAAGAAATAACATGTTTATAAAATATTCTCTTTGTTGAATTTTTATATATTCATGTTGTAGGGCTTTCCGAGACGAGTTCGACAGTCTTTCCGGATTCAAAATCAGAGTTATATATCAAAAATTATCATCCGAAGAAGATTTGGGGCAAAAACGCGAAGTCTGAGAAATTCTGGGCTGAAAACGTAACTCACAAAGCAATCAGTGAGCAAATTGACGAAGCCATGTTACGGCCGTAACTACTTAATGTTACGGCCGTAAGCCGTCCAAGTTACGGCCGTAACTACTGAATGTTACGGCCGTAACTCTTGACAGATTGTGATCATTTGTCTAATTTTATACTTTTTGTGTATTACTGAGGGGATGGCTGGCATTGATCCGATCTATTGTAATAATGCTGGAGTTTTGGAGCTATTAGATGACTTTAGGTGTATAAATAGACCCCTTAGATCCTTCATCATTAATCATTCATCTTATAATTTTCCACTTTTTGTAATATTTTCTTTTTGTGTGAAGAACACACTTGTGTTCTTGAGTGATTTGTGTAATAGTGGTATAGCATATGTTGTTCAGAGAGTTTATTGCTTCTTTCTCCTTTATCTACTAAGGGAGTTAGGATCAATTCTTTCTCTTGTTCAACTAATAATGACCACTCAAGCTTGTATTATGCATATTAAACCCTTCATGGGCTAAGTTACCTTAGTTGTGATTATAAACAAGGTTAGTCATGTTATTTAAGTTTGTATAAAGATCTATTATGAGTTACTTATTATTGTGTGTGATTTTCATTGTTTTAACAATCTTTATTTATTTGGCCAATAAATGACGATATTTATGGTCTTCATATGTTTCGAAAGAAAATATGTTTGATTAGATCAAATGATCTTCACTCTAAGTTGTTCTAGGGGATAGAAATATATCTCTAAATCTTAGATGATCCTTTGAGTTATTTTCATAAATCATAATGCTATGTATCAGCATAGAAATATAGTGGATTGATTCAATATATAAGGGGCGTTTTATAGTTCGAAAGAGAAACCGTATTTTTAAGGAAAATCGAATCTACACAACATAATAAGTAAATTCATCTTATGATCTCCTATACATCTTCTATAACTAATGATGAACTAAGTTTGTAATCCCAACTATTTCATTTTATCTTTTATCAATATATTATTAGTACAATTTTTCATTTCCTTGAATATTAGAACTATTATTGCATTTTCTTTGCAATTATCAAACCAAACTCTTTAATTGTGTGTTTCACTCATCTTAGTATCTATAAAAATAGACTAATAGTGTATAATTCAAATTATAACCAAACTTCCTCGTGGGATCGATAAACCGGACTCAAAAAGTCCACTTACTACTTGATACGATATCGTGCACTTGCGATAGTTACACTAAAGAACGTGTCATTGTTGTTTGCATAGGAAAAATTTGGATGATTTTTGTACCCTGGATTGTATGTTGGACCGTAAGGATTGTATGCTTGCCTTTGGAAATTCTGAGCATAGGCCACTTGTTCTGGTTGTGATGACTGCTCTTGTTACACTAAGGGACACATAGTGCTGTTGTGATTTGCCAAAAATGAAAATACACCAAAATGAGAATATCACAGAAAGGAAAAATGCGGATATTACATGGACCCCCCGTGTTTGTGCTTGGAATGTTATGATTGGATCTGTAACACCCCGAAAGGCGGCTATTACAGTGCCGTGAATCCCACACTGGGACCCACCAGGCGATATCCAAAATAGGTTAAATACATATTATTTGTGATACCGAACCACAATGAATAGTCATTACTCCGATTAGGAGTTTATTAAAATATGGCCAACGGCCTTACAATACACAGGATCCGAAAAAAAACAAGTATAAACCATATGGGGATGGAAAATACTTCAAATGTCAAATACAACCAGATAGCAATTTAAAGGAAGCAGGAAATAACATAACATGGTTTAACATAACCGGACAACAAAAGATGTGGGGGCCCCGAACTAGTATCCTTCGAACCCTTCGCCGTCGACATGCTCTTCCCGTGCCTTGCCTTTGCCTCGACCTAAAATACAATACAAGTATTTCGCCCAACACAGGGTCAGATATACATGATAATAAATTCTTCTGACATTATACAATTCACATATATAGATTTCAAAGAAATCATTCCGACTATCAATCATACCCCTCGGGCGTATGAAACGATCAGTCACAAGCATCCAATACTATGGACGATTAACAATATGGCTCAAGATGGACATCACAGTACGCCCGATCCGGAAATGTGTCCGTATACATGTCCGCCCCGTATACGGAATCCAGAATATACGTGGGACAATGTATCTAATTAGCCTCACGAAACTACGTCTCGTGTGCACAGTCCAATGCGGATTAATATCCACGCATGACTATATATGTGCCTGGCTAAAAATCCTACACAATGACCAATCGGAACGCAGATATGATTCCGGATATGTCACGATACAACATGACAACGAATTCAACAAATCACATATCCGATTAAGGATCAAGAAAAACTCACCGAAGTGAAAATAAGGCCAACGAGATCAATGATTCAAAACGACGTACTTGGGAATGCAACCCCATGAAGAAAATGGAATAACGTCAAGGACAATGTCAATTCACAACAAACGTTTCATGAGCAATTCATACATATGAAAGATATAACCAATCACAAGAATCTAATCATCAGTATAACCAAGCAAGATAACTTGCCTCAAATCCGTAAGCGAAAGATAGTCCTTCTCCAAATGATCAAACAGACGGTATCCTCGGTTAAACACTCAATCGAACAAGCAACCTTGAATGAAACGTAATTCATTCAATAACATATTCACATAATATTAATATCAATTCGTAGGAAACGACGCCCGCAACCTACTCGAATAATTCATTCCACCCTAATGAATATCTTAACGATTAATGAAAGGTTTCAATACATCTAATTCATCTTCCAAAATCGGATTACCATACCAAAAATGTCCTTTAATTCTCTTGTTATTCTATGAACAAAAACATCTTCAATTTGCTAATAAAATTGGTTTAAATCAAATTCTCATGTTCTACAACATCTACTATTATAAAAGGATAGTCATAATGAATTTGGTACTCAATGTACCATGACAATATCATTCATAAACAGCATCATCTTCTTAAGAACACTATCTATTTAGCATGATGATGAACCACATTCTAAGTTATCAACACATTAGATTAATGAAAAGTTATTGTTGTAATTATCAAGGTCCTTATCATTCTTCAATGACTTGTGAAGCTGAACCATAATGATTTAAAGCTTCTAAGATTTCTGAACAAGATCATCTAATCTTATCTTTAACATTATCAAGTTATTCTCAAGGTAAGTAAATACCTAAAATGGTGTTTAAACACTCTATGATATCAAGTTCTTGATTAAATCCAGCTATGATGAAGCTAACCGATCCAACAATGTCCTATTGAGCTAAATTCGACCAGAAGATGAGTAATGATAACTACAAACATGGTTACCATCATTACAACATCAAGAACTCATCTAATCTAAACCCTCATTTATCATATTCATCAAGAAGTGTTTAAAAAGTTTAATTATAACCATGTTTTACTTGCTTAATCTAACTCTAGGTGAAGTATAATTCGTCATTAATCATCAACATAAGAAAATAATGCAGAGAGGAAAGTACACCTACCTCCAGAAATGAAGAACAACTCCAATGTTATGAGAAAATATACTCCAAGCTCAAGAACAACTCCTAGTCTCCAAGGAAATGAGCTCCACTCCAAGATTTAAGGCTTAGAAACAAGTTGGTGAAGGTTGGTATCGTTTTGGGAGTGCAGAGGGATGATAAATGGAGAGAGAATCGGTTTAGAGTTGTGAAGAAATGAAAAACAGGCTGGTCCTATAAATAGACTGGACATACTTAGCGCACGCTATCGGAACAGTTTAGCGTACGCTAATGCACTTACGTACGCTAACTGGTCGATATTACGTACGTAAGCGGCTTACAATGGCTACTGTCTTGAATTATCGCAGGTCGTTAGCGCACGCTAATGAGAAATGGGTTACGCACGCTAATAAAAGTAGATTCTAGCCGACACGACAGCTCAGACCTGATCACATGCATGCTAACGGCTAATGAGTTCACGTGCTGAAGTCAACTGATGCCAGATTCCCTCTTAGCGTACGCAACAGAGGAAACCTTACGCACGCTAAGACACAGGATTAGCGTACGTTAATCGTATTGTGTAGCGTACGCTACATCAACAGAAAAATTCGAAAATGCAACTCTCTAATTAACATCGAATCATCACATATGAAATGAAATAACAACGATATGAAATTCAAATCTATAATACCTCAACATAATACTGACTGCAACGATTTATGATACTTAGATTATCCGAATAATACAACGACAGGTAAAAATGAAAAGTTACAGTCGGATATTACAGGATCGTGGACCCCGTATTTTATTATCGGAATCGTATTTTGAAATAAATGATTTTTGGGCTGTGTCCCTAAGTGTTTCGAAAGGCTTGAGAATTCTTAAACCCCAAATGTTTTCAAAACTCCCGAGATCGTAAAATGTTTTGTAAGATGTAAAATGTTTTTATTCCTATCTTTCATAAATCAAACTGTTTTGATCAAGTGAATTATCTCGGGAAGTATATTCACGATTTCAAAACACAACAAGATGCCATTAGCATGGAGGAACAACACTCTAGTCCATTTTATATAAGAACAAAAGCGATGTTCAAAAGTGCTCCAATTATCGGGGGATTAAGTTGATGAGTCATACAATGAAATTATGGGAACGAGAGATTGAGCAACGTCTTAAAAAGTGTGTAGAGATATCGGAAAACCAATTTAGATTTATGCCCGGGATTTAAAATATAGTAGTAATACTTCTAAAACATGTATATATACTTAATATTTAAATGGCCGTAACATCTGAAAGTTACGGCCGTAAGACCTCAATGTTACGGCCGTAATTACGGCCGTAACTCTTGACAGATTATTGATCATTATCTAATTTTTTATACTTTTGGTCTATTATTGAGAGGATGACTGGCATTGATCCGATCTATTGTAATAATGCTGGAGTTTTACAGCTATTAGATGACTTTAGGTGTATAAATAGACCCCTTAGATCCATCATTAAGCATCATCCATCTTATTATTTTTTCTACTTTGTAATATTTTTCTTTGTGTGAAGAACACACTTGTGTTCTTGAGAGTGTATGTGGTTTAGCTTATGTTGTTGAGGGAGTTTATTGCTTCTTTCTCCTTTATCTACTAAGGGTGTTAGGATCAATTCTTTCTCTTTTTCAAGTAATAATGACCACTCAAGCTTGTAATATGTTGAATAAACCCTTCATGGGCTAAATTATCCTTAGTTGGGATTATAAACAAGGTTTGTCATGTTATTTAAGTTTGTATAAAGATCTATTATGGATTACTTATTATTGTGTGTGATATTCATTGTTTTACCAATCTTTATTTGTTTGGCCAATAAATGATGATATTTATAGTCTTCATATGTTTCGAAAGAAAATATGTTTGATTAGATCAAATGATCTTCACTCTAAGTTGTTCTAGGGGATAGAAATATACCTCTAGACCTTAGATGATTCTTTGAGTTATTTTCATAAAACCTAATGCTATGTATTGAAGTCAATCAATATAGAAATATAGTGAATTGATTCAATATATAAGGGGCTTTGACATTCGAAAGAGGAACCGTCTTTTTAAGGAAAATCGAATCTACACAACATAATAAGTAAATTCATCTTATGATCTCCTATACATCTTCTATAACTAATGATGAACTAAGTTTGTAATCCCAACTATTTCATTTTACCCTTTTATTAATTTATTATTAGTGCAATCTTTCATTTCCTTTAATTTTAGAACTATTATTGCATTTTCCTTGCAATTGTCAAACCAAACTCTTAAATTGTGTGTTTCACTCATCTTAATCCCTATAACAAATAGATAAAGTGTATAATTCAATATATAACCTAACTTCCTCGTGGGATCGATAAACCGGACTCAAAAAGTCCACTTACTACTTGATACGATATCGTGCACTTGCGATAGTTACACAAAAGACGTGTCAAGTTTTTGGCGCCGTTGCCGGGGAAGTATAAGGGTTATTTTGAAGTATTACATTATTAACTATTGTTATAAATACAACTTTTTTTTTGTTGTAGATTCTCTTGTCTATGCGAAGGACGTACAATCGCGATTTAGTTTCACTAGATCCCGATATTGAAGCCACATTCAGAAGAAGGCGAAGAGAACAAAAAACAAGCATTGTTTTTTCACCATCAATGGCGGACGAACCAAACCCACGTCTCCTCCAAGGAAATGATAACGAAAGAATTCCTTCGGTAGGGGGAATACCTAATATTCAAAACATTCAACATCAACAACATCCTCTTGTGCCGGAAATAGATGAAGACAACATGCTCTTTGGGGAATTCATGAACCCACCATCTTTGAGCGTGCAATCAAGTGTGATCTATCCACCATTTGGAGTGGACAATTTTCAAATTTGACCCGATGTCATAAATCTCTTCTCCAACAACAACTCATTCTATGGAAGAAGCAACGAGAATCCATATCTCCATATTAACCGTTTTGTGGAGATATGTGAAAATTTCAAATATCTAAATGTAAATGACGAGGCGATAAAAATGAGACTTTTCGTGCACACTTTGAAGGATAGAGCAAGAGAGTGGCTAGATACTTTGCCACCACGAAGCATAACAAATTGGCCCGATTTTTTTTCAAAAATCCACTACTAAATACTTTCCACCAATAAAAGTGACGAAACTCAAATACGAAATCTCTACATTTCATCAACAAGATTCGGAGTCATTTCATGAAGCGTGGGAGGGATACAAAGATATGCTACGGAAATGTCCTAACCATGGTTTCAATTTGGGAGCACAAGTCAATTACTTCTATTCTGGACTCTTACCTAGCTACATGCCGAGCCAATGTCGATTCATCATCAAATGGCTCACTTGGCAACAAAACTATAAGAGAGGCTTATAATCTTTTTGATGTTATAAGTGAACAAAGTGCAAGATGGACAGACAGAAATATCCAAAAGAAACCAAATGGTGTTTTTGAAGTGGATTTTTATTCACTTATGTTGGCAAAAATTGAAGCTTTATCAAAGAAAGTCGAGGACATGTCTTTTTCAACTCCTCAATCTGTGAAGACGGTGCAAACTCCACCAGTTTCAGCTCTTTCATGTGAAATTTGACTCGTTTTACTCGATTCGGTGTGGTGCTACTACTCTTTGGTTCCTCCCATTGCTGACTGAGACGGACCTACCGAGTCGCGCAATAGGATTGACGACGGAATGAATCGAACTTAATCTCTCATTATGAATATTAGATATTGGATATCTAATTTGGGACATTGGATGTCTAAATTGATTTATTGGATAAATTAATTTACGGCCTAATGAATTAAATAAATTATCGGGTGATTAATTTAATTCATGAACATAATTATTTCTTGGAAAAATTAATTATGTTATTATGTATTTGATATGATTAATTAATTAGATTAATTAATCGAGATAAATACATCGGAATGGAATTGGAGTTTATCTGTTTGGACTCACGGGAGTCCGAAACGAATCGAACTTGTCCGATTCCTTCTAGATGGCCTCCCCATCACCTACTCCCTCAATTGGTCTTGGTCTTCATTTTGTAGGTGGTAGACTTGTGACCAATCAAGGGGACAAATATCAACCCTTGGTGATATTGTCTAAAGTATGAGATTTTGGGGGATTTGAATAAGAATAAAGGTGAAGACTACTCTCACTTCTCCACACCAACCATTCCATACGTGAGTGAAGAAAAAGAGAGAGAAAAGATTTTTCTCAAGTCTTCATTATTATTCATTGTTCTTGAGATATATTCTTGGAGAAAATATCAAGAGATAAAATTGAGAGATATAGATTAAGCACTTAGAGTGTTACAATCTTGAATATAAAGTTTGCATCACTTGATTCTAGCCGTAACCTTAGAGTTTAATCGGGTGATTGTCGTTCCGTTCGTTTCTCCGGCGCGTGGCAAGTAGAGACGCGATGCTTTCGACGTTGAATCGTTCAAGTGCTTGGAGTGCTTCGGATCGTAGAGTATTCAAGTAAAGCTTGGAGAATAGCTTAAGAGAAGGATACCATTTAGTCAACGGACTTCAAGGGTAAGTTTCTTTCAACTCTTGTTATTCGTTTATATATCCGTATATACGTAGCTCTATCCATCCTCGTAGGGATTCAGATCGAATTAATTTTCGTTTTACCGCTTCCGCTGGGCCTTCGTTTTAGGCACCGAATCCCAACAGTGGTATCAGAGAGTAGGTCTTGCGATCGTATATACGATATAGGCATTTGAAATGCTCGATTACATGGTGAATGATTTGGAATCATTTTAATCATAATCGTGGTATATATTTTTAGGTTCATTGTAATTATATTTCGTAAGTTTATGTCTAAATATAAATCTTAATTTCTTGGAAATGTGATTTATATTGTAGATATGAATGTTGGAAAATATAGATATTGGATATCCGGTCAAAAAACTAGCCCCGAATAGCCGTTAGACAGTCCGGGAGGTGTCCGGAAGGAGGGGGCCGTGGCCCAGGGCTCGGGGGCTGCGGCCCAGGGCTGTTGCAGCCCGCCTGGGTACTTTCTCTACTGTGGGCCGCGGCCCAGGGCTCAGGGGGCCGCGGCCCAGGGCTGTTGGGCAGCCCAACTACAACCCAAATGTGTTTTCAAGAGCGGTTAAGCCCATTTCGGACCCGTTTCGGGCTTGTTTGCTTCGTGTATTCCTAAAATGATTTCCCACATTTTAAATTGGATTTAATATGATTAAAATGATTTATGGTAGTTTATTTTATAAGGGAAAATTGATTTATTGGAATACTTGTGATCGACCGAATTATTTTGAACGATTTTCATATTACCGATTGTGTGAATCGATTGGATCAGTTCGTATTGTTGATTGGATCAATGTATCTCTACGCTTTCCGTTTATATAGTATTTAATGGATGAATGCTTTTGAATGGCGATGTGGTTCATGGACTTGGTTTTTGAATCGTTCGTTTTATTCGATTGGGTTGTAAAGGCCGTTTTGAGCCTATTTATTTTACTAGAAATATTTGTATCTAGTATGCAATTTCAATGTAAAATTTATATGTAATGACGAAGACCGTAGGAAGATCCGTTTCGAGAATACGAAGATTCAAGACGAACACTTGTAATTAGATTACTGAGTTTTTGTTTTCTAGGAACGGTCCATGAACCACATGTTGGTAGCAACTAAGTTGTGAATGGTTTTTTCATATTGTATGAATGCCACAAACCTGTTCGGTTGCCCTATATTAAGATTTATAAAGAACTCGATCACCACTATGAAGTAGTGCGACGATACTTCCGGATTTCACATGGGAGTGTGTTGTTCCGATAAAAACAGTGGGAGCTGGGTAACAAGAATAGAAAAGACCTTAATTCTATACTCAGAACATAATTGAACGAGTCACTAATTAATCTGTCGCACTTAATGCAGACATAACTCTCAATATGACAATGAATCCACTCGCAATTCTACTCGAAAAGAACACCTTGATGGGACCTAACTTTGTCGATTGGCTCCGCAATTTGATGATTGTCCTTAGTATAGAGGCACTGGGATACGTCTTGGAGACGGACATTCCGGCGCCTCCAGTGTGGACAAGAGCCAATTAGGAGGAGATTGAAAACCACGGAAACTGGGTTAAGGATGACGTGAAAGTCCGTGCTTATATGATGGCTTCCATGTCTAATGAGCTTCAAAGAGCTTATGAGAAAATGACTTCTGCTAGGCAGATTCTATCTCACTTAATCGAGATTTATGGTGAGCACAGCAGAACTGCTAGATATGAGATATCCAATCAACTGTTCGGTGCAGGGATGAAGGAAGGTGAAAAGGTTGGGGAACACGTCCTCAAAATGATATCCATGATCGAGAGATTGGAGGCTCTTGATTTTAAAATGGATACTTCTCTCCAAACTGACCTTATCCTTCAGTCTCTCCCTTATTCTTTCTCACAGTTTGTTATGAACTTCAACTACAATGGGATTGCATGTAACTTAGCTGAGCTAATGAACAAACTGGTGACCGCTCAGTCTCAGATGAAGACTCTGCGGATGAAGGAGTCTGCCCTTGTGATTTCTTCTGGACATCGGAAGTCTAAGAATAATAATAAAAAGACCAAGAAGCAGACTGGACCACAAGTTAAGGACCTTAAAGGAAAGGGCAAGGCCCCGATGGTTCCAAAAGGCAAGAAGAAGAAAGATGCTTGTCTCAAGTGCGGTGAGCTGGGCCACTGGGATAGAGACTGTCCGATTCTTCATGGCACTTCAGGTACAGAACTTTTAGTTTTGGAAACAATTTGTTCTGCTACTGTATTCTCTACTTCCTGGATACTGGATTCTGGTACTAGTTCTCATATTTGTACCGTGAATCAGGATCTGGAACAAAGTAGGAAGCTTGGAGCTGGAGAAGTTATGATCATAGTCGGAAGCGGGCATAGTGTCGAGGCGACCGACATAGGATCACTTCTTTTGGGTTTAGAATCCGGCTTTGTTTTGACTTTAGAAGATGTACTTGTTTTGCTCAAGGGGCACAAAAACATTGTATCCATTCCGGTCATGGACCGAAAAGGCTTTTCATTTTTCATTGCTGATGGTTCCTGCAAAATTTATTTCAGAAATAAACTAGTGGGTACTACTACATTGTTAAATGGATTGTATCATCTAAATCTCAGCAACAAAGTAGTTGTGAATACTATGAGTAGAAAACGTGGTAGGGATGAAACCAATCAAGTTTTGAAATGGCATCTTAGACTTGGTCATGTTGGTCAGACCAAGGTTTACAAGATAGAAAAATATGGACTTATGGGTCTATTGGGATCGGATCCCTTTCCTACTTGTGAATATTGCCTTAAAGGCAAAATGACTAAGTCCCCCTTCACAGGGACTTTTGAAAGAGCCGCTGATAAACTAGGATTAATCCATACCGACGTATGTGGTGCTTTGGAAGTAGCACGTGACGGATATCAATATTTCATTACGTTTACGGATGATCATACTAGGTATGGTTATGTATACTTAATGAAACATAAATCTGTGGCCTTTGAGAAATTTTTACCATCAGTGTCTGAAGTTGCTGCATTAATTGTTGGAGATTTTGATCGAGTAGATGGGGATAGAGATATTTTGGTAGAGACACGATCAGGAAAGCTGGACCGCATCAACGAGCTGAACGCAGTTTACCTTGCATTGCAATATCCTCTTCTTCTTCCATACGGTGAGGATGGTTACCGTGAGGATATAGAATTTGCCGAAGGTAAGGCATGCGAAGGGGGGAGGAAAAACATTAGCCAGAGAGAATTTTTCGCCTACCGTATGCATGACAGGGATGATGAGGCAACTACATCATTGCACTCTAGGAAACTATTCCAACAATTTTTGGTTGATGCATTTACAACTGTTTAGTCAGCAAGAACAAGGTGGGTCCGTCAAAATCAGCCGCAACTGAGGGGGCAATTGTACAAAGATCTTCAAGATGCATATCTGCGTGGTGAAACAGATGCTTCTGCACAAGGAAAACGCATCATATTGCCCTCTTCATTTATTGGTGGGCCTAGAAACATGATATAAAATTATCAAGATGCCATGGTTATATGCAGATGGGCTGGATATCCTGATCTATTCATCACGTTTACCTACAACTCAAAATGGCCTGAGATCACTAGATTTTTAGATAAAAGAAACTTGAAACCAGAAGACCGTCCCAATATAGTATGTAGGGTATTTAAAATGAAGTTGGACGAGTTGATGAATGATATTCAGAAGAAAAACATATTCGGTGAAGTAAAGGCAGGTAATCTTTTAAATTTAATTATTTTATTATTTTATACCGTACTGTTGATGTAAAATTTGATATAATATATATTTGTCGATTTGTCGATTTGTCTATTTTTAACTATGTTATGTTTTGTAAATTTCAGTTGTCTACACCATCGAGTTTCAAAAACGTGGGTTGCCACATGCGCACATATTGGTATTTCTATGTAAAAAAGATGGATTTGGAATAGCTACGACGATCGACGATGTTATCTCTGCAGAGATACCCGATCAGAAGAGTGAACCTGAGTACCACGCTTCTGGTATCGAGTACATGATTCATGGCCCATGCGGAGCGGCTAACAAGTCGGCTCCATGCATGTTTGATGGTAAATGTACAAAGTATTTCCCTAAGAATTATGTCGAAGAGACTATAATTAATGAGGGAGGATACCCAACATATAGACGAAGAGATGATGGATGGTATGTTCTGAAGAATGGCGTTCCGCTCGACAACAGATACGTTGTACCCCACAATCGTTATCTACTACTCAAGTATGGAGCCCATTTGAACGTTGAGTGGTGTAATTAGTCAAGAGCAATAAAGTATCTTTTTAAATACATAAACAAAGGAAATGATCACGTGACTGCATCATTTTACAAAAGCTCGCCAAATTTTAATTCTGCAGAACATATTGACGAGGTCAACCAGTACTATGACTGCAGATATGTTTCTTCATGTGAGGCAGCATGGAGACTTCTTGGATTTAAGCTTCATTACAGGGATCCACCCGTTGAACGCCTCACTTTTTATCTCCCTGACGAACAAACTGTTGTTTTTAGCGATAAAGATGAAATATCTACTATGCTAGCAAAACCTACTGTGAACCAAAGCCAATTTATAGCTTGGTTCGAGGCCAATGATAGGTATCATTGGGCAAACAATCTTACCTATGAGGAATTTCCACAGCATTTTGTTTGGATTCAAAAGGACCGAATATGGAAGCCAAGGAGAAGGAAAAGAACAGTTATTGGACGTGTGATTTTTGTTCCTCCAGGATGTGGAGATATGTACTACTTGAGGCTAATGATTAACATTGTTCGCGGTGCGAAATGCTATAAGGATTTGATGAAAGTCAATGGTATCCAGTACGATACCCTACGTGATGCATGCTATGCATTGGGTTTGTTGACCAACGATAAAGAATATATTGATGCCATCGTAGAGGCAAGTCAGTTTGCTTCTGCGCATTCGATGCGGCTATTATTTGCTACATTGCTTTCATCAAATTGTATCAGCCGACCTAAACATGTTTGGGAAGCCTGTTGGGTGTACTTATCTGAGGATGTTCTAGACAAACAACGCAAATTGGCCCGTCAAAGAGGTATGTTTAATCTATTTTGTATGTTATACTTTACAATTCATTATATTTCTTCAAAATTTTCATTCTTAAAGAAAAAAATAGTAGTCACATAAAGAATATTGATTTTTATCTTAGATTTACGTCTGACCCAAGACGATATTAGAAATTACACGTTGGTAGAGATCGAGAAGCTTTTGCAGGCTGGTGGAAAAAGTTTGAAAGATTTTCATCCCATGCCAATACCAGACAGTCGCTACTTCAATGGATCACGTAATATTTTCTTAAAGTCAGACGTAACAGTAAATTACTATAACAACTTATATTTGATTATGTAGATCTTATAAATTTCAATAGATTTGTGTAATTAGTTCATCTAATCAATGTGTATTTTACCATAATATTTCTCATCGCCAATTAAATTGACTAATTATCGAGTTGGCCAAATAAATAGTGTTATTTTTATTGAGAATGTAATTTGGCCACTCATTAAGTTGGCCAAATAAATACTTTTTATAAAATATTTTAATTTGGCTAATTTATTGACATTTCATTTAATTTGTCCGATTTATCAACATTAACAATTTGAGCGAATTTAAATTTTTTTAAAGTCAGACGTAACAACCAACTATTATAACAACTTATATTTAATTATTTAGATTTTATATATTTTAATAGATTTGGGTAATTCGTGCATATAACTATATCGATTTGTGAAGAGAACATATACTAAATTATCTTTATTATCTAAATGAGTTTCAGATGGCTGAACCATAGCTGTATTATTTCGGGTATCACTATATGAGTCTGGGATAATAATGCATAGTAAATTCACCTTTAAATCAGATTTGTGACGCGTACCATTAAATAAATTATAAACTGGTTCGAGTTGGTGTATCCTTGCCTCAATTGTGTTTCGCTGCTATGAGGAACTTCGAGTGGATGAACCTAACTAATAAGTATAATTGTCGAGTTTTTTGCATTAATAAAATTGATTTTAAAAATATAGTTTTATATATAATGCCATTACGCATTCGGAACACCATTTTAACTCTCTCACGTGATATTTTTTACTTTTTATATTCTTATTTATAAAAATTTCTATTCCATCTTAATTTTTAATGATATTCCAGTGATGAATAATTTAATTTGTAATCTTTTATCATTTATAATATTTATTCTTAACTTTTATATGTTATAATGTTTGAGTTTTTATTGGGATTCATTAACCAATTACTATAGCAACTTATGTTTAGTTATTTAAATTGTACAGATTTAAATATGTTGAGTAATTAGCTATATTATATAGGGATCTGGGATGTAAATGGGTAATAAAGTCATTTTTTAATCGAGTTTGTGATAAATACATGTATATAGATTTTAAACGAGTCTGAGTGGCTGAACCATACTCTCATTGTTTCATGTGTTACTATACGAATTTTGAACTGAAATAAATAGTAAAATTATCTTTCAATCGGGTTTAGAACGAGTACAAGTATATAAATTTTAAATGAGTTCGGGTGGCTGAATCTCATCTTCATCATTTCTGTTTATTGGTGTGCCCCGTTGCAGAATGATTCCGAGTGGCTGAACCCTAACAAAATATTAAATTATTTTTAGATTTTTACTTGTAAATTACAATATAAAGTGATTACTCGTCGAATTTCGACGGTCTATACACTAGTTAAAGTTATAATTTGATACCCGTGAAAAGTTGATTACTGCCGTAAATAATGAACTAAGGGTTGGGTTCATGGTACACCCACATATAGTGCATCCCCTGTCGGATGCACTACACGTGACGTGCATGGACGGTGCAGATTGATACACTAGATGGAGCATCGATCTGTACCGTCCATACACGCTACGTATAATGCATCCGGCATGGGATGCATTACATGGGGGTGTACTTTGGACGATACCGTCAAACTAAGTATAGTAACTAGTACGTAGCTAATTGGAATTTGGGTTTTATATCAAATAGGTTACCCAACTTTGTGTTTTTGTGCACCTAAGTTACCCAACTATTTTTTTGTGCAGATGGGTTACTAGACTATACGTGTTTGACATGTAGGTTACTCAAAACCAGAAACATGTTCATTCAGATTACCCAAATGACTGGTAACCGGGAGATGTAGGTAATACTTTGTCCACTTTTTGTGGGCCCCATTACCCAACTATTAGGGTTTATATTTTTAATTTAAGTACATTATAAAATTAAAAAAATGTTAAAAATTATAAAAAAGTAAAATTATAAAGTACAATTGTAAAATAAAATTATAAAATTAAAAAAATGTTAAAAATTATAAAATTTTAAATGTGGTCAATTAAAATTTTATAAATTTTATAATTTTTTAAAATTAAAATTATAAAATAAAACTGTAAACTAAAATTATATAATTAAAAAATTATAAATATTGTAAATGTGGTCAATTTTATTTTATAATTTTTTAATATTTTAAAAAGTAAAAAATAATTTTAAAATTGTAAAAAATTAAAAAAAATAAAAAATTGTAAAATTATAAAATAAAATTGTAAAATTATAGTAAATAAAATTTTAAAATAAAATTAAAAAATTAAAAACATTATAAAAAAATTATAATTTTATAAAAATTAAAAATAAAATAAAAAATTCTAATATATTTATATTAATATTTCAGAATTAAAAATAATTACCTAAGGTTCTAATTTTTTTTAAAAAGTTTTACGATTTTTTAGATTCTTTAATTTTTTTAGATTTTTTAATTTTTTTTATTTTTTTTTATATTTTTTATGTTTTTATATTTTTTTAAAAAAATTTTAGATGTGGGGAGATGTGGGGTTTTTGGTCATGGGAGAGACGGATGAGGTTTTTACCAATTGGTCCACATACGGGACCAATTTGATAATTTTCTCTACGCTTTATTTTATAATTTTAATTTTAAAAAATTATAAAATTATAAAATTTTAATTGACCACATTTAAAATTTTTATAATTTTTAACATTTTTTTAATTTTATAATTTTATTTTACAATTGTATTTTATAATTTTACTTTTTCAATTTTATTTTATAATATTTCAATTTTTTAATTTTTTTAAGTGATAAGTGATGATTTGGAGCTGATGTGGCCAAATTTATTTTATTAAAATGATGTAATCAAGCCACGTCACATTTTCGGTGTGCCACATAGGCAAATTGGCCGGATTCCGGTCATTAGGACACGAACATTAAAATTTTGAATACGTTATATGGCAATTTGCAATTACGCTAGACAGACACGGACGTAAAAGGCCCATACGTTAGACAATAAATATAGTTTTCCCTTAATTTAATTATTGGGATTATTAATGTAAAAATAAAAATGTTATTTTTTTAAAAAAATAAAGTCAAGTCAAGTAACTAACCTGTTATAACAAGTTTTTGATAGTTGGGTCACTATTTTACCCGGTAATGATAGTCTAGTAACCCATTTGTACAAAAAAATAGTTGAGTAACTTAGATGCACAAAAACGCAAAGTTGGGTAACCTATTTGATATAAAACCCTTGGAATTTCCCCAAGCTCTTCTAATTTAATGCATTTAATTCTAAATTACCTCCTTACATGTTTATTTTTCAGAAACTACATTACAATTCATATAAACCACTTTTCCTTTCTCCTCTCTCTCTCTCTCTCACACACACACACACACAGACACACACACATTTCTCTTTTCTCTTTTTTATCATCAGCAACTTTTTCAAGGCGCACACAGTCACATATTCATCCACACGGTATATGTATGCACATGATATGAACTAACCCCAATATCGAGATCCTCCGCGCGTATTCTATCTTCTTCGCCAAATCTCCGATCGTCCAATCTCCGGCAAATCCTCACCTCCTATCGGAATTCATCAGTTATTGTTCACATGGGTACGCCCCCGATCCTTTGTAATCTAAGCCAATTATTATTTGTTTTAATTCAAAATTGAAAACCCTTATTACATCCTGATCTGCTCTTATTAATTGACAATGATCAGCTGGTGTTAGATAATGAATTATTAATGTACGTTTTATTTTAAAGGGTAAAGTGCTTATCACTTCTGTTACTTGCGTTACACGGGCTAAGCATTGTCTTCCTTTCTCTCTCTCTCTCTCTCTCTCTCATATTCTGTAAGAATTAGTGTTCCCTTGATGAAGGCTCTTGAGTTCTGATTTATGGATTGCAATTTTTTTGATTTCGTTGTTATGTCACGAGTTTTAACTTATTGGAGGTAATGCATGAATCTACGTAGATTTTTTTTTTTTTTTTTTTTTTTTTTGTACATGAATATTGAAATCCTAGGCCATGGGATGGGCCCATGGTAGTGAGTGTAGACTTGATTCATCATCTTCTCAATCTGGCTTTCTTTTGCCTTAATTATTTGTTATTTCATTAGGGCATAGTCTTCAGGTTCCATCAGTTTTATTATAAATGTTATCCATGCACTTCAGCTAATTATGTTACTGAGATCTGATTAAAAATATCAGCTTCTTCAACTGAGGCATCAGGTTCGTCCGTTCTAATATTTGTGTGTGTACAACTCATTTTGTGCTTTAGCTGCTGCTTAGTGCAGTTTGCTAGTGAATTATATGATTAATGAAATTCATTTTATTTGTCGAATCTTTGTAAGTTATATATGTGGTTCAGTTTAATGAAACTGCTATGGTATATCCAGATAAAAGCGACAATTGTTGTTCAACTCACCTCATAGATGGGGATGGTACTTTCAATGCTGCTGGGATTGATAAATTCATGAAGGAATCTAGGCTTGCTGAATGTGGGCTTTCTTATGCCGTAGTAGCCATAATGGGTCCTCAGAGTAGCGGTATTGAACATATCATTTGTTTTTTATTAATCAGTTTATTGTATACTGAACTTGCTTGATTATGGGTTTGCATTACCTCATTGAATTCTTATACAACTTAGTTCTAGTTTCTGAAAAAATTCAAGCAATTTAAAATTAATGTGTTCATGTTCATGCAGACAATAGTGTTGATTTTGTGCTTATTATGAGCTGCCAATAACCAATTAATTAATGTACCTGAAGTACCTTATGTGTTCTTACAGGTAAGAGTACATTGTTGAATCACCTGTTTGGAACTAATTTTAGAGAAATGGATGCTTTTAAGGGAAGGCATGCACTTGCTGACTCTGCTTTCACATTTTGATCCATTTGTTGTTTAAAGTACTGAAAAAAGCATCTAATTTCCATCAGGTCTCAAACCACGAAAGGTATATGGATGGCACATTGTGTTGGCATCGATCCTTTCACTCTTGTAATGGATCTGGAGGGTACTGATGGAAGAGAACGGGGAGAGGTTTGACAGATTTTCAACTTAATGACATCATATTCTCATGCTGATTTTTGTACATGGCGTTTTCATGTTCATTCTAGGCCTTATCTATTGATTTCTCTATCTTTCTGGGCACTAGTTTGGCTCAGCCAGTTTTTGTTGTGTCACCTTAGTGCTTAGTTTTCATTTTAAACAGATAAAACATCTTTAGACCTAGCTGTTCTTGTCTTTTTGTTCCATATAAATTAGAGATTTATGATTGATAATATTGCTTTTATGCATCTTACTTTTCGTTTAGTTTGCTAATACTCCATGAACCCCCAACAACATAATTCAGGAATCTATCTGTTAACCTTCTGTATTCTATCCACACATCTATGATCTATCTCTAATAAGAATAGTTTTTAGTTGTGGAGTATTTTTCTGATTTCTTTCTCTTAATGGTTTTGCGTCTTTTTAGGACGATACTGCCTTTGAAAAGCAGAGTGCTCTTTTTGCCCTTGCTGTGTCAGATGTAGTGATGATAAATATGTAAGATTGTTGACTTGCAGTAGAAGTGGTCTAGATTATGTTGCAGTTTAGTAAATTTTCTTTTGATTATTATATCTTTTATTAGCTACGTGGGAAATTATTGTATTTAGGTGGTGTCATGACATTGGTCGTGAGCAAGCTGCAAATAAACCTCTCTTGAAAACTGTGTTTCAGGTAAGCCATTGTAGTGCTTTGTGAAATCCTTGATGTGAAATGTACATGCTTAATTATTTCCCATTGTTGCGAACAGGTTATGATGAGATTATTTAGTCCACGTAAAACAACTTTGATGTTTGTTATTCGTGATAAAACAAGGGTATGCTCTCCCTCTCTTTTACTTTGGACTGCCTTTGGATATACATTAAACATAGAAAAAAATCTGCGTATGGTTTTTTAAAGTCGTCGTTATGACACTGGAGCACTTATTGTTCTCCTTTCCCGTCATTGTAGACACCTTTGGAAAACTTGGAGCCAGTTTTAAGGGAAGACATCCAGAAGGTACAATATATGCAACATTTCATGCATGCTTGATGTGTTTCGTTGCAGTTGGTTACTGATATTTTCCTCTATCCCTCTTCTTCTGCATCCTCTTGGGAAGATATGGGATTCTGTTCCTAAACCAGAAGCTCACAAGGAAACCCCACTTGGTGAATTTTTCAATGTAAGATGTGGATACATTCGTAAGTCATATGATGTATTTTCTTAGTGTCAAGTGTCAACAATCTGATAAGATTGTTCTCTTAAATCATTAAACACAGGTTGAAGTTGTGGCTCTCTCCAGTTATGAAGAGAAGGAAGAACAATTTAAAGAACAGGTTCGTAATGTTGTTGAGTTATCAAAAAGTTCTGCCATGTTTATCAAATGTCTGTGTCATAATGGATCAATTTGCATTCGTCCTATATACTTGTTCAAAGACTATTCATGGAGCATGGTGGATGCTTTTTTGAGTTCTTGGAGACATGAACCTTACAATTGGTCAATGCTTTGTGTGTTCACTTAAGGTCGCTAGTTTAAGACAGCGATTTTTCCACTCCATTGCCCCTGGTGGCCTTGCTGGTGATAGGCGTGGTGCAGTTCCTGCTTCAGTTTTTTCACTCAGTGCACAGCAGATATGGAAGGTTATTAAGGAGAACAGGGACCTTGACCTGCCTGCTCACAAGGTTTTGATCTAAACATGTTATGAGATCCAATGTAAACTATGATGGAAGCTTGTTGAGATTTTTACCTTTTTTTTAGGTCATGGTTGCCACTGTTCGATGCGAAGAGATCGTTAATGAGAAGTTCTCTGCTTTCATTGCAAATGAGGTACTTCTACCATGACTTGCAGATTCATTTTATTTGAGGTGAATAAATCCCTGAATTTATTGTTACATTGATGATCCATATATGCAGGAATGGCGCCATTTAGAAGAGACAGTACAATATCAACTAGTGCCAGGGTTCGGGAAGAAACTCACCTCTATTCTCGACGTTTGTTTATCTGAGTAAGTGAAAAGCATGATTATTATATTTTGGTATCTTAATCATTACTATGATCATGTCGGAACATGTCTCTGACATTCTGGCTACATTGAAGATTTTGTCAGTTTCTTAAGAGTGATATTGGTGGGTGTATTGTGAACATGATCATGTACAAGATACTATTCTACTGAATTTATGATGTTAGTTTGATGAATAACTTTCGGTAGAACTTGAAAGTAAGCCTTTCGTTTCCGTGGTGTTTCTTTTGGTTAGTGAAAAGTGCTAGTTCATTATGCCGACAAATTAAAAAATTTAAACTACGTTATCATGGCCAAGTGAATATCTTTCATTTGGAGTTAAAGTTGGATGTCTTTTCTGATTTTGGCTAATGTGAGCAGTTCTTGTATATTATGTCAACGAAAAAGCGAAACGTGGGCCAGTCCTCTATTCACAACAATTGGTTGATGTTTAGAATATAGTGAACTAGATGTTCTGCAGAGACTCACTCACACTCTTTCTCACACACACACACACACACACACACATATATATATATATATATATATATATATATATATATATATATATATATATATATATATATATATATAGAGAGAGAGAGAGAGAGAGAGAGAGAGAGATGACCTGAATTTGAGTTAATGAGACCTCTGTGTTTTTTTTTCACACAACAGGTACGATGCGGAAGCAACATATTTTGACGAAGGTGTCAGATTTACAAAGCGGAAACTATTGGAAGAGAAACTTTTGCAAGTACTATTTTCTATTAATGCTATTTCATTGACAGATGTGCAGTTCTGGACCAAATCCGCATGTTTGAGACTTTTTGTCATCTGATGGTTTAAATTAGAATTGTTCTCGGAAAAGTCCTAGTTAGAATAGTACTTAGATCAGCCTGAGTTTCCAGGAAACTCCGGTCAAATACTGCAGCATAAAATATTAGCTATTGAAATGTTTTCTCTGTGATGCTTATCAAGACTGATCAACAAGGATATAAAGAAACTAGTATGGTATCAGGAAGGAGGAAATTGTGATTTCCTCTATATATTTTGTTTTGCCTTATGTAGCTTTTAGAAGATTCGTGTCGAGTTATTTCGGACTTAGATGTGTTTATTAGATAGTTACACATGCGTACAAATTATGTCATCTTTCCATGATATTGCTGGCTTTTACTGGCGGTTAACATGTTTGCCTTAGATTTAGTTTAGTATTCGTTAGTCTTTCTTTGGTAGCTGTTAGTAATGGGTTGAAAATGTTATTTGTTTATTTATATTTTCTGCGGGAGTGGGTGGGTGGTGGTTCGGGAAAGTGGCTAAAGTATATGAACATAAGTGAACTCATCTATCAATTTTTTGTTTCTTTTTCTTTTTCTTTTTTCTTCCCCTTACAGTTGTACCTTGTCTTTTTGCATTAGCTTGTCCAACCGGCATATCAATTCATGTTGGGACACATACGCTCTGGAACCTTGGACAAATTTAAAGCAGCATTTGGTAGTGCATTGAATGAGGGGAGAGGATTTGCTGCAGCTGCACGTGATTGCAAGGCGTATTTTATGTCACAGTTTGATGAAACATCTGCAGGTACAGTTTTTGACACTTGATATGACTTCTGGGCAAGGGTTTTTGTGCAATGAATGATAGTTCACCTAACTCTGTCTGAAGTGACCCTTTAAGAGACATCTTAAAGAGTCACATAATCTTGAGGTTTTAATTTTAAGTTTGCTGCTGATATAAGAGGTTATTTGCTAGTCAGGACTGTGTGATTTATCCTTATGTATACAGTTATAAACTTGCCAACCATCTCCTCAATGATCTTGAGATCTGCAGTTACAGTTATTGGCACTTGGTGTGGCTTCTAATTAAGGGTTTTTATGCAACGAAATTGTAATGGCACCTAACTCTACTCTGAAGTGAACCCTTTAAAAGACATCTTAAAGAGTCACATAATGTTGAGGTTTTAATTTCTAGTATAAGAGGTTATTTGCTAGTCAGAACTGTGTGATTTATCCTTATGCATACAGTTATAAACTTGCCAACCTTTTGTTTAATGATCCTGGGAAAATTGGGTATCAAGTGTGAGCTAATGCTCATGTGCAGTAGCAGTTATACGGAGAGAGATGTAACAATGGGTCAATCATACTGATGGATTGCCTTGTGCTTTGTAGGAGAGGACATTGACCAAGCAAATTGGGACTCTTCTAAAGTAAGGGAGAAGCTCCGGCGTGATATAGATGCACATATTGCTGCAGTTCGGGAGTCTAAGCTCTCTGAACTCACTACCATGTATGAGGTACGGAATACAGTATTGGTAAATTTTTATATTACACTCGAGTGAGGTGTTAAATTATGTATAGCATGGTGGTAAATTATGATGCCTACAGATCTTCTTCCCCTTTTTTTTTCTTGTTTTTTGGGTTACGCAATGCAACTTTTCCACTGATAAATTTTATATGCAGAAAAAATTAAATGTTGCATTATCTGGGCCTATAGAGGCTTTGCTAGATGGAGCCAGTGATGATACATGGCCAGCAATTAGAAAGCTTTTCCGGCACGAGACCGAAACTGCCGTTTCTGGATTTTCTAGTGCACTTGCTGGTTTTGAAATGGATGAGGTAGCAAAGGATAAAATGCTGTCAAGGTTGGAGGATCATGCCAGAGGACTAGTTGAGGCAAAAGCAAAAGAAGAAGCCGGAGGGGTTTTGACCCGTATGAAAGACAGGTGTTCTCTTTATTTCTTATCATGACCTAGAATATATTTGCAATTTCGATTTTCTTTGAAGTGTTTTTACAAATGGGTGCTGATCAGATGACTTTTGATAGGTTTTCAACATTATTTAACCATGATTCTGACTCAATGCCACGGGTCTGGACTGGGAAGGAGGATATACGAGCAATCACTAAAGCTGCTCGCTCTGCTGTATGGCATTCTTTACTTAATATTTTCTGGAACACTAGTACTTTACCAATGGGGTATGAGTTTTATGAATCTCTCTTTTTTATTGACCTAGTCTTTGAAGCTACTATCTGTTATGGCTGCTATCCGTCTGGACGATGATGCTGATAATATTGAGAGTATCTTGTCCCTTGCTCTTGTGGATCCCAAAGCTGCATCTTCTACCAATAGGGGTGTCTCAGTGGACCCGCTTGCCTCAAGCAGTTGGGAGCAGGTAGTTAACTATAGTTATTAATAGCTATAATTACAGACTTGTACAGAGTCGATATTGTTTTGTACTTGCTATTTTTTTTATTATTATTAGTTGGTTTCCTTTATCATTATCATCATTATATCACTTAAAGAGATCATGACCACCTCCATAATAAAAAATTAAAAGGGAATTTCGTAGTGTATTATCTTGTTCATCCCCTGCTGTTTGTTGATCGTAACCATGTGAAAGAGCTAGCCACATATTAAACTATGTTTATTGCATAGTTAATAGCTCACATAGCGAGTAGCTACACGAAGAGAAGCTTTGGCACTACAGAGCACTATTGGCTCTGAGGTTTAGCAGGCGCTATTCTCCCGATAGCGGTGGATAACGCTTTTTAGAAACCGCGTGCATGGTTATCTAATATTTTAGAAATAAGGGAACAACTCATCACTTTCTCTCATTTCTCTCTTCCTCCAATTACTTGCAACCCCATCTCCCCGCCGCTGCGACAAGCAAGGTCGCTGAAGACAAACCTGAGTTTTTGCGCCTCTGTGATTGTGTCTGGAGGAAAGAAGTAACTAACCTGAGGTTTTCCTGTCAATGTGTGTGTAATGCTTTTTTGTGTATGTGGTTTGTGTGTGGAAGGGAGAAGTAAAAAGTGGGCTGCTGCTTTTAGGTTTCGTCTACTGGGGTTGTGCAAACTAGGCTTCTCCTACGTAATTTATTTTGATTTAATTACAAAGCTGATGGACCCATTTTAAATCGGTTTGGATCAAGGCATATTTCAATATCTTTCAACTGGGCTTCTATTAAAAACAACATTTTACAACACATTAACACACATATTTTATCTATTTTTCTTTAATTTGTTTTTAATTGATATGCACTTCTTTCAAAACCGCCTCCTGATTTTTTGTTTCAGTCTTTAGTTTTTTATATTTTTGCGGTAAGCCTGTAACCTTTTTTGTTCACTTTGTCTCCCTTTTTTGTTCCAACAAGAAACATGTTTTTTTTAGGTAAAATAAATCTAAAAGAAAAAAAAAAATCTAATTTTATCATGTTCTTCTAGTATTAGAATTGATATTTTGTTTGCTTTGGACTTATTTTGTGTTGGTTTTACTTTTTAAACTTATGCATGAATTGTTGAATCGGATATAGTATATGTTATATATTATGGATTTATATACTTGTGGTTCTTTACTTTAAAATAGCCCTTGCTATCCGCATAGCTATTCACTATAGCCGTAGGGAATCTTGTGGTTATGGGCGCTATAAGCGATTAACTATGATTTATTGGGAGGATGTGTAGTGTTTCTTTGTGCTAAATCACTGAACTTCACTTATGGTTAACTGTATGACCTAGGTTCCATCATCAAAAACCTTGTTAACACCGGTACAGTGCAAATCTTTGTGGAGGCAGTTTAAAGCTGAGACAGAGTATACTGTTAGCCAAGCCATTGCTGCTCAGGTAACTTGCTCGGTCATGTTACTATCCTTTTGTGGAGACTAGATTTTCTAGTTTGCATCCATTTTCTGTGGTGCATCAGAATTTATATGTATTTCTCTAATATCAGGAGGCTAGCAGGCGAAACAACAACTGGTTACCACCTCCATGGGCAATTATCGCATTACTCGTCTTGGGATTTAACGAATTTATGACCCTTTTGAGGTATTGTGTAGCTTATTATCTGTTCTTTGTTTGGGATTGCAAGAGATTCTTTCGTCAGTTATAAGCGCATGGTGGGTTTACTGTCATCTCTTACTGATTTTTCTCTTGCCATGGTTTCTTTCGGCAGAAATCCTTTGTATCTTGGCGTCATTTTTATTGCTTTCCTGCTTATGAAAGCTCTCTGGGTGCAATTAGACATATCTGGTGAATTCGGCAATGGATTTGTAAGACTTTATCTTTCTCTATTTACAAGCTGCTGCCATGTTCAGTTTCTGTATTTTCGTCTGAACTGTCTATGTTTGCTATCTATTCTGCCAGTAGTCTATAACTGTACTCACATTGGACTTTCTTCATAGATTTTTTCTTGCATTATTTATGCATCTAACTTCATTCTGCTACTAGTGGATGGGTTGTGAACACAGGCGGAGGGGGTAGGAGCTTTCGTCCCTCCTCCCAAAAAAAAAAGTTTCTACTATTTTTTTATATTATTGTATTTTGTAACTGAAAAAATATTGACCCCCAAAATTGTAATATAGCCCCGGTACTAAGAAATCCTGGCGTTGCCACTCGTTGTGAAGGAATATTTTCTAGTCTTTCTCAACTAGCCGACCTTTACTTTCATGTGGTTAAACCAAACTTTTTTGGAATACGCGCTTAACTTTGTCATAATCACAAAAAAACCTTCGAGGTTTGACCTCATTACAGGAAAACCCAATTAATTTTGGAAATAGCAATTACCCCCTTATGGTATTACAAACAGCCCTCATAACTCATAAGCCTAGAAGTTTTTTTTTTTTTTTTTTGGGACTTGTTCTCCCTTTTTTAGTTCTTTTACTTTTTCTGGTTATTTTTCAATTGTTTTAGTTTTTCAACTTTTTTTTTTTTCAGTTTTCACTTTTAAGGGTTCTATTTTCAGTTTTTACGTTTTAGCTTTCATTTTTTAGTATTCCAGTTATTTTTAGTTTTTTTTAGAGTTTTTGTTTTTTAGTACTCTCATTTAATTTAAGATTTTGTTTTAGGACACCAGTATCACGGTGAGTATTAGTCTCACGGTTGACCTACTCCTTGAATTTGTGTAATTTCGTAAAACCGAAACAAATATCAGGGGACTATTTGTAATTTTGAAAGCTACTGGGATTTCTTTGTAATTAGACTAAACATCAAGTGTAATTTTCCTGCAATTAACAGTTTCCTTTTTTTTTTTTTTTTTTTTTTTATCTTTTTGCCAATAAAAGTATAACATAAGATGATAGATAAGATAATCAAGCCTTCCTATTGAGGTCTGATATATTTATTCTAAACGCTTGCAGCTACCCGGAATCCTCTCAATATCCACAAAATTCTTGCCTACGGTCATGAACCTTCTAAAAAAACTAGCCGAGCAGGGCCAAAGGCATACTAATGCACCTCAGCATAACCCCTCTCCACTTCCAGCAAAGCGTTTCCAAAGTGCTTCAAATGATTATAGCCGTTTATCGTCAAGCGCTTCGTCTGAGGTAACTTCATCCGAAAATGGCAACGAATACTGGAGTCCCTCACAAAAAACACAGTAAGCTCTATATGATTGTACTCTTTTTTTTCTTTTTCTTTTTGAGGATCTCAACGAGTGTAATTTTACTGGATCCGCAGCGGGCGAATATTTAATATAAAAAGGAAATTACAAAGAAAGAGAATATCTTGATGTCTGCTCTAATGGAACTGTGGCTGCTTCTAAGGTTAAAACCTTCAAAAAGAATTAAATTGGGATTGGCTATATGAATTTTGTTCTCTTACTTTAATGCCCGCACGAACAAACAAACAAACAAAACCGAGCATTTTATTCTAATAAATTGGGATCGGCTATACGAATTAAAAATAGAAATATGTCGGGTCCTATGCATGTATTAATCTTCTACATCCGTTCTCTCATTTAAGTAGATTAGATCTTCTTCATTGGGTAGGGAACAAACAAAAGATAAAAATACTGATGGTAAGTTGCAAGGTGATTAAGGTGGAAACACTCCGACATCGCAGGAATCCGTGTGGTGACAATACTTTGCTGAAATTTTGCAATGTTTGTTGTTGGGTTCTTGTCTCGTTGGTCCTCTCCTTCAGAGGAATTGCCATTAGTCTGCGTCCTTTGATTTAACAGTCGAGGGCATACGTCTGAGTGGAGGGGTTTCTCGTCTCTCCCTCAACAAAAAACAAAAGATAAAAATAATTTAATAGGTAATAAATTATACTGGATCTATACATCTGCATTTGTTTCTCAACAAGATAGTTCACTTTTTCTTTTTTGCTTGTGGCAATTTATAGTCCACTTTGTTTGAAATACTACTATTTAATAATTGTGGATTAGTCACTAATTTTAGTCATTAATATTAAATAGGGCATAAAAGGAAATGTAGGGGTATATTTTATTTTTTCAAAATATTTTCTTAATTTGTACGCAAAATGAAAGAGGACTATCTTTTTGAGACCGATGGGGTAACTATTAACTAAAGTTAGGTTATGTTCTTTTGGATTGAATGAATCTGAACTGAACTGAATGGATCTGAACTGGCCCAGGCAGGCAGGCCCAGGCCCACTAGGGGTGGGTACGGTCCGGTACGGTCCGGGATTTGGCTAGTCCCAGTCCCGATTCCAGTTAGATGGAACGGTTCGGGATCGGTCTGGTTTAGCAAGCAATCCCGGTTATGCATGTAATTATTCGGGACCGGGACAAATCGGTTCGGTACAATACCATTTCGGGACACAAAAATATAAAATTTAAAACTGCCACGGTGAAAAATATAAAATTTGTTCTTTTTTTCACTCGCTCTCTCTCTATCGGTGAAAAATAAAAATGAGGGAAGAAGGCTTGGTTGGGCGGCGGACAAAAGATGAAAAGAATGAGGATACACGATAGGAACTAGGGTAGTCAACCCTAGTTATTGTTTTATTGTTTATTATTAAGATATTGAAATATTATTGATAAAGGTCAGGACTCAGATCAGACTAAGGCTTGGGCGCCAGACACGATGTTGAAATATTATAATATATATATATATAATTGTCATGTGTACATCAACCGGGACAACCGGTCCGGTTCGGCACATAATTTTAGGGAACCGGGTATGGTATTATTTGAATCGGATCGGGACCGGGACCGAAACAAAATTATATAGATCCGATTAGATTCGTTATTTTTTGGAACGGAACCATATTGGTTCGGGACGGTTCGGGAAAATTCAGTTTCGTTGCCCACCCCTAAACTGAACTGAACTGAACTGAAATATATATTAAGGGTAAATAATAATAATAATGGTAAATAATAATAATAATAGTAATTAACAACAACAACGATAATAGTAATATTATTAGTAATAATAACAATAATAATAATTAAGATTAATAATAATAATAATAATAATAAGAACTGAACTGAATGAACCTGAACTGAAATGAACTGAAAAACTGAAAAATAAGTCCAAAAGATCATGACCTTACTTACTTGATTTCGACTGCCTGAGGCAAGCCGGTCCATTGAGATGCCCTCATTGGGAGCGTGGATTCGATGCTCAAGCATTTTATGCATGAACCGTGCTTAATTATTGTGAGTATAAGTATTCATAAATTGTGGGTGTGTATGTATATGTGATTGCGTGTATTGAAAAAGTTGATAATGTCAAGGAAATTCAGAAATGAGAGATAAAAAAGATAAAATAAAAGAGTGATTCGATCAAATTTTTTCGTATATATTAATTGTGAAATCATATTGCCACATGACATAAAATTAAAACTCAATAATCTTATTAACCAATTATGTTGAGTATTATGATACGTCATAATTCTATTCTCTTACCTCGAAAATAAATTGAAAAATGTTATTATGAAAAAAAAATCCTATTAATATTGTCAATATATGACATTAAATTATATACATGATTCTCTTTAAACAAAAGATGGAATCATTTTTTTTTAAAAAAAAAACTATAAACGACATAATATTCTTTATGATATTTTTTCAATAACTGCGTTGTACATGATTTGTACATGTGTTGATAAGTTCATATAATAACTGAATTTGTAACTAAATATACTTGAAATATATTTTATAATTTTGTAAGATGATATCAGATTTAACTTGTTAAAAATGGTTTTGTAAATACAAAAATACTATGAAAACCTGAGAATTATTAAGAAAATATGAAATATTCTTGAGAAATAGTTAGAAAATTTCTACTTATTAAAATAAAATAATATTTAAATAATATGAGAAAGATATTAAAAAATCTAAATTTTGAGAGAAAATAGAAAATAGTGCATAAAATGTGTTTACAATATCACATATCTAAGTACTATTTAGGGCTAATTTGGTGTAAATACACTAACTTTCACCATTTTTGATTTTCGACATGACTTTTGAAACCTGCATGTAAATACATAAACTTTGTTTCCTTTTCGATTTTTAACATCTGTTGTTCTTCAGCAGTGACATGGAATATTCTTTAATTAGCTGGCTTAACCTAAACACTAAGGATGAAGCGACATCGTTTTAACTTAAACTAAAACGACATTGTTCCGGTCAGTTACACAAAATGATGTCGTTCCCATTGAATATTCATTAATCGAGTTAGAGAGGTTCTTTACTGTAATTAAAACAAGAGAATGTAGAAGGTAACGCGAGAAGAGGAGGGAAGCTTGCTTACTGTGCCTAAAGGACACCGAAACGTAGTGCCAGATTTTCATCGCTCAATGATGGCCTCAATACAGCCTCTAATCTGTGCTTCAGCATCGTTCGCCCATCTTCAGTGGGATAAAGAAGAAAAGATAAGTTATCTTTCCACCCATCTTCATCGGGAGAAAGAAGAAAGAGATGTTTTCCTTTGAGCGAGAGTAAGGAGAGGAAGAACCCTAATTAGGGTGATTTATGAGATTAAAAAGGAAATCCCCAAATAAAATCCCCTTGTTTCTATTTAAAACTACTGTCGCTTTTATTAAGTTAAAACGACATAGTTTGATATATCGGACGGCAATAACACATATTAAATTCCGACTGCCACTTCGGATCCTTATTATATCCGTCTCAGTTTCATGTCGAAAATCAAAAGGGGAAAAAGTTCATGTCTTTACAGGCATGTTTAAAAGTCATGTCGAAAATTAAAAATAGTAAAAGTTGGTATATTTACATCAAATTAACCCTATTAATTATAATAAATTTAGTTTATGATATAAATATCCTATTTTAACCGTAATATTTTATATGATACTCTAACTTTTATTTGATATACACAAGAATATATATGCTCTTAGAAATAATGACTTTACATTTATCTACTTCTTTTAGAATTTAACAGATTATTATATATTAAAAATAAATTATATTTTATAAATATTCAGTGTATTAACGAGGTTTGAATGAATGATAGGTAACATGTGCCTCTGTCGGCCCATTCTCTACAAATTTGGACAGTTTTTCATCAATTTCGACTTTCTAATGTTTTTTGAGATAGAGATGATAATAAATTTTGAGTGGAGAAAAAATGACTGCAGTGATATAAGTAAGATCTTTATTTATAGAGATCCATCCAAGAGTTACATATAAGATCTTTATTTATAAGATCTTTATTTAAACTAGCGAAAGTTAGGGAAAGAGGGCGGCGCGACCTGAGTCCCGTTAAGTATATTAAGGATGATGTGGGCCAAGCGTTAGTGAACGATGTGGCTATTAAGGAGAGGTGGAATAAGTATTTTTTTTGAACTTTTCAATGAGGCTAGGGGAAGCGTCCCGGTGGTGCAAGGAGTTAGTCTTTTTTCTGCTCGTTCGTTTAGTTCCTGTGAGAGCATCAGCAAGGAGGAAGTAAATGGTGCCCTATTTAAAAGGGTAGAGCTAAGGCTGTAGCCCAGATGAGATCCCTATTGAGGTGTGGCTTTGTCTGGGGGAAGTTGGAGTTCAGTGGCAAGCAGAACTGTTCAACATCCTCCTCAGAGGGTCTAAGATGCCGACGGAGTGAAGGCGTAGTATTTTCGTGCCATTTTTCAAGAACAAAGGCAATGCTCAGAGTTGTAGTAACTATAGGGGTATTAAACTCCCGAGTCATACTATGAAACTTTGGGAGAGAGTAGTGGAATGCAGGGTTAGAAGAGAAGTTGAGATCTCTGAGAACTGATTTGTCTTCATGCCGGGGAGGTCCACGACTGAGGCCATTCATCTCGTCAGACGCCTTATGGAGAAGTTTAGAGAACGGCGTAAGGACCTCCATATGGTGTTCATTGATCTAGAGAAGGCTTATGATAGCATTCCGCGCGATGTTATTTGGAGGAGCCTAGAAGAGAGGAGGGTGTCGTTGCCGTTCGTTAGGGCGATCCAAGATATGTACTCCCAAGCTAGGACTTGCGTTAGGACCCCAGTTGGTGACACCCAGTATTTCCCAGTTGAGATAGGACTACACCAGGGTCGGCGCTAAGCCATCTTCTCTTCGCTCTAATCCTTGACTATTTCGCGGGGGATACAGGATGGCGTCCCGTGGTGCATGTTTTTTGCTGACGACATTGTGTTAGTGGTGGAGTCGAGGAGGGAGGCGAACGCGAAGTTGGAGCTTTGGAGGTCTAAGTTAGAATCCCAGGGCTTGCGTGTTAACCGATCTAAAACCGAGTATCTCTGGTGTAACTTTAGTGGAGAGGCCGACGAGGAAGAAGTATAGGTAATGATTGCGGATCAGATCGTACCCCGTACGGATAAGTTCAAGTATTTGGGTTTGATCATTCAGAAAGAAGGTGAGTGTGAAGATGATGTCACTCATCGTATCAAGGCGGGATGGCTAAGGTGGAGAGCAGCGACTCGGGTCCTGTGCGACAAGAAAGTCCTTCTTAAGTTGAAAAGTAAATTCTATAGAGCGGCAATCAGACCTGCAATGTTGTAGGGCTCCGAATGTTGGGCGATGAAGAAGTCGCTTGAGAGCAAGTTGGAAGTGGCTGAAATGAGAATGTTACGTTGGTCGTGTGGTCGCACAATGTTGGATAGAATATCGAACGGGGTTTTCAGGAACGCGCTTGAAGTGGCGCCCATTTCAGCGAAAGTTAGGGAAGAGAGATTGAGATGGTTTGGCCACGTCTGCAGGAGGCAGGCATCTGCTTCGGTGAGGAGGGTCGAGAGTTTATTGGTTGCCGGGGAGAGGCAGACCGAGGAGGACGTGGGATGGGCAACTAAGATTAGATTTGAAGGCCTTAAACCTTTCCGAGACCATGACTGTTGATAGGTGCTCTTGGAGGCGCCATATCAGAGTTGTGGATTCTTTTGTAGGGAGCGGTGCTGTAGTTGAGAGCGTCAGGGTTGGGTTGTCTCGGTTAGCTTTCACTTAGAGCATTACACATTTTACTTTTACTGTATATTTGATCCTATTGCCTTCTGCGTGTGGTGTTTTTTTGACAGGGAGCTGTGCGCAGAGTCAACCTCTCTTCGGTTAGAGCAGCGTTCATCGAGAGAGCAGCGTTCTCAAAATAAATTCCATTATCATATGATCCATTTCCTATGTATATATAGGAAAGGGATCATATGAGAATAAAATTATTTTGAAAAATAAAATACAATATGGTGATCTTACTAAAATGTGTCTCGTTAAAATCTTGTCAGGTAATAATTGCAGATTTGATATGCAAATTAGATTAAAATAATTTACAAAAAGCATAAAATGAATAAGCTCGCTGCCGTTCCTCCGCCTTGTTGTAGCTCATCTACTCCGTCCACCGCCCATCGACTCATGGTCAACCTCTTATTTCAGTCAGTCATGCATTTTTCATTGCATGCCACTATCGCCGCATCTCATCAAAGTCGGGATGGTGCATGTATTTGTGGGTGATGGTGAAAGTAAAAGGAGAAGTACGGGACTCCAATTTTTACTTTATTGGGTAGGGGTGTCGAACGGTTCGGTTTCGATTAACCGGACCGAAATTTTCGGTTAACCGGAATCATAATTGCCCAAAAATGAGAACCGAAAACCGGACCATATAAAATTTCGGTTAACCGGAACCGGACCGATTATTTTCGGTTCCGGTTCGGTTAAACCGACATAAACATTTTTTTTATAAATTATAAAATATAAAATTAATATTTAATACATATATAATATATTATTATATATTTTAAACAAAATATAAAATATTTATTTAACAATATTAGGGTTTTAAAATTTTTATTTACAAAAATTAAAATAATAAAATATATAAGTATAAAATATAAAAATAATATTTAATAAATATATTATAAAATTGGTTTTCGGTTCGGAACCATTCGGTTCCGGTTCCGAACCGAAAACCGAAAAATTATGTAATAAGGAACCGAAAACCGAACCTTTAACCGATTATACAGTTCCGATTAACCGGAACCGGTTCGGTTCCGGTTCTAACCGAGAACCGGGAACCATTTAGACACACTTAAATAGGGATGTCAATTTTGGTCCGACTGGCACTGTCTTGTCCTGGCTCGTAGTGTACGTCATCCTGTCCCGCGACCCGCGGTGGAGCGGGACAGGTGTGGGTATCACTCTTACCCGCCCTGCCCTGTACAATTTTTTTTATTTTTTAATATATATAATATATATTTTCTACATATACTATACATAGTTATCTATTTTTTTATATTTATTATTATACCTTATATATTTATATTAATAATGACAAATCTATAAATAATATGTGTTATAAAAATAAAATGCTAGATAGAAACTCTTAAAAAAATTAATTTTATTAACTTTAAGTAATATTTGTTTCCCATGGTGGGTCGATGTGTCCCGCTCTATTCACCTTATGGGACAGGTCTGAGTCTTGAAGTGTCCACCCCACCCGCCCGCCCAATTGCCATCCCGGCATAAAATGTATTGGGAAATTTACATAAGTTAATACATTTTATTTAAATATTACAATAATAACACTATTAAAAATTATTTACATACATAACAAGATTTGGGAGTTTATTTACAAAAAGGAATACACTTAATGGATATCCATTAAAGACGCTAGTCTTATTTTTCTTTCCATATCCCTTGAAAGATCGAAGATTTCATGGTATATTAATTACTTTCTTAATTTATCTTTATTTTTTTGGATTATTATTATTCTATTTTCTTGATATATTTCGAAGACAAATCGATCGAAAACAAGAAAAAAAACCAAGGAGAACATGAGCAAGTTTCCAGACGATGCCATTTATTTGGAGGAACCGAGTATCAAACTCGTTTGTGTTTGTGCGAGGGGGTGTACACATCAACGCGGCGAAGAAAATGAAGTACAGGGAATAAATTTATTCTATTAATAATTTTCATTATATATGTGATTTTGGTTTCCGGTCTATTTATGAAATTTTGTGCCAATTTAAAATTTAGGGATCGATTTGTCTAATTAACCATTAGAAGCATCAATTCTAGTTATGAGAACATAGTATCCTCTAAAAAAATCTTTTTTATATAATTTTTATGAGATATTTAGATTTTTATATCTACAATTCTCTTAATATAAGATATATTTTGCTTGTTAAAAAATATAAACTTAATTCGGCTGGAAATTGCACTTACAATATTTTCGCTTCATTATTTGCAGATTCGTCTTTTTTCTTTCAATTTGACAGATTCATTTTTTTTCCTTTCAACCTGAGGTGCAAACTGGAGTTATTCGGAGGTTGGCAGCGGGTTCCGACTAGGAAGATGGTTGAGATCTGGGTGATGATTAACCATTTGTTAGTGCATATTGATATTGAAAACAGTGTTGCACGTCGCCGGCAGTGGATGAGTGTCTCGACGTCAGCTGCGGTGGACGTTCAATTAGAATTTTTACTTTTGATTTTTTTTTTTTAAATTCAGAAATGTAATCTGTTTTTTTTGTTTTAAAGATATCCAAGTGTGTCTATTATGGTAACCAATATATAGCATGACAATATCTGAATATGTTAATATGGTTTTCATGAATGTATTTTAAAGGGAGTTATGATTCCGAGAGTCTGGTCCGATGTTCTTCAAGTGACTGGAGCTGGTGTGACCTTATTTTTAGTTGACATGGTGATTTTGGGTAGTTTTTGTTATTTGTGATTTGCAAATGAAGTTCTAATTACCTCCATGACACTTTTTATTTATGTATGATACCTGATCGTATTACTTTTTTAAAATGAGTCTGAATATATACACGATTTTGTTGATTTCTACTTATTGTAGCATATTTGCTCAATAGGTTTGTAAGGAATTTTTTACTTTTCTAATTTCAATTTGTATGCACAATGATACTTATAAATGAATGTTTGATTACTCCGTTGCTCGTCAGCGGATATCAGTTACTTATATGATATGTTGATACTCTTTTCATAGATTTAAGCTAGGATATATGTTTTCTACAGTTACCCTACTAAATTGATTAGTTTAGTATGAGAGTTACATGTTTACAGATGAAGCGGAAACGATTTCCATGACATTTCAACAAGTGGAAACGAAATGTAGGTTTGGTCAGAAAAAAACATCGTTTGATTTGTTTTAGAAAATCATATTGCAAATTTATTATTTTTATGTGTTTTTTTTTTTTTTGGAAAATCACATCGCATATTTTCGGATACTATCCAAACCATTATTGATTATATGTCAATAGATGTTTACTGTATTTTGATATCACAATTGTTTGTGTCATCTTATAATGATATTTTTTTTATTATTATTTGTTTCATCTTATTATGATGTATTTTTATTATTTTTATAATATCTGGTTATTGTTTTGGAAAATATTATTGTGTCATGTCTTCTTTGCAATTTTTTAAGTTTTATAATGTGTCATTGCTCATTATAAATAAATATATTAACGAACATATATAACATATCTCCAAATGTATATATTGAGGTGACCAAAATATAGTATGAAATGATCCACAAATGTTTGTTTAAATCTCGGACTCCATATGTACATATGCCGATGTTACCATCAACCAAAAATTGATATTTAAGTAAGCAAAATAATATACAAAAGTATCCAAAGGTGTGTTCATTTACTTTTCTTTATTAAATATTATGGATATAATTTAACCTGATTAACAGGTACACGATTGTAATATTAAGATAATAAAAAACTAATATTTTAAGTAATCAAACTACTTATTATGTCAACCAAATAATTATGTTTAACTAAAAAACAATAAATTTATGAAAGTATCCAAATGTATGTTTATCCACTTCTCATTGTTGGATATATTATAAATGATAAAAGAGCATGAATAATATGTATTCAAAATAATATTCAAATAACAAAGCTACTATTTGCAAATAGTTATAGATATGTGAATGGCATCCGCAAAAGAAAAAATAAACAATAAATGATAAATAATATTCAAATATTTATATTTAGGGAACCAAATTACATTTGATATTATTGATAGTTTTATACCTCTATTTTCTATTGTTAAACATAAATGAATTAACGAGCAAGTTTAATTGGTATCCAAATACAATTTTCATGTATCTAAATTACTACTTGATACTAGAAATGTTCTTGTATATTTTTTTTTGTTAAATATAAAAAGTTAACTAGCAAAAATAATTAGTATCCAAATATAATATAAGTAACTAAACTACTTGACACTATCTGTGAAGTTGTATTTATTTTTTATTTTAAATATAAATAAAGTAATGAGCAGAAATAATTGATATCCAAATGCAATATCGAGGTAGTCAAATGACTACTCGCAAGTATCCAACTGAGATGTTTTCAGAAATCCAATAAAATCAACCATCCAAAGCCGCAACCTGTCACCAACTTCCTCAGCACGACCACCATGAGCCGCATCTAGATTCAGAAATCCAATTATGCTAGAAATATTAAAAAAATAAAAAACTAGACAAGGAATTCAAATCCAAAACTTGAAGGTTAATCGGCCACACGCCATGAAAAAATAGAAACACCGATTCATAAATAGTGAATCGGGGAAAATATTCAGCGTTGCTCAGATCACCTATGAAACTGCCTCTGCGATAATGTTTCGCCATAATCGCTGTTGAATTAAAAAAAAAATGTATGTTGTGTGTGTGGCGAATGGAAAAACTAAAATAGGAAAGAAACTTACCGTTGCATTTTTTACGGATGATGCACTCATTCTCTCTTGCGTGGAAGGAGGTGATTTATGTAATTACTTCTTATATGTAAACTCCCCTATTATCAATAGGTATAACTAACACTGATCATATCACTATTGGGCTCAGAATATAAGCATGGGCCTGAGCTCTTGGTTAATTTTTTTGTTCAGGGCTTCAAAGTTAAAAGCTTGTCCCGTAGTCCACCTCTTTCATTTCCACTGGGCAAAGGCCCAATTTTTGTTAGGGTTTCTAATTCTATATGTATTTCATTGTTCCAAACCCCAACTTAATTTGCAATTAAGGGTCTCTTGATGTTTATGTATAGAAATTAGATGCTTTCATCCTCAATGCCGTCTCAAACCGCTGCCGTCAACCCTCCTCGACTTGCCGGAATAACATACACACTCCCATCGTGACCTGTCGGAAGTCGATCGAAGGACCTCCGAGCCTCCAACTCGACCTCCGTCTAAGGTTGTGAGTGAACGTAAAAGTTCGATTTGACTCGCATTATTCGGCTCGAAAAAGTCCGGCTCGAGGCTCGATTCGATGATGCAAACTTCCAACACAAACATTAAAATAGGGAGTTTGGTCCGATTTGCAAACGATACGAAATAGTTCGACTCGCCTTAAACTGACTTCTGTCCATTAGTTATAGGCATGGATTTATAAGATTATACTTCACTTGGGCTATTTTATCTCATTTTTCCTCTCTCATCCGTTCTCATCCTTTGAATTCAATATCTTGTAAAGGTGTTTAGAGTTTTACTCAAACGGTTCGATCCGATTCGCATAATTCGGCTCGATCCAGAGCTTTCAAACGTATACTCAAACGTTAAATTCTAAGGTTCGACACTTTCAAACGTGTTCGAACCTTTATCTCATTTGTTCCCCTCTCATTCGTTCTCATCCTTTGGATTCAATGTGTTTAGAGTTTTACTCAAACGGTTCGATCCGATTCGCATAGTTCGGCTCGATCCGGAGCTTTCAAACATATACTCAAACGTTAAATTCTAAAGTTCGACACTTTCAAACGTGTTCGAACCTAAGATTCGACAATTTCAAACGTATACTCAAACGTAGTGAGGTTCAGTATAGTTCGATTCATTTACAGCCCTACCTCCGTCCCTACTGGCCTGGCCACCGCTGTTATATTGTTATAACCCGTGTGAGCTAGCAGTCGCTCGACTCGCTCCAAGGCCAACCTCTGCCGGCGACCATCGCTGCTCTGAATATGGAGTGGACCAAAGGTGATAAAGTACCACCAATGGGCCGAAGGATTTTAAACAAAAGGGGTTTTGTAAGTAGGTCCATAGAAATCTAATCAAGCTATAATAAAAACAAATTCAATCATTATTTGAAATAAACACATAAAAGTAAAATATAAAATAATGAAACAAACTACATAATTACAAAACAAATGATAGGTAGATCATAAATGTTGGCCCGAAGCCCAGCAATTACGATGTTCAACATGAAACCAAAACGACGTCAATATTAATATCATGATTACATAACGATAATAAAATAAAGGAAAATGCGGGATATTACAGTGATCCTATATCACGGAGATCTACTAAGTAATCATGTAAATTTCAATCCACCATGAAATCTAAATTTATAATTACAGAGAAAGTTGGAGAAGAAGCAAAATAGCTTCAGAATTTCTCGAAGGACATTATATGTTGGGAAAACTAATATACAGTGATACAAGCAGCTATTGGAAAGGTTATAATGCCATGTATAAGCATACACCGGAGGCATAATATCGTAAGGGAGTTGATCTCAAAAGGAATATTCACAATTAGTTATATGTAATCGGAAGAGAATATAGTAGATCATTTTACTAAAAGTATAAATCAAGATCAATCCCATAAACTGGTAGGGGAATGAGGATAAAATCCATAGCTAATGAACAGTTCTTAGTGGATACCTAACCATAATGAATGGAGCCACTATAGGGAGGCTTGTAGATTGTTCAAAAAAGCACTTGGCACTAAACCGCAAGCTAACCATGTCCCTATATAGCAAACCAAGTGAAAACCTTCTGAAGTGGTAAAGATCCAGTGTAAAGACTTCTAAAGACGTTGTATACTCTTTAACATGGAGTATTGCAGGTAACTTATAGTAGATGAGGTCACCTATATAAGTGCAGAGGAGGGACCAAGTCGATCGAAGCACTTATAAATTTTAAATGTTTTCCAAGGTCACAATGAACAATCATAAGAACTTAAGAATTGGTATAAGATTTGTTATGTGAATATCATTGCATTGATCATATACTAGTAAGCAGAATAGTTCAAGGACAACATCCATTTGGTCAAGAATATATTTGATGGTATTTTGCTAGGAAAGGTTCAAAGCCACAAGTTACCTCCTGATATAACAAGGTTTAATCGAAATCTGAGCAACCGAGTCTGCATGCATTCATGCATTATTTCTACTCATATGGAATTGTGGGATTTATTTAGAAAATAAGGGTTAAATTAGTAATTTTGACTAAACTTTCTAATTTGGCTAGTCATTAAAATGGAAAACGAGCATCATAACCGAACTCTACGTTTCGAATAGTTGATCATGATATGTTTATTTTGTCAAATCCAATACCAGATGGGTGAGAAATTAATGCTGAAAATTGAGTCTTGTAGATGAAAATATTGAGAAGAAAATAGAAAAATACTTAGAAAAAGTGAAAATCATTCCACATTGGAGATACTTCCAAGTCTGAGGCACCTTATAAAGTGGGAAGGAAAGTGTAAGGAGCCCAACTCTAGTTGGAGTGTGCTAAGGTATAGGGTGTCATACGTGCAGGCGCGTGCGGTTTGTTTGCCCGTCAAGCTCGGCTCGGACTTGTGAGTGGGCCAGGGTCATGGCTTGGCCCTTGTTGTCTTGTGGTCCGACTTGGCCTAGTTTTGCTCCAAATTTAATTATTCCTCAAGATTTAGTTGTTTCGAAACTCCCTTTGACCGCAGAACCTTCTACAATATCGGATTTGTTTGGGAAGCAAGTCAAGAATTCAAACCATACAAGGATCTCTTCCTCTCCGAATACCTAATTTACACCTATAGATACATACCCTAGATAGAGAAAAATTCCATCTACTAGCATTGAAAAGTCGTGCATAACATATACATACGAAAAATTCCAGCATACCCATAATAGAAATCTAGAGTTCGTTTTTCAGTTATTCTGTAAGGACTCGTTGTCAGGGTGATGAGTTTCGCTGTTTCGATCCAAGAACCAAGGTCGTGTATCTTGGGTTGTTCGTTGTCATAGACCGTGAATTACTGCACGAGGTAATACAAATTTTTTGAAAAAATGAGTCCGTTCACCTCGACTTACTGTTTCCTTCACTTTTTTTCCATTGTTACTTTTTTTTTTAGTTTTGATTTTTACATCTGCTATTAGTTCAATCTATTCCATGTGTATCCCATTTTTCTGTTGTTTTCCCAATACTTGTTTGTAGTTTCCATTGGAATGTAGAGAGTACTAGATGTTCGCCCGTGCGATGCATCAGACATAACTTTCTTTTACTTAAAAAATATTCTATCTATTCCCAAATTTGTTCTTGAGGATTTTCGATACGGATCTTGATAAAAAATTATTGAATGTATCATGAAATATGATGTAATTGGAGAAAAAGTCTCACATTAGCGTCATGTTAAGTTAATTAGTAGCTATTATATGAATAAATTTGGGGTACATAACGAAAAGAAGAGGTAGGAATAAATTTGGGGATGAAAGTAAAATATGATTAAGTCCTAATATGTGTGTTTGCAGCGTGTGTTTTACTATTTTTAGTTATTAAAATTAAATAAATTTCATAATTTATTTTTATGTAGACAATATGAATCTTAAATCTAATTTCTTAAAAGTGAATAAATTTATTTTTATTATGTAATAGTTTATTTTACTGAAAAAATATTCATATTTTTTTAATATAAATTTTTTGCAGTCGGTCAATAATTATATTCAATATGGATGTCTAATTGAATATCGTGAAATAAAAATTAATTTGATATATTTTTCATTAAGAATGAACTTGATATTAAAAATTATAAACATTTAGAATTTTAAGTTAGAAAGAATTTTAAGTTAGAAAAAGAATTATTGGTAGATGAGTGTAAGTTGTGGAATAAAACTCTCACAATATATATCCAAATTTTCTTTTTATGTTTCTGAAATTTTGAGAAGACATCTCTATACATAAGCTATACTTTTTAAAAAAATTAAAATATTAAAGAGATGGCAAATGTCCCAACTCTCTTTTAATAAAAGTATAGATAAGCAGCGATGAGAGTTTAGAGTGATATCAATAGCATATGTGATCTCCTGCCGTCTTATATATGTTATCCGATTTTTAGGCCAAATTCATTAAAACCATTTAACAAGGATCCATCATCAAGTTTCTATTATTTAAATTCCACAAGATTTGATCACAACAGACGACTTATATATGCACCTCATTTGGATTGATCCCACAATATATATATATATATATTAGAGGAGTGTGTTTGGCGTGGATAGATTCTTAGTTAAGAAATAAGAATACATACATACATACTATTTATTTAACTAATTTTAATAATTCAGATTAAAATGCATGAAATGAGCAAAAGATATTTTTTCAGAAATCCATCTACTAGCATTGAAAAGTCGTGCATAACATATACATACGAAAAAATCCAGCATACCCATAATAGAAATCTAGAGTTGGTTTTTCAGTTATTCGGTAAGGACTCGTTGTTAGGGTGATGGGTTTCGTAGTTTGGATCCAAGAACCAAGGTCGTGTATCTTGGGTTGTTCGTTGTCATAGACCGTGTAATACAATTTTTTTGAGAAAAAAAGAGTCCGTTCACCTCGACTTACTGTTTCCTTTACTTTTTTTTCCCTTGTTACTTTTTTTAGATTTAATTTTTATATCTGCTATTAGTTCAATCTATTCCATGTGTATCCCATTTTTCTGTTGTTTTCCCAACACTTGTTTGTAGTTTCCACTGGAATGCAGAGTATAAGGAGAGAGAGAGAGAGAGAGAGAGAGAGAGAGAGAGAGAGAGAGTTAAGAGTGATATCAATAGCATAAGTGATCTCCTGCCGTCTTATATATGTTACCCGACTTTTAGGCCAAATTCATTAAAACCATTAAACAAGGATCCATCATCAAGTCTATTATTTAAATTCCACAAGATTTGAACAAAACATACAAGTTATATATGCAACTCATTTGGATTGATCCCACAACATATATATATATATATATATGATCATATGAGAACGGTTTTTAAGTTGTGAATTGAGAATAAATTTGAATCATTGATCTTTGTGTGATGTACGGTCCAGATTGGCTTATGCATGCAATATATGCATCAGTTTGGATTTATGCCTGGAAGATCGACCATGGAAGCAATTTATCTTATCCGACAGTTGATGGAACATTATCGAGATAAAAAGAAAGATCTACATATGGTTTTTATTGATTTAGAGAAGGCATATGATAAAGTACCAAGGGAAATACTTTGGTGCGCATTAGCAAAAAAAGGTGTATCGCGGAAATATATTGACATTATAAAGGACATGTATGAGGGAGCTAGTACAAGTGTACGTACTAATGTTGGGAGGACAGAAGAATTCCCTATTATGATTGGGATGCATCACGGATCTGCTCTTAGTCCTTTTCTCTTTGTCATAGTCATGGACGAATTGACAAGAGAAATTCAAAATGACGTTCTGTGGTGTATGATGTTCGCAGATGATATTGTGTTGATTGATAAAACGAAGGTTGGAGTGCAACAGAAATTGGAACTTTGGAGGGATACTTTGGAAGCTCGAGGCTTTAGGTTGAGCATAAGTAAGACTGAATATATAGAGAGTAGGTTTAGCGAAAACAGTGATAGAGAACAGGGATGATCACATTTGATGGGAAAGTTCACTAGTGGAAAAATACCATTTTACACCGATTTAAAAAGTGATTAGGTTTCAATTTACATCGGTTATTAGGAAACCGATGTAATATATCAGTTTTTTACATCGGTCAATAGGGAACCGATTTAATATATCAGTTTTTTACATCGGTTAATAAAAAACCGATGTAGTATGTGTATGTTTCACATCGGTTCTCATATACCAACCACATAAAACGGCCTCCCACTACCCAGTTTAGGTCATTCAACCTTCTCCCATTCCCCGCTTATTCAACCCTGCGATTCAATCTCCTCCCCTCAATCTCCTCCCCTCAACCTTGCGATTCACATACCGGGTAAAAGCTCCGACCACCGCGCACCACTGGAGTTGTTGAGATCAGTGGATCAAGCCTTGGAGGTGAAGTTGGCGGATGACACGGTCTTGGTGGTGCTTACGACGTCGATGACTTTGATCTTTGGCCTTCTGATATTTCCCTGGAAGAGGTTGAGCGATAATCGCGGCAAGGAGGTATTACCGTCACTAAGGACTCCTGATTTCCGTTTGTCTTTTAGGAGTTCAAATTTGTTGTAGCTTTTCTGACTTCCTGTAGTTTTTAGTCCCATTTTAATCAGCACTAATAGTGCATGATCAGTCATGTACCAACTGACAAATTTTCCGTCTTTTGATTTGAATTTGTGTTGTGAAATACCGAAATACACAAATTTTGGTGGTGATGCTGTATATGTTGTGTGCTATTACTTATTTATTTTGTATTGGCTGGAGCCTATGCTGCTACTGGGTCTTAAAGCTTTTGGTAAAATGTTTATATGTTAGGCTTTCAGCTTCTAGTTATGTATGAGCTGCAATAAAAGACTTGGTCATAAAGTGGTGGCAAATTCGTAATTCGGTACGACCAGAAAACAAGTATAACACAATTGTGGTCTCAGATGCCAATCAATTTGCTGAATTGAAAGTAATTGCACTATGACTTGTATCTTATTTGTGTTATTGAAAAAGTTATTGCCACTGTTGGACATATAACAACTAAAATTGTGCATGTTCCATTTATGATACGAATCTTGTTCTTTTATATTAAATTATATGTTCGTGTAGGCTTTATCAGAGGAGATCAAAGCACGATACGAGAAGGCAGTTTTTAAGGTTATAAAATTGGTATGTCTTACGTGCAGTTTGCTACAGTGGGAAAAATGTGCTTTGTGTATGATGTATTAAGTTTTTGTTTCATTTGTACTTTATATATTTGTTTCGCTTTCTTTTTCCTGTCAGGATGATTATGCTGCAGATGATGATCAATATGAGGAGAAGCTCAAGAAAGAGTCCCTGATATTTTTCATGGGCGTGATGTAAGTCATAATTATTTTCTTACAATTACAAATAACCCCTGAACTCTTTTTTTGTTTAGTTTTACAAGTGCGAGGGGAGTTGTTTCTAAGATAAATGCAAGACTCTCAAGGGTTTATTAAGGCTTGTATTTGTATTTTAAAAAGATAAACGGTTGTTTTTATAATTAGACTAAACTTAATGGGTAGTTTCTGTAATGAACCCTTGTTAATAATCTACCTTTACTATTTGATTTCAGAAGATATGTTTCATGTGTTCTCTTGTTGGGGCTGTGGTCTTTCAAGTATGGATATTGATTGCGGAAATGATCTCTTCGCGGTGCTGGAACGGAATTATTGTTCCAACAAGACACGTGTAAAGCGCCGGACACAGTGCCTCAGTTCTAGACACGTGTTGTGCTGGGACGATTATTCAGTCCCTGATATTGATTGACTGGAAGCTTTTTGAGAATGGTTGATCAAGTTTTTTCACACGGGAGAATGGCTGATTAATTGATTCTTCATAATCATGGCTACTTTATTTGTGGGCAAATTATAGTAGAAAAATGCTCTATTTATGAGTTCCTTATAGTTTAACATCTGTTGGTGGGTCTTAATTTTTGAATATATACATATACACACACATATATATATATATATATATATATATATATATAATATGTTTTATTTATATATTTAGTGATTTAGTTATTTTTTAATTCACTCGGCCTGCATATATATTTAAGGTTCTTGCAGCTGAGTCCAAGTGTATTGAAAATGCAATAAGATGTGGAGGCTGTTGTGTCGAGATTTATACATCTCACTGCGCGATCGCGACAGACCGGCGATGAGCCGAGCAGGCCCAAGGCAGATTGGCCGACCGAAGGTCCCAGGGCAAGTCCCGGTGCCGAGTAATCGACATCTAAGGCGGTCGTCTCTCGGTACTTGGCGATCGACCCCTGGTAACCGACCAAATGACGACCGCCTCATGCCACGCGAAGCCATCGCCCGTCCAGTCGGCGAAGGACGAAGCTCGGACAGAGTCCCACATGCAGATCCGGAAAAGGCGCCGCAAGACATGGATCGTTGACCACAGCCTGTCAGCATCTTTCTCACCTACCGACAGACCCGCCGAAAGGTGTACAGTGGGACCGCCCGTGATAAAGAACTCGTGACGCGCGGCTCCTCATCGGATCAAGCCAATTGCTGCCAAGAAGCCAGAGCAGCTTTAAGGCAGACAGCCCATGTGACATAAAGACGATCGCCCCTTATTATATTACATGGAAGGCGATCGCCCGCCAAGAAAAGAGCATCTCAGCTCCTATAAATAGAAGGCATCCTTCACTCGGACAACGGTCTGATTCTCTGGTTATCTCAGCTCATAACTTGGCTTTCTCACTCTTGGCAACAGCTATCTCTCGGCTTTTCTCTCTCTCAACACCTCTCAAACCTAAGACGGTCGGCAGAGACGAAAACCAGAACTCCCAGCAGTTCAAGAACTCGGAGCAACTCCATTTCTTCCGGCAAGCACTCACTAGCTAAGATAACAAGGGTCTTTACACTCATTGTAATTGTGCTCTTACATTAATACTTGTATCCCCGAATATTTGTATTAATAATATCTCGCGAGAGCATTCAAGCTCGGGCCTAACAAACCCAGCAAATCTTGTGTTATTTCCATTCCCTCGGACGTGCTCTCGCAATTTCCTGTTGCTCGACCATTCCAGCAATATCTATCTTCGTATAATATTTCGGGTAACAACAGAGGCCTAGCACCAACAAAGTCTTATTGTATAAAGAATCTGTTGGGTCACTTGCTTGAGAAAAGAGGGAAGCTGTGCATGTAGTACTTGAGAGAATTGTCTATCGACGAGGTCAAGGCAGAGCTTTCTCTTTTCAAGGGAGTCGGTCCCAAAACAGTAATTCTCTTCCTAATATTATATGACCACATTCTGAAAGTGATTGGATTCTGCATGCACTTAGTTTAAAGTAGTGTTTGCGAACACTGAAAAATAGAAAGCAGTTATCAGCTTCTCGGGTGAGAATTGGGTGTACTAAGTTCAGAATCGTTTTCTATTTTTCTTTTCTCTTTTGGGGTTTGCAAACACTCACTAAGTAGTTATATTTGTCACCAAATTGTATGATTAAGTTAAATTGTTAGAGGTGTAATGCATTTTGAACCAAGCACTAATTGTACATGATTCTACACGTATTAACTTTATTTGTAGATTTTTACTGCATGATGATACTTCTTTATTCATCACAGTGAGACAAATACATTTCACAGTGGAAATGTTTTTTTTGGGTCGTGTATGAGTATATGGTTGCGTTGCTTTCTACTGACTACATATTGTAAATGATATAGGCTGAATAAAGAGAACACTGCTTAAGCGGCTTACCTATGGAGTATTTGGTTTACGTAATCGCCAATATGAACATTTCAACAAGGTATATGCTCGTCATCTCCATTTATTCACTGTTATATTTGCATTATACGGGATATTTCTTGCTCCGTAGCTTTTTCGCTCCTTTTTTCTTCTTATTTCCCCCATTTTTTTTGGGAGAATCATGCATACCGTACTTTATAGCATACCGTTATAATCTGATCCGACGGATGCCTTTCTAAAGCAGATTGGAAAGGAAATTGATGAACAGCCTTATGGATATATAAGGAAGAGTCTCTTGCCGTTCAAAATCAAAGGCATTAAAATGTTTATGGATATTTGATCAATTGGTGGCCTCTTGTTAATTTGCAGACATTTGATATGGAAAAGCCTTATTCGAAGGATGATATTGGTGACGTACGAAGACGTTGGACTCAATATTTTCTAGATTTTACATCTTTATCGAAGTAGTAAGAGGAATATGGGAACCAGGTACGTAGGGATTTGTTGCGTATGGATCATTCATCATTTTGTGATTGTACTTTTTTTTTGCAAGATTTATAAATCTCTTGTAATAACTGTTGTTGTACATTTTTTGCAAGATGTAAACAGGGTTTTATAGGAGGGATTCTGTCGTGATCTAAAAATTGCCATTTTTGTGAGCAGGGGTTTTCCAAATCTGCTATTTTTTAAACCAGAATATCAATTTTTCTAAATCAGTTAAAGCAGTAACCTATTTAGAATACCTATTTAGAATATTACACATTCTAAATCGGTTAAAGCAGTAACCGATTTAGAATATTACACATTCTAAATCGGTTAAAGCAGTAACCGATTTAGAAACTAAACATTCTAAATCGGGTCCGGATATCCGATCTGGAATGTGAGATTCGAAATCGGTTATATCAACTTACTAAATCAGTTAAATAACCGATGTTAAAAGTATTTTCTACATCGGCTAAATAACCGATGTTAAATGCGTCGATTTTATACATCGGCTGGATCTATAACGGTTCGAGAACCGATTTAAAAGGCCTATTTTAACCGATTTAAAAGGTATTTTTTCTAGTAGTGGTTGCTCATGGATCCACTTTCTTTCGGTATCTTGGATCTATTATTCAAAAGGATGGAGAGCTAGATGGCGATGTGGCTCACAGAATAAAGGCAGGGTGGTTGAAGTGGAAAAGTGCCACAGGAGTTTTATGTTGACTCTGAAGCCAATGTTTCTTTAGCGTCGGCTTTTTTACCGTCAAACAAAAGCTTCAATTATGTGAAGCCAATTTGTTTTGGCTTCATGGTCAAAGCATTTAGCTTCACATTTGTGTGAAGCCATTACAAGTATTATTTTGTAGTGAAATTCATTAAAACCATTAAACAAGGATCCATCATCGAGTCTATTATTTAAATTCCACAAGATTTGAACACAACAGACAACTTATATATGCACCTCATTTGGATTGATCCCACAACATATAAATAGATTTAGGATCAAATGAGAATGGTTCTTATCCTGCGAATTGCGAATATGCATGAATTTTGTACTAATTTTGCATGAAGTATATGCATTTCGTGCATCAAAATTGCAATGCATTAAAATATGCATTACATGCATCAAAATATCGATGCATTAAAATATGGCATTATATGCATCAAATTTTTACGAGAACAAATCTAGGCCATCCATTTATCAAGATCTACGGATGAAATTCATTCTTATTTCTTGACTTAAATTGCATTATCACATGAACCTACCATATATATATATATATATATATATATATATATATATATATAGAGAGAGAGAGAGAGAGAGAGAGAGAGAGAGATGTATATATAGGAGTGGGTTTGGCGAGGATAGATTCTTAATTAAGAAATAAAAATACATACATACCATTTATTTAACTAATTGTAATGATTCAGACTAAATGCATGAAATGAGCAAAAGATCTTTTTCATATATTAATTATCAATTTACCAAATGAAGAATCAGTCATTAATTAAAAACATTCCAAATATCACACAATCCAGACTACCCATCACATGCAATCAAAGGCTGAATGCATTCTTATTTTTCAAAATAAATCTCATTCTCATATGATTTCTTTCTTATATATACATTTAACAAAAATTACTTTGCGTGACTTGTCTTTTCCTAAAACGGTCGTATAGCAAGCCGAGTTTCATTGGATATGCTATTTACACTCAATCGGATTTAATTAGAAGTCTTTCCGAATCAACCCAATCATCATTAGGGCTGTAAATAAAGCGAACTATACCGAACTATGGTACATTTGAGTATACGTTTGAAAATATCGAACCTTAGGTTCGAACACATTTGAAAGTGCGGAATCTTATAATTTAACGTTTGGGTATACGTTTGAACACCTCGAATCGACCCGAACTTTTGCGAATCGAGCCAAACCGCTTGACTAAACATTTCAAATTTTTTACGAGTGACTGAATTAAATGGATGAGAGTTGCTGAGAAATGAAAAAATGAGATAAATGATGATAAATTTGCATCTTTATCAGATTTTCAATATATGTTTACATCATATCTAAGGCATGCAGCAAAAATATTGCATGAAGCATCCACAAATTGGAATAGGCCTGTGTTTTTGCTTAAATGGACTGATATATTAGTTGGGTTGGGGGAGAGTTATTTTCAAAGGGCCTATGGTACAGTAACCGAGCCGAACCGAACCGTTTGGTCTGGTTTGCGAACCCCAAATATTAGAGTTTGGCTCTAAGTTTGAGGGGTCGAATCGAGCCTCAGATAGAGCTTTTTCGAGCCGAATATCTCGAACCGAATCGAACATTCAGGCTCGTTTACAGCCCTAATCAACATGATGGACGATTGAGATAATTCGAAACAAACCCTGTTCTCTCTCCACCTATATATTAGAACTTCTCCATCAGAAATCCTAACCTTAACGAAAAACATCTCACGAATTTAGGCAAGGAGAGAGAAACCGAAGAGCTATTACCCAAAATTCCCTTCTCTAATCCTTATCAGCAAGCAGCAATCAGAAACTCAGGATCGAGATTGGAAAGCACCCTATTCAGATGTCAGAAGGTACTTTCAATCACCTTAAGTTTAATCACATATCGTGATCCTCGTGCTGTTCAAAGATCTTAGGGCTTAAGTAAATAATGATTTAATAACACACGCACATAATAAGAAATAAAAGAAAATCGTAGTTAGTTAGGATTAAAATTAATATTTAGCAGCTTCCAAAAAAAAACTTAATATTTTGTTGGAAAAATGAAGGAAAATTGGCTGTTTTGAGCAGCCCACTTGAGAGGAAATTTTGAGTGGGCTCAACTACGAGTTAGAGTCGGTACTTAGTTGGAATACGTAGTATTCCGTACGAGGTTTCCAAAACATGTAAGAACACTCAAAATGATTGAGGTATGAATGAGATATAATGTTCCAAAGTGAACCCTTTAGAAATGGGTTTGAGATGCTATCCCACATTGGAAAAAGAAGGGAAAAATTGTGAGTATATAAGGAGATGTGGACAAAGTCATGTTCAAAAAGTGAGATATGTGTGGATGTGTGACTAGGCACTCCTCGCGCGCACACACACACACGCGCGCGCCGCCGCCGTCCGTCAGGCTCGGGTCGGGTCGGGTCGATCTCGGTCGAAGGGCGATTTGGGCGAAATGTCTCGAAGTTATCTTTTTACTGTAATTTTATTCGGTAAAAATTTATTTTACCGAAAATACCTCAATTATAAATTTTGAATTTTTCGGATCCGGACAAATATCAATTTAATTGATAAATTATCGAACTAAACAGATCTGGATAAGTATTGAGATATCAATCCTGGTCGGTTTAGAGTTCCTCCAGATACCAATCCTGGTCGGTATAGAGTTCCTCCAGCACACAACCTCCTCCAGCCTTCACCTATAAATACCCGGTTTGAGTGGCTCGTTTTTTACACACTTCAGACGTACACTTCGAGAGCCTTTCCCAGACATATTTCTTTTTCCTTCTTCGTCTTTCTTTCGGATACTTTCAGTCGGTGATAGTAAACAGATTTGTTCTAGTTCGTTGAGGGTGCAGCGCATCATCGGTACACTGCATCGAGCTGTTATTTTATCCTGGGAGGCAGACGTCATACACCGTGGTGAGGGCGAATTTGCTTTAAGGAGACAGATACTCTGGACTCAACAGCAACCCTTCCGCTCGTTTATGCGAACGGGAATTTTCCTTTTTTGCTAACAGATTTTTTGCAGGATTTAGATAAAATATATATTCGATATACATATATATATATATATATATATTTATATTCTGTTATTTTTCAAGTAAGCGTTTTCAAAATTAATCAACAATCTTAAAGCAATTTTTTTTTTGTTTACTTGATTAAAACAGATCTATTTTCGAAAACTTAAGCAATATGGATTCTCAAAACCAAACACTATCTACAGACGTTTCTGGAGGTGCGCCTCAGAATATTGGCTCGGGTTCAGCGACTGGAGGTGCGCCTCTAACTGGATCGGGTTCAGCAAACCACTCTGCCTCGGTTCCGGTCAACCATGCGGACAAACCAGAGAAATTCAACGGGTTGAATTTCAAGAGATGCCAGCAGAAGATGATGTTTTATATGACCACTCTAGGCTTGTCTCGATTCCTCAAGGAGGATGCGCCAAAATATGACGAAGATAGTGACCAACAAACTTTGATGGCCATTGACGCTTGGAAAACTTCTGACTATTTGTGTCGGAACTATGTAATGAATGGCCTTGCCGATTCACTGTACAACGTGTACAACAGTGCTAAATTAGCTAAGGCATTATGGGACTCACTAGACCACAAGTACAAGATCGAGGACGCCGGTGCCATGAAGTGGATTGTTGGACGGTTTCTCGATTACAAGATGATCGACTCCAAGACTGTAGTGAGTCAGGTACAGGAGCTACAAGCGATCATTCACGAAATCCATGCTGAAGGAATGGTCATTAGCGAATCCTTCCAAGTGGCTGCTGTGATCGAAAAACTGCCCCCGACTTGGAAAGACTTGAAGAATTATCTCAAGCACAAGCGCAATGAGATGAGCATGGAAGATCTGATCGTTAGACTTCGCATAGAGGAAGACAACCGAGGATGAGATGAGCATGGAAGATCTGATCATTATACTTCGCATAGAGGAAGACAACCGAGGATCAGAAAAGAAGGTAAATGCTGCTGTGGCAAAGGCCAATGTTGTGGAAACTGGACAGACATCCAAGAAAGGCAACACTGGAAAGGGAACCAAGCTGGGACCTAAAGGAGTAATTGGGAAAAAGAAGGAAAAATTCCTTGGAAAATACTACAACTGTGAAAAGATGGGTCATAGGGCGGCCAACTGCAGGCTGCCAAAGAAACCAAAGAAAAAGGAAGGTAATGCAGCACATCTGATTACCGAGCAAGTGGAACATCTTGACTTATGTGCTATGATCTCCGAAGTGAACCTAGTTGGCTCAAATCCTAAAGAGTGGTGGATCGACACTGGAGCAACTAGGTATATATGTGCCAACAAAACTATGTTCTCCTCCTTGGAAGAAACGGATGTCGGCGATATGCTGTATATGGGAAATTCTGCAACCTCAACTATCTTGGGCGAAGGCACGGTGATTTTGAAGATGACGTCTAGAAAGAAAGTGACTCTTAAATGAGTGTTATATGTGCCCGATGTCCGCAAGAACCTTATTTCTGGTACCTTGTTGATGAAACATGGCTTTTAGATCAGTTTTCGAGTCCGATAAAGTTATTTTGTTGAAAAATGGTGTGTTTATAGGCAAGGGATATGAATGTGATGGGCTAGTTAAGCTCAATGTAATGACTATAAAAAATAATGAAACGAAGAATTCTTCTGCTTACTTGCTTGAGTCTCCTAATTTATGGCATGCTAGATTAGGACATGTTAATTTTAATGCAATGCGTAGACTAATTGCATTAGATCACATACCAAAGTTTAAAATTGATTTAAACCACAAGTGTGAAACTTGTGCAGAGACAAAATTAACTCGATCTCCATTCCGACAAGTGGAAAGAAATACCAAACCTTTAGAATTAATACATAGCGACCTATGTGATTTGAAGTTTGTTCAAACTAGAGGTGGAAATAAATATTTTATTACTTTCGTGGATGATTGTACTAAATATTGCTATGTACACTTGCTTAAAAGCAAAGATGAAGCCATAGAGAAATTCGTTCTCTATAAAACGGAAGTTGAGAATCAATTGGATGCTAAGATAAAAGTTTTGAGGAGTGACCGTGGAGGTGAATATGTTGAGCCATTCGGCGAATTTTGCTCGCAACATGGGATTATTCATGAAGTCATTGCCCCATATGCACCACAGTCAAATGGCGTGGCGGAACGTAAGGATCGCACTTTGAAAGAGATGATGAATGCGATATTACTAAATTCAGGTCTGTCGCAAAATATGTGGGGAGAAGCCATCTTAACGACGAATTATCTCTTAAACAAGATATGCCGTAAGAACGGGGACAAAACTCCTTATGAATAGTGGAAAGGAGTCAAACCTTCCTACAATTACATGAAAGTGTGGGGGTGTCTAGCAAAGGTGCTGATACCTACTCCTAAGAAAGTTAAAATAGGCCCAAAAATGGTTGACTGCATTTTCATTGGATATGCACACAACATCAATGCTTACCGATTTCTTGTGCATGAATCCAAAGTGCCTGAGATTCACAAGAATACGATTATGGAATCAAGGAATGCGTCATTCTTTGAGAATATCTTTCCTTGTAAGACTGCAAGTGAACCCCTTATCTCATCCGAACAGACTTCTGACCTAATGGATGAAGATAATGAAGACCAAATAATGGATAATGAGGACGAACCTAGAAGGAGCAACCGACAAAGGACGGAGAAATCTTATGGAACAAATTTCATCACCTACTTGCTCGAATAGGCACCTCAAACTTACAAAGAAGCTGTAAGCTCGAAGGATGGACCTCTATGGAAGGAGGCTATCAAAGAAGAGATTGATTCTATATTACAGAATCATACTTGGGAATTAGTGGAATTACCTCCTAAGTGTAAACCATTAGGAAATAAGTGGATTTTTAAGAAGAAATTGAAAGATGAAGCAGTTGATAAATATAAGGCTAGGCTCGTAGCAAAGGGATATAACCAACGTGAAGGCCTAGACTATTTTGACACTTACTCTCCTGTGACGAGAATAACTTCCATCAGGATGATACTTGCCATCGCAGCATTACGAGGCTTAGAAGTTCATCAAATGGATGTTAAGACTGCCTTTCTTAATGGGGACTTAGAAGAGAAAATCTACATGGAACAACTTGAGGGGTTCTCTGCTCCTGGACAAGAAAGGAAAGTCTGCAAGCTGGTCAAATCATTGTATGGATTGAAGCAGGCACCAAAACAGTGGCATGAAAAATTTGATCATGTCATGATAAGCGGTGGCTTCAAAATTAATAAATCTGCGATAGTCAATCTGCGATTGGCAGGGCACAGAGCGTAATGTACAATGGTAAGTCTCGTCACATAAGGAGGAGACATAATACCTAGGCCCGAAAATTTACCACACGACACGAAAATACGACACGAAAACGACACGAAAATTTAGTATTTGTGTTTGCATTTTGAGTACACGACACGAAAATACACGAGCACGAAAGTACACGACCGAGATTTAGTGTCGGTTTTGTGTTTACCCTTTGGGTACACGACACGACACGAGGTACACGAAATAAATAAATAAATAAATACAATATTTCATATTTAATTTATAAAAATATACATTTTATGAATTCTATTTGTACTAAACTTTAAAATTTGAAAATATAATGTGAACTTTCATATATTTCGTGTAAACGTTCGCGTTTTCGTTGCCATTCTTTTCATTTCGTCTACTAAAACCTATAAAAATAATATTAAAATATTAAATTTATTATCTTTTATAATATTTTAATATTTACTTTATATTAGGTACCTGACACGAAAACACGACACGAAACACGAAAGTACACGACACGACATAATACGAATTCATTTCGTGTCGTGTATGGGTTTGGACTTTTAGTACACGAAACGTGAAAGTACACGACACGAAAATACACGATACGAACGAATTGCCAGGTCTAATAATACCATTAGACAATTGATATCAACAGGAGTTATCACTATTGATTATGTATCATCAAAGGATAACATTGCGGATCCGCTAACCAAAGGGTTATCAAGAGACCTTGTTGATAAATCATCAAGGGGAATGGGTCTATTGCCTTGAGCTAGTGGTTTTATGGAGGATACCCAACCTAAGCTGACTGGAGATCCCAAGATCTAGGTTCAATGGGACAACCAATCCATAAAACTAGGCACGATCACTGTGGGGTTATCCCGAACCGACCATTCCTAGGATGAAAACAGTGATACTCGTAGGAAAAGGTTAAGATTATGCTTTTAATGATTCTTAAGTCGACAACGTATAGTCGGGTGGAGTAAAATACGGGTTTACTCAAAACACTTAAAGAGAATTACCTATGTTAGAGAGAAGAGGGGCCGCTTCAAAGGAGAATTGCAAAAGCACAATTCTTTAGAAACTCTCGCAGAACCAGGACGGTGTCCACGGCCAAAATGGGCACAATAATGAGAAGATAACAAATCAGGAAGGGCACTTGTGAAGGATATACGATCACTTACACAAGAGGTCGGACAGTTCAAAGGCATCTAGTCACACTTTCTGGCCAGTAAAGAGAATATATCTTTTCGAGGGAAGGTTCAAGGAGCATACTCTACCTATCCTATGCAATGCCTAACCGTAGTAACTATCACCAAGTCAACTCTGTGTCTGACGTGTGCTGCTGGACCATCAGTCTCATTCATGTGGGGGATTGTTGGAAAAATGAAGGATAATGAGCTATTTTGAGCAGCCCACTTGAGAGGAAATTTTGAGTGGTCTCGACTACGAGTTAAAGTTGGGACTTAGTTGGAATACATAGTACTCCGTACGAGGTTTCCAAAACATGTAAGAACACTCAAAATGATTGAGGTATGAATGAGATATAATATTTCAAAATGAACCCTTTAGAAATGGGTTTGGGATGCTATCCCACATTGGAAAAAGAAGGGAAAAATTGTGAGTATATAAGGAGATGTGGACAAAGTCATGTTCAAAAAGTGAGACATGTGTGGATGTGTGACTAGGCACCCCTCGCGCACACATACACACACGCGCGCGCCGCCCGCGTCCGTCCGGCCGGCCGGGCCGGCTCGGCTCGGCTCGGTTCAGTCGAAGGGCGATTTGGGCGAAATGTCTCGGCGTCTCGAAGTTATCTTTTTACTGCAATTTTATTCGGTAAAAATTTATTTTAATTGATAAATTATCGAACTAAACAGATCTGGATAAGTATTGAGATACCAATCCTGGTCGGTTTACAGTTCCTCCAGATACCAATCCTGGTCGGTATAGAGTTCCTCCAGCCTTCACCTATAAATACCCGACTTGAGTGGCTCGTTTTTTACACACTTCATACGTACACTTCGAGAGCCTTTCCCAGACATATTTCGTTTTCCTTCTTCGTTTTTCTTTCGGATACTTTCAGTCTGATAGTAGACAGATTTGTTCTAGTTCGTTGAGGGTGCATCATCCAGATCACCGCATCGAATCGTGTTGTTTTATCCTGGGAGGCAGACGTCATACACCGTGGTGAGGGCGAATTTGCTTTAAGGAGGCAGGTACTCTGGACTCAACAGCAACCCTTCTGCTTGTTTACGCGAACGGAAATTTTTCTTTTTTGCTAACAGATTTTTTGCAGGATTTAGGTAAAATATATATTCGATATATATATATTTATATTTTGTTATTTTTCAAGTAAGGGTTTTCAAAATTATTCAACATATTTTATCTATTACCATAGTTAAGATTTCCGTATAACAGACTCGCTTCTTGTGAGCTGTTTATTACTACTATGATAAAAAAAAAAAAAAAACAGTAAGAAAAAGTATAACAACCATTTGTGTAAATCCAAACGGTGCGCATGCATTAATTACCCCTCCAACTGTGCCATTCATTTCACCATAAATGCCATTTTTCCTAGTTGTGAATTCTTGATATTTTTAGTACACCAACCCCACTTTTATTAGAAGAAATAATGAAAAAGATAATAATCTTCTATTGTTTCTTGATATATATCACAACATATATCATGCCATCAAAAATAATTGTTCATAGACTATAGATTATATACATAATAATACTTAACTTTTTACTTTTTTTTTTCTCATCTTATTAATGCATGCATGCTTTTAGCTCAATAATTGTTCGTATTATTATGATGTAATTACTCTTAGATGCGCATGTAATAATATTATATGTATATATAAAGTGTTTTGTGTAGTCTCACCAATGTGTGTGTGTGTGTGTGTTTGCGCAGAAAGAAAGATATATGTAGAGATACTACACAGAGATCAATGATGGATTTGGTTGGTCGTGGTGGTGGCGGCGGCGGTGGCGGCGGCCCTTATTGTGCAGTTTTTTATTTGGGTTTTCTAGTTTGCATCACCACTGTCCTCACTTTCTGTCAAGGTTAATTCTCATCCCATGGATATCACATCTCTCTACTTTATTTTTTTCCTTTTGTTTCATCTATTTTATTTTGCACGGGCTGCAAACGAGCCGAGTCGAGTCGGGTTTTGGTTTTAAAGAGCAAGCATGATGCTTGTTACTGTTTACTCAAGCTTGAGGTCGAGCGAAATGTAAAATCCGAGCTCAAGCTCAACTCGAGCAGTTGACTCGAGCGCCTGCGAGCATATTTTTTTTTTTCTTTTGTTTCATCTGTTTTATTTTGCACAGACAAACACATTCACTGTGTGTGTTTTTCTTGGAGTCTAAAGTGCTGTTTCTTACAGAGAAAAAACATTCACTGTGTGTGTATGTGTTTCTCTTTTTTTTTTTTACTTTTGATGAAAAAAGTTCCCAGATGTGATTTTTTGTGTGTTTTATCCAAAAAATGGATATTACTAAATCAAGTAATTTTTTATTTTTTATTTTTTTGAATATTTTGTTCCATCAATGCATCAGGTGTACAATATGACCATCCAGCACAATACCGCTACCCATTCGTCAGACCCGCCAGCTCATTCTCACCTCCGCCGTCCTCCGGCAACGCGTACGACTACATAGTTGTGGGCGGCGGCACGGCGGGGTGCCCACTCGCGGCTACCCTCTCCCGAAACTACACCGTTTTGCTGCTGGAGAGAGGGGGGACACCATTCGCGAACCCGAATGTCTCGTTCATGCAGAATTTCCACATCTCGCTGGCGGACACATCGGCGACCTCGGCGTCGCAGATGTTCATCTCCACCGACGGGGTGTTCAATTCTAGGGCAAGGGTTTTGGGCGGCGGCACTTCCATCAATGCTGGATTTTACACCCGGGCGAGCGCAAGGTACAACTTGAAGCTTTATTTAATTATTACTAGTAACTTTTCCCCCTTCAAATTCTGTTATATATCTAAATGTGAACAAAAGATTTAGGGCGTGTTTTTTTTTTTTTTATTGTTTAAATTATTAGGGACGTCCATTTAATTCGTACCCTATCCAATTCATTGATAAACCCGTAATAGAATTGGGTATCAACCGAATCCGATAATTTATGATCGGACGATAGGATATGGTATAGAATATTATTGAGCACCTTATTCCATTACCCGACCCACATACTCATTTAAATTAATTATTACTCTCTCTGTCCCATCAGTATTGACACACTTGACTTTTTTCTGGTCAAACTAACACTTTGACCATGATTATTTATAAATTTATAATTATAAAAGTTACAAAATCATAATATCTTAAAAAATAAATTGCATGGTAAATCTATTTCTATTAATATCACATCATAATTAAATATCTTTTCATAAATTTATGGTCAAAATTAAAAAAAAAAATTGATCAAAAAAAAGTCAAAGGTGCCAACACAAAAGAGACGGGTGGAGTATTTTATATGATTATATATAATATATAATATAATATTCTAAATATCTATTGTACTAAATTTAATTTATCAATTACATTATATGTATACATATTATATAGTAAAATATATTTATTATCGTAAATACAGTGTGGAAACTTAAATAACACTGAGCACTCAATTACCCGACATGCAGTAATTGTATTAGATCCGAATCAAATAAGGTAAAGTATGATAACAGTATTTCCATATTCTACCCGACTTAGGGGCTGTTTACTTGTGACTTAATCAGCTTAATGGGTAAAATGTCTTATTCGCTCAGACGTTTGGAGGTGTTTACTTGTGGCTTAATGGCTTATTCGCGCAGACAAAAATGACTTATTCATTAAGCATGAAAATGGGTGTCTAATTGAAAACCACATTTATATATACAATATAAATAATTTAGGACAAAAAAATAACTCTCGTGTCCCCATTATATATATACTCATTTATATATACAATATAAAAAATTTAGGTTTTAATATAAATGATTGTAATATATATTATTCATATATAAATAATATACATTATTAATTTATATATAATATTTAAACTTTTGTTTCTACAAAATATCATATATATTATGAATATATAAATAAATATTATATATTTACTTGTATATTGATATTTATTCATATATATAATATTTATTATATATGTTCTTATCTATTTAAAATATATTTCTATATCTAAATATATATTGTATATTATACATATTATTTATATATGTATTAAATATTTTATATATTACCTACATACAAAATTGAATCATTTATGTATAATATTTTATTTAAATTTAAATAATATATATATAGAAGATGAGTCAAATTTGATTTTTCAATAATGTTTAAATTTATCTACTTTGTGTTTGAATTTGGCTACTTTGTGTTTGAACTTAAGTTCTTTGTGTTTGAAATTGGATTTTTAAGTACTTTATGAATTTATATTTTTATTTTTGGATTATATCATTTATATTGCTTAAAAAATAAACAACAATTTATAAAATAGCTTATAATTCATATCCAGGAGTAAATCAGTCATTTCTGTTATTCAGACAGTTTATTAGATAAAAAAGTAAACAACATCATCAATTTACCTGCATGCATACATTTACCTGCATGCACAAATTTACCTGCATGCACACAATTTATCCAGACAGACAAATTTGGTAAACAACTCCTTATTAATATCCATATAAATAGTGCAACATAGTGAAATGAACGAAATACCGATAGTGAACGGAGGAAGTATATATTTACTCCTCTCTTTTTTTTCCCTTTTTTTTCTGATTTGTTACTCCAACCCTCCCAATAATCTTGATTTTCTTTTTTTCATCCGTTTTAAAATGTCACTTTTTTTCTTATTATAATGTTAATTAATGTCTGTTATTAGTAGTAATAAAAATATATCATTGCAACCAAAAAATATATATCATCAATTTATATAAAGGTATATTTGAAAAATACTATTCCCTCCTTCCACGAAAAGTGTGGTCCAAAAGGAGTGACACGTCTTTTAATAAAGTGGAGATATATATATAATATTCTTTAGTGAAAAAAGTGGAAGAGAAATGTATTTTTGAGTGGAGAAAAGATAATGTTTTAAGTGAGGTCATTTCTATTCATGAAAAAACCACACTTTTTGTGGACGACCCAAAAAAAGAAAAAAACCACGCTTCTCGTGGACGGATGGAGTAATAACTTTCTACTGTCCCAACCCTATCTTTATATTTTTCTATTTATTTTTTTATCAAGTTAAATAGGTGAATTTTACATGAAAAGTTCAAACAGTACAAATATATGTTCATAAAAACTGACAAATTTTAGCCTAAAAATGTTAGTTGGACATACATAAATGTTGGTGAAAGAAAATTTTGTGAGAAACTTTTACATCAATTAAGGATCTTTCAACTTTTATTTGGTTGGTATGTGTTTGTTTCTTACTGGCATTATATGAGAGTTTCAACTAATGAATAAATTAAAACTTAGTTGAATCCTACTCTACACCAAGTGATTATTATGGTTGGCATTTACTTCTGTAATGAAAGGTGAATTATGGCTACAAGTAGATGAGTTTAATCTATTTATTTTATATTCTTCTTTGTTTTTTTGCTTTTCGAACTAAATTTTGACCATAAATAACTTAAGTTTAATATCGACTAGCAGTTTTTCTTTTTTGCGGTTTTTCGTCCGTCTGTCGGCCTGCGCGCCAGCGAGCCACTGCCCACAGACCCGGCTCGCCACCGCCCACAGACCCTCGACGCCGGCTAATATTTTTCGTCCGGCCTGCTCTCGATGGGGCCGGCGTCGGCCACCGGCAGACATCCGACGGCGGCCAGTTTATATTTTTTCTTTTTTTTTTTGGGTGGGGGTGCTCTCCGTGGGGCCACCGCGCACTCCAAGAAGGGGTTTTTTTTTTCCTCGCAGAAGCCGTTGACAGACCTCCAACGACGTTTTATCTTTTTTTTTTGGTTGCCTCTAGCCTATCGTCTCACTCTGCCGGCCTGTTCTCTGGGGAGCGCCGCCAGTCGCCAACAGACCTCTAACGACTGAGCAATTATTTTTGGCCGCTTGCCGGCCGTGGAAGGACCTCCGGTGATCGATAATTTTTTTTCCGGGCGAACAACATGTTTATTTGAGGAAGTTAATCTGATAATTAGATAATTCTAATTCAATTATAGCTCTCACATCGTGCCATTACGGGTTATCATTAGTATAACAATATAAAGAAAAAGAAATTTACAAGAAGTAATGGTTGCATTGGAAATTGGCTATTTGCTCATTGTTTATAGTCATTTTCAATGTAATTAATATGTCATTATTGTTAACAACTACTTAATTTTTGTTTTTATTACAATGTCCAAGTGTCTAATAATAACTAAGCTCTCCATTAAGCTTTCGTAGTAATATTTAAATTCGGCAAACAATATAGTGAATAGTGAAAGGCTTCCGTCTTTTTTTTTTTTGGTAACAATTAGGGATCTAAGTATATCCGAGAATCGCTCGATAATACCTCGGACCGATACTCACCCGAAACGTTAGCGGTCCGGATACTGGTACCGAAGTTAGAACCGAAAGCGATAAGGACCGAAACCGTTAACCCAGTAAAAAACCCGATAATTTTGCGTAAACATACATCGTACAAAATATTGTATAAGATATTAGTATATATAGAAAAAATAAATTTAAAATATCTTATCTCTTAATTTCCTTAGCATACATTTGAAAAAAACCCTCCATTCTTGTTTCGATTATGATGTTTTGGTGATTAAGGCTTTTAACGATCCAAGATACCCGAGAACCCGCCCGAAATACCCGGGACCGATACTCACCCAAAACGTTAGAGGTCCGGATACAAGTATTGAAGTTGGGACCCGGAACTAGTAAGGACCGAAACCGGTAATACTCAATATCTTAACGGCCCAGACCCAGGAAGACAATAGCCGGACCGAACCGGACCGAGAACAGCCCTAGTAACAATTCTTGAAATAGTCCTAATTATTTAGCATGTGATCGATTGGTAGACACATTAATTAAATACAAGTACAACAACCCAAAAGGGAACAAATACGACATCACAGATTGAACTTCTATTTATAACAACTAACTACTCACCCAACATTGACATTAATGCATTTTTTGTATTTTAATTTAAAAAATGCTGTCGGGGTTTTCGATCATTTTATAGACAAATTTTATTCCGCACCCCAGGAGTACCTAGCAAGGCGCTCCCTTGTCATATTAAGAGTGCTATGAGAGATTTTGTATGTAGGATAAGTATGACAAATGTATATCTATATAGCAACGTGAGCACCTTGATAAGTGCTCTTGATACAGTTCCTGATATTATAATGTGGAAACTGGTTCTTACATCTGTTATTATATTTAAATTTAAACTTGATTAAATTAGTAACACTTAACAATTCTCTGTTGCTAGCACTTGAGAATGCATGTTTATGTTGAGGGTAGTCGATACTGTAAAGGGAAGAATTTGTGCTCGGCACTGTAATAACATAGGAGGCTTGATTCACACCAGATTCGAACTTAAGTTGATCTCCTTATTTTTCTGAATATTCCGATTTATTATTTTTCTTTTGGTTAACTATAAAGCGACCCAAAGATTTAGCATGAATCGAGCGGCTCATGAGCAGCTCGATTTAAAGCTTAACTCGAGCTCAAGCTACTCAATCTCACAACAGAGTTGAGCTCGAGCATGATGCTAATAAGCTCGAGAGCTCGACCAGCCTCTCGACTATGTAGACATTTACCAAAATACCCCTTAATTATATAATATTAATAAAAATTATACCATAAGTTTAGGGTAGGCGTTTAATTGCTAGAAGTCGAGCTGAACTCGAGCTTTTGTCGAGCATCATCAATTCGAGCCTTTTCGAGTCGATGTCAGGCATGCCAATTTTGCTGTCGAGTCGAGCACTTTTCGAGCTCGAGCAAAGATAAAAATAAGTCAACCCGACTCGATAGGATGAATGCTCGAACCAGAATAAATCAGTGAGTATATATATTATACTTTACATAAGAAAAGAAGCTTAAAACTCACCAGACTTTGATTCTTGAGTATTACTATTAAATAGTAAACCAGTAATGAGTGTAGTATTAATGCTGAACTCTTGTGGCTTTTTTTTTTTTCTCTTGCAGTTATGTTGAGAGTGTAGGATGGGATGCTAAACTTGTGAATGAGTCATACCCATGGGTCGAGAAGCAAATCGTTCACCGGCCAGATCTCGTGCCGTGGCAGAAAACAGTCCGAGACAGCCTTATAGAAATTGGAATCTCACCTTTCAATGGGTTCACATATGATCACTTGTATGGGACCAAAGTAGGAGGAACCATTTTCGACAGGTTTGGCCGACGCCACACTGCTGCTGAGCTTCTTGCCGCTGCCGATCCTGATAAACTTCATGTTCTAGTACACGCTACCGTTCGGAAAATCGAGTTTGATACAACAGGTAGGTCCAAAAAGAAAATAAGAGAAAAGAATCATGTTGAGTTTATAATACATTTAATTAAGATAATGGATAACTAGAAAATGCACCCTTGAGGTTTGGCCTAGTTCCGTCCGGCCGACTTGCGAAATTACGAAAATACCCGTGAGGTTTGATTTATTGTTAATATTAAGGGACTAAATCTAATATTTTTTAAATGAGAAGGTTTATTTTTTGAAATGTTTTGTTGCTTATGGTATATGTAAGGCAAAACAAAAGAGGCTCCAGGGTATCTTTTGAGATTTTATAAGATACCTGAATTTTTTTGTAATTAAGCCTTAAAAATATCCTTGAGTCAGTCAAATCACAAAAAAAAAAGAAAAAAACTATTTTGAAAATTACTTAGGAGCCCATTTTTTTTTTTAAATTTACAAACGTACCCTTGACATTTGTTTCTATTTCACAAGTTACACCTGTTTTGAGGTTTATTTGTTAAGAAAATACAAACATCAAGGAGGTGTTTGTAATATTTTATGGGTGTTTTTGTACTTCCGAAAGAAAACAGGACTGTTTCTTTGTAATTAGACTAAACTTGCTGGGGTATTTTGGTAATAACTAAAAGTTATGGCCAGAAGTGTTGAAATCAGGGAATGAATGGTACCTTGATTCTTGTACAATGTGAGTTATTACAAGGCAACAAACAAATCTATGACCAACTTATAACAAGACATGATATTTATTTTATCCTAACCGGTGACGACAGGGCAAAAGCCAAGAGCGGTTGGAGTTATCTTCAAAGATGAAAATGGGAAGAGGCACAAAGCAATTCTCTCGAAGCGAGCCGGTAGTGAAATCATTGTGTCGTCTGGTGCAATAGGGAGCCCTCATCTTTTGCTTCTCAGCGGCATTGGCCCAAAGGCGGAACTCGAAAAGTTCGACATCCCTGTCGTGCTTGACAATGATCATGTTGGAAAAGAAATGACCGATAACCCCCTAAACACAATTTTCGTGCCGAGTAAAATGCCTGTCGAGCAGTCTTTAATACAAACAGTGGGGATTACCAAGTTGGGAGTGTACATTGAAGCTAGCAGCGGTTTCGGACAGTCCTCTGATAGCATACATTGTGATCATGGAATTGCATCAGCTGAGGTAAGTAAAGAAAAGTGATAAAATGTTTGTTTTCTTTTTTTCGTAAGTATTTACCGTATAAAAATTGTTTATTTGAATGAAATATTACCCAATTTATACTAATAAAGGTACAAGTTGTTAATATTAGAATGAAATGTTACCCCAAAAAATGTGTTTTATTGTATCAGTCACTAGCTAGCTTATCAGCTGCTAGTTAGCTTATCGGCTTGGCAACTAACCTATGAGCTAGCCATACGAACACAGCCTTATATTAGCTTCATGCCTTAAATTTTTTACTCTAGTATTTCCACAAAAAATCTCGTAAACGGTCACAATCCATGAAATATATTTCTCCAATCACATCCTCTACGATCATTATCTTTCCACCCCGTATACAATCACACTCGACATTTACACTTCCAATTTAAAAAACAAAAATGAGAAATCACTACTATTAGCTCATTAAATGAAAGTGGACGGAACGAAATGACGAGCAATCACAGCCTGCTTTTAGATTCCAACTAAAAAGTCATTTTCTTGTTATTCAAAATCAAAAGCTGATAATCACCTTTTGTTTTTTTTTTTGTAATTTAAACAGATAGGTCAGCTATCGACAATCCCTCCACAACAAAGAACTCACGAAGCCATCCACGACTACAGAAAAAGAAAGAGAAACCTTCCGCATGAAGCATTTAAGGGAGGGTTCATACTAGAAAAAATAGCCTTGCCCTTGTCAAAAGGCCAAATTAGCCTTACAAACACCAACATTGACGATAACCCTTGTATCACCTTCAACTACTTTAGCCATCCGGATGATTTAAAACAATGTGTCGAGGGTATACGCACTGTTGAGAAGATGTTAAGGTCAAAACACTTGACAAGCTACGCACAGCTCGACGAGGACATGGTGGACAAGCTTATAAACATGAGTGTCGAAGCTAATGTTAATCTTATACCTAGACATACAAATGACACGAAATCCCTGGAACAGTTCTGTAAAGACACCGTTATTACGATTTGGCATTACCATGGAGGGTGTCATGTGGGCCAGGTGGTGGACCCTGATTATAAGGTACTTGGAGTCGAAAGGCTTCGTGTGATTGATGGTTCGACTTTTAAAGAGTCGCCAGGGACTAATCCTCAAGCCACGGTTATGATGATGGGCCGGTAAGATCATTTTACTACTTTGATATGCTTAGCTGTATAGGGTCATTTGAAAATGTAGTTTGGATTTTATGATGATATTAGGCTAAACCTTTAATGGCAGTTTTTGTAATTTATCTCAACAAGATTATTCCCTTTTTTGAAGGAGGGCAAGAACAGATTAAACAATTGAAATTCACTTGTTTTTATGTATATTAATGACATAATTCAGGTACATGGGAGTGAAGATATTGAGAGAAAGATTAGGGAAGGCAGCTGAGGTTTGAGAACAGAGCCCCAATAACAAGTAGAGGACATTGGATTTGTGTTTTGTTATAGGAAAAAAAAAATGGTAATTCTTTTTAGTCCACCTATTGTTTGGTAGCAATTACTATTTAATTATATATGTAGAGAGACTGGAGATAGCTTAAATCTCCTCATATCTCCTTTCTGTGCCATTCATCACATCATTCTCACTTGAATTTCTTTTTTAAGTCAGAGTGTGTGTGTGTGTGTGTGTGTGAAAGGTACTGTTGGTATATTTAGGATAGCATCAGGGAAGCTGGTGTTAATTCGATATGCATGTCCGCATTTCTTATTTTTTGTGCTTGTTTTAGTTTTCTGCAAATTACATAAACAGAATTTACCTTTCAGCAGCTATGGAATACCACTACGTTTTTGGATCAATGCGTTTGTTTCTGTACAGGTGAAATCAGCTATAAGTAGTGTTGGTATATTTATCATATTTTGAATCTCCTGTATGAGCTGCAAATCTGAGAAGAACAAGGTAGGAGACAAATTCGTTAATAACAAAGACATTAAATAATATATATATATATATAATTAATCAAAGTAAGCAAATTCGAATATGTGAGATTTTGAGTCCACTTCGCCTTCTTAAAGAAATTGCCTCCACCGCAGCAGATATAGCGCCTCCCAGGATAAAACAACATCTCGTTGCGTTGATAAATCGATCACCGCACCCTTAGCGAACTAGAATAGAACCTAAACTACCACCGACATGACCAAAATAAATTTCAGTAAAATAAATTTTTAGCGAATAAAATTGCAGTAAAAAGATAACTTCGAGACGCCGAGACAAATCGCCCAAATCGCCCTTCGACCGAGCCGAGCCGAGCCGGACGGACGGACGGACGGACGGTGGCGGCGCGCGCGCGTGTGTGTGCGCGAGGGGCGCCTAGTCACACATCCACTCATGTCTCATTTTTTGAACAAGACTTTGTCCACATCTCTTTATATACTCACAATTTTTCTCTTCTTTTTCCAAGGTGGGATAACATCCTAAACCCATTTTTAAAGGGTTCACTTTGGAACATTACATCTCATTCATACCTCAATCATTTTGAGTGTTCTTACATGTTTTGGAAACCTCGTACGGAGTACTACGTATTCCAACTAAGTCCCGACTTTACCTCGTAGTCAAGCCCACTCAAAATTGCCTCTAAAGTGGGCTGCTCAAAACAGCCCATTTCCTCTATTTTTCCAACATTCCTCCACATGAATGAGATTGATGGTCCAGCAGCACACGTCAGACACGGAGTTGACTTGATGATAGTTACTGCGGTTAGGCATTGCATAGGATAGGTAGAGTATGCTCCTTGAACCTTCTCTCGAAAAGATATATTCTCCTTACTGGCTAGACAGTATGACTAGATGCCTTTGAACCGTCCGACCGCTTGTGTAAGTGATCGTATATCCTTCACAAGTGCCCTCCCTGATTTATTGTGTTCTCATTATTGTGCCCGTTTTGGCCTTGGACACCGTCCTGGTTCTACGGGAGTTTCTAGAGAATTGTGCCTTGCAATTCTCCTGTGAAGCGGCCCCTCTTCACTCCAATATAGGTGATTCTCGTTAAGTGTTTTGAGTAAACCCCTATTTTACTCCACCCGACTATACGTTGTCGACTTAAGAATCATTAAAAGCATAAGCTTAACCTGTCCCTGTAACACCCCCAGACCTGACCGGGAATATTACAGCGCCGTGGGCCCCGAGATGGAACCCACAAGGCTGAAGGAAATTTTCGCAAATATTTACAAACGTCCAAGAGGTTAATGACGGTATTATCTATTTAAAACATTCGAAGACTTTATAAAACTCGTTAGTCAAACCGTCGTAAAATCTCATTTGAAACCACAAGGCCCGAAATGCCAAGACTCAACAGTTTCAAATCATACGTTAAGTTATCGCTTACACGTACCGACAAAACAAATTTAGAAAACGATTTCCAAAGTAGCCTAAGTTACCAGATACCAATAGGTCATTTTAAAAATACTCACACAGCGGAAAAAGACAAACGATTAAAATACTCTAGCAGCGGAATACTGTAATACCCGAGATTTCTGATATGTAATTGAACCTTGTGATATTGTAATTGTTGCATTTTGATTTGAGTATTATTCTCCGTATTTCCTAATCCGGTGTCTTTGAGCGCATGATTTCATGAATGTGATTTAAATTGTGATTATGCGCATGTAGCGCACGCTATCGACTATATGTAGCGTACGCTAATTTGGATCCGTAGCGCACGCTATGTATGAACCTTAGCATGCGCTACACGTAGTCAGCATGATTGAGACAGGGCGGTAGGTGAGATCGGCTGCGGATCTCGGTCGGATTATGTCGGGATGAACCTGGACGGCTTTCGGAAAAAAGCCAAGTCAACGCGGTAGCGCACGCTACCCTTATATGGATAGCGCGCGCTAAATGCTGAGTACAGTGAAGTCAGTAAGCCGTTAGTGCACGCTATGAATATGGACTAGCGCGCGCTAATAACCACTTTCTATAAATAGGACAGCATCCTTTTTCATATTTTCAGCCTTTTCACTCCCACACCCGAATTCTTGGACTTAGAGAGTCACTCTCTTCATCCTAAACCCTTCATATCAGCATCCTAGCTCGAGTTGAAGATTATAGATCATTGGAGATTGGTGTTCAAGCCTTCGGCGTTGGATTGCTTCGAGTTCCTCCTTGTTCTTCACTACTTTGAGGTAGGTGATTCTTCACCAATATTATGTACTAGTATGAAGGACGTTTGATCATGATTATCTAGTCAGTTAAATTCGTTAGTAGTCGAACATCATGTGTTAGAAGGATATTTTTGACGTTTCGGCACTTATTCATCGTATAATCCATTGAACCTTTTTATGTGGACTCCTAAGCATATTCATGTATCTTCAAACCGATTATGACCAGTATATGGAGATTACCAAGTTCTTATGTCTTTACCTAAAGGAATCATACGTTTTGGGACATGAAATGGATTGGACTTAGGATATTTCTTGAAGATCAAAGATGAATTATGGTGTTGTGATGATTATACGTATCCTTGTATCTCATAGTCATTTAATACGTAAAGATCTTTCACAAACCGTATGAGCATGATATGCACGGAGATGGCATGTATTAACACTGAGGATTTCATGAGTTTCATCACATTTAGCTCAAGTTTCTGCCCAGTAGTAAACTGCCATGCATAGTTAGCGCACGCTAAGATAGGCATATTAACGTGCGCTATCGGGAATGAATAACGTATGCTACGTTTGGTACGTAATGTACGTTATGTCATCAGGCAGGACAGTCGGCTAATCATAGAGGACTGTCAGTACACAACTAGCGTACGCTAGACTTGGTCATTGCGTACGTTAACAGGCAGGCTTAGCGCATGTTACGTAGAGTACGTAGCGCGCGCTAAGTAGTTCAGGCAGAATTCATTTTTAGAGCTTGCGGCCGTAAACCAGATTGTTAGACATTCGTACGACGTGAAATGAATTCTTTATTATTTCTTAGGTCCGAGCCTTGCATAGGGGACGATCGAGGGGCGATGACATACGGACGCGTGTCATTTGTTGGAGTATTTCCATTCTTGCCATTTTCGAGGCAAGTATCATATGTTGAGTTTGATTTATATTGGAACTTTGATCATGCTTATGGTTTTGTTCATGTTGTCGAATATGAGATGTATTTCTTTAATTTCTCGTGGTATTCGTTGTTAATTGTTCGTATTGATGAACATATTGAAATGCATATATGTATGCATAATTGATTGGTTTATGGTATAAATGATCCGAGGGGATCATGAGGATCTATGCTGAGGGCGCTGGATCGAATGTCCACCATGCGTTGGTCCGACGGGATCATCATGGGGATCTATGCTGAGGGCGCTGGATCGCTGGACGGGTTTTCCACCATGTGTTGGTCCGACGGGATCATCATGGGGATCTATACCAAGGGCGCTGGATCGCTGGATTACCCTGTATTGTGTTAATGGAATCGTGAGGATTCACATCGTTGGATTCCGATGACGGAAGTCTGTTTTGCATGATTTATAATGCACTGATGATTTATGTATTATGATACTTGTACTAGCATTGTCTTGCTAACCCCTTCGGGGGTGGACATTGTTTTGATGTTCAGGTAGCCGAGGAGCGGGGAAGCAACCACAGTACCGACAGGACGATGAAATGGCTCAGTGATGTGGTTGATGTTTATTGTTATTGTGATTTGTCTTCTTGGTTCACTTTAGTACTCGAGTACGTGTGTTTTAATAATGTCATTTTCGATATGGTTGTATAAGTTAACTCTTTGGATCAATTAAACCAGTTCTGTATTTTGAACTTCAGTTGTAAGATTGAATTATATTTACATTTCTTTTATTTAGCCTTGTAAATCCTTACTTAAAGGGTTTACGGCGCTGTAATTATTCCGAATATCTCGGGGTGTTACAGAATATGGTATCGGAGCTAAGATTCATGGATATCTTGGCAGTCGGGTTAGTTGGGTCTGTTTACGTTATTTAATTATTGGTCATTTGTAACATCACCACTGAGCCAGCATCGTCGTGTGGACCGTGGTTGTAAGTTTCCTAATCTCAATTACTACCGTTGTATTTAATTCATGTTTTGTGAACATTGATGGACTTTTTTTTAGAAAGTTTGCCCTGGGTATTGAGTGTTTGTGTTTACAGTATGTTGAGAGGAGGTCGTGGACGCGGACGTGGTCGTGGACGCGGACGTGGAAATATGAGACAGGACGATTCGGCGTCTACCCCGGAGATATCTGCTAGTCGAACCGATTCCCATTCTGGAGGACAGCAGGGATCAGCAAATAATAATGCAGATCCTAATATGCCGGGAGTGCTTCAGCAGGTGGTTGCTCAGATAAACCAGTTTGCTCAAGTTGTTGATCGCATGCAGACGGCGATGGGACAACAGCATAACGTGGATAATCGGGGAGACAAATGGCTTACTGAGGTGGTCAAATTGCACCCTCCGAAATTTGACGGTTCTGCTGAGACGCTTTCTTGGGATCACTGGCTGAAGGAGTTAGAGAATATTTTTGCGGAGATTAACTATCCCAACGACAAAAAGGTTCCGGTCGCCCAGTATCTTCTGACGGGAGAGGCTTTCGATTGGTGGGAGGCCATTCGACCTGAGGAGCATAATGTTGACTGGACGGAGTTCAAATTAATGATGGAAGCGCAGTATTGTCCTTGCCCAGTTAGAGAGGCCCGAGTCCGGGAGTTTTTCTCACCACAAAATTCAGAAGCATCTGTGACATACGTGATTAAGACTTTTAATCACCAGCTGACTTATGTGCGCCACTTGGTCAGAACCGAGGTGGAGAGGATTTTTCATTTCGACATGCGAATGAAGCCGGAAATTCAGCAGTATATGTCCAAATTTGAATATACCACCTTGAGACAGTATCAGGACAAAGCACTGGCCTATGACATGAAAGAGGCGGCAGTAGAAAAGTCAACGGAAGCAAAGAAACAGAAGGTGTCTGGCAACTTCACTGAGAATAAGAGTAGTGGGCCTCGCAGGGGCTAGTCCTCTTTTCATTCATCCAGGAGGCCTCCGCATCCTTCTCGAGGTGTAAAGAAGTTCCGGGCAGCACCAACCGCTTGACGCATTGGAAGAAATGTTATAACTGTGGCAAAGCGGGGCATGTTCGACGTGATCGCTTGCTACCCGCTGTGACCTGTTTTGAGTGTGGACAGGAAGGGCATCGCGCAACATTTTGTGGAAATGCGACTCGATCTTTTGGCACTCGCACTCCTGCACTGGTCCCGAAGGACACTAGTGTAAACCAGACGCAGCAAAGTGGTTTCCAGCAGCAGAATGTTGGGAAAAGAGAAGCATCTAGCGCTGGGTCCGTTCCTCCGCGTATTTACGAGATGAAGAAGTCAGACAATCAGAACACATCTATTGCATCAGGTACGATTCAGATCCTTTTGCAACTAGTTAGTGTCTTATTCGATTCAGGAGCTACGCATTCTTTTATATCTTTGAACTGTGTTAATCGTTTGAAAATCTCATGCTTGTATGATTGTGAACTTATGTTGTGGGATTACCGAGTGGAGAGAAAATTGTGGGAACCCTAGAAGTTAGAGATTTTCCAGTGTCTATAGGAGGGAGAGATTGGCCATCAAATCTTATTGTAGTTGACATTCATGGTGACGACTTAATTCTCGGAGACAATTGGCTCAACCGTTATGGAGCTATTCTGAATTACCGAAAGAGAGTCATTTCTATCATTGCTGATGACGGATCTGAACACTTATTCCAAGGATGGAGACCGGGAAGCTCGGGAAAAGTGATCAAAGCAATGAAAGCCGTGAAATTACTGAAGCAGGGATGTCATGGACTTTGGTGCTATGCCATGAGGAAAGAGGAGGAGTAGAGCTCTCATCTATTCCAGTTGTGAATGAATTCTTAGATGTATTTCCTGACGAACTACCTGGGTTACCTCCGCAGAGAGAAGTGGAGTTCACTATCGAATTAGATCCTGGAGCCTCTCCTATTTCTAGAGCACCATACCGCATGGCGCCAACCGAGATGTATGAACTAAAGAAGCAACTGGAGGAATTATTACAGAAGGGTTATATTCAACCTAGCGTTTCTCCTTGGGGAGTGCCCGTTCTCTTTGTCCGGAAGAAAGACGGATCCCTCCGATTATGTATTGATTATAGGGAGCTCAACAGAGTGACGATCAAGAATAAGTATCCTATACCTCGGATCGACGACTTGTTTGATCAACTGCAAGGGGCAAGGGTATTCTTGAAGATTGACTTGCGATCAGTATACCATCAGTTGAGAATTAAGGAATCGAATATACCAAAGTCTGCTTTCAGATCCTGGTACGGGCATTATGAATTTGTAGTGATGCCATTTGGACTTACCAATGCTCCTACGGTATTCATGCAATTGATGAATCGGGTATTCTTAGAATACTTGGATAAATTTATGGTCATCTTCATTGATGGCATCTTGATATATTTGAAGGACACAGAGGAGCATGCATTTGCGTGTGGTTTTGAGCACCTTGAGGAAGGAACAGCTGTATCCAAAGCTTTCCAAATGCGAGTTCTGGCTTAGGGAAGTAACTTTCCTTGGGCATGTGATATCGGCTGACGGAGTTCAGGTGGACCCGAAGAAAGTCGAAGCAATCTTGGAATGGGAAGCTCCTAATAACGTGAAAGAAGTCCGGAGTCTCTTAGGACTTGCTGGATATTATCGCCGTTTTGTAGAGGGATTTTCCAAAATTGCTCATCCGCTCACTCAGCTGTTACAAAAAACTCAAAAGTTCACGTGGGATGAGAAATGCCAGGCTGGTTTTGATGAACTTAAGAAGAGACTGACGACAGCACCTATATTAGCGTTACCAGATGGAACTGATGGATTCATGGTATACAGCGACGCTTCAAATCAGGGTCTGGGATGTGTGTTGATGCAAAAGGATAAGGTGATTGCCTATGTTTCTCGGCAGTTGAAACCGTACGAGGTTAATTACCCGACTCATGATCTGGAGCTAGCAGTTGTGGTCTTTGCCTTGAAAATTTAGCGACATTATTTGTACGGCACTCATTGCCAGATCTTTACAGATAATAAGAGCCTCAAGTATATTTTCAGTCAGAAAGAATTAAACATGAGGCAGATGAGGTGGCTGGAATTGATCAAGGATTACGACTTGGAAATTCTCTATCATCCGGGTAAAGCAAACGTAGTAGCCGATGCATTGAGCCGTAAACCTATTTCTCTTCGAGTGTTGAAAGCACTTACATCCCAAACCAGCATTCGACGGGAACTGATCCGCGAAGGGATTGAAGTATGGGCACCAGGAATCCAAGGGCAACTATATGTGATGGAACTGACTTCATCACTAGTCGAGGAGATCAAATCTAAGCAGTTGAACGATTCTCTGATCCTTCGGTTATGTGACGAAGTAAAGAAAGGAAAGGCCCCAGGATTCGTGATACAAGATGATGGAGTTCTGAGATTTCAAAGTCGACTTTGCATTCCCGATGATGATGATTTGAGACGGACAATTCTGAAGGAAGCTCACAGCGCGCCTTATTCTATTCACCCAGGCAGCAGTAAGATGTATAAGGATCTTAAACAAAACTTCTGGTGGGGGAATATGAAGAAGGACGTAGCAGAATACGTTTCAAGGTGTTTGACTTGTCAGCAGGTTAAGATTGAACATCAGTGACCTGCCGGAATATTAAAGCCGCTTCCGATCCCTGAATGGAAGTGGGAGGATATCTTGATGGATTTCATCACCAGTAGGCCAAGGACTAAGACGGGAATGAACATGATTTGGGTTGTAGTTGATCGACTAACCAAGTCGGCTCATTTCCTAGGAATTAAAGATACTTGGGGACCCGAGAGATTGGCGCGAGTATTTATTGCAGAGATAGTCAAATTACATGGGACACCGAAGACCATTATTTCAGATCGAGATGGTCGTTTCGTGTCGCACTTCTGGAAGGCAGTTCACAGGGCTTTGGGGACCGAGCTAAACTTTAGCACGGCTTATCATCCTAAGACGGACGGTCAGTCTGAAAGGACTATACAAACAGTAGAAGACATGCTTAGAGCTTGTGCTTTGGATTGGTCAACTGATTGGGAAGTTCATTTGCCGTTGATTGAATTCACCTACAATAATAGTTGGCATGTTTCTATTAAGATGGCACCATTTGAATCTTTGTACGGGAGAAGATGCCGATCACCCCTGTGCTGGGATGATTCTTCGAATTTGATCGGGACGGAACCGGAATTGATAGTTCAGACTCACGAGAAGATAGCTTTGATTCGAAAAAGACTGTTGACTGCCCAGAGTCGACAGAAGTCTTATGCAGACGTACGTCGTCGCCCTCTAGAGTTCAACATTGGGGACCACGTACTATTGAAGGTGTCTCCTACACGAGGAATTTTCCATTTTGGGAGGAAAGGCAAGCTAAGTCCGAGATATATCGGACCATTTGAGATCCTCAAGAGAGTTGGGGATTTAGCATACAGGTTGGCCTTACCGCCATTGCTGAGTCACGTTCACAGTGTGTTTCACGTATCCCAATTGTGGAAGTATGTACCAGACCCCAGTCACGTCATTGATTTCGACGAGATCGAGATAGCTAATGACGGTACCTTCGAAAAGAGACCAATCAAGATACTTGAGAGTCGGATCAAACAATTGAGGAATAAACCAATACACTTGGTTAAAGTACAATGGTCACGACACGGAGTTGAAGAGGCCACTTGGGAAATGGAGGACAGTATGAAGACTAGATATCCAGAGTTGTTTTCATCTTAAGTTTCGGGACGAAACTTCTTTTTAGGGAGGAAGGATGTAATACCCGAGATTTCTGATATGTAATTGAACCTTGTGATATTGTAATTGTTGCATTTTGATCTGAGTATTATTCTCCGTATTTCCTAATCCGGTGTCGTTGATCGCATGATTTCATGAATGTGATTTAAATTGTGATTATGCATATGTAGCGCATGCTATCGACTATATGTAGCGTACGCTAATTTGGATCCGTAGCGCACGCTATGTATGAACCTTAGCGCGCGCTACACGTAGTCAGCATGATTGAGACAGGGCGGTAGGTGAGATCGGCTGCGGATCTCGGTTGGATTATGTCGGGATGAACCTGGACGGCTTTCGGGAAAAAGCCAACTCAGCGCGGTAGCGCACACTACCCTTATGAGGATAGCGCGCGCTAAATGCTGAGTATAGTGAAGTCAGTAAGCCATTAGCGCACGCTATGAATATGGACTAGCGCGCGCTAATAACCACTTTCTATAAATAGGACAGCATCCTTTTTCATATTTTCAGCCTTTTCACTCCCACACCCGAATTCTTGGACTTAGAGAGTCACTCTCTTCATCCTAAACCCTTCATATCAGCATCCTAGCTCGAGTTCAAGATTATAGATCATTGGAGATTGGTGTTCAAGCCTTCGGCGTTGGATTGCTTCGAGTTCCTCCTTGTTCTTCACTAATTTGAGGTAGGTGATTCTTCACCAATATTATGTACTAGTATGAAGGACGTTTGATCATGATTATCTAGTCAGTTAAATTCGTTAGTAGTCGAACATCATGTGTTAGAAGGATATTTTTGACGTTTCGGCACTTATTCATCGTATAATCCATTGAACCTTTTTATGTGGACTCCTAAGCATATTCATGTATCTACAAACCGATTATGACCAGTATATGGAGATTACCAAGTTCTTATGTCTTTACCTAAAGGAATCATACGTTTTGGGACATGAAATGGATTGGACTTAGGATATTTCTTGAAGATCAAAGATGAATTATGGTGTTGTGATGATTATACGTATCCTTGTATCTCATAGTCATTTAATACGTAAAGATCTTTCACAAACCGTATGAGCATGATATGCACGGAGATGGCATGTATTAACACTGAGGATTTCATGAGTTTCATCACATTTAGCTCAAGTTTCTGCCCAGTAGTAAACTGCCATGCATAGTTAGCGCACGCTAAGATAGGCATATTAACGTGCGCTATCGGGAATGAATAATGTACGCTACGTTTGATACATAACGTACATTATGTCATCAGGCAGGACAATGGCCGATCGAGAGGATCACAAGATACAACTAGCGACGCTAGACTTGGTCATTGCGACGTTATCAGTAGCTTAGCGCACGTTACGAGTACGTAGCGCGCTAAGTAGTTCAGTGCACTGCTTAGAGCTTGCGGCCGTAAACCGGATTGTTAGACATTCGTACGACGTGAAAGGAATTCTTTATTATTTCTTAGGTCCGAGCCTTGCGTAGGGGACGATCGAGGGGCGGTGACATACGGACGCGTGTCATTTGTTGGAGTATTTCCATTCTTGCCATTTTCGAGGCAAGTATCATATGTTGAGTTTGATTTATATTGGAACTTTGATCATGCTTATGGTTTTGTTCATGTTGTCGAATATGAGATGTATTTCTTTAATTTCTCGTGGTATTCATTGTTAATTGTTCGTATTGATGAACATATTGAAGTGCATATATGTATGCATAATTGATTGGTTTATGGTATAAATGATCCGAGGGGATCATGAGGATCTATGCTGAGGGCGCTGGATCGAATGTCCACCATGCGTTGGTCCGACGGGATCATCATGGGGATCTATGCTGAGGGCGCTGGATCACTGGATGGGTTTTCCACCATGTGTTGGTCCGATGGGATCATCATGGGGATCTATACCAAGGGCACTGGATCACTGGATTACCATGTATTGTGTTAATGGAATCGTGAGGATTCACATCATTGGATTCCGATGATGGAAGTCCATTTTGCATGATTTATGATGCACTGATGATTTATGTATTATGATACTTGTACTAGCATTGTTTTGCTAACCCCTTCGGGGGTAGACATTGTTTTGATGTTCAGGTAGCCGAGGAGCGGGGAAGCAACCACAGTACCGACAGGACGATGAAGTGGCTCAGTGATGTGGTTGATGTTTATTGTTATTGTGATTTGTCTTCTTGGTTCACTTTAGTACTTGAGTACGTGTGTTTTAATAATGTCATTTTCGATATGGTTGTATAAGTTAACTCTTTGGATCAGTTAAACCAGTTCTGTATTTTGAACTTCAGTTGTAAGATTGAATTATATTTACATTTCTTTTATTTAGCCTTGTAAATCCTTACTTAAAGGGTTTACGGCGCTGTAATTATTCCGAATATCTCGGGGTGTTACAAATACAACAACTGATCAGAAGCTCAATACACAAATACATGTCCTAGTCAGTATCCTCCGGGAAGCTCATCTCTTCACGACTGCTACAAGCTTGATAATCCAAGAATCTAAAAAGAAAGCTCACGACGGGGTCAGCCATAATATCCAACAATGATAACCATCACATCACGTCAATAATTACATATCAATGGAAATACTAAGTAAGAATACGACCAAAGTAATCTTACCGTCGTAACTTTCCAAAAATCCACGATTCGTATCCTTAAAAACACAATAAGATAATACCGAAATATTTGTACGGTATCTCAACAATACCCAAGGTTCTCAAAACATTATCATAACTCGCGATACGGAAATTATACCAACTCTGGCTAATTCAATCCATCGGATATCGGCGACAATTCCAATACGATAATCGATTGTCCATCAAAGACAAGTACCAAGGAAATACGGAACATACCTCAAGATACGAAATACCATTACAATTACGTCAGTCTAATTCGAGATCAGATCAACACAACATACGGACATGGTCCTAACACAAGACCTACAAATGCATACCCATATGACAACGTCAATATGATCACAACAATAACGACAATGTATACTTATGGCAAACCCATAATATACATATGCACAACAACAATACATGGCAATCCGATGATCCAGCGTTCACTGCCTAGATCCCCCGATGATCCCGTCAGACCAACCCGAGGTGGAAAACCCATCCGATGATCCAGCGCACGCTAGCATAGATCCCCCGATGATCCCGTCGGACCAATACGAGGTGGACATATGACAACAATGCACAACTGCACAAAACAACAGTACACAATACACGATAACAACAATGCACAAATGCATGACAACAACGTATGTATCACGACATGATCGACACAAATGATAAAAATGATTAGAGTACTTGCCCCGAGTCCTTCGAGAACGATCTCAATGTCTAAACCATCACGAACTATTATCCTCAATTCTCGACGGTCCAAAGTATCACGGATTGCAGATAATTCATATCTTCGTCTTTATCACAATATATCCTCGATATACAAGTATACCAATAACAAAAGTAAATCATATACATTATGATTTAGATTCCCAAAACTCGAATATGATTTATAATCCCAAATCTCCTGTGATTACGACTATAAACATTGTTATACGAATTATACACGAATGAAACGGAAACCATTCATTAAATACTATAAACTGAGCAAGTAATAACTTACCTCGATACCGATACGACGACGATAAAGCCGCTACCAATCTCATTGCCTTCGTCTACGAGCTCCACGGCCCTGACCATGAAATTCACGAACATACTCGAACACGACCACAACATACAGTTATAATCACCGATCAATAATCTCAACCTATTGAAGTAATCAATTAACACATATCCGATAACAATCAACAACCGATATGACCAACCAATCAACTCAACAATTCAACGATATCTCGATCATACACAAAACCAAATAATCCAATTCAACAAATACGAACTCATATCTACTATACAAACCACACTCGATGATCATACTTAACAATAATCAATAACCGATCAACAAATTTAACGATTTCACAATATATCGATTAGACACAAGTCCAGACAATCTAACTCAAACAATTACAAACTCAAAACCACAACACGATTCATAATTCGATTAATTCAACATTATAGATAATCATGATCCAAGGGTTTTCAAATAACTCAAACATTCGATTTGAACACTTGTTCGAAGCGTATGAATTTCCAAACTCAACGGTCAATAATAATCTTGTCAAACCATTAATCATATTCGTATTCCAAAATTATCCGAAATCCTTCCAAAATCATAACATGCATAGTTCAAGAATCCTTCAAGAACACGAATTATCCGAATTCACGTTCATAATCCATAAAACAACATAATCCGATGTTTTCTAACACCTAAACAATCCCTAATCATAATTCAAGGTGTATATCATCATGTTCTTCAACATACGATCTTCCTAACATCAAAAACTGCAATAACAATACCAAGAACATCGAGAACTCTATGATTTCATAATCATAATCAAGATATTCAAGACATAAACCAACATATCATCATCTTCCTTCAACAAATACCTCATATATCCTCAAGAATCGTAACAACAAGCCCTTAATCATCTTCATACGAATCATTCATCAATAACAACATCGAAAATCCAAAATAAAAGGGAGTATTATCCAACTTACCTCTTAGAAGAAGAAAAACACTAGCAATTACTTCAAGAATCAACCATAGCTCCATATCCAAGCCTCAAATCCAAGTCCTCAAGCTCAAAATCAACGTAGGAGAGCTAACTCTCTCTCTCTCTCTCTCAGTGTATGAAGACGAAAAACGAAGTGAGGTGCTGATGTAAAATGAAAGAACGAACTTCATTTTATAAAGTGCATCGATCGTTACGTACGTTAACCATCAGTACTAACATACGTAATGCAGCATAGCGTACGCTATGTGTCCTTCATAGCGTACGTAATCTCATTCCAGAACTAACTGACCTGTTTCGTTAACATGCTTACGTACGTAACAATTCCTTCATAATGTACGTAATACGTACGTTGACTTGCTACAGTACTATACCCATATTACGTACGTAATACTACATGCGTAGCGTACGTAATGGTCGGGGTTGACTCACCTGTCCACATCGGCTGCCGACACATCGGGTCCCACCTGCCGACCACGACTCGATCCTCTGATTCCTCTTGTTACGTACGTAACGCCTTATATATAGCGCACGTAACCTTTAGCACCTTAACGTACGTTAACTATATTATTTAACGTACGTAATCCTTGTCACTTAGCGTACGCTAAGTATACATCATAGCGTGCGCTAACGTGGCTGTACTTAGCCATTTCAGCTATTGTCCAACATCTCGACATAAAGAATACGAACATACGTCATACTGAATACGTATACTCAACTCATTACATCCTCAAGTGCAATTGTCGACCAGATACGACAATTGTACAAATACTGACATTTCAGTCCTTCGTTTATTTTATCCATACTGTACAGATTCCACGTTGTACAACATAACTCGGATAAAATAATATTAAACAACAGTAGTAGAAATTCCGGATATTACAGTCCCTACGGGTATCACTGTTTTCATCCTAGGAATGGTCGGTTTGGGGTAACCCCACAGTGATCGTGCCCAGTTTTATGAATTGGTTGTTCCATTGAACCTAGATCTTGGAATCTCCAGTCAGCTTAGGTTGGGTATCCTCCATAAAACCATTAGCTCATGGCAATAGACCCATTCCCCTTGATGATTTATCAACAAGGTCTTTTGATAACTCTTTGGTCATGGATCCGTAATGTTATCTCTTGACGTAGTCAATAGTGATAACCAATGTTGATACCAAAATGGTATTATGTCTTTGCCTCATAGGACGAGACTTACCATTATTCTTTTGCTCTGTGTCCTGTAAATCGTAGATTGACTATCACAATAAATACATATTGCGGTCATAGTTTTGCCCATTTTGGATTATCTTCTGGAAATTGGTATTGCATTATGCCTCTCATGCATATTTGTCTAAGGTTATGAACTCATATTCCTTTGTAAATCGAGTAATAACCATCTATATTAAAGATTTCCATACCACTGTTGCACTAGCTAGTGTGAAACATATTAACTATTTAGACATTAAATTCATAATGTCAGATATCTAATTTGCATTGCTATATCATTTTAATAGTTTTTGAATATCTCATGTCATGCAGCATATACACACAAGTAATCTTTATATCATTGTAATCACCAATTGATGATTAGTTTCCAGATTACTTGTGTATCCACATAGTCTACTCACGATATAGACTGTGTTTAGTCTTGTACAATTCACTTAGTACATTAGACTTTTAGTTACTCTTGAAAGATCAGTTACCTTTGTGCTTGGATAGTCGCACCATATCCATTGGTATTCCAATTGATTCAGTTTATCTTTCCAAGATTCATGTCATCATAATATGACTGACCTCATATGAGACATTGTGAACGACTTGAGATTTTACATCTTAAAATCATCTCTTTAGTCTCATATATTTATCTTTTCAGACTTTGTTGAATTGATCCCCTTGTCATTACTTACATCAATGACTCGATCATTCAAATTCATTCTTAAAGTGACATATTCGTCATGTGTATTCGACATATACACACTTGACATATTCATTGTCTTGAATCTTTTTGACATTATAAATTGGCATTTTTAACATTTTGAAATTATGTTACCAACTATTAACCGAGACTTCAATTTCTCAAGATCAAATTACTAATTTTAAGCGTCCCCAAAATTAGCAATTTTTGATTAACTGCATTACCAAATTTGAGCATCCCCAAATTGGTACTTTTCGGTCATTTAATCACCATATTTGAGTGTTGTCAAATTGGAGATTTTATCATATCCTTTGAAGTCATTGCTTGACACCACAATGTCAAAGATTTTATGCCACTTTTCAGTGTCAATTTAGATTCAAAATAATTTCACTGGGTTGCAGACTTTCAACCGTTGTGCTAGGCACATATGCCTCTAGTTCTTCCAAGTTGGCTTTTCTCAGAAACGCCATTTAGAAAGACTGCATGTATGTTTATTTGATATACTTCTACAAATATATCATAATAATGAACTTTCTTCTCGTTACTAGAGAATATATCTCAAAGTACTTTAGGCTCTCATGTTACTACAACCTCAGTTGGTAGTTTCCCCTCTTATTTATCCATGGATCCATTGAATTTACGTTGGATCCTAGTGGTATCTATTCCAGAGGAATTACCGAATATTAAATAAAATTCTGCACAACAGAATTATTCTTTCTCTTATATGACCATATGAAGAGTGTATATGGCATTGTAAGTTATCTTCTAGCACGCATGTTAGAAATTTCAGACGTAGTGATTTTCCAAGTTCAAGCCTATTTGTTTCATCCTTTAAAACCACTTGGTGATTCATTTCACATTGATAAATCCACGGTATCTCATAATTGATTTAATTTTTAAATCGGTTATGCGTTTGATACACTCTTTCCCTTAACTCGATACTGATATGTCAGACTATCAGATTTTTGCACTACGAATTTATACGCATCATGCATCATGTGCGTACCCAATGAAGATGCAGTCGACCGTCTTGGGTCAAACCTTCACTTACTTTGGCTTAGGAACTTTTACCTTAGCCAGAGACCCCCACATTTTTAGTATTTCTAAAATTGTTTTACTACAATTTAGAGCTAATAGGAAATTTCAATTATTTCCTAGCATGGGATCATGTTTTAAGTTAACTAGTCTCCACATGACTAATATCCTCATATTCAGAGATAGTTTGAACTAATTAACATCGTTTTTGCGTTTCCGTTAGAACACAATTAAGCCATCTTAATTTCCGGATTAAGTGGTTTTGTATCTCGAGCTTTTAGAGTGTAAATTTCTCTTTTTGCTTCATCCTTACTCATTATCGAGTACACGTAACAAATATATCACTATATTTATAGAGTAATCACATTTCTTATTACAACCTCTCATAAGAGTAGGTTTCATCATCATATAAAACCTCTCTGGTTTTAATATTCTATAAAAGAACTTTTATGTTTTTAGCACTAAAGTTCAATTATTGAATTTCTCCGAACCCGTGTGTCACTGCCGCAGCAGAACGACCCCAACACGAGAATATATAATTTAACCGAAAGAACAAATCCAACCAAAAAATTATAATTCTCAAGTCGACCCACAACCTGTACTCACTAGGTACCAGACCCGTTAGGTTTTTAATGTCCGAGCATTCACGAGAGTTTAACATTCCAATGATTATTTATTTACAAATAATCAAACGATAACTAAACAAGATTAATTATAAAATGATGTTGGAATAATCATTCGTGCAACCCAATATCCAATTATATGGTTGATACTTCATTGTCTCGGTCAGGAGTGTACAAAAGTGATGGGCAAATCACACAATTCACGTAAGATATGACTCTATTCCATAAATTTAAAGATCAAATAATTGTCAACTATATAATTTAACAATTAAAATTATTGACATAGCTTACGTGCCATATAATACCATTAATCACATAAAATGATTAAATTCAATCAACAAATCCTATTTAGTTAATATCTTAATTAAACTAAATAATCTTAACATCTTAATCGAATAATCAATTAATAATTAATTCGGCTCTTATCAAGCAATGCTATACCTCATCGAAATTATCATATGCATGATTATATAATAACAAATATAATCACAATCTTATTTAGCAAAACGCATGCCAATAAATAATATAAATTCTTCTCATTTATATTAACCATAAACACTTTCTAAATAATGATTGATGTGTAATCCATAATTGTGTATTCTAATCAGCTATTCCAAGTTCAATAGATTTAAAAATTTGCAAAACCATCTAATTACTTAATCAAATTCTCAAAATTGGACCCAAAAACCAAAATTTGATTTATATTGAAAACTAAGTCAATGCATTTTCGCATATCGTGGAGTCCGCCCGGTGGAGCACTATATCCGACATCTCATGACGCCCATGAGAAGATCCAAACATCTTTAAAATTGAATTCCACTATAAAACCAATTTTTCATAGATGGAAAATAAACCACAAATACGATATTTATGATTTCGAAATTTATGCTACGATATAATTTAATTTGCTTTAAGATTGTTGGTATATTTAGGATAGTATCAGGAAAGCTGGTGTTAATTAGATATGCATGTCCGCATTTCTTATTTTTTGTGCTTGTTTTAGTTTTCTGCAAATTACATAAACAGAATTTACCTTTCAGCAGCTATGGAATACCACTACGTTTTTGGATCAATGCGTTTGTTTCTGTACAGGTGAAATCAGCTATAAGTAGTGTCGGTATATTTATCATATTTTGAATCTCCTGCATGAACTGCAAATCTGAGAAGAATAAAGTAGGAGATAAATTCGTTAATAACAAAGACATTAAATAATATATATATATATAAAATAAATTAATCAAAGTAAGCAAATTCGAATATGGGCGATGTTGAGTCCAGAATTTCTGTCTTCTTAAAGCAAATTCGCCTCCACCGCAGTGTATAGCGTCTGCTCCCAGGATAAAACAACATCTCGATGCATTGATAAATCGATCACTGCACCCTTAGCGAACTAAAATAGAACCTGAACTACCACCGACACGACCAAAATTACGATGAGAAATTATTTCCGAAAAAAAAGAAAATGAACTCGGAATTTTTGGCTGAGAAAACGGACGAAAAAATTTAGTCTAAAATAAGACCCCTCACATCTGTACTTATAGGTGAAGATAAGAGAGAGACATGTGCTGGAGGAACTCTAAACTGATCAGGATTGGTATCTCAATACTTATCCAGATCTGTTTAATTCGATAATTATCAATTAAATTGATAAATAAATTCTCAATACCGAAAAATTAATTATCTCAATACCGAAAAATTCGGAATTTATAATTGAGGTATTTCAGTAAAATAAATTTTTACCGAATAAAATTCGGTAAAAAAATAACTTCGAGACGCCGAGACATTTCGCCCTTCGACCGAGACCGACCCGAGACGGACGAACGGCGGCGCGCGCGCGTGGTGCCTAGTCACACATCCACTCATGTCTCACTTTTTGAACAAGACTTTGTCCACATCTCTTTATATACTCACAATTTTTCTCTTCTTTTTCCAATGTGGGATAACATCCTAAACCCATTTTTAAAGGGTTCACTTTGGAACATTACATCTCATTCATACCTCAATCATTTTGAGTGTTCTTACATGTTTTTGAAACCTCGTACAGAGTACTACGTATTCCAACTAAGTCCCGATTTTACCTCATAGTCGAGCCCACTCAAAATTGTCTGTCAAGTGAACTGCTCAAAACAGCCTATTTCCTCTATTTTTCCAACCTTCATTAATTTCTTTCATTACTTTCATTTGTCATTTTCCCAAAATTAGAAACAACAAAAAGTGGTACAGTTGTTAGAGTATAAAAGAAATGCAAATCTAAATCAGGTAAGGGTACCTAGTGATAAATGGGATATAAAAACCTGTATTCCCTCCGCCTTCGAAATCTGTATCTGGGAATATTTGGGGTGGGTTTTAATAAAAAAAATTGTTGATTGTATTGTGAAGTATAATGTCGATGGAGAATTGGTCTGATATTAGTGTAGTGTTAAGTTATTTGGTGCCGACTGTCGATAAAGGGTATAGGAACAAAGTTGGGGATGTACCGAAAAGGAAAGGTAGGAACAAATTTAGAAGACTGCGGGGAGTATGTGACTGTCCTACGAGCCTTTAGAATTTCTTAGTTTTCTTCAATTCTTTAATTTTTTTTCAGTTTTTTGCTGTAGTTGCTTTTTTTTTTGGCTATTTTAAGATCTAGTTTGAGGGATCATCTTACCGTACAGTTAAACTCGATAAATGAATGTTCGATAAACGAATAACCTCGCCAAGTGAATAATTTTTTCCGATCCCAACTCTTTATAACATGTTCAAATTTTCTTTCGATAAATGAATAATTTCTCTAAATGAATATTTTTATCCGGTCCCGATCATATTCATTTATCGAGGTTTTACTGTATTACATATTAAAATTCGTAACAAAGGAGATCAATTGTTATTTATCACATTCCAAGCAATTAATTGTCATTAGGGGTGTAATCGAATCGAACCGAACTAAATATTACCAAGCTCAAGCTTGACTCTCGTATTATATAGTCGAGCTCGAGTTTTTTCTTACCGAACTCTTCGTGGCTCGCAATCTTATTCGAGTTTAAACAAATATTCTAAATTTAGATCTAAGTTAAACAAATATTATTGTGTTCATAAATAAATTCTTTTATACAAGATAAATATTATACTCATAGTTTGTTAAAGTTTAAAGGTGATTAGAGGATTAATATTCATCTTACTAACTGTATTGTAAAATGTATCAAATTAATAAATTGCATATTTTAAACATACCTATCGAGTTTGTTCATGAGCTAATGAATTAATTATTGTTAAGCCAAGCGCGACCAATTTAGATAACGAGCTCGGGCGAGTTTTTTGTCGAGTTGATCTCGAATATCTCACGAACCAGCTCAGTTTACTTACACCGGCAATTGTCACATCAATGGTACGTCACTTTGACCAACGCTAAATATTACTCCCATTGTTCGGTCCAAATGTTCATATTTCTATCAAAATGAGTTTATTTGGTAAGTTTACATATATCACTTTTTTTTTATCAAATCAAACGATCATCTTTTACTTTTTAATCTCTACCACACATTCATTATCTATACTCTTTATTTTCTAATCTCTATCAAAGATTTATCACTATTACTTATACTAATCATGAGATTGACTATGGTGAAAACACCCTTAATGGTGAAATTTAGAAATCAATTGAATTATTAAGTAATTTACCGCATATTCATATTATTCAGATCGTTTGGCCGCTAAGATATGCAATAAATAATGCAATAAAAAAATACATAAATGCATATAATTCTACTCATATACAGCCGTTATATCACTAATATCAATGACCTACAAAAGTTTCTAAATTACACAATATAATTAATTTTCATATGATATATTTACTACTAATCTTTATCTAAAATACACTCTATGTTAACCTTTGGTTGGGTTAGAGGAGTAGTTTCTAAACTCTTTCCTCGGCCAATCAAACCACCTAACAAACATCTATTTCATGGGCCCACTGCCAATTCACTCATTATTATTCTTTACTATTTTTTTTATGATTTTATCTTTACAATCAAATATTAATACAACTATCATTTTCTAAGATATTAATATTTTGTAATAATAGAATATAAATAAAATAAAATATCATTTGTTGCCCAAAATTTATATCGATTAAGTTCTTATTTAAAAATAAGATTGTATTATTAACACACCGTTTGTTAATAATACACACTTAATATACTTCTTTAATAATTTAGTTATATTTCTAAGTATATTTTATTAATTTTTAAAATTTAAAAAAAAATGAAAATGGGATATGTGTGTTATTAATAAAAAATATGTTAATAACACAACCCATTGCTATGTTTGAAAAAAAAAGTTTTTACATACAGTAAAACCTCGATAAATGAATATGATCGGGATCGGAGAAAAATATTCATTTAGCGAAATTATTCATTTATCGAAAGAAAATTTGAACATATTATAAAGAGTTGGGACCGGAAAAATTTATTCATTTAGCGAGGTTATTCATTTTTCGAACATTCATTTATTGAAGTTTAACTGTAGAAAGTAACGGTGTATTTTTCAAGCTCAACAAGACTCAAATGCTCTCTCTCTCTCCCCTTTCTCTTATTCTCCTCAACACTCTTATTCTCCTTTTTTTTGTAAGAGAAAATGATGGGTAGTGAGGATAAAACACATAAAATTTCTGTGTTTAATTAAAATTATACCATATTCTCTTATGTTTTATAAATTATAAGAAATTTCCTTATTGTTGCAAGAAATTTCTTTTATTTTTGCCTTTAAATACTATCAAGATTACTAAATAACCACAAAATAATTTCTAAATATATTCATAAGTTAAATATTAGTCAAAAAATTGTATATTATTGTACCAAATTTTGAAAAGGATTTTGGCATTTGAAAACATCCATTTAAGATTGGTGATAATCATAGGCGGATCCAGCATCCGAAAACAACTGATGAACCAACGTAGCACAAAAAAAAAAAAGTAACGAACGACAAAAGATATTGTGTGATAAATATGTTCTAAAATTATATTAAATATTATAAATAATGACGGAAATCATACTAATAAACGATATTCATACATTTACTACGAAAATCGCCTAGAGTCCATTTCCTGAAAATATGCTAAAATAACATCATTACTAATAGTTTTAAATACATGTCTTTATATAAATATTAAAAGACGATCATTTAACCATCGATCACCCGTCTTACTACATAGCTCACTCTTCACATAATTCCTAGTTGAAAAGACTCATTAATACTTGCAGTTGCTACGTCAAAATCAATACTAATTTAACAAGTTTATACACCACATGACATATTATGCACTTGTTTGTTTCCACAAGCTGTCTACAAAGATCGGGAAGTCTTTACATTCCGAAAAAATGGATTAAAACCAAAGACGACACATTTTTTGTCAAAACGACGCCGTTTTGATTTTGATGCAAATTTTTTGGTGGTGCAAAGGATTTGAGTGTGTCTGCCACTTGTGAAAATACCTATGAAATGTTGAAGGTACTTTTAAAAACTCATTTTTCTAAAAAAAAATTAGACTAATTTATAGAAAAATAAAAGTTATTTAAAATTCAGAAAATAATTTTTTAAGAAATATAATTTTATGAAGTAGATTTTTTTAAATACAAAAAATTATAACTTTGAATTCCTTTTAAAAAATATTAAAATAATTGAAAAAGTATATACTTTTGATTTATGAAAAATAATTTTTTTACAACATACATTTAATTTTTTGATATTTATATGAATTTTAAAATTAAAAGAAATTTAAGATGGTTTAAACAATTTCTGATTTTTGTACTTTTTAATATTTTGTTAATTTTACGAGATTTCTCACAACACAATGGATTTGTCCAATTTATTAAATAGACGGATATGAAGCTTTGAAATCATGTTAAGATTAAAAGAATCAAATATTTAAAACGGAGTACAATATATAGATGGGAGATTAAGTCACCAAGATACACGACACGAAATAAATTTGTGTCGTGTCGTATCGTGTACCGTGCAAATTCTTGTCGTTTCGTGTCGTGTTTTCGTGTGAGACACATAATATAAAATAAATATTAAAAATGATAATTTTAATATTTTAATATTATTTTTATAGATTTTAGTAGACGAAACAAAACGAATGACAACGAAAGCACGAATGTTTACACGAAATTTATGAAAGTTCACATCATATTTTCGAATTTAAAAGTTTAGTACAAGCAGAATTCATAAACTGTATGTTTTTATAAAATTAAACATAAAATTTTAAATTATGTTATAAAATATTATATATATATATATTTAAATCTCGGTCGTGTACTTTCGTGTTCGTGTATTTTCGTGTCGTGTACTCAAAATGCAAACACAAACACTAAATTTTCGTGTCGTGTTTTCGTGTCGTGTGGTAAATTGCGGGGTCTACAATTCAATGTTCTGGTAGTATTACTCTATCTTTTACATCAGCTAAAACAATAGTATTTGAAACTATTAACAAACACAACAGATATTGATGCCAAGATAGCTGCAAACTAACTTTTTGTAACAATCTGAACCTACAATTTTGCTGAACGCTCATGCTCACTCATGCTGCCTCCCAAATGTCCCCTCAACCGCTCCCAAAACGTTCGTTTTCTTCCCATCTTCAAGGGCGCCGAATTAAACTGCCGCCTAAACGATCCGGATTCCTTCCCTTCAAGTCCAACCGACACACTCGTCAAATCCACAGACGAAAATGCTACTTTATCATCATCGTAATAACACGAGTCGCATTCCTCTGAGGCCTCCTCCATAACCTCATCCGACGATATTCGTCTCTCTACGTCGACAAAAAACTCCTCCTGGCCGCTACGACCTCTCGGCGTAGGCTCCATCGTTTCATCGAACTCGTTGCAGACGAGTTTCAAAGCTTGAATGACTTCTCCCATGAACGGGCGGTGAGAAACCTCTGGTTGGACGCACATGGATGCTATTGCGGCGACTTTGGAGAAATTGTCTAGGGCCACATTTGGCTTTAGAGATGGGTCGATGACTATTTCTAGGCCTTGTGTGGTTGCGAGAAGGGGTCGGGCCCAAGAAACCAAATTTTCTTGTCCGGGCGGTTGCGATAGATCGACGGGTTTTTTCCCGGTTAGGAGTTCGAGTAGAACGACCCCGTAGCTGTAAACGTCGCTTTTGACAAGGAGGTGGCCGGTCATTGCGTATTCCGGAGCTACGTAACTGCGGAAGGTAGTATCCGAGAGAGAGTAATTAGTTTAGGCAAAAAGGGGTTCTTAAGCCTTAATTCGTGTTTGACGAAGTTAGAACAGTCGAGAATCGGAAGTCGGTAGTGTTTTCGGAGAAAATCGAGAATTTGAATTAAATAACGGAATGTTCGTTTCGTAAGTTATAATAGTGTTGTAGTGTTTGAATTGTGTCTAAAAGTCAAATTTGAAACATTTGTGGGGTACTTTTCGTGATTACCCCAAACCTCAGGGGGGTAGTTGTTAAATGAAGTGAGTGCTTACCCAAAAGTTCCCATGACATGAGTAGAAATATGTTTGTTTCCTTCATCAGTGGCTGCTCTAGCCAAACCGAAGTCGGACACTTTAGGCGTATAGTCATGTTCCAATAAGATGTTGCTCGACTTGAAGTCTCTGTGTATCACACGAGGACTCGAGTCCTCGTGCAGATACGCCAATCCCCTTGCTGCACCCAGGGCGATTTTCATCCGGGAACACCAGTCAAGAGGTGCAGTCTCCTTATCAGCCCCTGTAACATTAAAACATCAACACCAAGCAACTTGTTACCACATCCTCAGAAATGAAAATAGGACCAAATGTGCAATTTTTAATGGGGATAATTATAAAAAAAAAAAAGCCTTGAGGTTTCACCTAATTGTAGAAAAAACCCAACTAATTTCCAAAATTACAAATAAATACGCCCGGAGAGTTTTATTTTTCCCCTTCAAAACCAAAAGAACCCCCCCCCCCCCCCCCCAACACACACACATTTATAAAACTATTACAGTTAGCCCCTTAATTTTCAACACCAAATGAAAACCCCGGGGTATTTTTGTAATTTGATTTTTTTTTTTTTTTTTGATAAACCTCATTGGCACTTATCATTATTATCAAACAGAACCCTTGATTCGTAGAATGCTGATAAGCTATTTATGCCGCCTTAGGGGGTGTTTGCAAACTCAAACTCGAAAAAACGCACTTTGTTGCACCAGAGTTGCAAACATTCTTTTTGTCAAAACTGCGTTTCGCTTCTGCTTCTTCCACAAACAAGCTTCAAACGTGGTTTGGAAAGAAGCCGTTTATAGCTGCTTCTGACCGGACCGCAGAAAGAAAACACACTTTTTTTACACCGGTTTGCAAGCACCCCAAAACGGACGAAGAATGCAAATTTGGCCAAATCTTACGACTAGAGCACAAAAACTATGAATATTTTGAGAGAAGATAAAAAAGCACTACAATATACCGACCATGTAAATGGGATTCGACACTTCCATTGGGAACAAGCTCGTAAACAAGACACCGGCATTGATCCTCCGCACAAATACCTATCAGTTTGACCAGATTTCTATGATGCAGCCTGCCAAGCATCTCGACTTCTGCTAAAAACTCACGGCCACCTTGATGATCGTCTCTCTTCAAAACTTTTACGGCAACCTTTCTTCCATCGTCAAGAATGCCGCCATATACAAGCCCAAAACCACCTTCCCCTACAATTCTTGAAGTACTGAAGTTATCTGTTGCCACTTCTATATCTCCAATGGCGAAAACTTTAGTGGTTCCTGTACATGCCAGAAGGCTAGAGCTGAAGGACAATGAGACCGAGCTGGGCCGGCTTCTTAGTGTCAGCAGTTTACGTCCGCCTGTAAGTTTCATATTCGTCTGATTCTTGAATGATTTCACGGTTAATATATTACGGATAATTAAAGCAAGGAATATTTACAAAAAATTACCCCTCAGGTTTAGTCTAATAACAAAAAAATCAATTTAAAAAAAAATATATATTAATTTTACGAATATCCCATTGAGGTTTGTAATTACCTTACAAACACCAATGCCAGGGAGCATTTGTAATTTCAGAAGTCGTTTTCTGAAGTTTTTAAAACGACCTATGGTCCGATCATGTTAATACATACCAAAGCCATACCTGATGGTTTTCTGTCTGGAGATATAAAACCTTGCTGACTCTGTCTGTATAAACAGCTGCTACACTTGGACAATACTAGCAAAAGAAATCCCGTGCACACTACAAAAGCTGCAACTGATGACAAGGCAACTATAATAGCCAAATTTTTACCAGAACCATTCTTTCTCCCACTCGACACATCTACCCCAAAAGGCTTTAACTCGTTCCCTCCGCGAGAATAAGGCTTAACGTCGCTTGTAGCGGAGCCCGCGGATCGTGAATGTGGGGATTGTGGTAGACCTGCAAATTTCAAACATCACTAGTGAATTCACAATTTTTTTTTTTTTTTGGCAACCACTCAAAAGAAAGTGACTGTGAGCTTTTGGATGAATGTAGTACTTTTGTTCGTTTCAAATATATACAATGTCCGATACAATGTGATCGACTCCCTTCATCCCACTTGAAGAGTCTACTTTGAGTTAGGTACAGCTTTTTAGTTTTTGTGTTTTTACTGAAGTTGCAACTCTTTTTAAACCATCTACACATTCTGTTTTTCAATCAACTTATATTGTAGTTTATATAACAAAAAATTTAATTTTAAGGAATATTATATACATTTTAATTAGCTATTCAAATTTTATTTCGTACGTAGGCTCTTATATTGGGACAAAATCACGTTTTTAAAGTAGACTCTTCAAGTGGGACGGATGGAGTAATGAGTAAGTGGAAGTGTGCTTTAGATTTAGAATTCTACTTATGATTTACCTTTTTACACAAGCACTTTTACTAATTCTTTACCCAAACACTCCTTTATAACTTATTCAACCTTTTAGGATTTGTGGGATAATTACAATAACTACCCTTGTAATTTTGTCTAATTACAACAAACCACATCTAACTTTAAAAAGTACAATAGTCACCCTTGAGGTTTGCATGCGTCTTATATGTGCAATCGCCGTTAGTGGAATAAAATGATGTCACAAACGCCATCAGAGCGATTTTTTACACATTTAAATATAAAAATAACATCATTTTCTCGTCTTACATCTTACAAAACTTTTCGAAGAATTACAAAGACATTGGGTTAAATGTAATATTCAGAAAAAATAGGTGTAACTGTAAAATATTTGATGACATTAGAAAATTCGGTTAGTGGACTAATGGCTGAGGAAAATGGAAAATATAGACAAACCTAAAAGGATTTTTTTAATAATTTTCAAAGTTAAGCTATGTTTTTTGTAATTATCCCAAACCCAGGGCACTTTATGTAAATATAACAAATTTTATTTGCACACACCACCAGCTTCTGATTCTCAACTAATCGCTTCTACTATACGCGTACCTGGATAGCAAACATCTAGCACTTCGTAAACACCAAAAAAGGAAGGGTTGATGGAAAGGTTTCTCTTCCAAAACTTGCTAGAAATCGAAAATGCAGTTGCATTATCGAATGCCTTGTCCAAAGGTACCAAGTTAATGAGAACATTCGTTTTCTCTAGCTGTTGATCCGCTGTATCTGCTCCGATAATACGAACTTGACTTCGATTTAACGGGACAGCGGCTGCAATTTCTTTAGCAAGCTCGGAGACTAAGGGGAAAAAAGAATACAGAGAAACGCTGAAACGGAGTTTAACTTTAATAGGCCAAACACAACTACATGGTCCTCCACGAGGCGTATAAGTCAGTGGCTCGGTGCATGTTAAAGATGCACATTCTGCAAAGATTAAAAAAAAAGGTGATAAAAACAAAATTTAAAAAATAAGGGAGTGTTTGGGAAAATGCCTTAACGTAAAAAGTAACGGAAAGTAGTCGGGGAATCGGAAGGTGATGATGTTTTGCAAATAAAGCTAAAATTGAAGGAGTTAAAAGAGATAGTGAATAAGTTGTTTAGAAGTATTTAAAAGTCGAATTCGAAGCAAAATCTGAATTTTTAAGTACTCTTTATGTACTATTAGATTTTTAGTAATGGACAATTACAAAAGGTACCCCTCAGGTTTAGCCAAATTACGAAGAGTCCAGTTATCTTCTGGGATTACAAATAAGTCCCCTGACAACATTCCCTCTATTTGTAAGGTAAATAGAAGCCTTAAGGAGTTGCTTGTAGTGTTCAAACTTAAAAGATAGGTGGTACTTTTTGTAATTTGGGTAAAATTCAAGGGTGGTTTTGTAATAATCCTAATAAGATCATGTACAATGAGATTCATAAGCAAAAGTTGGTATCTGAAAAACATTTAACAACACTTCCGTCCCATTCGAAGAGTCCACTTTAGCGAACATAAATTTTTCTAGTCATTTTAAATCTTTTTAAATCCTTTTTCTTTGTCCAATACGATACTATTCTTATTTAAATAACAAAAAAACGCCAACTTAGGGGTTATTTTGATCGAAAATATTAACATTTAATTTTGAAAGCGGACTACACTCTTCTACTCGACAAAGTCATTTCTTGAAACACGACTCTTCAAATAGAACGGCGGGAGTAGTATTTTCTAAACCACGAACTAACGATCATTACCTCTGGTAAGAGGAGTTGGTGGTAATGCCGTTGTCCGGCTTGGTGTTGGCGGTAGAGTTTTCTCATTACTTCTTGTCATAGGAAAACTCATCGGGAACATGGCAGGCGAAGGGCTAGGCGCTTGCAGACATAGATAAACAGTCGACACATTTAATTAACATATGAATCATGTCAACATTGAATGTAATACTTTACATAGTACTTGTAAAAAAAAAAAAAAAAACTTGAATCTCAATGTACCATTTAAGTGATCAGACGGAGTTGCAGGCAAAGGTAGAGGTCCTCTAATCCGACGGCCCCTTGGGGAAGGGAGTGAAGGTGCATAAGGGGCAATAGTAGGTGCTGCAAAATATAGAGAAATTTTAAAAATGTCGAACAACAAAGTTTCGAAGAAAACCATGAAATCGACCACTTTAGGCTCTCAATTTTTTTTTTTTTGTGACAGTACCTATAAGTGATGGATGATGTAGTAAATGTGGTTGAGAATGAAATGATTTGATGGGAAGAAGAAGAAGAAGAGAAGCTACAGATGTTGGTAAACCAATACCTGAAACAAAGAAAAAAGAAAAGGTTATGCAGTGTAAATATGATCCTTTCCCTTACAATTTGTCAATCTTTTATAAATTTTATCCAAGAAAATCTAAAATAAAAATAGCCAAAAAAAATTGAATTTATGATTCAACACACACACACACATCGGCGCAGCTATATAGGGGCGGGGAGCGACCCCCCGAATTTTTTTTTGCAATGTATGGGGTATATAGTTTTCGTGTAGAAAAATTTCGGTATATTCCGTTTCGACCCCCCATTTTAATTGTGAAATTTTTTTTATACATTAAGCAATAAAATTGATCCATTACATTTTACATAAGCCCATCTACCCAAACTAAAATCCATTAACAAACCAAATCCCAAACTGATTGAAGAATTCAAGGCTCTTAAAGGTCGAAAGGCTGAACTCTAATTTCTTCAATGAATCGAACCAAGTACCAACCGCTTGTCTCCTTTTTAATGTTTAGTTGTCTTGGACAAATGTTTAGTTTTTTAGTGATTGAAACTTTTTTTTATAATAATAGTATTTAATTTTTGACCCGACCCGAATCGAATCATCGACCCGAACATATTACCCAAAAAATAGCGTTAGGAAAAAAAATTTAGATCCCAGACGCCCATGTAAAATTTTCTAGCTTCCACTGCACACACACACACACACACACAGAGAGAGAGAGAGAGAGAGAGAGAGAGAGAGAGAGAGACTGTAATCAGAAGAGCCCATTACCTGCAGATTCTTGAACAAAGTAACCACATAGAAAAGAAAAGGTTACGCAGTGTAAATATGATTCTTTCCCTTAGAATTTGTCAATCTTTTATAGATTATATTCAAGAAAATCCAGAACTGAAATCTAAAATAAAGATAGCCAAGAAATTAAATTTATAATTCATAATAATCTCAATAGAAAATCAATAAAACATATACACACACACATACACACACACACACACAGTGTTATCAGAAGAGCCCATTACCTGCAGATTCTTGAAGAAAGTAACCAGAGAGAATAAAAAAGAATCCCAGCAAGTTAAAACCCAACTGCAGCCCCATATTCCCACAGCAGATAGGAGATAAATATCAGAAGAAGACAATATCCATCTCTCCCAAAACTAGTTTTTTACTGTTCAAGAAAATAACCTCAGTAACAAAAGGAAAAAGGGAACACAAAATTCTGCATATTGCAACAGAAAACAGTGCATGGGACCTATCCTTAAAGGACCAACAACAAGGATGCAACGTGAGTTAGAAAAGAGACACAGACCCACAAATAGTAATGACCAGAGAGTGAGGAAAATCAAACGTAGGACTTTTTTTTTTTTTTTTTTTTGGTGCAAGAAAATGAGATATGAACTCTGCAGTGATTTTTTTTTTTTACGCTGCAAGATTTGCAGAGATCGAGTGTCGGCAGTGAAATAGTGTGCCTTTATGGGAATAAAGTCACTGCTAAAACTGATCAATAAAGACAAGAGGGGAAAATTAAAGGAACAAAAAAAAAAACAGTATTCTTGAAAAATCTATATTGGTGAAAACAATTTTTAATTAATTATAGAATGTACAATATATATTTTTTATTACTATTTTTTCATTTATATCTTTATTTGGGATCTGATCCTCATGCGCAGACAAGATGGCCACAGACCGTGGCGTTGATCCGCCACGCACACACGCACACCCGCAAGGCTAATCCAGCCAGACTCAGATAAAGACTGCACACAAGGTCTACAGCACGCAGAGGATCCAGTCCCCTTTATTTGTTAGTTCAGAATAATTTTGAATCACACATATTCAATGGTATGTAAAATGGTAGAAAAGAGGCTTTTTGTTGGGTATCTATTCGGAATACATAAGGTTATACAATTCAATAGTAAACGAATTACAATTATAGAACCTATGGTACTGGGATAAGGATTACACATAAAAACTCCTACTAAAAGAATTACAATGAATGAAAATGAACTGAATTAAAACGCATTAAATAATAAAGTTCAAGAATTCAAACCGAGCACATCAGTGTAGATCTAAAACCCGAGAGATGAAGGTGGTGAGAAACAATTAAATATCGGCTCAATCCTCGAGTCTCGTATACCCACGTCCAAGGCTCAAAAAGAACGACAGCCAGCAGACAAAGTACACCAAACACCAAGCGGTTTCGAAGGAAATCAAAAAGGGAATCACAAGTAGGGGTGTTCAAAACCGGATATCCGGACTTTCGGATATCCGAAATTTCGGATATCCGAAAATTCGGATAGTAGATTTTGATATCGGATATCCGAATATCCAAAAAAAATACGAATTATGTTCGGATATCCATATATTCGAAAACAAAATTCGGATTTGGATATCGGATATCCGAATATCCGAAAAAAACTTCGGATATGGATATCGGATATCCGAATATCCAAATACCTTATATTATTTAAAATATAAAAAAATAAAAATTTTAATATTTTTCGGATATTTCGGATATCCGAATATCCGATTTTTCTGAAAAGTACTATCCGATATCCAAATCCGAAGTTCCGGATATCCGAAGAATTTTCGGATATCCGGGACTTTGGATTTTCGAATATTTCGGATCGGATATCGGATTTCGGATATTTTGAACACCCCTAATCACAGGTAATCGACCGAGAACCAAGAACCCTAATCAATTTCTCACTCAAGACTCTCGGAAGCATAATATCACACAGAAATGCGATGTTTTTCACTCAGAAAACTTAAAATGTGCTTTTGCTTCAAAAACCCTCACTGAAATCTTCGGTGTATCCTTTCAAGAATCTCTCCAGTATATAAAGAGCCAGAAAAAGTAACAAAAACCTTGGTCGCCCAAGGAAACTGCAACCATCCATATTATCGGATTGATAGGGGTTGCGGTTCCCTTCAAATTGGAACAGAAACGGAGGTCACATGAGAGAGAAAGGGAGAGAGAGAGAGAGAGAGAGAGAGAGGGGCGAAGGGGCGGGTGAGAGGAGTAGAGACGGGAAGGGAAATGAATTAGGGTTCGGGGTGGGGTTATAAATATCACCGAATGGACGGGTGAGATCCCACTGTAGGAAAGGGACGGTCCAGATTAACCCCAGTATTATTCTAGAATTTGTGCCTCGGTCTCGTGTATTAAAAATCTGGGCCGCACTCACAAATGTATTATTATTGGGCCCAGTCATAAAACAAATTCATTTGGGCTTAAATAAAGCATCATTTCTCCACCCGGACCAAATGAGCCATCGGGGTACACAATTGAGAAGGAGGTCATCATTGCCGAACATCACACCACCTGGACATCACACAAATTTAGTACAAATATAAAGACGTAAATCAATCACTAAGAAATAAGACTAGTAGTCACAAAAAAAACTAGTAAAGCTATTACTAAGATAGCAAAAGAAACTGAAAACTGGAGGATCTTCAGTCAAGGGAGTCGATATTCAATGTCGACTTGCAGGATCTGATTTTCTCAACTGGTAGGCACTTAGTGCCCATATCTGCAGGGTTAGATTGAGACGGAATTTTCTTCAAGTCAATTATGCCCTTTTCCACGATGTCGCGAATAAAATGACGTCTCACATCAATGTGTTTAGTACGATCATGGAAAACAGGATTTCTACATAAATGGATACTAGATTGACTGTCAGAAAATACCACAACACTTTCACGAAGAACACTGATTTCAAGCAGTAAACCTTTCAACCAAATAGCCTCCTTAAAGGCTTCATTGGTGGCAATATATTCAGTTTCAGTAGTAGACAAAGTAACTATATGCTGAAGTTGAGATTTCCATGAAATGAACGAACCACACAAGGTAAACACATAAGAATTGGTGGATTTACATTCATCTATATCATTAGCATAATTAGAGTCAACGTAACCCTTAAGATTAACCCCTCATCAAATTTAGAGAAAACAAGACCACGAGATACTGAATTTTTCAAGTAACGGAGTAGTCATTTAAGGGCCTCCTAGTGAGGTCTACTAGGATTAGCCATATACCTACAAAGACAACTCACAACATATGCAATGTCGGGCCTAGTACTAACCATGAGGTACATGACAGATCCAATAGCATTTGCATAAGGGATAGATCTCATTTCACTAATTTCAAATTCAGTTTTCGGATACTGGGTTTTAGATAATAAGAAATGAGGCGCCAAGGGCACACTAACTCTTGGGCTTCGGTCCAGTATCCTGCCTGTATGAGCTTAAAAAAAGCGCGAGGCGCGGCTTGCGATTCGACTTGTGAGGTCTGCACTAGAAAGTGGTTAAATGAATTGATTTGGACTACTCATACCAACAAGATGCATCTTCTTTTCTAGTATCCATCTCATAGAAACTCCAAATTTAAGCGTTCTTGGTCTGGAGTAGTTATGTGATGGGTGACCCCCTGGGAAGTTTCTCAGGTGCACGTGAGTGAGGACAAAGCGCGCTAGAAAAGACTCGTGTTGGTACAGTGAGGATAGTCTTCATCATTCTTGGGGACCAACAATTGGTATCGGAGTTGTAACACCCCGAGATATTTGGAATAATTACAGCGCCGTAAACCCTTTAAGTAAGAATTTACAAAGCTAATTTGAAGAAAAGTAAAAATAATACAATAGTACCATTAAAGTTCAAAATACAAAACCGGTTTCAAACAGATCAAATGAGTCCATTATTACAACCATCTCGAAATATTAATAAGACACGCGTACTCGAGTACTGCAAACGAACCAAAAAGACAAGTCACAATAACAATAAACATCACTGAGCCCCTTCGTCGTCATGTCGGTACTGTGGCTGTTTTCCTGCTCCTCGGCTACCTGAACGTCAAAAAAAATGTCCACCCCAAAGGGGTTAGCAAAACGATGCTAGTACAAGTATCATAGTACACAAATCGAATATGCAACAACAATGCATAACAAAATACACAATACGGACTTCCGCTACCGGAATCCAACAATGCGAATCCACAAGATTCCATTAACACAACATGGGTATTCCAATGATCCAGCGCCCTCAGCATAGATCCCAAGATGATCCCGTCGGACCAACACGAGGTGGAAAGACTCGTCCAATGATCCAGCGCCCTCGGCATAGATCCCAAGATGATCCCGTCGGACTAACACGAGGTGGACATCCAATCCAGCGCCCTCAACATAGATCGTACAACATTCACAAACACAACTTATGCATACATATATGCAAAATCGCTATGTCCATCAACATGAACATATAGGTAATCGATAACGAAATACCATACAAATCAACGAAATAAATCTCATGTTCAACAACATGAATAAACCACATGCATGCTCAAAATACCAATCATTAAACAATTACGATACTTGCCTTAAAGATGGCAAGAACTTAAATACTCCCACGAATGTCACACGTCCGAAGGTCGTCGCCCCTCGATCGATCACCTTGTACAAAGGAATAACAAGGAATTTAATAAACCTCCCAAAACTAATGCACGAGTCCTGAACGTCTAAAGTTATAAACGAATTATCAATAACGGACAATCGGTTCTCGGTCCTATTTTCCGACGAGTACTACGCTTGGAAAAAGACTTGCGAATTCAAGAGATTGTAGTGGAACACACGGTTGGTATCTACAATTCAAGAACATTCATCATATCATTATATTCCATGATCCAAACTCTAATTCCGATTCTTAACTCGAATGCTCGGTTCGGTTGCTATATCGAAATATTATGAGATAATCACGTTTAATCTAGTTCAAGGTTAATACGTCTCTACAAATCTTGTTCTCCCACGGTAATTATTCTTATCAAATTCCTCATTTCAAAATATTGTCCCAATAATCCTTTCATGGCTCTAATCATCTAAGAAGGTTAACAACGAGTTCATCTAGGGCAAGAATTATAATGGAACACACTTTACATTCAACTTCATAGATTCATCTTATCCTGGGGTAATCCTCCACACTATGTTCATCAAAAGAGTGTTACGGAAGAAATAACAAGGTGTGTTCATCTCAGAAGGTTCCACTTTTAAGTTCGGTAAAGATTATGACTCAACTATAATCAAAGGAAACCTTAATTAAACCAAATACAATCCTTCCTAATCATGGGGTTGGATTCATCATGACGAAACAAGCTCCATAACATCTGCGAAAAGCTCATAATCTAACAAAGAACAAAATTCTCATCTTGGTGTAGAGTTTACATACCTTAAAAATGGAAGAACAGTGAAAGTCTTGAAGAAACTCTTCACCGGAAGTTTGATCACGACTCCACAACATCTAAGCTCTCCAAAAATTGGATTAATAAGGTGGTATGAGTGATATGAGGTGAGGGAAAATCTCAGAAACTCGGAACTTGGCCAATGTTGAAGGTGAAAAATGAAATGGGGTTGAGGTGTATAAATAGAATTATGAGCCATTACGTACGTTAACCAAAATCCATTACGTGCGTAACACTGTTAGCGTACGCTATACTTGAACATTAGCGTGCGTTAACACTCGGCCAGAGCTCACTGGACTGTTTCTGGCTTAGGCTTACATACGTTATCCTACAGGCGTTACGTACGTAACACATAGGACCTTAGCGTACGTTAAAAATCTCTCCTAGCGTACGTTAAGCCGTTGACTTGCATGGCTGGAAAACCGTCCAGGTTCATGCTGGCGATCTCCACGAATCTTCATCCGGTCCCCACACGCCGACCCTTGTCAGATTCTGAGTTGACTGAGCTTACGTACGTTAAGCTCAATCGATAACGTACGTAATATTGCATTCTTAGCGTACGCTAAGATCATTGTCTAGCGTACGTTATCACGTGCAGAATTATGCATGCAAACAAGGCAAAAATACAAAGATGTAGGGATACGAATATGGGAAACCAATCATCGATTAATGCGTCACAAAGTCGAATCTTTACAAGATCGAATACACGATAAATACACCATTATTATCCGGGCATTACCTACTACCCATTTAAAAAGAAGTTTCGGCCCGAAACTTAAAGCGAAAATAATTCTGGGTATCTCGACCTCATACTCTCTTCCGTCTCCCAAGTTGCTTCTTCGACTCCATGTCGAGACCACTGAACTTTACCCAAGGAGATCGATTTATTCCTCAATTGCTTGACTCGACTTTCAAGTATCTTGATTGGTTTTTCTTTAAATGAGCCACCATTAGCCACTTCAATCTCGCCAAAATCAATGACATGACTGGAATTCGGTACATATTTCCGTAATTGGGACACGTGGAATACATTATGAACGTGACTCAGTGATGGTGGTAAAGCCAATCTGTATGCTAATTCCCCAACTCTTTCAAGGATCTCGAATGGCCCGATATATCTCGGACTCAGATTTCCCTTCCTTCCGAAATGGAAGATTCCCCGGGTAGGAGAAACCTTCAATAGTACATGATCCCCAATCTCAAATTCCAGCGGGCGACGGCGCACATCAGCATAAGACTTTTTTTGACTCTGGGCAGTCAACAGCCTTTCACGAATCAAAGCTATCTTCTCTCGAGTCTGAACTATCAATTCCGGTTCCATCCCGATCAATTCAGAAGAGTCATCCCAACATAGGGGTGATCTGCATCTCCTTCCGTACAATGCTTCAAACGGTGCCATCTTAATGGAAGCATGCCAACTATTGTTATAGGTGAATTCAATCAATGGCAAATGAACCTCCCAATCGATTGACCAATCTAAGGCACAAGCTCTAAGCATATCCTCTACTGTCTGTATAGTCCTCTCGGACTGACCATCCGTCTGAGGATGATAGGCCATGCTAAAGTTTAGTTTGGTTCCCAAGGCCTTATGAACTGCCTTCCAAAAGTGCGACACGAAGCGACCATTTCAATTTGAAATAATGGTCTTCGGTGTTCCATGTAATCGGACTATCTCTGTAATAAACACTCGTGCTAATTTCTCGGGTCTCCAAGTGTCTTTAATACCCAGGAAATGAGCCGACTTGTTAGTCGATCAACTATCACCCAAATCAAGTTCATTCCCGCCCTGGTCCGTGGCATATTGGTGATGAAGTCCATCGATATATCCTCCTACTTCTATTCAGGGATCGGAAGTGGATTTAACATTCCGGCAGGCCGCTGGTGTTCAATCTTAACCTGCTGACAGGTTAAACATTTCGAAACGTATTCCGCCACGTCCTTCTTCATATTTCCCCACCAGAAATTTTGATTTAGATTCTTATACATCTTACTGGTGCCCGGGTGAATAGAATAGGGCGCATTGTGAGCTTCCTTTAAGATTGTCTGTCTCAAAGCATCATCATCGGGAATGTAAAGTCGATTCTGAAATCTCAGAACTCCATCGTCTTGTATCACGAATCCTGGGGCCTTCCCTTCCTTTGCTTCGTCACATAACCGAATAATCAGAGAATCATTCAACTGCTTAGATTTGATTTCTTCGACTAACGACGAAGTTAGTTCCATCACGTATAGTTGCCCTTGGACTTCTTGTGACCATACTTCAATCCCTTCGCGGAGTTGAATGCTGGTTTGGGACGTAAGTGCTTCCAACACTCGAAGAGAAATAGGTTTACGGCTCAGTGCATCAACCACTATGTTTGCCTTGCCCGGATGATAGAGGATTTCCAAATCGTAATCCTTGATCAATTCTAGCCACCTTCTCTTCCTCATGTTTAATTCCTTCTGACTAAAAATATACTTGAGGCTCTTATGATCTGTAAAGATCTGACAAAGAGTGTCGTATAGATAATGTCGCCAAATTTTCAAAGCAAAGACCACAGTTGCTAACTCCAGATCATGAGTCGGGTAATTAACTTCGTACAGTTTTAACTGTCGAGAGGCATAGGCAATCACCCTATCCTTTTGCATCAACACACATCCCATACCCTGATTTTAAGCATCGCTGTACACCATGAATCCCTCGATTCCATCCGGTAACGCTAGTATAGGTGATATCGTCACTCTCCTCTTAAGTTCATCAAAACTAGCCTGGCATTTCTCATTCCACACGAATCTCTGAGTCTTATGCAACAGCTGAGTGAGCGGACGAGCAATTTTGGAAAATCCCTTTACAAAACGGCGATAATATCCAGCAAGTCCTAAGAAGCTTCGGACTTCTTTCACGTTATTAAGAGATTCCCATTCCAAGATTGCTTCGACTTTCTTCGGGTCCACCTGAACTCCGTCAGCTGATATCACATGCCCAAGGAATGTTACTTCCCTAAGCCAGAACTCGCATTTATAAAGTTTCGCATAAAGTTGTTCATTCCTCAAGGTGCTCAAAACAATACACAAATGCTCAGCATGCTCCTCTGTGTCTTTTGAATAGATCAAGATGTCATCGATGAAGACTACCACAAATTTATCCAAGTATTCTAAGAATACGCGATTCATCAATTGCATAAATACCGCAGGAGCATTGGTAAGTCCGAATGGCATCACCACGAACTCATAGTGCCCGTACCGGGATCTGAAAGCATATTTCGGTATATCCGATTCCTTAATTCTCAACTGATGGTATCCTGATCGTAAGTCAATCTTCGAGAATACCCTTTCCCCTTGCAGTTGATCAAACAAGTCGTCGATTCGAGGTATAGGATACTTGTTCTTGATCGTCACTCTGTTTAGCTCCCTGTAATCAATACATAATCGGAGGAATCCATCTTTCTTCCGGACAAAGAGAATGGGTGCTCCCCAAGGAGAAACGCTAGGTTGAATGTAACCCTTCTGCAATAATTCCTCCAGCTGCTTCTTTAGTTCATACATCTCGGTTGGCGCCATACGGTATGGTGCTCTGGAAATATGAGCGGCTCCAGGCTCTAATTAGATATTGAACTCTACTTCTCTCCGCGGAGGTAACCCAGGTAGTTCGTCAGGGAATACATCTAAGAATTCTTTCACAACTGGAATAGATGAGAGCTCTACTCCTTCTTCTTTCTTCATGGCATAGCACCAAAATCCGTGACAACCCTGCTTCAGTAATTTCACTGCTTTCATAGCTTTGATCAATTTTCCCAAGCTTCCCGGTCTCCATCCTTTGAATAGATGTTCAGATCCGTCATCAGAAATAATAGAAATGACTCTCTTTCGGTAATTTAAAATAGCCCCATAACGGTTGAGCCAATCATCTCCGAGAATTAGATCGTCGCCATGGATGTCGACTACAATAAGATTTGATGGACAATTTCTCCCTCCTATAGATACTGGAAAATCTCTAGTTTCTAGGGTTCCCACAATTCTCTCTCCGTTCGGCAAACCCACAACATAAGGCTCACAATCAAATAAACACGAGATTTTCAAACGATTAACGCAGTTCAATGATATGATAGAATGTGTAGCTCCTGAATCAAATAAGACACTAACTGGTTGCAAAAGGATCTGAATCGTACCTGATGCAACAGCAGTGTTCTGATCGTCAGATTTCCTCATCTCGTACAGGCGCGGAGGAACGGACCCAGCACTGGATGCCTCTCTTTTCCCAACATTCTGCTGCTGAAACCCACTCTGCTGCGTCTGGTTCACACTTGTCTCTTTTGGGCCTGATGCTGGAGTGCGAGTACCAAATGATCTAGTCACATTTCCGCAAAAATTCGCACGGTGCCCTTCTTGCCCATATTCAAAACAAATCACAGAAGGAACGGGACAATCACGTCGAATATGCCCTGCTCGACCGCAATTATAACACTTCTTTGATGCGTCCGAAACTGTTGATGTTGTCCGGAACTTCTTTCCACCTCGAGAAGGATGCGGAGGTTTCCTAGATGAATAAAATGAAGACTGGCCCTTCCGGGGCCCATTACTCTTGTTCTTCGAGAAGTTGCCGGACACTTTCTGCTTCTTTGCCTCCATCGATTTCTCCACTGCTGCCTCTTTCATGTCGTAGACCAGTGCTTTGTCTTGATACTTTCGCAAAGTAGTACACTCGAATCTGGACATATACTGCTGAATCTCCGGCTTCATCCGCATATCGAAATGAAAAATCTTCTTCGCCGCCGTCCTAACCAAGTGTCGCACACAAGTCAGCTGATGATTAAAAGTCATGATTATGTCTGTCACAGATGCTTCCGAACTCTGCGGGGAGAAGAACTCTCGGACTCTAGCCTCTCTAACTGGCCGAGGACAATATTGTGCTTCCATCATTAGTTTGAATTCCATCCAGTCAGCATTATGATCCTCAGGTCGAATAGCTTTCCACCAGTCAAAAGCCTCCTCAGTCAGAAAATACTAGGTAATAGGAACTTTCCGGTCCTCGGGACAGTTAATTCCCGCAAAAATCTTCTCTAACTCCTTCAGACAGTGATCCTAAGTAAGTGCCTCAGTAGAACCGTCAAATTTTGGAGGGTGTAATTTGACCACCTCGGTAAGCCATTTCTCTCCCCGATTATCCTCGTTATGCTGCTGTCCCATCTCCGTCTGCATGCGGTCGACCACCTAAGCAAACTGGGTTATCTGGGCAACCACCTGTTGAAGCACTCCCGGCATGTTAGGATTTGCGTTATCATTTGCTGATCCTTGTTGTCCTCCAGAATGGGAATCGGTTTGACTAGCCGATAATTCTGGGGTAGACGTTGAATCCTCCTATATCACATTACCACGTCCGCGTCCACGACCGCGTCCGCGTCCATGATACTGTAAACACAATTACTCAATATCCAGGGCAAAATTTTCAAAAATAAAGTCCGTCAATATTCACAAAACAAAAAATAAGTAAAGCGGTACTATAAGAGATTAGGAGACTTACAACCACGGTCCACATGACGACGCTGGCTGAACAGTGATGTTACGAACGACCCGTAAATCAAATAACGTAAACAGACCCAACTAAACCCGACTGCCAAGATATCCATGAATCTTAGCTCTGATACCATATTCTGTAACACCCTGAGATATTCGGAATAATTACAGCGACGTAAACCCTTTAAGTAAGAATTTATAAGGCTAATTTGAAGAAAAGTAAAAATAATACAACAGTACCATTAAAGTTCAAAATACAAAACCGGTTTCAAACAGATCAAATGAGTCCATCATTACAACCATCTCGGAATATTAATAAGACACGCGTACTCGAGTACTGCAAACGAACCAAAAAGACAAGTCATAATAACAATAAACATCACTGAGCCCCTTCATCGTCATGTCGGTATTGTGGCTGTTTTCCTGCTCCTCGGCTACCTGAACGTCAAAAAAAATGTCCACCCCCGAAGGAGTTAGCAAAACGATGCTAATACAAGTATCATAGTACACAAATCGAATATGCAACAACAATGCATAACAAAAATACACAATACGGACTTCCGCTACTGGAATCCAACAATGCGAATCCACAAGATTCCAATAACACAATATGGGTATTCCAATGATCCAGCGCCCTCAGCATAGATCCCAAGATGATCCCGTCGGACCAACACGAGGTGGAAAGACCTGTCTAATGATCCAGCGCCCTCAGCATAGATCCCAAGATGATCCCGTCGGACTAACACGAGGTGGACATCCGATCCAGCGCCCTCAGCATAGATCGTACAACATTCACAAACACAACTTATGCATACATATATGCAAAATCACTATATCCATCAACATGAACATACAAGTAATCGATAACGAAATACCATACAAATCAACGAAATAAATCCCATGTTCAACAACATGAATAAACCACGTGCATGCTCAAAATACCAATCATTAAAAAATTACGATACTTGCCTTAAAGATGGCAAGAATTTAAATACTCTCACGAATGTCACACGTCCGAAGGTCGCCGCCCCTCTATTGATCACCTTGTACAAAGGAATAACAAGGAATTTAATAAACCTCCTGAAACTAACGCACGAGTCCCAAACGTCTAAAGTTATAAATGAATTATCAATAACGGACAATTGGTTATCGGTCATATTTTCCGACGAGTACTACGCTTGGAAAAAGACTTGCGAATTCAAGAGATTGTAGTGGAACACACGGTTGGTATCTACAATTCCAAGAACATTCATCATATCATTATATTCCATGATCCAAACTCTAATTCCGATTCTTAACTCGAATGCTCGGTTCGGTTGCTATATCGAAATATTATGAGATAATCACGTTCAATCTAGTTCAAGGTTAATACGTCTCTACGACTCTTGTTCTCCCACGGTAATTCTTCTTATCAAATTCCTCATTTCAAAAGATTGTCCCAATAATCCTTTCATGGCTCTAATCATCTAAGAAGGTTAACAACGAGTTCATCTAAGGCAAGAATTATAAGGGAACACACTTTAAATTCAACTTCATAGATTCATCTTATCCTGGGGTAATCCTCAACACTATGTTCATCAAAAGAGTGTTGCGGAAGAAATAACAAGGTGTGTTCATCTCAGAAGGTTCCATTTTTAAGTTCGGTAAAGATTATGGCTCAACTATAATCAAAGGAAACCTTAATTAAACCAAATACAATCCTTCCTAATCATGGGGTTGGATTCATCATGACGAAATAAGCTCCATAACCTCTGCGAAAAGTTCATAATCTAACAAGAAACAAAATCCTCATCTTGGTGTAGAGTTTACATATCTTAAAAATGGAAGAACAATGAAAGTATTGAAGAAACTATTCACCGGAAGTTTGATCATGACTCCACAACGTCTAAGCTCTCCAAAAATTGGATTAATAATGTGGTATGAGTGATATGAGGTGAGGGAAAATCTCAGAAACTCAGAACATGGCCAAGGTTGAAGGTGAAAAATGAAATGGGGTTGAGGTGTATAAATAGAATTATGAGCCATTATGTACGTTAACCAAAATCTATTACGTACGTAACACTGTTAGCGTACGCTATACTTGAACATTAGCATGCGTCAACGCTCGACCAGAGCTCACTGGACTGTTTCTGGCTTAGGCTTACATACGTTATACTACAGGCGTTACTGTTAGGAGTATGCCCTCGAATGCCACTCAGAGGTTATTGAGTGAGGGCATTGTACTTGTAATTATGTAAACCATTTATATAAGGCAAATGAATGTTTCTTTATTTACTGGTAGTTACTGGCATTCCTAACTCGTAAATAAACATATAGAAACTAGTCCGTGTATTTGAGAGCAAAACGTTCCACTCTTTATTGGATAAGGGGGTCGGCACTGGAAAGGTTTATAGCTCAAATACTTAATCGTTCTCAAGTCGATGAAACTTGACTGGGCGTTAAGTTTATGTGAAGACTTGTATGACGTGTTCTTTGACATGGAGAGTGCCTGTCGAACACTAATGGTTAGTGGGAGTACACGTTATAGGTATGCTAATTAGATTAGTATACTCGAACCGACTCACCCTCGATTCGTCACACGGATTTCACTCTGGGACAGTCAATGACGGAATCGAAAGGTTGTGATAGGTATTCGTGAACCTTCGACTTGAGGATTTAGTAGGGATGTGCTTGTGACGTCAAGATTTTCATTAGAGTAGTTCGACCACCTTAACCGGAAGGCGGGGTCAACCTCGACGCGCATCTTGACGGGTAAGTAGCGAGTCTCGAATACCAAGATAGAATTCTTTCTCTGTTAGTGAGCGGGTTATATGTCCTATGCGGTTATTGGCGGATGAGATCATAAGTCTTTGGCCAAAGCATTGGAGCTAGGCGTATTAGATACGAGAGCTCGATGATCTCGATTTGCATTAACGCATGCATAGCGTCAATCTGAGATAGGGTTTGGTAGACCGTGACCCTATAACTTGATCGGGATATTTGAAAGAAGGGTTTATACGTATACTGGTATTCACGACAGAATGGTTCTTGAATGATCCCATCATTCGTTCTCAGTTAGGGTACAGTGTAGGCCGCCAGGCTGGCTAGGTGGTGCTACTACTCTTTTGTTCCTCCCATTGCTGACTGAGACGAACCTACCGAGTCGCGCAATAGGATTGACAACGGAATGAATCAAGCTAATTCTCTCATTATGAATATTAGATATTGGATATCTAAATTTAGGACATTGGATGTTTAAATCGATTTATCGAATAAATTGATTTACGGCTTAATGAATTAAATATATCACTGGGTGATTAATTTAATTCATGAATATAATTATTTCTTGGAGAAATTAATTATGTTATTTTGTATTTGATATGTTTAATTAATTGGATTAATTAATCGATACAAATACATCGGAACGGATAAGTAATTTATCTGTTTGGACTCACGGAGTCAGAAGCGAACGAACTCGTCCGTTTTTGCATAATAGCCGCCCCCCCTTTGTTTCCACTCACTTTCCTCTTGTCTTGTTGCTTTCATTTTATATGAAAGAACATGACATTGTGGGGTTTAAAATAATGTGGCATTATTTGTATTATTGAAGTGAGAGTTGAATAAAGGGAAGAAGATATCTCATTTCACATGCACCTTTTGATTCCTTGTGTAAGCCTTCCTACGTGAGTGAGATTGAGAGAGAGAGATAGAGAAACCATTTTCTCAATTATCTTCATCTTCTTCATTCATTTTCTTCTTCATTTTTCTTGGAGAAAAATTGAGAGAAAATCATATAGAGAGAGTAAGATTAAAACACTTAGAGTGTGGTAATCTTTACATATATAGCTTCATCACTTAGCTCTAGCCGTATCCTCGGAGGATAGCAAGGTGATCGTCGTTCCGGTTGTTTCTCCGGCGCGTGGCAAGTAGAGACGCGGTGTTTTCGGCGTTGGATCGTTCAAGAGCTTGGGGAATAGCTCAAGAGAAGGTTACCATTTAATCAACGGACTTCGAGGGTTAGTTTCTTACGACTCTTGATTTTCGTTTATATATTCGTATATACGTAGCTCGATCGATCCTCGTAGGGATTCGGATCAAATTAATTTTCGTTTTACTGCTTCCGCTGGGCCTTCGTTTTAGGCACCGAATCCCAACAGTTACGTACGTAACATAAAGGACCTTAGCGTACGTTAAAAATCTATCCTATCGTACGTTAAGCCGTTGACTTGCATGGCTGGAAAACCGTCCAGGTTCATGCTGGCGATCTCCACGAATCTTCATCCGGTCCCCACACGCCGACCCTTGTCGGATCCTGAGTTGACTGAGCTTACGTACGTTAAGCTCAACCGATAACATACGTAATATTGCATTCTTAGCGTATGCTAAGATCATTGTCTAGCGTACGTTATCACGTGCAGAATTATGCATGCAAGCAAGGCAAAAATACAAAGATGTAGGGATACGAATACGGGAAATAAATCATCGATTAATGCGTCACAAAGTTGAATCTTTACAAGATCGAATACACGATAAATACACCATTATTATCCGGGCTGTTGTGTCGAGAATTATACTCTCCGACCGGCGATCGCCTCAGAGATCGGGCGACCTAGCCACAACCGAGCAGACGAGGCAGGCTGCCGACCAGCGACCAGGCGACCTAGCCTTAACCCGGGAGCCAAGATAGATCGGCCGACCAAAGGTCCCAGGATAAGTCCCGGTGCTGAGCGATCGACACCTAAGACGATCGTCTCTCGGTACTTGGCGATCGACTCCTGGTGGTCGACCAGCGGACGATTATCTCTCGGCCCTTGCCGACCGACCCTTGTTGACCGATTGATGCCGACCTCTGGTGACCAACCAATGCCGACCTCTGATGGCCATCCAGTCGGCAAAGGCTGAAGCCCAGGACAGACCCCGCGTGCAGAACCGAGACAAGATTCGCATATCACGGATCGTTGACCACAGCCTGTCAACATCCGTCCACCAGCCGACAGGCCCGCCGAAAGTTGTCAATAGGACCGCATGTGACAGTGACTCCGGACGCGTGTTGGCTCCTCATTAGACCGCACAGCTAGCTGCCGGCTGTAGCTTTGGACTTTAGGCAGACTGCCCATGTGACCTTTAGGACGATCGCCCCATTATTATATTGGCCGGCAGACGATCGCCCCATTATTATATTGGCCGGAAGGCGATCGCCCGCCAGAAGACAAGGCTCCGCTGTCCCTATAAATAGAAGGCAGCCTGCACTTGTCCATGGACCGGAATTTCTGGAGAACACACGGGAATTCTTCAACACCCACGAGATTTCATACAGCACTTGACTTTCTCCTACTCTTGGCAACAGCTATCTTTTGGTTCTTTCTTCTCTCGGCCTCTCTCATTCAGAAGACGATCGGCAGGGACGAAGAACACCGAGCTTCGCTCAAGAGCTGGATTAACAGAGTCTTTTTACACTCATTGTACTTAGATTCTCACATTAATACTTGTATCCACGAATATTTGTTTTAATAACATCTCGCGAGAGCATTCAAGCCCGGGCCTAACAAACCCGGCAAATCTTGTGTTTATTCATATTCTCTCGGAAGTGCTCTTGCAAATTTGTTTGTTGTCCGTCCATTCCAGCAGTATTTAATCTTCGGATAAATATTTTGGGCAACAACAATTGGCGCTAGAGGAAGGGCATCTAACCCTCAAATTTTTACTCCTACCGCCTCGAAGAACACTCACTGTTCTCGGGGCATATACTTGAAGTGACACTCACTGCGCTTCAAAGAAATCTTTCAGAAATCATGTCTTCCGCCTCCGCGTCGAAGAAAGCCGCTGGCCAGCCCGCCAGACGCCTCGTTCCGTCCCAGTCCGAGCCACAGCCGATGGCGGAAGGTAGCCGCTGCGGTCAGAGATGCTCGATCCCGCCCCTGGGCGACGGCCCAAGCCTCTCGCTCGATCAGCTCCGAACCGCGGAACAGATCGACGAGGCCATGACCGTCCTATAGGAGCGACGGAGTGCTCTCGACGCGCCTCCCGCTATCACCCCCTCGGCCATCCGCCGGAAGACCAAGCGGAAGCTCAAGGCGTTACTGGCCGAGCGATCGCCAGGAGGCTCTCATCCGCAAGGAGAGGCGCTCGCCAGCCGGGGCACCTCTGTTTTCGATCGCCTGGGCAGCGACCCGTCTTGGCGAACGGGGCAGTCCGGCCCCAACTACGAGATGACGGAGTTCGAGTCCGTCACCAGGAGCTCGGCCTACCCGACTCCCAGAAGGCAGCCCAGCCATCTGGCTCCCCCTCGCCAAATAGCCGAGGTCGGCAGCAGCGGAGTCCGGAGATCGGTACACGATCGCCTCGGCTCCCGCTCCCAAAGCCGATCAGCAAGCGACCGAGCTACGACGATGGCCGCGATGCAACGTCAGCTCGACGACATGAAGGCCCTCCTGGAATCCGGGTCAGGCGCCAAGAAGACGATCGCTGAGCCGAGCGAGCCGCTCGCGGTCCCCATCGAGCTCGCCCCTGTGCAGCACAAGATCGCTCTTCCGCAAACACCTTTGTACGAGGGGAGATAGGACCCCGAAATGCACCTGAGCAAGTTCAACATCTACATGACCGGGTGTGGGGCATCTGACGCGACCAGGTGCCGAATGTTCCCTATGACGCTGGACGACCTCGCCTACAGGTGGTACACCTCATTGCCACCTCGGTCCATTGGCTCCTTTAACCAACTGGCGAACGTCTTCACGGAGTACTTCGCCACCAGGGTCGCTCGGCCGGAAGGTCCCCTTCGCATGATGCAAATCAAGCAGGGAGAAGAAGAGTTCGACTCGGACTACATCGACCGAGTAGACGAGATCATCCTCAACGGCGAGCCCGTAAGCGATGAGATCGCCCTCTACTCGGTCCTAGGAGGATTCCATGGTCTTTCGCCTATGTTCAGGCATCTCACGAAGGACCAACCCGCGACCTACGCGATCTTCCGAGCTAAGGCCGCAGACTTCTTGGCCAGGCAAAGGATTCTCCTCAACCTCTGAGCAGCGCGATCGGCGCCCGAACGACGATCTCCCACCCGATCGCCAGTATCAACTTATGAATAAAGCGATCGCGGCGGCGGCGATCACCGTCTTCGGCCCGATCGCCGATCATCAAGCTACATCACCAAAAAACTGGAGGACTCGTTCGCCATCTACAGTTCAGCATCTAACATAACGGACTAAGGCATGAGATCGCCTCCACCGCACATCATAAAGCCATGGTCCTGGTAGTCGATGGGCAGTACGCCCGACCATGCAAGGTCCCTTTGGGCCAAGATCGCTCGCCCTTCGTTTAAATACGAGGCTGGCGTAGTCTGAGGGCCCTCCAAAATTAATCAGTGGACACGATCGCCCGCCCTCAAAGGATCATCATCTAACATGGTGAACCCGGACAATGCGACGTGCCACTACCCCCGTCTCAACGTACACCGTCGAGGTTCGCCATCTCCATGGCGGGCCGAGGTGGAAGCAGAGCTAACAAGCCGCGAAGGTGGAGTTGATTCATCCGACGCTGCCCCGCGCAAGGACTCCTCTAGACCAAGACCGCACGCCCTTCATTTAAATACGAGGCGAGGCGCAGCCTAACAGAGGACCCTCACAATAAAATGAGTCACGAGACACTCAATGTCTTCGCGCACCAAGACACGGTCATGGAGTCGGTCCATCGAACTCCGCGACTGTGCACGGTTCCTCAGCGACGAAACAATCAAGTTTCTATGAGGGATCGGCCAATGTTGTTTTTTGCAGGTACAAGACCGAAAGATAGCTAGCCAATCGACATGATCGCCCAAGTCCGAATCCAAAGTCAGCTCAACGGATCGCCCGTCCTCATCTTACTCGATCGCCAGCAAGAACCACCTCGCCCCATGTCTTCAACATCGGAGCAAGCTGGGGGTAATAATGGACGGACAACACGGGCATTACAGGAGTAGGTCACTAGTGCGGATTCCCTCGAAGTATCCTACAGTGGAGGCTGCCAGAGTGTTGGAACTAAGAGCCGGGCATGCAGCAAATGTTGCCAGTTGGTCGGAACTAAGATGTTGGCGCTGTGGATGTTGTCAGGTTCTAGAGGTCTATGTGATCAAATCTAGTATGCTGGAACTGAGATACTGGCGCAGCGGAAGTAAACGGAGGTGGAACAGATGCTGATGTCAAGTGTTGGAGGACTGTGTGAATGAATCTAGCCGCTAGAGGGCTTTGTGATCAAATCTAGTTCGTGGAGGTTTCCAGACTCTGGGGCTGAAATGCTGGCAGATACTAGGAGGGGGATTGTTGGGCTTCGGTCCAGTATCCTGCCTGCATGAGCTTAAAAAAAGCGCGAGGCGCGGCTTGCGATTCAACCTGTGAGGTCTGCACTACAAAGTGGTTAAATGAATTGATTTGGACTACTCATATCAACGTGATGCATCTTTTTTCTGGTATCCATCTCATAGAAACTCAAAAGTTAAGCGTGATTGGCCTGGAGTAGTTATAGGATGGGTGACCCCCTAGAAAGTTTCCGAGGTGCGCGTGAGTGAGGACAAAGCGCGCTAGAAAAGACTCGTGTTGGTATAGTGAGGATAGTCTTCATCATTCTTGGAGACCAACACTTAGACCTGGCAAACGGGCGGGCTCGGCCCAAACGGGCTGGGTAAAAAACGGGCGGACTTTTTTTGGGCTGGGCCAAAAAGGCCCGTTTTTTCTGGGCCTAAAATATTAGGCCCGGCCCGCGGGCCTTAAGTTTTTTTTTTAAAGAAAAATAATAAATATAATATTCTGAATAAATGTACGAAAAAATTTAGATCATTAATCATTATATTATTCACTACACTATCATAATCAAAAAAAATAAATATACAACTATTTTTATTTATAATCACATTATTTACTACACTACCACAATCAAAAAATAAATATATAAATATTTTTATTTGATCATTATATCATTTATTATTACTAATATTTTAAAAAAATCATAAAATAATAGTATATATTGATGTGATATACTACAAAGTAATCACAGTCACATAAAAAAATCAAATTACATCAATAATTAACATATAGATGTAATATAATCTAATAAAATACATAAGGAAAAAAATTTAAATATTATAATTACTCATAAATAAAAAAAAACTGGTCCGGGCGGGCAGCCCGCGGGCCGGGCTTGATCGGGCGGGCAAAAACTGGGCCGGGACAAAAAAGGCCCATTTTTTTGGGCCACAAAAGTGGACCCCAATGCCCGCCCAAAAACGGGCGGGCTGGCCCGGCCCGCGGGCTTGGGCCTATTTTGCCGGGCCTACCAACACTAACAGACTTAGCATCAGTCATAGAAAATTTCTCTAGAATTTTACCCGATGTAAGAAAAGTGATTAAGAAATAAAGTGCCATTGGGTATGTCATTGACAATATTCATGCCTAAAATTCTTTTAGCATCTCCTAGATATTTCATGCCAAATTGTTTATCTAGACAATTTTGAACATGCTCAATTGATTTAATGCAAGAACTAATCAAAAGCATGTCATCAACATAAATGAGCAAGAAGGTAGGAACATCATAAACATTTTTGAAATAAAGGCATGGATCATATTCACTACGACAAAATTTCAAGGCAAGCATGCAATCATTTAATTTCTTGTTCCAATGTTTAGGAGATTGCTTCAAATCATATAAAGATTTTTTAAGTAGGCAAACATGATCAGGATGGTTATTGTCTATAAAGCCTTCTCGTTGTTTCATGAATATGGTTTCCTTTAATTCACCATGCAAGAAGGCCGTCTTAACATATAATTATTTCATTTCCCAATTATGATGTGCAACTAATGCTAGCATGATCCGAACAGTGGTGAATTTGACTACATGAGCAAAATTTTTGGTATAATCAATACCTTCACGTTGAGTGAAACCTTTAGCAACTAGCCTAACTTTAAATCTGACACTATCTTCTTCATTTTAAACTTGAGCAACCATTTGCAATCGATCAACGAACAGTTCTTAAATTTCGGAACAAGGGTCCAAGTTTAGTTAGCATGCAAGGATGTCATTTCCTCATTCATAGCATTTAACCATTCATTAGAGTTATCAGATTTTAGAGCTTCATTGTAAATTTTAGGTTCATTACCATCAAGCATATCAAACACATTGAAAGCAAGAGAAGCCAGTAGCTGAGCGAATGAACCGAACCATTCTTGAAAAGGTAAGGTCCATGCTCGCCACTTCTGGATTGTCCAAAAGTCTTTGGGGTGAGGCTCTTTTAACTGTTGCCTATCTTATTAATAGATCTCATTTTGTTCCGTTGAATGGCAGTTACCCTGAGTCTGTGTGGTCGGGTCATTCTATTGATTTCTCAAACATTCGAGTGTTTGGCTATGCTGCTTATGTGCATCAAAATGTTGATAAACTTGAACCTAGAGCCATTAGATGTGTTTTTCTTGGTTACCCTGATGGTGTTAAAGGTTATCGATTATGGGTAAGATCTGAACTTGGCTTGAAGGTAATAACTAGTAGGGATGTGGTATTCAATGAAACTGAATTTCCTTGTCTTAACAACCCATTGCCTGCTCCTGTTTGAGCATCTTAGTGATAGTGAAGTACCTGTTGAATCTGAGAATGAGAAAAATCCTAAATCATCTAATGCTTAGTCTGATAATCTTAACTATTATGAAAATGAAGATGAATCTGAATCTGTTTTATTAACTAGGGATATGCCTAGAAGAAACATTAGAAGACCTGTGTTTTGTTGAGGGGTGTAGGGAACTGTCTTATGCCGACGAATGCCATTTTCGGTACACATAGTATCAAACAGAGTATTATAGAATTCAAGACCATTATCAGTTCTAAGTTTTCTAATACGTTTCCCTGTTTGATTTTCTATTAAAATTCTCTAATTTTGAAATTTTTCAAACACATCCAATTTTAGTTTAAGCAAGAATACGAAAACCTTCCTAGAATAATCATCAATGATAGATAGAAAATAACGGTTCCTACCATGTGATGGAACACTGAAAGGACCCCACACATCAGCATGACATATTCAAGCACATTGGAACTCTCATTAGATTTCTCAAAAAGGGAATTAGGGGTTTTAGGAAATTATATTTTATGTTATTTGCCATAGATGCAAGAGTCACAGAAAGACAACTTAGAGATTTTATCTTTTCCAAAGCATCCTTATTTGTACAAGATATCTAATCCCATTATGCTCATGTGTCCTAACCTATTATGCCACAATTCAGTTTTTTCGGCACAAACCACATTAGCACATGCATTAGATTCAGCTTGACAAATATACAAGTTAAATTTCCTACTGCATTTAAACAACATTAAGGAACCCCTACATATTTTCATACAACCATCCCACCAGCTACCTCTAAGGCCCTCATCTTCCAGGGTAGCACACAAAATCAAATTATGAGATAAATCAGGAATATGTGACATTTTTCAGAGTAAGCAGAGTACCAGAATCAAATTTCAGACAAACATTACCAATATCAGCCACAAATCATTTCACATTATCAGCCACAAAAACATACCGATCACCAAGATTCGTGTAACAAGTGAAATGCTATTTATAAGGTGCCATATGATAAGTGCACCCAGAATCAAACAACCATTCATTTTCACTTAGACCAGACAGTACAGAATTCACAGAGGCATGCACTTCATCAATTACCATAAAAACATCGCCCATGGCTATATTAGCCTGGTCAATTTGCTGATTTTTCTTAGGTTTAGCACATTCTTGTATGTTAATGACCAGGTTCCCCACAATTATAGCACTTGCGATTTTTAGTCCGAGACTTAGATCTATCCCTCCATTGCCCTTTTTTCTTGTTAGACTTATCAGAATCATTTTTTCTAGGAGGTTTCTTTTTAACATGTTGTCTACCCCTTACAAAATTGACATCACTAACGGGTTTGGAAACTTTATTAACCTTTAAGTCTAATTCCTTACTTTTTAAGCCACTTGTAACTGTATCTAAGGTGACGGAGTCTCTTCCATACTTGATAGCTGATTTAACATCATTATAGGTATCAGGAATTGCATTTAATAGCACAATAGGAGTATAGTCATCGATATTTTTATCACCAGATTGGTTTATATCTTGTCCTAACTTTGTAAACGTATCAAGATTACCATCGATATCTTAATTTAAATCCATCTTATATTGGAAAAAAATATCAAGAGGAAATAACTTATTGGGCAGGGAGGTTTCAGTAAACGTTTCTTCCAGTTTATCCCAAAGTTGTTTAGAATTATCATATTGCCTATTCATCTAATCACATAATCAGATAAGTTCAAGATTATAAATGAATGAGCAAACTCAATCAATTCTTCACGTTTCTCTGGAGTTACATTTGATTGAAAAGTACCTTCAATGGATTTAAAATATTTTTGTTGGACAAGGATGGATTTCATTTTCTGTTGTCAGATTCTGAAATCTCCCTTCCCATCGAAAGGTGCCATAGTAAAGGAAGTAAGAGGACCCATTTTAGTATTTGTAAAAATCACACAATACGGTATTAGTAACAATGTAAAAACTGAGACGACAATCACAAATCACACAGATATCACAAAGAGAAAAATCACACAAGATTTTAAAAATTAAATGAGCTGGAATTGTAACCCCAAGACCCTACAAGATCTAAAAAAACACTTACGGTCCAGACAGGAGGGTTTGGTGTGCTCGAAGATCACGACTACCACTGTCTCAACACAAAGGCAATAAATCGAAGCGGTCATAGTCACACAGACAAAACACAGTAAATAAAAGAGGACGAAAGCAATGTAAGTAAACAGATTGCTGATTAGGAGCAACACACCACCAATCACACAGTACAAAAAGTATATAAGGGAAGGTAGAAGAAGTAATACATGAGCGAATTCCTCGACCAGAATCCGTACGCCCTTCCGAATAGAAACCACTTTTAGTGGCTCCGATATCACTGTCGGGTATCTATTCAGAATACATAAGGTTACACAACTCAGCAGTAAACGAATTACAATTATATAACCTATGGTATCGGAGATAGGGATTACAGAGAAAAACTCCTGATAAAAGAATTACAAGGAATGAAAATGAATTGAATTAAAACACAAACACACAGTTAAATAATAAAGTTCAAGAATTCAAATCGAGCAGATCAGTGTAGATCTAAACCCCGAGAGATGAAGGTGGTGAGAAATAATTAAATATCAGCTCATTCCTCCAGTCTCGTATACCCACGTCCAAGGCTCAAAAAGAACGGCGGCCAGCAGACAAAATACACCAAACACCAAGCGATTTCAAAGGAAATCAAAAAGGGAATCACAGGTAATCGACTGAGAACCAAGAACCCTAGTCAATTTCTCACTCAAGACTCTCGGAAGCAAAATTCCACACAGAAATGCGATGCTTTTCACTCAGAAAACTTAAACGTGCTTTTGCTTCAAAAACCCTCACTGAAATCTTCGGAGTATCTCTCTCAAGAATCTCTCCAGTATATAAAGGGCCAGAAAAAGTAACAAGAACCTCGGTCGCCCGAGGAAACCGCAGCCATCCATATCATCGGATTGATATGGGTTGCGGTTCCCTTCAAATTGGAACAGAAATGGAGGTCACAGAAGAGAGAGAGAGAGAGAGAGAGGGAGAGAGAGAGAGAGAGAGAGAGAGAGAGAGAGAGAAGAGGGAGGGAGGGAGGGAGAGAGAGAGAGAGAGAGAGGGAGAGAGAGAGAGAGAGAGAGAGAGAGAGAGAGAGAGAGAGACGAAGAGGACGGGTGAGATGAGAAGAGACGGGAAGGGAAATGAATTAGGGTTCGGTGGGTGGGGTTATAAATATCACTGAATGGACGGGTGAGATCCCACCACAGGACAAGGACGGTTCAGATTAACCCCAGGATTATCTAGAATCCGGGCCTGGGTCTGCTGTATTAAAAATTTGGGCTGCAGTCACAAATGTATTATTATTTGGCCCAATCATAAAATAAATTCATTTGGGCCTAAATAAAGCAACACTTTTCTATAAAAATAAAGTGTGATTTAAAATTAGACTCTTCGTATCGGACCGAATACTTATATATTTCATCATTAACTTTTGGTGAAGGAATTTGAAGTCCGAGGGTGGGGGAAATATATGCAAGTACATTGACATAAAAATTATAGTGTGTTAAAGTTAATTAAATTTGTAAATTTGTACAAAAAAATATATAAACATTATGCCGCAACATTTATACACATGAGAAATGAAATGAAAACTCCGAAAAACAATTGTTATATGTTTCTCCATTTGCATGAAAATTATCATGAGACATGGATAAGTTGAGATAGTTGCTACTTATGTCTAGAATTGTTATTGTAAAATTAACATATGGATAGTGTAACTTGACCATAAAAATTGAAGCATGAAAATCAGTGACCTAAACTCGCCTTAAGTGGGAGATTCGGGTTCGAATCTCTTTGAAGAAAATAAGTTTTAAAAATTTATGACCACTAGTCATAAACTAAGGGATAGATATCCTAACCCCATGTAAGCAGGTAGAACAATGAAAAATTAAGGACTTGAAGCGGTATGGTAGAAAACGTGATCTCAATCGAGCTATCGATTGGAAAATGAAACCTCAATTAAAAAAATGAACATAGGGCTGTAATTCGAGCCGAGATGCTCGCGAGCAGCTCGAGCTCGAACTCGTTTATCAGGACTCGGCTCGACTCGAACTCGTTAAAGAGTCGAGCTCCAACATAGAATATGGCTCGTTTAGCTAAACGAGCCAGCTCGAACACCAAATTAAGCTCGTTTAAGTGTGATTTTAAACGAGTTGCTCGACCGCCTCAGCTCGTTTAGCTAAAAGAGCCAGCTCGGCTCGACTCGTGAATTAAACGAGTCGAGTTCGATCAGTACTTTGAGCTCGTTTACCTAAATAAGCCGGTTCGACTCGTAAAAAAAAAGCTCGAGCTCTAGTTCGTTTATCTGAAACTATAACTCGCCCGGCTCGAATGACAGCCATAAATGAACATGAAAAAAAAAATATGGACAAAAGCATATTTTGGTTGAAACATTTGACTAGTTTGATTTATTTAATAGTCCATTAATTCCATTAATTGTTTCTTGTAGCATTAGTGGGGTGTCTATCTCATTTGTCAAAGGCTGCAAATGGTAAAAACTTATTAAGGGAACATTTCTCTCCTCTACATGATTCGATCCTGCACATATACTATATTGTAATGGATGCTACCAAGTACCAAACCAACCTAAGTTGGGTAGCAAACAAAATTCAACATGCTCCACTTACTTGTGACAAAGAAAGTAGAGAATTTTATGGTGGAGACTTTTTTTTTGGTTTGTTGGGTTTATGCGCAATATCCGACGTGTGCATTTATTTATCCATCCCACTAATGGTAGTTGTTTAGTCTAAAGTCAACACGAGTTTTATTAGTCAAACGATATGAGTGGACCATCATCAGCGGATCATCCTGGACCGGCAAGCTTCAACCTGGCACGCTCAAAACCGACCCGACCCATGGTCACGTTTAGTTTTGATTGAACTGTATTCTACAGGCTATCGTTCCTATCTGTGGAACGTTATTTTCCTTCGATTGCGTATGAGCACATAACAGCCATCGAGTATTTATGAAAAAAGAAATCACCAAAAACTTTAGGATATTAATAGAAGGAGTTAGGCTATCGCTTTTTGATCAACGAATCAATCAATTGAATCGAATCGAATCGAATCGAATCAATCGAATCGAATCGAATCAACTAAAATATATATTAAGGGTAAATAATAATAATAATAATAATAGTAAAAAATAATAATAATAGTAATTAACAACAACAACGATAATAGTAATATTATTAGTAATAATAACAATAATAATAATTATTGCTTTATTCTTGGGATGGCGGGCGTGATGTTTGTGTTGATCTTACAGGTTCGTCTCCCTTGACGCAATCGGGGTTGCTTGATTTTGTGCCAGGGCGGGCGATTAGTGAGGCTGCTCGACGTAAACGTGTCAAGTATGAGGCTAAATGTGCGGACATCGGTTATGGCTTCCTCCCCTTTTCTTTTTCTTCATTTGGAGAACTTGAGAAAGAGGCGGTAGCCTTACTAAAGCGTATTAGACTTTCCTCCTTGACGCAAGACATTGGTCTTTCGTCTTTGCGGATCATTTTTTTAGTCGTATTAGTTTCGCTATTGCTAGAGGAGTGGGGGCCCAGTTGGTCTCTCAGCTTCCCACTAATTTCTTGTAAATCCTTTGAGTTTTCAATAAAGTGATGTTATTATATAAAAAAAAAATTAAGATTAATAATAATAATAATAAGAAGAAGAAGAAGAAGAATCGAATCGAATCAATCGAATCGAATGGACTCGAATCAACCGAATCGAATCAAACTGAAAAATAAGTCCAAAAGAACAGGGCCTTACTACCCCAATCCTCCTTGGGATTAGTATCCAATGCTTCTTAGTAGGGGTGGTTCAATACAGTATACCGAAAATTATCATTCATACCGTATATCGTATCGAAATTTTCGGTATGACAAAAATCAGACCGTTACCATACCAAAATTCTCGGTATACCAAAAACCAGTATACCGAAAATTTCGGTATGACATATTTACATACTGTTATTGTACCGAAATGTCGGTATACCGAAATCAAGTCGGTATACCGTTAATTTTTCGGTATATCGAAACTTCTGCGGTATACCGAAAATTTTAAGATATATCAAAAAATTCAATATACTATACAGAGTTTGGTATACTGAAAAATTTCAATATACCGATAATTTTTCGGTATATCGAAAATTTTCGGTATATGTCGAAAAAAATTCCGTATGCCGAAAATTTTCGGTATACCTCGGTATATCGAAAATTTCAAAAGCTCATTCCGTTACCGTACCGAAAATACCGGTAACGGTATCATACCGTACCGAAAAATCAGTATACCGAAAATTTTGATATTTTCAATATTTTTCGATATGATATTTTCGATATTTCAATATTTTCGGTATTTTTCCCAGACCCATTTCTTAGGGTTCGATTGGTACAAAATGGTACATAATATTAAATTAGATTAAACACTAGTGTCAATCTTTTATTTGGTAGACATAACTAATATTTGACTAAATATGTGTAAATAGTCTAATCTCTAATTTTGTATGGTGTACTAGGATGTATAATGTTTAGAAATGACAATTATACCTCCTTTTATAATGACAATTGCTGATGAATCGAGGGTTAATTGGATTTTTCTCTCTTGATCAACCCAAGATAAATTAGTGGACACTCCCCCTCCTATTATTAATGCGACTCGAATAACGTCATTGTAACGGACCATGTATTTATATGGTACCGTCCATGGCACACCCCTACGTAGTGCATCCCCTGCCGGATGTATTACACGTGATGTGCATGGACGGTGCAGATGGATGCACTAGATGGTGCATCAATCTGCACCGTCCATGCACGCCACGTGTAGTGCATCCGGCAGAGGATGCACTACATGAGGTCTCTCCATGGACGGAACCATATTTATATCGGAGTGCAGTTATTTTCAATCTAGTGTACTAAACAAGATATTAGGATCTACTACTCCCTCCGTCCCACTCATCTTGATCATTTGATTTTTGGTACGGGATTTAAGAAAAGTTGAAAAGTAGTGTATAAGGTGATTGTGTGAATATATATTATTTAAAGTTGTGAGAGATAAAGTTGTCTTAAAAAGGAAATGATCAAGTATCTTGGGACGCCCAAAAAAGAATATGAATCAAGATTGGTGGGACGGAGGGAGTATTTTATATTTAATGTCCCTTGACTATGTGTCATAAAATTTGATAGTTAAAGTAATGGAGAAAAAAGTTTGAGAAGTGCTACACATACACATATTTCTACACACTTTTCTACACACTAACATCTCAACCATTCATTTAGTGTGGGACCCATTCGTTTATTGTGGGACCACACTAAATGAATGGTTGAGATGTTAGTGTGTAAAAAAAATATGTAGAAATGTGTGTATGTGTAGCATTTCTCAAAAAGTTTTCTCATTTGGTAATGAAATATGGTTGTAAAAATCAACACAAGCATTGACTTCTTATTGTGAGAATATTTACCTAACCGTCAATGTCGTCTAATGTGAGGTTGGACTTGGACAGTTGGACACTACAGTTATTTTATACATTCTTTTATTATTGCAACGTGATTATTATACTATTCACATATTTTCTTTTGACTATTTTTTATAATTTATACATATGAAAAAATATAGTCATGTGAGATCTTGTTAGATTCATCTCGAAATATACTTTCAAAATATCAAATTTTTATAATTTTTAAAAATAAAGAATTCAAGATATTTATAACCAAAGTTGTGCATTGCCAAGCGTGAAAGTCCAAATGTTGCAGTTATAAGAGAACGGTTATTTTTATTTAAGTTCGACTTCATATAAGGAAAATATAAACGAATGGGAATAGGATTCATGTGTAATTCCTAATAAAGGGATTTCGTGATCACTAAGCTAGCCCCGGTAATTAAGAAAAATTGCTTTCATGAAAAGCTATAATTTGTAATTTTTTAGAAAAATAGATATTATAATTTAGTAGAAAAACTGATATTATTATTATTTTACAAAATTAGTTCTAACTTTCATATACAGCCTTCTTCTTTATTTTTTTATTTATTAATTTTTAGGACTTTTATCATGTACCAAATACTTATCGGGTTTTTTTAGAGTACTTTCCACCATAGCATGTGTTGTTGGCCACAGCAATGTCGAACTTATTCCAAAAAATAGAGGTATGAATTTATGAGCGTAAATGAGTGAACTGAGTTGACTCGCGAGCTTTTCAGAACTCAAAATCCAGAAAACTTGAATAAAGATCATTTTTTAGGTTCATGAGTTGATGTTAATTTCATAGAGGTGTTCCAACTTATGGATAGAAATATCATTAATTTTAAATTCAAATACAGTTTACATATTTATATATTATGTTAAAAGACAAAACTAAACAAATTTGCTTGAATAAAATTATAATTTTATTAGTGGTAATAGATTTTGTAAATACATATTAATCAATTACTAAATGAATAGTTTATTATAAATTTTATTTTATTGAGTTTTCTAGATTTGATTTAAGTTGTTGAAACTCGTGAATTAATCTACAGTTCTGTTATATCCTTCTATGATGATCAAATAAAAATATTCTGTATATTTATTTTTTGATTGTGGTAATGTTATAAATAATGTAATTATTAAATAAAAATAATTATATATTTATTTATCTGATTGTGATAGTCTAGTGAATAATATAATAATTAAGGATCGAAAAATATTTGTATATTTATTCAGAATTAATATTTAAAAAAAAAAAAGTTGAGGCATGTGGGTCGGGTCGGGCCAAGCCTGCCTGGGGCGCCACAAGCCTAATAATTTTGGCCCAAAAATAAACGAGTATTTTTGGCCCGGCCCAAAAAAGACCCATCCGTTTGAGCCGAGTCCGCCCGTTTACCAAGTCTAGTGCCATTTGAACTTATCTTGGTATTGCTTTACCTCAAAAGACCTTTAAACGAAGATAGAAACTCAAAGTTATAAATTTTTCAGTAACCACCTTTTAAATTAGAGGAATAAAATATTATCTGACAAGCCAATTTGGAAATTTATTTTCAACTGTAATTTTGGTGAAATTGATATCAATCAGATCTACCATGAGTGTAAATAGTTGATTGCAACCGAGTATTAACAAATTCAAAATTGAGTCATGTACTCTTAAAATTTTAAGTTGAGAATACTACAAAGTAATCACAAAGTTACATAAAAAAATAAAGTTATTTCAATAATTAATATATAGATGTAATATAATCTAACAATTAAGGAAAAAATTTAAAAATTATAATTACATATAACATAATTTAAAAAAAATAGTCCGGGGGGGCGTCCGCGGGCCGGGCCTCCACGGACGGGCCAAATCTGGGCCGGGCCAAAAAGTCTCTTTTTTGGGGCAAAAATATGAAGCTCAATTCAAGCCCAAAAATGGGGTGATGACCTGACCCGCGTGTCTGGACCTATTTTGTCAGTTCGATATGGCACTGAAGTGTTTTTAGTTTACCATTCAATATTATCATATTTAGTTAATATTATACATCGTGTGTTTACTGTACTGCACTGTTTTGATGACTCGCAAAATCCAATTGCAGTCGTTCGCATTATAATTAAAATATTGACAAATAAATAAAATTACATATACACCCTTAATAAAAAATAATTTTAATTTTACACTCATAATAATTTTAAAATAAAAAATCGACCCCCACCCATCCCCTACAGGCTAGGGTATCGCCGTCACTGGCAGCCGTTGGCGGCCTTCATCGGCCCTCCTAGTTGTTTAACTTTATGAAATTAATATGTGTGATTCTCTATAGCATTATTTATTATGCATGAATTTTAATCGTCAAGTATCATTTCACAGGATTACTCAAAATAATCAAATGAAACCCTAATAAATCTGACATTTTTGGAAGTTATCCGGTTCGTTATTTATTTTACTATCCGTAGATGTACGGGGTAGATGTAAGTAGTGGTGAGTAATATCGTAATCGAGTGAGACTAATGCTTTTTTATTGTATTAAATATTAGATTGTAGTGCTTCAATTTTATATAAACGACTGATGTTATTAGAGATTATCGACTCTTTGGCTAGAAATATTAACCTTATGAACCTTTTTAGATTCCAATGCTATATTATCATTAATTGCAAGGTTAAGCAGATTTGATATTAGTTAAAGTTATATTAATTTTCCCAATGTGACGGTCACAAAAAAGAAATCACCAAAAACCCAAGGATATTAATAAAAAGAGTCACTACCCCAATTCTTTCTTTTCGTTCTTCCTCGCCCTATTTTTTGATTTTTCTACCACTTTTGTGGTTAGTGTATGTATGTATCAACAAGGGTTTATAATATTAAATTTGATTAAACTGCAGTGTCAATCTTTTATTTAGTAGACATGACTAATATTTGACTGAACATATATAAATAGTCTAATCTTTAATTTTGTATGGTGTATTAGGATGTATAATATTTAGAAGTGACAATTATATCTCATTTATAATGATAATTTCTGATGAATTGGCGGTTAATTCGATTCTTCTCCATCTTGATGAACCCAAGATAAATTAGTGGGACACTCCCCTTCCTATTATTAATGCGACTCGAACAACATTAGTATAACGGACCATGTATTTATATTGGAGTGCAGTTCATTTTCGATCTAGTGTACTAAACAAGATATTATCATCTACTATTTTAAATATATAATGTCCCATGACTATCTATCATAAAATTTGATAGTTAAAGTAATGGAGAAAAAAGTTTTCTCCTTGGTAATGAAATATGGTTGTAAAAAATCAACACAAGCATTGACTTTTTATTGTGAGAATATTTACCCAACCGTCAATGTCGTGTAATGTGAGGTTGGACTTGGACAGTTGGACACTACATATATATATATATATATGGGCGAGTTGTATCTGATCTGATATTAGATACTGATCTTTCTGATCTTAATTTATCGTGAGTTTTGTCTTAATTATGAAATATATGCATTTCGTGCGTGAAATTTGATCGTTAATTCTCACAAAAATTTGATGCATATAATCTAATATTTTAATGCATCGATATTTTGATGCATAGATTGTATATTTTAATGCATTGAAATTTTGATGCACGAAATGCATATATTTCATAATTAGTACAAAACTTATGCATAAATTAGTACTGTAAAATACTGCATCTAATATTGGTACTGCATAGAACGCGCCAATATATATATATATATATATATATATATATATATATATATTGTTCGTTTTTATAAAAAGGATTCATAATAACTATTGTCGATTATTTTTGTTTAAGTTCAACTTCATGTAAGGAAAATATGAATGGATGGAAATAGGATTCATGTGTAATTCCTAATGAAGGGAGCTAGCTCCATTAATTAAGAAAAAATTGCTTTCATGAAAAGGTATAATTTGTAATTTTTTAGAAAAATAGATATTATAACTTATTAGAAAAACTGATATTATTATTATTTTACAAAATTAGTTCTAACTTTCATATACAACCTTCTTCTTTATTCTTTTATTTATTATTTTTTAGAACTTTACCAAATACTTATCGTTTTTTTTTCTGAGTACTTTCCACCAGGTGTTGTTGGCCACAGCAATGTCGAACTTATCCCAAATAATGGAGGTATGAATTTATGAGCGTAAATGAGTGAATTGAGTTGACTCGCGAGCTTTTCAGAACTCAAAATCGAGAAAATTTTCTAAAGATCATTTTTAGGTTCATGAGTTGACGTTAATTTCATAAGCTCGTCGAGCCAACTTGATAGATCATAGATGTGTTCCAACTTATGGATAGAAATATCATTAATTTTAAATCCATATACAATTTACATATTTATATATCATGTTAAAAGACAAAACTAAACAAATATACTTGAATAAAATTATAATTTTATTAGTGGTAATAGATTTTGTAAATACATATTAATCAATTAATAAATGAATAGTTTATTTTAAATTTTAATTTATTGAGTTTTCTAGATTTGATTTAACTCGTTGAAACTTGTGAATTAACCTTCAGTTTTATTATATCCTTCTCGATCTCAACTTAAAATTTTAAGAGTACGTGACTCAATTTTGAATTTGTTAATACTCGACTGCAATCAACTATTTACACTCATGGTGGATCTGATTGATATCAATTTCACCAAAATTACGCTTGAAAATAAATTCCCAAATTGGCTTATCAGATAATATTTTATTCCTCTAATTTAAAAGATGGTTACTGAAAAATTTATAACTTTGAGTTTCTATCTTCCATTAAATGTCTTTTGAGGTAAAGTAATACCAAGATAAGTTCAAATGGTAGTAGACCTGATAAATGGGCGGGTATTAATTCTGAATAAATATACAAATATTTTTCTATCCTTATTATTATATTATTCACTAGACTATCACAATCAGATAAATAAATATACAATTATTTTTATTTGATAATTACCTTATTTATAACACTACCACACCAAAAGACAAATATACAGAATATTTTTATTTAATCATCATGTATCATTTATCACTACTATTTTCTTATAAAAATTATAAAATAATATTATTATTCATATGAGATACTACAAAGTAATTACAAAGTTCCATAAAAATAAAGTTACATCAATAATTAACATATAGATGTAATATAATCTAACAAATAAGAAAAAATTTTAAAAATTATAATTACATATAACATAATTTAAAAAAAAAAATAGTCCGGGCGGGCCGCCCGCTTGCCGGGCCAAAAAGCCCCTTTTTTGGGCAAAAAATAAGAAGCTCAATGCCCGCCCAAAAACGGGGGAATGGCCTGACCCGCATGACTGCGCCTATTTTGCCAGGTCTATATGGCACTGAATATAAGAGTAAAACTTCAAAAACTCATCGTAAATCAGTGTACTCATAAGCATAACTCACATCTGAGTATTTATGAAAAAAGAAATCACCAAATACCCAAGGATATTAATAAAAAGAGTTAGGCTCTGTTCTTTTGGACTGAACTAATCTGAACTGAACTGAACTGAACTGAACTGAAATATGTATTAAGGGTAAATAATAATAATGATAATGGTAAATAATAATAATAATAGTAATTAACAACAACAACAACGATAATTGTAATATTATTAGTAATAATAACAATAATAATAATTAAGATTAATAATAATAATAAGAAGAAGAAGAAGAAGAAGCGAATCGAACTAAAATGATCGAATGGGCCTGAATCAACTAAATCGAATCAATCGGCGGAATCGAAAATAAGTCCAAAAGAACAGGGTCTTACTACCCCAATCCTTTCATTTTGTTCTTCCTCGCTCTCTTTTCTGATTTTTCTACCACTTTTGTGGTTAGTATCAAGTTCGGTGGGTATGTATCGACAAGGGTTTATAATATTAAATTAGATTAAACAGTAGTGTCAATCTTTTATTTGGTAGACATGACTAGTATTTGACTAAACATGTGTAAATAGTCTAATCTCTAATTTTGTATGGTGTACTAGGATGTATAATATTTAGAAATGACAATTATATCTCCTTTTATAATGACAATTTATGATGAATCGAGGGTTAATTGAATTTTTCTCCATCTTGATGAATTCAAGATAAATTGGTGGACACTCCCCTTCTTATATGTATATAAGAGCCATCGAGTATTTATGGGAAAAAATCACCAAAAACCTAAGGATATTAATAGTAGTTACTACCCCCAATCCTCCCTCTTTTTGATTTTTCTACCTTTTGTGGTTAGTATCCAATGCTTCTTAGGGTTCGGTTGGTACGAAAGGTACATAATATTGAATTATATTGGTAAGGGTATATAATATTTAGAAATGACAATTATACCTCATTTTGTAATGACAATTTCTGATGAATCGACAGTTAATTCTATTTTTCTCCATCTTGATGAACCCAAGATAAATTAATGGGACTCGAACAACATTAGTATAACGGACCATGTATTTATGAAGTGGAGTTCATTTTCAATCTAATGTACTAAACAAGATATTAGGATCTACTATTTTATATATAATGTTCCATGACTATGAGCCTGTTTACTAACAACTTAATGAAGTTTATTGGTTTCTTATAGCTTTTTCGGATAGTTGATAATGTGTTTACCAGGAGCTTAATCAATAAGATAGCACCTTAATGGGACAGTGATCCCCAACTCCTTATTCGGTAAGCTATCATCTTAATAGAACCAAATGACTATTATAACTAGATATTGTATTATATTATTATGATGTTGTGCAATTTATAATTGTATGGTGTTGAGCTATTTTGGATATAAATATTTAATACTCATTTTTATATATATCGAGGGGGTAAAATGGTCATTTCTGCCATTCAGACAGTTGATTCAGCAATGCAGGTAAACAACATTTCATCTTTATCAAGACAGAGAACATAATCCAAACATATAACTTATTCCACTCAAATCTTAATGATAAAGTTGGTAAACAGCCCCTATATGTTCCATCATAAAATTTGATAGTTAAAGCAATAAAGTAATTGAGAAAAAAGTTTTCTCATTGGTAATGAAATATGGTTGTAAAAATCAACACAAGCATTGACTTCTCATCGTGAGAATATCTACCCAACCGTCAATGTCTTGTAATGTGAGGTTGGACTTGGACACTACAGTTATATATACATAGGGATTGATTAAGGTGAAAACACTCTTAATTAGAATTGAGTATCGGGTCTGACTCGGTCCAGAATGATCCAGTCCATTCCGGACCATATTATAAATGGTCGGACTTTATCAACCCGAAGCTCGGACCTGTTCGGAATCGGGCCAATCCGGTCTGGATCCGGTAAAACTGGGTCGGTCCGGGCTGGCCCGATTCTAGCCCGATTTTGTAAATAATATTTTTTTTTGCATATTAAGTATCTTTTTATTACATATAAAATATTTTCTTCTTTATATACTCCCATAAAATACAATTATCAATCTTAATATCTTCATTTAGTCACCAAACTCCCAAGTTCAACAATATTTTAGTATAAATAAACTTAATTAGAATAATGTGCAATCATAATCGAGCCATTAATTAGTATTATTTCATCACCACCGATGATAAATTACAATAAAAAATATTTTTTTATGTATTTTTATTTTTAAGATTCGTTCGGTGGACCGGATTTCGAGTTTTGACCGGTCGGCCGGAACCGGATTTAGACAAAATGCAAACCCGGGACCCTGACCTAATTAACAGGTCCGGTCCGGGTCCGGGTAAAAACCCGGTCCGGACCACCCTACTCTTAATGGTGAAATCTAGAAATCAATTGCATTATTAAGTAATTTCATTGTATACTTGTTATTATTTATTGAGATAAAGAGAGGAAAATAAAGGAGAGGAAGAATGATGTGTGTATTATTATGAGGGGCGAAGACCTTTATTTATAGGTACACAATTGGGATTATTACACACATAGGAAGCATATAATTATTTGTTTGCGAAGCTAGCATCCCCCGTGGGGAGTGTAAGGGTGTGTGTTTGCGCGCGTATTTAAACCGCTCTCCATCAATAAAGGTTGGATGATAGGGTTGCAAGTCTGGTCGACTCGACTCGGGTTCGACCCGTTTCAGCACACTCGACTCGACTCGATCCCATCGACCAAGTCGAGTTCGGCTACAAAAATAAACTCGTTTTAGTAGTCGAGTCTACTCGACTTGACTCGTATTACCGGACGAGGGTTCGAATGTATGTCCTGAATTCGACTCGACTCATATACCCGACGAGGTTTTTTATTTTTTCCCCAAAAAATATTTGTTGTCTAAATAACTGGAACTTTGGGGTTAATTTTAATTTTTTAGTGTTGTATACTTGACTCGACTCGAATGTCCTGGGTGTACCCGTCAGAATCGAATCCGGCAGGTTCAGTCGATACTCGACTCAACCCAAGACAACTCGACTCGATTTCAGAAAAAACAAAACTCGACCCGAGTTCGAGCATACCCGACTCGAGTCCGACCCATTTGCAGCTCTAGTTGGATCATTTTGTTGATGCGTGTGATCGGTACTTGTGTGTGTTTTACACTTATGTTGTGTGTAACTTTTCAAGATTGGTACTTGTGTGTGTTTTACACGGAGCCCTTCCAGTCCCAGCGTCTGGAAGGGTGATATTATACCTGTGCCTACGTGGCGCTGATGTGGCGCCTATATGGCGCTGATGTGATATATTATAATATAAAAAAATAGTAGGTGTGATATAAAAACACCTCTACTATCAAAATCTTACTACATATACATCATCCAGTACAACCCCTACAAAGCATGGTGTAGATAGTAGGGGTATTTTTGTATCACCCCTACTATTTTTTTATATTAAAATATACCACACCATGTAGTGTAAGCGCTACATCGCCACGTGGAGTCTTCTGTCAGTAGCGTAGGTCTTTGGTATATCTTTGGGACCTGGAAGGGTGCTGGTGTTTTACACTTATGTTGTGTAACTTTTCAAGAAAAAAAAAAAATTGTTTGTTTCTTCAATTGAGCTTATTTGAATTAATTTTCCTCAACTTAGACTTGGAATATCTTATTGTATCTTGATTATAGTAATACTATTCATAATATAACTAATTATATCATCTGCGCATAAGCTATTGATTTAAATTGGGGGAGAGGTGTTGACTGTGTACTCCAAAAATATACCGCTTATGTCTACATAATTGAATTAAAAAGATATTTAATAAGCTTATATTATGTTTGGAACAACAACAATAATAATAATAATAATAATAATAATAAGCTCTTTGGAACAAAAAAACAAAAAATTACAATGAATTGATAAAATTAAATATTGTAAAGTAGTTTGTATTTTGTATAATTAATTGCACGACTTGAATTGAATAATTCCCGTAGCTTGGAGAATAATAGTAGGAAAACATCAATTGTATCTATGTTGTGATAGCATCATTTACTTGAGCAAAGATTAAAATATTGATATTATGTTTGTAGAAAAATTTTGATATATCAAAATTAATATCGATTTTTAATCATGGGTTGTACCGTTGCAGGGTTAAAATAGTCTATTCAGTCTTAGTAATCTTATTAAAAAAAATTGTGAAAGAGCAACATTGTATAGAACCACCTTAAATAAAATTCAAATAAGCCCAATAGGACCCAATCATTCCGGTCACAAAACACAGGGCCTACGACCCGATCATCCACTGCAATTCACTTACAAGGACACATTACACATAACACCTTATTCTTATGCCATTCTAGCCAAGCACCAAGACTCGATATATAATGTCTCTCGACCCCGAGCACAAAGCTCTTAGATTCGTCTTTGCGAGTACGTCGTAACCGTATCATCGATTCGTATTCAGGTTCGGGTTTCGGGGTCGTTCGAGCCGTCGGAGTTGGCCCCATCCGAGTCATGGCCGGGCAATCTGGGCCCAGGCCAGCACTGGCCGAGTTACGGCCGGTAGTGCTCAGCGACTCGCCAGCGGGCCGTCTGCCGTGGGCCGCGGCACATGCCGGCGAGGCGCGGCACACTCTGTGGCATTTTCGGCCAAGCCGATCTGCAGTGCCGCGGCTACGCCACGGCCGCACACCGCCACCAGGAGCCATTTTGGGCTGTCTTGCAGACACACATTCCGGCCAGCGCGCTGTGCGGCTATTTAAGGTTCTGCACACGGGTTTTTGGCCATTTTTCTCCTTCTTCTCCTTCTCTTCCGCGGCTGAGGGTGATCTTACCATGGAGCCATGTTGTTTAACAACAAATCCATGAAGTTCTTGAGTTCATATCATCAATCAATCATCCGTTATCATCCTTTGATCCAGCGAGTCAAGGTAATCTTCCTTAGAACCCTAATTTCGTGAATTTGGGGTTTTTTGCATTTTTGTCCGATTCGTTCCGTGTTGTTGATTAATGAGGGTAGTCAAGTTGGTGGAGTAAGTGAGCGCGAGACTGAAAGGTCACGAGTTCATTTCCTCTACCAACACTTTCTTGATTGACCCTGTCACACGGAACTTGCCTAGTGTGCTTTACCTAATTGGTGTAATTTGCAGACTATTACATCCAGCTCGAGGATTTATCAAGTGCGCATTCGAAAAGAATCGATTGCCAGTTCCCGTCAATAAAAAAAAATAAGCCCAATAGACACATTTGATATTACAAATCTGGGTTCTTGTAGAATTAAGCGATTTAAAGCCCAAAGTAAAAAGAAAAAAAGAAGAAAGGAAAAGAAGTTGAAAATCCCTAATTCACTCACTCCACTCTCAGCTGCGAAGATAAGCCATGGATTGCGAACCCGTGCGTGCAGACGAGAAGAAGCTAATACCGAGAGAAGAAAAGGAGAAAAATATCAATAGGTATCCATTACTCTGTAGACTGAAAATACCATTGTTAGTTTTGGCCGGTTTCTTATTTACTTGGGTTTTCTATTTTTTTTTTCAGGCTTGTTCTTAAACATTGTGTTGGTGGTACTGAACATTTATCTTTTCTTTCTGTTTCACATATGTCTCCTACTGAAAGTATCCCTCTTCCCTTCGATGGAGATGATGAAGTTAGGGGCAGTAGTTGTCGCGGCTTATTTTATTTTAGTAGCTATTTTGAGTCTGAGGGTGAGGGTAAGGTTGTTATTTGTAACTTAACAACCAAAAAGCTTAAAGTACTTACCCCGCCCAGCCCTGATGCCTTCTACTGCGATCATGGTCTCGGATACGATCCCGAATCCGACGACTATAAGGTGATAAGAAATCACTGCCCGGCTAGCACAGCCGAGGTGTATTCCCTCAAGGACGATTCTTGGAAGGTTATTCCGGGCCCGGGTGATGATGTTACAATGGATCCCGAATGTGGTGTGTATATGGATGGGCGTTGTTATTGGGTAACAGTGGCATACATACCTGGGTCTGGAGTTGAAGATTTTATTCTTAAAGATTTTATTTTGTCTTTCGACTTTAGTAATGAAACTTTTTCTCGCATGCCTTTACCTCCACCTCTGCGTCCACCCGTGAGTCCACCTCTGCTTCCAGGGCAGTATGATAGAAATTTTAAAGTTGATATTTTTGATTGTGATGGTTTTTTGGGAGTTGTTGGCTGTAAGAGGCTTCCGGATTATAAGACTAGAGTTGCTAGGCATTTCGAGCTTTGGGTATATAGAGGAGAGTCGTGGGAGAGATTTTTTAGTGTTATTCTTCTTGATGTTGAGCGTCCGTTGGGATTGAGTGATAATCGATTTTTGTTTCTCGAAGGGAATAATATTTGTGGTCATAGGCATTTGATGGTTTACGATTGGGTGAAGGAGGAATTGAGAGAGCATGATATCTATGTTAAATCACCAAATGAGTTGCTTCTTCTTTCTTATGTTGAGAACACGGTTGTGCTACCGGACGCAACGCCATTAATTAATAGGTACGAATACCTCTTTTGTCTAAGTTAAATCCATTCTTAACATTTATGGTTGCTCACTTGTTTGCTAACGAAAGTGTTGTTCCCTCTCAGTGCTCAAAATGTTGAAGACTCGTCAAAGAAGGCATTGAAAAGATGCCGTCCTGTTCCCAAAAAAATCAGCCACAGTTCGTCGGGAATGGCGTTGAAAAGATGCCGCCGCGGTCGATAGAAGGCATTGAAACCAGCGGTATTGAAAAGATGCAGCCAATGCCTGCCCTCTTTAGGATTGTACGTACAGGTAGGAATTAAGTAGCAGTATTATCATTGTTGTTCTTATAAAATTCTTTTTGAACAAAAAGAATTTATGGTTTCTAGTCAGTGATCTTACTTATTTTTTTATCTATTCTCCTTCCCGTTCTAACTTGCACTATAACCCTATCAAATACAAATGAATAATAATTGTGAAACACTGTACATGGACAGCTATGTTACTGTTGCTTCACTGAAGTTGGTACGTCGTTTCTAATTCCAGATAGTCTATCTCCAGCTATTACCGATTTCCTGTGCCAATGCTTTAAAAAGGTAAGCTGGAAATTTCTCTGTCTTTGCAATACAGTTTTCCTCGACTTATTCGGTCTTTTGCTTGTCATGAACAAGATCTTACTATCTCTTGAATGAGACGATGGTCCTTTTTTATTTCTGTTAATCACTTTAATCCATTTTCATATTTATGTTTCTTATTTGGAGACTTTAACGAGTAGTATTAAGAAATAATGCAAATCCCATAGGCTTTAGGTTAGAAATTTCCTCTTAATAAGATGTTTCCTCTAAAACGGATGTCTTATTCTCATGTTTTGATTAAGGTCATGCGCGGGAGGAATCGATATCAATCGACGAGACTTTTCTCGTTAACCAAGGAAGCACATCAGGTGGGCTTTCTCATATAACGTTTTTACCGTTATAGTTGAACTGTGTAGTTGATAGTATTAAATGCTTTCCAACTCATGTCTGCCTCAAATGCTTTAACATGTCGTACGATAACTATCTGTTTTAATTATCGAATTCTGATCTTGGCTGGATAGCTATTCGCTCGGACTAGTGTACACATTAGTGACTGTGAGCTAAGTCGCGAGTTGGCCGGTCAAGTGTCCGTGGAAGGTGGCCACCTTCCCGGTACACAAAGCTCAGGTACGGTAGAATACTATAACCTAGACTGCAGTCAACTTAGATCACAAAAGAACTTACATGACATATAAAATATGTTTTTGGCACTGTACCCACTAAGTACGTTGTACTCAACACTGCATATTTGTTTTTAAAAGTGTTCCGCTATTGGGCTTAATTAATGCTTAGCAACCATTTAATTAATGAGTGACTCAATTTAATTAATTAATTAATTAAGGGTTCTCGGCCTGACTGGTAAGTCTCAGTCCAGTTATGGCTGCTGACTTAATTAATACTTTTCTATGACTTCGGTAAAGACTATTGTATATATAAATTTATTCGTAATTTATAACTAACTTCGAAAAAAATAGAGAATATAATCCCCACTCAACTTCAATAGAAAGATACTAATCTTGTGAATAAAATAAACATCACGAAGGACATTTCATTCCTCTCAGTCTCACATACCAATCACCTCTTAAATATATGTGCTTTTGAGAGTGCGCGAACACGATTCTCTCAAACCGACTTGAAGCTACGACTTACTGATGAGAGGATAATGTTACCAATTGAGCTGAGCTTCATTGTCAAATATATGTCTTCCAAAAATTGTAAACTTTAATTTTGTAGTTGTAATATATTTGTAAATTGTAATATCATTCTCTTGCATGAAAATTTGTTTTTTTACCTTCATTAGTATTTATCTTTATTATGATACAATAAATTTAAGCCGCGAATTATTCCTTCTTTGATATAAGTTAAGTCACGAAGTATTCTCCGTGCATCGCACGTGTGTAATACTAGTGAGTTTTTTTTTTTTTAACGTCCAGTGTGGACGGGGGGTTGAGACGGGACCCACCAACCTGTAGATAAGAAGAAATCAAGAAATACAAAGTATCAGTCCCGAATTATGACCCAAAATAGGCCATAATTTGGGTCCAAACATTAAAGAAGTCTACGACCCGCTAAAGAAATACAAAGTGCACCACAAAAACCGTGGGCTAATGTGCGGACCCGTAGACCAAAATAACTCAACTCCGAAATATGACAAAAAATAGGCCATAATCCGGAGCCTAAAATCTAAAGTGCCTACGGCCCGCTAGATCAATACAAGGTGCACCATAGATACCGTGGGCTAATGTGCGGACCAATAGGCAATCAATCAATCAATCAAAAAGAAAACCTACCTAAATCTAAATGAAGGATAACCAAGCTGATCCATCCGTATAAGAGAGAGAAGAAACGGAGGAGCAGTATCGTAAGTGTAAGTCTGAATACCGAGGGATGACATGCCGAGCTCAGAGAGGTAGTCGGCCGGCCTGTTGCCCTCCCGGAAAATATGAGTGACTCTGAACTGAATATCTCGGAGAATGTGTCGGATACGCATAAGAGTGTGACGAACCTGCCAAGAGTCCCGATGGCCAGATGATAGCAGGGTCACCACAGCATCAGCATCAAGCTCAATCCAAACATGTCTCGATCTCTGGGAAGCTAAAATCAAACCAATCGCCAGCGCCTGGATCTCTGCATCAAAACTCGAAGAGGCCTGAAAAGAGGAGTGGAAAGCAAGAAGGAGCTCTCCGTGATGGTCTCTGCGAGCCTCCCCACCCATGATCGAGTATCTCTATCGAACGAACCATCCGTGTTCGGCTTGATCCGAGGGTCTCGGGTCGAAGTCAAACCAGGAGCAGGCGGCGAGTCTGGCGGGTGAAGATGAGGCTCGGAAACGATCAGTGGCGAGCATCCGCCTTAACTCGGAGGAAATCGGCCCGCGGCTGATAAAGCAACATGGCGCTCCACCCGCACAATAACATGAGAGGAAAGAAAAGTAACCGCCCTATGCTTTGCACTATTCCTTTCTGTCCAGATGAACCAAAGGATCAGACAAGGAATAATGAAAGTTGCGTGCCTAAAGTGTGTGCCGTGTGCGAAAAAACTCAGGAGCTCAAAAATATTCTGAGTATGGGGTAGGGATAAATGTGTCCATGCGCCAAAATACTCCCACACGTCACGAGCCACATCACTCTCCAAGAAAAGATGGGCAATGGTTTCGGTATGGTAGGTCTGGGTAAGGGAATGCGAGCAACACAAACATCTAGAAGCCAATGAAACGCCCCTCCTCTGTAGAATGTCACCAGTCGGGATCCGTCGCATGAGAAGTCGCCAAATAAACACCGAAATGGTTGGTGTGAGTAAGGCTGTCCAGATGGCCCCGTAAATAAGATTAGCCTGACCCCTCACCCTGATGTGAGACCCCGACGACAATGAGAACCCACCCGAAGAGGTAATAGTCCAGCACATACTATCCGAATCCTCCTCGGCGATGGGAATCGTGGAGATCTCCTTGATGAACTGAGGGGTAAATCCTAGCTCCTCTCCAACAATAGACTCCAACCTACCCATGTCCCACGTCCCACCTCCCATCAACCCATAACTCATTAATCCTAAGATGTGGTCTACCAGTAATCTAACAATAAGAAGAAATCGGCCTATCCCCAATCCAAGTATCGTCCCAAAAGCTGACCTCCCCGCAGCCACGACCAAGAGTCCAGCATATGAACTCTTGAGCCTCAATACCCACACGGAGTAGACGGCGCCAAGGGTGGCTGGCATGAGCTTTAAGAGCAGTACGCATAGGCGTATAAAGGCCACCAAAGCAGTTTCTGCGGAGCATAAACTGCGCCCACAAAGACGTGCTCGCGCGAAGGCGCCACCAGAGCTTATAACTAAAAGCCCTCGCCATATCCGAAAGGCCTCCCTCAGAGACTGGACGACAAATCTGCCGCCAACGGACCCAGTGCGTCTCTTCGGACCAACAGCACCCCAGAAGTATCTCACAATGATCTGCTCGTGCTCCTGGATGATGTATTGTGGAGGGTCCAAAACCTGAAGCAGGTGAAGAGGAATCGTGCAGAGAGTGCTCTTAATAAGAGCCAAGCGTCCCCCAAAAGCAAGGTGGCGATGGGACCAACCAGAGATCCTATCCAACATCTGTTGCTTCACCCCAGCAAAGAGCTCTCGTCTCATAAAGCCTTTGTAAAGGGGCACACCTAGATAGGTGATGGGGAGATCGCCCTGGCGAAAACCAGTAAGATCATGAACTCTCTGATGCCAACGAGGCGCATGCTTGGGAGCGAGAGTAAAAGTGCTCTTCTGGATACTGACCATCTGGCCAGAAGCCGTAGAGTAGTGATCCAGGAGGCGCCTAAGGACAACAAGACCATCATCCACAGCCCGTGTGAATATAATGATGTCATCGGCATAGGATAAATGCGAGACGGGGAGAGGCCGTCTGACCGTCCTATACCTCATCAAAGGATGGTCCCGAATGAATCGATCCAAGCAGCGCGATAGATAATCAGCGGCAAGCACGAAGAGCGACGGAGAAATAGGGTCGCCCTGACGCAAACCCCGGCTAGAGGCAAAATAGCCGGCCGGACTGCCGTTCACCAAGATGGAGAACGTGCAACTCTCGACGCAATGACGGATGTACATAATCCATCTAGCCGGAATCCCATCCTCACCAGGACCTCACGTAAAAACTGCCAGTGAACCCTATCATACGCCTTAGCCATATCAAGCTTCAGCGCAAGGTTCGGGACACCATGAATGTCCACGACGTGGAGGTCGTGAATAAGTTCTTGGGCCAGAAGGATATTATCAGTAATAACCCGCCCGTGAACAAATCCACTCTGGTTCGGAGAGATAATAAGAGGGAGGAGAGGAGCAAGCCGAGCGTTAAGGATTTTCGTGATAATCTTATTGGTCACGCTGCACAGGCTAATAGACCGGTAATCTGACCAACCGCTCGGAACAGGCTTCTTCGAGATCAAGACGACCGTAGTCGTCGTGAAAGCCGGAGGCATGGGATGGCCATCAAAGAACTCGAGCACAGCCCCCTCCACGTCGGAAGATACAATCTCCCAACAATGCTGGAAAAATAAAGACGAGAACCCGTCAGGCCCAGAAGCGCTGTGAGGATCGATATCAAATACCGCAACACGAATCTCCTAGGGAGGGGGTAGGACACACAAACTATTAGAATCAAAAGAAGAGGGGATAGAGGGAAAACAAGTGTCATCCGGGGGGACGAGAACATCACCATCAGATGTAAGCAGAGTCCTAAAGAAATTCACAGTGGATGATCGGATGTCCGACTCTACAGCGATCGTCGTACCACCATCCTCAATGCTGTGTATATGCGACTGACAGCGCTTCTGCTTCGCAAAACCCTGAAAAAATCGGGAAAATTTGCTCCTAAACCGGGCGAAAATTTGCTTGCTGGGGCAGTTGTTGATCATAGTTTGATGCTCGTGGTAATTTTGATCATAGTTTGATGCTTGCTGGGGCAGTTGTTGTGTTAGAGGGCCGAGCAAATTGGGCTGGGTATGTTTGGGCCGAAAATAATTAAGTAAGGTATTGGGTTTACGGTTGGGTTTAGGAGTAGGCCCGGATTTGGGCTTAGGGCATTAAGTAAGGTATTGGGTTTATGGTTGGGTTTAGGAGTAGGCCCGGATTTGGAGCAAATTTTGGCCACGGGCCTTTTTAGGAGCAAAAGCGCCCGGTTTAGGAGCAAATTTTCGCCCGGTTTAGGAGCAAATTTTCCCGGTTTTTCCAGGGTTTTGCGAAGCAGAAGCGCTGTCAGTCGCATATTCACAGCATTGAAGATGGTGGTACGACGATCGCTGTAGAGTCGGACATCCGATCGCTAGTTTGATTTATGAAGGCTATAAATACCATATCCTTGGTATTACTCCACACAACAACTTTAAGCAAACAACTCACTGATCAGATATTCATATTGATATTATTGTTGTTGTGATATTGAGCTTATATTGTTAGTTTGAGTGTTTATAAATTCAACAATACGCGAGAGGTAAAAGAAAAGATACGATTGGATTCGGTGTTATTAGGATCAAGGATCCGACATTATTAGAATTGCAATCGCTATCTTAGGGAGGTTTATCTAGTACCCATAGACAGCTAGAGTGGTTGATTCCTTGTCCAATAGAAAAGGAAAACGGTTTAACTTGGACCGACACAAAGACAAGTACGAATGATTTATCACGGACCAATAGAAGATGTGATTGTAACGGTTATCCCTCGACCGATAGAAGAGAGGTGCAGATGTTTTTATCTTCAACCTATAGAAAAAGATACCGAGAGAGGACGTAGGCTCGATTATAGCCGAACCTCTATAAATTCGTGTGTCGTTTAATTTCCGCACCTTTAAATTCACGCTTCCGCACATATCTTGCTCCAACACAGATGGACCCAGAGAGTTCGAAGAAGAGGAAGCAGAAGTCTCCCATCTGATAAATCTGAGAAGAATCGCGAGTCCTCAACAGAGGAAAGGAGAAGGAGGAGCTCATTGAGCCGCCCATTGAGTCGACAGGTATTCACCCTCAGTACTTCCACCTTTTTCTCTTTCCGTAAACCTTCCTTCACTAGAATAGAATACGTGACAATACTTGTGTCTCACTGTCCACATCTGATGAATCTGAGAAGAATTCGAGAGTCCTAAACAGAAGAAGAAGAAGAAGAAGAAGAAGGAGGGGGAGCAGGAGAGCATTGAGCCGCCCATTGAGTCGACAAGTATTTACCCTCAGCGGTTCACCTTTTTCTCTTTCCGTAAACGATTTAAACATTGTTATTGGGTTTGGGCGTCAGAGACTTGGAGTGGAGTGTGTGAATTTTTACTCATATGTTCAGTAATTCTATCCAAACCAATTATGGATTTAAATCTTGATTAATTTTTTGATTTTGGTGCAGCCCGATTTAACTCTTGATTAATTTTCTTTCCATCTTTTTAATTAGGGTTTGGTGAGAATTGTGAGAATTTTGATATGTCAAAATTTGAAAAATAAAATTTGATATTGATCGGCATATTTAGCCCGAAAATTTTGGGTTTTGTGGCCCAATAGACCATTAGGTTTTGTTGTTTAGGTCCGATTTTGCGGTTCTTCATTTTCTCAACGTTAAACTGATTTCCAATTGTGGATTACAAGATAGGTATATTGTTACGAAAAATATGTGTACATGTTTCTTTCAACCAAAAAGAAAACATATATTTATATACAATCAGCATAAATACGTGTGTCTCACTGTCTATAGCTGATGAATCTGAGAAGAATCCCGAGAGTCCTCAACAGAGGAAGAAAAGGAAGAAGAAGAAGAAGAAGCAAGAGAGCATTGGGCCGCCCATTGAGTCGACAGGTATTTCCCCTTAGTGGTTCACCTTTTTCTCTTTCCGTAAACGTTTCTTCACTAGAATATAATACGTGACAGTACTTGTGTCTCACTGTCCAAGCTGTTGAATCTAAGAAGAATCCCGAGTCCTCAACAACAAAGGAAGAAAAGGAAGAAGAAGAGCATCGAGCCGCCTTTGTCGAAAAGAGCAAGGAAGAGACAACGAGATAAAAGAAGAAAGGATACAAAAAAGGCTCGTTAACAACTAAAGAGGTTGAGATTGTTGGAGAAGAGATCGGGATTCTTCGAAAGTTGAAATCCACCACCAGATTTCCAATGTCCTGGTTTTTCTTAAAAAAGTAAGCTGTACTATATTTTATTCTATATTTTTTATTGTATTTTATTAAAATCCTTATTATTTCTTTTCTTAACAGAGCCATGCTACATAACCTCACGTTGACGATTACTGGGGCCCGACTTGGGCGAATCGTCTCCTAAAGTGGTTTATTCATGGTGGATGGCCGGAGAAGTCCAGCGTAAACGAGCAATCTGAAGTGCCTTTTGAAAAGGCGTGCGACGTGCATAACTTTGATGAGAATCTTCATCATGACATTAGGTTACATTGGCCAGAAGTCAACAAGCATAAGCATTTCCACAGAGACGAGTGCAAAAACATGGCAGAGACACCGGCATGTTAGTAGAGGAATACTTTGCCACCATCATGGATATATATCTTGCCATGATGAAAATTGGTAAAATTTGTTTTTTAATGTGTATTTATATAGTTATTACCTTTAATTTGCCACCATCATGGATATAGTTTTTAATTTGTATATTTTATATTTATTATGTTTTAGGTGTTAATCTAGAAGCTGGCATTGTTATGTCGGCCAAGGAAGCAAAATCCTTAATGGAAGAGAAGCTCCGCCAAATTTATATGAGCGCTTTCAAGCGACGGCAGGATGTAGACGTGGCAGATGGAGATACTACTTTATGTAATCTTCAACTCATTGATACATAAAGTAGTATCTCCATCTGCCACGTCTGCATCCTGCTGTCGCTTGAAAGCGCTCATATAAATTTGGCGGAGCTTCTCTTCCATTAAGGATTTTGCTTCCTTGGCCGACATAACAATGCCAGCTTCTAAATTAACACCTAAAAACATAATAATTAATTAAATAATAATAGCGATGTAAATGTACAAGTTAAAAAACAAATTTTACCAATTTTCATCACGGCAAGATATATATCCATGATGGTGGCAAAATATTCCTCTACTAACATGCTGGTGCCTCTGCCATGTTTGCGCCACTCGTCTCTATGGAAATACTTGTTGACTTCTGGCCAATGTAACCTAATGTCATGTTGAAGATTCTCATCAAAGTTACGCACGTCGCATGCCCTTTCAAAGGCACTTCAGATTGCTCGTTTACGTTGGACTTCTCCGGCCATCCACCATGAATAAACCACTTTAGGAGACGATTCGCCCAAGTCGGGCCCCAGTAAATCATCAACGTCAGGGTATGTAGCATGGCTCTGTTAAGAAAAGACTTTTGTGCGTGGATAGATGCATCATATCCAATTTTAAGCGTCCCCAAAATTAGCAATTTTTCATTAACTACATTACCAAATTTGAGCATCCCCATATTGGTACTTTCGGTCATTTAATCACAATATTTGAGCGTTGTCAAATTAGAGATTTGATCACATCCTTTGAAGTTATTGCTTGACATCACAATGTCAAAGATTTTATGCCACTGTTTTAGTGTCAATTTAGATTCAAAATAATTTCATTAAGTTGCAGACTTTCAACCGTTGCACTAGGCACATATGCCTCTGGTTCTTTGAAGTTGGCTTTTCTCAAATTCGCCATTTAGAAAGACTGCATGCATGTTCATTTGATATACTTCTACGTTCTGCAAAGCAGCAATAATATGTATCACAATAATGAAATTTGTTCTCGTTACTAGAGAATATATCTCAAAGTACTTTAGGCTCTCACGTTACTACAACCATAGATCCACTTAATTTTATTTTCCAATTGAATTTACTTTGGTTCTAGTGGTATCCATTCCAGAGGAAGATCCACCAAATATTAAACAAAATTCTGCACAACAGAATTATTCTTTCTCTCTTATATGACCATATGAAGAGTGTACATAGCATTGTAAATTATCTTTTAGCACGCATGTTAGAAAATTCAAATATAGTGATTTCCCAAGTTCAAGCTTTTTGCTTCAACCTTTAAAACCACTTGGTGATTCATTTCACATTGATAAATCCACGGTATCTCATAATTGATTTAGTTTTTTTTTTCTTTTTTCTTTTTTTCTTTTTCTTTTTCAGTTATCCATTTGATACACTCTTTTTCTTAACTCGATTAGTAAATGTTGATATGTCAGAATATCAGATTTTTGTACTATGAATTTATACGCATCATGCATCATGTGCGTATCCAGTGAAGTTGCATTAGATCGTCTTAGGTTATACCTTCACTTGCTTTGGCTTAGGAACTTTACCCCCCCCCCCCCACATTTTGTGGTAACCCTAAAGGCGTTCATCATGACTTGATACTTTTATCTTTTGCGTTCAGCAATGCCATTCGACTGAGGCGCGCATGGTGTAGTGATTTGATGAATTATGCCTTTTCCAGCACAATTTTTCAAACGGAGCATCATCCTCTCCTCCTCGGTCCCTTCGGATTACTTTTATCCGAACATTGAGTTGATTATTCAACTTCACTTTTGAAGATCTTAAACTTAAAATCTTCATCTTTGCTCTTAAACAAGAAGACGTCACAGGTTCTGGTCCAATCATCAATTGCAGCTTGGAGTTAATGTATAATAGTTTTTGAGTCAACTATCATAAAATCTCCCAACAGTAACTGTCGACATCCTCAACCTTGTACCTTCATTCCACGGATGTCCACAAGTTCTTTGTGGTCCTTTTTTATCAATGCATACATCACGTACGATCCATTATCGAACCCATTAAGGATGTAATACCTGCATATATAGTCCATTTGACTCATATGCATCCAAACCAGGTTTTCGATACCATACTAGTATCATTCTAGGGCACAATAGGGGATGATTCAAATTTACATTTACCCAAACAACCCTTAGGGTTGTTAAATTTCATCTTTTCCTAAATTTGAAACAGTCAAACAGACCTTAGGTCCAATTTTCAACTTTTTCAAAATTTCAGGTTTGCCAAACAAGGCCTTAGCGTTTTACACAATTTTGAGAAAATCATACTTGGCCAAATCAGTCAATTTTTCAGAATTTAGAAATCGCAGAAAATATCTACGGGGATCAAAACACAGACTACTAATTTTAGATTTTCCCACCTGCCTCTTCATTTAATTATCTTCATATTCTTCCTAAACATAGAAACCACCATCTTCAGTCGGTCGCATGCCGCCGCCGAAACCTAGGAAACCATCTAGGAGAACACGCTGTAGTTGCCCCTCCACCAGAATATCAGGACACCATTGCCGGTGGTGTACCGTGAGCCTGAATGACCGACCCTCAGAACCCAACCGTGAGCCACCGTGCCGGAAGTAGCCAGACCCAAAGAGCCCGATACGTCAAATGTCGAATCACTGACTTGAACTGAGCATGGAGCCACCCTGAAACACACAGCAGGACTCGGACCTGTGAAAAAACTGCTCTTCAACAAATCCGTTGAGCTCAGTGTTTTTAATAGCGTTTAATAGCGCGCGTTAGCGCATATTTTTTGTAAAACGCTTTGTAGCGCAGGTCCAGTTGCGCTCAGGCTCCCTTTGCGCACGCGAACGGTTGATGTGGCGCCGATTTCGGGCGATTGCGCGCGCTATACACGCGATAGCGCTTAATACCTGCGCGATGTGGGTTTTCTCAGAAAACCCTAATATGAAATCTGAAACTTCCGAAACGGCGCGATGACATCCAGCTCTGTTTCAGACCGAGAAAACCCTGCTCTCTTTAAGTACTTATAACCCTGCTCTATTTAAGTACCTATAATTATTTGGGATTTTACGGAAAAAACTGTCCAGCGAGCAAAATCGCAGCAAAAAAAAAATCATCCCTCGTGGAATCGGCGCCACGTCAGCCGTTCGCTCGTGAACGGCTACTACTAGAAATTAGAATTTTTAAGGGTCTCTAGAATTGAATATTTTGATATTGTGGCTTATTTAGGTTTGTTATTTTGGATTATTATAATTGTTCTAAGTTGTTTTGTTTATTTGAAATTATTTCATGGCTATTTTACTTGGGTTATTTACCTATTAATCTTATACAAGAATAATTATTTTATTTTTTCAGTTAAAAATATCATGTTCGAATTACCTACGCTATGCGCTATGCTATTTTGCGCTACGCAATTCTTTACAAAAACGCTACAAACTTACGCAACGCAACTGAAAACACTGGTTGAGCTAGACAACTCACCGTCGTCCATTACCCCTATTGGACTTTGCCCCGCCGTACCTTCTCTGGTGGAACAAATCATTAATCGCCGCCTCAGCACATCAACCTGCATCGACCACCGGTATAGCCGTACATTCAGATTTTCCGGCCATAAATCACACTATTTTGCCATTGTTTGAGGTCAGCCGCTGCTATGTCCTTCGGTCAGCCATCGATCGAATTGCCCGAATGGAGGGTCGAACTTAGAAAACCCCTTTCCTTTTCTAACTCATGTAATGCACACTGGTGGAATTCAATATAATTATCTCCATCACGACGTCCTTTTCGTGTCTTGAGCTTTCTGGTAATCCTACAATTACATCCAAGTGTGTAAACCCTTGGAGGAGTATCGTTTTCAACATCTCTGACGTCCATGAGTAGATTCAAACATCTTTTAAAAATTAATTTTGAAAATAATAAATCTGTATTCAAGACCTTGAGCAGATCCAAACATGTTTAAAAATTAATTTCCAGTATAAAACCAATTTTGCATGAGTTGGAAAATAAAGCACAGGTCCGATATTAATGATTTCAAAAATAATAATACAAAAGTAATTAAATTTTCTTTAAGATTGTTAGAATAAACTATGCTTTGAATCTACTGCATGAGCTGTAAATCTGAAAAGAACAAAGTAAGACAGATTCGTTAATAAAGAAAGCAGTAAATAATATATATATATATATATATATATAAGTAATGAAAGGAAATGAAATGAGTTCGAAGATGAGTGATGTTGAGTTTAGAAATTCTATTTCCTTAAAGCAAATTCGCCCCCCACGCAGTGTATAGCGTCAGCCTCTCAGGATAAAACAACATCTCGATGCGTTGATAAATCGATCATCGCACCCTCAGCGAACTAGAATAAAATATGAACTATCACCGACGCAATCGAAAATATGAAGAGAAGATTTTAGCTGGAAAATTGGATCCCTCGCATCTGTATTTATAGGTGAAGATGAGAGAGAGACTTGTGGTGGAGGAACTCTAAATTTGATTAGGATTGGTCTTTGATACTTAGTCCGATAATTATCAATTAACTTGATAGTTATCCTAATATATTAATTTCGATAAGTGAATTTTTGCCAAATAAAATTGCAGTATAAAGATAACTTCAAGACACCGAAACATTTCGCCCAAATCGACCCGACCAGACCCGAGTCGGTCGGATGGGCGGCGGCGCACGTGTGTGTGCGCGCGAGGGGCGCCCAATCACACATCCACTCATGTCTCACTTGTTGTGAACAAGAATTTGTGCATTTCACCTTATATACACGCAATTCTTTTTACTTTTTTCCAATGTGGGATAGCATCACAACCCCACTTTCAAAGAGCTCATTTTGGAACATTATATCTCATTCATACCTCAATCATTTGGAGTGTTCTTACATGTTTTGGAAACCTCTTACGGAGTACTGCGTATTCCAACCAAGTCCCGATATTAACTCAAAGTCAGGCACAGTCAAAATTACTTCTCAAGTGGGCTGCTCAAAACAGCCTCATTATTTCCCCTTTTCCAACACATTTCTCACCCAATATCCTACACTTCATTCTCAGTGTTGGCATAACTACGTCGACATCCGATGGAAGAATATGATAAATAACTCGATAGGTTGGTGCATATTTCATTATTTATATTGTTTGCAGTTAGTAGTATGGTATAAAATAAAAAATAGAGCTTATGACAATTCAATTTGGATGATCTCATGTTCAACAACATGAATGACAATATGCATGATCAAAATCATCAACATTAAGTCAATAGTCAAATTACGATACTTGCCTTAGAAAGATGGCAAGAACTAAATACTTCAACGACTGTTAATACGCCCGAAGGTCGCCTCCCTCAATCAATCACCTTGCAAGGCTCGAACCTTGTTCAAAAGAAATAACGAATGGTTCAACTTACTTCACAAAGTTAACGTACGAACACCTAGCGTCTTAAGTTATATCCGAGGTAACATTAACGTAAGGCCGGTTCACGGTTAATCTATTCGATGAAAGCTACGCTGGAAATAATGACATACTACAAATGAATCGAATGACCATATCGAAGGTGAAATGTCGACGTCTACGGATTCATGGATATACAAGTTACCACAATCCAAACTTCAATCTTGATTTCGACTCCCAATATGTACATGGTTCGGCTAAGATTACAATTCATATCAAAGGTGTGATTCAAGAAACAAGCATATCAAGCGTACTTCGAAAGGGGACGATACAACGGTTTTCCGGGTTTGATTCTATCAACAAAGCCGATTCGTTTTAACCATGAATATGAAGAAGATTGTTAAATCAAGCACCTCTATCAAAACACGAACAATCCACGGTGAAATACCTTAGTAATTTCAGGAAACTCACTAGAATCATGCTCCGAATCCATAACAAACTCAGGACACTACATCCTAGGATTCTATCTAACAAGGTTCGATTAATACGTTTAACAACGAAGGAGAACCGAAGTATATTCCTCTTAAAACATGGCGTACGACTCATTATGATGATAACGAACTGGGTAATCTCAAAAACAGGTTCAAAACATCATCAAGAACATGTAATCTAGTTGGTGAAGGATCAACATACCTCAATATAAAGAACAACAACGAAATACTTGGTGAAACTCAACACCGGAAGCTTGAACACCAATCCACAAGGGTCTATGATCTTCTAAATCGAGCTGGGATGATGATATGAGAGATTTATGGTGCTGGAGAGTTCTCAGGTTGCAAAAATCGGCCAAGGAGTGAGGAGGAAATGAAAAGGAGGTTGAGGTCTATAAATAGAACTTTAAACATTACGTACGTTATCGGCAATGCCTTACGTACGATAACGCCTTAGCGTATGCTATTCTCAATCCTTAGCGTACGTTAACGTCCAGCAATAGCTCACTGCCTCGATTTTGGCTTCTCTTATGTACGTTATCCAAGGCCTTTACGTACGTAAAATCATGTACATAGCGCACGCTAACACCCATGTCTAACCTACATTAAGCCTTGTTGATCTGCTTTATTGAAAAGTCGTCCAGGTTCACGTGGGGCAATTTCGACGAATCTCCCTCTGGCCCCCACACGCCGACCTTATCTGATCTGCCCGTGACTGAAGCTTACGTACGCTACGCTACAACTATAACGTACGTTATGTTCAACACTTAACGTACGTTATGCTCAACGTCTAGCGTACGTTATGACGTGCAGATGCATGCATGCATGAATGTGTTGGAAACTCAAAAACGTAGGAATACGAATACGGGTAGGGGTGTGCATCGGGTGAAACCGATCCGATCCGATCCGAATTTCGGATTAATCCGAAAATTCGGACAAGGTTTTGGACAACCCGAAATCCGAACCGAAATTTCGGATCGGATTCGGATCAGTCCGAAATCCGATCGGATTTTTCGGTTCCAATCCGAAATATCCGAATTTTTTTTTTGTTACAAAAGATCAACGTAGTCAGAATCTAATACCAGAATATAATCGGACCCAGAATTATAGTCAGACTCGGAATTTTTTATTTCGGATTTTTTTTTTCCGGCTCCAACACCAGAACAGAATATAGTAGGACTCAGAATTAACCTCCAAAAACACAATATCAGAATAAACTCAGATCTGTTGAGGAGGAGCGGCTAACAGGAAAGCTCGGATCTGGGGCGTATGCTAACGAACGGCGATGATGGCGGCTGAGGAAGATCGTTCGGGTTCTGGGGTCGTAGTGAGAAGTGGGAACTGGGAATAAATTTTGGGTCGGGAGGCGATGGAATGGGTGGTGGGAAATGGGATTACTGATTAGGTTTGGGTCTGGAGAGTGGAGGCGACGGGATGGGTGGTGCCTGGTGGGAAATGGGATACTGATTAGGGTTTCCAGGATATTTACCTATTTAACAATGGGAAATGGGATGGGATACTGATCGGTGGGTGGGAAATGGATACAGTAATGTAGTATATAATATTTTATATAGTTATAGTATATTAATAAAGGTCCAGCCGTCAAGGACTCAAGATATTAATAAATAATAATAGTAATATAGTATATAATATTTTTTTATTTTTTTAACTTCGGATCGAACCGGATTAATCCGAAAACCCACGGATTTAATCCGATCCGATCCGAAATTTTCGGATCTGCAAAATACAGATCCGAAATCCGATCCGAAGATACCGGATCGGGTTGGTTTGGATCGGATTACGGGATTTTCGGATTGAATTTTCGGGTTCGGTTTATATGCACACCCCTAAATACGGGAAACCACACTTCGATTAATAATACCACATAATCAAATGTTACAAGTTCGAATACAGATAAAATACACAATAATTATCTGGGCATTAAAAAGTCCTCGTGGGTGAGTATATTACGGTCTAAGTATAGGTCTTTCTGTTACGAGTTAGTGAGAGGGTCGAGTTCAAATGGTTGGTCATTGTGGTGGAAGGATATGCACGGGTTATGGTGGGGTCATGTGGGTAGGTTATTTCGGGATAATATATCATTGATTTTGGGGGATGCTAGAGTGTTTAGATTTTGGCATGATCCATGGGTCGATGGTTCGGTCAGGTTAAAGAGTCGGTTTCCTAGGTTATTCAGTTTATCGTCACAAAAGAGTGCGTGCGTGTGTGAGTTTTTCTCTGAGTCAGATAAAGTTTGGACTTTCAAGTGGGAGAGCTTTTTTAACTTTGAAGAATTGCTCGAGTTCCTGGATCTTTGGTATCTCATATGCAGGAAAATACCATGTTCAGCTTTTACAGATCCGTGGAAGTGGAGTGGATCATCCGACGGCCAATTCAAAACCAAAGAGATGTACAGGATCATTACTTTGAGGGAGTCGACAACAGGAGATTTCGTTTTTCCATGGATAAAGATATGGTGGAAAGCTATTCCATTGAAAGTTTCCGCATTTACATGAAGCAATTCGGAATAGGATCCCTACTATAGAGAATCTACGCTACGCACGAGAGGTGTACTTCATACTTCAGACGCATTGCTTTGTTCATGCTGTAGTGGGGTGGTTGAAACTAGGGGTGTTCAAAACTACCCGACCCAGTTGACTCGGCCCAATTACCCGACTACCCGGGAACTTTTTACCGGGTAATTTTTCTAATTACCCGGATTTAGCGGGCCGAGTACCCGAACCGCTAATTATGTGAGTTATCGGGCCGAGTAATGGGCCGGCCAAATAAAATTAGCGGGTACCCGCCGACCCGGTAACTCTTTTTTATTTTTTATTTTTTTTATTTTCTCACTACATACTTTATTTTAACCATTTTAAAAATTATGTATAGAATTAGTATGTATTTACCTACATTTTAATAATATTAACATTACAATACCTATGTAAAATTTGGTCCATATTAATCTTATGCTCTAATTTTTTTTTCCTTTTCATGAATCAATTTTTTTTATAATTTAAATTTCATTAACTATTTTAAATTATGACATCAAAATTACAGAAATGAGTATGTATTAATATAACATAGTAGTTTAATTTCAAAGTGAATAAATTAAATATTTCATGTAATTTCTTAATATGTTAGAACCAATGATAATAAAATGAATGTTATAATTATTGTAAATAATTTTCTTACTTTTAATTTAATTTTTTTGTAGAAATCAATCGAGCAAATAAATTAAATTAAGGTTAAATTTTCTTAATATTTGATTTAATCATAACGCATGACTTCAAAATTTGAATCAATTCTTACTAATTTAAAGTTAAACATTTTTGTTGAACTAAAAGTTGAAAAAAATATAGCCAAAAAATCATATATATATATATATAATAATAATAATAAAATATATATATGATTAAAAAAACTCGGGCACCCGGGTGACCCGACCGGAAGTCAGTGCCAAAGCGGGTACCGGTTTTACGGGCGGGCCATGGGCCGCCTAAATAGGTACCGGAGTTCGGGTACCAAAAAGCAGTACTAAACATGAACACCCCTAGTTGAAACAACCAACCACCTATTTGTTACTTGTCCGGTCTCACTTCTAGTATGGGAAACAATTTGTCACTGGTTGGACAAATCTGTTGTAATGGCAAACTCAATCAATGAGCATTTCCTTGAGTTTGTTGATTATAGGAGCAAATGCACAAGAAAAAGGATAATGAGCTTAATTTGGCAATGCACGATTGTGGAAATCAAGAAACAACATCATCTACAAAGAGAGTGAGTATACGTTGGATGAACTGATCGACGGAATAAAATTCAGCTCTTGGAAATGGATTCGTTCACATAATCGTTCCCGCTAGATTGTGTTCCCGAAAAATTGTAAGTCCAGTATGCATTTGTGAGGGATTGTTTGTTCCGGGATTAGAATACCCCTTGTATTCTATTAATGAGAATCATCTTTACCTTTCAAAAAAAAAAAAAAATCTAGTGTACTCAATTATAATAAAATATTGACTCCTTTAATTTAACTATAATTCTCAACTTGAAATTAATGACATTGAAGTTCAACTTGTCATCATTATATGAGATTGTGAATTCTATGGAATTACAGTTTCCTTTTTTTACTAATTAAGTTTACTGTAGTGAAATTGATGAAACTAAACCTTTAATTTGTCATTGGTCGAAATTCATGTACTCCCTTGATGAAATAAATTGTTTAATTTGTCTTTAATTGAACTAATTAAAGTTTAAATTGTGATTGCTTCGTTAGAATATGACAAAATTAGACTAAATAGAATATACTCCTTACGTTCCATAAGAGTGTGCTCAATTTGCTATTTTCGTCCGTCCCACAAGAGTGTGCTCATTCTATTTTTAGAAAATATCTATTATATTTTTACTCCACATTTTCAACTTATTTACAACAATACAAATGATGGTTCACACCCTTTATTCTTTAATTAATCAACGACAATAATTAGAATACTCATACAACAAAAAATGGGACACTTTCTCTACTCAAATCCAATATTACCTAACTTTTAGTAAAATTCGTATCCATAAAGAATGAGCACACTCTTATGAGATAAAAGTGGAGTATAAATTATGACGTTCATGATTAGAGTTCAAATTGTTACTAATCAACTAGACCATTATTAAACTGTGTGAAGTAGAAATAATTAATTGTGATTGATTTACTAGGCACTACTTGTAAGAAAGTTAAGGTTTTCGGACTTAAAAAAAAATATTCGATACACAACAACAACATTACTCCAATGTCACGCAACTTTACCCATGTCTTAACACAGATAGGTTGTTTTCGGATGATCCAAAATGAAAATTGCATCGAGAATTGCATGGAATGACTATTACTTCATGAGAAAAAGAAGTGCAGCCAGTTTAATGAGTCATTTTGTTTTATTCCATTATAATTCATAACCAAAGAATAAGGAGTCTTTGACTCCATTGAAAACAATGGATCATTCCTTACCGACGCCGGCAACGCATGAGCTACATATTACTAATTATCTCAAATATATTTTAAAATGTGATTGTAGTGTAATGGTTAAAGTCTTTTTTTATTTTTTTTATTTTTTTTATGACTGGGGATCCCGCAGCCGCTACTCTTCGAGTGCGCACTGGATAAACCCTCGAGCTGGACGTAATAGTCTGCAAATTACGCCAACCAGGTAAACCACACTAGGCAAAGCTCTGTAGGGGTGAGAATTTAGAATCGGGAAATCCCGAGTCCCGGTCCCGTCCTGAGGGGAAACGGGACCCCGAGTCCCGAATTTTACGGGACCGGGACCGGGACCTTAAATTTTGGTAATTTTGGGACTCGGGAGTCCCGAAATCCCGATCGGGACTATCCGAAGTCCCGATTGAAATTTCTAATTTCAATCAATTTTTTTTTCCTTTTCTGATTTCGGGATATTTCGGTACATTCGGGACATTTCGGGACATTTCGAAAAATTATCCTCGGGATCGGGACCGGGAGCGAGACTTAAATTTATCCCATTTCGGGAATTGGGACTCCCGAAGTCCCGATCGGGACCGGGACCGGGACCACCAAATTGGTGATTTTCGGGACCGGGACATTCGGGACTCGGGACCGGGACCTCGGGATGTCCCGATTCTCAGCCCTAGCTCTGTGTGACAGGCTCAACCAAGAAAGTATTAGTAGGGAGAATCGAACTCGTTACCTTCCAATCCCGCGCTCACCTACTCCACCACCTTGGCTGTAATGGTTAAAGTTGCTGTTTCCTAACTATGAGGAGTAGTGTTGAAAACTTAATAGGAACAAATCTTATTTATTCTTTTACATATTGTGCTTGGACGGGTTTGGCTCACCCACCTGGTTTGTGTGCAGACAGTGCTAGCTTGGCCCGATGCAGTCTAATTAAATAAAGTAAACATTACTCCAATACCTCAACGACTCCCATAGCAGGTAAGGGGATCGGATGTCTGTGGCCCTTTACCCTGTCTTAACACAGAGAATTGTTTCCGGATGATCCAAAATGAAAATCGCATCGAGAATTGCATGGAACGACTAGTACTTCATGAGAAAAAGAAGTGCAGCCAGTTTAGTGAGTCATTTTGTTTTATTCCATTATAATCCAGAACCAAAGAATAAGGAGTCTTTGGCTCCATCGGAAACAACGGAAAATAAAAGTAAAAAAGCAATGCTCTAGGTCAAAGCAATGCTTTCGGGCTCAAAGAGCTCAGCTAACTTGGAAAGCCCGTATCATATGTCATACATACGTGGATACTACGGGTCCGTTTGCTTGTTGTCCCCTTATTGGGCCATATTAAAAGGCCCTTGAATTAATGCAGCTGATTGTTGCCCTTAATCACATGGATTACCAATCGGTAACGCGGGCCAGAATTATTTCTCAGGCCGTGACTTGACCAACCACACATTAATAGGGCATATAAGTAGGGGTGGCAAAATATATCGAAATGCCGAAATATGAATTTACCGTACCGAAAAATTACCAAAATTGCTGAAAATTTCGGTATACCGAATTTTCGGTACGGTATGGTGCCGTACCAAAAATTTTCGGTACGATAACGGTATGAAATTTTTTTATTTTCGGTTTCGGTATATACCGAGATACCAAAAAAAAAATCGGTATTTCAATATATATCGCTATATCGATATTTTCGGTATTTTTTATTCGGTATATCGGTATATCAAGATTTTTTCGATATTTTTGTAATTCGATATTTCGATAAGTTCGGTATACACCGATACCGAAATAAAATTCGGTATACCGAAATTTTGATACGGTATCGTTATGAACTTTGTTGTACCGAAACTTTCAGTACGGTATACAGTATCGACAAAAAAATTCGGTAGGACGCGGTATACCACCCCTACATATAAGCCTATTAATTTGTCTTATTAAGACCTATTAACTCAGAGCCTAAACTTAATTTGGGAGATTACATAAAATTAATTTCTTTCCACGGGTGCATTTATGCATTGCATTGTATAATAATAAAATAAATAAAAAAATGAAACAACTTATACAAACATCATCGTCCTATTCTCTCTCTCTCTCTCTCTCTCTCTCTCTCTCTCTCTCTCTCTCTCTCCCCCCCCCCCCCCCCATGACACCACACAGTTCCCCCGCACTTTTTCCATAAACAACTATTTATAAATACACAGTTTTAGATCTTCCCATAATAGAGTTGATGACTATTTCAGCGCAAACTTAACCTAATACAACATAAAGCCTTATTACGTACCCTGGGCCTCACGAGGGTAATGGTGAGAGTTTCCAGTTTCGCTGCTTCATTTGCAAAATGATGCATCGTCTCTTGAGGTAACACGAAAGTAAATGATGCCTCGACAAGATTTGGAACATTCTCAAGGAACAACATCTCATAATCATAGTTGCAGCTAAGCCGAGTAAGATTTGGAGCAGAAACTTTTATGAATTTTCCGCAGGGATGTATCTCTAAATACTTCAGCGTGGCACATATCACGAGATCCGACCTCAATATTGCTCTCATGATCAATCCCTCCAACGAGGAGCAATTGCGCAGGAGGAACTCAATGGCTTCACCACTCACATCAAAATCTTCTAGTGTCAACTCTTTGAGGAATTTGAAGTCACTAATTTGTATGCCGCTGAAGGTTTTAGTATCAAGGAGAAAGCTAGAGACTCGGAAGTCCAACTTCAGGTTCTCAACTTGTCTGGAAAATGCAAAATAAAGCCATTTGCTCACATGGTGGTAAGTCTCTGGGTGCATATAGAGAGAGACTGTGAATTGTTTAACGGTGAGGGCTTTACATGAATTGAGAACCGAGTTTACCCATTCTGTATTCTTCAGGCTGTGCACGACAATCCAATCTATTGGTTCCTCAATGGGCATGGCGGCTATTGGTATGTTCATCATGGGTTCATTAAAACTTGTATTTATGAAGACCAGATTAGAAGTGTATTTCCACATATTTAACCATCGCAGTGAAAGAACGCTAGTGGCTACGGCATCCTCCAACGGAAGGTAAGATAATATGTGCCCAATAATTTCATCGGGTAACTCGCTTATCATATCCATTCTCTCACACTATCAAGCAACAAAATACCAAGGAAAAAAAGGTTAGGAGATTGAATTGTTTTTCAAGTGTGCAAGATTAACTTATACTACAACATTATCTAACAAGAACGAAAATTAATTACGAATGATTTCATAAAAAAAATATATCAATCAATCCAAGTGATAAAAACTAAAGCTACAATTTAAAAAAAAAAAACATAGTTGTTATTAGTAGTTGCTACTTTGTACCACTCCCTCTGTCCCACCCATCTTGTGCATTTGTTTTTCGGCACGGGATTTAAGAATAGCTTAAAAGTAGTGTATAAAGTGATGGTATGAATATATATATTATAAAAGTGTCTTAAAAAGGAAATGACAAGTATCTTGGCACGACCCAAAAAGGAATATGAACCAAGATCGGTGGGACGGAGGGAGTATAAGATTTGACACACATCTCAACCCCAGCAGCCTCATCACAAACTCAATTCCAACTCAATGCATGAATGCAAGATGGGTATGAATAAATTCTCATTCGTCTCGAACTCGAACCCAACTCAATTAACTAAATAATAGTAATTATTAAATTCATAAGATTTAGAATAGTATGAATCCCAAATTCTCAATCGTCTCGAACTCAAACTCAACTCAATTAACTAAATAAGAATTAAATAATTTATGAAGAGTTTCGGATTTTCGGATCGGATATCGGATATCAGATATTTTTGTTATGCTACCTCAAACACAACTCAATTAAGATTTCTAAATTAAAAAAAAAAAAAGAAAGAGTGGTCGAGATGAAGAGGATCACCTTGTTAAGTTTGAAACACTTTCTGCTCATCGTAGCTTCCGTCGATTTCTATCTGCTAAATCATAAATTGATAGAACTGCCATCTGAAGACAAAAAAAAAAAAACTTTCTTCTAAATTGAGAAATTGATTTTAACTCCGATCTGCAATGCTTGCAGACAACGAAAGTTTTCGTTTAAAAGAGGTTTCCATCTCTCCTTCGGAGTTCGGATGGAATAAGGTTTTGGATTGTTTCCTTGTCCGAATGAAGCATTGGATAGATAGTAAAGGCCCAATGACTCGTTATGGGCTCTATTCCATTGTTATCGGCCCAATTATTTTTGTAGCATGAATTAGGGAAAATTACATATTCTGATAATAAAGTGAAGTTAATTACAAAAATATTACAATTTTAAATTAATTTACTAACTTGACAATTCTTCACCTTCTTTTTACACGTGCATACCGAGATATCTTTTTTTTTTTTTGATACAGGGTTACACCGACTAAAGTCGCCGAGATAATAGCGCACAAGATCGCTACAGGTTAAATCGCGAGATGTGTATCCGCTCCGGGTTCTTAAATATCCTCAACTACTCGCATGCGAGGCCGTCCCCAAGTGATTGCTCCATCCCTGGACCTCCCCAAATCCAACCGCAGTTCACCGAGATCCGGCCTCCCACACCGCCTGCCAAGCCTCAATATTTAATTGTTCCACCAACAGACTAGGCCCTAACCCTTAGTCAAAGACTAAGGGATCATTGGGCCTTGAGAAATTCAATTCCAAAGTGTTGCCACTAGGAATTGAACCCCTGACCTCCAACTAAATTGAAGGTCAGGTGGCCAACTGCGCCAAGGCAGTTGGTTCCGATATCTCTTTATTGGTTAAGAAGGAGGTGGATTTATGAGTATTTTTTATAATATTTCTTTTCTTTTATGTCCCTTAGGGGTGTTAACGAGACGAGACAACTCGCGAGCTATTCGAGATTGACTCGGTTAAAACTCGATCAACACTCGACTCGAGTACGCTCGACTCGATAAGCTCGTGAGATACTCGATTTTTTTATATATAATTAGTTTTTATAATATACTTTGTAAAATATAATATAAAAAAATATTAATTGGCCAAAAAAATAAAAAATTAATAATACATATTAGATTTCTATTTTAAAAAAAAATAACAATTTATTGGTCAAAAATTAAAATTACTAGGTAGATAATAAAAAATCGAAATTATTCTATATTGATTAAGGGTGTTTGAAGTGTTTACACAAGTTAAAAGCAAAATAGCTTCTCCCACGTCGGTTGGGTGCTGTTTATTTTGGCTCACAAGTGAGTAATAAATTTAAGCCAAATCTCTTGTCCCACATCGCCCATGTAATTATGATTGCGACTCAAATGAGATTTTTAAAGAAGGTTGGAAGGCTCTCCTTTAATATATTTGGCTATGGGCCCTCACCCAAGGGTACTATGTGGGGTGTAAACGAGACGAGACAACTCGCGAGCTACTCGAGATCGACTCGGTCAAACTCGGTCAACACTCGACTCAAGTAGGCTCGACTCGAACTCGAGCTCGACTCGACATACTAACGAGTCGAGTCGAGCTTGGATTTTAACTACTCGCGAGTTTTCGAGTCGAGTTCGAATCTGAGAAATGACTATCGAGTTCGAGTCGAGTATATCAATACTCGAGCTCGACTCGCATCATTTACACCCCTATCCTTCCTACCTTCCTTGTAACCCTACCGATAGGGATTATCTTCTTTAGCGGCGATCTCTCTTTATCTTTATGGAAGAATCTCTGATCTCTCCTTTTATTTCTATATTTTTACTTTCTTTCCTAAGATTTCTCGTTGATTTATTGATATATATTTGCATTTTTTTATTGATTTGAATCCTATATTTTTTTTAGTTTTTTTTATGGAGGTTACCAATTCTGAGAATCGGAGGAAATTCGCAAGGCTTGAGAAGGGTAAAAATCTTCTTCATGCCGTAAATTTGCGCAGTTCTAGTTCTGGTCAGAAAAGGTTTGGTGGTTATCTTAGTCCCGTGCAAAGAAAAATTCGGAAAAAGACTCGAATGGAAGGTGAGTCAATCGGTTTTGTTAAACATTGTCTTGACCCTGATTTTGAATCTCCGATAGAGAGAGGGAAGGGTAAAAAGGTTGGTGAATTGAAAAAGCATTAAAATCCTGATGGTGAAGCAAAGATTTTTGTTCGTCCGAAATTCTTCAAGGTAATTTTTCCATATTTATGATACCAACGTTTTACCATTAAATTATGCATTTTTTTGAAAATATTTGGTGTGTGAATTTGTATTTTATTTATGGTTTCCTGGAATAATTATGTTATTTAAATGTACGTGTTTTCTATTTGTGTAAGTTGTGAGTGTAAATATTATTTTTTTTTTTGGAGAAATGGAATTTTGATTTGATGAAAGTAATAGAAACTTTCACGGGAAAGCAACTTATTGGAATGATTTTGACGTTCCGCAAATTATTCTGGATAAATTGACGGTTGTTCAACGTGGGTTGTTTTTGGAAACTCCTTTTGGACAGTTTCATGACCTTAAACCGCCGAAAATATTTTCACAAATTATTCACCAAGCCCTAGTTAGAGAAGTTTACCAAAGGGATAATGAAGAAATATCGTTTGAGTTTGGGGAGTTACGAGTTCGTTTTGGGTTACCGGAGTTTTGTTTAATAACTGGTTTGCGTGGGGATGATTTTTCTGATTTATCTGAGTTTGAGGATCAACACATAATGATATGATATCTAAATTCTTTGGTGAAAATCGTGTTGCTAGAGCGTTAATTGATTGTACGTATAAAGATGCTGTCTTTGAAGATGATAATGAAGGAGTTAGGATTTCAGTAATTTATTTACTATTTAATTATTTGTTAGCTGCTGCCCCTAGGGGTGGGCATGAGACGAGATTGGGCGAATCCCGTCCCGTCCCGAAAATAAATTACCGGGACGGGACGGGACGGGATTGCGTATTTTGAAATTCATCCCGCACGTCCCGATTCCGTTCGGGTTCGGGTCGGGACCGGGACGGAACGGGATATCCCGCACATTTATTGACCCTGACAGAAACTGTGAAAAAACGAATGAGACAGCTATAAATTTTGGAATTATCAAATGAATGAGGTAGAAATTAAAAAAAAAAATCCAAACTAGTCATTCCAAAAAAAAAGTGACCCCCAATATCTTTTAGAAACTTAAAAAACACACAGAACAAAATAGATAGTAACGTAAACAAGCACAAAGGACAATAGATCAATAATCCAACTGCATAGTGCATATTACATCAACATCAACACGTGAAAATAAAATTCAAATTGAAAGTGCAGAAAACATCAACTTAACTGAAAACTTAAAACTGAAACTTTGATGTTTCATACATCATACATTAATTTAGGGTTTATATGATTAAATGATATATAAAAAATTGATTATATTAAATATTACGGGACGGGACGGGATTGATCGGGATGGTCCCGGTCCCATCCCGTCCCATTTGAATAGTAACAGAGCGGGACAGGACGGGATGGGATTGCCATTTTAAGAAACTATCCAGTCCCGTCCCGCTAGTTTTCGGGACGGGATCGGAACGGGATCGGGATTTCGGGTTCAAGTGCCCAGCCCTAGCTGCCCCTCCTAGATTTGTAGAGAGGTGTGTTGGCCACTAAGTATACAAAATACAGTTTGGAAAGTGTTTAAGCAACATGCTGTAGGTTTTATAAATAGGAGTGCGTAGCGGAAGTCTTGAAACAGTAAGTTGTTGTAAGTATAACAACGGTTTTCTCCTGTTTGCTTTGTGCGTACAGGGTATGCAGTGTATACTTATAATAAAATCACAGTGAATGAAAGCACTAAATAGCAGAAGGTAAATAACACGATTTTAAAGTGGTTCGAGGTAAACCTCTCTACGTCCACTGGTCCTCCACACAGAAGTTAAAATGTTTATTATAAATACTACGCTATAATCACTAATTGTGATTGATTCACTAAAATGTTCAAAATTACACTAATTGTGATTGATTCACTAAAATGTAATTAAGCGAAATCAAGTAAAATATAAATTGTGATTAATTTATTGAACATAGTAAAAAAAAATAGAGCTTTTAGACCTAAAAGCTTACCAAATGTTTTCTTCTATATTATAGTACATTATTTAAGATAGGTCGCAGCCGCTACTCTTTGAGTGCGTACTGGATAAACCCTCGGGCTGGACGTAATAGCCTGCAAACTACGCCAACTAGGTAAACCACACTACGCAAGCCCTGTATGACAAGCTCAACCAAGAAAGTGTTGGTAGGGGGAATCGAACTCGTGACCTTTCAGTCCTGCGCTCACCTACTCCACCAACTTAACTACCCATGCGGGTTGAAGGTGTTTACTATAATGAAGGTTTATTGTTCAAAACTCATGAGGTACAATCTATATTTTTTAAGGTAATTCTAAATGCAGTCTCCATTTTACTTCTTGCAAACCCTTAATTAATAAATAGTAATTAAAACCACAGCAAATTTATTATTTTACCCTTGTAAACCCATAATTATAATCGATTAAAAATAAATGAATTGCATAACCCCTCCGCAAAATGGACGTTGCAATTTGCACAACCCCCATAACCCCAAAACCCCCCACCCCCCCCCCCCCCCCCCCCACACACACACACACTATATATTTTTTTGTGTATTCCCTCCTCTATAAATATTTACTCTTCTTCCTACTTACCTCTCACCTATTTTCTTTCCAACGACGATGATTTCTACCAACGTCGTACATAAATGCATGCATAAACACAAACTTTTTTCTCTTAACTAAAATCTACCAAAAGGGCGATATCCGGAGGCCCACAATTTTCGATGACGACGTATATAAATGCATAAATGAACACATACTTTCTTCTCTTAGCTAAAATCAGCGCACATAAAAAATATATGCAAAATTTTACTCTCTCGGTCCGCCCGAAGTACCACACTTTCATTATTGGGCCTTTCCATTTGAAATAGCGCAATCCATTTGTAGAAGTAATAAGAGATCTTAATGGTGCAATTAGTTAGCCCTACCCCTAACTTAATTGCACAAAGGGGTATCTAATCAGGTCGGTACCCTACCCCAATTTTTAATGAAGACTTGATCCCGACACTTATTTTCTAATCGGGTATTTTGTACTCGGAATGGGTTTTTTTTTTTTAATATACTCGCAATTAATCTATTTTGTAATGAGATGTTTGTCATGTAGTAAAATACGTGCTAGAATGAAAATCGAAATTACAAACTGAATAGTGATTAATAGGTGTGCATTATGCATATTTTTGATGTATGTACTCTACAATTAAATTTTTATTTAGTTGGAATTTTAGTCAATAGTCATAATCTTACACCACTAGAACAATTAAATATAATTTAAGCATTATAAATACAATAAAATATTATAATTTAAGTTAAAGTCGGGTATTTTCAAATAGTCAATCAGTATACCCGAAAGAAGTTAATATATTTATCCGAGTGACGACCCTAACCTCAAAAAATGGGGCAATAGGGTAGCTTATATTCATTATGCAATTTATCATACAGTAAAACCTCGATAAATGAATATTCGATAAACGAGTAACATCGTCAAATGAATAATTTTCTCTGGTCCCAACTCTTTATAACATGTTCAAAATTTCTCTCGATAAATGAATAATTTCGCTAAATGAATATTTTTCTTCAGTCCCGACCATATTCATTTATCGAGATTTTACTGTAAATTGATTTAAGAAGGGTTGAAAAATTGAATAATGGGTATGCGGATGCGGTACACTCATCCCAACCCGTAACACGGCGGATTTTTGGATACCCAATACCCAACTTTGGTGGGCATGGGTTGGGTGATGGGTATCACTTTTCTTTATAAATTGGGTATCGATATACTTACACATACGTCCTGATCCGGAATACTCGGATTATAACCCGAAAATAATAAAATTATATAAATACATATAATATTATATATTTTGTATTTTTATTATACTATTTATATAAAATTACATAATATATTATATTTTATAATTGATTTTACTAGACTAATTATTCCACTGTTATGCCTCAAATAGAAATAAAAAGAACCATATCAGTAAGCTCAAAGATGGTCAAGGGAATTGGATTGAGGGTGATTTTCTGCGCCAAAATATTATGGAGTATTATCAGAATATTTTTGCCTCAGTCGGTAGCGAAGGACTTGAGCATTTTAATTTCAGTTCGCGGCAGGTTACGGAGCAGCAAAATGAGTCGTTACTGGCCCCATTTACTGCTGAAGAGGTCAAGGCCGCGGTGTTCGCTATGCACCCCGATAAATCCCCCGGGCCTGATGGAATGAATCCGGGTTTCTACCAACGATTTTGGGATATAGTCGGGAAGGATCTCACTGATTTTGTACTTCATTGTTTACACTCAGTTTCGTTCCCGGATGGGCTGAACGATACTAATGTCACTCTTATCCCTAAGAAAACCGTTCCAGAACAGGTTGCTGACCTATCGCATTATGCAATGTTTGTTATAAGGTCATGGCTAAGATGTTGTCTAGTAGGATGAAAGGGATTCTGGATGGTCTTATTTCGGAGTCACAGAGCGCTTTTGTCCCGAATCGCCTAATTACTGATAATATTTTAATTGCAGCAGAGGTCGGTCATTATCTGCGGAAGAAGAGGACGGGAGAGTATGGTTGGGCGGCCTTGAAACTTGACATGGCCAAGGCTTATGATCGGATGGAGTGGGCGTTTTTGGAGCGTATGATGGGCGCTATGGGTTTTGCTCGGCGTTGGACTGATATTGTCATGTTGTGTGTGACCACCGTCCGCTCAAGTTTAAGGTAGACGGTGCCTTGACAGATTTTGTGGTACCTACTCGAGGCCTGCGGCAAGGAGACCCACTCTCCCCGTTTCTTTTCATTATTTGTGCTGAGGGTCTATCTTGTCTTTTTCAGCAAGCTCAGGCCGAGAGGAGGTTACATGGATGTCGTGTATCTCGTTTGGCGCCTCCTGTGACGCATCTTTTTTTCGCCGATGATAGCCTTTTATTTTTTAAAGCTTTAGAAGGAGAGGCTGAAGTTGTTAGGTCTTGTCTAACGAAGTATGAGCGGGCATCGGGGCAGTTGGTGAACTATCAAAAATCAAGTATCACATTTAGCTGCAATACAGTTGATATTATTCGGTCTGAGTTGGCGGACTTTTTCAATGTCCAGAAGAAAGATGATTTCGGCAAGTATTTGGGGTTGCCCTCATTTGTAGGACGAAATAGAAAGGAGGTTTTTGGGTATGTCGAGAATAAGGTACATCAGCGGATTGTAGATTGGAAGAAGCGGTTTCTTTCTCGTGGCGGGAAAGAAATCCTCTTAAAGTCGACTGCTCAATCTTTGCCTACGTACACTATGTCGGTGTTTCTCCTCCCTATTTCCTTATGTGACAGACTCGAACGGCTTATGAATGGTTTCTGGTGGTGTGGTGGAGGAAGAAGTGATGGAGGGGTTCGGTGGTTAAGTTGGAGCCGGATGTGTCAGCCGAAGAGTTTGGGTGGTCTTGGCTTTAAGCGGTTGTCGGAGCATAATTTGTCATTATTGGGTAAGCAAGGGTGGCGATTTTTGACTCGCCCGCAAGCACTGGTGTCAAGAGTTTTTAAAGCTCGGTACTTTCCCCGATGTAATTTTCTAGAGGCCGTGATTGGGAGTAATCCTAGTCCTTGTTGGCGAAGTATTTTTGCAACTCAGAACCTGATCGCGAGTGGAGTTGGGCGACGAATTGGTAATGGCGCTAGCACCTATATGTGGACTCATCCGTGGCTATGTTCGATGGATAGTCCTTATGTTGAAACGGAGCCACCTTTGCTTTTAACGAACGCCTTAGTGTCTGACTTCATGCTGCCCGGTGGAGCAGGCTGGAATGAACAGGTTATCACTCAAACTTTTACTACCCGGGATGCTACACTAATTCTTAGAACTCCAATTTCTCCAGCCTTCGAGGACTCTTGGTTCTGGCGGGGAGATATTCGGGGGGAGTATACGATTCGTCAAGGGTAACGGCACCTGATGAGTTTGAATCCCGTTCCACATGTAGAGGGAGTTTTTTCTGCCTGGGCTAAAGTTTGGAAGCTCAATGTGCCCCCGAATGTTAGGAATTTTGTTTGGCGCTGTTTGAGGGGAGTTATTCCGGTTCGGAGTAGGCTTAGCGAGAGGGGAATTCCGTTGGATGACACAGGCTGTCCTCTATGTCTGCAGGGTCTGGAAACCATTGATCACGCGTTGATCCATTGCCCGATTGTGAGTAATTTGTGGCTTTCGCTGGGTTTCAAGTCGGGACATGCTTATTCGACGTATGCCCATTGGTTTGTGTTGATTATGGAGGGGGATGATGGCTGGCTAAAATTGATGAGATGTTCTATTTTATGGCAGCTGTGGTGCGCTAGAAATGGGCTTATTTGGCGACAAAGACCATGGAATGCTCAAGCAATCATTTGTGCAGCCGAGTCGAATGTGATTGGGTCGAGTCGAGAAAGCCACGAGCGGAGTTATTAATCCTCCCATTCTTTGCCTGGTTTCTTCCACAATGCCAAATGAGGTCATTTTGAGATGCAATGTCGGCGCCGCAATTTCTTGATTCTGAGGACGGTTTCGTTTGGTGTTGTCCTTCGTGACGCCGGCGGTAAGTTTGTGGCTGCTCGTAGTGGTGTGTTGTTGTGTATTGCTGACCCTTACTTGGCCGAGATCATGGCTTGTAAAGAGGCGTTGTCGTGGTTGAAGGATAAGGGGTTCGCTGATGTTGTCGTTGAAACTGATTGCCTTAACATTTGCAATAATATGGCCCGAGGGTCGATGGACTTCTCGTACTATGGCCGTCTTCTTCAGTCCTGTAAGGACCTCTTGAATACCTTTCACTTTGCTTCTTTCTCTCATGTTAGACGTTCCTTTAATGTTATTGCTCATGAGTTGGCTAAAGTCCCTGGAGAGATGGGTATAGTTGGGGACTGGTCTATTGATCCTCCTGCTTGTGTTTGTCACTTCTTTTGATTTAATAATACGTCCTTTTGTTTTCAAAAAAAAAAAAAATGAATGAAGTATTAATTGAATGAAAATACGTGCAAGTACGCTTTGTTTTGCCATTTAAATGAATGAAATATTAACTTATTGTTTGATCTTGTGAGTTTGATTAATTTCAATTAAAGATATGTGGTAATGATATTGATGAGTTGAATGATTTTGTCGAGAATATAAAACTCAAAATAGGTGAAAGATGTTGAAAATAAGGCTTTTTAATACTATTTAGGATCTATATGGACCCATTTATCCAATCGGGTTACCCGATTCGGATAGGGGTGTGCAAAAAAAACCGATAAACCGAAAAACCGCACCGCACTGTAAAAATAATACCAAAAAAATCGATAAATCGCTTAAACCGACATATATGGTTTTTATTTTTTATAAAACTAAAACTCAGGTAACGGTACGGTATTTGACTTAAAATACCAAAAAAAAACCCGGACCGCACAGTTATTTATATTAAATATTTTTATGATAATATATCATATATATATAGAGTAGTTACAGACTCACATGGATATAGAAGTATAACAAATTTATTGAAGTTCAAGACACTTGTTTGTCTTTTTTTATTTTTATTTTTTTCTTTTTATCCTCCAAAATAGTTGGATGAAACCTTGATAGACGTGCCCAACGCCGGGTCCAGGTCCGAGTTCGGGTCGGACCCGCCGCGTCGCCGGGTCGGCAGGACAGGACCCGGACCCCACCCGTACATATGAAATGTACGGGTTGGCGGGTCGATGGGTCGGCCACGGGTCCGGGTCCGACCCGTCTCATTTTTTTTTTTTTTTTTGAAGTATATAAAACTTTTCTTTGTTATCATTTTATACACGAAAAATAACTATAAGTGAACAAGGAAATCATTTGAAAAAATTATCTTGTATTTAATTTTAAGTGTTTACTTAATATTAAATTGCCTACCTATCCTCGTGAGGAATCAAAGCTCCACGTAGTTCTTTTACTTGAGAAGAGTTTAAAAAAATGAGCTTGTATTTAATTTTAAGTTTTCACTTAAAATTAAATTGCCTACGTATCCTCATGAGGAATCAAAGCCCTATGTAGTTCTTTACTTACCTGACTTACCTTACTTACCTTTAGTCGAAGTCGATGTCGTCGTCTTGATCATCGGTTTGACTCATTTGACTAGACTCTCCTTCAGTAGTGCCTTCTTGATAGGCATCTTGGTCCGCTAATAGGTCATCCCACTTATTTTCTTGATCTCGTAACTCGGCTTTTGTTGCGTCTTTAAGTATCATTTGAGCCTCGAGATTTTTTGGCGTCATTTGGGATCTCCGCTCGTCCAACATATAGCCTCCTTCACTAAAAGCACTCTCAACGAGGACTGTGGATGCGGGCACTGCAAGAATTTCTTGTGCCATAATGAAAAGTATGGGAAATTCGGTTCCCATTCTCTTCCACCAATTCAACAGATTAAATGTGCCTGCATTGTCATCCTACGGCACAAAACTAATTGCATAATATCGACTATGGTCATTTCTTTGACCGACGTTACTACCACCCCTATTTCTTGCTATATTATAGAGTTGTTGTTGAAATGGGTTAGTGGGAGTTCTCTCGAATTCCATGTTAAATGTATTTGTAGTCCTAGTTCTTGTTTTTTGAGTTTGAATCTTATCACCATATTTAGAAGAATATTCAGAAAAAAGTTTCTAAACTATTTTTTAAATCAATTTTTACTTGTTCAACGTCAAGAATATTTTCAAATAAAGTTCGACTTTCAACACTATCCACAACATTAGGAAAACCCAAATTTTTAAGAATATTATAATATATTTCAAGTAATTGTTCTACTTGAGCTAAATTCAAATCGGGAGATAAAACAACACTAATCAAGAAAACATCATGAATACGATTAAAGTATTTTAGCCATTTTAAACACATATTGTAAATAGCATTCGATAATCTTTCGGATTTACTACAAGCATCCATTTCAGATACAATAAAACAACAATGAAATAAAACTTTAGGAGACGTGGGATAATAACAACCACTTAAATCTTTAGTTGCATTTTCAAAACCCTTAATAGTTTTATTAAATCTTTAGTTTCATCCCAATACGTTGGCAATAAATAAAATCCTTCTACGCGAAAATACATATCAAAAAATTCACACAATAATTCTTTATATTCATTAGATGAATTTAACATCTCATAAGTTGAGTTCCATCTATGTTTTACGTCTGGAGTAAAAAATTTGGGTTGCATTTGTTTTGACTTTAAAAATTTTAACCATTGTCTAGCTAACTTAGTACGATTATGTAAAAACAAGACACATTTTCTAATTGGTTCTATTGCCTCATCTACAAATTTTAATGCATCGTGTACACATAAATTTAGAATATGACATATACATCTAGTATGAAATAATCGACTCGCTAAAACATGATTGCAAGCTTGTATTAAAGCTGGTACACTTGCAGTATTAGAACTAGCATTATCAAAACCAATTGTGAAAATTTTATCTTTTAAGCAATAAAAAGTTAAAATTTTAATAATTGCTCTAGCTATATTATCTGCACTATGTGCACAATTAAATTTTTTAAACGCAAGTAATCTTTTGTTTAAGTTCCAATTTTCATCAATCCAGTGTATAGTTATTCCCATATAATCATTTTTTGTTTAAAATCTGCCCAAGTATCTGCAGCTAAAGAACCTCTATGATTTATAGATCTAAAATAAGCTCGTAGTGCAAGTTTATGTTGTTTGGCTAAATATACTTCTTGTCTAGTCATTGTGGTACGTGGAATTGTTTTAATAGCAGGATTATAGGCATTTTGCATCCTGTATTCCCAACCCGTACTATCCGCAAAATTAAAAGGTAAAGATTTTTGTGCACATAATTTTGCTATTTGTTCTCTAGCAATTTTTTCATTATATTTATAAAGTTGAGATTCAGACATACCTTGATTGCCGACTGGCCCGGCTCCAGTAGAAGGTTGGAAGTTGAGTTGACTTTGTGACTTTTGTTCTCCGTGGACCGAGGCATGATTATTCTCAAAATGCCTTTTAAAATTTCCATATCTATCCCCGGCTTTATACGAATACTCTTTCGAGCAGTAGTTGCAAGATACCTTCATCGAACCATCCGACATTTTTTCCTTTTTAAAGTGTTTTGAAAAAAGTTTGGATACCAGTTTCTTTTCTGCAACAGGGGCAGGCTTCTTTCTTGCTTTAGTTTTCTTGCTTCCTCTGTCTTTCACATTTTCTTCCTCCTCGGACGATAACTCTTCAACATAAGGAGGTTCTTCTTCAGCTTGGCTTGCCGCAGGACTCTTCGACTTTGATTTTTGCGTCGGAGTTGGTACGCCATGAAGAGTGCGCTCGAATGTTGCATATGTTTGATTTAACATAGCTTCATCGATTTCATGGTCCATTTCTTCGTCAATGTTTTGCAGTTGTTGACGATTCGGGACACGTCGAAATCCCCGGAGATCAACTTCTTCTTCACTGGTAGTTGTTGTACTACCGTAATAGATACTTTCATGTATAGCATCATATTCAGCTTCTTGACTTTCATTTTCAAAACCGGGTGGAGTTTGATTTTGGGGCTCCCGAATAATTATTCCAGATGGTTTCTTCGATTTGCCCCAAAGACCCATTCACTCGAACTTTGACATTTTGGATTTTTTGGGAGATGTAGCAATACCCTTTTCCTTGTCAGAACTCGACATAATGATTAAATGCGAAAAAAGAGAGATTAAGTAGTATAGCAATTAACAATGAGAGTTTGAGAGATAGATTATATTGAAGGTGTGAAAAAAATGTGTTGAGTAGTGAGGTATTTATAGATAGCAATTTTTCTTTTTTAAAAAATCTGCACTAGCCGTTAGACCCGCCGGGTCCGGGTCCGACCCACCGGGTCTAACGGCCAATTTTCAAAAAAAAAAATTAATTATCCGCCAGGTCGACGGGTCGGACCCGATGGGTCACCGGGTAGGCAAAACCTAGACCCGGACCCCACCCGTGTATACCACGGGTCCGACGGGTCAGCCGGGTCCGGGTCCTGCACGGGTCAGCCGGGTCCGGGTCGGCGGATCGACTCGGCGGGTTGGGTCGTTCATCTCTAAACCTTGAACATTAAATTAGTTACTGTCTTAAGATTAGTGTGATTTTTTTGGTTTAGCTATTAATTTGGATCAGCTCTTTATTTACCTTGTTGAATTAATTTATTCGAGTATTTTTGTCTTATTAATGCTATCAAGTATCAAGTAGAAAAACCGAAAAAATATCGTACCGATGTAAACCAAATCGAAATACCGAATTACCAAACCGAAAAAAATCGTATGTTTATGGTATTAAATCATAATAAACTGAATATATTTGCTACGGTATCGGTTTTACCTTAAAACCGTGCCATACTGTACCATGCACACCCCTAGATCCGGATATTTGGATACCCCTTGAAGAAATCCGGGTCGAATTTGGGTATTACATTTTGCAAATTTCTAGAGTCGGGTAATTGGATCTTCCGAGTAGGGTATCCACCCCGTCCCAAAAATTGACCCCTAGATTTAAGAACAATAAAGGGGCGTGTCCTTGACTACACGGCGCGGTCCATCCTCAACTCTTTGTTGGTTTTTAGGTTTAATAGCTTAATGACATTGATATTTAATCAAATCTAAACATGTATTAAAATTTTGATTGAAGATTAATAAATTGTAAAAAGAATTAATGATTCTTGATTGAAAATTACTACACCATCGTTACAACACATTAAATATTGGTATGTGGTGAAAAAAAAATGAGTTGACTATATATGGTCAACCTACCAAAGTTTTTGCGAAGAATAGATTATAGTATACTAGTAGCATCATTAAAGTCTGCCAAGCTTATTCCCTAGAGAGGGAATATTGATTTTGGAAAAAGAATTGAAGCACAAAATTAATTAACAACGCCGATTAATTGTCGAAAATTAATTAACCTACAATTCATGCAAAAGATAAAGTGACAAATCTTTACACCGAATTGCCTTCGTGTAGCAACCTTCATATGAAGGAGAGAAATGAGATGAAATTCCAAAACCATTAAAATCATAAACTTTTCCAGTTACATTGAAAATATCATGAGATGGTGATGAGTCGAGATAATTGCTATAGTCATGTCACATTACGTGATTGGTATTATAAAATCATCACTTACATCATGGAACATGACTCTAATCAACTGAAGCGCAGAATCTAAACAACTCTTTTGCAATAGGCATGATAAGTGTGCATCAAAATTAGGATGAAGATAAGAGTGTAAATGCCCGAAATCAAAAACTGGATCTCAAAAGCTAAACAGCACATGATAAGTATCAGAATTAGGATAGTATAAGGAACAATACAGAAACAAGTAAGATGTACTGTCGAACTCACTCATTGAGAAGAGTGAGTTCGGAGGTCCTAAGGTATTCACTTTGAAATCGTCGCCTGGCCAAATTCATCAAATCTGGAGTGATGAACACCGTGTTCCTCGTGTATTTACAAGAATTCACCAAATAGACGGCTGCATCCAAGTCGCACACGTTGCGTACGCGCAACTGTGCAAACGCCATACAAAAGCTTCCCATTTATGGCCTGTTGACTTTCTTCTGTTCTTCCACCTATTTACCTTTTTTTATTAATATTAGTTAATTTATAAAGAAAAATAAAAAAATCATAGAAGTATACCGTCTTACTTAATTTATTGAAGTTCAAGTTACTCTTTTGTTGCTGAATAAATTGAGCGTGGAAGAACAGAAGAAAGTCAACAGGCCAGAAATGGGAAGCTTTTGTATGGCGTTTGCACAGTTGCGCGTACGCAACGTGTGCGACTTGGATGCAGCCGTCTATTTGGTGAATTCTTGTAAATACACGAGGAACACGGTGTTCATCACTCCAGATTTGATGAATTTGGCCAGGCGACGATTTCAAAGTGGATACCTCAATTTATTCCATTTTGCAGCTTCGATACCAAGTAGAGTAAGGCCCTCCTCCTCTGTTAGAGCGCTGCGCTGCTTATTTCAACAGCATAAATTCAACTTTGAACAACATATACTCAACAAACAACACCACATATATATATATATATATATATTTTAGAGTTACCTTTGTAAAATTCTTTATTAACTCCTCCACTTTAGCAATTTGGGCCGAGCAGCCTTTGATTCCTACCGTCTTGGCAGAATTCTGATAGAGTCCTACAACATTAATGTAGGCTCCTGTGTCCCTTCTCATTGTGTTAATATGCTTGCGCGACTAGCCAAGGACTTGGCCAACCATTTCGTTTGGTATATACATATATTTCTGCATAACACAACAAAATTACAATCTTTCACAACTACATTCTGCAAGTTCAAGTTAAACAACTACAAGGGACCCTATAACACCCGTCACTGAAATTTAAACCATAGGCAATATAAAACTCAGTAGTGCAGTGCAAAAACCCTAGAGCACGAGTGTAAGACTAAACCAAGTCTGGTTGGTTAAAACATTTCTGCAGCCAAAATTAGATACAATCAAATGAATATAAAAACCGGTTGGTTAGAAAGTTAGGTAAAGAATCTCCAGTACTGGACTGCTGCTGTAACTAAAAGGTACAAAATTATAAATGAGAAGAGCATGAAAAATATTATATTTAACACGGTGCAGCCAAGAAAATAAGAAATATGATAGTTGCATATTTTCAATATTCGCATAGTATTTCAAATATCCAGCAGAGTAATCTAACAGTTTTAAATATGTGATAGATAACAAAGTGCACTTGTAGTAACCCTTTATTTGTCAGCACATCTATTTTCTCAGCAACTGGAAATAGAGTAGTTCAAAATGGCATATTTTTTTAACACTAATTGATAAAAAAAAAAAAAGTTCTTTACCTAACATAAGAACTAGGGCTGTCAAAAATCGGGTTGGATTTTTTTTTTTTGCAGGAACCGAACCCGAACCGAATTGTGTATTTCGGGTTCAGTTCCATATTTTTTTTTCATTCGGAACCAAATACAACCCTTCGGTTCGGTTCCTACAATATTTCGGTTTCATTTTTTCATGTCTATATGAATCTCTGTTTCAATCTAGAAAATTCAATTTTAAACAACAATAGTCTATTTAAACGCAAAATTTGACTCCAATTTAAATTTCTAAACAACAATAGTTCAATTAAAAACAAGATAGTCAAGATAAAATATTGAATGTTTAGTTGATACAATCAAAATATCAAACAAAATGAAGCAACAAAAGAGTAATTTGAACTTCAATAAATTAAGTAAGACGGTATACTTCTATGATTTTTTTATTTTTCTTTATAAATTAACTAATATTAATAAAAAAAAGGTAAATAGGTAATTTCGGGTTTTTATGATTTTTTTTTTTTGCAGGAACCGAACCCGAACCGAATTTCTAAATTCGGGTTCGATTCCAAAAAAATGCATAATTTCAACACCCAGGAACCGAACCGGACCGAGAATTTCGGTTCGGCTCCGATCGGTTCCACGGGTTTTGGGTTGAAAATTCCCAGCCCTAATAAGAACCTAGCATGTGGAAAGAAGATAAAACATTTTTGCACATTGTTACTAAACTAAGCTCTGGGTGGTGGATTTGAAATAAGACAAAATATGCAAGTCTGGTCGTGTAAAAACCACAGCCAGAAATTGTAATTAGGCGTACAGCTAGATATTCATCCCCAGATTCTGCAACTACAAGTTAAACAACTACAAGGAACCTTAAATCATAATCATAAATCAAGAAACATAATCATCATAAAACGTAATCATCATAGATCAAGAGAAACCCTAAAACATCATTTCATAAATCAAGAAACCAAAAGAAAGAAAGAAAGCGATCATAACCGTTTGAATTTCCGTGGCAGCGGCAGAGAGAGGCAGGGGCGGCGAGGACGCAGAACGGCGGTGGTCGGAGCCGCGAAGACCCAGGGAGGAGACATGGCGCGCGGAGGAGAACCGTCGAGTTGGGGAAGAAGACCGGCGAGACGCGGACCGGCGAGACGCGGACCGGCGAAGACCGGGGGAGGAGACATCGCGCGCGGAGCCGAATCGCCGAGCTGGGGATACAGAGCGGCGCCGAGGGGGGGGGCGACGCAGAGCGTCGAGACGCAGACCGGTGCCGGCGATGAATACCCATTGAGAAAAGAGAAAAGAAGAGAAGAAAAAATGAAAGGAAATTATATTTAGGGTTCTAGAGTAAAGTGAAAAGGAAAATCACGAGCTGTTTATTTGGGGAAAATTTTCCACTTTTCCTCTCCAAATTTTTTTAAAATTTTATGAGTTTTGAATTTCTAAGAAAATTATTGAAAAATAGGAAAATATGTTCCAAATATACAAATAGAATTTATGAGTTTTCTATTTTTTTAGTTTCATAAATTGTATACATATTTTTACATTGATATATAACTAATTGTTATACATTACATAATTATATTTTAATATATCTCTATAAATCTACTCAATACTATATATGAGTGGGTTATGATGAGAATGATACTTAAGTTAAGAAATAAGAATAAATTTGATCAATAGATCTTGATTAAATGGATGGCCTAAATTTATTCTCACAAAAACGTATGCATAAAATGTAATATTGTAGTGCATCGATATTTTGATGCATATAATACAGAATTTTTATACGTTGCAAGTTTGATGCACGAAATGCACATATTGCATGCATAAGCCAATCTGGACCGTACATCACACACAGATCAATGATTCAGATTTATTCTCAATTCACAACATAAAAACCATTCTCATATGATCATATATATATATATATATATACTCAAAAGATGGTCTTTTTCATCTAAAACTGACTAATCAATATATTCATATATACCTTCACAAATCAGTAGATATAGTTGTTCGCCACTGATTAGCATTTTCTCCTTGTTGTTCTTGACTCTCAAAAAATTGTTTTGTGGTATCCTCTCAAAAAATTATATACATATTTTTTACATTAACATATAACTGATTATTATACATTATATTTTAATATTTTATAATCGTGTTTATACACTATTATTCCTCTTATTATTTTTAAGTGATCACTAGTTCATAAAGTTAGATTATTAAATATAGGAACAATATTTTTATTTTTTATTTAATTTAAAATAATGGAGGCCACTACCACATGAACACAGTAAAATGATAATTAACAAATAAATAATATTTATAATATTTGATGTTTCATTTTGTTTGTTAGAATTTTTTATTATTTTAAAATACTAATTATGTAAGGGATTCATAACTACAAGTATGGCTCATAGATTTAAAACAAATGTTAAAATATGTGTATTTGTTGAGGTTCGATTGTTCGAAGAGTGTCTAGCTTGTTTGTAGCACAACTATAGCGTATTTTCTAATTTTCTAAATATAGAAAACAAGTCATGATTGTTTTCTATAATTTTCTAAAGTCCAGTTATAATTTGAGAACCTAATCTTAAGACAGTAACAATAGTCTACTTTAAAAATAGTCTAGTATAAATAGTCTTAATATAAATAGTCTATTTATAAATAGTCTTAATAAAAGTCTTAATATAAATAGTCTAGTATAAAAATAGTCTCATTAAAAATAAGAGTATTAAAAATAGTCTAGTTATAAATAGTCTTAATATAAATAGTCTAGTATAAAAATAGTCTTATTAAAAATAGTAGTATTAAAAATAGTCTTATTAAAAATAGTCTTATTAAAATAGTCTTATTAAAAATAGTCTTATTAAAATAGTCTTATTAAAATAGTCTTATTAAAAATAGTCTTATTAAAATAGTCTTATTAAAAATAGTTTAAATTAAAAATAGTGCATTTTAATTTAGTTAATTTTAAAAGCAAATATATATTTTAGAATATTTTAGTATTTATTTCTTGCAAACTATACAAAATATTATACGAAGCCCTGTTGAATAATCCTCGTGAGAAAAGACCTTGATAGAACTTACCACAACTACTTCTACCTCGTATATATTTGCGAGCGACTCAAAAACTCCTATTTTTAGGATAAGTTTTTAACCGATCAGACTTTAACTTTTCTCAAAATAAAAGTACTCAGTAGGTATGTGTGTATATATATATATATATATATATATATATATAGAGAGAGAGAGAGAGAGAGAGAGAGTATTTTTGAAAGTTCAATCGATATTTTTTTCCTTCTTCCAAAATTCAAAATAATATATTTTATTAAAATACCAAACAATAATCTTTCCGTCAAATATCAAAGCTTCTTTTTTTTTTTTATTTGAAAGACCGGTGATACCTTTTAGTTCAAAATTTCAATACTTTGTTTAATCAAAATACAAAAATTCTCATTTATGAAAATCCAATCTACTATAAGAATACCATATCGCACTAGCTACGTTCATATTACTGTCAATTTTGGACGTCGTGTACTCTGCATAAATAATTCATCCCCTATTCGATATCCTGCCAAGATCGATATATGTCACTGGTAATGACATTTTACTGTGATTACACGAGCAATTGTCGTTCTATAGATTTTTAAAATCTTCTCTCGTAATTCGTAATTCCACTAGTCTTGATGCACGCTGCTCTCCCACTACAAATAGTCGTATTGGTGAAACATTAATCGTATTCAGCTCATTCAAGTTCTTTCTCTATTTTCATTCTCATTTATCACATACCTCCCTTAAATATAACTTTCATCGAGAAACCAATGACATCATCACCTTTATATAATATCCAATCCGTCTGTGTTTTTTTCGGAGCTACTATTGGGAAAGATGTCCGCTTCCGAAAAGCAGCTGACAATTTCGGAGAAGTGTTGGCCGCAAGAAAAATTAGTATAATATATGGAGGAGGAAATACAGGTTTAAGGGGTCGTGTGGCAGCCTCTGCTTCGATGGGCGATGCAAAAATCTTAGGGGTAATATTGAAACCCTTGGCAGATTCACCCATTGTTGGCCCGACTTATGGGAATGAATTTAGAGTGTTATCCATGCATGATCGAATCATGAGCATGTGTAATAATTAGGGCTGTCTAAAAGGTTTGTGGTTAGTGGTTTTAACCAGAACCGAACCGAACCGACGTGGTTCCGGTTAATTGAGAACCACTATTTGTGGTTAAGGTGCGGTTTGTGGTTCCTACTTCAAAAATTAAAGCCCAATTTGTCATTTTTTTATAAAATTAAATTATATATATATATATAACTATATATATATATATATATATATATAATAAAAATTAAAAATATCTCAACTTTAGCCGACGGCTGTCGTCGGCTAAAGCTCACTTTATCATTTTTTATATAATTAAATTATATATATATATTTGACTATAAATATATATATTAAAAATTAAAAATATCTACACTTTAAAGCCCAATTTATTATTTTTTATATAATTAAATTATATTATATATATTTATATTTAACTATAAATATATATATATAATAAAAATTAAAAATATCTCAACTTTAGCCGACGGCTGTCGTCGGCTAAAGCTCACTTTATCATTTTTTATATAATTAAATTAAATTATATATATATATATATATTTGACTATAAATATATATATTAAAAATTAAAAATATCTACACTTTAAAGCCCAATTTATTATTTTTTATATAATTAAATTATATTATATATATATATTTATATTTAACTATAAATATATATATATAATAAAAATTAAAAATATCTCAACTTTAGCCGACGGCTGTCGTCGGCTAAAGCTCACTTTATCATTTTTTATATAATTAAATTATATAAATATATATAAAAATATATACACTTTAAAGCCCAATTTATCATTTTTTATATAATTAAATTATATTATATATATTTATATTTAACTATAAATATATATATATAATAAAAATTAAAAATATCTCAACTTTAGCCGACGGCTGTCGTCGGCTAAAGCTCACTTTATTATTTTTTATATAATTAAATTATATATATATATATATATTTAACTATAAATATATATATTAAAAATTAAAAATATCTACACTTTAAAGCCCAATTTATCATTTTTTATATAATTAAATTATATTATATATATTTATATATATTATTTGAAATTTATATAATTAAAATAAATTATATAAACTAAATTGGAATTTAAACTAAATTTTATATTATTTATATACTTTAGCCGACATTCGGTCATTAAAGTATTTATGTATTTATAAATTAAATTTTATATATATAAATTTGAATTTAATTATAAATAAATATATATATATAACATCATTATATATATATCTGTATATTAATTTATATAGTTTTTATATAATTATATTTTATATATATTTATATTTGTTTTTATATAATATTAATAGTTTATATATTTATACTTGTTTTATTATAAATAATTATATATATAAAAAATAAAAAAAATCAGTAATAATATCACTTCTGATTCGTTCGAGCGGCAAACAACAATCAATAATTAAGGAACTTTTACAAATAATATAATATGTCCTTCTAAGGTTCGTAGTCACAATCACCACTTGAATCTGTCTCTGTGTCGGAGTTCATAACTGGCAGCATATATCTGAACTCAATAAAGTATTATAACTGATATTAAAATTCAATAAAGTACATACCTTCAATATGATTTCTTGAATGATCAAACCAGAGAAAATTACTGTTCTTCGTTTTCTTGTTATGTAATTTCCGAATGTGTTGTAAATGGTCTCTTCAAGTGTTAGATGGTGATATATTTTGCACAAAAAAACATGAAATACTTTAGCCGATTTACACGTCTTTTGGCCTAAAGTATACTAGCCGTCGGCTAAACTGTACTTTAGCCGACGACATGCCGTCGGCTAAAGTGTACAAGTCGTCGGCTAAACTAGAAAACTTTAGCCGACGACTAATAGTAAAGTCGTCGGCTAAAGTAGTTTAGCCGACAACAAGTTAGCCGTCGGCTAAACTTGCTGACTTTAGCCGACGACTTCCGCCGGCCGTCGGCCGTTCTCCGGCGAGTCGTCGGCTAAAGTGTTATTTTTGGTAGTGATAGTTCAGTTCAGTTCAGTTGGGTTGGGTTCGGTTCAGCAAATTATTTTTATACATAATTATTATTATTATTTTAAATGAATTAAATTTAAAAATATTATATATATATATATATAATTAATTTTTTTTTGTTATATAAATAATTTCAGTTCAGTTCAATTCAACACAATTCAGTTCAACACAGTAAAATTCAATTCAATTCAATTCGGTTCAGTTCAGCAAATTTAGCTAAAAAAAACCTAGCCTCTAATTCTAATTCGGCATTAGTTAAACAGTTCTTGTCGCCTTTATCTCTTAATTACTCTTCTTCATGCTCCTCCATATATTCTTCCTGATCATAATCTTGTTCCATCTCTTTCTCTCTCTAAAACGTTCACTTTCTCTCTCTATATACATACATTAAATCATTCATGCACTAGAAGGGCGAAAAGAAACATAATCCAAAGAGAGATAGACAGAGCCAAAAATTAGCATATACAATAAGATGAGTGATAGAGTTTACCCATCAGCGAAGCCAGCTGCCGGTGAAGCCCCGGCGTCGGCGAATGGGGGTGCTAATCCATCATTTCCGGCGAAAAAATCGCAGTTCTATAACCCCACGCGCCTGCCCTACCGTCCGCAGCCACCTCCACGGCGGCCCCACCGCCGCGGCTGCTGCTGCTCGTGCTGTCTCTGGATGACTACCATAGTTCTCATCCTCCTCCTCCTGGCCGCCACTGCCGGCGCGGTGTTTTACTTGTTCTACCGCCCCCACCGCCCTTCGTTCTCGGTCAACTCTCTCCAGCTCTCCAGATTCAACCTCACCGACACATCTCTCACCACCGCCTTCAACTTCTCACTCACCGCGCGCAATCCGAACAGGAAGATCGACTTCCATTACGACCAAATCTCAGTGAAGATTCTCTCCGGCGACGTAGGCATCGGCGACGGATCTTTTGCCGGATTCACTCACGGCAGGAAAAAGGCGACGACGTTGAGAACTGCGATTTCTAGCTCGAACAATCCGATTCCCGCCGGCACAGACATCTCGACATTGAAATCGAGCTTGAGGAGCAGGAAACTGCCGCTGAGGATTCAGCTGGACACGAAGGTGAAGGTAAAAGCATGGAAAATCAAAACGGCGAAGCTCCGAATTAGGGTTACCTGCGACGGAATTAGGATTTCAGTTCCGAGCGGTAAAACGGCGACGTTGGCGGCTACCTCAAATGTGAAGTGCAAGGTCGATCCGAGAGTCAAGATCATCAAATGGACAGTTTGACTTGAAATTTCAGGCACATATGTGTCATAATATTTTCATGTTTTAAAAAATTATTTTTTATTTTTTATTATACTATTTTTTTTACTGTGAGTTATTTTTACTATCTTTTATTACTGTGAGTTTTTTCATTTACAATATTGCATTTTAAGACAAAGAAAATAATTACCAATGGGATTTGATATCATTAGATATGAATAAAATTAGCTTTATTAAGTGTATAAAAATGTTAAAAGTAGGTATCAAAGTCTTTAAGTCAAATTTATAGTTTGACACTGTTTTACCGAATTTTAAAGCAGTTTTTCCATTTTTTTATTAAAATTAATGTGCTTTTTTTTAAAGATAAGAAAACTGCTTTCAAAGAAAAGTTACAATTTATGGTTTATAAAAAAAAAAAGATAATTTATTAAGAAAATTGATCTTAATATTTTTGATAATTTGATTTGTGGTGTGTTTATAATATATTGGTTTAATTAGAGAGAAGATGTGCATGTTAATTTTTTGAGGGAAATCACATGCTATTTTAGTTTTCTGTTAAAATAATATTCTCTCCGTCCTACAAAACTGTGCTGATTTTGATTTTTATTGGTCAAACATTCATTAACTTGATCATGAATTACAATCAATACATAAAAAAATTATAGGAATGTAAGTAGTTATTTTTTTTTTTTTGGTAAATAAAGAGTATTTTATTACCAATGCACAAAGTCGCAAATCGTTACAAGCAAACAACCAAAACAACTACTAACTAATTCTAATTCTTCAAATACCTCATTACTGACCTATTATTTGCTCCCGCTCTGGCTATGTGAATTTGGCATTGCCTTACTACTTTCTCCACAGAGCACACTCTATCACCAAACTTCCTCCCATTTCTTTCTTTCCATATGCAATACACAGCAGTAGACAATACAAGCCTGTATAATATTTGTTTCCCAGATTTGGATTTGCACTGTGATACCATACGAATCTGCTCTTCTTGCCAATCAAGAACCTGCTCATGATCTCCACTCCAGTCAGCTAACATCTTCCAAACACTTTCTGAGAAGGAGCATTTAAAAAATAAGTGATCAATTGTTTCATCCTCATTCATGCACAAACAACACTCTTTTCCACAATGAACCCCAATTTTCTCCAGCTTGTCCACTGTAGACAATCTTCTCAAAATAGCCAACCAAGTGATGAAAACAATTTTTGGTGGAGCTATATTCCTTGTAATCATCATTTGCCAATTCACCTTAGGAGCATCTCCCCTCAGTTCCATATACATTCTCCTGATAGAAAATGTAGATTGAGTTAAGCTACTGTTTAGTTGAGCAACATAATACCTGGCACCCAATATTTTCTGTATAATCCAAGAGGCTTGTGTAGGTATGGCACATGTAGTAATGCTCTGCCCTTTTATGTAGTACTCATGAATCCATTTGACCCAAAGACAATCCTTTTTCTGAGCAACTTTCCACAATTGTTTACTAATGGCAGCCTTGTTCCACCATTTAATATCTATGAGATTCCAACCACCAGCTGTTTTAGGTAGACACAAGTGCTCCCAAGCAACGAGATTTCGCTTAGTAGTACCAGTTTTCCGGACCATAGGAAATTTCGACAAGTCGCTTGCAATAGCTTGATGACTTTCTCGAGGTAGAAGAAAGATTTGGCTCCAATATGATTGAATGCTAGTCAAGACAGATTTGATGAGTTGTAGTCGACCTGCATAAGAAAGCAGTTTTGCCGTCCAACAATCAATTCTTCTCAAAATCTTCTGTATTAATGGCTGATATTGAGCAATAGTAAGCTTTTTTGAGGATAGAGGTACACCGAGATATTTAAAAGGAAGTTGCCCCTTTATCATACCAGCGGCTTCAAGAATAGTAGTTTGTGTTGCATCACATACTCCCCCAAAATAAATAGAGCTCTTAGTTTCATTTGCTTTAAGCCCAGAGACCTCTGAAAATTTACCAAATGCAGTAAGCAATTTCCTCACTGAGCATTCATCTCCCCTAGTAAACAAGAGCAGATCATCCGCAAAGCAAAGATGAATTAAGCCCAATCTCTTGCATCTAGGGTGAAAGTTGAATAGCCTGTCTTCTTTTAGCTCCATAAAACATCTGTTAAGATATTCCATAGCAACAACAAATAAGAATGGTGAAATTGGGTCACCTTGTCTGAGTCCCCTCTTGGCTTGGAAAGGCTCAGTTACCACACCATTAACATTAATAGAATAAGTAACATTCTGCAAGCATGCCATAATCCATGATACAAACTGATAAGGAAATCCCAGCTCTAGCATTAAGTATTTCACAAATGACCACTCCACTGAATCATAAGCCTTTTGTATGTCAATCTTGACCATACAACGCGGAGATACACCCTTCCTTCCATAACCTTTTATCAACTCATGACTCATGATAATATTATCAAATATCACCCTTCCTTGTACAAAAGCAGATTGGTTCTCACTTATGAGATAGTCCAATACACACTGCATTCTATTAGTTAAAGTCTTCGAGATGATCTTATAAAGTACATTGCAACAAGCAATAGGTCTAAACTCCTTTGCTAATGCAAAGTGATACTTGTTTTGGGCAACAAAGTTATCGGTGTGGTATTCGAGCTCTAGGTAGAAAACCCGTTGAGAAGAACTCTTGCACACCGGCAGAATATCGAGATCCAATCCATTCCCACGTCTTTTGAAAGAAAAACACATTGTATCCATCAATTCCGGGGCTTTAATGGATTCATACTAAATAATGCATTTTGTATTTCCTACCTAGTGAAAGGAGCACAAAGCTGCAGCTGATGGTTGTGAGTAAGAATTGGGCCCCTTGCAATGATCTTCTTGTCCACCATAGGTAAACTAGGTGCTGAACTTCCCATCAAATTCATGTAAAAGCTTTTAATCTCATCTTGAATTTCAATTTGAGTTAAGCATCTGGTGCCATCTGCTCTGAGAAGTAACTTTATGGTATTAGCATTTTTCCTAGCTTTCACATAGGCATGAAAATATTTAGTGTTCTTGTCACCTAGTCTTATCCATTCAGCTCTCGATTTCTGCTGCCATACCCTCTCTTCAACATTACTCCACTTTTCCAGATTAGCCAACACTTCTTTTTCTTTCTTGATCAACTCCACATTGAGTTTGTCGTTACTCAATTGTTGCTGTATATATTGGAGCTCATTTCTTGCATTCAAAATATGCTCACTAATACATCGAAACTGTGTAATATTCAACTGTTTCAAAGGAATTTTAAGCTTTCTCAATTTATGCCATATATTGAGTAGTTTGTTATCGTGGCATTGTTGACTCCAAGTTGTAGAAACAATCCCCTTAAAATCTGGGTGCTCAGAGAGAACATTTAGGAATCGAAACGGTGTATTCCTAATTATATTATCACACTCAATATTTAGCATCTGAGGGCAATGATCAGACACCCCTTTATCCATCAGTTCTACCACGCTTGTAGGATACGCTTGGATCCAGCTTTCATTAGTAACAATTCTGTCAATGAGAGAATAGATTCTCTCTGATCCATCTTGATTATTGCACCATGAAAATTCATGGCCAATATGCCTCATTGGGTGGAGATTATTATTATTCAAGCACTCTGCAAAATCCTTACAATCTGCCTCAGTAACTGTATTACCTTGAAATCTATCCTGACTCTGCAAAAGAGAATTAAAGTCACCCCCAATAATCAGTGGTTCACACACTACTCCACAAACTTTAGTAATGAATCTCCACAAACTCTTCCTTAGGTCATTTGTATTGAAAGCATAAATCGCAACAAAATGGAATTTGTTCCCAGAGCTAATTTCTGTGAGTTGGCAGTGTATTGCTTGAGCTTCATGTGCAATCCACTGCACATTTACACTTTTAGGATTCCAACATATCCACACTCTTCCATTGGATGCATGGGAGTAGTTATGAATAGATTCTCAGTTCCTACAAATCTTCTCAAACACTTGTTTAAATTTCTCCTCCTTCACTCTAGTTTCCAGCATTGCTATACAATCTACCTTATTCTTGTGCAAAAAGTTTTTAATCTCTTTTTGCTTAAAGGGTTTGTTACAACCCCTAACATTCCACATCATGAGCTTCATTTTGTCATAGAGGGGATAAGGTCCCCGCCCTTCTCATTGTGTATATTTGTTCCTCCTTGATCTCCAATAGCATGATAAGAGTTTCCAGTTGGCACTGAATCTACCTTTTCCACACTGCTAACTTTTTTTGCCACTTTTCTTGGTATTTGCCATTCTTCCTTTGCAGGTGTTTTATTGGGATTTACCTCTGAGTTTGAATCTTTTCCAGTAACTATGGTATTAGTTTTTGTCATCTCTGGTTCAGTAATCTCCACCTTATCCTTGTCCTTTGGGACCCATTTCTTCTTCTTAAGGGCTTCCTGATATGTTTTAGGTCTCTGGAGTTCATTACAGTTATGTCCGACCTTTTGACACACTTTGCAAAAGGGTGGAATCCAATCATACACCACTTTTTGCTCAACTTGATTCCTATTAGCTCCTTCAATCATGACTCTGTATTGTATAGGTTTCGTCACATCTATTTCCACCAACATACGAGCATAAGAAATCCGGCTCTGAGTTGTAGTAAATTCATCTGCATATAATGGAGTACCCAATGCACTGCCAATTCTACTAAGCGAGTTTGCCCCCCAACAATTTAGTGGAAGATTAGGTAGCTGAATCCACAGAGGAACTACTTTTAACACTTCATTTTTGAAACAGAAATTAGACTCCCAAGCCTTTACAATCACAGGTTTAAATGCTATGGTGTGAGGGCCAGTGAATAGAACTGAATCCCTATCCTGTAGACTTTGAAATCGAATTACAAAGTAACCTTCATTGTGGTAAAATATCTCTGGCTTGTTGAGTATATTGCACTGCTTTTCCAGGAACATGTTCACATAAGAGATTGTTGGAGAGTCCCCAACCACATAGAGTATAATAGCAAATTTCCATTTCTCTGCCTCTACCTCAATATCAGATTTCTCTAGACATGCTGTTGGAATTCCATTTTTCAACATAGGAGATATATAAGTGAGTTTCATACCTGTCTTTGCTGGTTTTTTCACCCTAAAATCTTCTGCTGTCTCAGAAATCGTCGGCCCACCTTCAACATCCTTTAGCAGATCTGGAATTTCCAACTGCTCTTCATCTTGTTCCACAATATTCTCAATCACCACTGTGCTATCCTCTTTCTCCTTGCATATCGTATTATTCTGCACATTATAGCCCTGAGGAGATTTTACTTTATTACTAATTCCTCTCATTGCTGTAGACCCAGCCGCTGGCGTCGTCGCCACCGTTATTATTCCAGTCGGCTTCCTCGGCCGTCCCGGCTTGCCCATTCCGTACACAGTCAGCGCACTTTAACACAATTATATTATCATGCGCTGTTCTTCGGGATGAGGAGGAGAATTAAGTAGTTATTTAATTTGTCTTAATGTGTATTTTCCAACTATTATTTTTTTATAATTTTTATTCATATAGAATTGAAATTATTAATGGTTAAATGTGTATTTGAAGAGACCGATCAAAGTCAAAATGAGCACAGTTTTGTGGGACGAATGGAGCATAAAATAGGGGACGAATGGAGTATATGTTATTCTAAATATATAGGTCTCTAAGTAAAATGTGAAAATGTAGTTCAAAGTTTCTCGTAGGTGCAAATAAGAAATATGATTTTATCTTACTAAAAGAATTTGTCTTTAAAATAAAATATAAATACTTGAAATTTATATAATAATTTTTAAAATTAATATTTTCTATAATATAAATTACAGCATAGTTGATTGAAACGAATTTACTAAATCAAGTAAAAATAATTGATTTAAAAAGAATTACACGTTTGTTATTAAAATTAGAAAATAATAAATATACATTTGTCTGTCTTTGTTTGAATAATTACAAATTGGCTACAAAGAAAAAAGTACTTATATATATAATATTCAATTGATAAGAAGAATTTTTTGTTTGGTGGCTTCCAACCGAACACAATGATTTTATTTTTAATAAACGGATTTTTGCAATTGAAAATAAAGTAAAGTAGGCATTTGAACATAACATGTGAACCGCCTCGATCAGAGATCAGAATAGAATTAGGTGTAACCACTTGCCCCCTTGCCCCGCTTTGAGGCTCAGAGATCAGAAATTCAGGTTTGAGTCTCTCTATGGATAATAATTTTAAAGGTTTATGATTCTTTAAGCTATCATTAAAAAGAGACTTTAGCTTTAGGAACATGCTGGTGGAATCACTTAAGGGGCGATATTTTTATGCGGTAGTTAGGGATGTTTAAGAACTTGAAAACTGGATATATATATCTCGCGATTTAATTAGTAACAGTTCTGAATAATTGGGACTGTTATTCCGAAAACTAATCAATGTAAGTTTGAAACGCTAGTATTAAAAAGAAAATGGAAAAAAGAGACAGGAGTGAGGTGTGGTGAATTGGTCGACAACATGTGAGAATATGCTCTCACCTCTTATAATTTTTTTTGATAACTCAGTTTCTACCCTTACACATAACTATGATTGAGGGCAACAACTCCGCTTTCTTATTACTGCCACCAAGATAAATCGCGAAATGTGCACGAACTGACCAGTGTCTTGTCGGGTTCTGCTGACGTACAACCAGATCCATCCAAGTAAAGAGAATATAAAGTCATCCCCCTGAACCGAACTCACACAGATGATATTCAGTATGTGGTCTGTCAAAAGTTTAATTAAAACATATATACTCCCGAGAAAGATTTTAGGGTGGAGACAAGAGGTTAGGATCTTGGGTTTTTTTTTCTTTTTTCTTTTTTCTAGTCACAATCATTGGCCTTGCATGATTTAATTTATATAGAAATATAGTCATTGCAATTGAGATTCCTTATGGGATAAGGATGTTGACTCTCGAAGTGTTTAATGTTCAAATATTTAACTAGTTCGCAAGTCGATAAAACTTAATTGTGCATTAAGTCTACTCAAGACTTGTACGACGTGTGCTTTGACGTGTACAGTGCATGTCTTCACTTAGTAGTAACCACGTTATAGGTATGCTATGTAATATCCGCGATTTCGATTTCCGGTAATTTTCTTTTTTTTTTCACGGGAGTCCATTTTGACGACTCGCTTCTGACCGTTTCGTCATTATGAGAATTTTTAATTCTGCATTTTTCGACGTCCGAGTTCGTTTCGGTGTCGTTTTGTTGAGTTCCGTGCATTTAGCGACTTTTCCGCACTTGAGTTCGATTCTTGTGAATCTCGTCCGAAACTGTTGTTTCGAGTTTCTTGTAAGTTCATTTAATGTTATTATTCATGTTGCGAGCTTTGGTTTGGTGTTTCGATCGTGTATCGTGTATTTCAGACGTTTTGGGCCATTTTTGTAATTTTCCAAAGTTTGGGGTAATTACTTCCGTTGCCGAATTTCGAGCCTTCGGGTGGTCGGAATCGCGTGTTCTCTTAGTGCTCGGATTCGTCTTTGCGAGTACTTCGTAACCGAATCTTCGATTCATATTCAGGTTTGGGTTTCGGGGTCGTCGGAGTTGGCCACGGCCGAGTCATGGCCGGGCATCTTGGGGCCAGGCCACACCTGGCCGAGTTACGTACATAAGTGTCCGCGATTCTGCCGTAAGGCCCGCATGACGTAAGGCCCAGTCGGTAACGTAAGTAACACCGGCGAGACCGATGTGAGTTCGGCCATGGCCGGTTACGTACGTAAGCCATTGCCAGTTACGTACGTAAGCCATTGCCGGTTACGTACGTAAGCGTCCGGCAGGTCTCGACCTATTTATGGCCTGGGCACGGGTCACTCGGCCATTTCCACTTTTTTTTTTCGTTTTTCGCGATCCTTTGATAGAAGTCGATGGTTTTGATCGGAGATCACTAATACATCAGTTGGGAAGCTTGAGTCATGATTATTATCATCATCTAATCCGTGTTCTTCCTCCGAATCAAGGTATTTTGGCTTGAACCCTTGTTTTTGAAGATTTTGGGGATTTTCCTTTTGATTTCGATTCCAATCCATTTTTGATCAATTAATTATTGTATAAACGTTGTTTTGAACTTGTTCTACGGATTGGATACTCGTATCTTTTGGTTCGTTCGACCCGAGGGGTGATTTCTTTGTTCTTGAAGGGTCTTGAACATTTAATGTTCGATTAAATATTCGAATGAGTTCCCTTCGATAGTTGTTGGAATTTCCGTTGTTTTTGGCCTTGATTCTCGTTGTAATCATATTTTATTGTTCCTTCCGGAGGATTATAGGTGCTCGAGGATTCCGAGTTGAATCTCGTTGGTGTTTGATGATTCGTGTGGTGTTATTTCCGTCGTAATTTCGGTGCTATCGCGTTCTAGATAGTGTTCGGGAATTCGAGGGCTACCCGGCCGTATCCGTTCATTTTTTCCATTGCTCGTGGTATCGAGGCAAGTACCTTGTCCATACAATTCTTGTTTTATGGATACGATAATTAGTGATCATCTAAATGTGGTTGTTTGGTCGTTTGAATTGAACTTTCAAAAGATTCGGTTTAGCCTTGTTAAAGGCTTGCTTTCAAAACGCGTGTGTTTTGTGAATGGTGTGATTTGTGAATGACTATGTGAATTCTATGGATATGTTTGGTGTTGATGTTGCACTTGGTATTGCGTGTGGATGTATATTAATTCATTTCGGTGCGTTGTGGTTTGACGTGGTGTTTTGCTAAGTGTTTGATGCCTCTGGGTGAATTGTTTGAATATATGTGTTGTATTGTGCTGTGTGTGAATGTATGGATGTGGGCGGGGCCTAAGGTGGCACATGACATGCGATCATGTGGCCAGGATGCAACAAGCGATTGATCCAACCGTGAGAGCCTAATAAAAACTACGGTGACACATGGCATGCGATCATGTGGTCAGGATGCAACAAGTGATTGATCCAATCGTGAGCGCCAAGGATAATCTATGGTGACATATGGCTTGTGATCATGTGGTCAGGATGAAACAAGTGATTGATCCAACTGTGAGATGTTGTGACTTGTGTTTCGCTAGCCAGCTCGGGAGGGTCCTTAAAGGCCTCGAGTGGGATTTGTGGCTTCATCCCGGTCCTAAGCGATGCCTGTTTGTGATTTGTTTCGCTAGCCAACTCGGGAGGGTCCTTAGAGGCCTCGAGTGGGATTTGTGGCTTCGTCCCGGTCCTATGCGATGCCTGTATGTGATTATGTTGTGTTGATTTTATGTTCGTTGAGGACACGTGATGTGGGCTCTGACCCTGTGAATTGTTGTTGGTTTTATTTGTGAAAACGAAACCTTTGGGCTGTGACCCCTGTTGATTTTGGAAAGAGAAGGATTCGAAAATCCTGAGTTGTTTCTATCAAAACTCCCGATGGCATTTTAAATCACTTTAAAAATTGTTTACCCTGATTTGTGATCTTTCGGTTTTGGAATGTTTTACCCAAACTCTTGCCTCGGGAAGTACCTTTCGTTACGTTTGGCTTTTTGAGGATTCCTGGTTATTGTTATTCATGGAATGTGAATTGTATGGCTCGTATTTCTGTTTTATACTTGCACTAGCAAAACAGTGGAGTTTTGCTAACCCCCGAGTATTCGGGGGTGGATGTCTGTTTTTGCATTCAGGTTTTGGGAGCATAACACAGGGTCGGCATGAAGGATGATGAAAGATGATCGATACTAATCACATGAGGAATCGTACGTTGTTGTATTGGTTCAGTTGTATTTTATTTCCGCTGCAGTATATTTTCCCCGTTGTACGGGAGCATTTTGTATTGACCCCTGCGTGGGCATGTATTGAGTTGTATGTATTTATTGAAAGACCAAATCGGTCTACTGAGTCATTTTTTTAGCCTTAAAGGCATTGTTGAGATGTTCGACGTTGTTTACCAGTCTGGTAGATCTTTGAGGAAAGGGTTTACGGTGTGTAATATCCCTGAGTGGATTGGAGTTGTTACATAAATGGTATAAGAGCTTAGGTTGTAGAAACCTAGGCTGTCGGGTTTAGTGATGTCTGTTGAGTTTTGTCTCGTCGGATTTTGTCTGACTGAGTCGTGTCGCGATGCGTCGTCTGAGTTGGTTGGTCGTGATTAGTATCGTGGGACGATCATCACCTTCGTGCGACATGTGGATGTAAGTCTCCCTCCTTTGTGTTGTGCCTCGTGTGACACGAGTTGCTGGTATGATTATGTGTTAAGTGATGGAATCTTTATGTAGATTCTCGGTTTCGTGATGTGTTTATGTGACTCTCATATCTCGGTTATATGAGGAGTGTTGTCGTTATTTGTGTCCTTTTGAATATGATATTCGACTGTTGTTTCCGGTAAAAGACATGTGTTGTCTTGGTTTTGAACGAGTCCATGCGTGTATTGTGATGTATATAAGTGAATGATGTTACATGTGAGTTTTTAGGCATTCTAGCCTAATAGATTTTCAAAAACCTTGAGTATCTTAGAAAATAAAATTCGAGACGTACTTTTAAATGGATTGTATTTTCGAGGCGCCTACTAGCGCAACTATCTGTTTTAAAATTCTTCTACCTTGAGGACCAAAATATATTTTTTTCCAGTAATTTTGGAAATGCTTTGCTTAGACTCGAGGGTCGAATATTTCTGAAAATTTTTCGCTAAAAGAAAAGTGTCCTCATTTTTGTTCAAACGCAAGGTGGTTTTCAAAGTCTCGACAATGATGTTTGTTCAACTTTTTGTAAAGTGATACTCAAGATCAACTGGTATTTCCAAACTGTTTTCAAAAGGTGGTTTTCGTTTTTAAAACCCATCATTTCCTGCTTGTGGTCGGAGAAGGTGTGTATGATGTTGGTATTGTTGTTAGGGTGTTAGCCCTCCGAATTGTGATTGAATTGGTGGCGTGAGCATTGAGTCGTTGCCACACATTTGTTACGTTAGCCCTCTGTGAGAGGTGTATTGTTGATCTTCAATGTTGTCATTTCGTGGTGACTTGCGTGCTATCGCACCTGTGCGAGCTGTTAGAGCTTGGGTTTGTATGATTGTGTACATCTGTGATTGTTTCATGATGTTTTGTATTTGTGTGCTGGTTATCATTCGGGCCGTTGTAATCGTCGAACGATGCCGTGGTTGTTGTGATTTTCGTATGTGTTGATATGTTATGCCAAGTTGGCATCTCTGGTTTGTTGCTTTGTGAAGTTATGTCCCATTGTATCTAGCATTTGTATATTCGGTATGGCGAGCCGAGGTGTTTCAACCGTGGTGTGCCGGGGGCATGCACGTACCAATTGCCCTTCTCGTCAGTAACGCGTTTCAAGTGTGGACCCGAGAGACTCAGGATCCAGTTTTGCGAGTTGGGTTCCGAGTCTTTCGGGGCACGAACTCCAGTACAGATATCAGGATCGGATCTAAGAGGCCAATGGAAAATGTTTCCATCGACTGCTTTTGTGTTGTTGCCTTGTTTCCATTATTGTGAGTTACGGGGACGACCTTTTATAAGAGGTCGAATGTAATTCATATTATTTGAAAGATAAAGTTTCATATAATTACAAATTAAATAATTAAATATATAAAAAAAAATAACCATTAAAAAATAATCGAGTTTTCGGGTACCCAAATTTACACAACAAGTCGGCTCATGACCCGGCCCGATTATATGACTTTTTTCCGGGTCGGGTACCCGGCCCGAAAAAAATTTAAAATTTTTAAAAATACCCGGAATATTTAGTTCGGGTCATCGGGTAGTTGGGCCGGGTAGTTCGGGTCGGGTATTTTTGAACACCCCTACTTAGAGGCCTCAAGTGGGATTTGTTGTAATACCCGTGATTTTCTCTTTCGGTACTTTTTCGTTTCTGGCATCTTTCTGGTTTCCAGAAGCTCACTTGCGAGCGTTTTGACATTTTGATAATGTTTCGTTCTGCGTGTTTGGTCATCCGAGTTGTTCCGGTCGCTTTTACCCGAATCCGTGTCTTGAGCGACTTTTCCCGCTATTTGATTCATTTCATGTGATAATGGTTCGAAACTACGGTTTCATGTTTTCTATAAGTCCGTTGAGCTTTGTTATACGTGTTGTGAGTTTCGGTTCGGTTGCTTGATGTCATATTGTGATTTACGGACGTTTTGGGCCGTTTCGTAATTTCCCAAAGTTTGGGGGTGATCACTTCTGTTATCGTATTCCGAACCTTCGGGTAGTCGGGAATAGGTTTTCCTTCAACACTTAAGTTCGTCGCCTCGAATCCTTTACGTTCGTACCATCGGGAGTTGTTCACCATTGCATATTGATTTTTTTCTGCCTTTCTTGCCTTCTTGTGCTAGTCACTGTACGCCCCAAATAGGCACCTTACGAACGTAATGCATGTCTCAGTTACGTACGTAACGGCCTTTGTAAAATAGTACAGAATTGCGATTTTGCTACGCACGTAAGCATGGGAGTCTTACGACGTTAACAAGCTAACGTCGTTAGTGCCATGGCTAACGTGACGTAACACGGCTTGGGTTTATATACCCAGGAGTTGACCGAATTCGTCATTTCTTCACCTACACTTCGTCTTTCCGTGGTGGGCGACTCGTAGGTGATTGGAAGGTGATTTGGGGTCTTGTAACTCTAAGTTTACATCTTGCTTGAGTTCTTGGTGTTGTTTAACATCCTTAATCCGTGTTCTTCACCTTCGATTCGAGGTAAACATCTTGTAAACCCTTCCTCTATATTTCCGGAATCTTCGAGTTTCGGGTTGTTCTTCTTGATTCTTGTTGTGTATATCATCAATCGATTATATCGATTCTCTTCCTATGATTTGATTCGTATTTCTTACCGTATTCGGGTCCGGATTATGTTCTTGTTGTTCTTGGGAAATATTGAACCCCAAGTGTTCGATCTTTTGTTTCTACGAATTCTTGTCGGGAATTTCGTATGTTTTCCATCCCTCTTGTGATTGACTTCGTAGTAATTATATTGTTCTTGTGATTTCAACCTAGTTGAAAGATTCGAGGTTGCTTAGGTCAAGCTTTTTCTGCCGCTTCGCGTGCTTTGGATTTGAGGCAAGTACCTTGATATACGAATCAGAATCGCGTGAAATCATTGTTGTCGAAGTGTATGAATTTATACGGATGTATAAATGTGTGTATATATATATATATGTGTGTATGTATATATATGTCTAGTTTTATATATGTATATATATATTTATATGTTAAATATATGTATGTATATACATATATTGATATAAGCGCCTATATTGGTGAATGACGAGTGATGAATACGAACACTAGATGACGTACTCGACTTGGATTGATGGGTAAACTATATTTACTCTTATAATATAGTAAGGTTATATATATATATATATATATATATTCGGCTGAGTCGCAATATAGGGATATATGTGCGGTGTTGGTTGGTTATGCTTGAAGTCTTATTGTGATTGAGTTTGATTGATAACGTACGTGTTATTGTTTATTTGTGTGGTTATGGACTGGCGGAGAAAATTGTGTAACTTGATGTACCGAGTTGAAAATTGTTGTGACGTTTGTCCATGTGCTTGATGTTTGTGATAATGTGGATACTTGTTGTGAGAAACGTCGTATCCGGGAACCTCTGAGGGCGGGGCGTGCACTCCGGCACAGTGTATCCGCAATGTGCGGCTCCATATGTTTGGTGAACACCGGTGTTACCTAATGCGCGTGCAAGGCGGCTCTGTCGGGAGTGATCGCGGCGCGGTGACATGTTCAAGGGGCGGCCAACATAGTGGAGTGAACGCCGGTGCACAGTGTGTAAGGGAGGCGCCCGGCAGCTTATTGGTAACGGATATTCGAGTGATAGCTAAGACCTGCTAGAACAATCCTCGTATTTCAAAGTTCTTTCAACTCTTTTAAAATACCTGGTCTCGATATAGATCGTGATTCGTGTTTTGAAAGCTTGTTTATCGGGTTAATTAACCAAGGATGTTTGACGAAATCTCCAGGGTTAATTACAAGGGTCTTGAGCAGAATTGTCGAATGAGAGGTCGTGCCTTTGATTATCTTGTGATGATTATTCTGTGCATTGGGTCGAGGACCCGAATAACGTTGTAATGGTTTTCATGTAAATTGTTTTCCACATGTTGGGTCGAGGATCCGAGAGTTTTTGAAGTATTTTCTAAAAGTATTCCGTTTGATTTTCAAAACCCCATGATGGCCTGAGTCAATAATGATGTTTTCAAACTTTCTTATCAAAATACTTTTTCCTTGTATAAAAAGGGATTTTTCTGACTCCTTGGGCTCGTTTAAAGTTTCATTGGTGTTATGTTCGGTACAGAGAATATGACTATGTGATTATCTTTCACTTTGTGTATGTGATACTATTCTGTGTGGACTATGGGAATGTGTGGTTTATGTTAAGGCTTCACGACTGTTGAGATTTGTGTTGTTATTATTCGTATATCTTGTATATTATGTACTTGCACTAGCAAAATTCCGGTTGCTAACCCCCGAGTTTTCGGGTGGGTGCCTGTTATGCGTTCAGTTTTGGCGGCTCGGGAGCAATCACAGGATTGGCTTGGAAGGAGATGGAGGACAATGATACTAATCACGCCAGAGTCGAGTCTTTTCCTTTGTTTCAGATTGGTCGGTATTTCTCTGCTGCTCGAGTATTCACCTTGCATGGGTGCGATTTTCATTTATTAAATTGAGTTGTCATTCTTTTCGGTGTTCAAGTTTATTATTGTCATTGTAATGTGAATGTCGTTATTTTCTCGAATTGGTTAAAGACCTTGTCGGTGCCTTTGCATTTAATTTTGACCTCGGTCAATCATTGAGTAGTCTTTTGGAGCTTAGCCTGGTAGATCCTTGTGATAAGGGTCTACGGCGTGTGACATTCCGGCCGTATTCTGGGGGTGTTACATTTATGGTATCGGAGCTTAGGTTTGCGAAAAACCTAGGCCGTTGGGTCAAGTCCATGTCTTGTGTAAGTCGCGCGCATCAGAGTTGTGATTAGTATCGTGGTTCCGACATCATCTTCCGGCAATCTGTGATGGTAAGCCTCCCGATCGTAAGTCCCCTTATATACGTATTTGATTATATTGTGCTAATATGTTTAATGTGAACTAGGAATTTGAAACTTGTCGGTGATATTATTGTTTTAAGATATAACATGCGTATGCGGTCCGAGTAAAAATGGTTATGTAATATGCTTCGGAAGTCGAGCATATTTATTTGTTCTTGCACTTTATTAGAATAAATTTATGAATGTTAAATTTATCCGCTGCGTGAATATTTTGAGATGGCTCTTGGTGTCTTGCAAACCGAGTTTTGATATTTTGATTTTGCACGTTTTGATTGTATTCTTATGATGGTATTTGATATTTTATAAATGACTTTTGTGAGTATTTGAGAATATTACCGACATCGGCCTTTTTGGCATTTTGAACATTTTCTTAAATGATTTTTAGCCTGGTGGGTTCCGGTACGGGGCCCACGGCGCTGTAGTATCACGAATATTTTAAAGTAGTGCTTTGAAATTTTCTAACGTTGTGGAAAGCCATGATTTAATGTCGTCATGTCAATTCGTCACGTATCTCGGTGGTAAATTCTTTCAAAATAAACGTTTTGGTAGGAGAGGGTAGATTTTCAAAATTGTGGTATTTGGGACACTTTTGAAATACTTCAAATTAGTTACAATTCATTTCCAATTTTCTTTTATACATCACTCGAAAATAAATTTTAGAGTCGTTGTATAAACTTCCTCTTCTGAAATAAAGGACAGTATTTACAAGCTTTGGGCATAACGTGACTCGCTCGCTTTTTCAAAAATTTGTTTTCATTAAGTGCATACATATAATGATCGTCCTCGTCGAAGGACTCGAAATTCACTTCATAAAACTTTACGCTTTACGTTATTCTATAGATGTTAACTAAACCTTGTGTTGATAATGGTGGTATATTGTGCAACTGATTATTTGATAACGGTGAACGGTACCATCTGTATTAGCATGTCGAGCCTTGGCGGACGTAAGTGTGATGACGGAAGTGGAAGCGACAAGGTGGTTCGTACGACAACTATTCATGCTACAGAGAAGGAGTATCAAGATCAAACGATATCCTATGAAATATCCTCAATGATCGAGCCCACGAGCGAAACGAAGAGACCGAGGACATCTGGGAAATTTTTGGGCGATGAAGAGTCTAAGGCTCCCAAACCCCCGCGTCGTTCGGACGCGTCGTCTTTGCGGTCGGGAGTGAGCGCTGGGGATCCCAAGCCAACATCGGTGATTCTCGGTAAGAAGAGAAGGTGCTTCAACTGCAATCGTCAGGGACATGATCGTGCAAATTGTCCCTTTCCACTCTTGACTTGTTACCGGTGTGGGTGTGAAGGTCATCGAGAGAAACATTGTGAGACAGTTTCCGAATTGGCAAAGAATGCCGCCCTAAGAGAGAGCAGAACTAGGGACCGGGAAGTGTCCCGAAATCCTATGCTTCCTTCTGAAGATCCTAGCATGGGAGAATGAAGATTTTGTACTATGTCTTAATCGTTCTTTGTTTCAAACAATCGTGACTTGATCGTATTTCGTTTCATTGCTTTACGTTTCCAACTCTTATTGTTCTAAGTTTCGGGGTCGTAATATCTTTTTAGTATGTGGGAATGTATTACCCGTACTTTTCTTGATATTTTCAGTATTGTGTGACCTTTCATTGTTGGTAATTCAATTGTGATCCCCTCGACGATTTTAAACCACCTTGTTTTACTTAGTCTACCGTCCTCCGAACGAATTTCGGGGCTGTTTTGCTAAATCTCGTGGATTACTGTGGCCTTTTCTCATCCGAATTTGATTCTTGCAAATTTTGTTTGAAAGTGTTGTTCCATCGCTCTCTATTTTAAGTTTCGGGACGAAACTTCTTTGAAGGAGGGTAGAATGTAATACCCGTGATTTTCTCTTTCGGTACTTTTTCGTTTCTGGCATCTTTCTGGTTTCCAGAAGCTCACTTGCGAGCGTTTTGACATTTTGATAATGTTTCGTTCTGCGTGTTTGGTCATCCGAGTTGTTCCGAAATTGCTTTTACCCGAATCCGTGTCTTGAGCGACTTTTCCCGCTATTTGATTCATTTCATGTGATAATGGTTCGAAACTACGGTTTCATGTTTTCTATAAGTCCGTTGAGCTTTGTTATACGTGTTGTGAGTTTCGGTTCGGTTGCTTGATGTCATATTGTGATTTACGGACGTTTTGGGCCGTTTCGTAATTTCCCAAAGTTTGGGGTGATCACTTCATTATCGTAGTCCGAACCTTCGGGTAGTCGGGAATAGGTTTTCCTTCAACACTTAAGTTCGTCGCCTCGAATCCTTTACGTTCGTACCATCGGGAGTTGTTCACCATTGCATATTGATTTTTTTCGGTTCCTTTCTTGCCTTCTTGTGCTAGCTGCCTGTACGCCCCAAATAGGCACCTTACGTACGTAATGCATGTCTCAGTTACGTACGTAACGGCCTTTGTAAAATAGTACAGAATTCTCATGCGATTTTAGCTACGCACGTAAGCATGGGAGTCTTACGACGTTAACAAGCTAACGTCGTTAGCCGCCATGGCTAACGTCGTAACACGGCTTGGGTTTATATACCCGGGAGTTGACCGAATTCGTCATTTCTTCACCTACACTTCGTCTTCCGTGGCGGGCGACTCGTAGGTGATTGGAAGGTGATTTGGGGTCTTGTAACTCCAAGTTTACATCTTGCTTGAGTTCTTGGTGTTGTTTAACATCCTTAATCCGTGTTCTTCACCTTCGATTCGAGGTAAACATCTTGTAAACCCTTCCTCTATATTTCTGGAATCTTCGAGTTTCGGCTTGTTCTTCTTGATTCTTGTTGTTGTATATCATCAATCGATTATATCGATTCTCTTCCTATGATTTGATTCGTATTTCTTACCGTATTCGGGTCCGGATTATGTTCTTGTTGTTGGGGAAATATTGAACCCCAAGTGTTCGATCTTTTGTTTCTACGAATTCTTGTTGGGAATTTCGTATGTTTTCCATCCCTCTTGTGATTGACTTCGTAGTAATTATATTGTTCTTGTGATTTCGACCTAGTTGAGAGATTCGAGGGTTGCCGGTCAAGCTTTTTCAAGCTTCGCGTGCTTTGGATTTGAGGCAAGTACCTTGATATACGAATTGTAAATCGCGTGAAATCATTGTTGTCGAGTGTATGAATTTATACGGATGTATAAATGTGTGTATATATATATGTGTGTATGTATATATATGTCTAGGTTTATATATGTATATATATTTATATGTTAAATATATGTATGTATATACATATATTGATATAAGCGCCTATATTGGTGAATGACGAGTGATGAATACGAACACTAGATGACGTACTCGACTTGGATTGATGGGTAAACTATATTTACTCTTATAAGATAGTTTTGTTATATATATATATATATATATATATATATATATATATATATATATATATATATATTCGGTTGAGTCGCAAGATAGGGATATATGTGCGGTGTTGGTTGGTTATGCTTGAAGTCTTATTGTGATTGAGTTTGATTGATAACGACGTGTTATTGTTTATTTGTGTGGTTATGGATCAAGCGGAGAAAATTGTGTAACTTGATGTACCGAGTTGAAAATTGTTGTGACGTTTGTCCATGTGCTTGATGTTTGTGATAATGTGGATACTTGTTGTGAGAAACGTCGTATCCGGAACCTCGAGGGCGGGCGTGCACTCCGGCCCAGTGTATCCGCAATGTGCGGCTCCATATGTTTGGTGAACACCGGTGTTACCTAATGCGCGTGCAAGGGGCGGCTCTGTCAGAGTGATCGCCGGCGCGGTGACATGTTCAAGGGGCGGCCAACATAGTGGAGTGAACGCCGGCAGTGTGTGCAAGGGAGGCGCCTGGCAGGCTTATTGGTAACGGATATTCGAGTGATAGCTAAGACCCCGTTACCGAACAATCCTCGTATTTCAAAGTTCTTTCAACTCTTTTAAAATACTGGTCTCGATATAGACTGTGATTCGTGTTTTTGAAAGCTTGTTTATCGGGGTTAATTAACCAAGGATGTTTGACGAAATCTCCGAGGGTTAATTACAAGGGTCTTGAGCAGGAATTGTCGAATGAGAGGCTGTGCCTTTGATTGTACTGTGATGATTATTCTGTGCATTGGGTCGAGGACCCGAATAACGTTGTAATGGTTTTCTTGTAAATTGTTTTCCACATGTTGGGTCGAGGATCCGAGAGTTTTTGAAGTATTTTCTAAAAGTATTCCCGTTTGATTTTCAAAACCCCATGATGGCCTGAGTCAATAATGATGTTTTCAAACTTTCTTATCAAAATACTTTTTCCTTGTATAAAAAGGGATTTTTCTGACTCCTTGGGCTCGTTTAAAGTTTCATTGGTGTTATGTTCGGTACAGAGAATATGACTATGTGATTATCTTTCACTTTGTGTATGTGATACTATTCTGTGTGGACTATGGGAATGTGTGGTTTATGTTAAGGCTTCACGACTGTTGAGATTTGTGTTGTTATTATTCGTATATCTTGTATATTATGTACTTGCACTAGCAAAATTCCAGTTTGCTAACCCCCGAGTTTTCGGGGGGTGGGTGCCTGTTATGCGCTCAGGTTTTGGCAGCTCGGGAGCAGTCACAGGATTGGCTTGGAAGGAGATGGAGGACAATGATACTAATCACGCCAGAGTCAGAGTCTTTTCCTTTGTTTCAGTTGGTCGGTATTTCTCTGTCGTTCGAGTATTCACCCTTGCATGGGTGCAGTTTTCATTTATTAAATTGAGTTGTCATTCTTTTCGGTGTTCAAGTTTATTATTGTCATTGTAATGTGAATGTCGTTATTTTCTGAATTGGTTAAAGACCTTGTCGGTCTGCTTTGCATTTAATTTTGACCCTGGTCGGTCAATCATTGAGTAGTCTTTTGGAGCTTAGCCTGGTAGATCCTTGTGATAAGGGTCTACGGCGTGTGACATTCCCGGTCGTATTCTGGGGGTGTTACATTTGTGGCTTCGTCCCGGTCCTAGGCGATGCCTGTATGTGATTATGTTGTGTTGATTTTATGTCCGTTGAGGACACGTGATGTGGGCTTTGACCCTGTGAATTGTTGTTGGTTTTATTTGTGAAAACGAAACCTTTGGGCTGTGACCTCTGTTGATTTTGGAAAGAGAAGGATTCGAAAATCCTGAGTTTTTTCTATCAAAACTCCCGATGGCATTTTAAATCACTTTATAAATTGTTTCCCCTGATTTGTGATCTTTCGGTTTTGGAATGCTTTACCCAAACTCTTGCCTCGGGAAGTACCTTTCGTTACGTTTGGCTTTTTGAGGATTCCTGGTTATTGTTATTCGTGTAATGTGAATTGTATGGCTCGTATTTTTGTTTTATACTTGCACTAGCAAAACAGTGGAGTTTTGCTAACCCCCGAGTATTCGGGGGGTGGATGTCTGTTTTTGCATTCAGGTTTTGGGAGCATAACACAGGGTCGGCACGAAGGATGATGAAAGATGATCGATACTAATCACATGAGGAATCGTACGTTGTTGTATTGGTTCAGTTGTATTTTATTTCCGCTGCAGTATATTTTCCCGTTGTACGGGAGCATTTTGTATTCGACCCCTGCGTGGGCATGTATTGAGTTGTATGTATTTATTGAAAGACCAAATCGGTCTACTGAGTCATTTTTTTAGCCTTAAAGGCATTGTTGAGATGTTCGACGTTGTTTACCAGCCTGGTAGATCCTTGAGGAAATAGTCTACGGCGTGTAATATCCCTGAGTGGATTGGGGGTGTTACATGCTAATGGGATTAGTACACCCGGACATGATTCACCTCAATTTGGTCAAATGGATTTCAATTTGGGATAGTCAATGACTGAATTGTAAGGTTATTATAGGTATACATAAATCTTGGACTTGAGGATTCAGTAGGAGATATGCTTGTGATATTAAGTTAGTCATTAGATTAGTTCGATCTAATTACCTGACGGTGGGGTCAATCTCGAAATGCAACTTGATGGGCAAGTAGCAGTTCCTACTAAATATCAAGATATGATTCTTTTCCTGTAAGTGAACAAACGAATGGCATATGCGGTTAGGGGCATATGAGATAAGAAGTCTTTGGCTGAAGCATATGAACTAGCTGCATTTGATATACGAGAACTCCATGACCTCGATTTGCACTAACTGAGGCATAATCTCAAGTTGTAATAGTGTTTGCTTTATCGTGATCCTAAAACTTTACTGTAACCCTAAAACTTAATGGGTACATCTTATTGAAGAGTTTATACATATAGGATATTCATGTACAGAAAATTTTGAAACAATCCCATCATTCGTTCTCAACCAGGTTACAGTATGAGCCACGTAACTCGCTAGGTGCTCGCCAAAAATAACTCGATTGATTGCCTTACGAAGCATGGTTGTACTGATGTAATTTCACTATTTCTTACATGGATCGTGTTGAATCCCTTGATCACTACCTTTTTTTTCTTGTTCAACACGGGCCATGTTGTTTTATGCCATATACAGTAAGGTCGTGCCACTCTTGATAGCTCTGAAGGGCTGATCTTTTGTTGTTTTTTGTTCGTTTGAGTTTCAGACGCGTTCCAACTCCATTCTTAGCCCGTTTTTACCTATTTTATACACAATTTAAACAATGGATGTGAGATCCCATAGAATAATAAAATCATATAAACTGATGTCGAATTAAACGTATTCTGGTTGAAAATATGCTTCAAATTGACCTTGAAATTCAGTAACATAGTGTTGCAAGAACAATTTTTTTCATTTGCTATAAGGAGCTGCCATATTTAGTTCTTGTGATCACATTTTTATTTGATCTCTTTTTGTAATTTATGCATTTTCAAACTTCATTGTGAATTCTGCGTATTATGTTTGTCATATGATTTGTTGTTTCCATTGCGAGACTTTGATATTTGTGGTACTTTTTATTATATGTTCGTTGCATTCTAGTTTGGTTATCATAGTATAGTGTTTGTGCCGAAATGTTATGAATGCAACGGGTCCTGAGGGCATAAGCTCTGGAATTGTGCAGACCTTACGTACATAGGTTATTAGGGTAAGATACGTGATTGGATATATTATATACATAGAGGGTATTTGGCAACGTAAGTAAGCATACCTGAATGGGAAGACGACGACTCTGATTAGATTTTACATACGTAAGATAAGTCATGTTACGTACATAGCTCTTGAAGTGTTACGTACGTAATACGGGAATCTATATAAGTCCAATAGCAGTTCAGATTGAGGAATTACACTTGAATTTTGATTTTTTCGTTTCTCTTCAGGAACCAGCATCGAATTCGTCATTTTGAAGGCTTAAAATCATATCTAACATCTAAGGAGCATTGTAGTCGAGATATAGCATGTTTATTCTTCTTTTATCCATATGAATCGACGTATGATACATTGCAACTCTAATGTGGGGTATATATGTTGAAGAAATATTGAGTTATTAGTTGAGTTTTTCTGGTTTTGATCCGTAAATTCGTAGATATTACGTAGGGTTTTGAAGAATGTTGGTATAATACGAGTTTGGTATTGACAATCATGTTATTTGAGTTCAACTATGAGATTTGAGAATGATATCTCGTAGCGTTGATTTTTCTTAAGGGTTTTCAGGGTTCATTTCAGTTCTTAATCTGATCTATATATTAAATTAGTGTAGATGTATGCCTAAGGTTAGACAATCGAGATTTTGATTGGAAAAACCTTTGAACCAAAGTTACCCATTCAGCCGACTAGAGGCAAGTAATTTTAATCATTTGAATATATGAATTCCTATATTGTTTATATATTGTGCATGAACCGAGTGATTGAAAGGTCGAATGTTCACATGGGGAGGACCCGAAATGATCTCTAAAGATCTATGTTAGCGCGTTGGATCATGAACTTGTTGGTCTTCCATCTGTGGAGGGTTCGAGCGGACCTTTGGGAACTTATGCTAGCGCCCTGAGCCATGGAAAGATACAGGGTATGATATTTTGATGAATGTGGAATGAATATTATGGAATATTATTGTTGTGAATTGTATTTTAAATATGTTTTGAATCTTAAAATTATATTCATGTGGTTAACATACTTGCACTAACATATTCCATTTACTAATCTCTTTAGGGGAACATGTTTCATATGTTCACGTACATTATAGGGAATTTGAGGAGCAATCACTGGGGCGTTACGAAGGTGAGGGAACTTCTTAGCGATACTAAATCTTTGAGAAGTCGAGAGTTGTCGCGTGTAATTTTTGATAAAATGTAGTTCTGTGTTTTCAAATACTTAGTTTTATTTGAGAAAGTCGAAAAGTTCCACAAAACTGTATTTTTGTTGAAACTGTCGTATTATTTCAATCGTTTATTTCATTTGTATATGTTGAAGCATTAATCCCATATTGAGGAAATACAAGCCATGCAATCAATATATAAATATTCTGGGCTACTCCTCCCATTGCCAATTGGTTTTGAAATGAAACCCCAGACTTTAACATGGTATCGGAGCAGGCTCTCCACAGGTGCGAGCCCAACGGCCCATGATGTTCTAACTCTGCGCCACCGGAGTTAAAAAGTCCACGTTGTAAGCCTTGACTCCGGCTACGCGTGAGGGGGCGTGTGGAAGCATTAATCCCACATTGAGAAAATAAAAGCCTTGACAGTGATATATAAAGATCGTGAACTACTCCTCTCATTGCCAATTGGTTTTGAGATGGAACCCCACACTTTAACATGGTATCGAAGCAGGCTCTCTGCACATGCGAGCCCAACAGCCCACGATGTTCTAACTCCGCGCCATCCGAGTTAAAAATTTCACGTTATTAAATTAGTGCCCAAATAATTTTATCATTTAATTTATTTCATTCTCATGATCATGCAAAAATCATTCATGTCATTATAATTCATGAGAAGTCATGTGATTCGTTTCGTTTCATTTCTCATTTTAAATTCATCGTTTTATCTCGTCATTTCTAGGCCTGAGTCAATTTTAAGCGATGTTAATTGTTACCAAAAGGTTTTACAAGATAAATAATAATATTATTTATTGTTATTATTATTATTATTATTATTATTATATTATCATTATTATTATCATTATTATTATTATGCCTATTATTTATCATTATTATTACTATTACTATTATTATTATTTAGTTTAGCCCAATTATTATTTATTTCCATTGTTGGGCCTATATTAATCTTGTTGGCCCAAATAGCTTGACCCAAATAAGAGAACATCTCAAAACCCATATATTTTTCCCCAACTTTTCTACCCTAAACCTAATCTCTACCGCATATATACTGTATTTATACTTCAGCCAATATACAGAATATACAAATATTTTTTTTTTCCTTCTTCCTGCAGTCATCCGTCGTCCGTTCTCAGTAATCTCAAGGTAAAATTCTACATCTTCTTCTTTTCTCGTTCTTCTGCAAATCTCAAAACACCATACATGTTATTTTTCTGCTTATCCCTTCCTATAGGAGTTATTTCCGAAATATAAACCTTATCGGAGTCGACTGGACTCCGGGCCGTGGCACAAGCCTTCCGGGTCGCGGCACATCAATGTGAAAAATCATCGCCCACCTACTGCACTTCGGGCCGCGGCCCCCTGAAATCACCCAACCAAACCCTGCCGCCACTGTACTACGGGTCGCGGCCCCCTGAGACTTCCCTGGGCAGATTTTTTGAGTGTGCCGCGGCACACACCATCCGGGTCGCGGCACTCGAAGTCAACATGCGATTTGGGGGTCTTTTAGCAGCACTTTGCTGTGGGATTTCATAATTCCAACCTACACATCTTGAGATACACATAGAGACAGATACAAGAGAGAAGAGAAAAGAGAGAAATACTTGTTCGATTTCTCGGAGTTGTATCGATCGGATCGTCGTGATATTTGACAATAGCTTGGTAGCGATTGGGCAAATCTTTTCACCAGAATAGATCGAGGGTTTGAGTCCGGAAGTTTGTGTATTTTGTTAGCTTTTTGTGTAAGCTATTTTTGGTATTTTTCTTTCTCGATCTTGTTGTTGTTGTGTATTCCAAATACTTGGAGATTGTTTATTATCAAATATTTGAAGATTATTTTTGTATACCTCTAGTTTGTACTAGGGACGAATTGTTCATTGTGTATTGGTGATAGTGGATTTAAGCGGCTTCGGTCCTGTGGTTTTTACTTTCGTCGTGAGGGGTTTTCCACGCTAAAAATCGTGTCTCGTTGTTTATCGTTTTTGGATATCATTTGTATTGTTTGTCAAGTTGTAATTGATTACTCTACTCGTCGGTAACCTCAAAGTTATAATTGAAGATTGAGAAAGTTGTCAAACGAGGTTCCGTATTTTTCGTTGTGACGTCATTATTGTTGGTTTTTCCCAACAAGTGGTATCGGAGCCACGGGATTTTTGTTTCGTGGTTGTATTATCTCAATTGTAAGGTGGAAGCCAATACAAGTAGAATGGTAAATTTGAATGGTTCGAACTACCATGTATGGAAGGGGAAGATGGAAGACCTTCTATATGTGAAGGATATTATATACCGGTCTTTAGCAAAGACAAACCGAAAGGCAAGTACGACCCGGATTGGGCTATTTTAGATCGCCAAGCGTGTGTCTATATTCGATAATGGGTTGATGATAATGTGTTGAATCATATTAGTGGAGAAAAGGATGCTCGAGAACTGTGGCACAAGCTCGAGCAATTGTATGCTCGGAAGACAGGGAATAATAAGCTATTCCTCATTAAACAAATGATGAACTTAAAATATCGAGATGGGACTTCCCTGTCGGATCATTGGAATGCATTATAAGGCATCATTAATCAACTTGCCGGAATGGGCATTAAATTTGAAGATGAGGTTCAAGCATTGTGGTTATTGGGCACATTACCGGATACTTGGGAGACGTTTCGTACGTCTTTGTCTAACTCTGCCCTTGATGGTGTCATTTCGATGGAACTTGCTAAGGGGAACATGCTGAACGAGGAGGTCCGAAGAAAGGCACAGGGATCTTCGTCACAATTGGATGTTCTTGTTACCGAAATACGGGGAAGAGGTCAAAGTAGAGGTCCGAGTAATAGAGGGACACAAATAAGTAATTCTAGAGGGAAGTATGCCAATATTGAATGCTATCATTGTGGTAAGAAAGGGCATACGAATAAATTTTGCCGACAATTAAAGAAGGAAAATCGCCAAGGCCGAGAGAGCACTCAAAAGGAGAGCGAGAGTAATGAAAAGGCCAAAGTAAATACCACTACCGAAGAGTTCTTTGTATATTGTGATTATGTATGGTGAACCTTTCCAGAGATGATTCGAGTTAGGTGGTCGATAGTGGAGCTACGTGTCATGTTACATCACGTAGGGATTTCTATTCCTCTTATACTCCGGGTGACTATGGGATAGTCAAGATGGGTAACGATGGGTTATCCAAGATTGTTGGAGTGGGATACGTACACTTGAGGTTCGACACCGGTGTGGAACTTGTTTTACGTAATGTAAAACATGTTACGGATATGAGGCTAAATGTGATTTCCGTTGGCTTACTCGATGATGATGGCTATCATAGCGGTTTTGGCAAGGGAGTAAGGAACCTGAGGAGAGAAGACAGGGAAACTGTACGTGACAAATCCAAAGGTCACGATTAATACCGTGAACACAATTGACAATAATGACGTAACCGCTATGGCATAAGAGGCTCGGTCACATGAGCGAGAAATGGATGGCGCTATTGTCAAAGAAGGATGTGCTGTCTGGGGTTCACGATGTACATCTTAAAAGGTGCTCTCACTGTCTAGCCGGGAAGCAAAGGAGAGTCACTTTTAAGAGCCATACCCCTTTCACGGAAGGAAAATGTTCTTGATCTTATAAATTCCGATGTTTGTGGTCCTATGAAGATTAGGACGCTTGGTGGTTGCATATATTTTGTAATATTCATCGATGATCATTCGAGGAAGGTGTGGACATACACCTTAAAGACTAAAGATCAAGTTCTAGACATTTTTAAACAGTTTCATGCCTCGGTGGAGAGAGAGACCGGGAAGAAGTTGAAGTGTATTCGGACGGACAATGGTAGAGAATACACTGGGCCTTTTGATGAGTATTGCCGAGAGCAAGAGATCCGACATCAAAAGACGCCACTGAAGACTCCGCAACTTAATGGCTTGACGGAGAGGATGAATCGGGTTTTGGTTGAGAGAGCTCGATGTTTGCTCTCATGATGGATTACCAAAGTCATTTTGGGGAGAATCTTTGAACACGGTGGTTCACGTGATTAATTTGACGCTCTGTGTTCCTTTGAGATTTGATGTCCCGGACAAAGTGTGGAGCGGTAAAGATATTTCATATTGCCACTTACGGGTTTTCGGATGTAAAGCATTTGTACACATTCTGAAAGATGAGAGGTCGAAGCTTGATTCCAAGATGAAGCCATGTATTTTTATTGGTTACGAGCTTGATGAGTTCGGGTATAGATTGTATGACCCGGTGACTAAGAAGCTTGTTCTTTCGAGAGATGTTGTTTTTGTTGAAGATCAAACGATGAAGGATGTTGAGAATGGAGAGTCGTCTCCACAACATGATTATGATCTTATTGATTTAGACCTTGTTCCTCCACAACATGTTGAGACACCCGGTGGAGAGGATGTCCAAAATGATGAACAACACGATGCCGGTGACAATGATGAGTTAGTTCAAGATGATACCAATGGAGTTCATCCCGAGCTATCCGTGACGAACATGCCCTCATTTGTTCCACTTAGACGGTCGATGAGGGACCGTCATCCCTCCACTCGTTATTCGGCCGATGAGTACGTTTTACTCACCGACGAGGGAGAGCCCGAATATTTTGCGGAGGCTATGGAGGATGAGAATAAGGAGTGGATGGATGCCATGAGATACGAGATGAGTTCTTTGCATGAGAACAATACGTACGAGTTGGTGAAGTTACCGAAGGGCAAGAGAGCTTTGAGAAATAAATGGGTGTATAAGGTGAAGTCGGAGGAGCATACTTCATTGCCCCGATATAAAGCTAGACTCGCAGTGAAGGTCTTTAGTCAAAAGAAAGGCATTGATTTTGATGAGATTTTTTCTCCGGTTGTGAAGATATGATCGATTCGATTAGTCCTTGGTATAGCGGCTAGTCTTGACCTTGAGATTGAGTAAATGGATGTCAAGACGATATTTATTCATGGAGACCTCGATAAGGAGATATATATGAAGCAACCTGAAGGGTTTCAGGTTAAAGGAAAAGAGAATTATGTTTGTAGACTCCGAAAGAGTCTATACGGTTTGAAGCAAGCACCACGGCAATGGTATAAAAAGTTCGAGTCGGTTATGGGGGAGCAAGGCTACTGGAAGACGACCCTGGACCATTGCGTGTTTTTCAAGAAATTTGGAGATGATGATTTTATCATCTTATTGCTTTATGTGGATGACATGTTGATCGCTAGCAAGAATGCCGAAAGGATTGCCAACTTGAAGAAAGAGTTGAATATGTCTTTTGCCATGAAAGACTTGGGGGACGCTAAACAGATTCTTGGGATAAGAATCACTCGGGATAGAGCAGCCCGGAAATTACACATTTCACAAGAGCAATATATCAAGAAGGTGCTTAAACGCTTCAACATGGACAAAGTTAAAATTGTTAGTTCGCCTCTTACTAACAATTTTAAATTGACGAGCAAGGATTGCCCTACAACGAAAGAAGAGATTGAGGAAATGGATAAAGTTCTTTATACCTCTGCGGTCGGGAGTTTGATGTATGCCATGGTATGTACGAGGCCCGACATTGCTCATGCCGTGGGAGTGGTGAGCCGTTTTCTATCGAATCCGGGAAAGAAGCATTGGGAAGCCGTAAAGTGGATATTTAGATATTTACGGGCTACTTCCAAATTGGGGATTACATTTGGAAATGGGAAAGCGATGCTTGTTGGTTATTCCGATTCGGATATGGCAGGAAACGAAGATAACCAAAAATCCACATCCGGTTATTTGATGACGTTTGCAGGGGGGCCGTGTCATGGCAATCAAGATTGCAAAAGTGTGTTGCCTTGTCAACAACGGAGGCCGAGTATATTGCGGCGGTGGAAGCGAGTAAAGAGCTCATATGATTGAAAATATTTTTACGAGAGCTGGGCGACGTTACGTGGTATTTTGTGATAGTTAGAGTGCGATTCATTTGGGTAAGAATGCGACTTTTCACAAGAGAAAAAAACATATCGATGTGAGATATCATTGGATTCGAGATGCATTGGATGATGGTTTGTTTGAACTTGATAAAGTTCACACCGATGAAAATGGTTCCGATATGTTAACCAAGGCGTTGAGTAGAGAGAAGGTTAAGGTGTGCTTTCGATCGCCGGGATGGCGAACTCTTCCTATATCCCGGAAAGGGGGAGATTTGTAGGAGTTATTTCCTAAATATAGACCTTCTCGGAGTCGACTGGACTCCGGGCCGTGGCACAAGTCTTCAGGGCCGCGGAACATCAATGTGCAAAATCATCACCCACCTACTGCACTTCGGGCCGCGGCCCCCTGAAATCACCCAACCAAACCCTGCCGCCACTGTACTACAGGCCGCGACCCCCTGCTCTCTGGGCTGCGGCCCCCTGAGACTTCCGTGGCCAGATTTTTTGAGTGTGCTGCGGCACACACCATCCAGGCCGCGGCACCCGAAGTCAACAGGTGATTTGGGGGTCTTTTTAGCAGCACTTTGCTCCGGGATTTCATAATTCCAACCTACAGATCTTGAGATACATATAGAGAGAGATACAAGAGAGAAGAGAAAAGAGAGAAATACTTGTTCGATTTTCCAGAGTTGTATCGATCGGATCGTCGTGATTTTTTGACAATAGCTTGGTACCGATTGGGCAAAGCTTTTCATCGAATAGATCGAGGGTTTTAGTCTGGAAGTTTGGGTATTTTGTTAGCTTTTTGTGTAAGCTATTTTCGGTATTTTTCTTTCTCGATCTTGTTGTTGTTATGTATTCCAAATACTTGAAGATTGTTTATTACCAAGTATTTGAAGATTATTGTTGTATACCTCTAGTTTGTACTAGGGACGAATTGTTCAGTGTGTATTGGTGATAGTGGATTTAAGCGGCTTCGGTCTCGTGGTTTTTACTCTCGTATTGAGGGGTTTTCACGCTAAAAATCGTGTCTCGTTATTTATCATTTTTGGATATCATTTGTATTGTTTGTCGAGCTGTAATTGATTACTCTACTCGTCGGTAATCTCGAAGTTACAATTGAAGATTGGAAAAGTTGTCAAACGAGGTTCCGCATTTTTCGTTGTGACATCATTATTGTCGGTTTTTCCCAACACTTCCATCACTCCTGTCCAACGAAAACCTCAAATCAGAATCCCATTTAGCCGAGCCTCCAGAAAATCAGATATCTATGAAATCAAATTATGAAACCAAAAGAAAATCACAAATTTTCAGATCCAAAACTGCCGCCCCAATTCCACGCCAGAAACCCAAATCGCCAAACTCAGAACCTGCACCTCTGTGGCAACCCATCTCCGTCGCTCCCGATGCCACCTTCCCGTCATGCGACATCTCCAAATCACCGAACTCAGCCACAAACCACTATCTAGTTTGGCCAACACGCCAACCCAAATCTGAGGGGCCTTTCCCTGGTCGTCGCAGCGCCCATCTCTGACCTGCTGCGGCTGTGATGGCCAACATCGATTTGTATGTAGGTGTCTCTGGGTGTATTTTTTTTTTTTTTTTGCAGAGGGGTTGTAGAGAGATGGAAAGCTAGAGTGAGAGGGGGGCGGACATCGTTGTTGTCAGGAAGGAGAGAGAGAGAGATGAACCGAGGGAGGATGAGAGTGAGTCGGGACTGTGAGTAGGGTTTATATACCCGAAAATTTAGGTCAACTTTGATTTATATCCTATATTTTTAGGCTTCTTCAATTTCAGTCCCCATATAGTCAATTCTTATGGATTAATCCCAAATCAGTTTTTCAGTTTATTCAATTTAACACCTCAGAATATCAGACCTTTTTGTTTGACCCCTATTAACTCTTCATTTCATTCAATTCCAGTCCTTAAATATTTAGTTTATTCAACTTTACTTCAATCAGCTTTTCAATATCTACATATCAGTCCCTTTCAATCAAGCTTTTAACATGTTGACATTTTCAATTGATATTATTATTCAGTCATAATTTAATTCTCAGTCATACACTAGTAGAATAAACGTCAAAGACTTCGGTACGTCTCACTTCGGTAATGTATATTAGCGAAGTAAAAACAAACAACAACTTCGCTTTTCAATTTACTGAAGTAAAAAACCCACATAGACTTCACTAAATGGTACCAAACAAAAAAGCAGGAGCTAGTTAGAAAATTTAAGTTACAAAGACTTCGCTAATTTGATAATTACTGAAGTAAAAAGTGTGAAATTTTATTTTTTACCAAAATTTTTTTACAATGGTGAAGTGTATGTTTTGAGACCGGGAATTAATATTTTGATGTTCAATTTTTTTTCATTTAGGCTCCAAAAAATACTTAGCAAATATTGGTTTCTGTAACACCCCCAGAATACGACCGGGAATGTCACACGCCGTAGACCCTTATCACAAGGATCCACCAGGCTAAACTCCAAAAGACTACTCAAAGATTGACCGGCCGGGGTCAAAATTTAATACAAAGCAGACCGACAAGGTCATAAACCAATTCAGAAACTAACGACATTCATATTACAATGACAACAATAAACTTGAACACAGAAAAGAATGACAATTCAATTTAATAAATGATAATTACACCCATGCAAGGGTGAATACTCGAACGACAGAGAAATACCGACCAAAATGATACAAAAGAAAAGACTCTGACTCTGGTGTGATTAGCATCGTCGTCTTCCATCTCCTTCCAAGCCAATCCCGTGACTGCTCCCGAGCTGCCAAAACTGAGCGCATAACACCCACCCCCCGAAAACTCGGGGGTTAGCAAACTGGAATTTTGCTAGTGCAAGTACATAATATTCAAGATATACGAACAGTAACAACACAAAATTTAACCGTCGTGAAGCCTTAACACAAACCATACATTCCCACAGTCAGCACAGAATAACACTCGCATACACGAGGTGAAAGGTAATCACATAGTCATATTCTCCTTACGGAAAATAACATTCATGAAACTTTAAACGAGCCCAAGGAGTCAGGAAGATCCCTTTTGTAAAAGGGAAAGTATTTTGATAAGATAGTTTGCAATCATTATTATTGACTCGGGCCGTTTAGGGGTTTTTAAAATCGAATGGGAATACTTTTGGAAATAATTTCAAAACTCTCGGGTCCTTGACCCAACGTATGGAAAATGATTACACAAAAACCAAGTCAACTTATTTGGGGTTCTCGACCCAATTTATAGAACACCAACACAAACGAAATCATTACAACATCTCGCAGGTTCTAAACCCAATCAAATAACATCATCACGAATTCGATCATCTCAACATTCCACGGGGTCCTCGACCCAATACGAATGGCACCACAATACAATAAAAGGCACAATCTCTCATTCGACATATCCTGCTCAAGACCCCCGATTAATTAACCCTCGGAGATTTCGTCAAACCTCCTTGGTTAATTAACCCTGATACCCACGCTTTAAAAACAATTTGAAACAAGCTTTCAAAGACACGAATCGCGTACCAAATCAAGACAAACATTTGAAAGTGAGTTGAAAGAATTTGAGATACGAATATCGTTCGATAGCGGGTCTTAGCTATCACTCAAATACCCGTAACCAATAAGCCTGCCAGGCGCCTCCCTTGCACACCTGTGTACCGGCGTTCACTTCCATCATGTTGGCCGCTCCTTGAACATGTCACCGCACCGGCGTCACTCCCGCAAGAGCCGCCCCTTGCACGCGCATTAGGTGACATCGGCGTTCACCACCCATATGGAGCCGCACATTGCAGCATACACCAGGCCGGAGTGCACGCCCCGCCCTCAGAGGTTCCCGGATACGACGTTTCTCACAACACGTATCCACATTATCACAAACATCCAGCACATGAACAAATGTCACAACAATTTTCAACTCGGTACATCAAGTCACACAATTTCTCCGCCAGTCCATAACCACACAAGTAGGCAGGAACACGCACGTTATTAATCAACTCAATCACGATAAGCGTTCAAGCATAACCAATCAACACCGCACATAGATATATATATAACCTTACTATATTATATGAATGACTATAGTTCATCCCTCAATCCAAGTTGAGTACGTCAACTAGTGTTAGCATTCATCACTCGTCGATCACCGACATAAGCATGTATATCAATATACGTATATACATACTTATTTTTTAACATATAAATATATATAATACATATATATATATACAAATACATATACATATATATATATATATACATATATACATCCGTATAAACTCATACACTTCAACAACAATGATTTCACGCAGTTACAATTCGTATATCGAGGTACTTGCCTTGGTAATACGACGCGAAGGAGACGACGAAGGAATCGGTTCCGGTCCGAACAATCCTCTCAAATCCGACCCTAACACAATAATGATATATAATCAATCTCACATCATGAATACGAAGAAATCCCTCCTAGTTCTACCCGTTGGGACAATTTATCGAACACCAAGAGTGCGTAGGGAATTGAAATCGGTTAACGGTGAACTAACGGGATTTCATCCCAACCAAAAACAAGAAAGCCAAGGGTAACGAGAGTACTATCAAAATCTAACGACAACATCGGTTAATTCGGATTAAAACACAAGATCACCACCAAACCCTCCCCAAAAATCATACTAGGGTATAAGAGATCTTACCTCTTGAAGATACAAACCCTATAATCCGAAGAACACGTGCTAGATCCACAATCCGAGCTACACGATCGAAGGAAGACGAAGAAAAACACAATCGAAAGGGTGGATGGAGAAGAAATCCCCTCTCAACCTCTCTCTCTCGCGCACGGTGGAAGGGAGGAAGAAAATGTGCGAATCTCATGAAACGCACGATTATAGCGCCGACCGCATCGTGTGCCGCGGCTCAACTAAAGCGTACCGCGGCACGGGGGCAAAGATTGCGCCCGGTGGTGGTGGCCGCTCGTTGTGCCGCGGCTCATTCGGAGTGTGCCGCGGCTCGGACTCGGCATGTGCCGCGGCAGACCTTGCGGACCGTGCGGGCACACGGCAGAGAGGTTTTAACCGGCAGTGCCACACGGTGTGCCGCGGCCGGACAAGTGTGCCGCGGCACGACTGCACTGTGCCATGGCTCACAAACCTTGTGCCGCGGCACACGTGCATACCGCTTGGCCAACAATCGGGTAATGTGTGCGCCGCGCACAATCCTTGTGCCGCGGCCCACACCCCCCCTCGGGTCCCAAAAATGACGAAAAATGATCCGGAAGAGAATAAAAGCAATAGGAATCGATATTTGGGCAACAATAACACGAAATGGAAGTACGGAACCCCAAAAAGATCTGAGGTGCACAACCAAAGTCGAACAAGGGACAAATTCCCTAAACTTCTAGGAAATTACACAAACGGCCCAAACATCCGAAAATCACGATACAACGTCGGATTAACAATCCGAAACTCACAACATGCTCTACTCAATCATACGAACTCATGGAAGTAAGAAAATGACGAAATCGAACGAGTTTAACGAGAGACAAATACACATGAGACAAAATATAACACAAGATGAAATTACGTAAAAACATCATCGAGACCCGTCTAAGCGGAGAAACTCCAAGAACAAAATAGGTTCAGAATTCCAAAACAGTGACAAGCGAGTTGTCGAAACGGACCTCCGCCGGAAAAATAAAAATTACCGAAAATCGAATTTGCGGATATTACATTCTACCCTCCTTAAAAGAAGTTTCGTCCCGAAACTTAAAATAGAGAGCGGCGGAACAATCAAGGAAATAACTACTTGCTCAGCCCCAAATCATCACGAGCAAAGCGCGAATGCAAGGTTCCAGAAATACGATGAACTGACCTAGCGAGCATATGGTACGTGAGTCGAGGCGATAAAAATGTATGGGAACACGATAAATTGAGGTGAAGGAGTATGAATTTGGATACCAAAGCTCCCAGAGTTAAGAAAATCACAAAATAGTTCAGACGTCCTGAAAATCATGTTTCGAGCTCAACCAACCACAATCCAAGTTCATAACACATTCGGAAGTGTCAATTGCACACGTGGGAATAATAGTTCCGAACAAAATTTGCAAGAATTAGGTTCAGATATGGAAAGACCACAATAATTCACGGGTTTTAACAAAAGCACTCCAAATTCGTTCGGAGGACGGCAGCTAAGTAGAACAAGATAGTTTAAAATCGTCGAGAGGATCATAATTGAGTTACCAACAATGAAAAATCATACAATGCCGAAAATACCAAGGAAAGTACGGGTAATACACTTCCCCATACTAAAAGGTATTTCGATCCCAAACTTAGAACAACAAGAGTTGGAAATATAGAGCAATGAAATGAAGAACGATCAAAGTCACGATTGTTCAAAACAGCAACAATTAGGACATATTGCAAAATATTCATCCTCCCATGTTAGGCTCTTCGAAGGAAACATAGGGTTTCGGGACATTCTCCGATCACTAGCTCTGCTCTCTCTCGGGCGGCATTCTTTGCCAATTCGGAAACTGTCTCACGGTGTTTCTCCCGATGACCTACACACCCACACCTGTAACAACTCAAAATTGGAGAGGGACAATTTGCACGAACATGTCCCCACAGCGATTCTGATTGAAACATCTTCTCTTCTTACCTGCGAGTCACCGTCTTTGGTTTGGGATTTCCAGCGTTCACTCCCGACCGCGAAGATGACGCTTTCGAACAACGTAAGGGCTTGGGAGCCTTAGTCTCCTCATCGCCCAGAAATTTTCCCGATACCCTCGGTCTCTTTGCTTCGCTCGTGGGCTCGATTACTGAGGAGATTTCATAGGATATCGTTTGATCTCGATACTCCCTCACTGTAGCATGGATAGTTGTCGTACGAACCACCTTGCCGCTTCCATTTCCATCATCACGTCCACGTCCGGCGAGGCTTGACATACTAATACGGATAACGCCGATCAACAGTATTAGTTTATCAGTCGTACAATATACCACAATTATCAACCTGAGTTTTAGTTAGCATCCTTAGAATAATGGTACTATCGTAAAGCATAAAGTTTTATGAAGTCAAGTTCGAGTTCCTCGACGAGGACGATCATTATATGTATGCACTTAATGAAAACAAATTTTTGAAAAAGGGGCTCGTCACGTTGCGCCCAAGACTTGTAAACACTGTCTTTTATTTCGGAAGAGGAAGTTTACATAATGACTCTAAAATTATTTTCGAGTGAAGAATAAAAGAAAAAGAAAGAAATCGAAAATTAATTCGTAACTAATTTGAAATATTTCAAAAATATTGAGTCCCAAATATCACAATCTTGAAAATCTTTCCTCTTCTTCCAAAATGTTTATTCGAAAGAATTTTCCACCGAGATACGTGACCATTTAACATGACGGTATTAAATCGTGGCTTTACACAATGTTAGAAAATTTCAAAGCATTGTTTTAAAATATTCGTGATACTACAACGCGTGGCCCGTTCCGAACCTACTGTGCTAAAAATCATTTTAAAAAATATGTTCAAAATGCCAAAAAGGCCGATGTCGGTAATGTTCTCAAATACTCACTAAAGTCATTTATGAAATATCAAATACCGTCATAAGAATACTATCAAAATATGCAAGACCAAAATATCAAAACTCGGTTTGTAAGATAACAAAAACCATCTTAAAATACTCATGCGGTGGATAACATTATCATTCGTAAATTCATTCTAATAAAGTACCGAAACAGATAAACATGCTCGACTTCCGAAGCATACTACGTAACTATTTATGCTCGAACCGCATGCGCATGTCATATCCTAAAACGATAATATCACCAACAAGTTCCAATTCCTAGTTCACATTAAGCATATTAGCACAATGTAATCAAATACGTATATAAGGGGACTTACGATCGGGAGGCTTACCATCACGGATTGCCGGAAGATGATGTCGGAACCACGATACTAATCACGACTCTGATGCGCGCGACTTACACAAGACATGGACTTGACCCAACGGCCTAGGTTTTTCGCAAACCTAAGCTCGATACCATAAATGTAACACCCCCTGAATACGACCGAATGTCACACGCCGTAGACCCTTATCACAAGGATCCACCAAAGCTAAACTCCAAAAGACTACTCAAAGATTGACCGGCCGGTCAAAATTTAATACAAAGCAGACCGACAAGGTCATAAACCAATTAAACTAACGACATTCATATTACAATGACAACAATAAACTTGAACACGTAAAAGAATGACAATTCAATTTAATAAATGATAATTACACCCATGCAAGGGTGAATACTCGAACGACAGAGAAATACCGACCAAAATGATACAAAAGAAAAGACTCGACTGTGTGATTAGCATCGTCGTCTTCCATCTCCTTCCAAGCCAATCCCGTGACTGCTCCCGAGCTGCCAAAACCTGAGCGCATAACAGGCACCCACCCCCCGAAAACTCGGGGGTTAGCAAACTGGAATTTTGCTAGTGCAAGTACATAATATTCAAGATATACGAACAGTAACAACACAAAATTTAACCGTCGTGAAGCCTTAACACAAACCATACATTCCCACAGTCAGCACAGAATAACACTCGCATACACGAGGTGAAAGGTAATCACATAGTCATATTCTCCTTACGGAAAATAACATTCATGAAACTTTAAACGAGCCCAAGGAGTCAGGAAGATCCCTTTTGTAAAAGGGAAAGTATTTTGATAAGATAGTTTGCAATCATTATTATTGACTCGGGCCGTTTAGGGGTTTTTAAAATCGAATGGGAATACTTTTGGAAATAATTTCAAAACTCTCGGGTCCTTGACCCAACGTATGGAAAATGATTACACAAAAACCAAGTCAACTTATTTGGGGTTCTCGACCCAATTTATAGAACACCAACACAAACGAAATCATTACAACATCTCGCAGGTTCTAAACCCAATCCAAATAACATCATCACGAATTCGATCATCTCAACATTCCACAGGTCCTCGACCCAATACACAGAATGGCACCACTATAAAATCAAAGTCAAAATCTCTCATTCGACATATCCTGCTCAAGACCCACGATTAATTAACCATCTTAGATTTCGTCAAACCTCCTTGGTTAATTAACCCTGATACCCACGCTTTAAAAACAATTTGAAACAAGCTTTCAAAGACACGAATCGCGTACCAAATCAAGACAAACATTTGAAAGTGAGTTGAAAGAATTTGAGATACGAATATCGTTCGGTAACGGGGTCTTAGCTATCACTCAAATACCCGTAACCAATAAGCCTGCCAGGCGCCTCCCTTGCACACCAGTGTACCGGCGTTCACTTCCATCATGTTGGCCGCTCCTTGAACATGTCACCGCACCGGCGTCACTCCCGCAAGAGCCGCCCCTTGCACGCGCATTAGGTGACATCGGCGTTCACCACCCATATGGAGCCGCACATTGCAGCATACACCAGGCCGGAGTGCACGCCCCGCCCTCAGAGGTTCCCGGATACGACGTTTCTCACAACACGTATCCACATTATCACAAACATCCAGCACATGAACAAATGTCACAACAATTTTCAACTCGGTACATCAAGTCACACAATTTCTCCGCCAGACCATAACCACACAAGTAGGCAGGAACACGCACGTTATTAATCAACTCAATCACGATAAGCGTTCAAGCATAACCAATCAACACCGCACATAGATATATATATAACCTTACTATATTATATGAATGACTATAGTTCATCCCTCAATCCAAGTTGAGTACGTCAACTAGTGTTAGCATTCATCACTCGTCGATCACCGACATAAGCATGTATATCAATATACGTATATACATACTTATTTTTTAACATATAAATATATATAATACATATATATATACACATACATATACATATATATATATATATACATATATACATCCGTATAAACTCATACACTTCAACAACAATGATTTCACGCAGTTACAATTCGTATATCGAGGTACTTGCCTTGGTAATACGACGCGAAGGAGACGACGAAGGAATCGGTTCCGGTCCGAACAATCCTCTCAAATCCGACCCTAACACAATAATGATATATAATCAATCTCACATCATGAATACGAAGAAATCCCTCCTAGTTCTACCCGTTGGGACAATTTATCGAACACCAAGAGTGCGTAGGGAATTGAAATCGGTTAACGGTGAACTAACGGGATTTCATCCCAACCAAAAACAAGAAAGCCAAGGGTAACGAGAGTACTATCAAAATCTAACGACAACATCGGTTAATTCGGATTAAAACACAAGATCACCACCAAACCCTCCCCAAAAATCATACTAGGGTATAAGAGATCTTACCTCTTGAAGATACAAACCCTATAATCCGAAGAACACGTGCTAGATCCACAATCCGAGCTACACGATCGAAGGAAGACGAAGAAAAACACACAATCGAAAGGGTGGATGGAGAAGAAATCCCCCTCTCAACCCTCTCTCTCTCGCGCACGGTGGAAGGGAGGAAGAAAATGTGCGAATCTCGGCAAAACGCATGATTATAGCGGCCGCATCGTGTGCCGCGGCTCAGCTAAGCGTGCCGCGGCACGAGGCAGGTGCGCCCGGTGGTGGTGACCGCTCGTTGTGCCGCGGCTCATTCGGAGTGTGCCGCGGCTCGGACTCGGCATGTGCCGCGGCATGCCGGGATCTTGGGCACACGCAGTCAGAGGTTTTAACCGGCGAGTGCCACACGGGTGTGCTGCGGCCGGACAAGTGTCTGCGGCACTGGCTCGAGCGTGTGCCGCGGCTCACAAACCTTGTGCCGCGGCACACCCATGCTTGGCCAACAATCGGGTAATATGTGTGCGCCGCGGCGCACAATCCTGTGCCGCGCCCACCCCCCGGGTCCCAAAAATGACGAAAAATGATCCTAAAGAGAATAAAAGCAATAGGAATCGATATTTGGGCAACAATAACACGAAATGGAAGTACGGAACCCCCAAAAAGATCTGAGGTGCACAACCAAAGTCGAACAAGGGACAAATTCCCTAAACTTCTAGGAAATTACACAAACGGCCCAAACATCCGAAAATCACGGTACAACGTCGGATTAACAATCCGAAACTCACAACATGCTCTACTCAATCATACGAACTCATGGAAGTAAGAAAATGACGAAATCGAACGAGTTTAACGAGAGACAAATACACATCAGACAAAATATAACACAAGATGAAATTACGTAAAAACATCATCGAGACCCGTCTAAGCGGAGAAACTCCAAGAACAAAATAGGTTCAGAATTCCAAAACAGTGACAAGCGAGTTGTCGAAACGGACCTCCGCCGGAAAAATAAAAATTACCGGAAATCGAATTTGCGGATATTACAGTTTCCACCATTCCTCCCTCAAATTTTTTACTCCAATTTCCATAATAAAAAATTACTAAAACAAACAATTTTATCCAAAACATTACCAAAATAACAACAAGAAAGAATTGAATTGTTTTTGATTAAAAATATTTAGAGTTCAAGAAGGCATTGGACCGAATAAAAATATTAATCGGTCAAAACCCTGCAAAATCAGCTGTTCCCATTTCTCTTTCTCTCTCCTGCATCTCCTACCTCTCCCCATTTTCAACCCTAACCCCGACGCCCAATATCCTCTACCTTATTTCCCAACCCTCCCTCGCCCTCTTCCTTTCTCTAAAAAGAGAAATCCTCTCTCTAGTCTCCATCTCTCTAAGAAAATATCAGAATACCTCATCCCAAATCTGAATGGCATCCCACGCGAGGAGAACGTGTACAGGAGCGCAACCTTTTCTCTGTCGCCTACAAGAACGTCATCAGCGCCCGACGCGCTTCCTGGAGGATCATATCCTCGATCGAGCAGAAGGAGGAGAGCCGCGGCAACGAGAGCCACGTGTCCGCCATCAAAGCCTACAGATCCAAGATTGAATCAACTCTCCAACATCTGCGATGCATTCTCGGGCTACTCGACTCCATTGAAGAAAATGATATGTATGTGTCTTGTCATACCAATTTTTGTTACTTTATTTAGCGTGATATTAGTATTACTTATAATTAGTTACAATTTTACGATTAACTTTTTCAAGGATGTTGGTGAGGTTGTTGATGTCCTTTTTTTGGTTATGGACACGTTGAATTCACCACCCCGATGCGGACCAAAAGTATAATCATTGTTTAGTTTTATTTCCAATAAATTTTTGTTGAACACGATAAAGACCTAATTATTTAGTAATTTATTTTCGCACCTTGAACTCAATGGATCAAATTTGCTTGGTCGTGATGTGAAAATTGATTTAGCAAAGGAAAGAGGGGAAATAGGTTCATACACTCTGGCGGGTATGAACTTTAAACTCGTTTATGTATTTTTGCACTTTGTTTATATATTTAAGAGTTCGACTTTTAATTGATGCATCACTTGTTCGTATATTTAGCAATGACAGTCTTACCAAAAGAGTAAGTTCTTTATACCAACACTCTGTAGTTATGCATAAATTATTTATAAATTTGCTAACAAATTATACCTTGGTGGTACCTTACGGCGACTTATGGCTACTCTCGAGGACACTTTGGGGAGTGGGGTGAGATTGTAAAACTTAGTATCCCTAAAGATTATGAATCGGTGGTCCAAAAGGGTAAGGTTTATTTGTAATAACGAGTTACATCATATATTTGTTCTTCAAGCTTTTGAGGCTTACATCTCGATGCTTTATTATTGCAATATTTTGAAAAAGTAGAATTTTTATTTTTGTTTTAGTCGTATTCGCCAATATTACTGAGCCACGTTTGAAATATTACAAAGCTCACGAGTATTCTGTTTATATTTAAGTTGTAATTTAAGCGTGTCGGATGTTTGTCATTGCGATTAAACATGCTATGTTGCATCTGACTAGCCCTATATGAGAAAAACTTGGTCTTGGTAATTTCGTATGGAATTGAAAGACCTCCAGGTGAGATAAAAGGAATATAAATTAAAAGAATTGAGGTGACATATTGCGTTTGTGTTCTTTTGAACTTGTGTTGACTAAAGCACATTAGTTTATTTAATGTCTTGTTGTTAATGTTGTGCTTTTCTATTTAAAGCTAGCTTAAAGAAACACGAACGTGATTTTGAGGAGCTTCTTGAAGTGGATTTTCTTGTACGGACACTGGATAGGTTTTCGTATACGATAAATTTCCTTTTCACATATGGAGCCATTATTATGAAAATGGTGAACTCTCTAATTTCCGAAAGGACAAGCTTGTTTGGCAATGGGAATGGAATTGCCTTGGTAAATCTTAAGATTTTTCCTTTTTAAAAGTAAGTCAACAACGGTGGTAAGTTTGATTCTCTTGGTTACGGTGTATGATGGGAATGAAACTATCGGTCATCGATTATACAAGGAAGTTCAGTTCTTTGAAAATGAGGGTGTCAAAGGCAAGGGTACTGTGCCACCAACTGCTCTAAATGGGAGACCCTCGCCACGAATTTTGAAGAATTCAAAAATTGTGGTATGTATACATGTTTTGTTACTCAAGTTCCTCATTGGTAGATTGCACCGAATTCATTCTCTGCTTTTTGGATGGTAGAATACATTTTCATCCGGTGGAGTTCAATGGGAGGTTGCGTCGGTAAGTCTCTTGAAACCGATGTTATTCCCTGTTCTTGAAAGGCAACGGAAGGTCGAATTCGAGTTCTTTCATGACTATACCTTTTCTTCTCTCTCGGTAAAAAGAAAATTGTTGGCTTCAATTGATGGCAAAGTTTCTATATTACTGCCTTTGACAGAAAATACAGAAGGCACAGCGTCGACAGCAAAGAGAACAGATGCTCCTGGATGGTTTCCGAAATTCTCGATTAACTCGAACTTGCCGTAATCAAAAGCATATCGATTACAGATTTGGTATAGTGATCTTTTATATTCGAAGCCGTTTCACTAATTATCTCTACATTGCAGGGTATCAGATACATTACACAAAAAGGGTAAAAACTTCCAAAAGATGCTTGTGAATACACGTTCCTCTGATTTCCTAGTGAATTATCGATATATACAAAAAAGAAAAAAAGATACTAGATAATCACCTATGTCATATCAGACAAGAACATAGTAGGATTAATGATTTGTGCTTATGTTGTTATGAATCATATTTGATTGATTGTGTGGTTTGTGCATTGGGTAGCTTGGTTGACATGTTTCTTTCACCGTTTACACGCGCATCTGTTAATGTGTCAGGTGGCTGTCCTTTTAAAGGAATGTCGAGTTTTTTTTTTTTTTTGCATGATTTAGTTATATTTTGGGGGTTTGAATTTGAAAAAAAAAATCATTTCTTTTATGGTCAGCTTCTCTATTTTCTCCTATTACGTACTCAATTTGTTTTCTTATTCTTCTGCTCATAATAAGCATCTTTCAATTAGTGTGATCCTTGTTGCTCCTTAGGTATCAATATTTGATAAGTAATCTTTGATATTATTACCGTCGTTGTGTTTGTCCTTTTTGTTTGTTGCATCACTTACTGGGCTGTGTATTCAGATTGTCTGAACCTTCTTTCTGTAAACGCCCATCCCCTCCCCACTTCCTAATCATTCATTGTGATGGAAGAAGTGATTCTGAAGTCCATCTCTAATGCTTGTGTCTTCTTTCCTTGTGGCAGGCGGGCAGACTAGTATCAGGTAACTTTATTTGATTCTCCGGTTATAACACATCATGTAATTTTAATTCTGTCATCCTTTTATATTATATAGTATTTTTTGGTACTGAAACTTTGTGATGTTGATGCATCTTTTCTGAATGTACTTAATCTAAGTTTTTTTTGTTTCAATGTGATTTGCTCAAGATCTGGTTCGATAAAGACCAATACTACACTTAGGTGCGGTATGATGAAGTCGAGAACGAGTGGAGCAAGTTCGTCTACACGTTTGTCGATGGTGCTTAGGTGGCTTCATTGTCGAAGTTCTTTGTCTAGATTCAAATCAGTACTATATGTGTATGGTCTTGGTTGCGGACTACTTGGTACTCTGGTGCATATCTGTTGGTATAGTTAGATCGAACATGTCGTTTGATCGGGTAAATATGGTGAATGTTTTGTTAATGTGCACCCATTAGCTAGACCTATGCATGTGTCGTAGACATTGTGGAAGTTTATTTGATGTTGGCATATGCCCAATGCAAACTTGTGAATCACGCGAATCAATATTTGGCATTTTTGTACGACATCCGCCGTTTATATATGAAATTGTGGTTTATTACTATTATCAATGCTTATGATCTTGTGTTATTGAATTGGGATCTTGTGATTTGAGTTTGTTGGATTTTTAATGAGGTTGATTGATGTATTTGAGGTTGTGTTGTTGAGATCTTGTGAATTGAGGTTTTTATTGGATGGATCATGTTTTTGTACAACAGGATTCTATATTTACAAATTGAAAAGAAATATGCAATGTGGTTATTTACTTCGGATAAAAAACGAAGTCAGAGATATATAATTAGAAGCGAATAGGAAATATACACTTCAGCGATTATAAAATAAGTGAAGTGGAAGGACCTTTTTTACTTCGCAAACCCCCATATTCGGGTTCTAAAAACCGAGATAGACTTCGGTTATTACGATATTAGACTTCGTCTAATAAGCGAAGTCTAAAGTATACCTTTAACTACACGAACATAGACTTCGGTAATTATAACATTTTTACTTCGGATATTATCCGAAGTCTTTGACGTTTATTCTTATAGTGATATAATAATAATTTTCTACTACTATTAATTGTAGATTATAACAAGAATTTACGGGCCTTGAATCGTCGAGTCAAGCATCTTCATCACATTCAAGTTCAAGAACTGCATTTTTTCCAGGTGTGGGGATTTACTACGTTTTTGTTTATTTTAATTGCTTTATATATTGTCTCGTATGTGCACGTGAAATCACTCAGAAGCACTTAAATGTGCAAATCAGTCACAAACACTTAATTGTACATAAAGCCTTCGGGCTAGCCGACGGGCTTCAGAATTTATCAGTCATGTTGTTTATACTTGCTAATATATTTAGTAATTAACGTAGATATATTGCGTACTCTCCACACTGAGCGAGTTGGAAGCTCACCCCACTATTTAACCCCTTTCAGGTTGAGGAGCTCGATGTGGCATGCGATTGAGAGTGGGATGATCAAACCTACGATTAGATGTTTATTTATTTAATATTATTTCTCTCAAACTATGTTTTATGAACAAGTGTTCGATTTGTTTTAATTTCACGTCGAAGTTTGTTTTTATTTAATGGTGACTTGAAAATATTACTTGCGATTATTAAGTTTATGTTTTTGAAATGTATTTCCGCTGCAAAAGAAATTTATTTATTCTTCTTAAAATTTGAAGAATTATTTTTAGAAAAGTGGTCGCTACATTAATATGGTATCAGAGCAGGCTCTCTACACATGCGAGGTCAACAGCGATTTTCTAGCTCCGCGCCACCCGAGTTAAAAATCCACGCTATAAGCCTTGACTCCGATTATGCTTGAGGGGGCGTGTTGAAGCATTAATCCTGCATTGAGGAAATACAAGTCTTGCAATCAATATATAAAGACCCTGGGTTTTGAGAGGAGTAGTCCAGGATCTTTATATATTGATGGTAAGACTTGTAATATTATCTCTATTCATATTTAATGACTTGGCTATCCACGTGTACAAGTTGGCCGGAAAATAGTAAGAAACAGCGAAAATAAAAATTTCTGGCCGAAAAGGACCATTGCTGATACTAAAAGGACTACAATTGAGACAAAAGGACCAAAATTGATAATATAAAAAGTTGCAAGATGATTTGTGGAATACAACAAAATTATAGGACTATATGTGAAATTATCTCTAAACAATACACACACATAATTAACTTGTAATAATAAAGTAAATACATAGTAATTAATAGTAACGCCATTACACCAACAACACAAAAAAATGCACGAATGCATGCGACGTCGTCTAGAGATTTGAATCAAAATCTATGTAGCGGGTGCAGTTAACAAGGTATTTGAAAACCGAGAAATCTACGCGATCACAAGCGTAAGTGAAGCTCAAGGCTTCGTGTCCGTACAGGAACTCCCCTCTATGTATCAAACAATGAGCGCTGATGTAGGGGTAAATGATGGCTGGATTAGTGCGTGGGTCCGTCGAATAGTAGAACGGTCATTTTAGTTTCAACATATAAACGTCGCAATCGCACCTGTTCCAGATTGTCACCACCCATTGGGGCTTCGAGTCTATGTGTTTCCCTGTCGCGACTTGGGTGATATTTGGAGGGCACGTAGACATTCTGCGACGCAATTTTCCTGAAGCCCAAAAAATTTAATTACAAGACAAAATATAATTCCAAGGTGTATTTTGTAATTCTAAAAAGTTGGGATTTTTTTCTTGTAAATATATCGAATTTCAAGGGCACGTTATGTAGTGTATATATATTGCTTACATTATTTGTTTATAGTAAAGTGGCAAAAGTATTTCACCAAAATGCAATTTATTATAGCTCGTAGATTGAAGTGGCGGAAAAATATAAATTATACCGAACCAAACCAAATATGTTACCGATTCCAAATATATGGATCAGCTGGGCCGGGCTGTGGTCCGTCCGGTCTGAGTTTTTTCTTCTTTTTATACTACCTTCGTTCTCTTATAATTGCAACATTTGGACTTTCACGCTTGTCAATGCACAACTTTGATCCTTAATATCTTTAATTCTTTATTTTTAAAAATTATAAGAAGTTGATTTTTGAAAATATATTTCGAGATGAATCTAACAATATCTCACATGACTATATTTTTATATATGTATAAATCAAAAAAGACGGTCAAAAGAGAGTATGTGAACAGTGTAATAGTCAACACGTTGCAACAATAAAGTAACGGAGGAAGTATGTAATATAATAAGAAAATAATATGTAATGTGATAAAAAAAAATAGCAGGTCAGTCCACCATGACTCAAACCTTAGACCCAAAATCCAATATATAGTTAAAAAAAAAAAAAATGCTGCGGAAAGTGTGTTTCTTTTAGCTGCTTTATAAATTAATGACATGATATGATACTGCTTGCTCGACCGTATATCCCTCCATTTTCACAGCAAATTACAAGTATCTAGGCGAAAACAATAAAAGACGGTATCTCAGGAAGAAACGGATCGAAAATAACATTCTATGGCGAAACGGGTCAAAAATAATGTCTGGGGTAAAAAACAGTCGAAAATAATATCCCGGGTCGGAAAAAATATCCCGGGCTAATATAGTGCAAAAGGACGTGTCGGCACGAAACAGGTCGAAAATAACACTCTGTGTGAAACCGGTCGGAAATAGTATATGAGATACAAAAATTTATTAAAATAAATGTTATTTAGGTATAAAAATGAATAATGTACAAAGAGAATTATTTTTCCAGAATTGAAAGAAAGATAAACCCCCCACTTTTTAAGGGAAGGAATATTAAGATAACAAGACACTTTGGTAATTAGGTTAAACCCAAGGGTGTATACACACACATATATATATATATATGTAGAGAGAGAGAGAGAGAGGTTGGTTCAAATAAGAATCAGTCCCAAAAATGAAAATATGAGTCCGTACATATTTACTACGGATTCACTACACAATAGTATATTATAATGTATATTCATTTTCTTTCCTAATGCAGAGTGAATCGAATGAATATGCATCACAACATACTATGTGTACAGTGAAGATATATACTGCAATCAGATACATCATACGTTATTGTTCCTTTTCTTTTCCTTATGCTTATTATGCATGTTATAGGAGAAAAGAAAATGATGATGTGATGATGCACCTTGTGTATGAGAGCAAAGAAGTAAGAAGGAACAAAGGAATACGGTAATGCGTCGTGCCATCACTGCCATCATCATCAACCTCTTCCCATGCGCGATAGTTCTACAATGTATATTTTTTATTTAATACCTCACAGTATTTGTAAAAGAAACTGCGTATTTTGTGATAGAGCAGAATTTGTGATGAAGCAGAATTCTACCCACCTATTCTTGGAGAGTATAGCACAATTCTAGCCATCTATTTTTGAAGGGTTTTCCTTTCATCTGAATGAAGATGTTGTCATCACTAATCACCTTATACTTCATTTCCTAACTTTCTCTCCCTCGTATTTTGGTTTTCGTTATTTTTTCATGTTTGTGTACTGCGCGCACTAACGTTCATCTAAGGTAAAAGAAAGGTAAGGCGAAGACAATCCCACGGGAATCGGGATACGTCTCGTGAGACGGAGTAGAGCTGGCCAATGAGTTGATTCAGGCTTGTCTCGCTTCGGATCGACTCGTCTTAGCTCGTGGCGACTTGACTCGTTGCTTGACTCGGCTCGAACCCGACTTTGGACGCAATTTATTCGATAGTTTAGGGGGTCCCGCCTTAACCCCTCGTCCCGCGAGGCGACTAAACGTGGAAGAATATTAACCCCTAATTAATATAATGCTAAAGTAAACATAAAAAAAATCTAATTATAAAATTAATTCAACCTAGATGAATCAAGAGGCAAATTCTATGAATATGAGTCCTACAAAAGAATGTACTTTGTTTTCTACTATTTTTGCCTTCATAAGTAACGGATTAACCCATGACTAAAGTTGGGGGGTGGGGGGGGGGGGGGTAATTTCCAGAAAGCACATTTCAGAGGTAGCTATAACAGAAATAAAATCGTCAATCCGACTCTACTCTTCATTATCGTGCCAATAACTATACTTTGAATATCGACACTGCTTGCTACCTGAGTCTTCTACATTTCTTTCAGCGGTCAAGAGTCGCTGTCGAGATCTAGTACATCTCATATGTCGATTTTTCATATCAGCTTTTCGACTCAGTGGCCCCGAAACTGTTGAAACTGAAGGACGAAGCTACTCACCAACTTTGGAACTGTTGGGAGAAAAAGAAGCCAAAAACAGCATTTTTATTATAACAAATAAGTAACAGACACACACAACATAAAACACAAACAACAATTGCTTTACTATGGAAGGAAAGTCAAACAGATGCAAAAACTTAAGTGAGACCATCTTACCCAACACATTCCTTTAGAGGGAGTCTACAACAACAACATTTGAACCTTAATCCCGAAATGATTTAGGGTCGCTAACATGAATCATCGTTTGAAACCGTCAACGTCAAAAGGAAAAAAAAAAGGACAAAGTGTAAATTTAGTGTAAAATGAAGTGTAAAAAAAGACGAGCTGTGAGAGAGAGTCTAAATTTAGTTTTAGATTTTCCTTCAATTTTCTTTGGTTCTGGATTATAATGGAATAAAACAAAATGACTCACTAAACTGGCTGCACTTCTTTTTCACATGAAGTACTAGTCATTCCATGCAATTCTCGATTCAATTTTCATTTTGGATCATCCGGAAACAGCCTCTCTGTGTTAAAACAGGGGTAAGGCTGCGTACATCTGATCCCCCTTACCCCGCTTTTTGCGGGAGCCGTTGAGGCATTGGGGTAATGTTGTTGTTGTTGTTGTTTCTTTCGGGTGGGGGCGGGGGGTCAATTTTTTAGTTCTTTTATTTTCCTAGCTTTTTTCTAGAGGCGGGTTTTTGGTAATTTTAGTTTTTCATTAGAGGTTCCTATTTAGTTGGTACTTTTTTGTTCTACGATTTAGTTTTATGGAACCGTCTTCAAGATCTATAAGACCGACTCATAGAGCGCTACTCTAAACGGATTTTCCCAAGAAAACTCGATTGCATCTCTGAAATACCTTTTCGTAAACCCGGAACGAAAACTTGTAGCCTTGTCCAAAAACCTTCTACATAACATTCGCACGCTCATCGTTGTTCCTCCAACATCTCGCCAAGCATCTCCACGCCTCTTTTGGACATTTCACCACCTTTTAACAATGTCGTGAGAAACCTTGGGTACAACGAAGGGTAATCATTGGGACCAGTCATGTCCTAGACAAAGAAAAATTAAATTGTACCTTCCGATATCACAAATTAGACAATAATATTCCATCCTCTTTACAAGAACATAAAAAAGATTTATAAATTTAAACTTCATTCAGGGAGCGGGCAAGAAAATCGACTTATTTGTATATGCATCTTCCAACTGTAAAATGATTGTTTGTTCAACCTTAAGTAAGATGCACATGTCTATGCTGGGACAAATCATAGAGTCCAGAGTAGGGGTGTAAGTGTCGAGTCGGCTCGCGAGCTACTCGGGATCGACTCGAGAAAAGTTCGAACCTCGAGCCGAGCCCGCGCTATTTGAGTATGTGTCGAGCTCGAACTCGAGCTCAATTATACTTGACTCGATAGGTTTCGCGAACATTATGGAGATTTAGCAGATTTACAATTTTACCCTTGGAGCTCGAAGTTCGAACTATTCGAGTACGTGTCAAGCTCGAACTCGAGCTCAATTATACTTGACTTGACAAGGTCACGAGTGTAATCGAGCTTTACCAGATTTACAATCTTATACACCTTAACTATAACATATATTATAAATATAACTAATAACAAAAAATAGAAATTTTAAACTATTTTTAAAATTATACAACTCGAGTGGAGCCAATTCGAGCTCGAGCTTATCGAGTTTCCAAGAGAGTCGAGCTCGAGCTCGAAAAGAATCGAGTTTTATTGGTCGAGCTCGAGAGTGGTCATGTTCGGCTCGGCTCAGTCCGATTACACCCCTAGTCCGGAGGCACATATTTTAATTATCAAATTTTAGAAAGCAGGACAGTGATAGTAAGTTGTCTCAGCCATATATGGAAAATGAAAGACCGCAATGTGACTCCACTCAACCAAAAAAGACGGACTTGAGGTATACTGACACCTCAAAAATCTATCATGGAGATTTAAAAAGTTAATGATTCATGAAGAAAATAACTGAAGGAAAAAAATGAACAGCAGTGAAGTTAAATAGAGAAGGCGCAGAAAAAAAAAATAATTCGTCAAAAAGACACGAACCCGAATCCAACTTGTGACCAACATTAGAAATATCGAAAGAAAAATATACAATTAAGGGATAAAGAGGTGTACTGCATGCTGGAAAATGCCAATGCCATGAGTCCCCATATTAGCAATTTGTGGCTCTAATGGCACCTGATGCATCATACATGAAAGAAATTATTAAGTTGTTATCATCATAACGGAATAGCAGATAATCAAATAACACACACCAACCTTTCCATTTTTATTCGTGATTCTACCGTTGCTTGCTGACTCCTTCCCAGAGCTTGTCCCCGTCGAACTTTTCTTTGTGCCTGTCAATTTACACATTTGCCACTGCTGTTCAGATCCAATAGTAACATTATAGTTGGCCCCGGGAACACCTTCAACGGCCATTGGTGCAGCTAATTCAGGTCCCGACTCATTGTCAAAAGGCTTGTTAACATTTGCACATTGCTTTAGAGCTTCTGTTATAGCACCAACTGCAGTACTATAACTTTCATGTGATAACGAACCCTCTTCACCCAATATTACAGCCCGTCGACAAAGGTCGTTATAACGTCGGATCTTAGCTTGCACTTCTTCTAATTTCTCACTCATGGGAATTCTACTTGTGGCGGCATTCGTCCATCTTTGAAGTATATATCTAAACGGTATGCTAAAAACACCCGACATTTGAAGAACCACTACGATATGCCTACAAAGATAGCCTTTGTACTGAAACAAACGACAGGAACAGTATATATCTGATTTTAATTCATCCCATTCCATTTCCACCATAAAATCTCGATTGTTTTCAAAGTCTTTTACTGCATACAATACGCTCGAGCCGTCTTCTTTTTCTTTTTTCAGATGGCAAGCTGCCGCACCAAGAACCTCCGTTTGGAACTTTTTGAATATTTCGTGCGTATAAACAAGCAGCATTTGCTTTTCGAATGGCGACGGCGATGTTAGCTCCGGCGTCTCGTGCCACGCGTCGAAATTTGCTTTTGCCTCCTCTTCGTATCTGTCTTCAAGAACTGATTTGTATTTTCCGATCAAATCTCTTAAAGAAGTTTCCCTACTGATGTACCTGTCGAAAAACGAATTCAAGCTTTCGGATCTCGAATCTGTGGATAATCCAGCACAAGATACGTCCTTCATAAACATGGGTACCCATAGTTTACGATCTTCATACAGAGATTGAACCCATTCATCTTCTTGGAGATTGAATCTCTCGATCAATTTCCACCATCTTTTCTCAAATTGTTCTTCGTTCCACGAGTTATATATGCACTTATTCAGTTTTTCCATGAAGGGGTCGTGCCAGACGCTAATGTAATGAAGCTTTCTGGGTACATTTTCGAGAAAATACCACAAATGGTAGAGATGACGAGTTTCTGGAAAAACAAATTGGATAGCAGCTTTGATAGCTTCACTTTGATCGGTAAGTAGCACTTTAGGGTTTCGTCCTCCCATTGCAAAACACCAAGATTGCATTAACCATGCAAATGTATATAACGTCTCGTCTGCTATCAGTCCACAACCTAACAATGTCGGCTGGATATGATGGTTAACTCCGATAAAAAGAACTAAAGGAATTCTATACTTTCTCGAGAAATAAGTCGTGTCGAACGAAACCACATCACCAAAATACGTGAAATCCTCCACGCCTTTGGCATCAACCCAGAACACATTTCTCAGACGATGCTCTTCGTTAAAATCCAACGCGTAGGAAAATTTCGGATTCTCCTCGTGCATTTGGGAGCAAAATTCGAGCACGAACTGAGCACCGCCTTCTTCTAAACTCAAATAACGACCCCTGTCGCGCTGATTCCTGATTACGCTCTCCATACAAGATCCTGAAAACTGACAAGCACTGTAATTTTTCAATGCGGGCCCCGCGGATTTCTTTTTCTTGACTCTAGCATCGCTATGTACAGAATCGTGATTCCTATGGCTTCTAAAAAAATGAGCTTGAGCCGGCAAAAGCTCGTGGTTATGCTCTTTCATGAAACTATGAACATACCATCTCCCATCCGGCCTTCGCTTCACGTGCATGCTGGCTTTACATCCTATTTTAGGGGAAGGCCTCGGATTAATAGCTTCGTCGGATTGCTGCTTGTTTCCATACCTAATGCAAGAAAATTTGGCGTCGATGAATTCTTTCGACGCCCGAGAGCGACGGCTGCTCAATTTGGCAGTACCGAATCCTACCGATTTAGCGTATTCTTTGTAATACTTATATGCTGCCTCGTGTGTGTCGAATTCCATATCATCTCTAGGTTCCAAGTTTGAATCTGGCAGCATACTGCTGCTAGTCATCTCCATTTTTCTCAATTTAAACAAACAGATAGAATTGAATTTATATAACAGGGGAGGTAAAAGGTTTTTGAGCTTAAAATCGCAGTAGATTATTAAACCTACAATTGAAATTTAACGAATGAATCAAAAAACCATGAAAAAAAAGAAAACAAAATTAAGCTCGGAAATTAGAGACCCATAAAAGTTCCGAATGGTACAACAAGAATTGTACCTCATATTGGGTGGTAAGCGTTCTCTGTACTTGCCAGCTATCTGCAGAGTTCTTCCGGGGAGACCCGTTTGAGGTGTAAAATGGTGGAAAGTTAAAATGGAGGGATTTGGGGATTTTCTCCGCCCAACTTCTTTTAGATTGTGTCGTTTTGAACGCCTAAACTTTCGGATATTTCGTTTTGACCCCAATATATTTCGTTTTTATCAATTTTTTTATAATTTTATATTATTTATATATTACTTACTCCTAATATTTAATTGTACTACTTTTAGCAATATAAATAAATATTAACATATAACATATTGTTGGATGTCGTTGTAGTTTTTATTGAGAATTATAATTAAAATAGTAATGAGCAAAGTTATATATTGAACTCCGTGTTTGTTTTCGTATGTTGTACTCAATTTCTTAAAGAATGGGATAGTATTAAATCATAAGTTAAGGCTGTTTATTAATGATTTAATGGTTTTAACGGTTGACTGTGCTTATTCACACAGATTTAGGATGTTTACTTGCAGCTTAATGAAAAATACAGTGATTTAATTGCTCAGTTCATTTTGGGCTAAGCCAATAAAATTACATTTTCTACTCTTTGGGTTAAAAATCTAAATAATGTTTCCAACTTAAAATTATTTAAAAATTAAAAAATAAACCGAAAATTATTGGCTATATAAAAAGTTAATTTAAAAATATTATAATTATTTTCATATGTTTTCGTATAATTTTTTTTAGTCATATAATTATTTTATATGAATTTACAAAATAAATTCCATTTATGATATGAGAAAATATCTATGAAATGTGTGAAGTACTTTTTGAAAAATTAATTTTTGAAAAAATTTAAACTGATTTAAAAAGATACAAATATTATTCAAAATTTTGAAAAATATTTTTAATGAATTCGTTTAAAAATACTTATATAAAATATAAATATTATTAGTTCAAATTATTTAAAATTGCTTTTACAAAAACTAAAATAATTTCAAAAATATAAGAATTTCAATTTTTATGAATATTAAAAAATCAATTCATTTTCTGATATTTAAATGAACTAAAAATATATTAGGGTAAAATAATCATTTATGTCATTCACATTGTTGATTCAGGAATATGTTTTTATCCAGACAGATATCCAAACAGATAAATTTATCCATAGATAACTTAATGAAAATAGTGGTAAACAGCTCCTTACTTCACACAAAACTATAATAACCCTTTTGTCTCGCTAGAGATTTTTAATATGACTTCTTTGGATCAAAGTGACAACATTTTGTTCATAATTATTTAAGATTTATAATTATAATCATTATTAATTCATATATTTTAAAAAAATCTATTTATATTAATGTTACATCACAATTCAATTTCATTTTCTATATATTTGGGGTCATAATTAGAAAACATAACCAATCAATAAGAAATTTATAGTGGAATGGATGGAATATTATATTTATAAAACGCATCACATATCTACTAAATACTATCTGATATAATTGTATTCAAACAAGTGTGTTTATTTGAAACCTACAACATCTTAGATCGAATTCTGGTGGACAGCCTCGATAATCATTCGTTTTCAATCTCCTTTCTCCGTCGATAATGAGGGTTCGCATTTCGAAAATTATGTTAATTTTCTCTCCTACATGATATTTTTTCATTTCTTGATTTTTACTTATCTTAAATCTTCCACGTATTAGTTTTGAATGAGATTCTCGGCATCACTAATTTGCCCAATTGTTTAATTGGCTTAGTAAATAGCTTTACTTTTAATACAAGATATAATTTAGCTAATTATTAAATTTATGAAGTAAATAATTTTATTTTATTAGAAAATTTAGTTTGGCCAATTTATTGACGCCTAACAATTTTGAACATAATTTATTTTAATTTTTTGAAGCCACAAGTAACAATTTGATTTGATATATTATTAAATTGACCAAATAAATAGTTTTATTTTTGTTAAATTTAACTTGGCCATTTATTAATTTGGAGGAAGTTGGTCAACTAGATATTTTTTCTTTTATTAGAATAATTGACTTGGATAATGTTAATTTGGCCATTCGGAGCAGTATGTCAACTCTCTCCTACATGATAGTTTTTGATTTCTACATTCTCCCACGTCAATTTTGAATGATACTTCACCCACTAAAGAACTAAATAGATATCTAAAAATCATTATGTATTATGTAAATTCAATAATTCTTTTGCTCCATCAATTAACTTGGTCAATAATAAATTGGCCAAATAAATAAGTGTATTTTTATTTGAAAAATATAATTTGATCAACTCTTGAGTTGGTCAAATAAATAATTTTATTCTTTACAAAAATTAATTTGATCAACCTATTGTGTGCCTAACAATGTGAATAATTTGACTTCTAATTTTTTAAAGTCAAACATAATAATTTAAATTGATAAATTATTGAATTGACGAATGAATATAAATTTGGCCATTATTAAATTGATCAAAATACACAATTTTATTTTATTAGGAAAATAATTATACGTATATATTCCACATCAATTTTTTGAGGTTATACAAATTCTAGCTCTTGAGTTCTCAAATATTATAATTTATCAAGCATCAAATGTTTTTGAAAAATTGCAACAAGATAATGTATTTTGGATTGATATGAGAGGAAATCCACTCCTTTAACCATTTTGCCATAGTAATGACAATATTTGTCAAGTGACTTAGTTTGTACAAATTCTAGCCAAAAAAGACATGATTGGATCAATATACCCTTACTTTTCAATAAAACTAACCCGCTTTATCTCTCTCTTTATCTTTTCTGAGTTTCTGGGTTACGACATATGTATTTCGTACCGTCTCGTTACCATGTGTTATTTACCTTTTGTGTTATTATATCGTAACTTCGTATCTTATTTACCTTGTTAAAATATTATACACGAGGTACCAGTAAGCGGATACGATATTTGTTTTTCGTTACATTCGTTACATTACCCGATTAATAATTGATCATTTATTATTTATTTTTCGTTACGTTTCGTTACCAATATAGTAGCATGTTAAGTTTAAATGGTACACTTGATAAGAAGTTACAATTTCTTACCAAGTTACCCAAACCCCATTAAGACAGATACTAATTCATAGCGAGAAATAGTTACGGTCACACTAATACGAAGTCATTAATTCGTAACTTCGTACAAGTTACACTTGGTAAGAAGTTACAGTTTCTTACCAATATACCAGAACTCCATTAAAACAGATACTAATTCGTAGCTGGAAATAGTTACGGTTACACTAATACGAAGTCATTAATTCGTAACTTCGTACTAATTACACTTGGTAAGAAGTTGCAATTTCTTACCAATCGTAACAGTTACGAATTCGTAACATGTATACCAAATCTCCAATACGAAAATTTTAAATCGGCACAAATGTGTTATGAAATTCGAATTTCGTAACTTCATACTCATACGAAATGATAAAATCTTAATAGAAAATCAAGGCATAGTGATACGAAATGACAATATTGTAACATGGTAACCCAGTACGAAATGAATAAATCGTAACAACTGTAAATTCGTAACCACGTATGCAAACACGCGAAAAACTAGATTTAAAACACCAATACATACAAATCGATCGGAAATCACCCCAAATATACCACGAATCATCAGAAATCATATGAAAACTTGTAAATCATCAAAAATAAATACGAAAATAACATTATTTCAAGCTAGATCTAGGATTTTTCTAGATCTATGAAAAAAGCAACTGGTAAATCTTGGTCTGGCTGCAGATCTGTGAGTGGTTGGTGAAGACGACGTCAGGGTTGGTCGAAAGCTGTCGACGTCGGATCTGGATTGGAGATGGCGAAAGTGCGCGGAGTGAAGGCGAGACGGCTGGTGGTGGCGGTGGTCGGAGAAGGAGGTCGGCGGTGGTCGGTGGGGTGCAGTTGGAGAAGAAAGTGGCGGCGTGCATGAGAGAGAGAGAGAGAGGAGAGGAGTTACCAGAGAGAGAAATGAGATAGGGAGCAGAGCTGGAGAGTGTGGATGGGTGGGAGAGGTGAGAGAGAGGAGAGAGAAAATGAAAAAAAATGAGAGAGAGAGAGAGAGTCGGGGGGAGGGGGGTATGAGAGAGAGAGGGGTTAGGGGGAGAAATAAGAGAGCCAGTGGTAAATTGGTCCAAATTTATTTTTTTTGGCTATAATTTGTACAAACTAAGTTGCATGACAAATATTACGATTTACTAATCAATTTGGCTAGATTATGTCTCCTCTCTTGATATAATATGTAATGAAAGAATAAGATATGATTTACTTATTTGAAATTTTGAATTTCATGTTGATTTTCAATGAGACTTGATTGAATAACCTAAATAAATACTTAAATTAATATATTTTTTACCATCCATAATTATTTTTGTATTAACAATTTAATTAGTCCAAATATTAAGTTGGCCAAAAAAATAATTTTTTTGTATTAACAATTTAATTAGTCCAAATATTAAGTTGGCCAAATAAATAGTTTTAATTCTATTAAGAAACTTAATTTGGTCAATATTAATTTCGCTTATTATGAAGTTAGACAAATAAAATTAATTTTATTGGAGAATTTAATTTGTTAATATAGGTTAATTATTAAATCGGCCAAATAATTAGTTTTATTTTTATTAAATAATGTTATATATTATTTTTATTTATCAAAAATTATGCGTGTACGCAGAATTTTCTGGATTTTCAGTTCCAATTTTTCTAAAACCCGAAATTCCGTGTTGATATTATTAATTGACACCCATCCTAGTACTACTCTCGCCCAAGCACGCTTAACTTTGGAGTTCTGGTGGGATCCGGTGCATTAGTGCTGGTATGATCCGGTGCATTAATGTTGATTTTTTTTTTTTTTTTTTTTTTATGCTGAATGGATAAGACTAGGTGACAAGAACACTAAATATTTTCATGCCTATGTGAAAGCTAGGCAAAATGCTAATACCATAAAGTTACTTCTCAGAGCAGATGGCACCAGATGCTTAACTCAAATTGAAATTCAAGATGAGATTAAAAGCTTTTACATGAATTTGATGGGAAGTTCAGCACCTAGTTTACCTATGGTGGACAAGAAGATCATTGCAAGGGGCCCAATTCTTACTCACAACCATCAGCTGCAGCTTTGTGCTCCTTTCACTGGGCAGGAAATACAAAATGCATTATTTAGTATGAATCCAGCCAAAGCCCCGGGAATTGATGGATACAATGTGTTTTTCTTTCAAAAGACGTGGGAATGGATTGGATCTGATATTACTGCAGCTGTGCAAGAGTTCTTCTCAACAGGTTTTCTACCTAGAGCTCTGAATACCACACTGATAACTTTGTTGCCCAAAACAAGTACTGCTGCATTAGCAAAGGAGTTTAGACCTATTGCTTGTTGCAATGTACTTTATAAGATCATCTCGAAGACTTTAACTAATAGAATGCAGTGTGTATTGGACTATCTCATAAGTGAGAACCAATCTGCTTTTGTACAAGGAAGGGTGATATTTGATAATATTATCATGAGTCATGAGTTGATAAAAGGTTATGGAAGGAAGGGTGTATCTCCGCGTTGTATGGTCAAGATTGACATACAAAAGGCTTATGATTCAGTGGAGTGGTCATTTGTGAAATACTTAATGCTAGAGCTGGAATTTCCTTATCAGTTTGTATCATGGATTATGGCATGCTTGCAGAATGTTACTTATTCTATTAATGTTAATGGTGTGGTAACTGAGCCTTTCCAAGCCAAGAGGGGACTCAGACAAGGTGACCCAATTTCACCATTCTTATTTGTTGTTGCTATGGAATATCTTAACAGATGTTTTATGGAGCTAAAAGAAGACAGGCTATTCAACTTTCACCCTAGATGCAAGATATTGGGCTTAATTCATCTTTGCTTTGCGGATGATCTGCTCTTGTTTACTAGGGAGATGAATGCTCGGTGAGGAAATTGCTTACTGCATTTGGTAAATTTTCAGAGGTCTCTGGGCTTAAAGCAAATGAAACTAAGAGCTCTATTTATTTTGGGGGAGTATGTGATGCAACACAAACTACTATTCTTGAAGCCGCTGGTATGATAAAGGGGCAACTTCCTTTTAAATATCTCGGTGTACCTCTATCCTCAAAAAAGCTTACTATTGCTCAATATCAGCCATTAATACAGAAGATTTTGAGAAGAATTGATTGTTGGACGGCAAAACTGCTTTCTTATGCAGGTCGACTACAACTCATCAAATCTGTCTTGACTAGCATTCAATCATATTGGAGCCAAATCTTTCTTCTACCTCAGAAAGTCATCAAGCTATTGCAAGCAGCTTGTCGAAATTTCCTATGGTCTGGAAAAATTGGTACTACTAAGCGAAATCTCGTTGCTTGGGAGCACTTGTGTCTACCTAAAACAGCTGGTGGTTGGAATCTCATAGATATTAAATGGTGGAACAAGGCTGCCATTAGTAAACAATTGTGGAAAGTTGCTCAGAAAAAGGATTGTCTTTGGGTCAAATGGATTCATGAGTACTACATAAAAGGGCAGAGCATTACTACATGTGCCATACCTACACAAGCCTCTTGGATTATACAGAAAATATTGGGTGCCAGGTATTATGTTGCTCAACTAAACAGTAGCTTAACTCAATCTACATTTTCTATCAGGAGAATGTATATGGAACTGAGGGGAGATGCTCCTAAGGTGAATTGGCAAATGATGATTACAAGGAATATAGCTCCACCAAAAATTGTTTTCTATCACTTGGTTGGCTATTTTGAGAAGATTGTCTACAGTGGACAAGCTGGAGAAAATTGGGGTTCATTGTGGAAAAGAGTGTTGTTTGTGCATGAATGAGGATGAAACAATTGATCACTTATTTTTTAAATGCTCCTTCTCAGAAAGTGTTTGGAAGATGTTAGCTGACTGGAGTGGAGTTCATGAGCAGGTTCTTGATTGGCAAGAAGAGCAGATTCGTATGGTATCACGGTCTGAATCCAAATCTGGGAAACAAATATTATACAGGCTTGTATTGTCTACTGCTGTGTATTGCATATGGAAAGAAAGAAATGGGAGGAAGTTTGGTGATAGAGTGTGCTCTGTGGAGAAAGTAGTAAGGCAATGCCAAATTCACATAGCCAAAGCGGGAGCAAATAATAGGTCAATAATGAGGTATTTGAAGAATTAGAATTAGTTAGTAGTTGTTTTGGTTGTTTGCTTGTAATGATTTGCGACTTTGTGCATTGGTAATAAAATACTCTTTATTTACCAATTTTTTTTTTTTTAAAATAAAAATAAAAAAAAAGATATTATTAATTGACGTATATCACCCCAATTAAAATTCACATTTACTTCACGGTGGAGTCTATAAATGATCATGGCCAAATTATTATCAATTTCATAAAATTATGACTTTTTTTAATTTTTGTAATTATAAATATAAAATAACTATGATCAAACTATTATGAGTTTGTAAGAAAAAAAAGTTAAATGAGAAACTTATAGCGGGACTGATGAAGTATGATTATTTTTTAAGGCCTCGTTTCGTATTGCTTAATTTTAAAAAATAATCATCTTTTTGATAAATTTTTAAATTTGATATTAGTAGGTGTTTTTTTTTCTTTTTTTTTTAAACGTATGAGTCGCTAGCAGCAGATTTTCGAAGAAGCATTCGAGTTGCTTTTAAAAGTTGTTGTCATAAAAAAACTAAAAAATTTTATTTTACATCTTATAAGCATTTAAAAAAGTAATATTTACCAAACACAAATCTATTTAAATTCACAGTTGGTTATTTTTAAACTAAAACTACAATAGTTTTTTTTTTTTTAATTCACAAAAATACCAAACTAGGGCTAAACGGGCTTCCTAGATTGTGTAAATTTCAAATCTATGTTTTGAGTTTGATTTTTAATCTTTCATCATCTGTACTGTTTATTATTAAATATTTTCTCAATTAAAACAAGTTTGAGTAACCAGCGGAGATTGATATATGAGTGAGTTTGGGACGAAAACGTGAAACAAAATCACTTCTTACTCAATTTGAAATAAGTACAAGTATATAAATTATAAATAAATTTTGCAAATTGCATAAATTCCAAAATTTATACTTGGAATATAATTTTTAATATTTTATCATCTGTATTATTTTTTATTAATATTACTTTACATGTTTGGATACTAACCAATTATTGTAACAACGCATAATAGATTATTTTAATATTTTATAAACTAAAATAGATTTGGTATTTAGCTCGCATTACTATACTCATGTGAGATGAGAATAGAAAATAAATTACTTTTTACTCAAATTTCGAATGTGTACAGGTATATAAATTTTAAACAGTTTTGTAGGTTATATAATTCCCAAATTTATAATTGGGATTTATTTTTTTGTTTTTCATCATTTAAACTATTTATTCTCAATGTTTACTTTGTAATGTTCGTATTTTTATTAAGACAGATAATCAATTACAATAATGACATATACTTAATTATATAGATAATTTATAAATTTAAATAATTTCGAATAATCAGCGAATATTATTATACCGATCTATAACATGAACGAGTGGTAAAATCGCAACTAAATAGATGTAGGATGGATTGGAGCATGTAATTTATAAACGGTTGTGGGTGAACTATAGTCTCATCGTTTCACGTCTCATGGAAATGAATAGTAAAATTGCATTCTAATTGCGTTTGGGATGAATAATGTTATATGGCTTTTAAATGAGTTTAGGTGGCTGAATTATAATCTCATCATTTCGATTCGTTGCCATGCTCCGTCACGGCGACCGGTTCCAGGTAGCATCATAACTAAATATTGAATTGCTTTTTAAGTTTTTACTTATAAACTATAATATAAAAAATAGTTTCCATTTGAAACTCGTCGGACTACATACTAGTGACAAATCAATATTTGCCGAATTAACTTTTTTAATAAAAATTAAGTTAATAATTGACCAAATTAATTTCCTTCTTTTGTGAAAGGAGACCAAATTATTTTTTGCAAAAGTAAAATCATTTGTTTGGCCAATTTATAATTTGGCCAAATTAGACTTCAATAGATTGGCCAAAGTAATTTTTTAAATAAAAATAAAATTATTTATTTGGCAAAATAATTGAATAAGTTATATTTCTATTTAAAATAATACTATTTATTTGATCGTCTCTCATTGGCCAGATTAATTGAAGGTGCAAAATAACTGCGGATGTTAAGATACCATTGATTATAAATATTTATATAGTTCTTCGATATGTGGAGTCCTATTCAAGATCCATATAAAATAAAAAATTTAAATAAATATGAATCCAAGACTAAAAAATACCACCTCGTGCTCGAAATATATTTTACTTATATAGATATAGATATAAATGTTCTAATAAAATAATATATTATAAAAAAGTAGATATGTATCAAACTATTATTCCTAATTTAGAGGATATATTCTTGTAGACATAAAAAAATTAATGTAAAGCACAAAAAATAAAAAAACTATATTATATAAAACACAAAAAATAAAAAATATAAGATGGTGTATATAGTCATAAAATAAATCAGTTACATTCTCCAGCCAAGTTGAAGAGTGTTGGCCACTAAGTATACAAAATACAGTTTGGAAAATATTTTTAAACAACAAACTGTACGATATTCAAATCTGAGTGCGTAGCGAAAGTCTTATCAAAATAAGTTGTTGTAAATACAACAATTAGATATAAGGTGTATACTTAAAATAATCACAGATAGTAAAATAGTAAATGTGGAAGGTAAATGACACATTAATTAAAGTGGTTCGAGGTAAACCCCTCTACGTCCACTGGTCCTTCACACAAGAGTTAAAATGTTTATTACAAATACTACGTACACAACTACGTATTTATAATCAAACCTATCAATGTATCATTCACACAGATTGATACAACGATCTTAGCCTTCAACCATTCACACAGATTGGTTTAAGCTTTCACTTGACTGGCTTCTTCACACACAGTTCCGAAGCTTCGTCTCTTCAATGCAAGTCCGTCACACACAGTTCAGAAATAGCAAGGATTCTCAGTCCACACATGGCTGATGGATTTTGTTCAAGAATAGAACAATGTTTGAACAACAACTTTGACTTTCTGAGCGTTTAGCTGATGATGTGTTGTTCACGGTTTGAGCACTTGTATATCTCTTCTTTTCAGAATAGCAGTCTGCTTTGGGAGATATGTTTGCTGAGATGTATATGATGATAACTTTGTTGTTGATGGTAGGTAATCAGTTCGTTCAGATGCGTGATCTTCAAACTCTAGGGATATATATATAGCCTTCTTGAATATATCCGTTGAGATAGTTCCGTTGAGCAAAAGTCCATTCCAACGGGATGATGTGTTTGAATAAAATACGATCCGGATTTTGCGCTTGATTGAAGATCTATGATGGCTTAATATTTAAATACTTTATCCTTTAGTATTTAAATATATCTTCTTAAACGGGACTTTGACTTTAGCGAATAGCAAAGATTCCTTCTTGTCCTGTATGGAAAGATAGTTGTATTCTCGATTCGAGACAGCTTCCATACTTAGTCTTATGAGACTCCTTTGCTGTATGAATGATTCAATGTATGCTGGGACTACGAGAAGTCTTCGATACAGGTTGACACCTTTCGATCAGCTTTTCGATACAGCTGATTGATGTATGCTGGATTGGCACATTGTCAAAACATTCTATCAAAGCTTTCGATACAGGGTTTGTTTATCCTAACAATTTCCTCATTTTTGATAATTTGCCAAGTCTTGCCAGGTCTTCCTTTTAAAACCTTTTTGATGTTATCCAAACATCCTTGATGATGCCAAAACTTTGATACTTAGCATCTTGAAGGAGGGCAGACTTCCTGGTCTTCTTCTGAATGTTCTGGTCTTCAACAATTTGCCTAATACTAGGAACTGCTCGCAGGCAAGTTCAGCTTATATCAAAAGAGTATTACATCTTTAAACTTATGATTGGCGCGCAAGTACAATCTTACATTGTTATCTAGTTATATATACAACTAAATCTATGAACTGTTCGCAGACAAGTTCTTACAGCTTATGTATTACAATAAGTTTCATACTTGTATACAGCAAGAATAAATTAAGTGTTTGTAGACATACAAGAACACAATAGATTACGAGTTGTAATCTTTCAAGACAGGCAAATATTTTTATTGATATTGAAACAAAGAGTACAATATTTTGCTATTTTGAAAAAAATAATAATAATACAGCAACAAATTCAACTCCTGTAATATGAGTGTCTCCACGACCTTTTGGGGTCATTCTTGGTATTTTTCCACCAGTTCTGATGAGCGTCCCTGTCTCGATTCAGATATAAGGCTCGTCCTTCATACGACTTATCGAAGACTAGGATCCAATCTTCTGGATGGATAACCAAGTCACATTGCTTGTGTTTTGACTTCATCTTTAGCTGTAGCGGGAGTGATCCATCCTCTAACCTCTTCGTAAACTCCTTTGCGGCTTCTTGTATAGTCCTGCAATGGTTGAAAATTGAGGATTCCCTGATAAGAACAACAAAGTATCTTAGCAGTTCATTTCTCTTCCAGTTCTTGATCTCTTCTGCAGTAGGTTGTCGGTCGGCCGAGAGGTTCATAGCTTGTGGCTTTCGAACGAGGTTTTTCCAAGGAAACTTAGGATCCTGGAATTCTGGGCGATCTCCCTGTATTCTAACGTTGGGAGAAGGAGATGATAGACGGGCAATGTCAGCGGTGATGCTGTCTTCAAAAGCAGCTAACATTTCCTTCTCTTGCTCAAGTCTTGATCTTCTTGCAGCTTCCCTCGCTTCTTCCCCCTTTTTGGCGTCATCAAGGTATGACACCTTCTCATCAAGGCATTCCAGGATTTGCATAGCAGCATCCTCTTTCGACTCAAAGCTTGTCATTTTCTCGACCAGGGAGGTGAGCACCTGCGACATATCTTGAATTTTCTTGTCATGGGCTCGAAGCTTGGATCCAAATTCAATGAGAGCTGATGCAGTCTTGGCCTCAGCCACGCGTAGCTTGGATTGCTCTTCTTTCAGGATGTGCTCCTAACGCTGTTGTAATTGAGCAAGGGCCATTTGAACGATGAAAGGCAGGATTTTGAAGGCTTCTTCTACATTAGAAACTTCGTGCCTTAGTCCCGTCATCTCTTCAACGGATGATTGGTGTAGCCAATCAAGTGCCTTTTCAACAGAGTTTAGGGCGGTCACAGCATCCTGTATGAAGACTGTTTGAAGGCCAAGAGCACGCAGTTGCTCTTTATTCTTGGCGGATCTTGGAGAGTCTGGCTTGGCGAAATCTTCAACTCCATTCAACCGTTTCAAGTTCACATTGGGACGTGAATTGAGTTGGAAATCCTCAGGTATTATACCATTGTTGGATTCCAAAATAGTTTGGGGTGCGGGAGTATCAGATGCGGGCTTGGCAACAGGGGCTGAGATCTCCTATTCTGAGTTTGGTTCTGAAGGCATAGGCACAAGAGGGACTGATTCCTCCTGCTGTCTCTCAGCTTCCGCCTGCTCTGCCAGAGGGACTGATTTCTCATGTGGGATGGCGCTGGTTGGGTCTTCTGTAGCGATAGGCTCGGGTGCCTGATCCATAAATGGTTGTTCCTCGATGGCATCTTCGGGGACATAGTCTTGCTGTTGCGAAGGGGACAGATTGCGACTTGATGTCCCTTCACCATTTTGTTGTCGAAGCTGGGAGAATTCTTTTTCTCTAGCTTCCTCTCGACTCATTCTTAGACCTGCCTGAAAGGCGGCGTCATCGTCGTCGTCGTCTGAGTCATGGTCTGATTTTGGACTTTTGGGAGATTCCATGGACTTCGCTTTTCCTTTCTTTCATGCTTCGGTTTTTTCAAAAAGATGGCTCTCAATTAGCTCTTTAACGCATAGGTTGTCTCATTGGATCAGGACTGCAACATCTCAAGCGTCCGTCACTTCCAAAATAAATCTTTCTTCGTTGCACCATTCGCTCCAGTTGTAAAGGGTGTCGAACGGAGCAACCCGATAATTCTTCTATTGGACAAACCGTTCAAATGCCTGTTCAATTTGCACAGAAAGTAGGGTTTTGTTAATGATTGTGTCTGGGGAGGGACTGCGTACAACGCTTGGGTCCGCTGTAGGCATGGTTTCCTCTACAAGTGTGGGATCCTGTATCGGAGAGGGATCCCTTACAGGGGTTGGGACCCTGATGGGAGATGGATCCTTAACGGGTGTGGAATCCCGCATAGGAGAGGTAGTTTTTTACTCCATAGGGGCAGCCGACTCGCTAGAGTCTTTAAGGTTGGTAGATGACTGAATATCCGTCCTAGCCGCCAAAGGCTCGGGATCTACTGTCGCGACAGTAGCGGTCATCTCTTCCGCAGGGGTTGCGCCCTGGGGTGTCAATACAGTGGGTTGGGCCGTGGAATGAGCATCCTTGGAAGTTTCTGTAGCTTTAACTTTTGAAAGCTTCCTTAGCTTCCATTTTGGCTTCTCAAAAGCAGCTGGAGTTTCGCTGTGAGATATTTTTCTCTTTCTGGAAGATTCTTCGATTTTGGGACTTCGAAGATACATCCCCTGGATCGGCAGAGAGGGGCAATTTTCGGACGAAAGGTCTGTTTGCAATCAGGGGTCCTTTCTTGAAAACAGTGGGTCTAATGCTTCCCATATAAATCCGAGAAGTGATTTTCTTTGCTTTTTCGTCTTGCGGAACACCGCATTTCGTCAAAATATAATTCAAAAGCAAACCAAAGGATTTCTTATGCGAGGCAGGCTTAGAGACTTCTTCCTGCAACCATTTGAGGATTATTTGACACCAGTTGACCTTCTCACAGGTCATTATAGCAACCATCATTCTGAACCTGATATTGGTGCACATCTCGAAAGCACCTGTTCTATTCTCAATAACACGACAACAGAAATCGTGTAAATAGACAAAAGGTAAACAAAAGAGTTTCTTATGGCAAGAGGTGTGAACCATTTCAACCGATGCTGAACCGGTGAACAACCCATAGTATTCGGTCAAGAGTGTAACACCCCCAGATCCTCCTGGGAATATTACACGCCGTAAACCCTTCTCACAAGGATTTACCAGGCTAAGCACAATTTTCCACGTCATTTCAAAAATGCCAAAAAGACAGATGACGGTAATATTTTTCAAATACTAAAAAAAATCATTTTCCAAATACCGTCATAAAAATACCATCAAAACGATCGAGGCCAAAATGCCAAAAACTCAGTTTAGGGAATCGCTTTTACGAAATAAAATTCAGTTGGCAAAATACCAAAAGCCATTTCAAAATACTCACGCAGCGGATAAAAGTACAGTCCAATATATGCATTTACATTGAAATAAAACGAACATCAAAATACACGATTCCCAACATAATCCATAGCCAGTATCGCCCGGGATCCTCGACTCATCACGCCGCTGTCCATCGAAAATCATCTCTGCCTGAAAAAAGTCCCACAACGGGGTCAGCCATAATGCCCGACGCTGTACATAGTTGCGATTTCTACGTGAGGCATGTACGTAGTTGCTATAACCATGATAATTATTATGCATGTAGAATTCAGGGTTATTATAAGTCCAGTACAAATGCCGTCTTGGAGATGGAGCCATTTTCTTCGGCCTAACAACTTGCCTTCTGGGTCTCTAGTTGGATTCCCAACGCTGTTGTTGATACTTTGTGGAAACTTGCTGTCGCGAGGAATGACGAGGCTCCTGTATCCAATACCTAGGCGTGCTGTACTGAAAGTACTTCCGTGCGGGCCTTTGATATTTGGAAACAGCCTTCCTTCTGAACGACTATTGGCGCTGTTGATATGCTCGGGGAGCTTGCTGCTGAATGCGCCTTACAGGTCTGAATGGCTTAGGATTCCGCTGTCTGAAATATGACTGAGGAGGTGGAATGGCAACCTTTGCAGTTCGCGGTGCAACGGGTTCCTTCACAAGACTCGGAACTTCTTCCGATATAGGAATGGGTTCCACACCCTTGACGAATACAGTACTAGTTTTCCCTTTATTGGAAAATGAGCTGTATCCTAAGCCACTTTTATCATGAGCATGTTGCCAGAATTTCTTCCATTCTTTTAGATGATTTCTCCAAAGATTTTAGAATGGTCTCAAGTTCTCCTTCTCGTTTTTCGAGAGTTTTTACTTTGGCTTGAAGCAGAACAAAATCATTTGTATTGTTTTCACTATGAGATTTAGCCTCACTTAGTTCATGAGCAAGTTGATGATTGCTCTCCATGAGTTTTTCATACTCGACTTTGCTGTTCTCACAATCAACAGACATATTTTCATAGTTTACTTTCAGCAAGTCGTTTTCTTCTTTCAACTCTAAATTAGAAAGTTGGAGCTGTATGTTTTCATTTTTCAATGTCTCATGGGCCATTTGAATGTTCTTAAACTCATTCATCATGTTTGCAAAAGTATGATGTGCATTTGAAGGAATAGCTGAGGTTGAGCTTACCTCATCGTCGCTATCTTCATCTTCCGGAATATCCTTGGCCATAGAACACATATAGGCTTTATCTTCGAAATCATCATCAGATGAATCACTGTCAGTGACTACCTGAAGACATTCTTCGGGGGAGGCTTCTGATTCACCAATCAGGGCCTTGAGCTTGTTTTTCCAAGAACGTCTTCTTTCATCATTTTCTTGTTGCTCGGTTTCCGGCAACCTTTAAACTTTGGGATGAGGACATTTATTTGCATAATGTCCTGGTTTCCTGTAATTATAACACAGGTTAGCATCACCAGAGGAGGTTTCAGTACTTACCTTGTGTACAGGTTTGGGCCTGTATGGAGTCTTTCCTGACTGCTTGATAAACTTCTTGAACTTATGCATGAGGAGCACCATTTCGTCTTGCGACAGAATGTCATCGTCGCTGTCAGCATTCTTGTGATTGGGCTTAGATGAGCTCGGCATGCTGTGTCTTCGGTTCGATACAGCGGCTAATGTTGTAACCTTTGAAGGAGATTCTTCAGCTTTTTCTCTCCTGTCTATATCGTACTCAAATGCTTTGCGGTCAGAAAAGAGATCAAAATTAGATATTTCATTAAGATTGCACGACACACGCATAGATGTGGTCTTAATGTCGCATCGGGCAGGGAGAGATCTGAAAATTTTTAGGTTCTTCTCCTTTTGAGTATAAATTTGCCCAAAGCTTCAGGTTCACCAACAATACTAGTGAATATGAGGTCAAGTTCCTCAAGTGTCTCAGTTGGTTTCATTTCAAATGATTCAAATTGCTGAGTTAATTTTGAAATTTTGTTTTCTTTTGAGAGCTCAGTTCCCTCACAAATTAACTTGAGTTTATCCCAGATATCCTTGGCTGATTTACAGCTCTTTACCTTAGAGAACATTCATTTGTCAAGAGTGACAAATAGTGCGTTCTTGGCAACATTGTCGAGATTGGCGCGCTTTCTATCATCAGAAGTCCATTGTTCGCGCTCTTTCTCGAGCATCTCTGCATGAGCCTGACCTTCAATCCTTGGGGCCGGATTTACCTTCATGATCTTTATGGGACCATCCTATATAACAAAAATTATCTCTTCGTGCATCGCTGCAAGATGAGCCTCCATCCTAATTCTCCAATCGTCAAACTCGTTAATAGAGAACATAGGAACTTTATTGATCATTGATGTATCCATATGAAAATATATGAAAGAAAAAGACTGTTTTACAAAAATAAGTGATTTTGGGATCTGATTCGGTTAAGAATACGACTGATTCTTTTTAGAATCAACCGCTCCGATACTACTTGTTGGCCACTAAGTATACATAATATAGTTTGGAAAATGTTTTTAAACAACAAACTGTACGATATTCAAATCTGAGTGCGTAGCGGAAGTTTTATCAAAATAAGTTGCTGTAAATACATCAATTAGATATAAGGTGTATACTTAAAATAATCACAGATAGTAAAACAGTAAATGCGGAAGGTAAATGACACAGTAATTAAAGTGGTTCGAGGTAAACCCCTCTACGTCCACTGGTCCTCCACACAGGAGTTAAAATATTTATTATAAATACTACGTACACAACTACGTATTTATAATCAAACCTATCAATGTATCGTTCACACAGATTGATACAATGATCTTAGCCTTCAACCGTTCACACAGATTGGTTTAAGCTTTCACTTGACTGGCTTCTTCACACACAGTTCCAAAGCTTCGTCTCTTCAATGGAAGTCCGTCACACACAGTTCAGGAATAACAAGGATTCTCAATCCACACAGGGCTGATGGATTTTGTTCAAGGATAGAACAATGTTTGAACAACAACTTTGACTTTCTGAGCTTTTAGCTGATGATGTGTTGTTCACGGTTTGAGCACTTGTATATCTCTTCTTTTCAGAATAGCAGTCTGCTTTGGGAGATATGTTTGCTCAGATGTGGGGAAATTACTGTTTATGCCCGTTATTGCAACCCCTGTTTCGAATATGCCCGGTATTCTAACCATGTTTCGATCATGCCTGTTATTGTGTAAATTTGGTTCAATTTTATCCTCCGGCACCGGAAAGTACCATGTGCACTGCACGTGACCGAACTCGCCAATTTGCCCCATTATATATCACGTGCGGCTCGCGTGGCCAGTACACGTGGAAGAAACGCTGATGCATTTTTGGCGAAATTAAAAGCCCAATTTTTTGGCGAAATTAAACAAAAAAAAAAAGCTGAATTCAAAAATAACAAAAGGCGATTAAAACGGAAAAAGAACTCTAAATCCCAAACATCAATCCCCTTATCAATTCTTCCGCAATTCGCACAAACCCTAATCCCTAAATTCATATCCCGATTTTTGGCGATAAAGTAAGTCAATATCACCCGACATTGTTGTGAGGAATTGGAGTGAGCTTCAATCTTAGCAACATGATGATGATTCGAGAGCAAAGGAGCAATTTCTTCCCTCCTCCAGTCTATCGTGAGTGTCTCCTTAATTCTCTTAATGAAACTACGATTATTATGTAATTTAAGATGTTAAATTTAATTGTTAATAATATTTTGCAGATCCTGGTAGCAATAGTGTTACCCTTCATGCATTTTATGGTGGGGAATTTAAACATGGTATAATGGGTACGACGGCTGGTGTAATTACTGCATCTAGGTACATAGGTGGTAGTGTGTTTAAATTTGATTATGTTGAGGAAATGTTTGCATGTGTTGCTGGTTTGAAACAGTTGATTAAAGAAGTGGGAATATATGATGTGAAGGGTTGTTATTATTTGTCTGGTGGGTTTAAATTGATAATAAATGACAATGAAGTTAAGTATTTGTGGTCTGAAGCAATCAGAGGGAGTAGGATTGTTGCAATATTTGTTGATGCTAGCATATTTCCACCACCACATCTGAACCAATCTCAGCCAATACCACCAATTATGGACCAATCTCAGCCAACACCACCAATTATGGACCAATCTCAACTAATTCCCCCACCACCAATTCATGATACACAATCTCAGCCTGTCCAAAATGATTCAGAACCTGTAATTACCCAAGAGCCTAGTATTGTTAATAGGCCAGTAGTTCATGATGTTGTCCTTCATGATGTTGTTCTTCATGATGATTTAGACATACATTGGAAGAGTTCAGAAATTGAGGTTCAGAACATAGAGAGGCAGTTTCATGATGGTGATAGTGATTATAACCATGAGCTAAGTGATAGTGAGTACAATATGGCAGAAAGTGGTGATGATTTGAATGAGCTAAGTGAGAGGGAAGATGAGGAGAATGATGAGAGGGCAGGTGGTGGGGATGGTGAGCATGGTTGTGTTATTGAGTTAGAAGAGAGTGATTATGAAGATATGTTGCTTAGTGAGGAATCAGGTGAGGAAGATGTTGGAGACAGAAATTTATTTGAGAGTGGTGATGAACTAAATACTGATGATTCTGATGTTGAAGTTCCTAAGCCTAGGTTGAAGTCATTTGATGAGTCTGATATGTATGATCCAGTATTGAAACCTGGGCTTAAGTTTTCTAGTAAAGAGATTTTCAGAAATGCCATTAATTCAATTGCTATTAAAACAAAAAGAGTGATTAAGTTCCCAAAAAGTGACAAGGGTAGGGTTCATCCAAAGTGTTATGTTAAAAAGTGCAAATGGAAGTGTCATCTTTTGAAAGCACAAAATGAAGAAAGTTGGTTTATCCATGAATTGTACCCAAGACACACCTGCACCAGAGCCAAGAAAACAACTAACCTAAACTACAAGTGGGTGGCTAAGAGATTCTTAGTTAAATTCCAAAACAATTCAAAGAGAGATATGAGCACCTTCCAAAAAGATGTAGAGGAGGAACTTGGGGTAGAAATATCAAGAAATCAGGCTTACAAGGCTAAAAAATATGCATTGAGGTTGTTGGAGGGAAGTTCTTGTAACACCCCCAAAACCGTATGGGAATATTACACGCCGTAAACCCTTTCCGCAAGGATCTACCAGGCTAAATGTCCATAAACAACCAAATGCTTGCCCGTCCAGGGTCAAACAATATAATAATACAGACCGTCAAGGTCACTTACACATAAACACACAGACCGATGAGGTCACACAACTCTATCAACAGGACTGACTAACAACATTACCCACACAGGGGTCGAAATACAATACAAATAAGACTCGAATCAACTCTAACAATACAACTAAACTCTACCAACTCTCAACTCTTGATTAGTATCGCACTCGTCATCCCCTTGTGCCAATCCCGTGGATCGCTCCCGAACTCGCATGTACCGGACGCAGATCAGACATCCACCCCGAATACTGGGGTTAGTAAAACTCCACCGTTTTACTAGTGCAAGTATCAAACCATACGAAATGTAACAAGCAAATAGCAACAACGAATTTAATACTAAATCCATTATCAAAATGTTCAGAAGTTTTAGAATTTCGAACTCAAGTAAGAGATATTTGAAAAGGAACACATCATCTCGGGATTTTTAAAACAGAAATTCTTTTGGACCTCGAGTCCCAATTTACAAAACCTTTTCAAAACATTAGGCCTTAGCCCGATTCTCGTTTCAAAGCATACAAAATAATATATATCATTTTGAGTCCGAGATCCATATATGAAATGTTACCCGAACAATCATCGCTACACGATCATTGTTCGTACACATCATGTACCGAACTACTGAGACCTCGACGGACCTTACCCAGACCACACACACTGTTCGTACACATCATGTACCGAACTCCGGAGGCCTCAACGGACCTTACCCGGCCACACACACTGTTCGTACACATCATGTACCGAACTCCGGAGGCCTCGACGGACCCTACCCGGCCACAACATCGTTCGTACACATCATGTACCGAACTCCAGAGGCCTCGTCAGACCCTACCTGGATCACACATCCTGTCCGTACACGTCATGTACCGGACTCCAGAGGCCTCGTCAGACCCTACCTGGATCACACACTTTGTTCGTACACATCATGTACCGAACTCCAGAGGCCTCGCTGGACCCTACCTGGAACACCCACACATCGACACGACACAATTCATAATCATTAAATGTCAAGCCATTCCACATTACAATGAAATGTACAATCAAGTATGTAAACCAAAACAACGCAAATATCATGATCATCACAACGACTCTTAACCAACATAACACACATTCGGTACACAATACATTGCACAACCACGTGTACAACCATCTCATATGTACATCGCAATCCTGCACAAATGGCACAACGCCGAACACGTATACCAATATATCACTATTATCACAAAGCCTTCAAATTTCGGAAAACACAACCAACTCAAACGGAACATATTTACGGAGGCAAGCAAAATCGTTATACATATCATACATAATTACTATTCACAAGATACAAGTCGTATAATAAGATACTTGCCTTAATAACCGCTACCAAACGCTCCGAAGAACACGGTTCGACCGGGAAGCTCGGACCCCGAAGAAGACAATGAACGGAAGGGTTTCGACTCGAGTTCTTCACAATAATTCGACCCTAACAACATAAATTCAAAAAATCATCGATCATACGAGGAAGAATAATCGTAGAACGCCCGAAAACCCTCTATGACATTTTACCGGACACCTTCAAGGCGTCGGTCAAGAACTCGACCAAAACAACGAATCGATACGATCCAACCATGGGATAACAAGGGAAATGATACAATACATCTAAATAATCATCAATCCATCACAATCCTAAGTTAAATCGGATTAAACGACGAAATCGAACAAAATACCCAAAATCCCCAAAATTAGATTTCTAGAAAATCGATTTGATTCGCTCGATCAAAGGATGTTATAGGATGTATGATTGATGATATGAACTCCAAGACTTCATGGATTTATTGAAAAACAACATCTCTCCATGATAGAAACAATCCCAGCCGCGGAAGAGAAGTAGAAGAAGGAGAAAAAATGGCGAAAAAACGACTGCTAGCTGGGCCTTAAATAGGCTGACAGACTCGACCGTGTCCGTCTGACACGGTCGTGGCGCGCAGTTGGCCGGCAGGGACTCGACCGTGTCCTGCATGACACGGTCGCGGCGCGAAGGGGCCTACCGATAGTGACCTGTCCGCGGCGCTCGGCATTGACTCGACCGTGTCCTGGAACACGGTCGGGCCTCTTCCGGCTTATCCTAAGAGTTCGCCTGCCGCGCTGCACGACACGGTCGGGTCCTGAGGCGAGACTTCTCGCTTATCCGGACGAGTACGCACGGGCCGTGTCGCACGACACGGCCGAAGTTCGGCCGGCGGATCGCCAATAACGAGCGGGTGAGCTAAAACGACCATAACTCTCTCGTCCGGACTCCGATTGACTCACCGTTTGAACCATTGGAAAGCTAACTCGATGCTCTATAATATTGCAAAGATTCAGAATTTTTGGAGTTACCAAAAATTAATGGTGATCTAACAAAGTCGAACTCATACTTAGAAAAGTCGTTTAGTAATCCTGAATTCAACAAAACGACACCGAAACCCGAACCTGAATACGAACCGAAGATACGGTTACGAAGTACTCACAAAGACGAATCTAAGAGCTAGTAGAACACACGATTCCGACCACCCGAAGGCTCGAAATTCGACAACGGAAGGTAATTACCCCAAACTTTGGGAAATTACGAAAATGGTCCAAATGCCCGAAATCACCATACGACAACGAATAATCAAACCGAAGCTCACAACACGTATAACAACGTTAAATGAACTTACGAAAAACCCCAAACGACAGTTTCGAACGAGATTCGCAAGAACCGAACTCAAGCGCGGAAAAGTCGTTAAAAGCACGGAACTCAACAAAGCGACCAAACGAACTCGGATGACAAAAAGTGCAATTAAATATTCTCCGAATGACGAAACGGTCAAAAGCGAAGTCGTCAAAACGGACTTCGCCGAAAAAGAAAGTTTCCGAAAATCGTTAATTTTCGGATATTACTTTCTACCCTAATTAAAAGAAGTTTAGTCCCGAAACTTAAAACAAGTAGGGGAAGAAATATTCCGCCAGAAAACTCAACAAGATACACAAGAATGCGTAACTAACGCCAACGGCGAAATGTTACAAACAACGCAAAGGAATATACGGTGTGAAAACACGCCCACGGCGACCAACACAACGTCGCCGTTAGGGATATAATAAAACCAACAAATGACAAGCGTCATCAAACGGATAATATAGCCAAGTCAATTATCCGACAATCACAAAACACAACGAACGAAAATCAATATGATTGACCAACCCAACGGTACATCAATCAAAACGCGAGCCAACCGCCGAACAAATACGGAATCCCACCGCCCAAGGGTTGGAAGATCGAAAACGAGACTAATTTCCCGAACTTAAGGGAATTAGGAAGGAGCCCGAATGCTCAACAATCACGAAACGAGAACAAAACCGAACAAACAAACGATCGAACCACAACGATCGAGACAACAAAAATCGAACAATCATGTTCAAACACGAAGGATAAGAAAATTCAAACAACAACTCCCGTGATGATCCGTGAGAACAACAAGACGTGCATTCCCATAAGATCCACAGAAAGGGAATAGCAATTGAAAAGTCACAACGACAAATGAGTTATTCCAAAACAATACCACACTCGTTCGATCAACAAAAGCAAGGGGCGGGACAAGCTCAAATGTCAACGAACATAATGAGTCGACAGAGTCGAATACACAAGAGTTCCAAATCCGATCCACTTCGAATAAAAGAACTAATAGAACCAGATGAGGTCACTCCCGAACAAGGTTCACAAGAATCGAATTGAACCCAAAAAGTCACATCGATAACCAGATCGACCCACAACAAGATCACAGTTCGTTCGAACGAAGAAACCGAAATAAGAACAAGTTCATAAAGCATCAACGAACATGACGAGTCGATAGACTTGAGAAAGAGGAAATGCAGAAGTCAAAACGATACAGGCATTACATTCGACCTCTTATAAAAGAAATGTCGTTCCCGCAACTCACAACAACTGGAGTAAGGTGACAACACAAAAAGCAAACGACAGAAATATCTCCCATGGGCCTCTCAGATCCGATCCTCATATCTTTAATGAAGTTCGCGCCCCGAAAGACTCGGAACCCAACTCGCAAAACTGGATCCTGTGTCTCTCGGGTCCACACTTGAAAAGCGCATCGACGAGAAGGACAATTGGCACGTACATGCCCCGACAATACGTTCGAAATGCCTCGGCTCGGTATATCGAAAATACAGATGCTAGATACAATGGAACATAACACCGCAAAACAACATACCGAGATGCCAACTCGGATAATAAAGAATCATAACACATATCATATACAACGATTACCATCGTAAAGTAATACACACACAAACACTACAACAACGATGATCGTTCGGCGACATCAACGGACCGAACGATAATCAGACATAATTACAAACATTATGAAACAATTACACATGTACACAAACGTACAAACCCAAGCTTCAACATCTCACACTCGTGCGACAACACGCAAATCGCCACGAGGCGATAAACAATAAACACTACCACACCCTCACGGAGGGCTAGTACAATAATTGCGTGGCAATGCCTCGACGTTCATGCCACCAATTCGATCATACTCGGGAGGAACATCAAAACGACAAAGCAAAATCATACATACATTCCCAAACGCAAACGGGAATTGATAGGTTTTAAAAAAAACAAGAAATAAAAACCACCTTTTGAAAATAATTTAGAAAAACACCGGTTGATCTTGAGTATCACCTTTCAAAAAAAAAAATACAAACGTGAAACATCGTTATCGAGACTTTGGAAAACCATTTCGCATTTGAGAAAAATGAGGACACTTTCTCTTACTGGAAAACTTTCAGAATATTCGACCCTCGGGTCTAAGTAAAAGTGTTTATAAAACATTGAAAAATATCTCAAAACATTTTGGTCCTCGAGGTAGAAGAATTCGGAAACATATCGTGGCACCTTGGAAGTACCATGAGAAAACAATTCATTTTAAACGTACGTCTCGAAATTTATTTCTAGGATACTCAAGATTTTCAAAGATAATTCAATGGGCTAGAATGCCCAAAATCTCGTAATTACACGGAACATTATAGCGTTGTGGGTCCTGCCACGAACCCACCAGATAAAAACTATTTACAAAAACGCCAAAAGGGCCGATGACGGTAATATCTCAAAACTCACAAAAGCCATTTACAAAATACTAAATACCGTCATAAGAATTTCTCCCAAACGATAAAGGCCATAATTACAAAACTCGTTAAAGTGAAACGATTTTCAAAATAAAACTCAGAATCCGATACCTAATCTAAATCCATCAAGGTATACAACTACAACACCATACCACAACAACCGGTGGTTCAAAGATAAAACAATAATGTGCCCAGTTCTATACACATACTATATGCCACAAGTACTAAACACAATTATATTACACAATACGTGTAAAGAAAATCATGCACCGCAATTAACTCACTAAGATAAAATCGAGATACACAGGTACTTCGCATAAAAGAGGAGACTTACATCCACAGGTCGCACGTAGGTGACGGTCGCCCACGATACCAATCTCGTCTGACAACCTAACCGACACGTTGTGACTACGCACAACTCAAATTGTCACCTGATGACTCAAACGACATGACAACACATTACTCGACAAATCACGACTTGACTCGACCCGACGGCTAGGTTTCCGCAACCTAAGCTCCGATACCATAAATGGAACAACCCAAAAACCGTATGGGATTATTACATGCAGTATACCCTTTCCGCATGGTTCTACCAGGCTAAATGTCCATAAACAACCAAATGCTTGCCCGTCCAGGGTCAAACAATATAATAATACTGAGGCCAAGGTCACTTACACATAAACACACAGGCCGATGAGGTCACACAACTCTATCAACGGGGATCGACTAACAACATTACCCACACAGGGGTCGAAATACAATACAAATGAAGACCGAATCAACTCTAACAATACAACTAAACTCTACCAACTCTCAACTCTTGATTAGTATCGCACTCGTCATCCCCTTGTGCCAATCCCGTGATTGTTCCCTCGAACTCGCATGTACCGGACGCAGAGCAGGACATCCACCCCCGAATACTCGGGGTTAGTAAACTCCACCGTTTTACTAGTGCAAGTATCAAACCATACGAAATGTAACAAGCAAATAGCAACAACGAATTTAATACGGAAATCCATTATCAAAATGTTCCCAGAAGTTTTAGAATTTCGAACTCAAGTAAGAGATATTTGAAAAGGAACACATCATCTCGGGGATTTTTAAAACAGAAATTCTTTTGGACCTCGAGTCCCAATTTACAAAACCTTTTCGAAAACATTGGGCCTTAGCCCGATTCTCGTTTCAAAGCATACAAAATAATATATATCATTTTGAGTCCGAGATCCATATATGAAATGTTACCCGAACAATCATCGCTACACGATCATTGTTCGTACACATCATGTACCGAACTCCGAGACCTCGATGGACCTTACCGGACCACACACACTGTTCGTACACATCATGTACCGAACTCCGAGGCCTCAACGGACCTTACCCGCCACACACACTGTTCGTACACATCATGTACCGAACTCCGAGGCCTCGACGACCCTACCCGCCACAACATCGTTCGTACACATCATGTACCGAACTCCGGAGGCCTCGCTGGACCCTACCCGGATCACACATCCTGTCCGTACACGTCATGTACCGGACTCCGGAGGCCTCGCTGGACCCTACCGATCACACACTTTGTTCGTACACATCATGTACCGAACTCCGGAGGCCTCGCTGGACCCTACCGGAACACCCACACATCGACACGACACAATTCATAATCATTAAATGTCAAGCCATTCCACATTACAATGAAATGTACAATCAAGTATGTAAACCAAAACAACGCAAATATCATGATCATCACAACGACTCTTAACCAACATAACACACATTCGGTACACAATACATTGCACAACCACGTGTACAACCATCTCATATGTACATCGCAATCCTGCACAAATGGCACAACGCCGAACACGTATACCAATATATCACTATTATCACAAAGCCTTCAAATTTCGGAAAACACAACCAACTCAAACGGAACATATTTACGGAGGCAAGCAAAATCGTTATACATATCATACGTAATTACTATTCACAAGATACAAGTCGTATAATAAGATACTTGCCTTAATAACTGCTACCAAAAGCACCGAAGAACACGGTTCGACCGGGAAGCTCGGACCCCGAAGAAGACAATGAACGGAAGGGTTTCGACTCGAGTTCTTCACAATAATTCGACCCTAACAACATAAATTCAAAAAATCATCGATCATACGAGGAAGAATAATCGTAGAACGCCCGAAAACCCTCTATGACATTTTACCGGACACCTTCAAGGCGTCGGTCAAGAACTCGACCAAAACAACGAATCGATACGATCCAACCATGGGATAACAAGGGAAATGATACAACACATCTAAATAATCATCAATCCATCACAATCCTAAGTTAAATCGGATTAAACGGACGAAATCGAACAAAATACCCAAAATCCCCAAAATTAGATTTCTAGAAAATCTGACCTGATTCGCTCGATCAAATGATGTTATAGGATGTATGATTGATGATATGAACTCCAAGACTTCATGGATTTATTGAAAAACAACATCTCTCCATGATAGAAACAATCCCAGCCGCGGAAGAGAAGTAGAAGAAGGAGAAAAAATGGCGAAAAACGCATCATGGGCCTTAAATAGCCGACAGACTCGGCCGTGTCCGCCCGACACGGTCGTGGCGCGATTGGCCGGCAGGACTCGACCGTGTCCTGCATGACACGGTCGCGGCGCGAAGGGGCCTACCGATAGAGACCTGTCCGCGGCGCTCGGCATTGACTCGACCGTGTCCTCGAACACGGACGGGCCTCTTCCGGCTTATCCGGAAGAGTTCGTCTCGGCCGTGCCGAAGACACGGTCGGGTCCTGAGGCGAGACTTCGCTTATCCAGACGAGTGCGGCACGGGCCGTGTCGGACGACACGGCCGAGTTCGGCCGGCAGTGATCGGCCAATAACGAGCGGGTGAGCTAAAACGACCATAACTCTCTCGTCCGGACTCCGATTGACTCACCGTTTGAACCATTGGAAAGCTAACTCGATGCTCTATAATATTGCAAAGATTCAGAATTTTTGGAGTTACCAAAAATTAATGGTGATCTAACAAAGTCGAACTCATACTTAGAAAAGTCGTTTAGTAATCCTGAATTCAACAAAACGACACCGAAACCCGAACCTGAATACGAACCGAAGATACGGTTACGAAGTACTCACAAAGACGAATCTAAGAGCTAGTAGAACACACGATTCCGACCACCCGAAGGCTCGAAATTCGACAATGGAAGGTAATTATCCCAAACTTTGGGAAATTACGAAAATGGTCCAAATGCCCGAAATCACCATACGACAACGAATAATCAAACCGAAGCTCACAACACGTATAACAACGTTAAATGAACTTACGAAAAACCCCAAACGACAGTTTCGAACGAGATTCGCAAGAACCGAACTCAAGCGCGGAAAAGTCGTTAAAAAGCACGGAACTCAACAAAGCAGCACCGAAACGAACTCGGATGACAAAAAGTGCAGAATTAAATATTCTCCGAATGACGAAACGGTCAAAAGCGAGTCGTCAAAACGGACTTCGGCCGAAAAAAGAAATTTACCGAAAATCGAAAATTTGCGGATATTACAGTTCTAAAGACCAATATGGGGCCTTGTGGGATTACATTGCAGAAGTTAAGAGGACCAACCCGGGCTCAACCTTGATTCTAGGAACTGATGAGGAGGGTAGATTTGATAGAATGTATGTGTGCCTTGAGGCTTTGAAGAGAGGGTTTCATGATGGTTGTAGGCCATTCATTGGGATAGATGGTTGTCATTTGAAAGGACCATACAAAGGTGTGTTGCTCACAGCTGTTGCAGCTGATCCTAACAATTGCATGTATCCACTGGCCTGGTGTGTGGTTTTGAAAGAGAATACTGAAAATTGGGGCTGGTTTCTTAGTGTGCTTAAACAAGATCTTGGACTAGATAGAGCAGAAGATTGGTGTATAATGTCTGACAAACAAAAGGGACTCATAAATGCATTTAATGAGCATTTTAGTGGAGCAGAGCAGAGGTTTTCTGTTAGACACCTCCATGGAAATTTCAAGAGAGCTGGTTTCATAGGAGAAGCATATAAGATACTATTATGGAAGGCTGCTAGAGCTTCCACAAAGGGGATCTTCAATGCCAGAATGAAAGAGATCCATAACCTTAATCCAAAGGATGCAGAGTGGCTGAATGATAAGGATCCAAAGAATTGGAGTAGATCCCATTTTAGAACCCACTCAAAAGCTGACATGCTACTAAATAATGGCTGTGAAACCTTCAATTCAGCTATTGGAGAAGGGAGGGAGAAGAACATACTAAGTATGTTGGAGTGGTTGCATGAGTATATGATGAAAAGATTGGTAAAGAACAGAGAGAAGCAAGCTGAAAGATGGAAAGGAAAGATTTGTCCTAAGATCTTAAAAATGATTAAAGCATTGAAGGACAAACTTGATCATTGTATCCTCATCAAGGCAAATGACTGGAATTACAGCGTTGAAACAAGTGATGGTTCCAGGTACCATGTCAATCTTGAACATAAGACATGTGGTTGCAACAGATGGGAGCTTAGTGGGATACCTTGCTTGCATGCAGTGGCTGTCATTTCAAACAGAGGATTGAGAGTGTCTGACTTTGTCCATGCATGTTACCATGTTGAAACTTTCAAGAGAGTGTATCAGCATTCTATAATGCCAATCAATGGAAGAATTGAATGGCCAATTACTGGTATTACACCATGTTTTCCACCTAATGTTAACAGAGCAGTTGGAAGACCACAAAATGCAAGGAGGCCAGAAGCTGATGAAGTGATTGGTAAGAAAAGAAAGAGATGTAGAGGAAAGCCAATGGCTTCCATTTCAAAGACCAGCAACCACAAAATCAAAAGACAACAAAGGACTTGCATATGTGGTTATTGTAAAGAAGTAGGACACAACAGAGTGAGCTGTGAGAAAAGGAAAATAGAGAGTGGTGAAGCAACTGGACCAATGGAAGATGAAACAGTTGACATGCAAGTTCTAGAGGACATCATCAATGAATATGAATCTGAGACATCTGAGACTATGATTACAGAGATGAACAAATCAAAGGTAAATCAATTAATCTCAATTTACATGTACAAGTAAACATTACTGTAAAAATATTTATATAATAACATATTATTTTGATACAGGGCAGTAAAGGACCCATGGGGGCATCAGATGGAAAATATGTGAGTATTTAATTCATCAGTAAAGAAGTAACCATTTTCTACATTGTATAATTCATATGTATGGCATTTAATTTTGAAATTTTTTCAGAACAAAAGTAAAGGAAGCAACCGGTTAAGCCACTGTCAAAGCCAAGACAATCAAGACCCAAGCTTGTATATATTTCAACTCCTGCACCACCACCATCACCAACCCCAACGCCCACCTATCCTCTGGAACCACCAACTCTCAAAAGTGGACCTTCCGTGTTTCAGCAACTGCAAGCCACTGCAAGGGGCACCACCACCACCCAGAATATTAGCATTCATGGGACCAATATTCACATAAGGCAGTCGGGAAGAGTTGGAAAAGGAAAAAATAAGGGCAAGAAGAAAGATTGAAGTTTAGACAAATTTCTTGAATTTAGTTTGGATTTCAGTTTGTAGTTGGATGAACTTGCGTTTGAATTCAGTTTTAGATTAAATGATGATATGTTGATCCTTGTTTAATGATAATGTAATCATATGTGAATGTATTTGTCATCATTTTGTGTTTAAGTTATGTCTTTATTGCATTACTAATGGATAGGCCAGTTGAACTAAACTTGAATGGAAACTGAACAACAATTATATATAAAAAGTGAACATCAGATATAAACTAAATCCATTCAAAATGATACAATTCAGTTGGAATCAATAGAATACCATTCAAAATGATAAGCTGAGTCGATAAGTCGAGACATAGCTACAACCTCAAAACCAAAATACAAAAAGAAATTACACTTAACCAATATTATCCTACACTATACTATACTAAACACTTAAATATCACATGTAATTTCCAACTATCCAACCAAAGCCTACTACAATGACAGTCGCAAATGCCCCGACAACACGTGCACGTAAAACTTGATTCTCCCTCTTCAATTCTTCAACTGTTTTATCCAAGTATGTAATTTTTGCATTCATTTCCCCAAACTGCTCTCTAAGGTGCCACACCACAGTGTCCATTCTACTAGAACTGTCGTTCTAAGCCCCGTCAAACCATTCAAAGAAGCCACAACTTGGATTGATGCCCCTCTACAAATATCAATAAAATAATATCATAGTACATAAAAATAGTATAAAACATTAAATTAAGGGATATTGAAACTGAAAATATACCTTGTAAACGGGTCATGCGTAAAACCTTCTCGACGGGTTTTCTTCGGTCATTGAAGTGCGCACTCTGGCCTTCTTCCCGCAGAAGCATTCGACATTGTGGTAATTTGTGGCTGATGAGTTAGACGACATTTCGGGCACTGAATCGTACAAGAATTGAGAAGGAAATGAAATGTAACGGACAAAAAACCCAAAGGCTAAACAAAGACTCGGCTTTTACGATGGGAGTGTAAGATTTCAGGAGAATAAAATCGAGGGTTAGGGTTTATGAAATTGGGGAAGACGATGAAATTTGAGGAGAATAAAAACGAGAATCCCTTTTAATTCCCTTTTGCCCCTTTAAAAAACGTTAAACCTTTTTTTTTTTTGAATTCATTTTTTTTTGTTTAATTTCGCCAAAAACGCATCAACATTTCTTCCACGTGTACTGGCCACGCGAGCCGCACGTGATATATAATGGGGCAAATTGGCGAGTTCGGTCACGTGCGGTGCACATGGTACTTTCCGGTGCCGGAGGATAAAATTGAACCAAATTTACACAATAACAGTTATGATCGAAACATGGTTAGAATACCGGGCATATTCGAAACAGGCGTTGCAATAACGGGCATAAACAGTAATTTCCCCCTCAGATGTATATGATGATAACTTTGTTGTTGATGGTAGGTAATCAGTTCGTTCAAATGCGTGATCTTCAAACTCTAGGGTATATATATATATATATATAGAGAGAGAGAGAATTCGGGAAGGAAGGTGACACCTTCTTTTTTTTTGTGAGGTGCCCGCCACGTGTCATGTTCTGATTGGAGGTGATGTTTTAATTATAACACTCACCCACCAAGTGTTGTGGGCCAGCCGGGTGAGTGTTATAATTAAAACACTCACCTCCAATCAGAACATGACACGTGGCGGGCACCTCACAAAAAAAAGAAGGTGTCACCCTATATCCCGAACTCTCTCTCTCTCTCTCTCTCTCTATATATATATATATATATATATATATATATAGCCTTCTTGAATATATCCGTTGAGATAGTTCTGTTGAGCAAAAGTCCGTTCCAACGGGATAATGTGTTTGAATAAAACACGATCCGGATTTTGCGCTTGATTGAAGATCTCTGGCGGCTTAATATTTAAATACTTTATCCTTTAGTATTTAAATATATCTTCTTAAACAGGACTTTGACTTTAGGGAATAGCAAAGATTCCTTCTTGTCCTGTATGGAAAGATAGCTGTATTGTCGATTCGAGACAGCTTCCATACTTAGTCTTATGAGACTCCTTTGCTGTATGAATGATTAACTGTATGCTGGGACTACGAGAAGTCTTTGATACAGGTTGACACCTTTCGATCAGCTTTTCGATACAGCTGCTTGCTGTATGCTGGATTGGCACATTGTCAAAACATTCTATCAACGCTTTCGATACAGGGTTTGTTTATCCTAACAAAGAGTCTATTTGGATTAATATATAATTTTTAATGTCCATAATTTTAACCAAGGTGCATATTTTTGAACCATCTACCATCACTTTTTTTTTTAATTTTTTCAATCAATTATTATTGTAATCTATATTATAAAATATTTAATTGCAGATAATTAAGTTATAATGCAATTATTCAAAAAGATAGAAATCGAATGTCACGAAGGATGGTGTCACTCACAGTAGCAGAAAGTATCGATTTTTCAGTATGTTTGACATGGTGAAGTCTGGAATTATATAGATCCCGTAAGGGAAAATAGAACATCGTCCTTAGGGAATAAATCTTTTTACGTAATTCTTTACCTTTTTTGAAAAATATTCCATAAAAGTTATTTTCTCCAATTACGTTTCAATTTTTGGCTAACTGTACAATTTACGTCTCAATTTACATTTCGATCGCCGGAGAATGTCAAAACGACGTCATTTTGGTCCACGTGTACTCCAAAATTGGAGTTTCTGAACTCGGTACTGAGGTGGATCTACATAGCACTTTTCTGGGATGTTTCTGGAAACTATAAAAAATTATGGGACGTAAAAAAATTATTCTCACTTTGAAATAAAATAATAGAATAAAAATCTGAAAATAAAAACAAATTAAAAAAAATCATCAAAAAGAAAATTTGAAAATTCAATAAATAATTTACTATTTTTTCAGATATTATTTTTTATCTCTTTTAATTTAATAATTAGACAAATTAGAAATATATAAAAGTTAAAAAAAATAAAAAAAATAATAATCTGAAAAAAATCATGCTTTTTCAGTTTTTTGTTTAAGTTTTTAAACTTCATTTTTGACAATTTATTTCATTCTTATCTTTTTTAATTCAATAATTAGACAAATTAGAAAATATATAAAAGTTTTAAAAAAATCTGAAAAAAGTATTGCTTTTTCAATGTTTTATTTTAGTTCTTAGACTTCATTTTTGACACTTTATTAAAGAAGGAAGATTTTTTTAAGATTATTATTTTTTTTTATTTTTTTTTAATTTTATATACTTTCTAATTTGTCTAATTATAAATTAAAAGTGATAAGAAATGAAATAATTATTATCAATAAAAGTTAGTCAATTATTTATTTATTTTTCAAATTTTGTTTCTTATGATTTTTTTAAAGAAAATATTGATTTTCAGACTTTTATTTTATTATTTTTTATTTCAAAGTGGGAATAATTTTTTTATGTCCCATAACTTTTTATATTCCCCAACAACGTCCCAAAAAATACCACGTAGATCTACCCCAGCACCGAGCCCAGAAATCCCCAATTTTGGAGTATGCGTGGAGCAAAACGACGCTGTTTTGATACTTGCCAGCGACCAAAACGTAAATTGAGACGTAAATTGTATAGTTAGCTAAAAATTGGAATGTAATTGAAGAAAATAACTTTTGTGGGATATTTTTGAAAAATGTAAAAAATTACGGGACGTAAAAGATTTTATGCCCGCTTTGTTAGATGCCGCTAGCTGAGGATTATATTTTGGGCTGTGATCCTCTGCAGCACAGCACGGTGCTGTGCTGCATCCCAACCGTTAGATTACACACACCCGCACGGGTGTGTGTGTGCATGTCCAATCGTGCGGTACAGTCATAGGCGGATCCAGGACCGAAAAACCACTGGTGCACCGACCGTCCCACGAAAAACAATGTCGAACGATAAAATATATATTAAAATTACATTAAAGATAACAAATAATACATAAAGAAAGTCAGTAATAACAAAGCAGTGGATAATGAGGCGAATATGTAATGCTGGAAAACTTACATCTTGATCGGGGTGAGGTCGAGCCTCTTGGGGGGTACTCAGGACAGGGGACGATCCCCCTCGTGTGCGTATGTGGGAAAAAAACAAAAAAACAAAGGATCCGTACATTTACAAAAAAAATCGCCTACATTTACTGTCCATTTCCTGAAAATGTGCTAAAATAACATCATTACTAATAGTTTTAAGTACATATTTTTCTATAAATGTTACAAGACGATTATTTAACCATTGATCACCCATCTTACTACATAACTCACTCTTCACATACTTCATAGCTGAGAAGACTCGTTCAACACTTGCAGTTGCTACGGGCAAAATCAATATTTCTTTCAAAAGTAATTTCTAATATTTGGTTAACTGAAACCCTTCAGCTAGTTTTGTATTAAGGGTGCATCTTAATTTTTTCATAATATTACATAAATATTCTTTAAAAGAAGCAAGTGTTTGCGAAATACTTCAAGGTTGAATAAACAATTTTAAACACTTTAATTAATATCGCCTTGATCAAAATAGATTACGTCAAATCAAAAAATATATTTAATAGGTATATATGACTTTACCTATTAAACTTCGAGAGTAAAAAGTAATTAAACTCCTCGATAATTCAACTATTGCCAAAATAAAATAACGAAAAAGATAATACTAGATATTATCGGGGAATGAGGTCTTATTCTGAAAAAAATCTGATAGTGCACGTACACCACCAAGTTAGGTATAGATCCGCCTATGGGTACAGTGCAGCACAGCACCGTACTGCATCCCATTATATTTTACTATCGTTTCGATATTTGCATGGCTGCCATGGTTTTATGGTTTACTTAAACCAAAAGCCACTACTTGTTTGCGGTGTTTCATTTTTTTCTTTTTTTTTTTTTTCTTTTTTGAGCGATGCTCGTGGAAATTTCTTATTGTTTGTTGAAATTTAATTTGTTTTATAAATGATTTTTTTTTTAAAACCCGACCCGGACCATGACCAAAGATGAGCCATACTTTGAATCCTAAAACTAAAAGCACCTGGTGTTTGATAAGAAAATACAAGGTGCACCATCGTAAATGTGCGCGAACGTACAGACCAATAGAACCTATAAAAATAATACTACATCCGTTTATTAATTGGTTTTTAGTCTTTTCATGTTAAATCTTGACTTTAATATATCTCTCAAAATATAATAACAAAAATTGTTATAATTTTATAAAAATATATTTTAATGTGAATCTAGCAATACAAATTTTGTAAATTTATGATTATTTTCTATGAGATAATATGTAGTCAATGTTCGATTTGAAAAAGTCGAAACATCAGTTAATATGAAACGGAGAGTAACCAAGTTGAGTCACCTGTGTAAGGGAAAGAAGAAATAGGGGAGTGTACCATCAAATTTAGTGTACCAAATTTTTTTTTTCGGTACACTAAATTTGGGGGCACGTTTGGTACTTATCCCAGTATTTAATGTATCTTGTACGATTAGGAAAGTCAGATCCTTGTAAAATAAGTGATTTTGAAAATCACTTCTATATACAATTATCGGAATATCCTTACCGAAATATGGAGGAGAAATGAAAAATATTATTTACTGCTACAAATTACTTTTCCCTATCAATATTATGTACAAATTGACCCAATTGTCTATGAAATTGGTTACCAAACACTTCTCATCAGTTTGTGAGACTGATGAATGTGGCAGCAGTCTTCAAATCCTGATGATCTTGAATGTATGATAAACATTCATTATCTTCCTTGAATGTGGTAATAAAGCTACCATTGTTCTTCCTGCAATATCGAACTCCATTTCATCAGTCGAGAAAGAGGAAAAGAAGAATCACATAATCACGACGTAATATTACCGGATGTGTTTCAACCAGTGTTTTAAATAGTGTTTTTTTTTACATGTATAGCGTTTTTGTTTAGTCGCAACCTAGCGCAAATAGCTATTCGAGAATGTCAATTATTAATTTTTAAAAAAAAATATATAGCTATATTGGAAAATTAAAGAGATAATTAATCGTAAAATGATCATAACGAAATAAAAATATACTTATACTAGTAAATTAATGTGCAATATCAAGAGAGGCGTAGCCCTTTGAGTTCAGACACGCACCAAATATCGCAGATCTCGGTCTCAAACCTTCTACGCGTGCACCAACTTCTCATAGGGCTTCATTCCCATTTTTTTGGTATGTGGATGTTTTCTTTGTTTAAGCCGACCAATGTAAAGATTAACTAATTTGTTTGAGTGGATTATTAAAAGACTTATTTGCCCTTAAAAAATTATGTTTAAGACATTCACATTCTTTTGCACAAATAGTGCAAGTGTTTGCTCAATTTGAGTAATAGCGTAGGCTATAGCGTAAACAGTGCGCTATATGAGCAAATAGTGGCATCCCAATAAGGCGGGCACGCTATTTGTGCAAAACACTATCTGGGCCGGTTACGACGCGCTGATGGTCTGTATAGCGCGCTATTCAAGTTTCAACCACTAATTTATACATACACAACATGGATCTACGCGGGTGTATCATGTATAAAATCTACAAACCTTGGTGTAATATTTCCAATGGAATCAAATCTGAACTCATCTTCTCTAAAATCATCATCATAAACCAAATGATCAATAATGGGTTTAATCATATCGGTAGTGCATTCCCCTATTGAAAGTTTCCTCCCATGAGGATCATCATTAGGAAATGAACAAGATGCAGACTCTGCATGTGCATGGAAATCCTCATTCACGCAACCCCAAGAATCCACGTCATCCACAATCACGGCCTCATCCTCCACGGCATAAGAATCTCCACCCTGGGCCGCCCGACGTTGGGCGGCGACCGCACGCCATATAGCGAGGTGGTGGAGCACAATCTCGAGCTTCGCCTTCGCGAGGCTTATCCGCTGCTCGAGGTCGCGCATAATACGGCAGCAGCCGTCGACGGGGTCGGCGGCGCGCGCGTCGGACTCGAAGATTATGGTCCGCACGATCTTGACAATGTTGCTGACGCCGAACAGGCGGTGCGCGTTTAAGAACTGAGTTTGGCGGTTGTGGGGGAAGTAGGGAGCGAGGATGCAGTCGGAGGTGCACTTCCGGCGACGGTACTTGCAGGCGGCGCAGGCTAGGGTGGTGGCGGAGGTGTGTCTGCGTGGCTGAGGAACGGCGTCGGTGGTTGTACTTGTGGGACTAAGGATAGTAGTATCCTTATTATTATTTTCGGTGGTGGCGGCTATATTGTTTTTGTGGGTTTGCATGGCGAATTAGTATGGGTTGGGTGGGGGTGCGTATCCGGAGGCGATGGAGAAGGGGAGGAAATAATGTGTTGTGTTTTTTGATTGAATTGAGGCTTGATTTTTGGTGCTTCTTAGGTCTTTCTCCTATTATTTTTCTGCTGAAAATGAGGAAATAAAATGGGAGGGTGGAGAGAAATTATAGGAGAGGTAGAAAATTTGCTACCATACAAATAGTTTTTGGATGTAAATTAAATTAATGAAATGGTATTTATTGACCGCTATTGAAGTTTAATGTATTATCTTTTGAAATCACAAAAACTTTGAGAGTCGTATTTATTTCACACGTGTCCCAATCTATTTAACATATTCCTTCCATCCCGTAAAGATAGTTCTATTTTTCTTTTACGTATGTCCAAAATTACTAGGGCTTGGACTTTTGAAATCGGGAATCACGGAACCGATCCGAACCGCATCGAAACCGACGATCTTGCCTTGCCTAGAATAATTTTTTTCGGTTCGGTTAATCTTAGCAGATTCGGTCGATTCGCGCTTCCTGTCCGTTTTAAAGAGGAACCGATCCGAACCACAAGGAACCGTACGAACCGGGAAACCGATCCTCTGAATATAATATAATATATTCTTAATAAAATAAAATATAATATAATATATTCCGTCCGAATCATGCAAAATCGGTTCTATTTCTGTTCCGGTTCGGTTTCGAGTCGGTTCGGATAAAAAAAAAACTGACAAAACCGAACCGCGAAAAAACTATGCGGTTCGGTTTCAGTTCCTATATTTGTCTCCCTGGAACCAAAAAGTCCCGGACCTAAAAATTACAGTTCCTTTTCTTTTGAGGGATGTATTAGAACCTCTCATTTCTCAAAAAAACCAAACCAAACCAAACATACCCAGTATATCCCGCTCAGAGCATGGTCTGGGGAGGGTAAGATGTACGCAGACCATGCCCCTACTTATTACGGTAGGGAGGCTGTTTCCGTGAAGACCCCCAGCTTAGTGCACAGCAGAATATTGAGTGATAAAAAAAAAGCATATGATTCTAAAAAGTTCGATACCATACCTGAGCCCATGGCTTAATCCACGTGGGACTTACCTAAGCGGATTTTGGCTACTTCACTCCCGATGAACGCTGCTCTAACAGAAGAGAGGTTGGCTCAACGCACAGCTTCCTGTCAAAAATACACCACACGCAAAGACAATAATATAAAATAAACAATAAAAGTAAAAAAAAAAATATAATGCTCTAGGTCAAAGCTAACCGAGACAACCCAACCTTGAGGCTCTCAACTACAGTACCGCTCCCTACAAAAGAATCTACAACTCTGATCTGGCGCCTCCAAGCGCACCTATCAACAGTCATGGTCTCGGAAAGGTTTAAGGCCTTCAAATCTAATCTCAGCTGCTCCTCCCACGTCCTCCTGGCCTCGCCTCCTCCTCTCCCCAACAACCAATAAACTCTCGACTCTCCTCACCGGAGCAGATGTCTGCCTCCTGCGGACGTGGCCAAACCATCTCAATCTCCCTTCCCTAACTTTCGCTGAAATGAGCGCCACTTCCAGCGCGTTCCTGAAAACCCCGTTCGCGATTCTATCTAACATTGTGCGACCACATGACCAACGTAACATTCTCATTTCAGCCACTTCCAACTTGATCTCAAGCGACTTCTTCATCGCCCAACATTCGGAGCCATACAACATTGCAGGTCGGATTGCCGCTCTATAGAATTTACCCTTCAACTTTAGAGGGACTTTCTTGTCGCACAGGACCCCTGTCGCTGCTCTCCACCTTAGCCACCCCGCCTTGATGCGATGAGTGACATCATCTTCACACTCACTTTCCTTCTGAATGATCGAACCCAAATACTTGAACTTATCCGTACGGGGTACGATCTGATCCGCAATCATAACCTCTACATCTTCCTCATTGGCCTCACCACTAAAGTTACACCAGAGATATTCGGTCTTAGACCGGCTCACACGCAAGTCCTGGAATTCTAACTTAGACCTCCATAGCTCCAACTTCGAGTTCACCTCCCTCCTCGACTCCGTCACTAACACGATATCGTCAGCAAAAAGCATGCACCACGGGACGCCATCTTGTATCCCCCGCGAAATGACGTCAAGGATTAGAGCGAAAAGAAGAGGGCTTAGCGCCGACCCCTGGTGTAGCCCTATCTCAACCGGGAAATACTGGGTGACACCAACTGGGGTCCTAACGCACGTCCTAGCTTGGGAGTACATGTCTTGGATCGCCCTAACGAACGGTAACGACACCCTCCTCTCTATTAGGCTCCTCCAAATAACATCGCACGGAATGCTATCATAAGCCTTCTCTAGATCTATGAACACCATATGGAGGTCCTTACGCTGCTCTCTAAACTTCTCCATAAGGCGTCTGACGAGATGAATGGCCTCAGTCGTGGACCTCCCCGGCATGAAGCCAAATTGGTTCTCAGAGATCTCAACTTCTCTTCTAACCCTGCATTCCACCACTCTTTCCCAAAGTTTCATAGTATGAGTGAGGAGTTTAATACTACAACTCTGAGCATCGCCTTTGTTCTTGAAAAATGGCACGACAATACTATGCCTCCACTCCGTCGGCATCTTAGAACCTCTGAGGAGGATATTGAACAGCTCTGCTAGCCACTGAACTCCGACTTCTCCCAGACAAAGCCACACCTCAATAGGGATCTGATCCGGGCCTACAGCCTTAGCTCTCCCCATTTTCATTAGGGCACCCTTCACTTCCTCCTTGCTGATGCTCTCACAGGAACTAAACGAACGAGCAGAAGATAGACTAACTCCTTGCACCACCGAGTCACTACCCCTAGCCTCATTGAAAAGTTCGAAAAAATACCTATTCCACCTCTCCTTAATAGCCACCTCTTTCACTAACACTTGGCCCAAATCATCCTTAATAAACTTAACGGGACCCAGGTCGTGCCGCCCTCTTTCTCTAGCTTTCGCTAGTTTAAAAATAGCATTCGCTCCTTCATTTCTCACTATACCCCTATTAATATAAACTACCATGATTTAATATATGGGTATATTCAGAAATATACAATTAAGTATTGCTTTTCCATTAACATATCTAAAGATTTTAAGATAAAATAAGATAGAATGAGCTGTTTACTAATTAAACTATCAAACTTGTGAATTATTAGGTGGAACGAGAATAAATATAATATATATATATATATAAAATAAAATTTAATTTTTTCGGAGGGTCCCCCCTCCTCAATCCGGCCTTGAGGAGGGGCGACCTTAATATAAGCAAAAATAGCCAGGCTTTTGGAGCGCCGCCTCCACGGAAGAGCATGGAAAAGAAAAGAAAGAAAAAGATATAAAAAAGATGTCATTTTGGAAGAGTAATAGAATAAATTTTTATTCTCTTAATTATATGCCTATTTATCATGTAGTTGTGTATGACTTTGGTATTGTGTTGCATTTTTCTTCATGTCATTCTTAACGAATCAAAATAGCGCCAAGTCTGACTCGGCTAGGATGCCGAGACCAATAGGACCGGCCCTCTTCACGGGGCATCACCACTCATGGACTTCCCACTCCTAGGGAGTGGGTTTCATGCCTCGGTGTCATTACAATATGAAAAATTCGGGGACCACCATGGCTCCTCTCTTCTCGTCATAAGATCGGTACCTCGGTTTACTTGGTTAAGCTTGGAGATCAAAGTGCCCTTTTGTTTCTACATTTTCTTGATCTATCGTGTGACGACTTTTTATACCTAGCAAGTTTAGAGCCTAAAACATCAAATTGACTAGTCTTTGATCATCATCTTATCGACTATCTTAAGCTATTTTCATCAACGGTTTCAATGCATTCGAACGAAATTTAGAACAGTGAGCAGAATACTCCATTAAGGGTATTATCTCATGTTGAAAATTACGATGTTATTGATCAATTAATATAGGGTTCGAGCTACCCCATATTATAGTCAAATTTCATGTAAAGTAATATACATGATTGTTTGCAAGGGTCAGTAATTAGCTATTACAGATCAAGCAAGAACCTACTTCTATCCAAGCCGTTGGAGAAATACGAAAGTGGGTGAATGCTGGTTCAGGAATTCCGAGAGTGTACTTTAAACGCACTAGATGGCGGTTCCACCCGCTTCAACGATCAATCGACCAATTTCCAGTAGAAATGCACAAAAACGGGAGATTCCTTCCTCATACATGTGAAGAGTACAAGAACTGGAACCACTTATATTTGAGAATTGATAAGCTCTTCAACTGAACTCCTATAATTTGAAATAAGATCCCTGGAAGATTAAACAACAAAAAGAAAAATGAAAAAAAACAAAAATCATCAAAATAACTCGAATTGTATCTCGGTCTAAATGATTTTCAACTATGAATCATGAGTGTCTGGTGATAGATCTGCAAGTCTTGCAATTCAAAGTTAATGAGAACTGCAAGTCTGCAATGAATGCAGTTCGTTCATTTTTTTTTTCAAATTCTCATGAAAAATGAGTGAAGACTGTAAATGAGAGAGCCGTTCGCGAGCCGCTCGGTCAAAGCTCAGCTTGAGCCCGGTGTTGACCGAGCTTCAGCCGGATCGAGCTCAACTCGATTCTTAATCAAGCCAAGTTCGAACCTCATTGCTATAGGATCAATGGTTCGTCGAACCAATAGCATATATGCGAATATAGTTATATAATTATCAATATATATATATATGATATATTGATTTATTTAGATTTTATAAAATAACTATTTATGTGATACATTTTACAACTATATATATATATATATATTATAATTTTATTTAAAAATTATACTTTATATTTTTTATCTTTAAATTAGAAAAAAATTGCCCCAAGCTTGAGCTCGACCTCGACATTAGTAGCTCGACTCATTTACACTCCTACACATATACTTGCCGCTTGTGTATGAGTCATTTCTTTTAATCATACAACGAAATGCAACTCTAAGAAAAGGGAAGAAGTTAAAAACCTTCGCTGAGCTAGTAAGTTCTCAGTGTCCTCAAGTCTGCGTTTTTGTTCCCCAACAGTCTGTCAACAAGTATCACACATACACGGGGCAGGAAAGAAATGTAAGACAAACTTTTCAAGCCTACACATTAGATCAAAGGTGTACTGATGCATATAGTACCATTCTTTACTTCCCTTAGAATTTATAAAAAGAGCATAAAGTTCCATATAGTCTCTTTCAATTTTGAAGGACTTTATGATTAGAAAAATCTGTGGTCTAAATAACTACCCGCTAAATAGAATTAACAATGAAAATCATGGATTTCTAACAGTAATACTGGATTCGAAATCCATGAATCTTATTTTGATACGTCATTTTTTTCATCATCCTACGTCATGTTCCACGATGTACAATGTTGAATTTGCAATATCAATCCTGTAATTGTACATGACTATAACAATTATCTCAATTCATCGTTGTTTCATTATATTTTCCGTGTAAGTGGAAAAACTTATGATGGTGACGGTTATTGGAATTTCATCTCGTTTATCCTTGGTATAAAGGTTGCGATAGCATCCTGCGTAAAACTCGGCTACTTTGTGTTTTGCATGATTTTATAGTGTTAACTAATTCAGGGCGTTATTTGACACTCTAATTTTCATGCCACACAGTTGGGATTATGGTGCAGATGATGATGATGATGATAATGATTTTTTTCATCATCAAAACCATGAATAGGCAAGGATTCCATTTCATAGGAACGATTCGATCGGAATAGATACTGACTGATAACGTCATCATCTTGAAACCGTATTCGTGTCAACATCCCAAGCAAAATTACAGAATAAAGAGTTACAGTCTGATCCTTTTACCTTTTCTTTATCTTTCAGAATATGACACCAAACAAATAGAAAACAAAACCCACGAACATAAAAACAAAAACCGCGCAGATTACCGTCGACTTGGCCTTAATTGTTCCTCCAATGGAGTTCAACAGCTGCTGGCACTTTTCAAACTGTGTGTTCAGCTCTGCAACCTTCCAACAAAAAGAAACAGAAGAAGTCATATTACATAAAGATAACATCTTTTCGACTCGACGGAAAACAGATCAATATCATCTTTTCGGTGGTTATGAATACATGCAGACCAATATCATCACTTTGAGATACTTACAAATTCGAAATCAACACAAAAAGTAAGAATACATCCTGTTAAGCTGTTTCAAATTATTCGAATACAATTATACTATAAGCTGATTCACAGCAGTAAAACAATAACTGATTCAAAAAAAAAAAAAAAAAAAGGACGGACCAGTGCATCGGTTTGCTGATCCCTTGTCCCATTTTCAGTCACATCAGCTAAATTCTCCACCAGCTGAAATTTATTAAGTAGAAAATACTAATATTCCAAAATCAAAACCCTAAAAGAAGAAGCTATTCATCATTTAGGCAAAAAAACGGAGAATTACATGGAGGAGATGAAAGTGAGAGGCGAGAGACTGGTGTTGCGGTTGCTGTTGCTGATGTTGTTGTTGTATACGCGGCTGCGATTGCTGCGGCGGCTGATTGAACTGCTGTTGAAATTGTTGTTGGTGTTGTTGTTGTTGATTGAACTGTTGTTGTTGGAGAAATAGATGGTCCTGACTGGAGGGAGTAGCGGGATTACTGTGGGACTGTATGTTGGGGATCATTCCCCAATTCCCACTACCTCCAAAATGCTCCATTTTTATGGCCTTTCAGCTCTGTTTTTTTTTTCCAGTTCAGCCCTTGAGAGAGAGAGAAGATCAAAACGACGTCGGTGCGTTCTATGGGCCCATTGTCGTTATGGATTCAGTCTTTGTATTGGGTGGTGCTCAAGAATTTGGGCTGTTTTAATATATATATATTGTTGGGCCTTCAACATAAAAACCCAAGAGCAGTTTACGCCATCTAATATATTTCAGAAAAATATTATAAAAGTATTTTCATACCAAAATAATTTTCAAAAATGATAAATTTGGTTGGCATACAAGTATAATATTAAGATAACTAAATTACTAGTTCTAAATATCAAAATGAAGTATACTCCAAGGGGTGTTGGGCTTTTGATTATGGAAGCGATAATTTGGTGGCGGTTGAGATGATACATGGGCGGGTTCGCTATGAATACACTTTGCCGATCGCTAGTGATGAACATTCAGGACCTCTTATTGCAATTGGACATCTATGAGATGCGGCATGTTCACCGAGAAGGGAATTTTGCGGCGGATTTTCTCTCCCACTTTGCCTGCGGTTTTGTAGGGGGTCTCACTTTCTCACTGTGCCTCCGGAGGGCATCCACACTTGACTTTTACATGATGTTATTGGTAGGGCTGAGAATTTCCCGTCGGGAAATCCCAAGTCCCGGTCCCGTCCCGAGTCCCGACGGGAAACGGGACCCCAAGTCCCGAATTTTTCGGGACCGGGACCGGGACCTTAAACTTTGGTAATTTCGGGACTCGGGAGTCCCGAAATCCCGATCGGGACTATCCGAAGTCCCGATTGCAAATTTTAATTTCGAGACATTTCGGGACATTTCGGGGAATTCGGGACATTTCGGGATATTTCGGGACATTCGGGACATTTCGAAAAATTATCCTCGGGATCGGGACCGGGACCGGGACTTAAATTTATCCCAATTCGGGAATCGGGACTCCCGAAGTCCCGATCGGGACCGGGACTGGGACCACCAAATTGGTCCATTTCGGGACCGGGACATTCGGGACTCGGGACCGGGACCTCGGGATGTCCCGATTCTCAGCCCTAGTTATTGGTGTCTCGTATCATAGATAGTTCTTGATGCAATCCGAGTTTTGCCTGCTTTCTTTATTAAAAAAAATATAATATTTCATGTGATCAAATTATTATGTATCAAATGAGTCAATTTTCATAATAATTTTTTATGCTGCCAAAAATGTACCAGATTAGTCCTTATCCAAGCGGTTCGGATAATTTCGGCGAGTGAGCTTCATGATCGGACCTACACACAAGAAAGCACGTGAACTGAGCCGTGGCTTCACCGGCGAAAGCCCTCCGGCGTGAGAGTAAGTATACTTAATATGCGGTAGAAGTAAATTGACTGTATTGAGATTCAAAGAATTCTCGATCTACCAGTGTAGGTGGAGGACACCTATTTGTAAGCATGAATATTGCAACCCTAACTTGCGGAGAAAGTCACTGAGTCCGTGTTGATATTGGACTTTATGTATATATGGGAAGTAGAATCCTGATAAGGATTGCGTACGTAGTTTCCTTATGGAAAAGAGTCTTTGTCAAGTAAGGATATCTTTATTTCTCTCTATCTTGGATTTCATCAGATTCCGTGTGCTTGTAGGATAGGAGCTTCATCTGCTGACGAGGGGTAGAGATTGAGGGATCTCGGCCTGCTTTGTCACTCACACCAAGTCGATGTGATGAGATGGTCGCCTTATAACAAGTCTTGGCTCAAATCTGAGCTGAGGCAAGCTGGATTAGGACACCTGGCCTTCAGGTCGGCCTGGATGTCATTCCCTTATGTCGAGTTGGGAAGTTTGTAGGGTCTTAGATTTGGTGGGCCCCCGCTGGGCTTATGCCCGGGCTCCTTAGATCCAGGTAGTCAATTCGGTTTATGTCATTTAGTGGCCCCCGAGTTTCTATTTCGGCATGCCGAGTAGGAACTCCAGTTCCTTTATCCCTTAGGGTTTTGGTTGTTTCTTTGGAGCCGGTTTTATTTGGCATTATGTCGGCATTGACCTGCTTGGATGTCCCACTGAATTTGAAGGGTCATGTCATACTAATCGCTTCGTATCCTGTCATGTGGTTGGACGGCGTGCACGTGGGTGGTGAAGAAAATCTCTTGGAAAACCGCGTCCAATGCAGTGTAATAATGACACTCGCGTGCCTTCTATAAAATCAAAAAATTCTTCTTCATTTTGCGGATATGTAATCGGAGAGTAGAGCTTGTGACAGCCCGGCGATACTTCCTACCGCACCATTTCCGTCCGTTTTCCCGACGATCTGCTCCGACCAGCTTTTCATGCGTCGTTTTCCGTTTATTCTCATCCGCTTAACTTTGCTTTTTGAGTTATTTTTCCAGTTCCATTCCTCATTTATTTTTCCGCCATTGTTGAGTTCTTAAAGCTTCAAATCTCCTCCGTGAAACTTCGCGTCTTTAAAATATTTAAGCGTGGCTATCTGGAAAAGAATTCCACTTACGGTTTTTACACTAGGAAATCTGGGATTTATGTTACATCCGATGGGTCGTGGAGGCTCTTATCCCTCGCGGCCATTGGTGAAATGATATACATGAACAAAACCCCTGGGATGGACGTTAGGTATCATTCTAGGTCTTTCGCGCCTAGGACCGTAGATGGCAGTAACACTGACGTGTTGACTCTCGATAGTTTGGACGAAGTCTTAGACTGTATCTTTTTGCATTATGTCAAGGACAAGTCCCAGACTTGACTTCGTTTTGGGGGAGGTTTCTCCTCGGCCGAGGTAGTTGAGACGAGGGAGAAGAACACTTCGTCATCTTCACAGGGCGAGTCTAATCCCTTGTCTTCCTCTACAGGTATGGCTGGGGAGAGTACTTCCAACAGGCCGGTCGGGGAGTTCGACCCTGAGGTTGTCGGCTCAGGATGGAGCCGAGGCGAGGACCAGATTCACCTGGGAGGCTCTTCTCGGCCTAAGAATCCCAAAAGGGGGATGAGATGCTTGAGTAGCTTTATTCCACGTATGAGGTGGATAGGAATGAATATAGGCTCTCATATATTTTGGCCACTCCCTTCGCCGACGAGCATGAAGCTAAGACTTTTTATTGTAGTGATACCTTCCTCCCGTTTTATTTCAAGCAATTCCATCTCGGCCTGAGATTGCCCTTGGACCCCTTCATTAATCAATTTTTGGAGGACTAGGAAATTGTCCCAGCTCACCTTGGTGCCAATGCGGTCAGGTACCTTACCGCCTTTATTATCTTGTGTCGTAGTCTCGGCTTCGAGCCGTGTATGCCTGCCTTCTATCACTTTTTCAACTCGTCCTACAACTCCAAAACCAGAACCATCACCATCAAGTCCGACCCCAACAGACCCAAGCTTATGGCCCCCATTTCTAACAACGTCAATAAGGTCATGGGCTGGAACACGCACGTGATTAAGGTTGAGAGCCGGCATGGCTGGGAGTTTACAGCACCTATTAATTCACCGCATCACCCTTCGTGCCTTCATGAGCCGGACTCGATTGCGGGCTTGATTATGAAGCTTGAGCAGTTCTCCTCCGTTGCCATTCTTAACTGGGCCGAGCTGGAGACTGACTTCCGTTACCATGCTCAGGCCGGCCTGAGGAGGGGGCCCATAGCTGGGGTTAGACCCATGGTCAAGGTCTTAAGAGGAGCTCGGTTTCCTGATTGGGTCTTGCACCCCAATTTCATCTTCCACGGGGATTGTGCGACCTGCCCGGCCAAGGATGATAAGTGCTTGAAAGCGGTGGACATCATAGGGTGTAATTTTCTTATCTTCCATTGTCGTTTTTTCTGCCATCTCGTTTTGATTTTAACATTGTTTTGGCGTAGATCTCTCGATGGAGGAGATCCAGAAGGTGGATGAGGAGAATATCGATCCCATGATGGTGGCTCGAAAAAAGAAGAGGTTTTCCCGATTGAGGGAAGTCGAAAGCCGACATGCTGATATGGCGGCTCGGCAGAAAGAGTTACAAGACAAGGGGGAATCGTCACTCCCCAAAAAGCCGCCTCTTATCCAAGTAGGAGCTCCGTCCGAACCCGAAACGGAAGTTGAGAGGGCGCCCACCGAGGGAGTTAGACCCACAAGGACTCGTGCTCGGAGTTAAGACCGGGGACACTCTCAAGGGCCAGGCCGAGATCGTGGGCCGGACTCTGAGGCAGAGATTCGTTCGAGACAGAAAAGGCCGAGGGATGATGGAGGTCGATCTAGAGAAGAATCTTATCAGAAGACAGCCATTCCCTCGCCTCCTCGTTCCTCCTCGGATTTCGCTCTTTCTGACGCCGAGATTAAAAATATGGTCGCTCTTTCGTTGTTGCGCCCATTATGTCTGGGTTTGATTCGACCATTCGCTCCTAGGCCACCCTGAAGCTTGGGGGACCGGTAATTAAGCGCGCTATGAACAGGTCTTATATTGAGCAACTTGTTGCCGACAAGCCTGTTGGGATTCCGAAACTAAAACGAAAATACGCAGTGGAAAATAAAAACGAATCCCAAACAGGATCGATCAAGTAACGTATATACGAAAAAGGATCATACCCTTGAAGCCTTTCAAATAAATCTTCGTAAGATGATGATCACGAAGCCGAGATCGAGCACGAGAAATCCTACATCCCAAACACCAAAACTTCGATGCCTCTACTTCAAAAGCGTCGGAAGTTACCCGGAAAAATTCGATGTAATTCCGTTCTTTAAGAACACGGCTAGGAAATTACCGTAGGAATTTATATGTCTATTTTTTCTCAACTTTTTGTATCACCTCAAACATGAAATGTTGAAAGAAAAATTTCTCCCCTTGATGAAAAAAGGCTTCGGCCGAACTCAACACTAAAACACACACACTTGCACTTCTAAAGTTGTATTTCATGTGATGTGTTTAAAACCAATGAGTTATCAATATAAAGGAATCATTATTCCTCTAATAATTCATGTGTAATAATGTGGAAATGTCAACTGAAGTGAGCTCCCACACATATGAATTGATCATATCGTGCCAAGGGGGGGCGGCCCATGGAGGAAATTTCCTAGAAACTAGTCGAGCCATTCAGCTCGTGTGCCGGACGTTCGTCAAACGACTCCGTTAAATACACTCCGTGTAATCATCAATGTATTTATATTAATTAATTAATCTAATTAATTAATTATATCAAATACAAATATATTTCTTTAAGAAATATAATTTATGAATTAAATTAATTACCCGGTAACTTAATTTTAGTTCATAAGACCGCTATTTGATTTATCCAATAAATCATAATTAGAAATCCAATATCTAATATAATTAAAGAGATAATAAATTCACATTTATCCGTCAACTTTCCTGATGCGCGACTCTGTAGGTCCATCTCAGTCGGCATTGAGAGAAACTAATGAGTGCGGGCAGCACTTAGCCAGCCTAGCGGGCTGCACTGTAAACCCCGACTGAGAACGAATGATGGGATCATTCTTGAACCATTATGCCGTGAATAACATATACGTATTGTAATACCCGGTTGTCAATTCATTCATTATCATTCAGTAATTTTCACTCCGTAATTTTTCACTCATTAATAATCATTTATCATTCACGTTCATTCATTTATATTCATCGTCGGCGTACTTGGAGCCGTATATCAGTTACCGACCGTCATCCAACTCCATTTGAGAATTGAGACGAGAGTACTATCATAATCATTGTGATTGGTAGTCTTGCGTTGGAAGTATCACCTAGTGCATGTTTGGATACAGCCGTAAGTGTTGTTGTTACGACCGTAAGGTAGTTTCTGGTACGGCCGTAACTCGGACAGTGCGGACATTGTTGTGTTTTCAACGAAGTGTTATTACGGCCGTATGTAATGGATATTACGGCCGTAAGGCCGCTGACTTGGGAAGTTATGGCCGTAAGGTGGCAGAGTTACGGCCGTAACTCTGCGCAGTATTTAAAGACATGAACGGGATTTTTGTGCTCATTTCATCACTTCTTCATTTTGGTTCTGAGAGAGAGATTTTTGGGAGAGGTTTTTCATCATCAAACACTTGTGTGTTCGGGTTTAGTCATCTTTATTCGTTTGTGGAGCTTGGGAAGTCGATTAACACGAGTTTCGATGGATCAAAGAGGTTGGATCTTCAAAGGTAATTTTCTCCAAACCTTAGATTTTGATTTTAAGATGGAATATAATGTTTTGGATGTTATAACCATGTTATATGAAGAGATATACATATGATTATGAGTTTGTATGAATATTCATTGGATTTTTGAAGGATTATTTCAAGAACACTTTGAATATTAATTTTGGATTTGGGGGTTTCAATTAGTTGTTGTTTAATCTCAAATTATGTATTCGTATTGGATTATTGATTATGTTGAAGATGTTTTGTTGGATTGAATCACTCCTTGGAGGTTTGGTATCGATATAATCGAGGTTGGTTGTAAACTATTGAAGATTGGATACAACGTGTTTGTTATAATGCCCTAATGAGTTTGGGATTGTTGTATCGACGTTTTGAGCTGGTTGTGATCATTCTTGATTCGTATATTAGCTTTTGTTGGTAATTTTATTATTCAAGGTTGTTCGAGCGACCGACATTTCTATTTAGGACGTTTGTTCGAGGAAGGACTTTCTTCACCGGTATTGAGTAAGTTAATTCTTACTCGGTTAAAAGGATACTCATTCCTTTCGTTGTTGTTCATTCATATTCGTAATTCATTCATGGTATATTAATCATGTTGAGACTTGTAATTATCAAACTAATCATTCAATTCACGAGGAACAACGGTTCCAATCATTTCAGTGAGCTATCATTCATTTCATTATTATTTCATCTCGGTGAGTCATTCTTGATGCTTGTCGGATGTTATTCATTGATATTCATCATGGTCACTTTTGTTCTTGTGACCTTCTGGGTTCATATTGCGTGGTCGGGTGGTTATGTGTGGAATTTTTAGTCGGGCACACAATAGTCATGTGAAGGGTTCACCGACACAATGGACTGTGCACACGGTAACGTGCCTCCGTGAGACTAATTAGGTACAAGGATGGGTGTTTCCGGACACTCGTCTTGTGCACTTGCACGTCCCATTAAGGACGTACTATGATGCCCCTCTTCAGCTTGATTTCATGACTAATATATTTAATGATTGTGCTTGTTCAACTCTTGAGGATTGTTCTTCTGTGTAACTGACCCCGTTGGGGATGTTGTTTTTAGGTCATGGCAAGGCTAAAGCATGGGAAGAGAACGTTGATGGCGAGGAGTCCCAGTGATACTAGTAGGGGGCCATAGTTCTTTCAGTCATTCATGTTTCTTCATTTTTATTTTCGCTGCAAATTTCCGTTGGATGTTCATTTTATTCAGTGTTGTATATTTTATCTTCATATAAAATAAACAGGTATTCTGTATTACCTGGGTGTATTGTACATAAAACTCCTCATCGGGGTAATTGGTAATATAATGTGTTTCAGTACTACAGTTATATTATTTAATTCATTAATTTTTATTCGCCTGGTGGGTCCCAGTCGGGGGTCCACAGCAATGTAATAGTCGCCTAGTTTGGGGTGTTATATCAGATGTCCCGGTCAAGTCTTTGGGTCACGGTAAAGTCGAACCCTACTGTTGACTAGACATTATACATGTGTTAATGCAAATCAAGACCGACTGATTAATAGTGTATCTAATACAACTATATCAGAATGCTTTGGCCAAAGACTTATGATCTTATTTGTCATTAACCGTATAGGACATTCGCCTGCTCACTAACAGGAGATAGAATCCTTTCTTGGCGTACATTAAAGACTGCTACCTGCCCGTATAGTCCGCACTTCGAGGTTGACTCAGCAATTAAGCAAATGAGTCAAACTACTCTAATGACAAATTAAACGTCAGAGGCACATCTTCTACTAAACCCTCAAGTCAAAGGTCCACGTATACTATCACAACCTTTCGATTCATCATCGAATCTCAGAGAGTGAATACCGTGTGACTGAATCAAGTATGAGTCGTGTTCGAGTATACCGGTCCCACCAATATACTTATAACTATGCTATCAAGACATGCACACGTCCTAGCATTAGTTATACAAGTCTTACTAAAACCTATGCCCATTTAAGTGTATTGACTTGCGAACGATTTAAGTAAATAAACTTTAAACACTTCCAATGTATTTTCTCTTATCTGATAACGAGAATGGAATGTTCGATTTATTTACATGGACTTCATTTCAATGTTTACCAAATCAAGAATGTATTTGAAATATAATAAACAGTGAATGAATCATATAGCCTTTTTGTTAATTATTCCATAATTACAAGTACAATGCCCATACTCTCTCATCCCCTGAGTGGCATTCGAGGGTATATTCCTAATAATCTCCCACTTGCACTCAATGCCACACATCATGGTATCCAATACCCATGTTCTTCAGATGTCTTTCTAAGACGGCCTGAGATAATGGCTTAGTCAGCGGGTCAGAGACATTGCCTTCTGAGTCTACTCTTTGGAACGAAACATATCCTTTTTCCACCATCTCTCGAACGATGTGGTACTTTCTCTCTATATGCTTGGTGTTGTGGTGAGCCCCCGGCTCCTTAGCTTGGGCGACAACTCCATCATTATCACAGAATAGTGATATAGGCAACTCCGCATTAGGCACCACTTGAAGTTCTTGTATAAACTTCTGCATCCAAAATGCTTCTTTGCTAGCCTCTGAGGCAGCTTGGTACTCTGCTTGGTAGGTGGAATCTGCAGTAGCGGTTTGCTTGGATCTTCTCCAAGATACTGCTCCTCCATTCAGAGTAAACAAATACACAAATGTCGACTTAGAGTCGTCATTATCTCCTTGAAAATCAGAATTGGTGAATCCAATCACCTTCAGTTCTCAACCACCGTAAGTAAGAACCAAATCTATAGTTCTTCTTAAGTACTTAAGAATGTTCTTCACGGCATCCCAATGTTCCCTTACCGGGTTTGCTTGAAATCGACTTACCATACTCACAGCGTAGGCTAAGTCTGGTCTCGTACATAACATAACATACATGAGGCTACCCGCTGCCGAGGCATAGGGTACCTTACTCATCTCTCTCTCTTGTCTTCCTCACTTTGAGGACACATTTTCGTGGTGAGATGAATTCCATGTCGCATGGGAAGGAAACCCCTTTTAGATTCATCCATCTTGAATCTTCTCAGGATTTTATCTATATAGAGGGTCGTTTTCACTGCTATCAGGTGTGTCGTGGAGACCCAGTTCCTCGACATGTGTATAGCCATACCTCTCAGGTAAGTGAGACACCCTATCAGACCTTCGGAGTGGAGGTTGTGTTACAATAGGTTCGGTTCCTGATCCCTGATCAGATGTCTCCTTAGGACTTTCATTATGCTCTTCCAAAAAGATATTTCTACCTGAGCCACTTTCCTCAATGAACTCATCCTCAAGGAAGTGTGCTTGTAGTGCCACAACGACCCTATGGTCTTTTGGCATGTAGAATAGATAACCCATCGAGTCCTCTGGGTATCCAACGAAACGTCCTTTGATAGACCTCACTTCCAGTTTGTCCACCTTAACCTTCTTTACATAGGCTGGACATCCCCAAATCCTTAGGTGATTTAGTCTTGGTTTCTTACCCTTCCACATCTCATGCGGAGTTATAGGAACGGATTTGGAAGGACGTCTATTAAGGATATAGGCAACAGTTAGTAAGGCATACCTCCACAGATAAATAGGTAAATCAGTGTAATTTAACATGGAGTAAACCATGTCCAACAATGTCCGATTTCTCCTTTATGAAACACCATTTAACTGTGGGGTTCATGGCGGCGTGAATTGTGAAATTATTACATGTTCATTAAGGAACTCATCAAACTCTGTGCTCATATATTCGCCACCTCGGTCCAACCGAAGTGCTTTGATATGACATCCAGTTTGTTTTTCAACTAGGGCCTTAAATTCTTTGAATTTAGTAAAGGCTTCGGATTTATGTTTCATTAAGTACACAATCCCATACCTAGTATGATCATCTGTGAACATTATGAAATATTGATATCTATCTCGGGCTGCTTCTAAAGCACCACAAACGTCATTATGTACCAACCCAAGTTTTTCAGCAGCCCTTTCAAATGTCCCTGTGAAGGAGGACTTAGTCATTTTGCCTCTAAGGCAAGATTCACAAGTTGGATAGGGTTCTGCACCCAATGGACTTAAAAGTCCATCTTTCTCCATTTTCTGAACCTTGGTCTGACCAACATGACCAAGTCTAAGGTGCCAAATCATATATCCCGATCAAGTATTAGGGTCACTATAAAGTCAAACTCTATTGTATCTTGACTATATGCACTTGTTAATACAAACCGAGATCACTGGGCTCTCATGTATCAAATACAACTAGCTCTAAATGCTTTGGCCAAATACTTGTGATCTCATTTGCTATTATCCGCATAGAACGTTTACCTACTCACGTACAGGAGAAAGAATTCTATCTTGGTATTCACTAGAAACTACTACTTGCCTAATAAGTTGCATTTCGAGGTTGATCCTACCAACTGTTGATTGGATCAAACTACTCTAATGACCAACTTAATGTCACAAGTACAACTCCTACTGAAACCTAAAGTCAAAGGTCCATGTATATCTATCAAAACCTTTCGATTCAGTCATTGACAATTCTCGAGTGATAACCATGTGACCGAATCGAGGTGAGTCGTGTTCGAGTATACTAATACTATTAACATACCTATAAAGTGTGATCCCACTAACCCATAGTGAATACAGGCATTATACATGTCAAATTACATGTTATACACGTCTTGTCTAAACTTACTGCCCAGTTAAGTTTTATCGACTTGCGAACCAATTAAGCATTTGAGTCTTAAACACTTCAAGTGCCTATTTCCTTATCTCCATAAGGAGTGGAATGTTTGATCGCGAATGCAAGGACTATTATTTTATTTGTACCAAATCACAATGCCTGTGATATACAATAATATAGAAATAATATATGCCGTATTTAATATAATATTCATAATTACAATATAATGCTCTCACTCTCTCATCCCCTTCAACTGCACGACTCCCACTGCAACAGCCATAAGCCTGGAATAATCGCCCCAGTTGATGGTAATCTCGCCCGCACTAAGATGCTTGGTTACCTGAAAACCATGCGAGTCAAAGCAAACATGATTAGTGGAGCCTGAATCAACTATCCACAAAGTGGAAGCTTGATTACTATAGTGTTCACTGATATTTTATTTTGTTAGTTCAGATGATATAAACCATTCAATATTGTAGCTATGCCAACTAATTTATTTCGAAAATAAATTTTACAATTACCATTGCTAATGAAAAAACAAAATCATTTCCGGTCCAAGACTGGAATGGATACAATGTTTATATGCCCCTTGGGCAAACCAAGTACTTCATCTAATGTAAAAATAAAACCGGATTCTAAACCCAGTAGTATTGATCCAATATCAGTTGCCTCGACACTTTGTCCGCTTCCGACTGTGATCATTACTTTCCCAGCTTCAAGTTTCCTACTTCGTTCCAGATCCTGATTCATAGTACAAATATGAGAAGTGGCACCTGAATCCAGAATCCATGAAGCAGAATATACAGTAGCGGAACAATTAGTTTCAAAAACAAAAAGTTCCGTACCTGATGCCATTAATCTTAGGACAAGTCCTTCGCCAGTGGCCCAGCTTACCGTATTCAAGGCATTTGTCTGTCGGTTTTGGACCGCCTACCTTTTAAACCTTTCGGGCCTTGTCCTTTCCTTTATGCACCCAATTCTTGGGTTTGTACAGCTCGTAGGTTTTTTTCTTCTTGTTCTTAGACCTCCGAGGCCCAGAAGAAATCACAAGAGCAGCCTCTCTCGGTTTAGTCTTCATGTTAGACTGCACCGTCACCAGTTTATTCATTAGCCCAGCTAATGTGCATGAAATTTCATTACGGTTGAAATTCACTACAAACTGCGTGAAAGAGTCAGGGAGAGATTGAAGGATGAGATCAATTTGGAGGGATAAATCCATATTAAAGTTGAGCACCTCGAGCCTCTCAATCATAGAGATCATCTTGAGGACGTGGTCTCCCACTTTCTCCCTTTCTTTCATCCTAGCACTGAACAACTGCTTCGATATCTCATATCTAGCAGTCCTACTGTACTCTCCATAAAGTTCGGTCAAGTGTGCGAGAATCTGCCTAGCAGAAGTTATTTTCTCGTGCGCTCTCTGCAGCTCATTTGTCATTGAGCCCATTATAAAGCCACGGACTAGCACGTCATCCTTGACCCATTTTTCATGGACGTCAAGATCTTCCTGATTACCCCTAGTCCGGATTGGAGTCGGTGGAATGTCTGCCTCCAAGACGTATCCTAGAGACTCCATACTGACTACTGAGTACAATCATCAGATTCCGCAACCAGTCAACAAAGTTGGGGCCAGTTAGGAGATTCTTTTCAAGTAGTATTGCAAGTGGGTTTTTAGCCATTTTTTAGAGAGATATTGTTTCTTTTTTCTGCATAGATATAGACAAGATTAAATTAATGACTTGTTATATTATGACCGAGTATAGAATTTAAGGACTTGTATAATACTTGTCTCGGCTCCCACTAATTTTATTGGAATTATACACTCCCATGTTATAATCCGAAAATAATGATAAGATCGACTTCTTAGTGGTGATCAAGTACTTTACAAATTTTAAAAGACGCAACCTATCAAGTTTCTTGCCAATTAATTTCTGTAAAGTGGTGTCTAACACCAACCCGTCTAACGGATGATTTGATCTTCTCTTACCCATAGTCTTCATGTCCTCAACCTATCAAGTTTCTTGGCAATCCAGACTATCTAAGTTGTTGACCATCAACGTCTATCGGTTTGACTATTAAATCTCACCCGGCAACCTACCAGGTTTCTAGGGGCAAAATTTATCACCAACCGAAGACATCTAATGCACTCAAGAATTTTTCAACCTCTACCAAATGCACTACCCCGATAACTCGGAAGCATAGCACACCAGCTCGGGTATTAATTTTCTACGAGTTTGATGGAGGGTAGGAAACCCCGTAACCTTTTTCAAACTTAGTCTATTTGTTGTCGGGAGAATTTCGCGAATAATGTTACACTTTGCACATTAATTCATTTATACGCGCGTTTGTATGTTTATCAATCATTCAAAATGAAAAACAGAAAATAGTAACCTAGTTACTACCAACATATAGCTCATGGACGTTATTCCTAAGTATTGGGTCAAGTAAATGACCCAATAAATAAAAAAACAATATTCGATTCTTCGTCTTCTCGGTCGGTTATCTTCAGTCTTCGTCATAGCCAAAAAATAATTACATTATTGAAAAATTCCATCCTATACAAATTTTTCTAGTAAATATAAATAGGCTCAAAACGGCTTTTACAACCCAATCGAATCGAACAAATCAAAACTAAATCCACGAGCTATATCACCATCACATAAGGATTCCATACAACATGTAACAGCAACGAAATTAAACAATTAATTTTAATATAAATTAATCTAATTAATCTATAAAATTAATTTATTCAATTTTTACTATATTAATCCAATTAATATAAAGTGGCATTAAAATTAAATAATCAATTAATATATTAATCCAATCAATATAAAATTAATCTATTCAATTTTAATGGTATTAATCCAATTAATACTAATAATTGTCATTTTAATTCGTTTGAAGTAATCCGGCAAAAATAATATTCTCGTTTAATTAATTTCCCTTAACACAAAAATATTTAAATATTAATTAAGTCAAATTAAAATCTAATTTAAATTTCGGGAAATAATTACAACGAAATATAAACTTAAAACGGAGTCCCGGACGATTCGGTATTAGGCCCAGCCCGCGGCCCGATTCAAAATCGGGCCAAAAACCCGAGGGGTGCCATGACCGAGTCCTCTCGGCAGCCTGGTCGAGCCCTCTCGGCACCCTGGCCGAGCTCTCTCGGCAGCCTGGGCAAGCAACCCAGGCAGTGCTGCCGGCACCATTGCTGGCAGCCCCGTTTCTTAGTTTTTCGGCTCATTTCCAAAAACGTGATGCTACAACGAATAATTTAAAATATACGATTATACCAAACATGATTCTAAATCATAAACATCGTCCAAAAGCATTCAAAATGCACAAATAATCATATATATGGTATCACTGACCTCGCTCCGATACCACTGTTGGGATTCCGAAACTAAAACGAAAATACGCAGCGGAAAATAAAAATGAATCCCAAACAGGATCGATCAAGTAACGTATATACGAAAGAGGATCATACCCTTGAAGCCTTTCAAATAAATCTTCGTAAGATGATGATCACGAAACCGAGCTCGAGCACGAGAAATCCTTCGTCCCAAACACCGAAACTTCGATGTCTCTACTTCACACGCGTCGGAAGTTGCCCGAAAAAATTCGACGTAATTCCGTTGATGAAATGTTGAAAGAAAAATTTCTCCCCTTGATGAAAAAAGGCTTCCTCCGAACTCAACACTAAAACACACACACTTGCACTTCTAAAGTTGTATTTATGTGATGTGTTTAAAGTGATAGAGTTATTAATATAAAGGAATCATTATTCCTTTAATAATTCATGTGTAATAATGTGGGAATTCAAGTGATCTCCCACACACATGAAATGATCATATCATGCCAAGGGGGGCGGCCCATGGAGGAAATTTCCTAGAAACGAGCCTAGTCACTCGGCTCGTGTACCGGACGTTCGTCAAACGACTCTGTTATCCACTCCGTTTAATCATCAATGTATTTATATTAATTAATTAATCTAATTAATTAATTATATCAAATATAAATATATTTCTCTAAGAAATATAATTTATGAATTAAATTAATTACCTGGTAACTTAATTTTAGTTCATAAGACCGCTATTTGACTTATCCAATAAATCATAATTAGATATCCAATATCTAATATAATTATAGAGATAATAAATTCACATTTATCCGTCAACTTTCCTGATGCGCGACTCCGTAGGTCCGTCTCAACCGACATTGGGAGGAACCAATGAGTGCGGGCAGCACTTAGCCAGCCTAGCGGGCCGCACTTTAAACCCCGACTGAGAACGAATGATGGGATCATTCCTGAACCATTATGTTGTGAATACCATATACATATAGACTCTTCATCAGATGTCCCGGTCAAGTCTTCGGGTCACGGTAAAGTCAAACCCTACTGTTGACTAGACACTATACACGTGTTAATGCAAATCAAGACCGACTGATTAATAGTGTATCTAATACAACTATATTAGAATGTTTTGACCAAAGACTTATGATCTTATTTGTCATTAACCGCATAGGATATTCGCCTGCTCACTAACAAGAGATAGAATCCTTTCTTGGCGTACAGTAAAGACTGCTACCTGCCCGTATAGTCCGCACTTCGAGGTTGACTCAACAATTAAGCAAATGAGTCTAACTACTCTAATAAAAAACTAAACATCACAGGCACATCTTCTACTGAACCCTCAAGTCAAAGGTCCACGTATACTATCACAACCTTTCGATTCGTCATCGACTCTTAGAGAGTGAATACTGTGTGACTGAATCAAGTATGAGTCGTGTTCGAGCATACTGGTCCTACCAATATACTTATAACTATGCTATCAAGACATGCACACGTCCTAGCATTAGTTATACAAGTCTTACTAAAACTTAATGCCCATTTAAGTTTATTGACTTGCGAACGATTTACGTAAACAAACTTTGAACACTTCCAGTGCATTTTCTTTTATCTGATAATGAGAATGGAATGTTCGATTTATTTACATGGACTTCACTTCAATGTTTACCAAATCAAGAATGCATTTGAAATACAATAAACAGTAAATGAATCGTATTGCCTTTTTATTAATTATTCCATAATTACAAGTACAATGCCACCACTCTCTCATCCCCTGAGTGGCATTCGAGGGCATATTCCTAACAAAGCCGAGCTTGCTTCAGCTTTTCAACAGGAAAGGCTTGATTCTTAGTGAGGTACTGTTATCCCGTCTCGATCTTTCATCTAAATTTCCTTTCTGCAATCTGTTTGCGATGAGTTTGTTTCCTCTTTGTATCTCACCTCCATAGCCCAGCATGAGTATGCCGTGTTCAGGCAAGTCGTGGACTTGGCGCACAAGAATGAGGCGGTGGATAAGTCGGCCCAGGAATCTTCCATAAAGTTCGCTAAGAAGGTTGAAGCCCTTGAGAAGGAAAAGGCTTCTCACGACGCTTTGGTGCAGAAGGCCGTGCTGAAGGTGGAGCAATCCGAGATTGTTAAGAAGTCGGCACTGGCTGACTTGGAGAAATTACAAGAGGCTTTGCTGCAATCCGAGTCCGCTCGGGAGATTGCCGAGGCCGAGGCCGAGGCACAGAGGAAGAGGGCTGAGCTCTTGGTGTTGGAGAAGAATGTCGCGGATGAGAGGCTGGCCTTCCTAGGGGAGAGCTTTCCTGGCAAAGAGGAGGCCACCGTCGAGCGGTACCGAAAGAGTAAACAGTATCGAGATGACTTGGCTGATGAGGCGGGCTCGGTCTATGGCGATGCCTGGTCCAATTTATCTCGGCTCCTCTACATTAAGCCTGAAGTTGAGGTGCCTTTGGAGAAGCTCGCCCGACTCTTCGTCCAGGATCCTTACAGTGTCGAAACTAGGGCAGCTCATCCTATGATCCCGTACTCTGAGAATGCTCTTAAGAACATAAGGGCTAGGGATTCTCAGGAAGGGAAGCCGGTATGGGATCCTCTGACTCCTCAAGAGAACAATTTTGACGACTTGATAGCACAGGCCGAGGAAGAGGATGGCGCCTGACTAGGATAGTTCAATTTTTCTGTTTTTGGATGGTTTGTAAGCCGATTCGGCTAGGAAGATGTACTCTCGTTTTAATGCTTATAATGTCTGAGCTCGGTTGTTTTATCGGGGTCTTCATGCTTTTTCTATATTCTTCTTGACCCGATTTAGGTGTTTTCGCCATGTTTCTTTCTATATTCTTGATATGCGATTTATGCTCAAGTTTTCTATCTCGTATCATGAGATGCTCATACTTAATCAAGAACTTGTCTATCGTTAGGCTGAGTAGTTGAAGTCGGCCCTCCTGAAAATATCAAAGGATACCCCTCTACATCGGGATAGGACCGAGACGTATACCACTTTAGCCAGTACGAGCTAAGTGTGGTCGGCATATCGTTCGTCGACTTTGATCTGATTGTTTAGAACTGGATTCAATTTGCTCGAGTTAGATGTCTTAATCTTAACTCAGCATACCGACTGTCGTGTACTCATTGTTAGGTTTGAGCAGACTAGTTTGTAACTAGGCTCTGATTGTCAAGTTAGATGTCTTAATCTTGACTCGGCGCGTTTGAATGTCATGTACTCATCTCTAGATTTGAGCAGACTAGTTGTTTGTAACTAGGCTCTGTTTGCCCGAGTTAGATGTCTTAATCTTAACTCGGCGTGTTTGAGTGTCATGTACTCGTTTTTATGTTTGAGTAGTCTGGTTGTTTGTAACTAGGCTCTGATTGTCCGAGTTAGATGTCTTAATCTTGACTCAACGTGTTTGTGACCAAGCATGTTATGTATGCCTAGCCTTTATAGGGACCAAGCTTTCATCTGAATTTACAAAAGAGTTGCCTTGCTTTAAATGTTTAAGTCAGGCCTTAGTGCTCCAGACTTGTTTATATGTTCAGACATTGTTATGTAATGTCTAAGCATGTATAAGTTAAGTACTTGACATAATGATGAGAATAGATTTTGATAGATAAAAGGCCATTACATGGGTGGTGTGAACGGATAGTTCGTCTTAACTTCTTCTATTGGTAATACTTTCTCAAGTGCTCTGAGTGTCATGGGTGTTTCAGATTTTTCCCCTCGGGTGTTTTGAGCATGTAGGTCCTCTCCCGGATAGCACGGGTTACAATGTAAGGGCCTTTCCAATTTGGAGAGAGCTTGTTTTGTTGAGCCTCTCGGTGGGTAGACTCAATTTTTCTCAGTACCCAATTACCTACTTCGAACACCCTTTTCTTAACCTTTTTTGTCGTGATGGGTCTTCGTCCTTTGTTTGTAGTTAATCAGCCTTAGCTGTGCAGCTAATCTTTTCTCATCAAGCAAATCTAAATCCAGAAGTCGGTTATAATCATTGACCGTTTCGTCATAGTTGGTTACCCTAAAGGTCAGGAGTACCATCTCTGCTGGGGCCAAGGCTTCTGAACCGTACGTCAAGGCAAAAGGTGTTTCCCCGGTCGGCCCCCGAGTGGTTGTACGAACTGCCCATAAGGCAAGGGGGAGGTCATCCAGCCACTTCCCCTCGCTTCCTTCCAGATTTATTTGTGAGGGCTGTCAAGATCAGTTTGTTGGCTGCTTCTACTTGGCCATTTCCCTGAGGATGACTAACTGAGGATTTCTTGTGCTGAACCCCCAATCTGTTAAGCTCTTCAGTGAAGGCATCCGAATTAAAGTCCATTAACCGTTACAATCGTGTTAGGGACACCGAACCGACACCAGATGTAATCGTGTATGAAATTGATGGCGTTCTTCTCCGTGATTTTTACCAAGACTCTAGCTTCGACCCACTTGGTGAAGTAATCTACGGCTATGATGAATTATTTATTGCTTCCATTGGCTAAGGGGAAGGGTCTGATAATGTCGACTCCCCACATATCGAAGGGCCAAGTTGGTATGATGAGGCTTTGCTCAACAGCCAGGACATTAGGTAGGTCAGAGTACCTTTGACATTTATCGCATTTTTTCACGTAGGTCTGGGCATCTTCCCTCAAGTTAGGCCAATAATATCCAAGGGTTATGACCTTATCAGCTAAAGTCCTAGCCCCCGGGTGTCATCCACAGACTCCATTATGGACCTCGGTAAACAGGTTCTCCGCATATTTTGGAGGAACACACCTAAGTAGAGGCTTGGTGAAAGATCTTCTATAAAGCACTCCGTTCCACACGATGAACCACATGGTCTTCTTTTTAATCATTTTGGCTGCCAATTCGTCTTCAGGTAGCTTTTCATCTCTAAGGTAGTCCTGTAGTCGTCTATCCAACTTCTCTCTTCGTGGTCTATGGCCAAGATCTTTATCCTTCAAACGCTGGCTGGTCGGCGTAAATGAACAATGGATCAATGTTCTCAGCTGTTGTGAGGAAATCTCTCAAACTATGCCGCAAGTGCACAGTGTCAACAAGTAATAAAGTGATAAGTAAGATATCGTTCCCTCGAGGACTGATTTCACTATGTACCAAAATATAGTCGACTTGTAATTTTATTTGAAGAACAATTATATAGAATTTATTTCTAAACTAATTGCAGAAAAATAAATAGAAAATAATAATAGTAATAATAAAAATAATAATAATAAGGGTGTAGGATTATGATTTTCACCTCAAACAATCAGGAATGATTTTTATTTAATTCAAATTCACTTTTATTCAATTAATTGTAAGCCAGAAATTCCTAAATTATTCTAAAGCCTCTCCCAAGCTCGATAGAAAATACTAATAATTATTAACTCGATATATTCCTATTCGAATTAGATAATTAATAGCTAAAACAGTTCATGAATCCCCACAATAATTAGGCTTCCCAATTACCATGAGTATATCCCTATCTCACGACAATCATGATTTTTCTCACAAGAACTATGCCTAAATTTCATCTCCCGAATCCATAAAGACATTCAAATCAATTCAACTGTTGGCCAGACAATTAAAAGGGATTAAGAACAATGAGAAAAATCCAACTAAATACGAATAACGAGTGAATTGAAAAAAAATAAATATATCAAACCGTCATGTAATCGGCTACAATCGCAATCCTACTCGAACAGATCTAGAAAATAAGATGCGGAAAAATTCAGGAAAACCATAAGGGATCCGTGGTCTTGTTGTCGCCCACAAATCTCTTCGTTTCCGCTCTCCCCGGATTCTTGTGTTCTTCGATCCCGTCCAACGATTCCTCCATCTTTTTCTGACCTTCAATATTTATTTATAGCTATCCTTAGCCTCCAAAACGCGTCCGGGAATTAGGTTGAGAACAGGCTCCAAAAAACGGCCCAGAAACGCTAAGACTCAAAGATATCGCCCAGGGCCGCGCTCACTTAATCGGCCGCGGCCCCAACGTTCAGCGCCTCATGCCTGGGCGCTACATTTTCTTCCTGGGCCGCGGCTCAGCATCCTTGTGCCGCGGCCCCCGGTACAGTTCGCTCGGCGTCCTGCTAGTCACCTGTGTGTGTCGCGGCTCAGCATATGGGTGCCGCGGCCCCAGGCCAAAAATTGTCGTTTCGGCCGGTTTTTCGCCGTTCGAGCTTACGGACTCCAATTTCCTACAAAACATATAAGAATAGTGCATTAAAAGCTCATTTAAGCAGATTTAGACTTCAAATGGATAAAAATAATGATAAATAAGCGCATAAAAATACGCCTAACAAATACCCCCAAACTTGAGCCTTTGCTTGTCCTCAAGCAAAAATTAATTTTCAAATAAAAAGTATCGTGAATGATCGTGCAAATCCATAGTGCTCAACTTAATCAATACTACCCTGAAAATCTCAAAGAATAATACGAGTATCGTAATAGTGAGTCACATCAAGGACACTGATTCCACAAAGTAACCATTTTTAGTGCTAATCAATCGTTTATGAAGAAAATCAAGCTCAAAGATTAACAAGCGTGAATTTAACCGACCGTCAATACGAAGGGTTAGAGTAAACAAGCCAACTCGCCCAGTCCCACAGTCTAGTGGCAAAAATTTAAGAGTTTCATCGTCGAAAATAATCCTCAGACAGCATTCCCTTATGTATGATCATAATAAAGATTCGAGTTAACCACTAGGTTCGGATCTCGGGATATTTCATCGGGATAATCCTAGGGTGGATTTCCATCCTCGTGTATTGGGGAACCGTTTGACGTAAAATACACTCATGGGGTACATGGATGCTTCTAGTTACTAAGTCCCCCTCTACAGCGGAGAATAAACTCGAATAGCAATTCCCGCATGTCAAGGTTGCTGTTTTACGCGAAAGTAAACAACGGGTCACGTGAATACCTCTGGTTACTAGGCTTCCCATCATCGGTAAATGCGATATTTCTAAACCATTAGTCTATTCATGGTTGTCGTTTTACGCGAGGGTAAACAACGGGTCACGTGAATACCCCCGGTTACTAGACTTCCCATCATATAACATATATAAATTCTCGACTTTTTGGGAAAAACTGTCCGACTCCAAACTCAATTTAAGTGCCAACAAGACTCATGTTACTGGACGACTAGCTACGCGAAAAGTATAACCAAACGTATAGACGGCGATTTGAAAACACGTATGTCTCCTTTCTTATCTGCTAAAATTTCTACAAAAACGAAAAAATTTCGGACCTAAATGAATACTCAACAGAAACAGATATCGCTGATTGCAACTCGACCAAAAGTCAACCGTTTCTTCAAAAAGAAATCAGTATCGTAATATCAGTTTTACACAAGGAAGCACGAAAAATTCACGAATGCAAATAAAAACAAGACAAGCAAGGCTAGCGTAAAAAATAACGAAAAATAACGAAAAATGTCAACGAATAAGTAAAAAGCAACAGATATTAAACCCTCCCAAACTTAGGACGTACATTGACCTCAATGTACACAGAATGTAATATGCAATAAAAGAAGAAGGTCAAGTACTCCCCTAATGGACGCTCATGAACTGGTGCCGGCCTCGCCCGGCGAGGAAGGTGGTGTGGCTGGCCTAACTGGTGGAATGAATGGCCCATCTGGGTGCAGTACATGGGTCGTCCACGCAGCAAGGTAATCCTAGTGGTAAGCATCTCTCGCCGCCAGGCGCCTCTCCTCACGTCGATTGGCCCGACGGGCCTGCTCTCTCATCTCCTCCCGGACAGCAGCGAGGAGGCTCTCTCTCTCTCTCTGTCCGCATCTCCTCTCTCAGGGCAGCTAGGTGGCTCTCTCTCTCTCTCCTCATCTCCTCTCTCAGGCCGTCGAATATCGCCTGAAGGTGCTCTCTGTCGGGCGGCGGGCTGGACTCTGCCTGCCCATGTGTCAGAAAAAGAGGCTCGGGGGACTGCTCATGTGCCTCGTCAAGAAGAAATCCTCGTCCCCGAGCATGTGCCGGCGCTCCACCCCACTGGTCAAAGTGAGAAATGATGCGATGATCAATCGGACCCTGGGGTGCTAGCATCGGCTCATCATCCGACCAAGTCATGCCCGACTGGCGGCATAGAGCGCAAATGAGAGATGGGTGCTTCAGCCCCGTCTTGGCCCCTCTTTGAATGCACTGAAGGATAGATCGGGCCAGATGAGGGGCCACATCGAATCTGAGCCCGGAAGTGATAGCATACAGTGTACTTGATCGACCCGTGCGCAGAGGAAATACAACCAGGCTCGCCCGAGCCGACTGAGGCGCGAGCTCTTAAAATAGAAGGCGGAAGAACCCGAGGTGCGAGTCTCCCAGACGGAGCCGGGCTGTGTGAGTGTCTCAAGCAGAGCCTCCCTCGTGAGGCTACTCATAACTCGCGTATACGCCGTCTCATCCACCACTGGCAGCTCATATAATCTCCGAATAGCAGCCACCGAAAAATCCACAGTATGACCTCGGACGACGACCTGAGTCTGAGTATCTGATTGCGGCATCACCTGCCCTGCCCGAATGTGCTTCAACAGAGCGCTAGCATAAAACTCCTGGACGATCGAGATCACAGCCGGATCGGGAGGCGCAGCGAAACGAGCCCACCCCATCTCGTCAATCATTGTCAGAAGCTCACCGTCCTGGGGGGCGGGAGTGAATCCCCGTTCCGGGATTAATGGTCGAGGCCGGATTTTTTCATTGAATATTTTGTGAATTTCCGGGTCGGAGAATTGATGAGACTCTAACTCGGCTCGGCTCTGTGAAGTCTCCCCTCGTGTGGGGACGATTGTGTCCTAGCCCTCGCGCTAATCTTTCTTTTTCTGGCCATGGCGAGTTCCTAAAAAAATAAACACTAGAAATTTCGTAAACTTTAAGGAAAACAACACCACTTGACTTAAGGTATGCAAAACATGAATATAGAGTTTAACGAGCTTGCACCGTCGTGAGAGAAAATTAAAGTTGAGCTTTCACATTTAAACTTGACGTAAGGGTTGGGGTACAATGTAAACCCATAAACAAATTCGTTGCACATGGTTTCAAAACGTTGGCTTAAAAATTTTCATTTACGCATTTCATCAAACACCTTGACTGCATGAGTTTAAATGAAGAACAAACATGACAATAGCTTAATTCAATCCCCAATAACAACCTCAATCGATAGTCATGAGAAAAATGACAAATAACATCAACAATTATACATAATCACAAATACCATCACAATCAATCACCATATTCACCATATTCCAACTCAATTTTTGAGAGAACTTTGAAGAAAAACTAACAACATATTCAAGATGGGATGAAGAACACCACCTCACTTCAAACCATGTAGCAATAAGGATTGAGAATTACCTTGCTTGGATTGAAGGATGCAAGAAGAATAAGAAGAGTTGGGAAGAGGTTCGGCCGAGCGCTTGTGCGAAGGAAGGGAGGAAATTTACCTGGTGTGTCGGCCGATCGGGTTATAAAGTGGACCTGGGCTTTTGAAATTCCGAACAGGGGCCGCGACACAACTTAAGTGAGCCGCGGCCCAGAGTACAACCTGCCTGGACGTGTTTGTTCTTTCGCCTTGTGCCGCGGCTCAGCGTACGGGTGCCGCGGCTAGACCTGGCAAAATAGGCCCAGGCTCGTGGGCCGGGCCAGCCCGCCCGTTTTTGGGCGGGCATTGGGCTTCATATTTTTGGTCCAAAAAAAATCGGGCCTTTTTGGCCCGGCCCAGATTTGGCCCGCCCATTGAGGCCCGGCCCGAGGGCGGCCCGCCCGGCCCAGTTTTTTTTTTTTTAAATATTTATGTTATATATAATTATAATATTTAAAATTTTTCCTTATTTGTTAGATTAGATTACATCTATATGTTAATTATTGATGTAGTTTTATTTTTTATGGGACTTTGTGATTACTTTGTAGTATCTCATATCAATAATAATATTATTTTATGATTTTTATAAGAAAGTAGTAGTGATAAATGAAATGATGATCAAATAAAAATATTTATATATTTGTCTTTTGATTGTGGTAGTGTAGTAAATAATATAATTAACAAATAAAAATAATTGTACATTTATTTAATTAATTGTGATAGTATAGTGAATAATATAATAATTACGGATCGAAAAATATTTCTATATTTATTCAGAAATAATATTTCAAAAAAAAAAAGTCGAGGCCCGCTGGCCGGGCCGGGCCCGCCCAGACCGGGCCACGGGCCTAATATTTTTGGCCCGGCCCAGATTTGGCCCGCCCATTTTTTGCCCGGCCCGTTTGGGCCGAGCCCGCCCGTTTGCCAGGTCTAGCCGCGGCTCGTCATGTTAGTGTGCCGCGGCTCATTTGGTCCGTGCCGCGACACGTAGTATAGATACCTGGGCATTTCTTGTACATTTGGCGTGCCACGGCTCAGTGAATATGTGCCGCGGCTCAGGGACAAGGTGTGCCGCGGCCCAGAGTGGTCGTGCCGCGGCACAGAGTACAGTTCGTTTGGCCTTTGTGTGTCAACTTGTATGTGCCGCGGCTCACTATCCTTGTGTCGCGGCTCAGGGCTGAATTTCTCCCTTGGGGTTTTCCTGCACAGAATTTTCAAAGGAACACATCAAGAACGAGAGGGATAAGCAAATCAAAGCAAAAATGACGAAAAATAAAGACTCTAAAATGCAAGAAAACATTGAAAAAAAAATAAAATCTACAACTAATACTCGGGTTGCCTCCCGAGAAGCGCTAAGTTTATAGTCTTCAACCGTACTTTTTGAAAATCAATTCTCATCTCGCAAAGACCATTTGGACTCCGCACATTCCATCGAACCGTTATTACATGATTTAAATTGTTGACCATTAAATTTCAACCGTTCGACTTTTGGTTTGGATATCCAACGTTCTTTGCGAAACGGCTTTAACAATAGTAGCCTCCCAAAACACCCATTTTGCAGTTGACTTGGTACTCGTTTGACATCCGGCTTAATTTTCAACTCCACAGGCGAACTTATGACATCATGAAATTTTTTCGATGGTGGATGAACGGATGTTGAAGACGATATATTCAAATGCTTATGATACACGATTCGTTCTTCATTTATCTTAGATGTCGGAGTAGCTGAAACGGATTCTGAACACTTCGACCGACAACTCTCCCGGTGTGCGTCTTTCGCAAAGATATCTACACTTTCAATTTGTGAACTCTTCTCGACACTACTTGGACACAGAAAGGATTGAAACACTTGAAAAGTGACTTGCTCATCTTGAACCCGCAGAGTGAGTTTCCTTTTTTCCACGTGAATGAGAGTTCGGCCGGTAGCTAAGAATGGTCTTCCCAAAATAATTGGGATGTCTTGGTCCTCCTCCATATCGATCACAATGAAATCAGCGGGAAAGATGAATTTATCTACCTTGACTAAAACATCTTCTATTACCCCCCTCGGGTACTTGATAGATCGGTCAGCTAATTGCAGCGAGATTGTCGTCGGCTTGGCCTCCCCAATGCCTAGCTTCTTAAATATGGAAAGGGGCATAAGATTAATGCTGACCCCGAGATCACACAACGCTCTATCAAAAGACAGATTTCCTAAAGTGCACGGTATATTAAAACTTCCTGGATCCTTAAATTTTGGCGGAACTTTTTCTGCAAGATGGCGCTGCACTCTTCCATCAATGCCACTGTCTCATATTCCTCGAGCTTTCTTTTGTTAGATAAGATCTCTTTCATGAACTTCATATAGCTCGGCATTTGTTCCAAGGCATCAGCAAATGGAATGTTGATATGTAGTTTCTTGAAGACGTCAAGAAACTTGGAGAATTGTTTGTCAAGTTTTTGCTTTTGCAAACACTGTGAAAACGGGACGGGTGGTACATATGCCTTCGGATTGTCAGGAAACAGTTTCGAGGGTCTAGAATTTTGTGATTCCTCAGTCGCAAAATTTTTCTTTTCCTCATCATCACCTCCCTTTTTGCTCTGCCCAGGCTGCTCGCACGCTTCCTTCCCGCTTCTCAAACTAATGGCATTTATACTCTCTCGTGGGTTCGTCTCGATTGTACTTGGCAAGGTACCCTCAGGGCGGGTTGTTAACACATTTGCTATCTGGCCCAATTGGACTTCCAAGTTGCGAATAGAAGCATAATGGTTTTGCAAGGTTGCTTCCGTACGGCTCATGAACTGACTCGTATTTGCTGCTAATTTCGTCATTGCTTCCTCTAGAGAAATTTTTGGAGCGGGAGGAGGTTGCTGTTGGTGTTGGGCAAACTGTGGTTGATTTGAGTTTTGTCCGTTTTTCCATGAAAAGTTAGGGTGATTACGCCACCCCGTATTATATGTGTTGGAATACGGATTATTTTGCCGATTCTCGTTCCCCACGAACTGAGCTTGTTCTATCGGAGGCTGCTCGAAAGGATTTCCGACTTGGCACTCTGCGCTAGGATGAGATCCGTTGCACCAATTACATGATTCTGTCGTGACGGTAGAAAGAGCATGCGAAAAAGCTTGAAGTTGCTGAGTCAGCGCTGCGACTTGTGCAGATAATGTAGAGATCGGATCGTTGTCGGAAACTCCCATAACTCGCTTCGGAATCACTCGTTCGGAGGACCACTGATAAGCATTTGCAGCCATAGCTTCCAATAAAGAGTGGGCTTCGGCCATCGTTTTTCCCATTAAGGCGCCCCCAGCGGCTGCATCAACAAGAGTGCGTGTAGAAGCACTCAATCCGTTATAAAAGGTTTGGATTTGTAGCCAATCCGGTAAGCCATGGTGTGGGCATCTCCGTAATAAATCCTTGTATCGCTCCCAAGCTTCGTGAAGCGACTCCATATCAAATTGCCCGAAAGTAGAAATCTCGTTCCTTAGTCTCGCCGTCTTTGATGGTGGAAAGAACTTAGCTAGGAAGGCTTGTGCTAATTCCGCCCAAGTTGTGATAGAACCCGGCGGTAATGAATTCAACCAAAATTTGGCTTTGTCCCTCAAACAGAAAGGGAAAAGCCGTAGACGAATAGCATCATCGGTGACACCATTATTCTTGAAGGTGTCACAAATCTCGAGAAATGAAGCGATATGTGCGTTGGGATCGTCGTTTGCCAGTCCACAAAACTGGCTTGCTTGTACCATCTGAATAATAGCCGACTTGATCTCGAAGTTGTTCGCTTAGATGGTTGGACGCCGAATCCCCGAAAAGTTTGCATTGATTTGTGGCATTGCATAGTCACGGAGTGCTAATGCCGGTTGAGCTTGCTGAATAGGATTGTCTACTCCGTGATTTTCCGCATTATCGGCCATGGTCCCTGTTGTCGGTAGCTCACGTTTCTCCTTCTTGTTTTTCCGAAAAGTGCACTCGAGTTCGGTATCCAAAGGTAGTAGGCATTCGTTACCGAATTTTCTCATGCACTAACCAGAAATTCCTGAAAGGAAAACAAATAATAAAAATTACACAAAAATAAAAAAAATATTCAAACTAAGACTAGAAATACTGAAATCGATATTAGTAAAATAATCAATCCCCGACAACGGCGCCAAAAACTTATTGTGAGGAAATCCCTCACACTATGCCGTAAGTGCACGGTGTCAACAAGTAATAAAGTGATAAGTAAGATATCGTTCCCTCGAGGACTGATTTCACTAAGTACCAAAATATAGTCGACTTGTAATTTTATTTGAAGAACAATTATATAGAATTTATTTCTAAACTAATTGCAGAAGAATAAATAGAAAATAATAATAGTAATAATAAAAATAATAATAATAAGGGCGTAGGATTATGATTTTCACCTCAAACAATCAGGAATGATTTTTATTTAATTCAATTCACTTTTATTCAATTAATTGTAAGCCAGGAATTTCTAAATTATTCTAAAGCCTCTCCCAAGGTCGATAGAAAATACTAATAATTATTAACTCGATATATTCCTATTCGAATTAGATAATTAATAGCTAAAACAGTTCATGAATCCCCACAATAATTAGGCTTCACAATTCCCATGAGTATATCCCTATCTCACGACAATCATGATTTTTTTCACAAGAACTATGCCTAGATTTCATCTCCCGAATCCATAAAGACATTCAAATCAATTCAACTGCTGGCCAGACAATTAAAAGGGATTAAGAACAATGAGAAAAATCCAATTAAATACGAATAACGAGTGAATTGAAAAAAAAAATATCAAACCGTCATGTAATCGGCTACAATCACAATCCTACTCGAACTGATCTAGAAAATAAGATGGGGAAAAATTCAGGAAAACCGTAAGGGATCCGTGGTCTTGTTGTCGCCCACAAATCTCTTCATTTTCGCTCTCCCCGGATTCTTGTGTTCTTCGATCCCGTCCAACGATTCCTCCATCTTTTTCTGACCTTCAATGTTTATTTATAGCTATCCTTAGCCTCCAAAACGCGTCCGGGAATTAGGTTGAGAACAGGCTCCAAAAAACGGCCCAGAAACGCGGAAGACTCAGCATAACCACCCCGTGGGCCGCGACTCACTTAATCTGTGCCGCGGCCCCAACGTTCAGCGCCCCATGCCTGGGCGCTACATTTTCTTCCTGGGCCGCGGCTCAGCATCCTTGTGCCGCGGCACCCGGTACAGTTCGCTCGGCGTCCTGCTAGTCACCTGCGTGTGCCGCGGCTCAGCATATGGGTGCCGCGGCCCCAGGCCAAAAATTGTCGTTTCGGCCCGTTTTTCGCCGTTCGAGCTTCCGGACTCCAATTTCCTACAAAACATATAAGAATAGTGCATTAAAAGCTCATTTAAGCAGATTTAGACTTCAAATGGATAAAAATAATAATAAATAAGCGCATAAAATACGTCTAACATCAGTTGTAGCCATTTTGGAAAGCATATCGGCCTCCTTGTTGTGATCTCGACCTAATAGCCTTATCTCCCAGAACTCCAAGTCCTTGGTTATGTCAAGGACGAGGTCCTTGTACTTGGTCATCATGTTGTTTTCAGTGTTGAACTCTCCTTGGACCTGCTTCACAACTAGCTTTGAATCACTGTAAGCAGCCAGCTTCATTGCTCCGAGGAACTTAGTCTTTTCAATCACAAGGATAAGGGCCTCATACTCGGCATGGTTGTTTGAAGATGGGAACTTGAATCGCACAAAGTCTCGAGTTAGGTGTTCACTCCTAGGACTGACCAGGACAACTCCTGCCCCACCTCTTCTTTTTGTAGCAGACCCATTCGCGTACAAAACCCAGGAGTCTCTTCGTAAGTCGGAGAAGAATTCAGCATCCATGAGGGCTTTTCTTTTCCGAACAGCGGGCACGTGTACACTCGCAAAAGAGGTTTCTACTAGGAAATCAACCAGGGGTTGCGCAAGTAAAGTCTTCCTCGGCCTATAGGTAATGTCAAACTCGGTCAGCTCAATAGACCAGTTGAGAAGTCGGCCTGAGCTGTCAATCTTGTGCAATATTTTTCTTAGGGGAGCATCTGTGTAAACCGTGATGGGGTGAGATGAGAAGTAGGCCCTAAGCTTTCTCACAGCAATAAGCAAGGTGTATGCTATCTTCTCGGCATTGAAGTATCTCGATTCAACTTCTGATAATGCCTTGCTCACATAGTAGACTGGCTTCTGAGCGCCTCTATCGTCACGGACTAGAACTGCAGCGACGGCATGGTCTGTTGCCGCCAAGAACACGAAAAGTGTTTCTCCCACAACGGGGATGCTGAGAGGCCGAGCACTCGGGTGTCCATTCGAAATCTTTCGTTCCTTTTAAGACCTTAAAAAGGGGAGTGATTTCTCCACGTCCTTGGCCATGAACCTTCCAAATGCTACCACTCTTCCGTTAAGCCTTTGAACTTCTTTTATGCAGGTTAGCTATCGCATGTCTATCAATGCCTTGATCTTCTATGGGTTGGCCTCAATGCCCCTTTGAGAAACCATGAAACCTAAAAACTTGCCTGCCGTGACCCCGAATACGCATTTTCTGGGGCTAAGCTTCATGGTGTTTGCTTTCAGGTTACCAATGGTCTCTCCCAAGTCAGCGGTGTGGCTTCCTCTCCTAGTTTTTACAACCATGTCGTCAATGTAGGCCTCCATGTTTCTCCCAGTCTGAGGTTTGAACTTATTGACCATCCTTTGATAGGTCGCTCCCGCATTCTTGAGCCCGAACGGCATCATCACATAACAGCAAATTCCACCAGCAACTTGGAAGACCGTCTTCCCAACGTCTTCTTCAGGCATTCGGACTTGATGGTAGCTAGAGTAAGTGTCAAGGAAGCTAAGTGCCTGATGTTCCGCAATAGAGTCCACCAACTTATCAATCCTTGGTAGGGGATAACTATCCTTTGGGCAGGCCTTGTTGAGGTCCGTGGAGTCCATACACATTCTCCACTTACCATTATGCTTTTTTACCATCACTACATTGGCCAACCAGGCTGGGTAAGTTGCCTCTCTTATGATGCCTGCTTTGAGTAATTTCTCAATTTCTTCCTGGATCGCCTTCTATTTGTCTTCGGCAAAGATTCTTCTTGTTTGTTTGACAGGTTTGAAGAACTTATCAACTTCCAGTTTATGTAGGGCTATGTCATTTTTCACCCCGATCATATCTTCTACTTTCCACGCGAATACGTCCAGATTGTTCCTAAGAAGGGTAATTATTTCTTTCTTTTCTCCGGGAGAGAGCTGTCCTCCTATCTTAACCTTCTGTTCGGGATAGTCCGATGGGTTCCAGTTCTGGCCCATCACTGAACTCCAAGGTTTCAATGATGATTTTTTGGACCCTTTCCTTGCCCTCTCCATCCAGGTTCAGATTCTCGAGATCCAATAGTTGGCCCAACTTGGTTTCTGTTAAAGTTGTCTTAGTGGCGTCCGAAATCGGGGCGAGGGGGAAAGTCGCGTCCGGTTGATTTGTCTGTGGAAGCGGGTGCTGGTCGCCTGCGGTAATACTGGTCTATTGACCGCCTCGGGGGATCTCAGACATGATGCGTGGTTGCCCGAAAGAAGTTCTTCGATGTTTCCCGGCAACGAAACCAAACTGATGCTGCCAAAAATGTACCGGATCAGTCCTTATCCAAGCGGTTCGGATAATCCTGACGAGTGAACTTCCTGATTGGACCTACACATAATAAAACACGTGAACTGAGCCGGGGCTTCACCGGCGAAAGCCCTTCGGCGTAAGAGTAAGTATACTGAATATGTGGTAGAAGTAAATTGATTGTATTGAGAGTCAATTCTCGATCTAGCAGTATAGGTGGAGGACACCTATTTATAAGCATGAATATTGCAACCCTAACTTGTGGAGAAAGTCACTGAGTCCGTGTTGATATTGGGCTTTATGTATATATGGAAAGTAGAATCCTGATAAGGATTGCGTACGTAGTTTCCTTGTGGAAAAGAGTCCTTGTCAAGTAAGAATATCTTTATTTCTCTCTATCTTGAATTTCATCAGATTCCGCGTGCTTGCAGGATAGGAGCTTCATCTGCTGACGAGGGGTAGAGATTGAGGGATCTCGGCCTGCTCTGTCACTCACACCAAGTCGGTGTGATGAGATGGGCGCGTGATAACAAGTCTTGGCTCGAATCTGAGCTGAGGCAAGCTGGATTAGGACACCTGGCCTTCAGGTCCGCCTGGATGTCATTCCCTTATGCCGAGTTGGGGAGTTTGGCCCTGTTCTTTTGGATTTATTTTTCAGTTTTTCAGTTCAGTTCAGTTCACTTCAATTCTTATTCTTATTATTATTATTAATCTTAATTATTATTGTAATTATTACCAATAATATTTATCGTTGTTGTTGATTACTATTATTATTTACCATTATGATCACTGTTATTATAATTATTATTATTATTATTATTATTATTATTAATCTTAAATTTTTTTTATATTATTATTATAATTATAATAAGAAACTCATAGGGTTTACAAGAAATTAGTGGGGAGCCGAGAAACAATCTGAGCCCCCACTCCTCTAGCTATAGCGAAGCTAACCCTACTAAAAATATGAGCAGCAACACGTGCTCCAATGTCTTGAGTCACCGAGAATCTACGGATACCTTTTAGTAAGACCACCGCATCCTTCTAATAATATTATTGTTATTATTGCTAATAATATTTACTATTAATATTAATAGTATTTATTATTATCGTTGTTCTGGTTGATTACTATTATTATTATGTACCATTATTATCAGTGTTATCATTATTATTGTTATTATTATTATTATAGTTATTATCGTTATTGTTATTAATATCATTAATATTATTACAATTTACCCTTATCAAATAGATCTCAACTTATTATTTATATTCTATTATATTATATTTTATTATATTTATTATGTTAAGTTTTATTATTATTATTATTTACCCTTAATATATATTTGATTCGATTCGATTGAGTCCATTCGATTCATTGATTCGAATACATTCATTCGATTCGATTCATATTCATTCAATCTAAAAGAACATAGCCTTTGTAGGGTTTTAGATTTGGTGGGCCCTACTGGGCTTATGCCCGGACTCCTTAGATCCGGATAGTCAATTCGGTTTATGTCGTTCAATTTTATTTATGTTAAATTTATGTAATTAACTTATAAATATTTTATATATTTATATGTAAAAAGAAATATAAAAAGAAGATATGGGAATTATAAAACTCAAAGAATCTACAAAATTCACAAAATTATAACCCTACAAAAAACTAAAGCTTAAAAACCCCAAAAAATAAAATAACTAAAAAATCCAATTAAAGAAATGAAACTGAAAAGAAAAAAAACTAATAGATTAAAGATAGAAAAACTAAAAGCCAAAAAAATAAAAATTCTAAAAAACTCAAAAGAACTAGAAAGTAATATGAAAAAAAATGATTTTAAGGTATGATTCTGTATTTTGCTTACATTAGTAATGCGATTTTCTTTATTTTATTAAGTTATTTTCTTCAAGTTGAACTTTAACAACAAATGATCATTCAAAATATAGTGATAAAAATATAAAGAATTGTTAAAAAATACTTTTAATACAAACATAGCAGTACACTTTCTTAAATCTTATTATTATATTTTTTTTACAATAATTTATGATCAAAGTTATATCTAACAAATAAAATGACACTTTATATGAATCATTGGATATTATAGTTACTAATTAATAGTTGCATAAATCTAATTTAACTTCTACTATAAGAACTATTATATAGATATTCCATACAGTTACAGTACGACATGGGTACAAAGATACAATATACTTTAAAAATTTAAGAATACGAGTGCGATATATAAAGATAGGAAATAGATCATACGAAAACTAATTAACCTGTGAAATCTAGAAACTTTTGTAGGTCATTGATATTAGTGATCTAACGGCTGTAGATGAGTAGAATTATATGTATTTATGTATTTTTATTGCATTATTTGTTGCATATACTAGCCACCAGCTTGATGCAACAAATAATAACAAATATGCAATGAAATTACTTAATAATCCAATTGATTTTTAGATTTCACCATTAAAGTTGTTTCCACGATAGTCAATCCCAATAAATATATATGCATTTTAATATTGAAAATATATACTACCTTTTGACTCGGTCAAAAAGTAGATTGTGCAAATATGACGGTGAGGATGACTAAGATTAAAAAATAAAATATAAAGTTTTTTTTTCAAGCAATCACTTCTCATGTTTAGGTATGGCAAGAAAATCCGAACCCGACGGGAAACCCGAAACTCGATCTTAACGGGGCGGGGCGGGGCAGGCATTATCGGATTGCGGGGCGGGGATCGGGGCGTTAACGGGGATTTTTCGGGGTTCGGGGTAGTGACTGGGGTGACCGTGCCCCGCCCCGCCCCGACCCGATATTATATTATATATATATTTTATATATTTTTTATATTTATATAAAATTATATTTTATATATATATAAAATATAATTTTATATAAATATATAAAACGGGGCAAAAACAAGGAACGGAGAACGGGGAATGGGGCAGGGTTCGAGGTAAGATGTAGCCCCAATGGGGCGCCCCAATAAGATCCACGATTGGGAACTGGGCGTGGACAGGACAGATTTTAGATTTCGAGTTCGGGAACGGGGATAGTTCATAGTTGTGCCTGGATACAGTTCTCACACACACACACACATAAATAGTTGTGCCTGGATACAAAGACTATACACTAGTACAAAATAGTGAGAAAATAATATATAGGTAATAACATTGTCTTCTGAACCAGGCATCCTCTGAAGCTCTTGCATTTGTAATGCACTTTGAGACTCTTTCTGGTGAGTTTTCTTCATTCAATATCTTTCATTAGTTTCCACTTTCACGGTGCAACCAGTTAAATTAATCACTTTGCTGGTGCGGCCATCAAGAGTCTCGACTTTGTTCGAGAGTTGTCGAGCAACAAATGTACCACTTGTGGTTGGACCCTGCAGTGTGAATTTGTGGCAATGAAGGTTTACACGATCATCAGATACCAATTCCTGCCAAACCATAGCAAGCCTGCGTTCGGTTCCGACTTGGTACAGGCGTGGTAAATCGTACACATAGCCAAGACCCAAATACTCGTAGTCCGGATCCCAATGCGGGATGACCGGAAGTGCCTCATCAAGACCCTTAACTGGTTCATCCAGCCATTCACCCCTGCGAATATCAAACACCCACACACCAGGCTCGTCGTTCTCCCACTTAACAGGATGCCTTGTTCCATATGTTACCAAGTAGGAGTCTTGTTCAAGCACCACTCCAATGGCGCAGTCACTCACCCCAGAGAAATACACAGAAAGGTTCCCACTTATTCGATTCCAAATCATAACGGACCAAAATCCTGCCTTTTCTTCCTGGGAGGGAATATGCATAAATCTTTTTATTAGAAATAGCAAGCGGGTAGGGGACTTCTACATCGCAGCTGAGAGGCATGTCAGTCGTGACTGGAGCTGGACCAGCAGGATTGAGAATGTAAGGGCGACGTCCCAAGCCATAAATCAAACCATCTTTGCAAGAAGCCAAATGTTCAATGGGATAGACATACTTAGACAAGGGCTCGTGACGCCAACGCTTCCCTCCTCCTTCCAAATTCACGACCTCATATCCTCTGACAGGTATCGGGCGGGGTTCACCTATCCACTTGTGACCGCCCATGAGGTATAATTTGGAGTCGATCACCACAAGGCTGTATGGAAACCGCTGGTCCGGCAGCTGGGGAAGCCCAATTCGACGGAAGATTATGTCACCAGCAGCAGCATTAGATCTAGACCCAAATCCAGATATAGATCTAGCTTGTCGTCCATCTTCGATTACAAACCATATGAACGATTCGCCTTCCTGAACCATAAGGTACAAGGGCCTGTCTCGTTTGATACCCATTCTCGATCTAGCACTCAAATCAAACCCTAGATATTTCGCGACCTTTTCTTTCTTAAAGTAAAATATAAAGTTAAGATAAGTAATGTGATGGTGATTGGTTGATACAACTGTGTAAAGAGGGTTTGTCTTTTTTTTTTTTATTGTCTTTTTGTTGTCTTTTTTTTCTATGTGTTATGTTTTTTTTAGTGTTTATTTGTTATGTGTTTTTTTAGTGTTTATTTGTTATGTTTTTTGTGTTTGTATTCGTCTAATGTATTTCTATTTAATTAAACAACAACAATAACACGTTAAACATTAACACAATAAACAACTACAACAACTGTTATTATTCAATTAAACAACAACAACAACAACATTAACACATTATTTAAAAACACCACCACCAAATGTAGTGCATTTACTATGTTTGTGCTCTTATATTCTCAATAATTTCAGTATGCATGCGTTGTCGATTGGAATATAAAGTTTCCCATGTGGATGCATTAGGAAGTCTGTACGCCCCCCATTGTGGGTGAGTATTGGGGAGTGGTGAATTTTCATCCAGCGTCACATCAATGTAGTGAGCACAGTCGTCGTCCCCCACACGGGCAATCACAAGGGGGCCACTTTCTTCTGATAAGTCTGTGTAACACCCCCAAAACCGTATGAGAATATTACACGCCGTAGACCCCTTCCACAAGGATCTACCAGGCTAAACATCCAAAAACGACTAAATGCTTGCCCGGCCAGGGTCAAACAATATAATAATACAGACCGTTAAGGTCACTTACACATAAACACACGAGGCCAGGTGAGGTCACACAACTCTATCAATGTAATCGACTAACATCATTACCCACACAGGGGTCGAAACACAATACAGCGGAAGACTGAATGAACTCTAACAATACAACCAAACTCTACCAACTCTCGACTCTTGATTAGTATCGCAGCTCGTCATCCTCTTGTGCCATTCCTGTGACTGCTCCCCTGAATCTGCATGTACCTGGACGCAAAACAGACATCCACCCCCCGATTACTCGGGGGTTAGTAAAACTCCACTGTTTTACTAGTGCAAGTATCAAATCATACGAAATGTAACAAGCAAATAATAATAGTGAATCAAATATAATAATCAAGTATCAAAATATTCCCGGGAGGTTTTCATAAAGGAAGATAAGCTATGAAGCATTCGAAAATAAGATTATCATCTCGGGAATTTTTAGAATTTCAAAACCTTTCGAAAATCTTAGGGTCTTAACCCAAATCTCAAATTGTATTTCAACAATTTACAGTACGAAAACATTTATTCAAGCTTAGGACTCGGTCCAACATTCATTTTCATAAAACTTTCTTACAAAAAGTTTGATTTACAAAACATGATTCGTGACACCGTGATCCCCTGTCACGTGTCTCCGTAGGTTCAACAACTCGCACGGACTTAACCAATCACAACAATCACAACAATCAATCATGCGCATGACTCCGTGATCGCTTGCCACGAGTCTCCGTAGGTTCAACAACCCACACGGATTGAGCCAACACAACAATCACCACAACCAGTCCCGACCCCGTGAACCTGTGTCACGTGTCACCGTAGGTTCCGTCGAACCCGCACGGTTGGACGTACTGTGTCCTGATCCCATGGACCTGTGCCATGAATCATCGTAGGCCTCGTCAGACCCGCACGATTGGACATCAGCACCACACACTAAGTTCTGATCCCATGGACCTGTGCCATGAATCCTCGTAGGCCCCGTCGAACCCGCACGAGTGAACTTAGCGTTCCAGCACACCACATTCATATTCACATTACATACAACAATGAGCGCAGTTAGTCAATCACGTTGATCACCACAAAATCATACATCACACGCACATAACACAATCTCAATACTCTCAACAAAACTATTATCAATCAATGACACACAACCAACATAACACACGTTTGGTACACAATACATTGCACAACCAAGTGTACAACCATCCATATGTACGTCGCAATCCTGCACAAATGGCACAACACCTAACACGTATACCAATATAACACTATTATCACAAAGCCTTCAAATTGCGGAATACACAACCAATTCAAACGGAACATATTTACGAAGGCAAGCAAAATCATTTTAATTATCATACGTGATTATTAGTCACAAGATACAAGTCGTATAATAAGATACTTGCCTTACTAACCGCTATCGAACGCTCCGAAGAACACGGTTTGACCGGGAAGCTCGGATCCCAAAGAAGGCAACGAACGGAAGGGTTCCGACTCGAGTTCTTCACAAGAATTCGACCCTAACAACATATAATCAATAAATCATCGATCATACGAGGAAGAATAATCGTAGAACGCCCGAAAACCCCTCTATGACATTTTACCGGACACCTTTAAGGCGTCGATCAAGAACTCAACCAAAACAACGAATCGATACGATCCAACCATGGAATAACAAGAGAAATGATATAATACATCTAAATAATCATCAATCCGTCACAATCCTAAGTTAAATCGGATTAAACGGACGAAATCGAACAAAATACCCAAAATCCCCAAAATTAGATTTCTAGGAAATCTGACCTGATTCGGTAGATCGGAGGATGTTATAGGAGGGATGATTGATGATATGAACCTCAAAACTTCATGGATTTATTGTATAACAACATGCCTCCATGATTGATCAAGCTCCAGCCGCGGAAGGGAAGAAAACGAGTGAGAAAATGGGAGAAAAAACGCCTCTTTGGCCTTAAATAGCCGATCGCACGGTGCCGCGCCCAACCAAGTGTCTGCCGCGGCATAGGGCCAAATCTGCCGGAAGTGACTCGGCAGTGTGCCGCGGCCCTACCGGCATGTGCCGCGGCACAAGGTACATACGGGTTGGCCGAAGATTGAAGAATGTGTGCGTGCCGCGGCTCGGCTAAGTGTGCTGCGGCCCTTCCGGCAGGCTGCTCGGCCAAAACTGGAACATGTGAGTGACTTAGCTATTTCGATCATAACTCCCTCGTCCGGACTCCGATTGACTCACTGTTTGAACCATTGAAAAGCTAACTCGATGCTCTATAATATTGCAAAGATTAAGAATTTTTGGAGTTTCCAAAAATTAATGGCGATTTTACAAAATCAAACTCATACTCGGAAATAACACCGAACTCAAGAAAACGACACCGAAACCCGAACCTGAATACGAACCGAAGATACGGTTACGAAGTACTCGCAAAGACGAATCTAAGAGATAATAGAACACATGATTCCTACCACCCGAAGGCTCGAAATTCGACAACGGAAGGTAATTACCCCAAACTTTGGGAAATTACGAAAATGGCCCAAAACGTCCGAAAATCACGATACGTGATCGAATAAGCAAACTGAAGTTCACAACACGTCTAACAAAGTTAAACGGACTTACGGGAAACTCGAAACAGTAATTTCGAACGAGATTCACGAGAATCGAACTCGAGTGCGGAAAAGTCGTTAATAAACACGGAACTCAACAAAACAATACCGAAACGAACTCGGATGACAAAAAGTGCAGAATTAATCATTCTCAGAATGACGAGACGGTCCCAAACGAGTCGTCTAAACGGACATCCTCCGAAAAAAGAAAATTACCAGAAATCCGAAATTGCGAATATTACATTCTACCCTCCTTAAAAGAAGTTTCGCCCCGAAACTTAAATCAAGTAGGGAGAAGCAATATCCTGCGAGGAAAACTCAACGAGATACACAAGAACCAAAAAAAAAATCGCGCCCAACGTCGAAACGTTACAAGCAACGCGAAAGAACATACAGCGTGAAAACACGCCCCACGACGACCATAACAACGTCACCGGCAATGATTCAAAACAATAACGAGTAATTAACGACGCATCACATGCACACATTTAATCAAAGAAACGCATGCGACAACAAGTCGCACTCGACCACAACGACTATGCGGTAGAAACAAATATAGTATTATGATAGAATTCACTCCGATTCTCGTCGACAAGAAAATGTCCGACGTCAAGACACAAACAATTCAAGATAACAGAAAACGAGAATACCGGACATTACATTCTATCCTATTAAAAATAAGTTTCGTCCCGAAACTTAAAATAAAACATCATGGTAGAATACAAACAAAACCAAAAGTTCACGCAACAAATATCAATCTCTACACGAATTACAGCACAAAGTATGATACACAACTATATCACTGGACACCGCCGGCCCCTCCCCGAGTAGGAACGAAAACCCGATTCCCGAACATCTTGGCAACGGTCTCACAATGCACCGCTTGGTGCCCCAGTCGGCCGCACTTAAAATAATTAACCGGTGGCGAACGACAATTCTGTCTCGCATGGCGTACACGACTGCAGTTAAAGCAGGTCTTCACACTGATCGTCTTACTCGTCTCTGGAGTAAGGTTCTTAGACTGGTCAACCGAACGAGGAGTGCTTCCAGAAGAAAAATGCGAAGCAACAGGTTCACGGATCTCACTTCTCTGGCCTCTTGAAAAATTTCTCGAGGTCTTCTGTCTCTTACTATCTGAACTAGATTCCGACAGAGAAACAGCCATCTCAATGGCTAAAGCTCGGTCCTGATATTCTTTCAGGGTGGTACACATAAGCGGAGCCATACTCTCACGGATATGGGGTTTCATGCGCATATTGAAGTATCGGACCTTGTCCGCTTCACTTCTCACTTGATCTCGAACATAAGCCAACTGTCGATTATAACTATCGCCTGGGATATTGACACATCCTGGGGTGTAGCCGAGAAAAACTCAACGATTCTGCGTTCGCGAACAGGCAACGGGCAATACTCTGCCTCCATGGCAGTCTTAAACTCAGCCCATGTAGGCGCACGATCTGCAGGCACTACAGCGTGCCACCAGTCTGCAGCTTCTTTGTCGAGCAGGTACTGAGCAATGGGCACCCTCCTATCATCCGGACAAGCTACAGCATCAAATATTCTGTCCAACTGGAAGAGCAAGTTTTCCCAACCTAACAAGTCAGACGAACCCATAAAACGGGGCGGCTGCATCTTCATCACATCTCGTAACCACTTACTAGTTCCGTTATCCCTATTTGGGTTCTCATCCCGACGTACGGCCTGATTCATCTGCACTAACTGGTCAACCACCTGACGAAGGATGGTGGCGGCGCCAATGTCAACATTAACGCTAGTCGAATGTCCCTGATCTGTACTGAGCTGGTCGGTACTCGGCAAGGAGGGAGTCGCCCTCCCACGCTCCTGATCACGGCCACGACTACGACCACGTCCTCGGCCACGACCTCTCGGCATACTGAACGGACGACCAAACAGAATAACACAACCAAACAAACGTCACAACGTCAACATAGGACGATAATAGCAGCACGATAAAGCATCAACTCCAAGTCATCACACAAGTGCACGAACTAACACTGTAATTTAAGAACTTCATTCAAAAATAATTCACATAGTCACATCAATAGAGGTGTTTGGATTTTACCAAATCAAACACAGTCAAAACCACACACGTATCGTAGGGATCAAACACTCGCAGCAAAATAAAATATTTCCGGGGTATTATTCAAATGATAGAATTTTAAAATTCTCAAGTTTGAAAAATTTGGTGAAATGAAATTTTTGAAAACACTTTTAGTACCCCGATCGTCCAATCAAAACCATGTATCTCAATATTTAAAAAACACTAAAACATTCTCCGGCGAGCACAACAACACCACAAACTTATCACAACCACTTGCCCCAACATGTGGACATATGAAGTTCGAAATTCCGAAAACCAAAAATCGTTCTGCAAAATAAAAATTTTCCAAAATCCTTTAGTTCATAATCAAAACGACGGTAATATTTTACAATGTCTGAAGTACTTCAAAACACATTTTTCAAATACCGTCTGATTGTGTCATTTGAAACTACACGACCCATTTGTCAAAGTTTAACAAATTTTAAAAATCCATAAAAACCGTGGTTTGACCGCACCACCAAAATATTTTCCAAAAATCGATTATTACAAAAATTCTCAAACTGTAAAGTCCTTCGGAAAACATTCTCAAACTTACCCATAGCGGACAAAAATTACAACATTCTAAAAACAGTCAAATTTAAAACCACATACTCAAATGGCAACCAGGGTCGCCAATTCAATCAAATGCATCTCGTGGTATCAAGTTTAAACACACAACAAATCATTCATCGGAGTTTCTCACAAACTTTACCGTAAAACCCATCAAGGTTCACAACTTTCACACCATACCAACCCTCATGGTGGTTCAAGGGCCAAACATCAATACATCCAGTTCTGTACACATACGGCGTATCCAAGTATTGAATACAACTTCATTGCACAACACCGCGTAAACAAAATTATGCACTACAAATATCACACATAAATGAAATCATGAACACACATATTATGCATAAAAGAGGAGACTTACGTCCACAGGCCGCACGGAGATGACGGTCGCCCACGATACTAATCCCATCCGACAACATATCCGACACGTTGTGACTACGCACAATTCAAACTGTCACCTGACGACTCGAACGACAAGACAACACATTACTCGACAAACCACGACTCGACTCGACCCGACAGCCTAGGTTTCCGCAACCTATGCTCCGATACCATAAATGTAACACCCCCAAAACCGTATGGGAATATTACACGCCGTAGACCTCTTCCACAAGGATCTACCAGGCTAAACATCCAAAAACGACTAAATGATTGCCCGGCCAGGGTCAAACAATATAATAATACAGACCGTTAAGGTCACTTACACATAAACACACAGATCGATGAGGTCACACAACTCTATCAACAGAACTGACTAACAACATTACCCACACAGGGGTCGAAACACAATACAGCGGAAGACTGAATGAACTCTAACAATACAACCAAACTCTACCAACTTTCGACTCTTGATTAGTATCGCAGCTCGCCATCCTCTTGTGCCAATCCTGTGACTGCTCCCCTGAATCTGCATGTACCTGGATGCAAAACAGACATCCACCCCCCGATTACTCGGGGATTAGTAAAACTCCACTGTTTTACTAGTGCATGTATCAAATCATACGAAATGTAACAAGCAAATAATAATAGTGAATCAAATATAATAATCAAGTATCAAAATATTCTCGGGAGGTTTTCATAAGGGAAGATAAGCTATGAAGCATTCGAAAATAAGATTATCATCTCGGGAATTTTTAGAATTTCAAAACCTTTCGAAAATCTTAGGGTCTTAACCCAAATCTCAAATTGTATTTCAACAATTTACAGTACGAAAATATTTATTCAAGCTTAGGACTCTGTCCAACATTCATTTTCATAAAACTTTCTTACAAAAAGTTTGATTTACAAAACATGATTCGTGACACCGTGATCCCCTGTCACGTGTCTCCGTAGGTTCAACAACCCGCACGGACTTAACCAATCACAACAATCACAACAACCAATCATGCTCATGACCGTGATCGCTTGCCATGAGTCTCCGTAGGTTCAACAACCCACACGGATTGAGCCAACACAACAATCACCACAACCAGTCCCGACCCCGTGAACCTGTGTCACGTGTCACCGTAGGTTCCGTCGAACCCGCACGGTTGGACGTACTGTGTCCTGATCCCATGGACCTGTGCCATGAATCATCGTAGGCCTCGTCAGACCCGCACGATTGGACCTCAGCACCACACACTAAGTTCTGATCCCATGGACCTGTGCCATGAATCCTCGTAGGCCCCGTCGAACCCGCACGAGTGAACTTAGCGTTCCAGCAAACCACATTCATATTCACATTACATACAACAATGAGCGCAGTTAGTCAATCACGTTGATCACCACAAAATCATACATCACACGCACATAACACAATCTCCATACTCTCAACAAAACTGTCATCAATCAATGACACACAACCAACATAACACACGTTTGGTACACAATACATTGCACAACCAAGTGTACAACCATCCATATGTACGTCGAAATCCTGCACAAATGGCACAACACCTAACACGTATACCAATATAACACTATTATCACAAAGCCTTCAAATTGCGGAATACACAACCAATTCAAACGGAACATATTTACGAAGGCAAGCAAAATCATTATAATTATCATACGTGATTATTAGTCACAAGATACAAGTCGTATAATAAGATACTTGCCTTACTAACCGCTATCGAACGCTCCGAAGAACACGGTTTGACCGGGAAGCTCGGATCCCAAAGAAGGCAACGAACAGAAGGGTTCCGACTCGAGTTCTTCACAAGAATTCGACCCTAACAACATATAATCAATAAATCATCGATCATACGAGGAAGAATAATCGTAGAACGCCCGAAAACCCCTCTATGACATTTTACCGGACACCTTCAAGGCGTCGATCAAGAACTCGACCATAACAACGAATCGATATGATCCAACCATGGAATAACAAGGGAAATGATATAATACATCTAAATAATCATCAATCCGTCACAATCCTAAGTTAAATCGGATTAAACGGACGAAATCGAACAAAATACCCAAAATCCCCAAAATTAGATTTCTAGGAAATCTGACCTGATTCGGTAGATCGGAGGATGTTATAGGAGGGATGATTGATGATATAAACCTCAAAACTTCATGGATTTATTGTGTAACAACATGCCTTCATGATTGATCAATCTCCATCCGCGGAAGGGAAGAAAACGAGTGAGAAAATGGGAGAAAAAAACGCGTGCTGGCCTTAAATAGCCGATCGCCAAGGTGTGCTGCCCACCAAGTGTGCCGCAAGATAGGGCCAAATCATCGCGGTGACTCGCGGTGTGTCGCGGCCCTGCCGGCATGTGCCGCGGCACAAGGTACAGACGGGTCGGCCGAAGATTGAAGAATGTGTGCGTGCCGCGGCTCGGACAAGTGTGTCGCGGCCCTTCCGGCAGGCTGCTCGGCCAAAACTGGAACATGTGAGTGACTTAGCTTTTTCGACCATAACTCCCTCGTCCGGAATCCGATTGACTCACCGTTTGAACCATTGGAAATCTAACTCGATGCTCTATAATATTGAAAAGATTCAAAATTTTTGGAGTTTCCAAAAATTAATGGCGATTTTACAAAGTCAAACTCATACTCGGAAAAGTCGTTTAATAACACCGAACTCAAGAAAACGACACCGAAACCCGAACCTGAATACGAACCGAATATACGGTTACGAAGTACTCGCAAAGACGAATCTAATAGCTAATATAACACACGATTCCGACCACACGAAGGCTCGAAATTCGACAACGGAAGGTAATTATCCCAAACTTTGGGAAATTACGAAAATGGCCCAAAACGTCCGAAAATCACGATACGTGATCGAATAACCAAACCGAAGTTTACAACACGTCTAACAAAGTTAAACGGACTTACGGGAAACTCGAAACAGTAATTTCGAACGAGATTCACGAGAATCGAACTCGAGTGCGGAAAAGTCGTTAATAAACATGGAACTCAACAAAACAATACCGAAACGAACTCGGATGACAAAAAGTGCAGAATTAATCATTCTCATAATGACGAGATGGTCCCAAGCGAGTCGTCTAAACGGACCTCCGCCGAAAAAAGAAAATTACCGGAAATCCGAAATTGCGGATATTAGAGTCTGGACCGGACAAAAGCGGAAAACACGTAAAATTGTGTTGTGGGGATATAGATACAACTGGACGGTTAATCAGTGAAGCAATAACCAACCCCGTGTTTGGCATACTCATCCAGTAGGCCCTAGGTGCAAATCCAGGATGGAACCATTCTACCGAGCTCCGAATTTGGTTAAAGCCATCATACCACCACATTCTTGTGTAATAGTCCATATGAGTGTCTAACTCTTGGATTAAACGAGCTCGAATTTCGGACCACCTATCTTCCTGGTAACCAATACCTACGGCAACGCACCGAAACCCACAATTTCCATCACCTAGCACATTATAAATACTTATGATGTATCGATGGAAAAGCTCTGGAATTTGCTCCATCAAATATTCGCTAACTCCATCTCGAACGTATAACTTATGTCTTTTACTTTGTTCAACTCTCGACCCATGTATAAACTATGTCTTGCAGGTTCTTTGTTCAAGTTCGGGACTTTTGTAGATCTTGAATTTATGCTTCTTCGGTGATTTACGGTTGATTCTTTATTCAAGTCTGGGACTTTTGTAGCCTGGAACATTTTGTCCTTTGCGCTCGGACGTCCACGAGTACTTTTGTGAACAGCAGGTTCACGTATATCAACAGATTCGGGATCGTATATCCCTCTCACATTCTTTAACATATTCTTCTTGACAAACGACGACATTTTGCCAAAAACATTCTTGAATTGTCGTATGTCAGTTTCACAAGAAGGACCATCTTCAGGCGTAGGAGTACTGATACTAGACCACGGAACAGCTAGGGTTCTCCAAAAAATATCAATTCTCTTCAGTGGAATGGCCATTTCTGCATTCATTAAAAGTGACTCATATAAATTACTGATATGATATTAATGGGGAAAATAACTTTATAGTCATAAATTTAATATACTTACTATGAATTCGATAGTAAAGCAGTTCGTGAAAGTATGGTAGCCCATAAATTGACCGCAACTGATGACCACATTCTTCTGGGGTGATCGACCGTTGGAGTTCTTCGAAAATAAGTTCCAAAGCATAATTGAAAACTTTATACCACAATTCTGCAAATAGTTTACATTTATGCATTTTCTCGTTTTTGCTTCTATTAAAAGTTTCTTTTATCGCAGTTTTTTGCGCAATGATAATCTTATCGATCGAACTCAACAACGTGTCTAAGTTGGACTGTGTGGTGCCCAAGTATAATTTCAACAACGCGTGTTGACTCTCAACTCCACATGTTGTTGACTCGCCGTAGTTGCGATATTGACCGGTAATAAATGAGAGAAACATGTCTGAATAACCTTGCAGCCAGTTATTCAGATACGGAGAAATATCTGAAAAAACAATGAATTAATAAAAAGTTATTCGGGTACTTATTTATTAAATAATAAAAACAATGAATTAATAAGTAAGTACGTGCATGTTCGATCAATAACTGTTGTGGGTGTTCATAATAATGCGTGAATATGGCGCGTGCCGGAGCTTTAACCATCCAATCTCATGTTCATTTAATGGACTCATACTCCTTTAGCGTACTGCATCTATTTCTGCAATACTGAAGCACATTTTGTGAAATATGCCATCGACAAAGTAATTTGTTAGCATTCGGGAATTCTTCTCTGCATGCCCCAACCAACGCTAAATCTCTGTCAGTGATGATAACACGTGGGTAATATTCTTCGTCTATCACCTCCTTCACGCATTGCAATACCCATTGAAAATTAGGTCCTTTTTCTTTGTCTAAAAAGCAAAACGCCATTGAAAATGTTTTGTTTGTTGAAGTAACTCCAACAATTTCAAAAAACGGCAATTTAAACAACGTGGTGTTGTATGTGGAGTCCATTAGCATGATTTCTGGGAATGTACACCATAACGCATATGACGTGGGGTGAACAAAAAATAGTTCCTCAAGCTCATCAGTGACCTCATTTACCCTCGGGTAATATGTATAACCTAAACACATCAAATGTGATGAAAGGACTTGGATTGGAGTTCTATCACCTATTATGGCTCCACGGATCTTATTTCGTGCGTTATATATAGTTCCAACGCTAGACACGTTATCCGAATTACGCTCCTTTATTGACGAAAGTATATGACGTGGTGGTACGTGATACTCTGTCAATTGTTGCACCAAACTGAACTCATCATCCTTTAATCGCATTGCATATGGGAAACCATGCAACGACTCTGCAAAATCATGATTATGTCTATCATACTTCACCCTCAACCTCCAAAAAATTGTGTTCTAGAATATTTTGCCACTAATTTGAATGGACAATCGGTTTTAGAGGTGCTAGTTTGCCGTTGAATTTCATCTTCTAAACTTTCATGTTCATACTTCCTATCTTTTGAACAACCATAATTGATTTCGTACAAATACCCCTTCTCTGATTTGGTTCTTCTTTTAACAATAAAAAAATCGATCCTCGAGCTATATTTTGCACCCAATCAGTTAGTTGCTCGGGAGAACTGAACATCTGAAAATACATTACAACTTTTACAAAAAATTAATCGAACCAAACCGTGACCACCCGTACTAAATATAACAAAAAATTAATCGAACCAAACAAAAAAATATTTTTATTTGTTACAACTTTTTTTAAAATAACTTTTTGTTACAACTTTTAAAAAAAATACTTTTTTGTTATAACTTTTTTTTCAATTTTTTTTCTTTGGAATTAAATATATATATATATATATTGTAAACATTTTTGCATGTAATATTGAAAGTAATGTGTGTAATAGTGTAAAATTTAGTACATCTTCGGTGTAAAATGGTGATGCATCCGCCATTACCTCCTTGAATCTGATAATATTGGGGTTAGGGGTGGCATTTCGGAACCGAAAATCAAAAACCGAACTGAAAAAACCCGAAAAATGAACCGAAAAACCGAAACCGAAGAAGTCCGAACCGGAAAATAAAAAAACAGAACCGAACCGAATTAATTTGGTTTGGTTCTCGGTTCGGGGTCCGATGGAACTGAACCGGACCGAAATGGACCGAAGTCAAATTTCAACATACTAAAATGACCTTGTTTTTGTGATTTTGGTGTGTTTCGAATTTTAATATAATTCGTTTTCCTTTTGTAAGACCCTCATGGGTCTAAGGAGGACCGATAATATGCTCATGTAATTTGTGATTCAATTAATTTAGGTTGATAGAATGAGCTACTGTGATTTACGATTGTTATACGTTTTGAGATATTTGTAAATTGCTATGCAACTCTAGCTTTTATGTTGAACATATATATAACTCTTGTTGGCTTGTAGTTATATATAACTTATTCTATTGCATATAATATTTGAATTTATATTGTGAAGAACCGAAAAAACATCAAACCAAATCGAAACCGAGCCGAATATTTATAAAACCGAACTTAACCGAACCGAACTTCAAAAGAACCGAACCAAACAGAAACCAAACATTTGGTTCGATTCTCAATTTCGTTCAAAAATCGAACCGAATGGAACCGAGTCCACCCCTAATTGGGGTGCTTCAAGGAACTTTGGTTCACAATCTCCCTCTCGACATGTTCATCAATCTACATAAAAGAAAATAAACCAGAAAATATAATATTAACATTTAAAGCAACATTTTGGAAATCAAATTAATATATATATATATATAAGTCACCTTCTCTCCTCTCTCAATGTACTTGACTGCATAGAGCTCAACACTCCATTTATCTCTGACAAGCTTGGAGAGAGAGGGGGTTTGGTAGCGGGGTCTGGTAGGGGGGCCCGTATAATAGACCCCTGTGTAAAATTGATAAATGTAAAAATTCAAAAATGATAAGTTTCTGAATGAAATGTAAATATTTGAGTGGAACGAATAAAGTATTTAGCAATGAGTATCCGACTCTGTTCTTTTGGACTATACTAAACTGAAATGAACTGAATTGAACTAAACTTGGACTGAATTGAACGAAAATGTACTAAACTGATAGTAATATTAATATTATTAATAATATTAAAAATAACATTAACAACAATAATATTAATAATATTTATGTATAATACTTTTTACTTAAAACTATGTTAATAACACTAACAGTTATATATAATATTTCTGAATTAAAATCATTTAAAAGATAATATTAACATAGATATAATAATAATATATGTGTAATAATTCTTATTTTTTTTAAATATAATATTATGATAATATTAATAATGTATAATAATCCTTATTTAAAATTATTTACAATTAATAGCATTATATAACAATGTATGTACAACAATAACAATGACAAAAAGCAATAATAATAAATTTAAATAATAATAATAATAACAATAAAAATTATATACGCTATCACTGATAATCTTAATATATATATATATATATATATATATACCTAATTCCTTTAAAACTGAAAATGAAAACTTTAAAAAAAATTATTTTAACTATATTAAAATATTATTATAAATATTTAAATTTCAAATCAAGTTCCATAAGTACATGAAGGTACAATGTCAGGGTTTATTGATAAAATAATTATATGTGTGTGTGGAGAATAGAATAAAATAGCATATACAATACATATATTCAGCATGGATACATCATCTTCACTGAAGTACACACTTTTCTCTTAGTAGAAATAGCTTGTTTTGCCTTTGCCATATAGTAATATTTTTTTCTATCCCAAATTTAGTAACAACTCTTTTGATACTCAAATTGTCGAAATTAACCTTTACTTGAATAAAATTCGAGTCATATATTATAATTTCGAGTAATATAATTTCGAGTCAACTTCAAAAAAGACAATATCGAGGAAGGTTGAAAATATAGGTTACCGGAGTCCGAAATTTCGGGTTACACGAGTCCAATTCGTATCACCCGAATACAATTCGGGACATGTAAATAAAAAAAAGTCTCCCGAATTCATTCGGGAGATGTAAAAAAAAAATCGGGTTACACGAGTCCAATTCGTGTCACCCGAATACAAATTGTGTCACACGAATTTGTTGCCCGAAATTTTGAGTAAAAAAGCATGTTCCCCGAATGTGGTAGAAAGGAAAAAAAAAAGAAAAAAAAAACATGTGATGCCATGTTACCCGAATGTGGCAGAAAGAAAAAAAAAATTGTGAGTTACCCGAATGTGGCAGAAAGGAAAAAAAAAAAACATGTGTGCAAGCATGTTACCCGAAAGAAAAATAAAGAGAAAAAAAAAGGTGAGGTGACCCGAATTGCTGGCAGGAAGGAAAAAAAAATATATATATATTACCCGAATTGATGTGCATGTGGAGTGTTAATTTTCAAAATCAACATGTGCAGTGTTACCCGAATCGGATTCGGTAACTCGAATCAGATTCGAGTTACTCGAATTTCTGATTCGTATAACACGAATTCAAATTCGAGTTACTCAATATTGTATTTTTTGAAGTTGACTCGAATTTATGTTACTCGAAATTACAATAAATGACTCGAATTTATTCGAGTAAAGGTCAATTTCGACAATTTGGGTATCAAAAGAGTTGTTACTAAACTTGGGACAGAAAAGAATATTACTATATATAAAAGGGCAACATATAGTAATATTCTTTTCTGACCAAAATTTAGTAACGACTCTTTTGATACCCAAATTGTCGAAATTGACCTTTACTCGAATAAAATTCGAGTCATATATTGTAATTTCGAGTAACATAATTTCGAGTCAACTTAAAAAAAAGCAATATCGAGAAAGGTTGAAAATATGGGTTACCGGAGTCCAAAATTTCGGGTTACACGAGTCCAATTCGTGTCACCCGAATACAATTCGGGACATGTAAATAAAAAAAAAAGTCTCCCGAATTCATTCGGGAGATGTAAAAAAAAAATCGGATTACACGAGTCCAATTCGTGTCACACGAATTTTTTTTATATATCTCCCGAATTTTTTTTGTGACTCGTAAAAAAAAATTCGTGCAACTTATAGACATTTTACATGTCCCGAAATTCGGGAGACATTTTTTATGTCTTAAAGAATGGGCCTCAATTCGGGAGACATTTTTTATTACTCGAAATTATAATATATGACTCGAATTTTATTCGAGTAAAGGTCAATTTCGACAATTTGGGTATCAAAAGAGTTGTTACTAAACTTGGGGCAGAAAAGAATATTACTATATGCCATAATGCCAAAGGGCAAAACAAGCTATTTCTACATAAAATATTCACCTTACAATATACATATATTTTGCTATATTTACATTAAATTTAAAATCTTTTATGTATATATGACAAAAGAAACATACTTTTTTTTTTATATGAGTGTACAAGCTTACACTTGACTAGTACTCGTGACAACAACCCCAGCTCCTTAGAACTGTTACCAATTAAATTGCGAAATGTGTATCTAGCTCTCAGATTCTTAAATATCATCAACTACTGCGCACAAGAAGCCGTCCACAAAGTGATTGCTCCATGGACCATAGTGGACCCCTCAAATCCAACTGCAGGTTCCACCGAGATCCCTCCCACACTGTTAGGGATGGCAAAAAAAATCACGGGTTCGGGTACCCGCGGGTTTTTACCCGAATGGGTCCAATTCGGGTAACAAAATTCGGCTTCAGGTCCGGGTCTGGGGCGGGTAGAGAAAAATAAGTTCGGGTCCGGTTTGGTTCCGGGGTATGAGGTACCCACCCCGAACCCGCCCCGATATATATAAATATAAATATATATATATATACATATATATATAATATTAATACTTAATAAATAAAAAATGTATATATTAGTAATTAAATTAGTAATATATTATATATATTAAAGAGTAAATTACACCGTTCGTCCTTGTGGTTTTCGTTGACCGACGCTTATAGTCCTTTGACCAAAAAAGTTGCACCACTCGTCCTTAAGTCAGAAACGTTATGCGCCGTTAGTCCCTTCCTCTAACGGGGTCTACTAACGCTCGTTAACTTGTTTTCTCATGAGGGTATAATCGTCATTTTGCACCATAAGGACGAACGGTCCAAGGACAAACGGTGCAATTTTTCGCTTTTAGTCCTTTTTTTACGCTTTCGTCCGTTTTTTTTCGTTTTCGTCTTTTTTTTTTTTTACGTTTTTTTACATTTTCGCCTGTTTATTTTACGTTTTCGCCCAATTTTTAAGTTTTCGTCCGTTTTTTACGTTTTCGTTATTTATTTTACGTTTTCGTCTGTTTTTTTACGCTGTCGTCTGTTTTTTTACTTTTTCGTCCCTTTTTTATGTTTTCGTCCTTTTTTTTACATTTTCGTCTATTTTTTTAAGTTTTCGCCCGTCTTTTTACATTTTCGTCTGTTTTTTTACTTTTTCGTCCCTTTTTTATGTTTTCATCCGTTTTTTAACATTTTCGTCTATTTTTTTACGTTTTCGTCCGTTTTTTTACATTTTTATCCGTTTTTCTTACGTTTTTATCCATTCTTATCCGTTTTCATCGGTTTTTTATTTTATTTTTTTTATCCGTTTTTATACGTTTTCATCCGTCTTTTACGTTTTCATCCATTTTTTACATTTTCATCTGTTTTTACGTTTTCGTCTGTTTTTTTACGTATAAAATGTATAAAACATAAAAAAAGACGAAAACGTAAAAAACGGGTGAAAACGTATAAAATGGATAAAAAAATATAAAAACGGATGAGAATGGATAAAAACGTAAGAAAAGCAGATAAAAACGTAAAAAAGGGGGGGAAACGTAAAAAATAGACGAAACGTAAAAAACAGACGAAAACGTAAAAACAGACGAAAACGTAAAAAAATGGATGAAAACGTAAAAGACGGGTGAAAACGTATAAAAACGGATAAAAAAGATAAAACGGATGAAAACGGATAAGAATGGATAAAAACGTAAGAAAAACGGATAAAAATGTAAAAAAACGAGCGAAAACGTAAAAAAATAGACGAAAATGTAAAAAAACGGATGAAAACATAAAAAAGGGACGAAAAAGTAAAAAAAAAAGACGACATCGTAAAAAAACAGACGAAAACGTAAAAGAACGGACGAAAACGTAAAATAAACAGCGAAAACGAAAAAAACGGACGAAAACGTAAAAATTGGGCGAAAACGTAAAATAAACAAGCGAAAACGTAAAAAAACGTAAAAAGCAGAAAACGAAAAAAGCGAAAAGCGTAAAAAGGATCGAAGCGAAAAATTGCACCGTTCGTCCTTGCACCGTTCGTCCTTATGGTGCAAAATGACGATTATACCCTCATGAGAAAACAAGTTAACGAGCGTTAGTAGACCCCGTTAGAGGAAGGGACTAACGGCGCATAACGTTTCTGACGTAAGGACGAGTGGTGCAATTTTTTTGGTCAAAGGACTATAAGCGTCGGTCAACGAAAACCATAAGTACGAACGATGTAATTTAATTAGTAATAAATTTAAATTAGTAATATATTATATATATATATATATAATATAATATTAATACTTAATAAATTAAATATATATTAGTAATTAAATTAGTAATATATTTTATATATATTAAATTAGTAATAAATTTAAATTAGTAATATATTATATATATAATATTAATTCGAGAAAAAAATTAATCATGGTACGGCAGCTGGGTAACCGAGCGGGCGGAGTGCAGGCGGACCAAAAAAATTTGACGGTTTGGGGCGGAGTGCAGGGCCGATTTTAACCGTGTGGGTCAGATGCAGGCAATACCCGGCCCCGACCCGCCCCATTGCCATCCCTACACACTGTCGCTTGAAGCATTCAATATTTAATTGTTCCACCAATATATTTCGGAAGACTATAATCTCTTTTTTAATTATAGATTAAAAATTACAAGGCTTTGAAAATTTTTGTTCTCAGAAAAACTTAAACTTGATTCTCCCACTTAAAATAGAAGCTCGTGGTCAGTAGACCAAGGCACAAAAGAATCATAGTTGCTCCTAGGGATGTCAATTTTATCCGTGTCCGATCCTACACGTCGGATAAATCCGAAATCGTGTCGGGTATCGGTCGAACCCGAAATCTTATGGTCGGGTACGGGTAGGGTATGAATATAATATATTACATGAATATCCGACCTGGTTACCCGACCCGTGTACCCATTTGAATTATATAAATATTTTATTAGTATAGATTATAAATAAATATTATATTGTATTATAAATTATATATATTATTATATAAAATATTATATTTTAAATATTTATTATACTAAATTGAATTTATTAATTACATTATATGTATATATGATATATATTAAATATATTTATATTTTTAAATATAGAATATACGGGTATTTGAATACTCATTAGATACTCATTACCCAATAGGCAATATCCAAACCCGATCCGAATTAAATAGAGTAGGATACCCGTAAGCTATCGACCCAATCGACATCCGCTCCCTGCTCGTGTGGTGGAGGATAATTATTCTCCTATTTCAAGGATTTTAACATCTATGGATTTGGACAAAAGTCAAAACGCAGGCGGTCTGTAATAATACGCCGTCGCACAATCAGGTTTCCAAGTTATCCTTCGCCTTCTTACCGACGTTGGCTGCAGGAGATTTGGTGCTCGAATTCGAGGTTCGAAATTTTATTTTATTTTATTCTGCTCTCGGGTAATTTTGGCTAACGGGTTTGAAAATGTTCCATTAGTATAAATACATCGAGCGCCGAGGTCTGACAGTCTGAGCATTGGGGGTTGAATTTGTTGGTATAAAATGGGGAAATTAAGGAATTGTTTTTCCTCTTAAAATGTTGGAAATAATAGATTGATCTGGATACATTTCGGACATCCTCTGTTAGTTTGTCTCTAGGGTTCTTTTGGTGATTCACAACTGCACCTTAATCCCGACTATGTTGCGATCGGTTGCATGCATGTAGATTATAGTGCCAATTAATTGTCTGAAATTAATTTTACACTATAATTCATGCAACAAACAAAATGAAAGTTTTACTTGGATGCCCTTTTTGACTCTAGGGTTCTTTTAGTGATTCACATGTGAATTAAATTCGTTTAGTCCGTCCGACTCTCGCAGGATTAGTCGCCTCCTTGATTATGCTTTCGACAGGGCATTTCTCGCTCTTAAATTTGGACTAACTGACAATGAAAAAATAGGTTGGACTATTAATCATAATGAAATATAAGATCTAACTGTTATATAGAAGCGTATTTGATGTGAGATGATGGTTTGCATTTTGGAGGAAATGATGCTAATGTATGTTTTTTTTTTTTTTTTTTTTTGTGTGTGTGTGTGTCTATATAATGTGCGTGTGTGTGTGTGTGGAATTCCTGTTGTATGTGCCCACGAGTCGAGTCGAGCCGGTTCGTTTAATTAAACGAGCCGGAACCTCTGCCCGAACTCGGCTCGTTTAACTAAACGAGCGGAGTCGAGCCCAGTTAAACGAGTTCGAGCCGGACGAGCTCGCGAGCCGCCCGGCCCGAATTGCAGATATACCTGTTCGTTTCCAGTGACTCGCACACAGTCTATATGATGCTGAGATCTGAATACATATTCCTAACCTATATTGAATAATTCCATAGTATTTCTCAAAGATGTAATTGACACTTTAATGCCTTCCTATATTATTAACTAATCAATGTTCTTGTCGGCGAGGCTCGTCGGCTCGGTTTGTTATTTGGAAGTCTCGTATATTGGTTTCGGCAAATATTACATGAAACTCGATAAAAGCATAATGTTCTCTAATCCTTTAGATACCTTTTTGAGGATGGTTACATGAGTTTATTACCTCTGTAAAGTATTTTATAATAATGTTAGAAATCTTTGGCAAGCATTTCGCATCTAGGGGAATATGAGGATGTAATGACACCAGAATAAGATGTTAGAAGTTTTAAAAGTTTAGACTTGAATTACTGCTGATCTTTTTGTCCGTGTTTCCCATGTTGCTATTATGTCTTACGAGCACTAGAATAGTTGAGACAGTTTTAGGAGGAAGCTGCTAATATAGTTGTTATCTACATTTGTTTTTTTATTAAAAAGAATTACGCCCTCCACGGGTGGTTTTGTAATTTAGAAAAGATAAGTGAGTCTTTTTGTTATTCGTCTAAACCTCAGGGGTAGTTTTCTAATCATCGCATTAATTTGTTTTTTGTTTTTTCTAGTCGGCGCTGTTTATATATATGGATTTAAACTGGGCAAAATCCATTGCAGGCTATATCTGTCAATTATTATGTCGATAAAGCCAACAGTTGCATTAAGAGCTATATTCGTGGGAGGAATAGCTGCCTTTGCTAAAATCGGAGGCGCAATGAAAGCTGCCGGCGGAGTGAAGCTTGGTGCGGCTGCAGCTGCCGTGACTGCTGCTGCAACCGCCGCTGTTTCTGGATCCAAACAGGATCATCCCGACAACACCACTGGGCGAATTTCAAAATAAAAAAATAATAAAAATCTTTAGAAAAATAAAAGGTTTTCTTGGAGAAGTTCCTGATCATGCTCAGTGTTCCATTTACTGAATAACATGTTGCAACTATATTTGCAAAATAGTGATAGTTTGTCGGTAGAGATGTTAAACGGGCTAGCCCTAGCGGTTCCGGGCTAGCCCTAGCGGGCTTCGGGCTAAACGGTCCGGGCCAAAAAAGCCCGGATTTAAACGGGCTAGAAAATATCGGCCCTAACCCTAACCCTAACGGGCTTCGGGCTAAACGGGTTAAATATTTAAAAAAATCTATTTTTTATTTTTTATAAGTCATAAACAAAAAAAAAAAGTAACAATATATTTTATATATATAGTAACAACTATACTATAATAAATATAACAAAAAATACACTTTTATGTATATATATATAATATTAATATATATATTACATATAATATTAATATATATTATATATAATTTTAATATATGTTATATAAATATAGTATTACTGTAAGTTGAAATTAACAATATATATATATATATATATATATATATATATCGGGCTTCGGGCTAAACGGTCCGGGCCAAAAAAGCCCGGATTTAAACGGGCTAGGAAATATCGGCCCTAACCCGGTTTTTTGTCGGGTTAAACGGGCCAGCCCGTCGGGCTCGAGCCCGTTTAACATCTCTATTTGTCGGTAGTGACTAGTGAAAATGGTTTATCGAGTTGTAATCCGTCTTGGAGACAAGTGTGTGATGAAATTTCGTGTTGTATATGGTGTTCCTTTCGGTCCAAGGGTGATAGTAGGTTTTATCGAGCAACCCTCGACATCACCGGCCTCGGCTACTTGGGGTTATTAGGGGTTGTGATAGAACAAAATAATCACCCCAAATCCAGTGACTAAAGGCAGCTTTTACCGGGCTATACCCAGGCCCGGGTCAAAATATGAAAAGGGAACTAAAAGTTAGGGCTGTCAAACGGATAATACGGAGCCGGATATGGCCATATCTGTATCCGGATCCGGCATTTAGTAAAGGTATCCGAATCCGTATCCGGACTCAGAAATATCCGGACGGACCGGATACGGATATATGTATCCGCCACTTATTATTTTTTTTTTTAATCTTCAAAAATTTAAATGCAGGGGGAGAAATTTGAACCCTAGTGGAGCTTCTTCTCCTTACAAAATTCCTAATGCCAATACCACCTGGGCTAGCTGACCTGATTGTTGTGTTAGAATAGAAAATAACTAATAAGTAAAGATAAGTTATACCGCATGCTTATATTTTATATTAAGAAATAAAGAATGAAGACATGTGTCAAAGTATTATGGAGAGTAGCATGCTTATATTTTGTAATTATATATTAAAATTATATTAAAAATATATTATATATAATTAATTTCGGATACGAATATTTTCGAATACGGATGCGCCTATATCCATATCCGTATCCGGAATCTTCAGATACGGATAATATTCGTATCCGCTTTTTTTCGGATACAGATAATATCCGCTTTTTCCGGATACGAATACAGATATTTCGGACAAATATCGAATTTTTCGGATTTTTTTGACAGCCCTACTAAAAGTAGTCAACATATTCGTTTGCAACTTCTCTATTCATATCCCTTCCTAATCTCAAACATGAGGTAGCTGAGGCAATTTTTGCCGTTTAAGACTGTCATTGTGTTCGGAGTGTTTGCGACTCGAAGAAAAGAAGTGCTTCTCGACACCCCGCTGCAAAAAATGCTGATAGTTATATTCATCCGAAACGTTACGAATTTTGTTAGGGCAGCAAGTATCATGAGCTTCTCATAACTTCTAATTCAACTTTACCCTTTGGATTCAAATTAATGATTGATTGTTCAAAAAGAATTCCACACACACACACACAAGGAACTAATTATTGCACTCGTAGATTTTTGCTTTGAAACGACTTGCTAATTGTTGTTCCCCCATGCATAGAGCCGTGACAAGACTATAGGATCCGGCCATTGTACCATCATCAGGAAGCGAGCGCACATTGTTGTCGGGGTTTACCAAGTTTTGAAGTTCTTGGACCGGCAACTGAAATCTGGCTGGCCAACCGACCTCACAAAGAGATCCGGGTTTGGTGATTCTAGCTCCAGGATGACCTGATTCATTGTTTTTAAGACGAAACACTAATTAATTTAGTCTCGTAAAAATAAGAGGCACACTCAAACCATCTAATTCGCATCAGGCGGTTCGATAATGATACTTTATGAGTTTTAGATAAGTACTCGAGACATTTTAAGGTAACATGCTCGAAAGGGAGGATTCTAGTGTTTTGACTTCGAATTATATATATATATATATCTATATATATATATATATATACATTGCAAATGCATAGATCAATATGAGGAATCGATACCAAGGTATTATTATCTCCTAGTCGGAGGATTGGAGCTGGAACATAAAGGTTGCATTGTGGTCCAACGGACTGCAAAACGAGCCAAACAAGATACACATATTCAAATCGAAGTCGTTTCTCAATTGCCGGAATAACTAATAGATATTTTTTACCGGCCAGAAACGTCCAACATTTATTTCGTTTACAAAGGCAACTCCTTTGCTCCAGCCTCTGAATGATATATATGTGTCTCCGACTTTGTCGATGCTGAAGTGACCAGCATAAAAAGCTGGTTCGAGATTAAGCTCTTCTTCGTCTACAAAATTGCGAATTTAAGAAATGCAAATAGCTATTTTTAAAGTCCGTATAACGTAACTAACACGGATCCTGGACTTACTCTTGTCTTTTAGTTTTTTGCGAGCAGATTCTTTAAAAAGTTTCTTCGCGGCATTTAGAACGACGGGGTTTTCTCTGGCCGCACTGAGATTTCGAAAAGAAACCGGAAGCATTTTCCACTTATACAGAGGCCGTTCGTCTAGATAAACAGGAGACAAAATACCCTACAAACAAAATATATCCAAAAGATCGTATGTCGAAGGAAACAGAAAAAGATAGTTTATGTACATTCTAAAAGACTCCATAAAGAATAGAGTAAAAAAACAGCTATTTACTGGTTTTTTACCTTCCTGTCGAACATGTATGGTCCGTAATTCAAGCGTCCCATATTTTCAACCTATATAGCATTGCAGGATCAACATTACTGGATCAACATAGGAATCAGGAACAGATGAAAATGGACAAATGGCAGTTAGTGAAAAAAAACACGAGCCGTAACATGATCATGTGATTTATAACATGTTTTTTTTAGCCATTTGTACTAAAATATGATGGCCCTATCCCTTGAAAACATTAGCACAATCCCAGAATTATTTCTCGAACCCATAAATGATTTCTCGGACCCGATAAACATGTTCGGTCGAGAAACACATTTCTTGGATCCTAGAAATGGAAGAAATGAGAGTAAGGGTGAAATGAATAATTCAACCAAAATGGCTAATAAAACATTTTCTTTATGGTGAAACGGCCAAAAACCCGCCGGACTCGTAAAGGCGTACCTACCAATATAAATAGTTTACGTTTGGATGCACATTTCAAATAAGGCAGGTCGATGGGTCTATTAGACCATCTCGTGATCACATCAATATATGTTGGCCTTTTCCCACTATCATCAGGGCAAGAAACAAACACTTGAGCTCTATCATGCACCTGCAATTGATGATAATTTCTGAATAGATGAGGTAAGACTTCTATAAGCAATAAATATGGTCAAATATCAGTATTTTGATGGATGATAAAAAGAAACTCGAAGATCGACTAGGATTCTAGGAAAAATTTAGCAGGTATCAATATGATGGGCCGACCTTTGGTATGAACAGCACACTTCCATTGCCTTTAGGAGTGTAATCAGAGGCATATAACACGAAGCCAAACATCTGAAAATGAATAAAAAGAAAATATCAAACGGAGATGAACTGATCACCCATATTGGGGTAGTTCAATACGGTATACTGAAAATGTGTCCATACCGTATACTGTTCCGAAAATTTTGTTGTGGAAATATTTATATGGATACTGTACCTAAAAATTTGGTATATGGGTACCGGAATATCGGTATGGTTCAAGCGCATTCCGATACCCAACCGGAATCACGGTGATGATTTGTAATTTTATAATATTATACTTCGGTATGTATATTGATATATTGAAACATTTAAATTTCCATACTGATACCATGCTGAAAATTTCGGTTGTGATTCACACACTACCAAAAATCCCGTTATAGTTACAAAATTGGTAGTTCCGGTAAATTTCGGTTCGGTAAATCCGGTATTATCGGTAATTTCGGTATTTTTCAATCTACTTAAACTATTTGAACAACCACATAATACATCAGTGCTTTTTTTAACACCTGCCCGATGGCTTCCATTGACATTGGGCTTTTGGACTCGACCACATCAATAAAGTCATTAATCATGTCAAGCAAAAATGAGATTCGATCTAGCTCAATACGTCCATAAGCTATCTTCTCATTATCGGGAGGAATAGAAGCGAGCGGCTCCGCAGTATACTTCGCAATGACACCTCTGAGAGCTGAAAGCAAGTCGTTATGAGAAAAAGAATAATATGCAAAGGTGCATGCTAGAAAAACAAGTTTAAGTCTACCTTTGTACTTCGCGTTGTCCACATCACCAGATTCTCTAATCGGTGCATCCTAGAAAAACAGATGCATCCACAAGATGAGTCCAGTAAGATTGCTGATAAATGCTTGTGTAAATTACGCTAAACCCCCTGAACTATGGGCTTGTTTGCACTTCTTGGCCACTAAACTTTTTTTTTTGTTACACTATACCCCCCCCCCCCCCCCCCCTTATTATGCATCTTTTTTCACTTTCCTCCTGAGCCATCTCACATTCTATCATGTGCAGAGGAGGGGGGTGGGGGAGGGGGATATCTCGTAGTTTAGGGGGGTTTAATGTAATTTACTCTAAATATTTCCTGGCTTCTAGAAAACATAAAAAGATCGCGATCTTCCTCACATAATCATATGATGTAAGGTCAGCTTTGTAGTCCGACTCACTTGATCCAGTATTAGCACCATTATAAAATCCAAAGTTCGTCCCACCATGTGCCATCTAAAAAATGCGGAGGATATGTAAATCAGACAGTGGAAACGGTCACTTCAACAAATGAAGGTTTTGAGTATAAGGGCATATTATTATCTACATAGAGAACAGCCGACCCATTCTTCGACAAAATCTTTTCCAAGTTGCTAGCTGTAAAAGTTGCATCCGTACTCGCAATATTTTCTCCCCAATGTGTTAACCAACCAGTGTAAAACTCGCTGAGACGAACGAACATTGTTAAAATTATTTGATACATTCAGCAAAAACAGATGCAAGGATTTCGATGATAAGTGACCAACGCCGAAAGAGGAGGTGATTTTCCAGGTGCATTGAACTCTTTCTGCAAGTTGAAAATGGGCCATGGGTCTTCTCCAGTTGAGAAGTCAACAGCTGGAGAGAAAAAGAAAACGGATACCGAACTTATTAGTGTACTTGATGAAGGACCAAATGGATACAACCTGAACCAGGAATGGAGCTGGAAAATAAATATTAGGGGGCAAGAATTCTTTTTTTCTTTGAAATGGTGTAGATAAAGAGTTTTTTAAAAAAATAAAAATATAATAAAGAGATATTTCGGGAACCTGAGAAGACGGAGTCTCCAGGAATTGTTCCCTTCTCAAGAGTTTCTCTAGTGCCTCCATCAGTGGTATATCTGCAAACACCAGTAGAAATCATACTATTTTTTCTGCCTCTAGGGCTATGAAGCATTGATACAGGTACGAGACACGGATACGACGACATGGACACGAGCATGTTTTGAAAATTTAAGGATATGGATAAGGCAATATATACATTTTTTTAATTAAGAAAATATATAATTATTAAGGACACTTACCATGCAGGCTTCAACGAAAAACAGGACTGGGATCAAACCCGGCCCGAAAGAAGAATTTTCTAGCCCAGCATGAATCTCAATTTAGAAGGCCGAAAGTTAGAGAAAGCCCGAAAAATTCCACCCAAAAAAAAAGTAGTCTGTGTGACATTTTTTGAACATGTATTTGATACTTATCTTATTTTGGAAAATCTCAAAGCTCGGACCAAATCCGAACGAGCGCTCACTTCGGGTTTACACTTTCAGAAAGCTCGGCTCGCCTTGGCCCGAACATTTCTGGTTCAAGTTTGGTCCTGAAAAATTTAGGCTCGGCTCGATCCCAGCCCTAATACATATATGTGTCACGGAGTATGGGGCAAAATATCGGATACGAGCATATCTGGAACTGATGCATTGAACTATCCATGCTTCCTAGCTTTAGGGTCATCCGGATACAACAAAAATTGATATAATAATTTCACTTATTCACATGTGAAGAGAAGTTGAAACTTGTTTTTGCTTGACTAAAGTATATCCACCGAAAAAAGAACCTATATATTCACTCCACTTACAATATTATTTCATTTCCTAGGTGCTTTCGTGCTAATTCGACCAAATAATGCAGGTAAGCTTTGTCATCCCCGTACGAACCAAATTCATTCTCGACCTGTCAAATATACCGCTTAGACTAACCTCTACTAGTAAAAATTCCAGAATCTACTAATGCAATTAAATAGAAGCATATTATAACAAGGTTTAGGTTCAAATTTAGGCTAATATAGTATAGTCGAGCAAAGAACAATTGAATCTTAGATTTTTTTTGCATTTATTTTAACCTTTGTTCTAATGAATTCTTAAGCTTATTTCACCTGAACCATTATAATAGGACCTCCACTGCTGTAAAGAAAAGGAGACACTTTCGGAAGTAGGATGCCCCACCACTTCTCGACCTGTAATAGTTCATGGTCAGAAGGTATAAGCTTTAGTATAATCAAAATCATTAGAACAATGTTTTTAAGTCATATAATTAGTTAGTATTAATCTGTAAGTTTATCATCAACAAACGTTTGATATCAGCTCGTACGTGCTTTGAATTTCTTTTTCCCCTCTAATATTCTTTGGCTTTTATTGAATACAATACTCGAAAGGAGCATCTTGATGCCTGCTATCCTGCTACGTCGATTATAATTGTTTTTCGTAGATCTCTCATATTGATAGGTGGTTGCAACACTTGATACACTATTTTTTCAGATATTAAAAAAAATACCAAGTCAAGGAAGGCAGGGTCAGATGATCGTAGTCTGATGGCAGGCTCTTCAGCAAGCAACCATGCGGGAAAGCCACCTAAGTCCCACTCTACAACCGAAAGAACCAAAAATAGGAAATAAATAACTAAATTTATAAATATAACGTATAGTTGAGTTGAAGTCGAGACATCCTCCAGCTCACTAGAGACAAAATCAAGATGCAAATCTGTTTATTTTGTAATCGATATAAGATTTGGTAGAATGGTATTATGCATGAAAAATAACGCCGTACCTCCACATATATATGGTCCGGCACGCATCATAACCAACAAGTTCATTTTCTTGCATAGCTCGAGAAATGAAGTTATATCTGCAATGCCGTCAAATACCAAACGGCCTTGTCTCGGCTCGTGCAAATTCCATGGAACGTACATTTGAATCGTATTCAAGCCCAATGCCTTTGCCCTCAGCAGTCTATCTTCCCAGTACTAGAAAACAACTCCATATTTAACATTTAATAATCATCAGAACACAGATCGGTTATCATTTCTCTGAAGATGCCAAATAAGAGAGCTAAAGGAATTAACCGATACATTGATTTTGCAAAGATGAAATATACCTTGGGATGAACACGAAAATAATGCAGGTCGCCTCCAATTATCCTAAATGGCTCTCCATCTTTCCAGAACATATCCTCTGCTATCCCGAATTTGCGTTCATCTAGCTGTCGCAGTATAGATTTTTTTTATAAAAACTACTAACATGTCATTAGTTATTAAAGCATATAAGACTTACGCCACATCGAATGCAAATAGTGTTTTAACAACTTTAGAAACTCAACGCCGACTTGCCTTATGATTTTCAATGGCTGCTATAGAAAATAATCCAAGCCATACTCAAGAAACTTGCATCATTCAATAAGTGGAGTTTAGATTTTTTTTTTTTTTAAGAAAAAGGAATTTTCACTTTCTTGATGGTTGGCTCACACCTTAAGAACGGGGCGGAACCGCGCGACAGGACGGGCTCCGGCAAAGCGACAACAACAACAACATCTAAGCCTTAGTCCCAAAATGATTTGGGGTCGGCTTACATGAATCAAACTTTGAAACCGTCGATGATCGTTACATACATAACATAAAAGGAGAAAAAGAGGAAAAAAAGTAGAGAAAAAAGTAAATAAAAAAAAGAGAATGAATGTTAAAAAAAAAAAAAGAAAAAAATGAAAAATCCTGAAAAATAAATTAAAAGATAACACGGAATAAAAGAAACTATAAGAAAGGAACTAAAATTAGTATAAGCTTGCCCATCTGATAAGTTTTAGCCCATTCATGTGAGAAATCCTGGGTCCGAATATCTCAACTATTACTTTCTTGATCTTCGACAATCCATAACATATGAATCAGAATCACCCAATCATACAAAAAAATACATTCTCGTACTTTCTTGATCTTGGACAAGCCATAATAAACATATGAATCATATAATTTCCACAAATTAAAACATACCAGAAAGAAAACTCTTATTTTCTTGATCTGGGACAAGCCGTGAAACATAAACCATTCAATCAAACTACACATATTTTTTTTTCTTCAAATTCAACTGTACCGAGAAAGAAACATTCTCACCATTCTTGTTCAGTTTCTCATCATCTTTTGCTATTAAAAAAAAAAGACTAAATGATTAAAAAATGATCATATATAGCTTACTTTCTTCGAATCAAACTGAGCAGGATGATGTGAAGCCGAAGGCAGAGGAACAAAAACACCCAATACGATGAGAACTATCAAGAAAATAAATATTTTCGCCGTAAATCTTTCCATGCTTCGACTTCTTGCCATTTAATCATATAATCGGAGCCCAGATGCCAGACTAACACTGAAATAAGTAAACTGATACTTCCCCTCCGTCCCAGTAAGTAAGCTTAGTAAGCTCAGCAACTTCTTTCTAGTCAAATTTTTTTATTCTGACTTTATGATTGCAAAAAGGGTTAATAGCCGCAAAATCCCTGAACTTTTGTCAAATTCTTATTTTGCACCTCAATTTAAAAATTTGCCTGAAAATCCCCAACCTTTAATAATAATCTGATTCTGCACCCGACGAAATTTTCCGGTGATAGCCTTTCTTACGTGGCATATATGTGGCATTAGTAGATGTCGTGGCATCTACGTGGCAGCAACGTGTATTTGTCAACACAAGTGGAAGAAAACCACGTAAAAAAATAACAAAAGATTAAAACGTTTCTCAGATCCCCAAAGACACAAATCTTGCAAAGTTCCAAAATATCTCTCTTACTAATGGAAAATTCATCCTGAAATTAGCGAGGTGAGATTTCTCTTAATTCTTCGATTCTTGTCAGTTGTAGGGTCTGATTTTGATTAATTTACTAAACTTTTGTCTTTCTCTTGATTAAATATTCTTCGACGAATGCGTGAGAGTGGAATTGTGGTCCCGTAGGTCGAAGTTCTCAAAACCCCCACAATCATCAATTTGTATTAAAAAAAATACTCACTCGTTACATTCAATTTTCAGAACTACAATAATCTCTTCGAAATCGTTTTTTTCCTGTTACATCTCTACGGCAATAAAACCTTACCTCGGGATTTCAATCAGCGTGAGAAGTTCTCACCCTAGCAACAACACCATGCTCGCAAATTCAAATCTGAACAAAAAGGAATGATAGATGGTTCGTAGCTTAAAGAACACCTATCCTAGAGGAAGAAGACAACCTGAAAAATCCTTAATTTTGCATCTCTTAATGATGAAATAAAAATTATGACCCTATCTACGCAAAACGACGACGTTTAGAACAATTATATGCGGTGTCGTTTTGTTCACACCGGAGTATTTAGCAACATCAGACAATCCGGTTGCCACATAAGCACCCAATTGGGGTCTCACCAACGGGAGTGCAAAATCAGATTAGTATTAAAGGTTGGGGATTGTCAGACAGATTTTTAAATTGAGGTGCAAAATAAGAATTTGACAAAAGTTCAGGGATTTTGCGGCTATTAACCCTTGCAAAAATATATTTAATTATAAAATTATAAATAATTGTGATTAAAGTGTTAATAGTTTGATCAGAAAAAAGTTATATATATCAAACTTAATGGAACTGGAGCGGTATTTTTTTCTCCTTTTCTCTCCACTTAATGTTTGATCCGACTTCTAATCGACTGGCTGAAACCATGTCTATTTTGTTTCTCCATTTAACATTGACCATTGAGTCGAGCTAACTTACATGGAGGTACCTAAAATATATTTTTGGATCACTTAATCAAGTCATTTAATTAAATCATCTATAATAAATGATTCGAATATAAGTAGATAACTCAAATAATTCTAGTAAAGATCATAAGCGATAATTTGGATATTAGATGAGTTCTTGTTAAATTCGAAACAAAAAAAGGAATATGCTTATATCTAAAGGCGTACCTGTATTCCTGTTGGAAATAGTTTAGTATTTAACCATTTATTAGGGATAAATATTATTAATTAAATATTTACTATTTAATTAAAATATTTATTGAATGTTAATCTACGTCGTGAGTAGATGAACGTAGTATATTTAATATCTCTAAATCGATTTTCGATGAGTGAGATATTGTATGCCAAAGGTTGGATGTTGGTGTCGAAACTAACATGTTATGTTGGTTTGACTATATGGATGTTTTGACTATATTTAAAGTCTTTGTCTATGTGAGCTTAATAACAAGTTGGGTTGGTGTGTATGTGTGTCCTCGCGCGCGCACAGACACACGTGCGCGCGCCGCCGCCGCCGCCATTCGTCCGTCCGGACGTGTCGGGACGGGCTCGGGCTCGGGATCGGGATCCGGGACTTGGATCTTGGCAATTGGTGCACTGGGCCTTATCTCTTAGACCAAATCCGCAACTCCATTAACCTTTTCATCTAGCCCATGACTCTTGAGCTGAATAGTAAATGCTCCAAGACTCTTTATCCGACCAGGCCCTTTTAGCGTTGAAACCGCCAGCCTTTATGGTTCCTTCATGAATGGCCTTTATGGCGATGAGTCCATTCACATGGTTCGAGAGCCTATATAGGAGCATTCGTTCATTGCAGTAGACATACTTTGAAAGTATTCTGCATTCTCATATCATCAAGTTCAGTCCTCGTTCCAGTCCAATTCGTCGGTGCTCGGTTCAGTTTGCGGTGCTGCTACTGTTGAGACGTTCAGATCGTTTTAACCTTTGGGGACGAGCCGCCTTACGTGAGCACTACCGGGGCGTATTCTCGTCTTGCGGGCAGAAGCTCTAGCTTCGGACGATCTTTGATTATTAAAATTAGTTACTTTAATTTCGTTGTAATACTTTTAATCTGTTTGTTGTTCAAGTTAAAGTTCCGAATATTATTGTTGTACACGTGCAAGTACCCGGTTCCTAACAATCGCAAGACGAGAATAACCGAAGTTACTTGTTCGTGTGTTCTTGAAACTGAAATTTAATTCCTGAAAATGTCGTCCAATCCATCCACCGGTTCTGGAACCATTGGCTCATCAAGCTCTTATATGGCTCCAATTCACAATGCTGCTCAGCTCTTGCCTATCGCCGAGAAACCTCCTGTTTTCTCAGGCACTGACCTCAAACGCTGGTCTCAGAATATGCTGTTCTACATTACCACAGTGGGGCTTGCGAGCTTCCTACGTGAAGAAAGGCCTCATGTCCCTGCTGAGAACAAGGAGAATGTTCAAGTGCGTACCAACTATGATACCTGGGTTCATTCCGACTATCTGTGTCGGAATATATTGTTGAACGGGCTCGACGATGGCCTTTCAATGTGTTCAACATCAAGGAGTCTGCCAAAGAAATTTGGGATGCTCTTGAGTTGAAATATCGTGTTAACCCTACTAGCACGAAGAAATTTGTTGTGACGAGGCTCACCGAATTCCAAATGATGGATACTCGTCCAATGATTCCCCAAGTACAAGAGTTTCAAACTCTTATACATGATGTTCATTCCGAGGGGATGCCTCTACCCGAGGCATACACTGTGGTGCTCTTGGTCGACAAGTTGTCGCCTAGTTGGAAGGAGTTCAAGGGATACCTTAAGCATAAGCGAAAGGAGATGACTCTTGAAATTTTGGTTGCTAAGCTCCAATTTGAAGCTCAAGTCCGTGATCAAGACTTGAGGACCAAAGCTCCTATGGAGGATAAGGCTAATCTGACTGAGGGTGGGGGCGGACCTTCCAAAAAGCGTCCACATCCTACCAAAGACAAGGGAAATGATGTGGCACCTCCGACGAAGTTTACCGGAACGTGCTACAACTGTGATAAGCCCGGCCATATGACGGATAATTGTCGAAAGCCGAAGAAGAACAAGGGAAATGGCAAAGTCAACCATGTCGAGAAGGACTTTGACACTTGGGATAAAGATGACCTTGCTGCCATGATCACCGAGGTAAATCATGTCTCGAAACCTAACAATGTTACTTGGTTTCTTGATACAGGTGCGACTGTTCACATTTGTGTGAACCGAGACTTGTTTTACACTTCAATGAGGTTCAAGACCGCTTCATCACCGAGGCAAGTGATTGCACCTCTCCGGTTCTTGGAATTGGGACTGTTGTGATTTAATTCACCTTCGGTATGGAGATAACTCTGAAGGATGTGTTGCTTGCTCCGGCAATCCGCAAGAGCTTAGTGTCTGGTGTCAAATTAATTAGAGCTAAATTTGATATAGACCTTTGTAGCGATTTTATAATAATACGCAAGTTTGGCAAGACTCCCGGGAAAGGTCATATTGTCTAGGACATGTTCAAACTTAGCGTTCGTACTTGTAAGCCTCCAAAGGCAGTTGCTAATAATAAAGCTACTACTTCTGCTTACTTGCTTGAGTGCTCAAATTTATGGCATTGTAGATATGTCATGTGAATCTAAATGCTATAAAAAGATTAGTAAACTTAGATTTACTAAAATTAAATGAAATCAATATCAAAACAAATGTTGGATTTTTGTTGAGGCAAAAATGACGAAGCTACCATCTCATTCGGTAAATCGGAACACAAAACTCCTTGAATTAATTCACACAAACGTATGTGATCTAAAGTTTGTGCAAACTAGAGGTGGTTAGAAGTACTTTATCACCTTCATTGATGACTGCACAAGATATTGTTATCTCTATCTTCTGAGAAGTAAAGATGAGGCTAATGAAGCCTTTAAGAACTTCAAGAATGAATCCAAGACTCAAATAGGTTGTCGTATTAAGATGGTTCAAAGTAATAGAGGAGGCGAATATGCACCACAATCTGATGGCGTTGCTCGACGTGAGAATCAAACACTTAAAGATATGATGAATGTCTTATTAAATTAGTTCAGGGTTGCCCCAGAACACGTGGGGGGAAGCTGTCTTGACAGTCAACTACATAGTGAATAAGATTTCACGCAAAGGTAAGGATGTTATTCCTTATGAGTTGTGGAAAGGTAGAAAACCGTCGTACAAATATCTCAAAGTGTGGGGGTGTTTCGCGAAGGTTGAGGTGCCAATACCTAAAAAAGTTAAAATTGGTCCTAAGACGATCGATTGTGTCTTTATTGGTTATGCACTTAACAACGGCGCTTACAGGTTTGTAGTACACAAATCGGAGATACCCGACATTCAAGTAAATACAACGATTGCATCAAGGAATGTTGTGTTCTTTGAAAATATCTATCCTTATAAGAATAAGGTTTATCTTGACTCTAGAAAGAAAGTTGATGGTGAAGCTACAAGTTCTAAACTTGTAGATGAGCCTATGTGTTCGGAAACCATAGACGAAAATAAAGCCTCAACCTCGAATTCAGTGTTATTTGAACGACCGAACAGAAAGCGACCTAGGTCTACACCAGTCAATGTAGAACCTAGACGAGGTACTAGAGTACGGAAAGTAAAGATATATGGACCAGACTACGTCGTTTCAATATTAAACGGTGAACCGGTATCAGTAAAAGAAGCTTTATCCAGTCGAGATGCGGCTTTGTGGAAAGAGGCAATAGACATCGAGATTAAGTCTATTATGCTGAGTCACACTTGGGTGTTAGTTGAACTACCTGTTAGGAATATGCCCTCGAATGCCACTCAGAGGATGAGAGAGTGAGAGCAATTGTATTGTAATTATGAATATTATATTTAATAAGGCAATTATTATTTCTATATTATTGTATATCACTGGCATTGTGATTTGGTATATAGAATAGTAGTCCTTGCATTTGAGAGTGAACATTCTACTCCTTATAGAGATAAGGAGATAGGCACTAGAAGTGTTTAGAGCTCGAATGCTTAACTAGTTCGCAAGTCGATAAAACTTAACAGGACATTAAGTTTTAATAAGACTTGTATAACTGATGCTAGGACGTGTGCACGTCTTGATAGCATAGTTATAAGTATATTGGTGGGACAGATACTCGAACACGACTCATACTCGATTCATCACACGGTATTCACTCTCGGAGAGTCGATGACGAATCGAGAGGTTGTGATAGTATACGTGGACCTTTGACTTGAGGGTTCGAGAGAAGATGTGTCCGTGACGTTTAGTTTGTCATTAGAGTAGTTAGACTCATTTGCTTAATTGCCGAGTCGACCTCGAAGTGCGGACTATACGGGCGAGTAGCGATCTTTGTACGCCAAGAAAGGATTCTATCTCTGTTAGTGAGCGGCGAATGTCCTATACGGTTAATGGCAAATAAGATCATAAGTCTTTGGCCAAAGCATTACGATATAGTCGTATTAGATACACTATTAATCAATCGGTCTTGATTTGCATTAACACATGTATAGAGTTTAGTCAACAGTAGGGTTTGACTTTACCGTGACCGAAGACTTGACCGGACATCGATGAAGGGTCTATACGTATATAGTATTCACGACATAATGGTTCCGGAATGATTCGTTCATTCGTTCTCGATCGGGGTTTACAGCGGCCCGCTAGCCGGGCTAAGTCCGCCCGCACTCATTAGTTCCTCCCAATGCCTACCGAGACGAACCTACGAGTCGCGCAATAGGATCATTTATGGATAAATGTGAATTAATAATCTCTCTTATAATATTAGATATTAGATATCTAATTTTGATTTATCGGATAAATCAAATAGCGGTCTTATGAATTGTAAGTAAGTTACTGGGTGATTACTTTAATTCATAAATTATATTTCTTAGAGAAATATATATTTGTGTTTGATATAATTAATTAATTGGATTAATTAATTAGTCCAAACACATTGGAAATAAAATGGATTCGTTTGACGAACATCCGGTACACGAGGGATTCGTTTTGACGAACATCCAGTACACGAGCCGAGTAAATTCGACCCGTCTTCTTGGAAATTTCCCTTAAGGCCCCCCCTCCCTCTCTTGTATCTTTCATACTTATTTTATGTCACTAGGTGACATATGTGAGGTGTATTTGATACCCTCAATCATGTGTTAAAGGAAGACTTTCATTTTTTTTATAAATAAAAGTCTTTAAAAAGGAGAGATGACTACTTCTTCTTGCTTGAACTAATAATCACGAATTTGAGAGAGAGAGTAAGGTTGAAAACTTCATCTTGATCTTAGAGACAAGATACAAGAAGAATACATTGAGAGATAAAATTCCTACAAGCTTCCCTAGCCGCATTCTTGAAGAAAGGAAGCTTGTCGATTTTTCCATCAAGTTCCGGCGTGTGAAGTAGAGGCATCTTGCTTTAGGTGCTTGGAACGAAGGGCTCTTCATCATCATCATCATCATCATACGAAGGTTTTTCAGAGACATCATAGGTATGGGACTTTGATTCCTTGATCTTCGTATTTTTCTTTTCGTATATACGTTACTTGATCGATCCTCTTAGGGATTCCGTTTATTCTTCCGCTGCGTTTATTTTCTGTGGAATCCCAACAGTGGTATCGGAGCTAGGTCAAATATATCGTATATACGATCATCTTTGCATTTGGAATGTTATTTGATGATGTTTATGATTTAGAATCATAATAGATATAATCGAAGAAATTTAATCGTTCGTAGTAAGTCAAGTTTCGACTATTTTATGTGAATTATAAATCTGAAAAATTTGATTTTTGTTGATTTATAAGTTCTTCACGGTTAAGAAACTTTTTCGTTTTGGAAGTCGAAAAAATGAGAAAACGGGGTTAAACACGAACCGCACGAAGACGCACTTCTTGGCAGCAGCTCTTCGATCTTGCCGGCCGCCGAGAGTGACTCGGTAGGCTATCAGAGCTGCTCGGCCACTGCCGGGCGATGGCCGAGAGTGACTCGGTCCGGCGGTTGGGTTTTCGGCCCGATTTTGAATCGGGCCGTGAGTCACCTCGATAGGATTTTTAGGACTCCATTTTTGTGTTTATATTTCGTTGTAATAATTTCCAAATTTAAATTGGATTTAATTAGATTTAATAAAATATTTGGAATATTTTTTAAGGGAAATTATTAGACGAGAATATTGTTTTGGCGGATTACTTTGAACGGATTAAAATGACGATTATAAATATTAATTTGATTAATATTGTAGAAATTAAATAAATTAATTTTTATATTAATTGGATTAATATATTAATTGATTATTTAATTTCATTTACCGTTACATGTTGTATGGAATGCCTTATGTGATGGTGATATAGCTCGTGGACTTAGTTGTTGATTTGTTCGATTCGATATGGTTGTAAAGGCCATTTTGAGCCTATTTATTTTTACTAGAAAATATGTATAAAAGGACGTATTGTTCAATGATGTAATTATTCATATGGCTATGACGAAGACCGAAGACGACCGACCGGAAGACGAAGAATCAATCTTGTATTTTTCTTTTCGTTATTTGGCTTGGCCCAATACTTAGGAAAAGTCCATGAGCTATATGTTGGTAGTAACTAGGTTGCTATTTATTGTTTTTCATTTTGAATGATTGACAAACCACAAACCGCGCTTATAAACGGATTAATGTGCAAAGTGTAACATATAATCGCGTTAATACTCCCACTTACAAACACTAAGTTATAAAGGTTACGAGGTTTCCTACCCTCCGTCAAACTCATGGAAAATTGAAATCTAAACCGGAATATTATTCTTCCGAGTATGTCGGGTAATATTTTTGGGGAAAGTTGATAAATTCCTAGAGTGCATTAGATGCCTTTGGTTGTGACAAATCAAACCCCTATAAACCGTATGGGTTGCGGGTAAGATTCAATTGTCAGACTAATAGGAGTTGACGGTTTAAACTTAGATAGTTCAGCGAGCCATAGAAACCGAATGGGTTGAGGGCAAGTGAACTAGGGGTAAAAGAAGATCGAATCATCCATTAGATGGGTTGGTATTAGACACCACTTTATAAAGAATAATAGAATATAAACCGTATGAGTTGCCCTCTATTAAACTTTGTAAAGAAATCGATCACCACTATGAAGTCACCCAAGACTTAGGATTTAACAAGGGAGTGTGTAAATGCCGATAAAATAGTGGGAGCCGAGTTATGAATAAAGAAAGTCATTAAATTCTTTACTCGGATCATAATTAAACAATCACTAACGAATCTCAAATTATTCTCTGCAGTTAACAAAAATCTCAATATGACAATGAACCCACTCGCTATACTACTTGAAAAGAACGTCCTGACTGGTCCGAACTATGTGGGTGGCCGGAACTTGAGGATTGTCCTAACTATGGAAATCTTTGGGATACGTCTTGAGGCGGACATCCCGGCTCCTGCAAGAACCCGAGCCAATCGGGAAGATGTCGATGCCCATGAGAAATGGGTATTTGACGACATTAGTGTGCGAGTGTACATGTTAGGCTCAATGACCAATGAGCTTCATCGTGACCATGAATAGATGACGTCTTCTCGAGCCATCTTAGCGCACTTGGCTGAGCTCTATGGAGAGCATAGCCTAACTGCTAGATATGAGATATCCAAGCAATTATTCGGCGCCGGGATGAAGGAAGGAGAGAAGGTTGGGGACCATGTCCTCAAGATGATCTCGATGATTGAGAGATTGGAAGCTCTTGATTTTCGATGCATGCATCTCTCCAACCGACCTTATCCTGCAGTCACTTCGACTCCTTTTCCCAATTTGTCATGAACTTCAACCGCAATGAGATTGCATGTAACTTAGTGGGCTAATGAACAAACCGACGACCGCCCAGTCTCAGATGAAGACAAAGGGAAAGGAAGCTGCACTTGTAATTTCTTCTAAGACTTGGAAGTCCAAGAATAAGAAGAAAAAGAACAAGAAGCAGTTAGGTCCGATAGCCAAGATCGACAAGGGAAGGGGCAAGGCCCCAATGGTTCAAAAGAGCAAAGGGGCCAAGAAAACGGATGTATGCCTCAACTGCGGTGAGCTAGGCCACTAGAAGAGGTATTGTCCAAAGCTTGACCGTAATGCGCCTTCAGGTACGGAACTATTGGTTTTAGAAACAAATTGTTCTATAACTGTATATTCTACTTCTTGGATACTTGATTCCGGTGCGAGTTCTCACATTTGTACAATGAATCAGGATCTGGAACAAAGTAGGAAGCTGGATTCAGGGGAGGTGATGCTCACCGTCGGAAGTGGGCATAGTGTCGAGGCTTCTGATATCGGATCCCTTATGTTGGATTTAGAATCTGGTTTTATTCTCACTTTAGATGATGTACTTGTTTTGCCCAAGGGGCACAAGAATATTGTATCAATTCCGGTCATGGACCGAAAGGGATTTCACTTCTTTATTGGAGATGGGTCCTGTCGTATTTATTTCAGAAATAAATTGGTTGGTACTGCTACATTATTAAATGGTTTATACCATTTAAATTTAAAGAATAAGACAACTGTGAACACTATAACTATGAAGCGTGGTAGGGATGAAACGAACCAAGCACTTGAGTGGCATCTTAGACTTGGTCATATCGGTCAGACCAAGGTTCATAAAATGGAGAAAGATGGGCTTACGGGTCCATTGGGATCAGATCCCTATCCAACTTGTGAATCTTGCCTTCAAGGCAAAATGACTAAGTTATCCTTCGCAGGAACTTTTGAAAGAGCTGCTGAAAAACTTGGATTGATCCATACCGACGTCTGTGGCCCTTTTCAAGTGGCACGAGACGGCTTTCAGTATTTCATTACATTCACTGATGATCATACCAGGTATGGATTCGTGTACTTAATGAAACATAAGTCTGAAACTTTTGATAAATTCAAGGAATTTAAAGCCCTAGTTGAAAATCAAACAGGTAACCGTGTTAAGACTCTTCGGTCAGACCGGGGTGGTGAGTACATGAGTACCGAATTTGATGAGTTCTTAAAAGAACTAGGAATAGTGTCACAATTCACTCCTCCAGCTACTCCACAATTAAATGGTGTATCAGAAAGAAGGAACCGAACCTTGTTGGACATGGTTCGCTCCATGCTTAACTATACTGATCTACCGATTTATCTGTGGGGTTACGCGCTCCTTACTGTTGTACATATCTTGAACAGATGTCCTTCCAAATCCGTTCCTAAGACTCCCCATGAGATGTGGAGAGGTAGGAAACCAAGTCTTAATCACATTAGGATTTGGGGATGCCCTGCTTATGTCAAGAAGACTAAAGTAGAGAAATTGGAAACTAGGTCTGTGAAAGGTCGTTTCATAGGATATCCAGGGGATTCCATGGGATATCTATTCTACATGCACGAAGATCATAGGATCATCCTTGCTATACAAGCACACTTCCTGGAAGATCGGTTTATTCAGAAGGAGGGGCGGTAGAAATATTTCTTTGGAAGAAATAAAAGAAACACCAAATGAGACACCTATGCAAGATACAAGAACCGAACCTTCTGAAATACAAATACAACCTCGCAAGTCTAGTAGAATTTCTCAATTACTGGAGAGGTATGGCTATCTGCATCAAGAGGAACTGGGTGTCCATGAGATGACAAAGTAGTCAAGAGAATGATCCTTCTACATACGACTGCGATGGTAGACGTTGACTCCACCAAGTGGCAAGAAGCTATGGAAGCCGAGATAGACTCAATGCATGCTAATCGTGTCCGGACTATAGTATATCGTCCTAAAGGCATAGTGCCTATTGGAAACAAATGGATCTATAAGAGAAAGACCGATGGAGATGGCAAGGTTGATACCTATAAGGCCGGGCTTGTGGCAAAGGGTTATTCCCAAAGAGAAGGAATCGATTACTTGAGACCTTCTACTTTGTAGCTATGATTAAGTCTATTCGCATGATGCTTGCTATAGCAACCACTTAGATTATGAAATATGGCAAATGGATGTGAAAACGGCATTCCTAAATGGATTCCTCGAGGAGGAGATTTATATGGAATGACCTAAGGGATTCATATCTCAAACCAATATTCATAAAGTATGCAAACTTCAAATGCCATTTATGGACTGAAGCAAGCTTCACGGAGTTGGAATCTTCGTTTTAACGAGACAGTCAAAGAGTTTGATTTTGTCCAAAACGAAGAAGAGCCCTGTATTTACAAGAAGGTTAGTGGGAGCAAAATTGTGTTCTTAATACTATATGTAGATGACATTCTACTTATAGGAAACGACGTAGGAATGCTCAGTTGTGTGAAAGCTTGGCTTTCTAAAGAGTTCTCAATGAAAGACTTGGGAGAAGCTACCTATATTCTGGGTATTCGTCTCTACCGGGATAGAGCGAAAAGAATGTTAGGTCTTTCCCAAGCCCTCTACATAGAAAAGATCCTGAAGCGATTTAGGATGGAAGATTCTAAAAGAGGGTTTCTACCTATGCAACATGGTGCAAAACTTTCCTTAGAGATGTGTCCTCAAAGTGAGGAAGATAGAAAGGAAATGAGCAAGGTACCTTATGCTTCAAAGATGGTAGCCTTATGTATGCAATGATTTGCACTAGACCGGACATTGCCTATGCTGTGAGCGTAGTAAGTCGGTTTCAGTCAAATCCAGGGCAGGAACATTGGACTGCTGTAAAGAACATTCTTAAGTACCTAAGGAGGACTAAAGACTTGGTTCTTACTGTAACACCCCCAAGACGTTCAGGGCATATTACAGCGCCGTGGATCCCACACTGTGGAATCCACCAGGCTAACATACCAACAAGACATTCGACAACGAAAAACTATCATTAATAAAACGACAATTCAAATAAAAGACTACAAACCGACAATTAAATTCTGACATCAAATCCATTTCCCAAAACGGGAACACAACATTAACAATTTCAAACAGGAAGTACTCGAGTACTTAAACCAATTTTATAATATATAAATCCCAAAATCAGACATCAATAGTAACCGACAGACATAACATCAAAAATCAAATACTGGACAATATCATGCTTGCCCATCATCCTCATACGTCCCGAGTGCTCGTTTATCCCCATGATCAATACCTGAAATACAAAAAGTATTTCCCCCATTTAAGGGGTTAGCGACAACTGCTAGTGCAAGTATAATCCATTTGAACTACATTCTAATCAGATGAATATATGCGCCAAAAAGTCACTTTAGAAAACATTTTATATTCCGGAATATTTATGATGTACACACAAAACACATTATCTCCAACAAATCATAATTCAAAGTTAACCGTTGGCACGAGACTCACGGCCACCGTACCCCGCAGAGCCCCGTCGGACATCCCTGGGTGGCTAACCACAGTTCGTGATACGCACACACACGGCAATACGTATCCCTAGAGGCCCCGTCGGACCGTCCCTAGGTGAACATACACATATCTCCCCACAACAACCACATATAGCCATAATTCAAATACTAGAACATGTAAACAAATGTAAAGTACTTGCCTTTGAGACATTCTTCGAAGAATCGGAAGTGAAAAATGACTACGGATGATCCGAATGGAAAACGACGGTTCCTAAACGAAGAATTAGCATAACTCAGTCCCAACGGACATCAATAATCGAAAGGAATACTCCCAAAACCCCGATTACAATTAACGACAAAAGACGTTCAATCAATACGGGTGAGGGTTTACGCAAAATCTCCCCGTATTGATAATTCGCGGATTAAAATCAAGGAAACTGGATTTGGAATCATTCAATGATCACAATCGGTGAAGAATATCGTAATATAGATGAACAATTCGGAACTAAACCCTAAAATCCCGAAATCCCCCAAAAACGTCAAAATTAGGGTTCCTGAGGAATTACCTTGAATTCGGACGATGGAGATGGGTTTAGATGGTGGTGTGTTATGCTCGAGATACAAGGATTGGACTGGAAGGGAACTCCGCCGATTACTCTCCACAATCTGCTCTGAATCGCCAAAATCGCCCGTAGGAAGAGAAGGAAGGGAAAAGAATGAAAAATAATGCTGAAACTAAACTGCCCCTAATCTTTAAAAATGCGAAGTTAGCGCACGCTAACTAGCATGTATAGCGCACGCTAACGGGGCTGAGGCCGGTCCAGTAGCTACTGCTGCCAATCGCTAGCGCACGCTAACAATAACGAGTTAGCGCACGCTAACTGCACATTGGTAGCGCACGCAAGGCAACAGGGGTAGCGTGCGCTACCTACGCAGCAGTTCAGTACTGCTGCTCATATCAGCAGTACGCTGCTGTCGAAGGTACAAAACACGAAACGCACTTCAAAACCAGAATCCAGGAACATAGACGCGAAGCATACCAGACGACGGAGCTAAGCGCTGAAAGAGAAATACAATTCCGACCACCGAAGGGTCCGTAATGCGACAACGAAAACAAGATTCCCTAAACTATTAGGAAATTACAAAAATGGCCCAAGTGCCCGAAAATCACGAAACGACGTCGGATTTACAAACCGAAAGTCTCCACATGACCAACTCAACCATACGAACTTGTACAAACCAAGAAACAACGGAAACGAACGAGTTTTACAAGAATCGAACGTTCATACGGCAAAACATGTCATAAAATGAAATTACGTGAAAACATCATCAAAACTCGTCCAAATGGAAAAACTCCAAGAACAAAATAGATTCAAAATGTTGAAACGGTTACAAGCGAGTCGATAAAAATAGACATACCCCAAAAATGGAAACCGCTAAAAATGGAAAAATTACGGATATTACATTCTCCCCCTCTAAAATAAAGTTTCGTCCCGAAACTTAAGAATCAAAAAGCTTGGGGTGTCTCGAACGCATATCCTCCTCTAACTCCCACGTCGCTTCTTCTACTCCGTGCCTCGACCATTGCACCTTAACCAAAGGAATGGTTTTGTGCCTTAACTGTTTGTCACGACGTTCCAAAATTTTGACGGGCCACTCCTCAAACGTAATATCCTTCTCGATCTCCACGTCCCCAAAGTCAATAATGTGGGGCCGAATTAGAAATACTTCCTCAACCGGGAAACGTGAAATACACTATGTACATGACTCAATGACGGAGGTAAAGCCAAACGGTATGCCAACTCGCCGACTCTTTCCAATACCTCGAAGGGTCCAATATATCTCGGGCTGAGTTTCCCCTTCTTCCCAAAACGGAAAACTCCTTTCGTCGGAGATACTCTCAACAGAACGTGATCTCCCACCTCAAACTCCAAGGGTCTACGCCTAACATCCGCATAAGATTTCGTCGACTCGAGCACCCAACATCCTCTTTCTAATCAATTCAACTTTCTCTCTCGTCTCCAACACAAGGTCCGGCTCGGTGCCAACCAAATCGGACGGTTCATCCCAACATATCGGTGATCGGCAACGCCGCCATAAAGTGCCTCATATGGTGCCATCTTAATCGACGCGTGCCGGCTATTATTATAAGTAAACTCAATCAAGGCCAAATGATCCTCCCGATTACTCCAGCCTAACGCACACGCGCAGAATGCATCCTCGAACGTCCGAATGGTACGTTGGACCGCCATCGGCAGGGATGGAACGAAGTGCTCAAACGTAGCCGAGTCCCCAATGCCTTATGCACGCCGCCAAAAATGCGATACAAATCGGCCATCTCTGCTCAAATAATGGTCCTCGGCGTACCATGAAGCCTCACTATCTGAGTGATAAAAATACGAGCCAACTTTTCTGGACCCCAAGTATCCTTGATGCCCAGAAAATGTGCCGACTTGGTCAGTCGGTCTATAATCACCCATACCATATTCATACCAGTCTTCGTCCTCGGTAAACTCGTGACAAAATCCATAGAGATGTCCTCCCACTTCCATTCCGTTACGGGAAGTGGTTTCAATAATCCGGCTGGCCGCTGATGCTCAATCTTGACTTGCTGACAAGTCAAACACTTAGCTACAAACTGAACTACCTCCTTCTTCATATCGTTCCACCAAAAATTCTTCCTCAGATCTTTATACATCTTACTCGAGCCCGGATGGACTGAGTATGGTGACGCATGAGCCTCTCGCATAATGCTCTGTCTCAATTCCGAGTCGTTCGGAACACACAACCGACCTCGGAATCTCAACACTCCGTCCTCATGAATAACAAATCCCGGGGCTTTCCCCTTCTCTACACTCTCCCGAAGCTGAATAAACATCGGGTCCTCCAACTGTCCCGATTTAATGTCCTTGACCAGAGATGAAGAAATCTCAAGAGTACGTAACTGCCCGGAACTCTCTGGCAGTACAACCTCAATGCTCAACCTCATAAGCTCTCGCTGAAGTCCCGACTGGGCCGTAAGCAACTCAAGCGCTCGAAGCGATACCGATTTCCGGCTCAAGGCATCTGCTACCACATTAGCCTTGCCCGGATGATAGAGGATCTCAAGATCGTAATCCTTAATCAATTCCAACCATCTCCTCTGTCTCATATTAAGCTCCTTCTGCGTGAAGATGTACTTCAGGCTCTTGTGATCGGTGAAAATCTGACACGACGAGCCATACAAGTAATGACGCCAGATTTTCAACGCAAACACAACTTCGGCCAACTCAAGATCGTGCGTAGGGTAATTCAATTCATATGGTTTCGACTGACGGGAAGCATAGGCAATCGTCCTCCCATGCTGCATAAGTACGCATCCGAGCCCTTGGCCAGAAGCATCGCTATAAACTGAGATACAATCATTACCACTCGGTATAGCCAAAACGGGAGCGGTCGTAATCCGCTTCGTCATCTCCTAATAACTATTCTTCCTCTACTCGGTCCACATAAACTTCTCCGACTTCGTAGCAACCGAGTCGGTCGAGCAAGTTTAGAGAACCCCTCGACGAATCTACAGTAATACCCGGCTAATCCCGTAAAACCGGACCTCCTTCACGTTCTGGGCGGCGCCCAATCCAACACTTCCTCTACCTTATGTGGGTCCACACGAACACCCTCGGCGAGATCACATGACCGAGAAACATAACTTCCCGTAACCAAAACTCGCACTTTGAGAACTTCGCAAAAGATGCCGAGTTCTCAAAATATCTAACACAATATGCAAATGACGGCGTGCTCCTCCTCGCTCCTCGAGTAAATCAGATGTCATCGATAAAAACGACTACACACTTATCGAGGTACTCGATAAAGACTTTGTTCATAAGCCGCATGAACACGGCCGGTGCGTTAGTTAGCCCAAAAGGCATAACCACAAACTCGTAGTGACCGTATCTCGTCCGAAAGGCCGTCTTCTAATATCGGTATCCTTCACTGAGCCGATAATACCCCGATCTCAAATCAATCTTCGAAAACACGGTCGCTCCTTGCAACTGATCAAACAAGTCATCAATCCTCCGGAGTGGATATTTGTTTTTGATGGTCACTTTGTTCAACTCTCGGTAGTCGATGCACAAACGAAGTGACCCATCCTTCTTCTTTACAAATAGGACCGGTGCGCCCAAGGCGAAGCACTCGGCCGAATATACCCCATGTCTAGCAACTCTCCCAATCAAGCTTTCTTCAACTCCGGCATCTCGGTAGGCGCCATACGGTATGGCGTCTTAGAGATAGGTCCGCACCCGGCTCTAGATCGACGGTAAACTCAACCTCTCGGCCCGGTGGCAAACCCGCAACTCATCCGGAAAACGTCAGATACTCACATACTACCGGAATAGACGAGAGCTCGACTCCCCTTCTTCCGATCTCAAAGCGTAACACCAATAGCCCGTGCAACCTCCCGAAGAAGTCTCACCGCCTCAAAGCGCTCATCGCAATCTCGGCTACCCCGCTTACGCCCCACAAAAGAATGCTCGGTACCATCGGAGGCTAACATCGAAACAGTCCTCGTTCTATAATTCATGATCGCCCCATGACGGTCCATCCAATCCTCACCCAGAATCAAATCCTCATCTCTAATATCTACCGCAATCAGTTAGAAGGCCAATCCCTCCCCGCGATACTCACGAAAAATCTCTAATCTCACGGTCCCTACGATGCTATCCCCGCTAGGAAGTCTAACAACAAAAGGCTCACAAGCAACAAGGCAATCAATATGCATTTACGCACACAATCCATAGATATAAAAGAATGCGTAGCACTTAATCGAACAATACGGAAACAGGATGGTCAAGGATGTGGACGGTACCTGTAGCCACCATCGCGTCGGGATCTCCGCTCGCCTCATCTCATACACACGGGGCGGAACAGACCCCGCACTAGAAGCTCCCCCTCTAGAAGGCTGACTACGACCTCGACCTCTACCAAAACTCTGCTGCGGCTGAGGAACTGTTGGTGCCTGATTCACACTCGGCTCTCCTGCAGCTGGAGCAGATATCTGAGTAACTGGAGCCCGAGCTGCATCCGTACAAAACTTAGCACGGTGACCCATACGACCACAAGCAAGACACTGAATCGGAGGCCTATCACACTCACTCATCATGTGGCCCGGACGACTGCAGTTGAAGCATGTAGGACCACGAATGTAACCACAGGAGCGGACCTAGAACCGTTCCCTCGACTAACCGATGGCGACCGACTCAAGACTCGCGAACTGCAGGCGAGCCTTCGGATACCCTCTGACTTGCCTCCCGAAACCGACCGGAGGTCTTCTCGCTTCTTTCCTTCAGTGCCGTCTGCAGTAAAACGACATCTCGTAAGCCATCGCTTTATTCTCGATAATCTTTCAAAGTCGTGCACCCTGCACCGGACATGTAGTGGCGCACCTCGGCTTCATCCGCATATCAAAGTGGCGGATCTTGTCTAGCTCATCTCGGACTTGGTTTCTCACGTAGTGCACTGTTGATTGTAGTCCTTGATAGCTTGAGAAATAGGAACATCTTGGGGCTTAGCCTCAAAGAAGGCTCGGATCCTCCTCTTTCACCGGCCAAGGATGATTCGTCTTCCATCGATCTCGAAACTCGCCCACGTAGCGCCTGGCCACGCGGTTTCACCGCTTGCCACCACGTTGTTGCCTCCTTGGCGAGGAAGTACTGAGCAATGGGTACTTTCCTCTCCTCGGAACAATTAGCAACCTCAAACACTTTCTCCAACTCGAATAACCAATTCTCCCAACCGGAAGGGTCGAAGCACCATCAAATCGGAGGACGCATACGAATCACGTCTGAAGTAGCTTATCATTACCGGATCCAGTAGGCGGAACCGGTTGGCATTAGCATGGCCGACCAGAACGGCCTGAGTCAGTATCGTAATCTGGTTCGCTACATGCTGAAATAAGTAGGCCACTCCAACATTCTAATGATCATTACAGGAGATAGCAGACTGGTCCTGCTGACATCCTGAACTAAGGGGAACACTGCTCGACAAAGAAGGCATCGCCGAATCGGTTCCGAGTGATCGGACATGGCCGCCCACCGGCCGCGCCACGTCCCCTACCGCTCGCGACCGCGTCCTCTACCAAAGCAGGAATTCAAGAAGCAACGGTAAGTACAATTCAAACGCAAAACGCAAAGATACTAAGACGAAATAGAACAGACGGTGAAACGAGTCAAGTTAGGAAAACTTACGAGCACCGGCGTACTGAGATGATGGCATAACAGTGATACTGTCCCAAAAACGACACTTAACTAGACCCAAATGACCGACAGCCTAGGTATCCATAAACCTAAGCTCTGATACCATATTCTGTAACACCCCCAAGACGTTCAGGGCATATTACAGCGCCGTGGATCCCACACTGTGGAATCCACCAGGCTAACATACCAACAAGACATTCGACAACGAAAAACTATCATTAATAAAACGACAATTCAAATAAAAGACTACAAACCGACAATTAAATTCTGACATCAAATCCATTTCCCAAAACAGGAACACAACATTAACAATTTCAAACAGGAAGTACTCGAGTACTTAAACCAATTTTATAATACATAAATCCCAAAATCAGACATCAATAGTAACCGACAGACAAATACTGGACAATATCATGCTTGCCCATCATCCTCATACGTCCCAAGTGCTCGTTTATCCCCACGATCAATACCTGAAATACAAAAAGTATTTCCCCCATTTAAGGGGTTAGCGACAACTGCTAGTGCAAGTACAATCCATTTGAACTACATTCTAATCAGATGAATATATGCGCCAAAAAGTCACTTTAGAAAACATTTTATATTCCGGAATATTTATGATATACACACAAAACACATTATCTCCAACAAATCATAATTCAAAGTTAACCGTTGGCACGAGACTCACGGCCACCGTACCCCGCAGAGCCCCGTCGGACATCCCTGTGTGGCTAACCACAGTTCGTGATACGCACACACACGGCAATACGTATCCCTAGAGGGCCCGTCGGACCGTCCCTAGGTGAACATACACATATCTCCCCACAACAACCACATATAGCCATAATTCAAATACTAGAACATGTAAACAAATGTAAAGTACTTGCCTTTGAGACATTCTTCGAAGAATCGGAAGTGAAAAATGACTACGGATGATCCGAATGGAAAACGACGGTTCCTAAACGAAGAATTAGCATAACTCAGTCCCAACGGACATCAATAATCGAAAGGAATACTCCCAAAACCCCGATTACAATTAACGACAAAAGACGTTCAATCAATACGGGTGAGGGTTTACGCAAAATATCCCCGTATTGATAATTCGCGGATTAAAATCAAGGAATCTGGATTTGGAATCATTCAATGATCACAATCGGTGAAGAATATCGTAATATAGATGAACAATTCGGAACTAAACCCTAAAATCCCGAAATCCCCCAAAAACGTCAAAATTAGGGTTCCTGAGGAATTACCTTGAATTCGGACGATGGAGATGGGTTTAGATGGTGGTGTGTTATGCTCGAGATACAAGGATTGGACTGGAAGGGAACTCCGCCGATTACTCTCCACAATCTGCTCTGAATCGCCAAAATCGCCCGTAGGAAGAGAAGGGAAAAGAATGAAAAATAATGTCGAAACTAAAGCGCCCTAATCTTTAAAAATGCGAAGTTAGCGCACGCTAACTAGCATGTATAGCGCACGCTAACGGCCGAGGCCGGTCCCGTAGCTACTGCCGCCAATCGCTAGCGCACGCTAACAATAACGAGTTAGCGCACGCTAATCGCACATTGGTAGCGCACGCAAGGCAGGTAGCGTGCGCTACCTACGCAGCGATTGATCTGCTGCTCATATCGCAGATCTGTTTGCCGAAGTTACAAAACACGAAACGCACTTCAAAACCAGAATCCAGGAACATAGACGCGAAGCATACCAGACGACGGAGCTAAGCGCTGAAAGAGAAATACAATTCCGACCACTGAAGGGTCCGTAATGCGACAACGAAAACAAGATTCCCTAAACTATTAGGAAATTACAAAAATGGCCCAAGTGCCCGAAAATCACGAAACGACGTCGGATTTACAAACCGAAAGTCTCCACATGACCAACTCAACCATACGAACTTGTACAAACCAAGAAACAACGGAAACGAACGAGTTTTACAAGAATCGAACGTTCATACGGCAAAACATGTCATAAAATGAAATTACGTGAAAACATTATCAAAACTCGTCCAAATGGAAAAACTCCAAGAACAAAATAGATTCAAAATGTTGAAACGGTTACAAGCGAGTCGATAAAAATAGACATACCCCAAAAATGGAAACCGCTAAAAATAGAAAAATTACGGATATTACACTTACATACGGCGGTGGAGAACTAAGAGTGATGGGTTATACAGACTCAGATTTTTCGGGGGACATGGATGCTCAGATGTCCACATCAGGGTATATCTTTACTCTGAATGGTGGGGCAGTTTCTTGGAGAAGTGCCAAGCAAAGTTCGACTGCTATCTCCACATGTCAAGCCGAATATCAGTGACACGGAGGTCGCTAAAGAAGCTTTTGATAAAGAAGTTCACCGAGGAACTTCAAGTGGTTCCTAACGCAGAGAAGCCCGTGACACTTTTTTTGTGACAACGACGGATTGCTGCACAGCTAAGGAGCCTAGGGCTCACCACAACACCAAACATATTGCGAGAAAATATCATTTTGTTAGAGAAATGGTTCGGGATGGGAATGTTACATCACAGAGAGTAGACACAAAGAAATAACGTTCCGATCCGCTTACCAAGCCACTATCTCGAAGGTCTTAGAGAGACATCCGGAGAGTATGGGTATTAGATACCATAGTTTGTGGCATTGAGTGCAAGTGGGAGATTGTTAGGAATATGCCCTCGAATGCCACTCGGAGGATGAGAGAGTGAGAGCAATTGTATTGTAATTATGAATATTATATTTAATAAGGCAATTATTATTTCTATATTATTGTATATCACCGGCATTGTGATTTGGTATATAGAATAGTAGTCCTTGCATTTGAGAGTGAACATTCTACTCCTTATAGAGATAAGGAGATAGGCACTAGAAGTGTTTAGAGCTCGAATGCTTAACTAGTTCGCAAGTCGATAAAACTTAACAGACATTAAGTTTTAATAAGACTTGTATAATCGATGCTAGGGCGTGTGCACGTCTTGATAGCATAGTTATAAGTATATTGGTGGGACCAGTATACTCGAACACGACTCATACTCGATTCATCACACGGTATTCACTCTCGGAGAGTCGATGACGAATCGAGAGGTTGTGATAGTATACGTGGACCTTTGACTTGAGGGTTCGGTAGAAGATGTGTCCGTGACGTTTAGTTTGTCATTAGAGTAGTTAGACTCATTTGCTTAATTGCCGAGTCGACCTCGAAGTGCGGACTATACGGGCGGGTAGCGATCTTTGTTGTACGCCAAGAAAGGATTCTATCTCCTGTTAGTGAGCGGCGAATGTCTATACGGTTAATGGCAAATAAGATCATAAGTCTTTGGCAAAGCATTACGATATAGTCGTATTAGATACACTATTAATCAGTCGGTCTTGATTTGCATTAACACATGTATAGAGTTTAGTCAATGATGAGGGTTTGACTTTACCGTGACCCGAAGACTTGACCGGGACATCGATGAAGGGTCTATACGTATATAGTATTCACGACATAATGGTTCGGAATGATTCGTTCATTCGTTCTCGATCGGGGTTTACATGCGGCCCGCTAAGTGGCTAAGTCTTTGCCCGCACTCATTAGTTCCTCCCAATGTACCGAGACGAACCTACGGAGTCGCGCAATAGGATCATTGATGGATAAATGTGAATTAATAATCTCTCTTATAATATTAGATATTAGATATCTAATTTTGATTTATCGGATAAATCAAATAGCGGTCTTATGAATTGTAAGTAAGTTACTGGGTGATTACTTTAATTCATAAATTATATTTCTTAGAGAAATATATATTTGTGTTTGATATAATTAATTAATTGGATTAATTAATTAGTCCAAACACATTGGAATTAAAATGGATTCGTTTGACGAACATCCGGTACACGATGGATTCGTTTTGACGAACATCCAGTACACGAGCCGAGTAAATTCGACCCGTCTTCTTGGAAATTTCCCTTAAGGCCCCCCCTCCCTCTCTTGTCTCTTTCATACTTATTTTATGTCACTAGGTGACATATGTGAGGTGTATTTGATACCCTCAATCATGTGTTAAAGGAAGACTTTCATTTTTTTATAAATAAAAGTCTTTAAAAAGGAGAGATGACTACTTCTTCTTGCTTGAACTAATAATCACGAATTTGAGAGAGAGAGTAAGGTTGAAAACTTCATCTTGATCTTAGAGACAAGATACAAGAAGAATACATTGAGAGATAAAATTCCTACAAGCTTCCCTAGCCGCATTCTTGAAGAAAGGAAGCTTGTCGATTTTTCCATCAAGTTCCGGCGTGTGAAGTAGAGGCATCTTGCTTTAGGTGCTTGGAACGAAGGGCTCTTCATCATCATCATCATCATACGAAGGTTTTTCAGAGACATCATAGGTATGGGACTTTGATTCCTTGATCTTCGTATTTTTCTTTTCGTATATACGTTACTTGATCGATCCTCTTAGGGATTCCGTTTATTCTTCCGTTGCGTTTATTTTTTGTGGAATCCCAACACTACCACCGGGTTGTAAGGCTTTAGGATGCAAATAGATCCTAAAGAAGAAGTACAAGTCTAACGGTACTATTGACAAATATAAGGCCCGACTTGGATTTGGTCATCCGAAGAAGGTATGAGATTCGTCCTTTAGTTCAAGGCTTTAGGCAAAAAGCTGGTTATGATTTCTTTGATACTTACTCGCCCGTGACAAGACTTACAACTATTAGGGTGCTACTCGCTATTTCTGCTTTACGCAATCTCGAGATTCATCAAATGGATGTTAAGACTGCATTATGGGGAGCTAGATGATGAAATCAATATGGAACAACTGGAAGGGTTTGTAGTACCTCGAAAAGAGCACAAGGTATGCAAACTATAACGGTCTTTATATGGTTTGAAACAAGCACCTCTGCGGTGGCATTTTAAATTTGACAAATTGATGTTGTCAAATGGTTTCAATATCAATAAGAGTGACAAATGTGTCTATGTTAAGAAAATGGGTGACAATTATGTTATCCTTTGTCTATATGTAGATTACATATTGATAATGGGTAGCAACTCTCGTGTGATTGGTGAAACCGGTTTATAGCATTTTTCAGTAGTTTATAGTGTTTTCAGAAACACTACTTGAAGTAGCGTTTGAGCTTATAGCTTATAGCGTTTTATTTTTTCTCTCAATTTACCCTCATTACTTTAATTAAATTCCCCATTTATCCTCCATAAAATAAATTTCTCCCTCATTTTTTAAGCATTAATTACAAATGTCTACTTACGTAATTTTATTTTATAAGCTACTTCAACTGCTAATTTTACCAAACAATTTAAATTTAATTAGCTAGCTTATCGGCTATCCGCTACCTCATCCGTTATAATTATATATATATATATATATAGTTGGGTTCTTGTGAAAATGGTTCTTAGCCTGCGAATTGCAAATATCATGAGTTTTGTACTAATTATGTATTATCCTGAACGCACCACGCTGACAAGAGATTACTCAGTTGCTGTATTTACAACAACTTAATCTTAAGACTTCCGCTACGCAAATAACTTCGAAAAAGATACAACTTATTCAATCTCCCCTTCTAAGCTGTTTACTGTGTACTGTGAGGCCAACAAGTAGTATCGGAGCAGTTAATTATACAAATAATTGATCGATTTTTAACAGAATCAGATCCACAAAAATCACTATCTTTTGAAAACTTTATTTTCATATTTTCATCATTTATCTCACTTCTATCATTGACACCTCTATGATTAATAAAGTCCCTATGTTTTCTATTAATGAACTCGATGATTGGAGAAATAAGATGGAATATATATATGGGTGTTTAACGGGAATCCGTGGCAGGATTTCCGGACCGGTCTTGCATCGAGAACCGGATACCGAATACCGGTTAACTTGCCCGATTGTGAATCGTACCGCCTCTAATAATAATTTTGGTATCCGGTTAACCGGTACCGAACCGGTGCCGGATAAATTATATATATATATATATTATTTATATTTTTGTTATTCAATTATATTATATTATAGTATTTTATTATTATTATTTTATTTTAACAAATAAAAATTTCAAAAGCTCTAAATCCTAATTGAATTTGGTACGCCGACTCTACGTCTCTACCCCTCTCTCGTTCTCTTGGTTGTGACTTTCTCTTCTCCCCAGTCCTGTCGCCTGAGTTGTCTCTCGTCGTTTGTGGAATTGTGTTGGATTTGTGGTGGAATTGTAGTTGTTATTAGTTGGATGATTATCGAGTGTATTTGGAAGGATTGTTTTTTGTTATTTAACTTATTTGTTTGATGTTGAATTTGTTTCCGGTATTAAAAAAATATGAATTATTGATTTTTTTGTGTTGAATTGTTGTTGGATTTGTTTTAGGTATAAATAAAAAGAAGAAAAAAAATTTGATATTTTTTTTAGAAATCTGTACCATAACCGATTCCATCGGTTAATCGGTACCGGACCGGGAGCCATTTTACTTAATCGGTACCGGTATCGATACCGTAAAATGTGACAAATTCGGTAGTCGGTAAACCGGTTCTCGATACCAATTAACCGGTACCGGACCGTTTGATATATATATATATATATATATATATATATATATATATATATAGACACACACTAAAATTTGTCCAATAATGTGGTGCCCCGTGCAATCGCACATGTGGCACACAAACAAATATGACCTTACCAGACTACCAGTCATCATCAATACTTATATAATTTATACTATATTCAATGTACATAACTTTTACATTAAAAAATAAAAAGTTTTAGCTGAAAGAAAGTGAGTAAAAATTATTGATGTATACGGTGAATAAAATTGAGCCATTATTAGTTGATTCAAACAACTCAGCTCTGCTTAAAAATATTCACTACGTACTTGCGACAGCATAGCCCAATTGGTTAATTAGATACCTTTCAGAGTGAGTTGCTTATGGCCGTCCTTTTTAAACCTTGGCCCATTTTAGACTAACTACCCGTCTTCATTTTGTTTGGGCTGTTCATTTTGATTATTGGGCTCCTTTTCCGGCCTGATTATTCATTGGGCTTCTGCATATGGGCTATCTTCGTGAAAAGTATGGAAAATGTTTAATACAAGAAAGGGCGTGGTGAAAATGAAATACACCACACATTATCCTATTTTACTTAATATACTTCCGTCATTTTAATTAAACTAAATATTCGTTCATGCGATGCACTAGATGGAATATTTAATTACTTAAAAAATACTTTCTTCGTGCTTAAGATTGATTCTTGAGAATCTTTGCCGGAAATTTTAATAAAAAAATTGGGGGTGTATCACGAAATATAATGTGAGTGGACAGATAATCTCACATTAGTGTAGTTAATTGGTATCTGTTATGTGAACAAACTTGGGGGACGTACCGAAAGAAAATGTAGGAATAAATTCGGGGATGGAGATAGTATGTGATTAAGTCTTAAATTCGGGCATTATAATTAAATAAATATCATGAAATATTTTTTATGTAAGCAATATGAGTCTTGAATCTAATTTCATAAACATGAGTTAATTCATTATTATTATACATCAATTAATTTTACTTGAAACCAATATCTTTTTCAAATATAAACTTTTCTATGCAATCCGCATTCAATATTGATGTCCAATTGAAGATCATGAAATAAGACTTTAATTTGATATATTTTTCATTAAGAACGAACTTGATACGAAAATATTATAAATTAGAGTTGTAGATTAAAAAAATAAAAAGAGAAATTTTTGTTGAAATATGAGTGTAAGTTGTGGAATAAAACTCCCACAACCCATGTCCTAAGTTTTCTTTTCTTTTTTATTTCTCTATAAAATTAAGAAGACATCTATCTATCTCTCTATATATATATAGACTATACTTTTTAAAAAAAATCAAAAAAACTGAAAAATGACACATATCCGCGACTCTCTTTTAATGAATCCTAAAAAATAAGTTTATTAATTTAGAGTTGTGTTATTAGTACATCATTTTTTGTTAATAACACCCCATGTCCCAATTTTATTATTTTTTAACTCAATTTTTATTCAAAAGTTAAGAAAATATACTTACAGATATAATTAAAAATAGGAAAAATGGGTTATGGTTGTCTTAATAACACAACCCTTTATTTACTTGCTTGTGTTACTTATCAAATATTAAAGAGGTTTTCTATAATATTTTTTAAATATTGCTGCAAATCAAGACTATTGTTTGCGATAAATTATTTCTGATAGCATTTGGATTAAAAAAGAAAACTAAGAATTATTTATTTAGGGCACTATTTTTCTCCGTTCAAATCATTAAATTTTTTAGAGCTGACCTTATGCATAACAACACTTAATCAACAATAATATTATCGAATAAACAAGAAACACCCGGCATCCCCATTTCGAATATCAAATCGGACACTACATGGCACAAATTGATTGAAGTGGTACAAACCTCAATCGACATGGCATTACGGTGTACAATTTTTCGAGGATTGAGATCGGATAATGGATATAATAATCTACTCGTAATTTCCTCATTAATGATGGATCAATTGGGATTAACATTAAGAAATTCGCCAAGAGACTCAAGCACCTAAGATTAGAGTTCTTGGGTAAAGAACAACGCCTTGATTAGATGATGAAATGAAGGAAGATGGATGTTAGAATTGTATTTAGACTCCAACTTTAATCCTCCAAGATGGTTGCAAGAAAAGACGTTAAGAAACGGCCCAAAATTACTGAAATCATCGCGGGAGAAAGTGAAATGAGGACAACCGCAGAAAAAAAATATGTTACCCTGTACTTAAATATTGGGATCTGTTACGGTAGTAACATATGGGATTGCGACCAACGCAAGTCTGTACGGCCATAACATCGAGATATTACGTTCGTAACCCGGCATCTGGGACGCACTAAATTAGAACTCCCAAATTTACGGTCATATGATGGGGTAGTACAGTCGTAACAGAATGAAGACTTACAGAAGTAACAGTGTGATCATTATGGACGCAAACCACTGTTAGACTGCAAAATCAGTTCAGTAGTTTCTAAAATTCCCATAAACGACGACACCACTAAAACATGAAAACAGTGAAGCGCTTACGCACGCACGTCACATACGAACCGAAGCACTATCCTTACACACGATAGCGACATTATACGAGCTACGTAACGGTTCCAAACAATTCAATACAAGAACGACAAAGGCATAAAAAATCTCTAAACAACGACAACACAACGAGTACAGGAAAAATAGTAAAGCTCTTACACAAACACGCTGATTAAGAACTCAAGTGCTATCATAACTGATAACAACAATCCTAACTATACGAATAAACTCAAGCGTTACATATTTACGAGAGCTATGTAAATTCACTAATCATCGGGAATGCCGGAAAAATCATAATGAATACGTGGAGTGCAAAATGATAAATCTAGAAATATAATATAACCACCGAATCGAGTAGAAACAAATCAAGAAATAGAAAATAAATTGAAAAAAATAAATACGATTGTTATAATTTATGCGTAATCACATCGTTTTCTTCCAAAGTTTGAACAATAATCATTTTGTTAGGAACAAAAAGGACTATAGTATGATGAATTGTGGAGCACTAACAAAGAGACTTTGTCATTTTCATCCACAAACACCTCACCACACTATAAAGTGAGAGTACTTGGAGACTTTGAGAGATGATCAAAGGCAAAGTGTGGGATGATTAGCAATAAAAAGGAGGCAATCATTTTTTCTGCATTCCCCACTCCTTTTTCTTCACCCACTTTTCAAATGTAAGAAAAATGAAAAAGGGTAAAAAATATATAAAAATAAAATATTTCATCCAAAAACCATATTAAAATTTAGTTGCAACAAGAAAATCTTAGGAAAATAACAAACGAAACTCCGGCGAGTTAAGAATATAAAAGAAAAAAAATTGCCCAAGTTAATGGTTAATTTTCGATCTCATATGAAAAAAATTTAGGCTCCGTCCCGCATAATGCATACCGTGAGACGATCTCATATGAATTTTTGCCACGAATAAAATACAAGATCCTAATATAAACCGAAACATTTCATTTCGAAACTTATTATCAAATGATTCAAATCACAATTTTAATCCGCAGTTGGTTATTTTTAAATACTTATATTTGATATTTTCAAAAGTGATCTTAGTGATGCTGTATTATAGGGACAACACAATGCTCCATCAGCATGTCATTTTCAATCTAGCTAAGCTTTGTTCTTTCTCACCCTACTAGATTTTGGGTATTGGGAATATTGTGAATAGTGACAATATTTATTTAAATTAAAATTTAGAATTTTATTCTTTAATGTATATTTCAAATCATATCTGAAAATTGAATAATAATGTATTGCGCACTCTTCTTGGCCAAATTTTTACATTTTAGGAGAATAATTTGATATAATACATGCGTAAGTGTGAGTATTTATGGTAATTGTGCGCTACAAATTACTAATAATTAAAGATATCGATAGTGTGTGTATGACAAAATTAAAGAAAAAATGAAAATTTGATGTGATTGAAAGTATTTAATAAAATGCAATACTTATGTATTCTCCCCGCTAGAGATTACACCCGAGTTCGACTCCCTACACCTTCATTTCCCTTGTATGTGGTCGTTTTTTTCAGATAATATTTTTTTTGTGAAACGTAACATTTCGAACGAGACGGAATGAGTGTTATATATTGTTTAATTTTATAGTTTAGAGATAGAAAGAGAAAGACGAGTAAGTAATTATTTTTTAAATATAAAAAGAGAAAAACAGAAGGTATACATACTTCTTAAAAATTAAAATATAAAATGAGGAGAGAAAGAAAAGTACTTTAGTTGTATTTTTTATAAATTATAATGATACAATAAAAAAATCAGTTGAATATTTAAAATTTAAATCTTAATGAAGATGAATATTAAGATTCATAATCTATATCTCTCGTTTTAAATTCTAGGATAAAATTATCCTTTTAATTATTTTATGAAGATAATGTTCTTGGTGACAATACTTTGCTGAAATATTGCAAGATTTGTTGCTGGCTTCGTATCTCGTTGGTCACCTCCCTTGCAGGACTGCCATTAATGTACATCCCTCGATTTAACACCCGTCTAGTCAAGGGACCTCTGATACAAATGGGCGAGGTTTTCGTCCCTCGTCAACCAAAAAAAAGAGCACACATGTAAAAAAGAAAAAAAGGATATCCCCTCTTTTCCATGTGTACTACACATTAACTAAAAAAATTACTCCCTCAGTCCTACCGATCTTGGTTCATATTTCCTTTTGGGCCGTCGCAAGATACTTGGTCATTTCCTTTTTAAGACACCTTTATCTCTCACAACTTTAAATAATATATATTCATATCATCACTTTATACACTACTTTTTAACTTTTCTTAAATCTCGTGCCGTAAAGTAAATGCTCAAGATGGGTGAGACGGAGAGAGTACTTAAAAACGCTAAAGCTTTATGGGGCATTCTTGGGATTGGGGATCCCCTCAAACCCCCCCCCCCCCCACACACACACCAGTCAAAATACCATCTCTCCTTTCTGTTTTGCAGAAAAACAGCAAAGTCTAACCATGTTTTGATCTTTTCACATTTCAAGAATCTTTTTTTCTGATGAAAGAATCCTATGCTTTTGTATTTAAAAAAAAAAAAAAAAAAAAACTTTACATGTAGACCAGCCAAATGCAAGATTCATATAAATTATAATGCTAGCTACCTTTTTATTTTGCCAATTCTTTTCATTATTTCCCTTATAGAAATGTTGACATTTTCAATAATTAAAATACATCAAGTAAATATACTATGTAATATTTTCAATCTTCATAATTTTTTTTTGGTTGAGGGGGAGGTTGATGAACTCCCCCGCCCGTACATTTGGCCTTTCCGCCGGGCGAGAGATATAAATTGAGGGATATATTTGGTGGCAAACACATATAGAAGAGATAATCCTATCTCCCTAGAGTAAACCTTTGAAAATCTGGCGCACACGAGGCACGAACCTGCGACGGTGGATTTCTCCCACATTACCACAGGCCTTACCACTCCCTCGGGGCCATTACAATCTTTACAATCTTTATTTGAACTACGACTCGCGGATTTGTCCTAAAAATATCTCCGAAATATAGTGATGTAGTGGATGAAATTGTTCTTCGTTATTTGGAAAATGAGGATTTTTGAAATATTTAAAAAATATTTGTTGGCGATTTTTGGGATGAGCTACGCGGTGAAGTCCGTTGCTTTTTGGCCAAAAACTTCCATTTAGGCCATTGATTTTGCGTTTTTCTGTTTTTGAGGACTTAATTGCATTTTTTAAATGTTTGTGTACTTGTTATTTAATTCTCTAATTTTAAACCTAGCTTCACTAGGGTGTATATATATATGCATGCAAGACCTTTATTTTCGGCATTACAATGAGCTGAAAATTTCTCTATATTTTCTTGAAATTCTTAGATCGACTGAATCTAAGCTTGTTAGAAGACTGTATTCTAAGGTCGGCTGATCCGCTGGAACACATTTGTTTTTCATGTAGTTTTCGCTGCATCACATATGCTCTTTAATTCATCAAGGTCAATTTTATTAAAAAACGAAAAAAAAAGTAGAAGGAGAAAAAGAAGAAGTCTCCGGCATGTCCCACAGACAGACAGTCAAGAGAAGCTTCAAAAACGCCGCTATCAAGGAAAATAAAAGCTCTAAATGATCCCACACGCGGACAGTCGAGAAAAGCACTAAAAAAACGTCAAACCAAAACATTTGATGTGGAAACATTTGCTCTAATGGAATCATGAAATATTAATTAAGCACCTTCATTGAAACATACTATGATGTGAAAACATTTGTTAGGTGCTACTTAGATCCAATTGATTTCTTCCTTTGCTAGGTGATGATGGTTTGTTCAAAGAGGTAGAATATCTGATCACAGGGAACTTCTCTTTCAGACTGGAAACATCAGTCACAATATTGCAAGAGCCAAGATTATTTATTACCAGCAAAGCTTGTCACTATCCCATAATGGGTTTATTCTACTTTTCACAGCCATATGCATCATGTAAGTTTGCCAATATCATGCAATCAATTTAGGAATAAGTGCAGAGAGGGGGTGGGGGGGGGGGGGGGTTGAATCCATTATGAATGATCCAAAACATTTAATTTCAATCATAAGCAGAATTGAATATATGTTGGGACAGTATTTTTTTACTACTTCATAAATTATCATTTAATGCTATTTTTCCATCCCAAATAGTCGGTTGGGTCCATGGTATACCCCATGTAGTGCATTCCCTGCTGGATGAACTACACGTGGCGTGTATGGACGGTGCAGATCGATGTTCCATCTAATGTATCAATTTGCACCGTCCATGCACGCCACGTGTAGTACATCCGACAGGGAATGCACTACATGGTGGTGTACCATGAACGGTACCCAAATGGTCCTATAAAAATAATTGTATCAATAAAAAATCACATTTTGAAAATTTACACCTCATGTCCTTATTTATAATTATATATGCAAAATAATTTCTGAATTTACTAATAAGTAAGAATATTAATAATGAAAGATGTGTGAATAAATAATATTATTTTAAGTATCATACCTCGCGGTTCATAAAAAAAATTGTACATTCAGTAAAGAGTTGTGCTACACACCCCGAAATTAGTCCCAACATATGTTCCCGAATGACATGTGTCGTGTTTTTATTCGTGGGACTCATATTATACACGAGAGGTCCAATTAAAATCCATCTGATTAGGATGTTGGGAGAAATTAGAGACTTGTAAAGTGGGTAGCATAGTATTTTCTTAGATTTGAAGTGAGACATGTGTCGCTATTATGATTTCCCTCGTTGAATTCTTTTCAAATTTCTAGCATACGAGAAAGATAAGGGCCTGAATTACATATATGCAATTGAGGTTCAATCTATTTTTTTAACTAAATCAGTTATTTTTAAAATTACAAGTACTTTCACAACGGCACGATACAAGATACATATCAGTTGAATTTACTAACATAATTACAACTAGTGTATAATATAATTACATTGAAAATACTATATACAGTAAAACCTCTCTAAAGTCATATCCTTGGGAACATAAAAAAAATATTCTTAAATGGAAGTTATTCCTAAATAGAGTTTTAAGAAGATTTTTTTTTAAATTTTAAAATGCATGTATAATATATAAATATTATAATTAGTAGATACATGTATGTAATATGTTGTAAACTTAGGAATTAGGCAAGAAAATTGTTTATGCTTTAACCGATGAAGAAATCATTGAAGGAATTAGGCAAGAAAATGAGGAAAATAATCTGGAGGATGATAGCATAGAAGTACAAAAAATTTCATGTGAAGAAGCTTTAAGCTTACTCGACAAGTTGGAAATGTTTTGTGTTCAACAAGAAGGTGGTCATTTGGACGAGCTAATGGGCACACACAAGTCGAAGGATTTGGTTACAACACAAAAGATTAAATTTTTGTCACAATCAACCTTGAACAAGTATTTTAGATCAACTTAAATCTATTGTAAAAATTATATATATATATATATATATATATATATATATATGTGTGTGTGTGTGTGTATTTTATTGTGATTTATTCCTAAATGGAGGTATATTTCCTTATGTTGGGATTTAAAAATATATGAATTATGACAATATGAAGTTTATTCCAAATTATAACTAGTCCCAAATTGGATCATAAATTTTTATTCCTGAATAGAATTTATTCCTTAATAGAGTATTCTTTTTGAGAGGTTTTACTATAATCACAATTGATATATCACATAATTACACGCTCTTGCCTAAGTTGATGTTGGTGTAATAGACCCGACGCAGTGTTAGGGGTGTATTTCGAACCGAACGAACCGAACGGTGACTTTAACGAACGTTCGTTCGTTAAGGATTCGGTTCGTTCGGTTCGTGTTCGTGTTCGGTAAAATTGCAAACCACTTGTTCGTGTTCGGTTCGTTAAAATTTCACATATTTCGTGTTCGTTCGTTAGCGTTCGATTGTTCGTTCGTTTTGATCGTTCGTTTGTTCGTTTGTGTTCTAAAAAAAGAAAAAAAAAACTAAAGTACAAGCAATAATAATTAATAAAATAAAAAGAGAAGATAGATTTAGAAATTGAGGATTTTGGAATGGTAGGTTTTATTTTGTATATATATTTATTAATTATTATAAAAATTATTAATTATATTTATTAATTAGTGTAAAATTATTAATAAATATATAAAAAAAACTTTGTTCGCGAACTGTTCGTGAACTAACGAACATATATTATTTTGTTCGTGTTCGGTTCGTGTATGTAACGAACATGTTCGCGAACTGTTCGAATTTGACCGAACCGAACACGGACTGAACGTTGACCGAACATTTTCGTGAAATTTTCACGAACGTTCAGTTCGAAATACACCCCTACGCAGTGTGTATCACAATTAATAGACCATATAATCATATCAAAAATATTACATAATCACAACTGATATACAACACACGATACATAATGTTGCACGGCATAATTTTCCAGGTGAAAGGATGTTTCCTTATAATGGATGGGTTAAAAAATGTTGACCATCTCGAAATGGGCAAAAATACGACAATTTACATTATCCCACATAAAAACATATAGATAATTAAAAATTATAGCCCAAACATATTTATTATAGCCAAAAAAAAAATTAAGAGTACTCCTCAAAATAAAGATCTAATTAACCTTGCCAAGACTTTTTTTTTTTTTTTTTGCGCTAATTGGTTTCTAATAATGATGATCATTACCAGCATTATCACTATTATAGTAATTATTATTATTATTATTATTATTATTATCATCCGTGCAGTTCGTGCAGTTGCTCAAACCAGCTATACTGAGAATATCACTCTGAGACAAAGCCCTTAATCCCAAGAAATCCCTTGTCATCATCCCATCATTAATCCCACATACTTCAATATTCCCATCGTGATGATGATGATGATGATTTGATCTTCTTCTGCTGAACTGATCAAGCGCTGCATGGAAATCCAAACTCCCCTGATCATCTTCATCATCTTGATCATATTTCTTCGATGATGCGTGGCTCAAAATCCCACCAAATGTCATGTCCGCAAACTCGTGATCGCCGTGATCGAACGTCCCAGGATTGTTTATCATCATATCATGAAACAGAGACGATGACTGGTGCGGATAATTAGGAGGAAGTGGATTATTATTACTACGACCGGTCGTCCCGCCTGCTGCGACAGCGGTGCTGCCACTTGCTGCCACCGCAGCAGCAGGAGGGGCCGCAGCAGCTTTATTATTTCCGTAAGAAGCCAAACCAGTGATAAACCCGTCACGTGAGGACAAGTTCAGACCAAAACCAGCAGACACGTGAGGTTGGTGGACCTGGGGGTGGTGGGGTCCGCTAAACACGCTGCAGGCGGGTGATGGTGGACTGCTTTTCGAACCCATCTGGGCTGCTTTCTGCAGCAATGCAGTGGCTGAGATGTGCGGTGGGGGGTGGTATGTGGGCAGCAGGGTGGTGGTGGTGGTGGTGGTCCCCAGATGGGCGGTGGTGGTGTTATTATTAGGGTTAGGGTTTTGATGGGCCTGTGAGAAGTCTTGGTTTGGATGAAAATCTTGGAAGATGTTGGACGGCGGTGGTGGTGGTGGTGAAGACATGGATGGGGTGGGGGTGGGTGGACCAGGGGTTGACCCTGATATGGTAGGTGGTGGTGGTGGTGGTGGGTAGGCAGATGAGAGCCAGGGTGGGATGTGCATATGGAGATCTGCTGGTCTGAGGCCCATCATCATGAAATTCTGTTGCTCTTTCTTGATTGTTGGAAAAAGTGGGATTTGGTGATCATGGTTTGGAATAGTATTGTTGATGAAATGGGAATGGATATTAGCCGCGGCAGTGGCGGTGGCGGCGGAGGCGGTGGCGGTGGCGGATCTTGCACTTTCTTCAGCTAGTGCATCACAGAAGGCTCTGTGTGTAATAAAACTATCTCTTCTGTAATAAAAAAGAAAAAAAAAAGAAAAAAAAAGTGATAATGTTAGAATCAAGAAAAATAAAATAAAAATTCACACACACATAAAAGAATTGTGTGTTTTTGGGCTCTCTATATATATTATTTTCAGAATTCTGTTAAGTGCGAGAACTGCGAGAACCACCTTTTGTACTCTTAATAATACATAATGTACATCATGTCAATACATACAACCACTACTGATCATAACCCCTACTATATAGTAGGGGTTATATATATAATAGGGGTTATCATCAGTAGGGGCTATTAGAGTAGGGTTTATCATCAGTAGGGGTTATCTCCCGTAATAAAAATTATATTTTACTATAATATCCATTTGAATTAATAATATTTTTTAATATTTAAAAAAATCTCATTAGTTTAGAGGAGTTCTCGCACTTAAGAGAATTCTGAATATATATATATATATATATATATATATATATATATATATATATATATATGGGGCTGAGTTCACTTGATAGTGATATATGGGAAATAATTTTCAACTTTTCTTTTCTTTTTATAAATGGAATTATTATTATTATTATTATTATTATTATTATTATTATTATTAAAAGAAAGGATGATGTCACTCACTCCCATCAGTTTGACTCTCCCTCACTCAAGTTTGAAATTTGAAACCAACAAAAAAAAATTGGCCTTTACCAAAAACAGAAAAGAAAAAGAAATATAGAACCACCAAAAATAAACTCATTTTAACTTCAAGTCTTTAATTGGTTAAGATTCATAAACTCTTATCATAGAGATTGTAATTAATATACAAAAAATATAATCATGTAAGTACTTATTTAATTTGTATTAATTTGTATTTTTCAAAATATTACATAAGTGCAGCTAAGAATCAATGTACAGTAAAACATCGATAAATGAATATGATCGGGACCGGAGAAAAATATTCATTTAGCGAAATTATTCATTTATCGAAAGAAATTTTGAACATGTTATAAAAAGTTAGGACCGGAAAAAATTATTCATTTGGCGAGGTTATTCGTTTATCGAACATTCATTTATCGAGGTTTAACTGTATATTTAGGAGGACTTTACGGAGTATTATGAAATGAAGCAATAAATTCGTATATTCCTACCTCTACAAAAATGTGCTCTGTTTTAATTTTCTCGGTCAAAATTTATGAACTGTGACCATTATACAAAAAATATAATCACGTGAGTAATTGATAGATTTATTTTAAATACATATTTTTAAAATATAATTTACTTGATTATATTTTTTATATATATTGATCGGAATTTATAGTAAAAAAATTTAATTTTAACCAGATACATTGTATTCAATATGCTAAATGGAGAATTAGTTAAAAGGACCTACTCTAATACCAAGACATTTTAAAAATGAATTCAGTATATCTATCAGTACAAATTTTATACTATAATTTTATTAATGATTCAGGATTAATACTACGTCCCCAAAACTGAAAACGTGAGCTAAATAATATATACTTTCTCCGTCCCAATTATATAGGTTGATTGAAATTTTCACAAGATTAACAAATGGTAAAAAAAATTTATAGAAGTAATTACTTTCTAATATGTCCATATGTCTTGTGTAATGATGGATTAATGCTAGAAACCAAACCAAACATACCCAGTAAATCCCGCTCAGAGCAGGGTCTGGGAAGGGTAAGATGCAGTAGGGAAAATCCAAAAATTAAATAGAAATATATTAGTAAATGGGATAAAAAAAGTAATAATATTTATAGAATACAAGCCTATATAATCGGAACGGAAGGTATATATATATATATATATATATATATATATATAATGATGTTTAAAATAAAAAAATAAAAAAAACACCAATAAAAAAGAAAATTAAAGAAATTGTGCTTCTCCAGGTAAAACTGGCAGGCTAGCAGCAACTCATTTCCCAATAATTCCTTGATAATATTATCTGGATTAAATTCACTTTTCCCCCCAAAATTTAATTAATTTCAGCAGTAAATATCATGAGCAGTAATAGTAATTAGCTTGAAATAAATACAACTAATTGTGTAAAATAAAACGAAATATATATAAAACGAAATATATATAATTGTGTAAACTAAATGAAATTATAATTTACCTATATAATTAGGACAGAAGGAGTAAATATAAAATGATGGTTAAAATAAAAAAAAAACACCAATAAAAAATAAAATAAAATAAAGTGTGCTTCTCCAGGTAAAACTGGCAGGCTAGCAGCTACTCATTTCCCAATAATTCCTGATAATATTGTCTGGATTAAATTCCTTTCCCCCCCCCCCCCCCCCCCCCCAAAAAAAAAAAATTTAATTAATTTTAGCAGTAAATATAATGAGCAGTAATAGTAATTAATTGAAATTAATTACTACTACTAATTATGTAAAAATAAAATGAAATTACTAATTTATTACCTTGAGAAAAGGGTTCCACAGTCACATCTATACTCCCTGGTGCCACAAGTCTTGGAGTGTGCCTTCCAATCTGACTGAACAGCATACCTCTTCGAGCATTTCTCGCATTTCCACTTTTTCTCCCCATGTTTCCTGCAAAAATGCTTTTTGATCCCCGTCAGGTCCCCCAACGCCCTCGACGCCTCATGGTGGACGCAGCTCCTCTCTGGGCACACGTACACTTTCTTCCTCACTGCATCCTTGTTCGACCTCTGCTTCAGCTTCCATGGCAGGTTGTGCCCTCTCCGGTGCAGCTGCAGGTTCTGGTCCCTCTGGAACCCTTTGCTGCATACCTCGCACACAAATCTGTTCGTCGCTAATAGGGTTCTTGGTGATAGAGCTATCACTTCTGCATCTGGGTCTGCTTACCGATCAAAAATATATTAATTTTTTTTTTCTTCAAATTAATAACCAAAAAAAAATTAAATCTTTGTCTTTTTTCTTGAAGTAAGTGAAAAGGAAATGCAATCTTTTTTTTTTATATTTTATTTTTCGAAAATAAAAAGGGAGAAAAAAATAATATATATATATATATATATATATATATATATATATATATATATATATATATATACCTGGATGGCCTGGTTGATTTCTCTTCTTCTTGACAGGAGGCAGAGATTGGTTTGAAGGAGGAGGTGGAAAATTATACTGTGGTGAAAACATGATGACGTCACCACCATTATCATTTCTGTTGCTGGAAGAAGCGCTTGCTTCATTAGATGCTGAGGTTAAATTGGACATGTTTTCTTCTACATGATTATTGTGAGCTTCTAATTTTTTCATCATTTTTTTAATTTATTAAAAAAAAAAGAAAAAAAAAGAGCAGATGGATAATATTTAACTAGAAATTAAAAAAAAAAAAAAGGGAATTTTTGCATCATGGGATGAGGATGAGGACACAGATCTCAGACTTGTTGGTAGCAATAAGACAATATAATTAGAGATCTAAAGACAAAAAAAAAAAAAAAAAAAAACACTGACCCTGAAATTAAAAAGAAAAAAGATAAAATAGTGGGTAAAAATGGACAAAAAAAATAAATAAATTTAATTTAATTTATTTTTTTTTTGTTCCTCAGAGGTTTACTTAATTTTTTTTCTGGGTTTCTTGTTTCAAAACCTTCAGCTATCCCCTTCTTGATTTATGGATTTTTCCTCAGTTTGGCATCACCACAGGAGACATTTTCTTTTTTGGTGGTGTTTTTTGAAAAAAACACACACACAAACACACAAGTATTATAAATAAATAAAAAGTATTTCCCCAGTGGGTTTTATTTTCTTGCTAAAATCGAGAAATTCCAAAATTTATAAAAGCATGCATGTAAGAACAAAGAAATAGAGAAGAAAAAAAAACATCTTCTGCAAAAACAAGTTTCTCTCTCTACCCCTCTCTCTCTCTCTCTCTATTTTTCTGTGTGTGTTTTTATGACAAGAGAGAGAAATAGAGTTGTAGATATGAGAAGAAAGCAGTCTATACTTTTCAACCCCCCCCCCACCCCCCCCCCCAGAAAAAAACAGATAAAAATGAAAATAGAAATTAAGACCCCCCCACCCCCAACCCCTCTCAGGCAAACCACATCCCTATCTATTTTTGTTCTCTTTCTCCAAAACCCTTTAAAAGTTGTGACCTTTCTTTAGTGCCAACCTATGGGTTGGGTTCATGTTACACTCCAATAGTACATTCTCTGTCGAATGCAATATACGTGGCGTGTGTGGACGGTACAAATCCATTTTTCATTTAGTGCATCAATCTGCATCGTTCACACACGCCACGTGTAGTGTTTCCGACAGGGAATGGGTGTACCATGGACGGTACCCACCCTTATGCTCTTTCTTACAAAAATTTAAAAAAAAAAAAAAAAAGCTCTCAAATGGGTACTTGGTCTAGTGGATTCTCATATCAAAGTGCCAGAGTTTATCCACTCTTTTGTTAAAATATTGGGTTATATTTCGAATTTAATCGGTAATAAGATGAGTTCATGATTTTATTACATATTGGAAAAAATATTTTAAGAGCTCATCAAACTAAATATTGCTCATTTTATTGATTTCATATGTATAGAGAGTCTGTTTCAGTATCATATAGGTTGTGCTTCTTAAAATCAAAAAGTATATAGTCAATGATCTTTTATACATTGATGACAAAAACTTATATTTTCCCATGTCTCATTATTGTTTGGATACTCTATACCTAAAAGTAGGGCTACAATTGAATATAGCCAATTTTTTGATGTTTTTAGCTCTGACTTGTTTATTAGTGAATCGAGATCGAGTTTAATTTGTTATTTCGAAATAAATCGAGGCTAAATAAGCTCATTAAATATTCTTTAGGTATTTTTATAAAATTATAATAAAAAAAATAATATAGGATATATTTGAAATGCATATTGAAATATCAGAACAAGTAAATTTATTTAATAATTTATCTTTTTATGAGTACACATAATATTCATAAAAATGACTTTAAATTATTCGAGCTTTCGGCGGGTCCATACGTGATTTAATGTATGTTGTAATTTCTTTTCTTTTTGATGGATAAATTAGTCAATAAAATTAATTCAGATGTTTACCAATTTATAAAACAAACAATTTTAATGCTTCATATTTTAAACTTCGACACCACCTCTTATTTTGCAAATATAAAATCAGAACTCTGAATTTTATATCTTACAAAACAAACAGCACCGTACTATCCTACCTAAAAATTACCTTTTTTTTTGGTTAAAAGTAAATAAATAAATAAAGAAAAGTAAGTTGAAAATGAAAAAACAAAAGTTTTTCCCCCTCCATTGTCCACCACCTTTCCCATCTCTCATCATAAAGTAATTAAAAAAGAGCCCACCAAGTTAAAAAAACATACAAAAAAGAACCCACCAAGTATATGATATTGATTTGTAGACATAGAAAAAGATCTTTTTATTTTATTTTATGGTAAATAAAATTAAAAGTCTTGATACCAGATCCTTTCAGCTTTCTAATTTTTTTTTACAGTGGTAGTACATTACATGATTGAGTCATTGATTATTAAAGCCTTTGGCAAAAAGCCCATGTCTTATAAACCATAAAAGGGTTATAATTACATCCTATTCTTCTCACCAAAAGTCTGATTTATTCATCTTTCATTGCATTCCCAGCAGTTGTTCTTTGTATTTTTGTTATAGTAATGTACCGTTTGGTATGCAGGATTTTACGACTCTCTATCCGGTAAAACTCCACGTTCGGTGTACTAAAAACAAGGCCTAACGAATCGCTCCGATTAAGATTTTAAATCCCACAAAGTACAAATATGGGAATTGAATATCAAGGGAGAGGTGGTATACCGTATATAATTTCCTAGAAATCAAGATATATAGTTTTTAGCAGGATGTTCATGGACAGGGTACCCGATTCATGATCAATTTCTATGAACCGACCTGCTCTCATTGATTTAGCAAAACTCAAACTAAGATTTGGTCCATATACAACGAATATATGCTTTTTCGATTACCCACAATGTCCGTTTGGGTAGGTTGGGTACCTGACCCGATCCGTCGTAATGAAAATACTTTTTTAAATAAAAATATAAAAAATCGATAAATTTGATATTATTAATTTTTGAAAGTATTAACATGTTGATAGACAGAATTAAAATTCAAGTTTTTATTATATTTTCAATCAAAGCTAACATAAAATCTGAGTAAAAAAATTAAATATAAGTTTTTTTATTTATTCTTAGAGGGTATTCTCCGATTCATAGAAATGAGAACCGCGAAAAGATCCACTATAATATGTACCACCTTGTTTGCTCTAACCAGCTCGATATCATATTTTTACTTCGGATTGGATCAATTTTTCAATTTTTCAGCTTTTCGATTTTTTTTTAACAACCCTAGTTTTTAGATTCGAATTATCCAAATAATGCGTAAGCATATTATTACTTTATGACATCTCATTTCCAGCTAGTGTTCGCAGTTCAAAGTCATTTTTACTTTGATTTTATTTGTTTCAAGTCATTATTAGTTTTGGACCAAAGATATATTAACTTCGCTTTGACACGCTAAATTGACTGCACTTCCATTTCTTATGAAATACTGGTCATTTCATGCAATTCTCGATGCAATTTTTATTTTGGATCATCCGGAAACAGCCTCTCTGTGGTAAGACAGGAATAAGACTGCGTACATTCAATCCCCCCTTACCCCGCTTTTTACAAGAGCTGTTGAAGTATTGGAGTATTGTTGTTGTTGTTGATATATAATTTCACTTTTAGGCAAAGCCCAGACAGTGATTGATTGTTTCAAGCATTTAAAGAAGTATTAAAGAGCACTTACAATAGAAGTGGTAAAACTATTTCTATTTTAGTATTTAGACTAAAAGGAGTAAAAACTGAAATATTGAATTAATTGAGCAGATCTCTTAAATTTAGTTGGAGTCCATAAATCACTCATTACTCAAACAATCCCTTATATTTACAATATTCTTAAAATAGTACCTCCAATTTTCATAATCACAATTATTTGGTCCATCAATTGTTAGAGATGAGTTGTAATTAGACTTGGCAAATCAGTCGTGTCGTGTTATTTCGTGTCGTGTATTTTCGTGTTTGGTGTATCAAAAATTCAAATCCATACACGACACAAATGAATTCGTGTTGTGTACTGCGCAAATTCGTGTCATATGTGGTATTTTCGTGTCAGACACATAAGATAAAATAAATATTAGAATGTTATATTTTCGAAATTTCTTGAAAGTTCATATTAAATTTTCGAATTTTAAAATTTCGTTCAAACAGAATTCATAACAAAAGATTCTGAAATTTAAAGATAATTATGTTCTTCATCGTCATTTCCTTCGGTCATCTATATTTTATATAAAATATATGTTTTTATAAAATTAAATATAAAATTTTAAATTATGTTATACCTCTTGTCGTGTCGTGTACTCAAAGGGCAAACACAAAACCGACACTAAATCTCGATCGTGTACTTTCGTGTTTTTGTACCCAAAATGCAAATACAAATACTAAATTTTCTTATCGTGTTTTCGTATCGTGTATTGCCTGATCTAGTTGGAATACAGTTTCACAATCGAAAGCAAAAGAAGTAAAACTAACCTATCGACCGTTAAAAAAAGAAAAAATTTAACCGGTCGTCAGAGTTTCCTCGTCCGGCGACCTCCGGTCGTTGGAGATGAGAGGAGGTGATTATTAGGGGGGTGACAGTCATGATTCCATGCCTCACCCATGCCTCACCACCCACCAATAATATCATGCCACCTCATTTTATGCATCTCCCATGCCCCACCATACTTTTTTAGTGGCAACCATGATTCCATGCCTCACCTATTTTTATTTTTTATTTTTTATATTCATAATTATATTAAATAATTTAATAAAAACATAAAACTTCATTAATAATTAAAATAAAAGCGTACATTGCATAATTAAAAAAAAAAGAACCACGACAAACACATATCTAAAAATCGCAACTCCATTCATATTTCTCCGCGAGCTCACGTTTTTTGGCAAGAGTGAACGCTAGCATATTCGGATCGGTTATGTGATCGTGCAGTTGGTTATAGAACTTCATCGCCCGAAACAAAGTCTTTTCTTCAACAATACGGATTTGTGCCGCCAATAACTTTTCGGCCAATTCATTATTTGCAAGTTTTTTCTCCACTTCATCATCCTCGTCATCATATAGCGGTAGTTCTCGTTCGACACTTGGTTCAGGCCGCGAAGGACCGTCAAGGATGTCATTGACCGGGTCGAAGTCACTTGTAAGGGACATCGTGTATTGGTTCGGATTCATTGGTGGAGGTTGGGGATAATATTGGTGTTGATAGTATGGTGGAGAACTCATTTGAGGATAATAGTGAGCAGGTTGAGGACTCATTTGAAGAACGTAGGATGCGGGTTGTGATTGAACTTGCGGACGAACGGGTTTAGATCGAGAGATCCGTCCACGACCTTTGGATGAGGTTGAAACACCTTTTGATTTCTTTGGATCCATGCTTAATTTTTTTAAATGTATGAAAGTTGGAAGTGGTTAGAATGTGAATTGGAAATGGTTAAAGTTTTTTTTTTTTGTTTAAAATCCAAACAGTCAAAAATAAAGCCGTTCAATGGCTATTTCTACTCACCACTTTCCCATGCTTCAACGGCAATCTATGCCGAGTCTATCCATGCCGAGCCCATGCCAAGGGGTGGCGGCGGTGTTGATTTGCGGCATGCCCACTGCCACCGCCCTTAGATATGTTAGGAAGATGCACTGTATGGAACTCTAGCTGGATAAAATATATTACATCGCTGACCACCTTTCAATTGTTTATATGGTTTTTATTTATTTTTAAAAAAATATACTCTTTCCGTTCCATAAAATTGTGTTCATTTTGACTTTTATTAGTCAATATTTAGAAACTTTGACAATGAATTACAACCAATATATAAAACAGTTAGGACTTGTTTGCTATGAGTGATTAAGGTGTATAATATATCTAATACACCTTTATATGTTGTTTGTTATAAAGTATAGGGCCCTTGATAAAATTCGGGTCCGTATAAATAATACTGATTTTTGGTATTACGTATCCCACCTAAGAGGTGGTATTAGGTGATATTAAACAATACTGTAACTAATAAATTCAATAAACTATCATGATATCTATATTTTCCAGAGAATTTAATACATCGTACCAAATATGATATTAATTTCTTATATTGTATAAGAAATCCCAGTCAATCTTATCAAGCTTTATTTCATACAATTTAGCAACCGAGCCCTTATAGTAATGTAGATAATTATTTGATTTGTCTTAACTTCCAAATATTATTTTTTTATAATTTTTATTCATATATAATTGTAATTATTAATGGTCAAAAATGTATTTAGGGAAAATCGGTCAAAATTAAAATAAGTACAATTTGGTGGGATGGAGAGAGTATAAAATTAAAAAAAAAATTGAATTGTTTTGTCATTATCCTGTTTTATTCTCCGTATTTTCTTGGTTTCTCGAAATGGGGATCTACACCCAAACCAAGGTAGGTATGAACATGCTCTTCCAGCTCATCTGCCATTATAATTTACGACTTATTTAATTTAATTTAATTTCCTGCTTCTATTTTCTTTTTTCAAGATGCTTTTAAATATTACTAAGATAAAAATCTAATTGTACTATATAATTTCAAAATGTAATTCGTTCCCACTTCAAGAAGAAATATTAATCATTAATTATTTTCAAAATATTGAAACATAACATTTAAACATTTAAAATGCAATAACAGTTAAAATTTTAATATTGAAAAAGTCAAATGATATAAATTATGACTATGTTTGGTAAAAAGTAGAGAATAGCTAATAAACTATGTTGCACCGGTGCGGGGGCGGGTGAGGGTGCGGGTAGATATGGGTGCGGGGATACGGTTTTTTGAAAATGTTAGGGTGCGATACGGCAAGGATACGTCTGTTTATTTTATATTTTATTATATATAACACTTGTTAAATATAAAAAACAACAATTCAAATATCACCATAAAATCAATTCAAATACATAAAACAAGTCATACAAAAAATAATTCAAAATGACTTTGAGGAGCGGAACTTTCTGATGCTGTTCGTGAATGCTGCTAAAGGTAAAAGTAATTACTTATTAAATAATTTACTTTTTATATTTTAGTTTATTTGATTTACTTTTAAAAATTACAAAAAAACAGTAAAGAAAAAAAAATCACCCACGCCCCTCCACGCACCGGATACGCGTATCCTGTGCAAGGATACGCGAGTCCGATTTTTTTTTTGCACGGATTCGCCACGTGGCGAATCCCATGCGAATCCCACCCGAATCGCACCCGCACTCGCACCCATGCAGTATCTGATACTGCATACTGGTCAATTTTGAAGAATCCGTGCATCGTAGCTAATAAATTAGCTTATATCAAAATATTCTATTTTATAGCGGATGATGTATCGAATAGCGGATAAACTAATTGATCTACGTTTAAAGTGTTTGATAAAATTAACTGTTGAAATAACTTATAAAATAAAATTCTGATATCATGGCCATCCTTTTTAGCATCTACAATATTGCAGTCTTTTGACACACAAACGCTCTAATTAGTACAAATCTATACGAGAATTACAAAAAACAAATATATTAAGTTGACTATAAGAAACAATTGGATAACTTGATTAAAAATCTTTTTAGGGCGGTTCACCGAAATAAAACATCGAATTGCGTAGGTTCGATCGTGGTTTGGTTGCGCATCCTTAGAGGTCATTTGATTGACCATGCTGGGTCTATTTGCGCATCCTTAGAGGTCAATTGATTGACCATGCTGGGTCTGTTTCGCTACTTGTAACTGAGGACGGTAGTAATATGCATTGTAGTGCTGCCTTTGAAGTATGAGGTAAAGAGAACCATCTACGCAAGCATTATACAAGTACTGCAAAGAATTTATGGACATCGTTAGAATGGAAGCACAAGATTAAGGATGCAGACACTAAGAAATTTATTATGGGGCGAATTTAGAGTTTATGATGGTTGATTAGAAAACGGTCATTGATCAACTCTAAGAATTACAATTGAAAATTGCACTAAATGTAATAGTACAGTATTTCATTTTTGTAACAAAAATAATAGAACTATATAATAATTTACCATGTGATTGTAAACTAAAAAGGCACAATAGAAGTTGTGCCTTTAAGAAGGGAAAATATTATTCTCTTAAAAAAAGAGACCTTAAAATGTCGCGCGAAGTTTGAAATTTATGATGGTTGACTCAAAAACTGTCATGAGTCGACTTCGATCATTGAGATTGACAATTACACCAAATATAATAGTACAAAATATTTTATTTATATAACATAAATAATAGAACTATAGTAATTTCACATGTGTGGAAATTGAAGGCACGGTAGAATTTTTACCTTTAAGAAGGGAATTATGTTCCATTAAAAAAGAGATCTTGAAGAGTCTTATAAGCATTCCAGAGCTTTAGAGCCGAATTAGTACTGCATGTTGAATATGCTTGAGCAATAACTATAAAAGACAAATAATTTTTGATTTAATCATGTATTTTCAGATTAAGGATGAAATTTAAATTTAAAATATTATGAAAGACATTCAGAAAATTTATAAATAGAACCCCGAATTCAAATATTTTAAGAGAAATAGATAGAAAAAAACCCTAATGATTTGCCATTGAAAAACTCTCTTTTAAGTGAATAGTGAATGTCACCTCAATCAGCAGGATAATTGGGTCCTTGTAGAAAGAGCATATGAATTAGGAAGGTGCATGTGAAAGGGGATTTATCTTTAAATATGAAAATTATCAACAAGGGTGGCTACAAGAATTGAGAAAAAAAATGATTGATGTGTAATAATGTGAATCGGACCTAACTACTCTATTGCAGGGAATCGGTGTAGGGATGACAATTTTATCCCGATCGTACTGCCCCGTCCTGATCCGTGGCATATGGATCGCCCCGTCCCGTGACCCGCAACGGGGCGGGGCTAATTTGGATATCATTTTCGCCCCTTGAGTACCCGTCCCGCCCTGCCCACATTACTTTATAATTATTTTAAATATATTTTATATATTTATACATGTAGTATCTATAGTTATATATATATATATATAGGGATTAACTATGGTGGAAACACCCTTAATGGTGAAATCTAGAAACCTTGCATTATTAAGTAATTTCATTGCATATTTGTTATTATTTGTTGCATCAAATTGATCGCTAGTATATGCAACAAATAATGCAATAAAAGAATACATAAATGCATATAATTCTACTCATTTATAGCCGTTAGATCACTAATATCAATGACCTACAAAAGTTTCTAGATTTCACAAGGTAATTAATTTTCATATGATCTATTTTCTATATATATATATATATATTTATGTTAATATTGACAAATTTCTCAAATAATATGTATTATAAAAATAAAATATTAAATAAAAACTCATAAAAATATTTATTTTATTAAAATTATATTCTTCCCTACATGGGTCGACCTGCCCCGCGCAGCACCCCGCGATGGGTCGACTCATCCCGCCCCGTTCACCTCGCGGAGCGGGTCTGGGTCTCCAAGTTCTCGATCCGTACTGTCCCGTCCTGATCCGTGGTGTATGGGTCGCCCCATCCAACGACCCGCAGTGGGACGGGACGGATCTGGGTATTATTTTTTTCCCTTGGGTACCTGCCTCGCCCTGCGTGCATTACTTTTTAATTATTTTAAATATATTTAATATATGTTTATACATGTAGTATTTATAGTTATATGCTTTTTTATAAATATATTAATATATCTTATATATTTATGTTAACGAGGCTTGATCCAACTCGTGCGATGCACGGTCTTTGGTTGCAGACGTTTAAATGAGCATTTGTTGCGAACGCTTGAATGACATATGACGGTATTTAGATGCCTATTAGAGAATTTGTATTGTATTTATTTTAGAGGATTTAATTGTGATGTTATCATAATTTTTGTATTTAAATTAGTTTATTTACATTAAAAATCACAATTAAAATAGTCTTTTCACATGTAGTCTTTTAATATGAATAAGGACTCATCCGTAACGCTTTTTCCGTGTAGAATTCTTTTAGTCTATGTAATTAGTTATATGTAATGTATTGTATTTATTTTAAATGTTCATAGTGTAATGTTTTATCAACCCGTGCGTTGCACCCATTGCATCTAAATATTCATAGTGTAATGGTCGGTACTAATTATGTTTCCAGTACTTAAAATAGTTTATTCACATTAAAAGAGTACATGTGAAAAGACTTTTTCTAAGATGTTACATTTAAAAGAGTCTCTTCACATGTAATCTTTAAATACTAACAACTTTTGTTTTAACATTCTACAATTTTATGCAATCTTGAAACTACGATATGATTTCGTTTTTAATTCACAACGGTTACCAACTTACCATCCCCACCAAGCAAGAAGTAAAAGTGAATAATATAAAATGAATGGACATGAAGAGTCTCCATTATATTGTAGGAGACTATTAGTAACATCATCATGAGATAGAGAGCAAGCGTGCATATTGATTATGTAAATCATTAATATGAGGTAAATTTCCAATGAAGAATGCCACCTATAAAGCAAAATACCCATGCAGCCATACTGTATCTATAATATTTTTGAGCTTCTTTATTCAATGTATACCAATATCGTACCTATGTGTCTGCATACATACGTGATACGTGCTTATGTATACATTGATGAATGTATGTATGTGTCAAATTTACCAACTGCTGGACGTCCGACTCAGTAGATAGATGTTGGTATTAGCTGTATGCAAATCCTGAAACGTCACCGTATGGGATTTTCATATTTGAAACGAAGTCGTCTTTCCTGCTCCCACATTGCCTCAAGCTCGCAGCTATTCGTCTAACGGATATAAAAAAGTGGAAAATTTTAAACCCAGAATATTGAAAAAGGAGAGAGAGAGAGAGGGGGAGGGAGAGAGAGGAACAGTGAAACTTTTCTTTTATTACCGAAACAAAAGAAAAGTGAACCATTGTTGTGAATTTCTTTTCCTTTCAGATTCCACTCCACCGCTTTGATCCACACGCTGCTGCTCAGTTCCCGATTCTTGGCTTCTGGTTTATTTAATTTCTTTTTTAACATTTTTTACCCCCCTTGCACATTAAATAAAGGGGATAAGCTTTATATATTATTTAATTTCTTTTTTAACATTTTTTTACCCCCTTGCACATTAAATTAAGGGGGATAAGCTTTAATTTCTTTTTTAATTTTTTTTACCCCTTGATTAAAGGGGATAAGCTTTAATTTCTTTTTTAATATTTTTTTACCCCCTTGCACATTAAATTAAGGGGGATAAGCTTTATATATAATAGATATTGATAAATTTCTCAAATAATATGTATTATGAAAATAAAATGCTAGATAAAAACTCATAAAAATATTTATTTTATTCCGTTAGAATACTATTTTTCCCTACGTGGGTCGACTGTCCCGCAGTGGGTCGCCTCGCCCCGCCCCGTTCACCTCGTGGAGCGCGTCTTGGTCTTCAAGTACCCGTCCCGGCCCGCCACATTGCCATCCCTAAACTGATGACTCATCAAAGTACCCGTTCAAAATTGATGTTAAAACTCGTCATAGTTTATAAGTTAATTTATAAATCAATTTTTTTTTGGCTCCGACGAAACGGATTTATAAATCAATTTGTTAAGACGTTATAAGTTGATTTATCATCGACTACCTTATCAGTTAAACTACGGAACAAACTCTTTTTTTATTCTTATTATTGTTTGTTGGATTTCTGTCGTGGAAACTTGCTGAGCGGAAAAATAAATTACAACTGGATTATAAAAATTACAACTCAAAAACAGAAACTACAAACTCGTACGGAAATGAAAATACAAAACTCGAAACAGAATTGAAAATACAAGAAAATAAATTATAAAACCGTAAACTAATGCAGAGTCGAGGAATCCTCTATCCGCAAGATGAAATACGCCCCGGTAGTGCTCTCGGTTCTGACGTATCGCCCCCAAAGATAAAACGACAACGTCTCGAAGGTAGTAGAACCACAAGACCTACGAGCTCCGGCGAACTTGAACGAGGTGAGGACAAAGCTGTTACTATGAACTATGAACTGTATGCTTTATACTGTATGCCAGAGTTTCGAAAATTGCATGTGTAGAAGCAAAGGAATGCATGCCTATTTATAGGTCATTCACACCTGCAGGGGGTTTAAACACAGCCCTTATGGCTGTCATAATGCAGGCATTCAGACCTGCCAATTACTCCTCCTCATAACACCTGGGAGGTTACTTCCGGGTTGGACTGAATTTGAACAATCAGACGCACCTGGACTGTATTCATCTCCTTAACTGCTCGAGGGATGTATCTGGACATCCTTATGTGCATATACGAGCCCAACTACGTTGTTGAGCTTGTCCAAAAAGTTCTTTAGGCATGCCAAGTCCTAGCCCAAGACCTAGTCCACGGCCAGGCCTAAAGAACAACCCAAAGACCACTCAGACCAATTGTCATGATCCAAGATCCAAGATCCAAGTCCAAGTCCAAGATCAAGGCCAAGGTCCATGGCACGCGGCCGCGGCCGAGGCGAGCGGGCGGCGGCGCGCGCGTGTGGGCTTTAAGTCCATACACATGTGCCATTAATTATTACATGAATAAAGGTAACTCCTTATATATATTAGAATAATGATGGTTCATTATTCAATGTGGGATACCATCCCTTATTAATTCACAATTAAGTGACAAACTTTAATTCACTATTTCTCACTCACCGGGAATCGGTTTAGAGAAAGTGAATATACCACGATCATCTACTCGGAACGTAGATCGATTATATGATATTTAATTTTACAAAATAAAATTAAAATCATTAACGATTCCAACAATCCCCCACATGAGTGAAAATAGCCCAAATGCAATATGCAGACTCAAGCTCAGTCCTCAAGAGGCGTTAAAGTACAAGGATAGGTAGTTCGTGAATTTGAACCTTCCATAGTTAACATCATCGGGTACACAGGTGGATTAGTGGCTTGATGCTTTGAACTATTCCCCCACGGCGTGCACCGAGACAATGGTACTAACACTTGAACACCTCAACCTCATCCGTTCTCACGTTTTGTGTCATTTGCGGGCCTTGGACACCCCTTTGGATTCATAAGTGTACTTCATGAAGTGGCCCCCACTTCTCACTTATATAGGTGATTCTTTACCGAGTATCTTGCCATACTCAACCTTCTCGAAGTCATTAAGAATCATTAAAAGTCATAGACTTAACCTCACCACTAGGCAAGCTTTCAACACTCAATTGCTCTATAGGAAATAAACTTAGATGAGTGTTTCACACGAACTCTCATAGCTTAGTTCTCCCATTGAATCAAGTTCTTGGGATCTCCAGTCATCTTGGTTGGGTTACCACTATGATAATTCTCAATTTGTGGATTTTAAACCCATTCCCTCTAGCAATTTATTCATTTGATCACGATTTAACCCTTTGGTTAGCGGATCCGCTAGATTATCCAATGACCTCACATTGTCAATAGAGATAACCCCACTTTTGATCAGATGTCTCACGGTATTATGGCGTCGACGAATATGTCGAGACTTTCCATTATACACGTTACTTATTGCCTTACCAATAGAAGTTTGGCTATCGTAGTGTATCATCACTGCAGGCACTGGCTTAGACCAACATGGAATATCTTCTAGAAAGTTTCTGAGCCACTCGGCTTCTTCAACAGCTTTGTCCAAAGCTATGAATTCCGATTCCATGGTGGATCGGGCTATACACGTTTGTTTCGCAGACTTCCATGAGACAGTTCCACCCCCAATGGTAAACACGTAACCACTTGTAGAAAATAAACTTTTCGTATCGGGTATCCAATTTGCATCACAGTACCCTTCAAGTACTGGGGGGGTATCTCTAATAGTGTAACCCAAGGTTTTGAGTATACTTTAAGTACCTCAAAACTCTAACGAGAGCTTTCCAATGCTCTTTGCTTGGATTGCTCGTGTAACGACTTAATTTGTTCACAGCGCAAGCTAAATCGGGTCGAGTGCAATTTGTAAGATACATTAAACATCCAATGACTCGTGCATATTCTTCTTGTGCAACGGGCTCCCCTCGATTTTTGCTCAAGTGATCATTTTAATCTATTGGGGTCTTAGCCGACAAGCTATCAAAAATATTAAATTTCTTGAGAACTTTCTCGGCATAGTGAGATTGTGTCAAGATGATTCCATCTGATTTTCTCAAAATTTTCATTCCAAGAATCACATCAGCTGGCCCCATGTCCTTCATGTCAAAATTTCTTTTTAACATGTTTTTAGTATCGTTAATCACTTGTATATTGTTACCCATGATTAACATGTCATCTATATAAAGACACAAAATAACATAGCCATTATTAGTGTTCTTAATATAAACACATTTATCACACTCGTTTATTTTAAAACCATTTGATAACATTACATTATCAAATTTCAAGTGCCACTGTTAGGGGTGGTATACCGTACCGTACCGATTTATTTTACTCATACCGTATACCGTACCGAAATTTCCGTTATAAAAAATTACATACCGATACCGTACCGAACCGTTCGGCATACCGAGACTCGATATACCGAGATATCGGTATGAAACATAGCACATACCGATGCCGTACCATTTTTCGGTATAAAACACGGTAATTCGGCATACCGTATATTCAAGGTATACCGAAATTACCGTCATACCATTCTATGCCGAATCGACATATTGATATACCCAAAACATAACATACATCCACGATTTTGAATAATGCACCATGATTCCATGAACATAAAAAAAAGTGGCTGGCAAACAGCAATATTTAAGCACGCACAACTTATCAAATTACAATATAAGAGTTACAAATCAAAAATTACAATATAACAGTTGTGGTATGGCAAACCGCAATAGTTAAGCTGACAGATCTTTTACCCTGCCAGCCTCTTTTCCCATGACAGATCTTTTCCCATGTCACTACTTGTGGCATTACAAACAAAGTAGATGAAGAAAATATTTAAGAACGGTCTTGAACGACATTTGCAGCTGTAAAAAAAATAAAATTATTAGTACGCATCAAATTACATTACACATAAACAAATATAATTTATATTTACACGTAATTAAATAAAGAAACTTTTACTCTTTTCAATTTCTTCAATTTCCTTATATAAAATAAGGTCATCTTCGGTTGGATCCTTACGAAAGTCGTAATCCGCTCTTAACCAATCATTAGTACACACCAAAGCTTCTACCATTTTAGGACTCAAACTACTCCTAAAAGGATCCACAACTCTTTTTCCCAAACTAAAAGCGGACTCACTAGCAACGGTTGAACTTGGAATTGCAAAAATATCCTTCGCAATCATTGACAGAAGGGGGTACCTAGCTTCACTTCCTCTCCACCACTCCAACAAATTGAAAGATTGATTAGACCATTTTTCAATCTCATCGGCTAGGTACTTGTCCACTTCATTGGATATCTCTTGAAGTTGTTCCTCTTCATTTTGTGCTTGAACATCATTAAACAATTCATCCCAAAGACCGCCACCGTACTAGTACTACCATCTCCATCATTACACCCTATTTGGACACACCTCCTCTCAATATCTAAGGTATCATTTATTCCCTTGTACTCCGCCCACAAAGTTACAAAGTCTTTTTTAACCTTATCAATGAACTCTTGGAATTTTGTTGAATTAGCCCCCAATTTTTTTGTGCTAACTTTGATCATTTGAAGCTTGTTTCTCGGGTCCAAAAGAGAGCACAAGTCACATGAACAATTGATTACACAAAAGTGAGCACAAGTCAGATTATATAAACAGAGTTCCTAAAATTTATATGGCGGCAAGTCAGATTACAAAACAAAGAGAGCCAAATTTATTCTATACTTAGTCTATTAATTAGAGAAATAAGAAATTGGGGATTAAGATTAGGGATTATATTCAATCAAAATTCAAACTCTATAAATTGAAGATTGAGAAATAAGAATTACCACAAATTTAAGAGACACTAGAACTCGAACTCACCGCGAAAATACGGACTGACTGCCCCTCGTGAAAGAGCTCCGCCGTGAAAGAGCTCCGTCGTACTGGTTGATCCGCCGTGAAAGAGCTCGTCGGGCAGATTTGTTGGCAGACTCTTCGCCGTGAAAGAGCTTCAGATTGAAAGGAATTTGAAAGGAAAGGATTTCATCGCCGTGAAAGAGAATCGCCGCATCGTTGTGTTGAAAGTGAAGGCACTGTGTCAGTGGGACTGCGTGAGGTGAGTGAGAGTCGTGAAGTGAAGGTTGTGACTTTGTGAATTAGGTTTAGGTGTTAATATTTTAAGATAATATATATATATATTATATTATATTATATTAATCTTACAAGTGACGGTACCGGTATGGCATTTAGCAATATACCGTGTTTATGGTACATATCGTACTGCGGTATATACCGGTACATAACGGTATACCGTTATTTCGGTACGGCACGGTATACCGCCGGTATGCAAATATTCAAACCGTTGTCGTACCGAAAATGTCCGGTACGGTAATATACCGTACCGTGTCCTACGGTATACCGATAATTCGATATTTTTTCGATATTTTTCGGTACGATAACTACGGTATTTCGGTATTTCGGTATTATTTCCCACCCCTAGCCACTGTAGTGGAGCTTGTTTCAATCCATATAAAGACTTAACCAGTTTGCATACCTTTTTCTCTTGTCCAGGTACTACAAACCCTTCAGGTTGTTCCATATAGATCTCTTCATCCAGATCACCGTCCAGAAAATCAGTCTTAACATCTATTTTATGAATCTCAAGATCGTGCAAAGCAACAATCGCGAGAAGCACTTGAATAGATGTAATTCTCGTTACAGGTGAATAGGTATCGAGAAAATCGTACCCTTCCTTCTGCTTGAAACCTTTGACTACTAAACGAGCTTTATACTTGTCAATTGACCCATCAGCCTTGTACTTTCTTTTAAGGATCCATTTGCATCCTAAGGGCTTACAACCTTCAGGTAGATCAACCAAAACCCAAGTTTGGTTTTGTAAAATTGAGTCAATTTCACTCTGAACAGCTTCTTTCCAGAACAACCCGTCTGGTCTAGCTTAAGCTACTTTGATCGATGTTGGTTCTTCATCCAACATGAATGCTATGTAGTCAGGACCAAATGTCTTTGGTGTCCTAACACTACTACCACGTCTTGGTTCTACATCTTCCAGATTAGATCTCGATCGCTTATGTGACTTTAGATCTACTTCCACAGGTTTTGAACTTGTTTATTCATCTTCAACTCTATTGCTAGAATTGTTCTTAACTTTATCATTGTCCTTACAAGGATAAATGTTTTCAAAGAATACAACATTCTTTGATTCAATTGTTGTTCCCACAGTCATTTCAGGTACTTCTGACTTGTGGATAACAAACCGATAGGCGCTACTGTTCAGTGCATACCCAATAAAGATACAATCGACCGTCTTAGGTCCGATTTTAACTTGTATAGGTAGAGTGTTAGCCACTAAGTATACAGGATACAGCTTGGAAAGTATTTTAAACAACAAGCTGTACGGTTTTCAAATCTGAGTGCGTAGCGGAAGTCTTGTTAAAGTGAGTTAGTGTAAATACAACAACTAGATATGCAGTGTATACTTAAAAATAATCACAAATATTAAAACAGTAAATGTAGAAAGTACTGACACGGTAATTAAAGTGGTTCGAGGTAAACCCCTCTACGTCCACTGGTCTTCCACACAGGAGTGAAAATGTTATTATAAATACTACGTACAGAACTGCATATTTATAATCAAACCTAATCAATATATCGTTCACACAGATTGATATAATGATCTTAGCCTTCAACCGTTCACACAGATTGGTTTAAGCTTTCACTTGACTGGATTCTTCACACACATTTCCGAAGCTTCGTCTCTTCAATGCAAGTCCGTCACACACAGTTCAGGAATAGCAAGGTTTCTCAGTCCACACAGGGCTGATGGGTTTTGTTTAAGGGTAGAACAATGATTGAACAACAGCTTTGACTTTCTGAGCTTTTAGCTGATGATGTGTTGTTCACAGTTTGAGCACTTGTATACCTCTTTTTTCAGAATAGCAGTATGCTTTGCAAGATATGTTTGCTCAGATGTATATGATGATAACTTCGTTGTAGTTGATTTCGTGTGTATTCTTCGATCTTCAAAGACTGGGGATATATATAGCCTTCTTGAATATATCCGTTGAGATAGATCCGTTGAGCAGAAGTCCGTTCCAACGGGATAATGTGTTTGAATAAAACACGATCCGGATTTTGCGCTAGATTGAAGATCTCTGACGGCTTGATAACTAAATACTTTATCCTTTAGTATTTAAATATATCTTCTTAAACGAGATTTTGACTTTAGCGAATAACAAAGATTCTTTCTTGTCCTGTTTGGATACTGTATGGAATGATAGCTGTATTGTCGATTCGAGACAGCTTCCATACTTAGTCTTATGAAACTCCTTTGCTGTATGATAGATTCACTGTATGCTGGGACTACGAGAAGTCTTCGATACAGGATGACATCTTTGATCAGCATTTCGATACAGCTGTTTGTTGTATGTTGGATTAGCACATTGTCAAAACATTCTGTCATGATCTTTCGATACAGGGATTGTTTATCCTGACAATCTCGATACAGGGATTGTTTATCCCAAGATTGTTGGGATTCGGTGCCTAAATCGAAGGCCCAGCGGAAGCGGTAAAACGAAAATTAATTCGATCCGAATCCCTACGAGGATCGATCGAGCTACGTATATACGAATATCAAAACGAATAACAAGAGATATAGAAACTCACCCTTGTAGTCCGTTGATTAGATGGATAACCTTCTCTCGAGCTATTCCCCAAGCTTTAGGCGATCTCCTTTCAATTCAATCCGCTCCAAGCTCTTGAATGATCCAACGCCGAAAGCACCGCGTCTCTACTTGCCACGCGCCGGAGAAACGACCGGAACAACGATCACCTTGCTATCCTCCGAGGATACGGCTAGAGCTAAGTGATGAAGCTTCCAATATGAAATTATAACACTCTAAGTGTATAACTCACAATCTCTCTTTGAATTCTTGATTTTTCTCTAAGAAAAACTCTCAAGAAATAGATGAAGAAGAAGACTTTGAGAAAGAACTTTTCTCTCTCTCTCTACACTTAAACTCACGTATGAAAACAATCAATGGTATATGAGAGATTGAAGTCTTCTTATCTATATTCTCCTTCCACATGTTACAACTCATTCACATGAGAAAATTGCCCCACAAGTCATTTTCCTTGCATTATCATCAAATAAAAAATGGAAAGAAAAGACAATGGGAAGGTAGGTGGAAGTGGGGTGGCCATGATGAAAAACGGATGAGTTCGGTTCGTTTCGGACTCACGTGAGTCCAAACAGATAAACTCCGATTCCGTTCTGATGTATTTATATCGATTAATTAATCCAATTAATTTTATCATATCAAATACATTATGACATAATTAATTTCTCCAAGAAATAATTATATCCATGAATTAAATTTATCACCCAGTAATTTATTTAATTCATTAGGCCGTAAATTAATTTATCCAATAAATCAATTTAAACATCCAATGTCATGAATTAGATATCCAATATCTAATATTCATAATGAGAGAATTAAGCTTGATTCATTCCGTCGTCAATCCTAATGCGCGACTCGGTAGGTCCGTCTCAGTTAGCAATGGGAGGAACCAAAGAGTAGTAGCACCACCTAGCCAGCCTGGCGGCCTACACTGTACCCCAACTGAGAACAAATGATTGGGATCATTCAAGAACCATTCTGTCGTGAATACCAGTATACGTATAAACCCTTCTTTCAAATGTCCCGATCAAGTTATAGGGTCACGGTCAGTCAAACCTTATCTGTACTTGACGCTATGCATGCGTTAATGCAAATCGAGATCATCGAGCTCTCGTGTATCCAATACAACTAGCTCCAATGCTTTGGCCAAAGACTTATGATCTCATCTGCCAGTAACCGCATAGGACATATAACCCGCTCACTAACGGGAGAAAGAATTCTATCTTGGTATTCAGTAGGACCTGCTACTTGCCCGTCAAGATGCACATCGAGGTTGACCCACGCCTTCCGGTTTACAGGGTCGAACTACTCTAATGAAAATCTTGACGTCACAAGCACATCCCTACTAAATCCTCAAGTCGAAGGTTCACGAATACCTATCACAACCTTTCGATTCCGTCATTGGTGTCCGGAGTGAAATCCATGTGACGAATCGAGGGTGAGTCGGTTCGAGTATACTAATCCAATTAGCATACCTATAACGTGTGCTCCCACTAACCATTAGTGTTCGACAGGCACTCTCCATGTCAAAGAACACGTCATACAAGTCTTCACATAAACTTAACGCCTACCAAGTTTCATCGACTTGCGAACGATTAAGTATTTGAGCTATAAACTTTTCCAAAGGCCGACCCCTTATCCAATAAAGAGTGGAAAGTTTTGTTCTCAAATACACGGACTAGTTTCTATATGTATATTTACGAGTTAGGAATGCCAGTAACTACCGGTAAATAAAGAAACATTCCTTTGCCTTATATAAATGGTTTACATAATTACAAGTACAATGCCCTCACTCAACAACCTCGAGTGGCATTCGAGGGCATACTCCTAACAATCTCCCACTTGCACTCAATGCCACACACTATGGTATCTAATACCCATGTTCTCCAGATGACGCTCTAAGCTAATGCGAGAAAGTGGCTAGGTCGATGGATCGGCGACGTAGTCGGTGACTCTACTCTATGCGGCTCAATGTATCTCTTTGCGAACGAATGCTCTTACGAGATGATACTCTCTCTCAATATGTTTGGGCTATTATGAAAACTTTGGCTCCTAGGCTGTATCATGCTGCTCGTGCAACTGCAGTGTCACGTGAAGTTTACCCAAGAACTTCTAAATTCTTCCTTTGGAGGCCTCCGGGCCGCCTTATACTCGGCTAACAGGTGGAATTAGCGATCGCGCTATTCTTGGCACTATGCCAAGATATCGCTCCTCCATTAAGAGTAAATGTAGCCAAGTAGATATAGAATCGTCTTTACGTCCTTGGAAGTCCAATACGGTGAATCCCATCACATTCAGTTCTCCACCACCATATATAAGAACCGGATCTCTAGTCCTTAAAAGTACTTGAGAACGTTCTTTATGGCGGTCTAATGTTCCCAGGCCAGGTTGGCCGAAACCTACTTACCACGCTCCCAAAGCATGCGCAATGTCGTCTCGTACACAATAAAGCATATGTGAGGCTACCCATCGCCGAATCATATGGTATATAACTCATTTCCTTTCATTGTTCCTCACTATGAGGACACATCTTCAAGGTAAGTTTTATTCCATGTCGCATCAGAAGGAACCCTCTTTAAGATCTAATCTATATAGAGGGCTTGGGAAAAACTTATCATTCTCTTCGATCTAATCCAGTAGAATCGAATCCCAAGAATATAGGTTTCTTCTCCCAAGTCTTTCATGGAGAAATTACTCGAAAACCAAGCTTTCCCATAACTGAGCATTCCCACATCATTTCCTATTAGTAGAATGTCATCTACAAATAGTACTTAGAATGTGATCTTGCTCCCACTAACCCTCTTGTATACACAAGATTCCTCTTCATTTTGCACGAAGTCAAACTCTTTAACCGTCTCATCAAAATGAAGGTCCCAACTACATGAAGATCACTCTGATCCATTTCATGGAGTCTACATCCACCATTGCTAGGTCATTGGTCGTGGGTCGGTCTCTTGTTTATCACTTGGAACCTCGAGGAAACCCAGTTCCTCCAAGTGCATTAAACTATACCTCTTAGGTAATTGAGACACCCTACTAGACCTACGAGGTGGTTGTACTTGTGTTTCAGAAGGTTCGGTTCCAATTTCTTGCACAGGTGTCTCTTTAGGAGTTTCATTGTATTCTTCCAAAGAAATACTTCTACCTGCTCCGCCTTCTTGAATGAACTCATCTTCCAGGAAGTGTGCTTGTAAAGCAACAACGATCTTTCGATCTTCGGGCATGTAGAGTAGATATCCCATCGTCCCAGACAGGAATCCAATGAAACGTCCCTTCGCAGACCTAGCTTCCAACTTTTCCACCTTAGTCTTCTTGACATAGGCGGGACATCCCCAAATCCTAATATGATTAAGACTTGGTTTCCTTCCTTCCTACATCACATGTGGAGTTTTAGGAACGGATTTGGAAGGACATCTGTTCAAGATATACGCGGCGATCAGTGCATACCCCCACAGGTAAATCGGCAAGTCAGTATAGCCTAGCATGGAACGGACCATGTTCAACAGGGTCCGGTTCCTTCTTTCTGACACACCATTTAACTGAGGAGTACCTGGAGGTGTTAGTTGTGAAACTATTCCATGTTCCTTAAGGAACTCGTCAAACTCCATACTCATATACTCGCCACCTCGGTCCGACCGAAGTGCTTTGATATGATTACCAGTTTGTTTCTCGACTAGGGCCTTGAATTCCTGGAATTTCTCAAAGGCCTCGGATTTATGTTTCATTAGGTATACATAACCATACCTAGTATGATCATCTGTAAATGTAATGAAATATTGATATCCGTCACGTGCTGCTTCCAAAACACTACGTACATCGGTATGGATTAATCCTAGTTTATCAGCGGCTCTTTCATAAGTCCCTATGAAGGGGAACTCAGTCATTTTGCCTTAAAGGCAAGATTCACAAGTAGGAAAGGGATCCGATCCCAATGGACCTATAAGTCCATCCTTTTGTAAACCTTGGTCTGACCAATATGACCAAGTCTAAGATGCCATTTCAAAACTTGATTAGTTTCATCCTTACCTCGTTTCCTAGTCTTAGTATTCACAACGACTTTGTTACTTAGGTTAAGATGATACAGTCCATTTGACAATGTAGCAGCGCCCACAAGTTTATTTCTAAAATAAATTTGCAGGAACCATTACTAATGAAAAATGAAAAGCCTTTTTCGATCCATGATCGGAAAAGTTAAATGTTATTATTCCCCTTGGGCAAAACAAGTACATCATCTAAAGTCAAAACAAAGCCGGATTCTAAACCCAAAAGAAGTGATCCTATGTCGGTCGCCTCGACACTATGCCCGCTTCCGACTGTGATCATAACTTCTCCAGCTCCAAGCTTCCTACTTTGTTCCAGATCGTGATTCACGGTACAAATATGAGAACTAGCACCAGAATCCAGTATCCAGGAAGTAGAAAATACAGTAGTAGAACAATTTGTTTCCAAAACTAAAAGTTCTGTACCTGAAGTGCCATGAAGAATCGGACAGTCTCTAGCCCAGTGGCCCAGCTCACCGCACTTGAGACAAGCATCCTTCTTCTTCTTGTTCTTTGGAACCATCGGGGCCTTGCCCTTACCCTTAAGGTCCTTAGCTTGTGGTCCAGTCCGCTTCTTGGTCTTTTTCTTCTTATTCTTGGACTTCCGAAGTCCAGAAGAAATCACAAGTGCAGACTCCTTCATCCGCGGGATCTTCATCTGAGACTGAGCGGTCACCAGTTTGTTCATTAGCCCGGCTAAGTTACATGCAATCTCATTGCGGTTGAAGTTCATAACAAACGTGAGAAGGAATCGTGGAGAGACCGTAGGATAAGGTCGGTTTGGAGAGAAGTATCCATTTTAAAATCAAGAGCCTCCAATCTCTCGATCATGGATATCATTTTGAGGACGTGTTCCCCAACCTTCTCACCTTCCTTCATCCTTGCACCCGAGCGATTGCTTGGATATCTCATATCTAGCGATTCTGCTGTGCTCACCATAAAGCTCGGTTAAGTGAGATAGAATGCCAGCGAAGTCATTTTCTCATGAGCTCTCTGAAGCTCATTAGACATGGAAGCCATCATATAAGCACGGACTTTCACATCATCCTTAACCCACTTTTCGTGGTTTTCAATCTCTTCCTGATTGGCTCGGGTCCGCACAGGAGGCGCCGGAATGTCCGTCTCCAAGACGTATCCCAGTGCCTCTATACTGAGGACAATCATCAGATTGCGGAGCCAATCCACAAAGTTAGGTCCCATTAAGGTGTTCTTTTCGAGTAGAATTTCGAGTGGATTCATTGTCATATTGAGATTTGTCTACATTAAGTATAACAGATTAATTAGTGACTCATTCAATTATGTTCTGAGTATAGAATTAAGGTCTTTTCTATTCTTGTTACCCAGCTCCCACTATTTTTATCGGAATAACAAACTCCCATGTGAAATCCGGAAGTATCGTCGCTCTACTTCATAGTGGTGATCGAGTTCTTTATAAATCTTAATAGAGGGCAACCGAACAGGTTTCTAGTCTATTAATTTTCATAAAGTGGTGTCCAACACCAACCCATCTAATGGATGATTCGATCTTCTTTTTCCCCTTGTTCACTCCCCTCAACCTATACGATTTCTATGGTTTGTGAACAAGTTAAGTTTATACCATCGACGCAAATCAGCTTCACAATTGAATCTTATCCGGCAACCTATCAGGTTTCTAGGGATAATATTTGCTCCAACCGAAGGCATCCAATGCGCTCTCGGTAATTTATCCGTCCTCCCGACGACTACCCGATAACTCGGAAGCATAGCACATCCGGTTTGGATTTCAATTTCGAAAACTCGATGGAGGAAGGAAAACTTGAAACCTTATAAACTTAATTATTTATAGTGGGAGAATTTTCGCGATTAACGTTACACTTTGCACATTAATCATATTAGCGCGTTTGAGGCATTCATACAATATGAAAAAACCATTCACAACCTAGTTGCTACCAACATGTGGTTCATGGACCGTTCCTAGAAAACAAAAACTTCGTAATCTAATTACAAGTCTTCGTCTTGAATCTTCGTCTTCTCGAAATGGATCTTCCTCCGGTCTTCGTCATTACATATAAATTTTACATCGAAAATTGCATCCTAGATACAAACATTTCTAGTAAAATAAATAGGCTCAAAACGGCCTTTACAACCCAATCGAATAAAACGAGCGATTCAAATCTAAGTCCACGAACCACATCCCCATTCAAAAGCATTCATCCAATAAATACTATATAAATGGAAAGCGTAGAGATACATTGATCCAATCAACAATACGAACCGATCCAATCGATTCACACAATCGGTAATTTGATAACGTTCAAAATAATTGATCGATCATAAATATTCCAATTAATCAAATTTCCCTTATAAAATGAAATACCATAAATCATTTTAATCATATTAAATCCAATTTAACATGCGGAGATTAATTTTCAAGAATACGAAAAATCGAGCCGGGGTGAAACGGGCCGGCATGGCCGAGTCACCCTCGGCGACTACCGGCGATCACGCACAGCTTGGCGAGTCACGCTCGGAAGAATCCGGCCAGACACGGCCGAGTCCTAGGACACGGTCGTCGCTAGCGATGACTTGGTAGATCGCTGGACACGACCGTGTCATCCAGACACGTCGAGTCACTCGGCGGTTCACGCCGTGTCTCGACACGGTCGGGTCTCGGCGATGGCTGGCCACCTTCATAGGACACGACGTGTCACCCAGACGGTCGAGTCATTCTCGGCCAAAATACCCTTTTTGTCCAAAAAGTCGTCCGACGACGATTCGGGGCTAGATTTTCAATAGGATATCCAATATCAATATTTTACGACTTTCATATCTTCAATATAAATCATATTTCCCGAAATTTAAGATTTATATTTAGACATAAACTTACGAAAAATACAATTATTACGAACGAAAAAACATATACCACGATTATGACTAAAATGATTCCAAATCATTCACCATCTAATCGAGCATTCCAAATGCCAATATCGTATATACGATCGCAACACCAATGATCCGATACCCTTTGGGATTCGGTGCCTAAATCGAAGGCCAGTAAGCGGTAAAACGAAAATTAATTCGATCCGAATCCCTACGAGGATCGATCGAGCTACGTATATACGAATATCAAAACGAATAACAAGAGATATAGAAACTCACCCTTGTAGTCCGTTGATTAGATGGATAACCTTCTCTCGAGCTATTCCCCAAGCTTTAGGCGATCTCCTTTCAATTCAATCCGCTCCAAGCTCTTGAATGATCCAACGCCGAAAGCACCGCGTCTCTACTTGCCACGCGCCGGAGAAACGACCGGAACAACGATCACCTTGCTATCCTCCGAGGATACGGCTAGAGCTAAGTGATGAAGCTTCCAATATGAAATTATAACACTCTAAGTGTATAACTCACAATCTCTCTTTGAATTCTTGATTTTCTCTAAGAAAAACTCTCAAGAAATAGATGAAGAAGAAGACTTTGAGAAAGAACTTTTCTCTCTCTCTACACTTAAACTCACGTATGAAAACAAACAATCGTATATGAGAGATTGAAGTCTTCTTATCTATAATCTCCTTCCACATGTTACAACTCATTCACATGAGAAAATTGCCCCCTGAAGTCATTTTCCTTGCATTATCATCAAATAAAAATGGAAAGAAAAGACAATGGGAAGGTAGGTGGAAGTGGGGTGGCCATGATGAAAAGCGGATGAGTTCGGTTCGTTTCGGACTCACGTGAGTCCAAACAGATAAACTCCGATTCCGTTACGATGTATTTATATCGATTAATTAATCCAATTAATTTTATCATATCAAATACATTATGACATAATTAATTTCTCCAAGAAATAATTATATCCATGAATTAAATTTATCACCCAAGAATTTATTTAATTCATTAAAGCCGTAAATTAATTTATCCAATAAATCAATTTAAACATCGATGTCATGAATTAGATATCCAATATCTAATATTCATAATGAGAGAATTAAGCTTGATTCATTCCCGTCAATCCTAATGCGCGACTCGGTAGGTCCGTCTCGATTAGCAATGGGAGGAACCAAAGAGTAGTAGCACCACCTAGCCACTGGCGGCCTACACTGCACTTAATCGAGAACGAATGATTGGGATCATTCAAGAACCATTCTGTCGTGAATACCAGTATACGTATAAACCCTTCTTTCAAATGTCCCGATCAAGTTATAGGGTCACGGTCAGTCAAACCTTATCTGTACTTGACGCTATGCATGCGTTAATGCAAATCGAGATCATCGAGCTCTCGTGTATCCAATACAACTAGCTCCAATGCTTTGGCCAAAGACTTATGATCTCATCTGCCAGTAACCGCATAGGACATATAACCCGCTCACTAACGGGAGAAAGAATTCTATCTTGGTATTCAGTAGGACCTGCTACTTGCCCGTCAAGATGCACGTCGAGGTTGACCCCCGCCTTCCGGTTTACAGGGTCGAACTACTCTAATGAAAATCTTGACGTCACAAGCACATCCCTACTAAATCCTCAAGTCGAAGGTTCACGAATACCTATCACAACCTTTCGATTCCGTCATTGGTGTCCTGAGTGAAATCTATGTGACGAATCGAGGGTGAGTCGGTTCGAGTATACTAATCCAATTAGCATACCTATAACGTGTGCTCCCACTAACCATTAGTATTCGACAGGCACTCTCCATGTCAAAGAACACGTCATACAAGTCTTCACATAAACTTAACGCCCAGTCAAGTTTCATCGACTTGCGAACGATTAAGTATTTGAGCTATAAACTTTTCCAGTGCCGACCCCCTTATCCAATAAGGAGTGGAAAGTTTTGTTCTCAAATACACGGACTAGTTTCTATATGTATATTTACGAGTTAGGAATGCCAGTAACTACCAGTAAATAAAGAAACATTCCTTTGCCTTATATAAATGGTTTACATAATTACAAGTACAATGCCCTCACTCAACAACCTCTGAGTGGCATTCGAGGGCATACTCCTAACAAGATTCACTGTATGCTGGGACTACGAGAAGTCTTCGATACAGGATGACATCTTTGATCAGCATTTCGATACAGCTGTTTGTTGTATGTTGGATTAGCACATTGTCAAAACATTCTGTCATGATCTTTCGATACAGGGATTGTTTATCCTGACAATCTCGATACAGGGATTGTTTATCCCAACAATTTCCCTTTTTTGATAATTTGCCTAGTCCTTCCAAGTCTTCCTTTTAGAACCTTATGATGTTATCCAAACATCCTTGATGATGCCAAACCTTTGACACTTAGCATCTTGAAAGAGGGAGACTTCTTGGTCTTCTGTTCGAATGTTCTGGCCTTCAGCAATTAGCCTAATACTAAGAACTACTCGCAGGCAAATTCAGTTTTTATCAAAAGAGTATCATATCTTTAAACTTATTATTGGCGCGCAGGCACAATCTTACATAGTATTCTAGATACATACAACTTAAACTATGAACTGTTCGCAGACAAGTTCTTACAGCTTATGTATTAAAACAAGTTTCATATTTGTATACAGCAAGGATAAATTAAGTGTTTGTAAACATACAATAACACAGTAGATTACGAGTTGTAATCTTTCAAGACAGGCAAATATTTTATTGATATTGAAACAAAGAGTACAATATTTTGCTGTTTTGAAAATAAAATTACAAAAAAATAATACAACAAGGGATTCAACTCCTGTAATCTGAGTGTCTCCATGGCCTTTTAGTGTCATTCTTGGTAATTTTCCACCAGTTCTGATGAGCGTCCCTGTCTCGATTCAGATATAAGGCTCGTCCATCATACGACTTATCGAGGACTAGGATCCAATCTTTTGGATGGGTAACGAAGTCACCTTGTCTATGCTTAGACGTCATCTGCTGCTGTAGCGGGAGCGTTCCTTGTTCCAACCTTTTTCTTAAACTCCTCTGCGGCTTCCTGTACCGTCCTGCATCTGTTGAATAATGAGGATTCCCTGATAAGAACAACACAGTGTCTAAGCAGTCCATTCCTCCTCCAGTTCTTGATTTCTTCTGCAGTAGGCTGTCGGTCGGCCGGGAGGTTCATAGCTCGCGGCTTTTGAACTCGGATCTTCCAAGGATACTCAGGGTCCCCCTGTATCCTAACGTTCGGTGTTGAAATACGGGCTATATCAGCAGTGATGCTGTCTTCAAAAAGAGCTAGCATTTCTTTCTCTTGCTCCAGCCTTATTCTCCTAGCAGCTTCCCTCGATTCTTCCCCCCTTTTGGCGTCATCAAGGTATGACACCTTCTCATCAAGGCGTTCCAGGATTTGCAAAGCAGCATCCTGTTTCGTCTCAAAATTTGTCATTTTCTCAACCAGGGAGGAGAGCACCTGCGACATATCTTGAATTTTCTTATCGTGGGCTCGAAGCTGGAACTGGTTTCAATCATAGCTGATGCTGTCTTGGCCTCGGACACGCGTAGCTTAGATTGTTCTTCTCTCAGGATCTGCTCCTGTTTTTCCTGCAATTGGCTTAGGGACTGCTTGAAGACTGATGGCAATATTCTGAAGGCTTCTTCCACTCGGGAGACTTCATGCCTTAGACCTGTCATCTCTTCAATGGCTGATTGGTGAATCCAATCAATAGCTTTTTCAACAGAATACAGGGCGTTGACGGCGTCCTGGATGAAAACAGTTTGGAGGCCAAGAGCATGTAATCGCTCTTTCCTTGTGGCAGTCATAGGAGAGTCTGGCTGGGCGAAATCTTCAACTCCATTCAACCGTCTCAAGTTCACATTGGTACGTGAATTGAGTTGGACATCCTCAGGTTTCATACCGTCGTCGGATTCCGAGACAGTTGAGGTTTCGGGAGCATCGGAGGGTGGCTCGGCAACAGGGGTTGATGATTTCTCTTGATCGGCAGTTGGTTCTGAATACAAAGGTACAAGGGGGACTGATTCCTCCTGCTGTCTCTCAACTTCCTCCTGCTCCGGCAGAGGGACTGATTCCTCGTGCGGGATGGCGTTGGATTCTTCTTCGGTTTGGGCGGCGACAGGGTTGGGTGCCTGTTGCGAAACGGATTGTTCCTCCGCGACATGAGGGACTGAATCCTCGTTGTCGGGAATAGTGTCTTGTTGATGGGGAGGATATTGGTGTTGACTAAAAGTTCCTGTGCCCATCTGAAATTCAGATTCCTCGCGACTCATTCTTAGACCATCCTGAAGGGCGTCATCATCATCGTCGGAGTCGGGATCTGATTTTGGACTTTCGGGAGATTCTACGGACTTAGATTTTCCTTTCTTTTGTACTGCGGCTTTGTAAAAAAAAATGGCTCTCAATAAGCTCTTTAACACATAGGTTGTCCCATTGGATCAAGACAGCTACATCTTGAGCGTCCGTCACTTCCGAAACAAATCTTTCTTCGTTGCTCCATTCGCTCTAGTTGTATAGGGTCGTATGGAGCAAGTCTGTAATTCTTCCATTGGACAAACTGTTCATAAGCCTGTTCGATTTGCACAGAAAGTAGGGTTTTGGTAATAATTGTGTCCGGGGAGGGGCTGCGTACAACGCCTGAGTCCGCTGTAGGCATAGGTTCCTCTACAGGTGTGGGATCCTGTATCGGAGAGGGATCCCTTACAGGGGTTAGTACCCTGATGGGAGATGGATCCTTAACGGGTGTGGAATCCCGAATAGGAGAAGTAGCTTTTGGCTCCAAAGTGGCAGCCGACTCGCCAGAGTCTTGTATGTTGGCAGATGTCTGAGCATCTGTCATAGCCGCCAAAGGCTCGGGATCTACTGTATCAGTAATACCAGTAATTTCGATTTCCGGTAATTTCTTTTTTTCGGCGAAAGTCCGTTTTGACGACTCGCTCATGACCGTTTCGTCATTCCGAGAATGATTAATTCTGCACTTTTTGTCACCCGAGTTCGTTTCGGTGTCGTTTTGTTGAGTTCCGTGCTTTTTGGCGACTTTTCCGCACTTAAGTTCGATTCTTGCGAATCTCGTTGGAAACTACTGTTTCGAGTTTCCCGTAAATCCGTTTAACTTTGTTAGACATGTTGTGAACTTCGGTTTGGTTATTCGATCACGTATCGTGATTTTCGGACGTTTTGGGCCATTTTCGTAATTTCCCAAAGTTTGGGGTAATTACTTTCCGTTGTCGAGTTTCGAACCTTCAGGTGGTCGGAATCGTGTGTTCTCTTAGCGCTTGGGTTCGTCTTTGTGAGTACTTCGTAACCGTATTTTCGATTCATATTCAGGTTCGGGTTTCGGGGTCGTTCGGACCGTCGGAGTGGCCACGACCGAGACGGCCGCAGCAGGTACTGGCCTGGCCGAGTTACGGCCGTAAGGTGCCGGTTACGGCCGTAAGTGATCGGCAGGCATGGCCTGACGAATGCCGGTTACGGCCGTAAGGGCCGAGAGTTACGGCCGTACGGGTGCCAGGCAGCTTCCGGACGAATGCCGGTTACGGCCGTAAGGGCCTGCCGGGTACGGCCGTAAGTGCCGAGTTACGGCCGTAAGGCCCCGCCGGTTACGGCCGTAAGTGATCGGCCATGGTCGGCTATTTAAAGGCCTGGACGTGGATCTCTCGGCCATTTTCCATTTTTCCTTCGTTTTTCGCGACCCTTCGACGGAATTTGAGGGTTTTTGATCGGGAACATCATAGAACATCATTTTTGGAAGGCTTGTGTTGATTATATCATCATCTAATCCGTGTTCTTCGTCCAAATCGAGGTATTTTGGCTTGAACCCTTGTTTTTGAAGATTTTAGGGATTTTCCTTTTGATTTCGATTCCAATCCATTTCTAATCAATTGTATAAACGTTGTTTTGGACGTGTTCTACGGATTGTATATCCGTATTTCGAGTTCGTTGGAATCCAATCGGGATTTTTGGTTTTCTAAGGAACCTTGAACATTTAGTATCCGATTAAATGTCTCAAAGGGTTCCCTTCAATTCCTGACCGTGTTTTCCTTTGTTTTCAATTGTTATTCTCATAGTAACCATGTTTCCGTTGGATTTCACGGAGGATTGTAGGTGTTCGGGGTTTTCCGGGTTGTGCCGTATTCGTAGGAATATCCGGGTGCCGACTATCGAGGCAAGTATCTTGCCCATACTTTTCATGTTTCGTAGACGGAATCATTGATAAATGATTTTATGTGCAATCCGAATATTTTAATGAACTTTTAAAAAGATCGGTATGTTCTCGATAATTGTTGTCTCTCAAAAGATAACTCGTATGCTTCGGGGATTAATGTTCTTTCGGAATATGTGCGTTAGTTTCGTATATTGGAAGATGTTAAACATATTTAGTGAATTTAGTAGACCGTAATTATTTGTCGAGGATTGTGTATTGATATGTGTAATTGTTCGGTGAATATGTGACGTTTCCGAGGTTGTGATGCTTGGTGTTGTTTGGTATTGGTATTTGCTTATGGTTGTGTGACATTAGTTGTGACTGTACGTCGACTAAAGTGGCCATTCTAGCGAAGTACCTAGCATTTGTATGCATATTCTAGTACTCGAGTTATGGCTTCCCGTGGCGTTGTGGATGATATGTGTATGTTCACCTAGGGACGGTCTGATGGGACCTCTAGGGATACGTATTGCCGTGAGTGTGCGTATCACGAACTGTGGTTAACCACCCAGGGATGTCCGACGGGGCTCTGTGGGGTGCGACGGCCGTGAGTCTCGTACCAACGGTTAACTTTGAAATGTTGTGTTGGAGAACTGTGATTTTTGGCGCGTAATTCGTCTGATTAGAATGGCAGTCCAAATGATATCGTACTTAGCTGGAATGGCACCAGTAAATGTGTTGTGTGTGACTTGTCCCTTGACTGTGATAATTTGGTAAGGGTACGTGAGTCCTGTGGTTTCTCTGTGTATTGTAGCTCTGCGGTGTGTTGAGTTCGACCGTATGGTCAAGTTGCAAAGTTGTGCTCTCTATTGTCGTTCTGTGAGACCGTTGTCGTGGTAATGTTTGACACGGAGTAGTTTATGTCGGGTTATTCTTGTGAGTATGTGATGTGAATAAGTTGATTCACAGACCCCCGTGCTTGTGGTTGGAATGTTATGATTGGGTCGTGGACCCCGTATTTTGTTATCGGAATCGTATTTTGAAAGAAATGATTTTGGGCGGTGTCCCTAAGTGTTTCGAAAGGCTGGAAAATTCTTAAACCCCAAATGCTTTCAAAACTCCCGAGATCGTAAAATGTTTTGTAAGATGTAAATGATTCTATTCCTATCTTTCATAATTCAAACTGTTTTGATCAAGTGAATTATCTCGGGAAATATATTCATGATTTCTATGTTCTTGGAGTATGAAATGTATGGCTCGTCCTTGTATTTATACTTGCACTAGCAAAACAGTGGAGTTTTGCTAACCCCCGAGTATTCGGGGGGTGGATGCCTGTTTTGCATCCAGGTACTTGCAGGTTGCTGGGGAGCAATCCACAAGATCGTTACGAAGGATGATGGAATACGGCGATACTAATCACATGAAGACCGTTGTTGAGTATTTAGAGATGTCTTGTTTTGTCCTTCCGTTGTGTTTATTTTTTTTCCTATGTAGGAACGTTGATTCATATTAACCCCTGCATGGGTATGAGTTACGAGAAAGAGTAATGTATGGTTGACGTGTATGTGGTGGCAAAAGGCCAAATCGGTCTAATGGTCTGTTAATTACCCATGTCGATATGTATTGTATTGTGGTGTTTCTGTATTTAGCCTGGTAGATCCTCATGGAGAGGGTCTACGGCGCTGTAATATTCCCGAGTGATTTGGGGGTGTTACAGAATATGGTATCGGAGCCAGGTTGCGGAAACCTAGGCTGTCGGGTCGAGTTTTGTGTTGTCGGGTCTTGTCTTGTCTTGTCTTGTCAGATTTTGTCTAACTGAGTCGTGTCGCGACGCGTCGTCTGAGGTGTCGGTCGTGATTAGTATCGAGGTGCCGTCATCATCTACGTGCGACCTGTGGATGTAAGTCTCCCTTCTTTGTGTTTGTGCCTCGTCTGATGCGAGTTACTTGTATGATTATTCGTTAAGTGATTGAATCCTTCTGCGGATTTTGATTTCGAGATGTGTGGATATTTGACTCTCATCTTTTATCTGTATGAGGGGCGGTGTTGCCGCTAATGTATTTACGAACTGTATTTTATCCGCTGCGTGAGTCCTTTAAAAATGACTTTCAGTATTTTGCAAACTAAGTTCTAATTCGTAAAACTGATTCCCTAAATCGAGTTTTGGTATTTTGGCCTTGAATGTTTTATGACGGTTTGATAAAGAATTTTTGTGAGTTTTGGGCATTCTGGCCTATTGAATTTTTGAAAACCTTGAGTATCTTAGAAAATTAAATTTCGAGACGTACTTTTAAAACAAATTATTTTCTTGCGGTGTTTTCAAGGTGCTTTCTAATGCCGCAATACATTTCAAAATTTTTCCAGTTGAGGACCAAAAATATTTAGAGATATTTTCAAATGCAGTTGCTTAGACCCAAGGGTCGAATATTTCTGAAAGTTTTTCGCTAAAAGAAAGTGTCCTCATTTTGTATCAAACGCATGATGGTTTTCAAAGTCTAGACAATAATGTTTGCTCAACTTTTTTTTGAAAGGTGATACTCAAGATCAACTAGTGTTTCCAAAGTCATTTTTTTTCTCAAAGGTGGTTTTCGTTTTTAAAACCTATCCATTCCCATTTGAGGGCTGGGTATGTATGTATGATGTTCGCGTTGTCGTTATGATGTTTGCTCCCGAGTATGATCGAATCGGTGGCATGAACGTCAAGGCGTTGCCACGCATTTGTTATACTAGCCCTATGTGAGAGGTGTGAACTGGTGTTTACTGTTATCGCCTCGTGGTGATTTGCGTGTTGTCGCACGAGTGTGAGCTGTTGAAGCTTGGGTTTTTACGTTTGTGTACATGTGTGATTGTTTCATAATGTTTGTAATTATGTGATGGTTATCGTCCGGGCCGTTGAGGTCGCCGAACGATACCGTCGTTGTTGTAGTGTTTGTGTGTGTATTACTTTACGATGGTAATCGTTGTATATGATATGTGTTATGATTCTTTGTTGTGCTGAGTTGGCATCTCCGCTATATTGTTTTGCGACGTTATGCCCCATTGTATCGAGCCGAGGTGTTTCAACCGTGATGTGCCGGGGCATGCACGTGTAAATTGTCCTTCTCGTCAGTAACGCGTTTCAAGTGCGGACTCGAGGAACACCGAATTCAGTTTTGCAAATTGGCTACTGAGACTTTCGGAGTTCGCGCTTCAGCACATATATCAGGATCGGCTCTGAGAGACCCATGGGAGATTTTCCTGTCGGATGCTTTTTGTGTTGTGACCTTGTTTCCGTTGTTGTGAGTTGCGGGGACGACATTTCTTTTATAAGAGGTCGGATGTAATACCCGTACTATATTTGACTTCTGCAGTTTCTCCTTCTAAATTCTATCGACTTGCATGTGTTCATCGAAACTTTTTGAACTTGTTTGATGTCTCAGTTGTCATCGTTCGAACTGGTTGTGACCTTGTTTCAGATCGACCTGTTTATCATCGTGACCCTTTCGAGTTCGGTTCGATTCTTGTGAACCTTGTTTGGAAGTAACGTCTTTCACTTTCTACCAGTTCTTTTAATGTCTGAAGTTGAAGTGGGGACTTCGGAGTCATTGTTCGACTGTTGTCATTCGATCATTGTTGTTTGATCGTTGTTGTTCGATCATTGTTGTTCGGTCGTTGTTGTTCGATTGTTTTTGTTCGATCGGGGTTGTCTGACTGTTGTTGCCTGATCTCGTACTGCGAAGAATTGTCGTTCACCGTTAGTCAACTGTTTCGAGTGTGGCCAAGTGGGTCACCGAGCCGTGCATTGTGAGATGGTAGTTGAGAGATTTGGGGATTGAGGTTGCGTCTCTGCTCCGAAAGGACACAGAATTGCCTAGTGTAGTTTTTGAGGACTTCGGCGTAGTCCGAATTGTTTGTGGTTGTCCTTGTGGATCGTTTGTGTGTTTATTTCTGTTTTCTTGATTGTGCGTGTTTCCTTGTAATGGGTGCTTTGTGTTTTGTGATTGTTCGGATAATCGACTTGGTTGTATTATCAGTTTGATGACGCTTGTCACTTGTTGGTTTTATTATGTCTCTATCGGTGGCGTTGTGTTGGTCGTCGTGGAGCGTGTTTTCACGCCGTATGTGTCTTTGCGTTTCTTACAGTGTTTCGCCGTTGGGCGCCAGTTTTTGGTTTTTGTGTATCTCGTCGAGTTTTCCTGGTGGGGATATTGCTTCTCCCTACTTGTTTTAAGTTTCGGGACGAAACTTCTTTTAAGGAGGGTAGAATGTAATACCCGTAATTTCGATTTCCGGTAATTTCTTTTTTCGGCGAAAGTCCGTTTTGACGACTCGCTCATGACCGTTTCATCATTCCGAGAATGATTAATTCTGCACTTTTTGTTACCCGAGTTCGTTTCGGTGTCGTTTTGTTGAGTTCCGTGCTTTTTGGCGACTTTTCCGCACTTGAGTTCGATTCTTGCGAATCTCGTTGGAAACTGCTGTTTCGAGTTTCCCGTAAGTCCGTTTAACTTTGTTAGACGTGTTGTGAACTTCAGTTTGGTTATTCGATCACGTATCGTGGTTTTCGGACGTTTTGGGCCATTTTCGTAATTTCCCAAAGTTTGGGGTAATTACTTTCCGTTGTCGAATTTCGAGCCTTCAGGTGGTCGGAATCGTGTGTTCTCTTAGCGATTGGGTTCGTCTTTGTGAGTACTTCGTAACCGTATTTTCGATTCATATTCAGGTTCGGGTTTCGGGGTCGTTCGGACCGTCGGAGTGGCCACGACCGAGCCGCAGCAGTCTTGGCACAGTCGAGTTACGGCCGTAAGGTGCGATTCGCCGTAAGTGATCGCGAGGCATGGCCAGCGAATGCGATTCTGGCCGTAAGGGAGATTCTGGCCGTCTGGTGCAGTAACCAGGACGAATGCGATTCTGGCCGTAAGCTGCCGAATGCGGCCGTAAGTGCCGTTACGGCCGTAACGCCCCACCGGTTACGGCCGTAAGTGATCGGCCATGGTCGGCTATTTAAAGGCCTGGACGTGGATCTCTCGACCATTTTCCATTTTTCCTTCGTTTTTCGCGACCCTTCGACGGAATTTGAGGGTTTTTGATCGGGAACATCATAGAACATCATTTTTGGAAGGCTTGTGTTGATTATATCATCATCTAATCCGTGTTCTTCGTCCAAATCGAGGTATTGTGTCTTGAACCCTTGTTTTTGAAGATTTTAGGGATTTTCCTTTTGGTTTCGATTCCAATCCGTTTCTAATCAATTAGTTGTTGTATAAACGTTGTTTTGGACGTGTTCTACGGATTGTATATCCGCATTTCGAGTTCGTTGGAATCCAATCGGGATTTTTGGTTTTCTAAGGAACCTTGAACATTTAGTATCCGATTAAATGTCTCAAAGGGTTCCCTTCAATTCCTGACCGTGTTTTCCTTTGTTTTCAATTGTTATTCTCATAGTAACCGTGTTTCCGTTGAATTTCACGGAGGATTTTAGGTGTTCGGGGTTTTCCGGGTTGTGCCGTATTCGTAGGAATATTCGGGTGCCGACTATCGAGGCAAGTATCTTGCCCATACTTTTCATGTTTCGTAGACGGAATCATTGATAAATGATTTTATGTGCAATCCGAATGTTTTAATGAACTTTTAAAAAGATCGGTATGTTCTCGATAATTGTTGTCTCTCAAAAGATAACTCGTATGCTTCGGGGATTAATGTTCTTTCGGAATATGTGCGTTAGTTTCGTATATTGGAAGATGTTAAACATATTTAGTGAATTTAGTAGACCGTAATTATTTGCCGAGGATTGTGTATTGATATGTGTAATTGTTCGGTGAATATGTGACGTTGTGTGATGTTAGTTGTTATTCCTTCGTGAGGAGGTTGTGATGCTTGGTGTTGTTTGGTATTGGTATTTGCTTATGGTTGTGTGACATTAGTTGTGACTGTACGTCGACTAAAGTGGCCATTCTAGCGAAGTACCTAGCATTTGTATGCATATTCTAGTACTCGAGTTATGGCTTCCCGTGGCGTTGTGGATGATATGTGTATGTTCACCTAGGGACGGTCTGACGGGACCTCTAGGGATACGTATTGCCGTGAGTGTGCGTATCACGAACTGTGGTTAACCACCCAGGGATGTCCGACGGGGCTCTGCGGGGTGCGACGGCCGTGAGTCTCGTACCAACGGTTAACTTTGAAATGTTGTGTTGGAGAAATGTGATTTTTGGCGCATAATTCGTCTGATTAGAATGGCAGTCCAAATGGTATCGTACTTAGCTGGAATGGCACCAGTAAATGTGTTGTGTGTGACTTGTCCCTTGACTGTGATAATTTGGCAAGGGTACGTGGGTCCTGTGGTTGCTCTGTGTATTGTAGCTCTGCGGTGTGTTGAGTTCGACCGTATGGTCAAGTTGCAAAGTTGTGCTCTCTACTGTCGTTCTGTGAGACCGTTGTCGTGGTAATGTTTGACACGGTGTAGTTTATGTTGGGTTATTCTTGTGAGTATGTGATGTGAATAAGTTGATTCACGGACCCCCGTGCTTGTGGTTGGAATGTTATGATTGGGTCGTGGACCCCGTATTTTGTTATCGGAATCGTATTTTGAAGTAAATGATTTTGGGCGGTGTCCCTAAGTGTTTCGAAAGGCTGGAAAATTCTTAAACCCCAAATGCTTTCAAAACTCCCGAGATCGTAAAATGTTTTGTAAGATGTAAATGATTCTATTCCTATCTTTCATAATTCAAACTGTTTTGATCAAGTGAATTATCTCGGGAAATATATTCACGATTTCTATGTTCTTGGAGTATGATATGTATGGCTCGTCCTTGTATTTATACTTGCACTAGCAAAACAGTGGAGTTTTGCTAACCCCCGAGTATTCGGGGGTGGATTTCTGTTTTGCATCCAGGTACTTGCAGGTTGCTGGGGAGCAATCCCAAGATCGTTACGAAGGATGATGGAAGACGGCGATACTAATCACATGAAGACCGTTGTTGAGTATTTAGAGATGTCTTGTTTTGTCCTTCCGTTGTGTTTATTTTTTTTCCTATGTAGGAACGTTGATTCATATTAACCCCTACGTGGATATGAGTTACGAGAAAGAGTAATGTATGGTTGACGTGTATGTGGTGGAAAAAGACCAAATCGGTCTAATGGTCTGTTAATTACCCATGTCGGTATGTATTGTATTGTGGTGTTTATGTATTTAGCCTTGTAGATCCTCATGGAGAGGGTCTACGGCGCTGTAATATTCCCGAGTGGTTTGGGGGTGTTACAGTATCGACAGTAGTAGGCATCTCTTCCACAGGGGTTGGGCCCTGGGGGATTTGTTCAGTGGGTTGAGCCACGGAAGGAGCGTCCTTGGAGGTTTCTGTAGCCTTAACTTTTGAAAGCCTCCTTAGCTTCCTTTTCGGCTTCTCAACAGCAACTGGAGTTTTGCTGTGAGATCTTTTTCTCTTCCTTGAAGTCTCCTTGCTCTGAGACTTCGAAGATACGTCCCTTGGGTCGGCAGAAAGGGGCAATTTTCGGACGTAAGGCCTGTTTGCAATAAGGGGTCCTTTCTTGAAGACGGTGGGTCTGATACTTCCCATATAAATGCGAGAAGTGATCTTCTTTGCTTTTTCATCTTGCGGAACACCGCATTTGGTCAGAATATAATTCAAAAGCAAACCAAAGGATTTCTTTTGTGAGTCAGGCTTAGAAACTTCTTCCTGCAACCGTTTGAGGATGATTTGACACCAGTTGACCTTCTCACAGGTCATAATTGCAACCATCATCCTGAAACTAAGATTGGTGCACATCTCGAACGCACCTGTTCTGTTCTCAATAACACGGCAACATAAATCGTGTAAATAGACAAAAGGTAAACAAAAGTTTTTCTTATGACAAGAGGTGTGAACCGTTTCAACCAATGCTGAACCGGTGAACAACCCATAGTAAGCGGTCAACAGTTCTTGGGACCCAAAGGTCTCAAGATCTTCCATTGTCAGGCCATCAGCAGGAAGCCTGTAGAGATTCTGGAGAAGCTCCTGGTCAACACGGATCTCGACTCCGCAAATGACAGTTGTGATGTCAGCAACATGTCCTCCCTGAGCCAGCGAAAGGAAACGAACAGCAGCATTGAGGTAGAACTCCTCAACCAGATGAACATCAAATCGTTCAGCAGTGTGGTTGCCAAGGCGATAGAGGCCTTGTTGACGAATCCTAGTGATGATGTACTCCATCGATTCGACGTCATCCACTTCGGAACGAACATGTTCAAGCATGACAGATCTAGAAAATATCAGTCCGTCAATGATGTTGGAGGATTTCTTGAGAGAGATAGAAGAGGTCTGAGAAGATGCCATTGATGATTCTCGAAGAAAAGTTAAAAAGGATTCAAAGAGAATGCAGTAACACAAAAAGGTTTGTAGGCTGTATGCTCAAGAACTCCTACAATGTGCAGAAAGCGTAAAGAGTCTCAAATGGCACTTACAGTCCTTTAATAGTGGGCAGCGAAGAAGGGTTTTGCAGAGACTAAACGGTCATATTTAAGGGATGGGAACCGTTGTTTGAAATGAACGACCACGATGGACTGAGTGTAACCGGTACAACTTATCTATCTAATTTAAAGTAGGAGCGGGTCCCACTTCTGACTTATCAAATTACCCTTATTACCCGAAAAGGCGGTGTACAATTAATAAAAAAATTTAAAACATCGCGGCTTTGAAGATACCAATGTCCAAATGTCGTGTAAAGCATTTAATGCAAACGACTTGTAATAATAACAGGGCATGTGGACATAAAATATTGTTTAAAATAGATAACATGATAATTGATTTCCCATTGTAGGTGCTGTATCCGCGAAAATACAGCGTTCCTCCTTAAAAGGTACATACGGGTTTCAATTCGATACAGCAGCTTTCGGATTAATGCTGTATTCTAGGGTCGTACTGTATTCCCCCTTAATTATTGCACACGTCAGCTGTAGGATAATTCATATCGCTTGGTTCCTACAGTGCTGTTCTGATAGACTGAGTGTACAGATAACTAATGGTGGATACTGTATTCTTGGGTCTTACAGCATTCCCCCTCAATTACTGAGTAAAAGCATTTAAAACTTACAGGGAGTTAGGCTGTAGCAATCCAATTCATGTCGAAGCATGCAGAATCTTGCTGTGTCGAGAGGCTTGGATACAACGGCTAAGGCTGTAGTCCTGGCGGGAGATTCTTCAGCTTTCTCTCTCCTGTCTATATCGTACTCAAATGTTTTGAGGTTAGAAAAGAGATCAAAAGTAGATATTTCACTAAGATTGCACGACACACGCATAGTTGTGGTCTTAATGTCCCATCGGGCAGGGAGTGATCTGAAAATTTTTAGGTTTTTCTCCCTTTGGGTATAAATCTTGCCTAATGCTTCAAGTTCACCAATGATGCCAGTGAATTTGAGGTCAAGTTCCTCAAGTGTTTCAGTTGGTTTCATTTCAAAAGATTCCAATTGCTGAGTTAATTTTGAAATCTTGTTTTCTTTTGAGAGCTCAGTTCCCTCACAAATTAAATTGAGTTTATCCCAGATATCCTTGGCTGATTTACAGCTCTTTACCTTAGAGAATATGCCTTTGTCAAGAGTGACAAATAGCGCATTCTTCGCGACATTATCGAGGTTGGCGCGCTTTCTTTCGTCAGAAGTCCATTGTTCGTGCTCTTTTTCAAGCATCTCTGCATGAGCTTGGCCTTCAATCCTTGGGGCCGGATTTACCTTCATGATTTTTATAGGGCCATCCTGTATGACAAAAATCATCTCTTCGTGCATTGCTGCAAGATGAGCCTTCATCCTAATTCTCCAATCATCAAATTCGTTAATAGAAAACATAGGAACTTTATTGATCAATGATGAATCCATATGAGAGTAAAGAAAGAAAGAACTGTTTTAAAAAAATAAGTGATTTAAGGATCTGATTCAATAAAAAATACGACTGATTCTTTTATAGAATCAACCTCTCCGATACCACTTGTTGGCCACTAACTATACAGGATATAGCTTGGAAAGTTTTTTAAACAACAAGCTGTACGGTTTTCAAATCTGAGTGCGCAGCGGAAGTCTTGTTAAAATAAGTTGCTGTAAATACAACAACTAGATATGAAGTGTATACTTAAAAATAATCACAAATATTAAAACAGTAAATGCAGAAAATACTGACACGGTAATTAAAGTGGTTCGAGGTAAACCCCTCTACGTCCACTGGTCCTCCACACAGGAGTGAAAATTTTATTATAAATACTACGTACACAACTACGTATTTATAATCAAACCTAATCAATATATCATTCACTCAGATTGATATAATGATCTTAGCCTTCAACCGTTCACACAGATTGGTTTAAGATTTCACTTGACTGGCTTCTTCACACACAGTTCCGAAGCTTCGTCTCTTCAATGCAAGTCCGTCACACACAGTTCAGGAATATCAAGGTTTCTCAGTCCACACATGGCTGATGGGTTTTGTTCAAAGGTAGAACAATGATTGAACAACAACTTTGACTTTCTGAGCTTTTAGCTGATGATGTGTTGTTCACAGTTTGAGCACTTGTATATCTCTTCTTTCAGAATAGCAGTATGCTTTGCAAGATATGTTTTCTCAGATGTATATGATGATAACTTCGTTGTATTCTTCGATCTTCAAAGACTGGAGATATATATAGCCTTCTTGAATATATCCGTTGAGATAGATCCGTTGAGCAGAAGTCCGTTCCAACGGGATGATATGTTTGAATAAAACACGATCCGGATTTTGCGTTAGATTGAAGATCTCTGACGGCTTGATATTTAAAAACTTTATCCTTTAGTATTTAAATATATCTTTTTAAACGGGATTTTGACTTTAGCGAATAACAAAGATTCCTTCTTGTCCTGTTTGGATACTGTATGGAATGATAGTTGTATTGTCGATTCGAGACAGCTTCCATACTTAGTCTTATGAAACTCCTTTGGTGTATGATAGATTCACTGTATGTTGGGACTACGAGAAGTCTTCGATATAGGATGACATCTTTGATCAGCATTTCGATACAGCTGTTTGCTGTATGCTGGATTCGCATATTGTCAAAACATTCTGTCATGATCTTTCGATACAGGGATTGTTTATCCTGATAATTTCGATACACGGATGGTTTATCCCAACATAGAGGTACCTAAACCTTAGCCAAACACCCCCACACTTTGAGATATTTGTATGAAGGTTTTCTACCTTTCCACAACTCATAAGGGGTAATTTCCTTACCTTTGCGTGGAATCTTGTTCAATATGTAGTTGGCTGTTAAGACAGCTTCCCCCCACATGTTCTGGGACAACCCTGAACTAATCAATAAGGCATTCATCATATCTTTAAGTGTTCGATTCTTACGTTCAGCAACACCATTAGATTGTGGTGCATATGGAGCTCCTGTTTGATGAATTATACCACTTTCGTTGCATAATTCCTCAAATGGGGCTACATATTCGCCACCTCTATCGCTTCGAACCATCTTAATACGACAGCCTAATTGGTTCTCGGCTTCATTCTTGAAGTTCTTAAAAGCTTCAATAGCCTCATCTTTACTTCTCAAAAGATAAAGATAACAATATCTCGTGCAGTCATCGATGAAAGTGATAAAGTACTTCTTACCACCTCTAGTTCGCACAAACTTTAAATCACACACGTCTGTGTGAATTAATTCAAGGGGTTTTGTGTTCCATTTTGGCGAATGAAACGGAAGTTTCGTCATTTTTGCTTCAACACAAATCTCACATTTGTTTTGAGTATTGACTTCATTTGAATTTAGTAAATCTAAGTTTACTAATTTTTTTATAGCATTTAGATTCACATGACCTAATCTACAATGCCATAAATCAGAACACTCAGTCAAATAAGAGGAAGCAGTAGCATTTTCATTAGCAGACTTGGTTACATGGCGTTTACCCAAAGCATTAAGTTTAAAGAGTCCCTCCGTGAGGTAACCCTTACCAAGAAACCTATCAAACTTTTTTATGATAATTCTATATGACTCAAACACTAGTTTAAACCCCATTTTAACTAGTATAGAGCCTGAGCTCAAGTTCTTCCTCATATCCGGAACATGAAGCACATTCTTCAAGGTGAGTGTCTGTCCAGACGTAAGTTTGAGGTCCACTTCTCCAACTCCGATAATTTCAGATGAAGCTGGATTCCCCATGTTGAGCTTTCTCCCCTCAACAGCTTGATAGTTCTTAAACTGACTCCTATCGGCACCAACGTGGGCGGTTGCACCGGTGTCGACGTACCAACCACCTTGGTTCTCAACGTGGTTGACCTCCTCGGTGACCACAACAGCAAGGTCATCTTCTTTTCACTCGCCGTTAATCTCGGCGACGTTGGCAACATGTTTCTTATTTTTGTTAGCCTTCGGTTTCCGGCAGTCCTTCGCCGCGTGCCCATTGTTGTGTCACGATTTATTCATCCCGACAGGCGATCGACTATAAGGCCGAGCGACCAAGTCAACATCAGTCAAACTATGGCTAGCTCGCCAAGTCGAAGATATCAGACCACCATCAGGTACCTAGCGATCGAATCCCAAGGCGATCGCCCTTTGGCAGCTGGCGATCTACTCTAGTGACCGGCTAAGGGCAATCGACCTACGCCCCGAGCAGAGACGATCGCCCGTCAAAGTCATCAAGGACTGGATCTCAGAACAGCACCCACGTGCAGATCCACAAAAGGCGCTGGCATACGAGATCTTCGCTGACAGACAAGATCTTCTGCTGGCGGACAAGACCTTTGACCACAGCCTGTCACCTACCTCACCTACCGGCAGGCGCGCCGAAAGTTGTCAGTGGGACCACCCGTGACAGCAACTCAGGACGCGTGTAAGCTCCCCAATGGACCGTACAGTTGACTGCCAGCAACTCCTGCAGACTTTGAGGGGACAGGCCCATGTGCTAAAAGACGATCGCCCGATTATTATAATGCAGAAAAGACGATCGCCCAGCGTATCCAAGCCCTATAAATAGAGAACCTCCTCCTACTGGAAAAAGGTTCCCAATTCCTTTGGACTTACGCTCAGAACGCATTCTCTCACATTCCGATACATTCACGGAAATACAGTAGAACACACATATCATCAAGCTCCCGGCTATCTCATCGGAATCCATCTCAGGACTTCTCTCTCCGAATCTCTCGTCCAGAACACGATCGGCAGAAGCAGCAAGTCTTCACTAGACAGATTCCAAGGGATTCATAAGCCCCGGAGCTCAAGTATCCAGCTAAATACTCGCCGTGAGGGACCGTCGATCTCTCTCCGCCGCGACTGTTCATCTCCTTTGTTACAAGAACTCACAGAGCATCAAATCTGGTTCTTCCGGCAATCTACACGCTCACTAGCTAAGATAACAAAAATCTTTACACTCATTGTAATTGTATTCTTACATTAGTACTTGTATCCCCGAATATTGGTATTAATAATATCTCGCGAGAGCATTCAAGCCCGGGACTAACAACCCCGGCAAATCTTGTGTTATTTATCTTTCTCACGGAAGTGCTCTTGCATTTGTTTGATATCCCATCCATTCCAGCAATATCTATCTCCGGATAATATTTTGGGTAGCAACAATTGGCGCTAGAGGGAGGGGTTCGAACCCTCATACTTTTATTTCTACCGTCCCGAAGAACACTCACTGTTCTCGGGGCATATACTTGAAGTGACACTCACTGCACTTCAAAGAAAACCTTCAGAATCATGACATCCGCTGGTACATCGAAGAAAGCCGCTCTCCGAACCGTCGGACACCATATCCCGGCTCAATCCGAACCCCAGCCAACGACAGGGGGAAGCCGCAGCAACGCGAGACTCTCGATCCCGCATCCGAGAGATGGCCCCAACCTCTCAATCGATCAGTTCCAAACCGAGGAACAGATCGAGGAGGCTATGGCCATCCTGGAGGAGCGACGGAGAGCATGTGCGTCGCCTGCAATAACTCCCTCGATCATCCGCCGCATGGGAAAACGGAAATTCAGCGGGCTACTGAACGAGCGATCGTCAGAAAGCCCCAATTCGCGAGGAAAGGCTCTCGCACGGCCGGATGGATCCATATTCGATCGCTTGGGGCGCGACCCATCCTGGCGACCGAGGCACTCTGTTCCAACCTCGAAAAGACAGAACCCGAATCCGTCACCAGAAGTTCGGCCTACCCACCTCACAGCCGAACGCAGGTCAGCCATCTGACTCCCGCCCCGATCGCCAGGGGATCAGTACTCAATCGCCTCGGCACCCGCTCCGAGCGCCGAGCCGCGAGCAGCCAGGCCACGGCGATGGCCGCCATACAACGCCAGCTCGACGAGATGAGAGCACTCTTGGACACTGGGGCAAGTACCAGCAAGAAGATCGCCGGGCCGACCGAGCCACTCGCGGTCCACATCGAGCTTGCCCCCATACAACCAACGATCGCTCCCCCCAAAACACCTCTATATGAGGGGAGATCGGACCCCGAAACCCACCTGAGTAAATTCCGAATTTACATGACTGGGTGTGGGGCATCTGATGCAACCAAGTGCCGGATCTTCCCGCTGACATTGGGCGAGCTGGCCCATAGGTGGTATGTCTCACTACCACCACGATCAGTCACCTCTTTTAAGAAACTGGCGAATGACTTCACGTCATACTTCGCCAGCAAGGTCGCCAGACCAGAAGGCCCCCACCGCATGATAAAAATCAAGCAGGGGAAGGACGAAACCGACGCAGATTACATCGACCGGGTAGACGAAATCATCCTAACCGGCGAACCCGTCAGGGACGAGCTCGCTCTCTATTCGGTCATGGGCGGATTCCACGGTCACTCTCCCATGTTTAGACATCTCTCCAAGGATATTCCCCCAACTTACGCGATCTTCCGCGCTAAAGCTGCCAACTTTCTGGCCAGGCAAAGGCTACTCACCCTCCGCTTAGGCGAGGAAACGCCACCTCTTGTCCAGAAGATAGCGATCGCCAAAGCAAAGAAGGCGATCGCCAAGACACCCGGAGATCTCAAGGCTTTCGAGGACATGGAAGCCCATCTCCTCCATACGTTCAACAGAACTCCGACACATATTTTCTATGCCGTCAAGGGGCACGAAGAGCTCAAAAAGCCAAAGGCGATAAGGGACCACGGTCACCTGGACAACAATCAATATTGCGCCTACCATAAGATTCTCGGCCATAGCACCAACAAATGCCGCGACCTCCTCAAACAGCTCTGGAGATTGTTCGAGGAGGGCAAGTTGGACAGCTTATTGGTTTAGCCGAAGCCCCTACCAATCTCTATAGACGATCGTCCGAGTCGAACACAAAACAGGCTGGAAAGCTCATATGAGCCGACCCCTGGATCAACCTCGGCGACCGTCCCTACATGCTTCAATCAAGAAAAGGAGACCTCGGAAGTCTCCCCGATCTCCTTCCTTATTTAAGAAACCGGAGGACTCGATCGCCATCTACAGTTCACCGTCTAACATGATGGACTAAGGCACGAGATAGCCTCCCCCGCACAACGTACACCGTCGAAGGTCGGCATCTACATGACGATCCAAGGTGGAAGAGTGCAGCCATGGTCCTGGTGGTCGATGGAACCGACTGCTTAGGCCATGCCAGGTCCCTTTGGGCCAAGATCGCCCGCCCTTCGTTTAAATACGAGGCCGGCGTAGTCTGAGGGCCCTCCAAAATAAATCAGTGGACACGATCGCTCGCCCTCAAAGGTTCATCATCTAACATGGTGAACCCGGACAATGCGACGTACCACAACCCCCATCTCAACGTACACCGTCGAGGTCGGCCATCTCCATGGCTGGCCGAGGTGGAAGCAGAGCTAACAAGCCGCGGGCGTGGAGTTGATTCATCCGACGCTGCCCCGCGCAAGGACTCCTCTAGACCGAGACCGCACGCCCTTCGTTTAAATGCGAGGCGAGGCGCAACCTAACAGAGGACCCTCATAATAAAGTGAGCCACGAGACACTCAATGTCTTCGCGCATCAAGACATGATCAAGGAGTCGGTCCATCGAACTTCGCGATCGTGCACGGTTCCTCAAAATGGACGACCGTCCCCGAGGATTCGACAAAGTTGAAGACCGCTCACTCAACGAATTATTTTCATCCCCTTACTTCCACTAAGTGAATAAAAACAAGGGGCAATAAGAGTGCGGACTACCTACACGACGATCGTCGCTATTCAACCACATACGGAGATCGTCATTTTTTCAGATGTAGTGCAGCGATCGAATTTGTTGTAAAAAGTTATCTTTATGAGTTTATCAATTCATTTGGAACTACCCTCGCAACGATCTCTCCTCACACATTTCTACAAAGTCAAACAAAGACTCAAAAATAACCATTCATTCAAGTGATAAGTCAGAAATCCAAATGCTCATTTCATTTACTTGAAAAATCAGAGTACACGGTCGCCCGAAGGCCTAAGTGCTACAAAAGAAAACTACAAAACTACAAGTAAGCTAAAAACGTCAAAAATGAAGCGCCTCAGGCCCCTGCCTGGCCTTCGCCATCAGCATTCGGCGCGGTCCCCTCATCTTCCGGAGCGTCGGGATGAGCAAGATTGGCTGGAGACGGATACCAGCTCAAATACACGCCGATGTCCGCAAGATACAGGATCGGCAAGGAAAAAGCTGAATGGAGAGGATGCTCCAACGCATACGCCTTGAAGTTATCAGCAAGAGGCCCGACCTCCAAACCTCCCTTCTTAGCCGCTCGGATCGAGTCGGCGAACGCCAAATAATAGGCGAACTCGCTGACATACTCCAAGTTTTGGAAGGGATCGGCCTTGGTCGCCTCAACCTCTCCTTTCAGCTCCGCCATCGCCTGTTGCGATCCCTGGAGCTCGGTCTCCCTCGCAGCAACCTTCTCCTTCGCCTGGACGGCATTCTGCATCTGGTCCCGAAATCGGTCAACCGCCAGACGATATTGCTCAGTTTCCCTCTTCTCCAGCTCAAGCTCACGAGTCGCCCGCTTGGCCGCCTCCAGAAAGTCCTTCTCCATCGCCGCGATCTTGTCAGCAAACTCGGCGTTCTCTTTCCGAGCCGCCTCGAGATCCTCCTGCAGGCGAATAGTGGAGGGCCGCCCCTCAAACTCCTGAGCAGCCTGGACGGACATGGTCGCCGTCTGAAGAGAAAGGGCGAGAACAGCGTGCATCGAACTCGCCGATCGCTGTCGAGCGATCGCATCCAGATCAGTCGTCCATGCCTTCGGCAGAGCAGAAGCGGCCTTGCTAACGTATGGAGGAATGTCGCAGGAATGGCGAGGAGATCGGCTCGCTAGGAAATCCATGACCATCGGCGGGCAAGACGGATCTGCGCGACGGATCCTGCATCAAAACAACGAAGTCAGTACAACTCCTACGCAGATGCATTTCTCAACACAAAAATGCTATCTACCTCTCAGCCTTCTCGGGATCCCGACCGAAAAACGGTTTCCCTCGAGGGGTCTCAGCATCCGCGATCGCCGTCTCCCGCATAAAAGCCGCAGAGGGCGGCTCATTCTCCGGAGCAACGATGGTGATCGGAGGCGCGGCGATCGGCACTTCATCGCCGGGCAGAACCGGTTTCTTCCGGCCTCGGCCTCTTGCGATTCGCTCGAAGCCCCTCCTCCGGAACTTCCTCCTCAACCACGACCGTCTCCACGCGAGGCTCCGCGACCGGCTCCACGCGAGGCTCCGCCTCCGGAACTATAGGCAACGCGACGGGAGGGGCCCGAGTCGACCTCTTATGGCGAAGACGGCCTAGAACTCCTGGGTTCGACATGGCGATCTCCGTCGGAGGCTCCAAAAAGCGAGGAAAGCGAACCTCTGCAGTTAAGACAATCGATCAACAGTCAGATACTGTCCTCAAGTAAGGCGATCGCCTAGAAATTGAAGGTCGCAGAAACTCATACCTGGCACCGAGAGATGTCTCGGGAAACGGAATAGTCGAGCCGACAACCAACGACTCTCCTTATTGATCCGAGTGGCGTCAAGGTCGTCGTCCGACAAGCTCCTTATCCGCTCCCAGACAACGAGAAAGTCAAAAGGCAGCTCCTCGATCGCCGGAATGTGAAAACCTGCAAAACCGAAATCAAATTAGATCAGTCCAAAACGCATCCAAACGAAGGGAGAGTCTAAACCCTTACCGGGATTCCTCTCCCGAAATTCAGTGGGGATCTCCAGCTCGCCCGTAGGATTGTCGCTCGCCGAAGGTCTCCATTTGCCGGCGACCCAGAACCACTTCGTCTGATCGCCCCGCATCTTATTCGGGACTCCATGAATCACCCGGCCAGATCGGCCTTGAATATGGTAACCGCCGACCAACCCTTTATGAGCCGTCAGCTTAAACAAATGGTTCATCTCCAACGGCGATGGGAGGCGGTACATGCGGTGACCGCCAAACAGGGTGAGAGTGCAGTTAATTTGGAGCCAGGCGTTCGGCGTCAGCTGAAGTGGCGCCACATTCCAAGCGGCCAACAGATGGGAGACAGCAAAGGATAAAGGGAAGCGCAGCCCGGCCTCCATAATCGCCTCATTCACGGCGACCATACCCATCGGAGGCTGGTCGGCTTGTTCATTCTCCGCCGGCGCGAACATGTCCACATCTGAAGGAACATGGAATCTTGTACTCCAGACGGCCAGATCTCTCCTGGTCGTCGAACTCCGTATTTGTCCGAGCGACCACAACGATCGCTGCGCAGCACGGTACTGCGACCGTTTGGGAAGCACATAGGGATAGGCGACCGAGTATCCCCGGAAATCGAATCTCGGAGTAGGACCGACCAACCTCTCCATTATTTCAGGCCCTATAGGCCCGACCAAAAGCGCTATGTTGCTCCCAGTAAGCCCTAATCGCCAGATCTCTCTCGATCTGCGATCGTCTCTCTTCAGCAGCCGACTCCTTAGCAACATCGGCCTCATTGAATAAAGCCTCGACCTCCGCAGGGTCGATTCCGGCCCGAATAGCCTCAGCCGCCGTCTCCAGGTGGAAGACGGAAGAAGTTTCTCCCCGGACAGACGATGTCCCGGCGGCAGAACTGGTTCCCGCTCCAAATGATGATGAGGTTCCGGCCATTCTCAGAAACAGAAAAGGAGAAAAGGATTGTTCTTACCCTAAAGTGAAATCGAACGACGATCGGCACTAAGATCTTCAGAAAATTCGGCAGCAAGTCCTTCTTCCTCCAATAAGCACGCGTGAGTGAAACTGCAGCACCGCGCCCCTTTTATAGGAGAAGGCAGGGACCGGTTTGCAATAAGGGAAAACCTCAGGGGTCGGATCTCAAACGACGCATTAATTGACCCCCTCGAGACCCGCGTACGCGTCTTTTCAAGGACGCGTCAGCCGAGGAGTCATTAATGACCGTCGGCATCCTCTAATAGAAGCCCGACACGTGCGCGGAGACCTTTCAACGCCCATTGTTTTCCTCACTTGATTCGGCCAACCAGGTCGTCCGAACCCAGAGTATATCAGCTCAAATACGATCGCCAGTTCAGTTAAACACGAAGTCGCTCGTCAAAAGTTCAGCGATCGCCAAGAGAGCCACCTCACCCCACATTTTCAACGTATGAGCGAGCTGGGGGGCAATTGTTGTGTCACGATTTATTCATCCCGACAGGCGATCGACTATAAGGCCGAGCGACCAAGTCAACATCAGTCAAACTATGGCTAGCTCGCCAAGTCGAAGATATCAGACAAACATCATGTAACTATCTATCGAATCCCAAGGCGATCGCCCTTTGGCAGCTGGCGATCTACTCTAGTGACCGGCTAAGGGCAATCGACCTACGCCCCGAGCAGAGACGATCGCCCGTCAAAGTCATCAAGGACTGGATCTCAGAACAGCACCCACGTGCAGATCCACAAAAGGCGCTGGCATACGAGATCTTCGCTGACAGACAAGATCTTCTGCTGGCGGACAAGACCTTTGACCACAGCCTGTCACCTACCTCACCTACCGGCAGGCGCGCCGAAAGTTGTCAGTGGGACCACCCGTGACAGCAACTCAGGACGCGTGTAAGCTCCCCAATGGACCGTACAGTTGACTGCCAGCAACTCCTGCAGACTTTGAGGGGACAGGCCCATGTGCTAAAAGACGATCGCCCGATTATTATAATGCAGAAAAGGCGATCGCCCGGCGTATCCAAGCCCTATAAATAGAGAACCTCCTCCTACTGGAAAAAGGTTCCCAATTCCTTTGGACTTACGCTCAGAACTCATTCTCTCACATTCCGATACATTCACGGAAATACAGTAGAACACACATATCATCAAGCTCCCGGCTATCTCATCGGAATCCATCTCAGGACTTCTCTCTCCGAATCTCTCGTCCAGAACACGATCGGCAGAAGCAGCAAGTCTCCACTAGACAGATTCCAAGGGATTCATAAGCCCCGGAGCTCAAGTATCCAACTAAATACTCGCCGTGAGGGACCGTCGATCTCTCTCCGCCGCGACTGTTCATCTCCTTTGTTACAAGAACTCACAGAGCATCAAATCTGGTTCTTCCGGCAATCTACACGCTCACTAGCTAAGATAACAAGAATCTTTACACTCATTGTAATTGTATTCTTACATTAGTACTTGTATCCCCGAATATTGGTATTAATAAAATCTCGCGAGAGCATTCAAGCCCGGGACTAACAACCCCGGCAAATCTTGTGTTATTTATCTTTCTCACGGAAGTGCTCTTGCATTTGTTTGCTATCCCATCCATTCCAGCAATATCTATCTCCGGATAATATTTTGGGTAGCAACACCCATGTTTTCCACAGTTGAAGCAATCGCCATCAAACTGCTTGATTGGTTGCTTCCCTTTGTTCTTGTTTTGGACACTTGGGCGAGCTCTTTTATTAGAGGGACCGCCATGCTCCAACTGATTGACCTTAGCATCAATCAGGCCTTTTGGTTTATGATCATTCTTGCGCACGTCAGACTCGATGCGCAATTTCACAATCAAGTCTTCAAGAGTCATCTCCTTTCGCTTGTGCTTGAGGTAGCTCTTGAAGTCTTTCCAACTGGGGGGCAACTTCTCGATCACAGTTGCAACAGTAAAAGCGTCCGGCAGGACCATTCCCTCGGCATTGACATCATGAATGATGAGTTCGAACTCTTGCACTTGTTCCATGATTGGTTTTGGGTATACCATCTTGTAGTCCAAATATTTGGCGACTACAAACTTCTTTGTACCTGCATCATCACTACGGTACTTCTTTTCAAGTGCATCCCACATCTCTTTTGATGTGTTTACAACAGAGTATACATTGTACAAACTATCTTTTAAAGAATTCAGAATAAAATTTTTTACAAAGATAGTCCTCATCGTGCCAGTTGTCATCCTTGGCCCGAGGTTGTTCCAAAAAAGGAACCACTCGTGTTGAACCCGTAGGCTCCAACACAAGATCCTAACATGGATCCAACGGTACCACTAAAAGTGGAACCTACAGTGCCACTCGAGGTGAATCCACCGGTAGTCAGAAAGGGGTTCGAAAACACCCATGGAGTTGTTGATGAGGTAGTTGTGCTCATCATGTTGGACATGGTTGCGGCAATGGTGTTTGCCGAAACGGCGGTCGCGGAGGCAAAGGCAGCGGTGGTGTTCGAGTCGTTGAAAGCAGCGGTCGTCATCTCCACTTGTAGGATTTAGCAAGTAAATATTTCGTCTTGCGCTTGTTGGATCTCTGTCGTGGAAACTTGCTTGGCGGACAAATAAATTACAACTGGAATACAAAAATTTCAACTCGAAAACAGAAACTACAAACTCGTACGGAAATGAAATTACAAAGCTCGAAACAGAATTGAAAATACAAGAAAATAAATTATAAAACCGTAAACTAATGCCGAGTCGAGGAAACCTCTATCCGCATAACGAAATACGCCCCGGTAGTGCTCTCGGTTCTGACGTATCGCCCCCAAAGATAAAATGGAAACGTCTCGAAGGTAATAACACCACAAGACCTACGAGCTCCGACGAACTTGAACGAGGTGAGGACGAAGCGGTTACTATGAACTATGAACTGTATGCTTTATGATGTATGCCAGAGTTTCGAAAATTGCATGTGTAGAAGCAAATGAATGCATCCCTATTTATAGACCATTCACACCTTACTTCCGGGTTGAACTGAATTTGAAGAGTCAGGACGCACATGGACTGTATTCAGCTCCTTAACCGCTCGAGGAATGTATCTGGACATCCTTATGTGCACATACGAGCCCAACTACGTTGTTGAGCTTGTCCAAAAAGTTCTTTAGGCATGCCACGACCAAGTGCACGACCAGGCCCAAAGAACAACCCAAAGACCACCCAAATACCAATTGCCAAGATCTAAAATCCAAGTCCAAGATCAAGGCCAAGGCCAAGGCTCGCGGCCGAGGCGGGCAGATGGCGGCGGCGGCGCGCGCGTGCGCGCGTGTGGGCTTTAAGCCCATACACATGTGGCATTAATTATTACATGAATAAAGGTAACTCCTTATATACTAGAATGTGCCATTAAGCCCATACACGATGGTTCATTATTCAATGTGGGATATCGTCCCTTATTAATTCACAATTAAGTGACAAATTTTAATTCACTATTTCCCACTCACCGGGAATCAGTTTAGAGAAAGTGAATATCCCACGATCATCTACTCAGAATGTAGATCGATCCTATAATATTTAATTTTACAAAATAAAATTAAAATCATTAACGATTGTTTTGAATAGAAGTATGTGCACATGCATATAAGAATCATTTCGAGATTAATCAGCAAAAGTGACTTTAGAAAACAGAATCTCCAACTGGATATACTTTGGGGGAACATACAAAGTCATCATCAATTAACCTTTTCTAGGTTGATGAAATTGATTCAATCAAAGTTCAATAGTTTATCTACTATTGTCCGCCTAATTTGTTGCTTAAAAGACATGTATTGTACTAATCAAAGCGTTTATGTGGTTGTCCATAATTTAATTATTCGCTTAGAATAATTCATGTTTATATATACATATGTGGTATATTTGAATTATTCATGTTATATATATATATATATATAGGAAAAGATACGTCCATCTGGCACATCTTTCATGTGTGTAGCACAATCAGAATTATTATGCTGCACATATCTAAATATGTGAGTTTAGCACATATTTTATTATTTCGTAGCACAAATTTTAAATAGGTTAAGTCTAGCACATCTTCCATCGCATCGTAGCACAAACATCACAAACATGTAGCACAAACTCACTTAATTTACATATTTTAGTACGCGTAGCACACACAGCACAAACACGTAGCACAACTGAGTATAGTTCTATCTTAATCAGATGCCCAAATTCATTCATATTTCCTAGGAAATTTACCTTTCCTACCTGAACCAATATATATAGTGGCACATTCTATGTAGTACCAATATTAGATGTAATACTTTATGATTGTACTAATTTTGAAATCAAGTAAAACTGTAGAGTCGATCTACAATCTACAAACCACGAGATGGTGGGGACTTGGTAGTTCACGAGGGGTACGAAGGGGAAAAGCAAAGGGTCCTATAACTGAAATCAGTGGACCAAAGTAAAATATAAGATAATCCTATAATGATAGCAATAGTAGATTTGGACAAGATATTATGTATGTATAATAAAATATTTGATGGGTCACAATAAAAGACAAAAAAATATCACAGAGGGAAATGAAACGAACATGGAGGTCAAATATATGATAGATTTGTTTCTTGACCAATCCTTGCAGACTTCTCGATTATATATATAGGGATAACTTTATTTTAATATTCGAACTCTCACCGAATTTACATTTTCATACATATTCTTTTAAGTTTTGCACGGCATGACTAGTCTATTTAAAAATTATCAACTTTATATATCTCCGCACATTCTGAACGCCCGGAGCGAGATTCCACGGCATAGACACCTCTCACACGTGCAAGCCCTTTTAAGGGCATTTTTGTCTCTTCCAAAAAAAACCCACTCAGGCTAACTGGAAAAATCTGGAAAACCCCGACGATTCTGTAGATCAACAAACATATTAGGGCAAATGATATGCAAGAAAAATCGGGAAAAAAAATTCTCTCAAATCCAGCACACAAAAAAAACAAGAATCTTGTGTGGTCTCTTTCCCCTTTTTCTTACTTGTACTTAACCGTCTAAAACTTTATTTTTTTAGTTTTTTTCTTTTTATATTGTCCTATTTGTTGAAGACTTTGGAATGTATTAAAAGAATATATTTGGGATTAAATAAGCAATATTTCACAATCAGGCTTCATCATTCAGGTAAATTTATGAATTTGGGGTGGTGTTATTTAGAGGGGGATATAAGTTATATAGACTACTGCACTGTAGATGAAATGTCTACAGAACAAGACAGATGGTAAAGGAAATGGTTCAACACAAACTCCAGGAGAAGTATCTAGAACAATTGATAAATTGGGAGGTCTTGTTATGACTTGCAAAAAAAATTCACAATGGAAGTGGTAATTCCTACTTTCTCCGTTCTCTTATTATTGCAATGTGTTGACTATTACACTGTTCACATACTCTTTTTTGACCATCTTTTGTGATTTATACATATGAAAAAATATAGTCATGTGGGATCTTGTTAGATTCATCTCGAAATATACTTTCAAAATATCAACTTCTTATAATTTTTAAAAATAAAGAATTAAAGATATTAATAATTAAAGTTGTACATTGGCAAGCGTGAAAGTTCAGATGTTGCAGTTATAACAGAACGGAGGTAGTATTACATTTCCTTATATGTCACTGGCTTCACTAATATCACTGTTGTGTTTATAGTTGGTAATTGCTATTATCTTTCCTTATGTGTTTATAGTTATTATCTTTGTATGATATGACAACAAGAAGAGAAAATAGCCAATGAAGTCAACTAATATCAGTGATTCAGCACAAATCGATTCAAGGGTTTGTCCATTAAACTAATTCTTACTTAACTCCTATTATGCATGTATGTTCATTTGCTTCTTAAAACTCCTAATTATAGCTGCGGATCCGGTCGAGTATACCCGGGTTCGACTCGACCCGTCAGGTACCCGACTCGGCTAGGTTAATTAAACCCTCGTCCCGTGCAGTGCAGGTGCAGTCCAGTGACTCTTTATTCTCTCACCCCGCCACCACCCGCTTGATTTTCATTCTCTTCTCAAACACACACACACACACACCGGTGCACACACACACCCCGGTACACACGAGTCACGACTCGATCCACTGTCCCGAGCAGCCATACCAGTCAAAGTCCATCGTTTCTTCCCGGCCGTCGCGAGTTGCTGTCGGAACTCGGAAGTGGAGCCGGAAGTTTATGTAAAAAGCAAAATTTTGTAGAATAAAAAATTTTGAATTTTATAAAAAAATATGCAGAACTCGGCAGGCTTATATGATGCTCGACTCGACTCGGGATAACTCGACCCGAATTCCAAAACTGAAAAACTCGACTCGAGTTCGGGTGTACTCGACTCGAATCCGACCCGTTTGCAGCTCTACTCCTAATATTGTCATTTGATTGTAAAGGTCAAGGAAAGCAAAAGAGACAAGATGTATAGTTATTAGAGAGAATGTGGCGGTATCATCGTCACCAAAAGTTGTAAATAAGGTAGCCAATTTTCTCCTTATATATTGTGAAATTACACTTTTATAACACTTGCTAACTTTGTCCATATATACTGGTCAACTTGTAGGATAAGGGAAAGAAGAAGGTCAGGGATCTCAAGGCAATGAGCAAAGCACTACCACCAAAAATTGCAAAGTTGCCGGTCGTTAGAAAAAGCCAATCGAGCAGTCAACCGCTTCCAGGGTCGTTTCAAACAAGTCAATGAAGCCAAGTGTCTACACCTAGGCAAGGCATGACAGTGATGAGTGAAGAAGAAGTGCCTAATTGTAACCAACGGCAGAATTATTGATATTTTGCATTTTCTGCTATTTACCGGCGACTCAACTTATACCAATCTATTTGCAACAGTATGTTAGTGTTTGATCAGAGTTTTTGGCCACAAGAGATCAATGTAATATTGTGTACCATTTTGCACATGAATATATGACATGATGTTAATACGGCACAAGAGATCAATTACAATTAGGCACTTCTTCTTCAACAATTTATCCAAATTTTCAACATCCTGTTCAGCTTTGTTAATACGTCTAAGAAGTTCAGGGATAATTTGTCGAGATCTCTCGCAAACGGGGGGATCAATCCACACAAAGAAACTGCAACCTCCATTTTACTGGAGAATGGTGAAAACATTATATTCAGATGATGTTCAGTATATTTTGTTATACGGGGTTTTGGTTTATGTCCCCCCGTTGTTTTAGTTTTGTTATATTCAATAAAATCGGCGTGGGGATGAGCCGCCTAACTTGATTAGGTTCCAAACCCCTTTAAAAAGTTCAGATTTTTTTTTTTATATAATTATATACGTACTTAGGGGCATGTTTTTGGTTGTTCGCCACGGGCATCCGAAATCTCGGGACCGGCCCTGCCTCCATTTTACTGGAGAATGGTGAAAACATTAAACATTAAATAATGAATTTTGAGTATATTTAGCTACACACCATATTCCTACCCAAGAAAACAATAAAAAAAGAAGAACAAGGCAATATCATTCCTATTGTAGAGAAGAAATCACAAGAATTGAAGAAAAAATTTAATCTTTTCACCAAAATCAAACATCACTTACTCGGAATCGGTTGCAGAGGAAATATACCTCCTCCCGGGATTGATTTCCGTCCATGAGGTCTTCTCTTGAGTCTTCCTACCACAGCGGCAAACATCATCAATTTTTAGGCTAAATTTCAAAGGTGGTGAAACCCTAGGGATTGAACGATGGGATGTAGCGATTGACGCACTCAACAGTTTTAGAGGTTGGTGTGTATTTATTATGTTTACTATTATGTAATTTAATAGACTTGCTTGTGTGAGAGGTGTCTCTCGTGGAATCTCATTCCGGGAGTGGAGAATGGATGGAGATATATGAAGTTGATTATTTTTAAATAGGTGAGTCATACTCGTGCAAAACTTGAAAGAATAGGTAGGAAGATGTAAAATCGGTGAAAGTTCGGATATTAAAATGAAAATATAAGTTCGTGCATATTTATCATACATAATATATTGTAATATATTTTTATTTTTCTTGTGTCAATAGACAGTGAACCTAAAAAATAAATATACATTACAATATATTGTATATGCAGGGGATTCATATTTTATATGGATTGAATTGACATTCTCATTTTAAAGATAGGCTCCATTTGAACCCGATGGCTCATATATATATATATGAATCCGGAAGGTTCACGAGTGTCTAAAATCATTGTCGGGTATTTTTCCGATTTCACCGGTTTGGGTCATCTCGATTTCGCTCTGAATTTTAGTACTCGTATCGGACTCGTTAGTTTTCGTGTGAATTTCGATCCCGAGTATTTCGGTCTGGTTTTCGGGTGGATCTCGGATTCACTCGGATTATTAACAAACCTAATCGGATGCACCAGTAGAAATATAGTGCTCGATCCGTCTATAGCCGAAAGCTTAAGTTTCACATAATGTTTATTATTTTTGATTTAAGATGACTTGAGGACCAAACTTTTTTTACATATCAAGGGATTAATTTTCACCCTCTATCTTTATTTGATCTAATGGATGAGATTAATCCCAACAATTTAAAAAACCCACTTTCATCATTTTTTTTCAAATATCAATATCTTTCAAACCGTTAATCGTTAAGCGAAAATACATATGTACAAATGTTTATTATTTACATTGTTAACTATTTTTAACAATCTACAAAAAAATTGAAACTTTATATTTTTATTTGACAGGGAAACTTTCCCTCTGCGCCGAGTTAGAACCGTTAAACACAACCAACTCTCCAGTTGTTTTTGAAGTGACATTTTATACATAAGGGTAAAAACAAGGGATCTGCTGCTGACTGCTATTCCCCCTCTTTTTACTAGCAGTAGCACCCCTTTAAGTTGACAAAATAGGGGGAAAACTATTTTTATCCTTTTTTATATTTTTAAGTTTTTTCTTGTCAATTAAAAAAAGTACATTATTTTAATTTTATTTTCAACTTAATACAAATAAAAATTTTATTTTGTTGTAATCTTAATTTAATATATTTATATTTTATATAACTATTTTAAATATAATTTTACTCTTGTACGTATTTTTTACATATTTTCAGGATTTTTCTTTTCAAATTGAATTGTCATTTTAATTTTTTATAGAGTTAATTACATAAATCGTCCCTGTGGTTTGTCGGGTTTCACAGGTTTAGTCATATCTTTTTTTTTTCACGGCCATGTCCGGGTTAGTCATTGCGGTTTGTCGGGTTTATGAGTTTAGTCATATATTTTTTTTTTCAAGTGTCGCATGTGGTTTTGATCCGTTACGGGTTTAACCCTTTGATCAATAATCCTGTTAGTTGATCGTTAATTTGAAGAGTATTTTTGTCTTTTATATATTTTATTATTATTAATTGAGTACGTTGTAATCAGCTCTTTATTATGATTTTTATTATTATTATTATTAATAAAATTTTATTTTATTATTATCATTTGAGTACATTGTAATTAGCTCTTTAAATTATTTATTTTTTTTATTTTTTTGTTTTTTTATTATTTTTTCTTTATCATTTTTGTAAACATTTTTATCTTTTTTTTTAATTTTCGATTTTTTCAATTTTGGTTTTTATATTATATTTGTTTGATTCCAATTTCTTTTTCAGCGTCTTTTCAATTTTAATTTAACAATAAATAAACTAGTTAGTTATGAACCATCATAACTCAACTTATTTCGTAGTTATTTTGATTTTAATAAATACAAAAAAGTAGTAAAATATAGAAATTATCTTTTCCAACAATATTTTTCCAATGCGATTAATAGTACCATAATATCTAACAATTCAAAATAACCAAAAAAGAATTCAAAATAATAATAAAACAATATATAAAAAGACGAAAATACCCTTCAAATTAACGATCAACTAACAGAATTATTGGTCAAAGGACTAAACCCGTAACAGATTAAAAACCACAAGGACATGACCCGCTGAAAAAAAGTATAGGGACTAAACCTGTGAAACCCGATAAACCACAAGGACTAACCCGTAACGGATCAAAAACCACAAGGACATGACCCGCTGGAAAAAAAATATAGGGACTAGACTTGTGAAACCCGACAAACCATAAGGACGATTTATGTAATTAACTCTTTTTTATATTAACAGAATAGTTGTACTATCTACCAATTAGATTGTCATTTTAATATTTTTATTGAGTCTTATATTTTTCATTTTAATAACTACTTTTAATGTATTTTTTTTTGTATAGATATTTCAAAGCAGAGATGATATGCTAGATTGAGTGATGTCCGTCGATTGCACGAAAAAATAAATTTATTATAGTTATTAATTTTAATAATGTATGTAAAATATTATATTTTTTATATTATATTTTCTTATAATGTATTTATATATATATATATATATATTTGTTTATCTTATTTTCTAACAATATATTTTAAATAATATATAAAATATGAGAAACTATTAATTTTAATAATAAGAAAAAAAGAATATTAATGTTAAGTATATTAAAATAAAATAAGATAAAATTGATAAAAAAACAAAAAATAATAAAAAAAAGTAAAACAAAGGATACAAAAGGAAAAAAAAAATTAAAATGGAGGGGGGAGGCGGCGGGTGTCGGAAAGGGGGATTAGCACCTCTAAAAAAAACACTTTCAAGTCAAAAAAGGGTGGCTCAATCACATTGGAAGGGATTATTAAATCAATAATCCTTTCAACTTAACTTTTTTTTTTTTTTTTAATAAAACCTTGTTCCAGCTGACAAAGAAACCCCACTAATAAGGAATTATAGTTATTGACATAAGAATTTATTGGGTATTTATAATCACCCAACTCTTTAATGTAATTTGTTTCGATTTTACAAATTTCACCTTCGACATCAAGACAAATGTTAGGAAAATGCAAACATGTTTTTGTAATAACTCGGAGGTGTTGTCTTTTACGTTTAGAGAATTGGTCCGACAACAAATAATTTTACGCTGAATCTAATTTCAACTGTTTTGCCTTTTTCAAGAATCAAGCTCCGTAACTTTTAGTTTTGTAGAAATTCGTCGCAATTCTGGTACGTCAAGCTCATTCATCAACGCTGATGGTACCATATTGCAGTAAATTCCTACATAAACTTAGAGGTTTGAGGTTCGACTCTTGAGAAGGGCAAAAGACACGAGGCTAGACTGATGGTAGCAGAGTCGCAATGAACTCCTACCTGAACCTAGAGGTACATGGTTCGACTCACGGAGAGGGCAAAAAACCCTAGACTAGTGCAAGCATGGTCCTTGTGCCCATGTTAACAAAAAGATGGTAATAGAGTTGCGACAAATTTCTGATTCGAACTAGATGTATGGAGTTCGACTTTTGGAAAGAGCGAAAATTTTAAGATTAGACTCAACGTAAAATCACGAGTTGCAAGTATGGTCCTTGTACCTCTATTAAACAAAAAGGGTGTGACCTGATAGCACCAGAGCTTGTCTCTCGAGAAAAGCAAAAGATGAAACTAGACCCAGAGTTATAGGCATAATTTTTGTAACCCTGTCAACACAAGGGGCATTTCTCTAAGAATCAGTAATAGGTATTGCAATAAAAGAAATCAATACTCGATCTTGATCTGCACTATCACCTCAGAACTTATCTATAACTAGTCATTCAGACCCGTGCGTTGCACACGAGTTCTATCTAATTGGTCATAGTGTAATGTGTGGTATTTATTTTCGTCATTAGGTTTGTAAGTTGTGATGGTATCACAACTTTTGTAAGCATCGCATGAGTTTAAGATGAATGAGTTTAATTAGTTGTTTGGTGACTTTTATATTTAGACCGAGTCATTCAGACCCGTGCGATGCACACGGGCTTAATCTAAATGTTCATAGTGTATTGTTCAACACTAATTTACATTGGCTGTATATAAGTGTTCATAGTGTAATCTTTGGCACTTATTTTCGTCATTATATATCTAAGTTGTGATGGTATCACACCTTTTCTAAGCATGACACACATTTAAAATAGTTTATTGACATTAAAAGAGTATATGTGAAGAGACTTTTTTCAAGATGCTACATTTAAAAGAGTCTCTTCATATGTAACTTTTTAACATGTATAAGTTACATACTAAATATTAAAGGGAGGTTAAACGCATACGGTTCTTCAAAATAAATATAACCCTTATATAAAATCGTAACAAAGTGGATATTCGCTATATTTTGAGATCTACCTTGTGACAATTAATTATCCTTTTGGTTTATCATATCAAATACGGTAGTTCCACATTACTACGCTTAATTAATCGAACTTTATTTTATGCACAAAAACCATTTAAGTTTCAATATTTTTTATTGTTGTGAAAATCGGTCCAATATTGTTAGTATATTTAATTTGTACCAGGTTGTATATATAAATATATTTGAAGACATCAATCTCAACATATAATTTTTCTACTCTTAATAACTAATATAACAATTTCATTTTGCCAAATTTGTTTATCATTCTACAAATGAAACTAAAATTATATTAAGATAATCAATTAATCTCCATAGTGATATTACTTATTGAGTAAGATTTAAATTTAATTTATAATAGATTATATAAATGGTATATTTATATTGTTTAAACTACATAAATCGTCAAAATGATATTAGTTATTATGTAAGATTTAAACTACAGTAAAATTATATAAATGATAAATTATCAAAATAACATAATCGCTTAATTGCCGATACTAATTGTGGATATGATTACCCGAATCATTAATACGTATTTGTTTTATCTATAGTCTATTGCTTTGCACCATTTATGGATAAAGATGATAGTGTGAAGATATTTTTATTATATACTACCATTTTTTATATGTAACATCGACATAACTTACACAATCATATCAAGTATCAAAGTCACGCAATATTTCAAGACGTTTAATTAAGAAAGTGACATTATAACACACCGCAAGACAAAAAACTACATTAAGAGCAAAAATATTAAAATGCACCAACAAAGTGTAGTAATAATTATTGACTAAAAATTGAACTCGTCACATTATTTTCAATAAACTTACTTGCTAACGAATCAATAGTATTAGCCCATTTATCGGTATTACATGAAGCAAAATATTGCATGTTTAATTTGTAACATATATTAATATGAATGCTAAGTATTCATCCCACCGATGGCCATGACGTCGTTCTTGTTTTTGTTGTTGTTCTTGTTGTTGTTGTCTTTGTCGTTGTTGTTCATTGGCCTTTTTCATGTTTTGTTCTTGATACAATTTTTGTGACTTCTCGATATCTTTCTTTAATGCTTCTTGACGCGCTACAAAAAACAATTAGATATAGTTGATCGTTAGTAACTTAAATACAGTTAATCAATATATTGCATTTTCGATCAAAATAAAAATGTTCGTGCATGTACCACATAATTGATAAGACAACGATGTGTAGGATCTCTTAAACCATTAGAAAAGATGATGTTACTACCAAACCCCCTAAGCACCATCTTTATGTCGTACATTGTTACACACACAAAACACACGTGAAATTTACATAAAACAATATAAATCAATATGCTAAATAAGCTAGACGATATGATGCTTACTTTACCACCATAATAAGTTGTAGCCCAATGTGCACGCGGTGTGGGGGAAGTTGTGTTTTGTTGTGTGTGATTTTTGACACATTATATAGTTGATAAAATATTTGTAACTCATGGACGGGAAGGTAAAAAGACTAACACTAATTGGTGTGTTTAATTTATGCATTCATGGCACCAAACACTTCATCTCCACATTTCACTTTATGTGAATATTCATTGTACACTTAACGAAAGTTGCTTGACATGCCTGGAAATCAATGTGGAATAACAAATATGATACAATCAATTCATCAAGCATTAATCATGAGCACTTACATTTATAAGACTTCTTAAGTTTTATATATATAAGATACTAAAAGATTGAGTCCATTCATTTATGTGGAGTTTTAATGACTACAAAATACTTATTATAATAGATATCTAATAAGTTGAGTTTAAAGGTGAGTAAAAGCTTGAGATAGCTTATTAAAAATTAAGTTTGGAGTGAGTAAAGGCTTGACATTTACGTCTCATTGCCATGATGAATTACATTACAAGCAAACCATACTAAACTATTATATAAAGAGTTTGTGGGAATGTGCAACGTAATAAAATTTTCATTAATAAAGGGGAAGCTCAAAGGCTAATTTAGGAATCGAAAAGTCGTTTTTTAACATCTATATATACTGATCCTTTTGTTTTTACACACACATATTCGGTATTGGTACTCCAAGCACAGGTACTTCTTATATCACTTTACATATTTTATGTACGTGCTAATTTGCTTTTAGTATTTAAATAACTTTCGTTTTAATATGTTTGCTTCATGTTGTCTGGTATATACTGTATTTTTTCAATATCAATAACTTTATTTTTAGGTTGCTTATGCATTGAACAATTTTTTTTCTCAGGCATGAAGTATTTTAGAGACACCGGTAATACTTTTCGTAAGTCTCACATTTAGAGTATACTTTTCTTTTTCCCAGGCTTGAAGCACGTAGAGATGACAGTGACACTTTAAATTTTACGGTGCTTTCGTTCTCTTAATTGTAAGTCTCATTATTTAATTCTACATGAGATTATAAATGGCTTGAAACTAACTTTCTTTTGTGTCTAAATATTCGATGATGAGTTGATGATGCATGCCTAATAATTACTTAGCTACATAAAACTCGAAACACTATTAGTCAATCAATGATGTCTTTTATAGACGTATGAAGTTGAATATCTATGTTGAAAATTTGTATATTGAAGTGTTATATGTTTGCACCATTTAATGCTAATGCATTACTTCTCAAAACAGGCACTCAAGCACCTTTTGGAAACATGACAAGACCCGAGATACCGTTGAGACATGACAATATTCAAGTACACAAGAAGACTTGACCGAATACGTTTAAACCGATTAGTTTGACTCATGTTTAGTGATTGCAATAGATCTATCCATGTCTAATTAATATTAGAGTTTGGCAATAAAATTTGTCTAATTAATATTAGCAATCCCAAATAGTGCAAAGGTGTTTAGATGCATCTGTTCATTTTCTCTTCTAATTAGCTTCATCAATACATTATAATTAAAGAAGGCTAATAGGCTATTCATGTCAGAAGATTGTTACATACACAACATATTTCAAATATAAATAGTACAATTTACATGAAAACCAATATTAAATCATCAAATGAACAAAAATCCTAATACTCTACGATATCATCCTAACTTTCTTTAACAACTTGGAAGAATACCAATACTCAAATAATGCTATTGAACTGCAAGCAATAATGAGATAAAAGACGATGACTACTACGTTATCTAATTAACGTGTTGTTCGTCTACATTGTATCATTAGAGTTTAAAATGACTTTATTATGCCATCGGCTAATTACTCATATCAACTATTTGTAGAGTTTCGAAATATACTAAATTATATTCCGTTGTGGTAAACCAAGTATTCAGATGATACAATGTCTCAGATTGATTTATTATTTTAGATCATATGATGATTTTCATAATATATTAGACGCTTACAATCCTTTCAATAACGTTATCATAATTTAAATATTTTATTATGAACCATAACTAAGTGTTTCCGAATATTACTTCAAACAATTAGGTATAGATAATTGATGTGTAAAAATAATAAATTATTGTAAAAAATATAACCCATGAAATTAACCTTTGAGGTGAGTAAATACCTCACACTTAAGGTGACTAAATGCAATGCTATAAACTGTTAATTTTTCAAACTATGGTTAAATTGATATTTTTGTAATAAATAAATTTTATAATATGAAGTATAAAATTGAATTTTTTCAATAAATTTGGGTAGTAAAAAATAAACATAAAAGTTAAGCATAGTTAAATGATGGTAATGAAATTTGAGTCTCTTCGTCTCACAAGAAAATTATTATGATTTGAGAGGCAATTTATCAAATAATTAAATGCATTCAATTCGTATTCTTACAAACACTACACACTTTTATAAAGCTTCTCATTATTGTTTATGTCTTAAACTATTTGCTAAGAATTATGATGCCCGTTTTGTTCAAATACATGCTTTTATCTTCACTTCTAAAACTTTACGCTAAACATTATGTAGCAAATAATTTTATATAATATCGCTGCTATGAGACGTGTGGGTTTTTGCTTCTTGACCGAGACTGTGGGAGGGAGGAGGTGATTGACTTTTTTTTTTATGGTTATTGTTTTGTTAAAGAAATTAATTAATAATATAAATTTATAATAATGTTAAGACTTATTTTGAGAATTCAAAATATTACAGTTTTTATACGGTCGTATGCGTTTGATTTTCATTTTGGGTTGTTTAAGTTTATATTTATCGAGTATTTGTGGAAATCAAACTATCAAGCTATGTGAATTGATCAAGTCGATATGGGGCTAAACACTTAACGGTTATGTTAGATTCGAGGTTTACTAAACTTCTTTTAAAACTATTTGGATAAGAATTGTGATGCACGTTTAATCAAATGCACCATTAGATTTATACTTCAGCGGTTTGCGTTGAACATTAAGGAATAATTTTATACAAATTGTGTGGATCGCACGGGTCTGAACGCCTCGTCTTATTAATGCTGGAGTCGAATGGTTAAGAACAAAAAAAAAACTCCATTTTAAATCTTATTAACCAAATCTTTTGATTTATTTGATCTTAGCCAAATTACAGGAGCCAAAATCTTTCTATTTGAGATTAGAGCTGACTTCATATTAAAACAATTAAATGGCGGTTGTGGTGGTGTTGCCGATAATGCAGCCATTGTCGACTCTGAGAGACACGACTCAATACGTACGAGAGCCATGACTAGGGTTGAACACAAATGGTCTGGACCCGATTTTTACCCGGACCCGGACCGGACCTGTTAATCAAGTCCGGGTCCCGGGTCTGCATTTTGCCTAAATCTGGGTTCCGGGCCGGACTGGGTCAAAATTTGGAAAATTCGGGTCCAGCCCGGAACAACCCGGTAAAAATAAAAATACATGAAAAATATTTTTTTATTGTAATTTACCCTCAGCGGTGATGAAATAATCATGATTAATGGCTCGAATATGATTGCACATTATTCTAATTAAGTTTATTTATCCTAAAATATTGTTGAACTTGAGAGTTTGGTGACTAAATGAAGATACTAAGAATGATAATTGTACTTTATGATAGTATGTAAAGAAGAAGTCATTTTAAATGTAATAACAGGACACTTAATATGCAATTTTTTTTAACTAAATCGGGCTAGAACCGGGCCAATCCGGACCGACCCGGTTTTACCGGGTCCGGACCGGGTTGACCCGGTTCCAAACAGGTTCGGGCTTCGGGTCGAATAAAATCCGACCATTTATCGTGCCAGCCCTAGCCACTATAACAGTGGAATTTGAGACTTGGTACAGGGTGAAAGATGGATGAGCATGGATGAAATGTACAATCTTGCCAACGGGGCGTTTGCTTTTTCCAAAGAAACGGCGGCCCAGCCCGAACACGCCTCCCTCTCTATAATTCCTATTGCTACCCACCTCGATATTTGCACCGTGCAGAAAGAGGGCGAGCTACCGGCCAAGTGGGCAGGGCGATCATGGCACGACACTTGACCCCGCTCTACCTCTATTATCCAATATCCATATCGAACGCGCACGACAAGTTCTTGAGGATCATCCGTAGGATTAGAGTGGAGGATACGGAGGACGGGGTCGTCTCTTACGCCTCAAGGCTGCATTATCTGTTCGAGGAAAACCAGTCTCGCGGCTCAAAGTATCAGTGCTTCCCTGCAGCGGTCATCCATTTCATTCCCCTTCTACTGTTCGGTTGTTGGAGGCCGACGACCTGTGCCCCTTATGTCGTTCTCCAACCTATGATCCTCTGCAGCACAGCACCGTGCTGTGCTGCATCCCAACCGTCCGATCACACACACCCGCACGGGTGTGTGTGTGCGCGTGTTCCATCCGACGCACAACAGTACTGTAGGGACCCTCACCCTATTATTAACTAGGTTGTGTGTGTCTTAATTCTATTTATTCGTTACCCAGATTTTTACAATTTACCATCTTTTCTTAAACTCTGAATATCTTTTTACTGTTTTTGTTTAGCCTTGTTGATATGCCTAATGCTCCAAATTAGGGCATTAATCACAATTAATCAGGAAAATTAAAACTTCATTGAAGTTTTTCCATAATCCTTAATAATGAAAACAATAAATATTGAAATGGAGAAATTAATAATTTGCTATTAATTTTTACCGTCACTTCAAAACATCTCTAATTAGTGACAGCACAAATAATACCACTGCGTAACAGAGCTGTAAAAAAAGGAAAAACACTCCACTTTGAATGACTGAAGGCTCTTAAGAATGAGCTACAGTAAAGAGCTATTTGAGTACATGAGAGAGTAAAGGGACTAAAGAGCTTACTGGCACACGAAGACCATCGTAGCTAAGTTGAATGTCCAGGCCTTCCGTCTCCTTCAACTCGACGAGCTCTTCATTTACTTTGTCGTGATCCATCAAATGCATCATACCTTCAAGATACGAAAAATAAATAATCAGACATACAGAAAATAAAGCCGTAAGAGTGAATGATACTAACGTACCTGTGAAGAGTGTTCGTTTTGGTCGGATTTTTCTAACTTCCTCCAAAGCCTGAAAAGTTAAGGACATATTTGATCAGCTCAAGCGTAAGATAGCACACACATCCCTGTGGGCGTGTGGGATCGTGTGGTATCCTTAAAAAAATCTGCATCAATAATAATAAAAAAATGTATCCAAAGGTTGGTGTTATATACCTTAGGAAGTCCAAAATGAGTCGAAGAACAACGATCTGGTCTTAGGGCATCCTTATTATGGAAATATAGAGAAATTAATAATTTGTCAGAGAGGGAGAGGGAGAGGGGGGGAGAGAGAGGGAGAGAGAGAGAGAGAGGGAGAGAGAGAGAGAGAGAGGGAGAGGGAGAGGGAGAGGGAGAGGGAGAGGGAGAGGGAGAGGGAGAGGGAGAGGGAGAGGGAGAGGGAGAGGGAGAGGGAGAGGGAGAGGGAGAGGGAGAGGGAGAGGGAGAGAGAGAGAGAGAGAGAGAGAGAGAGAGAGAGAGAGAGAGAGAGAGAGAGAGAGAGAGAGAGAGAGAGACCAGTATAAGGATTTCACAATTGTCGAGAAGAGGATATGTATCTTCAGGTATCTCGCTGACATCACTACAATCATAAAGGAAACTTGATCAGTCTCTCTAAAAGAACATTGAATAATGTGTAAGCTAATTAAAACATTACCTAATGTAACAAATATTTCCAAATCGAAAACCTAAAGAACGATAACCACGGCCATGCCACACTGGTAAAGGCGTAAACTGCAAGATTACAATCAAATAGAGATAAAAGAACTGAAAAAAAGCAGAAATCTGGGCCCATGTCCATTAGAAGAGAATATTCAGTTCATGACGAATTGATGACGAGTTTCATTTAGTTATTATGAAATAGTATGAACAAAACAACAAGAGAAGAGTGAGGTCGATGGAGATGGCACTAAGTGAGATTTAGCATACTTATATTATTAGATTATATATGCAAAGCTTCACATTCAAATGGAGCCCAATGGATTAGTGGATCTTTTAGACTCGGCCTGAACAAGCTCCGACATTTAATCTTTTAGTGGATGATTTATTTTGGAAAAGGCTTTAATTTTTTTCACATCTATGTTCTCGTTATTCATAAAAAACTTGTCATTTCGAAACACATTATTTCATGTTATAAGTTAAATGTACGTATATATATTTCATAAGTGTAGACTTTTACTTACCCGGTTCCTACAGCTAGTAATATTTATGGTATCTAACTTTACCAAAGAAAAATATAAGCCTCACATACTCACCTGAAGATCATGCACTATGAATGGTTCTTCTTGAATTATGTTAAATTGCAATGCAGAAACTGCAGCACCAGGTATAATTCCACTTGTATCCACCAAATAATAGTGAGTTTTCTTCATCACCTGAAATTACATCAATAAATCAAGCTAACATTGTATTATATTGGCAAAAGTTCACATAAGTAAATTACGGGTCAGTGTCATGAAGATTATTGTAGTGTCAGTTAGTTAGTGGTTTAAAAATTAGTTAACACTATAAATTCATGCAAAAATTAAAGTAGCAAAGTTTTACGTTGAATCCCCTTCCTGGTGCACTCTTAATACGAAGGAGAAATGAGATGAATTTTCAAAACCGTTATCGTTATAAGATTTTCCGCTTGCATGGAAAATATGATGATATGGGGATGAGTTGAGAATCTTGAGATAATTGCTATAGTCATGTCTCATTACAGGATTGATATCGCAAAATCAACATGTACATCGTGGAGCATGTTCATATGCAATTAAATTCAAATAATAGTAAAGACCTCAAAATCACGTTCCGCTGTGTAAATTGGAACAGAAGGCTGGACATTGTTTGTCCAATCACGTAGATCATCCAAACCTGAAAAGAGAAACGAAGTATTATATATACAACTTCATGCTATTTGAAGATTCCAATCATACATGAAAATATTGACAGCAATCATGTCTGAGACCTCCAATTGCATCAGCATGAGAATGAGTAATAATAACCGCATCAATTGTTCTTATCCTGACAGAAATTCAATTAGTTCATTTTAGAAATCGTAAAGAACACATACGTCGTAAAGAGAGCTAAGAAAATGAAATAGAGATTTTTTTTTTTTTTGGCATTTTAATATTCCAACAGTAGCTTCATGTACTAAAATGGTTTAATTCCATATTAAAGTAAATCATTCTGCATCAGGGTTTTGTCCCTTGATAACATCATGAAACAACACTGGTAAAAAGAATTTCTACTCTGCATACGAAAAATGTTATATCTATTAGAGCACAAATAAAAAATTCCAAGGTAAGGAAATTAATTTAGCTTACCCATATGTAGGGAACCATCTCAGAGCACTATGATAGAAAAACCTGCAACATGCAACCATGATGACAGCTTAGTAGATAGCATATGCTTCACAGCAGAATCATCGAATGTTAATTCTAACCGGTTCAATAAATACTTATCCTATATCAAATAAACAAGTGCAGAAAAGAACTATGTTTCCCTTTATTGACCGTTTTATTTCTCATACATCTCTCGAAGTTTTAGTCACAAGATACTGGTACAATATCGAAGCCATATCCAACTCAATATGAGTTGGATATTCACCATCGAATTCATGATGAAAATCATTTGCTACAGATCTAGTGGTGAATATACATACAGGTATGGTACTCATGTGGGTGCCTTAGATTTTTTCTCATATATATATATATATATATATATATATATATATATATATATATGGCACCTTAATTCCAACTATGTTGGGGTCGGTGGCATGAAGATTATAGTGCCAATTAATTGTCGAAAATTAGTCAGCACTACAATTCATGCAAAAGACAAAGTGGCAAAGTTTTACGTCAGATGCCCTTCCTATCGCAACCTTCATATGAAGGAGAAATGAGATGAAATTCCAAAAGCATCAAAATCATACGCTTTTTCAGTTACATGGAAAATATCATGAGATGGTGATGAGTCGAGATAATTGCTATAGTCATGTCACATTACATGATTGATATTATAAAATCATCACGTACATCATATATATATATATATATTCATTTATTCTCCAAATCATTCATGAGAGTTTCATTGATCATAGGCCATTGCGAGTGTGTGTCCTCGACATATGCATATTTAAATTGACTTCATTATTTCGAGAAAGTGGTGACTGATGAGTGAGGATGCAAACAAGAAAACATAGGTAAGAAACCTTAAAGATTGAATGTAAAACTAAATTAAGATGCTGCAGTAACATATTCAGCCACCGTGATTCAAATCGTATATGTACAATAAACGGTAGAGATTTTGTTACAAGTCGGAGAAAATATAACATACTTGCCAGAATCAATAAGAATGTTACATTTTCCAGATGGCCTTGGGAAACGGACAAGGAGGCTCGTGTTAAGCCTCCTATTTTTGTTACCCGGTTCTGTAGCTTTGGAGCAAACCTATTAATTAAAAGAATGAGTTTTGTTTAGTTTTCCATCTCATTTCTGACCGAGACACTGATTAACTGATGTTGTAGTTTCATGCATACTATAAAATCAGCACAAGCATGCAGACTTACTGGACATGTCTTATTAGGATTTGTAAGGCAGCTCACGCGTGGAATCCCTTCACTAGTCCCAGTTCCTATAAAAATGATTTCCGATTGGTCAACAGAAAACTGTCCTCCACCCGAATCACTAATAGAATCTGCACAATGCCAAGAACAGGCAAATTAACGTCAGACCCTGCATAAAACAGCAAAAGCTTGCCAGCCTCATGACGAAAAGTAGAATACATTTATTAATATAATTAGGACAATATAGTACTCCCCATGTCCAGCTATAAGTTTCCAATTTGACTTTTTGCTGGTTAGTGACAATACTTTGAAAATGATTAATTGTAATTTTATAATTCCAAAAAAATATAAAATCATAATCAACAACAACAACATTAGCCCAATGCCTCAACGGCTCCCACAAAAAGCGGGGTAAGGGGGGATCGGATGTACGCAGCCCCACCCCTGTCTTAACACAGAGAGGCTGTTTCCGGATGATCCAAAATGAAATTGCATCGAGAATTGCATAGAATGACTAGTACTTCATGACAAAAAGAAGTGCAGTCAGTTTAGTGAGTCATTTTGTTTTATTCCATTATAATCCAGAACCAAAGAATAAGGAGTCTTTGGCTCCATTGGAAACAATGGAAATAAAATCATAATATTGAAAAATATTTTTCATGAAAAATCTATTTCCAATAATGTCACATCATAATTTAATATATGTTTTTTAATAAAACTTATGGTCACGTTTAAAAGAGTTTGACAAAAAAAAGCCAAACAGGAAACTTACAGCGGGACGGAGGGAGTATTTTAGTAGTACGAGAATTTGATATTACTTAGTTTCCTATTATACTTATTTTCCTAGTTTAATTAGGACTAAACAGTCTCTCGTACTACAATTCATGCATTTTTAGTCCCTCTACTATTCCGTCGTTTATCAAACCAGTCCTCTAATCGTTCTATTAGATTATTGACATCGATATATTATTATTGAAAATTTTTCTTTCAAGCTTTATTCAAGTTCTCTCCCTATTGCCGTGTTCGCTATCATCTCACTAATAAAAGATTGCCCCCATTGCCCACGTCTATGAAAAATTAGGTAAAGAGGCACAGTTTTATTGCCTGTTCCATTACTAGGATGTCGGTTATGGAAAGAACCCACCGTAGAACGATCAAGTATGTAAAACAACACACAATATTTTGAACACACACACACACACACAGAAGCAACTACGCTCTTTATGTATCCGTATCACATTATCATTCGACGTTCGATCATTATTCTGCTTGATGAATAGAAGAAACTCGAAAGCACAACAATGCTTCACATATTTCTGCCACTCGGATCATTTTTACGAGCTTTCGTTTCCAAGTTTCAGTTCACTACGTAAATGTAAAACATATACTCAACTTAGAGGGCAAAAGAATGCTTATTCTTAACATCTATCTTGATTCCACAGCCGCATACAGCAATTACAGTTGTTGAAGAGTCTCCCAGCGCCGATCCAAACAACTCATGATCTTATACTGGAACTAGATTCCAGACTTTTATGCCCTTCCCAATAGTCCAATATCATGATCTTATTGTTTTTTCAACTTCAAACCCAAAAGCTTACTGAAGTACCCGTTCCGTTGTATTATCCTCAATGATATTAATTTCAAATAATAATGAACATTTCCGCAGAACAAGATTTTATTAAAAAAATAATAATAATAATAATAATAATAAGATATGCCAAACAAATACAATTAAAATCAGTGAATGCTAAAATACTGACTTGAATGAAGGGAAGCTTGGAAGATACGGTTCCAGCGAGAGGACCCATTCCTTGAAACAAAAAATGAAGCTTTTCTACAGAGAAACGGGTTGACGGAGAGGCTTAAACGGATCCATGGAGGAGAAACTGGACGTACAAACCCGAATGCGTGAGGCACAACCATTTGGGATTTTCAGATTTCTCGGATGCAGAGGATGCAGGTTTTTTAGGGGGGTGCCAGGTAATTTGGTTATTTACAAAAGGACATATTGGACTTTTAAGAATTAAATTATGCTACTCATCCTAATTTGTTCTATGTTACAAAAAAATTCTAAAAAAAAAACATCTCGTCCATTCATTTAACGTGATCCCACAATAAACAAATGTGTTTCACAATAAATGAATGGATGAGATGTTGGTATATAGGAGGGTGTGTATAAATGTGTCTATGTGCATCATTTCTCGAAAAAAAGTAAATTGCAAAAATTGTCCTTGTGATTTGGCCAAATTGCACGTTTCGTCCTTGTGGTTTATTAAGTGCAAATATCGTCCTTATTTTGCACTGTTACGTGCACTTTTGGTCCTCCATCATTGCAAAAATCGTCCTTGTGGTTTGCCAAGTTTCACTGTTGAAGGACCAAAAGTGCATGTAACAGTGCAAAATAAGGACGATATTTGCACTTAATGAACCATAAGGACGAAACGTGTAATTTGGCCAAATCACAAGGATAATTTTTGCAATTTACTCCGAAAAAAATGATGCCGCTCCTATCATTCGGCGTTTACTTTTATACTATTTTTTTTTTTAAAAACTAGTTTTAAAAAATATACAAAATAAACAAAAATTCTACCATGATAAAAGAAAATTACATAAATTATGGAACACTTGTCTATTTTAGGCTTTTTTGTATGGTTGAATCATTTATACATTTTATATAATTTTTTTAAATTATCGAGTGACCATACTTGTAAAAGCTCTTTATTATAAAATATTCCGTATTCCAATTAATATCTTATGTGTTCTTATTTTTTTCTTAAAAAATATTTTTTAAATAAATATTTCTTCATATCATATTCAATAAATTAAAATTAATATATTACACATATTCGAAGTTGTTCATCCTTTTTTTTCCTAGAATCTAATTTGTTTCAAATTTGGATGGAGATGATTGCTTTATTAACTCTATCATTAATCTAAATAAATATTTTTTTATTAACTTAATGAATTAAAAATAATATATATGTATAATTTTGTACATGTGAATGTAAAAAAAAAATTAATGTAAAAACTATAATTCAACAAATATTAATTCTAAAATGCAATTAGTGACATAGTTTTATTCTCAAAGTGTAATTGTTCATTCCAAAATGGAGGGAAAAGAGCAGAGGAACAGTCTTTAATTTAGATGAGCTATTGTTTGCTGCTTCATTTTAATTTCATTTCCGATTAAATAATATTAAAATATTAAAATAATAAAGTAAATTGAAAGCTAGAAATATGTGAGTAGTACTTTTTCTATCCCATATGAAGACTCATATTTTAAGCAATAATTCTTTTTTCTTTTTTTATATCTCATCTCATCTCATGCCCTTATTTGTAATATTATTTTTTTTATTAATTACTTACTATATTTAAAAGTGTGTAGAATTAATTGTTATACTAAATAAAATTTGTGAAATAAAGTAAAAGAACATTATTTGTATTAACTATTAAATTCTAATACTAATAAAAATCTTATTATCATAATAATATTAAAAGAGTTGACAAACATGACATATAAAACTCATCATAAGATATATTTATATTTATGTTAAATTATATATATTGAGATTAAAAATATTAATAAATTACGAAATGCGAACGGGAATCCATACCCCCCACCCTGTTGCCCTGTACAGTAATTCGAGCCAAGTTGCTCGCGAGCAGCTCGAGCTCGAACTCGTTTATCAGGACTCGGCTCGACTCGAGCTTGTTAACGAGTCGAGCTCGAATATAGAATAGGGCTCGTTTAGCTGAACGAGCCAGCTAGACTCGAACTCATTTATAATACAAGTCAATCTCGGACACAAGATTAAGCTCGTTTAAGTGTAATTTTAAACGAGCTGCTCGATCGATTCGGCTCATTTAACTAAACGAGCCAACTCGGCTCGACTCGTGAATTAAACGAGTCGATCTCCATCAGTACTTTGAGCTCGCTTAACTAAACGAGCCGGCTCGGGTAGTAAAAAAAACTCGAGCTCGAGCTCGAGTTCGCCCGGCTCGTGACAGCCCTACCCTGTACCCAACTCAGCCCGCTCCGCCCATAGTCCGACTCCTTGTGGGGCGGGAATATGAACAAAACCCATTTTGTTGCCACCTCAAACTGATGAAAGAATGTTGTTTTTATATGATTGTGAGAGAATGGGGTTTAGCCGTTTAGGTGCCTTTCCACCTAAAATCAAGCGCAAAATCAGGGGGGAAAATGAAATTTGGTAACTTTAGGCTCAATATTAGATCCATACGAAAAACATTTGAATTTAATTATGAAGATTATAATTTAAATTAAATTACTATTATCCAGCCACAATTATTTATATAAAAAAATTGTTGGCCTGAAATGGTGAGAAATAGTGTGATGAGAAAGATAGTCTTGTCTTGAGTATTTTATTTTGTTTTTGTTATTTAAGTTCGTATGAGAAAATTTATGTCAAATCAAAAAATCACACACCATAATATAGGAGTTACTGGAGAAGTGCCAAATCGGTTCGAGAATTCCGGAACCCCGAACCAAAACCGAACCGGCGCCGTCGGTTCAGGACGTCCGGTTTTTGGCCCGACTTTTTTTTTTAAAAAAACTATTTGTCCTTTTTAAGTTTTTTGCAATTCGGGAAATCCCGTGGTTGGTGGGATAAAAAATACAATTGACTCGAATACGATTTGTCTTTGTACGTTTTTTGCAAACTCCCAAATTCCACACATGCTAAAATATGAAGACATAACATGTAACTTGTGAACCGGGCCCAGTAGGCGCGGGCCTGTAACCCAAGCGAGGGACAATGAGGCGAACAGGTCATGCTGAAAAAACTTACCTCTAGATCGGGGGTGAGGTCGAGCCTCTTGGGGGTACTCAGGACGGGACGATCCCCCTCGTGAAAAAAAAAAAAAAAAGAGAAAAAAAAAACATGTAACTTGTGCAATACTAGTGTTCTTTAACAAGAAGCATAAAAACAGATCATGTCATGTCCCAAACTATGATAAGAAAAATTGAGGTGACAAACTACTACTATCATGGCAGGTATAGTTTTTCTTTTACCAGGTTGTATTTGCTCCATGCAAAAGCTTTACCAAGCGAGGTAATCAACTCCAACTTGAAGCCCATCATTCCCGAGTTCCTCTTGTTTATGTCGTATGTATTTTCCCAGCAGAAATGACACTAGATCTGATACAAGCAAACACCTCAATCGATTCAAGTGTCGGTATATCTCCAATTTCCAAAGGGATTCCCTTCAACTTATCTAAAAACCGAACTTCTTGAGCGAACGCGGCAAAAAATGAGGCTCCGCAAAATTGACTTGGGCTCAGCCCTTGCAAAAAGTTATATAAACAATCAAAAGATTCCGGTTTGCTTAGCTGGCAAAGATTGTCGAAACTGGAGTGAGGCCAACATTCAATATTTCCTTCATAGAATAAATCAGATTGCAAACTGGCTGCTCTAGTGGTAGAAATTCTAATTAATATTTAACATTAATAAACTTGAAAGTTAAGGCTTAGCAAGCTCTCCCCTTGTACATGTTTCCCGAGGGCGAGGGTAACTTGTACTTGAAGCCCTTCGTTACCAAGATTATCTTGTTCCTTTAGTATTTCCGTCGCTAGAACAGTACAATTCAATTGATTTCATCGTGGGTATTTCTCCAATTTCCGATGGGATCTCCTTGAGCTTCGATGATCCTTCAAGAACAAGGCGCGCAAGGCACGGGAAGTGGTTGCTATCAGTCATCCAGTATTCAAGATCATCAAAAGTAGGAAATTTTAAAGTCTTGAGGCTGGATGCGGAATTTCGAATGTTTCCCACTTGGATCCTCGAAAGAATAATAGTTGCCTAGTTTCAGCACTTCAAGAAAGGTTAATGAACCTATCTCCGTCATCATTTCCCAATGAAACGAGGCGCCACTTAAAATCATTTTCGTTGGCCGAACGCGGGAAGCTGAGATACTGCATAAAGAACTCCGACCTTGATTGTTGAGTAAACGAAAATTGCAAGAAACTGATTCGAGTTCACGCAGATGGCAAAGAGGTCTTGGAGATTCTTGAAGAGTGCCCTTGTAATATATTTTCAGTTTCTTGATAGTTGGGACTCTCTTAACCATTTACCGATTATGTACTGTTTCGATTGCCCAAATTGATGCATATGCAAATGTAATAACGAGTGATACCATATACAAATTATTCATTTAGCCCAAAGAGATTTAATCCACACTTCTATCCCAAAAACTACAACCAGCTTCTCCCAGCATTTTTCTGAATTCCCATTTCTCTCATAAACTGTCTCACCAATGCCGATTGCTTCCAATCTCCGGTCGACGCCATTACACCCGCCAATTGCACAAGAGCACCCGAATTATCCGGATCAAGTTCCATAATCCTCTCAGCCACTTGCATAGAAAGTGACTTGTCCCCATTTTCTATACAACCCCTAAGAATAGCCGACCACATGCTTGCATCACATCTATAATTAGAAACACCATCGATTAGATCGATCGCTTCTTGAATATGACCGGCTCTTGCGAGAAGATCTATCATGCAAGAATAATGTTCAGTCCCTGGTTCAATACAATAATCGTGCTTCATCACGTAAAACCAATTCTTCCCTTCTTCCACTAATCCACAATGATCACAAGCTGATAAAACCGCAGTAAACGTGACTTCATTAGGTCTAACACCCTGATATCTCATTTCCCGAAACAGAACTACAGCTTCATATCCATATCCATTTGTAGCGTAACCCATCAACATCGAATTCCAAGAAACCTCGTCTAATTTCGTCATTTGATCAAACAGTTTCCGACCGATTTCCACAAAACCACATTTACAATAGAAGTCAATAAGGGACGTCGATATCACCTGATCAAAATCGACACCAATGACAAAAGCTCTTGCGGAAATCTGTAGGCCGAGTTCGAACGACGGAATGCTCGCACATGCACTAATGGAGCTAGCAAGGGTATATTTGTCCATAACTAAGTTGTTCTGATTCATTGTGCGGAAAAGTTGCAATGCGTCTAACGCGTGTCCGTTCTGACTCAAACCCACTATCATGGAATTCCAAGAGATCAGGCTTTTCGATCTCAGATCATCGAATATGCATTTTGCTTCAGAAATTCTACCGCAGTTACAGTAAATGGTGATAATAGAGTTCAGTAGAACAGTATCATAAGTTTTGAGCTCATCGAAAAAACTGCAGGCATCAATATGACTCCTACATTTTGCATATGCATCAATTAGGGCACTGGAAACAACAACATCATAAACGATCCCCAATTTTTGAGCCTGTGCATGGAGTTGAATGCAATTTCTAAAAATACCTATAACACTGCAGGCACTCAAAATACTAGAAAAAGTAGAAAAATCTCCCAGAGACCCTTTTCTGTGCATCCTATCAAAGATAATTAAGGCCTCGAAAGCATCACCATTAGCGACATATCCAGAAATCAGAGTGTTCCATAGCACAACACAAGGGTTGGATTTAAGTTCAAATATTCTTCTTGCCTCGTGCATTTTACCTCCATTTGCGTAGCTTGAAATCAACGACGACAAAGAGTAATCATCCGGGATCTCCATCGCGTTCAAAACACTACTAGCACTATCCAAATCACTGCACTTCCCGTACATGTTCACAAGCGAACTTACTAAAACGGAATCAAATTCCACGTCACCAACTATCATCCTAGCATGAACTTGCTTCCCCAAATGAAGAGCCCCCAAATCTGAACAAGCCATGACAATCGTAGCCAGGACGAAAGGATCGCAGCTAAAAACACCACCACTTTCACTCATCTCCCACTTCAAAAAATCCTTAAACAACACCAAAGCAATCCCGGAACCCCCATTTCTCGCAAACCCGTGAATCATCGTGTTCCAAGCAATTCCATTCTTCTTTGGCATTTCATCGAACAACCGCTGTGCGGCATCCAGGTCGCCTACTCTCGCCAATCCGGACAGGACTAGGTTCCAAGAAAACTTGTTTTTCTCGGGAATTGTGTAAAACAAATTCAACATTTCACTTTTACGTCCTGTCCTGGCGTATCCTTCCAGAAGCGCATTCCAAGTAAAACAGTTTCTCTGAGACATTTCGTCGAACAATGTCCTGGCATCATCTATTACCCCGCACCTGGCGTACATTTGCAGAAGGCGGTTGGCAATGGTGAGAGTGGAAAACAGGAGGCCCGTTTTGAGAAAGAGAAGGTGAAGTTGTTTTCCTTGTGGGATCGAGTTGTTGGTGTTTAAGGAATTGAGGAAACGTGCATAGTAGTGCAAATCTTTGAAGTCCATTTGTAAAGATGACGGTCGTCTTGTACGGGTTGGGGCTTAATATTTTGAGATCAACTAGGCTCTGGTCTCATTCTCAAATAGAAAGACTTTGATTCCATGCTCTGGATTGATGGATTTACACAGCGAATCTATCTCGTCTTCATGAGAATCCGTAAAGAGTATACGTACCTCAATCTACTACCCATCGCTCACTTATAAATTCAAATTGATGACTGTTTTCTTTTTCTTTTCGCAATACTGCACACACCAATTTTGATGTGTAGAGTTGCAAATGAACCAAGCCACTCATGAGCTATTCAAAGCTCAACTCGATAAAAAAAAAAAAAAAAAACTCATCTAATGAGGCTCATTAAAACAAATGAACCAAACTCAAGCTCAAAGAATTAATTTTAGGTTTTATACATTTACTTAGGACAAAATAAAAAAAAACTAAATGAAATTTTTTCAGATGAAATTATAGATTTTAGTAGATGTGTTATGAGTTTTAAAAATATATACTTTCTTTTGTAGTGACTTATTAAATATATAGTTAATATTCTGGCCCGATTTGTTTAAGAAGCCAAGTCAAGATGTCTTTTTTGTTTAAAAGGACCCCTATCTTTATTTTTTGTTTCAATAGCCTTTTATGTTCAATAAAATATAAAAAAATTATTCAATTACTAAAATGTCCTTGGTTTCAAAAAGACTCTATTACCCTTAGAAGGAACAATGGCCTACCTCAAAACCTAATTCTCAGCTCTTCTTCTCCGCCCCGCCATTTCTTTTACCAGTTTTTTTTTTTTTTTTTTTGCAATTTCCTTGCTCTTCCATGCATCAATTACTTGAAGAAACACGATTTAATAATTCCATGATATTAGTATTGCGTCAAATGTCCTTGAAGTATTAGAAGCACGATTTGGAAATTTCAAATTTGGAGCAAGCATTAATTTGGAGAAGAAGTGAAGGTAATTGTAATGTATGTTTTAGGAAATATCTCAATTGTTGTCTTGTTGGTGTTTTGTTTGTTTTTATATAATGTTATACTGGTAAAACGAGTTCGAAGCCATTTTTTCTTTCTGATTCTTTCATAACGAGTTCATAGTCGTTTTCTATTATTACGCGAAAACGAGTTCAAGATCGTTCTGTCTTCCTCCTGTTATGCATAACGATATAGAAGTCTTTCTGGTTATATTATTCTTCTTGCTACGAATCTGTTTGTGTCATTTATATTCGTATTTAATAATATATAGTTAGTGAGAAACATGGTCTCACGATACGATATCTAAAATGCATTAATGTTTGGAGCATGTCCATATATATTTGTGTTTCTTTAGTAGACTTAATATGATATATTTTGCTAAAAGAGCTATGTTGATACAGATATGGATGACGCGGATTCCGTATGGATATCAATGTGTTACCCAGTTGAATTTGAGGAGAATGATGAAGGTGTATGGAGATGGAAATATATGGGTAATACAAAAGGGAGGACAACTCCAATTCTTGTTCCGAGAGCAATTTCGTATGTGGAATTATATGAAAAATTGAAAGGGGAGTTGAAGATTGATTCAAGTTTATATGAAGTAGAGATGTCATGTTTTGACCCAAATATGCCTCATGTTGCAGCAGCACCGACCATCATTGATAGTGATAACAACGTGAAGTGGTTTGTTTCGATATGTAGGCGAGCATATCTATGTGTAACTGTTTTTCAAGGAGCTCCTAAAAATAGAGAACAATTTAACGTTGGTGCACTTGAATTGCGAAATGACAGTGAAGAACAACTTGAAAATATGGCCAGGGGGAAAGATATTACGCAAATTGAAAGTGTTTCTATCGAACACAATGGTGGTGGAATGTTACTTGATTGGAACAATGTTCAATGTATTCCATATAGCCCGCAAATACCAACTCCGAATGACGATGACGGTTTGCTTCTACTTGAAAATTCTAGTAACAATCTCGTAAATAACAATATTGATGACAATGATGTTGATATGGATGGACCTGAATCTCCTAGTATGAATCCGACAAATGACAATATCGAGTACCACATAAATGGGGTATCTAGTCAGGTTGTAATTTCAAGTTGTTCTTTGGTTCAGAGCAGCTCGTCAGTAAGAATACCGGAAGACGAAGACATTAAAGCCAAACAATTGTTTTCAACAAAAAAAGCCTTGACAGAAAAACTGCAGTTGCTTGCTTTGAAGTTTCACTTTGAATTCAAAGTGAAGAAATCAAATAAGAGCGTTTATACTATTGTTTGTGTGGAGGAAAACTGTGGATGGCGCTTACGAGCAACAAAAATGAAAAATTCTAAGATATTCGAAGTTCGAATATACCGAGGTCTTCATACTTGTTCCATGAGTATTCGTCGTAAAGACCATAAGCATGCTTCCTATATAGTTATCGGAAACCATGTCGCTCCTAACTATCAAGATGCCAATCGAGTTTATAGACCGAATGACATTATTAGTGACATTCGTCGAAAGTTCGGCATAAGAATTAGTTACACTAAAGCTTACATGGCGAAAGATTATGCTACGGCATTAATCCGTAGAAATCCCCACCAAAGTTATGCTAAGTTGCCATCTTATTGTCACGTGTTGGAATTACAAAATCCAGGAACACTGACATTCATCCACACTACTGAAGATGATTGTTTTTTATATTTATTTATGGCATTGGGACCAAGCATACGCGGATTTACTACCTCGATGCGATGAGTAATTTCTGTGGATGGAACTTTCTTGACCTCGAATAGGAAAAGTACTTTACTTTTAGCAACTTGTCAGGATGCAAATTATCAAATATATCCGCTCGCGTGAGGGGTGGTTGATTCAGAAAATAATAGCTCATGGACGTGGTTCTTTCAGAAACTACGCATAATAACGGGTGATACGAAGGACTTCGTGATAATTTCTGACCATGCAGCATGCATAAAAAATGGATTTCAAAGAGTTTTTGAGTTTGCCCATCATGAAAATTGCATATACCATATCCAAAAGAACCTAAAGAGCAGATTTCCAAAATGTGACCTTGCACATTTATTTACAAAAACAGCGGAAGCTTATACAGTTTCTGAGTTCGAAAACTACTTTGCGGCGCTGTCAAGTAAGAAGGAATGAATTGATACATATTTATTGAAAGAAGAGTTTTGTTATTGGTCATGGGCACACTTTGATGGCACACGATATAATATCATGACATCAAACAATGCTGAGTGCTCGTGAATTTCCTATCTTGGGTTTGATAGACTACATCCGAGAGACACAACAACGATGGTCTTTTGAAAGACATGTTGAAGCAGAAAAATGCACGACTATTCTTACTCCATCATTAGAAAAGAAGATGTACATGAATTATAATGGCTCGAATGATTTTGATGTAAGGCATGTTTCTCCGAACATTTATGATGTTGGTAATAATGTAGAACGACACATTGTGGACTTGGAGATATTGAGATGTACATGTAGGAAGTTTGATTTAGACAAGTTCCCATGTGTGCATACAATTGTTGCGGTAAAGTTGAACGGAGGTGATGGCTACACTATTTGCAGTCCTTTCTACAGTACAGAATGTTGGAAGCGAGCATATTCAGATTTTGTGTTTCCTTTACCAAATGAAGTTGAATGGAAAATTCCGGAGCATGTGAGGGCTAAAAATGTCCTCCCGCCATTAAGGAGGAAACAAAGTGGCAGACCACCAAAAAAGAGGAAAAGATCGGCGGGAGAAATAAGAAACCCTCCAAAGTGTAGTAAGTGCAAGAAGACGGGTCATAAGAGGTCCACTTGTACAAGCATAAGTGCCACATATGAGTAATAATTCCCGAAGTGACAATTTCTTTTTATATTTGTATTAGAATATGGATGAGTAGTTTATATTATGTAGTGGGATTTTATAGTTTGATGTTAAACTGTTATTTCGTATAATGCATATCAGTCCAAAGTGAGTTCTATATCGTTATTTTGTATTAAAAATGATATTCAGATCGTTCTTGTACCTTGCTACATTCTCTGCTCAAAACGAGTTATATATCGTTCTTTTGAAAAGAAAACGATATTCAGGTCGTTCCCGTACCTGACTATACTTAAACTGCCAATAATGAGTTCTAAGTCGTTTCTTTATATGAATAACGATTTTCAGATCGTTCTAGTACAAAATGAACGAACGACGTCTAGATCGTTTTTCTGCATACATAACGAGATACCTCACTGGACATGTACCTTCAAACTGTCTATAATGAGTTCAAGTCGTTTCTTTGTATGAATAACGATATTAAGATCGTTTATGTAAAAAATTATTAACAACTTAGTGAAACTGGGCGTAATTTTAATATCGTTACGGCAGTCAAATAACGATATCTATATCGTTACATTATATTACACTAATGGCATTATATTATTTAAGTTCGAAAATTGTGACGTGGTAAAACATCTTCATATCGATATATAAGTCGTTATAACGATTTGTAAGTCGTTTACAATTTAAAAATCGTTATAGTGACTAGATAACGAACCTAATAACGTTGGAGTTGAAATTAAAACAATAACGATTTTCAAACCGTTTTTTCAACCAAATAACGACTTCATGTTCGATCTTCTTTCGGGTTAAATAAAACCATAACGATATCCAAATCGTGTTTAAGAAAAAATTACGATCTAGAACATGTTTCTTTTTAAATATACACTATCACGTGTTTTAAATCGTTTTTTGCTCAAGAAACGACTTGCATATCGTTCCTAAAAATAATGACCAAAGCTCATAACATGCTGTATATTATTTTAGTAGGAAACTTACGATTCCAATATCGTTTCAGTATACTTATTAGTTAAAAAAAGATATATATCGTTCCTTTGTATGGAGCACGAGTTGTAATTCGTTATGAATCAAAATTGATAATTTCGTTGTTTCTTTCCATCCATCATGAGTCCTACATGTGTATACAAGTAAAAATTATAATACAATGTGATTCGAAAGAATTTCAAAATGATAGATCAAACACATAGACATGATGGATCACCTCTTCATTGTAGAAGTTATATAGTGAAACTTGAACTTGGAAACTTGATTGATTTGATCATCATTTTGAAGTTCTTTTGAATCATGTAGTATTATAATTTTTACTTGTATACACATGTAGGACTCATGATGGATGGCAAGAAACAACGAAATCATAAATTTTGATTCATAACGAATTATAACTCGTGCTCCATACAAAGACACGATATATATCTTGTTTTAACTAATAAGTATACTGAAACGATATTGGACTCGTAAGTTTCCTACTAAAATGATATACAACACATTATGAGCTTTGGTCATTATTTTTAGGAACGATATGCAAGTCGTTTCTTGAGCAAAGAAACGATTTAAAACACGTGATAGTGTATATTTAAAAAGAAACGTGTTCTAGATCGTAATTTTTTCTTAAACACGATTTCGATATCGTTATGGTTTTATTTAACCCGAAAGAAGATCGAACATGAAGTCGTTATTTGGTTGAAGAAACGGTTTGAAAATCGTTATTGTTTTAATTTCAACTCCAACGTTATTAGGTTCGTTATCTAGTCACTATAACGATTTTTAAATTGTAAACGGCTTACAAATCGTTATAACGACTTATATATCGATATGAAGATGTTTTACCATGTCACAATTTTCGAACTTAAATAATATAATGGCATTATTGTAATATAATGTAACGATATCGATATCGTTATTTGACTGCCGTAACGATATTAAAATCACGCCCAGTTTCACTAAGTTGTTAATAATTTTTTACAGAAACGATCTTAATATCGTTATTCATACAAAGAAACGACTTGAACTCGTTACGGACAGTTTGAAGGTACATGTCCAGTGAGGTATCTCGTTATGTATGCAGAAAAACGATCTAGACGTCGTTAGTTCATTTTGTACTAGAAAGATCTTAAAATCGTTATTCATATAAAGAAACGACTTAGAACTCGTTATTGGCAGTTTAAGTATAGTCAGGTATGGGAACGACCTGAATATCGTTTTCTTTGCAAAAGAACGATATATAACTCGTTTTGAGCAGCCTGCCAATGTAGCAAGTCTAGAACAGACGGTTTGCCATTTCACTTCTCTTTTTTTATCTTATATATGTATACGAATTTTAGAAAACTTCCCAGTTTCACTTTCACAATTCTAATTAAAAAATAACAACATTTATTTTTCAAAATTACAACTACTCAGTTTCATAATTCTAATTAACCAAAAACTTACAACATCATTGTCCAAAATACATCTAACAAACTTATAAAATAAGAAATTCAATAACTGTAAATCTGGAAAATGTTTCATATCCACACCAAGTGACAACTCCAAAGACTTCAAACTAAGGTTCAAAGTTCCAAGCCAATAACTCCGCAGCTAATTTCTTCCGCCACATTGGTATGTGTTCCGAACTTATTTTGCCCACATCCACATTTCCTTGAAGAAATTCGATATACTTCAACGTAAATAGTCCACAATCAGATCTACACATATGATGAATAAGTTGTCAGATATGAAATTTCAGAATTTAAATGTTACACTAATTTCATGTAATCTTATCCATTTTTTTGTTGTGGAATATTATCAACCATTACGAACTTGAATTTCTCCGTGCTATGATTCTCATCGGACATGACATAAAATTTTATTAACATAGGAATAACCTCTTGCAATGGCAAAATATAGCTCTCCAGTACCGCCCAACGCATATGATTCTTTAGACTATCGAACATAAAAATTGTCCTCTCCTCCAAATCAATCTTCAACGCAAACCAATGATTGTTAGTGTTACACGGGAGATATACATACTTACAATCTTTCCATGGTTTGGCTAACTCTGGAGTATTCCCTGCCACATAATTCAGAAGACTCTTACTGCACTTGAAATCTTTCTTCCGTTGCCATGATCCACTTGCTTCCAAAATGTATTGATAGAAGTATGTATCCAATATACAACAATTTTGTTGGAAGACATTTACATACTTTGAAGATCTCTCTCGTATTTGGTATAGGGCCTCGTTCATAATCTGTATACATAAATTAGTTTTTTGAACAATGAAAATTCTTCTGAATATATATAGAGAAATTACTTTCAGTATCCAATACAAGATGAAAATTAATACTTACGCTCCCAGTAACCCAACCATCCACATGCAACAGGTCTAACAAACAATTTGCCTTAACTTCCAAACTGTGCAAAGGTATTATGTCACTGCAGACATAAAATAATAATCACAACATGCTCAACTCATTAAGTGATAATATTCATGAAAGTTTATTCAAGCATTAATAAAGTGCTCGAAAATATAAGAGGCTGCAAATTACCTAACAGATACAGTTTCAAGCCATTTATCTAGAGATTCCATCTTCCAAGGATCAACTTCACGGAAAGGATTATATTGATCAATAACTTCTAATTTTCTCCTCTTTAAAGGGTCCATGAAGGGAGAATAGAAATATCTTGTTTTTCGCTTATTGCGATATCCTCGTCTTTTCGGTGTGTCAGAGTCGGAGCCCACCTCCACTAAGATGTTACCTGTGTGTTTTGATATAATTACACACATATAATCGACTGCATATCAATTAAATATCAATTCGCTTATATTTTTACATACATGTACTCGACTGTATATCCTCCTCCGCCTCCCCCTCCTCATGTTTCGTCGGCGTCCGAAAACCAGAATTCTCTCCTCCACCTGACTCAACTCGAACCTCTAATTTTTCTTCTAACTTTTCATTTGATCTCCCTCCCTCATTTCCTAACTTAACTTCAACCTCCACTTCTTCTAATTTTTCCTCCTCTTTTTCGCTCGTTCTCACCCCCTCAACTCCAACTTCTACTTCTGTTCCTCTCTCAATCCCTTCTCCACATTCTTTCTTTACATTTTCGCCATATGTGGGTGCATATTCTGCACTACTATTGGCACCATAGAATGCACCCGGTGTTGAATGAGGTTGAACCGCCCCTTGCAATTCAAGCAATCTGTCAATGTTGCGATCCATGCAATCAAGTCTGCTGGACATGGCCTTTAATAATCTTACTACGTCCGCAAGGTTCATTTCCTTACTTTCTGGAGCTGGTAGATAACCACGAGGTGATTGTTGGTGAATAAAACGTGGGGCTATTACATCTTCCCCAAACTCCTCTTTTTCTATATGAGGAATAACAATATCTTCTTCCACAAATGGGATTGACTCTTGCCAGTAGACCTCGTGCAACTCATCCTCATTTGGAACTAATGTAGATTTAACTTCCACCTATATAGATAAAACTATCAAATAGTTAGTTACTAACAACAAAAATTACATTTTATAAATTATTAAGTGATTATAATTTTATGTTTTATGTTCCATACTTAAGTTTTATTTTGTATAGATTTAATTTCTGTTTTATGTTCCATACTTAAGTTTTATTTTATATTGTTTAACTTTTTCACTATTAGAATTTAGTTTACAATTTATTTTATTTTAATTTCAGTTTTTTAAATGTTTTATAATTTCAGTTTTATTTTATGTTTCAATACATTTATTTCTTTAATGATATAGATAATATATATATATTACATATATGTTAGTTCTACTAAACTATATTTAACATGAATTAAAAAATCGAAAATAAAAATTAGAGTAAAATATTTGTTACCTCTCTATATGTTCGCTATATTTTTAAACAATCCGCAAGTGTACGGAGTAAGTATAGAAAGCGGAGAGCAAGGTCGTATTCCACAGAGACTAAATATTCTTATTGTGTTGAGTACTAGATTATAGTGTTCCCGGTTTTATCTAGACGATCGAAAGGTAAAATGGATGATTAATGAAATAACGTACAATGATCACAATAAATTAAAACGATTGAAAATATCCGAATGGAAGCGAATAGCAAGAGTTTAGAAAGGTAGATTCCAAGGCTAGGTTTCCGTTGATTACTAAATTTAGTCGGTATTGGTTCCAAAAAGTTTTAAGTGCGTCTCCAAAACGATGATCACAACAATATTTTAAAGTCTCTCTCGAGATGCATTAAAACGTAGATTAAACAACCTATAACAACGTCTCCGTCTATTATAAATTATCTAACTCCAAAAAATGTTCATAAAATTAGATATCATCATAGTTCATCACCGATTTCTCAATCTCGTAATTTACTACGTCAAATACTCAAAACCTATTAATGCCCTCTTCTCTCGAATTATGAACAATTAAGTTTAACATGTAAAAAACATTGATCAAGTGTCTAAACATGAATCAAAACCAAGTATTTGATAAAGAAATCACACTAGATAAATATAATTATCAATCCCTCAAAATCATAGCAAATCAACGTACTCCCATGCCCGGAATCTAAAGAGTTTAGCCGGACATGGTAATGAAAGGAAGATTAATAATCATCATGTTCATGCTAAAAACAACAAAATGAATAAAAGATAGGAAGAAGATAAAACTCGTGGTGTGTCTTGATTGATCCCGGTTGAAGCCTCAAATGTTCTAGAAGTGTTCTTCAAGAATTTCTTCAAAACTCCTTCTTTTTTGGTAAGAAAGCCCCTTGATCTTTTGTTTTTATCTCTCTCTAATCTCCCAAAATTCAGCATATCTCAAGTCTTGCCCCATATTCTCCTTTTATAAAGCTAAAAATATCACTTTTTCTGCACAAATCTTGCAAAAATGTCAAAAGATGATATTTCCACCGAAAAAGTGACACGGCCCGCGTCAAATGACACGGCCCGTGTCATAGTGCGCTCAAAATGCTAAAACCTGCTGGACAGGGAATGTAACACCCTCAATATATTCGAGGTATATTACAGCGCCGTGAATCCCTATATGGGGCCCACCAGGCTGAACAGCATCACACTCATCGACTCACATAACCGACAGAACAATACCATGTCATAAAGACGCAAAACAGAACAATCCACCCGGTTCAACCGGTCAATATAACATCATCGTCCAACACAACATAATAAGCAACAATACAATCCAATCGAACAAGAACCCCTTAAGTACTCGAGTACAACTATTAGTTCAAAACCACAAAAGACGAGAAGGTAAAAGACACTAAAACGTCACTCGTGCACAATCATCACGCATGGCCATCATCCGTGTACTGGTCCAGCGCCCGCTCGTCTCGATGAACCTGACCTGAAATTCATAAAACGAATTTCCCCAAAACGGGTCCCCAGAGGGGTTAGCAATTACGCTAGTACAAGTAACCAAATGAACAATTTACATCTTACACATATAGTAATGCATGCCATCAAGAAATCTTAGTTTCCAAAACACTCATTTCCTAAATGCCAATGATCAAATCACATTTGTAAAAATGCACCACAATTAACCGTGGATCCACCCCTCCGTGGACCCCTACCGAGACCCCGTCGGATCTAACCCGTAGTGGTTAAAAGCAAGCTCGCGGATCCACCCCTTCGTGAACCCCTACCGAGACCCCGTCGAGTCTAACCCGTAGTGAGCATACACACACACACAATTTCTCATACAAAACTACTATGTCAAGATTGTAAGTTCATAAGGATACTTGCCTCGATTAAATAGACGATGACACGAACGAAACGGAGAATCAAGCGCGACCGCGAGGAACCGACGAAAATGAACCTAACGATTTGAATAGCACAATCACAACCACTTCTAAACGATTATGGAAATGGAATACACCCGAAAACCCGCCTACGATTCATGTATATTCGTATATAAACAACAACGAGGGCGGACCACAACCAAACCCTCTCAATTCCGTAAAAATCACGAAATATACCATGAATCCGTAGGAAAACTAAGAATACCAACAAGATTAATCATATTCATCTTGAATCCATCAACAAAACGAAACGGATCGGAAGAAAATCCCAAAACCCCCAAATTACCCAAAAGTAGGGTTCTAAGAGATTTACCGTGGATTAGGACGAATGATTCGTGTTGATGTTGATATGATACTCCAAGAACTCAAGAAGGATGATGGATGAGATGATTGGAGGAAGAAATCGCCAAGAAAACGCCTCGGAATCGCCTTCGCCGCGGAGAGAGGAAGAAAAGAGGAATTATGATTATCTCGGTCAACTCCTGGTTTATATAGTTGGGAGTGTTAGCGCACGCTAAAACCTCAAGGTTAGCGTGCGCTAACGGATAGATTACAAATCCTCCTGTTAGCGTCCCATCCGAAGTCGGGTTTTTGGCCGTTAGCGTGCGCTACTATACATGCGTAGCGTGCGCTAATAACCTCTCGTGCGCGCTATCGACCAATAGCGTGCGCTACCTGAACATCAGTCGAGTCCAGTAGCCAGATGCCTAAAACTCACCTGACCCGTTAGCGTGCGCTACCTATACCAGCGTAGCGTGCGCTAACTAGCATTTGATGGAATTCAGTAGTAAACTGCCCAGTACTGGACAGTCACACTAGCGCGCGCTACTGAACAACTTAACGTGCGCTAGCCTCCCGACATTAGCGTGCGCTAGACGAAATAGCGTGCGCTATTCCGATAGTCCGCAGGCACGGGAGCTGAACCGCCACTCCCGGGCTAAATCGTTAGCGTGCGCTACGAATTAAACGTAGCGTGCGCTAATAATGGATTTCTAGCGTGCGCTATACAGAAATTTAGCGCGCGCTAGATATAGAATATAAACGACCCCAAAATACCTAATATGAACGAAACATCAAACTAACACCTTAAAACGCATCATAGCATAGAATGAATCCACGGCAACCCCGAAACGGCGGTTCCGCACAACAATTACGAGAATCGGATCAAAAGATAACGGAAAAGTTACCTTTGAAGGATACACGAGGTCACTAAAATCGAGAATTACACCTAAATACAATTACAAGGGAAAGAAAATGCGGATATTACATTCTACCCCTCTAAAAATAAGTTTCGTCCGAAACTTAAGAAACAAACAACTCGGGGTACCTAGCACGCATGCTATCCTCGGTTTCCCAAGTCGCCTCCTCGACACCGTGTCTCGACCACGCACCTTGACCAAAGGTATGGTCTTATGCCTCAATCGTTTCTCACGATGCTCCAAAATCTTCAAAGGGCGCTCTTGAAAGTAACATCTTGGCGACATCAATCTCACCATAATCGATGATGTGGCTAGGATCAGGACATATTTCCTCAATCGGGAAACATGGAAAACACTATGAACATGACTCAAGGCCGGAGGTAACGCCAAACGGTATGCCAGCCCACCTACTCACTCGAGGATCTCAAAGGGGCCGATAAATCTCGGACTCAACTTCCCTTTCTTCCCGAACCGAAAAACTCCCTTCGTCGGCGACACCTTTAGCAAAACGTGATCTCCCACCTTGAATTCCAAAGGTCGACGACGGACGTCGGCATACGACTTCGCCGACTGGGCGCCAACATCCGTTCCCGAATTAATTCTATCTTCCGCCTCGTCTCTAAAACGACATCCGGCTCGGTCCCGACCAAATCGGACGCCTCATTCCAACAAATAGGTGATCGACATCGTCGCCCATAAAGCGCCTCGTACGGTGCCATCCGAATCGACGCGTGCCAACTATTGTTATACGTGAATTCGATCAGCGGCAAATGTTCCTCCCAGTCACTACTCCAATCGAGAGCACAGCACGCAACAAGTCCTCGAGCGTCTGGATAGTGCGTTACTCTATCCGATCGGGATGAAAAGAGGTACTCAAATGCAACCGGTACCCAACGCCTTATGCACCGCCCGAAGTGCGATACAAAACGGCCGTCACGATCCGAAACAATAGACTTGAGTACCGTGAAGTCTCACGATCTGCGCAATAAACACACGAGCTAACTTCTCCGGCCCCAAGTGTCCTTGATGCCCGGAAAATGTGCCGACTTGGTCGCGATCAACAATCACCCATACCATATTCATGCCCGACCTCGATCTCGGCAAACTCGTAACGAAATCCATCGATATATCTTCCCATTTCCATTCCGAGCGAAGTGACTGCAATAACCAGACGGTCTCGATGCTCGATTTTGACTGTGACAAGTCAAACATCTCGCTACAAAGTGCGACCTCATCCTTCATATCATTCCACGAAATTTCTTCTCGTGTCCTTGTACATCTTACTCGAACCAGATGAACGGAATAAGGCGTAGCATGGGCCTCCGTAAAATACTCGCCTCAACTCGAGTCGTTCGGCACACAAAGCCGACTGGAATCTCAAAATACCATCCTCGTGAATCACAAACCCGGAGACTTTCCCTTAAGAACGCGTTCTCTCGGATTTGAGTAATCATCGGATCCTCTGATTGCTTGACTTAATTTCGTCGATCAAGGATGACGAAATCTCTAAAGCACATAATTGCCCGACGGCTCCGAACGAGACCTCAACATCTAACTCGATCAAGGCCCTCCGAAGCTCGGGATCGAGATGTAAGGATCTCAAGCGTCGCAACGCAATCGGTTTCCGACTCAAGGCGTCGGCCACGACGTTCGCCTTGCCGGATGATAAAGGATTTCGAGGTCATAATCCTTAATCAACTCTAACCACCTCCTCTGCCTCATATTCAACTCCCATTGAGTAAATATGTATTTGAGACTTTTATGGTCGGTAAAAATCGACATGTGGAGCCGAATAGGTAGTGACGCCAAATCTTGAGCGCAAAAACGACCGCCGCTAACTCCAAATCATGAGTAGGGTAGTTCGGCTCATACGGCCTCAACTGTCTCGACGCATAGGCAATGGTCTTGCCGTCTTTGCATTAATACACACCCAAGACCGACCCGAAGCATCGCTATAAAGCGCAAAACCCTCGTTGCCACATGGCAACGCCAAAATCAGCTGAAGTCAAACGCTTCTTGATTCCTCAAAACTTGATCGCCTCTCGTCATTCCGCATTTAACCTCTCGGATTTCTCGGAGCAAGCTGCGTAAGTGGCCGAGCTAGTTTCGAGAAGCCCTCGGCGAACCTACGATAGTAGCCGGCTAAACCCAAGAAACTACGGAGCTCCTTCACATTCTTGGGCGGTGTCCAATCCAATACGGCCTCAATCTTCTGCGGATCCACACGAACCCCTCGATCGAAATCACGTGACCTAAAAACATCACTTCCTTCACCCGAACTCACATTTCGAGAACTTTGCATAGAGTTGCTCGGCCCTCAAAATGTCTAACACTATCCGCAAATGATGGGCATGCTCTTCCTCGTTCCTCGAATAAATAAGAATATCGTCAATGAAGACGACGACACACTTATCCAAATACTCGATAAAGACTTTGTTCATCAACTGCATGAACACCGCCGGCGCATTAGTTAACCCGAAGGGCATAACTACAAACTCATAATGTCCGTATCTCGTCCTAAAAGCTGTCTTCGGCACATTGGACTCTCTCACCCGGAGCTGATAGTACCCCGATTTCAAATCAATTTTCGAGAATACCGCAGCTCCCTGCAACTGATCGAACAAGTCATCAATTCTCGGCAAAGGATACTTGTTCTTGATGGTCACCTTGTTTAGTTCGCGATAGTCGATACACAAACGTAGTGAACCATCCTTCTTCCGCACAAACAGACCGTGCGCCCCAAGGCGAGGCGCTCGGTCGAACATACCCCGACTCAAGAAGCTCACTCAATTGCTTCTTCAACTCGCCATCTCGAAGGTGCCATGCGGTAGGGCGCCTTGAAATAGGCCGCACCCGGCTCTAACTCTATAGTGAACTCGACCTCACGATCCGGTGGCAATCCGGTAACTCGTTAGGAAAAACATCAGAAACTCATTAACGATTGGAATCGACAAAGCTCGACTCCACCACTCTCCGCCTTCAAGGCGTAGCACCAATAGCCGGTACACCCCTTTCGCAGAGTCTCATCGTCTTCAAGGCGTTAATAACAATTCTGGTTCCCCCTCTTTCGCCCGGCAAAAGAGTGCTCGGTGCCATCCTCGGCTAACATGGTGATGATTCTCGTGCGGTAGTTCATGATCGCACCATGCCGCTCGAGCCAATCATCACCAAGAATCAAATCCTCACCCTCGATATTCACAACAATAAGATTAGAGGGCCAAGTCCTCTCACAAATAACTACAGAACAGTCTCGAACCTCCTGATCGCCAACGATCCTATCACCGCTAGGAAGCTTAACGATGAAGGGTTCACAAGGCATTAAACAGTCGAGACTCAAACGGCGTACACAATCCAAAGATATGAACGAATGCGTAGCACCGGAATCGAAAAGCACACTGACAGGATGAGAAAGAATATAAACGGTACCTGTCGCCACGGTAGCCGCTGGATCATCGGCTTTCCGCATCTCATAGACACGCGGGTGGGCTGAGCCGACACTGGAAGCTCCCCCCTTAGAGGGCTGACCCCGACCTCTCCCCCGACTAGCACTCGGCGGAGATTGAGGAGCAAACGATCCCTGATTCACACTTGGTTCCCTAGGCGTTGGGATGGAAGTCCGGGCACCCACAATTCTCTCCCTCTCGGCACAGAAAGCCGCCTTGTGGCCCGGTTGGCCACACGATTACATATCAACAAAGGACTCGGGCAATTACGGTGATGTGGCACTGGCCGCCAGTTAAAACACTTCACCTCTCGAGAAGGGGCAGCACTTGGCGGGGAAACCTAATAGATCGAAATGGACCACCACCACGGAAAAGTTAGCAGATCAAATTTCACTGACCCCACCTTTGTGGCCCGAAAAATTCGTGGACTTACGCTTCTTACTCTCGCGGGCCGCCTCACTCGCCGTCACGGACATATCGTAAGCAAGGGCCCTACTCGATAATCCTTCAATGTAGTGCATACGAGCCCCGACATATAGTCCCGAATCGACGACTTCATCCGTCTGAGAAATGGAAAATTTTGTCGCTCTCTCGACAACTTGGGTCTTCACATAACCCAACTCTTTATTAAAATCAGCAATAGCTTGAGCTACGGGGATATCCCGCGGTTGAGCATCATAAAAGCATGTACCCGAGCTCGTCCGATCGCCACGGCAATATTCGATCTCCATCAACTCTTGAAACTCACCACGGCAAAGATGGTCTTTGGGCCCAACGGCCTCCCACCGGTCAGTAGCGTCCCCGGTGAGAAAGTACTGAGCAATAGGAACTCTACGGTCTTCGGGACAGTTAGTGGCAACGAAGACCTTAGACATCTCCTTGATCCACCCTTCCCAGCCAATCGGGTCTGAAGCTCCCGAAAACTGAGGAGGATGCATCTTGATGACATCTTGGAGCCAACGGTCCGCTCCGCCCCGATTAGCATGGGCTTGATCCGGATTCTGAACCGCCTGAGCTATTGCCGCCATTTGGTTCACCATTTGTTGCATAACGGCCGCAATACCAAGATCGGCACGCTCCTGCGAAGAAGCATGGCTATGACGGTCGCCGGTACTGCCGGCTCCCGAAGACTGTGACGTGGCCGCCCCGCCGGCTGCCCCACGTCCCCGGCCGCGACCACGACCTCTTCCAGCATCCATACTGGAGTTAAATAAGTAGCAAAAGCCATACGAGGATCAGTACAAGAAAAGAACAATCACAAGTCGAGAATCAAGGGTACGATACAAGGAATTAATGAACAGAGGAAGGAAAACTTACGGACACTTTGGTAGTCTGGAATCATGGCAGCGTGACGATGATGTGCAAAACAAAACACCACAAGACCCAATAAACCGACAAGCCTAGGTATCCATAAACCTAGGGCTCCGATACCATTTTCTGTAACACCCTCAATATATTCGAGGTATATTACAGCGCCGTGAATCCCTATATGGGGCCCACCAGCCGAACAAGATCACACTCATCGACTCACATAACCGATGAACAATACCATGTCATAAAGACGCAAAACAGAACAATCCACCCGGTTCAACCGGTCAATATAACATCATCGTCCAACACAACATAATAAGCAACAATACAATCCAATCGAACAAGAACCCCTTAAGTACTCGAGTACAACTATTAGTTCAAACCACAAAAGACGAGAAGGTAAAAGACACTAAAACGTCACTCGTGCACAATCATCACGCACGGCCATCATCCGTGTACTGGTCCAGCGCCCGCTCGTCTCGATGAACCTGACCTGAAATTCATAAAACGAATTTCCCCAAAACGGGTCCCCAGAGGGGTTAGCAATTACGCTAGTACAAGTAACCAAATGAACAATTTACATCTTACACATATAGTAATGCATGCCATCAAGAAATCTTAGTTTCCAAAACACTCATTTCCGGAAATGCCAATGATCAAATCACATTTGTAAAAATGCACCACAATTAACCGTGGATCCACCCCTCCGTGGACCCCTACCGAGATCCCGTCGGATCTAACCCGTAGTGGTTAAAAGCAAGCTCGCGGATCCACCCCTTCGTGAACCCCTACCGAGACCCCGTCGAGTCTAACCCGTAGTGAGCATACACACACACACAATTTCTCATACAAAACTACTATGTCAAGATTGTAAGTTCATAAGGATACTTGCCTCGATTAAATAGACGATGACACGAACGAAACGGAGAATCAAGCGCGACCGCGAGGAACCGACGAAAATGAACCTAACGATTTGAATAGCACAATCACAACCACTTCTAAACGATTATGGAAATGGAATACACCCGAAAACCCGCCTACGATTCATGTATATTCGTATATAAACAACAACGAGGGCGGACCACAACCAAACCCTCTCGATTCCGTAAAAATCACGAAATATACCATGAATCCGTAGGAAAACTAAGAATACCAACAAGATTAATCATATTCATCTTGAATCCATCAACAAAACGAAACGGATCGGAAGAAAATCCCAAAAACACCAAATTACACAAATGTATGGTTCTAAGAGATTTACCGTGGATTAGGACGAATGATTCGTGTTGATGTTGATATGATACTCCAAGAACTCAAGAAGGATGATGGATGAGATGATTGGAGTAAGAAATCGCCAAGAAAACGCCTCGGAATCGCCTTCGCCGCGGAGAGAGGAAGATAAGATGAATTATGATTATCTCGGTCAACTCCCTGGTTTATATAGTTGGGAGTGTTAGCGCACGCTAAAACCTCAAGGTTAGCGTGCGCTAACGGATAGGATTACAAATCCTCCCGTTAGCGTCCCACCGAAGTCGTTTTTGGCCGTTAGCGTGCGCTACTATACATGCGTAGCGTGCGCTAATAACCTCTCGGTAGCGCGCGCTATCGACCAATAGCGTGCGCTACCCGAACATCGATCGAGTCCAGAGCGATGCCTAAAACTCACGACCCGTTAGCGTGCGCTACCTATACCGGCGTAGCGTGCGCTAACTAGCATTTGATGGAATTCGAGTAAACCGCCCAAGATCGATACAATACACTAGCGCGCCATCAACAACTTAACGTGCGCTAGCCTCCCGACATTAGCGTGCGCTAGACGAAATAGCGGCGCTATTCCGATAGTCCGAGGCCTCGGAGCTGAACCGCCACTCCCGGGCTAAATCGTTAGCGTGCACGAATTAAACGTAGCGTGCGCTAATAATGGATTTCTAGCGTGCGCTATACAGGAAATTTAGCGCGCGCTAGATATAGAATATAAACGACCCCAAAATACCGGAATATGAACGAAACATCAAACGGAACACCTTAAAACGCATCATAGCATAGAATGAATCCACGGCAACCCCGAAACGGCGGTTCCGCACAACAATTACGAGAATCGGATCAAAAGATAACGGAAAAGTTACACTGAAGGATACACGAGGGTCACTAAAATCGAGAATTACACCGGAAATACAATTACAAGGGAAAGAAAAATGCGGATATTACAGGGAACTCGACCGTGTCAAATGACACGGCCGAGCAAATGACACGACCGTGTCAAATGACACGGCCCGTGTCATACTCGTCTGAATAAGCAAAAACTCGCTGAATGTGAAACCCGACCGTGTCAATATGGCACGGCCGGGATAATGACACGGCCCATGTCAATTGACACGGCCGAGCTCGTGTTGACTCGTTTTGACACCGTTTTGATTCTGTTTTGACTCCGATCTCATGTTTCCGCATTGCTTGATATGTATTGTGGTTGGAGACTTCGTTCTTGCTTGATTTATGTCCATAAAGTACCTATAAAATCAATAAAACGTACCCAAGCGTGATCGAGTCCAATAAACACAATATGAGTATAAACGACACAGTTCTACACATTTTAGGATCTTAAAACCCAGAAAATCGGTGCAAAAATATGTGTAAAAATGAGTGTTATCAAAATCCCCCAAACTTGAACGTTGATCGTCCCGAGCAATGCACTTTAAAATAACCACTCTTAAGGGAACTCGTCCCTCAACATACCTCAAAGGATCATTCTGAAAATTCATCAATACGCCTCAAGAAATAAATAAGTCGAGTTCTATAAAGTATTCAAATCTCGGGGGTACTTCCTTAACATCATAGCTAATACTTGAATAATATGAACCTCGCCGGTCAAGTGTATTCCCCCACTCTCAAAGTGTATAATGGGATAAGTGACGCTCAAAACTCATTCAATGAAATAAAAATCCCCATAGGCTTGCCAATCGTCTACATCTCTACCACTAGTTGTGCATGCAAATTTGGTGAATCAAAAAGGACTTTCTCGGTTGTAATGTAGGCTTTTTGGTCGGGGTAGGATAAGTATGGCTTAAAGTGACTTGACTTGAGCAAATTAGAACATTATCTCAATAATCACTTCGCTCAATTAGAAGCTCAATAATCTCTTAGAATTTGTTTCCTTCAACCCATTGATTTTAATATCATCGTACTAAGCACTTTTGAAAGTGAGAATCACAATCCTTATTCCTCCTTATTGCTCCATACATCTCGTTTCTTTTGTGTCCACGAATTTTTTTTTCTTCAACCCCTTGATTTTTTTTCTTTTTATGTTTTCATGTGGTGGACAACATCATCATTAAATCACACCAATCTTCCTTCAAATTATTTTGATAAATCATTGCATTTTGAACCAACAATCTTCCCGATCGCTTCCACACATATTTCCATTCTGTTGCCAATTTGTTCTAAATAACTCAAGTATAGGGACAAAAGTTTATAATGGAACGGAAAGCTCATAATGTGGCTAACAAGAAATAGGCTTTAAGCTCAATCGGTCTAACTAGGGAAACAAATTTTTCGGGTTGGCCAAAAGGTTTGAAGGGTTGCCAATAAAAGTCGCCTAAAATCATTTTCACTAATTTACAAACACACTTGTAGTTTTGAATAAGATACCAGGGCAAGTTTTAGAGTCTTAAAAACATGAATGGTACACTCGACAATGAAACTTGCATATTTAATGATGCACGAAGGCTCAAAAGCTCACAAGCTAGATTTGTTCATATTTCCAAGAGATTAAACTATTTATTCAATTTCACACACTTTTGATTATTCTACAATTTTTCCCCTACGAATTATCCTCGATTTGCATATCAAAATAGCAAAAAAAATCCCGAGGCATCCAAGACAAGAGTTCATTCTTTCGAGTTTCATCAAAGTTCATCATCATCAAAACACACCAAGTTCGAAATAAAACACACCAAAATAAAACACACCAAAAAAAATTCAAACCAAAACGTAAAACAAAATCCAAACACACCAAAAAAATAAAAACAAACAAACAATGTAGGTATTTCTTGACCCAATATCTCCCCCCAAACTTGAATTAAAGAGTATACACACGAAGGGGGTATAGTATGTAAACAAAAAAAACTTTGGGTCAAGAAATACTTACAACCGGTCCTATTGATTTGGCGGAGGATAGTGGCCTTGTTGGACATGCCAATCTTCCATTCGTCGTAAAATTGTTAGCATCTCGTCTTGTCTTTGACGGGTCTCCTCTAGGAAAGCCTCGAACTCTTCTCTCAGCGAAGAACGAGATGTGGCATGTCTTGTTTCGGCCTGTCTCGACGACTCGGGCCGTTCTCTCCTTCTTTCTTCTTCCTCCCCCATTTCTCTTTCGTCTTCAGGGCCTCTCTCATATTCGAATTCTTCCTCCATTCTTTCCTCTCTCTCTTCTTCTCGCATCCTCTCGTCTCTCTCTTCAAATTCCGTACGCCTAGGACGGACATTTCAAGCAACATATCTTTCACTCGGAGAAATTAATCCAGCTGCCTCCCGGGCCAATTTGTGCGCTTCCGTGGCCATTTGTAGATTTCCTAAGTCCCGAATACTGGAAATAGTTGTCAAAGTTGTATTCGGGAGTAGGAAGTGATCGCCGTCATTCTGGAGGAAAATAACTCGAGAGTCATAGTTGAGAATATTCATCAACTTCATGACTTGGACAGATAAAAGCATATTTCCCGGGAGGGGAGTTCGGTTTTCTAGAGGTACGTCAAGATGAAGTGCGATAGGGGTAATTAAACCCCCTATCCAAATCTCCCCTCTCGGTTTAGTGGCAACGTCTTCAAAGTGATCCATGATAATAGCGCCGGTTGCACGATTTGTTCCGTCGAGTATATGAGCTAAAACATAAAGCTCTCGCTGGGTAATTGGCCCCGTTTCTTTTCGGCCGAAGATAGTGCTTGCAATGACCTTGTGTAGATAACGGAGGATAGGATTGCGGAGTGAGGATCCTTTCGCTGACTTTGGGATGTAGGGACATGCACCGCTCCCCGGGTAATCAACCATTGACCTCCAGTAAGTTTCATACTCAAACCGATTGATTCGGTATTCTCCGTGCCTTCGAGCGTCATATATAGTATCCAATTCACCAGGACCCAATTTTTCATTTTTGTTGTTTAGCCGAAATTCCAAGGCGGCCGGCTCATGCGAAATCGGATCTCTTTTAACAGAGAGTGTGCCAAGAAATTCCAGCGTGAGGCAGCGGTAAGTGGGCCAATGTTGGGTCATTAACGTCGTCCAACTTATTCGTGCAAGTAGCCTCATGACATCGTCTCTTATCCCCATCGCCGTCATGCATTCATCGTCCGGCCATCGAGTGGGGAGCATTTTTTTCTGCCCCAATGTCTCCCATCGTGCTAGGCGACTCGGCGGAAGCTCAATTCCATATGTCTCGGGCATCTCGACAGCCCCTTGAGTAGGTATTCTATCCGGTTGTTCAATTTCTGTTATGGGTCTTCCTCGTCCTCGTTGAGTTGCGCCTCGTCCTTGTTGGGCATTTCCTCGTCCTCGTCCCCTGGCCATTTTCCTGCAAGAGAATCATCAATTATCATTTGTTCACACAAGCTCCGAATCACTATTTTTCGATAATAAACATACCTCCAAACTTTTTTACTAATTACACATTTTCCCAATTGCATAAGTAAAATCCCAAACATGTAATATCATCTCTCAATCATATATATCCAACATGTAATTCATGATAATCAAAATTTCAACTTATTTTTACTCACGACAAATTCCACCAAAAAAATCCATCCAAGAACCCTAAATTGCTCAATAAATCATATTCCACATAATCTCAATGCAATGAAGAATTAAACCATCCAAAAATCGTGAATCATACCTTGAATTCGGAGTGAAAATTGAAGAAAAATTCAGAAAAAATCGCGACCCAAACCCGGATGAAATCGTCCGATTCGTACCCTTTGAAGCTTTAGGATTGTAGAATAATGATGAACACTATGTTATTATGTGAGATTTGACACGGTTTTTGCCTGATTTTGCCGGATTTAATGGGGTTTGGGGCTAGGGTTTATGATTCGGCCGTGTAGGAAAATTTGGGGAAGAAGATGAGATGAAGTCGGCTGTACAGCGCTTTTATACCCCCCGACCAACATGGCCCGTGTCATACCTGCTTCATTTGTTAAAAATGCCGCTATCCACCTGACCCGGCCGTGTCAAATGACACGGCCCGTGCCGTACTACTCCAGAAAGTGAAATTTGATCTGGGTACCTGACTCGACCGTGTCATATGACATGGCCCGTGCCGTACTACTCCAGAAAGCGACCGTGTCATATGACACGGCCCGTGTCGTACTGGCCTGGAAAATGCAGTTTTGTCCTCAGTATGTTTTTCCTGCGATTTTGAACACCAAAATTTGAACCGGTTAGTTATACAACAAGAACAAATACAAAAAAAAATGCGAAAAAGATCAAAACATGAAAATAAAAATTATTGGGTTGCCTCACAATTAGCGCTAAGTTTAACGTCTTCAGTCGGACGTCTTCAACTGGAAGTTTTTATGGCTCGATTAAAGTTATTACGGATACGGCTTCCTTTTGATAGGGATGATAGTAGTGTTTGACTCGTTGTCCGTTAACTTTAAATAGCTCTCCGTCTCTGCTCATGAGCTTGACTATTCCAGGTGGAAGTACTTTCTTGATCACGAATGGACCCGACCATCTTGATTTCAATTTTTCGGGGAACAATTTTAGTCTTGAATTATAGAGAAGTACTTGTTGTCCCGGCATAAATTCACGTTTAACGATCATCTTATCGTGCCACCTTTTAGATCTTTCTTTGTAGATTCGAGAGTTTTCGTAGCATTCTTCCCGGAATTCTTCCAATTCATTTAGCTCTAGCAATATTTTCTTTCCGGCGGCCTCAAAATTCAAGTTTATTCTTTTCACCGCCCACATCGCTCTATGCTCCAATTACAAAGGTAGGTGACATGATTTCCCAAAAATGAGTTGATAGGGAGATGTTCCCAAAGGAGTTTTATAAGCCGTACGATAAGCCCAAAGTGCATCGTCGAGCTCGGATGACCAATCTTTCCGAGATGTACTCACCGTCTTTTCCAAGATTAGCTTGATCTCTTTGTTGGCCGCTTCGGCTTGTCCATTTGCTTGTGGATGATAGGCCAATAATTTCTTTGATCGGACCCCATATTTCTGAAGGAGTTTATACATGATTTTGTTGACAAAATGCGATCCCCGATCACTGATTAATGCTCTTGGAGTTCCGAATCGGCAAAAGATGTTCTTCTTTAAAAATTTCATTACTACTTGGGCATCATTTGTTGGAGAAGAAATCGCCTCGACCCATCGAGATACGTACTCGACCGCTAGGAGAATGTACTTATTTCTGAATGATGATGAGAATGGACCCATGTAGTCGATACCCCAAACGTCAAATAGTTCAACCTCAATTACGTTGGTTAGGGGTATCTCATGACGTCTTGAAATATTTCCTACTCGTTGGCATCTATCGCATTGTTGAATGAAGAGATAGCAATCTTTGTATAGTGTAGGCCAATAAAATCCGCTTTGCAACACCTTTGCAGTAGTCCGTGTTGCTCCGAAATGTCCTCCGGTTGGTGATGAATGACATTGTTGAAGAATTTCATCCCATTCCTCTTGCGGTACACATCTCCTTACGATCATGTCGGCACATCTCTTAAAAAGTAATGGATCATCCCACATATAGAACTTGATATCGTGTAGGAATTTCTTCTTTTGATAATGAGATAAATCCGGCGGTAGCACACCTGCGACCAAAAAATTAACAATGTCAGCAAACCACGGAAATTTAGCTTCTATCATAAAAAGTCGCTCGTCCGGAAATTCTTCTTTAATCCCTTCGATCTCATGTTCCTCCTCCTTTTTGTACTCGAGGCAAGAAGTGGTCGGCTACCACGTTTTCACAACCTTTTCTGTCTCGAACTTCCACGTCAAACTCTTGTAAAAGAAGAATCCATCGAATTAGGTGAGGTTTAGAATCTTTTTTCTCAAACAAGTATTTGATAGCTGCGTGATCCGTGTGTACTATCGTCTTTGTCCCAATTAAGTATGATCGGAACTTATCAAAAGCAAATACCACGGCAAGCATTTCTTTCTCCATTGTTGTGTAATTTTGTTGGGCTCCGTCCAATGTTTTGCTTGCATAATAAATAGCCCGAAAGAGTCTCTCACGACATTGTCCCAACACAGCTCCGACCGCATAATCACTTGCATCACACATGATCTCAAAAGGTTGATACCAATCCGGTACCACGAGGATAGGAGCACTCACTAATGCCTTCTTTAAAGTCTCAAATGCCTGCAAACATTCGTTAGAAAGAATGAAAGTGGTATCTTTTTCGAGCAATTTACTCAAAGGTTTAGTGGTTTTTGAAAAGTCTTTTATGAATCTCCTATAAAAACCCGCGTGTCCAAGAAAACTCCTAATTGCTTTTTCATTCTTCGGTGGGGGAAGTTTTTCAATGGCGACAATTTTCGCCCTATCAACCTCCAAACTGGCGGCGGACACTCGATGGTCTAGGACAATTCCTTCTTGCACCATAAAGTGGCATTTCTCCCAATTCAACACGAGATTAGTGTCTTCACATCGCTGCAAAACTAAAGTATGATTATGCAAGCAATGATCAAATGAATTTCCAAACACCGAAAAATCATCCATGAAAACTTCCATTATATTTTCGATCAAACCGTGAAAGATAGCCATCATACAACGTTGAAACGTGGCTGGAGCATTACATAAACCAAACAGCATTCTACGATAAGCATAAATTCCATAAGGACATGTAAAAGCCATTTTTTCTTGATCTTCCGGTGTTATGTAGATTTGATTATACCCTGAATATCTATCAAGAAAACAGAAAAATTCATGCCCCGCCAATCTATCAAGCATTTGATCAATGAAGGGAAGAGGAAAATGGTCTTTGCGAGTAGCCGCATTTAAAGCCCTATAGTCTATACATACTCGCCATCCCGTAACTACTCTCATAGCAATTAATTCATCTTTTTCGTCTTTGGTTACGGTCATCCCTCCCTTTTTTGATACAACTTGAGTAGGACTTACCCACTCACTATCGGAAATTGGATATATCATCCCGGCATCTAAAAGTTTTAGTACTTCTTTTTTCACCACTTCTTTCATTATGGGATTAAGTCTCCGTTGATTTCGCACTTTAGGTTTAAAATTTTCTTCAAGCAAAATTCTATACATGCATATGGAAGGACTAATTCCCTTCAAATCTGAGATAGACCATCTTATAGCCGACTTATGTGCTCTCAATACACGAAGCAATTTATCTAGTTGAGTGGATGAAAGTGAAGAGGATACAATTACCGGATTGGATTTGTTATCATCCAGAAATGCATACTTGAGGTATTCCGGGAGGGTTTTAAGGTCCAAGCTTGGTTGAGATGAATCCGATTGAGATGAAACGGACCCCAAATTTTTGTCCATGTCGTTGGACACGTTCGATTCGTCCGTCAGCTTGATTTCTGCAACTACTTCATGCTCCCCTTTGTCTAAATCATCGAACATATTGATTTGCGTTTTTTCCTGTAGAGAATTCAATTCAGAAACATAATCAAACAAGTCAGGATCGTCAAACTCCAAAGTTGAATCACTAGAAAAACATAAATTCGTAAGAGCAAACTCTAACGGATCCGAAGATAATGAGTGTAAGATATTTTTCTTTCCATACGAGCTTATATGGTCAATAACATTGCAATATTCCGTATTATCATGAAATTTCATAGCTTTGAATATAGAAAATAGAACATGCTCATCGTTAACACGTAGTGTTAATTCTCCCCTTTCAACATCAATAAGAGCCTTTCCCGTTGCTAAAAATGGACGTCCAAGGATAAGTGGTAAATCTCCGTCTTCTTCCATATCGAGGACAACAAAATCCGCTGGAACAATAAATTTGTCGACTTTTACAAGCACATCTTCAACAATCCCCTTGGGATGTGTTATGGATCGATCCGCCAATTGTAGCATAATCGTTGTGGTTTTCATTTCTCCGACACCTAATTTTCTGAAAATAGATAACGACATGAGGTTAATCGAAGCACCTAAATCACACAAAGCTTTATCGAATGAGACGTTTCCAATAGTGCATGGAACGGTAAAGCTTCCGGGATCCTTAAGCTTTTGAGGCAATTTGCGTTGGATAATAGCGCTACATTCTTCGGTTAGTTTAACCGTCTCGTGATCTTCCATCTTTCTTTTTCTTGACATCACATCTTTCAAGAACTTTGCGTAGTTAGGCATTTGTTCCAAAGCGTCTGCAAAAGGAATATTGATATTAATTTTCTTGAAGATGTCTAAAAACTTTGCGAATTGTGCATCTAACTTTTTCTTTTTGAAATGTTGAGGAAAAGGGAGAGGAACGTTAGGAGTAGAGTTAGGAGATATTTTAGGCTTTTCAGCCCCCTTTGATGTATCATGCTTCCCTTCTTCCTTTTCAATTTCGAATTAATCCTCCTTGACTTCCTCACTTGGCATCTTTGGCCCTTCATAATTCGTTCCACTTCTTAAGGTGATCGCTTGACACGACTCTTTTGGATTCACTTCGGTATTGCTTGGAAATTGTCCTCGTTGATGTTGACTCCCGACAACTTTGGCTAATTGTCCAATTTGAGTTTCGAGATTTTTCATTTGAGCTCCCATGGTGGTAGCTAGTTGAGTGACATGGACTTCGATTTTGTCTAATTTCTCCTCGTCTCGACTAAATCGGCTTTTCGTCTCCATCATGAAGGTAGCTAGAATATTCTCGAGATTCGACGTCGGTTTTGCTTCTTCAATTATCTCCCCATTCGATACCTTGAATCCGACCGGTGGTTGCAAAGCATTCTTTGGATTAGCATAGCTAAAATTTTCATGATTTCGATTTGAGGGATGGTAGAAGCCCGGTGGTGGATTATTCCGGTAATTGTTGTAACTCCGATTATTAATGTAGTGTGCCTCCTCCAATGGATCGGACGGTAGTGAACTTGAACTTCCTTGAGAAACTCCCTTCGAATCACCTCCTTTTGTTAGAGCCCCCAATTGAGTAGTTAATATCGTCATTTGTGCGGTTAATGCCTTTATAGGATCCGAATCGGCTATCCCAGCCACCCTTCTAATATTTGATCTTTCCATTGGCCATTGATAGCTATTCATAGCCATTTCTTCGATCAATCCATACGCTTCTTCAGCGCTTCTTGCTAGCAATGCCCCTCCCGCGGAAGCATCAATAAAATTTCTTGTTTCCCCCATAAGACCATTGTAGAAGAAACACATTTGTTGGTCTTCGGGGAAACCATGTCGAGGGCATCGCCTTAGTAGATCTTTGAAATGTTCCCAAGCTTCATATAACAGTTCGGAATCCAATTGATGAAATTGAGTAATCTCACCTTTTAGCTTCATTGTCTTGTTTGGTGGGAAAAATTTGAACAAAAATTTTTCGCTCAATTCTTCCCATGTCTTTATACTTCCGGGAGCTAAAGTTCCAAGCCAATTTCTTGCTTTCTCCCTCAAAGAGAATGGAAACAATCGTAAGCGTATGGCATCATCTGAGACTACGTTCATTTTGATAGTATCACATATTTGCATGAAATGAGTGAGATGGGCATGTGGATCTTCGACAGCAAATCCTCCAAATTGATTTTGTTGAACCATTGAAATTAAGGCCGGCTTCAACTCGAAATTATGAGCGTTGATGGGAACATGAGTGATTCCTCCAAAGTTTCGATCTAGTTTCGGTCGGAATCCATCCCGAATTGATTGCACCCTAGTTGGTGGATTTTCAATCCTTCTTCCCTCATTGTCTTGGATTACTGCATTCTCGTTTGCGTTGCCCCTTTCTACATTGTCTCCCGCTCTCTCCATGTCTTCAAAAAGATTCCTTCTTAGTTTCCTTGAGGTAGCACTTGTTTTTCGGGCAAATGCTTCTACTTCCGGGATGAAAGTTTTTAAAGGCACTCGAGATGAACGAGTGTTCATGCACTCCCTGAGTAGAAATTGTATGAGTTAAGTAACAAATAAGAAAATGTCTAAAGTAAGACTAAAAACACTTATCGTAATATCAACACAAAAATTAATTTAGTCCCCGACAACGGCGCCAAAAACTTGTTCGCTATATTTTTAAACAATCCGCAAGTGTACGGAGTAAATGTAGAAAGCGAAGAGCAAGGTCGTATTCCACAGAGACTAAATATTCTTATTGTGTTGAGTACTAGATTATAGTGTTCCAGGTTTTATCTAGACGATCGAAAGGTAAAATGGATGATTAATGAAATAACATACAATGATCACAATAAATTAAAACGATTAAAAATATCCGAATGGAAACGAATAGCAAGAGTTTAGAAAGGTAGATTCCAAGGCTAGGTTCCCGTTGATTACTAAATTTAGTCGGGATTGGTTCCAAAAAGTTCTAAGTGTGTCTCCAAAACGATGATCACAACAATATTTTAAAGTCTCTCTCGAGATGCATTAAAACATAGATTAAACAACCTATAACAACGTCTCCGTCTATTATAAATTATCTAACTCCAAAAAATATTCATAAGATTAGATATCATCATAGTTCATCACCGATTTCTCAATCTCGTAATTTACTACGTCAAATACTCGAAACCTATTAATGCCTTCTTCTCTCGAATGATGAACAATTAAGTTTAACATGTAAAAACATTGATCAAGTGTCTAAACATGAATCAAAACCAAGTATTTGATAAAGAAATCACACCAGATAAATATGATTATCAATCCCTCAAAATCATAGCAAATCAACGTACTCCCATGCCCGGAATCTAAAGAGTTTAGCCGGACATGGTAATGAAAGGAAGATTAATAATCATCATGTTCATGCTAAAACAACAAAATGAATAAAAGATAGGAAGAAGATAAAACTCGTGGTGTGTCTTGATTGATCCCGGTTGAAGCCTTCAAATGTTCTTGAAGTGTTCTTCAAGAATTTCTTCAAAACTCCTTCTTTTTTGGTAAGAAAGCCCCTTGATCTTTTGTTTTTCTCCCTCTCTAATCTCCCAAAATTCAGCATATCTCAAGTCTTGCCCCATATTCTCCTTTTATAAAGCTAAAAATATCACTTTTTCTACACAAATCTTGCAAAAATGTCAAAAGATGATATTTCCACCGAAAAGTGACACGGCCCCTGTCTGTTAGGAATACTTGTTAGATTTTGATGATGTCATTAATTTAAAATCAAATGTTTATTACTTGGCAAAATGTAAGGAAGAACCAAATGAGTATCTTCCATAGGCCAAAATATGTTAAGTATAAAAATTGGCAAAATGTAAAGAAGAACCAAATGAGTATCTTCTATAGGCCAAAGTTAGCTAGGCTGAAAATCGGCTAAGTACTAAAGTACAGCCTAGTCCATCAGAGAAGTACAGCCGACTTCAAATCAGAGTAGCCCTGGTCAACTAAAATTTATCAGAGAAGTTTGACCAGACTGCAGCCGAGGTACCTCAGGGAAGTCACCTGATCAGACAAGTCTCAAACAGGAATGAATGAGAGAACTACTGCAGAGATGTAAGCTGCACTTCAGCCTACTCAACTACAGCCTAGTACTCCAAATCCACGTCAGCATGCTTTGAAAAGTCAAATATTACGGAAAGCTCACATGCAACGTGAAGAGACAAATTGGAGTGATTCCCGCAAGAGATATGATTTAATTAAATCATCCTGACCCACCGTGAAGACTTTAATCCTTTTATATTCAAAAGATTCGGCGCTCACATGCAGAAGTCCTCACAACGGTCGGAAGATAAAATTAAATAATGGGAATCCACCTTGCAACGCTCGTAAAGATTAAACAATGAAGTCTCTCTCCAACGGACGGATTTGTTCAAAGATTTGCAACGGCTACAAGGAAGAAGCTCAGAGATCGTGATCTATATATATCCGAAGATTTGAAACTGAGCAACTACCGGTGCGAACATATACTCTAGCGATCAAAGCAAACAAAGCAATCTCAAGCAATCAAATAGCATCGAGAAAAAAGAGCAGATCCAAAAAGTTCATATTCAAGGAAGCTCTTAAGTTGGAGAAGACAAACACTCTTGTCTTTAAATCTTGAGTACGGGGTACTTCACTGGTTGAAGTAGCAGACTGTAAAGGCATCCGAGGATCGAGGATCAAGAGGTGCAAGGCAGTCAAGTGTGTGTACAACGGCACGGAATTCCACTGGTTGGAAGCTGTTGTAGTGTGTTGTGAATCACTGTAATCTTTATCACTGGTTGAAAATTATAGTGAATTCATCTCCAACTGGTTTGGAGAAAAGTGGATTAGTAGAGGATTACCCCACCTCTGAGACCACTATAACTGCCTGTGTTATTTATTGTTTTACTGCATCATACTCTAACTGCTGCATACATTGTTAAGTGTTTCATTAAGATTAATTTATATTCGTCATCAGCTGACTTCCGCACTTATCCAAGAACAAACGACTCCAAGTCATTTGTTTGATTATCAGCTGAAGAAACTCACTCTTCGGAAAAAGAGTTCAAGAGTTTCAACAAGTCTATTCACCCCCCCTCTAGACTTGTTCCTGGATGACTTGTGACCTACAAGTGGTATCAGAGCGGTTGGTTCATTTTTTTTTCTCACGAACCAGATCTATACTAGATATATATCTTATCTCTCACGTTATAATGGAACACATTCACTCTAGACTCCCTGTCTTTTCAGTTGACGAGTATGATCTCTGGAAGATAAGAATGCAGGCACATTTATCTTCAATCCATGACGACATGTGGTGCATCATTGAAGACGGTCCATTCATTTTCGAGAAGGACAACACGGTAGGAGATCGCACTGGGAGGCCCGAAAAGATCCCTAAGAAGAGAACGGAGCCGACCCCGAAGAGAGAAAGGCGGCAATCTTGACAACAGGCCGGAGATGTGCTATACCAAACTCTTGACAAATCCACAATGGTCAAGATCAAAAATTGTAAGAATGCCAAAGAGATTTGGGACACATTAGCTCTAATGTGTGAAGGAACGGAGTGATCAAGGAAAACAAGTTGTCAATAGCTATCCAAAAGTTTGACAACTTTAAAATGAAGAATGGTGAATCAATAGACCAAGTGGACACAAGGTTCACCGAAATTATCAATGAAATCAACTCCCTGGGCAAAACTTATGGCAACAGGGAAATGGCACTCAAGGTCCTCGGATCACTCAATCCCGAATGGAGCATGAAGGTCAGTAGCTATGAGAGAATCCAAAGACTGAATAAGATAAAGATTCGTGAGTCGTTCTCCGATCTAAAGGCTTATGAGTTCGAGCTTCCAAGCTCATCCTCAATCGAGCCTGCAGAGAAGGGAATCGCATTTGCAATGAGTCCCCTGCTAAGAGCCTATCCGATGTGAAACCTCCAAATCCACTAGATTTTGAGAAATAAATGGCGTTCATTATGCAAAGGTTCAGCAATTTCGTAAAGAACTACTCCAAGTATAAGAAAACTACAAGGAGAACCCAAGAAGGAACCGGAAGGTGGAAGCTGGAAAGTTGAATGCTACAATGTCATAAAATAGGACACATCCAAATGGATTGTCCCGAGCTCAAGAAGGATGAAACCAAGAAGGAGGTGGGCGTAAAGGAAGACGGAAGAAAAGCTCTCATCGGAGAAGACCAGAGCATGTCGAATCAAGCGGCGGTTTCTTTTCCGATGAAGACGAGGAGTATGATTGCACGATGGCAAACTTGGTGATGAAGAGGTAACCTCTAAACCTACCGGTTCAAATAATAGCTCACCATGTCACAAGATATGGATTTACATGAATCGGTAAATCAGTTATTCAAAGATTTTGAAACACTTAAATCGCACACCAAGTCAGACAAGAGAGAAGACTCACCGCAAGATGAGAATAGGCAATTAAAAATGATTTCAAAACTCACTTAGATTTAAATAAGGTTGAGACAACTACGGTGATTTTAAAAACCGTGCAAGTGTCAATACAATTTGAGATAGACCGGCTAAATATTTTACTTAAAGAAAAGTCACCGCACTTGCTCATGCCAAAGCCGAGTTTACTAAGTCGCACGCTTAAATAAAACTCAGCGCAGGAAATAACCTCCTCAAGGCTTCTTCAACTCTGGGCGAATTGTGTACTTATAAAAGGTCATTATATACCAAATCAGGCCTTGGATATGATTCTCACACTCCCTCTAGTTACGAAACCAAGTTTATCAAGGGAGAAACAATGGTCTCGATCACGAGCACGTGTATAAACCGATTTTCAAAAACAGCAAATAAACAGTCAAACGCCCAGTCAAAGTTACACTGCATGCCCACCTAGACAGCGACTAGGCAAAGGGCCTGCAAAAGCAAAGGCCAGACATAACATGCCCACTATTACCAACAACTCCCCAAAAATAGATTTCATAATGGGAGGGGCGGATGGAAACCTCAAGGTTATCCAAATTACCAAAATGAACAAGTGTGGAGACCACAAAGGTTTAACAAATGGTCTCGGCTAGATTTAGAAATGGCCCACACTATTTTGAGGAATATCCTGATACAATCCAACCAGAGATTTAGACCTCGACCACGTGCACCGTATAAGGGTTATAATAATAATAAAATTCCTATAATCCAAGGAGAAATCAATTCTCCAGAAACCAACTAACCCCAAAGGACCCACACAAATTTGGGTACCTAAATCTCTGCTTGTTTAATTGCGTAAAAGATGGAAGGACTACAACCACATCTCCTCAAGCTCAAATTTTGGAGGTGAAGAGTGGTTTGTAGACTCTGGATGCTCGAGGCACATGACTGGAACAAGAGGATGCGACCAAATATATCAAGGAAAGAGGTCCCGATGTAACCTTTGGAGATAGCTCTAGAGGACAGAGACAAAAGGCTTTGGAGAGTTGCACCGAGGAAACATTGTAATATCCAAAGTTCATTATGTCAAAGGGCTCAAGTACAACCTCCCGAGCATAAGCCGCTTCGCGACGAGAAGAATCTAGTAGTCTTCACCATTTTGAAGTGTATGGTGATAGACATCTTATCCTGGAGAAATAAAGCTACAAGGTTTCCGAAGAAGAGATGTATACATGATTGATTGGAACACAGAACACCTAACTCCTGTTTTCTATCCAAGACTCGTAGCCGAGAATGGATGGTCATGGCACAAAAGACTATGTCACGAACTTCAAAGCCATCAACAAGATTAGCTCTCGGAAGCCGGGTCGAGGACTTCCAAATGAAGTATTCAAGAAGGAAGCACTCTGTGATGCATGTCGAAGGGAAAGCGGACCAAGGCGTCGTTCAAGCCGGTGCACTACAACGCTCACAACAAGGATCTTAGATCTACTCCATGGATCTATTTGGTCCCATAAAGCCAAGGACTTTGAGCGGCGTAAAGCATGCTCTTGTGATTGTAGATGATTATTCAAGGTACACTTGGATCATCTTTCTATTCAAGAAAAGTGAAACCTTGACCAAGTTACGAGGCTGTGAGAAGGATCCGAATGAGAAGTCCCTCTCCATAATCAAGATCAGATCGGATAGAGGAGGAGAGTTTCTCAACAAGGCGATAATCGATTTCGGCGATCGAATGGGATCCAAGATGAGCTCTGCGGCCAGACGCCCAGCGTAATGGTGTTCTTGAAAGAAGGAACAGAACCACTCAAGGAAGCAAAGAAGGTCCATGATTGCGAAGCGGACCTACCCAAGAGGTTCTGGGTCAAGCCGCAACACACCGCCACACCTGCAGCAGAGTATGATAGTAGGGAGACATGGCAAAACTCCCTATGAGGTTTGGAATAATAGAACTCCTACGTTGCTTACTTTCATGTTTTTGGTTGCAAGTGTTTCATCCACAACAACGGTAAAACACAAATAAATGCCTTTGATGCTAAAACTGATGATGGTCTATTTATGGGATATTCCCAAAGAAGCAAGGCATATAGAGTTTTCAACAAAAGAACCTTAGTTGTGGAGGAAACACCCCATGTTGTTTTTGATGAATCTACCGTTGAGTACAGAAACAACTTGAGCAAATTGAGAACAAGCTCAAGTCGGCAACCCTTGAAGAAGTCATTGTACATGACACTGGAATGGTGGACTCACTGCAGATCACCGATGACCCAACCAATGCGGTGATGAAGACCAACCGCAGATCGATAGGATCACCAAACCTATCTCGATCCAGATTCTTCAAGAAGACCCACCGGAGCAGACAAAGACTCATCTGCAGTTCAGAACCAAGCTGCAGATGACAAGGCGGTAGCCGATCCAGATTGCGCATCCGAGAATCCAGATGCAGATAACCACCGAGCAATCCAACAGGGGAACAAACCCGAAGAGGACGAGATCCCCAAATGGCTTAAGGATCATCCAATTCAGCAAATCATCGGAAAGTTGGTGATGGAGTCAAGACAAGATCAACTCTACCAAATAGAATGGCGATGTTCTCATGTTTCATGTCACAAATTGAACCCAAGACTACGACAAGCCTTGGAAGATTATTCATGGATTAATGCCATGCAAGAGGAATTGGAGCAGATGGAAAGAAACAAAGTTTGGGAACTAATGCAGACACTCCGATCACAAGAAAGTTATTGGCACCAAATGGGTGTATAAAAACAAGAGCGATGAAGACGGAGTCGTTGTTAGGAATAAAGCCGACTCGTAGAAAAAGGATATGCACAAGGTGAGGGAATAGATTTTGATGAAACTTATGCACTGTTGCAAGATTAGAAGCCATCGACTATTCCTCGCATATGCCGCATTCAAGGATTTTGAAGTTTACCAGATGGATGTGAAAAGTGCGTTTCGAATGGAATCCTAGAAGAAGAAGTCTATGTAGAGCAACCCCTGTGTTTTGTCAAAGGAGACAAAGTCTATAAGGTCATTGAAGGCTCAGATGGACTCAAGCAAGCACCGAGAGCATGGTATGAAACACTGTCTGTGTTTCTTGAGAAAAATGGATTTTGCAAAGGAAAAGTGGACAAGACCCTATTTAGAGTGGAGCACGAAGGCCACATATTAATAGTTCGGATTTATGTGGATGACATCATATTCGGATCAACCAATCCAGAACTATGCGAGAAATTCTCCAACCTCATGCAAGGAGAATTTGAGATGAGTATGATGGGAAAGCTTAACTTCTTTCTCGGATTACAAGTTAAGCGAGATGGAAAAAGGAATTTTCATCAACCAAGCAAAGTATACTAGAGATCTTATCAAGAGATATGGAATGGAATCACCAAGCCCGCAAGAATTCCAATGAGCACAAGTACTCACCGATGCAGACGAGGCGGGAATATCAGTGGACTCAACCCACTACAGAGGACTCATCGGATCTCTTCGTACCTAATCGCAAGCAGGCCGGACATATCATATGCGGTTGGAGTTTGTGCAAGATTCCACCAAGCCAAAGCAATCACACCTAGATGCAACAAGAGAATAATCAAGTACCTAAAGTCTACCATTAATGTTGGACTATGGTACCCCAAGGATGACAACTTCGAAATGTCAGATACTCGGATGCGGATTTCACGATGCAAAATCAATAGGAAGAGCACTAGTGGAACGTGTCAATTCCTAGGAACCAGATCGATATCCTGGTTTAGCAAGAAGCGTGTTTCTAACTCCATATCCACTACAGAGTCGAATACCTAGTCGCAGTAGTCAGTGCACAAATTCTATGGATCGACAACGCTTAAGGGACTACAATATTATTGCCAACGAAGTTCCAATATGGTGTGACAACAATAGTGCTATTGCAATAACCAACAATCCGGTTTTGCACTCAAGGACGAAGCACATTGACGTCAAGCACCATTTCATTCGAGATCATGTGCTTAACAAAAGGGTTAGAGTTGAAAGAGTCAGCACAGACTACCAAATAGCTGACATCTTCACCAAACCATTGCCAGAAGAAAGATTCCTAGAGCTTAGCAGAGACCTTGGATTACTAGATTGGGAATCTAGTTCTGAAGCAAGTTGAAGGAAGGACGGACCCTCGAGAATCGGCTAAGCCGATGCAAAGTAGAAGACAAAGGCCGACAAAGCAACTTAGTCATGCAGAATACCGGGGAGAAGTCAATTAACTCATTGCGAGTGGTCAACAACGAAATCGCACCACTAAGTTCTCTAAACTGATCTCTAATTCTTAATTAATATCTCATACATTTATAAATATTATTTTAGCTAAAATGGCATTTAAAATATACATCGTTATAAGCCAAGTGGCAATTTTAAATACACGCGTCACACGCCTATTTAATTAACCTCTACGGTGGCCAATCAGAATCAACCGTCAAATTTTAAATGGGGCCACCGATTCAAATTTGAAATTCAAAAGAATATGAAAAGGCGTACCACTGTTTAAATTTATAATAAACTAATCCAAACGTCCCTTCATCTTCTTTATAAGGAAGAAAACCCTTTCACTTTCCTCTTTACGCTTTCAGAAACCCTAGAACTTACAGAGCAAAATATACACTAAATCCTAAAATTCTCTTTGCAGAAATGGCATCTCTTGAAGGAGCAAACTTGAAGGCGATGAAGGACCAGTCATCTTCTCCATGGTCGTCGATTTCAAGGATTATTAGAAGCGAATCTAGAGGACTTGATATGCTCGACTTAATCCGGCGATGAAGTCAACGGAATCTACCCGCTTTCGACATCAACCCGCAAAGATTTGTTCAAGGAAGATGTCGTCGAATTTTATCGTAATGCCTCTCTCGGGTTCAAGACGGATTAATAAATCGGGCGGAATCCCTATCACCATAGATCGAGAGAAGATCCGCTCGGTATTCGGGATGAAACATCGCGGCTTGGCGGTCAAGCTCTTAAACAATCACCCGCCGAAACACGGAAGACGATCAAAATCGAAAACATCCCGGAGAAATTGAAGTTTACAATCAAGAGAAATGAGTTGAAGAGGGTTTATCGAGTCGCTCTGGACATCACAAACAAGATAGTCATGGGAATGGCAGAAGCTATGACCAAGTCATCTTCAAAATTCATGGTGTTGGGTGCGTTAATTCAACGAGAGGAAGTTGATTGGGCCGATTATATTTTTCGTGCAACTTGTTCGCGATGTGAACAAGGTCGAATGGCTCAAGGTGAGAAGAAATTCAAAACTAAGTTGGCGTTCGAACGCATCTTAGTTGGCTTTTGGAGAAAATCGGAGTGGCCAAGGGAAACATTGACCCTTTCCACCCAAACAAGAGGCTAGGTCACATGGACCATGACAAGAATAAGGTTGGAGTCACCGGGAGGGCACCAGTTGTTGAAGGATTTGCGGACTCAAGCTTTTGTCCAAGATACGATTTATCGACTCGGACCAACTGCGGTGAGATCGGAACTGGTCGAGTCGAGAATGAGTCTGACGATACACCAATCGCCATCCGATTCAAGAGAAGGGGACCGGCCCGAAGGACCTTCCAACTGCGGTCATCACTGAACCCTCTCCAAAGAGGCCAAGGAAGCTGCATTCAAGGAGAGCGGCTGAGCATACCACCATCAGTTGATCACCACTCATCCTGACCACTGCACTGAGATACCGAAACTCGAATTGTACTCATTATTACACCTCCAGTGTACATGACCGAAGAAGAGGAAGCAGTCTTGTTATATCTATTCTGAAATGATTACACTTTCAATCTCTTAGAAAATAATACTTTTAATCTCTCTATTGAGCAACTTCAGCTTGTCAAACCGAAAGCAGAAAAACACTCCTTTGTAAATATTTTTAAAGAGTGGAAAACTCTAAAAACCATGTCTTTTACAAATTTTCAAACTTTTGTTGAAACTAGTGGTTGGGAATACCCCCAAGCCACGGAGGATGTTCACCGATTTTTGCAAAGAGTCAGATTTAGCTTTACTCCTCCAGGATAACTGGTTCATGTCACATTTTGAGACAAACATGGACCATTTTATCCACTCTATAATGCTCAGTATTTTTGATGGTAGCTTTGGAGAGGAGGAGGAAGAGGAGGAAGTAGAAAAGGAGATTAGGATTGAAGAAGTTGATGAAGAGAATGAAATTATCAATTTGGTTGAAGAGGATGAAGAAGAAAAAGAACCTGAAGAAAACATACCAGTTGAAAAGGAGACAGAGGAGATTGAGAAAACAGAAGAAGTAGCTGATGAAGGACATGAAGAAGGAGAAGAAGTTGATCAGGAAGAAGAAGAAGATAAGGAGGAGGATGATAAGAATGATGAAGGAGAAGAGAAGGAGAAGGACGATGCTAAGGATGATGATGATGATGATCATGATGATGGAGGTGAAGGAGGAGCAGAAAAAGAAAAAGAAAAAGATGAGGAAAAAGAGAAAGAAAAATCTGGAGAAGAAGAAAAAGAAAAATCTGAGAAGGAGAAAAGAGAAATCAAGAAGAAGAAGGGAAAGAGGAAGAAAGAGAGAAGGAGCCGAGCAGAGCGCAGCCTACCAACGAAGTGCAGATAGATTGTTGTACCTCCCGGTACACCCGGCTAGACGCAGAGTCGCAGAGGACTCAGTCGGGGACCCGGAGAAGACTCAATCGGCCTACCTGCTGCAGCCAGGAGCCTGCAGTCTAGTGGCTCCCTTGCTGAAGGATCAGGAGAACACTCCCCATCAGCTCAGTTATCACCTACCATGACTGAGCTGATCAAGCAGATTGTCAGAGACACCATTGGGGAGCTGTTGTCAACTCAGGTCACTCCTGACCTTCAGACCATAAATGCCAAGATTGACACCCTACTTCAGCGAGAAATCCCTCAGCCTCCTCCTCCTACAAACAACAGAATGCCCTTTGGCATGTCTGATTGGATGAGCCGCATGGAACAACAGTTGACAACCCTCATTGATGCTGGCAAAAAGGGGGAAGAGAGGATTCAGGGGGAAGAGAGAGAAATCAGAAGTAAGAAGAAGCAAGATGTCCCTCAGATTGAAGGACCCTCTAGCCTAAAGAGGAAGGAAGCTGTAGATCAAGAAGACAAGGCTGACCAGCCTGAAGGGAAGCGCAGAAGGACCAGAAGCGGCTTTGAACCTACTCTTGAATGGGAAGGGTTGGAGCTATGGTATGTTGAAGATTTCTGCCCATTTGAAGCTCTTGAAATGTGGGGAGCTGCTAGGAAAAGGTTCATCAGAGACTATTATGTCTGGGAACTACTTCAAGATGACAAACTCTCCCCACAGAGATTTTCATAAACTGGATGGAAGAAGTTCACCCTAAGCTTTGGGGTCATTACAAAAAGTACGCAAAAGAGCAAAAGCCTTTCCTATGATTCCCTTATTCGTAGTCAAGAAGCACCAATCCGCATGGATGGTGAACTTGATGAGCTACAACTTCAAAAGGAAATCAAGCTAGTGTGCCTCGAGAACAAATTCGGATCTCGGCGGGAGCAGGATTTCGCGACTCGTGGTAAAAGAAAGTATGGCCTTGCTCCGGTCAAGGTAAGACCTATCGGAGCCAAACCATTCAAGCACAAGCAAATTTACTAGAAGAGGCGAGAGGAAGAGGCGGATGATCTTTTAATTATTTTTCTTACTTGTAATTTTATTTTACGTACTTAAAACATTCTTGTATAATTTCAATGATAAGTCGAAAAATCTATGAACAATCTGTTGAATGACAATTTTCCAGTTGTCTCAATATTAGATCGATTTCGGTTGTGTCTCGCACTTAAGTGCGACTTGGTCATTTGATTTCTTACTTAGTTTTGCCATCATCAAAATAGGGGAATTTGTTAGGAATACTTGTTAGATTTTGATGATGTCATTAATTTAAAATCAAATGTTTATTACTTGGCAAAATGTAAGGAAGAACCAAATGAGTATCTTCCATAGGCCAAAATATGTTAAGTATAAAAATTGGCAAAATGTAAAGAAGAACCAAATGAGTATCTTCTATAGGCCAAAGTTAGCTAAGTGAAAATCGGCTAAGTACTAAAGTACGGCTAGTCCATCGAGAAGTACATGACTTCAAATCGAGTAGCCCAGTCAACTAAAATTTATCGAGAAGTTTGACCAGATCAGGCGAGGTACCTCGGGAAGTCACACGATCGGACAAGTCTCAAACGGTGAGCATGAGAGAACCTACTGCAGAGATGTAAGTCGCACATCACCCTACTCAACTACACCTAGTACTCCAAATCCACGTCGGCATGCTTTGAAAAGTCAAATATTACGGAAAGCTCACATGCAACGTGAAGAGACAAATTGGAGTGATTCCCGCAAGAGATATGATTTAATTAAATCATCCGACCCACCGTGAAGACTTTAATCCTTTTATATTCAAAAGATTCGGCGCTCACATGCGTAAGTCCTCACAACGGTCGGAAGATAAAATTAAATAATGGGAATCCAAATTTTGCAACGTTCGAAAAGATTAAACAATGAAGTCTCTCTCCAACGGACGGATTTGTTCAAAGATTTGCAACGGCTACAAGGAAGAAGCTCGAGATCGTGATCTATATATATCCGAAGATTTGAAACGAGCAACTACCGTGCGAACATATACTCTAGCGATCAAAGCAAACAAAGCAATCTCAAGCAATCAAATAGCATCGAGAAAAAGAGCGGATCCAAAAAGTTCATATTCAAGGAAGCTCTTAAGTTGAGAAGACAAACACTCTTGTCTTTAAATCTTGAGTACGTGGTACTTCACCGGTTGAAGTAGCATCAGTAAAGGCATCCGAGGATCAAGGATCAAGAGGTGCAAGGCGATCAAGTGTGTGTACAACGGCACGGAATTCCACCGGTTGGAAGTCATTGTAGTGTGTTGTGAATCACTGTAATCTTTATCACCGGTTGAAAATTATAGTGAATTCATCTCCAATGGTTTGGAGAAAAGTGGATTAGTAGAGGATTACCCCACCTCTCGAGACCACTATAATCGCTGTGTTATTCTTCATTTCTTGCATCATACTCTAACTGCTGCATACATTGTTAAGTGTTTCATTAAGATTAATTTATATTCGTCATCAGCTGACTTCCGCACTTATCCAAGAACAAACGACTCCAAGTCATTTGTTTGATTATCAGCTGAAGAAACTCACTCTTCGGAAAAAGAGTTCAAGAGTTTCAACAAGTCTATTCACCCCCCCTCTAGACTTGTTCCTGGACGACTTGTGACCTACAGTGTCAAATGACACGGCCCGTGTCATAGTGCGCTCAAAATGCTAAAACCTGCTGGACAGGGAACTCGACCGTGTCAAATGACACGGCCGAGCAAATGACACGACCGTGTCAAATGACACGACCCGTGTCATACTCGTCTGAATAAGCAAAAACTCGCTGAATGTGAAACCCTACCGTGTCAATATGGCACGGCCGGGATAATGACACGGCCCGTGTCAATTAACACGGCCGGGCTCGTGTTGACTCGTTTTGACATCGTTTTGATTCCGTTTTGACTCCGGTCTCTCGTTTCCACATTGCTTGATATGTATTGGGGTTGGAGACTTCGTTCTTGCTTGATTTATGTCCATAAAGTACCTATAAAATCAATAAAACGTACCCAAGCGTGATCGAGTCCAATAAACAAAATATGAGTATAAACGACACAGTTCTACACATTTTAGGATCTTAAAACCCGGAAAATCGGTTTTTGTGTAAAAATGAGTGTTATCACTATATTCCAGAGCCAAATCAATATGAGCAGACATCAACCTTTTCTGCATTTCCCAAGTGACGATTCTTGGTATTCCATTCCCATGTTTCGTAGGAAATTTATTTCCTAGAGTTGGAATTGCTTCAAAAGCCCATACCTGTAGTAAAATAAGTATTAAATCCATATTAAATTGCAACAAAATAATTTTATAAAAGACAAGTTAGTTGTTCAATCTTACCATTAAAGCAAGAGGAAATCCATGCAACGTATATCTACATTGTTGTGCATTCAATACATCGGTCAAGTTACGTTTGAGTACTCTGATGGTGTACTCAAATGACAAATTTGCCCAAGGATACTTGTTGAACCTCTCTACATCATCGACCAAATCAAACCACCATAAATCAAGAAATGTGTTCTCCTCCGCAGCCAAAATCACATACGACAAAATAACTAGAAGTCCTAGCTTGTACTTGTCAGTTGGTCTCTTTTTGCAACGCTCAAAGGCATTATACACATCTAGCCTCGTTATCTTTCCCCGACTATTCTTAAAATAATTTTTCACTAGTGGTGAATCTACTCCATATGTCTTCACGTCTTCAAATTTACCCGCCTTTAAGCCAGTCACGAGTACAAACTCTTGCAAGCCAAAGCTTGCCAATTTATTTCCAATAACGAACCAAGCTTCTTTCTCAGTGTTGTTCTTTATTCTCAGTGTTGTTCTTTAAGCCAGTCACGAGTACAAACTCTTGCAAGCCAAAGCTTGCCAATTTATTTCCAATAACGAACCAAGCTTCTTTCTCAGTGTTGTTCTTTGCCAATCTCAATATTAAATTGTGCACAATTTGTGATGCCAATTTAATTCTTCTCAACTTAAGTAACGATCCAAAACAACTACTCTCCAACTTTACATTTTTTATCAAGTTTTTCATACACCTCATTCATTAATTTAATATTAGATCTACTGGTGATTGTCGCATCACCTATTTCTTTTGTATCGATCACATATCGCTTCTCCATATTGCTGCAAAACAGAAAAAAATGATTTACAACATATAACATAAATCAAGATTTCAAGATTTCAAAAAGCTCAACACTTAAACTTGCACCGAATAAACGGATTTAACAATCAATACAAGAAAATATAACGCTGTTTACTGAAGCATCAATCACCACAATAACTCAATCACTTCACCCAATAACATTGCAAATTTTATCCCTGAAGTTTACGCGATCACAAATGACATCAAATCTCTGCTTTTTTACACTAGGTTTAACTCAGTATGTCCTACCAATAAAACCTAAACATCAAAGTTAGAAAAGCTTAACGAAAGAATGAATAACTTTGACAACCAAAATAAAAAAATATAGTACTGTTTACTGAAATTAGGGATTTACAAAGAGAATATTACCTTTGCTGACGATTAGAATTCATAGCAGACCGTTCTATCACTTCGACTTTTTTCTCATTGAAATTTTTCGCCTTCTTCGATTAAGCTTCGAAATTCGGACGGTGAGATGTCTTACTCCTTCTGTGAATTACGGAGGTGAGTTCTCCTTCTCCAGTTGAGCTTCAAACACCAAGCAAAAAAAGTAGTTCTTTTGTTGGATTTCGAAATTGGGGAGGAGAAATGGTAGAAAAATTAGGGTTGGGGAAAAAAAGCGGAGAAGGCTTGCTGAGGAGAGGTTTGCCCGAGTGAGAAGGAAGATATGATAGGTTTTAGGGGAAAAATATAAGGTTAAAAACGTCTTTTACGTTCTTCTTAGTATTTTTAATATTTATATTTATATTACTTTCTGGAAATAATGGTCAAAAGCCATATAGAGAAGTTTTTTACAGAGGGGGTCTATGTAGACAATTTTCCCTTAACTAATCTCGTTTAGACTCAATTAAGTTCCAAAAAGCTAGTGAACCATTAATATACTCGAAAAATTAAGCTCGAGCTGGACTCGATAATAGACTAAACAAGCTCAAACTCTCAAAAGCTCGGCTCGGCTAGATTCGTTCGATCTACCTCTCCCCTGAGTGCCATAGTGTCACGGGATGCCCGCGACCCCAGGCGGTATTACCTGATCAACGGCAATTCATGGGCCCACTTGCAGCTTTGTGGGATGGCGAGCCTCATCGCACTTCAAGTTATCATCTATAGTGTAGGGCTTTACTTTATTTTTCCTTGTAATATTGTAATAGCTAGTTAGTGCTTGTTCAGCTTTTCAATATCTACTGTTGTCATTAGCCTTTATTTTTCTAAGCCTATTAAAGGGGGGAAGAGTGTACTGAAGAGTTGTAGTACGAATTGGCTAGTTTGCTGAGACCCTCCTATCCGTGTATGCTTGTAATCATTGTTGCATGTTGTAATCGTTCATTGTATTAATACAAATCGATTTTCATCTTCAATTTTGCTATGCCACTAAAACGCCTCGGCGTGATTGCGTCGCATTAGCACCAACGCTCGAACGAGTTAGGCGGACGTAGTCGGGTAAATTGACTACTAGCCGCACGGTGCGCGTACATTATACACAAACTATAAGCGCCCCGTGACAGGTGGTATCGGAGACCGGTCAAGGTCGAAAGAATGGAATCGGGTAACGAGACGGAAGTCCCTAGAAAGCAGGGCAAGAAAAAGGATGACGGAAAGAAGAAAGAGGCCGAGGCCTCTAAAGCCCAATTCGATAATCTAGAGCAAGAGTGCTCTAGATTGAAATATGTTGTCGAGACCTTGGAGGAGAAGGTCGAGACCCTCGAGGCGGAGAATGAAGACCTCCGAGCCTAGTTGGGCGAATGCAGAGAAGTCTGCCGAACCCTTGCAGAAGCAATGGGAGCCAACAATACGACTGAAATGAGACGCGAGATGGAAGCAATGAGTATCCAGATTGGATTGCTTCAAAGAGCAGTGAACAACACACCCCATGTTGCTCAAGAACCTATTACGAGAATTCGGATCCCCGAACCAAGTTCCTATAGTGGAACCCGAGATGCCAAGGAAGTTGAGAACTTCTTATTCGACATGGAACAATACTTCCATGCCGCTAATGTTTTGGACGAAGCGAGAAAGGTGTCAACCGCCACAATGTATTTGATCGATGATGCCAAATTGTGGTGGCGCACCAAATATGCGGACATTCAGGCTCAACGAGTAAGAATTGACACTTGGGAACAACTGCGAGAAGCCATCAGGCAACAATTCATCCCAGAGAATGTTGAGTACAACGCAAGAAGGGCCTTGCGAGATTTGAAGCACACCGGTCTTATTCGAGATTACATGAAGGCATTTTCGACACATATGTTACACATTAGCGATATGTCGGAGAATGACCGGTTGTTTACGTTCCTGGAAGGGTTGAAACCATTTGCTCGTACGGAGCTTCTGCGCCAACGAGTCAAAGACCTCAGTACCGCCATGGGAGCGGCAGAAAGATTAATGGATTACACGTCGGAACCTCGAAAGGATCGTCCCGTAACAACAAACATGGCACTGTCCCGAAGTGTAATGCCAAGACCGTTCAAACCTAACTTGAGTCGAAGTGTAGGGGATCGGCAAACCTATACTCAAGGAAGTTCATATGGGAGCACAAATCGTAGCAAACCTACAGAAGGTCAGCAGGCCCATTCCCAACGAATCGTTAAATGTTTCCTATGTGATGGGCCTCATTTTCTCAGTAATTGTCCGAAGAGGCAACTTTTGAGCGCCTTAACAAGCGCCGCAGAATCGAGTTCGCAACCGAAAGAAGATTTGCAAGTACCAGATGATGAAGGAAGATCGGAAGATGAGGAAAACCTTGGGGCCATCAATCAATGGTGCAACTCGTTAACCCATCAGGTGACAGCTAAGGCAAGAGTGCCGACAAAAGCTAGAAAACCCGTACCTGCTCTCACGACAGGTGGTCCCGATAAGAGAAAGAAGGGATTAATGTTTGTTGATGTTAAAATCAATGGGAAAAATATTCGTGCTATGATAGACTCGGGTGCCACCCATAATTATCTGGCGAGCACCGAAGTGGAGAGACTTGGACTGTTGTTAGAGAAAGGAGTGGGTCGAGTTAAAGCCGTAAACTCTCCGGAAAAACCAATAGCGGGGATTGCCAAGGCTGTTTGAATTAAGGTAGGAGCCTTCGAAGGTAGGGCCGACCTATCTGTTGTGGAAATGGATGACTTCAAATTAATACTCGGGCTCGAGTACATGCGTGACACTCAAACCCTAGTCATGCCGTATGCTGATGCACTCTTGGTTTTGGGGGATAAACCACATATTATCCCAACAATTAGCGCAACCCAAGGGCAAAGTAACCTATCCGCATTACAATTCAAGAAGGGATGCAGGCATGGGGAACCGTCCTTCTTGTGCGCCTTGCAATTCGACGAAGTAGAGGAGTTGTCAGGTCCTATCCCTGATGCTGTGAAACACCTCCTAAATGAATTTGAAGATGTTATGCCCAACGAATTACCTCGGAAGCTTCCACCTAAGAGGGCGGTCGATCATGAGATTGAGTTGGTGGCGGGCACAAAACCTCCTACCCGAGCCCCGTATCGTATGTCGCAACCTGAGCTTGTGGAGCTCATAAAGCAGTTAAAAGAGATGTTGGAATGTGGTATGATCCAACCGGCGAAATCACCGTATGGATCTCCTGTTCTCTTTCAGAAAAAGTCGGACGGAACTCTGCGATTGTGTTGTGATTATCGTGCTCTAAATAAAATTACGGTGAAGAATGTGTATCCTATTCCGCTCGTAGCCGATTGCTTCGACCGACTCAGTGGAGCGGAATACTACACAAAGATCGATCTGAGATCAGGTTATTGGCAAGTTCGCATCAAGGAGGGAGATGAGGTAAAAACGACGATTGTCACACGTTACGGGGCCTTTGTATTCTTGGTCATGCCCTTTGGCCTAACAAACGCCCCAGCAACTTTTAGCACCTTGATGAATCAAGTTCTCCAAGGGTTCTTGGACGAGTTTGTCGTGGTATACCTGGATGATATTGTTATATACAACCGAACCTTGGAAGAACATGTGGAACATTTGAGAATGGTTCTTATTAGGCTTCGTGAGCACGAACTATATGTTAAGCTGTCGAAGTGCTCATTTGCCCAGAAGCGGATCAGTTTCTTAGGTCATATCGTTGAGTGTGGCAATATTCGTATGGATCCGAGAAAAATACGAGCAATTCAAGAATGGAAACCACCAACCGATGTACATGAAGTACGGTCATTTCTCGGGTTGGGGAATTACTATAGAAGATTTGTGATGGGGTATGCCGGAATACCAAGACCCCTAACCGATTTGACAAGAAAGACGGAAGTTTGGAATTGGTCACCGGAATGCCAAAATGCCTTCGACAACTTAAAGAAGGCCATCCTAACAGACCCGGTCCTCGCACTACCAGATCTATCCAAACCTTTTGTGTTTGAAATGGATGCTTCAGATATTGCACTAGGAGGAGTTTTAGTGCAAGATGGCCATCTTGTTGCCTTCGAGAGTAAGAAACTTAAGGATGTCGAGAGGCGTTACACGGTGCATGAGAAAGAGCTTTTAGCAGTGGTCCATTGCCTTCGACTTTAGAGACATTACTTATTGGGGTTGCCGTTTATTGTAAAAACTGACAACACTACCGTTAGTCACTGTCCCAGCCAAAGCTTACTGGGAAACAAGCGAGATGGCAGAAACTATTGTCCGAGTTCAACTTTGTGATTGAGTATCGTGCCAGTTCTAGTAATCAGGTGGCGGATGCCCTGAGCCGCAGATCCGACCTAGCTGTTCTACAAGTGCTGGCAGCACTTTCCTCGAGTCAGGTGACCACTCTATGAAAAGATCGAATACGAGAACTAATGGGAGCTGGCGCAGCGGCTCAATGTTTGGTAAATCTTATCCGCCAGGGTACAACACGAAGATTTTGGCTAGAGGATGGCCTCTTATGGACCAAGGGGAGACGACTCTATGTACCTATAGGCGGCGATATGAGGAAAACTATTATTGCGGAATGTCACGACACTCTCTGGGCGGGCCACCCAGGAGAGGAGCGCACTGTGGCCTTAGTTCAACGAGCTCACTATTGGCCCCAAATGCGGGACGACATTGAGATGTTTGTCTGCACCTGCTTGGTGTGCCAACAAGATAAACCTGATCGACAAAAGAAGGCAGGCTTGCTGGAACCACTACTCATTCCTGTCAGGGCTTGGGAAAGTGTTTCAATGGATTATATCACCAGTCTACCAAAAGTTGGGGATCTTGATGCCATTATTGTTGTGGTAGACCGGTTCTCCAAATATGCTACATTCATAGCAAGACTCCAAGACAGCGGAAGAGACAGCTCAGCTCTTTTCAAGCATATTGTTAAGTATTGGGGACTGCCGAGGACATTGTTAGTGACCGAGACACCCGGTTTACTAGTAACTTTTGGACCGAGCTCTTCAAACTACTCGGCTCCAAGTTGAATATGAGCTCTAGCTTCCACCCACAACGATGGCCAAACCGAAAGATTTCACTCACTGTTGGAGGAATATCTTCGACATTTTGTGAGCACTAATCAGAAGGACTGGGTGAAGCTTTTGGATGTTGCTCAACTGTGTTTCAATGCTCAAAAATGCTCTACCACCAATAAGAGTGCTTTTGAAATTTGTAATGGGCAGCAGCCACTCCTCCCGCACAATATTGATACTGTTCCACAAAACGCCAGGCCTACTTCGGCACAAACATTTTCCCTTGAATGGGAACAAAATCTTGATTTGGCCCGTGGCTACCTGGAGAAGGCTCAAAAGCGGATGAAAAAATATGCTGATCTTAAACGCCGCTTTGTTGAATACTGTGTGGGTGACAAGGTAATGGTGAAGGTCCCGAACCAGAGTTCCTCCAGGGCAACACGGGGGAGAGATTCACGGCTAATGCAAAAATATATTGGGCCCCTAAACATCCTCAAAAGAGTCGGAAATGTAGCCTACAAGCTTGAGTTACCCCAATGGTGGCGCATTCATAATGTCTTTCATGTCAGCCAACTCAAGCCATATCAGGCAAACAAAGAGGACACCACACGCAACCTGCCCAACCGTCCACAACTGAAACTACGCAACTTGGGGAAGAGGGTGGCCGAAGCTATTATCGACCACCGTGATGCAGGGCCGAGAAAGAAGCTATACAAAGAATATTTGGTGAAATGGCAGGGCTGCAGTATGGAGGAGAACACTTGGGAGAGGGCGACAACACTTAAAGCTTTTCAACCACTACTGGATGCTTATCTCACATCTATGGCGCCGGGGACGTCACCAACTCAGAGGGGGGAGTGCTGTCACGGGATGCCCGCGACCCCAGGTGGTATTACCTGATCAACGGCCATTCATGGGCCCACTTGCAGCTTTGTGGGATGGCGAGCCTCATCGCACTTCAAGTTATCATCTATAGTGTAGGGCTTTACTTTATTTTTCCTTGTAATGTTGTAATAGCTAGTTAGTGCTTGTTCAGCTTTTCAGTATCTACTGTTGTCATTAGCCTTTATTTTTCTAAGCCTATTATAGGGGGGAAGAGTGTACTGAAGAGTTGTAGTACGAATTGGCTAGTTTGCTGAGACCCTCCTATCCGTGTATGCTTGTAATCATTATTGCCTATTGTAATCGTTCATTGTATTAATACAAATCGATTTTCATCTTCAATTTTGCTGTGCCACTAAAACGCCTCGGCGAGATTGCGTCGCATTAGCACCAACGCTCGAACAAGTTAGGCGGATGTAGTCGGGTAAATTGACTACTAGCCGCACGGTGCGCGTACATTATACACAAACTATAAGCGCCCCGTGACACATAGGTACTCCGCCTTGAACAAGACATTCCAGTTCTTGCTTCCATGGAGGTAGAGATTCTAAATGAGTGTCCAAATTAGGAATACCATCTGCTGGAAGAATCTCTTGAATGGGATCCGATTCCGATCTCTCCAAATCATAGAACTCTTCTTCAGATGCGCGTTTCACAGGTCTAGCCTCTTCAGGAACAGAAAGTTGCTTTCTCACCCCGGGATCGGGCTCGGGCTTGTTCTTTGACAAATTAACCCTTTTTCCCACACGAGAACTCTATCATATCCTCTACACCACGTAGAGATGGTCTGACCTCTGCCCATATCTGAATTTGATGAACTTTGGTTTCTGTTGCGGATCGTACCTCTTTATAAATATCATGATAGTTTATTGAATTTATTAGTTGCAGTATTATTTAATATCACCTAATACTAGCTCTTACGTGTGATACATAATACCAAAAATCATTATTATTTATACGGGTCCGAATTTTATCAAGGGCCCTATACTTTATAACAAACAAGATATAAATGTGTATTAGATATATTATACACCTTAATCACACATAGCAAACAAGCCCTAAATATATAATATAAGCCAAGTGTAGGCTTACCGGATAAATAATATCAAAATCAAGACCGACCCGATAAGCCTATCTGGTGTTTTGGAATCGAACCGGTAAGACCGACTCGTAGGGAACATATAATTCTCAGTTCGTGAAGTCTTTAAGTATCCGAACTAGACTCGAGAATTATTCGAGAAGACTCGAAAAACCTGCTATCAAAACAGAAAACAGCTTGCAAATTTAATTTAAAAGGAGAATTCATAATAATAATACCCAAACCCGAAACCAAAACTTCTGTTTCGTCTAAATTTAGGTTTTTTATACTTAAATATCAAGGAATACCGATATGACCTAGGATCGATCTTTTTTTCGGGGTTTTCAGATTTTTTAAATCTGTATGTTTCATGTCCACATTTGAAGAAAAAAAAGACTAAACTTTAAGTAAACAGTTTTCGGATTTTCTTATACCTGCTTTTTTCGGTTTTTCGAGTTTTCCCGAGTTTTTTCGGATATATGTACAAACCTCAGGTTTAATTCAAGTATCGGGTACTTCATTAGTAAACACCGAGACCGAACCGAAAATTTTAACCTCGCTTGATTTTTCTTGATCCGGGTACTTTCGAAGGCAAAACGGAGTAACTTCATTCCGGTTCGATCTTCAAGTCAGGGTTTTTTGGGTTTCGGGTATAAAACACAGTCCTAGTTGAAAGGGGAGTGGGGCGTACATTCTGCACTTCCAGACAATATCTCGAGCATGAGCAGTGCATATATACTTTTTGGGGTATTGGTGTTGCTAGTTTTTTTTTTCCCCCACCCCCTCCCCCCAACCTTTATTGATCCCGCAGGGGGAACGGCTGGAGCCTTTAGGTAATGTCCGGGGATGAAACCATTAACCCTGCCCGGGTCCAGTAAGCGCAGGCCTGTAACCCAAGCGGAGGACAATGAGACGATCAGGTCATGCTGGCAAACTTACCTCTAGATTGTAATACCCGAGATTTCTAATATGTATTTGGAACTTGTGATATTGTAATTGTTGCACTTTAATCTGAGTAATATTCTCCGTATCTCATAGTTCGTTGTTGTTGAGCGTATGATTTCATGAATGTGATTTAAGATTGTGATTCTGCGCATGTAGCGCACGCTATCGTGTATGCGTAGCGTATGCTAACATGGATCCATAGCGCACGCTACAAAGGAACATTAGCGCACGCTATACGTGGTCAATATGATTGAGACGTGTGGTAGGTGAGATCAGGCCGGGGATCTTGGTCGGATTGTGTCGGGATGAACCTGGACGGCTTTCGGGAAAAGCCAAGTCAACGCCTTAGCGCACACTACTGACATGAGATAGCGCACGCTAAGTGCTGAGTACAGTGAAGTCAGTAAGCCGTTAGCGCACGCTAAGAGTATGGACTAGCGCGCGCTAATAACCATTTCCTATAAATAGGACATCATCCTTTTCGTATTTTCAGTCCTTTCTCTTCCCACATCCGAATCCTTATACTTAGAGTATTACTTCCTACATCCTAAACACTTCATATCAGCATCCTAGCTCGTGTTGAAGATTGTAGATCATTGAGGATTGATGTTCAAGCCTTCGACGTTGGATTTGCTTCGATTTCCTTCTTGTTCTTCACTACTTTGAGGTAGGTGATTCTTCACCAATATTAGTAGTGTTCTAAAGGACGTTTGATCATGTTTATCTAGTCAGTTAGATTGGTTAATGGTCGAACATCATGTGTTAGAAAGATATTTTGACGTTTCGGCACTTATTCATCGTATAATCCTTTGAACCTTTTTAGTGTCGGACTCCTAAACGTATTCATGTATCTTCAAAACTGTTTATGACCAGTATGGGGAGAGCATCAAGTCCTTATGTTTTAACATGATAGAATCATACGTTGGGACATGAAATGGATTGGACTTAGGATGTTCTTGAAGATCAAAGATGAATTATGGTGTTGTGATGATTATACGTACCCTTGTATTTTGTAGTCGTTTAATCCGTAGAGATGTTTCACAAACCACATGAGCATGATATACACTGAGATGGCTTGTATTAGCACTGAGGATTTCATGAGTTTTCATCACCTTTAGCTCAAGTTTTACCCAGTAGTGACTAGAGGTGGTATGTGGGCCGAACGCAGAACAGCCCGGCACGGCCCGACACGCTTAAAAACCGGCCTGGACCGGCCCGTTTACTATTTGACCCGGACCGGCCCGTGTACATTTAGGTTATGTGGGCCTTAGGGGCCTTTGTTTTAGAGGCCCGGCTCGGACCGGCCCGAGCCCGCCTAAACCCCCTGGCCCGGCATGGACCGGCCCGAGCCCGTGTTAGCCCGTGAACCGGAAAGGCCCGATCCGTTTACCCCAGATTAAAAACTGTGAATTAAAAGGCGAATATTTCTTTTCCTATCAATTTAAAGGTCCAATAGGCCCAGTGGTATTCTGAATGCCTTTTTCTCTCCCACATGGGCCACATCCCAATTCCAAGTTTCCAACCCAATCCCTCCCAACAACCCAACACAGCAAGTCAACTCGGCAGTCGGCACAAACCCTACCTCCCCCAAATATCACATTCACATCAACAACTCTCCTCCAAGTCGGCTGGATTGGATTCTCTGATTCTCTCCCAACGGCTGGATTCTCAAGACACGCAACGGCTGGATTCTCTCCCAACGGTCGACTTCCTCTCCCAACGGTCGACTTCCTTTTCTCCTCATCGATAAATAGTGAGTTTCTTTCTTCCTCAACCACACATATTCTTCTAATCTTTCTGAGTTCGATTTATCTTAATTCGGTTTTTGTATTTTGGTGGTTTATTTCACTGCAATGAAAAAATCAAAACCTTGTAATAGTTCATCTTCAAAATCAATTTCTTCAAAAAAAGTTTGTATGGGTACCGTTGACGTTCCGACCCAAAATCCTGACTTCATGTTCAATAATAGTGCATCAGAGGAACCCACTAATATTTCTGATGATGATGACACTGCTGAACCTAGTGAAGCGCCTTTAGAATCGGGCAGAAAACGAAAACTTACTAGTAAAGTTTGGAAGTTGTTTGAAAAAAATTTTGAGAATCAAATTGCAAAATGTCGTTTATGTGGGCTGATTTTAAATCACAGAAATGGCAGTGGCACAGGTACACTATCACGCCATTTTGCTAAACATCCAGGATGGGATGAGGATGGTGGCGATGGATTGACTCAACAGCAATTGCATAGGTCATCAACTGGTCAAGTCGACAATTGGCGATACAATCACAAGCGGGCTAGGGAATGCACTGCAAGGTATGTGGTCCAAAAAGAACTCCCTTTTTCTTTTGCGGAAGACATTGTTTATGAAAATTATGTGCAAACTGCTTTACAACCACAATGGAAAAGAATTCCACGTAGTACTCTTTACAATGATGGCATGCATTTATTTAAAGAAGATTGTGGAATTTTAAAAGCTGTTTTTGATTCTTTGTCTTGCAAGTTTTCATTTACTTCCGATTTGTGGACTGGTAGGTGTAATCTTAGTTATATGTGTGTCACTGCTCATTGGGTTGATGATGATTGGATTATGCAAAAACGTATTATTGACTTTGTTGAACTACCACATCCACACACGGGTAAAGAGATTCAAAGTCAAATGCTTAGAACTCTTTCAAATTGGAATTTAAAAGAGAAGTATTTGTCATTTTCCTTTGACAATGCAAGTAACAATTGATCAACAGACGCTTGCTCAAAACAAATTTCTTAACCCAATTCTTGATGGTAATCTTTTTCATGTTGGATGTATTTGTCATATTATTCATTTATGTGTGAAAGATGGTTTAAATCACATTCTTTGCTCTATTGAAAAGATTAGGTCTTGTTTGTCGCATATTACCTCTAGTTCCACTAGAACTCAAAATTATAGGGAGATGGTTGTGCTCAATGGAAAAAAATATTGCTATCCCTATCTTGATTGCAAAATTAGGTGGAACTCCACATTTCGCATGTTGCAAGAATGCCGAAGTTATGCAAATGAAATTATTGAAACATGTTCGTTATTTGTAGTTGGAAATGATGAAGATGACCCGACAAACAATTATTTGAAAATGGAGGATTTTTATGTTGTTGATGTTCTTGGTCCGCTCCTTCAAAAATTTAAAGAAGTAAGCGAAGTTATGTCGGGTCAGCTTTATCCGACCTCAAATTTGATGTTGGCGTATATGGTTCATATTACAAAGTTATTTTCCAATTTAAAGGACCATGAATTATTGGGCAAAGTTATTAAAGGAATGGTGGAAAAATGGTTAAAATATTTTTCATTAGTGCCAAAAATTGCTATACTAACCGCTTGTTTAGATCCTCGATGCAAAATCGATGGGTGCATTCAATTGATGAAGATGTATTATACCAACATAGGTACCGGAACAATATTTGATGAGCTTGCCGAGAAAGACAAAATTCTAAAGATGTTTCAAACATTATATGATGCTTACAATGATGATGCACAATCGGTAGGTGATACTTTGGAATCACAAAGTAGCAATCAACGAGGTCGTGGGATCTTTGGCTCTTTACTTGGACAAAATTCAACGACAACAACAACAACATCAAGCAAATCAAGTGTAAATGAAGTGGTCTATTTCTTTGGAGGAGATCAACATCCCGACACAACCGGTTTCAATATTCTTAATTGGTGGAGAGACGATGCAAAATCATTTCCCGTATTGAGGCGTATAGCCCGTGATCTATTGACTTCACAAATGTCCACCGTAGCTTCGGAAAGTTGTTTTAGTGCGGCGGGACGCACACTATCGGATAAAAGGAGTCGATTATCTCCCAAATCGATACGCTTTTGTGTCATGTGGAAAGATATGCTTGATGCCGAAAATCGAACCAAGGAAGCTAAGTTTAAATTGGAGGAGGGCGATGATGAGTATGACATATTCATGAGGGGTCACTTTGATTTTATTGAAGATGATTTTGTACCCGAGGAGAAGATATCGTCTAACATGGTCGATACGTTGAATAAACATGATTTCTTGGCCAACTTTCATGAATGAGTAGTTGAGTACTAGTCTTATTTTGCTATTTATTTGTAATTTTCTGTCTTTATAATAAAGTTTCAAATGGGAATAAAATCTGTGAGGGCCTGTTTAATTCTAAAACTGTTTTAAAACGGTTTGTTCCTAATTTTTGAAACTGTTTTAATTGCTCCCGTTACTGTTCCTGTTGCAACAGAAATTCTGTTGCTAAGCTTGAATCCTGGCATGCGTTTATTTAAAGAAAATTGATTCCACGTAGTACTCTTTTTAAAATTATGTTGCTAAGCTTGTAATACCACCTCTAAGCTTGAGATGTTACTGACAGTTAGTAAGTTACTCTTTTTGATTCCACGTAGCAACTTACTGTTAGTAAGTTAGTTTGTTATTAGAGCCCGGCCCGGCCCGACCCGTGAACAGGCTCGCCCGGCCCATAAACAAACGGGTCGTGGGCCGTGCCGGGCCTTACATTTGTAAAAAAAGCCCGGCCCGGCCCGGCCCGCCAAAAAGAAAGGCCCGGCTCGGCCCGGCCCTTAAATGGAGCGGGCTTTAATAGTCCGGCCCGGACCGGCCCAGGCCCGGCCCGAATACCACCTCTAGTAGTGACTGCCATGCACGATTAGCGCACGCTAAGATGTATATATTAACGTGCGCTATCGGGAACGAGTAACGTGCGCTACGTTGGATACGCAACGTACGTTATATCATCAGGCAGGCGATCGTTCGTGAGAAGGTCAGCTTGCATACGCTAGTGCACGCTAAACCTGGTCATTTGTGTACGTTAACGGGCAGGCTTAGCGCACGTTACGTATAGTACGTGGCGCGCGCTAAGTAGTTCAGGCAGAATCCTTTTTTTTTAAGCTTGCGGTCGTAAACCATATTATTAGACGTTCGTTCGACTTGAGAGGAATTCTTTATTATTTCTTAGGTCCGAGCCTTGCATAGGGGACGATCGAGGGGCGGTGGCATACGGACGCGTGTCATTGTTGGAGTATTTCCATTCTTGCCATTTTCGAGGCAAGTATCATATGTCGAGTTTGATTTATATTGAAACTTTGATCATGCTTATGGTTTTGTTCATGTTGTCGAATATGAGATGTATTTCTGTAATTTCGCGTGGTATTCGTTGTTAATTATTCGTATTCATGAACATATTGAAATGCATATATGTATGCATAATTGATTGATTTATGGTATAAATGATCCGAGGGGATCATGAGGATCTATGCTGAGGGCGCTGGATCGAATGTCCACCATGCGTTGGTCCGACGGGATCATCATGGGGATCTATGCTGAGGTCGCTGGATCGCTGGACGGGTTTTCCACCACGCGTTGGTCCGACGGGATCATCATGGGGATCTATACCAAGGGCGCTGGATCGCTGGATTACCTCAGATCGTGTTGATGGAATCGTGAGGATTCGCATCGTTGGATTCCGGTGACGGAAGTCCGTTTTGCATGTTTTATGATGCATTGATGATTTATGTATTATGATACTTGTACTAGCATTGTTTTGCTAACCCCTTCGGGGGTGGACATTGTTTTGATGTTCAGGTAGTCAAGGAGCGGGGAAGCAACCACAGTACCGACAGGACGATGAAATGGCTCAGTGATGTGGTTGATGTTTATTGTTATTTGTCTTCTTGGTTCATTTAGTACTCGAGTACGTCTGTTTTAATAAAGTCACTTCGATATGGTTGTATAAGTTAACTCATTTGATCGGTTGAATCAAATCTGTATTTGAACTTCAGTTGTACGATTGGATTATATTTACATTTCTTTTAAATTAGCCTTGTAAATCCTTACTTAAAGGGTTTACGGCACTGTAATTATTCCGAATATCTCGGGGTGTTACAGAATATGGTATCGGAGCTAAGATTTATGGATATCTTGGCAGTCGGGTTAGATGGGTCTGTTTACGTTATTTGATTATTGGTCGTTCGTAACATCATCACTGAGCCAAAGATCGTGTGGACCGTGGTTGTAAGTTTCCTAAATCTCAAATACTACCGTTTTATTTAATTCATGTTTTGTGAACATTGATAGATGTACTTTTAGAAAGTTTGCCCTGAATATTGAGTATTTGTGTTTACAGTATGTTGAGGGGAGGTCGTGGACGCGGACGCGGACGTGGAAACGCGAGACAAGAAGATTCGGTGTCTACCCCAGAAATAACCGCTAGCCGAACGGGTTCCCATTCCGGGGGATAACAGGTATCAGCAAATAATAATGCAGATCCTAACGTGCCGGGAGTGCTTCAGCAGGTGGTTGCCCAGATAAACCAGTTTGCTGAAGTTGTGGATCGCATGCAGACAGCGATGGCACAGCAGCAAAACTTGGATAATCGAGGAGATAAATGGCTTACCGAAGTAATCAAATTGCATCCTCCGAAATTTGACGGTTCTGCTGAGACGCTTTCTTGGGACCACTGGCTGAAGGAATTAGAAAAGATTTTTGCAGGGATTAACTGTCCCAACGACAGAAAGGTTCCTGGCCGCCAAGATCTTCTCGACAGGGAGGCTGACCGGGTGGGAGGCCATTCGACCGGAGGAGCATGATGTTGACTGGACGGAATTCAAATTAATGATGGAAGCGCAGATTGTCCTCGCCCGATTAGAGAGGCCCGAGTTCGGGAGTTTTTCTCACCACAAAATTCGAAGCATACATGACGGACGTGATTAAGACTTTTAATCACCAGCTGACTTATGTGCGCCACTTGGTCAGGACCGAGGCGGAGAGGATTTTCCATTTTGACATGCGAATGAAACCGGAAATTCAGCAATATATGTCCGGATTTGAATGTACCACTTTGAGACAGTATCAGGACAAGGCGTTGGCCTACGATATGAAGGAGGCAGCAGTAGAGAAATCGACGGAAGCAAAGAAGCAGAAAGTGGCTGGCAACTTCACAGAGAATAGGAGTAGTGGGCCTCGCAGGGTCCAGTCCTCTTTTCATTCATCCAGGAGGCCTCCGCATCCTTCTCGAGGAGGAAAGAAGTTCCGGGCAGCACCAACCGTTTCAGACGCAGGGAAGAAATGTTATAACTGTGGCAAAGCGGGACATATTCGACGTGACTGTTTCGCGCCTGCTGTGACTTGTTTCGAGTGTGGACAGGAAGGACATCGCGCAACATTTTGTGGGAATGCGACTAGATCCTTTGGCACTCGCACTCCTGTACCGGTTCCGAAGGACACTAGTGTAAACCAGACGCAGCAGAGCGGTTTCCCGCAGCAGAATGTTGGGAAAAGAGAGGCATCCAGCGCTGGGTCCCTTCCTCCGTGTATTTACGAGATGAAGAAGGATGATCAAAACACAAATTTGCATCAGTGCACGATCTGATCCTTTTGCAACCAGTTAGTGTCTTGTTCGATTCGGGAGCTACGCATTCTTTTATATCTTTAAACTGTGTTAATCGTTTGAAAATCTCGTGCTTGTATAATTGTGAACCTTATGTTGTGGGATTACCGAGCGGAGAGAAAATTGTGGGAACCCTAGAAGCTAGGGATTTTCCAGTGTCTATAGGAGGGAGAGATTGGCTATCGAATCTTATTGTAGTTGACATCTACGGTGACGATTTAATTCTCGGAGACGATTGGCTCAACCGTTATGGAGCTATTCTGAATTACCGAAAGAGAGTTATTTCTATCATTGCTGATGATGGATCTGAACACTTATTCCGAGGATGGAGACCGGGAAGCTCGGGAAAATTGATCAAAGCCATGAAAGCCGTAAAATTACTGAAGCAGGGATGTCATGGACTTTGGTGCTATGCCATGAGAAAGGAGGAAGGAATAGAGCTCTCATCGCTTCCAGTTGTGAATGAATTCTCCGACGTATTTCCTGACGAACTACCTGGGTTACCTCCGCAGAGAGAGGTGGAATTCACTATCGAATTAGAGCCTGGAGCCGCTCCTATTTCCAGAGCACCATACCGCATGGAGCCAACCGAGATGTATGAACTCAAGAAGCAACTGGAGGAATTGTCACAGAAGGGTTATATTCAACCTAGCGTTTCTCCGTGGAGAGCGCCCGTTCTCTTTGTCCGAAAGAAAGACGGATCCCTCCGACTGTGTATTAATTACAGGGAGCTCAACAAGATGACGATCAAGAATAAGTATCCTATACTGCGGATCGACGACTTGTTTGATCAACTGCAAGGGGCAAGGGTATTCTCGAAGATTGACTTGCGATCAGGATACCATCAGTTGAGAATTAAGGAATCGGATGTACCAAAGTCTGCTGTCCCAGACGGCATTATGAATTTGTAGTGATGCCATTTGGACTTACCAATGCTCCTGCGGTATTCATGCAGTTGATGAATCGGGTATTCTTAGAATACTTGGATAAATTTGTGGTCGTCTTCATTGATGACATCTTGATATATTCGAAGGATGCAGAGGAGCATGCCGAAAATTTGCGTGTGGTTTTGAGCACCTTGAGGAAGGAACAGCTGTATGCAAAGCTTTCCAAATGCGAGTTCTGGCTTAGGGAAGTAACTTTCCTTGGGCATGTGATATCAGCTGACGGAGTTCAGGTGGACCCGAAGAAAGTCGAAGCAATCTTGGAATGGGAAGTTCCTAGTAACGTGAAAGAAGTCCGGAGTTTCCTAGGACTTGCTGGATATTATCGCCGCTTTGTAGAGGGATTTTCCAAAATTGCTCGTCCGCTCACTCAGCTGTTGCAGAAAACTCAAAAGTTCACGTGGGATGAGAAGTGCCAGGCTGGTTTTGACAAACTTAAGAGGAGACTGACGACAGCACTTATATTAGCGCTAACAGAGGGAACTGATGGATTCATGGTATACAACGACGCTTCAAATCAGGGTCTGGGTTGTGTGTTGATGCAAAATGATAAGGTGATTGCTTATGCTTCTCGGCAATTGAAATCGTATGAGGTTAATTACCCGACTCATGATCTGGAGCTAGCAGTTGTGGTCTTTGCCTTGAAAATTTGGCGACATTATTTGTACGGCACTCGTTGCCAGATCTTCACAGATCATAAGAGCCTCAAGTACATTTTCAGTCAGAAAAAATTAAACATGAGGCAGAGAAGGTGGCTGGAATTGATCAAGGATTACGACTTGGAGATTCTCTATCATCCGGGGAAAGCAAACGTAGTAGCCGATGCTTTGAGCCGTAAACCTGTTTCTCTTCGAGTGTTGGAAGCACTTACATCCCAAACCAGCATTCAGCGGGAACTGATCCGCGAAGGGATTGAAGTATGGGCACCAGGAATCCAAGGGCAACTATATGTGATGGAACTGACTTCATCACTAGTCGAGGAGATCAAATCTAAGCAGTTGAACGATTATTTGATCCTTCGGTTATGTGACGAAGTAAAGAAAGGAAAGGCCCCAGGATTTGTGATACAAGATGATGGAGTTCTGAGATTTCAGAGTCGATTTTGCGTTCCCGATGATGATGATTTGAGACGGACAATTCTGAAGGAAGCTCACAGTGCGCCCTATTCTATTCACCCGGGCAGCAGTAAAATGTATAAAGATCTTAAACAAAACTTCTGGTGGGGGAATATGAAGAAGGACATAGCAGAGTACGTTTTGAAGTGTTTGACTTGTCAGCAAGTTAAGATTGAACATCAGCGACCTGCCGGAATGTTAAAGCCGCTTCCGATCCCTGAGTGGAAGTGGGAGGATATCTCGATGGATTTCATCACCATTATGCCAAGGACTAGAATGGGAATGAACATGATTTGGGTTATAGTTGATCGACTAACCAAGTCGGCTCATTTCCTAGGAATTAAAGATACATGGGGACCCGAGAGATTGGCGCGAGTATTTATTGCAGAGATAGTCAGATTGCATGGGACGCCGAAGACCATTATTTCGGATCGAGATGGTCGCTTCGTGTCACACTTCTGGAAGGCAGCTCACAGGGCTTTGGGGACTGAGCTCAATTTTAGCACGGCTTATCATCCCCAAACGGACGGTCAGTCCGAAAGGACTATACAAACAGTAGAAGACATGCTTAGAGCCTGTGCTTTGGATTGGTCAACTGATTGGGAAGTTCATTTGCCATTGATTGAATTCACCTACAATAATAGTTGGCATGCTTCTATTAAGATGGCACCATTTGAAGCTTTGTACGGGAGAAGATGTCGATCACCCCTGTGCTGGGATGATTCTTCGAACTTGATCGGGACAGAACCGGAATTGATAGTTCAGACTCAAGAGAAGATAGCTTTGATTCGGGAAAGACTGTTGACTGCCCAGAGTCGACAGAAGTCTTATGCGGACATACGTCGTCGCCCTCTAGAGTTCGACATTGGGGACCATGTACTGTTGAAGGTGTCTCCTACACGAGGGATTTTCCGTTTTGGGAGGAGAGGTAAGCTAAGTCCGAGATACATCGGGCCATTTGAGGTCCTAGAGAGAGTTGGGGATTTAGCATACAGGTTGGCTTTACCACCATCGCTGAGTCACGTTCACAATGTGTTTCACGTATCCTAATTGCGGAAGTATGTACCGGACCCCAGTCACGTCATTGATTTCGACGAGATCGAGATAGCTAACGATGGCACCTTCGAAGAGAGACTGTTGTTGCCCAAAATATTTATCCGAAGATTAATACTGCTGGAAGACGGACAACAAACAACAATTGCGGGAGCACTTCCGAGAGTAGATAAATAATACAAGATTTGCCGGGTTTGTTAGGTCCGGGCTTGAATGCTCTCGCGAGATGTTATTAATACAAATATTCGTGGATACAAGTATTAATGTGAGAAATCTAAATACAATGAGTGTAAAAAGACTCTGTTAATCCGGCTCTTGAGCGAAGCTCGGTGTTCTTCGTCCCCGCGTAATCGCTCGAGGAGAAAGGCCGGGAGAAGTAAGACCGAATGATAGCTGTTGCCAAGAGTTGGATGTTAGCCAAGTGCTTGATGTTTGCTTCTGTATAGTGTGAAATCCGAAGGGAGTTGAAGGAGTGTCCAAGTGCAGGGTGCCTTGCTTATATAGGGGCAGCCGGGTCCTGTCCTGTAGTGGCCGATCGTCTGCCGGCTAATATAATAAGGTGCCGATCGCCCGCCGGCCAATATAATAATGTGCCGGTCTCCTGGGCTGTCGGGCTAAAGTCCAAGTAAGATGCTGGATGTCGGGCTAAAGTCCAAGGAAGAGGCTGCCACAGCTGGGCGGTCCAGTAAGGGGCCAACACGCGTCCGGAGTCAGTCAACATGCGGCTCTACTGACAAGCTTTCGGCGGCTTGTCGGCTGGTGGAGAGAATCTGCCAGACTATGGTCAATGGCCCGAGATTCGCGGATCTTGTCTCGGTCCTGGCACATGGTGTCAGTCTCAAGGTTCGGCCTTCGCCGACTGGATGGCCATCGGTGGAGATCGATAAGAGGCGATCGTATCTGAGGTTGATCGCTCGATACCGGGACTTGTCCTGGGACCTTCGGTTGGTCGATGCAGCTTGTCCGCTGGGCTGAGGCTCGGTCGCCAGGTCGCTGATCGGCAGATCCGCCTTGGCCGCTCGGGCAAGAATCGGTCGCCCGTCCTCCTAGGCGATCGCCGGTCGGAAGGTGTTAATTCTTGACACAACAATTGCCCCCCAGCTTGCTCCTATGTTGAAGACATGGGGCGAGGTGGTTCTTGCTGGCGATCGTGTCTGGATGAGGACGGGCGATCTGAGCTGACTTAGGACTCGGACTTGGGCTATCATGGTCGATTGGCTAGCTATCTTTCGGTCTTGTACCGCAAAAACAACATTGGCCGATCCCCATGGAAACTTGGTGGTTTCGCTTTGTTTGAGGAATCGTGCACGATCGCGAAGATCGATGGACCGACTCCATGACCGTGTCTTGGTGCGCGAAGACAATGAGTGTCTCGTGACTCACTTTATTATGAGGGTCCTCTCATAGGCCGCGCCGCCTCGTATTTAAACGAAGGGCGTGCGGTCTCGGTCTAGAGGAGTCCTTGCGCTGGGCGGCGTCGGATGAATCAACTCCACCTCCGCGGCTTGTTAGCTCTGCTTCCACCTCGGCCACCATGGAGATGGCCGACCTCGGCGGTGTGCGTTGAGACGGGGTTGTGGCATGTGTCCACCGATTAATGTTGGAGAGCCCTCGGACTACGCCGGCCTCGTATTTAAACGAAGGGCGGGCGATCTAGGCCGAAAGGGACCTTGCATGGCCGGGCGGCCGGTTCCATCGACCGCCAGACCATGGCTTTATGATGTGCGGTGGAGGCGATCTTATGCCTTAGTCCGTCATGTTATGTGCCGGATCAGATGGCGATCGTGTCCACCGGGTTGCCGATGATGTTGCGACCGCCGGAAGATCGGGCGATCGTCGCCGCGGCCGATCGCTTTATTCGTAGGTCGATATTGGCGATCGGGCGGCGGCTAGTCCGTCATTTAAAATGGATCGTAGGCGGGATCGAGTCCTCCGGATTCTGCCAGGTAGTAGCGATCGGGCCGTAGATGGAGGTCGTCAGACGGGCGCCAATCGATCTACTCCTAGCCGAGAAGAAGCCTTTGCACAGACAGAAATTCGCGGCTCTAGCCCGGAAGGCTGCGTAGGTCGTCGGTAGGGTCTTCGTGAGATGCCTGAACATAGGCGAGAAGCCCTGAAAACCTCCTAGAACCGCGTAGAGGGCGGTCTCATCGCTCACGGGCTCGCCGTTGAGGATGATCATGTCAACCCGGTCGATGTAGTCCGAGTCGGACTCCTCTTCCCCTTGCCTGATCCGCCACATGCGATGGGGACCTTCTGGCCGAGCGGCCCTGGTGGCGAAGTATTCCGTGAAGTCGTGCGCCAGCTCGTTAAAGGAGCCAATGGACCGAGGTGGCAATGAGGTGTACCACCGGTGGGCGAGGTCGTCTAGTGTCAGAGGGAACATTCGGCACCAGGTCGCGTCCGATGCCCCACACCCGGTCATGTAGATGTTGAACTTGTGCAGGTGTGCTTGGGGGTCCGATCGCCCCTGGTACACGGGTGTCTAAGGAGGGGCGATCTTGTACTGCACCGGGGCGAGCTCGATGTCGATCGCGAGCGGCTCGCTTGGCGCGGCGATCGTCTTCACGACGCCTGCCCCGGACTGCAGGAGCGTCTTCACGTCGTCGATCTGACGTTGCATTGCGGCAATCGCCGCGGCTCGGCTGCTTGCGGATCGGCTTTGGGAGCGGGGGCCGAGGCGATCGTGTACCGACCTCCGGACCCCACTGCTGCCGACCTCGGGAATCTGACGAGCGGGAGCCAGGCGGCTGGATGGCCTTGTGGGAGCCGGGTAGGCCGAGCTCCTGGTGACGGACACCAACTCCGCTGCCTCGTAGCCGGGCCGGACCGCCGGCCGCTGTGTCGGCTCACCGCCTGTGCGATCGAAGACAGACGTGCCCCGGCCGCCGAGCGCCTCTTCTTGCGGGCGAGAGCCTCCTGGCGCCGCTCGGCCATAGTGCCTTGAGCTTCCGCTTGATCTTCCGGCGGGAGACCGAGGGGGTGATAGCCGGAGGCGCGTCGAGAGCACTCCGTCGGTCCTGAAGGTGGGCTATGGGCTCTTCGATGTGTTCATTGGTTCGGAAGTGATCGTGCGAGAGGCTCGGGACGCCTTCTAGGGAAGGGGTCGAGCGTCTCGATCATGGCGGCTACCTTCCACCATCGCCGCGGCTCGGACCGGGACGGAACAGGGTCCGGCCGGGTCGGGCCGGCTTTCTTCGACGCGAGGCGGAAGACATGTTTTCTCAAGGATTTCTTTGAAGTGCGAAGTGTCACTTCAGTATCCGCCCGAGAACAGTGAGTGTTCTTCGGGACGGTAGGTATAAAAAATCGAGGGTTGGATGCCCTCCTTCTAGCGCCAATTGTTGTTGCCCAAAATATTTATCCGAAGATTAATACTGCTGGAAGACGGACAACAAACAACAATTGCGGGAGCACTTCCGAGAGTAGATAAATAATACAAGATTTGCCGGGTTTGTTAGGCCCGGGCTTGAATGCTCTCGCGAGATGTTATTAATACAAATATTCGTGGATACAAGTATTAATGTGAGAAATCTAAATACAATGAGTGTAAAAAGACTCTGTTAATCCGGCTCTTGAGCGAAGCTCGGTGTTCTTCGTCCCTGCCGGTAATCTGCTCGAGGAGAAAGGCCGGAAGAAGTAAGACCGAATGATAGCTGTTGCCAAGAGTTGGATGTTAGCCAAGTGCTTGATGTTTGCTTTTGTATAGTGTGAAATCCGAAGGGAGTTGAAGGAGAGTCCAAGTGCAGGGTGCCTTGCTTATATAGGGGCAGCCGGGTCCTGTCCTGTAGTGGCCGATCGCCTGCCGGCTAATATAATAAGGTGCCGATCGCCCGCCGGCCAATATAATAATGTGCCGATCTCCTGGGCTGTCGGGCTAAAGTCCAAGTAAGATGCTGGATGTCGGGCTAAAGTCCAAGGAAGAGGCTGCCACAGCTGGGCGGTCCAGTAAGGGGCCAACACGCGTCCGGAGTCAGTCAACATGCGGCCCTACTGACAAGCTTTCGGCGGCTTGTCGGCTAGTGGAGAGAATCTGCCAGACTGTGGTCAATGGCCCGAGATTCGCGGATCTTGTCTCGGTCCTGGCACGTGGTGTCAGTCTCAAGGTTCGGCCTTCGCCGACTGGATGGCCATCGGTGGAGATCGATAAGAGGCGATCGTATCTGAGGTTGATCGCTCGATACCGGGACTTGTCCTGGGACCTTCGGTTGGTCGATGCAGCTTGTCCGCTGGGCTGAGGCTCGGTCGCCAGGTCGCTGATCGGCAGATCCGCCTTGGCCGCTCAGCAGTAACTCGGTCGCCCGTCCTCCTAGGCGATCGCCGGTCGGAAGGTGTTAATTCTTGACACAACAGAGACCAATCAAGATACTTGAGAGTTGGATCAAACAATTGAGGAATAAACCAATACACTTTGTTAAAGTACAATGGTCACGACATAGAGCTGAAGAGGCCACTTGGGAAACAGAGGACAGTATGAAGGCTAGATATCCAGAGTTGTTTTCATCTTAAGTTTCAGGACGAAACTTCTTTTTAGGGAGGAAGGATGTAATACCCGAGATTTCTGATATGTATTTGGAACTTGTGATATTGTAATTGTTGCACTTTAATCTGAGTAATATTCTCTGTATCTCATAGTCCGTTGTTGTTGAGCGTATGATTTCATGAATGTGATTTAAGATTGTGATTCTGCGCATGTAGCGCACGCTATCGTCTATGCGTAGCGTACGCTAACATGGATCCATAGCGCACGCTACAAAGGAACATTAGCGCACGCTATACGTGGTCAATATGATTGAGACGTGTGGTAGGTCAGGCCGGGGATCTTGGTCGGATTGTGTCGGGATGAACCTGGACGGCTTTCGGGAAAAGCCAAGTCAACGCCTTAGCGCACGCTACTGATATGAGATAGCGCACGCTAAGTGCTGAGTACAGTGAAGTCAGTAAGCCGTTAGCGCACGCTAAGAGTATGGACTAGCGCGCGCTAATAACCATTTCCTATAAATAGGACATCATCCTTTTCGTATTTTCAGTCCTTTCTCTTCCCACATCCGAATCCTTATACTTAGAGTATTACTTCCTACATCCTAAACACTTCATATCAGCATCCTAGCTCGTGTTGAAGATTGTAGATCATTGAGGATTGGTGTTCAAGCCTTTGACGTTGGATTTGCTTCGATTTCCTCCTTGTTCTTCACTACTTTGAGGTAGGTGATTCTTCACCAATATTAGTAGTGTTCTAAAGGACGTTTGATCATGTTTATCTAGTCAGTTAGATTGGTTAATGGTCGAACATCATGTGTTAGAAAGATATTTTGACGTTTCGGCACTTATTCATCGTATAATCCTTTGAACCTTTTTAGTGTCGGACTCCTAAACGTATTCATGTATCTTCAAAACTGTTTATGACCAGTATGGGGAGAGCATCAAGTCCTTATGTTTTAACATGATAGAATCATACGTTGGGACCACTACACCAAAAACAGGTTTTCGTGACTTTGAAACTGGATTTGTATTTGTCACAATGACATCACAATTTTATGACCAAGAATGATCACAAAGACCAAACAAGAATAAATCCAAATGCCTCAGAATCGTTAATGTCACAAGTGTTCTGATTGTCTTGAACAGTCACAAATCCAAATATTTGCGACTGTATTGAGCAGTCATAAACTTTTCAGTTTTATGTATAAATACATTTTGGCAAACCCTACCTTCTCTTCATTTTTCTTATTTTTCATTCATATTTTCTTCTAGGATCTCTCCTACACCCGATCTATCAAAAGCAAAAGAAAAAAAATCTTCAGGTTACAAATCGCGATCTGCCAAAATATCTTTCATTCTTACCAAAATCTTTCTTCTCTCCCAACATCTTAAGATTGCAAAATACCTATCCTTCTCTCTCTTGAACTCCAGAAATTGAATCCTTCTTAGAGAACACATCTATCCTTGGTTCGAGCAATCTTATAACCCTAGTCATTCCCCAATTTTACTGTATAACTTCCATCCCCGTTCAATCAACTCCGATGGCCGCGCACCCACCCTAGCCGCCCAAGCAAACCCAGAAAATCCCGGACAAGCAATGGTCAATCTCCGATTTCGAGATATGCAAGTCCTTTGGCAAAGGAAAATTCGGCCGAGTGTATCTCGCCCGCGAAATTAAGGTAAATTGTGTTACCCGATTTCAAGCCTTGTCGAATAAATTAATATAAAATATTTATCTTTTTTTTTGTGTATATATGTACATATTTGGTAGAGTAAGTACATAGTGGCATTGAAGGTGATTTTCAAGGCCTTCTCGCTAAATATTGAAAGCTTTAGCGAGCCATGAGAATGTGGTTCACTTCTATAATTCTTTTGAGGGTGATTCATATGTATACATAATGATGGAGTAAGCTTTAGCCTCAAACTGCATTGCCTTTTGCACTAAGTTGTGTGTAATAGGACCGATGTGAATAACTAGTTATCAACTTGTCTGTTTAGGTTATGTGAGGGTGGCGAATTGCTAGACCGTATTTTATCAAAGTAAGCATTTCCGAGTTCCATACTTGGTGGCATTCCAGTTTTGTGTTGCGTGAGTTTTTCCTTCTTTGGAAGCATTCTTTACGGAATTAAATCCTATTTTGTGTAATGAAAGGGTAGCCGCTATACAGAGAAAGATGCAGAATTGTTGTGAGACAGATGCTAAAAGTTGCGGTGAGTGCCATTTACATGGTTTTGTACACCGTGATATGAAGCCCGAGGTATGTGCAAAATTGATCCCATTTTTTGGAGTTGTGATGATTGATATTCTAAAGCCAATTTGTTTCCTCAATTTTCTATTCAAGTCCCTAAAGGAGAAATTTCTAACATTTTTTAGTTCTAGTCGTTGATTGTGATAGAGTATCCGGTGGCACATGGATCGAACGTCCGTTGATGACATCGGCGAACATACTTTTCAGATATCTATATGTATCTTCCTGGCTAACTCCCATTTATAAACTTACTAATATGCAAATAATACTCTTAAAAGAGATTATTATTTAGTATCATTCTTCGATGGTTACCGATCTTTCTCCTTCCATATCCGATTCCCTAGTCTCTGGCGAGTTTTGAATATGTCGAGCCAAGTGGGAAGGATGTGGGAATCAATACGAGGAAAAAGGCAGAAACCATTGTGGCTCTTCTGAATAACAAAGACAAAATACAAGAAGTAAGGAATAAAGCTGCTACCAATCGTGAAAAGTAAGCTTGTCATCTGTTGTTATGCATTTTTTTAAGAGCCTCTTCACTCTGTTTCTTCACTAATGATTTTGAGTTTTTCTTTCTTATTGCTGGTTAGGTATGTTGGCCTTTCATCATCTGGAATAACATATAAGTTGGGTTCAGCCTCATTTTCTAGTACTGGCTTTAAGAATAATGATCGGTACGTAGATTTTGGTAATAGAGGAGACGGCGAGTCTTTTAAGAGTAGTTATAAGGACACAGATCAATATGGTGAATATAAATATGAGAAGACTACTAAATCAAAGAAAGTGCCTTCTACCTATGATAGGTACTTTTTTTTTCCCGTTCCGTTCCTTTTTAATGTAGCTCATAATTTCTTTTATTTTCTTATGAATATTATCATCTTGACAATGTTACGGTTTTGTTTTCGCTGACCTAAAAATTATCGGCTAGCTCAAATTTTCGTAATGTTTTGCAGCATGAGTCAAAACTCTCCTAGCAAGCCGGATAAATATGCTTGATTACCTCACAAAATGCACCTTCGACAAGTATGATGAAGATTTTGATGATTTTGATCCCAGGGACTTCAAGTACCAAGAAGGCTCATCTCTTTAAAAATAGACAAATTTGCTTCCGAGGATGGTCAGTACAAATCTTCTCCAATGCAAAGTTTTTAGGCTTTTAATTCATAATTTAGTGAGTTGGATAGTTAGACAATGTCAACTAGAATGTCTAAAATAACACCTCCATGTTGACATCATCTGAAGTAACTCACTCCACATTATTTTTAGACTTCCAAAAGACTTTTGCGTTGGAGAATTTTTTTTTTTTTTGGGAAAATAAAAGTCTTATCCTATGTGGCTATGTCGCCTGGCAGTATTAAATCAAGATTTTCACCTTTGCATTAAAGATATGCATGAACGTGCTTGACAGAGTGGTGATTTCGCTACTATATATGTGATATTGTTGAGCCACTCAATTGACTTTGTATGAGTTGGTAACTTCTACTTTTTGCGGGAAGAAATGGCTTTGCTGATGTCGATTTTGGGAGTTATTTCTTATTCGATTCTCGTTTTCAAACTTAATCGGCCCTGAATCGCTTGCACGAATCACTATAACATAACCCCGTCAATACGCATTGGTCATTCTCTTGTATCTCTCATAAATATCTGGTTGCGATTTGATCAACAATGATGATGCGAACAACAATGCACTGAACCAGATTCCATCCTTTGATGCTAAGCAGTGAAGCTACCGAGTATCCAAGAGTAGAAGTACTCGGTATGTCTCTTTCCTTCACGACCTGCTTGCGGTACCAAATCAAGCATAGTATACTACATATTGTTATTCATATAACCATCACTTTTACAGAAACACTTGATTTTTTGCCACCACCAAAGACCACACTGACCTCTAAATGACACATAATATCTTGCAAAGCCAACTCTGGTGCAAGTGTTCAAGATAATTTATGTAACTTAGCTGATGATTCCCTTGTCAGAATCATGTAGTTGCTGCCAAGGAACAAAAATATGGATACTCTTCGTCTAGTGACGCGATTTTAAGGATCTCCAATGTACCTATTGCTGCTTTCAGGTCGCGTGCTCATCTTGAGGAAAAGGCTCTAGCATCAGTTGAGTAATGTTGCGTGTTCACTTGTGTGAGCTATTTTGAGTTTGTATTGTTTTGTATGTATGTCGTCGTTTGTCTAAAACACATTTATGTTATCTAATTTCTCAGAGGAAATGGTACCAAAATTTCTTGATGAAGGGATTCCATTTGCTAGTTCTGTTGGTTCTTTAGTCCCGGAATTAGAGACACACACAGAGGCAGACTTGACGACTCGATTATCTAATGTCACTATTAGACGCTTTGTTTCTTTTTTCTTCATGCTATACTCTTTAGAGGCTTTCTTGTGGTTTTCCCGTGCATAGTACTCTTTTGTGCACGAGGAGGGAGAAAGGTGTGATAGTATGTATGCTTTTGAGAGATTAAACCACGTAACATGAAATCTGGTTCATGGATCTTCTTTAGTCATCATATTGATTCTCTTGATGTTTGTATAATGAATCTTGTAAATCAAAATATTTGTGCTCTATTTCTATTACTTTAGTAGTTTATGCTCTAATTTAGTTAGTTGTTCTACATAAAGGTAAACTATGTTATGAACCGCAATCATACTTAATTTTTTGTTTCACTTTTCTCATTCCTCTGTATGTTTCAGTGTGGTTTTAAGTTGTATTATAATATATATTTTATCTTCATTTATATGGAAGGATTAATAAATATCTATACAGAGTTCTGAGTTACATTGTGATTTTTATATGTCTTCTAAAAATTAATTGGAGTGTTGTGTGAATACTTTGAGAAATATGTTTGGATTGCATTATGAATTCATTGTGAAAAATAATTAGATTGCATTCAGAGAAAAATGAGATTTTACTTTTTTTTTGTATTCTTTTCAACATTTGTGACTTCTAAAAATACTACAAGACAAATAAGAAAAATAATATTTGTGACTGTCAATGGAAGTCACGAAAGTTGAAATTTGTGACTGCTAATAACTGTCATAAAAGTGGAAATTCGTGACTGCTAATGACAGTCATAAATGATATTTGTGACTGCCATGGAAAGTGGTATTGCAAAGTCATATAAATGAGGTTTTGTCACTGTTTTGTGACTGTTTTTGACAGTCACAAAAAAACTTGTGACTGGTGATTTTATGACAGTCATTTGTGACTGTTTTTGCCATTTGTGACAGTTTTTGACAGTCACAAAATCATGATTCTGGTGTAGTGGACATGAAATGGATTGGACTTAGGATGTTCTTGAAGATCAAAGATGAATTATGGTGTTGTGATGATTATACGTACCCTTGTATTTTGTAGTCGTTTAATCCGTAGAGATCTTTCACAAACCACATGAGCATGATATACACTGAGATGGCTTGTATTAGCACTGAGGATTTCATGAGTTTTCATCACCTTTAGCTCAAGTTTTACCCAGTAGTGACTAGAGGTGGTATGTGGGCCGAACGCAGAACAGCCCGGCACGGCCCGGCACGCTTAAAAACCGGCCCGGACCGGCCCGTTTACTATTTGACCCGGACCGGCCCGTGTACATTTAGGTTATGTGGGCCTTAGGGGCCTTTGTTTTAGAGGCCCGGCTCGGACCGGCCCGAGCCCGCCAAAACCCGGGCGGCATGGACCGGCCCGAGCCCGTGTTAGCCCGTGAACCGGAAAGGCCCGATCCGTTTACCCCAGATTAAAAACTGTGAATTAAAAGGCGAATATTTCTTTTCCTATCAATTTAAAGGTCCAATAGGCCTAGTGGTATTCTGAATGCCTTTTTCTCTCCCACATGGGCCACATCCCAATTCCAAGTTTCCAACCCAATCCCTCCCAACAACCCAACACAGCAAGTCAACTCGGCAGTCGGCACAAACCCTACCTCCCCCAAATATCACATTCACATCAACAACTCTCCTCCAAGTCGGCTGGATTGGATTCTCTGATTCTCTCCCAACGGCTGGATTCTCAAGACACGCAACGGCTGGATTCTCTCCCAACGGTCGACTTTCTCTCCCAACGGTCGACTTCCTTTTCTCCTCATCGATAAATAGTGAGTTTCTTTCTTCCTCAACCACACATATTCTTCTAATTGTGATGATTATGCGTACCCTTGTATTTTGTAGTCGTTTAATCCGTAGAGATCTTTCACAAACCACATGAGCATGATATACACTGAGATGGCTTGTATTAGCACTGAGGATTTCATGAGTTTTCATCACCTTTAGCTCAAGTTTTACCCAGTAGTGACTGTCATGCACGATTAGCGCACGCTAAGATGTATATATTAACGTGCGCTATCGGGAACGAGTAACGTGCGCTACGTTGGATACGCAACGTACGTTATATCATCGAGCGAGGCGATCATTGCTCGAGAAGGCTGTCGGTACACAGCTAGCGCACGCTAAACCTGGTCATTTGCGTACGTTAATGGGCAGGCTTAGCGCACGTTACGTATAGTACGTGGCGCGCGCTAAGTAGTTCAGGCAGAATCCTTATTTTTAAGCTTGCGGTCGTAAACCGGATTATTAGACGTTCGTTCGACTTGAGAGGAATTCTTTATTATTTCTTAGGTCCGAGCCTTGCATAGGGGACGATCGAGGGGCGGTGGCATACGGACGCGTGTCATTGTTGGAGTATTTCCATTCTTGCCATTTTCGAGGCAAGTATCATATGTCGAGTTCGATTTATATTGAAACTTTGATCATGCTTATGGTTTTGTTCATGTTGTCGAATATGAGATGTATTTATGTAATTTCGCGTGGTATTCGTTGTTAATTGTTCGTATTGATGAACATATTGAAATGCATATATGTATGCATAATTGATTGATTTATGGTATAAATGATCCGAGGGGATCATGAGGATCTATGCTGAGGGCGCTGGATCGAATGTCCACCATGCGTTGGTCCGACGAGATAATCATGGGGATCTATGTTGAGGGCGCTGGATCGCTGGACGGGTTTTCCACCATGCGTTGGTCCGACGGGATCATCATGGGGATCTATACCAAGGGCGCTGGATCGCTGGATTACCCTGTACTGTGTTGATGGAATCGTGAGGATTCGTATCGTTGGATTCCGGTGACGGAAGTCCGTTTTGCATGTTTTATGATGCATTGATGATTTATGTATTATGATACTTGTACTAGCATTGTTTTGCTAACCCCTTCGGGGGTGGACATTGTTTTGATGTTCAGGTAGCCGAGGAGCGGGGAAGCAACCACAGTACCGACAGGACGATGAAATGGCTCAGTGATGTGGTTGATGTTTATTGTTATTTGTCTTCTTGGTTCATTTAGTACTCGAGTACGTCTGTTTTAATAAAGTCACTTCGATATGGTTGTATAAGTAAACTCATTTGATCGGTTGAATCAAATCTGTATTTGAACTTCAGTTGTACGATTGGATTATATTTACATTTCTTTTAAATTAGCCTTGTAAATCCTTACTTAAAGGGTTTACGGCGCTGTAATTATTCCGAATATCTCGGGGTCTTACATAGATCGGGGGTGAGCTCGAGCCTCTTGGGGGTACTCAGGACAGGGGACGATCTCCCTCGTGTGCGTGTATTGGTGTTGCTAGTTCCGTTGTAAAAAATATAAAAAGCATACCACAAATATTTTTTTTGACATAATTTTTTATTGTTGATATAGTATACATTTACTTGCAATATACTAGGGCTGGGACTTACGAACGACCCGATTAACCGAATAACCGAACCGAAAAGGTAAAAACGGTTCGGTTCGGTTCGATTATTGGGAAAAAAATCGTGTTTTTTTTGTTATTGGATCCTACTTCAAACTAAAGTTCGGATAACGGTTATTGATTTTTCGAACTCCGAAATTCCCTAGAAACCGATATATACATAAAATTCATGTTAAAAATAACCGAAATACCTGGTTATTCTACATATTTTCGGTTATTCTATATGTTTTTGGTTATTTTCATTTTTGGGTATATACTATATTCTACATATTTTCGAATACTCTTGGAAATATATATAGTATATACTATATTGTCACCTGTTGGAAATAACCGAATAACCGATAAAAATACCCAATACAATTTCAGTTCGGATATTTTTGGGTAATGAAAAAAAATGAGGAACCGTACCCGAAAATTTTAATTCGGTTCGGATAATGGGTACTATTTTTTTTACCCAATAACTGAAAGTCCCAGCCCTACAATATACTAGTGATATGCTGAAACATATGAAACAAAATAATAGATTTGACAACATTTCCTTGAATGATATATAGCAAAATGTGTCCTCAGATGCATAGCCGAGCGGTAAGGCATATGGTGATGTGGGGAGAAATCTCAGGTTCAAATCTCGTGCGGGACAAATTTTCATTGAAATATTGTGGAGGTTTGTCCTAGGGTTTGAATCCTGCTGGATCTCTCTCATATGTGTCTGTCACTCGGGCACATCTCTCGAGTTACAACCCACCTGGTCAAGGGACCTCTGATACAGGTGGGGAGTTTCTCGTCTCTCCCTTACCAAAAAAAAAATAGCAAAATGTAATGGATGATATATATATATATATATGGGTGGGTTCAGGTGAGAATGCAATTTAAGTTAAGGAATAAGAATGAATTTCATCCGTATATCTTGATAAATAGATGGCCTAGATTTCTTCTCACAAAAATTTGATGCATATAATGCAATATTTTAATGCATCGATATTTTGATGCATATAATACATATTTTAATGCGTTGCAATTTTGATGCACGAAATACATATATTTCACGCATAATTAGTACAAAACTCATGCATATTCGCAATTCGCAGGATAATATATATATATATATATATTGTTAAAGGAATAATATCCGTTGTGTGCCTAAGTCTGTTAGTTTATGGGCTTTCCTAGATAGGATTTGGCTGAGGCCTGTTTGTATGTACTTCACCCTATTTAAGGGATCTCATTGATGGAATAATACAACACTTTTGCCCTACTTTCTGTCTCAAGTTATTTTCCCTTCAACACATTATCAGCACGTAGTTCCCGACTGAGCACGAAATTTTTCTCCCGATTTTCTGAAAAAAAAAAGAAAAAAAAAATGAAAAATCCCGCGGCCAAAACCCTAGAAACAGTGCCGCGCCACCGCCTTCTTCCCGCGACCCGTCCGCCGCGACTTGTCTCCGGTCCGCCCCCCGCGCGCGCACCGCCGCATGCAAACCCTAGCAGATCCGAAAACCTGCGCGCCTCCCTATCCAGTCCAGTCGTCCGACTCTGCACATCCGCCGCCGTCGTCCAACTCTGCATAACCACCGCAACCGGTCATCTTCCCCACCGCGACCGATCATCCCTTTCGACCAGAGATCGTCACCTTACCCGCTCCAGCCGTCGCCCAGAATCGCGACCTCCCTCCATCTTCTGCGCCGACTTCAGTCAACCCGACCCATCGCGACTCGTCTCCGGCCTGCTCATCTCCGGCCTGCTCATCTCCATTCGATTCCGGCGCTCGTCCGGCCGTGGCGTTTCGTCCCGGCCAGTGATCGCGATCCAACCGATTGTTGACTCGGCCCGACCCACCAGCAGTCCCGTTTTTTTCAGTCCAAATTTTCTGCTCCTATTCACAAAACAAAGTACACAAATACGAACCCTACTATCTGCAATGTGCGAATTTATATGTTTTTAATTACTATTGATTGCATATTTATACTCTGCAATTTATTTATGCTTAATTAAACCAAAAGCATGATGCATTCATATTTTTAATTAAAATTAAAATAAATTGCTTAAGCAACTTGAATTAAAATAAATTCACGTTGAATTAATAATTATTGCGGCATAAGACACCTCTTTGACTGCATTTATACGTGTATAGATATATTCATAGGGCTATGTGATTATATCTATAATTATATATATACACTTTGCATGCATCGTTAGTTATGGCATGTGTATTAGGTTCATCATTAGTAGAACCTAGAGAACTTATTTCTACTGTCTATATCAACTCGAACCGTGATAAAGTAATTTTATTGGTAATCCTCAATAGCATCAAAAGTAATTTTGACCATATCTTGGTTCCGAAAAATAATAACGCTCCCATTATTAAAAATTTTATCATGGAAAGTACTCATGGTAAACTGTGAAAAATCATTTTCCGTTTTCTTGTAGTAAGATAGTTGATCCAACTCGTCCCGAATTTGATATCTTGGACTCAAAAGAGCTTGAGTACCATAGACGAGTCTCCTACGTCGAGACCACATTATCACTAAAGAATATAGTGGTACGCTCCTTAACACCACAGACCAAGTACCGTCTGATAAGATCAAAGCGAGTGCACTTATATTCCTTAGGTGACACATCGAACTCAGCTTGAGATGGAAATATCTACAGTTGAAAATCCCTCAAAGAACTGTGGGATGCCCGTAAGGGCTAATTTGGAAACATTCACGACACTTTGCTCCCAAAGTTGACCGTGCAGTGGAATGAAATCCGCTTGCTCGACTATAAACGGATTAACAATTTCAACAAAGGTATGCTCCGTCTCAAGGCACGCCTAAATTTCTGTGGGAAGGACATCACAGAAGATGACATGATCCATAAAGCTTTTTCCACCTTCCCTACTTCCACTTATATACTAACGAACCAGTATAGGCTGGAGTATGATAATAAATGCATCACTACCTTCAGTAAGCTAATCAACCTACTACAAGTAGCTGAGAGGCATAACGAAGTGTTAGTGAGCAGTAATGTCAGGCCGATTGGGACAAAAAAAATTCCCAAGGCCAATTATGGCAAAGTGAAGGATGGAAACTACCCCAATGAATAGGGGACCGGACATGATAGGCTTCGTGGTCAAGGACGTGGGGGTTCTTCTAATGTAATGCGAAGATTTGGTGCTCCCGGCTCTACTAGCCAAGGGAACCAAAAATCACTTATCCATCCTGTCACCTCTAAGGCTCGAGTTGGCAATGAACCGTGCTATCATCGTGGAGATGCTGGACATGGTACAAGAACTGCCATGCAAGCAAGCAAGTCGCGTCTCACTACAAGAAATATAGAGAGTCCAAAGAAAGGAGAACTCACAATATGGAGGAATATGATCTAGACAAGTCCCCCTATGTCAATTTTCACAGTCACCAATCGTCGAATTGAGTCATACGAGCCACAGTCTATAGACTGAATCTTAGTATTATGTTTACTTTCTCGTTTACATTTGGTATAGTTGCCTCAAGATGACTGTGTTGGTGTTTTCTTTTCAATAATGGCGTGATGCAACATTGTTTCACGAACAAGATATTAATATTGCTTACGTTAGATTCTTAGCTTTATTTCGAAGTACTGAATAATGCTTGAATGCTTCTGGTTCGAAATTTCACTCTTTTCTAAGAAATGAATCGAGTAGAACTTGAATGTTCTTAGAATAAGGCTTCTATTCATAAAATAAGTCGCCTGCCAAACCTCGGTAACTACGATGATTGGGTCCTCCCAACTCATCAAAGGGCGAGGTAATGCTCAATTTTTTAATGCCTAAACGGCAGTCTTATAAGTTACCGATGCTCTGTATGCATCTAGAGCCCTTCGAACCTTACTTAGCTTCAATAATATACGTAGCAATGGTTTCCAGATTGAAACCCACTGTGAGAATGGAATAGAGTTTCTTTTATTAATTCTAATGAATGTGGACGTAAACGCACTTTAGAATAACTGCATGAGTCGATCTAGTGGATGTACCTCACTATTATTAGGTTTTTAAAATCCTATGTTGTCACCAACAATGTACTTTGGGACATAGACTCATATAGGCTTTGGCACGATAGACTAGGTCATCCTGGTCGAAGTATAATGATCCATATACTAAAGAACTTGTACGAACATCATTACTTTTCGAGCAAAAAGGTGGCAACAACTCGACATAAAGAACAATGTTGACGTTAATCGTGTTATGTCATCCAAAGAACCAGATGCATATCAAATGCGCACCACTCATTTTTGCAAAGCCTACTCTTTAGCCAAAGTAGGAGCGAGACCTTCCTACGCTAAAGAAACAAAAGCAAGCATTCCATTCTTACGCTGAATATAAGGAGATATTTGTGGATCCATCCACCTAATATGCGGACCATTTATGTATTTATGGTTTTGATGAATTCTCCGACATGTTGGTCACATGTCGCTCTCATGTCCACTCAAACTGCTGCAGAACTTCCAAGATAACTTATATGGGCTCACCTCCCTTATCACATCTAAAGGACTTGATGATGTTGGAGAGTTCACATCAAAAAGTACTTGATGTTTATTGCATGATAGAGATCAATGAATAGCATCTCGTCCCATGTGCATATGCAAATGGTCTCACATAAACCACCTTCTAAAGAATATGTATGGTGATTATGTCATTGGTTATGCACACCAATTTGCATATTTTTGCCTGGGATTATGCAATATTGCACGCAACTTTACTTAAATCGTTCATTCTTAGACCTTTTGCTAACCAATTAGTTTATGCGTACCAGTTGGTAACTGGATAGCTTGATTTTTGTATTTTGGACCCAGACGGACTTGAGTGCCAATTGCGCATATTTGGTTACGCATTATATGTGCCTTCTGCGCCCCACAACGCATCGGTCTTTAGAAACGATTAAGTATTCACGTTGGATAAGAATCTCCAGACGTTTATCCGCTATTTAGAACCCTTGACATGTGATCTCTTTACCGCACGTTTTGCGGATTGTCACTTCAATGAGTCAGAATTCCCGTCGTTAGGGGGAGAGGAGAAAAAGAAGTTTCTCAAGGAACGACAGGAATTGTCCTAGTATGTCCCGAGTCTATCTCATTATGATCCCCGTACCTCACTATGTGATCGTGAAGTACAACGAATCCTCGATCTTCAGAACGTAGCAGATTCGATGCCTGATGCGTTTACTGATATCGCCAAAGTGACAAGATCACACATTCCAGCTGCAAATGTGCCTGCAAGGTTAGAAGTCCCGAATAAAGGGCACATCACCAACGTACCGAGTGATGCGATCGCACCCAGTGGAAGCGCGATCGAGGCCGTGGCTCCCAAAAGGAAAAGGGGGAGGCCACCCGGTTCGACAGACACCCGCCCAAGGAAGAAAAGGGCAGGTGAGGCACAAACCAACCCATTAATCATCAATACTGGGAATCCTTCCCACGAGATCATCTCTGACTATAGCTATGTCCACGAATCATTAATGGGGGACGCCCCGGAGATCGATTCAGCATTAGAAAACAAAGAGATCTCGATCAATTATGAAAGTGCGTCTGATTTTATGGAATGATCGACCACTCATATTGATGATGTGTTTGCATACACAGTTACTCAAGAAATCATAGAGTACGATGATGTCGAACCACGCTCTGTTGAAGAATGTCAACAAAGAGCCGATTGGCCTAAATGGAAAGAAGCTATCCAGGAAGAGCTTGACTCTCTGACAAAACGCAAGGTACTTGGCCCAGTAGTGCTAACTCCGCCAAGTGTAAAGCCTGTTGGACACAAATGGGTCTTGTCAGAAAGCGTAATGAGAATCACGAAGTCCTGAGGTACAAGGCTCGCCTTGTTGCACAAGGTTTCTCACAACGCCCTGGTATAGATTACGAGGAAACGTACTCCCCCGTAATGGACGTTATTATGTTCCGCTATCTAATCAGCCTAGTTATTTCCGAAGGATTGGAAATGCAGCTAATGGACGTGGTCACTGCGTATCTCTATGGGGCTCTAGATACGGAGATTTACATGAAAGTGCCCGAAGGCATTTCATTACCCAAATCAAGTGACTCTAGACCACAGAGTGCGTATGCAATTTGATTGAAACGCTCACTTTACGGTTTGAAACAATCCGAAAGGATGTGGTATAACTGTTTGAGTGAATACTTGATTGGAAAGGGATACAAGAACGATGAACTGTGTCCTTGCGTCTTCGCAAAGAAAACAAGTTCCGGATTTGCGATCATCGCAATGTATGTCGATGACATGAACATATCGGCCTTGATGAAATAAGAGAAACCATCGGATACTGAAAATCTGAGTTTGAGATGAAAGATCTTGGAAAAACTCGGTTCTGTCGAAGCATTGACATAGAACATCGAGTTTGTGGAATTTATTCCACCGGTCAGCCTATGTCCAAAATATTCTCAAGTACTTTAATATGGACAAGGTAAACCCAACTAGCACCCCATGATTGGTCGAACATTTGGATGCAAAGGAAAGATCCATTTCGTCTAAAGAAATGTGACGAAGAGCTTTCGGAGCTGAAATTCCCTACTTGAGTGCAACAGCGCATTATTGTACTTAGTTCAATGTACACGACTTGCTATCACTCCTAAGTTAATTCGCTGACTAGATTTAGTTCAGCATCGATGCAACATCAATGGAATGGTATCAAGGATATCTTCTGATACTTAAAAGAAACCATTGACTTGGGACTATTCTTTCCCTACAAGCAGGCAAAGGAAGCTGCTTACGAAAAGGCAAATGCTAAAGTAAATGATGTGCCGAAGCAACTACCACAAAGTATGTGTTGGTACGACTTGCTTATGTTTTGGAAATCGACTATGCAAACCCCTTTTGACTACCTCATCGAATCACGACAAGATTCTTGCTTTGCATGAATCAGTCCGTGAGTGTACATGATTAAGAACTATCATTCTACACTTGTGAGGAACTAGCGGTTAAGTACTGCCACTGATGTGCATACTTACATTTATAAACATGATGTAACTTGTAAATCCTCTTGATTGATGGAATGATCATAACGGGAAATATGTGAGATATAACGTAACATACTCACATAGGTTGCACTCTTTTCCTTAGACCAAGGTTTATTTTTTCCACTGGGTTTTGTTACTTGGCAAGGTTTTTAACGAGGCAACAGTATATGAATGTAAGCATTAGGGGGAGCTGTAGAGTTTTCCAACTTCCGAGATTGATGTAAAGATCACAAGGAAATGGTGATTTATAAAGAAACTTAATCACATGTGTTGTACTCTTTTCTTTGACCAAGGTTCATTTTCTCCCATTGGGTTTTGTTACTTGGCGAAGTTTTTAATGAGGCAACAACTACTTGATTGATGTACAAATCAGGGGGAGATGTAGGCTTGAGGGGGAGTCTTACATCTACACCGTACGTTATACTCTTTTCCTTCCAAGGATCATTTTTCCCACATGGTTTTTATCACTTGGAAAGGTTTTTAACGAGGTAACAAGATGTACGATTTTAGGGATCGATGGAATGGTCACCTTAGTAGCGCTATGATTAAATGTAACGATCATATGAGGGGATAGATTCAAAGGACGAAGTCTAAACTTGACGTGTCTAGATGCTGTACTATTTTCCCTACGATCAAGACATTTTTCCCACTGGGTTTTTGCTTGACGAGGTTTTAATGAGGCAACATGACATGCGCTTGTAGACTAGGCACAAGGGGGAGTGTTAAAGGAATAATACCCGTTGTGTGCCTAAGTCTGTTAGTTTATGGGCTTTCCTAGATAGGATTTGGCTGAGGCCTGTTTGTATGTACTTCACCCTATTTAGGGGATCTCATTGATGGAATAATACAACACTTTTGCCCTACTTTCTGTCTCAAGTTATTTTCCCTTCAACATATATATATATATATATATATATATATATCCCCTATATACTAATGCAAAATACGCGGAGCCTAAGTGGCAGCTTCTCATGCTTCGGCTGCCACATGTCTTTTGCTGGTGCTTCGTGTGCTTATGTATCAGCTTCTCATGCTTCAGCTGACATACAATCAATTACTAGCCTAATCATCATTGCATTAATTACATTATAACTATACCTCAAATAACTCTTACATACCTTATTAATTTTTACGAATTAAGGAAAGTGAATTACGAATAAATACGAATTTATATTTACAAAAATATTTCACGTTTTCGTTAATTAAAAAATATAAATCCCAAAGAAATAGAAATTTAATGTAGTAGTGTGGGCTATATATTAAAAACTTAAACCTAAAATCTCGCGGAAATATTGTGTATTTCCACTAATTAATTGGTTTATATTAGTTAGTCACTATAATTAGGTATATCAATAAAAGAAATATCAACTCGAATGAAAGATGCTTGGGAGTATTACAAAGGAAGTGTTGAATATATATAATTAAATAGGTACTCGAAGTCCTAATTAATTAAATAAATCGAAACAATCTTATTAAAAAATATTACTGAAAGTGTAAAAATAATGGTTCTAATTATTATTTATAAATAAATCAGAGAAACTATGGAATAACTTATTTAGTCTATTTCAGTTTTAAATCTTATTTAATTAATATAAAATAACAAAATAAATGTAAAAATTCATATTTACTAAATTATATAACTAGTGATTTTATGAATTTCTAAAGAGATACTTCTAAATATATAAGAAATTATAATAATTCATAGATTCATCTTTGTACGAAGAGAATTTCATAAAATAAAAATTGATCGTTTTAAGTGATTTTTAAGTAATTTTTTATTTTTTTAGTTTTAAATAACTTGTTAATTTATCTACTTTTGAAATCAACTACATATTTTTGAAATTTTTGGATTTGTTTTTGTATTTTAAATTATATCCAAATAATTTATGTAATTTTTTTAAAATATAAGGATTAAATTATCTCATTTTTTGTCATTTAACAGAAACCAGTTAATACTTAACGATTTGGACCATTTTGGCAAAAAAATGACCAACTATTTATGTGTTCTCTTGAATGTAAAATGTGCTAACTTTAATACTTATGTATATTAAGTTAACAATTTGAAAATAGTATCACATAAAAATGATATAAAGTTTCAACTGAAGCAAATATTACTTGGGTTTTTTATAATACAAGTTTCACAAATTACTAAAAATACTATAAATATTTTTCTCTTCTTTTGAAAGTAAAATTTCTTGAATTTAGTTCTCTTAAATATGAAGTTCAATGCCTGAAAAGTACTCTATAACTTTTCCCGAATCATTTTATATTACAAACAAAATTGGATATTTTTTTACTTTTAAAAAATGGGGATAATTTTAATTAGGCTAGGATGTGGATGTAGTTTTCTTAGTTAACCCCGCGATTGGTATATTTACAATAAGTCATACAAGTAATTCATTGATATATATACTAAGATGCTGCTGCTTTTTTTTAGCAAATTGAGAAGTACTTAATTTTAAGTTATAAATCATAATCTCCTCACTTTGTAAAATGAATATACTTATAGTTTCACTTCAACCAAATGTCGTCGAAATTTTTTGTAATACAAGTTTCAGAAATTACTCAAAATACTTTAGCTTTTTTTCTATTTTTATTTAACATAAAATGGGTAGACTTTAATAATCTTAAATATGAAGCTAAATGTTTGAAAAAAATATCATATAAGCATAAATATGCCGTTTCACTTCAATCAAATCAATTGAGTTTTTCCTTCTATAATTTTCTAAAATTTAAGGTCGTTTGTAATTAGGATAAATTCTGATTTATATTTTTTAACTTATACAAGCTATTCTTATATTACAATCTAAATTATTAAATTTCTTGGTAATTTTAAGACTAGGATGTGGTGTTGTGCGGCGATTTATATGCCTCGACGGTGATCGGATTAAAGATCGAGCGACCGAGTCCACGACCAAAATGAGCTACGGCGAACTTGTCAGAACGAAGCTAGCAATCCACCTTCGAGCATCTAGCGATCGACCCCCAAGGCGATCACCTTTTGGCACCTAGCGAACGACTCTGGCGCCCGACCTAGGACGACCGTCCTGTGCCACGAACAAGACCTTCGTCCTTCAAAGTCTATGAAAACTGGATCTCAAAGCAAGCGCCCACGTGCAGACCCGCGAAAGGCGCCGCAGAACATGGATCGTTGACCACAGCCTGTCACCACCTTCTCACCTACCGACAGACCCGCCGAAAGGTACAAGGTGGGACCTCCCGGGACAGCCACTCAAGACGCGTGCAGACTTCTCATTGGTCTCACATGTACCGCCAAGCAGCTCATGACTTTAAGGAGACCAACCCATGTGCTAAAGACGATCGCCCGCTTATTATAATACAGTGGAGGCGATCGCCCAGCAACTCCTTGTGCTATAAATAGAGAACCTCCATCAACTGGAAAAAGGTTCCTCTCAGTTCCACTAACGACAGAAAAATGTTGGCAACCACGTTCAGAATACATACACACTTTCAGGCTCTTTGGTTCATCTCTTGAATCTATTTTAGGATTCCTCTCTCAGCTCCTCTCAACCAGAAGACGGTCGGCAGAGGCAAGAACTCCCTACAGTACAGATTCAAAGAGACTCGTAAGTCGAGGAGCTTAGACATACATCTAATACACACTGTGAGAGACCGTCGATTTCTCACAGTCATCACAGCATACCATCGTTGTTACAAGAACTCACAGAGCATCATATCTGGTTCTTCCGGCAATCTTCACGCTCAATAGCTAAGATAACTAGGGTCTTTACACTCATTGTAACTTTACTCTAACATTAATATTTGTACTCCAAAGTATTTGTATTAATAATATCTCACGGGAACATTCAAGCCCGGGACTAACAACCCCGGAAAATCTTGTGTTATTTACTTTCCCCATGGACATGCTCTCGCACTTTGTTTGCTACTCATCCACTCCAGCAATATCTATCTCCGGATAATATTTTGGGTAGCAACAATTGGCGCTAGAAGGAGGGTGCATCTTAACCTTCATTTTTTATTCCTGCCGTCCCGAAGAACACTCACTGTTCTCGGGGCATATACTTGAAGTGACACTCACTGCTCTTCAAAGAAAACCTTCAGAATCATGACGTCCGCCACTACATCAAAGAGAGTCGCTCTCCGAATCGCCGGACTTTATTTACCGGCTCGATCCGAGCCCCAGCCGACGGCAGAGGGTAGACCCGGCGACGCGAGACTCTCGATCCCGCACCTGAGAGACGGCCCCAGCCATTCGCTCGACCAGTTCCAAACCACGGAACAGATCTAGGAGGCTATGGCCATCCTAAGGGAGCGACGGAGAGCATACGCGGCGCCAGCTATAACTCCCTCGGCTATCCGCCGCGCGAGCAAACAGAAGTTCAAGGGGTTATTGGTCGAGCGATCGTCCGAAAGCCCCGATTCACGAGAAAAGTCTCTTGCAAGGCGGGACGGTTCCGTCTTCAGCGGCTTAGGGAGCGATCCATCATGGCGACCGGGGCATTCTGGCCCCATCCACGAGACGACGGAATCCGAGTCCATCACCAGGAGTTCGGCGTACCCAACTCCCAGCCAAATACAGGACAGACGTTCGTCTCTCTTCTGCCGAAGAGTCGAGCCATGCGGCAAGGACATCATCAATAGCGGAGCCAGAGGGTCAGCACTTGATCGCCTCGGCTCCCGCTCCGAGCGCCTAGCCGCGAGTAGCCAGGCCGCGGCGATGGCTGCTATGCAACGCCAGCTCGACGAGATGAAAGCGCTCTTGGATACTGGGTCAAGCTCCAGTAGAAAGATCATCGGACCGACTGAACCACTCGCGGTCCACATCGAGCTCGCCCCCGTGCAACCAAGGATCGCGCCTCCCAAAACACGTCTGTACGAAGGGAGATCGGACCCCGAGACCCACCTAAGCAAGTTTCGGATTTACATGACTGGGTGTGGGGCATCAGACGTGACTAAGTGCCGAATCTTCCCGTTAACATTGGGCGAACTGGCCCACCGGTGGTACGTCTCACTACCACCGCGATCGATCATCTCCTTTGAGAAACTGGCGAGTGACTTCACATCATACTTCGCCACCAAGGTCGCCAGACCAGAAGGCCCCCACCGCATGATGAAAATCAGGCAGGGGGAAGACGAATCCGACGCAGATTACATCGACCGTGTGGATGAGATAGTCCTCACCGGCGAGCCCATCAGCGACGAGATCATTCTCTACTCGGTCCTGGGGGGATTTTACGGTCATTCACCTATGTTTAGACATCTCACAAATGACATCCCCCAACCTACGCGATCTTCCGCGCTAAGGCCGCTGACTTTCTAGCCAGACAAAGGCTGCTCACCCTCCGCTTAGGCGAGGAAACGCCGCCTACTGCTCGAAAGATGACGATTGCCAAAACCAAAAAGGCGGTCGCCAAGCCACCCGGCGATCTCAAGGCCTTCGAGGATGTGGAAGCCCATATCCTCCACAAGTTCAACTGAACTCCAGCCCACATTTTTTACGCCATCAAGGGGTGCGAACCGCTAAACAAGCCAAAGGCAATAAGGGACAACGGTCATCTGGACCACAATCAATATTGTGCTTACCACAAGAGTCCCGGTCACAACACTAACCAATGCCGCGACCTCCTCAAACAACTCTGGAAATTGTTCGACGGGGGCAAGTTGGACAGTTTATTGGCCTAGCCGGAGCCCCATCGATCTCTCAACACGGTCGCCCGAGTCGAACGCGAACAGGCCGGAAAGATCATACGAGCCGACTCCTCGATCAACCTCGGCGACCGGATCTACATACTTCAATCAAAAGGAGGGAACTTCAGAAGTCTCTCCCCGATTCTCTGCCTGAGCAAACGCTTCGAAAAAGAGGATGACTCGCTCGCCCTCTAAAGTTCATCATCAACATGATGGACCTAGGCAGCGATCGCCTCCCTTAGCACAACGTATACCGTCGAGTATCGTCATCTGACATGACGGTCCGAGGTAGGAAAGTGCCGCCATGGTCGTGAAAATCGATTAAACTGACAATTCGTCCATGCAAGGTTCCCTTGGGCTTCGATCGCTCGCCTTTCGTTTAAATACGAGGCGGGCATAGCCGAAGGACTCTCCAAAACAAATCAGAGGATTACTCGCTCTCCCACTAACGTTCGTCATAAACATGAAGAACCTAGGCAGGCGATCTCCTCCCCTTACACAACGTATACCGTCGAGAATCGTCATCTAACATGATGGTCCGAGGTAGAAGAGTGTCGACATGGTTGTGGAGGACGATGGAAGCGTTCTATGTGCCCGTGCAAGGTCCCTTTAGGCCACGATCACTCGCCCTTCGTTTAAATATGAGGCGGGCGTAGTCTGAGGGCCCTCCAAAACAGATCTGTGGACACGTTCGCCCGCCCTCGAAGGTCCATCACTTAACATGGTGGATCCTTCCCGGAAAATGCGACGCGTCCCTCCCCCCGTCACAACGTATACCGTCGAGGGTAGCCATCTTAATGACGGTCCGAGGTAGAAAAGTGCTAACAAGCCGCGGTCGTGGAGTCGATTAATCCGACGACGCCCCGCGTAAGGAATCCTCCAGACCAAGACCGCATGCCCTTCGTTTAAATACGAGGCGAGACGCAGCCTACGGAGGACCCTAACAATTAAGTGAGTCGCGAGAACTTATCCATCAGACGGAATGTCGCTCGCGCACAAGACACAGTCGTGGAGATCGGTCCATCGAACTCCTCGATCGTGCACGGTTCCTCAAGACCGAGATGGACGGACTTCCTCGAGGAATCTGCAAAATTGAAGACCGCTCACTCAACGATTTATTTTCGTCCCCTTACTTTCACTAAGTGAACAAAAACAAGGGGGGAGGGCGGAGCTATGTATACGATGATCGTGCCTATTCAATTACATACGGAGATCGGCATTTTTCAGATGTATGTGCAGCGATCGAATTTGTTGTAAAAGTTATCTATATGAGTTTATCAATTCACTTGGAGCTATACACGCAACAATCTCTCCTCACACATTTGTACAAAGTCATGCAAAGACTCAGAAAAGCAATCATTCATCAAGCAATAAATCGAAGAAGCAAACTTTCATTTCATTTCTTGGAATATAAAACTACAAACACGGTCGCCCGTAGGCCTAAGTACAACAAAGCTACAAAATTACAAGGCAAAAGCTAAAACAAAATAAGGATGTAGAGCCTCAGGCCCCTGCCTGGCCTTCGCCTTCAACCACTGAATCGGCCCGCGACCCTTCACCAGCCTCCGGATCTGCCTCCCCGTTCTCCGGAACATTTGGATGAACAAGATTCTCGGGAGTCGGGTACCAGCTCAGGTCTACGCCGATTTCCGAGAGGTCCGAGATCGGCACAGAGAAGGCAGGATGGAGATGGTGCTCCAGCGCGTATGCCTTGAAGTTTTCAGCAAGACGGCCGACCTCCAGCCCTCCCTTCTTAGCAGCACGGAGCGAGTCAGCGAATGCCAGGTAATAGGCAAACTCGCTGATGAACTCCACGTTAAGAAAGGGATCGGCCTCGGTCGCCTCCAGCTTCCCTTTCAACTCCGCAACCTTCTGTTGCGCGCCCTGGAGCTCGGACTCTTTAGCGGCCGTCTCTCCCCTCGACGATGCCAGCTCGCTAGTCACCCGAGCGACTGTCACCTTCAGCTGGTCGGCCTCCTCCTGAGCGGCCACGCACGACCAACGGGCATTTGTCATCTGGTCCTGAAAATGGTCGACCGTCGCCCGGGCTCGCTCGAAATCCTGTCTCGCCAGCTCAAGTTCATGACTTGCCCGCTTAGCTGCATCCAATGAGTCCTTCTCCATAGCCACGATCCTGTCAGCAAACTCGGCGTTCTGTTTCCGAGCGGCCTCGAGGTCTGCCTGGAGACGGGAAGTAGAAGGACGCCCTTCGAATTCTTTCACAGCCTCGGCAGCCATCGTCGCCGCCTGGAGAGAGAGCGGCGGCTGCATTGTATTCGGATCGGCGCGAGCGATCGCATCTAAGTCAGTCGTCCAGGCCTTCGACAAAGTAGAAATGGCCCGGTTGACGTATAGCGGGACATCACAGGCCTGGCGAGGAGATCGGCTCGCCAGGAAATCCAATACCAGCGGCGGACAAGCTGGGTTAGTGTTACGGATCTTGCATCAAACAACAAAAAGTTAGCACATCTCCCACGCAAGTAACGAAACTCGGCAAACAAGCAAAGTCTACCTCTCGGCCTTCTCAGGGTCGCGACCAAAGTACGGTTTCCCGCGAGGGGTCTCGGCCTCGGCGACCGCCATTTCTCGCAAGAAAGCCGCAGAAGGCGTCGGCTCATCCGCCGAGGGGACCGCGGTGAGCGGAGGCGCGGCGATCGGCACCTCACCAGTAGGGGCAGAGACTGGAGATTCCCCCGATCTCTGCCGCTTGCGGTTCGACCGGAGGCCCTCTTCCCGAACCTCCTCCTCCGCTACGATCGGCTCTAAGTTAGGCCTCACCTTCGGAATAAGAGGTAGCGCCACCGGAGGAACTCGAGACGACTTCTTCTGGCGCAGACGACTCAAAACTCCGGGGTTCGACATGGCTATCTCCGGTGGAGGCTCCAAAAAGCGAGGGAAGCGGACCTCTGCAATAAGAAACAATCAAACAACAGTTAGACATATTCCTCAAATAGGACGATCGCCAAGCAAAAGGAGATCGTAGAAAGTCATACCTGGGACCGACCAGACAGCCAACAGCTCTCTTTGTTAATCCGGCGAGCATCTAAGTCATCGTCCGGAAGACTTCGTGTCCGCTCCCAGACAACCAGAAAATCGAAAGGTAGCTCGTCAGCCGCCGGAATATGGAAACCTGCAAAAGGAAGACCAAATTAGATCAGTTCAGAACATATACGAACAAAGGGAGAGTCAGAACCCTTACCCGGATTCCTCTCCCGAAAGCTAGTTGGAATATGCAGCTCGCCCGTGGGATTGTCACTCGCCGATGCCTTCCATGCGCCGCCGACCCAGAACTATTTCGCCGGATCGCCCCGCACCTTGTTCGGAACCCCAAGGATCACCCGACCGGAACGACCTTGGATATGATAGCCGCCGACAGATCCCTTCTGAACCGTCAGCTTGAATAAGTGGTTCATCTCTGATGGCGAGGGATGGCGGTACAGTCGGTGATCGCCGAACAAGGTGAGGGCGCAGACGATCTGGAGCCAGGCGTTCGGCGTTAGCTGAAGCAGCGCCACGTTCCAAACGGCCAGCAAATGGAGACGGCAAACGACAGAGGGAACCGCAGCCCGACCTCCATAATCGCCTCATTCACGGCGACCATACCCTCCGGGGGTTGGTCGGCTCGCTCGTTCTCCGCCGGCGCGAAAAAATCCACGTGTGAGGGGACATGATACCTCGCCCTCCAGACGGCCAGGTACTTCCTGGTCGCCGAGCTCCTGATCTGGCCGAGGGACCACGGAGAACGCTGCGCGGCCCGAAACAGCGACCGCTTCGCCGACTGATAGGGGTGGGCGATCGAGTACTCCCGATAATCGAACTTGGGGCACGGACCGGCCAACCTCTCCATGATGTCTGCAAAGGCCAAATAGGCTTGGCCAAAAGCACTATGCTGCTCCCAATACGCCCTCACCACCGAATCTCTCTCCGCCAGCGAACGTTTCCGCTCAGCCGCCGCCTCCCTAGCGGCGTCGACCTCATTAAATAGCGCCTCGACTTCCGCAGGATCAATACTGGCACGGATAGCCTCGGCGTCCGCCTCCAAATGGAATTCTGCGGAGGGTCCTTCCCGGACATTAGAAGTTCCAACGGCAGAGGAGGTGCCCATTCCAAACGATGAAGATACTCCAGACATTTTCGAAAAGAAGAGGAGAAAAGGAGTATTTTCTTACCAATGATTGAATCGATCGACGATCGGCAGTCAAAGCTTCAGAGAATTCTTCGGCAATATTCTTCTTCTCCGATAAAAGCGCATAAGGGTCTTAACACTGTAACCCAGCGCCCTTTTATAGGAGATGGCAGGGGCTTCCGTCCAAATATGGAGAAACTCGGGGGCTGAAGTGCAACCGTCGCAATTAATGCCTCCCTTGAAACCCACGTACGCGTCGTTTCAAGGACACGCCAGTCGAGGAGTCATAACTAACCGTCGGTATCCCCCAACAGGAACCCGACGCGTGCCCCGGAGACTTTTCCACGACCGCTGTCATTCCCCGCTCATTTCAGCGACCGACCAGGTCGTCCAAATTCAAAACCAATCCGCTCAAAGACGATCGCTAGTTCCATAAAATGTTGAGTCACTTGTCAAAGTTAAGCGATCGCCAGTAGAACCACCTCACCCCACGTTTCCAACATCGGAGCGAGCTGGGGGGCAATTGTTGTGCGGCGATTTATACGCCTCGACGGCGATCGGATTAAAGGCCGAGCGACCGAGTCCACGACCAAAATGAGCTACGGCGAACTTGTCAGAACGAAGGTAGCAATCCACCTTCGAGCATCTAGCGATCGACCCCCCAAGGCGATCGCCTTTTGGCACCTAGCGAACGACTCTGGCGCCCGACCTAGGACGATCGTCCTGTGCCACGAACAAGACCTTCGTCTGTCAAAGTCTACGAAAACTGGATCTCAAAGCAAGCGCTCACGTGAAGACCCGCGAAAGGCGCCGCAGAACATGGATCGTTGACCACAACCTGTCACCACCTTCTCACCTACCGACAGACCCGCCGAAAGGTACAAGGTGGGACCTCCCGGGACAGCGACTCAAGACGCGTGCAGACTTCTCATTGGTCCGCACAGCCGGCTGCCAGCAGCAGCAGCGGACTTTAAGGAGACCAACCCATGTGCTAAAGACGATTGCCCGCTTATTATAATACAGCGGAGGCGATCGCCCAGCAACTCCCAGTGCTATAAATAGAGAACCTCCAGCAACTGGAAAAAGGTTCCTCTTAGTTCCACTCACGACAGAAAAACGTTGGCAACCACGTTCAGAATACATACACACTTTCAGGCCCTCGGCTTCCTCTCTTGAATCTATTTTAGGATTCCTCTCTCAGCTCCTCTCAACCAGAAGACGGTCGACAGAGGCAAGAACTCCCTACAGTACAGATTCAAAGAGACTCGCAAGTCTAGGAGCTTAGACATACAGCTAATACACACTGTGAGAGACCGTCGATTTCCCACAGTCGTCACAGCATACCATCGTTGTTACAAGAACTCACAGAGCATCATATCTGGTTCTTTCGGCAATCTTCACGCTCAATAGCTAAGATAACTAGGGTCTTTACACTCATTGTAAATGTACTCTAACATTAATATTTGTACTCCAAAGTATTTGTATTAATAATATCTCGCGAGAGCATTCAAGTCCGGGACTAACAACCCCGGCAAATCTTGTGTTATTTACTTTCCCCACGGACGTGCTCTCGCACTTTGTTTGCTACTCATCCACTCCAGCAATATCTATCTCCGAATAATATTTTGGGTAGCAACACGTGGTTTTCTAAATTAACAAGTATATTTATAATAGGTCATACAAGTGATTAAATTATATATACTACTATTATATTTTTTTTTATTGTAATTTGTTAAGTGCTTAATTTTAAGTTATAAGTCAAACTCTCTTATGCATTTTCGAAAGCTTTTTAAATTTCAAATATTATTAAAACTACCCTCGCCACAATTATTTAGTATAATTGTATGAAGTTGTACCAAAGGACAATGCATATATCGTTATTCAAGTATAAACTCTTCTTCACTTTGGCATCATTGCAAACTCATAAGACTGACCGAGAATCTGAGATTAATTTTTGGACATACAATGTCATCTCACCATCTACAAGAAATTAGGACTTCTCCCAATGAATCCTCAAAATTGTAGATAGTGAGCTGTGTGAAGAAGACGATAGAGAAATCTTGATTGATATTCTTGATATTTAATAATCCGGAATGCCGAAAATCATATTGCAGTCATTGTTGAAAGCACTATTATTTACTTATAAGTAATTTCCCACGAAGTAATTTTTTGAAGAAAGAGCAATCCTGGCGCCAACAAACGACGTTGTGAAGATAGTAAACGATTACGTGATTTATGTAATTTCAAAAGACAAGCGGATATATCTTAGTTCTAATATACATGGAAAATCTCTGCGACCTGTAAAAGTCAAAATCAAGTATATCCAATAGATTTTTTTGAATAGCATCAAGAGATTTAGAATTCTAGATAACATCTTGAAATCGTAAGTTAGAGTTTCAGTTATGCTAATTCAAAATATGGATCAATTATGAGGATTATGCAATGTCAAATCATTAATAATTATCCAAATCTGTGATCATATTATTGAACAAAAGAATTCGATGAATAATTTTGAGAGTAAAGTATTTATTCCACAATTGATATTAAGCCCGTTAGATTGCAGATTACAATTTAAATTTCAAGTACCCCAATTCCCACTTATTATGAGTTTTGCCATGACTATATTTAAGAGTCAAGATCAAAGGCTCTCTCATGTCGGTATGTATCTTCCAAGACCCGTATTCGGCCATGATTAGCTTTATGTAGCCATATCAAGAGTGAAAATCATGAAAGACTATAAATCTTTTGTTGCGGTGAGAATGGTGTAATCACAAACAGAACCAATAGTGTAGTTTATAAAGAAGTATTATGAAATTTATAATGAACGATTTACATATTATATATTTACATAAGTGGTCCTTTTTGCGTTCCCATGTAATTACACGGGTGTTATACAAGTATATATATATATATATATATATATATATATATATATATATATATAGACAGAGAGAGAGACGGTAGCGTTTTCAAAGACTTCGAAACGACATGCCAACTCCGAAAATGGCAATGCCAGTGGCTTGCCCTGGCATGGCATCTTTGGCATGCCAATTTTTGTGTTAGGAACCCTATTGTGTAGGTTCAGTAAACTAAGAAATAATATAACATAACTGAAACGAATAACAAGGTTTAGAATGTATGAGAAAAACCATTATAAATTATTTCTGGACCTATATGAATCATATAGACTCATCAAAAATGTGGGAATCATAGGTCTGAAGTGCATATTCAAACACTTTATTCTTCAACAAGTTAATGTAGTCCACCGCATACGAACATTTAAGCAATACTGCAAGATTCTTTGATTAAAAAAAAAAAAAAAAAATCATCCAGAGGCAAAGTTTCACACAATTTTCAAAATTGTTTGGCACGATAATGCATAATTCCTCTACGATTGCACTAATCTAAAATCTCATAACCACCAAGAGTTTCATATAGAAAACAAAAACTAGAGAGAGAGAGAGAGAGAGAGAGAGAGAGAGATTCGGCATTCATCGATAGGGAGGGGGAATTATCAGCAGCCTCACTGTTGCTTGCAGTCTGCAGGGCGTTCCCCCTGTTGACCTTCCCCAGCTTTCCCCGTCACATTTTTCTGTTGCATAAACAACCGAAAAGCTCAGTAAACCACATCTTTTTTCCGAACAGAAATTATCCTGCTGCAGAATTAGCTAGTTTTTTTTTTTTTTTTTGTAATTACTCCAAATCTTGGTGGGATTGAAATTATCCCAAACTAACATTGAAGTTCCTCATTTTTATTATCAAATAATTTACCTTCTTTGTGAACTTGACCTCCATTTCATCCTCATCAGCATCATTGTCTTCGTCGTCGTCGTCCTCCTCCTCCTCCTCCTCCTCCTCATCATCATCATCATCATCATCATCACCATCATCATCATCATCATCATCATCAAGATCATCATCTTGAACAGCTTCCCCAGTAAACCATGAAACAGCATGAGGAATAATTTTATCCCGAATAGTCGAGCTGCGGCAGATAAAAGTCATGTCAAAAGATGTGGCAGTATAAACACAGAATTACTTCATGGACGAAACATACGCTAACTAATAATTTAACGAATGGGCAAAAGTAGACTCACCAAATGTCATAGTCGTGTTCCATCATATTCTGGAATTCTTCAGCCTGTTCAGACATCTATACTTCTATTAAAAGAAAGTCGTGCCACATGTCACTTTGTAAGTTATTTGAATTTTTTTTTAAAATATAGTTTATATATATAGGGATGTATTATTAAATTTCAAGATTTTTTTTGGATATGTGTTGTGGGAGTTTTATTCCACAACTTACACTCATCTACCAATAAAAAAAATTATTCCTCTATTTGTTTAACTTAAAATTCTAAATATTTACAATTATTTATTTAAAATTTATTTTTAATGAAAAATATATCAAATTAATTCTTATTTTACGATCTTCAATTTGCGTATTGAATATAATAAATATGATGGATTTATATTAATGGACGATTGCACAAAAAATTTTTATTAGAAAAAATATGAATATTGATTTCATTAAAATTAATTGATGCAAAATAAAAATAAATTACCTCATTTTTATGAAATTTGATTTAAAACTGATATTGCTTGCATAAAAAATAAATTATGTTGTTTATTTAACTATAATAACTAGAAATAATAAAAAACACTGCGCGCACACACATATTAGGACTTAATCACATATTACTTTCGTTACAAAATTTGTTCCTACCTTTTTTCGGTATGTTCAGATTGTTCATGTAATGGACACTAATTGACTTAACACTACGTTAATGTGATACTTTTTCTTCAATTATATTACACTTCATGATACACCCAATAAGTTTTTTTTATTGACACTAGGCTAATGTGATACTCATGTCGAAGATCCTCAAGAACAAATTTGATGATCGAGAAATTATTTTCTAATAAGAGAATATTTTGTCTGGTGCATCGCACGGGAGAACATCTAGTATCACCAAATATAAAAATAAATACGGATGCAAAATATTAAACAGCTTCAGGTTTTGTATGTTAAACTAGTGATCATACTTACTTCCTCCTCATCTATGTCGTCTTCATCTTCTGGAACTTCTGGTGGGCTAAAAAAGTTGAAAAAACTTTCACATTTTTCAGTCATCATTATTGGCTTCATATTTTTCGCCCCCTTCTTTGGCCTTTTCTTTAAAACCTTTTGAGTCAAGCATTTACTTGGATACCATTCAATCTGTGTCCTGCAACGTGTCCAATGCCGCAAGGGGGGAAACATAAGTACGTAATATATTCATGTGTGTGTGTGTGTGTAAGTAAAACTAGAATTGCAGAGATGAAATAACCAATTACCCTATTGCCTTCTCTAATATTGGTTCTTCATCATCAACCATATGGTATGTTTTTGTAAGTACAGGATTCTTGAAGAAAGGATTAGTATCAAAGAAGAAATCGAGCTTAAAACCCTTGGGATCATCAACCTTAGACCATTTGATATCCTTGAGATATTTTAGAGCCTCTTCATCACGCTCCGAAATCTAAACAAAGAAATAACAAGGACTCTCAGTTCACATGTAAATCACCAGAATAGGTAAGAAAAAAAGTTCTATAGATATCAACCTCCTCAGCCAATATATCATTAGTCTTCATTGCTGTCAGCCAGAAATCGGGCACACCTTTACCTGAGATGAAACTTGGATTAAATATTGTCAAAGCCAGTTTACATGTAAAAAACCCACAAATTAGAAAAAAGAAAAAAGAAAAACATTAAAGCGAGGAAAAACCCAGTTTTACTTTACCTCCATTTGCTTTGTCCTCTCCCTGCCCCACCAAAGTGTCCGTCACTCCATCAACTTCCACGACACCATTCACAATTTCAAAACGCTGCACTTAGTTCGAAAATGAAAAATAAACAATTGTTGCAGAAATGCCGGATAACATAACAGGTTATAAAATAAAAACAAAATAATGCAACCTCCTATTGAGAAAGTGCATACTAAACATCCTTACTTCATTATAGAAAGGTTCATAAAGTTTCTGGTATTTAGCTTCAAGTGCTGCTCTCTCCTCACGAAACTTCGCCTCTAGCTCATCATGTTGGTCCTATAAATGGAAAGACATGTTAGACGACAAAAACAGTGTCCCCACGCAGGTCCGAGAAGAATATACATGAGTCAAGCTTCTATTGGGATAACACCAACAATATGATATCAAGCTTGTATCAACAAGAGTCTCCAGCTGCAATACATTTGAAACCCAGATTTGATAAAACTAAAGCTACCATCAGGCAATAAATCCCCGCTGCTAGCCGACCATCATCTTGTGTAGGTGGCGCCACTTTTTCTTCCTAGTTAATTTTGACAACATATACATTCTCCAACTTTCTTTCGGTATCTTGCATCTATTATCCAAAAGGATGGAGAGGTAGATGGCGATGTGACTCACAGAATAAAGGCCGGGTGGTTGAAGTGGAAGAGTGTCACAGGGGTTTTATGTGATCCTGACATGCCTCATAGATTAAGCAATTAGGCCTGCGCCGTTATATGGCACCGAGTGTTGGGCTATAAAACAGTGTCACGTTCAAAAGATGAATGCGGCGGAGATGCGTATGCTACGATGGATGTGTGGTCATACAAAAAAGGATCGGCTCAGAAATGAGGTGATTAGAGAGAAGGTAAGAGTTGCGGCTATAGAAGATAAGATGATGGAGAATCGATTACGATGGTTTGGTCATGTGAGAAGAAGACCTGTTGATGCCCCAGTGAGGAGGCTAGAAAGTTGGGGAACAAGTAATGTTGTGAAAGGTAGAGGAAGACCCAAGAAAACTTGGATAAAGATGATTGAAAATGATATGCGGTTTCTTGGAATTGGAGAAAGTATGGCGATAGAGAGGCAAATGTGGCGGGAAAGAATACGGATGTGGATGGAATCTGATTCCTTTTTTTTTATCTGTATTTTTATTCCTATTTTCTTTTATTCCCTGTTATCTTTCAATTTATTTTTCAGGATTTTTCATTTTTTTTTAAACATTCATTCTCTTTTTTTTATTTGCTTTTCTCTCTACTTTTTTCCCTCTTTTTCTCCTTTTATGTTATTTATGTAACGATCATTGACGGTTTCAAAGTTTGATTCATGTTAGCCGACCCCAAATCATTTTGGGACTAAGGCTTAGATGTTGTTGTTGTTGTTGTATACATTCTCCAACCAATTGTTCTACTACTTTGGAGTTTGAACAACCAATTTGACCGGATCTACCTGCTTTTTTCGCAACCTCTGCAAGCTTCACCCGTCAACAAGCATTTTACCTTCTAACACCGTGACTTAAGAGATTACTGAAATGTAACTTCATAGATAAAGAAGCTCCAGCACCAAAGTTGACAGACAGCAACGCAGGGCGTCGGACGACGCAGCCAAGAGCAAAGTGAGTAGCCCCTCACAAATAAATAAATATGAAACAGAAATAGATACCTTTTTTTGTTTATTTTGCATATCAACAGCCAATTGAGAACCGTCTATGATTGCTCTAAACCATAATCACCATAACAGGACAAACATAAGAAACTAAAACACAAGGTCTATACCACAACGAAATTGCATTTTACAAAAATAGAGTACTTGGGCATCAAAAACTTTAACCACGGTACTTACTAATCAACGGAAAGTTGATTTCTCAATTAACAACACAACCAGCATAATAAGATCCAACTGTACAAAGAATTTTACATACCACGGATAATTACTATAATTAATTAAAAAAGGAAATAAAAATAAAAAAACCAAACACACACACACACACACATAAACTTGAAAATCAACAAAAACCTGAATCTTCCGAAGCGCCTCTACGCGTTCCCGCACTTTGGGTGACAGCGTATCCATAACGTCCGCGTGCTGCCCGGCCAAATTTTGCAGTTTATTCTACACACGATAAACAGAAACTTCAACCGGTGAGGAAATGTAAAATGGAAAATGAGACAGTAAGAAAAAAAGGAGAAAAAAAAGAAGAAGAATCACAAACCTTAAGGGCATTTACTAAACCAGCACGATCCTCTGCACTCAGAGCTGCATGGAGAATTGATATCGGAAAAATCAACCAGGAATCCATGAATACGCATATATACATTCGTATACAGTAAATAGATAAATTACCAGCGGCAGCGGCGGGGAGAGATGAGTCCAAGTCGGACATATCGCAGCTGTCTTTTCCAGGGTTACTCATTATGCACGAGAAGAGGAAACTCAATGATCGAGAAAACCTAGAGAGAGAAAGTGGAAACTTATGGGGCGGAGGAAAATTGAAGGGAGGAGGGAAAAATAGGCGTGGGTGGAGGAGACTGGGGAGTAGTGGAGGTTTTGGGGAGAAAAGTTGGAAACTAGCACTCAGAAAATATGGGATAATTGCGTATGTGTACATGAACTCTTTGAGGTTTTGCAATTTAATCCACCCTTTTTTAATTTTTTTAATCTCACTCCCTATACTCTCTTCCTTCAATAGAAATAGTCCATTTTGATTAGTGTATAATTATTGAATTTTAATTATTTTAATGAAGGTACATTTTGTTTGAACTATTAATTTCTATTTATTTTTATTTATTTTTTCCGGATTAACTAATATTATAATTTATATGATATAAACATTGAATTTAGAAAGTATTATTATGAATTTTAATGAAATAATATGTTGATATTTGAAAGAAAAAACAGTTTTTTTTTAAATAGACTCTAATTATGAGTGGGAGTGAGTTTCATTTTTTTGCGTTCAACACATTTGCTTCAAATAGTTTTTTACAACTAGGGCTCTGAGCGAATGTAAAAAGTTCGATTCAGCTCGCATTATTCGGCTCGAAAAAGTTAGGTTGCGACTCGGTTCGCACATGCAAACGTATACACAAATGTTAAAATTGAAAGTACGGCGGATCAGATCAAACGGTGCGAAATAGTTCGGTCCGATCATCAAAAGGCTTAACAGTCCGTTTGATCAATTATTTCTTAGATATGATGTAAACTTATGTTGAAAATCTGATAAAGATACAAATTTATCATCATTTATCCCATTTTCACATTTCCAGCAACTCGCATCCATTTAATTCAGTCACTCGTAAAAATTTGAAACGTTTAGTCAAACGGTTCGACTCGGTTCGAAAAAAAATCGGCTCGGTTCGAGGTGTCCAAATGTATACTCAAATGTTAAATAAGATTCGACACTTTCAAACTTGTTCGAACCTAAAGTTCGATATTTTCAAACGTATACTCAAACGTACCATAGTTCGGTATAGTTCGATCCGTTTAGAGCCCTATTTACAACCAACACATGCATGTTTCTTTTGAATTTGGATACCCGGTGGGAGATAAGAATAAAAAAATAATAAAATATCTAAAATGACGATACAATTAATTCATGACAGTTATTAGGAGGTAAGAGTATTATTTATCTATTTTTTAAAAAATTATTAGGAGGTAAAATAATTGTCATTGTTATAAAACTAATATTAAGCAAGACTATTATTGAAGATAATAATAGTATAAAATAGAAAAATAACAAGGGAACAAGTAGGGAGGAAATGAGATGAAGTTTTATTACTCTTTTTTTTTGTGTGTGTTTTCTTCATTTCCACAACCACATATTTATAGTAACAAATATGGCACTATTACACCCGCAAGGGTAGCCAAGTTGGTGGAGTAGGTGAGCGTGGGACTGAAAGGTCACGAGTTCGATTCCCCCTACCAACACTTTCTTGGTTGAGCCTGTCACACAGGGCTTGCCTAGTGTGGTTTACTTGGTTGACGTAGTTTGCAGGCTATTACGTCCAGCCCGAGGGTTTATCCAGTGCGCACTCGAAGAGTAGCGGCTGCGGGTTCCCCCATCATCAAAAAAAAAATGGCACTATTACAATCACAAGTTTTATTACTATTACATCACAAGATTTGCTACTATTTGACTTGTGATAACAATTAATGCTAAAGTCCAAAATGATATTATAACACTCCCCCTTGGACGTAGCATTATAGCAAGCTGGATGAGTATGTCTCGTTAAAAACCTTAAGCCGGAAAATCCAGTGGGACAAAATCGGACAGAAGGGGAAAAGGGTACATTCTCAGATCCAGACCTTGTGCATAAGCTGTCTCGTTAAAAACCTTAAGCTGGAAAAACCCAGTGGGATAAAAACCAGTCATAAGGAAAAGAGTACAGCGCACGTATTTGATTTCGCTCCCCCTGAAATAAAGAGTTTCCAAATTGATTCATCAATCTTGGTTCTTGTTAGCTCTTCTCATGCCTATGTCGTATACCAGTTTCTCGAATATCGATGTCGGCAATGATTTTGTAAATATATCAGCAAGATTGTGGCAGGAGCGAATTTGTTGGACATTTATTTCTCCATTTTTCTGAAGTTCGTGCGTGTAGAAAAACTTCGATGAAATATGCTTGGTCCGATCACCTTTTATATATCCACCCTTGACTTGTGTTATGCATGCTGCATTGTCTTCATAAATGATTGTGGGAGTGTGTGTCACAAGCTTCAATCAACATTCATTTAGTATATGAGCTATAACTGATCTTAGCCAAATACTTTCTCTGCCAGCATTATAGCAGAATAAATAACCGGTCTCTGAGCGAGCCTTATGTGGATCGGATTTGTATCCCGTATCAGCATAACCAACCAATCCAGAGTTAGTAGCCTCTTTTGAATGGGATAAACCCAGGTCAATGGTACCATTGAGATAACGAAAAATGTGTTTGATACCATTCCAGTGTCTTCGAGTTGGTTCATAACTGTATCTTGCAAGTAAATTTACTGCAAAAGAAATATCGGGTCTGGTGCATTGTGCTAAATACATGAGTGCTCCAATAGCATTGATATAAGACACTTCAGGACCCAAAATTTCCTCATTTGGTTCCTTAGGTCGGAAAGGATTTTTTTTGGATCTAAATTCCGTACGACCATAGGAGTACTCAGAGGATGAGCCTTGTTCATATTAAATCGTTTGAGCAATCTCTTGGTATAAGCAGATTGGTGGACAAATATTCCATTATCTTTATGCTCGAGCTCAAGACCAAGACAGAGTTTTGTTATTCCAAGGTCTTTAACCTCAAATTCTTTCTTCAGATATTCAGCAGCATCAGATAACTCTTTAGGAGTTCCGATTAAATTTATGTCATCCACATAGACTGCAATTATAGCAAATCCAGTATTGGATCTTTTAATAAAAACACATGGGCATTTAAGATCATTTTTATAACCTTTCTTGGAAAGGTATTCATTCAATCTATGATACCACATGCGGCCGAATTGCTTTAATCCATACAGTGATTTCTGTAGTTTGATCGAGTATAGCTCACGAGGAGTAGCAGATTTTGGCATTTTATATCCATCAGGAATTTTCATATAGATATCAAAATCTAATGAACCATATAGATATGTCGTGACTACATCCATTAGTCGCATGTCCAAACACTCATAAACAGCCATACTAATAAGAAAACGGAAAGTGATTATATCCATCACTGGTGAATACGTTTCGTCATAGTCAATCCCAGGTTGTTGGGAGAATCCTTGGGCTACGAGTCGGGCTTTATATCTCGCAATCTCATTTTTCTCATTTCTTTTTCGAACAAACACTCATTTGTAACCAATTGGTTTTATATTATTCGGTGTTCGAGTAATTTGCCCAAATACCATCCGTTTTTCTAAGGAAGCTAATTCAGATTCTATTGCTTCCTCCCATTTAGGCCAATCCGACCTTTGACGGCATTTAATTATTGAATGTGGTTCATTATCGTAATCATCGTTCATAATTTCTTGTGCAATCGAGAAAGCAAATAAATTATCGACTATCATGTTTTTTCGATCCCATATCTCATTGTAATGATTTATGGCATTCTCGGTGCTTTCAGAATCCATGATCCCATCATTATCTGTAGTATTACGCTCTGCAGATTCATCTGCAGCATGCTCACTAGGATGATCTTGGTTTGTGATCCCGGTACTTCTCCCCTTTCTTTTTCGAGGAACAGTGTCCTTCGAACCAACAGGTCTACCACGCTTTTGTCGTGGGGCATCATCATCCATTTTTGTCATTAGGAACAAAGATCCTGGCTGGAGCATTCACAGCTGGAATATAAGACTTTGTTACCTTACTTGCATCATGAAATGCATCAGGAAGTCTATTAGCAATATTTTGTAAATGGATGATTCTTTTCACCTCATTTTCACATTCTTTTCACCTCATTTTCACAGTCCAGAAGTAGTTGCTTCAATTTTCTCATGGACAAGTCGAGTTTTCATTTTATAGGATGTAATATAGAGATGTTCTTTATTATTTTCAATCATTGTTTCCAAGTGATGGCCATTTCGGCGTACATCCTTAAAACTCAACAGATTTCTTTTTGATCTACCAGATAATAACGCATTTTCAATGTGTATAATTGTTCAATTAGGCAACATCACAGTTGCATTTCCGGAGCCATCAATAATCTCTATGGGACCAGATATAGTTGTAATGTGCGTCTTGCATAATTTCATGCTCGAGAAATATGCTTTATTTGTAAATACTGAGTGCGTTGTTGCACTATCAACAAGACAATTGTGTATCTGTTCGATACTTTCCATTTGTGTTCCTGTTCAATCAAATCATCACATAATTTCGGAGGGAAGTCTTTGCTAAACATCAGTATTATGATCATGCTGATCATTGTGAAAATAAAGACGAGAGATCCGTTAATCATTTTCGAAGAAAATCGGATGAAGATACTTAAGAATTTCTACAAGAGGGTAGAGAATATGAGTGAGTTGTTGAATAAAATGTGCGCATATTTATAGAATCAAAAATCACTATTACTAGCTGTTTATAGCCGTTGGAAGTGGGAGAAATTTAATATAAAAATATAGATGATTTTATTGATGTTTATATTATACATAAAGAAACACACACAAAAAACAACTGGGGTATTACAAGTCATAAAGTAAATATACGACATATATTGCATAAATATTTTATTTTAGCCATTCATCGTCATGTCCCACTGAACCAGGATCTTCAAGGAAATCTGCTAGTTCAAGTGATTTCCAGTCCTAGTCAGGATTTCCATCAAATATGTTCCCAGATGTGTTGGTCTCAATAACTTTGGATGGCTCGAATGTTTCAGTGGTATGAGCCTGGGCATCTTTGCCTTTATTTTTTATTGATGCCTGATATGAATCCACACGTTGTTGGGAAGTACGACAATATTTAGCCCAATGTCCAGTTATACCACATCTACGACATGGATCATCACCAGAATTTTCCATAGGTATTTTTCCCTTATCACGATGCCCGTGAATTGATTGCCTTGGTCTGTCGGAATATTTATTTTGACAGGAATAATGATAATTATCACGATTATTATAGTTACGTCCGCCGCAGTCATTTTTGTAATTATTTTGACGTTAGCCACCACGTCCACCACTTTTCCGGGTTCCACGCCCGGGTCTATTTTCACGGCTCTTGAATCGGCCGGAAGCTCTACCAGAGCTGGTTTGTGCTTCAGGTTCGACACGAGACCCAGCAGGTCGTAGTTCATGATTTTTTAATAATAACTCATTTGTCTTCTCAGTCGTGAGAAGAACTGCAATTAGCTCAGAATATGTTTGAAATCATCGTTGCATGTATTGTTGTTGAAGCACCATATTTGAGGAATGCATCGTGGTGAATGTTTTTTCCAGCTTATCAGTCTCAGATAGCTGTGTACCGCACAAGGCCAATCGAGACTCAATTTTGAATAAAGTTGAATTATAATCAGCAACAGATTTAAAATCTTGCAATCTTAGTAGTTGTCATTCATATTGAGCATGTGGCAATATTACAGTTCTGGTATGATCAAATCTGTCTTTGAGCTTCTTCCAGAGCTCAGAAGGCCTTTCAATTTGTATATATTCATTCTTCAGATCCTCGGATAAATGATGGCGCATGAATATCATTGCATTTGCCTCATTTTTAATATCGGCATTAGCAAGTTCCACAAATTTCAAGGTAGTAGTCAATCCCATACCTTGGTGGTGCAATTTAACATCAAGGCACCATGATAGATAGTTAGTTCCAGTGATATCGAGGATCTGGAATTTTTTGTTTTCAATTCCGGCCATTTTTTTTCTACAAGAATAAAAACTAGTTAGTATAAATAAATTCAAACTCGAATAATACTAATCTTTTTCGAGCAATAACTCGTGCTGATGACGTGTTATAAAACTAATATTAAGCAAGACTATTATTGAAGATGATAATAGTATAAAATAGAAAAATAACAAGGGAACAAGTAGGGAGGAAATGAGATGAAGTTTTATTACTCTTTCTTTTTGTGTGTGTTTTCTTCATTTTCATAACCACATATTTATAGTAACAAATATGGCACTATTACAATCACAAGTTTTGTTACTATTACATCACAAGATTTACTACTATTTGTCTTGTGATAACAATTAATGCTAAAGTCCAAAATGATATTATAACAGTCATTGTATTATATGTTCTTTAAATAATACAGATAGTTCTAGTGATAAAAGTGATTAATGACAATCATTAGGAGGTAAAAATATTATTTGTGTTGTAATTAATGTATTTATTGATGAATGACTTTTGTACTCTTGAATTCTAGATCTGTATCTATAAATAAAGGCTTTTGTCCCTCATGAGAAATACACACATCATATCCTTCTCCTTTCATTTTCTCTCATTTTATCTCAAGTTTATAGTACGTTATCAGCACGATCCTCTAAATTTTCTTGTGCAAGATTCACGACGAAATTTCAATGGATGCTTGTGATTAGGGGTGGGCATGGGACGGGATGGGACGGGCCTGGGGTCATCCCACGTCCCGTCCCGTGTTATAACAAGCGGGACGGGACGGGACGGGATTGGTGATTTCAACAATTCATCCCGCGCGAGCCTTATCCCGGTTGGGACGGGATGGAACAGGACGGGACAGGTTTAGTCCCGCATAAAAAAAGTTTAAAATATAAATTAGAAAAAAGTAAGAAAATCTATAATTTTATACATCTAAATTCGGGAAAAATATCCAACAAACTAATTTAATAGCCTAAATTAAACTTTTAAAATAACAATTATTAACATTGAATACAACATATCAATTTTTTTTTAAAAAAATATCAATTACTAACTTTATATCGGTTGATTAGGTTTGTGTATAATTATAAAATATAGATAGTAAAAAATAAAAATAATTTATTATTAAAAATTAATTAAAAAAGGGTTACAAATAATAAAAATATATGGTTTTAAAAATGGTTACAAACTTAGCGGGACGGGACGGGCCTTACGGGCCTCAGATTTTTTGTCCCGTGTCCCGTCCCGTAGTTACTCTAATGGGACGGGACGGGACGGGCCTAGTGTTTTTAATTTTGGATCCCGTCCCATCCCGGGTAATTTTGGGACGGGACCGGGACGGGATCGGGATTTTGATTTTTTGTGCCCACCCCTACTTGTGATATTTGTCTAGCTGATAGTGGAACTAGACGTGCCCAAACTGGACGAACCGCCGGTTCAGGCTCGGAACCAGTCCGAGAGTCGACGGATTTAAACTGCCCACGGCCAATGTGCTCAATCGAACCGAACCGGCCGGATACAGTCAGCTTAAGGTTCAAGTATTTGGAGAACCATAACCGGTGGGCCAACCGCCGGTTTTAATAATTAATTAATTATTAAATATTAACTATACATAATGTAAAATTAGTGGTTCGAACAATAAAAACCACCGATTTTCATCAAAATTGTCGGTTCTAATACATAAATCGAATGTTCTATTAATAATACTATATAATCTTCAAACTTGAAAAGAGTTTGAAGAAAATAAGATGTGAGGTAAACAAATTACTTGAATATATTCTCATTTATAAGCCAACTCTCCTCCATTCTCTCTATAACTTTTCGATGTGGGACATTTAGAATAGGAATGAGACTAGTCCCACATTGGAAGAGAGTTTAAGAAAAGAAGAGTTCAACCTTATAAAAGGAGAGATAATATGTAGTGGGCCAAATGCGATTTTCGTTCTCCATTTATGGGCAATCTCTATTGAGCATTGCTAAGCTTTGAAGTATGGAATAAATTTATTTTATACTCCATCCATCCCATTTGTATTGGCTCACTTTTTTGGGCACACAATTTAAGAAAATAGTTGGTTGATATTTTTTGTGGTTGAAAGTTAAAGTGGAGTGTGAGACCATGTATTTGTGTGGCTGAAAATTAAAGTAGAGTGACTATTTGTGTAATGAGTCAATACAAATGGGACAACCTAAAATAGAAAGTAGGCCAATACAAATGGGACAAATGGAGTATAAATTTTTTTTTAAATATATATTTTTTAATTTATAGACTCACGGTTTTGGACTGGAACCACCGGATATAACCAGAACCAGAACCGTCGGTTTTTCAGCCCAACCCGGAACCGTGGAACTCCTTCACGGTTTGATTCCGGTTCGACCTCTAGGGGCCCGGAACCGACGGTTTTAGGCCTGAAATCGGCGGTTCGTGAACCGTGGGCACGTTTAAGTGGAACTACGTACACCATTCTCCAAGATAAGAAATATTTTTTCAAATTAACATTAGCATAAGATAATGTTAATATAATATCAGGTGCATCAAACATCATTGAAGGCTCCGAAAGAGCATGTATTATTTTACCAAATAATACTAAATTAGTTATAGATCATGCACTTTACACTAATAAATCGAGAAGGAATTTACTAAGTTTTTAGGATATCCGCTGCAATTGATACCACCATATCGAGACAGTACAGGAAGGTAGTAATGATTACTTTTGTACAAATTCTTTTGTGTTTGGCCAGAAGCAAATAAAAGCAAAGTTCTCGACATTACCGTCTGGAATGTATTACACATTCATAAAAGCAATTGAGGCAAATCATGTGATGAACTTGAAGTTCAATGACCCTTTATGATTTGGCATGAAAGTTTTGGACATCCAGAAGCAACTATGATGCGGAATAATCAATACTTCATGTGGACATATTATAAAGAACCAGGATATTCTTTTCTCATGTGATGCTTGTGCACAAGGAAAGTTAATCACTAGTCCTTCAAGTACGAAAGTTAGCATTGAATCTCCATCTTTCCTATAAAGAATTCAAAGAGATATTTGTGGACCATTTCGATACCTTATGGTATTAATTGATGCATCTACTAGATGGTCCCATGTGAGCTTACTTTCAACTAGAAATGTGGCATTTTCTAAACTGCTTGGTCAAATAATAAAATTACGAGCTCATTCCCCGATGATTCAATCAAGGAAGTTCGTTTTGACAATACTAGTGAGTTTAGATCTCAAGCATTTGACGATTATTTCATGGCCATTGAAACTAAGGTCAAAATTCAATTGCTCATGTCCATACATAAAATGATCTCGCAGAATCACTTATTAAACGTCTTAAACCGATAGCAAGACCATTACTTATGAAATCAAAAACCCCAATTTTTGCTTGGGGTCATGCCATATTACATGGAGCAATATTAGTTCGTATTAGGCCAACGACTCATCACCAATATTCTCCTATGCAACTTGGCTCTGGTCGAGAACCTGATGTTTCTCATTTATGGACTTCTGGTTGTGCTATTCAAGTCCCAATTGCACCCCCGCAACACACAAAATTGGGTCCCCAACAAAGACTTGGGATAAACATTATGTTTGATTCACCTTCAACTATAAGGTATCTTGAACCTTTGGCAGGTGATCTATTTACTACACGCTTTGCAGACTGTCATTTTGATGAAATGATATACCCAATATTAGGTGGGACAAAAGTACATCTAGAAAATCAAAGGGATATCTCTTGGAATGAAAAAAAACCTATCACATTTTGATCCGCGAAATAGTTAATGTGAGCAAGAGGTTGAAAAGATCATTCACTTATAAAAGGCTGCAAATCAACTACCTGTTACTTTTGTTGATAAACGAAGAGTGAGAAAATCCTATATACCTGCTGCAAATGCACCGGCCAGAATTGATGTCCCTGAAGGATAAATATTAGCAACAAATGAATCCAAAGTACGCCAAAAGCGTGATCGGCCAATTGGTTCAAAAGACTATGTACCTAGAAAAAGAAAGGTGCAAGATAAGAACCAAACAGGAATGATGATTGATCAATCACATGAAATTAAGGTAGTTCCTGAAGAACCAATAGTGTCTAAAAATAATGAGATCTCAATAAATTATTCATCTTCTAGCAAATTATTGGAGAAGAAAAATGCCATCATGGATGATATATTTGCATTTAATATGGCTCGTTAGGTTTCAAATGAGGATCCTGAACTGAAGTATGTTGAAGACTGTCAAAATAGAGATGGTTGGCCATAATAGAAAGAAGCCGCGGAGGTTGAATTAAATTCCTTAGAAAAACGAAAGGTGTTTGGACTTGTAGTTCAAACTCTGAGAAATGTTATCCCAGTAGGATACAAGTGGATCTTTGTTAGAAAGAAAAATGAACATCATGAAATTATGAGATACAAAGGAAGACTCGTAGCACAAGGTTTCTCTCAAAGACCAGTAACTGATTATGAGGAAACGTACTCTCCAGTAATGGACACGATTACTTTTAGATCTTTGATTAGTCTGACTATGACACAAAGGCTCGATATGCACCTCATGGATGTAGTAATTGTGTATATATATGGTTCACTTGATAATGACATGTACACAAAAAATAAGAAGGATTTAAATTACCAGCAACAAGTAATTCATATCCCAAAAGCATGTTCTCAATTAAGCTGCAAAGATCGTTGTATGAGTTAAAACAATCTGGAGAATGTGGTATAATAGATAGTGAATATTTGTTGAAAGAAGGGTATAAAATTGATGTTGCCTGCCCTTGCATTTTCATAAAGAAAATTAACAGTGGATTTGCAATTATAGCAGTTTATGTTGATGACTTAAACTTAATTGAGACTCCTGAAGAGCTCAATAAAACTGCTGAATATTTGAAAAATAATTTTGAGATGAAAGATTTACGAAAAACAAAGTTCTATTTGGGTTTTCAAATTGAACATGTCCATAGAGGAGTATTTGCCCATCGATATTCTTATACTGAAAAAGTGTTAAAGCATTTTTAAATGTATAAAGCACATCTGCTTACATCACCCATGGTCGTTAGAACGCTTGATGTAACTAGAGATCCATTTCGACCACTTGAGGATGAATAAACGATACTTGATCCGGAAGTACCATATCTCATTGCAATTGGTGCATTAACTTATCTTGTTAATTATACTAGACCAGATATAGCTTTTTCTGTAAATCTGGTGGCAAGATATAGCTCTGCACCCACTATAAGACATTGAAATGTGTCAAATACGTTATCTAAAGGGCATCATCGACCTTGGGTTATATTATTAGGAAAGTTCTGGATGTTCTCTGGTAGGATATGCAGGTGCAGGCTATCTTTCAGACCCGCATAAGGGTAAATCACAAACAAGCTATGTATGCACACATAGAGAAACTGCTATATCTTGAAAATCTATGAAGCAAACCCAAAAAACAACATCTTGAAATCATTCTGAAATAGTTGCAATCTACAAAGCAAGTCGAGAATGTGTATGGTTGAGAAATCTGGCACATCATATTGAAGAGTCGTGTGGATTAACTACGTCAAAGAAGAATCCAACTGTATTGCATGAAGACAATGCGGCTTGCATTACACAACTCAAGGAAGGCTATATTAAAAGTGATAGGACAAAGTATATTTTCTCGAAGCTTTTCTATACACATGATCTCCAAAAGGATGGAAAAATTGATGTTCAACATATTCGCTCAAGTGATAATGTGGCGGACTTATTCACAAAGGCATCGCCGATAGAAGGCCGGTACACAATATCAGAACGCGTCAACTCAAAGATATTTTGTGATCGATTCATGGGGAGTAATTGTACTCTTTTGCCTTCGATTGGATCTTTTTCCACTGGGTTTTTCCGGCAAGGTTTGAATGAGGCAGCATGTATCAAAGGTCATTCAAGGGGGAGTGTTATAATTAATGTATTTATTTATGAATGCCCTTTATACCCATGAAATTCTAGATGTGTACATATAAATAAAGGCCTTTGGGCCTCATGAGAAATACACAAATCATACTCTTTTACTTTCTCTCAAGTTTATAACAATTTGTACATATATATATACACACACACACACACACACATATATATATATATATATATATATATACACATACATATAGCACTAGTTTTTCAGCTTCCAGGAGCTTCTTTGACCGTTGAATGATAAAATTACATGAACGCGTAGCTTCTTAAACCAACTAGCTGAAAAGCTAGCTGGTTTAAGAAGCTAACAAAGTTAGTTAGTTTTTTTAAGAAAAATCTCTTTCTTATATTTTCCATTCCAAAATACCCCTGACTTAAATATAAACATAAGAAACGATCAGTGTATATGCGTTATTCTCTTGTCCGTTCTTTGTCATTCTGTGTGTTCGTATCTCCTTGCGCCGCGCTCCAATTCACGGCTTGAATCCAAGCTCTCAATCTAATGTTGTCAAAGATTATCATTATACAGTGTTTGGGAACCTCAAATATATCCCAACTCTCTCTCTCTCGACTAAAAGAAGAAAAATGACGAAATGCTTCTCAGCACCCTTCTGTCCCCTTTTATAATATTCATTATTAGCGTGCACTAACATCTCATGTTTAGCGTGCGCTACCGCATTAGCGTGCGCTAACTGACTTTGTTAGCGTGCGCTATCGGCCTGAGGTTACCGCCTCGCCAGAATAGCTTACGTACGTAATACCCATGCATTAACGTACGTAAAACATCATGCTTAGCATACGCAAGTCATTTACCTTAGCGTGCGCTATCCGAAGTTGACTTGCTACAGTACACACCTACCACTCGTGCCCCCACATGCCGAAAGCATCCGCGATTATCGGGATTCCTTTGACCGATCTGGAATTAACGTGCGCTAACCATACAGTTTAGCGTGCGCTAGCCCTACATGACAAACACCCGCTGACCTTAGCTGGACACGCGTCGCAAGTGGCCGGGTCCACCCGCCGAAAGCTAAGATTCCATTATTGGCGATCTGATGTTAGCGTGCGCTAACCAACATACGTTAGCGTGCGCTAATCAATATAAAAATCAACTGGCCTACCTCGCCGCCACCTTCCGTAACTAACCCGGCAAGTCGTTACATACGTTAGGGGTCCTCCTTAGCGTACGAATCGAACCTCTTAACGTCGCTATCAATACTTCGTGGCGCTACCTCGTATCCAGAGCGCGGCGCTAATGAACACTTAGCCATTTTCCGCAATTTCGCCCAACATCTTGACGTACCAAAACGAACATAAGACACACCAACACAAACACCGAATCCAATAATATACGATATACTCTATATCGAAAGTACGATAACTCGATACACGATATCCTCAAATGTAATCACACCGGATACGACAATTATACCGATATCGACATCTCAGTCCTTTATTTATTTTATTCCTACCGCATGCATTCCACGCTGTACAATATAACTCGGATAAAATAATATCAAACAATGAGTAGAAATTAGGATATTACATTCTACACCACTTAAAATAAGTTTCGTCCTCGAAACTTGCAATCCGTCATAAACAAACAAACATACCTTTCAACCCAAAATATCCCAAAACCATCACGACAACGATCAATTATCGTCATCACCGAATAACCAAACGAGCATAATTACAAATACGCAGGTCGACGATCTCCTCAGATACTAGCAAGCGATCTCACTGTACAGTCTCAATACGCTTACGATCACAATTCCCTGAGTCTCAACAAAATATATCATCTTCGGATGAAACAATCTGCCCGAATCAAATCCTATCTGCCTGATTACATAATCAAGTCCCAATTCCGATAAGACGAATAATACACAATACATCTGCAAAACAACTGCCCAAAACAACGACACGAATCCCGAAACATCAACACAAAATCCGAACGCTCAGATGATCACCAACAATGATCAACAATCAATCGAATTTATCATCGACATGATAAATTCCAATATAACCAACCAGAGGTCAAAACACAATCGAGAATATCATCAACGTGATAAACTCCAATATTACCAACGAACGATCAACGAAAATCGAGAATACCTTCACACGGTAAACTCCAACACGATCAACACAGAACCACAGAAACAGATATACGAAAGAATAACATTCTCAAAACGACAAATCAATCACGTACAGTAGATCTCAATAAACATACCCAACTGGCAAACATTCCCCTCGGCATACGAACAACCAATCAAGTCGACGAAAATAACCAATCATACCTGGAGTGGAAACGACCGCTCGATATCCAAAACAATCAGCATGGGGTCACCATCCCCAAATTTACACTTACAAAGAAATCATTCAAAGATCACTATGGTAAGATTACGCTACTACCGCACCAATGGACTCACATAGCACATATGTCCCGATTTTACAATGTCCAAAGTTCCAAAATTACATCCTGCACATGAATCTACAACACGCAGTATATTTCTCTTATCGGATCAATCAACCGATCATCCTTGCATAACCAATCTACCATACTAAACTTCGAATCTCTTTTCCTTGTACCATCGATATGATGTGCCCGATGCACTAAATGCGTATGTACATCAATCACATTTTCAAAACCAGTTTGAAATCATATATTCTTGTCACGAAGACAATTTTCGAAAGTTCTTTCAAGAGTTTGAAAACTCAAAACATAAATTTTCGTAAGACCACGAAATCAATTTTAAAAATTAAATCGGCTCGCTGGTGCCAAGTTCTCGATAAAAATTCTTTTCGAATACACACAATTAAATAAAATGGAATTTATGCAAATGCTTGTGCATATCCATACTCCTGTATACCACTTCGGCTCGTCACCAATATTCACTGATATTCCATCGGGAAAACCACACGATAGAGTTCCAAAATCTCAATATATAAAAATTCTGTTAAAACTCCTTTTTCCTCACATATGACTCGCAACGTCAATTATTAATCCATCCTGGATCACCTCAAATATGCTATGACAAAACATTGAATAATCGACAAATCAAATACAGCGAAAAACTATCCGAGAAGTTTCATTTGAACAAGTAAACCAAAACCTCAAAAGGTAGGAACAAAATAAATAAACGATTGATAAAGAGTTTTACAAATCTCGGGAGTTTTAGAAAACAGAAAAGCTTTCCATTGAAACATTAGGGTCTCAGCCCGTATCCTGTTCCGCATTACAAGAAGTTTAAAAAGTAGAAAACTCTTTTCGGACTCCAAGTCCTGAGTTACAAAACTATTTCAAAATCGATTGGGTCTCGGCCGAAAAATTATTTTCCGTAAAACATCCGTAAAATATTCATTTTGAAAGGTATCATTTTCAAATGCTCAAAAACAGTTCATATATCACAAAATGAACTAACATGACTACATGTTCTTCTCAACAATTCACAGTCCTTCTCCCGAATACACAATTCCGTTCCAAAACTTAACCGACATAATGATTTCCAACATCATAGTTTCTCAAATCTATAATCCTGTCCCAATTCTGTCACCTTATACTGTAACGCATAATATTTGCTGAATCTCAAAGCATATCAACTTAGATCGATCGGCAATAAATCTCAATGAAATTCAAAAATCCAAATACTTACAGATCGTGAAGCCGACGATTCCCCGTGATACTCGCACATGTCTCGACTCTAGAAAATACTCGACACAGCTATTTTCAAAACACACGTTTGCAAACTCAGTTCAGTCCGAGAACACAACACATCTCATTCCAGAGAATCTCGTTAACACCATTTGGAAAAGTTATAACAAGCCCAGTACGATACTGGCAAATCCGATAACGCACAAGACTGAGTGAAAAACAAAGACTCACGGCTCTAATATTTGTCAATCGACAACTCGAATGACGCAACAAAAACACGACCCAACTCGACCCAAATGCCTAGGTTTTCTCAACCTAAGCTCCGATACCATATTCTGTAACACCCCCAGATTTAACCGGAAATATTACAGCGCCGTGGGCCCCGAGATGGAACCCACAAGGCTAAAGGAAATTTTCACAATCATTTACAAATGCCCAAGAGGCCAACGACGGTACTATCTTTAAAAATGCATAAAGACATAAAATCCATTTATCAAAAACCGTCGTAAAAACTCATTTGAAATCGCAAGGCCAAACGGCCGACACTCAAAAGTTTAGAAAACGATTTCCAAAGCAACCTCAGTTACCAGATACCAAAAGGTCATTTCAAAATACTCACGCAGCGGAAAAAGACCAACCATAAAGATACTCTAGCAATGAATACAAGAACCAATCAAGAAACTCAATGCACACAACATGTCCTAGCCAAGATCCTCCGAAGCTCATCTCTTCACGACCGCTACAAGCTCGATACTCCAAAACCTAAAAGAAATCCCACGACTGGTCACCATAATATCCAACAATGATATCAATCACATCACATCAATAATACATACCAATGAGAATACAGAATAAGAATACGACCAATGTAATCTTACCGCCATAACTTTGCTTACTCAAGTAATTCTCATCAGAGTAACCATTTTCACATTTCACATCTCGTACTCGATTAACCAATAAACTCGAACATAATATCTGTATTGTACCTCAAACAATACTCAAGATTCTCAAACTATCATCACCAACTCACGATACGGAAATTGTAACACCCTCAAGATATTCGAGGTATATTACAGCGCCGTGAATCCCTATATGGGACCCACCAGGCTGAACAGCATCATACTCACATAAACGACAAATCAACACCATGTCATAAAGACGCAAAACAGAATAATCCACTCGGTTCAACCAGTCAAACATAACATCATCAATCAACACAAACATATAGGCAACAATACAATCCGGACGAACAAGAACTCTTAAGTACTCGAGTACAACTATTAGTTCAAAAGCCACAAAAGATGAAAAGACAAAAAGACATTAAGACGTCACTTATGCACAATCATCACGCATGACCATCATCCGTGTACTGGTCCAGCGCCCGCTCGTCCCGATGAACATGACCTGAAATTCATAAAACGAATTTCCCCAAAACGGGTCCCCAGAGGGGTTAGCAATTATGCTAGTACAAGTAACCAAATGAACAATTTACATCTTACACATATAGTAATGCATGCCATCAAGAAATCATAGTTTCCAAAACACTCATTTCCGGAAATGCCAAAGATCAAACCACATTTGTAAAAATGCACCACAATTAACCGCGGACCCACAGCTTCGTGGATCCCTGCCGAGACCCCGTCGGATCTAACCCACAGTGGTTAAAAGCAAGCTCGCGGTCCCACAGCTTCGTGGAACCCTACCGAGACCCCGTCGGGTCTAACCCGTAGTGAGCATACACACACACACACAATTTCTCATACAAAACTACTATGTCAAGATTGTAAGTTCATAAGGATACTTGCCTCGATTAAATAGACGACGACACGAACGGAACGGAAGAATCAAGCACGACCGAGAGGAACCGACGAGAATGAACCTAACGATTCGAATAGTACAATCACAACCACTTCTAAACGATTATGGAAATGGAATACACCCGAAAACCCGCCTACGATTCATGTATATTCATACAAAAATAACAACGAGGGCGGACCACAACCAAACCCTCTCGATTTCGCAAAACCATGAAAATATACCATGAATCCATAGGGAAACTAAGAATACCAACAAGATTAATCATATTCATCATGAATCCATCAACAAAACGAAACGGATCGGAAGAAAATCCCAAAACCCCCAAATTATCCAAAAGTAGGGTTCTAAGCGATTACTTTGGATTTATGATGAGAAACACAAGTGGATGATGTTAATCTACACCAAGAATTCAAGCAAAAGAATCTCTGAAGTGATTGGAAGAAGAAAATCGCCTCAAATCGCCTCTGGAGTCGCCGCCGCTAAGAAGGAGAGAAATGAGAAATTGTGATATTCTCGGTCAACTCCCTGGTTTATATAGCCGGGAGTGTTAGCGCACGCTAAAACCTCAAGGTTAGCGTGCGCTAACGGATAAGGTTCCAAATCCTACCGCTAGCGTCCCACCCAAGAGCTGCATCAAGTCGTTAGCGTGCGCTACTCGATACGTAGCGTGCGCTAATAGCTTCTCGGTAGCGTGCGCTATCGACCAATAGCGTGCGCTACCCGGACATCAGTCGAGTCCAGTGACAAACTGCCCAGAACCCACCTGATCCGTTAGCGTGCGCTACCATACAAGCGTAGCGTGCGCTAACTAGCACCTGATCGAGTTCAGTAGTAAATGCCCAAGATCGATACCACGCTTAGCGCGCGCCATCAACAACTTAACGTGCGCTAGTCTCCCAACATTAGCGTGCGCTAGACAAAATAGCGTGCTAATCCGACAAGCCCGCAGAGGCACAGGAGTTGAACCGCCACCCCTGTGGTTCACTCGCTAGCGCTGCCATTTAAGTAAACGTAGCGTGCGCTACAAGGAGACTTCTAGCGCGCTATGCGGACAAATTAGCGTGCGCTAGGTACGTAACATAAACGGTCCACTACACCGTAATACGAGCGAAACATCAAACTAACACCTCAAAACGCATCATAGCATAGAATGAATCCACGGCAACCTCAAACGGGCGGTTCCGCACAATAATTACGAGAATCAGATCAATAGATGACGGAAGAGTTACACTGAAAGATACATGAGGGTCGCTACAATCGAGAAATACACCGAAAATAAATAAAAAAAATACAAGGGAAAGAAAAAAAAATGCGGATATTACATTCTACCCCTCTAAAAATAAGTTTCGTCCCGAAACTTAAGAAACAAACAACTCGGGGTACCTAGCACGCATGCTATCCTCGGTTTCCCAAGTTGCCTCCTCGACACCGTGTCTCGACCACTGCACCTTGACCAAAGGTATGGTCTTATGCCTCAATCGTTTCTCACGATGCTCCAAAATCTTCAAAGGGCGCTCTTCAAAAGTAACATCCTCGGCGACATCAATCTCACCATAGTCGATGATGTGACTAGGATCCGGGACATATTTCATCAACTGGGAAACATGAAAAACGCTATGAACATGACTCAAGGCCGGAGGTAACGCCAAACGGTATGCCAACCCACCTACTCGCTCGAGGATCTCAAAGGGGCCGATAAATCTCGGACTCAACTTCCCTTTCTTCCCGAAACGAAAAACTCCCTTCGTCGGCGACACCTTTAGCAAAACGTGGTCTCCCACCTAGAATTCCAAAGGTCGACGACGGACGTCGGCATACGACTGGCCGACTGGCGCCAACATCCGTTCCCGAATTACTTCTATCTTCCGCCTCGTCTCTAAAACGACATCCGGCTCGGTCCCGAACAAATCGGACGCCTCATTCCAACAAATAGGTGATCGACATCGCCGCCCATAAAGTGCCTCATACGGTGCCATCCGAATCGACGCGTGCCAACTGTTGTTGTACGTGAATTCGATCAATGGCAAATGCTCCTCCCAGTCTCTACTCCAATCGAGAGCACAAGCACGCAACAAATCCTCGAATGTCTGGATAGTGCGTTCCGACTGTCCATCTGACTGGGGATGAAAAGAGGTACTCAAATGTAAACGGGTACCCAATGCCTTATGCACCGCCTGCCAAAAGTGCGATACAAAACGGCCATCACGATCCGAAACAATAGACTTCGGAGTACCGTGAAGTCTCACAATCTGCGCGATAAACACACGAGCTAACTTCTCCGGGCCCCAAGTATCCTTGATGCCCAGAAAATGTGCCGACTTGGTCAGACGATCAACAATCACCCATACCATATTCATGCCCGACCTCGATCTCGGTAAACTCGTAACGAAATCCATCGATATATCTTCCCATTTCCATTCCGGAACGGGAAGTGATCGCAATAACCTGGTCAGCCGATGCTCGATTTTGACTCGCCGACAAGTCAAACATCTCGCTACAAACCATGCGACCTCATCCTTCATATCATTCCACGAAATTTCTTCTCGTGTCCTTGTACATCTTACTCGAACCAGATGAACGGAATAAGGTGTAGCATGGGCCTCCGTAAAATACTCGCCTCAACTCGAGTCGTTCGGACACAAAGCCGACTCTGGAATCTCAAAATACCATCCTCGTGAATCACAAACCCAGGAGACTTTCCCTTAAGAACGTTCTCTTGGATTTGAGTAATCATCGGATCCTCTGATTGCTTCAGCTTAATCTCATCGATCAAAGATGATGAAATCTCTAAAGCACAAAGTTGCCCGACAGCTCCCGGCAACGAGACCTCAACGTCCAACTCGATCAAAGCCCTCCGAAGCTCAGACTGAGACGTAAGGATCTCAAGCGTGCGCAACGCAACTGGTTTCCGACTCAAGGCGTCGGCCACGACGTTCGCCTTACCCGGATGATAAAGGATTTCGAGGTCATAATCCTTAATCAACTCTAACCACCTCCTCTGCCTCATATTCAACTCTCGCTGAGTAAATATGTATTTCAGACTTTTATGATCGGTAAAAATCTGACATGTAGAGCCGAAAAGATAGTGACGCCAAATCTTGAGCGCAAAAACGACTGCCGCTAACTCCAAATCATGAGTAGGGTAGTTCAGCTCATACGGCCTCAACTGTCTCGACGCATAGGCAATGGTCTTGCCGTGCTGCATCAATACGCACCCAAGACCCTGACCCGAAGCATCGCTATAAACGGCAAAACCCTCGTTGCCACATGGCAACGCCAAAACCGGGGCTGAAGTCAACCGCTTCTTCGCTCTCAAAACTCAACTGCCTCTCATCATTCCAGATGAACTCCTCGGACTTCTGGAGCAACTGCGTAAGTGGTCGAGCTAGTTTCGAGAAACCCTCGACGAACCTACGATAGTAGCCAGCTAAACCCAAGAAATTACGGAGCTCCTTCACATTCTTGGGCGGTGCCCAATCCAACACGGCCTCAATCTTCTGCGGATCCACACGAACCCCCTCGGCTGAAATCACGTGACCTAAAAACATCACTTCCTTCAGCCAGAACTTACATTTCGAGAACTTTGCATAGAGTTGCTCGGTCCTCAAAATATCTAATACTACCCGCAAATGATGGGCATGCTCTTCCTCATTCCTCGAATAAATAAGAATATCGTCAATAAAGACGACGACGCACTTATCCAAATACTCGATAAAAACTTTGTTCATCAATTGCATGAACACCGCTGGCGCATTAGTTAACCCGAAAGGCATGACTACGAACTCATAATGTCCGTACCTCGTCCAGAAAAGGTCGCTGCACATCAGATTCTCTCACCCGAGCCGATAGTACCCCGATTTCAAATCAATTTTCGAGAATACCGCAGCTCCCTGCAACTGATCGAACAAGTCATCAATTCTCAGCAAAGGATACTTGTTCTTGATGGTCACCTTGTTTAGTTCGCGATAGTCGATACACAAACGTAGTGAACCATCCTTCTTCCGCACAAACAGGACCGGTGCGCCCCAAGGCGAGGCGCTCGGTCGAACATACCCCGACTCAAGAATCTCACTCAACTGCTTCTTCAACTCGGACATCTCTGAAGGTGCCATGCGATAGGGCGCCTTCGAAATAGGAGCCACGCCCGGCTCTAACTCTATAGCAAACTCAACCTCACGATCCGGTGGCAATCCCGGTAACTCGTCAGGAAACACATCAGGAAACTCATTAACGATTGGAATCGTCGAAAGCTCGACTCCACCATCCTCCGCCTTCAAGGCATAGCACCAATAACCAGTACAACCCTTCCGCAGGAGACTCATCGCCTTCAAGGCATTAATGACGAATTTCTGGTTTCCCCTCTTTCGCCCCGCGAAAGAGTGCTCAGTGCCGTCCTCGGCTAACATAGTGATGATTCTCGTGCGGTAGTTCATGATCGCACCATGCCGCTCGAGCCAATCATCACCAAGAATCAAATCCTCACCCTCAATATCCACAACAATAAGATTAGAGGGCCAAGTCCTCTCACAAATAAGTACAGAACAGTCTCGAACCTCCTGATCACCAACGATCCTATTGTTGGGTTTTCTATGTATCGAATACAAAATAATCGGAGTAAAAACGCAGCGGAACAATAAAAGTGAAAACCCAATTTAGGATCACATGCAGTAATTTAATTGTTTAATTAAAGAGTTAATCGAATTACCTTAATCCGATTGAACAAATCTAGATCCGGACTAGAAGCAGATGAATATCTCCTTCCTCTTCTGGTGATCCACACACGAACAATTCCACAAGCCGGATTGCTAGATCCTTACGAATAATATTGATAAATAGTACAACACAAATTCCTTACTAGAAGGATTGTACTATTGATCAAGATCAACTAAGGGAAGAGGAACGACCGACTCCGTTCTCCTACAGTATAATGTAGATGGCCGATTTTTCTTCTTCTTGAAGGGCCGATTTTAGGTCTTATTTTCTGGTTACAACTCCTTGTCCAAGACCTTATATTTATACTAAGTAAACCCTAGATTCAATAATCTAGTATTTGCTTAGTTGCCCCTCAACTTATTAAATAATACAATATATATAATATCCGATATTATATATATTACTTTATTATTTAATCTCCTTATAAATATAATATCCAATATTATATTTATTATTCCCGATTGATATTTATTCCTACTTGTCTATAATTGTCGTATGTGCGACCCAAAAGGCTTATATTATGTTGGCAATTATTTAATATCTTATTAAATAATAAATCATAAGCGCCTCTAGCAAGACATTATGATTACCCAAATAATATAAGTTAATAGTCCATTAAACCTTTTAACGTGTCAAATCCCTTTGTCACGCGATATCATATTTGAACTAAGTCATGGAGTCTGTCATACTTATTTATGTTCAAATGCTTTCTCGATCTTAAGTAGGTGATTGAATCAAATGACTCTTCATTTGAGCATGGCCATGCATTTCCTTGATCCTACTTATCGAGGGGCCCAGCAGATATCTCTCTCACTTAAGAGAGGGACAAATCCCCATCTTGATTATTCATTGCCCTCTACATGACTCCCACTAATCCCGATCGCTAACCTTTATGATCACCATGTTTCGATGACGTTGGATTACGTCAAGGCATAGCGATTATCATGTTGGACTCTATGATAATCTCAGTTCAAGGATTTATTGACATACCGTATTGAGATTCACTTATGACATTTCCATGCGGTGATCTCAATGCGGGTCGGTCCAGATTAGTTCTCCAACCAATACCCATAAGATTGATCCGTACCATACGCATAATCATCCGATGATTATCAATCAAACTTATACTAGTATATTAATCACTTGAGTCTCTACTCAACGCGATTTTACCGGGGACATTTGAATAATCTTATTATTCGTGAATAACTATTATTCGATTATTATAATATTAAAACATGCACACATTATAATAATCAACGAAATAAATGATATCAAATAACTTTATTTAAATGTGACAATTACAAATCTAGGCACATCGAATGTCCTAGGGCACTATTCCCAACAATCTCCCACTTGCACTAGGACCATTCATACATGACTTTTAGTCCTATCGCTCTAGCATGCTCAACATGCTTTCCTTGTGAGAGAGGCTTGGTAAGTGGATCTGCAACATTCTCTTGTTGCTACTTTGCATATTGTAATATCTCCTCGTCCCACGATCTCTCCGACTAGGTGATATTTTACGAGTATATGTTTGGAATTATGATGGGACCTAGGCTCTTTAGCTTGTGCAATAGCACCATTATTGTCACAATAAAGGCTTATGGGACCGGATGGTTGGCACCACTCCTAGTTCGTAACGAACTTCTTGATCCATACGACTTCCTTAGCCGCATCCGATGCTGTGTACTCACTGTATGAGAATCGGAACCGTGCTTTGCTTGGAACTCTTCCAACTCACAAGACCTCCATTCAATACAAACACATAACCAGCTTTGCGATTTGAAATCGTCTCTGCCGGTTTCGAAACTTGCATCGGCGTAACCTCTTATAGCCACTGCTTTCCCACCCTCCATAAACTAGGAAATCATCCTTAGTTCTTCTCAAGTACTTTAGGATGGTTTTCACCTTGTCGATGACTTTCACTGGATTCGATTGGTATCGACTTGTCATACTAAGAGCAAACGATACATCCAGTCGAGTACAAATCATGGCATACATGATCGATCCAATAGCCGAAGCGTATGGTATCTTGCTCATACGGGCTCGCTCATCAGAGTCTTAGGACTCGAGTCTCACTCGGATGAATGCCATGTGACATTGGCAAGAGTCCTCTCTTGGAGTCTTGCATATTGAACCTCTTCAATATTTTATTAATGTATGTACTTTGACTCGGACAATCAATCTCTTTGATCTATCTCTATAGATTTTTATCCCAAGAATGTAAGCGGCTTCTCCTAAGTCTTTCATTGAGAAACAACTTCCCAACCAAGTCTTGGTATGCGCAAGGTGGGAATGTCATTTCCAATGAGTAATATGTCATCTACATATAAGACTAAGAAAACAACTATTCTCCCACTAACCTTCTTGTACACACAAGGTTCATCTTCATTTGAATGAACCCAAACTCTTTGTGATTTCATCAAAACGAAGATTCCGGCTCCGAGAAGCCTCGCTTCAACCCATAAATGGATCTTTGAAGCTTGCAAACCTTTTTAGAATTTTACGGATGAACAAAACCTTCATGTTGTGTCATATACACATCCTCGAGTAAGTTTCAATTAAGGAATGCTTTTTTGACATCCATTTGCAATATTTCATAATCATAGTATGAGGCAATGTAAAATAATATTCTAATTGATTTAATAATTAATACTGGAGAAAATGTCTCATAATAGTCAACACCATGAATCTGTATATAACCTTTTGCCACTAGTCTAGCTTTATAGGCTTGCAGATTATCATCCATGTCTTTCTTCTTTTTATAGACCCATTTGCACCCAATGGTTTTAACACCCTCAGGTGGATCTATCAAGTTCCAAACTTGATTGTCATACATGGATTGCATCTCAGACTTCATGGCTTCTAGCCATTCCTCGGACTCTGGTCCTGAAGCAGCTTCTGTATAGGTACTAGGCTCATCATCTATGAGCGATGCATCATCATCCTCCGTTACGAGATAACCATATCTCTCAGGTTCATGTCGCATCCTATCAGATCTGCGTGGGACTTGTGTACTTTGAATGGGCTCTTCAACTGTTTGTTGAGCTTGTTCGGTTTCCATCGGTGAAGCGATGTCTTCTTGTGGTTCTCGATTTTCCTCGAGAATTACTCTTCTCCCACTGTCTCTTTTGGAAATAAATTCCCTTTCTAAGAATACAGCATTTTCGAGTAACAAACACTTTGTTCTCTGGGCTTGTAAAAGTAATATCCTTTAGTTTCCTTAGGATATCCCACAAATAAACATCTTTCGATCCGTCGCGGTTGTCAAACACTTGGCGCCTTACGAACGCTTCGCAACCCCGGATCTTTAGAAAAGACAAGTTTGGTCTTTTACCGTCCATTTCTCAAATGGTGTCTTTTCAACTGCTTTAGATGGAACACGGTTAAGGGTGAATGCTGCTGTTTCTAAGGCGTGGCCCCAAAATGATAATGGAAGCTCTGTTCGACTCATCATGGATCGAACCATATCTAATAAAGTTCGATTCCTCCTCTCGGACACTCCGTTATGCCGAGGTGTGCCGGGAGGAGTAAGTTGCGAAACAATTCCACAACTCCTAAGATGATCATCGAATTCTTGGCTCAAGTATTCCCCACCTCGATCTGATCGAAGGGCTTTAATTGTCTTGCCAAGTTGATTACGTACTTCATTCGGAATATTTTGAACATTTCAAAAGATTCATGTTTATACTTCATAAGATAAACATATCCATATCGGCTAAAATCATCGGTGAATGTAATGAAGTATTGGTATCCGCCTCGCATGAGTGCTAAGAGGTCCGCACACACGTATGTATTAGGCCTAATAGATCACTAGCCCTTTCTCCATGACCGGTGAAAGGATTCTTCGTCATCTTGCCCGATAAACAAGATTCGCATGTCCCATATGATTCATAGTCAAAAGAGTCTAAAAGTCCATCATTATGGAGTTTAGAAATGCGTTCTCATTTATGTGACCAAGTCGACAATGCCATAAGTAAGTCGGATTAGAATCATTGAGCTTAGGTTTCTTGGATGCAATGTTATAGACTTCCAAAGTGTCGGACTCATCTAGATCAATATTGTAAAGGCGATATAACTTTGCGTACCATAAAGCAAGTCATCAAAAAAATACGAATGATCTTATTCTTAATAAGAAAAGCTGTAACCTTCACAATCTAATGTAGAAAGCGAAATAATATTCCTATTCATAAGGGAACATAATAGCAATTGTTCAAAACTAACAAAAGCCCATTGGGCAAAACTAGATCATAAGTTCCTACGGCTAGTGCGGCAACTCTTGCTCCATTGCCGACTCTTAGATCTACTTCCCTTTCTTGATTCTCTCTTGCTTCTCAACCCTGCACATTTGTACAAATGTGAGATCCACATCCAAGATCTAATACCCAGGAGTTAGAGGTAGATAAGTTAACTTCTATAACAAATATACCTGTGGCGCTCACCGCCTTGTACGCTTTAGCTCTTCCAAGTAAATCTTGCAATTTCTTTTCCAATGTCCTGGTTTATTGCAATGATGGCAATTTCCATCTTTGGGAGCTTTAGCCTTGAAACCCGGCCTAGTAGGGTCTTTAGATTTGGCAACTTTTGCCTTACCCTTGCCCTTGCTTTTGTTCTTAAAGGTTTTCCCTTTCTTGACCATCAACACATGGTTTGGTTTCTTCTTAATATTCTTTCGGCCGTTTTAAGCATCCCATGCATTTCAAAGAATGGACTTCTCCATCTCATTCATATTATAGTTCATAATGAACTGGCCGAAACTTTCGGCAATGAGTTTAGGATCACATCCGTGGAGTGCTCCTTAGAAAGTGGAAAACCAAGCCTTTCAAGATGATCAATATATCCTTTCATCTTGAGCACGTGAGCGCCGACAGATGTCCCCTCAACCATCTTGCAAGCATACAAGGCTTGAAAGGTCTCATACCTCTCTTGCCTAGCATGCTTCGAGAAAGTTTCCTTGAGGTGAGCATTTAGCTCATAAGCTTCCATTTCCTCCAGATTCTTCAAGTTCGGACAAATGGTGGCTAACATAAGACAACCGACATCAATGGAATCATCACAATATTTCTTCCATTTGTCTTTTGTTGCTTTATTTGCATTGTCGGTGGCTCATCGGGAATTTCTTCCTCAAGAACATACTGACTTTCTTTCTTGCTTGAGAACTATTCTCGGGCTCCGGATCCAATCCAGATAGTTCTTTGCCATTTTCTTTCAAACTTGTCCTTCTCAAGGACGGATCGCGATGAAATGGTGGATGTGTTGTTTGATGCCATTCTACAAAATTCAATATGCAAAATATTTAGTCACATTATTTTATTTCTCGAAAAATACTCCCACTAAAACAAAGTACCCTCAATTTACAACATTTGTAATTTTAGTGGGCTAAGATCCCATTTCGCACAATCCTAAACTCGGCTTTGGCATGACGCCTAGAATTGAACTACTTTAGGTGGATAACTCTTTATCGATTACATCATATGTAACTCTTAGATTATGTCATGGGATTTGGCATCGTATGCCCAAGCATGTTATAATCCCATCTTATGCCTTAAGGTTCAAAACTATTTTGATTTCCAAATTCATTAAACGTATAGGTATCACCATTACCTATCCTACCTTACTAAGATAATCCGAGTGCCCAGCGTTGGCATGACCCACTCATGATGATCGAAGTCTTGATAGGTGTTTTTCAAATGAACGGCATTAAAATTTTAACGAGGGATTTTATCCTATGTTAATGTCTATGTTTGCTAACATACATCTAAACATACATAGCATCACATACATGCATAAATTTAAACATACATCGCATCACATGACAATAAAGCATAGACCGTGTATAGCATGACCATAATCTAACGTGATTTTCATGAGCCAACATGAAAATCACAAAGGTCATCTAAAGGGTTAAATATGGTCTTCATTGATCTTCCAACTCCTTGGAACGTCATACGCGATCAATTTGCTCCTCGAGTCCATCTATCTCGTCCTTCTTGTCTTCATTACATTAATGAAATTTAATACTACACTAATAAATTAAATTACAAGAAGTACAAACGACACGCAGCCGTAAAATAATAAACAATTTAAATAGGCGACTCATGCAGCCGTAAAACCAATTATAATTAAACGACACGCATGCCGTAAAAACCAACCCATAAGAAATTAAATTATCAATCACATTGGTCAATTTATGGTCATGCCATACACCACACACATACCATAAATAATTATCAAATAATTAATAAAGCATGTAATATACTAAATAATCAATTTATCGACAATCGACAATAATTAAAATTTGAGTCATCACATGAACAAAAGCTGGACTCGCCGAGATGGCTGCCACGAGATCTGACGCAGGTTTGCCCGGGTTCGAAACCCGTGGTTGCGGTTGCAACATTTTGCAACTATTATTTCCAAATTTACTTTTATAACAAAAGGACTTATAAAAGGAACTACCGAAAAGTTACCAAAACAAGATTCAAAGAGATGGAAAGTGGTTTGAAGGATAGCCGAATGGCGCGGGATCGAATCCCGGTTTTGCGGAAGTATTTTTGCAATATTTAAAAGCAGTTATTTGCCTTTAATAAAACCTTCCGTGTATTATTTCCAAAACAAACTCGCAGCGCACATGGTAAGTCGCTAGGCGGCCGCTGGACCTCCGAGTTCGAACCCCAGTGATGCAAAATCATTTTGCTAATTAATACAACCAGCGGGTCCAGTCCGACCCGACCTGCACCGACCCGACCGCCCGACTGCCTGCATCGTTTCAGGCTTGATTACGGGCCAGCGATTTTGAAACTTGATCCGTAAAATTATTTTTGACGATCCGATTTAATCAAATTAAACCGGAAAAAATATTTTATAAAATCTATATTTTATAAACATAATCGGGAACATAATTTACACATAAATATGTTCTACATAAACAATTAAATTACATACAAGTTGGCTCCGATACCACCGTTGGGTTTTCTATGTATCGAATACAAAATAATCGGAGTAAAAACGCATGAACAATAAAAGTGAAAACCCAATTTAGGATCACATGCGAATTTAATTGTTTAATTAAAGAGTTAATCGAATTACCTTAATCCGATTGAACAAATCTAGATCCGGACTAGAAGCGGATGAATATCTCCTTCCTCTTACGGTGATCCACACACGAACAATTCCACAAGCCGGATTGCTAGATCCTTACGAATAATATTGATAAATAGTACAACACAAATTCCTTACTAGAAGGATTGTACTATTGATCAAGATCAACTAAGGGAAGAGGAACGACCGACTCGTTCTCCTACGGTATAATGTAGATGGCCGATTTTTCTTCTTCTTGAAGGGCCGATTTTAGGTCTTATTTTCCGGTTACAACTCCTTGTCCAAGACCTTATATTTATACTAAGTAAACCCTAGATTCAATAATCTAGTATTTGCTTAGTTGCCCTCAACTTATTAAATAATACAATATATATAATATCGATATTATATATATTACTTTATTATTTAATCTCCTTATAAATATAATATCCAATATTATATTTATTATTCCCGATTGATATTTATTCCTACTTGTCTATAATTGTCGTATGTGCGACCCAAAGGCTTATATTATGTTGGCAATTATTTAATATCTTATTAAATAATAAATCATAAGCGCCTCTAGCAAGACATTATGATTACCCAAATAATATAAGTTAATAGTCCATTAAACCTTTTAACGTGTCAAATCCCTTTGTCACGCGATATCATATTTGAACAAAGTGATGGAGTTAGTCATACTTATTTATGTTCAAATGCTTTCTCGATCTTAAGTAGACTGATTGAATCAAATGACTCTTCATTTGAGCATGGCCATGCATTTCCTTGATCCTACTTATCGAGGGCCCACAGATATCTCTCTCACTTAAGAGAGGGACAAATCCCCATCTTGATTATTCATTGCCCTCTACATGACTCCCACTAATCCCGATCGCTAACCTTTATGATCACCATGTTTCAGATGACGTTGGATTACGTCAAGGCATAGCAGTTATCATGTTGGACTCTATGATAATATCAGGTTCAAGGATTTATTGACATACTGTATTGAGATTCAATTATGACATTTCCATGCAGTGATCTCAATGCGGGTCGGTCCAGTATTAGTTCTCCAACCAATACCCATAAGATTGATCCGTACCATACGCATAATCATCCGATGATTATCAATCAAACTTATACTAGTATATTAATCACTTGAGTCTCTACTCAACGCGATTTTACCAGGGACATTTGAATAATCTTATTATTCGTGAATAACTATTATTCGATTATTATAATATTAAAACATGCACACATTATAATAATCAACGAGAAATAAATGATATCAAATAACTTTATTTAAATGTGACAATTACAAATCTAGGCACATCGAATGTCCTAGGGCACTATTCCCAACACCTATCACCGCTAGGAAGCTTAACGATGAAGGGTTCACAAGGCATCAAACAGTCGAGACTCATACGGCGTACACAATCCAGAGATATGAACGAATGCGTAGCACCGGAATCGAAAAGCACACTGACAGGATGAGAAAGAATATAAACGGTACCTGTCGCCACGGTAGCCGCTGGATCATCGGCTCTCCGCATCTCATAGACACGCGGTTGGGCTGAGCCGACGCTGGAAGCTCCCCCCTTAGAGGGCTGACCCCGACCTCTCCCCCGACTAGCACTCGGCGGAGGTTGAGGGGCAAACGATCCCTGATTCACACTTGGTTCCCTAGGCGCTGGAACGGAAGCCCGGGCACCAAGGATTTTCTCCCTCTCGGCCTGACGGCTTTGTGACCCGACTAGCCACACCGGTTACATGTCGCAAAGGGTTCGGACAAGTACGACCGATGTGGCCTGTGCGACCACAATTGAAACACTTCACATCACGGAAAGGAGCACTGGTAGTTCCACGCGGACCCCGGCGTGAGCAGTGGACCACCACCGGCGGGAAGTTAGAAGATTGGGATCTCTGCGACCCCCACTCTTGTGGCCCGAAAAGTTCCGTGGACTTCTGTTTCTTACTCTCGCGGGCCGCCTCACTCGCCGTCACAGACATATCATAAGCAAGGGCCCTGCTCTGGTAATCTTTCAAGGTAGTGCATACAAGCCCCGACATATAGTCCCGGATCGGCAACTTCATCCGTCTGGAGAAATGGAAAATCTTGTCACTCTCCTCGACAACTTGGGTCTTTACATAACCCAACTCCTTGTTAAAATCTGCAATAGCTTGAGCTACGGGGATATCCCGTGGTTGAGCATCATAAAAAGCATGTACCCGAGCCTGTCTGACTGGCCACGGGCAATATTCAGTCTCCATCAACTCTTGAAACTCCGCCCACGAAGCAGCATGGTCTTTGGGCCCAACGGCCTCCCACCAGTCCGTAACGTCCCCAGTGAGAAAATATTGAGCGATAGGGACTTTACGGTCCTCGGGACAGTTAGTGGCAACGAAGACCTTAGATATCTCCTTAATCCACCCTTCCCAGCCAATCGGGTCTGAAGCTCCCGAGAACTGAGGAGGATGCATCTTGATAACATCTTGGAGCCAACGATCCGCTCCGCCCCGATTAGCATGGGCCTGATCCGGGTTCTGAACCGCCTGAGCTATTGCCGCCATTTGGTTCACCATTTGCTGCATAACGGCCGCAATACCAAGATCGGCACGCTCCTGAGAAGAAGCATGGCTATGTCGCCGCCAGACGCGGCTCTCAAGATCGTGGACGTGGCCGCCCCACCGGCTGCCCCACGTCCCCGGCCGCGTCCACGACCACGACCGCGACCACGACCTCTTCCAGCATCCATACTGGAGGTAAATAAGTAGCAAAAGCCATACGAGGATCAGTACAAGAAAAGAACTATTACAAGTCGAGAATCAAGGGTACGATACAAGGAATTAATGAACAGAGGAAGGAAAACTTACGGACAGTGGTAGTACCGGAATCATGGCAGCGTGACGATGATGTGCAAACAAAACACCACAAGACCTAATAAACCGACAAGCCTAGGTATCCATAAACCTAGAGCTCCGATACCATTTTCTGTAACACCCTCAAGATATTCGAGGTATATTACAGCGCCGTGAATCCCTATATGGGACCCACCAGGCTGAACAGCATCATACTCACATAAACGACAAATCAACACCATGTCATAAAGACGCAAAACAGAATAATCCACTCGGTTCAACCAGTCAAACATAACATCATCAATCAACACAAACATATAGGCAACAATACAATCCGGACGAACAAGAACTCTTAAGTACTCGAGTACAACTATTAGTTCAAAAGCCACAAAAGATGAAAAGACAAAAAGACATTAAGACGTCACTTATGCACAATCATCATGCATGACCATCATCCGTGTCTTGGTCAGTAGCGCTCGTCCCGATGAACATGACCTGAAATTCATAAAACGAATTTCCCCAAAACGGGTCCCCAGAGGGGTTAACAATTACGCTAGTACAAGTAACCAAATGAACAATTTACATCTTACACATATAGTAATGCATGCCATCAAGAAATCATAGTTTCCAAAACACTCATTTCCGGAAATGCCAAAGATCAAACCACATTTGTAAAAATGCACCACAATTAACCGCGGACCCACAGCTTCGTGGATCCCTGCCGAGACCCCGTCGGATCTAACCCACAGTGGTTAAAAGCAAGCTCGCGGTCCCACAGCTTCGTGGAACCCTACCGAGACCCCGTCTGCCCAACCCGTAGTGAGCATACACACACAATTTCTCATACAAAACTACTATGTCAAGATTGTAAGTTCATAAGGATACTTGCCTCGATTAAATAGACGACGACACGAACGGAACGGAAGAATCAAGCACGACCGAGAGGAACCGACGAGAATGAACCTAACGATTCGAATAGTACAATCACAACCACTTCTAAACGATTATGGAAATGGAATACACCCGAAAACCCGCCTACGATTCATGTATATTCATACAAAAATAACAACGGGGCGGACCACAACCAAACCCTCTCGATTTCGCAAAACCATGAAAATATACCATGAATCCGTAGGGAAACTAAGAATACCAACAAGATTAATCATATTCATCATGAATCCATCAACAAAACGAAACGGATCGGAAGAAAATCCCAAAACCCCCAAATTATCCAAAAGTAGGGTTCTAAGCGATTACCTTGGATTTAGGATGAGAAACACAAGTGGATGATGTTAATCTACACCAAGAATTCAAGCAAAAGAATCTCTGAAGTGATTGGAAGAAGAAAATCGCCTCAAATCGCCTCTGGAGTCGCTCGGCCGCGGAAGAAGGAGAGAAATGAGAAATTGTGATATTCTCGGTCAACTCCCTGGTTTATATAGCCAGGGATTGTTAGCGCACGCTAAAACCTCAAGGTTAGCGTGCGCTAACGGGATAAGGTTCCAAATCCTACCGCTAGCGTCCCGATCCGATAGCAGGTGGTGGCGTTAGCGTGCGCTACTCGATACGTGGCGTGCGCTAATAGCTTCTCGGTAGCGTGCGCTATCGACCAATAGCGTCGCTACCCGGACATCGATCGAGTCGGTGACAAAGCGCCCGAACCCACGATCCGTTAGCGTGCGCTACCATACAAGCGTAGCGTGCGCTAACTAGCACTTGATCGAGTTCGGTAGTAAATCGCCCAAGATCGATACCACGCTAGCGCGCCATCAACAACTTAACGTGCGCTAGTCTCCCAACATTAGCGTGCGCTAGACAAAATAGCGTGCGCTAATCCGACAGTCCAGAGGCCTGGGAGTTGAACTGCCACCCCCAGGGTTCACTCGCTAGCGCGCGCTACGAAGTAAACGTAGCGTGCGCTACAAGGAGACTTCTAGCGCGCGCTATGCAGACAAATTAGCGTGCGCTAGGTACAGAACATAAACGGTCCACTACACCAGAATACGAGCGAAACATCAAACGGAACACCTCAAAACGCATCATAGCATAGAATGAATCCACGGCAACCCTGAAACGGCGGTTCCGCACAATAATTACGAGAATCAGATCAATAGATGACGGAAGAGTTACACTGAAAGATACACGAGGGTCGCTACAATCGAGAAATACACCGAAAATAAATAAAAAAAATACAAGGGAAAGAAAAAAAAATGCGGATATTACAGAAATATACCATTACTGACCAATACGATCCATCGAATAACATCATCAAATCCCAAAACGATAACCGATTGTCCATCAAAGACAAATACCAAAGGAAATACGGAACATACCTCGAGATATGAAGTGCCACGACAATCATATCAGTCTAATCCGAGATCAGATCAATGCAATACGGACATGGTCCTAACACAAGACCTACAAATGCATACTCATATGACAACGTCAATATGATCACAACAATAACAATGATGTATACTCAATGGAAATCCGACGATCAGCGCGCCAAGATAGATCCCTTGATGATCCCTGTCGGATCATCATAAGGTGGATAACCAACAATACACATATGTACAACAACGAATGTTAAAATCTATGATGCGATTTCACAAGTTTCCATCAACACAATCTGGTAATCCAACGATCCAGCCTCGAGATAGATCCCCATGATGATCCCGTCGAACCAACGCATGGTGGAAAACCTATCCAACGATCCAAGCCCTCGGATAGATCCTCATGATGATCCCGTCGAACCAAAGAAAGAAGGACCTTCGAACAAGCGCCAACATCAAAGATCATCATAATCCCATCGGATTATTTACACAACATAAACAACACAATATGCATACACATATGCAAATCAACACGCTCATCAACATGAACAACATAACATGCACGACAACATGACAATTTACTAGGACGACTTCATGTTCAACAACATGAAAGAAAATGTGCGAGACCAAAATAAATAACATTAAACCATAATCAATATGGAATACTTGCCCCGAGTCCTTCGGGAGCAACCTCGATGTCCAATCATCACCGACGATTATCCTCAATGCTCGGCGATCCAAACGTACAATGAACTATAGATACTCATATCCTCGTATTTACCATAATGTAACCTCGATACTCGAACATACCAATAACTGAGATAAAGCATATACATTATGATTTACCTCCCAGAATCGAAATAACGATATACGATCCGAATACCCAGAGTTCACAATAATAATCATCGCTATATGCATTATAAATGAAATGAAACTGAAACCATTCATTAAATATTATAACTGAGCAAGTAATAACTTGCCTCGATACCGATACCACGAAGCTGCTGCCGAACACATTGCCTTTGTCTACGAGCTCCTCAGCCCCGATCAAAAGCAATACAATGGACATACTCGAACACGACCGCAATATCCGGTTATAATCACCGATCAATAATCTCAACCTATCGAAGAAATCAAATAACACATATCCGATAACAATCAACAACCGACAAAACTAACCAATCGAACTCAACGGTTCAACACAACCTCGAATAAACACAGTCAGAACCAACCAAGTCAAACCATCACGAATTCATAATCAAAACACAAAAATACTGCACTGTCTGCCTACTTAGCGCACGTTAAACACATAACGTAGCGTGCGCTGAGTTGTCCCGTTAGCATGCGCTAGCCAGTAAGCTTAGCGTGCGCTAATGCTGTACAGTGGCATGCATTCCAAGCATCGACTCACATCTTACGACTACGAATCCGAATGAAGGGAGACATAAATCTCCATATCTCTTGAAGATAAACGACCCCATAATTATCACCATGATCATGTCAATGTCCATATATCAATAACAACATCAACAATCAAACCGACTCGATAACAAGGATCATATCATGCTAAATCTGGAATTCAACCTAGTATCATGATTCATCTCATCTAAATCGACCAATATAATTACAAAGATTCAGAATTCCCTCTTAGATCGGGTTAAATGAATCAACATCCTTATAGTATGAAGAATCTTAACTAACATCCGAAACTCTTATCAAAATTCCATTGAATCTCATATAACATCATCATATGATTATCCAACATGCTCCTTACATGAAATCATCCAAGAAAAACGAACCATTAACAAAGGAATACGAAGATTACCTGGTTTAGACGAACCAAAAAGAAGAACACTAGAACTCCATCCAAAGAATCATGTACATCTTGAAGAACCAGGCTTGAATCTAAGCTCTCAATCTAATGTTGTCAAAGATTATCATTATACAGTGTTTGGGAACCTCAAATATATCCCAACTCTCTCTCTCTCGACTGAAAGAAGAAAAATGACGAAATGCTTTTCAGCACCCTTCTGTCCCCTTTTATAATATTCATTATTAGCGTGCGCTAACATCTCATGTTTAGCGTGCGCTACCGCATTAGCGTGCGCTAACTGACTTTGTTAGCGTGCGCTATCAAAGCCCAGAGGTTACTGCCTCGCTTCGTAAACTAGCTTACGTACGTAATGCCCATGCATTAACGTACGTAAAACATCATGCTTAGCGTACGCAAGTCATTTACCTTAGCGTGCGCTATCCGAAGTTGACTTGCTACAGTACACACCTACCACTCGTGCCCCCACATGCCGAAAGCATCCGCGATTATCGGGATTCCTTTGACCGATCTGGAATTAGCGTGCGCTAACCATACAGTTTAGCGTGCGCTAGCCCTACATGACAAACACCCGCTGACCTTAGCTGGAAACGCGTCGCAAGTGTCCGGGTCCACCCGCCGAAAGCTAAGATTCCATTATTGGCGATCTGATGTTAGCGTGCGCTAACCAACATACGTTAGCGTGCGCTAACTGAATATAAAAATCAACCTGGGCCTACCTGTCGGCCACCTTCCAGAACTAACCCAGCAAGTCGTTACGTACGTTAGGGGTCCTCCTTAGCGTACGTAACCGAACCTCTTAACGTACGCTATCAATACTTCGTAGCGTGCGCTACCTGTATCCAGTAGCGTGCGGTAATGAACACTTAGCCATTTTCCGCAATTTCTGTCCAACATCTTGACGTACCAAAAACGAACACAAACACTGAATTCAATAATATACGATATACTCTATATCGAAAGTACGATAACCTGATACACGATATCCTCAAATGTAACTGTCGACCAGATACGACAATTATACCGATACTGACATCTCAGTCCTTTTTATATTTTATTCCTACTGTACAGATTCCACGCTGTACAATATAACTCGGATAAAATAATATCAAACAACAGTAGTAGAAATTCCGGATATTACATTCTACACCACTTAAAATAATTTTCGTCCTCGAAACTTGCAATCCGTCATAAACAAACAAACATACCTTTCAACCCAAAATATCCCAAAACCATCACGACAACGATCAATTATCGTCATCACCGAATAACCAAACGAGCAAAATTACAAATACGCAGGTCGACGATCTCCTCAGATACTAGCAAGCGATCTCACTATACAGTCTCAATACGCTTACGATCACAATTCCCTGAGTCTCAACAAAATATATCATCTTCGGATGAAACAATCTGCCCGAATCAAATCCTGTCTGCCTGATTACATAATCAAGTCCCAATTCCGATAAGACGAATAATACACAATACATATGCAAAACAACTGCCCAAAACAACGACACGAATCCCGAAACATCAACACAAAATCCGAACGCTCAGATGATCACCAACAATGATCAACAATCAACCGAATTTATCATCGACATGATAAATTCCAATATAACCAACCAGAGGTCAAAACACAATCGAGAATATCATCAACGTGATAAACTCCAATATTACCAACGAACGATCAACGAAAATCGAGAATACCTTCACACGGTAAACTCCAACACGATCAACACAAAACCACAGAAACAGATATACGAAAGAATAACATTCTCAAAACGACAAATCAATCACGTACAGTAGATCTCAATAAACATACCCAACTGGCAAACATTCCCCTCGGCATACGAACAACCAATCAAGTCGACGAAAATAACCAATCATACCTAGAGTGGAAACGACCGCTCGATATCCAAAACAACCAGCATGGGGTCACCATCCCCAAATTTACACTTACAAAGAAATCATTCAAAGATCACTATGGTAAGATTACGCTACTACCGCACCAATGGACTCATATAGCACATATGTCCCGATTTTACAAAGTCCAAAGTTCCAAAATTACATCCTGCACATGAATCTACAACACGCAGTATATTTCTCTTACCTGATCAATCAACCGATCATCCTTGCATAACCAATTTACCATACTAAACTTCGAATCTCTTTTCCTTGTACCATCGATATGATATGCCCGATGCACTAAATGCGTATGTACATCAATCACATTTTCAAAACCAGTTTGAAATCATATATTCTTGTCACGAAGACAATTTTCGAAAGTTCTTTCAAGAGTTTGAAAACTCAAAACATAAATTTTCGTAAGACCACGAAATCAATTTTAAAAATTAAATCGGCTCGCTGGTGCCAAGTTCTCGATAAAAATTCTTTTCGAATACACACAATTAAATAAAATGGAATTTATGCAAATGCTTGTGCATATCCATACTCCTGTATACCACTTCGGCTCGTCACCAATATTCACTGATATTCCATCGGGAAAACCACACGATAGAGTTCCAAAATCTCAATATATAAAAATTCTGTTAAAACTCCTTTTTCCTCACATATGACTCGCAACGTCAATTATTAATCCATCCTGGATCACCTCAAATATGCTATGACAAAACATTGAATAATCGACAAATCAAATACAAATAAAAACTATCCGAGAAGTTTCATTTGAACAAGTAAACCAAAACCTCAAAAGGTAGGAACAAAATAAATAAGCGATTGATAAAGAGTTTTACAAATCTCGGGAGTTTTAGAAAACAGAAAAGCTTTCCATTGAAACATTAGGGTCTCGGCCCGTATCCACGCTCCGCATTACAAGAAGTTTAAAAAGTAGAAAACTCTTTTCGGACTCCAAGTCCTGAGTTACAAAACTATTTCAAAATCGATTGGGTCTCGGCCCAAAAATCATTTTCCGTAAAACATCCGTAAAATATTCATTTTGAAAGGTATCATTTTCAAATGCTCAAAAACAGTTCATATATCACAAAATGAACTAACATGACTACATGTTCTTCTCAACAATTCACAGTCCTTCTCCCGAATACACAATTCCGTTCCAAAACTTAACCGACATAATGATTTCCAACATCATAGTTTCTCAAATCTATAATCTTGTCCCAATTCTGTCACCTTATACTGTAACGCATAATATTTGCTGAATCTCAAAGCATATCAACTTAGATCGATCGGCAATAAATCTCAATGAAATTCAAAAATCCAAATACTTACAGATCGTGAAGCCGACGATTCCCCGTGATACTGGCACATGTCTCGACTCTAGAAAATACTCGACACAGCTATTTTCAAAACACACGTTTGCAAACTCAGTTCAGTCCGAGAACACAACACATCTCATTCAAGAGAATCTCGTTAACACCATTTGGAAAAGTTATAACAAGCCCAGTATGATACTGGCAAATCCGATAACGCACAAGACTGAGTGAACAACAAAAACTCATGGCTCTAATATTTGTCAATCGACAACTCGAATGACGCAACAAAAACACGACCCAACTCGACCCAAATGCCTAGGTTTTCTCAACCTAAGCTCCGATACCATATTCTGTAACACCCCCAGATTTAACCGGAAATATTACAGCGCCGTGGGCCCCGAGATGGAACCCACACGGCTAAAGGAAATTTTCACAATCATTTACAAATGCCCAAGAGGCCAACGACGGTACTATCTTTAAAAATGCATAAAGACATAAAATCCATTTATCAAAAACCGTCGTAAAAACTCATTTGAAATCGCAAGGCCAAACGGCCGACACTCAAAAGTTTAGAAAACGATTTCCAAAGCAACCTCAGTTACCAGATACCAAAAGGTCATTTCAAAATACTCACGCAGCGGAAAAATACCAACCATAAAGATACTCTAGCAGCGGAATACAAGAACCAATCAAGAAACTCAATGCACACAACATGTCCTAGCCAGTATCCTCCGGGAAGCTCATCTCTTCACGACCGCTACAAGATCGATACTCCAAAACCTAAAAGAAATCCCACGAGTCGGCCATAATATCCAACAATGATATCAATCACATCACATCAATAATACATACCAATGAGAATACGAATAAGAATACGACCAATGTAATCTTACCGCCATAACTTTGCTTACTCAAGTAATTCTCATCGAGTAACCATTTTCACATTTCACATCTCATACTCGATTAACAATAAACTCGAACATAATATCGTATTGTACCTCAAACAATACTCAAGATTCTCAAACTATCATCACCAACTCACGATACGGAAATATACCATTACTGACCAATACGATCCATCGAATAACATCATCAAATCCCAAAACGATAACCGATTGTCCATCAAAGACAAATACCAAAGGAAATACGGAACATACCTCGAGATATGAAGTGCCACGACAATCATATCAGTCTAATCCGAGATCAGATCAATGCAATACGGACATGGTCCTAACACAATACCTACAAATGCATACTCATATGACAACGTCAATATGATCACAACAATAACAATGATGTATACTCAATGGAAATCCGACGATCCAGCGCCCTCAGCATAGATCCCCTTGATGATCCTGTCAGATCATCATAAGGTGGATAACCAACAATACACATATGAACAACAACGCATGATAAAATCAATGATGCGAATTCACAAGATTCCATCAACACAATACTGGTAATCCAACGATCCAGCGCCCTCAGCATAGATTCCCATGATGATCCCGTCGAACCAACGCATGGTGGAAAACCTATCCAACAATCCAGCGCCCTCAGCATAGATCCTCATGATGATCCCGTCGAACCAACGTATGATGGACATTCGATCCAGCGCCCTCAGCATAGATCCTCATAATCCCATCGGATTATTTACACAACATAAACAACACAATATGCATACACATATGCAAATCAACACGCTCATCAACATGAACAACATAACATGCACGACAACATGACAATTTACTAGGACGACTTCATGTTCAACAACATGAAAGAAAATGTGCGAGACCAAAATAAATAACATTAAACCATAATCAATATGGAATACTTGCCCCGAGTCCTTCGGGAGCAACCTCGATGTCCAATCATCACCGACGATTATCCTCAATGCTCGGCGATCCAAAGCGTCTGATGAACTATAGATACTCATATCCTCGTATTGACCATAATGTAACCTCGATACTCGAACATACCAATAAGCGAGATAAAGCATATACATTATGATTTACCTCCCGAGAATCGAAAGAGCGATATGCGATCCGAATACCCAGAGTTCACAATAATAATCATCGCTATATGCATTATAAACGAAATGAAACTGAAACCATTCATTAAATATTATAACTGAGCAAGTAATAACTTGCCTCGATACCGATACCACGAAGCTGCTGCAGAACACATTGCCTTTGTCTACGAGCTCCTCAGCCCCGATCAAAAGCAATACAATGGACATACTCGAACACGACCGCAATATCCGGTTATAATCACCGATCAATAATCTCAACCTATCGAAGAAATCAAATAACACATATCCGATAACAATCAACAACTGACAAAACTAACCAATCGAACTCAACGGTTCAACACAACCTCGAATAAACACAGTCAGAACCAACCAAGTCAAACCATCACGAATTCATAATCAAAACACAAAAATACGCGCATGCGCCTACTTAGCGCACGTTAAACGCATAACGTAGCGTGCGCTGAGTTGTCCCGTTAGCGTGCGCTAGCCAATAAGCTTAGCGTGCGCTAATGCTGTACAGTGGCATGCATTCCAAGCATCGACTCACATCTTACGACTACGAATCCGAATGAAGGGAGACATAAATCTCCATATCTCTTGAAGATAAACGACCCCATAATTATCACCATGATCATGTCAATGTCCATATATCAATAACAACATCAACAATCAAACCGACTCTATAACAAGGATCATATCATGCTAAATTTGGAATTCAACCTAGTATCATGATTCATCTCATCTAAATCGACCAATATAATTACCAAGGTTCAGAATTCCCTCTTAGATCGGGTTAAATGAATCAACATCCTTATAGTATGAAGAATCTTAACTAACATCCGAAACTCTTATCAAAATTCCATTGAATCTCATATAACATCATCATATGATTATCCAACATGCTCCTTACATGAAATCATCCAAGAAAAACGAACCATTAACAAAGGAATACGAAGATTACTGGTTTAGGCAGACGAAAAGAAGAACACTAGAACTCCATCCAAAGAATCATGAACATCTTGAAGAACAAGGCTTGAATCCAAGCTCTCAATCTAATGTTGTCAAAGATTATCATTATACAGTGTTTGGGAACCTCAAATATATCCCAACTCTCTCTCTCTCTCTCGACTGAAAGAAGAAAAATGACGAAATGTTTCTCAGCACCCTTCTGTCCCCTTTTATAATATTCATTATTAGCGTGCGCTAACATCTCATGTTTAGCGTGCGCTACCGCATTAGCGTGCGCTAACTGACTTTGTTAGCGTGCGCTATCGAAGCCCAGAGGTTACTGCCTCGCTTCGTAAACTAGCTTACATACGTAATGCCCATGCATTAACGTACGTAAAACATCATGCTTAGCGTACGCAAGTAATTTACCTTAGCGTGCGCTATCCGAAGTTGACTTGCTACAGTACACACCTACCACTCGTGCCCCCACATGCCGAAAGCATCCGCGATTATCGGGATTCCTTTGACCGATGTGGAATTAGCGTGCGCTAACCATACAGTTTAGCGTGCACTAGCCCTACATGACAAACACCCGCTGACCTTAGCTGGACATGCGTCGCAAGTGGCCGGGTCCACCCGCCGAAAGCTAAGATTCCATTATTGGCGATCTGATGTTAGCGTGCGATAACCAACATACGTTAGCGTGCGCTAACTGAATATAAAAATCAACAGGCCTACACCTTGGCCACCTTAGGAACTAACCCGGACAAGTCGTTACATACGTTAGGGGTCCTCCTTAGCGTACGTAAGAACCTCTTAACGTATGCTATCAATACTTCGTGGCGTGCGCTACGTATCGATGGCGTGCGCTAATGAACAATTAGCCATTTTCAGCAATTTCTTTCCAACATCTTGAAGTACCAAAAGCGAACATAAGACACCGAACACAAACACCGAATCGATAATATACGATATACTCTATATCGAAAGTACGATAACCTGATACACGATATCCTCAAATGTAATCACGACCAGATACGACAATTATACCGATACTGACATCTCAGTCCTTTATTTATTTTATTCCTACTGTACAGATTCCACGCTGTACAATATAACTCGGATAAAATAATATCAAACAACAGTGGTAGAAATTCCGGATATTACATTGTTAACGCATAGAATACAACCATCTCTCTTTAAAGTACACTGAATATATATTTAAATGATTTGAGAAAAAATATGTTGTACTTTTATTTTATAAAATTATGGACTAGTAATATGATGAGAAAATCTAAAAGAAAAAAAATAGTAATACCCTTTTATATCATTTTACAAAGTACAAGCTAGTTCATCAGCTAATTTACTAAACACCTACGTTAAAATCAGCTAGCTTATCAGCCAGTTTACCAACTACATAATCACGAGCTACCAGCTGGTTAGCCAGCTACCAGCTAGCTTTTCAGCTAGTTTTGCTAAACACAGCCATGGTGGGTTTTGGTGAGAATAGATTTTAACTAAGAAATAAGAACACATTCATACTAGTGATTTAACGAGTTTTAGTGGTCCAGATTAAATGCATGAAATGAGAAAAATATCATTTTCATATATTAATTGTCAATTTACCAAATGAGAAATTAATCATTAATAAAAAATATTCCATATATCACACAATACGAACCACCCATTACATGCAATCAAGTGATGAATTATATTCATTTTTCTTAAAATAGATTTAATGATATATATATATATAAGGGTATGTTATGGTGAGAATGATACTTAAGTTAAGAAATAAGAATGCATTTGGTCCATATATCTTGACTAAATGGATGGCCTATATTTATTATAACAAGAACGTATGCATAGGATGTAATATTCTAGTGCATCGATATTTTGATGCATATAATGCAAAGTTTTTATGCATTGCAAGTTTGATGCACGAAATGCATATATTGCATGCATAAGCCAATTTGGACTGTACATCACACAGATCAATGATTCAGATTTATTCTCAATTCACAACATAAAAACCATTCTCATATGATCCCAAATCTCTCTCTCTCTCTCTCTCTCCCTCTCTCTCTCTCTATATATATATATGATATTTAAGTTAAGAAATAAGAATGAATTTGATCCATAGATCTTCAATAAATGGATGACCTAGATTTATTCTCACAAAAACATAGGCATAGAATGTAATATTCTAGTGCATCGATATTTTGATGCATATAATGCAGAGTTTTTATGCATTGCAAGTTTGATGCAGAAAGGCATATATTACATGCATAAGCCAATCTGGACCGTACATCACACACAGATCTTTAATATCCGGAATTTCTACCACTGCTGTTTAACGTTATTTTATATATATATATATATATATATATATATATATATATATATATATATATATATATATGGTGAGAATGATACTTAAGTTAAGAAATAAGAATGAATTTGATCCATAGATCTTCATTAAATGGATGGCCTATATTTATTCTCACAAAAACATAGGCATAGAATGTAATATTCTAGTGCATCGATATTTTGATGCATATAATGTAGAGTTTTTATGCATTGCAAGTTTGATGCAGAAAGGCATATATTGCATGCATAAGCCAATCTGGACCATACATCACACACAGATCTGTAATATCCGGAATTTCTACCACTGCTGTTTAACGTTATTTTATCCGAGTTATGTTGTACAATGTGGAATCTGTACAGTATGGATAAAATAATTGAAGGACTGAGACATCTGTATTGGTATAATTGTCGTACTTGGTCGACTGTTGTATTTGAGGATATTGTATATCACATGAGAATATTATTGGAAGGAGTATGTGTATTCAGTATGTCGTGTATACATATCTAGTATATTGAGACGTTGGTCAAGAATAGCTGAAAATGGCTAAGTACAGCCACGTTAGCGTACGCTACAATGTATACTTAGCGCACGCTAATACACAAGGATTACGTACGTTAAGAAGTAGAGTTAACGTACGTAAGGTTCACAGATGTTACGTACGTTAAGTGAATGGGTTAACGTACGTAAAGCTCATATCAGACAGGATCCGAATATGATCGACAGGTGGGCCCGTGGTCGGCAGCAGAACGTGCACGGGTGAGTCAACGCCGAGGTTAGCGTACGCTACGATTATTGTATAACATATGCTAAATGGACATTTACTGTAGCAAGTCAACGTACGTATTACTTACGCTATGAAGGAAGTATTACGTACGTGAGCGAGTGACGAAACAAGTCAGTGAGCTCTAGAGTGATATTACGTACGCTATGAAGGACACTTAGCGTACGTTAGGTAGCATTACGTACGTTAATGCTGATGGATAACGTACGTAATGAGCGATGCAGCTTATAAAATGAAGATCGGCTTATCATTTCTTCACGAAAAAAAAAAACATTTCTTCCTCCAAACTTCGTCCCTCCGAGTATGTTAGTGAGATTTAGCCTCTTCCAACTTGATTATGATCTTGGAAACACGGATTTTAGGCTTGGATATGAAGATATTGATGATTCTTGAAGAGTTTGATTACGTTATTCATGTTCTTGAGATATGTTGATGAACTCTACACCTTGAATTCGGATTTTGATGTTATTGTTGATGAATGATTCGTATGAAGATGATTATGGTGTTGTTGTTACGATTCTTGAGGCTATATGAATTATATGTGATAGGATACATAACAGTTTTAAGTATAATCATGGAATTGATGATTTAGACAAATGCTATGTTGTTTGTAGTGGTAGAATTTGTATGTTCATGACGAAATACGAATCATGATAACAATTTTGAATCCGGAAAGATGATAGTTAATCTTATAATAAGACACTCAAAGGTATTGAACTAGTTGAGTAGTTCGGGTTGCTTTTACAATTATAAACAAGGAGGAATCATGTTAATTCGTATGAATTCGGAATAGAGTATGTTATGTAATCCTTGTTATCGAGATGAATTGATCGTTGATATGATTATCGAATTATGGAAACGTATCGTGGTTCATGATTGATTGATTCGGGTTGTTCGAATTTATGTTTAATCGAGATATTGTGGAACCGTTGGGTTTATTGATCAGTTGTATTGATTGTTAAGTATGATCATCGAGTTGCGGTTTGTATTGTAGATATGAGTTCGTATTTGTTGAGTTGGATTATTGGTTTTGTATATGATCGAGGAATTGTTGAGCCGTTGATTTTGATTGATTGGTTATATCGGGAATTGATTATTATCGAATATGCGTTAATTGATTACTTCAATAGGTTGTGATCATTGATCATTGGTTACTAGAAAATGCGTTGCGGTCGTGTTCGAGAACGTTCGTGAATCGCTTTGGCCGGGAGCCGAGGAGCTTGTAGGCGACGACAAGGAATTGGTAGCGACTTCATCAGTATCGAGGCAAGTATTATTTGCACAGTTCATAATATTTAATGAATGGTTTCGATTTCATTCGTTTATGATGCATATAGCAATGATTATTATTATGAACCTTGGAGATTTGGATTTTATGTTGTTTTATGATCTTGGGAGTTAAATCATAATATATATGATTTATTTCGGTTATTGGCATTTTGGGTACCGAGGATGCATTATGATAAAGATGAGGATATGAGTATCTATAGTCCGTGGTACGTTTGATCGCCGAGCATTGAGGATAATCGTCGGCGATGATTTGACATCGAGATTGCTCCCAGAGGACTCGGGGCAAGTATTTTATATTGATTGTGGTTTAGTGTTAATGATTTTGGTCATGCATATTGTCTTTCATATTGTTGAACATGAGGTCGTCCTAGTGATTTGTCATAGTGTTGTTCGTGTTATTGATTCATATGTTGTTCATGTTGATGAACATATTGATTCGCATATTTGTATGCATAATTGTATGGTATATGTTGTGTTGATCCGATGGGATCGTGTGATCTATGATGAGGACGCTGGATCGGATGCCCACCTCGTGTTGGTCCGACGGGATCATCTTGGATCTATGCTGAGGGCGCTGGATCATTGGACGGGTTTTTCCACCATGCGTTGGTCCGACGGGATCATCATGGGGATCTATGCTGAGGGCGCTGGATCGTTGGATTACCCAGTGTTGTGTTGATGGAATCATGTGGATTCGCATCGTTGGTTTTACATGTGTTGTTGTGCATATGTATATTGTTGGTTATCCACCCCGCGTTGATCTAGTAGGATCATATTGGGATCTATGCTGAGGGCGTTGGATCATGGAATTTCCATTGAGTATACACTGTTGTTATTGTTTTGAGCATATTGACATTGTCATATGAGTATGCATTTGTAGGTCTTGTGTTAAGATCGTGTCCGTATGATGTATTGATCTGATCTCGGATTAGACTGACGTGATTGTCGTGGTATTGTGCATCTCGAGGTATGTTCCGTATTTCCCTTGGTATTTGTCTTTGATGGACAATCGGTTTCGTGTTGAGATTCGATGATGATATCCGATGGATCGAATTGGACAGAGTTAGTAGACTTTGTAACAGTGAGTTATGATGATATTTTGAGAACTTTGGGTATTGTGTGAGAATCACTCCGAGAGATGTTAAGGTTACTTGGTCTAATGTTGTATGGTTTTCTAATTGTATTCCTCGACATGCCTTTAATTTATGGCTTGTCATGAAAAGGCGTTTGAAAACGCAAGATATGCTTAGGAGCTGGGATATGTCGAGCTCTTTGAATGCTGGTTCGTGCTTATTATGCTCTTCCCAACCCGATTCACATGGGCATCTATTCTTTGAGTGTACGTTTTCTAAGCAGGTTTGGGCTCATATGAGTCAATTGGCGGGCTGCTCTTTACCTAGTAACATTTATGATGTGGTAAACTCTATTATTCCTTTTGCTAATAGGCGAACATCGAAGAGTATTGTTACTAAATTGATTCTAGCAGCATCTACTTATTTTATATGGCAAGAAAGGAACGAGAGGTTGTTCAACAATCAATATCGTTCAGCCAACCAGGTTATTGAGTGTATTTCGGCTTCTATTCGCTTAAAACTTATTTCATGTCGCTTCAAAAGATCTACAGGCAGTCTAGCTCTTCTGAGGCGTTGGAAGCTCCCGGATGTGTTAATTGAACAAAAGTGATGTCTTTTATTTTCTGTTCGTGTAAGAGTAGATGGTTTTTCCCTATTGGGGTGATTGGCTATGTAATAGTTAGTAATAATCAAATGACATGTCATTTGATTAAGTAGAAGTTCAAGCGATGCTTGAGGTTAATGTGGTATTTCAGCCACATTCCATTGTACTTTTTTTTTTTCGGAAAGAAATTATATAGAAAAAATAAAAGTAGGGGGGCTTATTCCCTTACATAGCCAATTTTGACGAAATATAAAGAAGAAAAATACAAAGTTTTAGGGGGCCAGGTCCCTAACACGGCTAATACTAACAAAAGGAAGAACGGGAAATACAAAGAAATTCCTATTACGAACAGAAACCCATTAGCTTGGGTTTTTCTTCTCCTTGACTTTTTTCTTTTTGTTTTTACCCCCGACCTCAATGAAGCCCTCAACATCTTCGGATGTGCCAATGATTCCATTTTGTGAATCCAATACTCGATCATTTGTCTCGACACATACTTCCGCTATTTCGGTTTCTGGTTCCACTATTCGATTATTTGCCTCGATACATTCTACCACATTATTTAGATTTGCGTTGACATCCATTGGTTTTCTCGTAATTTCTTCCTTTGTTTTGGCGTAGGGTAAGATCGTATATGATTGTAAGATATCATCTCTAATCTTTTCAGCAATCGACTTCTCGAGTGTTGGACGCTTGCGAGAGCGTAAATTTTCCTCTGATCGAAGAGAAACAGAGTCATCATTAGACTCCCGAGACTTGGCCGGGGCAACAACCTGGACATTAGGCTGCCCGGAACTGATCTGTTGGGCCGCGGCATTAACCTCCGGATGAGGTGGGCTGCTCAAAAACGTACCAGGTTGGGCTGATGCAGTCGGTGTTTTCAAGGATTTGCAGACCGTCGTAACATGACCGAGGTGATTGTACTTCATTGTTCTTGGGTTAATATATTTTACCGGGGTAATCATTCCCCTTTACCCAAAAAAAAGTACGAGACATGAATTTGGTAGAGTATGACAGTAGGATTACTTTGATATTATTCTTACTCAGTATCTCATTGGTATGTAATTATTGATGTGATGTGATTGTTATCATTGTTGGATATTATGGCTGACCCCGTCGTGGGTTTTCTTTTTAGGTTCTTGGCAATATCAAGCTTGTAGCGGTCGTGGAGAGATGAGCTTCCCGGAGGTTACTGGCTAGGGCATGTATTAGTGTATTGAGTTTCCTGATCAGTTCTTGTTTTCCGCTGCTAGGGTATTTTAATTGTTTGTCTTTTTCTGCTGCGTGAGTATTTTAAATGGCCTTTTGGTATCTGGTAACTTATGTTACTTTGGAAATCATTTTCTAAACTATTGAGTTTCGGTTGTTTGGCATTGTCCTTTCAAATGAGATTTTACGACGGTTTTGATAAACGAGTTTTATAAAGTCTTCAAATGTTTTTATAAGATAGTACTGTCGTTCGCCTCTTAGGCGTTTGTAAATATTTGCGAAAATATCTTTTAGCCTTGTGGGTTCCGTCTCGGGGCCCACGACACTGTAATATTCCCGGTCGGATCTGGGGGTGTTACGATAATTCAGATTTATTCTCAATTCACGACATAAAAACCATTCTCATACGATCCTAATATATATATATATAGTGTAACTTTATTTTCAGAACCGTGTTAAGTGCGAGAACCACCTTTTGTACTCCTAATAATACATGATGTACATCATGTCAATGCATACAACCCCTACTAATCATAATCCCTACTATATAGTATGGGTTATATATATAGTAGGGGTTATCATCAGTAGGGGCTATTATAGTAGGATTATCATCAGTAGGGGTTATCTCCCGTAATAAAAATTATATTTTAGTATAATACCCATTTTAATTAATAATATTTTTTATTATTTAAGAAAATCTCATTGGTTTAGAGGAGTTCTCGCAGTTCTCGCACTTAAGAGAGTTCTGAAAATAAAGTCCCCATATATATATATGGATCAAATAAGAATGATTCTTATCCTACGAATTGCGAATATGCATGAGTTTTGTACTAATTATGCATGAAATATACGCATTTCATGTATCAAAATTGCAATGCATTAAAATATGCATTATATGCATCAAAATATCGATGCATTAAAATATTGCATTATGTGATCAAATTTTTGTGAGAATAAATGTAGGCCATCAATTTATCAAGATCTATGGATGAAATTCATTCTTATTTCTTAACTTAAATTGCATTCTCGCATGAACCCACCTCTATATATATATATATCTCAACATATGGGCGACCCATTGTTCCCCCTAAATCCGTCACTAGACGTTTTGAAAAAAAGAAAAGAATTTCGAAATGTTGACCGTCGGCAACAAATTGAAAAAATATATCTGCTGATGATGGCCTGCCGCCAACTGCCAAGTACGGGTCGACTGGGATGATCGTCAGCAACGATTGACCAAAAAGGATATATTGTCCACCGATGATTATCAACCATCGCTAATGGCAATAACTGAGAAGAAAAAAATTTAACAGTGATGTTCGGTCGTCGTTAATAGAAACAAAATATGTCAGACGGAGGTAGTAATTGCCACCATCTGTTGCAAAAAAAAATGGATCATCAATGACTAGCCGCCGCTTACTTCCAGCGCCAATCGACCGACGACGACTATTGGCAATTGTTGGTAAAGAGAAAAATCCGGTCAGCGTATGGGGGTGGTTGGAAGACTGCGACTCATGGTGATATTTATTTGCACTTTAATTTAAAATTTAGAATTAATATAATGTTAACACTCGAGTACTCGTTCGTGCAAATCACAATAGAAAATCGAACAACTAAAATCTAGACCAAAAGTAACAATATTAGAAATAATAAAAAACTAAACCAAATTATGAAAAATGATAGTAACAAACTTAAGTGTAGAAGTCGCCTGAAGTGATCTTCTGCCTGCAAGACGAAAAATGCACCGATAGTGCTCACGGTTGGCGGCTCATCCCCAAAGGTAAATGACTTCACGTCTCGTAGGTAGTAGCACCACAAACCTATGAGCTCCAACGAACTGAACGAGGTGAGGACGAAGCTGAATGTGAAACTATGTATGCAGTATTTTGATTTTTTGCATGTATTGATGCAAATGAGATGCATGCCTATTTATATGCTATCTCACACCTGCAGGGAATTAAACATAGCCACTAATGGTCGTCATAATGCAGGCATGTATGTTGCATTAATCACATGAGTTACATAATTCAAAGGGTAGGAGTTACAGAATTCAAAAGGCGGCCATTAACTCCTCCTCATCACACCTGAGAGGTTACTGCCGTTTTCTGACTGAATTTAAACAGTCAGGACGCTCCTGGACTGTATTCAGCTCCCTGAACGCTCGAGGGATATACCTGGACATCCTCATGTGCACATACAATATTGTTGAGCTAGTCTAAAAAATCTTTAAGCAAGCCCACGACCAGGCCCAAGGACCACCCAAAGACCAATTGCCAAGATCCAAGATCCAAGATCCAAGAGCCAAGATCCAATGCCAAGGCCAAGGCCAAGGCCAATTCCAAGGCTAAGGTCCACGGCACGCGGATCGCGGCCGAGGCTGAGGCAAGGCGGGCAGGCAACGGCATCGTGCGCGTATGCGCGCGTGTGGGCTTGAAGCCCATCACATGTGGCTTTAATTAATACATGTATTATAAAACTTCATATATACTTGGACAATGATAGTTCATTTATCAATGTGGGATAGTCATCCCTCATTATTCCACAATTAAGTGACAAACTTTGATCCACTATTTCTCACTCACCGGGAATCGATTTAGAGAATGCGAATATACCATGATCATCTACTTGGAACGTAGATCGATCTTATGATATTTAATTTAACAAAGTAAAATTAAATTCACTAACGATTCCAATAATCCCCCACATGAGTGAAAATAGCCCAAATGCAATATACAAGCATAAGCTCAGTCCTCGAGAGGCGTTAAAGTATAAGGATATGTAGTTCGTGGCTTTGAACCTTCCATAGTTAACACCATCGGGTATACAGGCAAATTAGTAGTGTGATGCTTTGAACTATTCCCCCACGGCATGCACCGAGACAATGGTGCTAACACTTGAACACCTCATCCTCATCCGTTTTTATAATCTTGTCCATTACAGGCCCTGAAACACCTTTGGATTCATAAGTGCGTCGTTTGAAGCGGCCACACTTCAAACTTACATAGGTTATTCTTACACCCAAGTATCCTGCTATACTTGACCTCCTCGAGGCATCCAAGAATCATTAAAAGTCAAAGACTTAACCTCTCACCACGTGCAGGTTTTAAACACTCAATGCTTTTTAGGTAATAGACGAAGATAAAATCTTCCGAGCGTTTTATACAGACTCTCATAGCTTAGTTATCCATTTGAACTAAGTTCTTGGGATCCTCCAATCATCATGGTTGGGTATCCACTATAATCATCCTTATGGTGTGGATTTTAGTCCTATCCCCTTTTAGCAATTTTGACCATTTGATCTCAATTTAACCTTTTGGTTAGCGGATCCGCTAGGTTATTTATTGATTTTACACAATCAATCTGACTAGCATCACTAAGAGATCAAAAGTCTCATTGTATGATGTCAATGACGAACATTTTAGCCCCCACAATTTGAGGTATTCATGACAACCCCCACATTCCTAAATTGTTTGAGTAAATGATTCTCCCAAACTAATTTTAAGGAACATGTTCACTCCAATCACTTCACACGAAGTATGATTTAACATGTGGAGTTTTATGTCTTTATCAACTTTATAAATAGGAAAATATTTCCTTGCAAATCACAAGGGTCGTATGACATCCATATCAACAACAAACACCATAACCAACTTTGATAACGATATTATCAACAAACAAGTATTTTGATAAATATCCCCACAACCAAGTTATCATAATCTTAAAATAGATATTTATATTCATTGACATGTTCAACATGTAAACATAACTTGGTCATAGTAAATAAAACTTGTACAACGATAAGTTATTTATTCGTACTTGCTTATTGTGGGCACATGACCTTACACTTTAAACAACAATTTATAATCATCGTTATCTTCGTCGAAGTCCTTCTCGACATCATCTTTAGCCATATTCTTATTCGGCTCTTGATTATCTGTAGTCTTTCCATTGTCTTCAACATATGAGCAAGATTGCTTGTTGGATGTTCCAACAAATTTCTCGATCAAAGTGCCATCAACACTCATTAATGCCTTAGCCTTCAAGTTTCGATCTTTCAAATGAGCTTCGATTTGAAGCATCGGGATCAAATCTTCAAGAGTCATTGCCTCACGCTCGTGCATGAGATAACTCTTGAATTCCTCCCAGCTAGGTGGAAACTTATTGATCAACGTCGTAATGGTGAATTCACCAGGTAACACTATTCCCTCGTCATGAACATCGTGGACCAAATGTTCAATTTCTTCCACTTGTTCGATGACGGAGAGAGTGTCAACCATTTCAAAATTAAGAAGATTGACTACATCGAACTTCTTCGTGATAGTCTCATGAATCCGATAATCTCGGTTCATCGCCTCCCAAATCAGCTTGGAGGTCTCAATACCAGAGTATGTGGAATAAATCCACGCCAAACAGTTCGACAAGATAATTTTGCATCTCAAATCACCTTCACTCCAGCTGTCGTATCGAATAAGCACCTGATCATCCGTCTCGCCTTCATTAGACGGAGACACCTCATCATCACTGAGGTAGTTGGCGAGTCCCACATATGTCATGTAAAACATCACCTTGCTGGACTACACTATAAAGTCCACCCCTGGAAAGGTCGAAGGTTTCAGAGCGTTATGCATCATAATCAAAGTGTCATTACGAGCCATCACGGACTGAATCCCGTTCGTTTGCCCAAATGGATTGTTGTCCGTTGATACAGTAGCATGAGGTCCTATTTGTCCAAACAGGTGAACATCAGGAACATCAGCAGTTGCGTTGAGGGATCCGATGGTTGCAGTATCAACAACATCGGTAGTGTAACACCCCCAATCTACTCAGGGATATTACACGCCGTAGACCCTTTCCTCAAGGATCTACCAGGCTAGTAACTAAAATCAAACATCTCAATGTCGTATTTAAGGCTAAAATGACTCAGTAGACCGATTTGGTCTTTCAATTAATACACACAAATCAATCTCAATACATGCCCACGCAGGGGTGAAAATACAACACACTCCCGTGCAACGGGAAAATACTGCAGCGGAAATAACGTACAAGCAAACCAATACGACATCGTATGGATCCTCATGTGATTAGTATCGATCATATTTCATCATCCTTTGTGCCGACCCTGTGTTATGCTCCCCAAACCCTGAATTCAATACAGACATCCACACCCGATTACTCGGGGATTAGCAAAATCCCACTATTTTGCTAGTGCAAGTACATAATCATACGAAATATAACAAACAAATAGAAATCACGGATCGGGTACGACAATTAACTACCAAAGCCTTCCCGAGAGGTTTTATTAATTAGAAAGCAATCAATGAAGTGTTTGAAAATAAATTCCTCATCTCGAGAATTTTTTAAAAGTAGAAACATTGATGGACCTCAAGTCCTTAGTTGAAAAGTACCATTTCAAAACGAATGGGTCTCGGCCCAAAATCACTTTCCGTAAAATGACCTTTACAAAACCGTTGGGATCTCATCCCAAATCTCATCAAATCACAGTACCAGAGGACAATAGCAATGTCCGTTTTCCAACATCAAAACCCCATAATTAAAGGGCTAAAACACATGCGAAATACTTCAAGGTTGAATAAACAATTTTAAACACTTTAATTAATTTCGCCTTGATCAAAACAGATTACGTCAAATCAAAAAATATATTTAATATGTATATATGACTTTACCTATTAAACTTCGAGAGTAAAAAATAATTAAACTCCTCGATAATTCAACTATTGCCAAAATAAAATAACGGGGAAGATAATACTAGATATTATCGGGGAAGGGGGTCTTATTCTGAAAAAAATCTGGTGGTGCACGTGCACCACCAGGTTAGGCATAGATCCGCCCCTGACCACAATTAACCGCGGACCCACCCCATCCATTGACCTCTATCGAGACCCCGTCGGATCTAACCCATAGTGGTTAAAAGCAAGCTCGTGGATCCACCCCTCCGTGGACCCCTACCGAGACCCTGTCGGGTCTAACCCATAGTGAGCATACACACACACGTTACTCATGCAATACTAATATGCTAAGAATGTAAGCTCATTAAGAATACTTACTAGAGATGGCCACTTACCCGACACCGTTATTATACTCGTCACAATACCTCCATCATGAACAATCAATCACAACACAACAACACAATTAACACGGAATCCACGATTACACAACATTAAACAAGCAAGGATATCATTAAAGCCCTCAACATTTCAAAATAATCAAATCATAATCCACTCACGCGAATCATATTCACGAGGGTGAACCAACCATCGTAAATCCAACATGTAAACTTTATTTGTAGGACACAAATCGCATAAGAAAGTACTTGCCTCGAAACTACGATCGAAACGAGACGATGAACGGGATGCGGTCGGGCAGCCCCGAACTCCTGAACATCATCAAGAATACAATAGCACCGCGAACACTACGAGGATAACACCGCACAAATTACCAACACAAAACGGTGACCGACTCGGAATCCTCGAGCACCTATAATCCTCCGGAAGAAACAATAAAAACATGATCACAACGAGGATCGAGACCAACAACACCAGGAATCACAACAAGCTATCGAATGAAACTCGTTGAAACATTTAATCGAACATTAAATGTTCAATGGTTCCCAAGAACACTCAAATCATCAATCGAGTTAAACCAACTCGAAATATGGATATATAATCCATAGAACACGATTAATAACATCATATGGCACCAACCAATTCATCAAAATTGGACTAGGATCTAGGTTAAGAACAAAACTCCAAAAAGTCAACTCTAGGGAAAAATGGAAAAATACCTTGATTCGGTGAAGAATAATGGATTTGATGATCTTAAGATCACCTAAAGACCCCCAAAACACCACTGGATTGAACAAAATCGGCCAAGAATGCGAACCCTAGTCGCTCCCATCTCCACCCGCGGAAAGAAGAAGAAATGAGGTGAAAAATGAGAATAATGTCTGTTGTCCAGTTTTATATGCTGGACAGCCTCAGCGTGCGCTAATCATCTGGATTAACGTGCGCTATCGGGGCACATATCGCCCAAAAATCTCAGTCCAGTAACTTCTGGACTGAACCCGACCAACATTTAACGTATGCTATGTTTCCAGTAGCATGCGTTAACTCCTGCCATTAACGTGCGCTACACTACCCCGTAGCGTGCGCTAGCTAAAACACCAACCCAGTCCAGTAACTTCTGGACTACCCCGGAATACCAGTTAGCATGCGCTATCAAACCCGTAGCGTGCGCTAACTATTGCACCTTAGCGCGCGCTAACCACCTACCCTTAGCGTGCGCTAACGGACCTGAATCCAACTACTGACCTCTGACCCTGTGCTCGATAGCGTGCGCTAAGGAGATCCCTTAGCGTGCGTTAATGCACCCAGCACTACATCAGTAGTGCTCTCAAAGTTGGTTACAATAACGGACTCCTCCGATCGGAACACAAAGTTCAAGATACGCATGGAAAGCTCCAAAATAAGATCATGCTAAGAGCTTGAGCTACAATCAAACTCACACGCGACTATGAAAAGGTCGAAACAATAAATACGAAGGCGGATACCACAACTTTGGGAAATTACAAAATGACCCAAAATGCCCGAAAATCACGATACGTGATCGAATAACCAAACCAAAATTCACAACGTCTAACAAAGTTAAACGGACTTACGGGGAAACCGAAACAACAATTTCGAACGAGATTCGCAAGAATCAAACTCAAATGCGGAAAAATCGCCAAAAAGCACGGAACTCATTAAAACGACACCAAAACGAACTCGGATGTCAAAAAGTGCAGAATTAATCATTCCTAGAATGACGAAACGGTCACAAACGAGCCCATAAAACGGACTCCGGACAAAAAAAAGAATTTTACCAAAAATCGAAAATTGCGGATATTACAGGTAGCAGCAGCGGAGGCAGTAGACTTGGTTGCAAACATCTTCACAGTCAAGGAATTATAGTCCAAATTTCAACCTCCTTCTTCTCAAACGAACAAGTAAATTGCACGAGTCCGTTTTTCATCTTGCGATTGTTAGCAACCGAGTACTCGTTCGTGCAAATTACAATAGAACATCGAACAACTAAATTCTAGATTAAATTAACAATATTAGAAATAACAAAAAACTAAACCAAATTACGAAAAATGATAATAACAAACGTAAGTGTAGAAGTCGCCCGAAGTGATCTTCTGCCCGCAAGACGAAAAACGTCCCGGTAGTGCTCACGGTTGGCGGCTCGTCCCTAAAGGTAAACGACTTCACGTCTCGTAGGTAGTATCACCACAAACCTACGAGCTCCAACGAACTGAACGAGGTGAGGACGAAGCTGAATATGAAACTATGTATGTTGTATTTCGATTTTCGACATGTACTGATGCAAATGAGATGCATGCCTATTTATATGCCATCTCACACCTACACGGAATTAAACATAGCCACTAATGGCCGTCATAATGCAGGCATTCATGCTGCATTGATCACAAGAGTTACAGAATTCGAAAGGTAAGAGTTACAAAATTCAAAAGGCAACCATTTACTCCTCCTCATAACACCTGGGAGTAAGGGTGGACTCGGTTCCATTCGCTTCGGTTTTTGACCGAAACCGAGAGTCGAACCAAATATTCGGTTTCGGTTTGGTTCGGTTCTTTTTGAAGTTCGGTTCGGTTAAGTTCGGTTTTATAAATATTCGGTTCGGTTTCGATTTGGTTTGATGTTTTTTCGGTTCTTCACAATATAAATTCAAATATTATATGCAATAGAATAAGTTATATATAACAACAAGCCAATAAGAGTTATATATATGTTCAAGATAAAAGCTAGAGTTGCATGACAATTTCCAAATATCTCAAAATATATAGCAATCGTAAATCACAGTAGCTCATTCTCTCAGCCTAAATTAATTGAATCACAAATTCATGAGCATATTATTGGTCCTTCTTGGACCCATGAGGGTCTTATAAAAGGAAAAAGAATTAGACTAAAATTCGAAACACACCAAAATCACAAAAACAAGGTCATTTTAGTATGTTGAAATTTGACTTCGGTCCATTTCGATCCGGTTCGTTCGCTTGACTGACCGAGAACCGAACCAAATTAGTTCGGTTCGGTTCTGTTTTTTGTTTTTCGGTTCGGTCTTCTTCGGTTTCGGTTTTTCGGTTCTTTTTTCGGGTTTTTTCGGTTCGGTTTTCGATTTTCGGTTCCGAAATGCCACCCCGACCTGGGAGGTTACTGCCATTTTCTGACTGAATTTGAACAGTCAGGATGCTTCTGGACTGTATTAAGCTCCTTGACCGCTCGAGGGATGTACCTGGACATCCTCATGTGCACATACAACATTGTTGAGCTAGTCCAAAAAATCTTTAAGCAAGCCCACGACCAGGCCCAAAGACCACCCAAAGACCAATTGCCAGTAGATCCAAGATCCAAGAGCCAAGATCCAAGGCCAAGGTCCACGGCACGCGACTCGCGGCCGAGGCCGAGGCGAGGCGGGCGGGCGGCGGCGTGCGCGTATGGGCTTGAAGCCCATCACATGTGCATTTAATTAATACATGTATAATGAAACTCCATATATACTTGAACAATGATATTTCGTTTATCAATGTGGGATAGCCATCCCTCATTATTCCACAATTAAGTGAAACTTTAATCCACTATTTCTCACTAATCGCGGTTTAGAGAATGTAAATATACCACAATCATCTACTTGGAACGTAGATCGATCCTATGATATTTAATTTTATAAAATAAAATTAAATTCATTAACAATTCCAACATATAATAATTCATGTACTCCTTTCGTCCATGAAACAAGTTCCTGTTTCTTCTAAATTTTTGTCCACAAAATAAGTTCTCACTCTACTTTTTAGACTATTTACCCTCCCTTACTTTTAAAATTACTACAGTTTACCAATTGGACCAACCTTTAATACTACCCTTCTAGTCTTTTGCGCTACATTTACCCCATATTTTTTAGTTTTCTTAGTTTTCATATAGTGGTGATCGTACTGTCTATAAACTAATGACACGAGGAAGAGCCCAAAGAAAATGATTCCCACCCGAAAAAAAAAATGAAATTCAGTTTTGCAGAATAAACAGCGAAGGCTAGGGTTTCCACAACACTTATCAAACCTCCAAAACGACGCCGCTCTTCTCTGCCCGCATCATCGTCATCATCAACATATAGATAATCGTAGCTAGCAATCGTGTTAGGTAATTTGTTACTATCAGGCTCAGGTCTTTGTTTAGGGTTTCCCTTGAAAAAGGTACGGAAAAGGAGGTGCAGAAAAGGAAGAATAATGTTATTAATCGGCAGGTTTTTTCCCCTTCATTTCGTATAGGTAGGAATAGAACAGAATTCACAAATGGATTACGGTGTAGCTCAACAGAGCGCCCCCGTTTATGGGGGAGAGGAACCACAGTATGAAGGGCATTACGAAGCAGATGAGGGAAACTACGATTCAATTGATAACATAGATGCTAGTGCAGGCATAAAGCATGATTCTTCATCGTCTGCAGGGTTAGTTGTGTTAGTTTAGCTTGTGTAGTTAGGTCCATGTTAGATTGTAATGCTTTGATTAGTTTGGTATGTATTATGATGGGTGAGATCGAGGTTTTGGGTTTGATCCCCAAGAAGATAGAGGGATTTGAGAAAATGATAGTAACTTTTGTTTTTTTGTTTGTGATAGAAAACTTTTTGTTGGAGGTATTGCTTGGGAGACTTCTGAAGGTAATGCATCTGTACTTCTTTTTTAAATCTTCTTAAGATTAAAATTTTGCATAAGTATGAGTGGGATGAGAATGCAGTTTTGAATATCTCTATATGTTCATTGTGGCTGTGAGAGTCTTTAACATGAGAGATTATAATCAAATTTAAGGATTGAATCGATATCTTGTGCAATATGTTTGTCTTGTAATTGCTCAGTAGTATGTCTTAGCGTGTGGCTACAAGCCTTGAGTTTATGTGCTGAATTGCAAAATTTTATGGCTGGAATTACCACGCTCGCAATTTGATTTGTGCTTTAGTGACCAAATCCAGAGCATTAACACGTAACATAAACATATATAGTGATGGTTTTGTTAGAATTGGGGAAAGACCCAACATTATTTATCTTCTGTTAAATTAATCGACAAAAAACATGTATTTATATGTGAAAGAAGATGATTTTGTATGACGGTTTGGAGTCATTTAGAGGTTTCTGTCAATTTTATTCCTGATTATTTCTTGCTGGTGATTTTTTTTTTTAAAAAAGTGACTGTTGGTCTTGGTAAGTAGGAAGAATTTTTGTTTAGGTTCGTCTGAGTTTGGTATTTGCGTCTGCGACAGTCATCTTGCCTTGTGTGTTATTTGTAAGAAAGCATCTCTCTCTCTCTCTCTCTCTCTCTATATATATATATATATATATATATATATAGAGAATTCGGGAAGGAAGGTGACACCTTCTTTTTTTTGTGAGGTGCCCGCCACGTGTCATGTTCTGATTGGAGGTGAGTGTTTTAATTATAACACTCACCCACCAAGTGTTGTGGGCCACCGGGTGAGTGTTATAATTAAAACACTCACCTCCAATCAGAACATGACACGTGGCGGGCACCTCACAGAAAAAAGTAGGTGTCACCCTATATCCCGAACTCTCTCTCTCTCTCTCTATATATATATATATATATATATATATATATATATATATATATATATATATAGTGGCGCGTTCTATGCAGTACCAATATTAGATGCAGTACTTTACAGTACTAATTTATGCATGAGTTTTGTACTAATTATGCATGAAATATATGCATTTCGTGCATCAAAATTCCAATGCATTAAAATATGCAATATATGCATCAAAATATCAATGCATTAAAATATTAGATTATATGCATCAATTTTTTGTGAGAATTAATGCATTGATTTTTTTTTGTGTGTGTGCGTGCGTGCGTGCGTGCGTGCGATTTATTTAAAGGATAATTATATTCTATAAAGTTTTGCTATGTGAGTGAATAAATGGCTAAAATTGGTGAAAGCCGTTATTTAGTTTATCCAACTAAGTTCCTTGAATTTGTTATTATAGATTGAAAGCTATCATGCTTGACAACATGCCAAGACTACATATTAGCTTTTAAGTGTTTGTAGATAGAAGTCAGAGAAAATGTATACTCCAAAATGCAACGGCAATAGACTTTTCTTTATGGAAATACACACAGCAAATTCGCTTTCTAGAGCTAAAATTTAAAACGGATGATCTTAATTCTCTTTTCAGAACATATTTGATGTATGTAAAATAATACATAATCTGTATGGACATGTATGCATATGTTATAACATTAGATAGTTAGTCGACTTAGATGGATTGAAGCTTAATTTGAAGGTTAGAGTGGTGCTTGATTGTGATTAAGTTCTACGGAAAATGCGAATGATGCCTGCCACGCTAAGTTTGCATGATTAATTTTGCCTAGGCTGATTCAAGGGAATTAAAGTACATATTTTCTATGTTTGGGAGTCTTACCTATGCATACAATGTGGATAATATTTCCTGCTATTCCATGATGTCATTGAGATCTTTTTTCTTGCATATTGCCAGACATCATTTGAAGTGGTATCTCCATTGCAGAGTCTTTCTGCAGGTACTTCAGGAGGTATGGCGAAATTACAGATTCTGTGATAATGAAGGATAAAGTATCTGGTAGACCGCGGGGTTTTGGATTCATAACATTTGCTGATCTTGAAGTTGCTGAGAGGGTTTTACAGGAACAGCATGTTATTGATGGTAGATCGGTAGGAAGTTCTTGATACTGTTGCCATTAGCATTTAAACTTGTATCTTTCAAAAAAAAAAGAAAAAAATTCAAACTTATATTGCAGTTCGTCATTTGTTTTAATGGAATCTCCGCTTATATATCAGGTAGAAGTAAAGAGAACAGTTCCTAGAGAGGACGTGCAAGGTAGAGGAGGAGTGTCAAAGACAAAGAAAATCTTTGTGGGTGGTCTTCCGTTATCATTAAATGAAGGTAGCTTTTACAGGACTCTACTTCATTCATTTTTTATCAAGTACTTTTATTGATCAAGTACTTACCTTAGAGAATATTTTCTTATAGATGATCTAAGGGAGTATTTCTCTTCATATGGTAATGTTGTGGACAACCAAATTATGATTGATCATCAAACTGGTCGATCTAGGGGATTTGGATTTGTAACTTTTGAGAATGAAGATGCTGTTGAAATTATCGTCTCTAATGGTCGGATGCATGAAATTGGTGGAAAGCATGTGAGCCGATTACATTCTTCCATACTTTTTACACTAGTGGCTTAATGAGGTGACTTGACCATCAGTTGCAAATATTTACAGGTTGAGGTAAAGAGGGCCGAACCAAAAAGATCTGGTTTTGACAATTTATTCGACAGTCGGCTTCGTCGTGGCGCCAGTAGTTCGAATTCTTCCGGTAATTTTGCGGGTGGCCCGGAGAGCTTTGATGGTGGATATGGTGGTAAAATGGGTAGAGGCTATGGTGGTGGTTATGGCGGTTATGGTAATTATGGTGGATATGGCAACTTTGCTGGAGGAGGTTATCCCGGTGGGGCCGCAGGATTTTACGCAGGGTATGGTGGGTATGGCTATGGATATGGATTTGGTGGGCCAATGTATGGTGGTGGTGGTGCTTATGGAGGTGGCGGCTTTGGGGCTCCCTTCGGTTATAGTGGAGCCGCGGGGTATGGTGTAGGTAAGGGATATGATGGGCTGGGCGGTGGATACGATGTTGGGAAAGGGTTTGGAGATGGTGGCAGTGGTGGAGAGTATGGCTTGGGGAGAGGGTATGGCAGCGGCGGTGGTGGTGGATATGGAGGCGGAAAAGGGTATGGCAATGGTAATGCAACAAGTGGCAGGTTTCATCCCTACAGGAAATGAAAAGATGTTTGTTGTAGACGGTAGGTGGTTTAATTTGTGCTAAGAAAAGTTCTCTCACAAGTTCTATTTGAATCTTAATATTGTGTTTAACTGTGATTGTGTGGATTCACTCGAATAGTTTTAAGTCCGACGATACATAAATTCTGATTATTCATGCTTTCTTTTCCCTTTTTTTTTTTTGTTCTTCTTCACCTGAAATCGTAGGTAAACAAATTTACTAGGTCGGCTGTCGACATGTTGATGACTGAGTATTAGGGTTCAAGTTTATGCTGCAGTATGTGTTTATGAACCATCTGGGTCTTAAGGTTGCCGGCGTCTTGTGGTATTAGGTTAAGATTATGAATGAGTTTGGATTTTGCTTGTTAGTGTTATTTTCTGAAAATAATTCCACATTTTTCTGTATATTTTTTTTCTAAGAATTATTAGAACTCCATCTAACATCATTTCATTAGGATATCCAAAAGATCTATCCAACTTAGGGGCTGTTTGGCAGTTGCTGAATGGTTCGATGCAGAATGATTAAGTGGTTAGAATGATTAAGGGACTCTTATGATATAGTGCAAAATGAAAAATCATTGTCTTTTAATTGTTCAAAATGAAATCAGGATTCTTAATGGTTAAGGGAGGGTCAAGATACAAAACCATTCAGAGGGTTTTGGAACCATGAAGAGGTAGACACTTTTTTTCGCCAAACAGGAATTACCTCTTAACGATTCAGAGGTTGCTTCTTAATGAAACCACTAAGAGGTAAACAAACAGCCTCTTACTAAAATGAAAGGGTTTATTTTTACTAAAATAAATGTACTCCCCAGTTTATTCGATATATGTGTGTATACCGGGAATAGCTCATTATGCCTTAAGATCAATGTTTTCGATAGGGTTCCAGAATACGTTTTTGATCGGAAACTCAAGTCTAACCTCGTTCAGATTGGATCGTTTCGTCTAGTCTTGTATATTTGGTTTTGGTTTTCTAAGATATTATTTAGATACTGTTCTTTGAACAGTTGTGATGATATCATCCATATCTTTTACACCACCCTTTTACCTCACTTTCGTCCCCCCACATTTCTTCTTTGTTTTCTTCGATTTTTCTTTCAACTCATTAGATGAGGTGGTACCAGGTTTTCGTTGTTATGGGAAATATCGGGTTCGAATCGTTCCCCACTTTGTAAAAGATTAGTTGTGAACTTGAACTTGTCTTTTACAAGCTCAAGGTTCTGTTAAAAGGTCTACAGGTATGGGCTTTAAGCATTTGATTGTGAATATTGATTAGCGATGCATAATTGTTATCTACTAAATCAAGACATCTTTTAACAGTTGCAACACGAAAGAAACATCATAGAAAAATATTTCAAATGATGTTATTCTGTTCACGCGCCAATTTAGATTACAAATTATCAGATTATCTTGTTAGGAAAAAAATATGTTGGCTGTCGAAAATAAAAAAATTGTCCTTCACTGAAGGTCTGTCGATGTTCGGCCGGCGGCCGTCTCCTCCAAAACAACACTGACCGATGAGTGGTCACTGGAAGTTTGCTAGTCATTGTCACGGGCCCACAAAAAAATAGGTCGGCAGGCGGTCGGAAAAAAGAAAAATAGTCGGTTGCTGGAGGGCCGTCGATGAACAGCAGGCGGTCGCAAAAAAATAAATAAAAGAAAATTGCTAGGTCATTGGAAGCCTAATGGGCCTGCACCGGAGGTCTGCCTTTCGCGGCCGCAAAGAAAAATGACAAAAAAAAACATCCAGTCACTGGTGGTCTACTGGCGGACAAAAAAAATGTTAGTCGGTCGCTGAAGATCCTTTGGTAGCCGGCCGACGACCCACCGAAGGTCTGCTGGAGAACCGTAAGGAACCAAAAAATGAGGAGACTATTTGTCCATTTAATTTGTTATTTTAAGACTTATTTTGGAAATTTAGAAATATTTTAGAATTTTGATACTAGACTTAATACGGAGAGGTACAATGGTTTTTTCAGATATACAATCGAAAAACACCACTGTCTTTTATATTGTAGTTTAGGGATAATTCGTGCTATAATAGCACGGTGGTGACTATTTGAATTAAAATAATCAAATTACCAGATTATTTTGTTAGAAAAAAAAATATATTGGCTGCCGGCAGCGGCTTCACTGGCGTGCAGGCCGCAGGCAGACGCACCCCCAGGAAAAAAAATAACGTCGTCGGAGGACTGCCACGGCCGACAGCCGCACAAAAAAGAAATTGACCGTTGATAGATGTGTGCCGGCAGACACATACATAAAGAAAATGACAGACTGCTGACACAAAGATCGACAGACGGACGCATTTTGAAAGAAGAAAAAAATAGCCGTTCATCGGAGGTCTGACGACAGCAGAACAAATAAAAATCTGACCAGCGAGAGGTCTATCGACAGCGGCTTCAGCAACTCGCAGGTCTGCCATAATTATTAAAAAAAATATTGGTCGGCTGTCGGAGATTTAAGGGCGACGCCCCGTCAAAAAACAAGACGACATACTAGCCACACAGAAAAAACTAATTGGTTGGTGGCCGACGACCCCACAGAGAATCCGATTAGGAATAATATTTCTTGAATATAAGTCAAATATTCTAAAAATACTTTGAAAGTTTATTATTATTAAATATATTTTTTTTTGAAAGGTGATATTATTATTATTAAATTCAACATGGAAGAAATAGAAAGATACACAGCTTGAATATTTTACACGTATTGAACATTTTATTGGACATTTGATACTATAATATTTTATGACTTATTTTAAGACTTATAGAAACAACTAATTCTATAAGAAATTTTATCCTTTTTGAAATAATATCACGACCACAATGTATATACCACGTACAATCCATATATTTCCTCCGTCCCATCGATCTTAGTTAATACTTCATCCGTTACTTTATTATTGCAACGTGTTGACTATGCATTGTTCACATACTCTCTTTTGACCATCTTTTATGATTCATACATATGAAAAAATATAATCATGTGAGATCTTATTAGATTTATCTCGAAATATATTTTCAAAATATCAACGTCTTATAATTTTTAAAAATAAAGAATTGAAGATATTAATAATCAAAATTGTGCATTGGCAAACGTGAAAGTCAAGATGTTGCAGTTATAAAAGAACGGAGGTAGTATTCCTTTTTGGGTCATCCCAAGATACTTGATCATTTCCTTTTTAAGATACCTTTATCTCTCACAACTTAATATATATTTATACCATCTCTTTATGCACTATTTTTTAACTTTTCTTAAATCCCGTGCTGAAAAACAAATGCTCAAGATGGATGAGACGGATGGAGAAAATAATATATATACGCATATAGTTAATAATAAACAGTTGGTCAACCAATCAAATAAATTAACCAATTGCCAAAAAATTCACAATTTATTCGGCAAATAATGTTAACATGTTAATTTCTTATAAGTAATGTTTTATATAATTTTATAATGTTAATTAATTTTAATTATTATTTTAATATTATAATTTTTATATCACCGATTTTTATATAATTGGATCAAGATGCAGATGATGACTACGATCCAGAATCAAAGTCTACTTTTCTTTTCAATATTAGACAACTTTCTTACAATTATGATTTCTACAATAACATTATGGCGAATCTCTATAGTTTAGAGGACTAATGCTGCAATATAATCCTATTATTATAGCCTTCGTGTCTTTTTTTTTTTTTTTTATGACGGGGACCCGCAACCGCTACTTTTCGACTGGACGTAATAGTCTGCAAATTATGCCAACCAGATAAACTACACCCATACTAGACAAGCCCTGTGTGACAGGCTCAACCAAAAAAGTATTGGTAGGAGAATCGAACTCGTGACCTTTTAGTCCCGCGGTGACTTACTCCGCATCTCCTAATAAAGTGTTCTTCAATTGATTTTCATTTTTTCCTATCCCTAATATACCCCTCTGCGTCCCCCTATCCTCCTCCATCATCATTTCAGTCAGATTCCACTTCCTTTCTCTTTTATCCCATTTTATCTTCTCTTTGAAAATGACAACCCCTGCGTTGAAGCACAATTTACTGCCACCAGGGCTGGTTTCCAATCTCCAACAGGTCCTCTCAAACCGGAAGTCCGCCGCCGGTGGCGAGGACGGCAGCGTTTCGTCGAAGTCCGATAAAGGGGACAATGATTCAGCCCAGCCCTCTTCCTCCGGGGACGAACCCGGTTATGAAAATGATCCCAGGCCGATAATTTTGGTTACCAACAGTGATGGGATCGAGTCCCCTGGACTTTCGTGCTTGGTCGATGCTCTCGTCCGTGAAGGCACTTACAATGTCCACGTCGTTGTCCCTCAATCGTAATGTTTTTTTTTTAAAGTTTTTATTTATTATTATGTGTACAGTGATTTGGTAATAACTTATGTGCCTATCAGTCGAAATGCCTTTCTCCTCTAGATCTTCTGTAAATATGCTGTGTCTTTCTAGCTGATATGTGGATGGTGAATGTATTGTTTGTGGATGGTGAAGGATTTTATTGGCCTCAGTAAATAGGTGATTTTGTTTTCATTGGGCTGCGTATATATGTATGTATAAAAGAATTGATGCACAAAACTTTTTGGGGCCTGAGGTGATTGCTTCATGAGATTCATGCCCCCGCCCATCCTTTTTTTCTCCTTTGAATGATTGAGTGTTGGTTTCGGAGTTCCGCTTATTTTTCGTGTGATTGTGACTTGACAGGGACAAATCTGCATCAGGGCATTCAGTGTCATTGAAGGAAACAGTCGAGGTGGTTTCAACCGAATTTACTGGTGCAACTGCTTATGAAATTTCTGGTATGTTTATATACTTTGTTTTTTGTTGTACATTCCGTTTGTGTTTATCGACATCGAATTATTTTAGATTTGATGAATGTCAATTCCGTGATGTTTTACTTTTATTCTCTGGCACTGAACGAACTTGAATCAACTGTCGTGCTTATGCAACTTAAAGGAACTCCAGTGGATTGTGTGTCATTAGCACTATCTGGCGCGCTGTTTTCATGGTCGAAGCCTCTTTTGGTATTTCTTTATCATGCCCAAGCCTATGTTTGCCTTTTTCTGATTTTGCCTAGTTCTTTGAAGAATTCGTTTCTTTCTTTTAACTTTTTATTTTTATTTCTCTGGATATTCAGGTGATAAGCGGTATCAACAAGGGTTCAAGCTGCGGCCACCATATGTAAGTTGCTGTTCTATTTCCTTCTTATTTGTTACATACGAGTTTAATCAATATTACTTATGAAAACAATGGGATTTAGGTTTTACTCTGGTGTTGTTGCTGGAGCTAGGGAAGCACTAGTAAATGGCGTGCCCTCCATAGCAATATCACTGAACTGGTCGGTTTTCTTGTCCTTAAAAGTACTTCACAAATTCAATATGCGTAACATGATAGATAAGTTGCGGTCTAATCTATTGCAGGAAAAAGGACGGAAGTGAGGAAAGTGACTTCAAGGATACTGCGACTCTGTGCATGCCAATAATAAATGCAGCCGTAAGAGATATAGAGAAGGGGATTTTCCCTAAAGGTTTCTCGTTGGACATAGAAGTCCCGACATCACCCTTAGCAAACAAGGTTTGCTTTTATTACTTTATTGTCTGAATGCGTATCATATAGTGATAAACTTTATTTTTTTTCATGTTCATTTAGGAGTAAAAAATGAGTATGAACCGACCCTATTGCTTAATATTTTTCATTTTCCCAATTCCTTTTATTTTGTTACAATTCTATTAGCACGTGTTCATGAGTAGTGGATTGTAGTTAGAGCTGAAAACGGGTCGGATTCGAGTCGAGTACACCCGAACTCGAGTCGAGTTTTTCAGTTTTGGTATTCGGGTCGAGTTATCCCGAGTCGAGTCGAGCAGCATATAAGCCTGCCGAGTTCGACCCGGCCGAGTACACTCGGGTCACTCGAGTAGCTCGTCGAGTCGGGCGGGTCGGGTAGGATTCGGGTCGAGTCGGGTTGTACCTGTTTTTCTGACATTTTCTGCATATTTTTCTATAAAATTCAAATTTTTTTATTCTACAAAATTTTGCGTTTTACATAAAAATCAAATAAGAAAAGAAAATCATAACGTTAAAAAATAAAAGCAAGAAAAAAAAACTGGACTGCACCTGCACTGCACGGGATGAGCTGAGGGTTTAATTAACCTAGCCGAGTCGGGTACCTGACGGGTCGAGTCGAATCCGGGTCATCTAATCGAGTACTATGGCGGGTAGGCGAGTATATCCGACTCGACTCGAGTACGAAAACGAGCTCCCCATACGCGCCGAACTCGACCGGGTCGGACTCACGGAACCGAGTCGAGTACAAGAAAATCGAGTCGAACCCGGGTCGAACCCGGGTATACTCGACCGGATCTGCAGCTCTGATTGTAGTATTTATTCTTGTATTCTTAAGAACTCATAGATTCATGTTGATCACTTATTGAGCTAATAAAAGATCGCCAGTAAGCTGTAACGACCTGTGGATTTTGAGCTTGATAACATGGAAATATTACTGAATTCGTTGCAATAATAATTCTGATTATGATATTCTCTGTTTCTTTTAATGCTTGAATCTGAAAATAAGATTTGGAGTTTGAGTATACCAAATCGACTATCTGCCGACTAATTTGGTTTGACTTTGATGTTGTCTGTCTTCTCTTTTTTTTTTGGATGCTGATGCAATATAAATTTTGACAGGGAATAAAGGTTACCAAGAGAAGCCTTTGGAGGTCCAATCTTAGCTGGCAAGCCATTTCAGGCACCAGGAATTTAGCCGCTTCACGTTATGGGGGCAGTCAGCCAGGCATTGGCATGCAGTTCGCGCAGCTCGGTCGTGATGCATCTGCTGCTGTGTGTAATCTTTAAGTAGTTCACTTTTTTTCTTTCTATAATAAATCTTGTGGGAGCAGATTGCTCTGATTCATATGTTCTATTTCCAGGGTGCTGCTCGCCGTTTGGCCACTCAAAAGAAGAATATTGAGGTTGTTGAATCTGTTGGTGCTGTCGGGAAATCTGATTTTAAAAGGACAACCAAGTATTTCCGCGCAGAGGTTAGTATTTGGGGATAGGGGTGTAAGTGAGCTGAGCCGACTCGTAAGCTACTCTGGGATCAACTCTGAAAAAGTTCGAAACTGGCTCGAAGTCTATCGAGCCTAGCTCGAGTTCGAGTTTAAATAGTGTTGTTGGAGTTTCCACTTTCTCAAATTTTTTACAGTGGAACATAAATGAATAATCAGTATGTGCATTATAACTTTCTTTTATTACCTTTTCATTTTTTATTATCTTTTTTCAGATGCTTGACAAGGAACAAAATGACGACGATCCGGATCTGGATTTTATAGCTGTTGAAAATGGCTTCGTAAGATTTTTTTTTTTTTCCTTTTATAAGACGTACAAAACCCTGTATTTCTCTTTGCATGAGATACGATGGGTTAATGGTCGTTGCATCTTGAAACAGGTTTCAGTTATTCCATTCTCTCCCTCGGTGTATTTAGATACGGAGACCGAGGCTGCTGCTTTGGACTGGATTTCCTCTGCACTGTTAAGGGGACATTAAGAACGACGACATGCTTCCGAGATAACGAGTATTTTTGTACATTTGAAGCCGCGAGCTTATTCATCTCTGCCACATTTTTTTTTTTTTCTCTGAGAACCATGAGGCTTTTTTTTTTTTTTTTTTTTTTTTAATTTATATTTTCCTAAATTTTCTGCTATTTAGTTACTTAAGTTTTCAATGTGTGGTGAGGCAAATGCTCCTCCCATTAATTCATTGTGTTGGGCAATTGTGTAAAAATTGTCCTCCCATTATTTCTGTTTTTCCTCAACTTTAGATTGAATTTTTAACCAGTTGTTTTTTACGGTTTTTTTTTTTTTGGGAATTTTACTATTTCTTTTGTTTATTTTAGGATTTGGTAGAAAATGGAATTGATTTTTGTTTCTTCAAAACATAAAATGGAAATGAGCAGAAGTCCGACCAATTGGGCTTGTGTGTAAGGCTTTTATTATGAGGGAATTTGGGCCTGATCAACTGTGCCCAATATAACTAGGACTCGATCGGGGATGAAATTCAGAGGACCCGGTGCCGGTCCAAAATAAACCGCCCCTACATAATTTCCCGATCCGGATGTCTATTTTTGGGAATGGGATCATATTGGTCCGGGATGGATCGGAATTCTTTTATATATATATATATATATATATATATATATATATGGGAGGGGATCCCTTGCCCTCTTAAAAAACCCACTAATAGACCACTTACCTTGACCATTAGATTATATGGTTTGGATGGTGGGGATGAAATCAAATTAACTGTTTTTTAAAAAAAAAAAAAAATCTCCCCACCTCTGGTCCCCCTCGCCCCCATCCCCCTTTCCCCCTTTTTCCTAAACTCTTTCCATTCCCCAAATCTTGCTCCCTCTCTCCTCCCCCTACCAAATCCCAGAATAAAAAAAAAAAAAAAGACATTTGGTTTCGGGAATAAATCCCCAAATCTCGCTCTCTCTCCTCCCCCTGTCAAATCCCTTAAAAATCCCCATTATAACTTTTTTAAAAAAAAATCCCCAGAATAAAAACAAAGACATTTGGTTTCCAGAAATAAATCACCAGAATAAAAAAAAATTCCCAGAATAAAAAAATTCTTAAAATTTTAGAGTATAACTTTTTTTCTTCTTGAAATCTCCAGAAATAAATACGCGGATATCCTCACTTTTTTCTTTGTTCCAGTTTCATTTGGTCGAAAATGAGCTAACATTAAAAATAAAATTACATTCAAATGAAATTGTTGCATACCAGAATATCAAGAGATTAAAACTTCAATCCAATTTAAAATACAAAAACATAACAATGAGTTATTAATTCAAAACGGAAATGTCGTGATTCTCGTTCTTTTTTCTGTAAGGATTCATTGGACAATTGCGTTTGTCGTGACCGAACCCTTGACATGCTGCACATTTCCTTTTCTTATTCTGAGATATCTCAATTCCACTCTTTAACCGGCACGAACTTGTTGGCACTGCCTCTCCTTTCTCATCCTTCTTTCGACCCTTTGTTTGTGAAATGCTTGGGTCTAAAAGAAATACGCGTGAGGAAGTATCATTTGAACTCATTTCATGACCGCTTTGACAAACACCATCGGGGCCACTTCCACAAACATCATCATCAGGTGAAACATGCATTCCCATCTTTGATTCGGCTATTTTTTTGGATGCAAGATTAATGCATTCCATATACATTTGGAAATGCTCGTAAGAAGGTGCGACTTCACATGCTAACTTAGTAGATTGTTGACACATATAACTTAGCCTCAATGACTCATTTTCTTTGAGCGCATCATTCGCTACGCAACCGTCTACATCCAAAATCCTATACTTATTTGCCCCGACCCTCCATCGTGTAAGGATAAAATGTAGAGGAATTTTATCAATATCATGGCGAAGCAGGACTTTTATGATATGCCTACATATTATCCCAACAAATTCAAAATTTTGGCACTCACATTTGCCTTGTAGGGTATTTAAATCAAGATTCACGACAAACTCATCCGACTCACATTCTCTATGTTTCACAAGGTATGTGTGAGAACCATCGAAAAAATCTTCCCGTTCAACCTTAAACGAACGATGCGCATCAAATTCGGCCTTAAATTTGTTGAATATGTTTCGAGTATAATACTTGGACGCATCCTTCAACAAATAGTCGTGGTCACTCACAATACGAACTTTGTGTTCCGTCACATAATCTTCATCACTTTCATTCTTCAGAATCTTTTTCAATGCTTGATCGTATTTCACCACAAATTCTCTAAGATTGGTCGTGTGCGTGACAAAATCATCAAAAAATGCATTAACACCCTCGCTACGTCCGGTTGTGTTCATCCCGGCAAAGAAAGTGTCACGATTATATACGGGAACCCAAGAAGAACGGATGTCATATAAATGTGTAAGCCAACTGTTTTCTTGTAAACTATTTTCCTCAACCAACTTCTTCCATTTTTCTTCGAAGTCTTCTACTCGATAAGTGTTCTTAAGGCAAACCTTCATCCCTATTTTGAATTTCGATTTCTTAAAGTACACGTGAGATAATTTCTCTGCAAACTTTTTCTTAATATGCCAAAGACATAGTCGGTGTCGGGTATTTGGGAATACCTGCGGAATTGCGGCCAACATAGCCTTATCTTGGTCAGTGATGATCGCTTTTGGAGCTCTTCCTCCCATTGCTTGTAGCCACACCCGAAACAACCAAACGAATGTTGCCTCCTTTTCATCGTGCAAAAGTGCACACCCAAACTGTATTGACTGGAAATGATGATTTATGCCCGTGAATGGTGCAAATGGCATATCATATTTATTTGTCTTGTACGTAGTATCGAATGTCACTACATCTCCAAAGTATTCGTATGCCATGCGTGCACGATGATCTACCCAGAAAAAATTAACCGCCCTCCCATCTTCATCAACTTGAATATCATAAAAAAAATTTGGATCCTCCAACTGTTTTTTTTTAAAGTAATTGAGAACTGTTTGCGCATCACCACCTTCCATATTTCTTTGCCTAACATTCCTCAAATGGTTGTAACAATCTCTCTTCTCAAAACCAATATGGTCGCCGCCTATGACATCCGGGAGTTTAGAAACTTTTAGGTTTTCCCTATGAAATGCTTCAGTTAAATTTTTAACTGCCTCGGGCATGGTCCGATTGGATCTCATCTTCATCCTCTTGGAAGGTGTTACTTGTTTGTGATTATGAATGTCATCAAACTTCGATACCACCCAGCATGAAGTATTCTTATCAAGAACTATGCATAACTTCGCTAAACATCCGCACTTTATACTTGATGTTCTTCTTTTTGTAATTGATGAGCTTTCTTCGTCAACAATCTTTTTTAATTTTCCTTCGCGTGCACATACAAACTTTGTAGAAGTAACCTCTTTTCCTCGCCATCCGGATTTCGATGAATTCCTTACACGAATAGAAAAGCCCTGTTCACGGCCATATTGTGCATAGTGATTCCTTGCATCACCACGACTACAGAAACTCATGCCCACGTATGGTTTCTTAACATTCATGGATAATTCTTCCTCTTGATCCATCTACAAAATACACAGAAATTAAAGGTTACAAATTGAAATACACGGAATAAAATATTTCTGCAAAATACATCTGCAAAATACATCTGCAAAATACATCCGCAAAATACATCTACAAAAAATTTCTAACACATAAATTAAAATACACAAGAAATCCTCTTTTTTGGAACGAAAAATCTTACAAGAATTGGTGTTCACATGAATACAAAATACACAGAAATTAAAGGTTACAAATTGAAATACACGGAATAAAATAATTCTGCAAAATACATCTACAAAAAATTTCAACACAGAAATTAAAATACACAAGAAATCCTCTTCTTTGGAACGAAAAATCTTACAAGAATTGGTTTTCACGTCAATCGTTGGTGAATCGTTCGTCGCCCGTGAATCACAGCCCGAGAACGTCGCCCGTAAATTGTTCGTCGCCGCAGCAGCAGGGAGAACGAGAGAGTGAGATTGGGGACAGGGGAGAGGGAAGAAGAAGGGGGTAGGAAAGAGGGGGGCACGGGATGTGGTAGGGGGATTTATTCCCGAAACCAAATGTCTTTTTTTTTTTTTTTATTCTGGGATTTGGTAGGGGGAGGAGAGAGGGAGCAAGATTTGGGGGAGGGGAAGACTTTAGGGAAAAGGGGGAAAGGGGGATGGGGGGCGAGGGGGACCATAGGTGGGGAGATTTTTTTTTTTTTTTTTTTAAAAAAACAGTTAATTTGATTTCATCCCCACCATCCAAACCATATAATCTAATGGTCAAGGTAAGTGGTCTATTAGTGGGTTTTTTAAGAGGGCAAGGGATCCCCTCCCTATATATATATATATATATATATAGATAGGGGTGGTTCGGTACGGTATACCGAAAATTTTCATCCATACTGTATACCGTACCGAAATTTTCGGTATGATAAAAATCATACCTTTACCATACCGAAAATTTCGGTATGACCTATTTATACCGTTATTGTACCGAAATATCGGTATACCGAAATCAAGCCAGATATCAATTAATTTTTCAAGATATCGAAACTTCATATATCGAAAATTTTAAGATATATCAAAAAATTCAATATACTATACGAGTTTGGTATCTTGAAAAATTTCGATATACGATAATTTTTTCGGTATATCGAAAATTTTCGGTTCATGTCGAAAAAATTTAGATATCTGAAAATTTTCGGTATACCTCAGATATCGAAAATTTCAAAATCTCATACCGTTCAGACCAAAATACCTAGCGGTATCATATCATCTTAGAAAAATCGGTATACCGAAAATTTCGATATTTTTCGATACGATATTTTCGGTATTTCGATATTTTCGGTATTTTTTCCAGCCCTATATATAGAGGGGGGGAGGGAGGGTTTTTTTGGGTAAGAAATATGAATAAATCTATATAATCCATCTTTGTGTGATCTATGGTTCAGATTGGGTTAGAAATAAATATATATATTTAATGCATTAAAATGCTGGTGCATTAAAATTTTTAATGCATTAAAACTATGCTTTATATATTGTTGTCCGTCTTCCAGCAGTATTAATCTTCGGATAAATATTTTGGGCAACAGGTGTTAATTCTTGACACAACAATTGCCCCCCAGCTTGCTCCTATGTTGAAGACATGGGGCGAGGTGGTTCTTGCTGGTGATCGTGTTCGGATGAGGACGGGCGATCTTCCTGAGCTGACTTAGGCTTCGGACTTGGGCTATCATAGTCGATTGGCTAGCTATCTTTCGGTCTTGTACCTGCAAAAAACAACATTGGCCGATCCCCCATGGAAACTTGGTGGTTTCGCTTTGTTTGAGGAATCGTGCACAGTCGCGGAGATCGATGGACCGACTCCATGACCGTGTCTTGGTGCGCGAAGACAATGAGTGTCTCGTGACTCACTTTATTATGAGGGTCCTCTGTTAGGCTGCGCCTCGCCTCGTATTTAAACGAAGGGCGTGCGGTCTCGGTCTAGAGGAGTCCTTGCGCGCGGCGTCGGATGAATCAACTCCACGCCCGCGGCTTGTTAGCTCTGCTTCCACCTCGGCCACCATGGAGATGGCCGACCTCGACGGTGTACGTTGAGACGGGGTTGTGGCATGTGTCCACCGATTAATGTTGGAGAGCCCTCGACTACGCCGGCCTCGTATTTAAACGAAGGGCGGGCGATCTCGGCGAAAGGACCTTGCATGGCCGAAGCGGTTCCATCGATGCCAGACCATGGCTTTATGATGTGCGGTGGAGGCGATCTTATGCCTTAGTCCGTCATGTTATATCTTTGGGTGTAGGTGGCGATCGTGTCCACCGGGTTGCTGATGATGTTGCGATCTGGCCGGAAGACTGGCGATCGTCGCTCGGCAGCTGATCGCTTTATTCGTAGGTCGATATTGGCGATCGGGCGGCGGCAAGTCCCTCATTTAAAATGGATTATAGGCGGGGATCGAGTCCTCCGGCTCTGCTGGGTAGTAGCGATCGGGCTGGGAGACTGGAGGTCGTCGTACGGGCGCCGATCGCTCTACTCCTAGGCTGAGAAGAAGCCTTTGCCTGGACAGGAAATCTGCGGCTCTAGCCCGGAAGGCTGCGTAGGTCGTCGGTAGGGTCTTCGTGAGATGCCTGAACATAGGCGAGAAGCCCTGAAAACCTCCTAGGACCGCGTAGAGGGCGGTCTCATCGCTTACGGGCTCGCCGTTGAGGATGATCATGTCAACCCGGTCGATGTAGTCCGAGTCGGACTCCTCTTCCCCTTGCCTGATCCGCCACATGCGATGGGGACCTTCTGGCCGAGCGGCCCTGGTGGCGAAGTATTCTGTGAAGACGTGCGCCAGCTCGTTAAAGGAGCCAATGGACCGAGGTGGCAATGAGGTGTACCACCGGTGGGCGAGGTCGTCCAGCGTCAGAGGGAACATTCGGCATCGGGTCGCGTCTGATGCCCCACACCCGGTCATGTAGATGTTGAACTTGTGCAGGTGTGTTTGGGGGTCCGATCGCCCCTGGTACACGGGTGTCTGAGGAGGAGCGATCTTGTGCTGCACGGGGGCGAGCTCGATGTCGATCGCGAGCGGCTCGCTTGGCGCGGCGATCGTCTTCACGGCGCCTGCCCCGGATTGCAGGAGCACCTTCACGTCGTCGATCTGACGTTGCATTGCGGCAATCGCCGCGGCTCGGCTGCTTGCGGATCGGCTTTGGGAGCGGGGGCCGAGGCGATCGTGTACCGACCTCCGGACCCCGCTGCTGCCGACCTCGGGAATCTGGCGAGCGGGAGCCAGGCGGCTGGATCGCCTTGTGGGAGCCGGGTAGGCCGAGCTCCTGGTGACGGATTCGAATTCCGTAGTCTCGTAGCTGGGGCTGGACTGCCCCGGTCGCCAGGTCGGGTCACTGCCCAGGCGATCGAAGACAGAGGTGCCCCGGCTGCCGAGCGCCTCTTCTTGCGGGCGAGAGCCTCCTGGCGATCGCTCGGCCAGCAATGCCTTGAGCTTCCGCTTGGACTTCCGGCGGGAGACCGAGGGGGCGACAGCAGGAGGCGCGCCGAGAGCACTCCGTCGTTCCTGAAGGGCGGCTATGGCCTCTTCGATCTGTTCATTGGTCCGGAACTGATCGAGCGAGAGGCTCGGGCCGCCGTCCCGGGATGGGATCGAGCGTCTCTGACCGCGGCGGCTGCCTTCCACCATCGGCTGCGGCTCGGGCCCAGGGCCAGGCAGTGATCTGGCCGGGTCGGCTTTCTTCGACGCGGAGGCGGAAGACATGATTTCTGAAGGATTTCTTTGAAGTGCAGTAAGTGTCACTTCAAGTATCTGCCCTGAGAACAGTGAGTGTTCTTCGGGACGGTAGGTATAAAAATTCGAGGGTTGCCCCCCTTCCTCTAGCGCCAATTGTTGTTGCCCAAAATATTTATCCGAAGATTAATACTGCTGGAAGACGGACAACAAACAACAATTGCGGGAGCACTTCTGAGAGTAGATAAATAATACAAGATTTGCCGGGTTTGTTAGGCCCGGGCTTGAATTCTCTCGCGAGATGTTATTAATACAAATATTCGTGGATACAAGTATTAATGAGAGAAATCTAAATACAATGAGTGTAAAAAGACTCTGTTAATCCGGCTCTTGAGCGAAGCTTGGTGTTCTTCGTCGCCGATAATGTCTGGATGAGATAGGTAGGAGAAGTAAGACCGAATGATAGCCGTTGCCAAGAGTTGGAGATTAGCCAAGTGCTTGATGTTTGCTTCGTGTTGTATGCTCAAATCGTGAGGTTGCGTAAGAAGTGTCCAAGTGCAGGTGCCTTGCTTATATAGGGCGGTAGGGTCACATCTGTAGTGGCCGATTGCTGCCGGCCATTATAATAATGTGCCGATCGCCCACGGCCAATATTATAATGGGGCGATCTCCTGGCTGTCGGGCTAAAGTCCAAGGAAGATCTTGTTTGTCTAAAGTCCAATGCGATGGCGGCGCAAAATGTGCGGTCCAATTAGGAGACATCACGTTTCATGAATCAGTCAAAATTTGTCCCTACTGACAAGCTTTATTCGGCTTGTCGGCTGGTGGAGAGAATCTGTCAGACTGTGGTCAATGGCCCGTGATTCGCGGATCTTGTCCCGGATCTTGCACGTGGTGTCAGTCTTGAGGCTCGGTCTTCGCCGACTGGATGGCCATCGGTGGAGATCGATATGAGGCGCTCGTCTCTAGCTGATCATCAGAGGTCGCCATCGGCCAGTGGATGAAGGTCGGCAATGGTCGGTCTCCAAGGGTAGGTCGGCAAGATGCCGAGAGAGGATCGCCCGCTTGTCGGTCGCCAGGAGTCGGTCGCTGAGTACCGAGAGGGGATCGTCCATTAGTAGATCGCCAGGGGTCGGTCGCCGAGTATCGAGAGGCGATCGTATCTGAGGTTGATCGCTCGATCACGGACTTGCCACAGGGCCTTGGTTGCTGATCTAGCATGTCCGCTGGGTCAAGGCTTGGTCGCCTGGTCGCTGATCGGCAGACCTGCCTTGGACGATCGGCAGTGACTCGGTCGCCCGACCTCCGAGGCGATCGCCGGTCGGAAGGTGTTAATTCTTGACACAACATATATGAATATAAGAATACCAATTCATTAAATCAATGTATTTCATGTATAACTTTTCGTGAGAATAAATTTTAGTTATCCATTTAATCAAGAATTATGAACCAGATTCGTTCTTATTTCTTAATTTAAATTTTATTCTCACAGAAACCATCTCGGCATCTCCCATATATATATATATATATATGGTGTGTTATGAATCGGAACCTGCTTATAGACGTGTATATGTCATACTATTAATAGTTTTATGTAAGATGTTATACATTTAGCAACATATATTAATAACACATGTAAGATGGATGGTGCTAAATGTATAGTAAACTACCAATGATGTCTAGCGCACGGTTGACGATTCTAGAGTCAGTTTCCTTGAGGTAAGGTGGATTTTTCCGTTAGGGTTCCCATCTTGGGGGATGTTCCAGGTTGATCCCTGCACACCACAAAAAAATTTCCGTGACGGTTTGAGCTTAGGCAAGGAGGACACCGGTACATGGGTAGGATTCGAACTCGGGACGCTTGGTTAGGATTTCACTAGGCTTTCCACTGAACCTAACCTTTCAAAAAAAAATGTATAGTAAACTCATAAAGATTGATAATAGCATGATATATGCACGTTTAATAGTAGGTTTCTAATTCTTACGAGAATTTTATTCCTAAATGAATATATATATATATATGTATAACTTTATTTTCAGAATCCTATTAAGTGGAAAAACTGCGAGAACCACCTTTTGTACTCTTAATAATACATAATGTACATCATGTCAATGCATACAACCCCTAGTGATCATAACCCCTACTATATAGTAGGGGTTAGCATCAGTATGGGCTATTATAGTAGGGCAGAGGCGGACCTATATGATGGCATGGTGGTGCACGTGTACCACCAAAATTTTGTAAAAACAGACCCCTTTACCCAAATGAATGTCCACTTAATCTCCACTTTTAGCAATTGCGTATAGGTGTGCATAGTTATGTACGTGTGCGTCTATCATTTCTGTATTTTTTATCTACCCCGTCATTTTTATTTAATAGTTAAATTATTTCCACTATTTTTTTTATCAAATTATATAGAATATTTATATTATATTATATTATTGTCAGTACTTTCTTTTTTAATTCTTTGGCAATGCCAACCCTGAGTTACTCGAGGCCGTGTGTGAAATCTAAGATGTGTCCCTATAAAAAAATATTTGGATAAAATTGATGTACTTATCAAAATCTTATTACTAAATACATAAATAAATAAAGCATAGATTATAAATATAAGAGCATATAACAATCATAAACAAAAACTGACAAAAAATCATAAACAAGGTTAAAACATAAAGTTCACTATTGAATTAAATAATTCTTATCAAATTAGATAACCTTTTTAAGTTTGTTAGTATTTTGTATTAAATAGAACTTTACGGGATTCAAACTTGAATCTATTAATAAACATAATATTTAAATATATTTTCCGATCCAACCATAATACAAGATTTTAATTTGATATTTTTATATTATATTTATAAGAAAAAAATTATTTATGGGCTCTAGAAAATTGAAGATCCTATATGGGCACAAGTCGCACATTTTATATACTGTACCCACCATGTTCGTCCGTTGCACCAGTAGAAATTTGGTGCTGGATCCGCCTATGGTAGGGGTTATCATCGGTAAGGGTTATCTTCCATAATAAAAATTTTATTTTACTATAATATCCTTTTGAGTTAATAATATTTTTTTAATATTTAAAAAAATCTCATTAGTTTAGAGGAGTTCTCACCGTTCTCGCATTTAAGAGAATTCTGAAAATAAAACCCCTATATATATATATATATATATATATATAAAAGTTTGGTTTAAATCGGAACCAATCCTTAAATAGATACTTTAAGCATGTAGCATAAAGTATTTCTAGGTCTAAGTTTTCATTCACGCTCAAGGCTTCTTGTACGTCAATGTATTGCATTGATTGTGCTTTGTGCATTTATGAAACATTGTGACCATTCTTAATATGATTAGAGACACACTTAATGGTCCTGCTTGCAGTAATATTCTTAAATACTTTTTCAAGTACACGCATGGTCAAGGGTTGACCCGTGCCCCCAGTCTAACCCATACCGAGTCGTGGTAGACCCGTGAGACCGGACTAGGACTGTCATTCGAGCCGGGCGAGCTCGAGCTCGAGCTTTTTTTTACGAGTGGAGCCGGCTCGTTTAGGTAAACGAGCTCAAAGTACTGATCGAACTCGACTCGTTAAATTCACGAGTCGAGCCGAGCCGGTCGAGCAGCTCGTTTAAAACTACACTTAAATCAACTTAATCTTGTATCTGAGATCGGCTCGTATCATAAATGAGTTCGGGCCGAGCTGGCTCGTTAGCTAAACGAGCCCTATCTATGTTCGAGCTCGACTCGTTAACGAGCACGAGTCGCTAACGAGCTCGAGTCGAGCCGAGTCCTGATAAACGAGTTGGAGCTCGAGGTGCTCGCGAGCAGCTCGGCTTGAATTACAGCCCTAGATCGGACCGTGCATTTTATATGTATGGGTGAGATTTGAGTCTAATTATGGCGACCCATCACCCGACCGGTCGGACCCGGATCCGTATTTGGCCACCTCTATCAAGGGATTAGAAGGAATCCTCTTTCTTTAAAAAATTCTAGGCACAAACATTGTTACAAAAGTTCTGCACCGAATTGGTAGTTATTTAATTAATAGGCCCATATGCAAAATATAGATACATGAAGCTGAAATCCACTGATGCCTATAAATTACCCAACAAACAGAGACATATATGAAAAGAAAAGGATCGATCTTCGGAAGAGTACCATGATAGATGAAAATACCAACTCCTAGATAAAATCATGGTTGTGGACCCCAAGAAAAGTGCCGGCGCACGGCAGGGGAGCCGGCGAGAACGAGCAGGCCGTCGTCGTGGATCCGGAACCGCCGCAGCCGACGGAGAGTGGTGCAAATGATGCCATGAGAGACGCTATGTTTTTTATATGATTAGGATGCAGCGGCTCGAAACCCGAATCGATTCCGGAGTCGGAGAAGCCCGTGATCCCGACCGCCGGATAGAGAATTTGTTCTTCAATGGCTGCAGATGATAATGGTGAGTCGGGAAACACACATTCATCAGTCGTGATTTTAACCGTGTCTCCAATTTCCGGCGCCATCACAGCATCAAGGAAATCAGAATCTTGATCGTAATCGAGATGGCCTAACATAAAGTTGTCATCGTAATCATCATCAGCTTGTTTAGGATCAAGGACTTGATTAAGATGGTGATGCTGGTTTTGATCCATGGTTATTAATGGACGGTTATGATGATTGCACGGAACTGCGGGCAGTGGTGGCAGACCGGATGCAGATGGTGGGTTCACTGTTGGCGATACATTGATCGATGGTGGCGGCATGAGGGCTAAATCGTAATTCGTCATGACATGATGATGATGATGATGATGGTGATCAAATCCTTGAAGGTTAAAGTCTGAAGGTGATGATGGGGTTGTGGTGTAGATATGGTGGATTGGATTGAATTGGGGACTTGGGATCATGCGACCGGCGTTGTCGTTTGGAGTATCGTTATTCTTCGTCAAGAACACGTTTTGATTCCTGTCGGAAGCGATTATGCTTTGATGGGCTAAGAGCTTTCTCTTGATGTTTGAGTTCCAAAAGTTTTTCACTTCATTGTCCGTTCTTCCCGGGAGATGCCTGGCTATCTGAGCCCATCTGCACGCGCACGCGCACGCGCACACAAGCAAAGGAGAGAGAGGATGGAAAAAAGTGAGTTTTTGCATGTAAATGTAGGTTTTACATTTGAGGGAGTGTTAGGAAACTCTAAAAAGAAAATTGTGGTTTTCAACTATTTTTTCGATTATAGAAGCTCGAAATCTGCTTACGACACGAGCATGTAGCTCAAGTGTGCTTACAAGGACTCGAAACTCTATACCCGACGGTTTGCATTATATTTTTTTTCTGGTTAAAAGCTAAGAATCACTTATTCTTTTTGGAGTATAACTTGCAAATGTTTGCAATGGTTGTTATATATACATATGTGTATACCATTGGACTAATTAATAATATAATTAAATATATATAATGAAAGACCTGTTTCCTAGAACTCTGTGGAGCTCAATGATGAGAGCAGCTTCTTGGGGAGTGAAATGCCCTCTCTTGAGATCAGGCCTTAGATAATTTATCCATCTCAGTCTGCAACTCTTCCCACATCGTTGCAACCCTGAAAACCATTGAATTAAACACACACACACACACATACATATATATACACACACACACACACAGTCACACATGTATGTCAGGCCGGTTTGCATGCACTGTTTTTCTTTTCATTGTGTAAGCGTGTGCATTCTTGAGAGAGAGAGAGAGAGAGAGAGAGAGAGAGAGAGAGAGAGAGAGAGAGAGAGAGAGAATTTTTGGTTCTTGCCCATAGGTAAGGAGTACAAGAACTCGAACACACACACACAGTCACAGAGAGAGAGAGAGAGAGAGAGAGAGAGAGAGTTTGGTTCTTGCCCATAGGTAAGGAGTACAAGAATTCGAACACACACTCACACAGTGAGAGAGAGAGAGAGAGAGAGAGAGAGAGTGTATTTTTGGTTCTTGCCGGTAGATAAGGAGGACAAGAACTCAAGCACACACTCACACAGTGAGAGAGAGAGAGAGAGAGAGAGAGAGAGAGAGAGAGAGTATTTTTGGTTCTTGCCGGTAGATAAGGAGGACAAGAACTCAAGCACACACTCAGTCACTCACACAGTGAGAGAGAGAGAGAGAGCGTGTATAATTACCAGCAAGTCTTGGAACTGTGCTCCAGCAGCCATGACCATGGGTAGTAATGTAATTAATGAGCTTCTCATCTTCCTCAGGTGACCACAAACCCCTCTTCACTTTCTGTTTGGTGCAGCAAGTATGATTCGCCATGTTTAATTACACACACACACACACACACATATAGATCGATCCCTTCTTCTCCCACTAACAGATCAATTATATTAAGCTATAGCTATACTCGATTAAAACACACTATACATCTGCAGAAAATTACACATACGAAACAAATCAATCAGTACAGCTCATCATACACAGATATCATGAGCAAGAAAACAAGAAACAGATGAGAGATAATAAGATACGAACCCCCATGCAGTAAATGTGGGTTCATAGCTGGACGAATAAATGGGAAGAAGAGGAATTACATTTAACTAAGCTTTCGTTTTACTACTATGGCCATCTGGGCCCGGCCCGACCCTATATTTATACATATATATATCTGGATTTATGAAAATTAAAGCAGTGACTGAACTTTCGGGGAGGTAGAGGATGTTCTATATAGGGAGGGAATGATTTGGCCTGTGTGATACACGAGTCAGCCATGCAGACTTTTCCGGGTCCCATTTGTATTTACTTGTATTTCGAGGTACTAAATGTGAAAACTCTAAAAATTTTTGACTATGTACACTTGATGTTTATATATGGAAACGCTAGCTAGCTAGCTAGCTTGTTCTTTTTTTCTGCTACAACACAAGTAATTGAGAATGCATCTAAATTAGTACGTACAGAATAATTACTTGATGTGCAAGTGTTTGGATCGAGAGTGTTGTGTATGAAACTTCTATTTTTGCAAGTCGTTTATCGCTGCGGATGGGATCGGACGGGGAATTAAGTTAAGAATCAGAAATTGGTAGACGAGCGGTGGATCGAAGGGCGACAGAGTGGGGCTACTGAGTCATGTTCCGTGATGTACGTGTTGATCTTACAATGTCAATCGCGCAATGCGATCTGACTATAACAATTATATCGACTCATCACACGTCTCATGGTATTTTCTATGTAATTGGAAGAACATACGAATGTTGTTGGTTTTCAAATTTCATTTCGTTTGCATGATTGTAATGTCAACTAATTTTAGACAATTACTTAGCGCTATAATCTTGATGCGATCGGCCCCAATGTAGTTTGAATTACAGTGCAGTTGATGATGATGAATTATTTCTCGCTTCCTCCAAACCCGAGACATCCTGACTCCGTCCCTATATACGGTAGTGTCTGCATGTAAATTAATTTAGAGAGATATTGTTTGGTGGATTGCGAAAAAAAGAGGTAGAATTAAGGCTATCGAACAGTTCGGTTGCGGTTCACCGGACCGAAAAAATCGGTTAACCGAAACCATTTTAGCCCCAAAGTTGAAACCGCAAACCGAACCGTAGTTAACCGGAACCGCACCGAAAAAATTTGGTTCCGGTTCGATTAACCAGTAAAAACCCTTTTTTTTAAACCTATTTGAACAGAAAATATAATATCTAGATTCCATAAGTTAATATATGTGCAAACAACATACTTTAAAAACAAAACCAAAGATTAACCAAACTAAACTAACTGAGCTAAACCAAATAACCCATCATCAAATTCTAACATGTGCAAACAATAGAAGTATTATTTAATAAATAATAAATAATATTTATTAATTATTTGCGGTTCTCGGTTCGGAATCGTTCGGTTATTGGTTTAACCGAGAACCACAAATCCACTAAAATTCTAACCGCAAACCGCCCCGAGAATCGTTAGTGCGGTTCTCGATTAACCTGAACCACGCGGTTCCGGTTCGATTCCAATTCTAACCGAGAATCGGGAACCATTTAGACAGCTCTAGGTAGAATCAAAAATATTTTGAAAACAGTTACCATCTCTGTGTTTTTAAATCAAGACAGTTTATTTTAATATTTCTTTAGATTTAGCAAAACATCGCTAGACACTACTAGAAAAAACACTTTCTAGGTCGGTTATTTTAGAACCGATCTAGAAAGTGGACTTTGTAGATCGGTTATTTTAGAACCGATTTAGAAAATGGCCGCGTCACTTTCTAAATCGGTTATTGTAGAACCGATCTAAAATGTTCGATGTAAAATGATATTTTTCTACTAGTGAGAGCATGTGACATGTCACGTGCCATTTTTTCGATTTCCTACCGATATTTCGATATAAAATTACACAAAATTGCTACACAGAAGGCAAAGCTTAAAAATGCTGCGCATAAAAACGACATTCCCATATATATTTAATGTGCAATTTTTGCAATTTTTCCTATTTATTTTGAAATAAATTAATTTTATATACAAAAATTCCTTTTTTTTTTTTTTTTTTTTTTTTTTTGCAAATATGCCTACTTGTCATATCACAACGTACGTTTCAGATAAAGACAGACATTTTTGAATTAAGTTGGTGGGAGCAACCCCTTAACAGTACATTTTCTATACTTTCTTGCTTATTAGCAGACATTTACAGCTAGCCGATATATGTATATTAGTACTACTTGTACTATTAATGCCTCCACAAATAAAGCCAATTCAAGTTTATTATCTACGGACAACACTAATTGTATTTTATGACACAAGTTAATGAATGTCACTCTTCATCACCAACCTCCTACACTTAAGCTTACAAGTTCGTCTCGTATTTTTTGGGGGGTTTTTTCCGGGCCAAATATCGCGCACCGTGACAAACTCCACGCAGTATCGTCACCTAAGGTTGTCCTAATGTCAATCTTATACCACTAGACCAAGAGTGACTTGATTACCACGTACGAGGTTGTTAATTTAAAATCGCGACTTGTATTTCATGAAATAATTATAATTTCTTGTACCGAGTCATTAATAATTATAATTTCAAATATACACACCAAAAAATCGAGAAGAGTGGAGACAAGGGGTTCTTTTCATGTTAGAATTCATATAATTCATGAGTTCTTACGGATATGACATCAAATATAATTCGGACATAGGTCTGATTAATTTGGTCGACTTGCAAAATAAACCGGCTCAGAGCCGATCACCTCGGAGAAGCTAACAAATAAGAAGTTTATTCAGAGGCAACTAGTTCGAAGGAACTCCACGCTGAGGGGCCCACTCGAGGTCCTTGTCCGACCATAACAAACTCGGACCTTAAAACGTCCTAACTGAGCACCAGATTAATAGATGAGTCATCTCGGAACGCACTCTCCGAACATGTAAATGAGAGGAGCAGACTCACAAAGCTCGTCAAGTCAAGATTCGCCAAGGGAACCAACGCGCATGGGGGGAAACAAAACCGTGTTGATAGAAGCGGATTTCATGGCACTTTCGAAGGTGGGTCCCCCTAAAAATCATGAGTCTTGGGGATCAGGCCGAATTAGTCCTATAAAAAGGGGTAACGGGATTCACTTTCAGGTATCTTTTACGCTCTAAAAAATATACTATTACTCTGCCGGATTTTCCAGAAACATATATCTGACCTGAGTGTTGGAATATTTTCGCCGGGACCCCTCCCGATGCTTTTTCAGGTACCCCGGGCGACTTCCAGTTCGGGCATTTGGAAATCACATCCAATTCTTGGTGACCGATCAATTTGGAATCATCACTTGCAAGTAATTATAAGAGCTAATAAAGAGAAAAAGATAACAAAAGATGAATGTGATTGATAGTGTATGGCCAAATTAAAATGATTGAATTACATTCCTTTACATAGGATGATCTAATACAAGAGGGAGAGGGGATATATATATATATATATATATATCTGATGTGGGATACTAACACTAACAAAACACTAACATCTTTTTTTTTTAGGATTCATACAATTAATTTTTCGAGGTGGGAACTCATTACCAAAAAGTCTTTCTACAATGCCAAAGGCTAAAAGAGTTCCTTTCCAGAAATTGGCCAGAAAATAAGAGCTGACCTCTTTGACAATGTTGTATAGTGTGTGTGTGTGTGTTTGAAATCAGGTGCATGGTCCATGTGTTCTCCTCTTTGGGAGGATTACATTCATTTCACAAACAGCCATTTTTCTTCTCACGTAAAAACCGTGTTTTTCTCTCTTTTCTTTTTTGTCTTCTTGAATTAGACACCATTTTTTGTTTGGGTTATGAAGAAACTTTTACCATTTCGCCCTATCTGACGATGGGTGCGACGCAGCGATGGCGAGTGTTGGGAAAAACAACGACTAACGTCACAACGAAAAATGCGGAACCTCGTTTGACAAATTCCCAATCTTCAATTGCAATTTTGTGGTTACCGACGAGTAGAGCAAACCAATTATAACTCGACAAAAAAAGATACAAATGATGTCCGAAAAACAATAAACACGAGACACAATATTTTAGCGTGGAAAACCTCTCAAGACGAGAGTAAAAACCACGGGACCGAAGCCGCTTAAATCCACTATCACCAATACACACAATACACAATCGTCCCTAATACAAACTAGGGGTATACACCAATCCTCAAATACTTGGTAATAAAAGTTCTTCAAGTATTTGGAATCAACAACAACAACAAGATCGAGAAAAGAAACAACCGTAAATAGCTTACACAGAGAGCTAACGAAATTCCCGAACTTCCGGACTCAAAATCTCGATCTACACCGGTGAAAAGATTTGCCCAATAGCTACTAAGCTCTTGTCAAAAGATCACGACGATCCGACCGATAAATCTCCGGGAAAATGAAGAAATGTATTTCTCTCTCTTGTTTCTCTCTCTATCTCTCTCTCTTGTTCTTCAAAGGTGTGTAATGAAAAAAGTGATGAAACTCCTGCAGGAAAACCTGCTAAAATAGATCCCCTTTTGCAAAGTTGACCCGTGTGCCGCGGCCCGAGCAAAGTGTGCCGCGGCACACACTGAAAAAACTGCCCAGTATATTGAGCAGGGGCCGCGGACCGGCAGAAGGGGGCCGCGGCCCAGCGTACAGACGACTCGGCCTTTGTAAAGCAAAATGATGGGGGCCGCGGCTCGGCAGAGATGTGCCGCGGTCACAGGTGCTTCGGCAGGGGTTGATCGGCAGGGGCGATCGGCAGGGCGCTCGTCTACAGGCATAAAAGAGGAGACTTACGTCTACAGGCCGCACGGAGATGACGGTCGCCCACGATACTAATCTCATCCGACAACATAACCGACACGTTGTGACTACGCACAACTCAACTTGTCACCCGACATCTCGAATGACAAAACTACACAATACTCGACAAATCACGACTCGACTTGACCCGACAGCCTAGGTTTCCGCAACCTAAGCTCTGATACCATAAATGTAACACCCCCAAAACCGTATGGGAATATTACACGCCGTAGACCCTTTCCACAAGGATCTACCAGGCTAAACATCCATAAACAAACAAGTGCTTGACCGGCCAGGGTCAAACAATATAATAATACAGACTGTAAGGTCACTTACACATAAACACACAAACCAATGAGGTCACACAACTCTATCAACAGAACTGACTAACAAGATCACCCACACAGGGGTCGGAACACAATACAGCGGAAGACTGAATCAACTCTAATAATACAACCAAACTCTACCAACTCTCGACTCTTTGATTAATATCGCAGTTTGTCATCCCCTTGTACTAATCCTGTGACTGCTCCCCTGAACCTGCATGTACCTGGACGCAGAACAGACATCCACCCCCCAATTACTCGGGGGTTAGTAAAACTCCACTGTTTTACTAGTGCAAGTATAAAACGATACGAAATGCAACAAGTAAATAGCAACTACGAATTTAATATGGAAATAAATTATCAAATGTTCCCGAGAAGTTTTATTAATTTTGAAATCAAGCAAGAGATATTTGAAAAGGAACACATCATCTCGGGGATTTTTAAAGCAGAAATTCTTTTGGACCTCGAGTCCCAATTTACAAAGCCTTTTCGAAAACATTAGGGCCTTAGCCCGATTCTCTTTTCAAAACACAATAGATGAGATGTCATTTTGGGTCCGAGACCCGTATTTAAAATGTTACCCAAACAAGCACTATAACACGATCATTGTTCGTACACATCATATACCGAACTCCGGAGGCCTCGACGGACCTTACCCGGACCGCACACATTGTTCGTACACATCATGTACCGAACTCCGGAGGCCTCGACGGACCTTACCCGGACCGCACACATTGTTCGTACACATCATGTACCGAACTCCGGAGGCCTCGACGGACCCTACCCGGCCACAAACATCGTTCGTACACATCATGTACCGAAATCCAGAGGCCTCGTCAGACCCTACCTGGATCACACACCTTGTCCGTACACATCATGTACCAAACTCCAGAGGCCTCATCAGACCCTACCTGGATCACACACCTTGTTCGTACACATCATGTACCGAACTCCAGAGGCCTCGTCAGACCCTACCTGGAACACACACAAACATATCGACACGACACAACTCATAATCATCAAATGTCAAGCCATTCCACATTACACCGAAATGTACAATCAAGTATGTAAACCAAGACAACACACACATATGTAAACCAAGACAACACACACACATCATAATCAACACAACAACTCAACAATGACCGACCACGCCCGGCACAAACTTAGATGATTTGCACATCCAACACGATTCCCAAAATGTTAACTAAGTGAAGGTATCATCGTTACCATCAATTGTTCGTAATAATCAATTCATACGAAGTATATACACGAAAGTAAACCAATGCATCACAACCATAATACGACGTCCCTATTCACAAGACACAAATCGTATAGTAAAATACTTGCCTTAATAACCGCTACCGAATACTCCGAAGAACACGGTTCGACCGGGAAGCTCGGACCCCGAAGAAGACAACGAACGGAAGGGTTCCGACTCGAGTTCTTCACAAGAATTTCGTCCCTAAGTCATGCCAATGATAAATCAATAATCGTACGATGGATAATAATCATACAACGCCCAATCCCTCCTCTAAGACCTTTTGTCGGACACCTTCAAGGCGTTGACTAAGAACTCGACCAAAACAACGAATCGAAACGATCCAACCATGGAATAACAAGGGAAATGATAGAATACATCTAAATAATCATCAATACATCACAAATCTAAGTTATTACGGTTAAATCGGACAAAACGAACAAAAACCCCAAATTCATCCAAAAGTAGGGTTTCAAGAATTTACCTTGGATTAATGATGAAGAACAATTGTTGGTGTTATTAATCCACACCAAGAACTTGAAGAATATGAAGTTCTCTGGGATTGATGATGCAAAAACGCCAAAAATCGCCCACAAGATCGCCCAAGAGGAGGAGGAATGAAGGAAGAGATGAAATGAGCATTCATCTCACAAAATCCGCACAAATAGGCTGTTCTGGACTGTGTGCCGCGGCCCAGCCTAAGTGTGCCGCGGCTCACGGTACAGGCTGCTCGGCCAAAACTGGAAAATGAGTGTCTGAGCTATTTCGACCATAACTCTCTCGTCCGGACTCCGATTGACTCACCGTTTGAACCATTAGAAAGCTAACTTGATGCTCTATAATATTAAAAAGATTCAAAATCTTTGGAGTTTATAAGAATTTATGGTGATTTTACAAAGTCGAACTCATACTTGAAAAAGTCGTTTAATAACACTGAACTCAAGAAAACGACACCGAAACCCGAACCTGAATACGAATCGAAGATACAGTTACGAAGTACTCGCAAAGACGAATCTAAAAGCTAAGAGAACACACGATTCCGACCACCCGAAGGCTCGAAATTCGACAACCGAAGTAATTACCCCAAACTTTGGGAAATTACGAAAACGGCCCAAAACGTCCGAAAATCACGATACGTGATCGAATAACCAAAACGAAGTTCACAACACGTCTAACAAAGTTAAAAGGACTTACGGGAAACTCGAAACAGTAATTTCGAACGAGATTCACAAGAATCGAACTCGAGTGCGGAAAAGTCGTTAAGAAACACGGAACTCAATAAAAGAATACCGAAACGAACTCGGATGACAAAAAGTGCAGAATTAATCATTCTCATAATGATGAGACGGTCCCAAGCGAGTCGTCGAAACGGACTTCCGCCGAAAAAAGAAAATTACCGGAAATCCGAAATTGCGGATATTACATTCTACCCTCCTTAAAAGAAGTTTCGTCCCGAAACTTAAATCAAGTCGGGAGAAGCAATATCCCACCAGAAAAACTCAACGAGATACACAAGAACCGAAAAAAAATCGCGCCCAACGGCAAAACGTTACAAGCAACGCGAAAGAACATACAGCGTGAAAACACGCCCCACGACGACCATAACAACGCCACCGGCAATGATTCAAAACAATAACGAGCAATTAACGACGCATCACATGCACACATTTAATCAAAGAAACGCACGCGACAATAAGTCGCACCCGACCACAACGACTAGGCGGTAGAAACAAATATAGTATTATGATATAATTCACTCCGATTCTCGTCAACAAGAAAATGTCCGACGTCAAGACAAACAATTCAAGATAACAGAAAACGAGAATACCGGACATTATATTCTATCCTATTTAAAATAAGTTTCGTCCCGAAACTTAAACATCATGGTAGAATACAAACAAAACCAAAAAGTTCACGCAACAAATATCAATCTCTACACGAATAACAACACAAAGTACGACCCACAACTACATCACCGGACACCACTGGGTCCTCCAGAAGTAGGTACGGGACTCCGGTCCCCTATCATCTTGGCAACAATCTCGCAGTACTGAACTCGATGCCCCTCGCGTCCACAATTATAACAAGTCACCGGCGGTTTCTTACAATGCACGCGTTCATGGCCCATAACGTTACAGTTGAAACACCTAGGAGCATTACCAGAACTCAAAGACACCGGCTCGGGTATTTTAGATTCTCTAGCTGATCGAGAAGGTCCCATACTCGACTGATACGAGGGTCGAGGTTTAGGAATCCCAATTCCCTCACTTCCCGATGCTTTATCGGAAATCTTCTGCTTCTTCGTTACAGATACAGACTCTGTAGACATCATAGTCATTTCAAATGCTAAGGCTCGATCTTGATAGTCCTTCAGCGTTGTACACATAAAAGGGGCCATACACTGCCGAACCTAAGGTTTCATACGCATATCAAAGTAACGAACCTTATCTGTCTCACTTCGCACTTGATCTCGAACGTAACAAAGTTGTCGATTGTAATCGACTATTGCTTGAGATATCGACACATCTCGGGGCATAGCCGAGAAAAACTCGACAATTCTACATTCCTTAACAGGCGGCGGACAATACTCGGCCTCCATAGCAGTCTTGAATTCAGCCCAAGTAGCGGTACGATCACTAGGCGCTACGGCCTCCCACCAGTCTGCAGCTTCCCTGTCGAGCACGTATTGAGCAATAGGCACTCTTCTCTCATCGGGACAAGCTATGGCATCAAATGTTCTGTCCAACTGGAAGAGCCAGTTCTCCCAACCTAACGAGTCCGAAGAACCTACAAAACGGGGCGGGTGCATTCTCATCACACCTCGTAACCACATACTAGCTCCATTATCCTCATCTGGGATCCTATCCCGGTGCATGGTCTGATTCATATGTGTCAACTGGTCAACCACCTGACGAAGGATGGTGGCGGCGCCAATGTCAGCATTTTCCCCAGTTGATTGCCTCTGCTCACGCGATTGGTCATCTCGACCACCTGTACTGAGCTCATTGGCGCTTAACAACGAGCGAGTCGCCCTCTCATGCACCTGATTCCGATCTCTACCACGACCACGTTCTCGACCTCTACCTCTCAGCATACTAAACGGCCACCGATCAGAACAACAAAATAAATATCACATAATCAACATAGGGCAACAAACAGCAACACAATAAAGTATTCACTCCAAATCATCAAACGAGTACTCAGACTAACACTGCAATAATAGACTTAAATTCATAAGTAACTCGCACGGTTACACCAACAGAGGTGCACGACTTTTACCAAAGTAAACACAGTCAAGACCACATACATGTCATTAAATTCAGGCACTTGTCACAAAATAAAATTTTTCTCGAGGTATTTGTTCAAATGATAATATTTTAAAATTGGTGAGTTCGAAAGATTTTGCATAAATGAAATTTTGAAAACACTTTGATTAATACCTCGACCATTTAACCAAATCCATGGACCCAATATCAAAACTGCTCTGATTTGAAATCACTTGCACAACAATACGTTGAAATATTAAGTCCACTCTATAACCGATGTCAGCAAAATGACCTTATTAATATCTCACAAAGACACTAATCATTACCATAGATAAGCTATCATGTCCAGGATAACGTCATAGAATAATACAATTAAATTATACTATGCCGTCACAACACTCAAACACATAACATTTAAATTCCGAAAATTAGAGTCGTTTTGCAAAACATAAATTTTCCAAAAATCCTTTCGATCGTAATAAAAATGACGGTAGTATTTTGCAATGTCCGAAGTATTTTAAAACACATTTTCCAAATACTGATTGATGGTGCTATTTGAAAATACATGCCCAACTTGTCACAATTCAACCGATTTCAAAATCCACACAAACCGTTGTTTAATCGTACCATCAATATATTTTCAAAAAATTTGATTTCCACAAAAATGCTCAAACCAGTAGAGTCTTTCAGGAAAAACGTTTTCAAACCTACCCACAGCGGGCATATTTACAACAATCCAAAATAGTCGAACTTAGAACCCCGTGCCCAAACGGCAAATGGGGTCACCAATTCAATCAAATGCATCTCATGGGCATCAAGTTAAACATACAACGAAACCATCTATCTGATTCTATCACAAACTCTACCGTCGGTACTTTCTTTTCGGAGCGATCAAAGTTTACAACTTTCACATTATACCACCCCACATGGTGGTTCAACGTCAAAACGTCAATACGTCCAGTTCAATACACATACAGTGTATCACAAGTATCAAATACAAACTCCATTACACAGCACCGTGCAAATTACATCATGCACCACAATTATCACACATATCATGAACACAGATATTATGCATAAAAGAGGAGACTTACGTCTACAGGCCGCACGGAGATGACGGTCGCCCACGATACTAATCTCATCCGACAACATAACCGACACGTTGTGACTACGCACAACTCAACTTGTCACCCGACATCTCGAATGACAAAACTACACAATACTCGACAAATCACGACTCGACTTGACCCGACAGCCTAGGTTTCCGCAACCTAAGCTCTGATACCATAAATGTAACACCCCCAAAACCGTATGGGAATATTACACGCCGTAGACCCTTTCCACAAGGATCTACCAGGCTAAACATCCATAAACAAACAAGTGCTTGACCGGCCAGGGTCAAACAATATAATAATACAGACCGTAAGGTCACTTACACATAAACACACAGACCGATGAGGTCACACAACTCTATCAACAGAACTGACTAACAAGATCACCCACACAGGGGTCGGAACACAATACAACGGAAGACTGAATCAACTCTAATAATACAACCGAACTCTACCAACTCTCGACTCTTTGATTAGTATCGCAGCTTGTCATCCCCTTGTGCCAATCCTGTGACTGCTCCCCTGAACCTGCATGTACCTAGACGCAGAACAGACATCCACCCCCCAATTACTCGGGGGTTAGTAAAACTCCACTGTTTTACTAGTGCAAGTATAAAACGATACGAAATGCAACAAGTAAATAGCAACTACGAATTTAATATGGAAATAAATTATCAAATGTTCCCGAGAAGTTTTATTAATTTTGAACTCAAGCAAGAGATATTTGAAAAGGAACACATCATCTCGGGGATTTTTAAAGCAGAAATTCTTTTGGACCTCGAGTCACAATTTACAAAGCCTTTTCGAAAACATTAGGGCCTTAGCCCGATTCTCTTTTCAAAACACAATAGATGAGATATCAGTATGGGTCCGAGACCCGTATTTAAAATGTTACCCAAACAAGCACTATAACACGATCATTGTTCGTACACATCGTGTACCGAACTCCGGAGGCCTCGACGGACCTTACCCGGACCGCACACATTGTTCGTACACATCATGTACTGAACTCTGGAGGCCTCGACGGACCTTACCCGGACCGTACACATTGTTCGTACACATCATGTACCGAACTCCGGAGGCCTCGACGGACCCTACCCGGCCACAAACATCGTTCGTACACATCATGTACTGAACTCCAGAGGCCTCGTCAGACCCTACCTGGATCACACACCTTGTCCGTACACATCATGTACCGAACTCCAGAGGCCTCATCAGACCCTACCTGGATCACACACCTTGTTCGTACACATCATGTACCGAACTCCAGAGGCCTCGTCAGACCCTACCTGGAACACACACAAACATATCGACACGACACAACTCATAATCATCAAATGTCAAGCCATTCCACATTACACCGAAATGTACAATCAAGTATGTAAACCAAGACAACACACACATATGTAAACCAAGACAACACACACACATCATAATCAACACAACAACTCAACAATGACCGACCACGCCCGGCACAAACTTAGATGATTTGCACATCCAACACGATTCCCAAAATGTTAACTAAGTGAAGGTATCATCGTTACCATCAATTGTTCGTAATAATCAATTCATACGAAGTATATACACGAAAGTAAACCAATGCATCACAACCATAATACGACGTCCCTATTCACAAGACACAAATCGTATAGTAAAATACTTGCCTTAATAACCGCTACCGAATACTCCGAAGAACACGGTTCGACCGGAAAGCTCGGACCCCGAAGAAGACAACGAACGGAAGGGTTCCGACTCGAGTTCTTCACAAGAATTTCGTCCCTAAGTCATGCCAATGATAAATCAATAATCGTACGATGGATAATAATCATACAACGCCCAATCCCTCCTCTAAGACCTTTTGTCGGACACCTTCAAGGCGTTGACTAAGAACTCGACCAAAACAACGAATCGAAACGATCTAACCATGGAATAACAAGGGAAATGATAGAATACATCTGAATAATCATCAATACATCACAAATCTAAGTTATTACAGTTAAATCGGACAAAACGAACAAAAACCCCAAATTCATCCAAAAGTAGGGTTTCAAGAATTTACCTTGGATTAATGATGAAGAACAATTGTTGGTGTTATTAATCCACACCAAGAACTTGAAGAATATGAAGTTCTCTGGGATTGATGATGCAAAAACGCCCAAAATCGCCCACAAGATCGCCCAAGAGGAGGAGGAATGAAGGAAGAGATGAAATGAGCATTCATCTCACAAAATCCGCACAAATAGGCTGTTCGGGTGTGTGCCGGCCCCTAAGTGTGCCGCGGCTCACGGTACAGGCTGCTCGGCCAAAACTGGAAAATGAGTGTCTGAGCTATTTCGACCATAACTCTCTCGTCCGGACTCAGATTGACTCACCGTTTGAACCATTGGAAATCTAACTTGATGCTCTATAATATTGAAAAGATTCAAAATCTTTGGAGTTTATAAGAATTTATGGTGATTTTACAAAGTCGAACTCATACTTGGAAAAGTCGTTTAATAACACTGAACTCAAGAAAACGACACTGAAACCCGAACCTGAATACGAATCGAAGATACAGTTACGAAGTACTCGCAAAGACGAATCTAAAAGCTAAGAGAACACACGATTCCGACCACCCGAAGGCTCGAAATTCGACAACCGAAGTAATTACCCCAAACTTTGGGAAATTACGAAAACGGCCCAAAACGTCCGAAAATCACGATACGTGATCGAATAACCAAACCGAAGTTCACAACACGTCTAACAAAGTTAAACGGACTTACGGGAAACTCAAAACAGTAATTTCGAACGAGATTCACAAGAATCGAACTCGAGTGCGGAAAAGTCGTTAAGAAACACGGAACTCAACAAAAGAATACCGAAACGAACTCGGATGACAAAAAGTGCAGAATTAATCATTCTCATAATGATGAGACGGTCCCAAGCGAGTCGTCGAAACAGACTTCCGCCGAAAAAAGAAAATTACCGAAAATCCGAAATTGCGGATATTACAGCTCGGCAGGGGGCCGCGGCCCAGAAGTCAGGGGTCGCGGCCCAGAGTACAGTTTGTTCGGCCTTCCAGCCATTTCAACGGGGGCCGCGGCTCGGCAGGGATGTGCCGCGGCCCGGAGTACAGTTTACCCTATGTTTCGGAAATATATCCTACAAATCTCTCCCTTTCCGGAACATAGGAAGAATTCGCCATCCCGGCGATCGAACAACACACTTTCACATTCTCTCTACTCAACGCCTTGGTTAACATTTCAGAACCATTATCATCGGTATGAACTTTATCAAGTTCAAACAAACCATCCTCCAAAGCATCTCAGATCCAATGGTATCTCACATCGATATGTTTTGTTCTCTTGTGAAAAGTCGCATTCTTAGCCAAGTGAATCGCACTTTGACTATCACAAAGAACTACGTAACGTCGTTGTCGGAAGCCTAGCTCTCGTAAAAACATTTTCAACCATAAGAGCTCTTTACACGCTTCCACCGCTGCAATATACTCAGCCTCCGTTGTAGATAAGGCAACGCACTTTTGCAATCTTGATTGCCATGACACGGCTCCCCCTGCAAATGTCATCAAATAACCAGAAGTGGATTTTCGGTTATCTTCATTACCGGCCATATCCGAATCGGAATAACCAACAAGCATTGCTTTCCCATTTCCAAACGTAATCCCCAATTTGGAAGTACCCCGTAAATATCTAAATATCCATTTTACGGCTTCCCAATGCTTCTTTCCCGGATTTGATAGAAACCGGCTCACCACTCCCACGGCATGAGCAATGTCGGGCCTAGTACATACCATAGCGTACATCAAACTCCTGACCGCCGAGGCATATGGTATTTTATCCATATCCTCAATCTCCTCATTCGTCTTAGGGCAATCTTGGCTCGTCAATTTGAAATTGTTAGTAAGAGGTGAACTAACAACTTTAGCTTTGTCCATGTTGAAACGCTTAAGCACCTTCTCGATATATTGCTCTTGCGACATGTGTAATTTCCGGGCTGCTCTATCCCGAGTAATTCTTATCCCAAGAATTTGTTTAGCCGCCCCCAAGTCTTTCATGGCAAAAGACTTATTCAATTCTTCCTTCAAGTTGGCAATCCTCTCGGCATTCTTGCCAACGATCAACATGTCGTCCACATAAAGCAATAAGATGATAAAATCATCATCTCCAAATTTCTTGAAAAATACGCAATGGTCGAGAGTCGTCTTCCGGTAGCCTTGCTCCCCCATAACCGACTCAAACTTCTTGTACCATTGCCGTGGTGCTTGCTTCAACCCATATAAACTCTTCCGGAGTTTACAAACATAGTCCTCTTTTCCTTCGACCTCAAATCCTTCCGGTTGCTTCATATAAATTTCTTTGTCAAGGTCTCCATGAAGAAAAACCACCTTGACATCCATTTGCTCGACCTCAAGATCAAGGCTAGCCGCAATACCAAGGACCAATCGAATCGATCCTATCTTCACAACCGGAGAAAAAATCTCGTCAAAATCAATACCCTTATTTTGACTAAATCCTTTCACTACGAGTCTAGCTTTGTATCGGGGCAGCGAGGTATGCTCCTCCGACTTCACCCGATACACCCATTTGTTTCTCAAAGCCCTCTTGCCTTTCGGCAACTTCACCAACTCGTAAGTATTATTCTCATGCAAGAAACTCATCTCGTCTTGCATGGAATCCATCCATTCCTTCTTCTTTTCATCCTACATAGCCTCCGCAAAATATTCGGGCTCTCCCTCGTCGGTGAGTAAGACGTACTCATCGGCCGAATAACGGGTGGAGGGATGACGGTCCCTCGTCGACCGCCTATGTGGAACAAAAGATGGCATGTTCGTCACGGGTAGCTCGGGATATGCTCCATCGGTGTCATCTTGTCTCAACTCATCGATGTTACCGGCATCTTGTTGTTCATCATTTTGGACATCTTCTCCACCCGGTGTCTCAACATGTTGTGGAGTAACGGGGTCCAAATCAATAAGATCATAGTCGTGTTGTGGAGCCGACTCTCCATTCTCAACATCTTTCATCGTTTGATCTTCCACAAAAACAACGTCTCTAGACCGAACAAGCCTTTTTGTCACCAGGTCATATAATCTATACCCGAAATCATCAAGCCCGTAGCCAATAAAATACACGGCTTCGTATTGGAATCAACCTTTGATCTCTCATCATTCGGAATGTGAACAAAAGCTTTACATCCGAAAACCCTTAAGTGGCGGTATGAGATGTCTTTACTGTTCGCTATATTTTTAAACAATCCGCAAGTGTACGGAGAATATGTAGAAAGCGGCGAACAAGGTCATATTCCACAGAGACTAAATATTCTTATTGTATTAAGTACTAGATTATAGTGTTTCCAGTTTTATCTAGACGATCGAAAGGTAAAATGGATGGTTAATAAAATAAAATAAAATGATAAATTAAAACAATTGAAAATATCCGAATTAAGGCGAATTGCAAGAGTTTAGAAAGGTAGATTCCAAGGCTAGGTTTCCGTTGATTACTAAATTTAGTTGGGATTGGTTCCAAAAAGTTCTAAGTGCGTCTCCAAAACGATGATCACAACAATATTCTAAAGTCTCTCTCGAGATGCATTAAAATGTAGATTAAACAACCTATAACAACGTCTCCGTCTATTATAAATTATCTAACTCCAAAATGTTCATAAGATTAAACATCATCATAGTTCATCACCGATTTCTCAATCTCGTAATTTACTACGTCAAATACTCGAAACCTATTAATGCCCTCTTCTCTCGAATTATGAACAATTAAGTTTAACACGTAAAAACATTGATCAAGTGTCTAAACATGAATCAAAACCAAGTATTTGATAAAGAAATCACACTAGATATATATATATAATCATCAATCCCTCAAAACCATAGCAAATCAACTTACTCCCATGCCCGGAATCTAACGAGTTTAGCCGGATATGGTAATGAAAGAAAGATTAATAATCATCATATTCATCATGTTCATGCTAAATAAAACAACAAAATAGATAAAATATAGGAAGAAGATAAAACTCGGATGGTGTCTTGATTGATCCCGGTTGAAGCTTTCAAATGTTCTTGAGGTGTTCTTCAAGAATTCTTCAAATCTCCTTCTTTTTGGAGTAAAAGCCCTCAAATCTTGTGTTTGTTTTCTCTCTCCAATCTCTTCAAAACTCTCTCAAAAGCTAAATATCCCCAAGTCTTGCCCAAGATCCATTTTTATAAGGCTAAAAATACCACTTTTCATGCTCAAATCTTGCAAAAATGTCAAAAGGTGATTTTTCCACCGAAAAGTGACACGGCCCGTGTCATAGTGCTCTAGAAAAGGAGATGCTCGCTGGACAGGGAACTCGACCGTGTTAATATGGCACGGCCGAGTAAATGACACGACCATGTCGAATGACACGGCCCGTGTCATACTCCTCCAAAAAGGGCACAATTGCCTGGATGTGAAACCCGACCGTGTCAATATGGCACGGCCGGGCTAATGACACGGACCGTGTCAAATGACACGGCCGAGCTCGTGTTGGTCCGTTTTGACACCGTTTTGACTCCTTTTAAGGCTCGATCTCCCGTTTCTGCATTGCTTGATATGTATTGGGGTTTGAGACTTCGTTCTTGCTTGATTTATGTCCATAAAGTACCTATAAAATCAATAAAATGTACCCAAGCATGATCGAGTCTAATAAACACAATATGAGCATAAACGACACAGTTCTACACATTTTAGGATCTTAAAACCCAGAAAATTGGGTAAAAATATGTGTAAAAATGAGTATTATCAAAATCCCCCAAACTTGAACGTTGATCGTCCCGAGCAATGCACTTTAAAATAACCACTCTTAAGGGAACTCGTCCCTCAACATACTTCAAAGGATCATTTTGAAAGTTCATTAATACGCCTCAAGAAATAAATAAGTCGAGTTCTGTAAAGTATGCAAATCTCTGGGGTGCTTCCTTAACCTCATAGCTAATACTTGAATAATACGAACCTCGCCGGTCAAGTGTATTCCCTCACTCTCGAAGTGTATAATGGGATAAGTGACTCTCAAAACTCATTCAATGAAATAAGAATCCTCATAGGCTTTCCAATCGTCTACATCTCTACCACTGGTTGTGCATGTAAATTTGGTGAATCAAAAAGGACTTTATCGATTGTAATGTAGGCTTTTTGGTCGGGGTAGGATAAGTATGGCTTAAAGTGACTTGACTTGAGCAAATTAGAACATCATCTCAATAATCACTTCGCTCAATTAGAAGCTCAAAATTTTATTTTCCTTGGAATTTGCTTCCTTCAACCCCTTGATTTTAATATAATCGCACTAAGCGCTTTTGAAAGTGAGAATCACAACCTTATTCCTCCTTATCGCTCCAATAAATCTCGTTTTTTTTTCATGTTTTCATGTGGTGGACAACATCATCATTATAATCACATAATTCTTCCTTCAAATTTATTTTGATGAATCATTGCAATTGAACCAACAATCTTCCCAATCACCTCCACACATCTTTTCATTCTTTTGCCAATTTGTTCTAATAAGCTCAAGTATAGGGACAAAAGTTTATAATGGAACGGAAAGCTCATAATGTGGCTAACAAAAAAAAGGCTTTAAGCTCAATCGGGCTAACTAGGGAAATAAATTTTCGGGTTGGCCAAAAGGTTTGAAGGGTTGCCAATAAAGCCTAAAATCACTTTCACTAATTTGCACACATACTTGTAGTTTCGAATAAGATACCAGGGCAAGTTCTAGAGTCTTAAAACATGAATGGTACACTCGACAATGAAACTTGCATATTTAATGATGCACAAAGGCTCAAAAGCTCACAAGCTAGATTTGTTCATATTTCCAAGGTATTAAACTATTTATTCAATTTCACACCCTTTTGATTATTCTACAATTTTTCCCCTTCAAATTACCCTCGATTTGCATATCAAAATAACAAAATAACTCCCGAGGCATCCAAGACAAGAGTTCATTCTTTCGAGTTTCATCTAAGTTCATCAAACTCCAAACACACCAAGTTCAAAATAAAACACACAAAAATAAAACAAAAAAATTCACACCAAAAACGTAAATCAAAATCACACCAAAATTCAAACCAAAATCCAAAAAACAAAATAAAAACAAACAAACAATGTAAGTATTTCTTGACCCAATATCTCCCCCAAACTTGAATTAAAGAGTATACACACGAAGGGGGTATAGTATTTAAACAATAAAAACTTTGGGTCAAGAGATACTTACAACCGGTCCTACTGATTTGGCGGAGGAAAATGGCCTTGTTGGACATGCCAATCTTGCATTCGTCGTAAAATTGTCAGCATCTCGTCTTGTCTCTGTCGGGTCTCCTCTCGGAAAGCCTCGAACTCTTCTCTAAGTGTGGAACGAGATGTGGCATGTCTTGATTCGGCCTGTCTCGATGACTCGGGCCGTTCTCTCTCTCTTTCTTCTTACTCCTCCGTTTCTCTTTCGTCTTCAAGGCCTCTCTCATAGGCGAATTCCTCCTCCATTCTTTCATCTCTATCTTCTTCTCGCATCCTCTCGGCCCTATCCTCATTTTCCATACGCCTAGGATGGACATTCCGAGCAATGTATCTTTCAATAGGAGAGATTAATCCAGCTGCTTCCCGAGCCAATTTATGCGCCTCCGTGGCCATTTGTAGATTTCCTAAATCCCGAATACTATCAATAGTTTTCAAGGTTGTATTCGGGAGTAGGAAATGATCGCCGTCATTCTGGAGGAAAATAACACGAGAGTCGTAGTCGAGAATATTCATGAACTTCATGACTTGGATAGATAGGAGCATATTTCCCAGAAGGGGAGTTCGGTTCTCTAGTGGTACATCAAGACGAAGTGCGATAGGGGTAATTAAACCCCCTATCCAAATCTCCCATCTCGGTTTAGTGGCAACATCCTCAAAATGATCCATGATAATAGCTCCGGTTGCTGGATCTATTCCGTCGAGTATATGTGATAAAACGTATCGCTCTCGTTGCGTAATTGGCCCCATTTCTTTTCGGCCGAAGATAGTGCTCGCAATTACCTTGTGTTGATAGCAGAGGATAGGATTGCGAAGTGAGGATCCTTTTGCCGACTTTGGGATGTAGGGACGTGCATCGCTCCCCAGATACTCAACCATTGCCCGCCAATAAGTCTCACACTCGAACTGATTGATTCAGCATTCTCCGGACTTTCGAGTGTCGTATATAGCATCCAATTCACCGGGAGATAGTTTTTAGTTTTTGTTGTTTAGCCGGAATTTTAAAGCGGTCGGCTCATGTGAAATCGGGTCTCTTTTAACATTGAGTGTGCTAAGGAATTCCAACGTGAGACAGCGGTAGGTGGGCCAATGTTGGGTCATTAATGTTGTCCAACTTATTCTTTCAAGCAGCCTCATGACATCGTCTCTTATTCCCATCGCTGTCATGCATTCTTCGTCCGGCCATCGAGTGGGGAGCATTTTTTATGCCCCAATATCTCCCATCGTGCTAAGCGACTTGGCGGAAGTTCAATTCCATATGTCTCGGGCGTCTCGACAGCCCCTTGAGTCGGTATTCTCGCCGGTTGCTCAATTTCTGTTGTGGGTCTTCCTCGTCCCCTTTGAGCTGCACCCCGTCCCTGTTGGGCATTTCCTCGTCCTCGTCCCCTGGCCATTTTTCTGCAAGAGATTCATCGATTATCATTTATTTCACAAAAGCTCAAAATCACTATTTATCGATAATATACGCTCCCCCAAATTTCTTACAAATTACACATTTTCCCAAAGTAAACATTTCTTCAAAAATACCACAACCGTAAATTTCAACGCCAATCTTCATTGTATGTAATATCCCAATAATTTCAAACATGTAATAACATCTCTCAATCATATACGTCCAACATGTAATTCACAAAAATCACCAACAAAATTTCAACGTATTTTTACTCATGACAAATTCCACCAAAAATCCATTTAAAAACCCTAAATTGCTCAATAAATCATATTTCACATAATCTCAATGCAATGAAGAATTAAACCATCCAAAATCGTGAATCATACCTTGAATTCGGAGTGAAAATTGAAGAAAATTTCAGAAAAAATCGCGACCCAAAAACCCGGATGAATTCGTCCGATTCGTACCTTTGAAGCTCTAGGATTGTGGAATAATGATGAACACTTTGTTTGTTGGGTACGGGGTCGGATATTTGCGCCGTTTGCGGAAGCGTAAATAAAATTGCGGAAAATAAATGACGCAAGGATTTATAGAGGTTCGGCTATAAACGAGCCTACGTCCTCTCTTTATCTTTTTCAATAGGTTAAAGATAGCAACCTCTACGCCTCTCTTCTATCGGTCGAGGTATAACCGTTTACAATCACGTCTTCTATTGGTCCGTGATAAACCACTCGTACTTGTCTTTGCGTCGGTCCAAGTTAAACCGTTTTCCTTTTCTATCGGACAAGGAATCAACCTCTCTAGCTTTCTATGGGTACTAGATAAACCTCACTCGATAGCGATTGCGATTCTAACAATGCCGGATACTTGATCCTAATAACACCGAATCCAATCGTATCTTTTCTTTTACCACTCGTGTATGTTTTCGTGAATTCTCACTCAAACACTTACAATTAAGCTCAATATCAACAACAAGAATGTGTATAATAATATCACAAGAATAGACTATTTGCTCAAAGTTGTTGTACTCAAACAATACCATAGGGATGGTATTTATAGGCTCCATCTTCAAACTAGCCGTTAGCTGCTGAACCTTCTTTACGTACGTTATATCCATTCCATTACGTACGTAAGCACCTTTACGTACGTTAACCCTGCCTGGTTACGTACGTTAGCATCTTCACAAAATAGTCCAGTGAGATTCGTCATTTGAGTTACGTACGTTAGCCTTTCCTTTGTTACGTACGTTAACATTACGTCACTGATGACGTCATATATCCGTTGTATGCTTTGCTGACTTTGACTTCTCCAACGTTCACTTGGTTTGAACTACATTACGTACGTTATCTCTCATCCATTACGTACGTTAAGCTACTAATATTACGTACGTTAATTATCACGTATTACGTACGTTAGCTTTGTGTTTTTCCAGCTTTTTGCACTTCGTTTTCCTTCGATGCTTGCTTCGTCTCTTCGTTGTTTTGTTTTGCTTATCAACATTAATCATCAAAACACTTTTAATTTATGTATGGAACTAAATGTTCCAACATTGTTATTGTGTGAGATTTAACACGATTCTTGCTTGATTTTGACGGATTTTAGGGGATTCGGGGCTAGGGTTTTGGATTTGGGGAAGAAGGAAATGAAGGAGTCGGCCGTGTTTCAGCTTTTTATACCGCCCGACTGACACGGCCCGTGTCAAATGACATGGACTGTGTCATACCTGTCTCCATTTTTAAAAACGGTGTCTGTCCACCTGACCCGGCCGTGTCAATTGACACGGCCAGTGCTCAACCGCCCCAGAAAGTAAAATTTCCACTGAATACCTGACTCGACCATGTCGAATGACACGGCCCGTGTCATACTAGCTTGGAACGTCAAAATCGACTGGTCCCCAGACCCGACCGTGTCAATTGACACGACCCGTTTCATACCTGCACAGAAAATGATATATGAACTGCCTGCACGACCCGACCGCGTCAAATGACACGGCCCGTGTCGTACAGGCCTGGAAAATGCAGTTTTGTTTTCGGGTCTTTTTCCTGCGAATTGAACACCAAAAATTGAACCGGTTAGTTTTACAACAAGTAAAAATACAAAAAAAAATGCGAAAAAGATCAAAACATGAAAATAAAAACTATTGGGTTGCCTCCCAATTAGCGCTAATTTAATGTCTTCAGCCGGACGTCTTCAACTGGAAGTTTTATGGCTCGATTAAAGTTATTACGGATACGGCTTCCTTTTGATTGGGATGATAGTAGTGTTGGACTCGTTGTCCGTTAATTTTAAATAGCTCTCCGTCTCTGCTCATGAGCTCGACTATTCCGGGTGGAAGTACTTTCTTGATCACGAATGGACCTGACCATCTTGATTTTAATTTTCCGGGGAACAATTTTAGTCTTGAATTATAGAGAAGTACTTGTTGCCCCGGCATAAATTCACGTTTAACGATCATCTTATCGTCCCATCCTTTAGACCTCTCTTTGTAGATTCGAGAGTTTTCGTAGCATTCATCCCGGAATTCTTCCAACTCATTTAGCTCTAGCAATATTTTCTTTCCGGCGGCCTCAAAATCCAAATTTATTCTTTTCACCGCCCACATCGCTTTATGCTCCAATTCCAACGGTAGGTGACATGATTTCCCAAATATGAGTTGATAGGGAGATGTTCCGAAAGGGGTTTATAGGCCGTACAATAAGCCCAAAGTGTATCGTCGAGCTTGGATGACCAATCTTTCCGAGATGTACTCACCGTCTTTTCCAGGATTAACTTAATCTCTTTGTTGGCCGCATCGGCTTGTCCATTTGCTTGTGGATGATAGGCCAATGATTTCTTTGATCGGACCCCATATTTCTGAAGAAGTTTATCCATGATTTTGTTGACAAAATGCGACCCCGATCACTGATTAACGCTCTTGGGGTTCCGAATCAGCAAAAGATATTCTTTAAAAATTTCATTACTACTTGAGCATCATTTGTTCGGGAAGAAATTGCCTCGACCCATCGAGATACGTACTCGACCGCTAGTAGAATGTACTTATTCCCGAATAATGAGGAAAATGGACCCATGAAGTCGATACCCCATACGTCAAATAGTTCAACCTCAATTACGTTGTTCAGGGGCATCTCATGACGTCTTGAAATATTTCCCACTCGTTGGCATCTATCGCATTGTTGAATGAAGAGATAGCAATCTTAGTATAATGTAGGCCAATAAAATCCGCTTTGCAACACCTTTGCAGCAGTCCGTGTTGCTCCGAAACGTCCTCCGGTTGGTGACGAATGGCATTGTTGAAGAATTTAATCACATTCCTCTTGCGGTACACATCTCCTCACGATCATGTCGGCACATCTCTTAAAAAGTAGTGGATCATCCGACATATAGAACTTAATATCATGTAGGAATTTCTTCTTTTGATAATGAGATAAATCCGGGGGTAGCACACCTGCGACCAAAAAATTAACAATGTCAGCAAACCACGGAAATTTAGCTTCTACCATAAAAAGCCGCTCGTCCGGAAACTCTTCTTTAATCCCTTCGATCTCGGGCTCCTCCTCCTTTTTGTACTCGAGGCGAGATAAGTGGTCGGCTACCACATTTTCACAACCTTTTCTGTCTCGAACTTCCACGTCAAACTCTTGTAAAAGAAGAATCATCGAATTAGGCGAGGTTTAGAATCTTTCTTTTCAAACAAGTATTTGATAGCTGCGTGGTCCGTGTGTACTATCGTCTTTGTACCAATTAAGTATGATCGGAACTTATCAAAAGCAAATACCACGGCAAGCATTTCTTTCTCCGTTGTTGTCCGCATAATCACTTGCATCACACATGATCTCAAAAGGTTGAGACCAATCCGGTACCACGAGGATAGGAGCACTCACTAATGCCTTCTTTAAAGTCTCAAATGCCTGCAAACATTCGTTAGAAAGAATGAAAGTGGTATCTTTTTCTAACAATTTACTCAAAGGTTTAGTGGTTTTTGAAAAGTCTTTTATGAATCTCCTATAAAAGCCCGCGTGCCCAAGAAAACTCCTAATTGCTTTTTCATTCTTCGGTGGGGGAAGTTTCTCAATGGCGACAATTTTCGCCCTATCAACCTCCAAACCGGCAGCGGACACTCTATGGCCTAGGATAATTCCTTCTTGTACCACAAAGTGGCATTTTTCCCAATTCAGCACGAGATTAGTGTCTTCACATCGCTGCAAAACTAAAGTTAGATTATGCAAGCAATGATCAAATGAATTTCCAAACACCGAAAAATCATCCATGAAAACTTCCATTATATTTTCGATCAAACCGTGAAAGATAGCCATCATGCAACGTTGAAACGTGGCTTGGGCATTACATAAACCAAATGGCATTCTACGATAAGCATAAATTCCATAAGGACATGTAAAAGCCATTTTTTCTTGATCTTCCGGTGTTATGTAGATTTGATTATACCCTGAATATCCATCAAGAAAACAGAAAAATTCATGCCCCGCCAATCTATCAAGCATTTGATCAATGAAGGGGAGGGGAAAATGGTCTTTGCGAGTAGCCGCATTTAAAGCCCTATAGTCTATACACACTCGTCATCCCGTAACTACTCTCATAGCAATTAATTCATCTTTCTCGTCTTTGGTTACGGTCATCCCTCCCTTTTTTGATACAACTTGCGTAGGACTCACCCACTCACTATCGGAAATTGGATATATCATTCCGGCATCTAAAAGTTTAGCACTTTTTTTTTCACCACTTCTTTCATTATGGGATTAAGTCTTCGTTGATTTTGCACTTTAGGTTTAAAATTTTCTTCAAGCAAAATCCTATGCATGCATATGGACGGGCTAATTCCCTTCAAATCTGAGATAGACCATCCTATAGCCGACTTATGTGCTCTCAATACACGAAGCAATTTATCTAATTGAGTGGATGAAAGTGAAGAGGATACAATTACCGGATTGGTATTGTTATCATCTAGAAATGCATACTTGAGGTGTTCCGGAAGGGCTTTAAGGTCCAAGTTTGGTTGAGATAAATCCGATTGAGATGAAACGGACCCAAAATTTTACACCATGTCATTGGACACGTTCGAGTCGTCCGTCAGCTTGATTTCCGCAACTACTTCATGCTCCTCTTTGTCAAAATCATCGGATTTATTGATTTGCGTTTTTTCCTGTAGAGAATTTAATTCAGAAACATAATCAAACAAGTCAGAATCGTCAAACTCCAAAGTTGAATTACTAGAAAAACATGAGTTCGTAAGAGCAAACTCTAACGGATCCGAAGACAATGAGTGTAAGATTTTTTCCTTTCCATACGAGCTTATATGGTCAATAACATTGCAATATTCCGTATCATCATGAAATTTCATAGCTTTAAATATAGAAAATAAAACATGCTCATCGTTAGCACGTAATGTTAATTCTCCCCTTTTAACATCAATAAGAGCCTTTTCCGTTGCTAAAAATGGACGTCCAAGGATAAGTGGTAGACCTTCGTCTTCTTACATATCAAGGACAACAAAATCCGCTGGAAATATAAATTTGTCGACTTTTACAAGCACATCTTCAACAATCCCCTTGGGATGTGTTATGGATCGATCCGCCAATTATAGTATAACCGTTGTTGCTTTCATTTCTCAGACACCTAATTTCCTGAAAATAGATAAAGGCATGAGGTTAATCGAAGCACCTAAATCACACAAAGCTTTATCGAATGAGACGTTTCCAATGGTGCATGGAATGGTAAAGCTTTCGGGATCCTTAAGCTTTTGAGGTAATTTGCGTTGGATAATAGCGCTACATTCTTCGGTTAGTTTAACCGTCTCATGATCTTCCATCTTTCTTTTTCTTGACATCACATCCTTCAAGAATTTTTCGTAGTTAGGCATTTGTTCCAAAGCATATGCAAAAGGAATATCGATATTAATTTTCTTGAAGATATCTAAAAACTTTGCGAATTGTGCATCTAACTTTTTCTTTTTGAAACGTTGAGGAAAAGGGATAGGAACGTTAGGAGTAGAGTTAAGAGATATTTTAGGCTTCTCAGCCCCCTTGGATATATCATGTTTCCCTTCTTCCTTTTCAATTTCTGTTTGATCCTCCTTGACTTCCTCTTTTTGTTGGACCCTTGGCATCTTTGGCCCTTCATAATTCGTTCCACTTCTTAAGGTGATCGCTTGACAAGACTCTTTTGGATTCACTTCGGTATTGCTCGGAAATTGTCCCCGTTGATGTTGACTCCCGACAACTTTAGCTAATTGTCCAATTTGAGTTTCGAGATTTTTCATTTGAGCTCCCATGGTGGTAGCTAATTGAGTGACATGGCCTTCGATTTTGTCTAATTTCTCCTCATCTCGACTAAATCGGCTTTTCGTCTCCATCATGAAGGTAGCTAGAATATTCTCAAGATTTGACGTCGGTTTTGCTTCTTCAATTATCTCACCATTCGACACCTTTAATCCGGCCGGTGGTTGCAAAGCATTCTTTAGATTAGCATAGCTAAAATTTTCATGATTTCGATTGGAGGGATGGTAGAAGCCCGATGGTGGATTATTCCGGAAATTGTTGTAACTCCGATTATTAATGTAATGTGCCTCCTCCAATGGATCGGACGGTAGTGAACTTGAACTTTCTTGAGAAGCTCCCTTCGAATCACCTCCTTTTGTTAGAGCCCCCAATTAAGTAGTTAACATCGTCATTTGCGCGGTTAGTGCCTTTATAGGATCCGAATCGGATATCTCAGCCACCCTTCTAATATTTGCTCTTTCCATCGGCCATTGATAGCTATTCATAGCCATTTCTTCGATCAACCCATACGCTTCTTCAGCGCTCCTTTCTAGCAATGCCCCTCCCGCGGAAGCATCAATAAAATTTCTTGTTTCTCCCATAAGACCATTGTAAAAGAAACACATTTGTTGGTCTTCGGGGAAACCATGTCGAGGGCATCGCCTTAGTAGATATTTGAAACGTTCCCAAGCTTCATATAACGGTTCGGAGTCCAATTGATGAAATTGAGTAATCTCACTTTTTAGCTTCATTTTCTTGTTTGGTGGGAAAAATTTGAACAAAAATTTTTCGCTCAATTCTTCCCATGTCTTTATACTTCCGGGAGCTAAAGTTCCAAGCCAATTTCTTGCTTTCTCTCTTAAAGAGAATGGAAACAATCGTAAGCGTATTGCATCATCCGAGACTCCATTCATTTTGATAGTATCACATATTTGCATGAAATGAGTGAGATGGGCATGTGGATCTTCGACAACAAATCCTCCAAATTTATTTTGTTGAACCATTGAAATTAAGGCGGGCTTCAACTCGAAATTTAGGGCGTTGATTGGAACATGAGTGATTCCTCCAAAGTTTCGGTCTAGTTTTGGTCGGAATCCATCCCGAATTGATTGCACCTTAGTTGTTGGATTTTCAATCCTTCCGCCCTCATTGTCTTGGATTATTGCATTCTCGTTCGTGTTGTCCCTTCCCACGTTATCTCCCTCTCTATCCATGTCTTCAAAAAGATCCCTTCTTAGTTTCCTTGAGGTAGCACTTGTTCTTCGGGCAAATGCTTCTACTTCCGGGATGAAAGTTTCTAAAGACACTCGAGATGAACGAGTGTTCATGCACTCCCTGAGTAGAAATTTTATAACATGAGTTAAGTAACAAATAAGAAAATATCTAAAGTAAGACTAGAAATACTTCGTAATATCAACACTAATAAAATTATAGTCCCTGGCAACGGCGCCAAAAACTTGTTCGATATATTTTTAAACAATCCGCAAGTGTACGGAGAATATGTAAAAAGCGGCGAGCAAGGTCGTATTCCACAGAGACTAAATATTCTTATTGTATTAAGTACTAGATTATAGTGTTTCCGGTTTTATCTAGACGATCGAAAGGTAAAATGGATGGTTAATAAAATAAAATAAAATGATCACAATAAATTAAAACAATTGAAAATATCTGAATTAAAGCGAATTGCAAGAGTTTAGGAAGGTAGATTCCAAGGCTAGGTTTCCGTTGATTATTAAATTTAGTCGGGATTGGTTCCAAAAAGTTCTAAGTGCGTCTCCAAAACGATGATCCCAACAATATTCTAAAGTCTCTCTCGAGATGCATTAAAACGTAGATTAGACAACCTATAACAACGTCTCCGTCTATTATAAATTATCTAACTCCAAAATGTTCATAAGATTAAACATCATCATAGTTCATCACCGATTTCTCAATCTCGTAATTTACTACGTCAAATACTCGAAACCTATTAATGCCCTCTTCTCTCGAATTATGAGCAATTAAGTTTAACATGTAAAAACATTGATCAAGTGCCTAAACATGAATCAAAACCAAGTATTTGATAAAGAAATCACACTAGATATATATAATCATCAATCCTACAAAACCATAGCAAATCAACGTACTCCCATGCCCGGAATCTAACGAGTTTAGCCGGACATGGTAATGAAAGAAAGATTAATAATCATCATATTCATCATGTTCATGCTAAATAAAACAACAAAATAGATAAAAGATAGGAAGAAGATAAAACTCGGATGGTGTCTTGATTGATCCCGGTTGAAGCTTTCAAATGTTCTTGAGGTGTTCTTCAAGAATTCTTCAAATCTCCTTCTTTTTGGAGTAAAAGTCCTCAAATCTTGTGTTTGTTTTCTCTATCCAATCTCTCCAAAACTCTCTCAAAAGCTGAATATCCCCAAGTCTTGCCCAAGATCTATTTTTATAAGGCTAAAAATACCACTTTTCATGCTCAAATCTTGCAAAAATGTCAAAAGGTGATTTTTCCACCGAAAAGTGACACGGCCCGTGTCAAATGACATGGCCCGTGTCATAGTGCTCTAGAAAAGGAGATGCTCGCTGGACAGGGAACTCGACCGTGTCAATATGGCACGGCCGAGCAAATGACACGACCGTGTCGAATGACACGGCCCGTGTCATACTCCTCCAAAAAGGGCACAATTGCCTGGATGTGAAACCCGACCGTGTCAATATGGCACGGCCAGGCTAATGACACGGCCCGTGTCAAATGACACGGCCGAGCTCGTGTTGGTCCGTTTTGACACCGTTTTGACTCCTTTTACTTTTTAAGGCTCGATCTCTCGTTTCCGCATTGCTTGATATGTATTGGGGTTTGAGACTTTGTTCTTGCTTGATTTATGTCCATAAAGTACCTATAAAATCAATAAAATGTAGCCAAGCGTGATCGAGTCCAATAAACACAATATGAGCATAAACGACACAGTTCTACACATTTTATGATCTTAAAACCCGGAAAATCGGTGTAAAAATATGTGTAAAAATGAGTATTATCATTTACCGCTCCACACCTTATCCGGGACATCAAACTCCAAAGGAACACACAACGTCAAATTAATAACATGAACCGCCGTGTTCAAAGCTTCTCCCCAAAACGACTTTGGCAATCCGACATGTGAGAGCAAACAACGAGCTCTCTCGACCAAAGTCCGGTTCATTCTCTCCGCCAAGCCATTGAGTTGCGGAGTCTTCGGGGGCGTCTTTTGATGTCGGATCCCTTGTTCTCGACAATATTCATCAAAGGGTCTGGTGTACTCTCTACCATTGTCCGTCCGGATACACTTTAGCTTCTTCCTGGTCTCTCTTTCCACCGAGGCATGAAATTGCTTGAAAGTGTCTAACACTTGATCTTTGGTCTTCAAGGTGTATGCCCACACCTTCCTAGAGTGATCGTCGATGAATGTGACAAAATATCGGCAACCACCGAGCGTCCTAGTCTTCATAGGACCACAAACATCGGAATGAACAAGATCAAGCACATTTTCCTTCCGTGAAGGAGTATGACTCTTAAAAGTAACTCTCCTTTGCTTCCCGGCTAGACAATGAGAGCATCTTTTAAGGTGTATCTTGTGAACCCCGGACAACGCCTCCTTCTTCGACAATAGCACCATTCCTTTCTCGCTCATATGACCGAGCCTCTTATGCCATAGCTCGGCCATGTCGTCATTGTCGATTGTGTTCACGGAATTAGTCGTGACCTTCGGAAGTGTCACGTACAATTTTCCTTCTTTTTGACCTCTTCCGACAATCAAGGATCCTCGACTGAGTTTACACACTCCCTTGCCAAAACCACTATGATAACCATCTTCATCGAGTAAACCAACGGACATAACATTAAGTCTCATATCCGTAACATGTTTTACATTCCGTAAAACAAGTTCCATACCGGTGTCGAATCTCAAATGAACATCTCCCACTCCAACAATTTTGGATAACCCATCGTTACCCATCTTGACTATACCAAAGTCACCCGGAGTATAGGAGGAATAAAAGTCTCTACGTGATGTAACATGACACGTAGCACCACTATCGACCACCCAACTCGAATCATCTCTCGCAAGATTAACCATATCATAGTCGCAACAAACAAAGAATTCTTCGGTAGTAGTATTAACTTCGGCTTTATCATTACTACCGCTCTCCTTCTTTTGCGAATTCTCTCGGTCTTGGCGATTCTCCTTCTTCAATTGTCGGCAAAATTTCTTTGTATGCCCTTTCTTACCACAATGGTAACACTCGAGATTGGCATACTTCCCCTGGGAATTACTCCTTTGTGGCCCTCTATTACTCGGACCTCTACTTTGACCTCTCCCCCGTCTTTCGGTAACTAGAACATCCGACTGTGAAAAAGATCCTTGTGCTTTTCTTCGGACCTCCTCATTCAACATGTTCCCTTTAGCTAATTCCATCGAAATGACTCCATCGGGGGCAGATTTAGACAACGACGTTCGGAACGTCTCCCAAGAATCCGGCAATGTGCCTAACAACCACAAAGCTTGCACCTCCTCTTCGAATTTAATTCCCATTCCGGCAAGTTAATTAATTATGTCGTGGAATGCATTCAAGTGATCCGATAGAGGAGTCCCATCTCGATACTTCAAATTCATCATTTGTTTTATGAGGAATAACATATTATTCCCCGTCTTCCGAGCATACAATTGCTCGAGCTTGTGCCATAACTCTCGAGCATCATTCTCTCCACTAATATGGTTCAAAACGTTGTCATCAACCCATTATCGAATATATCCGCAAACTTGGCGATGTAAAATAGTCCACTCCGCATCGGACTTCCCTTCCGGTTTATCTTTGCTAAAAACCGATAAATAATAATCCTTCACGTATAGAAGGTCTTCCATCTTCCCCTTCCATACGTGGTAGTTTGAACCATTCAAGTTAACCATTCTACTCGTGTTGGCTTCCATCTTACAATTGAGATACTAAACAACCACGAAACAAATAAATCACGTGGCTCCGATACCACTTTGTTGGGAAAAACAACGACTAACGTCACAACGAAAAATGCGGAACCTCGTTTGACAAATTCCCAATCTTCAATTGCAACTTTGTGGTTACCGACGAGTAGAGCAAACCAATTACAACTCGACAAAAAAAGATACAAATGATGTCCAAAAAACAATAAACACGAGACACAATAATTTAGCGTGGAAAACCCCTCAAGACGAGAGTAAAAACCACGAGACCGAAGCCGCTTAAATCCACTATCACCAATACACACAATACACAATCGTCCCTAATACAAACTAGGGGTATACACCAATCGTCAAATACTTGGTAATAAAAGTTCTTCAAGTATTTGGAATCAACAACAACAAGATCGAGAAAAGAAACAACCGTAAATAGCTTACACAAAGAGCTAACGAAATACCCGAACTTCCAGACTCAAAATCTCGATCTACACCGGTGAAAAGATTTGTCCAATAGCTACCAAGCTCTTTTCAAAAGATCACGACGATCCGACCGATAAATCTCCAGGAAAATGAAAAAATGTATTTCTCTCTCTTGTTTCTCTCTCTATCTCTCTCTCTTGTTCTTCAAGGGTGTGTAATGAAAAAAGTGATGAAACTCCCGCAGGAAAACCTGCTAAAATAGATCCCCTTTTGCAAAGTTGACCCGTGTGCCGCGGCCCGAGCAAAGTGTGCCGCGGCACACACTGAAAATCGCCAAGATATCGAGCAGGCCGCGCCCTACAGAGGGGGCCGCGCCCGCAGTACATGCATTTACTCGCCTTTGTAAAGCAAAATAACGGGGGCCGCGACTCGGCAGGGATGTGCCGCGGCCCGGAGTACAGTTTACCCTATGTTTCAGAAATATATCCTATAGCGAGTCTTGTCATGTGTGCGAGGGTCGGTTTCTGTGAATGTCGAGGTGCAGAGGAACTGAGACTAGGAATACCATCCCTTCCCGATTTTTTTCTTTTTTCTTTTATAAGAGAAACAGAACGACGCCGTCTGTCTGAAGTCAAAATGCATCGTTTCGATCAAAACGACGTCGTTTTGATTCTGAAGGCCGATTTTTTGTGGTGCAAATGCACCAGTGTGCTTAACGTGCGTCTGCCAGTGACAAATAGACATATATATATATAGCCATAAACGTCGTCGAAATCACTTGAATATCGACTTCCTTAACATCCTTACAATATGAACATTTCGAAATCATTAACCGTAAAAATCATATGCTATCCATTGCTCTAATGAACTCAATTTACTAGCCCTATGTCTGAGAATCACCCGCACTACTTTTTACGTACCATCACTACTCATGATAAGTGATGGAAACAATTAGTTATAGTTTATTTGAAAAAAAATTACAGTAATAAATAAGTAATATTCTTTCCGTCCCTCATTATATAATTAAATATCTAAACTTTCATTATATAATTCAATCGAATATTTTACATTTACGGTTTAAGATTAATTCGTAGTCAAAGTCGGAGACGATTGACCGAAAAAGTCAAACGTGTAACTATATATGAGGGACGGAGGGAGTAATCGAGAAGGACCACATTTAGTTTTTAATCAGTATGAGCTCTGTCGATGGTGTCACGTGAATTAGTAATGGATCAACATCAAGGATAACTTCAACAAAAACCATAATGAGAGGTTTAGTGATTATGGCAGCATAGTTTTATATAACCCTGTCCGGCTCCTGTTAATCTCTATGATTTATTTATTTATCTATTCATATGTTTATGTATTAATATGTACAGTAAGTCCCATTTGGGCTGAATCTGCCCGTTTGCCAGGTCTAGCGGCTGGGTCATGCGTTGGATTATGTCAAGGGATGGAGTGGGCTTGTTAGCAGAGATTCCGAAATATCAAAACAGAAATCGACCTACCATCATAGTGGGCTGGGCCAGTTTTGATCCGGGTCAACCTAGACCAGTCCATGGAGCAACCAGGATGGGTCGGGCCGACTCGACCAGTTGAACAACTCTAGATGAAGGTAGGAGGGCCATATGGGTCTCATCCGAACTCGTCTCCACTCAAAAAATATCTGTAAAAATCGGATCGGGCGGCCGTCCAGGTGGCGAGACGCTAGGCGGCTCCCGGATATTCCGATTATAGTCTGGATGTTTGTCCTGGGGGTTTGGGTGATTAATCGGCCGCCTAGGCGGGCTCGCGGGCGCCTAAGAAGACAAGTTGGACGGACATCTAGGCGGCTAGGCGGGCATCTTAGGCGACTGGGCGGGCGCCTAGTCAGATAAGCATTTTTTTAGCGGTACTATAAATTTCTAAATTGAGATATTAGGGATTATTTTATACACATATCAATTTTTAAAAAATTTAATATATGATCGATTATATGTTTGTTTAAATATTTAAATATTAGATATTTTTTTACATATATATAATTTTTTATATATAATAATAATAATAACAAATAAATAAATACATGCGCCTAATCCAATTAATTCGCGACTAAATCTCAATTAATCCCATAGGCATTAGCAATCTGAATGCCTAGCGCCTAGCGTTTTTCAAAACTTGCTAAAGATATTAAAAGATAGTAATACTGATTGCATTCCACTTTTGTCTTTCTTGATATTCTAATATATTTTTATGACTTTCTTTGTTCATTTGTTTTTATTTTACCCTTTTTTTCTTACAATTTAAAGAATGAGAAATACGCAGTAATAAAGGGAGCGTAAATAATTAAGGTTTTGGAACAAAATGGAGGAAAAAAGAAATAATAATCAAAATTTTGTTTTGGAACAAATGGAGTGTTTATCTGTTATTTTTATGTATTTCATGGAATTTTGCATGTTAAAAAGAGTTAATTTTAAAAAATAATAAATTAGTAGACAGCACAAAAGATGCTATACTATAAGTCGAATTAGTAGACGGTTACATAAAAAAGGCCAAATCAAGCGTTGCCAGACCTGAGCGTAGCCGAACATCAGTACACCAGTAGTTTTTTTTCCTCGTCTCCGTTTAGTTGTGACTATCGAGGAATAAAGCTGTAAATAAATCGAATTTCTCGATAAAAAGTCCGATCAAGCTCAAAGCTCGATCTGAATCGATTTGATTAGAAGAAAAAGAACAAGCTTGAATCCGAACAAAGAAATTGTCCGACAAGGTCATTGATTCAATAAGAAAAAGCTCGAACTCGAGATCGATAAGATAAAACTTGACTCAATTCGGATCCAAACTGTAAAATAATCGAGCTGCTTGATACAAGCTCGACTCAATTCGATAAGAAAACAAAATTGAGTTCGAAACAAACTTTTTGTTAGACAAGCTTTCGACCTCGGTTCGATTCGATATGAAAAAGCTCTAACTGGAGTTTGATCAGCTCGACTCGATTCGTTTTGTAATCCTTTTAAAGTGAATTATCCTTCATGATCGAATCTCATGACTTTGATTTATGACAACTTTCTATTTGCACGTACCGCAACTTTAGACTACTCAAATGCTTCAAAGACATTTGATTTTTATTTTAAAAATAAGCAAAATAAAATTACTCACTCCATTCCGTTTCAAGTGCAACTTTTGGTTTAAAAAAATTGTCCTCTTAGAAGTGCAATATTTTATTAAATATCTCAAATAACATCAAACAAATATCTCTTACTTTTTAATCTTCATCACACACTCACTATCAATATTTTTTACCTTTTAATCAACACAACGCACTCACTATCAATACTTACAAAACTTACACATATATCACATTCAATCATTCTCCTGAAATATATTAATATCACTTAATAATATATTGTACTTCAATCGGGACGAAGGTAGTATATAATTTCAAGAAATTTTCGAGACCAACACAAATTACTGCCCGGGTGAACCGAAATAATGTTACTCCCTCCGTCCCAGTCGAAGTGCAACATGTTGAGTAAAAATTGGTATATCTTAAGAGAATGATCGGATATGATAAATGTGTAATTTTTTAAATAATAATGGTGAGTGTGTGGTGTAGATTAAAAGGTAAAAAATATTGACGGTGAGTGTGAGGTGGAGATTAAAAAGCAAAAGATGATGGTTTGATGTGATTTGGTGTATTTAATGAAATATCGTATTTTTAAATGAACATTTTTTTGGATTAAATGTTACATTCGAGCGGGACGGGTGAGTTAGATAAGATAGGGAGGCAATCAATAATCTTTGGCACTTAGTTTACAATTACCCCTAATTTACTTTAAAGATAACATCATTATGCCGTTCATGACACATCAAGTTTGCAATAATATGATTGTGATTGATAAATTAATGGTCCCATAACAGAAAGAATGAAGAAAAAATCAGTATATCCAACAAGTGCAAAAGATTGTAATAGAGTTCTAATTAATCTTGAATACATTATTCAATGATAACATCATTATGCCGTTTCTGTAAGGAATGATGTGTCGTTATCGGGTCGACATGATAACGATACGACACGATAAGGCCAAACACGAACACGACTCGTTAAGTATATACCCGACACAAACATGAACACGATACGAAAGGTTGAAACACGGACACGGCACGAACACGATATGACACGATATTTTTCGTGTTGACACGACATGATAATGACACGATACGACACGAATCGGTAAATTTAAATAAAAAAATTAGAAAATAAACTTAAAATATTTAAAATGATAATAAAATTAATGCTAAAAATACATAAATATTATCGGGTTACACGAACACGACACGACACGAACACGAAAGTTATCGTGTTACACGAACACGACACGAATCCGACACGAACACGACACGAAATTAACGTGTCCTTATCATGTCGACACGATAAGGACACGAACACGATAAGGCCAAACACTAACCCATTAATTTCGTGCGTGTTCGTGTCGGGTTATCGTTTAGTGTCGGAAATTGCCAGCTCTAGCGAACAGGTCATGCTGGAAAACTTACATCTAGATCGGGGTGAGGTCGAGCCTCTTGAGAGTACTCAGGACAGGGGACGATCCTCATCGTGTACGTGTGGAAAAAAAAACTCATTATAAAAGATCAGTGTTCTAAAAACTTCCGTCTAAATCGATTAATCCTTTAACTAATTCTTAGAAGGTTTTTTGGACAATTTTGTCAAATTACCGTTAGGACAATTTTTATAGTGAAAATATTAGAATATATTAATGCTTGTAGTACAAGGTTAAAATTTTCATTTCAGATATAAATTAATAACATATCTATATTAAAATATTATATATTAATTAATAAATAAAATATAAAATAAAATAATTATAATGGTATATATTTAAATTATTATACTAAAACATTAAACTGATTATTGCTCTGATTAATCCTTTGAGTAGTCTCCGATTATTCAATTAGTCATTAGAAATTACTTTTCTTTAAACAAATATTTAGCATATAAAAATAAAAAAAGTGGACTTCAGAGTATGAATAGTAAATAGAACAAAATTCATGATAAGCATCATGATAGAACAAAAGCCTTCTTTAGGGCACGTCTATACTAGGGTTTGAAATATTAGGTTTGAACTAGTTGTCCACCCGTGCGATGCACGGTAAAGAGTATTTAAAATTGATACATAGAAGAATAACAAATTAATATTTAAGTTATAATAAATATATTATGCACAAATTTTAATTACTAATATACACGATATATTACAAATGACGTATGCTACTCTGGATGAAGTCATAAATTACAAATTTCTGAAAACTTCCCTATACACAACATTAATAGTTGTGTTGACATGTTTTTTCTCATCATCACAAATTAGAACTTTCAAACCTTTCCTATTTGTGACTCTAGAAAAAGCAACATATAATTGACCATGATTAAAAACAGGCTTACGCAAATATAGACCAACATTTGTTAAGGATTGTCCTTGACTTTTATTTATTGTCATGGCATAGGAAACTGAGATAGGAAATTGACGCCGTTGGAATTTGAAAGGTACTTTTGAATCAGAAGGAGTCATGGATAATCTAGGAATCAACACCAGTTCACCTGCACTTGCTCCTGTCATGATCTTTGCTTGGAGAACATGGTCTCCAAGCCTAGTGAGGAGTAATCTTGTACCGTTGCACAAACCCCGACTTGGATCAATATTCCGTAGTAACATCACTGGAGTCCCAACTTTTAAATTTAGCTCATGATTTGGTACGCCAGAACATTTAATTCCGTTAAAGAATTCAGGAGTGTGGATATTTGTCAAATCATTTACAGCCAAATCTGACTTACTTGCACTATCAGAGCTCAAATATGGACGACTGTCTCCAGAATTTTTTTCTATCATGTACTGATTTATAGAATCAACGACATCCAAAGTGGGCGCTAATATAGCTCGTTGTTGTAGATATTCGATCATGAATTCTTTCGATAGGTTAGGATACGTACTTTCAACAATAGTTGCAATTGGATCAGTCCGCTCGCAAGAGTATATCATCGGGAATCAGACATGTAAGATCCGCTGCCTCCTTCTCCAATTGTTCCATTTCCAATATCTTGTAACCATTCTCAAAATTCACCAAAGCGGTAGCATCACTTTCTCGAATCGACACTTTGCAACCTCATATTTTTGTCAACCGAAGAACTTCGCAAGAGTTCCGTATATAAGATGCGTTAATAGTTGCATTTACTATATCTTGTCTTCGCCTTTTGGTATAATCGAAGTATTTGACGAAAATCTCCACCAAACACAACTGCCTTACCACCAAATGGCTTTGTAGCATTTTCCACGTCAACGCACTTCATTACATCCTTCATACTTTTGTCCAATGCTTGAAAGCAATTTGTGCATCATGGAGCCTCGTCCCATATAATGAGCTTTGCCTTCACAATCAATTGAGCCAACTCGCTGCCAAGCTTGATATTGCATGATGATTTTTCACGTGGAGTTAAAGGAATCTTGAAGCGAGAGTGAGCATTCGACCTCCCGAAGAAGTAATGATGCTATTCCACATGAAGCGACGTTCAAAACAACATCACCTTTAGATCTTATTGCCGCAGACAAAGTTCTCCAAACAAAAGTTTTACCAAGACCTCCATAACCATAAAGAAAAAAGTTTTACCTTGTCTCGCCTCTGCTGAATCCATTATTTTATCAAAGACAATGCGTTGCTCGTCTGTCAACTTTGGGAGGAGCTCTTGTAGCTCCTTCTCTAGTAAGGACTCGTCATCGCAATTCCTCATGTAACAATCTGTTTTGATATGCTGAAATATCATTGAAGTCAGGCAAAGGCATTGTTTCAAAGTTTCTCAGACTACTTCCACACCTTCTCAGTGAAGACTCAATTTCAATGAGAGCAAGGTTCTTAATTTGAGCATCTGTTAACCTTAGATCTACAATTTAATATAATAAAAATAATTTCAGTATATATAATTAAATATGGGAATAGTAAACATTGAATATTAACAAAAAACATAATTATTAAAATATACCTTGTTTGTGATAAAATTTTCTTTGATTGTACAGAATATCGTCTGCCAAATATTCCCAACATTTTTCCCAAACAAATTCTGGTCTGCCCATACAATTCTCTGTCAACAAAGTTGCAAACATAGTACGTAAAGAATGCGCAGACGCCCAAAAACTTGCTTCAGTCAATCCATCAATATACTCAGAATCATCCTCCAAAAGACCAAATGCGTAACACGCATCTCTATATGACTCATATTGTATATGATGTGCTATTTTCATATCATCATGACATTTAGCTCCACGAATAACATTGATCAAACATCTAAGATAATAAGAATCACCAGCTCCCGGCGGCACATAGTAGGGTCTTCCTAAAGAAAAACCTTGGCTTCTAGGAACCCATTTTTTGCCTTGTTGTTTCCATACAAAGTACTGAGGATATTCTGCATATGTTAGATTATTGCCATGCGGAAACTCAATATTTGCCTTAAACCAAGCTTCAAACTTGCTTGTGTTGAAAGATTGACGATCAATAATGACCTCCATGTCTTGAGTTTCAAAAACTACACTTTGCTCTCCCGAAGATGAAAACTCAACCGTTCAACAGTGGATCTCTATATGCTATTTCAAATTTAAATATCCTCCACATAGATTCACATGGCGAAATGTATCTACAATCATAGTACATCCGTACTCGTCAATTACTTTACTACTTTCGACATCCTTCTTGCTCTTCAAAATCACAGCTGCACGGCCACATCCTTTGTTTATGTATTTGAACAAATACTTAATAGACCGTGATTGGTTACACCATTCCATATTCATATGAGCTCCATACTTTATCAAAAGATAAGGATTATGTGGAACTACAAATCTATTATCAATAGCACTCCATTTTCATGATAATTCTACCAGTATCTCTTCTTTTATAGATCGGGTAGCCTTCATCACTAAAAGTAGTACAGTCTACGAATTCCTTAGGGAAGAACTTGGTGCAACCATTTTCTGACATGCATGGAGCATTCTTATTAGTAACTCCACACGGACCATGAATCATGAAGTTCTCCAAAGCAACATAGTATGCAGGATAAATATTTACATCTGGAATTTCGGCTGATATGATCCTGTCTATATCAACTCCAAAGAGGGAAATCTATCCTCCGCAGACTAGAAACAACAATATATGTGCATGCGGTAAACCTCGCTTCAAATTCAATCGTATATACAATCGCATGGATATTTAAAACAGATAATGCAATTTAAATCGAGTCATCTAACTTTACTGATAAAAGAGAGATAATAAAACTTTGAAAATCACATGTTATTTCCATATTATTTAGTTTTGAAAACTTTGAGGAAAAAAGGATAATGGAATTTATTCCATCATAGACTTTTATTTACCAATCAAAACTTTCTCTTTGTTATTTTTATTTCTTAAGTTTTAAGATTATTTTATAATAATGTTAAAATCTAAACAAATTTTATTAATATAATTAAATATTTAGTATTTTATTTCATGCATCGCATGAAAGGATATATAGATACATAAATGTACACACATGTATATAATTATAAATGAATATGAAAATAATTTTACTCGCTTTAACGCGACCAAATACCCGATTTTTTCTCATATCCTTGATTAATCCATCTAGTTTCATCTTAAACACTCGCAAACAATATCCGTCGATCTTCGTGGTTCAAACCCTTTCTATCTAAATATCGAGAAATTTCGTGCCATTTAGGGTTGCACGTCAAGGTTATAAACAAATCAGATATCCACCCACCCACATATTGTCATTGCATCTTGAAAGTTCAATCATGTATCGGGACTTCCAGGTATGAGGATGGCAATACTCTTTGTAAACCTTGAGTTGCTAAATTTGTCTCACCACGGTAAAATGCACTCAAGCCCTTTGTAAATTTCACAACGGAGAGTTTTCCGATTAAGCTTAACCCATGTCAATCTTCCCGATTCTATGATGGTATATGAATCCACAATTAATTGTCAATCAATCTTCTTGAGGATAATATGGCACACTCTTCCCCATCTCTATCGTGAAATCTATAGGCGAAGAATTGTCTAGTACTCACACGTTTTCTCTTCTTTTGTGCCGTACTTGTTGTGATTGATAATGAGATATCTTTCCTATATCCATCTTCTCCGTAAGGAAAGATAAGAGGGTACTGTAAACCAAGATAAGAAGCATGTAGCTCATTTATTCGCTTCAAATATCCAGTTTTTGTTTCCACAATGATATCCCGATTACCTAATGCGTCATCGAAGTCCCCTACAACCAGTGCTGCTACTTCAGAAGCAGTTGGAAGGTTATACATTCGACCATCTTTATCTCTTCTTCCAATAAGCTTTAACTTAACATCTGTCTCACTGCACTGTTGAATTTTGTCTCTCGCCATTCGAAAGGATTGCACTAAAATATTGTTCTCATCAAGCATTTCCTTTAGTTTTTGAACAATATTTGCCTGAAGTCCATTTGAATTGCTATGTGACCTGTACAATGCATTTGGATTTCAAATATCATTTAATGCATGAACCTTTTTTGAGAAAATATACTATTTACACAAAAAACAAACCTTACAGAGTTAATCCTATTCGCCACCTCATTTTCAGTGTCATATATATACAGCTGAGCAAACTTCGGAGCCTGATCTTCAGTCGGCATCAAACTTCCAATCAAATGGTAGTTTTGACCATGCAATTTAAATATAGGTGGAGAAGTTCCCATATTAGGATTATTATCAATTTTTCCTCCCAAAGATGTAAAAGCAAACATGCTGTTGTAAGATCTTATATTTTTTATAAAGTGGTTACTAATTGGAGTTTTCCCACTTAAAAGATCTACCAACAGTTGTGGAGGTCTTTTCATCTTTGGAAGCTCAATTTTTCCTCAAGACAACATGTTGAGTATTTCGGTCTCGTTGACCCATAACTTGACCTTAACCTCTCATTATACCAAAACAAAGCCGCACAATACTCGCACTTATGGTCGGCCACCGAGATCCCAATATTCAAATAAAGTTAAATATTATAAGTGTCAATTTTTTTGAGCTAATAAATTCGATCTAGTACATTAATTTTTGTCTACATAAAATTTATCAAATAAGCACCTGTGGAGTTACTATGCCGATAGCTTAAGTTTTCATCCCCATTTTGTAAGACAACAGCTGATGATTGTTCAAGTTCGGGTGAAGTCGGTACATCACTAAACGAACAAATAAGTTAGTAGAATTTTTATATTACAATAATTAAATTAGTAGTACCTTGAATTTTTCTGCATCAGATTTTTATGTCCCTGATATCCTGTAAAATATAAACTCTTGCAAATTAAACAATATAAAATGTAACAAATAATAACATAAATGGTTACAAACGGTATCATAAATACGTATATTAACAAAATATATTGGTAAGAATATGTGTTGTATACTTTTAATGAAAGGTGATAATAATAAACAAAATTTAATTTATTATTTATAAAATTAGATATAAGACTCATATTATCCTATATAAAAAAATAAATGCATGTGCTTACCTAAATTACGGTTGTCCTATTATGTGCCCTTAGATCACATGATAAGAGTTTATAAATTGAAGTAAATCAAGTAATAGTGCATGTGTATGTGCGTATATTGACTCATGTATATTTTATAATAATTTTACAAGATTATTGAAATTCAATCACGTATATTAATATAATAAAATATTAAATATTTTGTCAGTGCATCGCACGGAGGACATTTAGTTAAAATTATAAACAAATAATGCAAGAAATATAATCTTCATTTACTCGAATTATTTCTTCCTAAGTAAAATCGGCAACAACTCCAAAGGCAAGCATTTGATTTAAATCTTTTTATTCGTGGCAAGATGCAACTTACCTAAATTATAAATTCCAAAACTTGTTAATAATATTGTATAACAAATAAAAATATTATTACCACTAACATTATTAGTATAGTAATAAGTTTAAAAACAATAACAATAAATTTAAAAAAAATGAATAAAAATACCCACTTGTGTCGATTGCAACTGGTATGGAAGATGATGATGATGATGGTACTATTGTTGTAATACCTCTATCACCATTTATAATTTCATTTGTTCCTGAACCCAATTCACCTAAAAGAATAATGGCAAAAAATTACACACACATTTAGCTAATAATGTTCCACACTAAAGTTAAAGATAATTTAGCTACATAAAAAATAAAATTTGTTACCTCGTAATGCTCCTTCACGTTTTCTTTTTAATTTATTTGCGCGCATATTTCTTGCCTCTCTTGCTTTAGATCCATCCATTTTACTCTAAATATATTATAGAATTCAATATAGAATGTTGTTAAATTAGTATACTAAAATATAATATTATAAGTTAGGGACATGTCAATACATTACCTAATTATACACTCAAAATATAAAATTTCTTAATGAATAAAGTAAAAATATACTCTTAGGTATTGCACCTATAAATATCAAAATATATCACTATATTCATTTTAAAATATTTTACAATATTAATTTTTAAATTTTTGAATATAATCAGTAAGTTTTTTATAAAACTTTTATATATATTTATATATAATTTTTATATACCAGTTAAAATTAAGTTCAATATACATTTATAATTTAAATAAAGTGTGACAATCTCTTAAAATTTAGAGATGATGTATTACACTATGTTCAGTACGTATACATTTAGCGTCTCTGTGGTATTTTGCTATGTAAATTAATTTTTAAAAAACAATATTTTAAGTGAAACATTGAACTATTAACAAAAAAATTATGTCAGTACAAACTAATTCAATTTATATATTTTCCAAAAATTTTAAATATCTAATGCCATAATATCAACTTATACTATATCTCAAATATATTTGTATATTTGTGATAATCATATATTAAGTATATATTTATATTATTATTATTTTAAATATAAAAAATAATTATTTAATTGATGAGACTACGATTAAAGGTTTAGTTTAGTAGCAGTAATATTTCAAATTATTTTTATTTCTTCATATCACAAACATTATTAATCATTTAATTTGATCTTATTATTAAGCAAATAATAAATTTATTAACTAAGTAATAACTTCAAGTCTCTACAAACTTATTAGCTAAATAATAAATAAATAATAAATTATAGACCCATCAAAACCACATACCAAGTTGGTATTCACACAAAGCACAAGTTACTAATTGGCCTTAAATTTGACGAACGCCGATGTAATAACCTCGTCTTCTTATTATTTAAATTAAAAGAAATTGAAAAACTTATGATTTATTCTTGAAGAATAGTACTTAAAAAAATTTAATATAATTTTTCTTATAATTACTTGGGCCATGATTTATATGATTGAGTTAAATTTATTTTAATGATTTAATATATTATTTAAGAGAGTTAAATATCTAAGGGTATTTAAAGTATTTAAAATACTTTACTTGGGCCATGATTTAATATAAAATTTATTTGGGTTAAATTGTAATGGGCTAAGCCCATATCTACTTTTTTTTAATCACTTACCTGCAGAATTGATTTGGACGAAGGCTTCTACAAAACCCTAGATATACAGCCGCCCACCCCTATATATATAAACACCCACTATACCACTTATCCCACTTACGTTCTTTGAGGTGTCGTCTCTCTATAAACCCTATGTGACACTTCAGTCGCCGTCCTCTGAGACACTTGTCTCTGTACAGCAGCTGCTACCTACTTCATATACAGTGATAATTTTATTATCTTTTTAATTCTTTTACATCTATATGGAGATATGAAGACGTAATATCTTCATTTGTGCGATGATTTTGACAGAAAAGGGTTTGATTCAGCATTTTGCCCCGATTATTTCGGTTGGTAATAGATGAAAATGAATTCCCGACTTGGTCTGTCATTTTCTTCGAATTTCGATCACCTTTACATAAATTAGAAGGTGATATTACTGTATCTGAAAAATAAAAAGGATAATATTCATAGTTTCCAGCTGAATAATAGCTTCAAACTATGTATTATTTCTTCCGATAAATATTTATTTATGCTTAATATTTGTTTTTTTATTTTTTATATACCTAATCATATAGATCTAAAAATCTATGTCATATATTTATTTTATGTGGGCTTTCAATGTATATGAAAAATAAAAGAAATTTATTCATAGTTTTTAGCTAAATAATAGCTTCAAACTATGAATACCTTACTCTTCGGATATATTTACGTACGCGAGCTCTAAGATCACATCTTTGGAATAAAATCCAGTGGTAAAGTGATGTTATTCCGCTTCAGGGATTCCTAATATATGAATTTGTATTATTTTATATACATAAATCATGTAGATCTAACTATTTATGGTTTCTATAATTTTAAATATACTGTTTTAAGTTAATTGAGAGCAAATATATAAAGAATCTTCGATAGATCTCTTTCTTTTCAATTTAAATGGATATATGAAGGATCGATTCAATTTTTACCCGATTATTCGCTTAATAAAAAGATCGAAATTAATATTATTTAATCACGTTTACAAATTCTTGTATATATCATTGTAATCCAAAAAGAAAAAGAAAAAAGATCCATAGTTTTCAGCTGAGTAATAGCTCCAAACTGAGTTCATTTTTTCTTCCAATTGATATTTGACTGCTCGCTTCTTCTACGTTTTTACTTGATAATTTGTTGTTATCAAAAAGAATAAACTAATAAATAATATTTGAATAAAATATTACGATATAAATAAAAAGTGTGTGTAAAAAGTATGTAATTAAATAACCTAAATAATATAAAGAGAAATATAATTTCAGAATGAACTGTGTGTGTATTTACATCTTCCCAAATATGGTTTTATTTATATATTTTATCGATGTAATTAAAATGGAAAAAATCAAAAATTACTGGAAACTATCCATATTGATAGTTCGGATAACAATCAAAACATCCCATCGGATTCACTGATGCAAACAAAGAAGGTTGGTGCTTATCATTATTTCGGATTCGTGATATGTTCCGATTCTTTATTTGTAATTTCAATGCCTGCTCTGATTTGATATATCAATGCTGTAGAGAATAGGGATTTGCCTTGCGGACTTGTAAATTGTGATTAACTTTTTTACAGAAGGATGTATCTTTTCCTGGCAGATCTAAATTAAATAATTTAGTTTCATCAGATATTGTTATCTCAACTTAGTTATATCTGTGAAACTATGCCATTAGAAAATATATCGAATCAAAATACAATTTAGTTATATCAATATATCTGATAAAATATATCTTTTTAAATCCGATATAGTTATATCGGAAATTTATGAACATTTAAATTGTAAACGAAACCCTTCAACTCATTAAGAAATACAATACTTTTATGACTTAAGAACATAACTCACTCGTTGAATCTGATGAAACTTGTATGTCTCGCTTTTTTCGTTGGTATTCTCTTTAATGCTCGAATTTCATCGAGTAGGATTCGCTTGCCTCCATCCTGTGAAGTATTACAGACATTAAAACATCCAATAATGTCAGTTTTAAAACGAAAAGATTAATATATAAAATATATACATAAACATACTAACCTTTAAAGGAATCTGTCTTTTGAATGTTTAAATATTTACTCCTATACTGGAAATATAAATCATACGATTTGTTTAAACAACCAAAAGGAAGTGAAAAATATAAACCATTTCAATTATACTAAAAGGAAGTTAAAAAAATCAGTTTTTCACTTAACTGATCACATTGTAGTGGATATACTGAGTTTGACCTAGTCAACTATAGTGTTATTCGGTTTTATTTAACTTGTAATGTAGCCTGAAAGAAATTTATTAAGGTGGTAAAATAAATAAAATGGGCTTTTAAATTAAGTAATATGATTTAGAGGACCCCATATTTCAATAGTCTGAATTTTATCATTGTCTTTACTGTAATGCTTAACTTAAATATTAGATTTTGAAAATTAAAAATGAATTAAAACATTAGATTTTGATATGTAGAAATATATAATATGTTTGCCAGGATATCACTTTTATTTTTATACTATATATTTGGTATAATATATTGTTTTTACTTAACTATCATTTTTGTTTAAAATTGTAACAATCATCCTGACTTGTTTTTAAAATATATGGTTTTACGAACTTTCTCGTTTTTAAAATATAACATATTTGGGTGAATATCATTTTTTATTTTTATATTGTTGATTGTTGATTTTTAGATTGTGAGAATAAAAGTGTAGCAGTCATGTTTATTTGCGTTATAATAGTCAACAATCATGATGTGAATTGGCATACATAAACAAATATAAAAATTGATTGTTACAACATGATTTGCATTGCTTTCTATCTTGGTGTATATTTATTTTGGCATACATAAACATAGATAATAAGAAATAAAGACAAACAGTAAATAAGTCTGCTGGAATTAAAAACAATTGAATAAAATTAAAATCAATATAAAATAACCGAGTGGATAAAGTCTTAGAAACATACTTAACTTTAATTTAAAACTGCTATTAAACCAACATACTTTTGAAAATGAAAATAAAATCTGCAATAATGCAAATTTGATTAACTTTTTTTTTTCATTTCTCTTTCTTCACACACTTCTTCCTTCTCTTTCCAGATCCTTCTTCCAATGAACCTTCTGTATTTAGTTTTTTTTCTTGTTGTTCTTCATGTTCCTCCTCAACAGCTTCGTTGCTATTTTCACTCGAGTTGAAGATCATGTTTCTGTTGTCTCCAATTTCTTCATTATGGCATAGCAACTTCAATCCCTAAAAAGTAAATAAACATCATAAACAAAATTAATATATATTTTTTGATATAGAAAATTATTATCACAAACCCTTTTCTGAACGTAGTTCTCATTATAGACTGATAAAATCTTTTCATCTGAGGTAAGCCTGGTCACATTATAGATCACAGAGTTGCGGCACTGATGTATCTCTCTAACTTGCACTTTAAAAGCCCAACACGGCCACCAAGGCCTCTTCAATCTCCTTTGGAATAGAATCGAATGACTCTGGCCGTATTCAAACCAAAAATATTATTTTGAAGTTTTTAAAATGTTTTTATATAAATAAATCTGTGAAATACAACACACATTAGATTTCATGACATCTCACGCTGTTTTCCCTATCAACTCATAGCACTCTTTATCCCACAACATGAACCTTGCACTTCCACTTTCATCTAGTACCAGACTTCAATTTTGTACTGTTTTTATAATAGTAGTAGATAATTGTCAGTTTGAAATAGGACATCAAAATGAAAAACGTCCAAGTAGAAAAGTGAACTGTTAAAATCATACTTGTATTGTCCTCGATGGTCTTTCATTCCACACTTTGTACATCGAAAATTGTTTGACGCATGTGACAGCTTTCTTTGAACACTTATCGCATGCTAAATAGCACCATCTTTCAAACTCTCAACTTGAATTATGGTAGCAGATACCCAAAACTGGCCATCCTTGTCCGATCGAATAATTTCATAAATTTTGACGTCGACTTCTCTTTTGAAAGCATCGTAGATATTTGGAGCGTAAATACTTTCAAATGTTGTTAATGAAGCGGAATCGAGCGAGTTGGCTAACTGATTTCAAATAATTTCATTAGGTAAACCAATTCAACATTCAAAAATCATTGATTAAATTTTTTTATAAAGGTATAAAATGTACCCTTCATTAAAGTTTCGGAAAATCCTTGATTCCCCATTCATTACCTTGGTAACATTAAAGCTATTGCATACCCTTACTTGCTCGTATCAACAAAAATTGTTGTTCATTTTTTAACCGCAACTCACGAACAAAAGATTTCTAATTTTAATACCTCCAAAAGTAGAGACTCTTCCGAATTCAATAAGCACAATGATATTTTCCTCCGAATCTGCTTCAACAAAAGGCGTAAGTCATCTACATAGTTGTCCCACAGGTGCATTTGATATTGTTTTTGACATCATCTTCGAGTGTGAACTCCATCCTTTTTCCTCTCTCTGTTGCCACAGAGGAAGCCGGCATGAAGTAATCCCGCCAATCACATCTACCAAAAACATTTGCGTTTGTTAATATCTTAGATAGTTAATCAAAAAGATATTAATATATAATGCAAAAATCTCACCAAAAAGAAGAAACTCGGGAACTTTCCTTCTCCCTTTCTAACCGATTAAAGGATTTAAGGTTATAGATAGTTTCCTAAATTTTTCATCAAATATTTCCTCCATTTTTGTTTTCCTTAGGAAATTAATCTTATAAGGATGAGCGGTTGTTTTGAACTTGCTCCTATTTTCCAAGACAATGAAATCCTTCAACGCATATAGATGTCCCTCGACGGCTTTGATTTCAAAACTTCATTGCATGGCCTCTTGCGGAAGCATGCACTCGATCACCCTTAAACATAATACGTAAAATATTGTAAGTATGTAAAATGTAATCTTAATTAGTGAAGTGTATTTTGAAAATTAACCTCCTTGTCTTGAAAGATGAATTCAAAGCTTGCTATTTCGCTTTGTTGTTGTATGCAGGAACATCAAAACTTCTAACTGCACAAGCCTCATTGCCCATAGTGTGGTTGATGGCTTCAGATCCTTCACCAAACTGAAAAAATAAGGCATTGATTGTACTCTGTATATCCTTGTTATTATTCTTTTGGTATTGTAATAGTAAATGAAATTATAATGTAATAGTATTCTAGGTAAAATAGGGTTTATTTATAGTTGTAGAATAAAGAGGTATCCATACAACCTCGAATTATTCACTTTAACTGGCCTACCCCACTAACATATTAGACAGTTTCCGTCAGTTCCATCAAATGTGCAGAGTAGTGGCTTGATCAGTTTTTTCATTCAAATTTTGAAGTTAGTGGACAGTTCAAATCGGGAAATTAATTAATTATTGGACAGTTTCCATATCAGTTTCTTCATTAAAATTGGGAAATTAATTAGTGGACAGTTTTCAAGAACTGCTTTCATTTTCATAATATTTATTTTTGTAAAAAACGAATTAACAAAATTAATCAGGGAGTGACACCTGTTATCAAAATTTATTTGCGACCTTATTTTAATAGTAAAGGTAGATTTTGAATCTCAATATTATTTAGTTAAAAATTCAATTTTCAAATTTTCGATCAATATTATTCGATTTATGTTATATCATCTTGACAACATTTTGACGATAATTATTTATAATTTTATAATTATAAAAATTACAAAATCATAATACTTTGAAAAATATATATCACGATAAATGTATTTTTATTAATATCACATCATAATTACGTATATTTTTTTCATAAATTTATAATCAACATTTAAAAAATTTGACTACAAAAAAATCAAATGGGACATTTAAAATGGGACGGGAGCAGTATACAATAATACAACATCATCTACTTACTAGACATGATTCCACATATATATAGTAAAAAGTAAATTTTTGAAACATAAAATAAATAAGTACTTTTACTATTCACAATATTCTCAATACACAAGATTCTGAATACCAAAAGTTTAATTTCGAGTGACCCCTAGCGTGAAATACCTTTGAGTAGTAGTTTGATCTATGGTAGAGTAAGAAACTATGTCTTCTACGAATAATCTATACTATATAAAACTTATCCCCCTTAATTTAATGTGGAAGGGGGATTTATATCACTTATTCATGTTAAAGGATTTAATTTATTTTAATTGTAATTTTTAATGTAAATAAACTAATTTAAATATAAAAGTTATGATAAACATCACAATGCAAATGCACCTTCTAATTCACAAGGTGATTAAAATGAACTTTTAAATGATAGTATAAATTACAAGATGGTTAAATTTTAGCTATGAAATCTTAGATACAATCGGTGCATCGCACGAGTTGAATAAACAAAAAACAATCATGGAAAGAACATACGGTTAAGAAAGCCTCATTTCATATAACTAATTACATAGACTAAAATAAAAGGACAATAACAATAAAAAAAACATATAAACTTCTCTAAAAGGCATTTAAATTCTGTCATCAGCTCATTCAACCGTCTGCCCCAACATTACGTACAAAACAACCAAAGACCGTGCATCGCACGAGTTGGATAATGCCTCATATTTATTATTTTTCAATAAAGTCTTTATTATTTTTGAGTGAATGTGCAATATTTTGTAACAGAATAATCATTAATTTGTCAAGGAAGACTCAACTGATGTTCATTAATTTTTAATGGATGTTCATTACTTGCTGAATGTTTATTACTCTATAACTAAATTAGCCTGAATAACCCTATTTCGGCCTAATGTCTGCATTTGCGAATTTGAAAAGTCGAGGCCTACTTTTGCCAGCCTAAAAATTATTGCGGGCTAATTTTCAGGCCCGCAAAACAAAGCACGGAACTTTCCAATTTTCAGGCCACATTAGTACTAAATGGTCATTCGGGCTAACTTTGCCCGAGGAAATTTAAAAAGTTACTGTCCTTATTCTGCCGGCCCGAAAAATTAGTCCTTATTTTGCCACCCTAAGTTACAATCCTCAAAAGAAATCCCTTCATCCTTAGATATTAATCCTCGGTTCATAATACAGAACGGACACAGACGCACGATATAAATTGCCAACACATGAATCAGTCTTTTTATTTTTTTTTTCCTTGCTTCTGGTTATAAGCAGGAACCACAACATACAACAGAAAGGTAAAAACAAATTACTGCTAAAGGCTAAGAAGAAAAATGCCACTCAAACCAGTATATCTACACCCGACATATTAAGTCGTCACAGACGTGGTAATCTGCACGGCTGCGTTGAACAACATATTTAGCAGACTTTAAGATGGAAGAAACATCAGTGCCTGCAGCAGTACTGTTATACATTCTGAGGTTTAGCAGACTTTAAGATAGAGGAAACATAAGTTGTAGTAGCTGTCGGAAACCGACTTCTCCCAGGCGAAACAAGACGTCATCCTGAAAAACCAAGGATGGATGAAGAAACAATTTAAATTTGTTTTTTCCTCGTCAAATTTCACGCTCTTTTTTCATGAAGGGAGCAAACAGAAATCTTAGTCGAAGGGTTTACGTAAAAAGTTGTTTAATCTCTCCTCTTATCAAACCAAATACTACAACACAAGTTCGTAAGGTTTACAAACGATGATAAGGATACAAGAAGAATCGAACAAAAGGAATTGTGTAACTTCTTTTTGTAGCCAAATGATGCAAAAGCGATTAATACCGGAGCGGGTTGACCTAAAGTAAGCACACGACAGGCCTGCAGTCATATTTGGACAAAGTGTTGGGAAAAAAATTAAATTCCCAACAAGTGGTATCAGAGCCTTGAGGCTTGTGTACACCTGCTTGTATCAACACATCCTTAACATGCACCTGCCACAAGCTAAAGTGAATTCTTCTACCCAATTTCTCCACGTCAAACTTCATTGAACTTGAAGTACTTGACATATCGTTTCTCCACCCCTAAGTGAACAATCGTTTATGATGTGGAAGATCGGACAACGCTGCAACCACAGAGCATACTCAGAATATCAAGAGACTTGAACCGGGCTCCAATATCACTGGTTGGGGAAAAATTAACGTTTATATTTTGCGGGCCGTGGTTCTTTCTCCGGTTTTGGAGTTTTCCACGTTAAACTTTTATGTTGGTGCTTATCATTTATTTTTCATTTTATTTCTTTATTTTTTCCCAACACAAAGGTGGTCTGACACAAATGCATTATGCGCATAATTGCTTCTACTTTGACATTTACATTTGCAAAAAACAGACAGGAGCATATTGCTCAATTACATGGACAGATATCCAAGTCATGGAAGCAACATACTAAACCATCATCTCTTGACGAGGGGGTCGGATCTCATGCTTAAGTCCTTCCGCGCTTAAGGTACTTATGTACTCGTTTGGCTGAGTACATGATTACAATCACATTATATTTTTTACGTTGTGCAAGTAATACTACATGAGTAAAATAGTACTCATATTGTACGAGTATAATAGTACTCATTTAGCCGAGCCACATGAGTACTATTGTACTCATAGTTTTTAAGCACGGTTTAAGCATGAAAGGCTTAAGCATCGGATCCGTGCCCGCTTGACGAGAAGAGAAGCCAACCATTTGTTTAGCTCACTCGCAGTTTCATCAAGACCATTTGTAGCTCATCCCATCATACCGACAGCTAGAGGCTCAATCAGTTAAGAACAGGCTGAATATGTTTGCAGTATAAGAGATACTGTGGGGAAATAATTCCTACAGTTGATTATTTACTACGCTAAATAATCTGAAAGAAAGTATATTTTATTCATGTTCATAATGCATCTTCTCTATGGTTTGATGATTCATTTTTCGGATGTAATTTTGATGGTAAATTAAAAGGTTTGGGGAGTTTTCTGCTGTTACTGAGATTTGGGTTCATATCCTTGTACACCATGATTGGGGAGCTTCTTTGGTTTCACTGTGAGGTGCATCAGTTAGTTAATTTGGTGATCGTCTGGCTGATGAGATTTATTCTGGATGTGTAGGAAAAAAAAAAATACGAAATAGAAAATGCCAAGGTTGAAAATACTGGATGTATTTCTTGGCCAAACGAGCCGAATCATACCGAACTTTGAGTTTGAGTTCGGTTCGAAGTAGTCCGAACCTTAGATTCGATTCTGTTCGAATTTGTCGAACTTTAATTTTCAAGGTTCGGTTCGATTTCAATAGATAAATTGCACTCTATGATTCAATTTGATTCGGGTCGTTTTTATGAACCGTTCGAATAAAATTCGATTCGGCTCGTTTTTTGAGAGTTAAACCTAAATTCTAATTGGTTGGGTACTTGGGGCTTGGAGTTTAATAATATCAGACATACCACTCGGGCAAATGGGTTGGGGTTTTAAAATTTGGCCAAAGCCCTCCACATGCCGAACTTAATCGAACGGTTTGGCTCGTTTGGCCGAACTCTATTTTTAAAAGTTCTTTAGAACAACAAACTCAACTATTTCGATTCGAACCCTCCGAATAGTCGAGCCCCCAGGCTCATTTACTGCCCTAAATGTATATCATACATTTTATAATTCTGTTTTTGCCAATATTGTAAATAATTATTGACATTTATTAACCTCTTTTTTTTTTTGTATTTGCTAGATAAATCTTAGGGAATTTTGGATATAAATCCTTACCTTCATATTTTTAGCTTAGAATCAGTCCCCCTTTCCTTCCTTTTCGCATGCACTCCCCATCAAAATTTTCATCTTAAATGCGGGACTCCTATCCTGCGGGCAAATATTTTAAAATTACAGGACCATTTTAGCAAACCGGTATTTGAACATGACCCGAATTGCAAAACCCCCTAAAATTACAGGACGAAAATTGCCGTTTTGCCTTAAATATTTTAACGCAGAAATGGAGCCGCTGAGCTGCTTGGCCGTTTTAGCATATCAGATTATCACACATTCTCCAATCCAACACCTAATATAGTAGTAGTAGTACCATTGAATAATAATGCCACAATGGCTTCAATCTCTGTACAAACCCATCTTCTTTTTACATTACAGCAAACAACAGATTCAAATAAAGACCATTTAACACATAGGAAGGAAGGACCATAAAAAAAGGCAGACTTCTAACCCGTACTGCAGCTTCCGTTTTCTTTTCCGTCGAGTAGGCCCGTGCCCTTCAATCTCCAAACCATAACCTTACCTCTCCATGAATCATTTAGGTCAACTGCTTGTAACATTTAAAGGCGAACACTACCGACACAGCAGCAGCAGCAACAGCAAGAGCGGCGTATGTATCTTCACACTCCCAGCACTCGTACCATGTCGGCATGCAGCACACCTTACGAGGGGGACCAGCCCCTCTGCCACTACAATTATTTCGAGAGACTTGTTTCTTAAATTTGCTTCTCTTTTCAGCTGTGGCGGCCTCTGTGGAATCAAAATTCCTGCTCTTTTCTTGCACGTCGGGACTCTGACAGCAAAAGAAGCCTCCGTTCGTCTGACAACATCCCGCCACGTTTAATTTAGACGCACACATGCTGGCAATTGCTTGGTTTGTATCTGTGGAGTCTCTCGTGTTCCTGTCCGCATTTACTCCGTCATAAAGCAGGGACCTTTGTTCCAGTGATTTTTTCTGGTCTTCTTCTGATAATCCCATCTGTCCCCTGCAACAGAATAGCAAACGCTTAGGGATATTAAGTGAGTTGAGCCAGCTTGTGAACTACTCGAGATCGATTTGATAAAAGCTTGAAACCGACTCGAGGAGCCGAGCTCGAGCTATTCGACTAGGTCTCGAGCTCAAATTTGAGCTCCATGATACTCAACTCAGTAAAAAAAAACACATTAAAACATCAAACACTTGGTGTTACGGAGCGACGGTGGCAGCAGGTTGGACGGAAGGAGCGGCGGTGGCATAAGGTTGGACGAAGGGAGCAGAGGCGGCATCAGGTTGGATCCTGCTGCTGAATATGCTGTTGACCCTCTCTCCGTCTAACCTGCTGCTGAATCTGCGGTTGAATAAGGTTGGACAGACTGAGGGTCGATAGCAGATTCAACAGCCGGGCGGGTTCAATCTGATGCCGCCACCGCACCATCCATCAAACCTATGATGCCGTCGCCGCTCCGTCCTCCAACCTGCTGCTGCCGCCGCTCCGTAATACCAAGTGTTTGGTGTTTTAATGTGTTTTTAAGTGTTTAATAGTGAGTGTTTGTAAGTGTTTGATCGTGAGTGTTTTAAGTGTTTAATCGTGAGTGTTTCTAAGTGTTTTGTGTGTTTAATCGCGAGAGTTTCAAGTGTTTCTAACTGTTTAATAGTGAGAGTTTCAAGTGTTTGAAGTGTTTAATCGTGAGAGTTTCAACTTTCAAGTGTTTCTGAGTGATTAATGGTACGAGTTTCAAGTGTTTCTGTTTAAAGAATTCTTTCCAGTGTTTTTTCAGGATTCTTTAGAATTCTTGGATGTGCTCAAATTAGAATTTACTAAGTTCACTTGTTAAGTTCTCGACATTTTCAACAAGCTTTAGTTAAATTCTCAACCCTCTTATGCAATAAATGCAAGCATTGTATAATTGTTGAAATAAGTACTGAGGTCTTACTAATATAAAAACAAACCTTCACATTATAAAGATAATATTGGATTTGTCTCATCTACTTTAAATATATTATCTATTTATTTATAATTTTTGCTAATATATTAATATTTAAGTATATTACGCTATGAAATTATCCCATGTCTAGTCTAATATTAAGTTTTATCATCAAGCTAACCCTCAAGGGCAGTTTTTGTAATTAACCTTAAATGAAATTACCTCCACAGGAAATCTATGATTTCTCCTTTCCCAATATGCTGTTCAAGCAGAAGCGCAACATCTTCCGGCATAACATATCCATACCTGCACTAAAGTATTCATATTGGTGCCCGTTAATAACTGTTGGGCGGTTGACTATCTCTCATAAGAAGAAAAATCAATCAACAGCTTCAAGAAACCTGTCACTTACCAATGCCCGGCCACTTCTTTTTTAATATTTGTTCCAAAAATGATCACATTGCCTGCATACTTATGACCACCGATATGTGAACATGGGCTAACCGACACCTTCCTCTGTATACCGCGCGACTCGATCTCATTTCTAAATTTACTAATGATGGATGGTCCACAAGCACCACAACGCCTATCCCTTGTACCATGGCAACATACAAAGACGTACCAGCCCCTCAGAGTTTCTGGACTTCCGGGCAGCCATTCATTGTCCTTCACAAGCACCTCATCGACAAATGTGTCGACATCAAAATGGGTTAATCTCCTGCAATTTTACTTGGATGTTAGAGAACATACGAAGGCCAAATTACAGTTTAGGTGGAGGTGTAAAGCATTCAAAAGATGAATATTTTTTATCTCTACCTAACCTGTATCTGATCATGTCTGGAAAGATTAACACGTCGCCGTTTGATGTCTCAGTTCCATCATGTCCTTCACATATTGTTAAGCGAGTCTGGGGATCAAAGACAAACCAAAGAAAAAAAGCATATCAACTTAAAAAAAGACCTTAAATTCACCGTATAGAATAATTGAGAGAGAGGGAGAGAGAGAGAGAGAGAGAGAAGCCCTTGTACCTCTCGCTGCATATCAGATTTCCTGGAAGCCAAAGCAGCGGCAAGAAGCCTGGGTAGGCGATCGAAATCAGCAGCCTCAATGCGGGGAGGCCACACCTGAGGGTTCTTGTAGCACAGGAACACGTGGCGCTCGTACATCTCCACCGTCCCCACGAGCGGCCTCTGTCTGAAATCGGGCCGGGAGAATCCGTACTCGGCTTGGCTGATCAATCCGGCGTCGAGTCCACCACCTCCGAGGAAGCCGGCGTCGTTCTGGAAGCTGCCGGATGCGCTGCCGATCTGGGAGGGGTCGAGAAGGTAGCTGTCGGCGTCGGATACTGCGATCGGAGAGGAAGCGGAGGAGGGGTGGTGGCTGCTCAGGAACATAAGAGTGTCGTCGCGACTGCTGGCCATTAGTGGGTTCGACATTGATTGGCCCCGCGCTGCTGTGGAGAGTGGGAGTGGCTGGGTGATGGATAACGTAGTGGGGTTCCAGAAAGAGTGTGTGTGTGGTGGGGTTTGGAGTTTTAGGGTATGTTTGATGACCATTTAATCTAGATTATAATCTTAATTTAGATTAAAGTCGGTTAAATAATTTAATTTGACCTTCAAAATCTTGTTTGGATGGTGTTAATTTAATCTAAATTATAATCTTAATTTAGATTAAATTCAAACGCTTTCGAATATAGCTTTCAACCCAAAGCTACCAGATTTTATTTTTTCATTCCGATTTTACCCTTAATGTATATTATATATATATATATATTTTATTTTTTCATTTCGATTTTACTCTTAATAAATATTTGTATAAAATTTGTATAATAATATAAGTGATAACATAAAAAAATACTATTAGAAGTTGAAAATAAAATAAATAATAATATTGCATAATGTCAAAGAATAATAAACAACATAAGAGTTAATATATAAATATTAAGGTTGTTTTTGTAATATTATAATAACAATAAATATACAAGATGTACATTTATGTCATTTCATAAATTTCAAATTTAATTTAGTATGATAAAGTTTCTTGAAACACTTTTAAATACAATAATCTAAATTATCATACTACAGCTAGATTATCAATTTTCAGCTAGATTATCTGATATAATCTAGATTATTGGTTTTCAGCTTGACTAATTTTTTATATTTATATGTTACAATTTTTAAATAAAAAATGTTAGGAATAAAAATAAAAATAGTCTTCTTGACTAATTTTTTATATTTATATGTTACAAGTTAAATAAAAAATGTTAGGAATAAAAATAAAAATAGTATTCTTGACTAATTTTTTATATTTATATGTTACAAGTTAAATAAAAAACGTGAGGAATAAAAATAAAAATAGTCTACTTGACTAATTTTTTATATTTATATTGTTATGAGAAAATTTTTTGTAGATGTATTATTTTTTGAAGTTTTTCAATGAGTTGTATCTTTTTAAGTTCGATAATATGTAATATATTGAATATGTGTTTGCGAGATGGACACCACCGAGTGGAGATTGATAACTATCACCATATCGACAAGATACCGGAATTATTTTGCCGTTTGTTGAAGGTTATCTCGATGTCCCGAAGACGGTAATTGCGGATTTCGTGTTATCGCCGACTACATATTTGGCGACCAAGATAAATGGCGTATTGTACGTGTATGCATTGCAAATGAAATTATGGCTAATCGTACACTCTACCGATCGATCTACTATGATGGGATTGAACGAGGTTCGACGTATTACATGGGATGGTGGTGCGTGTGGATCGGATCATTGGATGGCTATTGAAGATTTATTCCCTATTGCTACTATTTTCAATGCCATTGTCATACTATTCGGATTCGAAAACGGTAGATCTTTATTTGCATGTCTCATCTTTGCCGTTGAAAGCACCCTCAACGGCAACACGGCCTAGCCAAGAGATTGTCATTTGTCATTTAGGAGATACGTACAAACATTTTATTCGTCTAGATTTAATGCCTAATTTTCCTGTACCGCCCATAGCGAGTAACTGGTTTAGAATCCATGATAGTGGTGTTGGTGGCTGGGAGAATTTGTATACGAGCAGGAGAGAAAAATGGAATAGATTAGTCGGTATGATGTAAAACTTTATTTGTTGTATGTTCCTTAATTAATAAAATTTTCGTTTTTGTTGATATTTATAGTTGATAGTTGATTTTATTTTATGTTGATCTTGATAGTTGACAGAAAAAACAAACAAAAGTAAAGTGTCAAATGCAAAACGAAAGTGTCAATCAATATACAAAATACAAAAAAAAAAACGAAAACGCCAAACAAAATACCATCACAAACAAAATATAAAATACAAAATCAGTTGGCCAAATGCCAATCCCTCATGAACTCCCTGAGCATCGTCGTCGCTTCTTCCGCCTGGTCTGGGGGAAGGTGTCTGATACAGTGCTGGGTAACACCGACAGATCGACTCACCCACTGTAAAAAATAGAGACAATATATTACAATGAGTAATGTATGATGAAATCAAACAAAGTACAAAGTTAAAGAACATACGTAATCGGTGATGGAACGAGAAGGGATCACTGATCCAGGTGCTGCACCGTCGTTCAGTAGCTGAGGGTGCGAATACCGATAATACCACTCAATGTAATCATCGGCGCAAGCAGCCTGATCATGAGTAGCCGCCTCATAGTCAGTGAGAGGAAGCCTGTATGCACCCGGAAACATCATCCAAGCATCAGATGACATCCGGATGGGATAGTCAACTCGGTACAATCTGCTCGACCACGCCCGAACCGCTTTCTCCGGTCTGGTGATCGGGAAAGGGATGGTCTGCACATAACCGAAATTCCAGTAATGCCCGACTGTGCATGTATGGCTCGATAATATCCCGATATCGTAGCCATCCAATGAATGTGGTCCTCGGGACATCCCTCACCGGATCAGGGCCATAAGGCAACCACTGTATCTGCGTACATGTAATCAACAAGTTATATAAGTTATTTTTAAATGAATTGTGAGATTGTTAGAAGGAATCGTTATACCTCTGCGGCTGTCAACTGATCAATGCGGCGACGCAAAGACTGGAGGCGGTGCTCGTCCCTACCCTCGGGCTGGACACTCCATGTAGAAGCTCGAGGCTGAGTGGAGTCAACAATCATACGCTCTCGATGAGGTCGAAAGCAGGGAAAATACTCATAAATCCAAGCCTGAACGAGGGTAAGGCATCCACAAATCCCCATGGAGTCGCCGCGACTAGCGATACCGAGCTGACGGTATATGAAAGCCAATGCGGCCGAACCCCATGAATACTGACCGGTAGTATCCATACCGTCCCTCACCTCCAATATGCAGGAAGGCCTAATCCGATTACCACTCTTGTCAACAAACAAGGTGGATCCAAATAACAACCACATCCAAGCTACGGCCTGGATGCCCTCCACTCGACCTCCATCGCGACATGACCTGAAAATCGAGTCCATAAGTACGCCGCCACCCCCCCAGTGAGTACTCAGTAGCTCCAACCGCGATACTCCAAGAACCTCCATCACATCCACCTGCAATCGTAGATGTGCTATCGGCATCAACCAATCGCCCCTCGACAGAATGCGAAGGATCGCCACACATCATGTAACATGATGGTCATCTCTCCAAACGGCATGTGAAAAGAGTTCGTATCAGCCGCCACCGCTCAACGAACGCAGAAATCAACGGAGTCAATATGTTCGAACATGGCGTCCATCGGGTGGGATAACCTGGCCCCACCGATCCGACTCACTAAAGAGGGTGACATAATCGGCGCCACCGACTCAAGCTCGACAAGCGGCGATCTGGTGTGACACTTGACAAACCTCTCATATCTCCAGTCCAGATACGCGCGGCGACATGCCCACCGAAACTCGGGATAACGCTGCCGTCGATAGGGCCACCAGGCATCTCCTCAGAAACCATCCAAGATGTCTCATCCTCTGCCCTACGTCGTTTACTACTGGTAGACCCAGAAGTCACAAACCTCCCTCATCTCCCCTTCCGAACCCGGCATGAAAATGAAGAAGAATCATCACCGCCCTCCTGATCGTCGGCCTCATCGTGCGAATAATACTCGCTCGAATCCTCAGTACCAAAATCAGTATAAGGTACATCCTCGAATCCCCTACGCTCTGCCTCCCCATCTCTGACGGAAGCATCAACACCACGAGCTCGTGTGACGCGCTCCATAACCCATCAACTCTGTGACTAGCGGCATAGATTTGCCCGCTCCTCCTCTCATCTGCATTTAGCAAACAATACAACTAATAAGTAATAATCATACAAAGAATACACATTATTAATTATTAATTGAAAATTTTATTTTTTTCCAAAAATATGGTCAAGGCGTCGGAACGGACGCTTGAACCATGGCACAGCGTCGTGCAGGACGCCACTTCCATGGTCCAAGCGTCCGAGGCAGACGTTATCCAGCAATAGACGTCCGTCTGACGCTGGCATAGTTTGGGCGTCCGCGTGGGCGTCATACCTGAGTTGAGCGTCCGCCGTGGACGTCTGCGCCATGGACAGGCGGAATCGGCGGACGCCTGTGCCATGGCCAGGCGTCATCGTCGGACGCCTGTAAAAAAAATAACGGCCACGGTCTCTGCCGTGCACTCCGGCACGGCGGCCGCGGCCAATGAAACAGTAGAACGAAAAAATAAAATTACCGGCGCTTTTCCTTTTCCGGACATGGCGGCGGTGCGGCAGCGGCTCTGTGCGGTAAGATGGCGGCGGACGGCGGCTTATCGGCGGTAGTGTGGTGGCGGTTCGGCTGCGTCGGGTGGGTTGTTTAGAGAGAAAAGTATTGTTAAATTAGGATCCAAAATCTAATTAATATAAATTAAGGGCAAAAAGGTAATCTTATAGGGCGGTGGCTAGTAATTTTGGGCGGTGTTTAGTAATCCAGTTTCCTAAAAACCCCTCTTACTTTGTATACAAGTCAAATTTTTCTAGGACGTTCTATGAGCTTAACCGATATTTTTTTGATGACCCAGGTTGAATTTTGGGGGTCGTAGTTCTGGTCCCTCTTTCCTACCATCGGTTAAATCGCGGGATGTGCCTCAGCAACCAGGGTCTGAGTACAGGTCAACTGATAACACATGTAAGGTCAAACCCCAGAAAAGAGCAGTTTTTTTTCTTTAAAAAGAGAAAAGAAAATAGGGACATTCTCGGTTAATTTATAAACTTGCACTATGATGAGAGAATCCACGGTCGTTACTTTTTGAGTGCGCATTAAATAAATTTTCAGATTGAACATAATAGCCTGCGAACTACGTCAATCAGGTCAATCACATTAGACAAACTCTATATGACAGACTCAACCGATAAAGTATTGTCGAGAGAATCCAACTCGCAACCTTCTAATTCTGTGCTCACCTATTCCAACCCGACTACCTTTACGAGTGCAATGGGAACACATTTTAATTGTAGTGGTGATTAATGAGAATGGAATACATTTTAAGAGGAGAATATATATCGTTTATAATGAATACTGATTTTTCTTGCATAACAAGTATAGCTCTTTTGCTTATTTTCCTATGTATTATCTCTTTTGTCACGTGGTAGAGATTTCTTTCTCCAAGACTCCTTTCGAGAGGCCTTGGTTCTAACCCCACCAAAGGAGGTGAAAGAGAAGTTTTTCTCTTTATGATCCTCTAGCTCCTGCATTTCAAGAACCGCTAATCAATGTTTAATCTCGCGTCAAGCAGTGGGAGTATTTCCTGCTTTGAACCTTGAGTCTTGACCAATCAGCTACTGTTTCTCCCGAGAATTTAACCTCGGCGCATTGCCAGTTAAGGCGCTTTCAAGGCAGGTGCACGAAAAGCGACGAACCCTGAATTCTTTCGACTCGCGATTTACTTCTCTCAATGGGTTAGGAGTGGGTTCATTGAGGAACTAAGATTAGTCCGGCTAAGCTGGGATCACCTAGTTATCAAAATATATATATATCATTCCTAAACATGACCTATATTTTTTCCGCCAATCCACAAAACATTTCTCTTCTCTTATTTGGACATAACCTACTAACTGGAGTACTTTTCTCTAAATTATGGGTATCCACCACTTACCAAATACACAACTATATTTTTCTAAGCTTGTATCGATATCTCTAGGTAATATTTTCATGAAAGGAAGGAATATTCTTCTCTCTTAAAATACAATTTTGACTATGCATCACTGTAGTTTCGGAAAAAGTATATTAGACGTTTGTCAAATCAACAGTGGTAAATTATTCATTTATGTCAGTCATTTTATATTACATCGTCAAAAACTAGGCATTCTTAGCCCCTGTTTACTTTTTACTTAATCAGCTTAATGCTTAATCAGCTTAATCGATCAGCTATATTTTGTTGTTTACTTTCTACTTAATGATCTTAATAATGTCTTTTTCATTAATCAACTTTTGGGGTGTCCTTACCATTAAAATGAAATATTTCAATATACCAAAATTACCCTCTTTAATAATAAAAGAATTGAGTATATATAGTATAAATTATCATATAATCTTAATTATAATTGAGTATATATAATATAAATTTAAAATATATATTAATATTATACATTTAAAATTCATAAAATATAAGCTATTTATTGATAAAAAAATTAATATAACTATATATATATATATATATATTAAAATATAACTTAATATATTTATAAAAATATTGTCTGATTATTTAAATATACCTGAAAATTATAATATGATTTATGAATAAAAATATATTATAATATAAATTAAAATATATATTATTTTATATTATATAAATTGATTTTTTTATATTGACTATTAAAAAAAATGAATATAACTATATATAATAAAATACAACTTAGTATATTTATAAAAATATTGTCTGATTATTTAAATATACCTGAAAATTATAATATGATTTATGAATATAAATATATTATAATATAAAATAAAATATATATTATTTTATATTATATAAATTGATTTTTTTATATTGACTATTTAAAAAATTAATATAACTATATATAATAATATATAACTTAATATATTTATAAAAATATTGTCTGATTATTTACATATACCTAAAAATTATAATATGATTTATCAATATATATTATAATATAAATTAAAATATATATTATGTTATATTATATAAATTGATTTTTTTTATATTAACTATTAAAAAATTATATAACTATATATTAAAATATAACTTAATATATTTATAAAACTATTGTCTAATTATTTAAATATATCTGAAAATTATAATATAATTTATGAATATATATTATAATATAAATTAAAATATATATTATATTATATTATTTAAATTGATTTTTTATATTGACCATTAAAAAATTAATATAACTATATATATTAAAATATAACTTAATGTATTTATAAAAATATTGTCTGATTATTTAAATATATCTGAAAATTATAATATGATTTATGAATATATATTATAATTTAAATTAAAATATATATTATGTTATATTATTCAAATTGATTTTTTTATATTGACTATTAAAAAATTAATATAACTATATATATATATATTAAAATATAACTTAATATATTTATAAAATATTATCTGATTATTTAAATATACCTGAAAATTATAATATGATTTATGAATATATATTATAATATAAATTAAAATAAATATTATGTAATATAATTTAAATTGATTATATAAACTAAAATGTTCATTCCGTCCTTTATCAAAAATGACTTAATTAATATTGAGGGGTAAAATAGTCATTTCTGTCATTCAGATAGTTCATTCAGAAAAGAAAGAAACAACAGGATATTTTTTCAAATCAGACAGATTAATCCACTCAGACAGCTTAATCCATTCAGGTATTAATGGAAAAAAAGTAAACAGCCCCTTAGTGCTTTCTTGGCCACCGATGTCATTGCTTTTTCCAATTTTCCCACTTCTACCACTCTCTCTTTAGCTATAGTCTTGCTCTGCTGGATTTTGTAACTACGCGCAGGCAGTTCGAACGACTCCTCTGTTTCTTCAAGAATCCGAGAAGCTATTTACGATTCATGAAAATACAAGGGTAAACAAATAGAGGTTGGAAAATCACCCAAACCCTCACAAGTCCAAACACGGCACAAACCAATCCGTAAAATCGTAGGAAAAGCATGTATACGGGATAGATACATCATAATCTCAAGGTTCTCAAACTTCAAAACGGATAAATCGGACGAATCTAAGAAAAACCCCCAAATTCCCAAAATTAGGGTTCTAAGGATTTTTACCTTGATTTGGAAGATGGAATGGATTAGACCTTGTTCTCCAACCAAAGATGTTGATATCTGAAGAAAGATCGCCTTCGAACTCTCCAAATCGCCAAAATCCGCTGCTCTCGATCGGAAAAGTGAGAAGAATGAGAAAAATGACGAAATGGAAGTCAACTGTCCAATATATACTCGCCCAATCTAGCGCACGCTACGCCTCTAATATTAGCGTGCGCTAGCGAGGTCACCGGGTAGTCCAGTGGCTTCTGTCGGCCCCGTTAGCGTGCGCTAATCGCCTTCTTTTAGCGTGCGCTAGCCGAAATGGCGTCCAGAAATTGGAGTCCAGAACCTACTGCCCTCTGCCCTGCTCGAGTCTTAGCGTACGCTACCGTGATAGCTCAGCATGCGCTACGCAGCACCTACAGCGTGCGCTAGCCGAAGCCTAGCGTATGTTACCTGATAGTACAGACAACCTGACAACTTCACGGCCTCTGCCGACCCGGCCCGTTAACGTGCGCTACAGACGTATTAATTAGCGCGTGCTACTGATCATTAATAGCGTGCGCTAGCTATCTCCTAGCGTGCGCTAATTGCTAGTCCAGAGAGCAGGATGAGTTACTGGTTCTTACCTGATAGTTCAGTTTGATGAATGATGATCCCTCCCTTCTTTTTTGATTTCTGCTACTTGCTTTCGACTACACGGCCCACTTTTTTTATTGGTTGCAAGGAAAGATTCTTGAACTGAAATTCTACTTATGGGTTGTTTTCCGTGCAGTTTGATGATCATTATTTGCTTGTTTTTTTATTTATCTTTCTTTTTACATATTCATTCTTTGTTGGTTCCACTTGTGCAGATATTGCATACGGATGAGTAATGAGAGGCTATACTAGTATGTGTGTGGAAAGTGTTTTTATGTATTTTGTTAAATTATATTACATCTATATATTAATTATTGTGTTAGGAATCAATTTCCTTGCCCTTCTTTATTGAGAGATAACAAATATATATACAAGCATAAGCATCAATTACGCTTAAACATAAGCCAATAACTTTATGAGCATGCCTATGAGTTTATGAGCATCAATTATGCCTAAACATAAGCCTATCACTTTATGACTTTCTATACACAAAATATATCCTAAAAATAGGCTTAACACCCCCCTCAAGTTGGCGCATGTGGATCACAAGTGCCCAACTTGCTTAATAAGTAACGAAATTGACTTTTGCCTAACGCTTTTGTGAAGAGATCAGCTATTTGTTCGGTTGTCGGCACATGATTAGTACGAATTACGCCTTCTTGGATCGCATCTCGCACGTAATGACAATCTACCTCTATATGCTTTGTACGCTCGTGAAATACTGGATTCTGTGCAATATATAACGCTGACTGACTATCACAAAATACGTCCATCGCACACGGATGTGCAACTCCCAGACTACAGAGCAATTCCTTAAGCCATTTCAATTCTGAAGTAACGGCAGCCATTGAACGGTACTCCGCTTCCGCAAATGAACGAGATACTGTGTGTTGTTTCTTGGTTTTCCATGAAATAGGAGAGCCACCAAGAAACACGAACCAACCTGTAGTCGAACGCCTTGTTAGGGGGCAACTAGCCCAATCTGAATCACACCACCCCGTCAAACGTAAGTCACAATCTGCACGTAGAAGAATACCTTGACCCGGGCAACCCTTCAAATAACGAAACGTACGCAGGGCTGCATCCCAATGCTCTTGGCGTGGCTGTTGCATAAATTGGGCCAAAATATGTACAGTATAAGCCAAATCTAGCCGAGTGAATGATAAATAGATTAGCCGACCCACCAGTTGCCGGTACTTCTCTGGATCAGCAAGGAAAGAGCCTTTGGCGACAGCCAAATGGTGATTTGCTCGATTGGAAAGCCAATAGGTTTCGCTACTAAAAAACCAGCCTCTGCAATAATGTCAAGTGTGTACTTTCTTTGACATAAGAATATCCCATCTGGACTTCGAGCAACTTCAATACCCAGAAAGTACTTCAAAACCCCCAAATCTTTCATGTGGAAGCAGTCATTCAAATACTTCTTAAAAGCATTAATTGCAGAAGAATCGTTCCCCGAGATAATCAAATCATCAACATAAATGAGTACATTAAGTTGAATTTTTCCTTGATGCAGAATGAAGAGTGAATAATCTGAGTACGACTGAGTGAAGCCATACCTTTTTAATGAAGCAGCTAACTTAGCAAACCAGCATCTCGGGGCCTGTCGCAAGCCATATAAAGACTTTTTGAGACGACAAACCATACCTGTTTTCTCGACATCGAAGCCGGGTGGAAGTTTCATATATACTTCTTCATCGAGATCACCGTGAAGGAAAGCATTATGGACGTCCATTTGATGTAGTTCCCAATTTTTCGCATCCGCAACAGATAAGAAAACGCGTACAGTGACCATTTTCGCAACAGGATCGAATGTTTCATTGTAGTCGACCCCCTCTACCTGATGATTGCCAAAAATGACGAGACGAGCTTTAAGACGCTCGATGGTCCCATCGGCATGATATTTTATTTTATAAACCCATTTACAACCTAGGGCCTTCTTCCCAGGGGGTAATCTTTCCATTTCCCATGTTCCATTACCTTCCAAAGCCTCTATTTCTTTATGCATTGCTGCTCTCCAACCAGGATGTTTCATAGCCTCATGAAACGTACGTGGCTCAAGCCCTTCATTGACAGCTGCCAGGAATAGACGGTGGCGCAAAGAGAATTTATCACAATTCATGAAATGTACTAATGGATACGGGGTACCTGAGGAGCTCGAAGAGGTCGGAGAACATTTAGATGGACTCGATTTTTCTACGTTATGCATGACGTATTCGCGATGCCAGGCTGGAGCACGTCGACTTCTTTGACCATGCCCTAAGACTGGTTTGGTGGTCTCATTAGTAGATATAGCAGGATGTTCGACGACCTCACTCACATCTTCTGCAGTAGGTTGTTGGGCTGTTTTTGTGTCCTGTGTAGGGTCAAGGCACCCACCATCATCATTCTCCAAATCATCCAAAAATTCAACATTCGTCCTCCCCTTGTTGCTAGGCTCCGAATCTGTTGTATCTACACCAAGACTTTGTTGTGTATTTGCAAACGGGAACTCATTCTCATGAAATTTAACATCTCGTGACACGAAAATTTCACCCGTTTCAGGGTCATATAATTTCCATCCCTTTTTACCATGAGGGTAGCCAATGAACACACACTTCCTACTTCTAGGTGCAAACTTGTCTACTTTAGACTTTTGATTATGAGCATAACAAAGGGATCCAAACACTCTCAATTCGGAGAGACTTGGTTCTTTTCCTAAAAGGATTTCATATGGAGTTTTATTTTCCAATAACCGAGAGGGGGTACGATTAATTAAATAAACTGCACTAAGCACACATTCACCCCAAAAGGAAATTGGAACATTTCCTTGGAACATTAAAACACGACTTACATTCAAAATATGTTGATGTTTGAGCTCTAACCGACCATTTTGTTGTGGTGTACCAACGCAAGAAGTTTGGAAGACGATTCCATGTTCAGCAAAGTATTGCAACATACAATTACTTCCATTATCACTTCGCACCAATTTAACTTGCACCTCAAATTGTTGTGTAATCATAGCAAAAAAAGAGCGAAAGGCTTTATAAACTTCTGTTTTAGAATGCAACAAATATACCCAAACAGCCCTTGAAAAGTCATCAACCAAAATTAAAAAATAATGCGCACCACCCGATGAAGGTGTCTTATATGGCCCCCATAAATCACAATGAATTAATTCAAAAATCCGACTGGCTTTACTATCACTATTAGGAAAACTTTCTCGTGTTTTTTTTGCTAGAGGGCAAACATCACAAGCTTTATTCAACGATTTTCTAGAGGTACTAGAACGAAGAGCAGGAACTAACTTAACGACTCTATCTGACGGATGCCCCATTCGTCGATGCCACAACTCAAATTCACTGATCTCTAAAACTTTCGTCATGCATACCAAAGGAACCCACGATAGTAATAGAGTCCATCCTTTCGTTCACCGGCTCCAATCAGGCTCCCCGAACGTTGGTCCTGTATAGCACATAAAAATTCAGTGAATAGGACACAACATTTAGAGTCATCAATCAGTTTTTGTCACCGAGATCAAATTGCAATATAATGTAGGCACGAATAACACGTGTTCTAGTGTTATTCCGTCAGAAAGCTTCACACAACCTTCTTTGGTAGCCATGACCTGTTCTCCATTAGGCAAGCTAACATGACAAGCTAAAATGTCTTTTGAATGAGTCAAATAGGATGCGTTGCCGGTAACATGATGAGAAGCACCGGTATCAATAATCCAAGACAAAGGATAATACTTACCCATCGTTTGGTCCTGTTGACGATTGTTTACCAGGTTTAAAAGGATTTGAACTTGCTCGGGAGTTAAGTTGGCCAAGGAAGCTCCTTCAGGTCCAAACCTTACTGCCTCGGTATTGTTTGTTTCGCTGTTGTGATTGGTCACTGCATTAACACGTAGTCCTCCAGCTTTTCCATGTTTAGAGCCAGCTGTCCCGGTGGCAGAGGTATGGTTATTACCGGCCCTTTTACCACCTCGAGTTCGGTCTTCCCACCAATCCGGATACCCATGAAGCTTAAAGCACGAACCATCATTATGCCCAGATTTTTTACAGTGAGAACAAAAGAGTTTAGACTTATCTTGTCGCTCAAACTTTCCTTTCCAGCGATTAGTCTGTATGGCAAAAACATTTGCTTCTTCTCTCGCGGCTTTGCCCCGTGCAATACCGCGGGATATTTCTTCCTGTAGAAATGCCTGATAGGCTCGATCTAGATCCGGAGGTGGGTGTTGAGAGAGCAAATTGGTCCGAACCATGGCATATGAATCATCATCAATACCAATCAAAAATTGATGCAATTTTTCTTCCTCTCTATCGCCGATGAGTTTTCCTACCACATCACAGGTACACTTGCCACACTCGCAAGCATATAATGGCTTAAGCCGGGCAAGATCGTCATACAAACCCATTAAGCGATTATAGTAATCTTCAAAAGACATAGATTTAGTTTGCTTACATTCGATGATATCTGCCCGTAATTGTTGTAAACGAGGGCCATTAGCCACACAAAAACGTTTCTCCAGGTAATCCCAAAGACGTTTTGCCTCATCGTGAAAAGGAATTGAAGCCGCAACTTTCGGTTCCATGCTCCGTAACATCCATGACACAAGCATGGAATTAACGGTCTCCCAATTAATCAAATTCTTCTTTTCAGACGGTTTGCTGATGGTACCGTCAACAAAGACGAATTTTCGACGAGCCTTAAGGGACAAAGTGATTGCTCTGGCCCAAGCCAAGAAGTTATCGCCCTTCAAGATTACGTGGGTAATCAGATTTCCAGGTTGATCTCCAGAACCAAGATAGAACGGCGATGTTGGATCGATCTTCCCATCCTCTGCCATTGATAATAAAGCTCTGTAGCCTTAAGGGACACAGTTGGATATTTTTTTTTTTTTTTTAGGGTTTATGTCTCCGATACCATGTTAGGAATCAATTTCCTTGCCCTTCTTTATTGATAGATAACAAATATATATACAAGCATAAGCATCAATTACGCTTAAGCATAAGCCTATAACTTTATGAGCATGCCTATGACTTTATGAGCATCAATTATGCCTAAACATAAGCCTATCACTTTATGACTTTCTATACACAAAATATATCCTAAAAATAGGCTTAACATATTGGTGTAATTTTATTTTTTTTATGTGACTTTGTGATTACTTTATAGTATATCGCATCAATATATAATATTATTTTATGATTTTTTTTTAAAAAAATAGTAGTAATAAATGATATAATGATCAAGTAAAAATATTTATATATTTTTTTATTATGGTAGTGTAGTAAATAATGTAATTATTAAATAAAAATAGTTGTACATCTTATTTTTTTTAATTATGATAGTGTAGTGAATAATATATTATTAAAAGGACACTAAACATTATGATTGCATCAGCCGGTTATCAAACAAAGGGCCTCCACAAGTGACAAGTCCGGGAAAAGAAAAAAAAAAAATTAAGGCCCTGAATGTAGTTCCGAAAATTGAGCAACGGCGCAACATATGGAAACGAAATTGACAAAGGCAAACAACGTATAATTTCCCAGACTCTTTGTTTTCCTCTGATTTCTCAACAGCAATTAGGGGTGTTAATAGAAATCCGAAAACCGATCAATCAATCCAAATTATTCCGTACCGAACCGAAAATCTCCGACCGAAAGTAACCCCGAACTTGAAACTTACAAACCGAAACCGAAACCGAATTAATTCGGGTTTAGATAACTTAAAACCGAATCGAACCGAATTACCCCGAATTGGACCGAACTAACCCGAATTATTTATATTATATAAAATTTTATTTATATGACAAAATTTTTAAATATATAAAATAATATATCTACACATATATTGTAGTTTTGATAAAAACAATGATTAAATATATCAATTAAAGATCTATCTATTATTTTAGAACAAGTTTTATTAATATAATTAATTTTTTATTACTTTATTAAATAAATATATATATAAATTAAATATGTTTGGGTCAAAACCGAATTTGACCGAACTAATCCGAAACCGAAACATTTGGGGAGGGTTTGGGTTTTGAGTTTTGAAAACCGAACCGACCGAAACCGAAACCGAATTTTAAAGTTTGGGGAGGGTTTGGGTTTCGAAAATTTTACCCCGACCGAAACCGAAAACACCCCTAACAGCAATTGGAAAAAATCTAAAAGTTCACAAAAAAAGGCCTCATTTTTTAAGTTCGTTTTAGGCATCAGTTACTGTTGGGCGGGGCCGAGCGTTCTGATATGAAGCGAAGTTAGACCCGGCAAAATAAGTTTAGGCCCGCGGGCCGTGCCGGGTGTTCCCATTTTTGGGCGGGCATTGGGCTGCATATTTTGAGCCCAAAAAAATCGGGCCTTTTTTGCCCGGCCCAGATTTGGTCCGCCCGTGGAGGCTCGGCCCAAAAAAAGCTCGCCCGTTTTTTGCCCGGCCCGTTTGGGCCGAGCCCGCCCGTTTGATAGATCTAAGGCTCTGTTCTTTTGGACTAAATGAATTTGAATCGAATCGAATCGATCGAATCAATCAAGTGAATCGAATCAACGGATCTGAATCAACTTAATTGAATCGAATGAACTCGAATCGAATCGATCGAAATATATATTAAGGGTAAAAAAAATAATAATAATAATAATAACGGTAAATAATAATAATAATAATAATAATAGTAATCAACAACAACAACGATAATAGTAATATTATTAGTAATAATAACAATACCAGTAATTAAGATTAATAATATATCTCGGAATACAAAAATATCTCAAGTATTTAACTTGGAATGACTAAGAAAGATAGGAAACACTATTTGAGGGAGATAGAAAAATACTCTATTTTTCTCTCGTTTTCTTCTCTCAGTACTCTCTATTTTTCTCTCTATATTCTGTTTCTTGCTCTGCCTTCTCCTCTGTGAAATGAGCTCTATTTATAGAGCATGTTGAGCTGAAAAATTCTCCATTCAATGAAGCCGCAATGTTGAGAAAATGAGATTACGTGCAGCAAGATGCTGCTCATTTTTCCTCATGTTCTAGATGCCTATATTTTTAAAGTTTTGCTTTTTTTTTCTACTGCCTAACTTTGACAACGCTTGGCAAAGGCTTCATTTTTCAATTTTTTTTTTTCATTCCATAATATCGGCCCAATTGACCAAGTTGGCCACCCCACATGGGATGTGTAATATCCGGAATTTCTACTACTGATGTTTAATATTATTTTATCCGAGTTATGTTGTACAGCGTGGAATCTGTACAGTATGGATAAAATAATGAAGGACTGAGATGTCAGTATTGGTATAATTGTCGTATTTGGTAGACAATTACAATTGTGAATGTCGTGTATCAGGTTATCGCACTTTTGATATTGGGTATATCGTATGAGAATATTATTGGATTCAGTGCAGTGTGTCTTATGTTCGTTTTTGGTATGTCGAGACGTTCGACAAGAATAGCTGAAAATGGCCAAGTGTAACATTATTAGCGCACGCTAATAATCATGAGTAGCGCACGCTATCGTGCAAGTTTAGTGCACGCTACGGATATAAGATAACGCACGTTAATGTAGTCCAATCGGAAGGAATCTACGCGTGGACCAGTCCACTTTCGGCGCACGTTCTGATAAGTTAACGGATGTTGTAATGTAGTGTTAGCGCACGCTAATGCATGTTGATTAGCGCACGCTAACTGTATATCAGTCAACAGGGAATCTTAGCTTTATTGGTTGCTTTCGGCATGTGGGGTCACGAGCATATTCGGGGTAGGTGCAGACTGTAGCAAGTCAACTGGTATTAGCGCACGCTAAATGTAAGGACTTGCGTACGCTAGACAGTGTAAGTTGCGTACGCTAATGCATGGGCATTACGTACGTAAGCACATGTACGGCCGCATAAAGGCCTCTCGGACCCGATAGCGCACGCTAACAAAGTCAGTTAGCGCACGCTAAGGCTGTTGCGCACACTAAACATGAGATATTAGCGCACGTTAATAATATACAATATATATATGTGTAGTTGGGCATTATCCTTCATTTCGTCCATTCCTTCCTTGCAACCGAGAGAGAGAGAGAGTTTTTAGAGAGAAGTTTGAGGTCCCAAACACTGAGAGATGATGATCTTTAACAAAGATTAATCTGAATAACATGGATTAAAGTCTTGTTCTTGAAATTATTGATGATTCTTGGAATGAAGTTGATTGTTCTCCTTCATGGTTTGTCTATACAAGGTAATAGTTCTTTACTTTTGGATTTCGTTTGGATTGATTATTGATGTTCTTGAGTTGATGATTATCATATATTCGAGTTGATGAGCATGATAACGAGTTGGATTACCGAACTAAGTTAGTGTTGTTATCAATATATGAGTATTGATATGTTTCGTATGGTTTTGGATGGAATTCAAGAGATATGTTGATGTAATTCCCTTCTTCAATTCGGATTTTTGATGTTTTGTCGTTGGTTACTTCGTATGGTAACGATTATGGTGGTGCTGTTGTGATTTTTGAAGTTATATGAATTGTATGTCGAAGAACATGATGAATAAGGATTTTTAGATGTTAGAATGCATCGGATTATGTCATTTTATGGATCATGAACGTGAATTCGGATAATTCGTGTTCTTGAAGAACTATTGAATTATATATGTCATGATTGTTATGAATAAGAACTGGAAATTGGAAAGGTTACAGATGACTTTAGAATATGATTATTCATGATAATAACCGGTAAATTGTTTTATGAATTTACCAAATATGAACAAGAAGGAATCTTGTTGATTCGTGTTTAAAGATTAAATTTGGAATCGAATATGTTATGAAATCCTTAATATCGAGATGAGTTGATCATTGATATGATGGAAGTGTTAGGCGATGCTTGGAATGCATGCCACTATACAGCATTAGCGCACGCTAGGCTTACTGGCTAGCGCACACTAACGGGAGCAACTTAGCGCACGCTACGTTATGCGTTTAACGTGCGCTAAGTAGACAGACAGTGCAGTATTTTTTGTGTTTTGATTATGAATTCGTGATGGTTTGATTTGGTTTGTTCCGACTGCGTTTATTCGAGGTTTTGTTGAACCGTTGAGTTCGATTGGTTAGTTTTGTCGGTTGTTGATTGTTATCGGATATATGTTATTTGATTACTTCGATAGGGTGAGATTATTGATCGGTGATTATAACCAGATGTTGCAGTCGTGTTCGAGTATGTCCGTTGTATTGCTTTTGATCGGGGCTGAGGAGCTCGTAGACAAAGGCAATGTGTTCGGTAGCAGCTTCGTGGTATCGGTATCGAGGCAAGTTATTACTTGCTCAGTTATAATATTTAATGAATGGTTTCAGTTTCATTTCGTTTATAATGCATATAGCGATGATTATTATTGCGAACTCTGGGTATTCGGATCGCATATCGTTCTTCCGATTCTTGGAGGTAAATCATAATGTATATGCTTTATCTCAGTTATTAGTATGTTCGGGTATCGAGGTTACATTATGATAAAGACGAGGATATGAGTATCTATAGTTCATTGCACGTTTGGATCGCCGAGCATTGAGGATAATTGCCGGTAATGATTTGATCGAGATTGCTCCTAAAGGACTCGGGACAAGTATCTTAGTTTGATTCGGTTTAGTGTTAATGATTTTGATCATGCAGGTTGTCACTCATGTTGCTGAACATGAAGTCTTCTTAGTTGTGTCATCATAGTGTCGTTCATGTTTTGATCCATATGTCGTTCATGTTGATGAACATATTGAGTTGCATATGTGTATGCATGATTGTATTGTTTATGCTGTAAATGATCTGATGGGATCATGAGGATCTATGCTGAGGGCGCTGGATCGGATGTCCACCACGCGTTGGTTCGACGGGATTATCATGGGATCTATGCTAAGGGCGCTGGATCGCTGGACAGGTTTTCCACCATGCGTTGGTCCGACGGGATCATCATGGGGATCTATGCTGAGGGCGCTGGATCGTTTGATTACCCAGTATTATGTTATTGTTGTACATATGTATATTGTTGGTTATCCACCTCGTGTTGATCTTGTAGGATCATCTTGGGATCTATGTTGAGGGCGCTGGATCAAGGGATTTCCATTGAGTATACATAGTTGTTATTGTTTTTGAGCATATCGACGTTGTCACATGAGTATGCATTTCTAGGTCTTGTATTAGGACCATGTTCATATATTGTGTTTATCTGATCTCGGATTAGACTGGTATGATTGTCGTGGCAATTCATATCTCGAGGTATGTTCCGTATTCCCTTTGGTATTTGTCTTTGATGGACAATCGGTTATCGTCTTGGGATTTGATGATGTTATTTGATGGATCGTATTGGTCAGAACTGGTATATTTCCGTATCGTGAGTTGATGATGATAGTTTGAGAATCTTTAGTATCGTTTGAGGTGCAATACAAATATTAGGTTCGAGTTTATTGGTTAATCAAGTACGAGATGTGAAATGTGATAATGGTTATTCTGATGAGAATGACTTGAGTAAGTAAAGTTATGGCGGTAAGATTACGTTGGTCGTATTCTTATGTTGTATTCTCATTGGTATGTAATTATTAATGTGATGTGACGGTTATCATTGTTGGACATTATGGCTGACCCCGTCGTGGGATTTCTTTTTAGGTTCTTGGAGTATCGAGCTTGTAGCGGTCGTGAAGAGATGAGCTTCCCGGAGGATACTGGCTAGGACATGTTTTGTGCATTGAGTTTCTTGATTGGTTCTTGTATTCCGCTGCTAGAGTATATCTATGGTTGGTCTTTTTCCGCTGCGTGAGTATTTTGAAATGCTCTTTTGGTATCTGGTAGATGAGGTTACTTTGGAAATCGTTTTTCTAAACCTTTGAGTGTCGGCTGTTTGGCCTTGCGATTTCAAATGAGTTTTTACGACGGTTTTTGATAAACGGATTTTATAAGTCTTTGTGCATTCTTTTAAGATAGTACCATCGTTGGCCTCTTGGGCATTTGTAAATGTTTGCGAAAAATTTCTTTTAGCCTTGTGGGTTCCATCTCGGGGCCCACAGCGCTGTAATATTTCCGGTTAAATCTGGGGGTGTTACAGGATGGACCAGACCTAACAATTCTCCCCCTCCACCTCATGTGGGGGTTCGACCAAGCTTGCTTTGCGTTTGCATATCTCAAACTTATCTCGGGGTAAGGACTTGGTAAGCATATCCGCATCATTCTCATCTATATGAACTTTGTCAAGTTCCATAAGCTTTTCATCAAGCACATCCCGAATCCAATGATACTTCACATCAATATGCTTCGATCTTGAGTGAAAACTCGAATTCATACTCAGGTGAATCGCGCTTTGACTATCACAGTAAAACACGTACTTCTTTTGCTTCAAGCCCAACTCCAGTAGAAATTTCTTTAACCACAACACTTCTTTGCACGCTTCCGTTACAGCTATGTACTCGGCTTCTGTTGTGGATAATGCCACGCATTTTTGAAGTTTTGATTGCCACGAGATAGCTCCCCCTGCAAGTCTCATCAGGTACCCTAATGTGGATTTCCTGGAATCAATATCACCAGCCATATCTGCATCCGTATACCCTTCTAGTAGGACATGGTTTTCACCAAACTTCAGACAAGATCTCGAAGTGCCTCTAAGATATCGTAATATCCATTTCACTGCTTCCCAATGTTCTTTTCCTGGATTGGAAAGAAAACGACTAACAACACCAACTGCATGAGCTATGTCTGGTCTAATGCATACCATAGCATACATTAGACTACCTACTGCAGAAGCATATGGTATCTTTTCCATCTCCTTCTTCTCTGTCTCACTTGTGGGGCACTGTGCTGAACTGAGTTTCATGTGTCCTGCAAGTGGAGTGCTGACTGGCTTCGACTTGCTCATATTGAATCTTTCAAGAACTTTCTCAATGTATTGTTCTTGAGATAACCAGAGCTTCTTGTTTTTCCTATCCCGGAATATCTTCATTCCAAGGATTTGCTTGGCTGCGCCTAAGTCTTTCATCGCAAAAGACTTACTTAGCTCTTTCTTCAGTTTACCAATCTTACTGGCATCATGGCCTACAACCAGCATATCATCAACGTAGAGTAACAGTATGATCAATTCACCTCCTGTGAACTTTTTGATGAAAACACAATGATCTGAGGTGGTTCTGTTGTAGCCATGGTTAGTCATGAAGGACTCAAACTTCATCTACCACTGTCTATGAGCTTGCTTCAAGCCATACAAGCTCTTCTTTAATCTACATACAAGGTTCTCTTTTCCTTTAATTTTGAAACCTTCTGGTTGGTCCATGTAGATTTCTTTGTCTAAATCTCCATGCAGAAATGCGGTCTTCACATCAAGTTGTTCAATCTCCAGATCTAAACTAGCAGCAATTGCGAGAACAACTCTAATTGAGGACATCTTCACCACTGGTGAGAAAATCTCTTCAAAATCGACACCCTTCTTTTAACTGAAGCCCTTCACAACCAGCCTCGCTTTGTACCTTGGTTGTGAGCTATGTTCTCCAGTCTTCAACTTGTAGACCCATTTGTTTTTTAGTGATCTCTTTCCAACTGGCAACTCAACTAGGTTGTAGGTATGATTATCTTCCAAGGATTGCATTTCTTCTTCCATGGCTTCTGACCATTTTTTGTTTTGGTCATTTTCCATGGCCTCTCTAAAACATTGTGGCTCTCCTTCATCAGTGAGCATTACATACTCATGTGGGCTATATCTTGTAGAAGGTTGTCTTTCTCGAGTTGACCTTCTAACTAGAGGGACATGATCTTGAACAGGTGGATTTTGATTGTCACCTGCTTCATCATCAACCGTATCATCATTCTCTGGTTGGGTATCTCCCCCGTAATTCTGAACCGTTGGTCAAGGAGCTGGATCTAAGTTGACAGGAACTTCTGAATTAGATTCAGGTTTTTCTTTGACTTCATCAAGAACTTGATCTTCCAGGAATACAACATCCCTGCTTCTGATAACCTTCCTGTTAACTGGATCCCATAGTCTGTAACCAAACTCTTCATGGCCATATCCTATAAAGATGCATGGTTTGGTTTTATCATCAAGCTTGGATCTTTCGTCTTTTGGAATATGTACGAAAGCTCTACAACCAAACACTCTTAAGTATTTGTAAGAAACATCTTTCCCTGACCACACTCTATCTGGAACATCACCACCCAGAGGAGTTGATGGAGAAATGTTGATTAAGTCAACTGCAGTCCTCATAGCTTCACCCCAAAATGATTTTGGCAATTTTGAATGGGATAACATACATATAATTCTTTCACAAATTGTCCTGTTCATCCTTTCGGCAATGCCATTATGCTGAGGGGTCTTTGGGACGCTTTTCTCAAGCTTGATACCATGGTTCTTACAGTGTTGTTCAAACGGGCCTTGGTATTCACCACCGTTGTCTGCCCGAACACACTTTAATGTCCATCCCGTTTCTCTCTCAACTTTTGTTTGAAAATGCTTAAAGACCTCTAATGTTTGGTCTTTTGTTTTAAAAGCAAAGCACCACACTTTTCTCGAAAAATCGTCAATGAAAGTGACGAAGTACAATGCACCACCAAGAGTCCTGTCTTTCATATAGCACACGTATGTGTGCACCAAATCAAGAGGCTGAGCTCTTCTTTAGGGAGAGAAGCTTTTGAATGCAACTCGGTGTTGTTTTCCGGCCAAACAATCAACACATGTTTTCAAGTGGATGCCTTTTACTTCAGGGAGGAGGTTCCTTCTTGCCAAAGTTTCTAAACCTTTCTGGATCAAATGTCCGAGCCTCTTATGCCATAACTCAATGGAGGAGTTTTTGACGACTGTATTCACCTCTCCATTGGACAAATTTGCATGCATTAAGTAGAGAGAATTTTCTTTTCTACCTCTTGCTGCAATAAGGGAGCCTCTGATGAGTTTCCATTTTCCTTTGCCGAAGTGATTGATGTAACCATCATCGTCGAGCTTGCCAATGGAAATAATATTGAGTCTGATATCAGGAACATGTCGTACATCTTTTAAGATAAGCTTACATCAGGTATCAGTAAGCAGAATAATGTCTCCTCTACCAGCCACTTCAGTCACACCATGATTGGCCATTCTGACTTTGCCAAAGCTTCCACCAGTGTAGGATACAAACATATCACGATATGGTGTAATATGATAAGATGCACCCGAATCTACGATCCAGTCGGTTTGTTGGCATGACATACTCATAAGAGTATCATCACAGACCATGATGATATCGCCATCAGCTGCAACTGCTGTCATGTCGAGATGTGTATTTCCATTATTTCCGTGCTTTTGTTCCCTTTTCTTCTTTCTACAGTCTTTCTCATAGTGGTTCAAACCACCACAATAATGGCATTTGAAGTCTCTTCTAGGCTTAGACTTCCCCTTGGATTTATCTCTTGTAAATTTAGAGCTTTTATTTTTGCTTCTCCCTCGATCGATATTTTCAGCAACCATTGCCTTTGTCTCAAAAGAACGATCTTGCTCCTTCCTTCTGGATTCTTCATTAAGAAGACAATCTTTGACCATCTGCAAGGTCAGAGCTCCGTCTGGAGCGGAGTTGCTACACTACGCCATAAATGGCCTTCGGCAACCACATAACTGTGTTACCTTAGACCCAATTTTCTGTTGCCACAGACCCAAAATGGGCAAAGGTAACATTTCAGCTAAGTTGCTCTGTGAGCAGTAACCTTTGGACTCAAATGCAACATGTGGATCATCCTAAGCTAACATAGGATTATTTGTTACCTAAGGACCCTATAGCAACATCCTAAGGACTCTACCGCAACATCATATTCGTGTTGCAATAGACTTTATAATTTTGTAAAATATATAGCCAATTTAGTGGGTTCCATATGTGGGGCCCATTTTGCGGGTCCCACAAGCCGGGCCCACCGGTGGGACCCACTTAATAGGGTCTGTTGGTGGAGCCCTTATGTGGGACCCACTTTTCTTGAGCCTGTTAGTGGGGCCTACTTTGTGGGGCCCACGGGTGGGGCCACAAATGTGCAATAATTTTTTTTAGTCTATTACAACACCTATATTACCAATGGCAACACATTAGGTGTTACCAATGAAAGACATTTGCAACACACACATATATATAAATATATATATATATATATATATATATAGTACCTAAGGTAACAACTCCATTTTAACAAAATAAAAATGTAAATTTTATATTTAGCATTTCCCATTAAAAAAATCCAACAAACCAATTAAGAGAAACCAACTACATCATCCAACTAAATAATCCCATCATAAAAAAAAACAACTATATCTAATCACAAAACCAACCAACTACATCACCAAATACATATATACAAGTACTAGAAGAAAATAACTTGGTCATTTTTAACCATTTACATCATTGGATGTCTAAGACTGATATACAAATAGACTCTAAGAAACTATTATGCGGAACATTTATTCAATTAGCCAAGGATTAGCCAATTTGCCTGAGTTGGTGTCCATTCACAAACTTCACCTTCTTTGAACGAGAGAGCTGCAGAATGAAACAAGAAAGAAGAGCCAATAATTAGTGATGGTTACTAAGCTTCCAAATATATTGTCTTGCATAGTTTTACGACATTCCACAATTATCTACTATGTGATGATGCAAATTATATCATAAGTACTTACTGTAATTGCCTAATTGGTAATATAATAGTATACATAATCATACACTTCTAAAATCCATTCCGAAGGTTTCTCATACTTTCCAGACTTCTAAACCTACCATGACAGTCGGAAATATCTCAACCTTGAAGACGTATGTACGCATACAAATTTCTTCCACAAAGGGTGGTGCTGTTCTCCAGTTAATTTTGTAGTTAGATCTAAGAACCTAGCATTTAACCTAGCAACCAATAAATCGATTGGATGACACAGGCTAGTCAACCACTTGGTACCAGATAAGTCCAGGTGTGGGTACATATGTAAGATTGATGAATTAATATAAATGCGACAAATGCATATTACAATTTCTATATATATACTGTCTTTATTGTTTAACAGGGAGCGGAGAACAAGTATTTATCCAATCACTTGCTTAATAACAACATGCAGGTGGATGTTCGCATAAGAGAATGGAGAAAAATACCAGCAAATAAGCGACAAGATGTACCTGATAGTAATCATGCAAACCAAGTCCTTCAACATCCACTGGTTGCATAAAGGGCCATGCCCACTTGTGCTGTGTCATCTACAACACTAGAAAAGGTATATGATGGATCGCTTCATATGAAGTGATAAAATTAACAATATATAGTAGCACCAAAAAAAAATTAACAATAACAATAATTTAAAAAAAGTTCGAGATAAAATTCCGACGAGAAGACCCTATTGGATGGTGCTGTGAATGAGTAGAAGCAGCAATAAACAGATAAAAGGTGGCATTTTGGTAGTTCACTACCTCATTCAGTTTGTTGTTTACTTAAAATTTCATTAATGAAGGATGAGTATAGCACTACATAAAGCTGAAAAGGAATACAAAACTCGTTTCCAAGCATCCATGGATCCATACAATGTTGGACACTAGCCAGAACGGAATGTCCAGAAAAAAAGATACATGAACTTTCTGATTTCTCCTCTAGCTGAAGGACAGATGAGTTGTTATGTCTTTTATCTGCAGTCTCCTTTGTTTCTGATGGCAAACTTGCACTGCTCTTTAACTTACTGCACATGGGGACTTTTCAGAAAGTAATACAGAAAGAACAGTGCTTATTCATCCATGAGAACAATGATAAGTCGACATAATACATCAAGACCATAGTAGTCAATAGCGATTAGCGGCGCGTAGCGGTCACGTGCCCGTTTAGATATATAGCGATAGCGGTACAATAGCGGCCGCTAAGTTCAAATATAGCGACAAGTTTGTAAAAAAATGATATATATATATATATATATAACAAGTAAGACAATAATCAAATTCATTAAAGTGAAAACTGAAAACAAAGTTTAGGTAATTAATCGTCATCAAAGATGAAACGTCAAATGAAAACCGATTACTAGAATAAAAAACATTAAGAGCAAACACAGTCTAGTTCAAATGTTCAATTAAATTTAATCATCTAAAATATTGATGCCAAAGTCATCATCATCGGAATCAGAGAAAGAAAGAAGAAATAAAAGAAGAAGAAATAAAAGAAACCTGGGCCTGGGCTTTATTATAATTAGAATGAAAAAGAAAGAAAACAAACGGGAGTTGGAGGGTTAAGTAGCTGTAGGGCTGGGCTTTATTATTTAAAAAAAGAAGAAATAAAAGAAAGAAAACAAACGGGGGAGTCGTCGGGGAAGGTAACACGAAGCTGGGCCTGGGCCCTCTATTATTTAAAAAAAAAAACATTTAGCGGCCGCTAAGGCAGCCATCGCTAAGCTGCGTTAGCGATAATAGCGGCGGTTCGCGGCCGCGAAGTATAAACCCCTAGCGAAAAGCGACCGGTAGCGATAGGCGGCCGCTTCGCGTCGCTAACCGCTATAGCGGCCGTCGCGGCCGCTATTGACCACTATGATCAAGACACCCATAACAATCAAAACTTGCGGAGTTAAACTGACCAGATACCGACAACAGTAGTCATAATTTCATAATATACTGACAGTAACTATAACCCACACCTTATGTAAAGCTTCCACTAAAGCAGGAACTATATAGTCACACAACTGCTTAACATATGCCTCATTCCGTCCCTGAGCTATCCCTTTTTCTACAACCAATTTTGCAGACTGGAAAAGTTCCGGCATTGCTATAAACAAACAATGAACAAAACAGAACATGTATTAGCAACTTCAATATTTTGTACAAACAAATTACTCTAAGGAAAGTCTCATCACAAACAAAGCAGCTTTCCTGACTTCTTCATGGAAATAAAACTTCAACAACGGGACCAAAGTCGGGGCGACCTATACCAAATCATAATGTGTCAGGACTTCTTAAAACTGTGATTTTCCAACTAAAGCACTAAGCAAAGAGAAAAGAATCTTCACTAACCTGGTCGATCCACGGGTAAAAACCTTCCTTCAACTCATCAGGATAGCAGCATAGCATTTTATACCAATTCTTTTATCCCCAAGGGTTATCATCTCCATGCTGTAAAATGGGAAAGACAATAATCTTTGGTCCAACTAGGAGAAATAGATTAAAAGTACGAAGGCAAGAAGAATGTTATTCACACTCTCATGTTCCAGAACAAACAAAAGCATTAAGCCCATGCACTTGTAATAAGTTTTTTGGTCAAATATATACATAGAAAGGATGCTTGTCACCTAGCAACTTACGATGGGCTAAGAAAAAGAAAAGTTGCACAAGGAAATAATCGAACCAGAATAAATCGACTTCCTACAAGTCACTAGCTAACCAAGGTCACAACAAAACAAGATCATCTCATGCACACCACATTGTACCAACTAGAAATTCTGAATGCTGATACAAATGAATAAGGATGGAACTAATTACTTTGGTGGAAAGATTAAATATAAATACAAAACCATGTTGCTAATGCATGTTCATTAATTAAGTATATATGCTTTTGTTAAGACCAACAGTAAGGTGAAGCAATTTTGCCAAAAGAAACACAAATGGACCAATTACTGAAGTGTCATAAACAAAGTGATCTCTCATGGACAAAATATGGCTTCATCAATGACAATGAAAAACCGATGTAAACTATTTCCATGGTGGACAAAAAAAAAGGTTAACAGAAGCAAATACCAACATTCCTCTAAGGACCAACTTTCGTGGTTGATGGATTTTGATTGTCAGACTGCAAAACACACACACATGTGCACACACAAGAACATAAGGAAAAGGACACCAAATGCAAAGTTAGTAGATAAGATGTCCAAATGACAATGGAGAAAACCTCTTCAAACTTTTCAAAGTTTTGCGTATCCAGTTCATCATTAACTTCTGGAATGAATGCAGCTTCATTTTGATACAACTTATCCCATTCAATGCCTTTGAACCACGGGTGATCCTATGACATCGTTGAAACATGTTAGAGTTCAAGGTTTATTATGAAATAAACTCCATTTTTAGATCAAATCAAACATATCACCTAACACCTTCAAAATGCTAATTCCAAAAAAGGCTCAAGCAAACGACCTTCAAAAGAAGGTGCATTCATATAGTTCATAAAATTTAGAGTGTTGTACTCTCACCCATATTTCCAAAAAATGCTAATATCTTCTCATAACACCCTACCTCTAAATTTTATATATTTTCTGTACAATATCAAGACTATAGTGTACCAAATTACAAATAACTTCTTCTAAACAATTATACTGAAACAAATATATTGAGTGTCCCGAAATTGCCAGTTTTACCTTATCAGCGACTGGATCCAAAAATGCACCAAACTGAGTACCCAATTTCATCTGTAACACCATTGTTGTAACAGGAACATGTTAGTTACGGGATAAATAAATCTCACTGGATGTCCTCAAGAAACTTGAGGTTAGAAAAGCAGCACCTTTCGAGCAAGGTATCCCAAACAACGGTCTTTCCCCTTGTTCCTAGAGTCGGATGTGTCGAAGTATAGATTCCGGACGCACTTCCGGCTATGGGAAAAGTGGGGGTAATTTCGAAGCACTCCGCGGCTGCGCATGGGGTTATCCTACACCACTTGCCGGAAAAGTACTTGAGCCGGGGAACTGTTCTCGCTTCGGCAGTGGCGGTGACGGTGGCAGATACGGAGGTGGAAGGGGGAAATTATTGGGCAATTTGTAGGGTTTGTGAACGTGGATGGGGTGTGGGGTGGAAAATGGGGAGAGGGATCGGGGTGTTGGGGTGGAAAATGGGGAGGGGGATCGGGGTAGTTTTATTATTTTATGGTATTAATTAATATATAAAAAAATCAATTAATATTTTATTTGACAGGTATTCTGTATATTTGTTGAAATACCGAATTTTCGGTATACCGATAATGTTACGGTATTCGTTATATACTGATAATATCTAAATTTTTTGAAAAAGCACTATCCGAATCCGAAAAAACGGATATCCGAATTTCTGATATCCAAAATTTCGGATATCTGATTTTTCGGATAATTTCGGATAAGATTTTTGGATTTTCGGATCGGATATCGAGTATCGGATATTTTTAACACCCCTAGTGGAAAGTGTGTTTTAGAGAGAAAGTGTGTTGGTATCATTAATTATCAAATTAGCGAAGTCTTTGTAACTTTAAATTTCTAACTAGCTCCTACATTTTTGTTTGGTATCATTTACTGAAGTCTATGTGGGTTTTTTACTTCAGTAAATTGAAAAGCGAAGTTTTTGTTTGTTTTTACTTTGCTAATATACATTACCGAAGTCTTTGATGTTTATTCTACTAGTGCATTTATAATGTTAACTCTTCAATTAATATTAATAATCCTTTCAATTTTATGCAATATATTTTTATTTTCATTTTCAGTCATTATATCATAGTATTTTATAAAGATTAAAATTATTATTATATGTAGACATTAAATTTGCTATTTTAATTATTTTGTAATTATTCATAGTTATTACAAGCTTTGATTTTTTTAATAATTTTTTTAATTATTTAAATCAACATTTATTAATTTTTAAATACTACTTTATTTTAAAACCTTTTCAATTTAAATTTATTAAAAATATTTTATTATTTATAAAATATATATATAATTCATTATTTGATAGAATAATTTTTTTATAAAAATAGATTCAATGTTTTATTAAAATTAATTATTTTTAAAGTTAAAAATTTATTAAATAATTAATTTTATATAAAATTCAAAATTTTGTTTATTAGTACTCTAAGGTAACACATCTCATGGTGTAACTGAGAGTTACACCTTTTATGGCTAGAGTAACATATATTTCAGGATTTGGTAACACCATAACCCGAGCGTTGTGGTAGGTCCAAAATTTCATAGCTATGGTAACATCCAAGAAGGTAACACCCCCCCCTTAAGTGTTGTAGAAAGCCATCTATGGCGTAGTGCTAATTGAGATCACAAGTGTCCCAACTATCCGGCAACGAACTCAGTAGCAATAAAGCTACAACTTCATCATCAATGGAAATCTTCATATTGATGGATTGATTGATAAGACCTTGATATGCATTTAGGTGCTCCGTCATGTTGGCACCTTCCGCATATCGCAATCGAGCAATACTTCTGATTATTGAAGCTTTGTTTAAGGCATTTTTTCTCTCAAACATAGACTCGATTTTCTTCCAAAGAACATCGGATTTTTCCTCATTAGAAAAATGATGAAAAATACTATATTCAATGAAACGCCGGATGTAGCCAACAGTTTTTCTCTGCATGATCTTCCATTCAGCATCACTTGTATCTTTTGGTTTGGCATCATCACCATGTAAGGGTAAATAGAGATCCTTACAGTAGAGAAGATCCAACATGCTTGGTTTCCAAATTGAGTAATTTGATCCGTTCAATTTGAACATGCCGCCAAGGGACGACGATTCTTCCATTTTTAATCCGCTTCCTTAACCAAATGGCTCTGATACCACTTGTTGGGAAAAAATTACACTTCTTTAGAAAATAGTGTCAAAATAAATGACACTTGCACAGCGGAATTAGGATAAATATTTTCCCACTATCTGGAATTAAAAATGGGATATTAAAAATAATTAAGACAAGAATTTTACGTGGAAAACCCAAATCGGAAAAAACCATGGGAGGACCTTAGTCCGAAAAACTTCCACTATGACTATAGTAGGATTACAGATTCTCCCTAAATAAATTAGGGGATACACAATCTCTCAAGAGGATATCTCTCGGAATACAAAAATATCTCAAGTATTTAACTTGGAATGACTAAGAAAGATAGGAAACACTCTTTGAGGGAGATAGAAAAATACTCTATATTTTTCTCTCGTTTTCTTCTCTCAGTACTCTCTATTTTTCTCTTTATACTCTGTTTCTTGCTCTGCCTTCTCCTCTGCGAAATGAGCACTATTTATAGAGCATGTTGGGCTGAAAAATTCACCATTCAATGAAGCCGCAATATTGAGAAAATGAGATTACGTGCAGCAAGATGCTGCTCATTTTTCCTCATGTTCTAGATGCCTATATTTTTAAAGTTTTGCTTTTTTTTTCTGCCGCCTAACTTTGACAAAGCTTGGCAAAGGCTTAATTTTTTAATTTTTTTTTTTCATTCCATAATGTCGGCCCAATTGACCAAGTTGGCCAGCCCACATGGGATGTACCATACCTAACATGTTGTTCCCCGAAAAAATTTCCGGCAGCTGCGACCTGAGGTTGTGTGGGGGCAGGGGCGGTTACACGATGAATTGAGGCGATATCTGTTGGGTTTGGGTCAAAGGCGTTTTTTTATTCAGGCCGGCTCTATCCTTCAGTCTAAGCCCAGCTCAGTCCAATTCATTTTCACAGCCCAAATCGACTTTGCCCACTGGGCACAAAAAATCAAAATTCCGATTCCGTCCCGGTCCCGTCCCAAAATTACTCGGGATGGGACGGGATCCAAAATTAAAAACACTAGGCCTGTCCCGTCCCGTCTCATTAGAATAACTACGGGACGGGACACGGGATAAAAAATCTGAGGCCGGTAAGGCCCGTCCCGTCCCGCTTAGTTTTTAATCCTTTTTAAAACCATATATTTTTATTATTTGTAACCCTTTTTTAATTAATTTAAACAATAAACTATTTTTATTTTTTACTATCTGTATATTATAATTATTTTTATTATTTGTAACCCTTTTTTAATTAATTTAAACAATAAACTATTTTTATTTTTTACTATCTGTATATTATAATTATACACAAACCTAATCAACCGATATAAAGTTAGTAACTGATGTTTTTTGAAAAAAATAGATATGTTGTATTCAATGTTAATAATTGATATTTTAAAAGTTTAATTTAGGCTATTAAATTAGTTTGTTGGATATTTTTCCCGAATTTAGATGTATAAAATTATAGATTTTCTTACTTTTTTCTAATTTATATTATGAATTTTTTTATACGGGACTAAACCCGTCCCGTCTTATTCCGTCCGGGATTAGGCCTGTGCGGGATAAAATTATGAAATCACAAATCCCGTCCCGTCCCATCCCGCTTGTTATTACACGAGACGGGACGTGGGATGACCCCAGGCCCGTCCCATCCCGTCCCATGTCCACCCCTATTGCCCCCAGCTCATTCACAATCCACCCAGACCGCCCCAGTCCGATCCACCCCAACGGAGGTCACTCAAAGTTTCCTTGAATTCCATCCCAACCCATTATCCAAATTTGAGTGGTATTTTATCTGGCCCATATCATGTGGTACCAAGCAGTTGGCTTGTGTAGTAGTCATTGCCCAACGGCTAGTCCATGGGCCAGCCGGGTGTAACGATGAGATTCGATTTTTTCTTTTTTCTTTTCCTTGAAAAATCATCCTATAAATACTCCATCCCCATAACCATTTTTCCATACAAACAATAACTATACTCTCTCTTCTTCCTACTCATCTTTCCCAACTCTCAAAATTTAATTTAGTATTAATCAGGAAGTTATAATTTCATATTCTTATTTTTTGTTAAGTAATTTTGTGTCAGCATATCTTCATTTAAAAAAAATACTATGGCGGACGGATCAATGTTCATTGTGAAGGAACCAGTGATAATAATATCAACTTGCATTTCGATTAGTTTACTATTTCTACTTTGTTATATAAGCTTATTATAGTTTATTTATTTAGTACTTTAATTTATTGTAAAATTATAATATCTATTAGGAATTAATTATTATAAATCGTTATAAGTTCACAATTTCTGTCAAAACTCTACCAACATGCCACTTAAGGCAGAAGCTTCAATGAGAATCAAAAGTCGAAGGTTCGGACATATTATGAGAAGATTCTCGACACCGCACGAATGCATTGCAAAATAATTTTCCTTGTATGCAACAAACAAAAAGAAATACTTTCTTTTGGAAGATTGATATCGGAACCAGAACGTTAGCTCGTCACTTGGCAAATCACCACGATATGATTAAGGACAATCATGATCAAGAACGTTCGGATGATCAGTTGCAACTATCTGGCTATTTCTCAAAAACGACCGGTGGATGTACGTCTTTCGTTTACGATCAATAAAAATTAATTGACGAATTTGCTAAATATGTTATTTTTACTGAATTGTCTTTTAAGGCTGTGTTTAGCACTAGCTTATCAGGTAACTTATAAGCTTCATGAGCTTATTTGACCATTGACTAAAAAAAGCTCGTTTCGTAAACGACTAGCTTCTCAAATCAGCTAGCTTATAAGCTAGCTGATTGATAAGCTATTTTTTCAAGCTTATGAAAAAAGAAGTTAGCTTCTCATCTTTATATATTCCATATATGTTCGTGACCTAAATAAAAACATAGGGTTGTTTACATAAACACTCCCTAAGTAATTGACATATTACAAATAAACCCAGAATCCGTTAATTTTTCAGGAAAAATTGAGGCTTCGGATGAGTGGTGAACGCGAAAAATTATGGTTAGTCTGATCATCACTATATTACACTTGCTAATGAATTAATTTGTTATAAATACAATACAATAATTTTGTGTTTGATTTATCTTTTATATTTTACGGAATCTTTTTTATACATATTGTTGTTGTGAACTTGATCGTAACTAAAATTATACATACAAGACCTATTCAGTGGCAATTTTAAACCATCAAAAATAAATTATCAATGACTTTTCAAAGTGACAGTGAACTGTGAATAGTACATATGTGTAATTTAGAGGTAGTATATAATAAAATAATAATAGACAAAAATATCATTATTTAATTTTATAACAATTATTGTTGAAATATAATGAGAAAGTTTAAAAATAATAGAAAAATAAAAGTGATGTAATTTTATGTAATTTTATAAAAAAAAACTAGCTATCTTATCAACTAATTTGCTAAACATCTACATTAAAATCAACTAGCTTATAAGCTACATAATCAGCTACATAGGGTATGTTTGGATGCATTAACTGATAATTTAGCTGATTGTTGATAATCTAGCTAAAAACCAATAATCTAGATTATATCAAATAATTTAGTTGAAAATTGATAATCTAGCTGTAGTGTGATAATTTAGATTATTGTATTTAAAAGCATTTGGCAAAACTAGCTATCATACTAGCTGAAATTAATAAAATGACATAAAGGTACATCTTTTATATTTATTGTTATATTAATATTACAAAAACAACCTTAATATTTATATATTAACTCTTATGTTGCTTATTATTATTTGACATTATGCAATATTATTATTTATTTTATATTCAACTTCTAATGGTATTTTAGGTTTTTTTATGTTATCACTTATATTATTATACAAACTTTATACAAATATTTATTAAGGATAAAATCGGAATGAAAAAATAAAATTTGTATATTATATATATATATATATATATATATATAATATACATTAAGGGTAAAATCGGAATGAAAAAATAAAATCTGGTAGCTTTGGGTTGAAAGCTATATTCGAAAGCGTTTGAATTTAATCTAGATTAAGATTATAATCTAGATTAAATTAGCATCATCCAAACAAGATTTTAAAGGTCAAATTAGATTATTTGACCAACTTTAATCTAAATTAAGATTATAATCTAGATTAAGGGTATGTTTGGATGCATTAACTGATAATCTAGCTGATTGTTGATAATCTAGCTAAAAACCAATAATCTAGATTATATCAGATAATCTAGCTGAAAATTGATAATCTAGTTGTAGTATGATAATTTAGATTATTGTATTTAAAAGTGTTTGGCAAAACTAGCTATCATACTAGCTGAAATTTATAAAATGACATAAAGGTACATCTTTTATATTTATTGTTATATTATAATATTACAAAAACAACCTTAATATTTATATATTAACTCTTATGTTTCTTATTATTCTTTGACATTATGCAATATTATTATTCATTTTGTTTTCAACTATGGTATTTTAGGTTTTTTTATGTTATCACTTATATTATTATACAAATTTTATACAAATATTTATTAAGGGTAAAATCGGAGTGAAAAAATAAAATTTATATATTATATATATAATATACATTAAGGGTAAAATCGGAATGAAAAAATAAAATCTGGTAGCTTTGGGTTGAAAGCTATATTCGAAAGCGTTTGAATTTAATCTAGATTAAGATTATAATCTAGATTAAATTAGCACCATCCAAACAATATTTTGAAGGTCAAATTAGATTATTTGATCAACTTTAATCTAGATTGAGATTATAATCTAGATTAAGTGGCCATCCAAACATACCCTAAGTAGTCATCCAAACATACACATAATCAACTAGCCATCAATTTCTAATCGGTATCACCATTTAAACATAAATTCTGGTAGAACTTATCAACTAGTTTCTTAAACACCATGGCCGTCTTTGGGCGCATGCGGTGTCTTCTGCACGCGCTCCAACCTAATATTATTTTTTCAGGGCCCGAAAAAAATTGTTATGTATATATAATAATAATATTTGATATATTTGAAACGAATAATACACAAAATTCTTAAAATTTGAACAGGGCCTCCAAATTATTTGAGACGGCACTGCTAAACATAGCCTAATGCGTGATAAGAATGAATATTTAGAAATTATGGACACGACTACAATGCAACAAAAGGAAACTCTTGCCATCGGTTGGCTGAGCGTCGGCTAGTGTTTTTTTATTTTACATTAAGGTAAATTATTTTTGGGATATTTTGAGAATGCAACCCATATTTTACCCCATATTTTGAGATTGCAACCCACATTTTAAAATAGGGCTTCTTGCAACCCAAACACAGATAAAATAGGCCTTCTTGCAACCCAAACACAGATAAAAATAGGGCTTCTTGCAACCCACATTATCTGTGTTTGGGTTGCAAGAAGCCCTATTTTAAAATGTGGGTTGCAATCTCAAAATATGGGGTAAAATGTGGGTTGCATTCTCAAAATTTCCCATTATTTTTTTCCGAAATACTTTTAAATATTATTTGTATTTACCTATTTATAATTTTTCTTACAATAGATTTCAGATTTTTATATAAAATTAAATTTTACTGTGGAACTCTTTCTTTGCATCGATATGGAAAAAAAATGAGGTATTCAGTATGTTAATAAAATTCTAGTGGACATTGATACGTTAATTAATTGACATGTTTTATTGTTATTTTAATAGATGGATGAAGTATGGATTTTTGTTAATGATAATAATATTATTAAAGTGAGCTTGCTCTGCCAAAGAATACATCTTATGGAATGATCTATGACACAATGTATCCTTAATCATAATTAAGTCATGTGATATACTTCCTTCGTCCCACATATCTTGATTTATATTTTTTTTTGACCGTCTCAAGATAATTAGTCATTTCTTTTTTTAATACACTTTTATCTTGGTTCATATTCCTTTTCAACCTTTATTAAATTCCGTATCAAAAAGCAAATGCTCAAGATGAGTGGAACGAAGGGAGTATATACGTTTAAGTGTTTTGACTGGTTAATAGATGAATGAATCGACTTAAATTGTTTTAATTAAATAATAGTTAACAACTTAATTGTAAAGTTAGTTTTAAAATAAATATAATAAATAGATAGGTAGATGGTTCACATAGTAACTTCTCCAATTACAACCAGTGGCAGAAGCAGAACATTTACTCATGAGGGTCAGAGCTATAGAAATTACGAAAATCGGACATATATATATATACTTCCTCCGTTACTTTATTATTGCAACGCGTTGACTATTATACTATTCACATACTCTCTTTTAATCATCTTTTGTGATTGATACATATGAAAAAATATAGTCATGTGAGATCTTGTTAGATTCATCTTGAAATATACTTTCAAAATATCAACGTCTTATAATTTTTAAAAATAAAGAATTGAAGATATCAATAATCAAAGTTGTGCATTGACAAGCGTGAAAGTCTAGATGTATATAGTATATAAAAGAACGGAGATAATATATAGTTTTTCTTATTATACAGGGGAATTTCCGCGCCGAAGAAGTCCGTGGACCCCCTTGGACCCCCTACGACCCTGATGACAACCAAACCCTATTATGCAAGAGAAATGATAGAGGCGCAGCATAAACACTTGCAACACACTTTATGAGTGTTATCTGCGTCTTTACTATTAATTTTATTATAATATTATTATGAATATTTTATCTCAGAAAGCGTGAGTGCAACACCTATAAACACGCCAGGTGTGTATGAGTGTGGTTGAGTATTCTTCATTACCTCATTATGCAATGATACTCCATTCATTTCATAATAAGTAATATATTCGTTTTTTTTTAAGTTTCCATTTAACCCTTTTATATATTCATATTAAACAATCATAATTACATTATTTAATCTTCACAATAAAATAACCATCAATATATTTTATCTTTTAATCTTCATTAGACACTCATCCATCACTATTATACAACTTATCAATCTATGTCATCCGTTCATTTACCTTAAAAACACTAAAAAATATATTTTAAACTTTGAGCGAGACAGAAAAATATCGTTTCATTTTTTTAATTTGAAAATTTGACAAAAAATAATCTGATATTAGAAGTCATGAAAAATTATATTATTAGACTCGCATAAAAAATTTATCATCATAACATTTTTTGTATATTTTATTATCATTATATTTTAAGAGATAATTTATAATTAAATTTCATTTTAGAAAAAAAAAAAACCATGCTTCAGCAAACTAAGAAAATAATCCACATGTCTCAGTAAAAAGGTTGATAGATGGAGTAGAATTAAAATACTTTAGGTAAATAATTGAAGATTAAAAATAAGTATTAATGATGAATACGTGGTTGAGAATAAAAATAAAAATATATTGATATTGAGTGTTTGATTGAGATTAAAAAATAAAAAATGATTATTTTATATTATTAAGTAAAAGTGATATATGTAAATTTTTTATATAATTTTATTAGTGATGTAAACTTTTAAACGGAACGATAAAATTATATCTAAATCTTATTATCACCATCTAACATCACATATCACATAAGCCGATATTAGAGTTTGTCACATTGCCTATCTCATATTTTGTTCTGCCACCCACCCCTATATATATATATATATATATATATATAATACTCTCTTCGTCCGGCACGAAATGCAACATTTGATCTAAAAAAATATCTCTTTAAAAATACAATATTTAATTAAATACCTCAAATCGCATTTTTTACTTTTTAATCTTCACCACACACTCACCATCAATACTTTTTACCTTTTAATCTTCACCACACACTCACCGTCGATACTTACAAAACTTACACATCCAATCATCCTCCTAAAACATAACAATTTTACGGTACCGTCCATAGTACACCCTCATGTAGTGCATCCCCTGCCGGATGTCTTATCGTGGCGTCGTGGGCCAGTGCGGTGACGATCTTCCATTTAGTGCATCAATCTGCACCGTCATCTGCGCCATGTATCGTCGTCAGACGAAATCTTGCATGACTATATGCGACGTACTCCAACCCCAATTTTACTCTAAATGTTGCATTTCGACCGGAACGGTCCGAGTATATGATCTTGAGAAGTGTGTAGAAAATATCCGGAGTCAAATGTACTATGCATGCAGTGTATCAGTGAATGATCAAATCCCCTCTCATGAGTGATCAGACAAAAGATAAGCACAGCTCGATCACTGAAAGACATTTGAGGGTGTTCTACCAATTGCATGATGGGCCATTTTCCTCATCTTTAATCATGTTTCATGCATGCTTTAATCTGCCACATAGGGTGGGGGGGGCCCTTTTCGGGGTAAAAACAAATGTCAGACACATATTCCAAATTTGATACACTTCAGTAGATTAAGTGCACAAATCCCAAATGCCCGATTTAATTAAGAAGAGGATAATTGTAATCTTTGAAGATAATCCTTTATTGTATTTTTTATAACGGGGATGCTGCAACCGTTTTTTTTAGTGCGCACCGGATAAATTCAAACTACGTCAATCGTCATATTGCAGTATTAAAGTCGTGTGTGTCAGCCAAAGAAAGTGTTGGTAGGGAATTGACTCGTGCCGTTTAATCCATGCTCGCGTCTTTCATGACGATTACCTCATGGGTATCATTTATTGTAATTTATGGATCTTATGTGACTTATTATTCAAATTTCAAATGTGGATGAATGGAAAATAATACTAGGTCTGTTCTACTTGAAATGACACATTTTGACTTTTTGCGGTAAACAATTTTTAAGTTTGATTACCAATTAATCTTAAACTATAATGATAAAATATTTAATATAATTATATCGTGAAACTTTACAATTTAAAATTTCATAATATAATTTCATTGTACCAGAGATTAATTCGTAGTTAAACTTGAAAATTGTTGACCGCAAAAAATCAAAATGGATCATTTAAAGCTGAACAGAGGGAGTATTTGAGATGATTTAAAAGCTCTTCTTCTAAAAGGTCATGTATTCGATACTAGAGGTTTATTTTTATTTCTTGTAAAATAAAAAATAAAAATATTGTTTGTCCTAAGAGGGTTTGAAACCGTGAACTTTTAATACTCCCTCCGTCCACCAAAAACTTGTCAAAGTTGAGATGACATGAATTTATGAAAAATTGGTATAAATTGATTTTATTGGAGAAAATGTCTCACTTTTGAGAAGAAAAAAATAGAAAAACTTTCGTTTTATAACTGCGGCAAGTTTTTGACGAATACCACAATAAAGAAATTGGGGCAAATTTTAGGAATTTAAAGAATTGAAATTGATGATTACAAATATAAATAAAAGTGAGGAAAAGGAAGCGTGTGATATAAAATGCACCGGTTGGTATATAAGTGTTCAGAGCGATAAAACTCTTAATAACGAGTTGTACTTTTTCTTGGCACCATTTACATTTGGGAATAGTATTCTAAAGCATTATGTGTTCGTGGGTGTTTCATTTTATTGTATTGCTAATGAAATAAGGAAAACCGAGAGCACGGTTTAGACGGTTCGCGGTTGTCATTAAACCGAGAGCACTTGTACGTACAAATTAGTCGGTCTTAAAGACAAAATGTTTCTTCTGCCTCCACCCACCCAATGTCTTGGCTATTTTTCATTTAAAGCAACGAGACATCCCGTGAATACGGTTCGTTTAAACCACCCGAATTGAAAAGACTTGGTCGAAGAGTTGTATTCTTTTGAATGAAATGGTAGGCAATTTATATATAGAGCCCTCGTTTGATAATCAAATCCACTTTTACATTTTGTAGCATTTGCTTTATTATTTCTTTTAAAAGTTATGAAGACTACTACTAAGTTAATCTAAAACGTCGTCGTATTTTAGGAATGATTGCATGGATGATGTCGATAATTACCCACAACATTATTCTCGTTTATCTAGTCCGAGTTCGACCAATTATACCCTTCACCCTGCATGAGCAACTACCAAGATGTCCAGTTTGTCACATATGGGCTCGCTTCTTATGGCATTAAATTCCTTGGGCATAGAAATAGTGTACAACTTAAATGTGTATCCAATGCTTGAATAACATACACTTAGGGCTGGCACTTTTGAAACCGAGAATTGCGGAACCGATCCAAACCGCATCAGAACCGACGGATTGGTTCGGTTCGGTCCGGTTCTTAGCAACAAATTTTTTCTCTTTGTCGGTTCGGTTCTTACTATTAATAATCGGTTTGGTTCGCGGTTCCTGTCCATTTTAAAGAGGAACCGTCTAAACCGCATGGAACCGTCCGAACCGCACAGAACCGCCTCTGAATAAAATATAATATAATATATTCTTATTAAACATAATATAATATAATATATTCTTAATAAAATAAAATATAATATAATATATTCCGTCAGAATCACACGAAATCGGTTCCGGTTCGGTTTCGATTCGGTCCGGTTCCTACACGGTTCGGTTCCGAGTCGGTTCGGACAAAAAAAAAACTGGTAAAACCGAACCGTGAAAAAACTATGCGGTTCGTTTTTGGTTCCTGTATTTTTATCCATGGAACCGAAAAGTCTCAGGCCATACACTACCAATTCATGAAAGTTGTAGGTATTTTATTATATGGCTATAACTAACTTGAATAATACTAGTAGTATCAAAGTTGATGTGTTTATTTTCTTTGCAGCCTTTTTTTTTTTCTTTTTTAATTTGGGATTGAATAAATTTTATTTCTTCTACTTATGGCAATGTAACAATCAGAGAGAGAAATTGAGGCTCTGCAGTCTAGGGCCCCAAAAAATTTTTTTTCCTCTTTCATACCTCACTATATAGAATTACTTGTGTTCATGACTTGAGTCATTCAAGATAAAAGCTGGTTCTTGAATGTTGATCCTTTGTCAGGGTAGTATAGATTAGATTGTCAAGACTAGGAATAAGTGATTGTCAGCTTTTCTTTTCCCACTCAGATTTTAGAAAATCACTTTTTCATCAAGCAACCCCTCTATAGTCCCCTAGTGCTCTATATACATATCTGCCTATACAAATTTCACACACACACACACACACAAGAGAGAGAGAGAGAGGGAGAGAGAGAGGAGATGGGAGAGAGAGAGGGAGGGGGGGAGAGAGAGAGCTATGATGAACGGATTCTTCAAAATTCACCGGTATGCAGTATCGGATACTGCATGGGTGTGGGTGTGATTCGCGTGGGATTCGCACGGTGCGTGGGGAGGGTGCGTGGTTTTTTTTTTTTTTTTTGTAATTTTTAAAAAGTAAATCAAATAAATTAAAATACAAAAAGTAAATTATTTAATAAGTAATTACTTTTACAGTTTTACTTTTAGCAGCATTCACGAACAGTATCAGAAAACACCGATGCTCAAAGCCATTTTGAATTGTTTTTTGTATGACTTGTTTTATGTATTTGAATTGGTTTTATGGTGATATTTGAATTGTTGTTTTTTATATTTAACAAGTGTTATATATAATAAAATATAAAATAAACAGACATATCCTTGCCGTATCGCATCCTAACATTTTCAAAAAACCGTATCCCCGCACCCGTATCTGCCGCACCCGCACCCGCACCTGTGGGGGTGGGGGGTGGGGGGTTAATAATAAGAGGGGTATATGCATGAGTTGTTGGTGTTGCAAGTGTTTTTATCAGATAAACTATTTTCTCCTTTTTGCTTATCCTTTTTATAACACACACACACACACACAAGACAGAAGGTGGCTGCTGCTCCCATAATCAGTTAATCATTTTTGAGTTTCTATTACTGCATGATGAGGGCAAGATTCTACCATAATCTTCTTGTCTTTTTCCTGCATATTGTACCACTTTGTTTGGCTGGAGCGACGACAACAACAACAACAACAAGAAGCAGACATTTTCCTACAAATGTTGGTTTTGCTGTTAATAATCATAATAACAGTAATAATCAAGGTTTGTTTTCTGCATATACATTCTTGGTTTTTAGGTGGGTGGGGTGGGGGTGGGGGTGGAGTGGGGTGGGGGCTGATAGAACTCAAAAATAAAATGGTCTGAATTTCTAACTTGATATATACATCTTTTATTTGCAGGAACAATCCAAGATCCACAGTCATTGCAGATAAATCACACCTCTAACCAGGTATATATATAATGAGTACATGCATGCATGCATGCATATAAAACATCCAATTATTTTTTAAAATTATAATTAATTTTACGAGCAGGAGCGGATACAGGATTTTTCGTATTTCTCGACTAAAACCGATCATATGGTGGATTTATACTTATTTTTTGTTTTTTCGACACCTTGCAAAAGTACGCGTTAAGGGTATTTTTTGTAATTTTATTATAAATAGTTTTTTTTTTTTTTTTTTTAAAATTAGACTTTTTATATTTTTTTAAGTATTTCTATATAAATGATGATTATCTTTAATTTAACTGATTAAACAATTTTTTTTTTTTTTTTTTTTTTGGGATTAGTTAAAGGGCATGAATAGGAAAATGGGAATGTGGGCATCAAAAGACAAGGAAATGGAGAAAGTAGGATCAAGGCCACCAAGCTGTGAGCACAAGTGTTATGGGTGCAGGCCATGTGAAGCCATTCAGGTGCCCACCACCAGCAGGACTGTGGGGGTTCAGTACACTAACTATGAGCCAGAGGGCTGGAGATGCAAGTGTGGGCCCACCTTCTATAAGCCATAGACTATTTTATTAAAAAAAAAATACATATATGTTTTTTTTTCATTTTTTTTTTTTTTGTGTGTGTGTGTGGGGGGGGGGGGGGTAGGGTAGCAGTAGTTGTGAAAAATGTTTTGTGGCAAAAATTTTGGTTAAGGAGAAAATATTAGCAATTGATGACCGTAAGTGTAACTGTTTGATTGTTTTTCAATTAAAGTTTTCGGTGTTTAAACCGTCTATAATGATTCAGTATTTAAGTTTTTCGTACTTAAAAGAGTACTCAAGCGTTCTCAATACTCATATGTTCGAACGAATGAGTATCTGAGTATTCATGTACTCGTTCGAATAACTACACGAGTGCAAATGTATTAAGCCGAACAAGACTATTGTACTCATATGATATGATATGATATGAGTAGCTCCGTAGTCACGTAATATGTATGAAAACACGAGTATTCTTGCAATCGCCCAAAAGAGTGCACGAGAACTTTTGTACTCGGTCAAATGAGTAGATGATTATTCAATACTTGATCAACTGGGCACGCGAGTATTCATGTAGTCGACTAAATGGGTACATGAATACACATACCGCCATATGAGTATATGAGTACTCATGTACTCGGCCAAATGAGTACGGTGTTATTCATATAACTATTCGAATATTCCAATGTTCTTTGGTCGAACAAAATGAGTACTGAAATACATTTTAACATGATTCAAACACGAAAGAATTTGAACAATTGAATATATCGCCACGAGGGCATGTCGTGCTTAGATGGAACCCGAACCCTAACGTCGATAAACATAAAGTTTTTAAAAGTTGATAAATTATTTTTATTTTTTAATAGCATCACTCGCTCTTTCTTTCTCTTTTCTGTTTAATTTTTATCTTATTATTTATTTTAATTTTTATGCAACATGCATCTCTAGTATGGAATTTAATTTTAGCCTCTCAAAATTACTTCAAGTTTTAGGTTTAAAAATAGTAAGAGGGCCCAATTGATAATGGGCAAGTGAAATGGCCCAAAAGCTAAACCAGATGTTACACAAGGATACATGCGACTATACAAGGCTTCTCGCATGTGCAAAAGGCTAAAATTAAGAAGAAGAAAAACATGTTCCCGTATCTCACAAAGTTGAAATATTGGTGTCGTTTGTTGGTGTTTAATTTTAAAAATAATTAGTAGTTTTTTCATATATTTTTAAATTTAATAGTAATTGATATATTTAAAAAAAAAGAACTTTTTCTAGTATTTACGAGAACAGGTGACAGCAGATTTTTGAAGCAGGATCAGGATTGTAGTTAGAAGTTGTTTTCGTAAAAATACTGAAAATTAATATTGAAAATCTTAAAGAAAACTTAGAAAAATAATATTTACCAAATATAAATATGTTTAAATCCACAGCTGATTACTTTAACATCACGACTGCATCAATGATTTTTAAGTCACATCAATATCAAACTAGACCAAATTTAAACTTCCTGTAATAAGAATTTTATTGTGGCAAGTCAATATTAAACGTGTTATGTAGTACTCTCTCCAATCTAAAATAAGTCAGGACTACATATAAATATAAATTGTGTACATTAATTGCACGAAATTTTACATAATTTATAATTTCAACGCATTGGAAATAAAACTCATCAATACTTTTCAAAGTTTTAATATATTGAAACCACAAATGACATAGAGTCTATAATGCACGGATTCTTCAAAATTGGGCAGTATGCAGTATCGGATACTGCATGGGTGCGGGTGCGGGTGCGATTCGCGTGGGATTCGCACGGGATTCGCCACGTGGCGAATCCGTGCAAAAATAAAAAAAAATTCGGACTCGCGTATCCCGCACAGATACGCGAGTCCAATTTTATGTTTTTTTTTTTTAAGATTTTTATAATTCTTAAAAAGTAAATCAAATAAATTAAAATACAAAAAGTAAATCATTTAATAAGTAATTACTTTTACCTTTAGCAGTATTCACGGACAACATTAGAAAGCTCCGCTGCTCAAAGCCATTTTGAATTGTTTTTTGTATGACTTGTTTTATATATTTGAATTGATTTTATGGTGATATTTGAATTGTTGTTTTTTATATTTAACAAGTGTTATATATAATAAAATATAAAATAAACAGACGTATCCTTGCCGTATCGCACCCTAACATTTTCAAAAAATCGTATCCCCGCACCCGTATCTGCACTTTGCCCCGCACTTTGTGCAACATAGCATAGAGTTCAACATGCACAAAGGGAGAATGACTTTTATTTTAAGAGTTTCGATATATGCGGTCCTTAGGGCTGCATATAAGTATTAATTACGTGCATTGATTCCATCAAATTTTGTACTACTATTTTTAATTCCAATGAGCAGGAAACAAAAGCAATATCTATTATATTAAAAGACTGAGTCTCCTTATAAATGTGGAGGCTTCATGTGTAAGTACCTTGATTTAATATTCATGCTTTAAGGGTAAGTACATAGGGCCTCGAATTAGTCATTCGAGTGTAATTCATGGTTGGGTCAGATAATGTAGTCGCAACTCTTCATCTGCTATAACTCCAGAATTCATAGTGTGGCTGCATTGAAACCCACACGATTAATTGTAGGTATACAAACAATCATTGACTTATACCATTCCTGGAATTAATACCAAATCATGCTTAAGGGTAAGTACATTGCTTTACTATTCATGCTTAAGTCCGTTCGATTGCTTTTACTCCTTTCACTTGCCTGCAATTAAACTTCACTCATAAATAGAAATACCACTAATTGTACTAATTGTAATACCCGCATTTTTCTTTTCCTTGTATTTTCATTTTCGGTGTATTTCTCGATTGTAGCGACCCTCGTGTATCTTTCAGTGTATCTTTCCCGTCATCTATTGATCTGAGACTCGTTATTGTTGTGCGGAACCGCTGTTTCGGGGTTGCCGCGGATCCATTCTATGTTTTGATGCACTTTGAGGTGTTCCGTTTGATGTTTCGTTCATATTCCGGTGTTGCGAACCGTTTATATTCTGTATCTAGCGCACGCTAAATTTCCTGCATAGCGCACACTAGAGGTCCCTTAGTAGCGCACGCTACGTTTACTTCGTAGCGCGCGCTAGCGAATTAGCCCTGGGAGTGGCAGTGCTGTTTCCAACCCTCTGGACTGGCGGATTAGCGTACGCTACATCGTCTAGCGCACGCTAATGTCAGGGGCTAGCGCACGCTGAGATTTCCAGGTAACGTGCGCTAGCGTGAGTGTCCAGTACTGGACAGTTTACTACTGAACTCGGTCAGGTGCCAGTTAGCGCACGCTACGCTTGTATGGTAGCGCACGCTAACGGGTCAGGGGAGTTTTGGGCAGTTAGCTTCTGGACTCGGCTGATGTCCAGGTGGCGCACGCTATTGGTCGATAGCGCGCGCTACCGTGTGGTTATTAGCGCACGCTACGTTTCGGGTAGCGCACGCTAACGGCCAGAAATCTGCTCTTGGGTCGGGACGCTCAGTATGGATTGGAATTTTATCCCGTTAGCGCACGCTAACCTTGAGGGATTAGCGCGCGCTAACACTCCCTGGCTATATAAACCAGGGAGTTGACCGAGATAAACATAATTTCTCATTTCTTCCTCTCTCCGCGGCGAAGGCGATTCCGGGGCGATTTCCTTGGCGATTTCTTCCTCCAATCATCTCATCCAACATCTTTCTTAAGTTCTTGGAGTATTATAACAACATCAACACGAATCTTTCATCCTAATCCACGGTAAATCTCTTAGAACCCTACTTTTGGATAATTTGGGGGTTTTGGGATTTTCTTCCGATCCGTTCCGTTTTGTTGGTGGATTCATGATGAATATGATTAATCTTGTTGGTATAATTAGTTTTTCTACGGATTCATAGTATATTTTCATGGTTTTGCGAAATCGAGAGGGTTTGGTTGTGGTCCGCCCTCGTTGTTATTTTTGTACGAATATACATGAATCGTAGGCGGATTTTCGGGTGTATTCCATTTCCGTAATCGTTTAGGAGTGGTTGTGATTGTGTTATTCGAATCGTTAGGTTCATTCGTCGGTTCCTCGCGGTCGTGCTTGATTCTTCCGTTCCGTTCGTGTCACCGTCTATTAATCGAGGCAAGTACCCTTATGAACTTACAATCTTGACATAATAGTATTGTATGAGAAATGGTGTGTGTGTGTGTATGCTCACTACGGGTTAGATCCGACGGGGTCTCGGTAGGGGTCCACAGAGACGTGGATCGATGAGCTTGCTTTTAACCACTACGGGTTAGATCCGACGGGGTCTCGGTAGGGGTCCACAGAGACGTGGATCGACGGTTAATTGTGGTGCATTTTACAAATGTGATTCGTTTATGACATTTCCGGAAATGAGTGTTTTAGAACCATGTTTTCTTGATTGCATGCATTTACTATATGTGTAAGATGTAAGTTGTTCATTTGGTTACTTGTACTGGCGTAATTGCTAACCCTCTGGGGACCCATTTTGGGGAAATTCGTTTTATGAATTTCAGGTCAGGTTAATCGAGACGAGCGGGTGCTGGACCAGTACACGGATGATGGCCGTGCGTGATGATTGTGCACGAGTGATGTCTTAGTGTCTTCTATCTTTTATCTTTTGTGGTTTTGTTTGAACTAATAGAAGTACTCGAGTACTTAAGAATTTTTACTCGTCTGGATTGTATCGTTATTTATCATGTTTGTGTCGGATTACTGTGTTATGTTGACCGGTTGAACCGGGTGGATTATTTTGTTGGGCGTCCTTATGACGAGGTATTTTTCTGTTGTTTCTGTGAGTCGATGAGTATGATGCTTGTTCAGCCTGGTGGGTCCCATATAGGGATTCACGGCGCTGTAATATACCTCGGATATCCTGGGGGTGTTACAGAAAATGGTATCGGAGCACTAGGTTTATGGATACCTAGGCTTGTCGGTTTATTGGGTCTTGTTGTGTTTTGTTTTGCACATCATCGTCACGCTGCCATGATTCCGGTACTACCAGTGCCCGTAAGTTTTCCTTCCTCTGTTCCTTATACTCTTGTATCGTACCTTTGATTCTCGATTTGTGATTGTTCTATTCTTGGACTTACCATAGTATGGCTTTTGCTACTTATCTAACTCCAGTATGGATGCTGGAAGAGGTCGTGGTCGTGGTCGTGGTTGCGGTCGTGGTCGTGGACGCGGCCGGGGACGTGGGGCAGCCGGTGGGGCGGCCACGTCGCAGTCTTCGGGAGCCGGCAGTACCGGCGACCGTCATAGCCATGCTTCTTCTCAGGAGCGTGCCGACCTTGGTATTGCGGCCGTTATGCAGCAAATGGTGAACCAAATGGCGGCGATATCTCAAGCGGTTCAGAATCCGGATCAGGCCCATGCTAATCGGGGCGGAGTGGACCGTTGGCTCCAAGATGTCATCAAGATGCATCCTCCTCAGTTTTCGGGAGCTTCAGACCCGATTGGCTGGGAAGGGTGGATCAAGGAAATATCTAAAGTATTCACTGCTACCAACTGTCCCGAGGACCGTAAGGTCCCTATTGCCCAGTACTTTCTCACTGGGGACGCTACGGACTGGTGGGAAGCAGTGGGACCCAAAGATCATGCTGCTACGTGGGCCGAGTTTTAAGAATTGATGGAGACTGAATATTGCCCGTGGCCGGTCAGACAGGCTCGGGTACATGCTTTCTATGATGCTCAACCACGGGATATCCCCGTATCTCAAGCTATTGCCGATTTTAACAAGGAATTGGGTTATGTGAAGACCCAAGTTGTCGAGGAGAGCGACAAAATTTTCCATTTCTCCAGACGGATGAAGTTATCGATTCGGGACTATATGTCGGGGCTCGTATGTACTACCTTGAAAGATTACCAGAGTAGGGCCCTTGCTTATGATATGTCGGTGACGGCTAGCGAGGCGGCCCGCGAGAGCAAGAAACATAAGTCCGCTGGGAACTTTTCGGGCCACAAGGGTGGGGGTCAGCAGAAATCCCAATTTGCTAACTTCCCCGTCGGCGGGGGTTCGGCTCGTTCCGCTGGGGGTCCTCGTGGAACTACCAGTGCTCCTTTCCGTGATGTAAAGTGTTTCAATTGTGGCCGTATAGGCCACGTCAGTCGTACTTGCTTGAGCCCTTTACTGACGTGTAATCAGTGTGGCCAGCCGGGCCACAAGGCTGCTTTCTGTGCTGAGAGAGAGAGAATTCTTGGTGCCCGGGCTTCCACTCCAGCGCCTAGGGAACCAAGCGTGAATCAAGGATCGTTTGCTTCTCAGTCCCCACCGAGTGCCAGTCAAGGGAGGGGTCGGGGTCAGACCACCAGAGGGGGAGCTTCTAGTGTCGGCTCCGCCCATCCGCGAGTTTGTGAGATGCGAAAAGCCGATGACCCAGCAGCTACTGTGGCAACAGGTACCGTTCATATTCTTTCTCATCCTGTCAGTGTGCTTTTCGATTCCGGTGCTACGCATTCGTTCATATCTTTGGATTGTGTACACCGTTTGAGTCTCGACTGTTTGATGCCTTGTGAACCCTTCATCGTTAAGCTTCCTAGCGGTGATATGATCGTTGGTGATCAGGAGGTTCGAGACTGTTCTGTGCTTATTTGTGAGAGGACTTGGCCCTCTAATCTTATTGTTGTGGGCATCGAGGGTGAGGATTTGATCCTTGGGGATGATTGGCTCGAGCGGCATGGTGCGATCATGAACTACCGCACGAGAATCATCACTATGTTAGCCGAGGACGGCACCGAGCACTCTTTCGCGGGGCGAAAGAGGGGAAACCAGAAGTTCGTTATTAACGCCTTGAAGGCGATGAGACTCCTGCGAAAGGGGTGTACTGGCTATTGGTGCTACGCCTTGAAGACGGAGAGTGGTGGAGTCGGGATTTCGTCGATTCCAATCGTTAATGAGTTTCCTGATGTGTTTCCTGACGAGTTACCGGGATTTCCACCGGATCGTGAGGTCGAGTTTGTTATAGAGTTAGAGCCGGGCGCGGCTCCTATTTCGAAGGCGCCCTATCGCATGGCACCTTCAGAGATGTCCGAATTGAAGAAGCAGTTGAGTGAACTTCTTTAGTCGGGGTATGTTCGACCGAGCGCCTCGCCTTGGGGCGCACCAGTCCTGTTTGTGCGGAAGAAGGATGGTTCACTACGTTTGTGTATCGACTATCGCGAACTAAACAAGGTAACCATCAAGAACAAGTATCCTTTGCCGAGAATTGATGACTTGTTCGACCAGTTGCAGGGAGCTGCGGTATTCTCGAAGATTGATTTGAAATCGGGGTACTATCAGCTCCGGGTGAGAGAGTCCGATGTGCCGAAGACAGCTTTTCGGACGAGATACGGACATTATGAGTTCGTAGTTATGCCTTTCGGGTTAACTAATGCGCCGGCGGTGTTCATGCAGTTGATGAACAAAGTCTTTATCGAGTATTTGGATAAGTGTGTTGTCGTCTTCATCGACGATATTCTTATTTATTCGAGGAGCGAGAAGGAGCATGCCCATCATTTGCGAGTAGTGTTAGACATTTTGAGGACCGAGCAACTCTATGCAAAGTTCTCGAAATGTGAGTTCTGGCTGAAGGAAGTGATGTTTTTAGGTCACGTGATTTCAGCCGAGGGAGTTCGTGTGGACCCGCAGAAGGTCGATGCAGTGTTGGAATGGGCACCGCCCAAGAATGTGAGGGAACTCCGTAGTTTCTTGGGTTTGGCTGGCTACTATCGTAGGTTCGTCGAGGGTTTCTCGAAACTAGCTCGGCCACTTACGCAGCTGCTCAATCAGAAGTTAAATGCGGAATGACGAGAGGCAGTCGAGTTTTGAGGAGCTGAAGAAGCGTTTGACTTCAGCCCCGGTTTTGGCACTGCCATGTGGCAACGAGGGCTTTGCCGTTTATAGCGATGCTTCAGGTCAGAGCCTTGGGTGCGTACTGATGCAGCACGGCAAGACCATTGCCTATGCGTCGAGACAGTTGAGGCCGTATGAGCTGAACTACCCTACTCATGATTTGGAGTTAGCGGCAGTCGTTTTTGCGCTAAAGATTTGGCGTCACTATCTTTTCGGCTCTGCATGTCAGATTTTTACCGACCATAAAAGTCTGAAATACATATTTACCCAGCGAGAGTTGAATATGAGGCAGAGGAGGTGGTTAGAGCTGATCAAGGATTATGACCTCGAAATCCTTTATCATCCGGGCAAGGCGAACGTCGTGGCCGACGCCTTGAGTCGGAAACCGGTTGCGTTGCGAACGCTTGAGGTCCTTACGTCTCAGTCGGAGCTTCGGCGGGCTTTGATCTAGTTAGATGTTGAAGTTTTGTTGCCTGGAGCCGTCGGGCAACTTCGTGCTTTAGAGATTTCGTCGTCTTTGATCGATGAAATTAAGCTGAAGCAGTTGGAGGATCCGATGATTACTCAAATCAGAGAGAACGTTCTTAAAGGAAAGTCTCCCGGGTTTGTGATTCACGAGGATGGTGTTTTGAGATTCCAGAGTCGGCTTTGTGTGCCGAACGACTCGGAGTTGAGGCAGAGTATTTTGCGGGAGGCCCATGCTACACCTTATTCCGTTCATCCTGGTTCGAGTAAGATGTACAAGGACTTGAGAAGAAATTTTTGGTGGAATGATATGAAGGAAGAGGTTGCACAGTTTGTAGCGAGATGTTTGACTTGTCAGCAGGTCAAAATCGAGCATCAGCGACCGGCTGGGTTATTGCAGTCACTTCCCGTTCCGAAATGGAAATGGGAAGATATATCGATGGATTTCATTATGAGTTTGCCGAGATCGAGGTCGGGCATGAATATGGTATGGGTGGTTGTTGATCGCCTGACCAAGTCGGCACATTTTCTGGGCATCAAGGACACTTGGGGCCCGGAGAAGTTAGCCCGTGTGTTTATCGCACAAATTGTGAGACTTCACGGTACTCCGAAGTCTATTGTTTCGGATCGCGACGGCCGTTTTGTATCGCACTTCTGGCAGGCAGTGCATAAGGCGTTGGGTACCCGTTTGCGTTTGAGTACCTCTTTTCATCCCTAGTCAGATGGACAGTCGGAACACACTATCCAGACGTTCGAGGATTTGTTGCGTGCTTGTGCTTTAGATTGGAGCAATGACTGGGAGGAGCATTTGCCATTGATCGAATTCACGTACAACAATAGTTGGCACGCGTCGATTCGGATGGCACCGTATGAAGCACTTTATGGGCGGCGATGTCGATCACCGATTTGTTGGAACGAGACGTCCGATTTGGTCGGAACCGAGCCGGATGTCGTTTTAGAGACGAGGCGGAAGATAGAATTAATTCGGGAACGGATGTTGACTGACCAGAGTCGACAGAAGTCGTATGCCGACGTCCGTCGTCAACCTTTGGAATTCAAGGTGGGAGACCACGTTTTGCTAAAGGTGTCGCCGACAAAGAGAGTTTTTTGTTTCGGGAAGAAAGGGAAGTTGAGTCCGAGATTTATTGGACCCTTTGAGATTCTCGAGCGAGTCGGTGGGTTAGCATACCGTTTGGCATTACCTCCGGCCTTGAGTCATGTTCATAGCGTTTTTCATGTTTCCCAGCTGAGGAAATATGTCCCGGACCCTAGTCACGTCATTGATTATGCTGAGATTGATGTCGCCGAGGATATTACTTTTGTGGAGCGTCCTTTGAAGATTTTGGAGCATCGTGAGAAACGACTGAGGCATAAGACCATCCCTATGGTCAAGGTGCAGTAGTCGAGACACGGTGTCGAGGACGCAACCTGGGAAGCCGAGGAAAGCATGCGTGCTAGGTACCCTGAGTTGTTTATTTCTTAAAGTTTCGGGACGAAACTTATTTTTAGAGGGGTAGAATGTAATACCCGCATTTTTCTTTTCCTTGTATTTTCATTTTTGGTGTATTTCTCGATTGTAGCGACCCTCGTGTATCTTTCAGTGTATCTTTCCCGTCATCTATTGATCTGAGACTCGTTATTGTTGTGCGGAACCGCTGTTTCGGGGTTGCCGCGGATCCATTCTATGTTTTGATGCGCTTTGAGGTGTTCCGTTTGATGTTTCGTTCATATTCCGGTGTTGCGAACCGTTTATATTCTGTATCTAGCGCACGCTAAATTTCCTGCATAGCGCACGCTAGAGGTCCCTTAGTAGCGCACGCTACGTTTACTTCGTAGCGCGCGCTAGCGAATTAGCCCTGGGAGTGGCAGTGCTGTTTCCAACCCTCTGGACTGGCGGATTAGCGTACGCTACATAGTCTAGCGCACGCTAATGTCGGGGGCTAGCGCACGCTGAGATTTCCAGGTAACGTGCGCTAGCGTGAGTGTCCAGTACTGGACAGTTTACTACTGAACTCGGTCAGGTGCCAGTTAGCGCACGCTACGCTTGTATGGTAGCGCACGCTAACGGGTCAGGGGGGTTTTGGGCATTTAGCTTCTGGACTCGGCTGATGTCCAGGTGGCGCACGCTATTGGTCGATAGCGCGCGCTACCGTGTGGTTATTAGCGCACGCTACGTTTCGGGTAGCGCACGCTACGTTTCGGGTAGCGCACGCTAACGGCCAGAAATCTGGCTACTGGACTGGGACGCTAACTGTATGGATTGGAATTTTATCCCGTTAGCGCACGCTAACCTTGAGGGATTAGCGCGCGCTAACACTCCATGGCTATATAAACCAGGGAGTTGACCGAGATAAACATAATTTCTCATTTCTTCCTCTCTCATGGCGAAGGCGATTAAGGCGATTTCCTTGGCGATTTCTTCCTCCAATCATCTCATCCAACATCTTTCTTGAGTTCTTGGAGTATTATAACAACATCAACACGAATCTTTCATCCTAATCCACGGTAAATCTCTTAGAACCCTACTTTTGGATAATTTGGGGGTTTTGGGATTTTCTTCCGATCCGTCCCGTTTTGTTGGTGGATTCATGATGAATATGATTAATCTTGTTGGTATAATTAGTTTTCCTACGGATTCATGGTATATTTTCATGGTTTTGCGAAATCGAGAGGGTTTGGTTGTGGTCCACCCTCGTTGTTATTTTTGTACGAATATACATGAATCGTAGGCGGGTTTTCGGGTGTATTCCATTTCCGTAATCGTTTAGGAGTGGTTGTGATTGTGTTATTCGAATCGTTAGGTTCATTCGTCGGTTCCTCGCGGTCGTGCTTGATTCTTCCGTTCCGTTCGTGTCACCGTCTATTAATCGAGGCAAGTACCCTTATGAACTTACAATCTTGACATAATAGTATTGTATGAGAAATGGTGTGTGTGTGTGTATGCTCACTGCGGGTTAGATCCGACGGGGTCTCGGTAGGGGTCCACAGAGACGTGGATCAATGAGCTTGCTTTTAACCACTACGGGTTAGATCCGACGGGGTCTCGGTAGGGGTCCACAGAGACGTGGATCGATGGTTAATTGTGGTGCATTTTACAAATGTGATTCGTTTATGATATTTCCGGAAATGAGTGTTTTGGAACCATGTTTTCTTGATTTCATGCATTTACTATATGTGTAAGATGTAAGTTGTTCATTTGGTTACTTGTACTGGCGTAATTGCTAACCCTCTGGGGACCCATTTTGGGGAAATTCGTTTTATGAATTTCAGGTCAGGTTAATCGAGACGAGCGGGTGCTGGACCAGTACACGGATGATGGCCGTGCGTGATGATTGTGCACGAGTGATGTCTTAATGTCTTCTATCTTTTATCTTTTGTGGTTTTGTTTGAAGTAATAGAAGTACTCGAGTACTTAAGAATTTTTACTCGTCTGGATTGTATCGTTGTTTATCATGTTTGTGTCGGATTACTGTGTTATGTTGACCGGTTGAACCGGGTGGATTATTTTGTTGGGCATCTTTATGACGAGGTATTTTTCTGTTGTTTCTGTGAGTCGATGAGTATGATGCTTGTTCAGTCTGGTGGGTCCCATATAGGGATTCACGGCGCTGTAATATACCTCGGATATCCTGGGGGTGTTACACTAATAAATTACCAAGTTCCTTTCATTTGCGTGGAAATAAAAACGTAAACCCATGAACCACAGTTATTGAATACTATAAATACAGAGTAACACTCTCCAGATTGCATTCCGCCAAACCCTTACAAAATATTCCAAATATTAAGATGTCAAAATTTCCAAACACTATTTCAGATTTTACTTCAAATGATGATGCGGAAGAGATTCATCAGTACAAGTTTCAAAAGCCACAAGGATTCGATATAAAAAAAAAACAGCCGCCAATTCGAACCAAGTCCAAAACCAACACAAATCCTAATCTAGATACCACCATGAATCTCACGTCTCTCCCCAACACTCATCTAGCTCAAACATAGCACGAAAACCACAACATCTCAGATTTGGTTCAACTTTTTATCTAATCTTTAAAAGTTTTTTTTGTTGAATCATTATCATCATAGATCGATAAGAAGTATACCTTCTTTTGTAATATCCGAATACATTTAAAGAAAGACCAAAGCGTGTGCTTCAATCGTTCTTTTATTCGGTTTATAACAAAAACGAAAAAGCAAAACACGCATCACCTATTTGGGACCTCTTTGTGAGATCTTGAAGCCGAAAACAATTGTTCTTTGTTCTTCGAAGGATATAATCGCCACGCCACCACAGGTGCTCACCACTTTTGGATTCATCGTTCCTACGATGAAGATCAAGACAAACTACCTTTTTCAGAAATTGTGTTTTTCTTTTTTTGTGTGAGAGTGAAATTGCGTTTTTCTTTTTTGTGTGGCAGTGAGAAGAAGTGGTGTATGCCTGAGTTTTTTTTCTTTTTTCTTTTTTTTTTTGGTGGCTACTGTGAAGGAGAGTGAACGAGGGGAGAAGTAGGGTAAATCTATTTGGACTATTGCTTGGGCTTATTGGTGTGTGGGCTGAACATTAGGTAAAGAAAAATTAAATAAACCTTACGCGATGAACAATTAGATACAACATGTGTGCATCGCATGGGTCCTGAGGCAGCCCAAGTTATATATGACAAAAATAGTGCCAAACATTATGCTATGAACACTTAGATACAGTCCGTCTACATCGCATGGGTCTGAATATCATTTTGAGTTTTGACTCGACTTCAATTAAAAGTGATGAAATAAAGGCACCAACAATTTTCATGTCATGCTAACAAAAGTTGTGGTAACAACATCACAAGTTAGGGACTTATTGACCAACAAAATCAGACCATCACCAAAAAATAAGAGTTTCAAACATGACGAAAATTAGTGCTGAACATTACGCAAAAATAATTTGATCCAATAATACCCCGAGATATTCGGAATAATTACAGCGCCGTAAATCCTTTATATAAAAAATTTACAAGGCTGATTTTGAAAAAAAAAATGCGAAAGATATAAAAGTACCATTAAAGTTTAAATTACAAAACCAATTCTGATAAGTGGTAATTTTACCACTTATTTCTAGGATTTTATACTAGGTTTTTATCTCGTTTCGTGATTAATGTGCTCGTATTTGGCTTATTTATGATTAGTCGAGCCGTATTACGCGTTTGGGTTGGTTTTAGTGTGTTTGCAGGTTTTTAGAGCCAAAAGGACCCAAAACGAGACAAAGGACCGAGAGTCGAGTCAAACGGACGAAGAAACGGATTTTTGCGCCAAACAGAAGACCCTATCGGCCAGCCTATCGGCCGATAGGGCCGTCCGAAAGGAGCTCCTGCCTATCGATTGAAGAAATCGACGAACCACCTATCGGCCAGCCTCTCGGCCGATAGGCCAGGCCGAAAGGCTTCCCAGCGGGCTCTCGTTTTTGGACGGATTTTGACTCTTTTGGATATTATTTATTTCCTAGATTAGGGCTAATCGGGATTTTAACCCCTTAGGCTATATAAACCTCATTCTAGACCTAGTTTGATCATCTTATCATCTTCCATCAGCTTTTATCACTCTTTTATCATATTAAGCAGATTTTTACACTTTTTAGCAAGATTTATTCATTTGATTCAAGAACTTTTTGGAGGAGAATTATTATTGAAGACTCGGAGTTCATACGAACGGGTTGTAATCTCTCTTTTCATATTAATAATATGCATTCTCCATCTATTTCTTGTTTAATTTCAAGTATGTCTGGCTAATTCATTGATTGATTCTAGGGTTAGTAATTTTAATTGATGTTCACATGATGTTCCTTTGATTACCTTTTGACCTTTCATCCTAGGCTTGTGTTCAAGTTGTGTTAAATCTCATGCTAGATTAAAGGGCCCTTAATTGATGCATGTTAGCTAATTGATTTTGTCCGGAAGGAGTAATTGATTAGTGGAAATACTTGACACACAATATGATTTTATCTTGAGACCTAGCGGAGAAAGATAAATCATAGATAAATAAGTTGGTGCTTTTTAAGTGATTTTAATTCTTTGAGCCCTGACGGGAAAAGGGTTTTAATTAACTATCTTTCTAGGTTGCCTTGACAGAATTCTAGATCGTAGAGTGATTATTTCTAGGATTGAATTAAATTTTGGGGAGAAGGAATCAAGTGAGCGAATTGTGTGAACTCAATTAGATGATACTACCCTAGGATCAATTACCTTTCGACTTGTGATTTTATCTTGCTAATTTGCTTTATTTGCTTAATTTAGATATTTCATCTTTTATTTAATTTTTGTTCTTCGATTTTTAAAATTAGATAATTAGAATCAAAACAATTTTTCGGATTCCTAAATAGCAGTCAAATTTTGAGTAGAGTTAATTCCTTTATTTTCGACACATCAATTCCCTTGGGTTCGACACCTTGGAAATACTCCGAGGTTTTACAAATTTTAAAATTGATCGGATTTGAAAACCATACTACGCGAATCCAAGCGATCAATTTTTGGCGCCGTTCTTGGGAGTTGATAGAAAATTTAAGGGAATAATTCAAAAGAAGAGATTGTTACTTTAGGTAGTTTACTTTTATTATTAATATTCGATCTCGTTTCCTCACATCTTGTTTTCTTTTCCTTGTAGGCGGTGCATGATCACGAGATCCCAAGGAAAGAACTTATTTCCTTTGGATCCGGAAATCGAGAAGTCTTTGAGGAAGAAGAAGCAAGAAGCGAGAACCGAGACTCTTTCTATACCTTTCGTTGATACCATGGCGGCATTGTTGACCAACCGAGAACTCGCTCGTCCGAGAAGATCCCTTTGAATGCCCGCTTTCGACCTAAGCTGGACGATTATCAAGAAGGAGGTTGGGGAAAGATTGATGCCAACAACTTCGAGCTTAAGCCGTCCCTCATTGCTACAGTGAAGTCTCAAACATACGGAGGGGGAGTGAATGAAGATCCAAACGCTCATCTTGAGTCGTTTTTGGACATATGTGCCACTATCAAGCAAAACGGAGTGCCTCCGGATGTCATTAAGCTCCGCCTATTCCGATTCTCCTTAGAAGACGATGCGCTAGATTGGTACAAGAGCCTAGATCGGAAGGAAATTGGTACTTGGAGAGAGATGACTCGGTTGTTCTTAGCACAGTTCTATCCTCCCTCGAAGGTGCAAAAACAAATCAACGATATCTTGCAATTCGAGCAATATGAGGATGAATATTTATACGAGGCATGGATCCGATTCAAGAAGCTACTTCGCAAATGCCCGCAGCATGGAATTGACAAAGAGGAGATCTATATTCGGTTTTATCGGGGTTTGACGAGGAAGGCTAGAAGAGAGTTGGACTACTCATCGAAAGGGGGATTTCTGGCTAATGATTATGAAGAGGCCAAGAATCTCATTGAGCTAGCGGTCAACAATGATTACGAGGAGGTGACCGATAGGAAGATGACGAGAAGAAAGGTTCCATCCGTGTGAGGCGCCTACGGTGATTTAAAGGCAAAATTTGAAAAACAACAAAAAGAGCTCGAGATGCTAAGAAAGAATACTTTGGGAGTCAATTCGGTTTTGAAGAGTTAAACGAGCCGATTGCGGTTAAGGAGGATGTGAACTACATGCAAGGAGGAAACTTAGGCAAGGGGGAAATTGGGGGAACTCTTATCCGAACAATCGAAACCACCCTAATTTCTCCTATGCCAATCCGAACAATGCTCTCCACCACCACCGGGATTTAATGTGAAAAATGGGGTTATTCAAGAGCCGATTGCTAAGACACCTATGGAAGAGATGTTGGAACGGTTGGAGGCGAGCCAAAAGATTTTATTTATAAAGTAGACAAGAGGTTCGGGGCTCTCGAGCATAGTGTGACATCTATTGGAAACTCGGTGATAGCCTTGACAAAGCGGATGTCGATGGTGGAGACCCAAATGAGTCAAATGGCGAACGCCTGGCCGGATTTCATAAGCCGGGCATTTTCGAGCGGACGAGACCAACCCGAAGACGCAACAATGCAACGCAATCGAGCTTCGGAGTGGAACGAGGTACGATAATCATGGGGCTGAAGTTGAGAAACACAGAAACAAAGATGTATTAGAAGCAGGAGCGAAAACGAGAAAGAAGATGGAATACGTGAGAACCTATCGGCCGGCTATCGGCCGATAAATCAACCGATACCCATACAAAGATGCGGCGGTGAAGCCTATCGACCCACATATCGGCCGAAAGGTCCCGGAGATGCGAATGTGAAGAATTTTGAGGAAAAAGCTCCATTTCCACAGCGTTTGGCCAAGTCGAGATATGATGAAAAGCTCCAACAATTTATCGACATGTTTCAAAAGGTGAATATCAACATTCCACTTCTAGACGCTTTGAGAGACATGCCAGCTACGTGAAATTCTTGAAAGACGTGGCAAGCAAGAGGAAATTGAGGAAGTTTGAAACAATAAATATGACAGAGGAGTGTAGCGCTATCATTCAAAACAAGCTTCCGCTCAAGCGAAGGATCCGGACGTTTACTTTGACATGCATGATTGGCGACCAAGCGTTAGTAATGGGTTGTGTGATCTCGGGGCAAGCATCAATCTTATGCCTCTATCCATCTTTAAGAGGTTGAAGATTGGGGAGATGAAGCCGACTACCATTTCTCTACTCATGGCGGACCGGTCGATCACTTATCCGAGGGGAATTGTGGAGGATGTGCTCGTTAGAGTCCAACACTTGGTCTTCCCGGCCGATTTCGTAGTTCTTGATATGCCCGAGGATGAAAATCAACCATTGATCCTTGGGAGACCGTTTCTAGCAACGGGGAGAGCACTTATAGACGTCCAGGAGGGTGATCTTACCTTCCGGGTTAATGATCAAAATCTGAAAATTTCCATCTATGACGCGATGAAGAAGCCCGACGATGCGCCCGAGGAATGTTTTGAAATTGAGTCTATTATGCCACCCCCGTCCGACTTGTTGGAGCATTGCATTTCACACTCCATTTACTCACATTCCGATGTTGATGAAATTTCCGAGAATTTGCCGGAGTATGTTCGAATGTTGGAGGCGAACGAGTCTCGACCTAATGAGAGGAGCGTGTGCTATCTTGATATCAACAAACCCGTTCAAGGGGGAGTTGTCACTGAAGATCCAGGTTGAATGAGGTATCGTCTAGCTAAAGACGTTAAACGTAGCACTTGTTGGGAGGTAACCCAACGTATGTATGTATATTAGTTCGTTTTATTCATTTATTTTCGATTTTTCGTTTGCGTGATTTTTGTAGTTTCTAATTTCGTAGTAGCTTTGTTAGTTTTTGTTAAGTTCTAATCCATGCATGCCGAGTTTTGAATACCTGCAGGTCTTTCATCGCCATATCCAAGCAAAAGCAGGACCAAGTATGTGAAGTAGAGCAGTGAAAAAAATTTTGGGACAGAAAATCCTATCGGGCGAGCCTATCGGCCGATAGGCGGCCGATAGGTGAGAAAAATAAACAAATTTTTATTGATTGCAAGCGGTGGTCGATAGGGTATGCCTATCGACCGATATCCCACCCGATATAAAGGTATGTAAGAGACAAGCTCCTATCGACCCGGCTATCGGCCGATAGGCTGGCCGATAGGAACATACCCGCCCAAGATCCACTTCGACCGGTTATTTTATACCCCTTTTAAACACTTCACACCCGATTTTCTCACACACTTACACAACTCTCGGCCGATAGAACACAAGAACGAAAGGCGAATTTTTTCTACTTTTCTTCCTTCAAACTCGATCAAGGTACGTAATTTGACGCTTAATCCTTTTGTTTTTCAATTCTATACATGTTTTGAAGTACTTTGTGGATTCTTTTTGGAGTTTTGATAAAAATCGAATTGGGGATCCACTTTTTGGGGCTTTTGCTAAACTTTGATGTTCTTTGAATTTTATGCCCGATTGTTGATAGAATCTTGAGGGAAACATGTTATCTAGGCTTGATTGTTCATGGGTACTTCGAATTGGGGGATTATTTGATGAAATTGAACGAATTTTGAAAAAACCCCAAATTTGAAGAACCCTAATTTCGCATTTTGTTGAAATTGGGTGGATTTGTTGAATTGAATTGTTAATTGGGATTGATAGGAGTTGAATTGTTGATGAATTAGATTGGATTGGAGAGAGTTTGCCCTAATATGATTGTAGTGTGTTGTTTTGTTATTATGGGTGGTGAATTTGATCCTTTGATTATGAAATGGGGGAGACTAAGTTTGGGGGAGGTTGAGTGATTTATTGATCGTAGTATATGGGATTATTGGATTATGTCGATGCTCGTTGAATGTTTGTATTATGAGTGTTTATTGGATTTTAATTGGATGGTTGTTTTGTAGGAACGTTGAAATGGGAAAGCAAAGCAAGAAGTCGAATCCGAGTACGGCCGGAAAATCTAAGGCAACCACAGAAAAGGAAAAGGCTCCGATGAAGGTAGTGCCGGCTATTCCGATCCCATTGCACTCGACCGAAGAAGTTCAGCCGAGATTGACCGGGCGAGTCTAAAAGAAGGTGGTCGCACCTTATCGGCATGTCACACAAGCATTGCCGATTTACGCATGAGGAGACGGCTCGGGGTATGGGTGTTTACGATGATATTGTGCTACTAGCGAGGCGGTGCGGGTTTGAGCAAATCTTTCGGGCGAACTACCTCGCTACCACGTGCTCACCGTGGAGTTTCATCCACACTTGAGGTTTTTAGAGAGAACGGGACTCGGCGTCTATTCGCTTCAATCTCGACAACATAGAAAGGGAGCTCTCGGCCGATGAAGTTAATGCCATTATCAACGGGGCCGAGGACGGATCATTCCGGCGGCGATCATGCCAAAGAAAACTTAGAGTGTGGTCCAAGATGATTTCCGCGAGGAGGAGGCGCTTCTTATTTATAATCCGACATATGCCAAAGCCTCCTCGATCGGGAACCCAGTTCTCCGTTATGTCCACCGCTTTGTTCACATCGACGATTTTGAGCCGTGCAGACTGGGGCGTGCTTGTCCACCGATCTTCATCTTTTATGGTCGGCCTTGAGCGGTACACGGAAGCACGCGGATGTTTTACGATTGAGCATATGGAGAAACAAGCCCGGTGACCGGGAAGCAGAGGATTGGTATTGGGGCGTTCGTGACCCCTATTGCGGAGCATCTCGGGTGCGCATTAGCGGAGAGCCGGTGTCGAGACATCTATTTGGATAAACCGACACTACAGAGGCAAGAGATGCTTGCCTTCACCGAGGGGTTCGACCGAAATTGCAGTCGGAACAAAACCGTGTCCCTCTTCCGACTCCCTCTCCGACCTTGACTTCGGTGATGGGCGCGCCCGATGTATATGCGAGGTGGAGTATGAGCTCCGCGGCTCATGTGGCACTTATCCGACCGTTAGATGCGCCTCGTAAGAGGCAACGCGGAGGTGACCATTGATGAGCCGTTCTTGGAGAGTCGAGGAGGAGATGGATGATATACCCGAGGGGGTAGCCGTGAGATTCCCGCGGTGGAGGTACTAGTTTTGGATGAGAGCTCCAGTTTTGATGCTTTTGAGACGAGATTTTGAGAGAGAGAGAGAGATGCACGAAGAGAATATGCAAGCGCAAGATAACTATCACTTGGCGAGTATCGTTCTTTGACAACCGAGTTTGGTTCTTTGGGAACTCGGTTGGGCGAGGTTGAGACTCGGGTGGGTCTGTTGCCACTCGGGTCAATGAGTTATGCGAGCTCGTGGAGAGACGAGCCGAGGAGGGACAGTGTGGCGACTAGAGGAGATTGCTTGGAGGGAGCAAGAGAGGAAGAGACAGGAAGATAGGTGGGCACAGGAGGACCACTACCACCGAATGCTACATGAGATGTACCACTTTGCTCCTTTCCCCGATTCACATGCCCGCTATGATCCGAGCTCGCCGACAAACCCGCCATTTCCGCCACAGTGATCAGGTACTCCATTAACAAAGCCACTCCTTTCTCTTTTCAAACTTATTCCTCCTTTGGGATGCGAAATAAGTTTGGGGGGGGGAAGAAGTGCGGCTTTGTTAATTTCTTTACGTGTGAGTACCGTGTTTGCCTTGTATCTTTATTTGCTTGTGTGTGTTGGTGCCCGTTGTTTTTATTTGTGCTTATCTTATTGGTGTTGCGTGGATTTGGCTTTTGGTTGCTTAGTTTTTAGATTTTTTTTATGTTCATTTTCGTTTGGTGTGTTTGCTAGTTTCTATTTTCTATTTTTTTTTAGGTCGTAGTAGTTTTTTTTGATTTCGTGTTTGCTTTTATTTGCTTTTCGTTGTTTGTTTTTAGATAGCCTTGCTTGTCTTTAGTTTTTCCTTTTTAGTGAATTTTTCGTGCTTCTAATTGTGTGATACCGATGTTACAACACTGTTTTTCTCTCTGAAGAAACGGTCGAGTTTTAGTCGAGTTGTAGTTAGTAATTTACATTTTGCATAGTATTCATTTAGGTCAAAATTTTTCGTGATTGTAGAGGTCTTGGCGGATAAGAGACGATACATACTTGTTTTAAAATCACCGTCAATACGTTTTGGTTACATCTTAGGATAGTGAGTCGTCTTGTTTAAGTCGGTCGTGTTGGCACTTAGATTGAGTTTAGTGTCGGTCGCTTTTCCCAAAAGTTGAGATAATGTTGTTCTATGAAGGGAAGTCTAGTAAGGGGCATTCGCGTGACCGTTGTTTACCTCGCGTAAAGCAGCGACTGATTAGACTAGTGATTTAGATATTTCACATGTGCCAATGATAGGGAACTTAGTAACCGGGGTATTCGCGTGACCATTGTTTACTCTCGCGTAAAGCGGCGACCTTGATTCGGACATGCGGAAATTATATATTCGAGTTGTTTCTCCATTGTAGACGGAACTTAGTAACTAGAAGCATCCATGTGCCCCATGAGTGTCTTTTACGTCAACGGTTTCCTAATACATGAGAATGGAAGTTCCACCTAGGATTACCCGATGAAACATCCGAGATCCTAACCTAGTGGTCAACTCGAATTAAATTCTTGAACATATATATAAGGGAATCTTGACGAGGTTTATTTGTTATGAAACTCGTTAAAATTGTGCCACTAGGCGTATGTAGCAGGACGAACTAGCTTGTTTATTTTAGCCTTTCATATTGACGGTCGATTTGACTCACGTTTTGTTAATCTTTGAGTGGATTTTCTTCATGAGCGAATGATTAGGGTGACGTGACTACTTTGCGGAATCATTATTCTGAGTGCAGCTCGCTTTTACGACACTCGGATTATTTAGAGAGAATTACGGGATAGTATTGATTAGGTTGAACACTATGAGTTGCACGATGATTCACGACTTTCTTTTTCTTTTCTTTTTGTTGTTCGGGACGAACAAGGCTTAAGTTTGGGGTTTGATAAGTGGTAATTTTACCACTTATTTCTAGGATTTTATACTAGGTTTTTATCTCGTTTCGTGATTAATGTGCTCGTATTTGGCTTATTTATGATTAGTCGAGCCGTATTACGCGTTTGGGTTGGTTTTAGTGTGTTTGCGGTTTTAGAGCCAAAAGGACCCAAAAGCGAGACAAAGGACCGAGAGTCGAGTCAAACGGACGAAGAAAGCGGATTTTGCGCCAAGCGAGAAGACCACATCGGCCGACTATCGGCCGATAGGGCCGTCGAAAGGAGCTCCCTGCCTATCGATTGAAGAAATCGACGAACCACCTATCGGCCGACCTCTCGGCCGATAGGCGGCGAAGGCTTCCCGTGAGCTCTCGTTTTTGGGATTTTGACTCTTTTGGATATTATTTATTTCCTAGATTAGGGCTAATCGGGATTTTAACCCCTTAGGCTATATAAACCTCATTCTAGACCTAGTTTGATCATCTTATCATCTTCCATCAGCTTTTATCACTCTTTTATCATATTAAGCAGATTTTTACACTTTTTAGCAAGATTTATTCATTTGATTCAAGAACTTTTTGGAGGAGAATTATTATTGAAGACTCGGAGTTCATACGAACGGGTTGTAATCTCTCTTTTCATATTAATAATATGCATTCTCCATCTATTTCTTGTTTAATTTCAAGTATGTCTGGCTAATTCATTGATTGATTCTAGGGTTAGTAATTTTAATTGATGTTCACATGATGTTCCTTTGATTACCTTTTGACCTTTCATCCTAGGCTTGTGTTCAAGTTGTGTTAAATCTCATGCTAGATTAAAGGGCCCTTAATTGATGCATGTTAGCTAATTGATTTTGTCCGGAAGGAGTAATTGATTAGTGGAAATACTTGACACACAATATGATTTTATCTTGAGACCTAGCGGAGAAAGATAAATCATAGATAAATAAGTTGGTGCTTTTTAAGTGATTTTAATTCTTTGAGCCCTGACGGGGAAAAGGGTTTTAATTAACTATCTTTCTAGGTTGCCTTGGACAGAATTCTAGATCGACCGAGTGATTATTTCTAGGATTGAATTAAATTTTGGGGAGAAGGAATCAAGTGAACGAATTGTGTGAACTCAATTAGATGATACTACCCTAGGATCAATTACCTTTCGACTTGTGATTTTATCTTGCTAATTTGCTTTATTTGCTTAATTTAGATATTTCATCTTTTATTTAATTTTTGTTCTTCGATTTTTAAAATTAGATAATTAGAATCAAAACAATTTTTCGGATTCCTAAATAGCAGTCAAATTTTGAGTAGAGTTAATTCCTTTATTTTCGACACATCAATTCCCTTGGGTTCGACACCTTGGAAATACTCTGAGGTTTTACAAATTTTAAAATTGATCGGATTTGAAAACCATACTACGCGAATCCAAGCGATCAAATTCAAACAGTTCAATTTAGTTTATTACAAGCATCTCAAAACATCAACAAGACACACGTACTCGAGTAATGCAAATAAATCAGAAAAACAAGACAATCACATTTAACATCACGGAGCCCCTTCGTCGTCATGTCGGTACTGTGGCTGCTTCCTGCTCCTCGGCTACCTGAACATCAAACAAATATCCACCCCGGAGGGGTTAGCACAATGTAGCTAGTACAAGTATTATGATACACAAATCGAATATGCAACCACAATGCATAATAAAGTACACAATACGGACTTTCGTTGCCGGAATTCAACAATGCGAATCCACATGATTCCATCAATATGACATGGTTATTCCAACGATCTAGTGCCCTCAGTATAGATCCCAAGATGATCCCGTCGGATCAACACGAGGTAGACATCCGATCCAGCGCCCTCATCATAGATCGCTTGATCCCTTCGGATCAATACAACATACACAAACACAACTATGCATACTCATATGCAAAAATCGATATGTCCATCAACATGAACATATAAAAAATCGATAACGAATATCATGACAATTCAACGGAAATAATATCATGCTCAAAAACATGTAAAAACGGTATACATGATTAAAATAAACAATATTAACAAATTTCAAAATACAATACTTGCCTTAAAAGATGGCAAGAATGTAAATACTTCAAGGATTTCAACAAACTAAAAGGCCGCCTCCTTAGGTCAGCTGTTCGCAACGTTCGGCCCTCTAAACAAATAGGAAAATAACGACAACTCAAAACCAATTTAAACGTACAAACATCTAATGTCAACTACGGTCGGATTAACACCCTAAGTTAGCGGGTTCACGGTTCAATTCTCCCGACGAATGTTCGGTCATGCTAGAGATATTCAAATCATTCAAAAAAATCGTACTTCGACTCCTGACTATCGATTCCATCACCAGGTTCGGTTATATAACACATTGCAATCCTAGTTAAGGTTTAATCATCCCTACCCTTCGTTCTTCTACAAATTATCTTCTTTGCCAAATTTTACGCTCATAGCAATTGCCACTCATCAACACCCTTCGTTCGAATCATCAACATGAAGATAAACATATCCAGAAATCATTATGAATTATGAATTATGTTGAAGGTCACCTTAAACTATCCAAGGATCATTTCTAGACCACTTTAAGAATTCATCTTCTTGTAAAATCTCATTCTAAATGATGATAGTAACAATATATCGACAGGCAAGTGATTCGGAGAAGACATCCTAAAATATACAACAATCTCAGAAATCAAAATCCTGGATTCAACTCAATAGGGTTCAGTTAAAATTTTCTTACTCAAAGGAGTTCTAATGAGATTACTTTAAATTCTTAAGGTACGTGTTCAACCTAATGAGTTTTCAACAATCTTAATAGTTCCAGGAGAAGGTCATAATCCGAATAAGAACACGAACTTTAAGCTCGGGTCGCAACACATACCTTATACGGGAATAAAAGATGAAAACACTTGATGAACTCAACGTTGGATGCTTGAATTACCAATCCTCAAAGCTCCTTGCCTTCGATGATATGTTAGAAGGCTGATTTGCAGGTTTAGGATGGAGATAGTTGTAATATCCGCAATTTTCGATTTTCGGTAAATTTCTTTTTTTGGTCGGAGTCTGTTTTGACGACTCTCTCATGACCGTTTCGTCATTCGGAGAATATTTAATTCTGCACTTTTGTCATCCGAGTTCGTTTGGTCTTTGCTTTGTTGAGTTCCGTGCTTTTTAGCGACTTTTCCGCGCTTGAGTTCGGTTCTTGCGAATCTCGTTCAAACCGCTCGTTTGGGGTTTTCGTAAGTTCATTTAACGTTGTTATACGTGTTGTGAGCTTCGGTTTGATTATTCGTTGTCGTATGGTGATTTTCGGGCATTTGGGCCATTTTCGTAATTTCCCAAAGTTTGGGGTAATTACCTTCCGTTGTCGAATTTCGAGCCTTCGGGTGGTCGGAATCATGTGTTCTACTAGCTCGTAGATTCGTCTTTGTGAGTACTTCGTAACCGTATCTTCGGTTCGTATTCAGGTTCGGGTTTCGGTGTCGTTTTGTTGAATTCAGGATTACTAAACGACTTTTCTAAGTATGAGTTCGACTTTGTTGGATCACCATTAATTTTTGGTACCTCCAAAAATTCTGAATCTTTTCAATATTATAGAGAATCGAGTTAGCTTTCCAATGGTTCGAACGGTGAGTCAATCGGAGTCCGGACGAGAGAGTTATGATCGTTTTCGTTCACCCGCTCATTTGGTCGATCACTGCCGACCGGACTCGGCCGTGTCGTCCGACACGGCCCGTGTCGTACTCGTCGGATAAGCCGGGCGGCGCCTCGGGACCCGGCCGTGTCGTGCAGCGCGGCCGTGCCGTACTCGTCCGGATAAGCCGGTAGCCGCTGCAGGCTCGACCGTGTTCGAGACACGGCGAGTCGATGCCGAGCGCCCCTTCGCGACACGGCCGTGTCATGCGGACACGGTCGAGTCCCTGCCGGCCGATTGCGCGCCACGACCATGTCATGTCGGACACGGTCGAGTCATCCGCCTATAAATTCGTTTTCTCGGCATTTCGGCTCATTTTCCCGTTTCTTCACCTGCAACCGAGAGAGAGAGCCGGAGGGAGGGTTTTTACTTCACAAATCATTTGAGTGTTTTATTTTCTTCATCCTCCTTCAATCGTTTAGCTCGGATTGTGGATTTAGCACGTGTTCTTCGGATTATAGGGATTGAATCTTCAAGAGGTAAGAACTCCTTCAATCCTAGTATGATTTTGGGGAGGATTTGGTGGTGATCTTGTGTTTTAATTCGAATTTACCGATGTTGTTGTTAGATTTTGATAGTATAATCGTAACCCTTGGTTTTCTTGTTATTGGTTGGGATGAAATCCCGTTAATCCACCGTTGACCGATTTCTTTTCCTTATGCACGCGTGGTGTCCGATGAATTGTCTCAACGGGTAGAAATAGGATGATTTTCTTCGTATTCATGGTGTTGAAATTAGTTTTATTGATTATATGTTGTTAGGGTCGAATTCTTGTGAAGAACTCGAGTCGGAACCCTTTCGTTCATTGTCTTCTTCGGGGTCCGAGCTTCCCGGTCGAACCGTGTTCTTCGGAGCGTTTGGTAGCGGTTATTAAGGCAAGTATCTTATTATACGACTCGTATCTTGTGAATAGTAATTATGTATGATATGTATAACGATTTTGCTTGCCTCCGTAAATATGTTCTGTTTGAGTTGGTTGTGTTTTCCGAAATTTGAAGGCTTTGTGATAATAGTGATATATTGGTATACGTGTTAGTCGTTGTGCCATTTGTGCAGGATTGCGATGTACATATGAGATGGTTGTACACGTGTTTCTTCAATGTATTGTGTACCGAATGTGTGTTGTGTTGGTTAAGAGTCGTTGTGATGATCATGATGTTTGTGTTGTTTGGTTTACTTGCCGGATTGTACATTCGGCGTAATGTGGAATGACTTGACATTTAATGATTATGAATTGTGTCGAGTCGATGTGTGTGTGATCCGGGTAGGGTCCAGCGAGGCCTGCGGAGTTCGGTACATGATGTGTACGAACAAAGTGTGTGAACCGGTAGAGGTCGACGAGGCCTGCGGTGTCGGTACATGACGTGTACGGACAAGGTGTGTGATCCGGTAGGGTCCGACGAGACCTCTGGAGTTCGGTACATCAAGTGTACGAACGATCATGGCGGGTAAGGCCCGTTGAGGCCTCCGGAGTTCGGTACATGATGTGTACGAACAGTGTGTGTTGTAGCCGGGTAGGGTCCGTCGAGGCCTCCGGAGTTCGGTACATGATGTGTACGAACAATGTGTGTAGTTCGGGTAAGGTCCGTCGAGGCCTCCGGAGTTCGGTACATGATGTGTACGAACAATGTGTGTAGTTCGGGTAAGGTCCGTCGAGGCCTCCGGAGTTCGGTACATGATGTGTACGAACAGTGATCGTGTAGCAGTGATTGTTCGGGTAACATTTTAAATATGGATCTCGGACTCATAATGATATATTATTTGGTGTGATTTGAAACGAGAATCGGGCTAAGGCCCTAATGTTTTCGAAAAGGTTTTGTAAATTGGGACTCGAGGTCCAAAAGAATTTCTGTTTCAAAAATCCCCGAGATGATGTGTTCCTTTTCAAATATCTCTTACTTGAGTTCGAAATTCTAAAACTTCTCGGGAACATTTTGATAATGGATTTCCGTATTAAATTCGTAGTTGCTATTTGCTTGTTACTTTTCGTATGGTTTGATACTTGCACTAGTAAAACAGTGGAGTTTTACTAACCCCCGAGTATTCGGGGGGGTGGATGTCTGCTGCGTCCGGTACATGCGAGTTCGGGGAGCGATCACGGATTGGCACAAAGGGGATGACGAGTGCGATACTAATCAAGAGTTGAGAGTTGGTAGAGTTTAGTTGTATTGTTAGAGTTGATTCGGTCTTCATTTGTATTGTATTTCGACCCTGTGTGGGTAATGTTGTTAGTCGATCCTGTTGATAGAGTTGTGTGACCTCATCGATGCAGTGTGTTTATGTGTAAGTGACCTTGGCCAGTCAGTATTATTATATTGTTTGACCACAGGACGGGCAAGCTTTTGGTTGTTTATGGACGTTTGCTTTGGTAGATCCTTGCGGAAAGGGTTTACGGCGTGTAATATTCCCATACGGTTTTGGGGTGTTACATTTATGGTATCGGAGCTTAGGTTGCGGAAACCTAGGTGTCGGGTCAGTCGAGTTGTGATTTGTCGAGTAATGTGTTGTCTTGTCGTTCGAGTCGTCAGGTGACAAGTTGAGTTGTGCGTAGTCACAACGCGTTGGATATGTTGTCGGACGAGATTAGTATCGTGGGCGACCGTCACCTCCGTGCGACCTGTGGATGTAAGTCTCCTCCTTTATGCGTAGTACCTGTGTATCTCGATTTTATCTTAGTGAGTTAATTGCGGTGCATGATTTTCTTTACACAGTATTGTGTAATATAATTGTGTTTAGTACTTGTGGCATATAGTATGTGTATAGAACTGGGCACATTATTGTTTTATCTTTGAACCACCGGGTGGTGTGGTGTGGTGTGGAAGTTGTAAACCTTGATGGATTTCGAAAAGGTATCGGCGACAGAGTTTTATTTTGAAAACCGAATCCTTTAACCGAGTTTTGGCGTTATGGCCTTGAACGTTTTGGCAAAATTCTTGTGACGGTACTTAGTATTTTGTAAATGGCTTTTGTGAGTTTTAGAAATATTACCGTCATCGGCCTTTTTAACGTTGTAAATGGTTTTAGCACAGTGAGTTCGTAGCGGGACCCACGACGCTATAATGTTTTGCGTAATTACTCAAGTTTTGGGCATTCTAGCCCATTGAATTATCTTTGAAAATCTTGAGTATCTTAGAAATAAATTTCGAGACGTACGTTTAAAATGAATTGTTTTCTCATGGTACTTCCAAGGTGCCACGATATGTTTCCGAATTCTTCTACCTCGAGGACCAAAATGTTTTGAGATATTTTTCAATGTTTTATAAACACTTTTACTTAGACCGAGGGTCGAATATTTCCGAAAGTTTTTCACGAAAAGAAAGTGTCCTCATTTTTATCGAATGCGAAATAGTTTTCCAAAGTCTCGATAACGATGTTTCTCGATTGTAATTTTTTTTGAAGGGTGATACTCAAGATCAATCGGTGTTTCCAAAATTATTTTCAAAAGGAGGTTTTCGTTTTTTTTAAAAAAACTATCCATTCCCGTTGAGGGTTGGGTATGTATGTATGATGTTCACGTTGTCGTTATGATGTTTGCTCCCGAGTATGATCGAATTGGTGCCATGAACGTCGAGGCGTTGCCACGCATTTGCTGTACTAGCCCTCTGTGAGAGGTGTGAACTGGTGTTTACTGTTTATCGCCTCGTGGCGATTTGCGTGTTGTCGCACGAGTGTGAGATGTTGAAGCCTGGGTTTGTACGTTTGTGTACATGTGTGATTGTTTCATAATGTTTGTAATTATGTGCTGATTATCGTTCGGGCCGTTGATGTCGCCGAACGATACTGTCGTTGTTGTAGTGTTTGTGTGTGTATTACTTTACGATGGTAATCGTTGTATATGATATGTATTATGATTCTTTATTATGCTGAGTTGGCATCTCCGGTATGTTGTTTTGCGGTGTTATGTTCCATTGTATCTAGCATTTGTATTTTCGATATGCCGAGCCGAGGCATTTCGAACGTATTGTGTCGGGAGCATGTACGTGCCAATTGTCCTTCTCGTCGATGCGCTTTTCAAGTGAGGACCCGAGAGACACAGATCCGATTTTGCGAGTTGGCTTCCGAGTCTTTCGGAGCGCGAACTTGATAAAGATATGAGGATCGGATCGGAGAGGCCCATGGGAGATATTTGTCGTTTACTTTTGTGTTGTCACCTTACTCCGGTTGTTGTGAGTTGCGGGAACGACATTTCTTTTATAAGAGGTCGAATGTAATGCTGTATCGTTTTGACTTACGCATTTCCTCTTTCTCGTGTCTATCGACTCGTCGTGTTCGTTGATACTTTATGAACTTGTTACGTATTTGGTTTCATCGTTCGAGCAATGTGATCTTGTTGTGGGTCGATCTGGTTATCGATGTGACTTTTTGGGTTGATTCGATTCTTGTGAACCTTGTTCGGGAGTGACATCATCGGGTTCTAATAGTTCTTTTATTCGAAGTGGATCGGACTTGGAACTCTTGTGTTTCGACTCTGTCGACTCATTATGTTCGTTGACATTTCGAGCTTGTCCTGCCCCTTGCTTTTGTTGATCGAACGAGTGTGGTATTGTTTTGGAATAACTCGTTTGTCATTTGTGACTTTGCAATCGCTATTCCATTTCTGTGGATCTTATGGGAATGCATGTCTTGTAGTTCTCACGGATCATCACGGGAGTTGTGGTTTGAATTTTATTATCCTTCGTGTTTGGACATGATTGTTCGATTTTTGTTGTCTCGATCGTTGTGGTTCGATCGTTTGTTTGTTCGGTTTTGTTCTCGTTTCGTGATTGTTGAGCATTCGGGCTCCTTCCTAATTCCCTTAAGTTCGGGAAATTAGTCTCGTTTTGATCTTCCATCCCTTGGGCGGTGGGATTCCGTATTTGTTCACGGTTGGCTCGCGTTTTGATTGATGTACCGTTGGGATGGTCAATCATATTGATTTTCGTTCGTTGTGTTTTGTGATTGTCGGGTAATTGACTTGGCCATATTATCCGTTTGATAACGCTTGTCATTTGTTGCTTTTATTATATCCCTAACGGCGACGTTGTGTTGGTCGCCGTGGAGCGTGTTTTCACGCCGTATATTCCTTTGCGTTGTTTGTAACATTTCGCCGTTGGGCGTTAGTTACGCATTCTTGTGTATCTTGTTGAGTTTTGCACAGCGGAATATTTCTCCTCCTACTTGTTTTAAGTTTGGAACGAAACTTCTTTTAAGGAGGGTAGAATGTAATATCCGCAATTTTCGATTTTCGGTAAATTTCTTTTTGGTGAGTCTGTTTGTGACTCTCTCATGACCGTTTCGTCATTCGGAGAATATTTAATTCTGCACTTTTGTCATCCGAGTTCGTTTGTCTTTGCTTTGTTGAGTTCCGTGCTTTTTAGCGACTTTTCCGCGCTTGAGTTCGGTTCTTGCGAATCTCGTTCAAAGCGTCGTTTGGGGTTTTTCGTAAGTTCATTTAACGTTGTTATACGTGTTGTGAGCTTCGGTTTGATTATTCGTTGTCGTATGGTGATTTTGGGCATTTGGGCCATTTTCGTAATTTCCCAAAGTTTGGGGTAATTACCTTCCGTTGTCGAATTTCGAGCCTTCGGGTGGTCGGAATCATGTGTTCTACTAGCTCGTAGATTCGTCTTTGTGAGTACTTCGTAACCGTATCTTCGGTTCGTATTGAGTTCGGGTTTCGGTGTCGTTTTGTTGAATTCGGGATTACTAAACGACTTTTCTAAGTATGAGTTCGACTTTGTTGGATCACCATTAATTTTGGTAACTCCAAAAATTCTGAATCTTTGCAATATTATAGAGAATCGAGTTAGCTTTCCAATGGTTCGAGCGGTGAGTCAATCGGAGTCCGACGAGAGAGTTATGATCGTTTTCGTTCACCCGCTCATTTGGCGATCACGCCCGGCCGGACTCGGCCGTGTCGTCGACACGGCCCGTGTCGTACTCGTCCGGATAAGCGGAAGCGGCGCCTCGGGACCCAGCCGTGTAAATGCAGCACGGCCGTGCCGTACTCGTCGGATAAGCGGTAGCCCGCTGCCCAGGCTCGGCCGTGTTCCAGACACGGCGAGTCGATGCCGAAGCGCCCCTTCGCGACACGACCGTGTCATGCGGACACGGTCGAGTCCTGCCGGCGATTGCGCGCCACGACCGTGTCATGTCGGACACGGTCGAGTCTGTCCGCCTATAAATTCGTTTTCTCGGCATTTCAGCTCATTTTTCCCGTTTCTTCACTGGCCGAGAGAGAGAGCCGGAGGAGGTTTTACTTCACAAATCATTTGAGTGTTTTATTTTCTTCATCATCCTTCAATCGTAAAGCACGGAGTGTGGATTTAGCAAGTGTTATTCGGATAATAGGGATTGAATCTTCAAGAGGTAAGAACTCCTTCAATCTAGTATGATTTTGGGGAGGATTTGGTGGTGATCTTGTGTTTTAATTCGAATTTACCGATGTTGTTGTTAGATTTTGATAGTATAATCGTAACCCTTGGTTTTCTTGTTATTGGTTGGGATGAAATCCCGTTAATCCACCGTTGACCGATTTCTTTTCCTTATGCACGCGTGGTGTCCGATGAATTGTCTCAACGGGTAGAACTAGGATGATTTTCTTCGTATTCATGGTGTTGAAATTAGTTTTATTGATTATATGTTGTTAGGTCGAATTCTTGTGAAGAACTCGAGTCGGAACCCTTTCGTTCGTTGTCTTCTTGAGTCCGAGCTTCCTGGTCGAACCGTGTTCTTCTGAGCATTTGGTAGCGGTTATTAAGGCAAGTATCTTATTATACGACTCGTATCTTGTGAATAGTAATTATGTATGATATGTATAACGATTTTGCTTGCCTCGTAAATATGTTCTGTTTGAGTTGGTTGTGTTTTCCAAATTTGAAGGCTTTGTGATAATAGTGATATATTGGTATACGTGTTAGTCGTTGTGCCATTTGTGCGGGATTGCGATGTACATATGAGATGGTTGTACACGTGTTTCTTCAATGTATTGTGTACCGAATGTGTGTTGTGTTGGTTAAGAGTCGTTGTGATGATCATGATGTTTGTGTTGTTTGGTTTACTTCTGGATTGTACATTCGGCGTAATGTGGAATGACTTGACATTTAATGATTATGAATTGTGTCGAGTCGATGTGTGTGTGATCCAGTAGGGTCGACGAGGCCTGCGGAGTTCGGTACATGATGTGTACGAACAAAGTGTGTGAACCGGGTAGGGTCGACGAGGCCTGCGGTGTCCGGTACATGACGTGTACGGACAAGGTGTGTGATCCGGGTAGGGTCAGCGAGACCTGCGGAGTTCGGTACATGATGTGTACGAACGATGTCAGTGGCGGGTAAGGCCCGTTGAGGCCTCGGAGTTCGGTACATGATGTGTACGAGCAGTGTGTGTTGTAGCCGGGTAGGGTCCGTCGAGGCCTCGGAGTTCGGTACATGATGTGTACGAACAATGTGTGTAGTTCGGGTAAGGTCCGTCGAGGCCTCGGAGTTCGGTACATGATGTTTACGAACAATGTGTGTAGTTCGGGTAAGGTCCGTCGAGGCCTCGGAGTTCGGTACATGATGTGTCTGACAAAGTGATCGTGTGATGATTGTTCGGGTAACATTTTAAATATGGATCTCGGACTCATAATGATATATTATTTGGTGTGATTTGAAGCGAGAATCGGGCAAAGGCCCTAATGTTTTCGAAAAGGTGTTGTAAATATGGACTCGAGGTCAAAAGAATTCTGTTTCAAAATCCCAGATGATGTGTTCCTTTTCAAATATCTCTTACTTGAGTTCGAAATTCTAAAACTTCTAGAACATTTTGATAATGGATTTCCGTATTAAATTCGTAGTTGCTATTTGCTTGTTTCTTTTCGTATGGTTTGATACTTGCACTAGTAAAACAGTGGAGTTTTACTAACCCCGAGTATTCGGGGGTGGATGTCTGCTGCGTCGGTACATGCGAGTTCGGGAGCGATCACGGGATGGCACAAAGGGGATGACGAGTGCGATACTAATCAAGAGTTGAGAGTTGGTAGAGTTTAGTTGTATTGTTAGAGTTGATTCAGTCTTCCGCAGTATTGTATTTCGACCCTGTGTGGGTAATGTTGTTAGTCGATCTGTTGATAGAGTTGTGTGACCTCATCGGTGCAGTGTGTTTATGTGTAAGTGACCTTGGCCAGTGCAGTATTATTATATTGTTTGACCCTGGACGGGCAAGCTTTTGGTTGTTTATGGACGTTTAGCCTGGTAGATCCTTGCGGAAAGGGTTTACGGCGTGTAATATTCCCATACGGTTTTGGGGGTGTTACAATAGTGACTCTCTAAGTTTCAGAAATCGAGTGTGGGTTGAAGTGGAAATCTGAAAAATGAAAGAGAGTGTTGTCTAATATATAGGAAATGGTTATTAGCGCGCGCTACGGCTCTATATTTAGCGTGCGCTAACGGCTTGCAGCCCACTGACTCTGACTGAACTCGGCTTAGCGTACGCTAGACAGCCTTACATGCGCTAAAGCCAACGGTTAGCGTACGCTAACAACTGTTTTCAGCGTTCGCTAACGATTAAACGAAAGTTCACTTACCTCACTGTTCTTGACTTAGCGTGCGCTAGCCTCAAACCATTTGCGTGCGCTAAGCACCGTTGACTCGACTTTTCCAGAAAGCCATCCAGGTTCATCCCGACATGCCCCCAACAAAATCCACGGTCTGATCTCACCTACTAACCTGTCTCAATCTGTAATACCCGAGATTTTTTTGTTCCGGATTCGTTGAGTTTTCGGGGGTTTATCGGATAGTTTTAGGTGTGCCTTGTTGGGACATGTGTCTGGAGGCGTTTCAAATCACTATGTGAGTTTCTGGGTTTTGGTGGTGTAGCGCACGCTAATGCTTGTGGCATAGCACACGCTATGGCGTTGTGGTTAGCGCACGCTAACTGGCAGTCCAGAAGCTACTGGACTGGGACTGGGGCTTTGTTAGCGCACGCTAAGGTCGATAGCTAGCGCACGCTATCGACTGCTTAGCACGCTCTTTCTTCTTTATAGCGCACGCTACCCGGTAGGTGCAGTTATGTCCAGGGGCCACTGGACTGGTTTCGTGACCCGTTAGCGCGCGCTACGCTCATGGGTATAGCGCACGCTAACAGTGTTATTCGGTAAATTCTTGGCGTTGACCTCATTAGTGCTCGCTAATGCTGTCTGGTTAGCGCACGCTAATGACTGTCCAGTATAAATACTGGACAGCAGGCTTCACTTCGTCATTTCTCACTTTTCTTCATCCTTTCCGACGGGAGTGAGCTCCAGAGGCGATTTTGAGCGATCTTCTTCTTCTAGCTTCATCTTCGAGCGGATTTGGTGTTTAACAACATCTAGTCGTCTTCTTGGTCCAAATCAAGGTAATCTCTTCTAAGAACCCTAGTTTCTTGAATTTGGGGCTTTTCCTTGGATTTGTGCTTCTTACCCGATCTCATCTGATCGGTTGTGTATTCTTGTTTGTCTTGATCGTAATCTTCAGATTTTGTTAACGGTTCATCGATTTTTATCGCCCGGATCAACGATTCTTGATTTCTTTGAGAACACTTAGATCCTTGTTGTTTTTAGGATTGTTTTGGATTTCGATTAGTGTTATTGATTCGTGGTGATGTTATTTTCGTAGTATTCATGGGATTTCCGAATCCTTGGTCATTTTTGGGAGCTCGAGAACTATCCGACCGTGTCCGTTCGTTGTTCGGTTGCTCGTGGTATCGACGCAAGTATTTTGTCCATACGTTTCATGTTTTGTAGGCATAATTATTGATAAATGATTTTATGCGAAACCCAATGTTTAATGAACGTAAAAAGGGATCGGTATTTTCTCGATAAATGTTGTCTTTCAACGATAATTCGTGTACTTCGTGAATATATGTGTTCTCGGAATATGTGTGATTGTTTGGTATGTTGAAAGATGCTATGATCACTTTGAGTGAGTTTAATAGACCGTAATCCTTTGCCAGGGATTACGTAATGTTATGTGTACTTGTTCGGTAAGAACGTAATGTGTGTGATATTAGTTGTTACTCCTTTGAAAGGAGGTTGTGATGTTTAAGTGTTGCTTGGCTGGATGTTCTGTTCATTCTTATGTGATCGTTGAAAGTTATGTGCCTCCGGGTAGGATTGATAAATCTCCGGGATCCATACTTGTTATTATGGGTCGGGAGTGACCGTAGGGTTATCCAATCCGGGATGTCTTGCGGGGACTCCGAGGTTTGGGGCTTGCTAGCTCGATGCCGGGATAACTTGTGGGGGTTATCATCAGGTATATCTTGCGGGGACTCCGAGGTTCGTGGCTTGTTAGTGTGATACCGGGATAACTTATGGTTGTGGTTTGGAATGGTTCCGTGACTGTTGTCACGAGGACATGTGATTTGGTATGGTTTCCTATTGAGTTATTCACTCGGGTATGTTCTACGGGAGCATATGAGGTTCGTGGCTTGTTAGCATGGGACGCGAATAATCCTTAGCAACATGTGTTATGTGAGTTGGGTCGTGGACCCTGTGTTCTGTGATTTGGGTCGTGGACCCTGTGGCTTATGATTTGGGTCTTGGACCCCGTGTGTTGTGAATTGGGTTGTGAACCCGCGTTTTATTATTGGATTCGTATTTTGGAAAAGATGATTTTGGGCCGTGTCCCCAAGTGTTTTCAAAAGACTTGAGAATTCCTTAATTCCAAATATTTGCAAACTCCCGAGATCGTAAAATATTTTGTATGAGATACATGGTTATATTACTACCTTTTTAAATCAAACTATTTTGATTAAGTGATTTATCTCGGGAAATATATTCAAGATTATTATATTCTTGAAGCACGTTATTGTTAGGATTGTATACTGCAAAGCATACTTTATGCTTGTATTACCTAATTTCCATGTTACTACTTATGAGGATATTAATTACACTTAATCACATGATTTGCATATTAATTCACGTTATGGTTATGCTAATGAAATGTCTAATTATTTTATATTGTAGATAATGTGGTGTGTTGGTGTCACACTGAAGATCACATTATCGGTGCCTTATAAAATAATATAATAGTTCACAACCTATATAATTATTAGACAAATTATATAAAGGGTTGTACTGTATGCTTGAGAATAGTTGGTCTTGACTATTAGCATATATTAGCGTATTTGTATACGTTGAACAGGATCGAGGTGAGATAGTGTCTTCTCAGATCGATGTAAGAAGAACGTAAATCTCGGATAATTATTATTTCTTAATTCTAAGTATATAATATTTAATTGTGTATTTATAATAATTATTGCTTTGATTTACCATAGGTGAGAGTCAAAATGATCGACTCAATAAGCCTCGTATCTTGGGCAATAATATTGTTTATACGACAATTATTATTATTACTAGAAATCATGTCCCGACTCGTGCGGGTTGATGATGTCCCCTTGAGGAGCTCGATAATGATTATTAGATTAAACCTGCAGTGGATTTAATTAGATATAATAATAAGGTTCGAGTGGTACTACTCTTGGATAAGATATTAATTAATTAAAGTCACAAGAGCTTATAATTAATTAATGGACATTCGATATCTTAAACACGGGAAATAATATATTTAATAAGGAGACCAATTTCGTAATTTGGGATTTTGGTAGGAAGTGCAATATCAACTTTTTAGTGGACTAAGTTGATATTAATTGATTCATCATATATTAGGAAGAGTCCTAATAAGGTAAGATGAATTAATTGAGAGTCCTTCCATAATCCTCCTTTAGATCCCTAGTAGTAGTCCAAGAGCCTATAAATAGGACATTATGGGGCTTGGCCGATTTTATCACATACTTGCACAAGGAATTTCGATTTTTCTTCTAAGTGTTTAATTGTGGATCTTGACTTGTGTCTTTGATTCCACAATTGAGATAACACTTTAATTCTTGCTACATATCGGAATTACTTGAAGAAAAGAAAATCGAGAGTTGTGAGGCATAAGAATTCGGCCGATCCATAAGGTGTCCAAGCAAGATCCGGTAGCTCGTTGCCCACACAACGTCCGGTTCAAGGCGGATCATACTCTAGAAGATCTGAAGGTAGAAATACAAGGCGATCAAGAAGGAAGTAACCAACGCGCTTCAAAAGGTAATATCCCATGATCTTGGATCTAGATTAGGATATTTTAATTAATCAACATATTTAATTAATAAATAATATTTAAATTGCTTATTAATCTTAGTAATTAATTAATTAGCATGCCTAAATAGATCTAATGCTCGTAGATGCGTAAAACGCCATTATCGACTTTATCCAACTCCGCTTCCGCTGCGTTTTACTCTCCAACAATTGGTATCAGAGCCGGATTTTAGGCTTTTGCTATTTTAATTAATTTTAGTGATTAATTGATAGCAATTTAAATATTCATATATTTTGATGTTGGAATATTTTGCTAGATGTGTTCTTGCAGGTGATATGATCCAATTATCATGGTTTATATGAATGGTGCATTTATTTATTTATTTTTATTAATTATGCAATTGTTGGTTTGGCCCGTTTTTGAGGCATGAAATGGTTTTTCCCGTGAGAAAATCCGCGGGTAGTTCTAGGTGGTTTTATTTTTTCGTGTAAATCTTGATGTAATTTCGATGTATTTTATTTTGTATAAAATTGTAATCGAATTCGGAAAAGACGGGATCGCGAAGAAATAGAGCAGAATCGGATCACGGATCGCTGGCAGGCCGCTGAGCAAGACACGGCCGCATGCCGAAAGCAGCGAAGCGGCCGCCAATGCCGCGGCACTGGTCCGGGCAGTTATTGGTTCGGGCCGGTCGCCCAGCTTTTGGTCCGGTCTGCTGCCGCCGTTAGGCCCATTGAAGTCGGGATTTAAAATTAAATTTTTTATGTAATTAATTTTGCATAAAAGTAAAATTTTAATTTTGAAAATCCACGGCCAGGGAGAAGCGACGAGATGCTTGATTCATGGGAGAGATCGAGTCGAAGATTTTCTGATTCAACTCAAGGAAGAAGACCATGATAATTGGATAAATTTAATTATCCATGCTTTATTTTGGTTTTTATTGTTTTGATGTATGGCATGTATGGATGTATGCGTGATATGTTTCCTTGCATGTTAGGACGAGAAAATTAAAAACCTTAAGGCTAAAATAACTAAGTGATTAAATTGATTTTTATTTTAAATAAAATCAAATTGACCTCCATAATTAATTTAAATTGTGAAGTAATTAGCATGCGCGTTGACATTAGAGTCTTTCTCCATATCAGATGTGCTAATTATAGGTTCACTAGTTTTAAATTTCAAAATGATAACATAAGGTAAATATTACATTTTATGATAGGACCTCTCTATCTGTAGGACTATTATTTAAAAGATAATATTTTAAGGATGTTAAATTATGGTGTTCACTTAGGTGTATTAATTAATAAGCTCCCCATCGGAGTCTATGTTAATTAATACATGGCCAAGAGGAACCAACTATTAATTTTACTTGTCATAACGTAATTTGACTAGATAGTAAAATTAAAGACGTAAAACTCTACTTGGAAAATGTGTGTGTAAACGTCCACACGATCGTGGCTTGCATGTGCGGATTTTTTGAGGTGTTGGTTGCTAGCATATATATTGTGTTTTGAGGTTTTTCGATATATTTTGCTATGCTACGTCCGACAATTCCTTCACGTTGTTTCCAATCAGAATGATATCGTCTACATACAGTACAAGAAACACCAACACGTTTCCATCGCATTTCTTATACACACAACTCTCACTCGGACATTGAACGAATCCATATGACTGGACAACTTCGTCAAAACGAGTGTTCCAAGATCTAGATGCTTGCTTAAGTCCATAAATGGATTTCTTAAGTTTGCACACCAAGTGCTCTTCTCCTTTAGCAATGAATCCCTCTGCTTGGCGCATATAGATTTCCTTGTCTAGACTCCCATTCAAGAATGCAGTCTTGACATCCATCTGCCAAATCTCCAGATCCAAATGCGCAGCTATAGCTAAAAGAATCCGGATTGACTTAAGCATGGCTACCGGTTTCATCATAATCGATACCCTCTTTCTGAGTGTAACCTTTTGCAACAAGCCTCGCTTTGAAGGTTTCAACCTTCCCGTCACGTCCTTTCTTTCGCTTGTAGACCCATTTACTCCCAATGGCTTGTACACCATCAGGTAGCTCTACTAGCTCCCACACTTGATTGGAATCCATAGATCCCATTTCTGATTCCATTGCTTCTTGCCAGGAGTCAGCATCTTTATCTTGGATTGCCTCCTTATAGGTTCAGGGAACTGATTCATCTTCGTCTGGGATTGAGTCCGAAGACTTTCCCATGCCTATGAATCGTTCGGGCTGACGAACAACCCTCCCACTACGACGAGGCAAATCCTGAGTTGGTGTAAAAGTTTCAGAATCGATACGTGGTGCAGTGTTAGTTGGCGCTTGTACGATTGGTATAAACGGAGTCTCGCCCCTCAGCTTTTCCAGAATTATCTCGCTCATGGGCTTGTGACTAATCATATAATCCTCTTCCAGAAATTGGGCATTGGTGCTAACAATGACCTTCTGATAGAACAAGCCACCCTTCGTTCCCTTAGGGTATCCTACAAACACTCGCACTTCTGTACGAGATGCCAATTTATCAGCTTCCTTATTCAGCACATGTGCTGGAGTACCCCAAATCCGAATATGTCCTAGACTGGGCTTACGCCCACTCCACAGTTCTGTGGGTGTTTTTGGAACTGATTTCGAAGGCACCAGGTTTAGAATGTACGCCGTTGTTTCTAAGGCGTATCCCCAAAACGAAATAGGTAAATCTGAATAACTCATCATTGATCTAACCATTTCTAAAAGAGTCATATTCCTTCTTTCAGCCACACCATTTTGTTGTGGAGTTCCTGGCGCGGTGAGATGGGACGAAATCCCCTCATTCGCCAAGAAATCCAAAAACTCTCCACTAAGGTATTCACCACCACGATCAGATCGTAGCGACTTGATACTCTTCCCATGACGCTTCTCCGTTTCAGCCTTTAAGTCTCTGAACTTGTCAAAGGCTTCAGACTTACGTCGCATCAAATAGATGTATCCATATCTCGAATAATCATCTATAAACGTGATGAAGTATTCGAAACCACCCCTAGCCTGGATATTCATTGGACCACATACGTCCGTATGAACCAATTCTAACACATCCTGAGCACGGTTTTCCTTGGTTTTAAAAACCCTTTTGGTCATCTTACCTTCCAGACAGGATTCACAAATTGGAAATGACTCAACTTGGAGATCATCCAATGGGCCATCATCTACCAATCTTTGAATCCTTCTAAGGTTTACATGTCCTAACCGTAAATGCCACAGATATGTTTGGTTTATGCTTGAAGGTTCTTTTCTCTTTTTAGGTTTAGACAAAGAGTTAAGTGATTTATGCATAGGAGTTTGTGCAGTATTAACGACATATAGTCCATCATTAAAAGTACCTTTGCAAATATATTCACCGCTTCTTTTCTTAATAATGGCATCATCATCAAAAGAAACTGAATAACCATCGCTTTTTAATTTAGAAACCGAAATTAAATTCATTCTAAAATCTGGTACTAATAATACATTATTGAGAACTAATAATTTATCATTAATCTTCAACCGCACGACTCATTATGCAATGACCATAAGCACGGAATAATCGCCCGATTGATGGTAATCTCGCCCGCACTAAGCCGCTTGGTTACACGAAAACCATGCGAGTCAAAGCAAACATGATCGGTGGAGCTGAATCAACTATCCACGAAGTGGAAGAACAAAATGCCAAACATGTTTTGACTACTAGTGCACGAGACATACCTTTCTTAAGGCGAGGCGATCCGCTTTAAAATGTCCTTTACAACGCACTTGTAGCACTTTCCCTTTGGCTTTTGTTCGCCTCGGGGTGAGCCTTGCTTTTCACCTTGAGGGTTGCCACTTGCTTCGCCAACTGCTTCTTCTTCTTTCCCCATTTGGGTTTGGAAGAAGTAGCACCGTGCCGCAAGAATCGATGATAACCTTGTTTGAAGAGACCTTGATGAAGCTCTGTCGGAAGTTCCGCCAAACTATATGTCCTACGGTTCATATTGTAGTTAAGGCGGAGCTGCTCAAAGCTTCTAGGTAAGTCGCCTAAGATAATATCGACTGCGTTTCCGCATCGATAGTAGCCCCGAGATGCTCGATTCGTTCAAATGAGACATCATTTTTAGAACATGATCCCTCACGGAGTCCCTTGGACATTTGGGTTGTCATCAATACCCTCATAGCATTTTGTCTAGCCGCCTGGCTCGATGACCAAACATCTCGGTGAGACTTTTCATCATTTTCGTGGCGAACCCATCGTCGATGCGTCTTTGCCAATACATTTGTCGGTGAAGCCAAAATGTAACAGCGAGCCATCTCATCAGACTTTTTCCATTTTCGGAATTCAGCCAACTCTTCGGGAGTGGCATCCGATTCTGGTTCTAGAGGGCTCTCCTCGATTAAGACAAACTTATGCCCCTCAGCAGTCAGGACAATGTCAAGATTTCTTTTCCAATCGGCAAAGTTAGTTATATCTAGTTTATTTTCTTTGAGAATAACAGCTAGTGGATTGAAAGACATCTGAGAATAAAAATTAAAAACATCCAAGCTTCACTTCGTCATTTCTCACTTTTATTCATCCTTTCTGACGGGAGTGAGCTCCAGAAGCGATTTTGAGCGATCTTCTTCTTCTAGCTTCATCTTCGAGCGGATTTGTAGGTGTTTAACAACATCTAATCGTCTTCTTGGTCCAAATCAAGGTAATCTCTTCTAAGAACCCTAGTTTCTTGAATTTGGGGTTTTTCCTTGGATTTGTGATTCTTACCCGATCTCATCCGATCAGTTGTGTATTCTTGTTTGTCTTGACCGTAATCTTCAGATTTTGTTAACCGTTCATCGATTTTTATCGCCCGGATCAACGATTCTTGATTTCTTTGAGAACACTTAGATCCTTGTTGTTTTTAGGATCGTTTCGGATTTTGATTAGTGTTATTGATTAGTGGTGATGTTATTTTCGTAGTATTCGTGGGATTGCCGAATCCTTGGTTATTTTTGGGAGCTCGAGAACTATCCGACCGTGTCCGTTCGTTGTTCGGTTGCTCGTGGTATCGAGGCAAGTATTTTGTCCATATGTTTCATGTTTCGTAGGCATAATTATTGATAAATGATTTTATGCGAAACCCAATGTTTAATGAACGTAAAAAGGGACCGGTATGTTCTCGATAAATGTTGTCTTTCAACGATAATTCGTGTACTTCGTGAATATATGTGTTCTCGGAATATGTGTGATGGTTTGGTATGTTGAAAGATGCTATGATCACTTTGAATGAGTTTAATAGACCGTAATCCTTTGTTGGGGATTACGTAATGTTATGTGTACTTGTTCGGTAAGAACGTAATGTGTGTGATATTAGTTGTTACTCCTTTGAAAGGAGGTTGTGATGTTTAAGTGTTGCTTGGCTGGATGTTTTGCTCATTGTTATGTGATCGTTGAAAGTGATGTGCCTCCGGGTAGGATTGATAAATCTCCGGGATCCATACTTGTTAGTATGGGTCGGGCGTGACCATAGGGTTATCCAATCCGGGTATGTCGTGCGGGGACTTCGAGGTTCGGGGCTTGCTAGCCCGATGCCGGGATAACTTGTGGGGGTTATCATCGGGTATGTCTTGCGGGGACTCCGTGGTTCGTGGCTTGTTAGCGCGATGCCGGGATAACTTATAGTTGTGGTTTGGAATGGTTCCGTGACTGTTGTCACGAGGACATGTGATTTGGTATGATTTCCTATTGGTTATTCACTCGGGTATGTTCTACGAGAGCATCTCAGGTTCGTGGCTTGTTAGCACGGGATGCGAATAATCCTTAGGAACATGTGTTATGTGATTTGGGTCGTGGATCCTGTGTTCTGTGATTTGGGTCATGGACCATGTGGCTTATGATTTGGGTCTTGGACCCCGTGTGTTGTGAATTGGGTTGTGAACCCGCATTTTATTATTGGAATCGTATTTTGGAAAAGATGATTTTGGGCCGTGTCCCCAAGTATTTTCAAAAGACTTGAGAATTCCTTAATTCCAAATGTTTGCAAACTCCCGAGATCGTAAAATATTTTGTATGAGATACATGGTTCTATTCCTACCTTTTTAAATCAAAATGTTTTGATTAAGTGATTTATCTCGGGAAATATATTCAAGATTATTATATTCTTGTAGCACGTTATGTATGGCTTGTATTTGTATTTTATACTTGCACTAGCAAAATAGTGGAGTTTTGCTAACCCCCGAGTATTCGGGGGGTGGATGTCTGTATTGCGTCCAGGTACTTGCTGGTTGTTGGGGAGCAAATCACAGGTTCGATACGAAGGATGATGGATGACGACGATACTAATCATATGAAGACCAATCGTAGAGTATGTTGGATAGTCTTGTTGATTATTTCTCCGATGTATTGTTACCCCAATTTATGGGAGCACATCAGAAATCTCGGGTATTACATCATCTCTCCCTAAAAAGAAGTTTCGTCCCGAAACTTAAGATGAAAATAACTCCGGATATTTAGCCTTCATACTGTCCTCTGTTTCCCAAGTGGCCTCTTCGACTCTGTGTCGTGACCATTGCACTTTAACCAAGGATATTGGTTTACTCCTCAATTGTTTGATCCGGCTCTCGAGTATCTTGATTGGTTTCTCTTCGAACGAGCCATCATTAGCTATCTCAATTTCGCCAAAATCGATGATATGATTGGGATCTGGTACATACTTCCGTAATTGGGATACGTGGAATACATTATGAACATGACCCAACGATGGCGGTAAGGCCAACCTGTACGCCAACTCCCCAACTCTTTTAAGGATCTCGAATGGTCCGATATATCTTGGACTCAGCTTTCCTTTCCTCCCAAAACGGAAAATTCCTCGGGTAGAAATCTTTAATAGTACATAGTCCCCAATCTCAAACTCCAATGGGCGACGTCGCACATCTGCATAAGACTTTTGTCGACTCTGGGCAGTCAACAGCCTTTCACGAATCAAAGCTATCTTCTCTCGAGTCTGAACTATCAATTCTGCTTCCGTCTCGATCAAGTCCGAAGAATCATCCCAACACAGGGGCGATCGGCATCTTCTCCCGTACAGTGCTTCAAATGGTGCATCTTAATAGAAGCATGCCAACTATTGTTATAGGCGAATTCAATCAACGACAAGTGAATCTCCCAATCGGTTGACCAATCTAAGGCACAAGCTCTAAGCATGTCTTCTACTTTCTGTTTAGTCCTTTCGGACTGACCGTCCGTCTGAGGATGATAAGCCGTGCTAAAGTTCAGCTCGGTTCCCAGAGCTCTATGAACTGCCTTCCAGAAGTGCGAAACGAAGTGACCATCACGATCCGAAATAATGGTCTTCGGCGTTCCATGCAATTGGACTATCTCCGTAATAAACACTCGTGCTAACTTCTCGGGTCCCCAAGTGTCTTTAATACCTAGGAAATGAGCTTACTTGGTTATTCGATCAACTATAACCCAAATCATGTTCATTCCCGTTTTGGTCCGTGGCATATTGGTGATGAAGTCCATCGATACATCCCCCCACTTCCACTCAGGGATCGGAAGTGGCTTCAACATTCCGACAGGTCACTGATGTTCAATCTTAACCTGCTGATAGGTTAAACACTTCGAAACGTATTCTGCCACGTCCTTCTTCATATTTCCCCACCAGAATTTTTGTTTTAGATCCTTATACATCTTACTAGTGCCCGGGTGAATAGAATAGGGCGCGCTGTGAGCTTCCTTCAGGATTGTCTGCCTCAAAACATCATCATCGGGGACGCAAAGTCGACTCTGAAATCTCAAAACTCCGTCATCCTGTGTCACGAATCCCGGGGCCTTCCCTTTGTTTACTTCGTCATGTAACCAAAGAATCAGAGAGTCACCCAACTGCTTAGATTTGATTTCTTCGACCAACGACGAAGTTAGTTCCATCACGCACAGTTGACCTTGGATTCCCTGCGACCACACTCAATTCCTTCGCGGATCAGTTCTCGTTGAATGCTGGTTTTGGACGTAAGTGCTTCCAATACTCGAAGAGAAACAGGTTTGCGGCTCAGTGCATCAGCTACCACGTTCGCTTTTCTTGGATGATAGAGAATTTCCAGGTCGTAATCTTTGATCAGTTCCAGCCATCTCCTCTGTCTCATGTTTAGTTTCTTCTGACTGAAAATATACTTGAGGCTCTTATGATCGGTGAAGACCTGACAATGAGTGCCATACAAATAATGTCGCCAAATCTTCAGGGCAAAGACTACAGCTGCTAACTCCAGGTCATGAGTCGGGTAATTAGCTTCGTATGGTTTCAACTGTCGAGAGGCATAGGCAATCACCTTATCCTTTTGCATCAATACACACCCCAGACCCTGATTTGAAGCATCGCTGTATACCATGAATCCATTAGTTCCATCCGATAACGCTAGTATAGGCGCTGTCGTCAGTCTTCTCTTAAGTTCATCAAAACCCGCCTGGCATTTCTCATTTCACACGAATTTTTGAGTCTTCTGTAACAGCTGAGTAAGTGGACGAGCGATTTTGGAAAATCCTTCTACAAAACGGCGATAATATCCGGCAAGTCCCAAGAAACTCCAGACTTCTTTCACATTATTAGGAGATTCCCACTCTAAGATTGCCTCAACTTTCTTCGGGTCTACTTGAACTCCACCAGATGATATCACATGCCCAAGGAAGGTCCCTTTCTTAAGCCAGAATTCGCATTTAGAAAGTTTCGCATAAAGTTGTTGATTCCTCAAGGTGCTCAAAATAATACGCAAATGCTCAGCATGCTCCTCTGTGTCTTTCGAATAGATCAAAGATATCATCGATGAAAACGACAACAAATTTATCCAAGTATTCTAAGAATACCTGATTCATCAATTGCATAAATACTGTAGGAGCATTGGTAAGTCCGAATGGCATCACCACAAATTTATAGTGCCCGTACCGGGATCTGAAAGCAGATTTCGGTACATCCGATTCCTTAATTCTCAACTGATGGTATCCTGATCGTAAGTCAATCTTCGAGAATACCCTAGCCCCTGCAGTCGGTCAAACAAGTCGTCGATCCGAGGTATAGGATACTTGTTCTTGATCGTCACCTTGTTTAGCTCCCTGTAATCAATACATAATCGGAGGGATCCGTCTTTCTTCCGGACAAAGAGAACGGGGGCTCCCCAAGGAGAGATGCTAAGTTGAATGTAACCCTTCTGCAATAATTCCTCAAGCTGCTTCTTTAGTTCATACATCTCGGTTGGCGCCATACGGTATGGTGCTCTGGAAATAGGTGCGGCTCCAGGCTCTAATTCGATATTGAACTCTACTTCTCTCCGCGAAGGTAATCCAGGTAATTCGTCAGGGAATACATCTGGAAATTCGTCCACAACGGGAATAGATGAGGGCTCCACTCCTTCTTCTTTCTTCATGGCATAACACCACAATTCGTGACAACCCTGCTTTAGCAATTTAATTGCTTTCATGGCTTTGATCAATTTTCGTGAGCTTCCCGGTTTCCATCCTTGGAATAAATGTTCGTATCCGTCATTAGCAATGATCGAAATTACTCTCTTCTGGTAATTCAGGATAGCCCCATAATGATTTAACCAATCATCCCCGAGAATTAAATCATCACCACGGATGTCGACCACAATAAGTTTTGATGGCCAATCTCTCCCTCCTATAGACACAGGGAAATCTCTAATTTCTAGGGTTCCTACAATTCTCTCCCCGCTCGGTAAACCCACAACATAAGGCTCACAAATCATGCAAACACGAGATTTTCAAACGATTAACACAGTTTAATGATATGAAAGAATGCGTAGCTCCTAATCGAATAAGACACTAACTGGTTGCAAAAGGATCTGAGCCATACCTAATGCAACAGCAGTGTTCTGATCGTCTGACTTCCTCATCTCGTAAAGACGCGGAGGAACGGATCCTGCACTGGACGCCTCCCTTTTCCCAACATTCTGCTGCTGAAAACCACTTTGTTGTGTCTGGTTCACACTTATCTCTTTCGGAGCCGGCGCCGAAGTGCGAGTACCGATAGATGTGGTCACATTTCCGCGAAAAATCGCATGGTGCCCTTCCTGCCCACAATCGAAACAAGTCATAGAAGGTGCGGGGCAATCACGCCCAATATGCCCTGCTCGACCACATTTATAACACTTCTTTGATGCGTCTGACACCGTTGATGCTGTCCGGAATGTAACACCCCAAACTAGACAGATATTACAGTGTCGTGGACCCCCGACTGGGACCCACCAGGCGAATGAAAATTAATGAATTAAATAATATAATTGTAGTACCGAACCACATTATATCATCAATTACTCTGATGAGGAGTTTCATTTCAACACACCCAAGATAATACCGAATACATGTATATTTTATATGAAGATAAAATACACAACACTGAATGAAACGGAGTATCCAAATGGAAATCTGCAGCGGAAAATAAATGACAACAACATGAATGACTGAAAGGATTGGGGCCCCCTACTAGTATCACTGGGACTCCTCGCCGTCATCGTTCTATTCCCGTGCTTTTGCCTTGCCATGACCTGAAAACAAAATCCCCCAACGGGGTCAGTTACATAGAACAACAATCCTCAAGGGTTGAAAATACATAATCATGATATATCTTTAGTTATGAAATATCCTTAGTTATGAATTAAGCTGAAGAGGAGCATCATACTACGCCCGTAATGTTCTCTGCAAGTGTACAAGACGAATGACCGGACACACCCGTCCTTGTACCTAATTAGTCTCACGGAGGTAATCGTTACCGTGTGCACAGTCCAATGTATCGGTGACCCAATACATGACCATCGCGTGCTCGACTAAAAATTCCACACATCCGCACCCGGCCACGCATTATGAACCCAGAAGGTCATATGAACGAGAATGACCATAATGAATATCAATGAATAATAATCCGACAAAGTCAAGAATGACTCACCGAGATGAAAATAATGGTGAAGTGAATGATAGCTCAATGAAATGATTGGAACCATAGTTCCTCGTGAATGAAGTGATTATTTGACAATTACAAGTCTCAATACGGTTAATACAATTATGAATGAGTTATGATTATGAATGAACAACAACAAAAGGAATGAATATCCTTTTAACCGAGTAAGAATTAACTTACTCAATACCGATGAAGAATGTCCTTCCACGAACAACGTCCTAAAAGAGATGTCGGTCACTCGAACAACCTTGAATAACACAATTTCCAACAATCCGTTCAACATATGAATCAAACACGATGATAACTAACTCAAAACGTCGATACGACTAAACCAAGTTCATTGGGGCATTATATCAAACACGTTGTGACCAAACTTCGATTGTTTACCATCAATCCTCAATTATACCAACATCAAATCCCCAAGAAGTGTTTCAAACCAACAAAACATCTTCAATATGATCAATAATCCACAATGAATATCCAATTTCGTGATTACGACAACAATTAATCGAAAACCCCAAAATCCAACTCAATATTCAAAGTGTTCTTGAATAAACTTTCAATAATCCAATGAATATTCATACACACTCGTAATCATACGTACATCTCTTCATACAACATGATTATAACGTCCAAAACATCATATCTAAACACAAAATCGAAATCCAAGATGTTGAAGAATATTACCTTTGAAGATCCAAGCACTTCGATCCGATGAAAACGCGTTAAGTCGACTACCCAAGCTCCCCAAACGAATGAAGATGATGAAAATCGAACACCCTTATGATTGATGATGAAAAATATCTCCCTCAAACTCTCTCTCTCGGAACAAAGTAAAAAAATGAGAAAATGAGTAAAAAGTCCCGTCCAAGCCCTTATAAACTGCCGGAAGTTACGGCCGTAACTCGGCCAACATACGGCCGTAACATCCCAGGTCAACGGCCTTACGGCCATAACCAGCCATCTCGTACGGTCGTAACTCGGCTTCGTCCAAACACCTGCCGACAGCCTTACGGCCGTGCCCGCACACCTTACAGGCATAACTCGACCAATACGGCCGTATCCGGCCAAACTTACGGGCGTATGACCCCTTCGTCGAAACTGACCAGGCACCCTGCCTGCAACGTACAGCCGTATCCGTCCAAGCCTTACGGCCGTACCTGCCTCATCTTACGGCCATATGCCGCAACCCTTACGGTCGTAAGTCCTTCTCGTCCGACAAATCCTGAAAATTACGAACACCCCTTACGGCCATAGCCTGCCCACCTTACGGCCGTATCTCGCCTCACCTTACGGCCGTATGCCGAAACCCTTACGGCCGTAAGTCCCATTCGTCCGAACTGGCCTGAAATCAACGAACGCCTGTTATGGCCGTATCCGACAATCCTTACGGCCGTAACTCGTTGCTGGACATGAAGAAAATCCGACAACTCCGATTTCTCGCTACGATTGATGAATGATCCGGCATGCCATACGTATGTGAAAGTAAACAAGTCCAACACGTACCAAAGATGATACTTCCAACACAAGACTACCAATCACGATGATAATGATAATGCTCTCGTTCCGACACTCAAACAGAGATGAAATGACGATCGGTAACTGATACACGGTTACTACATACCAACAATGAACGCAAATGAATGAATTATGAATGATGAGTGATTATTAATGAGTGAAAATTACTGAGTGACAATTACTGACTGATAATCACTGAATGATAATGAATGAATTTCAACTGGGTATTACATACTCCCCCCTTAAAAAGAGTTTCGTCCTCGAAACTAAGGGTCAAACAACTCGGGATAAATTTCCCGCATACTATGCTCGACTTCCCAATTAGCCTCTTCGATTCCGTGTCTAGACCACTGATTCCTGACCAAAGGAATCGTCTTGTTCCTCAACTGTTTGATTCGCCGCTCTAAAACTCATATAGGATGCTCCTCATACGAATGATCATCCGCGATCTCGATTCCGCCGAACTGAAATATGTGACTCGGGTCGGAAACATACTTCCGCAACTGAGAGACGTGAAACACATTATGAATTCGGCTCAACGCCGGAGGTAAAGCCAATCGATAAGCCAGACTACCTACTCGATCCAAAATCTCAAACGGTCTGATGAATCTCGGAGTCAACTTCCCCCGTTTTCCGAATCAGAAAATACCTCGACTCGGGGATACCTTGACCAACACGTGGTCACCTGTCTCGAACTCTAGTGGTCGACGACGATTATCTGCATATGATTTCTGTCGACTCTGAGCGATCAACAAATGACTCCTGATCAAAGCTACCTTCTCACGGGAGGCTATAAGCATATCGGGCTCGGTGCCGATTGATTCTGATAAGTCATCCCAACACAAAGGAGATCGACAACAACGACCGTACAAGGCCTCGTAAGGTGCCATCTTAATCGAAGCATGCCAACTATTATTGTACGTGAACTCGAACAATGGTAGTTGGGCTTCCCAATCATCTTTCCAATCGAGAACACATGCCCTCAACATGTCCTCTAAGGTCTGAATACTCCTCTCTGATTGTCCGTCGGACTGAGGATGAAAGGCTGTACTGAGATTAAGCTGAGTTCCCATAGCACGATGAACTGATTTCCAAAAATGAGACATGAATCGTCCGTCACGATCGGAAATGATACTCTTAGGAGTACCATGCAATCTCACTATCTCTTTGATGAACAACTGGGCCAGTCTCTCGGGACCCCACGTATCCTTAATCTCAAGGAAATGAGCCGATGGTTAAGCGGTCCACAACTACCCAAATTGTATTCATGACACGACGACTCGTCGGCAAACTCGTGATGAAATCCATAGAAATATCTTCCCACTTCCACTATGGATTAGGGAGTGGTTTCAGCATACCTGCCGGTCGCTGGTGTTCTATCTCGACTTGCTGACAGGTCAAACATCTCGAAACAAATTCCGCGACTTTTCGCTTCATATTACTCCACCAGTAATTTTGTTTCAAGTCATTGTACATCTTGCTGGACCCCGGATGAATGGAAATAAGGGGTAGCATGAGCTTCTCTCAAAATCGAGTTTTTCAACTCGTCATCCGCCGGTGCGCATAACCGATTCTTGAATCGTAAAAGCCCATCCTCGTGGACCACAATTCCAGGGGCTTTCCCCTGAACCACATCCTCTTGGATGCGTAACAATGATGGGTCTGAACCCTGATTTACTCTGATTGTTTCCTCAAATGGCGATGAAATCTCTAACATGCAAAGTTGCCCTTGCACTCGCTGAAGTCATACCTCAATCTCGGGTCTAAGGAATTCCTATTGAAGCTCCTTCTGAACTGTTAAACGAGCAGGCATTTACTCCTGAACGGACTTACGACTCAAGGCATCGGCAACCACGTTTGCCTTTACCCGGGTGGTACAGGATCTCGATATCATAATCTTTGATTAGTTCCAACCACCGCCTCTGTCGCATATTTAACTCCTTCTGAATAAATATATACTTCAAACTCTTATGATCGGTGAATATCTGACAGGTGACGCCATAAAGGTAATGACGCCAAATCTTCAATGCGAAAACCACGGCTGCTAGTTCCAGGTCGTGGGTCAGATAATTAACCTCGTAAGGTCTCAATTGCTGTGAAGCATAGGCAATAACCTTCCCATTCCGCATTAATACACATCCGAGACCGTGTCCGGACGCATCACTATAAACCACAAATCATTTCGTCCCTTATGGCAAGGAAAATACAGGTGCTGAAATTAATCGGCTCTTGAGTTCCTCAAAACTCCGATGACACGCGTCGGACCACGTGTATTTCTCATCCTTTCGCAAAAGGTTCGTCATTGATTGAGCGATTTTAGAAAATCCTTCCACAATTCGCCGATAATAACCGGCTACTCCGAGAAAGCTTCGGAATTCCTTAACATTCTTCGGAGGTAACCAATCTCGGATAGTCTCCGTCTTCTGAGGATCAACACGTACACCGTCTGATGAAATTACATGCGACACTTCGGACATCTAGAACTCACACTTGGAAAACTTTCCATAAAGTTGCTCTCATCTAAACACGTCGAGAACCTGATGAAGGTGAAACTCGTGTTCTTCCCGGTCACGAGAATAAATTAAAATGTCATCAATGAAGACAACCACAAACCAATCCCAAAATACGATGAAAACCCGATTCATTAATTCCATGAATACCGCAGATGCATTAGATAACCCAAACGGCATTACCACGAACTCATAATGACCATAGCGTGTTTGAAACGTCGTCCTCACGATATTCGACTCTCGAATTCGCAACTGATGATATCCAGATCTTAAGTCGATCTTGGAAAAATACTGAAGTTCCCAGAAGTTGATCTAAGAGATCATCAATACGGGGTAGAGGATACTTAATCATGATCGTCACCCTGCTCAACTCCCGATAATTAATACACACACGAAACGAACCATCCTTCTTCTTGACAAATAACACTGGTGCTCCCCATGGGGACGCACTCTGTCAGATATAATCTTTCTCGAACAATTCCTCAAGTTGAATCTTCAACTCCTGCATTTCGGTCGGGGCCATCCGATATGGTGCCTTCGATAATGGGGACATACCATGCTCCAACTCTATCGTGAATTCCACATCCCTCGGTGGAGGTAAACCAGTTAACTCGTCTGGGAGTACATCATCAATCGATAACAATGATACCACGAATGATTGAACACCTCGATTGCCCTAGAACGGTCAATTGATGACAATGATACAGTGAATGATTGAACACCTCGATTGCCTTAGAACGGTCAATCGATGAAAATGATACAATGAATGATTGAACACCTCGATTGCCTTAGAACGGCCAATCGATAAAAAATGATACAATGAATAATTGAACACCTCGATTGCCTTAGAACGGCCAATGGATGAAAATGATACAATGAATGATTGAACACCTCGATTGCCTTAGAACGGCCAATCGATGAAAATGATACAATGAATTATTGAACACCTCGATTGAGCAACTTCACTGCTTCCATCATATTAATAATTCTTATGGAACAACGGGGATTACCTCCCTGAAATACACACTCGACTCCAACGAATGAAATGATAGTGACCAAACGCTTACGAACACTGAGGATGGTATCATGACGATCCATCTAACTAATACCTAATATTACATCGTCCTTAGGTAAATCCACCACGATTAGGTCTACCAACCAATCGCGGTCATTAAGCTTAATTCGGTCATTTCTTAATCTCATGATTTTCGAAAATTCTTCTACCATCAGGTATACCAATGATATAAGGCCCACAATCAATAGGACTATCCAAATTAAGTCTATTCAAGCATGATTCGGAAATGAATGAATGTGATGCACCAGTATCAAAAAGGGTACACACGGGTTGAGATAAAATTGTGAGTATACCTGAGGTCATTCGGGCCACCGGATCGTCGGTCCTCCTCTTCGCGTGAATTCGGGACTTGCCGGCCCCCGAACCGGACGCTCCCGTCTGATAAATATGAGCTCCGCCTTTATTCGCTTCCGTCGTCTTAAACGGCGCTGACAGAGCAGCTTGATTCTGAATCGCTGATTGCTTCGGGGCCTGAGATGCCGCCGGAGTCGGCTTGGAGTCCCTTCGGCAATAACGGGCCTTATGCCCAACAATCCCACAATTATGGCACGTGATAGACGGTTTCAGACACTTAGTGCTGTAATGACCCGGCGCTCCACAGTTGAAACAGGTGATGGCTGAACTGGTCGCTCGGGACTGAGATCCCGCAGGATTTGGCGCTGTAGGAGGTCGCTCAGAAATGTTAGGGCCCGCACGAGGCTTCTTGAAGGTTGACTGACCGCCTTCAGACTGATTACGCTTTGTTGATTTCTTGCTGATAGATGAAGGTTGTTGCTCAGCAATTTCCTTAGCAGCAGGCTCATACGGGAGAGTTCTCTCGATTAATTCGGCCACAGTGGCGCAATGATGATTGAGCAATTGCATATGGGTCATCATGACCTGCATAAAAGTGAGTGGATCAACCCGAACATCTTCTGATCGAGTCGAGTCCTGGGTACGATTTCCCGACAGCGAGTGATTATTTCCCGGGTTTCGGCCCGCACCGCGGCCTCTCCCCGTGCGTCCCCTGACAGCTCTCTCCATACTGAAGTACGAAGGTCGCATGATAATCATAGATCTCGTATGAGTACCGCATTATGATTTACGTCATGAAATGATGAAAATGAGCATACGTGCTCTAATACAGTGATTACATGAATGATTAACTGAGGTGACATGATTATCTGATGATATTCTTGAAATGATTATCTTGAACAAGTTAACAAGATTAATGATATGATCTTCAGGATCAACAACTGAGTAATGAAATGAATTGAGTGATTAATGAGTTAACATGATCAACATGATTAAAATGAAAATGATGTTTGAGGATTGTTAACTAGTGAATTATGAATGAATGATTATTGCCAGAAATTATACCATGGCGTTAGAAGTCTTACAGTTCTTTCGGTCTGATGGGCTCGGCATTTACACAGGTCACACGTGACGCGAAAGTCCAATGATACTACTCTGATGATGATGATTTCAAATGAGACATGACTCGGAAGGTAGTATTCAAAACCACGCTCCGATACCAACTCTGTAACACCCCAAACTAGGCGGATATTACAGTGCTGTGGACCCCCGACTGGGACCCACCAGGCGAATGAAAATTAATGAATTAAATAATATAATTGTAGTACCGAACCACATTATATCATCAATTACTCCGATGAGGAGTTTCATTTCAACACACCCAAGATAATACCGAATACATGTATATTTTATATGAAGATAAAATACACAACACTGAATGAAACGGAGTATCCAAATGGAAATCTGCAGCGGAAAATAAATGACAACAACATGAATGACTGAAAGGATTGGGGGCCCCTACTAGTATCACTGACTCCTCGCCGTCAACGTTCTATTCCCGTGCTTTTGCCTTGCCATGACCTGAAAACAAAATCCCCAACGGGGCCATACGTAACAACAATCCTCAAGGGTTGAAAATACATAATCATGATATATCTTTAGTTATGAAATATCCTTAGTTATGAATTAAGCTGAAGAGGAGCATCATAGTACGCTCGTAATGTTCTGTGCAAGTGTACAAGACGAATGACCGGACACACCCGTCCTTGTACCTAATTAGTCTCACGGAGGTAATCGTTACCGTGTGCACAGTCCAATGTATCGGTGACCCAATACATGACCATCGCGTGCTCGACTAAAAATTCCACACATCCGCACCTGGCCACGCATTATGAACCCAGAAGGTCATATGAACGAGAATGACCATAATGAATATCAATGAATAATAATCCGACAAAGTCAAGAATGACGCACCGAGATGAAAATAATGGTGAAGTGAATGATAGCTCAATGAAATGATTGGAACCGTAGTTCCTCGTGAATGAAGTGATTATTTGACAATTACAAGTCTCAATACGGTTAATACAATTATGAATGAGTTATGATTATGAATGAACAACAACAAAAGGAATGAATATCCTTTTAACCGAGTAAGAATTAACTTACTCAATACCGACGAAGAATGTCCTTCCACGAACAACGTCCTAAAAGAGATGTCGGTCGCTCGAACAACCTTGAATAACACAATTTCCAACAATCCGTTCAACATATGAATCAAACATGATGATAACTAACTCAAAACGTCGATACGACTAAACCAAGTACATTGGGGTATTATATCAAACACGTTGTGACTAAACTTCAATTGTTTACCATCAATCCTCAATTATACCAACATCAAATCCCCAAGAAGTGTTTCAAACCAACAAAACATCTTCAATACGATCAATAATCCACAATGAATATCCAAATTCGTGATTACAACAACAATTAATCGAAAACCCCCAAATCCAACTCAATATTCAAAGTGTTCTTGAATAACCTTTCAATAATCCAATGAATATTCATACACACTCGTAATCATACGTACATCTCTTCATTCAATATGATTATAACGTCCAAAACATCATATCTCAACATAAAATCGAAATCTAAGATGTTGAAGAATATTACCTTTAAAGATCCAAGCACTTCGATCCGATGAAAACGTGTTAAATCGACTACCCAAGCTCCCCAAACGAATGAAGATGATGAAAATCGAACACCCTTATGATTGATGATGAAAAATATCTCCCTCAAGATCTCTCTCTCGGAACAAAGTGAAAAAAATGAGAAAATGAGTAAAAAGTCCCGTCCAAGCCCTTATAAACTGCCGGAAGTTACGGCCGTAACTCGGCCAACATACGGCCGTAACATCCCAGGTCAACGGCCTTACGGCCATAACCAGCCATCTCGTACGGTCGTAACTAGGCTTCGTCCAAACACCTGCCGACAACCTTAAGGCCGTACCCGCACACTTTACGGGCGTAACTCGACCGATATGGTCGTATCCGGCCAAACTTACGGGCGTATGACCCCTTTGTCGAAACTGACCAGGCACCCTGCCTGCAACGTACGGATGTATCCGAACAAGCCTTACGGCCGTACCTGCCTCATCTTACGGCCATATGCCGCAACCCTTACGGCCGTAAGTCCTTCTCGTCCGACAAATCCTGAAAATTACGAACACCCCTTACGGCCGTAGCCTGCCCACCTTACGGCCGTATCTCGCCTCACCTTACGGCCGTATGCCGAAACCTTTACGGCCGTAAGTCCCATTCGTCCGAACTGGCCTGAAATCAACGAACGCCTGTTACGGCCGTATCCGACAATCCTTTCGGCCGTAACTCGTTGCTGGACATGAAGAAAATCCGACAACTCCGATTTCTCGCTACGATTGATGAATGATCCGGCATGTCATACGTATGTGAAAGTAAACAAGTCCAACACGTACCAAAGATGGTACTTCCAACACAAGACTACCAATCACAATGATAATGATAATACTCTCGTTCCGACACTCAAATGGAGATAAAATGATGATCGGTAACTGATACACGGTTACTACATGCCAACAATGAACGCAAATGAATGAATTATGAATGATGAGTGATTATTAATGAGTGAAAATTACTGAGTGACAATTACTGACTGATAATCACTGAATGGTAATGAATGAATTTCAATCGGGTATTACACGGAACTTCTTCCCACTTCGAGAAGGATGCGGAGGTTTCCTTAATGAATGAAATGAAGACTGGCCCTTGTGGGGCCTACTACTCTTGTTCTCCTTGAAGTTGCCGGATACTTTCTGCTTTTTCGCTTCCATTGATTTCTCCACCGCCGCCTCTTTCATGTCGTAGGCCAGCGTTTTGTCCTGATAGTGTCGCAAAGTAGTACACTCGAATCCGGACATGTACTGCTGAATATCCGACTTCATCCGCATATCGAAATGGAAAATCTTTTCTGCCTCGGTTCTGACCAAATGTCGCACACAGGTTAGCTGGTGATTAAAAGTCTTGATTATATCTGTCACAGATGCCTCTGAACTCTGCGGCGAGAAAAACTCTCGGACTCTAGCCTCTCTAACTGGACGAGGAAAATATTGTGCTTCCATCATTAGTTTGAATTCCATCCAATCAGCATTATGATCCTCCGGTCGAACGGTCTCCCACCAATCGAAAGCCTCCCCAGTTAGAAAATACTGGGCGATTGGAACTTTTCGGTCCTCGGGACAGTTGATCCCCGCAAATACCTTCTCTAACTCTTTCAGCCAGTGATCCCAAGTAGGTGTCTCGGCAGAACCATCGAATTTCGGTGGATGTAACTTGATCACTTCTGTAAGCCATTTGTCCCCTCGGTTATCCTGATTGCGCTGCTGGTCCATCATCGCCTGCATACGGTCGACCACCTGAGCAAACTGGGTTATCTGGGCAACCACTTGTTGAAGCACTCCCGGCATGTTAGGATTTGCGTCATTATTTGCTGATCCCTGCTGTCCTCCAGGATGGGAATCGGTTCGACTAGCCGATAATTCTGGGGTAGACGTCGAATCCTCCTGCCTCGCATTACCACGTCCGTGTTCACGACCGTATCCGCGTCCACGGCCTCCCCTCAACATACTGTAAACACAAATACTCAATATCTAAGGCAAAAATTTTCTAAAAGAAAGTCCGCCAATATCGACAACGCAGGAAATAAATATAACGGTAGTATATGAGATTAGAAAACTTACAACCACGGTCCACATGACAACGCTGGCTGTACAGTGATGTTATAACCGACCCATAAATCGAATGACGTAAACAGACCCAACTAAACCCGACTGCCAAGATATCCATGAATCTTAGCTCCGATACCATATTCTGTAACACCCCGAGATATTCGGAATAATTACAGCGCCGTAAATCCTTTATATAAGAATTTACAAGGCTGATTTTGAAAAAAAAAATGCGAAAGATATAAAAGTACCATTAAAGTTTAAATTACAAAACCAATTCAAACAGTTCAATTTAGTTTATTACAAGCATCTCAAAACATCAACAAGACACACGTACTCGAGTACTGCAAATAAATCAGAAAAACAAGACAATCACATTTAACATCACGGAGCCCCTTCGTCGTCGTGTCGGTACTTTAGCTGCTTCCCCGCTCCTCGGCTACCTGAACATCAAACAAATGTCCACCCCCGGAGGGGTTAGCACAATGATGCTAGTACAAGTATTATGATACACAAATCGAATATGCAACCACAATGCATAATAAAGTACACAATACGGACTTCTGTTACCGGAATCCAGCAATGCGAATCTACATGATTCCATCAATACGACATGGGTATTCCAACGATCCAGCGCCCTCAACATAGATCCCAAGATGATCCCGTCGGACCAACACGAGGTGGAAAAACCCGTCCAATGATCCAGCGCCCTCAGCATAGATCCCAAAATGATCCCGTCGGATCAATATGAGGTGGACATCCAATCCAGCGCCCTCAGCATAGATCGCTTGATCCCTTCGGATCAATACAACATACACAAACACAACTATGCATACTCATATGCAAAAATCGATATGTCCATCAACATGAACATATAAGAAATCGATAACGAATATCATGACAATTCAACGAAAATAATCTCATGCTCAACAACATGTAAAAACGGTATACATGATTTAAATAAACAATATTAACAAATTTCAAAATACAATACTTGCCTTAAAAGATGGCAAGAATCTAAATACTTCAAGGATTTCAACAAACTCGAAGGCCGCCTCCTTAGGTCAGCTGTTCGCAACGTTCGGCCCTCTAAACAAATAGGAAAATAACGACAACTCAAAACCAATTTAAACGTACAAACATCTAATGTCAACTACGGTCGGATTAACACCCTAAGTTAGTGGGTTCACGGTTCAATTCTCCCGACAAACGTTCGGTCATGCTAGAGATATTCAAATCATCAAAAAAAATCGTACTTCGACTCCTGACTATCGATTCCATCACCAGGTTCGGTTATATAACACATTTCAATCCGAGTCAAGGTTTAATCATCCCTACCCTTCATTATTCTACAAATTATCTTATTTGCCAAATTTTACGCTCATAGCAATTGCCACCCATCAACACCCTTCGTTCGAATCATCAAGATGAAGATAAACATATCTAGAAATCGTTATGAATTATGAATTACGTTGAAGGTCACCTTAAACTATCCAAGGATCATTTCTAGACCACTTTAAGAGTTCATCTTCTTGCAAAATCTCATTCTAAATGATGATAGTAACAATACACCGACAGGCAAGTGATTCGGAGAAGACATCCTAAAATATACAACAATCTCAGAAATCAAAATCCTGGATTCAACTTAAATGGGTTCGGTTAAAATTTTCTTACTCAAAGGAGTTCTAATGAGATTACTTTAAATTCTTAAGGTACGTGTACGACCTAATGAGTTTTCAACAATCTTAATAGTTCGGTTAAATTCTTAAGGTATGTGTTCAACCTAATGAGTTCTAATCCGAATAAGAACACGAACTCTAAGCTCGGGTCGCAACACATACCTTATACGGGAAGAAAAGATGAAAACACTTGATGAACTCAACATTCGACGCTTGAATTACCAATCCTCAAAGCTCCTTGCCTTCGATGATATGTTAGAAGGCTGATTTGTAGGTTTAGGATGGAGAGAGTGACTCTCTAAGTTTCAGAAATCGAGTGTGGGTTGAAGTGGAAATCTGAAAAATGAAAGAGAGTGTTGTCCTATATATAGGAAATGGTTATTAGCGCGCGATACGGCTCTATATTTAGCGTGCGCTAACGGCTTGCAGCCCACTGACTCTGACTGAACTCGGCTTAGCGTACGCTAGACAGCCTTACGTGCGCTAAAGCCAACGGTTAGCGTACGCTAACAACTGTTTTCAGCGTGCGCTAACGATTGAACGAAAGTTCACTGACCTCACTTTTCTCGACTTAGCGTGCGCTAGCCTCAAACCATTTGCGTGCGCTAAGCACTGTTGACTCGACTTTTCCAGAAAGCCGTCCAGGTTCATCCCGACATGTCCCCAACAAAATCCACGGTCTGATCTAACCTACCAACCTGTCTCAATCATGCTGACTATGTATAGCGTGCGCTAAGGCTCATACGTAGCGTGCGCTACGCTTAGATGTTAGCGTACGCTACAAGTGCACAAATACAAGTATGAACAACATTCATGAAATCTTACGCTTAACAACACAGGATCATGAAATACGGAGGATAATACTCAAATCGAATACAACATATACAATGCCACAATGTTCAAATACACATCAGAAATCTCGGGTATTACAAGTGAATCGCACGAGTTTTCAGACTCGTTGTAACTAATGCTTATATACATTCTTTAGGGCTGCATATTAAAATTCTTAAAATAAAAGTTATTTTAGCGTTGTGCATACTAATTAAGAGTTTTTTTCAGTCGTTACCCCTAATTAATTATGAATTGCACCTAATGAAAATGCAAATATTAAATCTTGTTTAGATGATTATTAGGGATAATAGAATTACGAGAGGAAAAAAAAGTAAAAAAGAAAAATACTATTTATTTTTGCAAAGTTTAAAAAATCTAAAAAGTGTGCGAGCGAACAAAGAACACTAGCGGGCCGGTGGAATGAGAAGACTTCTGTGACTAAGGATATAAAACTTTTAAACTATGTAATAATATGAGTAGAGTTATATTAAATATTAAAAATTTTTTACATATCAAGGAACTCATCCTCATTATCCATACAAAAAGAAATCAATATTTGAGATTAAAAGTATTTAATATTTCACACATTTTTTATAAATTAAATATTTCTTAAACCGTTAATCGTTAAACGAAAATAATTACACCATCGCGACGAGCATTTAATTATCTTTCTATAGACGGGCACCTTAATATACTTTCGACAAAAAAAAAAATCGTATATATCACATGTGATTTTTTCGGCCACGAAAAAAAACGTGAAAAAAGCGGGAAAAAAAAATTTGTCGAAAATATATCAAAGTGCCTATCTATAGAAAGATAATTAAATGCTCGTCGTAACGGTATATTTTTTTTGACTTAACGGTTAACGGTTTGAAAGATATTGATATTTGAAAAAAAATGATGAAAGTGGGTTTTTTAAATTGTTGGGATTAATCTCATCCATTAGATCAAAAAGATGGAGGGTGGAGATTAGTCACTTGGTATGTAAAAAAAATTTGATCCTCAAATGATCTTAAATCGTAATAATATTCACTTAATTAATAACACTCGGGCGAAAGTGAGAATATATAAAGGTATCTAATTATTAAAGACAATATATATTGGTATCTATTATAAATCTACTAGAAATATAGAGAGAATTGAGTGAAATAAAGAGATCATTTCATTCATACATGTGTATATCTTATATATCGAGAATATGACATTTATATAGGCTTATGATACAAGAGTTACAATGGAGATGAAAGGACTAAGGCATAGACTCGAGAAGCCAAAGATTGTATGTATTAATGGAGAAAGATGAAAGGTTAAATGTCATCCAATAATACATAACACTTCCCATTGAATGACCTGTACAAACATTATGATTTGTTAAAACCTTATTAGGAAAAACTATGTGGGAAAAACCCTATTGAAAGAGAAAGAGTGCATGTGTTGTACAAAATAATAAAATATCATGTCTCCCTCTCATTATGATAAATGTTAACATAAAACTCGAAATTTGCGTATCCCAATCTTCTGTACTAATTTCTCGAAAGGAGTTGTAGGGGGCGCCTTCGTGAACAAGTCTGATGATGTCTCGTTAAAAACCTTACCAGGAAAAACCTAGTGGGAAAATCCATGGTTAAGAGAAAAAGAGTGCATCATGCATTTTCTCCTACTCATAATAATAACACATAACATTTTTGAGTTGACTAGATATAATGTTGTGAAACTTCTCAAATGTAGATATTCTGGTTGTCTTAGCAAGTATATCTTTGATGTATCCTTCTTTGAGTTATGTAGCTCTCATCATATACAGTTGGTGGAGCTTCTATCTAGGTGAAGATCACAATCTCGTCATATTGAGTTTCTAACTTTAGCCATATATCATCTTGGATTGCAGGAGTCAAAATATAGTTATAAGAAGTTTCTGCAATAATTTACTTCATAGCAAAACAAATATCTCCAATTGTATATAAGTATTCAATATTTGATCTCTCACAATTGGAGTAAAACTTTGCACCTGCAAAATCAACTTAAACCTTTTCCAAATAGGTCAGTGGAGATCGAATAAAATTCTCTCTATGAACCTCAGGATTCGCATGCCTTCAGATAAACCTACATTAATAATAAATTTGTAAATTATTCTGCGACATGTATAATTAGTAAAACATGTTTAGTTTATTTAAGTATGGTACTTCAGGACCAAGAATTTATTTCTTTCAATTGTTTACAAAGGTCAGTATAGTGTATTCCTTCAAGTGAAAGATTCATTTCAAGTTGTACTAGGATATCATGTACTCCCTCCGTCCCAGCTAACATGAGCATTTTGACTTTATATGGTCAATAATTTTCAAGTTTGACTAAGAATTAATCCCAAACTATAATGATAAAATATTTAACAAAATTATATTATGAAATTTTAGATGGTGAAGTTTTATAATATAATTTTGTTAAATATTTTATCATTATATTTTGAGATTAATTCTTAGTCAAATTTAGAAATTATTGACCATATAAAGTCAAAATGCTCATGTTAACTGAGACAGAGGGAGTATTATTTAGAAATAAAATCACAAAAGTGTATTCCACATAATCCTTCTGAGATTTTCTATATTCATCTATAACAATATAGCATCCATTCAGGAGTATATGTTCTTTTCAATATATACGCTGTTTTGGAGAAATTTTAAACACCACGAAACACTTCATAACAAACATAATATCGATAAATTCACGTACTTTGATAATGATGTGCAACTCATTTCAATATCAATTAGAAACACATTCTAATTTCCATCTACTCTAGCTCGAGATTTTATGGATTGTCACCTATAATTCAATATAAATATAATAGTTATTTTATTTCGGAATGATTTTATGTTGGACTACCGGTCCAAACCCCTTTTTAATTTGGGGGGACAATGTTCTCGAGAATTTAATTTACTGCTTCTGGCAGTTAAGATCCTTCAAGGATACATATCGTAAATGAGTCATTTAAATTTAATCATTTCCATATTGTCAGATTATACAGCGATCAAATAATCATATCCACCACAATAAATTTTTCTCTTCCTATCAATACAAGGTCATTGTACAACTATGTGAGCTTTCTATTTCATAAATGCTATACTTTTGTTTTGCGCTCACCTAAATATTCATTTATATCCCATGACTTGACACCTTTAGAATCTTCTTTACTACCATGAAACCTGAGCCGGAATGCCATGGTAGTAAGAGACTGTCCCTTTATAAAGTAGTCATGGATCATTGAATCCATACTTTGTCTTTTTTATATAGTAAGATCAAATCTTTTTTATATAGTAGCCATGGATCCATACTTTATATAGTAAGATCAAATCTATTAGAAAACGAAAAAGAGGATTAGAGCAGAACAAAGAGCACCAGCAGGCTGCCGAATTGAGAAAAAGCAAAACAAAACTCAAGCTAATTCCACAAGCGGATAGTCAAGAGTGGAAGAAATATTAATGTGAAAAAATAAATTGACAAACTAAAAACACAATAAAAAACGAAGTCGCACGACCTTCTCAAAAGGAGACATGACCATGTCCGAAGGCAATATATACGGACCACCATAACACCACATGACTCGACTAAAAGAAACACCCGCTCGCGGCTGAAACCACCAAAACTAACCATCGCAGACCGCAAGAAGCCCCACCCCCCATCGCGTACCACCAAAATTTGTGTTTGATTTGTATTTATATATTATATGTACATGTAAATGTATATTAAATTTAAATAAACACTACAAGATAATAGATTTCTTACCTTTTTTTTTGTTAGTTTATATTTTGAATTTTTTGATACGGGACTAAACCTGTCCCGTCCCGCTCCTTTCGTCCCAACTGGGATCAAGCCCGCACGGGATGAGATCCAAAAATCACCAATTCCATCCCATCCCATCCCATCCCGTGTGTTATTACACGAGACGGGTAGGATGACCCTAGGCCCGTCCCATCCAAGTCATATTTGATTAGGATGATTTACATCCACTAATACATTTTGCTTTAATATTACAAATATCACAACTCTACAAAAGATTTACACAAATAACGAAAGTAAATTTTTTATTTCATCATTAAATAGACCATTCCTTAAACTACGAAAGTGGTTATCCAATACAAAAGAGAAGATATCTTCTCATTTAATTACGGTTATTTCTTTCCTAATTCTCTCTCCCCTTTTTTATTTCTTCTTCATCCCTGAGTTTGCTTCTTGATATTCAGAGGAGTCCACGCGAAGGTAAATCGATGGGAGGTAGCGACGGTCGCGGCGGCCTGAGTTTGCTTCGTGATATTCAGATTCAGAATTCTGGATTTTTCATCGTCGAAGACAACATCGAGGATTTAATAAATTTATGCTCGATTTTGGCTTGAATTTCAGAAAATTTATGATTGTGGCAGCGGCTACTTTCAACTTTGATGGTTTCAATGGCCGAGGTGGTGGTTCAGTTGGTTTTGGAATATATGGATTTTAGGATTTTAGTGTGTGGTTAGATTTTTTGGGTTGAGAGAGGACATTGAAGGCGGTGGATGATGATCTGATGGATGATTATTTTGGGGTGTGAGGTTTGGTCAGAGAATACTTCTTTTTATCATTTTCAGAAAATTATTTAGCAAATTCAGAGATACTCTTTAAAGCATTATTTATTACATATTCTTGTCTAAACGGTTACCGTATTGTTCACACCGCCTTATTGTGATGTGTTTTTTTATTGGTTCTTTCAACATTTGATTACTAATTTGCCAACCAATGATTACCGTGGTTGTATGTGTCCATATGATTGAGTAGATGTCATATGTTGAAATATATTGGTTAAATCTATATTGCAAATATAAATAACTCGAGGAAGATATGTACATTGTTGATTTGATATGTGATCAATATGCTTGGTCATCATTTACTATTTGTAGTTCTTGATGTGTTTATTCTCCTTTCATGTGTTGAAATGTGTTGGTTGAATATGTATTGCAAATATAAATAACTCAAGGAGGATATATTCTTTGAAATTTTGCCAGTTTCGAATGTATATATTAAGGTAACCATAATATCATGATGGTATCCATAAAATGTGTTGTTGAATCTGGACTATAAATTTAAATAAGTTGATGTCAACCAATAAACATTAAACACGTAGTAAAACAAATACAGAAAGCATCCGAATGTGTGTTCATCCACTTTTCATTGTTAGATATATAACAAAATCATCATGACGAATAGGTATTAAATTTAATATTCAGTAACCAAACTACTATTTACAGGTATTCACAATCCTGTGAATGACATTGCTAAATATAAAATAAATGATAGACGATATTCAAATATGTATATTTAGGCAACCAAACTACACATCATACTATCCACAGATTGTGCTCCAACTGTCATTTGTTAAACAAATTAATGAGTACGAATATATGCATAACCAAATTATTACTTGCACAACACATGCTTTTAGTTTACATGGTAAATTTAAAAAACTCAATGTTCAACAGTAAACGATGTCTTAATGTATATATTTAGGAAACAAACTTGATATTATCTAAGTCTTGTATCTCAATTTTTCATTGTTAAAGTAAAATATTGTTGAGCAATAATAACAAGTATCAGGTAATCAAAATTACACTTCAGATTTGTACTTCTATTTTTTATTTATTAAATATAAAAAAATAATGAGCAAGAGTAAATAGTATCTAAATGCGATAATCAGGTAACCAAACTACAGCTTGCATGTAGCGAACTAAATTGTTTATCGAAATTCACCGAATCCAGTCTGTCAAAGCTGTTGTCGGTTACCATTACACCATTAATAAATAACTGATAATTTCTCAACGGTATTATGAAAATTATGGTTGAGGGAGAGATAATTTTGGTAATTGAATTTATTATTTCAAACATTACAATTTTCCATTATAAAATTCCTTCCCGGTCGTTTTTTAAGGAGGTAGTTAATTGAATTAATTATTATAATTTTCATATTAAAACTCCTTCATTCATAGGGTTCGCTGAGAATGTGGGTTGACTATGTGTTTGTTTTGTAATTCTTCTCCTAACGTGATTTGTGTAATTATTTTTTAATTATTGTATATACATCTAAAGTACCCTATTTGATTATATTTGAAGTGGGGGAGGCCCATAAAACTTTCTTGAGCCCATTCTAGTATATAATAATATACGTGAATGAGCCCACCAAACGCAATAAGAAAACTCAAACAGCTGCTGAGCAGCTAAAATGCGCAGCTGCGTTTATCACATTCAGTGATTTGAATCAGAAGCCAAAAATTCTATTCCCACATCATTCGCCTGCAATGGCCACCTTTCACAGTCAAGTACGTGTTTACTGTGTTTCTTCTGCAATTATATTTATTTTTATAGTAATTTCTGAATTTAAGATTGCATTCGTTTCCATTTCGAGATCTAACATTTTCTGCATTTTGTTTTCTGAATGTTGTCAAAGAGATCCGGTCACAACTCGTTTGATCCTTGTGCCATTGGAAACCGATTTAGTTTTTGCTTGATTTTTCCATTAATTCTCTGACATAATTTAGCTCTTTGATCATAAAACCTGGCTAAATGAATATGATCGGGACCGGAGAAAAATATTCATGTACCGAAATTATTCATTTATCGAAAGAAAATTTGAACATGTTATAAAGAGTTGGGACCGGAGAAAATTATTCATTTGGCGAGATTATTTGTTTATCGAACATTCATTTATTGAGGTTTAACTGTATTTCATCACACCCCGAAGCTCGCGCGCGTGTGTGTGTGTAAAGTTTGTGCATCACGGGATATCCTAATTCACATCAATGATTAATTTTGGATTATGAAATGCATTATTGGGTAATCCATGTCTTGTTTATGTTTCCAAATGTTTGGCCTATATGACTCGGAAATGTGATTAGTAGTAAATTTAGAGAGTTTTTGATTTGGTCATGGATTGTAGGAGGCTTGCCCAACTATAAAGAACATAATTCTATTAGATTCTGAAGGGAAGCGCGTCGCGGTCAAGTATTATTCGGATGACTGGCAGACTAACAGCGCGAAGCTAGCTTTTGAGAAGTCGGTTTTCACGAAAACTCAAAAGAATAATGCTCGCACTGAAGGTAACATTTAATCTCGTTGCGCTCTATCTCTGACTGTTAGATAATTACAAATTGGAATGTGATTGATTTGTGGTAGGCGGTAATCAAATTTCTATGTTCTTTGAATCAAGAAAGCAATCTTTAAATATATACATTATATATATAGGGATTAGTTCAAATGGGAACATAGTTCCAACTTCCAACGCACACTTAGTCTTATGCAAGTGCACATGTATGCATTGTGTTTCCTTTAACTGTGCATTACCATCCAAGTACGTATGTGGTGCATTATATTAACTGTGCATTTGGGAGAAAAAGATGAGGAAAAAAATAAATATGCATTACAACATACTATGTATACGGTGAATCCGTACTAATTGTGCATAAAACCTATGTTCCCATTTGAACCAATCCCTAATATATATGCAACATACTATATATACGGTGAATCCGTACTGCCGTGCATAAAACCTATGTTCCCATTTTAAGAATTGGTTCACATTTGAACCAATCCCTAATATATATATATATATATTTATATATATATATATATATATATATATATATATATATAGAGAGAGAGAGAGAGAGAGATTAACTATAACAATTTATCAGTGGAGTAAGACCTCTGTAAAATAATGAAATATCATGATTCCGGGATTATTAGATTATAGAGGTCCTACTGCACCTGTGTTTTTCAGAGGCAAATTGATTTACCTGCCCGGAGGTGGTGATAGTTTTAATGTGTCTATATGCAGCGGATATTACGATGCTGGAGAAAAACATCATTGTGTATAAATTTGTTCAAGATCTACACTTCTTTGTGACCGGCGGTGATGATGAAAATGAACTTATTCTAGCTACTGTGCTACAGGGTTTTGTTGATGCAGTAACCCTTCTTCTCAGGTTCCGAATATGCTTAAAGAAACAAAATCAGGAATTCTTGAATACGTCAGTTTATGATTTTATCTGATTTTGATGGTTTTTTGTATCAGGAACAATGTTGAACTAAGGGAGGCACTTGAGAACTTGGATCTTATTCTTTTGTGCCTTGACGAGATTGTTGATGGAGGGTAGGCTACGAATTCCTGTAAAAGTTCAAATACTATTTGTTTGTATATTTATTGGCTAAAAATATTATCTAATTTTTTGCCTCCCATCTATCTATATTCCCGTTGAAAAATCAGTTTTATGTAAAAACTGCACCATTATGATGTAGCTATGCCGTTTTTAATGGCTGTGTTTACAGTGATCAAGTTAGATTTCATGTGATTTGATTTGATTTTTTTTTTTTGTTCAGGATTGTTCTTGAAACTGATGGTAGTATTATTGCTGGAAAAGTGGCCTCCCATACCACGGATGATGGCGCTCCATTGTCCGAGCAGGTAATGTCGATATAATATTCTTTTTATTATTAACTTATTTTAATTTGTTTTATGCAATTTGCATGAGTACAATGTATGTACGATCCTGGTTAATTTGCAAGAATAAAATTTAGTATATGAGCCCCTCTGAGGACAAAACGAGGGAAAATCGACTAAGATGGTACAACCATGTGCAACGAAGACCGGTAGGGCTCCAGTGAGGAGGTGTGAAACTATAGACATCAAACGGGGTCAAAGGAAGAGAGGGCGGTCAAAGACGAGTTGGACGGAATCTATTAGAAGGGACATGCAGCAAATAAACTTAACAAAGGAGATGACCCAACGTAGAGCTGATTGGAGACGTCATATCCATATAGCTGACACCACCGTAGTGGGATAAGGCTTATTTTGGCTTGATTTGATTTGGTAAAATTTAGTATATGAGTCGGCCTCATCAGCATAGTCAGGACAAATTATTTCCCCGACTCGCTGAAATAATGAAATAACGGGTTAATTAAGAATATATCCTCGGGGTTTAGTCCAACTACGAAAACCCACAGCTAATTATGAACACGCCCTCATATTTTATATTTTACGAATTCTTCCTCAGCCGGGGGGTGGGAGGTGGGGTGGAGTGTAATATTTGTTGAGATCTTAAGGAGGATTGTTCAGGGGGTCATTGTAATTCTGAAAGATCATCGTTTGTTTTTCTTGTCGCATTTTCTATGATTCGTTCCTTCTGTTTTATTGTCTTGAAAAAATAAAAATCTTTTTGCAGACTATATCTCAAGCTCTAGCCACCGCACGAGAGCATTTGACACGATCACTTCTGAGATGATGCTGTATCTGCTGCTTACATAATACATCAGTGAAACATTCACTATTTCAGACATCTTTACCTACCTATGAAGCTCTGTTCTTTCTCATCATATTTTTCCAAGTTTTATTTGGCTAACCGGTGGTTGCCACTTGTTCCGCTCGGTACGTAACCTCGATGACATTTTATGATTTGCTAAAATATCCATAATTCAGGCAAAATATTCCATGTTGTTTCCACTTTATTCTTCTTGAGATAAGAGCAGTTTTGATGGTTATTGCTTTTTGTATGAGTGGACTAATTTTGTTTATTCAGATACTCATCCAAGTTTTTTTTTTTTATTTTATCAACATACCAACTCACTTACATGATTTTTATGATTTTTAATGCAAGTGAAGTTAGGGGCTGTTTGTTTGGCTCTTAATGGTTACATTAAGAGCCTACCTATGAATCGCTAAGAGGTCAGGACTGTTTGGCAAAAAAAATATGACCTCTTAATAGTTACAATAACCTCTTAACCATTAAGCATCCATACCCTCTCTCAACCATTAAGAGGCAAACAATTTCCAGATTTACCCCTCCTCTTAAATTAAGAATTATTATTCATAATTATTATTATTTTTTTTTAAATGAATTTAAATAAAAAAATATTATACATAATTATTATTATAATTTTCTAAATGAATTAAAATAAAAAATACTATACATAATTATTATTATTATTTTAAATGAATTAAATTAAAAAATATTATGCATAATTATTATTATTATTTCAAATGAATTAAATTTAAAAATATTATACATAATAATAATTATTATTATTATGATTTTAAATGAATTAAATTTAAAAATATTATACATCATAATAATAATTATTATTATTATTTTAAATGAATTAAATTTAAAAATATTATACACAATTATTTATAAAAATTAGGGTTTTTATTTATAAAAAAGAGAGGTTTTGATACGCAAGGGGAGGAAAAATGGGATTTTTAATCGCTACTTTTATACAGAAGGGTAAAATGGTAATTTTTACCATTCAGAGTTACCGTTCAGAACAGTTACCAAACAACCAAATTTCATTCTGCACTCAACCATACAGAGCCTCTCAACAATTCTGGTCTCTTAGTGCATTAAATTATTCACCAACTGCCAAACAGCCCCTTAGTGGCAAATTGTATCCCGCACATGGGAGAACCCAGTTAGGTGTTCCTATATGATGTGGCAGTGCGACAAGTATAAAAAAAGTTTTGGATATGGGATAAATAGGGTAAGTATATATATGTATAGCAGGACGAGCATCTTGTTAAGTGCTCCTGAGATGCGAAATACAATTCATGAAAATTAGTTCCGATTATTAGCAAATTTTGTCGGAAACGTGCGCTGGTGGATTTTTGAACCAAATTTCTAATTTCGCGTAACCTTATAATTAGAATTGAGAAACCAATGACCCGGACAATAATAAGAGGGCATTATTTCAAAAGAAAAATAAAAATAAAAAAATAAAATCTATTCAAGTGATTCACACTTTTCTTATTTATATTATTTTATTTTATTATGTGGTGCTGTCAGTTACTTTCCTATTTTTCTGGTAATCTATATATATATGAAAAGTGGTGATGAAAATGAAAGGAGAGACATGCCACATGGGACAAAATTCTAGGTGGCAAATTCCAGCAAAAAATAAATGATTTAAAATGCATTCAATTATATTTTGCCATTCAAAATAGTTTGTTCATTTTTCCACAATTTTAGCCAAAAGATATGGTCTAATATTATTTCGTATATAAAAAACAATTCAAATTATATTCTGCCACAACTTTAGTTATTTATAATATTTATCATATTATTCATTAGTTGGTTAGATTTATAAGATTTTGTAGGGCACCAATAGTCATCATAAATTCTATAAAAAATTAATTGATTTAAAAATATTTCAGCTACAAATAGGGACCCGAGAGTTTAAAAATATTTCAGCTATAAATAGGGACCTGAGGGTAACTTTCAGTTAGATTTATGAGATTTTTTGGGAGCAGAATATTTATCACAAGAGAAACCGGGTGCTATATAAACAAGAAATGACATTCCTCATACCACAAGGTCAGAATACCTGTGCTTATCTCAAAATGTTTGATTCGAAAAGAATGATGATTATCGATAACTACTCAATTACAAATCTGCCACATGATTTAATCGTGTGCATTATGGAAAAGCTTGCACATCAATCAGTCAAGGGCTGGGCAAACGCTAGCGGCAGGTAATTTGCAGGTTTCATAGGCTTTTCATTCACTGCGCGTTATTATATATATATATATATATATATATATATATATATGATTATTATTTTCTAACTACAAACAATACTACGTTTCCCAGCTGTCGGCTCTTCTATGAGTTGGGTAACACAACAAGCATTTTGCAGCAGCTTAGTTTTGACATGCAGCATGATGTTTCTCCTCCAATGTTAGATAAACTGGTGGCTTCTAAAAATGCTGAAGCACTGTTCAAAAAATCATTTGTACATTAATATCTAATTAGTTACTAATTATTTTTATCTCATCTTCTCCTAATTTTATTACTATCTCATTTTTTATAGTTAAAGTTCTTCATCGAAGAAAATGAAGACGAAGCATTTGAATTAATGATTATCGCCCTAAACCTCAATCACCACAAAGCCACATATTGTTTAAACTTCATAAAGTTGTTTAGTGGTGATGAAAAACACAGAGAAGAGGGAATTCACGGGTTGTCGATGTTGGAGGATAATTCTAAGAGCGCATATTATGTGACATCATGCAGATGGCAACTGAAAAAAAGACTTTCAAAAATGAAATTTAAGCTTCCTAACTACCTTGGTGTTCCACTATTCTGTAATTCAAGTGACGAAGAATTTCTATCTCATCTAGAAATACAACTTCCGCACAACCAGTGCCCTAGATGTGTTGCAGATATTGAAGTGGTCTATATGAATGCTATAAGTACATGCGAGCACGGCGCCAAAACCTAGGAGTATTTCAATATCGTTGTAATTGTCTCGATTCACATTTCTCTATCAACTTATATTTGTGAATCATATTCACTTATCTTGGGTTTCAAATTCTCAGTTTTCATTTCATGCGTGTTTCTATTATTTCAATCATGTTAACCGACTCTCCTGGGATCGTATAACATTGACAATTAGATATCTAATAATAATTGGCTTTGTATAAATAATTGAAACCCAAATCCTAACAACTATAGCAAGATAAATAACTAATATTTATAAAAGTTATAAATTACCTGTATTAGATAATTCCCATGTTTCTATGATTAATTTTATTTAATTCTAACTAAATAAAAAGACCGAATCAATTATTTTTATAGATAATGACTTGAATATTTTAAATGCTCGAATCAAATTGTAAATTAATCTGATCAAAATTATTAACAGTCTTTCAAAAGATAAGGACTGTTTTAATATTTAATAGAAGCTGACATACTAACAACTCTACAAAAACTGAGACCAAGATCCTGAAAACTCTAGAAAGTTAAACCACTTCAGACTTTTTAAGATATTTTAAAATACCGGATTATATTTATATTTAAATAACTAAGCTTCGGATAATCTTAATAACTGAGACCAAGATCCTGAAAACTCTACAAAGTTAAAACACTTCAGACTATTTTATGATATTTTAAAAGACCAGATCAAATTGGTATTTAAATAGCTACAATTATCAACTTAAACCTGAATCCTATAAACTCTAGAAAGTTAAAACACTTCAGACAGTTTTATGATATTTTAAAAGACCAGATCAAATTGATATTTAAACAGCTAACATTCGGATAATCACAACAATAATTGAAAACCATATCCTAAAGTCTTTTACCGAATCAACTTCCAAATTGGAGAACTAAAGAGTCGGGTAATCTAAATAATTGAAAACCATATCCTAATAATCCGGTAAAGTTTAAACCACTCGATTATAATGACCTAGACAATAAAATATCTATCATCAATACAATTTTATTTTATTTCAGGTCGAGAAAATCGAGTCTTTTGAAAAAGATGGACTGTTAAGAAATTTTCGGATAACGACAGAAAATTCAATGGGTCGTCTTTTCAACAGACGTAAATTAAGATCTGTTCCAAATTAAGACTCCTACAAAATACAGTCACTCGAGGCAAGGGCCTGTTCTACACTATAAATAACATATTACATCTATGTTTTAATAACACACTACAAAGAAAATATTTCAGATCTTATAAACATGCCAAATATATTTGTTCGAGGAATTAACAAGGAGACCAGCAACAAGACCATCACATTGAAGATCTTGCGTTTATGGATTCCAACTGACCAACAAAAGAAACCAGTTTCGCTCGAGGAAATTCTTATGGACAGTGAGGTATGAGGACTCCACAAATTTTTTATTATTTCCATTCAATATTTTCATCATAAACTAAACCGCTATATATCATAGGATCCAAAATACCAGCTTACGTGAAAATAGGTTTATTATCAAATTTCAAAAAGCAATTAACCGAAGGAGATATAGTGAGTATTTCTGCTTTTGGTGTTGAGGACAACCACCAAAGCAAATGGAACAAGGCCAGAGTGGAATGCCCAGTAAAATTGATATTCAACTATATTACAAAAGTGGCCAAGTGTAAGCCCGACATGTGGATTCAGTCAAATGGACTCGAACTGATTCCTTTTGATGACATTCCTTCCTTTAATGGAGAATATTTTATTGGTAGGTTGTATGTTATTGTATTTTTATGATCTCTTGATAAATATTATTATGCTGATATATTATCAATATTTTTCAGACGTAATAGGACGCGTTATACGAATTGGCAACATTATTTATGTCGATAAGGCACATGCTCGAAAGTTAGACATCGAAATTCAAGATGAAAGATGACTTAATTTCGATGTTTTTCCTAATTTGAATAGTTATTTTTAGTATTGCATTTTACCTTAGACTGTATAACATTAATGTAAGAATGTTAGTCTAAAGGTGGTGCTATGGGAGTCATACGCGGACAAACTGCTAGAAATAGCACCTACCAACGATAAGCTTGAAGACGGGCTTACTATTGCACTGCAGTTTACACACAAGTCTATTTGGCAAGGTCATCAGCATTTCATACTAATTTTAAAGTACATTTCATTATTTTAAACACATAATAATAAAATCACGCACATTTTAACAGAAGAGCTACGTGTGCAAACTACTATGCATGCCACCAAGATGCTCATAAATGGAGATTTACCGGAGTTTGAGGACTTCAATATGAAGTACTGCAGAGCAGTCTATTATACAAGTGTTTTTTAATTATCGTTCTATGTTTTTTATAGACAAAACATTATTTTTTTTAACTCAGTTCGCCATTCTATAGGAAGAAGATGTCCGGAAATGATTCAGTTAGTAGATCAATCACATTACGGAGTGACATTCGTACACTGAAGTCAGAGGAATGGTTGAACATGGACAAACACAGGACAACTTCTCAGATCAAGAAAGAAAGCGAGGTGAATAAATCTGCTTTATTTGATTTATAATATCTTGGATTCAATTTAATTAATGTATATATAACATTTTCCAGCCTGGGTCCTATATTCTCTTTGTCAAGTTCATTGGCATTGGAGATACATGGTATTACAATTCGTGCGTGCATTGCAAAACAAAGACCGGAGACAAAAAGGTTGAAGACATCTGTCCGAATATAAAGTGTGGACGTAAAATGGAGTCGATTGTACCTAGGTAATCAGGTCAATTTAAGCCATTTATACTTGATATTAGGTACGTTTCTTAGCGATGGATAAAACAGGTTCAGGCTCAAGGTTATAACAACAAATTCAAAATCAAACGATGAAATTACCGTTGTTTTATTTGAGGATATGGTTGCAAACCTTATAGGCAAATTAACTGCTACCGTTCTTGCTTCCCTCATTGAGGTATTTTCTGTTTCAATAAGTTTCATTATATATAAACTGCTAGGAAATTACTATTCTGACTGTAATATCCGCAATTTCGAATTTCGGTAATTTTATTTTTTCGGCGGAAGTTCGTTTTGACGACTCGCTCATGACCTTTCGTCATTTCGAGAATGATTAATTCTGCACTTTTTGTCAACCGAGTTCGTTTCGGTGTCGTTTTGTTGAGTTCCGTGCTTTTTAACGACTTTTCTAAGCATGAGTTCGACTTTGTTAGATCACCATTAATTTTTGGTAACTCCAAAAATTCTGAATCTTTGCAATATTATAGAGCATCGAATTAGCTTTCCAATGGTTCAAACGGTGAGTCAATCGGAGTCCGGACGAGAGAGTTATGGTCGTTTTTGCTCACCCGCTCATTTGGCCGATCACTGCCGACCGGACTCGGCCGTGTCGCCTGGCACGGCCGAGCCGTACTCGTCCGGATAAGCCGGTAGCGTCTGCCCAGAGGCCCGACCGTGTTCCAGGACACGGTCGAGTCAATGCCGAGCGCCCCTTCGCGACACGACCGTGTCATGCAGGACACGGTCGAGTCCTCGCCGCCGATTAAGCGCCACGACCGTGTCATGTCGGACACGGCCGAGTCTGTCTCGCCCTATAAATGCTTTTCTCAGCATTTCAGCTCATTTTCCCTTTTCTTCACCCGTTTCTCATTCCTTTTCTTCCTGTCATTGTGGGTGTATACATCATGGAGACATGATGTTGTTCTTTAAATCCATGAAGTTTGGAGGTTCATATCGTCAATCATCCGTCCTATAACTTGCTCCGATCGACCGAATCAAGGCAAGTTTTCCTAAAATCTAATTTTGGGGATTTTGGGTATTTTGTTCGATTTCGTCCGTTTAATCCGTTTTAACTTAGGATTGTGATGGATTGATGATTATTTAGATGTATTATATCATTTTCCTTGTTATTCCATGGTTGGATCGTATCGATTCGTTGTTTGAGTCGAGTTCTTGACCGACGCCTTGAAGGTGTCCGGTAAAATGTCTTAGAGGGGTTTTCGGGCGTTCTACGATTATTCTTCCTCGTATGGTCGATGATTTATTGATTGTATGATGTTAGGGTCGTGTTTCTTGCGAAGAAATCGTGTTGAACCCTTTCGCTCGCCGCCGTCTTCCGCTTCGATAGCATTGGGCGTTTGAAGCTTTCCGGTTGAGCCGTGTTCGTCGGAATACTTGCGTACCGATTTTGAGGCAAGTATCTTGCCCATACATTTCATATTTCGTTGATATAATTCTTGAATAATGATTTTATGCGAAATCCAATATTTAATGAACGTAAAAAGGGATTGATATGTTCTCGATAAATGTTCTCTTTCAACGATAATTCGTATACTTCGTGAATATGTGTTCTCGGAATATGTGTGTTGGTTTTGTATGTTTAAAGATAATATGGTCACTTCGAGTGAGTTTGATAGACCGTAATCCTTTGCCGGGATTACGTATTGTTATGTGTACTTGTTCGGTAAGAACGTAATGTGTGATATTAGTTGTTACTCCTTGAAAGGAGGTTGTGATACTTAATGTTGTTTGGCTTGACAAGTGATTATTGTTGTGTGCTTGATGTATGTGATGTGCCTCCGGTAGGATTGTTGAATCTCCGGGATCCATACTTGCTAGTATGGGTCGGGCGTGACCGTAGGGTTATCCAATCCGGGTATGTCTTGCGGGGACTCCGAGGTTCGGGGCTTGCTAGCCCGATGCCGGATAACTTGTAGGGTTATCATCGGGTATGTCTTGCGGGGACTCCGAGGTTCGTGGCTTGTTAGCGCGATCTGGGATAACTTATGGTTGTGGTTTGATTATGTACGTATATGTGCTTGTAGTCACGTGATCATGCGTTACGGTGACATGTGATTTGATATGTTTTTCCTATTGGGTTATTCACTCGGGTTTGTTCTTCGGGAGCATCCGAAGTTCGTGGCTTGTTAGACGGGACACGAATAATCCTTAGAACATGTGATTTGTGATTTGGGTCACGGACCGTGTTTTGTGAAATGGGTTATGGACCACCGTATTGTTACCGGAACTTGAATTTTGGAGAATGACTTTTGGGCTGTGTCCCTAAATGTTTTGAAAGGTTTGAGAATTCTTAAAATCCCAAGTGTTTTCAAAACTCCCGAGATCGTAAAATGTTTTCACAAGATGTATATCGGGTTTACTCCTATCTTTCGATTTAACCGTTTTGATTAAGTGATTTACCTCGGGAAGTATGTTTATGATTAACATGTTTCGTGGAGTATGATATGTATAGCTCGTTTTCGTATTTTATACTTGCACTAGCAAAACAGTGGAGTTTTGCTAACCCCCGAGTATTCGGGGGGTGGATGTCTGTATTGCATTCAGGTTTTGGAGCAGAGCACAGGGTCGGCATGAAGGATGATGAAAGATGAACGATACTAATCACACGAGGTTCCGTTGATGTCGTATTGGTCCAGTTGTATTTTCTTTTCCGCTGCGGTATCTTTTCCCCGTTGTACGGGAGTTTATTGTATTTTGACCCCTGCGTGGGTATGTGTTTGGAATTGAGTTGTATTCGAGTTGTATGTATTTATTGAAAGACCAAATCGGTCTGCTGAGTCATTTTGCCTTGAAGGCATTGTCGAGATGTTAAAAGTTGTTACCAGCCTGGTAGATCCTCGAGGAGAGGGTCTACGGCGTGTAATATCCCTGAGTGGATTGGGGGTGTTACACTGACAATGTTTTTTGATAACACTAAAGGAAGGATATGAAGAAGCACTGCCCATGGACTTTCAACCAATACTTTTCAAATATTATTTGATAAGAATCCGAGTGTCAAGGGAATATAACATTGTAAAGGGTTATAATGACTACAGTGTGGAACATCTAACAGCTAATGAGAAAATCATTGGTGAATATTGTGGTCTAGCAATGAACGTGAGATTACTCTACCTATTATATTTTTACATTTAAAATTAGTATCATTATTTATCAGACCATTAACATATTATAACTAACTATTTTAGGAGGTTGCATCGGAGTCCAAGAGGTTGGTTGAAGGTGACAAAGAGAAATATGTTGGAAAGGGAAAAGAAAAGGTTGACAGTGAATTTAATGATCAGGGCTCTAACGATATTTCCGAGACAACACTTACTCCTGCTAAGCGTGGTAGAGGGATTGAAATTGATGAAGAAGTCAGTATTATAGGACTACAAAGTTCTTCAACTAAAGTGGTGATAAAGAAGGAGAAAAGTATTCCATAATTTGGGACGTTTTGGAATAGTATAATTTATTTTTTAGATATCTTTTGTTTTGTTTTATGTTTTGATTCCGTTTATCACCCTATTTTGATATCTGGGACCTTCAGTAGTAATTTCTTAATGATTAATTGCATTTTGTTTTCTTCGATTGTCTTCATATAATGATCAATTGCACTTTATTTTCTATGATTGTCTTAAATACAAACTTATCCATAACTCTATAATTTTATTTTGTAATATTCAAGTTCAGGAGCCTAATCAAATCTATTTTTAAAGTGAGAACTATAACTTAACAATTATATACGAAAATTCCATACAAGTGTTTAAAGAGTTAGATGTCAACCATGATTAGCAAACTGAATATAAGAAATAATTAGAGTTAGAAAGAGATACCTCACGCATACGGCTTTGGCGATTTCAGGACCTCATGCATACGGCTTGAGCGATTTCCAGACTCGAATTTGTTACGATAAATAAATTACATATAAATATTTAATTACAATCACAGCCTGCCAAATTACATTCTAGATATGAATAATACATATTGGAATAAAGTTTGTAACGAATTCGAGTCCAGCATATCAAACTTTTCAGCATGATACGAACAACTCCAAGTCCTGTATTGTTGGACGTAATTTAATTGTTGCCATTTTCAGGAAACAATTTAGTAGTATATTTTGATTAGATAATAATAATTTTTATAATTATCTTAACAAATCTAGAATTTAATACGAGTTGGATATCTATTATTCTTAAGATTTAACAAATCCACATATTTGAGTTTATCCTATCTAGCATAATATATTCAATATAAATAATAAACAGATAATCAATTTGTGAATTTAGATATTGATTTGTTAGCTAAAATTATGGAATAATCTTGAAAATCGATTTATTAAATATGAGTGCAAATATGTATTTTCATCGGATAATAATAATCTACATAATTATCTTAACAAACTAAGAATTGTAAACAGATTGGATGACTATTAATCTTCAGATTCTAGAAATCCAGAGATTTGGGTTATCCTATATAGCATACCATATTCAGTATAAATAATAACCATACAGTCAGTTTAAAATATATCAAGAACGCATCCATTATACATATATCCTACGAATTAATACCCCACTACTGATCATTCAACTGATCTTTCAAATTCTATTCATCATCTGCCAATCATCGTTATAGGCAGACTAATATTATTCACGAAAGAACAGCAAAGGTAATGAATTGTTATAACCAATTCTATCTTATCTTATGTATTGTTTGATTATTAAATGTTTAACTCTTACTTCTATTTTACTGTCTATCACAGATTGTATCAAAGTTGAGAACAAAAAATCAAGACACCAGTCTCAAAGAGTTAGTTGTTATCAAAGGTACGTGATTTATAATTATTTGTTGTAATTATTTGTTCGAATATTACAATACCTTTGATGCACATTTTACAGTCCTTTGAATCCACCGTGGATTAAACCATTTGTGTGTCTCCGGATTAACCTCGCAATTGATAGTGAAAGAATTTAGTTAGTATCTTAAAAGGATAAACACATAAATCACATTTATTTCTCAAGCAACATATATAACTGAAACTGAAAACCAGCTTAGATGTATAATTTTAAGTGTAACATCAGGGCCATGGCATTTCAGTCAGAAAGCAACAGTATTCACCAAGTGTTATAATTTAAAAATCTTCTGCTTAAATTAAAAATTCAATATTTTCGTTTACAAATTTTTTTATTATATTTCCGTTCAATATTTTCATCATAAATAAATAGAGTACTGTTCATCAATATTTTTGGAAATTTTTTATTAAAAATCAACAGTACTCTTCCGCTTAAATTAAAAATTCAACTTCCAAAAATCCAATTTCCATCATTATTTATCCCAGATCTGGTCAAGATATGAATAAAAATTTTATAAATAAAAAATAGAGTACTGTTCATCAAAAATTTTGGAAGATTTTTATTAAAAATCAACTGTACTCTTCCGCTTAAATTAAAAATACAACTTCAAAAAATCCAATTTCCATCATTATTTCTCCCAGATCTGGTCAAGATATGAATAAAAATTTTATAAATAAAAAATTATTAAGCAAATAATATACTAAATTGACAAGTATTATGGCAGATATTACCGGAATAATTTACTGAATTCCGTTGTTTTCACATACTCAGATCTGCTAGACAATCACCAGATCTGGATCCAGAAATAAACAATACTTATATAAATCATTTAGATAATAATTTAGATAGAAAAATAAAACTTAGAAGATGAAAGAAGCGCAGGATCTTACCGTCGTAGACGAACGGCGCCGTAAAAATCAACCGTACGCCCTTATTACCGAACTGTAATGAAAAATTGGGCATGTTGAAATAAACAAAAATTATATAAATCATCGAGTTTGAGAAGGAAAAATAAAATAGATCGTGAAATAAAAATTAGAAAATGAAAGAAACGGAAGATCTTATCGTCGTAGAAGAACGGCACCGTGAAAATCAACCGTGCTTACACTTTACCGAACGGGAATGAAAAATCGAATATGTTGAAATAAACAAAAAATTTATACATCATCGGGTTTCAGTAGATCGAGAAATAAGAAGAATAACCCAGTAAAAATCAACCGTAAGAACTTATTTGGAAAACTGAAATGAAAAAATATTTGGCTGGTAATGGATGAGTAAGGGATAAGAATCAGAGAGAAAAAGGAGGGCGGTGGCAAGAGGAAGATATGAGAGTGTAGGTCGTGTTTTTCGGAAATGGATAAAGTGACGGCTGATGACTAAGGCACTCTTATATAGGTAGGGTTTTTCGAAACCAAACCAAACATGAAAGCGTTCTTTAAGCGTTAAGCGTTGCATTAAGCGGAATGCATTAAGCGGAATGCATTAAAGAGAAGCGGTTGTAAAAATGAAAGGAATGCATTAAGCGTTCTTTATCTATAAGAAATAGGCGTTGCATTAAGCGTTCTTTTTCGGAGTATATGGTTTAAAAGGTTGGAATAACTATTTTTTATCTGGTATTGAAAAATGGGGCGGTGTTATACCACATTTGTGGGTCGGTGGAATTAGTGGTTTTATCTATATTGAAGTTCCCTGTCGCGCCTAATTAATTATATTCAGTTGTCCTTTTAATTTATTTTTTGTGTCTGTTTTTATGTGTTTAAACTTTTCCCCTGATCGTGCGCAATATCTTCTTCTTCTTGCTGGATATTATTAATTTATTTTATAATATGAAATTTGTATACTAAAAATATAAAATGCGTATAAGATGATTTACCGCAAATTTGTATGGATAGACGATTAATTTATTATATTTGTGTAGTTATTTAATGGATACAGGACGTCGTAAGTCTTTGAAATTAAGGACTATAAGGACTTCTGGGATACCAAATCATATAAGGACTATAAGGACTATAAGGACTTCTGGGATACCAAATCATATAATTCGACTTAAGGTCGGTTGTCCTATAATGCTTCTTAGAAATATTGACCAGTCTGTCGAGCTTTGTAATGGAACTAGATTGATTGTTACTGCGATTGGCAAGCACGTTATTGAGGCTAAGACGATACATGGAAAGAACGCTGGAGTGAAGGTTTTCATACCAAGGATGGTACTTTCACCTTCTGATATTACCAAGTTTCTTATTAGATTTCAGCCAAGGCAATTTCCTATATCAGTTTGTTATGCAATGACTATCAATAAGAGTCAGGGACAGTCTTTATCTCATGTTGGGCTCTACCTCCCAAAGTCTGTTTTCAGCCATGACCAACTCTATGTTGCATTTTCCAGAGTAACAAACAGAAAGGGGCTCAAGGTTTTAGCATTGGATGAGGAAGGCAATCCCACCGACACGATCATCAACATTGTATACAAGGAGGTGTTTTCAAAACTTTGAGGTATGTTTTTATCATATTAATACACTTTATGTCTAAAGTAGCAATATACATTTATTTGATTTTGTTATTGCTTACTGATTTGTGCAGATATCGTTTTGCAGTTGGCGATTATTCAGATGTCTACTGTGATTGTACACATTGACTTCGCATTCTCTTTCATATTTTTCGATGTACTGAACCTTTGATTCTATTTAATATTATTTATTGTTTGGATGATATTTTATTTCACGTATTACTGATTTAAAGAAAATCATGCCGTGGCAACGCCACGGGTTAGTACTAGTATTTCAAAATAATAATTTTAGGGTTCTATCTTTTGTAATACCAAATCATAAAAATAACAAGTTATATATCCTCATTCATAAGAGTATAAGTTTTTGATGTCATTTTGCTTAAAAAGACTAAAATGTCCTCCAAAAGTTGGTGATTTTGAATTTCTTTTCTTTTTGTATTTTATTTAATTAAAATCCTTTTTCTTTTCTTTTAATTTTTTCCATCATCTTCTCCATGGCTAACTACCGAATCCAACAACTAAAATTTTGAGGAGTTCTTTCGCACACGATGGCCGCACACGATGGCTGAACTGCACACGATGGCTGCACACGATGGCAGAACTGCACACGATGGCTGCACACGATGGCGCAAACGATGGCTGCACACGATGGTTGCACATGATGGCAGAACTGCACACGATGGCTGCACACGATGGCAACCATGATCATGCACACGATGGGACTAGCCATCGTGTGCACATGAACTTTTTGGTTTTTTTGCCAATTTGATTGAATGTGTTACGAATATGGATGTTTTTTTATTCTAAAATTGATTGTTTAAACATTAACAACTACATAGCATCGTATACAAACTCATATATGTTATTTCGTGTAATTCAATAGTGTATGAGCTATTTCATACAGATGATGAACTTATATATACGAACTTATATATTGAGAACATATAGACTACACATGATATGAAATAGATCATGTTAATTCAAGCTATAACTTTACAAATAAGTATATTGTTAGTAAATACTTATTAATATATAAGTAACAACATGTAAATTGGCGAGTTATTTTAGAAATTAGTGAAAATGTGAATGTTCTTGTGCACACGATGGCTAATCCCATCGTGGGCACGATCGTGACTGCCATCGTGTGCACATGGACTTTGGACTTTTGGGTCAATTTGATTGAATGTGTTATTAATATGGATGTTTTGTGATTCTAAAATTGATTGTTCAAACATTAACAACTATTTGACATCATATGCAAACTCATATTTGTTATTTCATATAATTCAATAGTGTATGAGCTATTTCATACAGATGATGAACTCATATATACGAACTTATACATTGAGAACATATGGACTACACGTAATATGAAATAGATCATGTTAATTCAATCTATAACTTTACAAATAAGTATATTGTTAATAAATACTTATTAATATATAAGTAACAACACGTAAATTGGCGAGTTGTTTTAGAAATTAGTGAAAATGTGCATGTTCTTGTGCACACGATGGCTAATCCCATCGTGGGCACGATCATGACTCGCATCGTGTGCACATGAACTTTGGATTTTTGGGTCAATTTGATTTAATGTGTTATCGATATGGATGTTTTGTGATTCTAAAATTGATTGTTCAAACATTAACAACTATTTGACATCATATGCAAACTCATATTTGTTATATCATGTAATTCAATAGTGTATGAGCTATTTCATACAGTTGATGAACTTATATATACGGACTTATACATTGAGAACATATGGACTACATGTGATATGAAATAGATCATGTTAGTTCAATATACTTATTTGTAACATAATCTATTTCATATCATGTGTAGTCTATAGGTTTTCAATGTATAAATTCGTATATATAAATTCATCATCTGTATGAAATAGCTCATACACTATTGAATTACACAAAATAACAAATATGAGTTTGCAGATGTTATGTAGTTGTTAATGTTTGACCAAGAAATTTTAGAATCACCAAACATCCATATTGGTAACACATTCAATCAAATTGGCCAAAAATACTAAAAAGTTCATGTGCACACGATGACTAGTCCCATCGTGTGCACGATCATGGCTGCCATCGTGTGCAGCCATCGTGTGCAGTTCTGCCATCGTGTGCAGCCATCGTGTGCAACCATCGTGTGCAACCATCGTGTGCAATTCAGCCATCGTGTGCGCCATCGTGTGCAGCCATCGTGTGAGAAAGAACTCCTCAAAAAAAAATTCTGGCGATAAAATATAGTTGCATACCTTTTTTATGACCACAGGAGCACAATAAATGAAGTTTTATTAGAACGTCAACTTCTCTTTTTTGCAAAATCGTGTGATTTTTATAAGGATTTTGAAAGACCCATTTAGACATTAAATTTTAGTTGTTGGATTCGGTAGTTAGTCATGGAGAATATGATGAAAAAATAAAAAGAAAAGAAAAAGAGTTTAAATTAAATAAAATACAAAAAGAAAAGAAATTCAACATCACCAACTTTTGGATGACATTTTAGTCTTTTTAAGCAAAATGGTATCAAAAACTTACACTCTTATAAATAAAGATATATAACTTGTCAATTTTATTGTTTGGTATTAAAAAATTGATTCTCACATAACTTTACGTCATTCGAGTCAAAATAACACTAATGCCGATATTAATTGTCATTCAATAGCAATGGACTACTTTAGATTGATTAATATACAAATAGACCTTGGCAGATTACTGATCTTCGAACGTTAACAATTAATTCAGTTTTATTTATAAATATATAAAACTTAATGATTTTAAGTAATATCAAATGAAAATATTAAATGATTTGAGTATATTTAAAATTATTAATTATCTCTATATTTGAATATGTATGTAATTATAAGTTATTCAAATTATATATCTTTTTTATCATAGTTTTTGAATATGGTAAATTTATGTATAGTCATATCCACATATAATCTGAAGAAAAAAACAATCAAACCACTTAATTTATTTGAATTAAAAAAATCAAGTAATTTTTCGCAAAAAATAGTGAAATCCGAGTACTCTCTCGATTAGTCCGAGTTTGAGCGGGTTCGACTTGAGTTTGGTCAAAAATAGTTTTTGACCCGAGTAGTCTCAACTCGACTCGATTGAAGATTGATTTTTTATGTACTCATCATTACTCATCCAAGTTTATCGATTTTATAACACTGAGAAAATGTAGTCCGGATTCACTATATAAATCCTTATTTAATTTGTTAATTTGTGGAAAATGCATTGCAGGAGTAACTGCAAACATGACGAAAAACTTAAACCATTTTAGTGTGCACCATATCATCCAGACATTTATCATTAAATAAAAGATTAGGTTAAATTTTTAATATGCCTTGATAATAAAGAATTATAATGATAAAAAATTTGTTGGGGTCGTCCGCCACCGATTGATGGCGCCAGACAATCGTTGGTAGCCGACTTTCGTCGGCTGTTAGTAGATTGTGGGGAGGGCGACGACCGCCTGGCATAATCACCATAGATATGAAATTTATTATAGTAATTGTAATATTCAGTATGGAATCTATAACTAAGGCTCTGTCTTTTTGGCTTCACTTCAAGAATTCAGTTCAGTTCAGCACATTGTAGAATCTATAATTAATTGATTATATGAAAAATATAATGAATTGACTATATGTTTTTCTAGTATGAACAATTGATCATGCTATAATAAGTATGAAGTTTGTACCAGTAAATATGATGAACATTCCACCGAGAGTTCAATTTTTAAGCCGCAACCAACTTTCCACGGAGAATGTCATTTGATTATTTTAAAATTCAACTTTTCCATTTAATTCTTTTTAGAAATTGTATAAATAAATATAAAAAATATAGCATTAAATTTATTTTCTAATATATATTCACAAACTTATTTTTGATTTCTTTACATAAAATGATCAAAAAATTATTTATAGTCAAATGTGCGGAAAGCTAGGATTACGATTATTAAAAAAATAGAGGAAGTATCAAAATATCTAATTGTTGGTTCAATTAAATATTTTTTACAAAATAACTTACAAAATATTATTTGTTGCAATTAATGTATTTATTAATGAATTACCTTTATATCCCTAAAATCCTAGATGTGTACCTATAGATAAAGATTTTTGGCCCTCATAAGAATACACATATTATTCTTTTTCTCTTCCAATTTTTCTCTTTTTCTCTCAAGTTTATAACACTTTATCAGCATGATACTCTACGAGTAAATTTTTTTTCTCTCCGGTTTTCGAATTCAAAAAAAAAAAAAAAAACGCGGACAGCTTTTCTGCACTGCGAGACTGCGCTAAAATCGCGATTCCCGCTTTGTTAACCGTCGGATCAGCATGAAATTTTTACAATATCTTCCTGACAAACAGATCTACAAATTCAACGGTGGAGATCTGATTGTAAAATGTATTGCATACATAAAAAAAAAAGTTCAAGCAGAAATAATCTTTTTTTACATTGGTGAACGGTATTAATTCTATTTACTCCCTCAAAAACTTTCTTGCATATGATGCTTTCGAGGAAAAATATATATTATTTAGTTATTAAAATTTATATTTTTTTGTGCATTATATATAAATAATATATATGATGAACTCGAAATTTATTATCAAATCATATTCCTCTTTGTTTCCAGAAGAAACACGATTCAATAATACTTAATAATCTAGAAGATTATTAAGTTAAAAGATTTGTTGTAGTTCTTGAAGAACCACGACGTTATCTCATCATATTCTAGTTGAATATGATGTGTTCATGAAGAACACTATGAGATTTAATAATTTGTGTAAATTCCTAATGAAAAACACAAAATAATATTCCTGATGAATATTGTAAGTGCTCTTGAAGAAGCAATTATTTTAATTTAGTTATTCTGAGCCTTTTAATTCTCGTATTATTTTATTTCCCTCTGTATATTCAGTTACGAATCTTAAAATTATTGCTCCCAAAATAGCACAATTAATTATAATATTCTTGAAGAATATTACTATCCTAATTGAATAATTTTTATTTACACATGAATTATGTGATAATACAATATTCCTAAAGAATATTTATTTGTTACTTATAAATATAATAGCATAATTAAATCATTATGCTCTTGATGTAGCACGATATTATCCCTGAAGGAAAATATAACTTATAATTCAAATAAAAAATATTAATATGATTGAAGAATATTCTCTATCTTTATAAGATATGATATACTCCACAATCATAATCCGATTGTGCTCCAATGGTTGCAAGATTAGTGAGTAGTCGAATATTCCTATCATATATACTGATAGTTGTTCCCGGAAGTGAACAATATTAAATTATAAACTTCAATATTACATGTCACAAATTTTATCTCCTGGAGTATATAAAATTTAGAGTTTATCCTTGTAGGGTATAATTATTTATAAATTTTATCTCGTAGAGTTGATATATCAACTGTTAATGATAAGGACACGAAAATGATAATCTTAAGATTATATGTCAATATCTAATCTTATATATTGTGTAGTTTAATATTTTACTATCTCTTATGATATATTGTGAGTTTTTATCAATATAAGATATGATGTCATACCAAAAGTATGATTTGAATTGATCGTTGCTATATAATTAGTGATAAAAAGGGTCAAATATCCTGAAGATATTTGTATCATTCAAATTCTTGGCTTATCTTATTTCTTCTTTTTGTGAATAGAATGTCAAGTTCTTGGGATTAAATAGTGGTCATGATATATTGTCTCATCAAAGTGCAAATATGCATGATATCTCTAGAATGATACTTTTCGTATGAAGAAAAAAGTAGTGCTAAATTTATTGACAGTTCCTGAAGAACCACTAAATTCCTTCCTACAGGGTCGCAGATTATGCACTATTATCTTCGAAGTATCGATAAATCTATGGATTTCTAAACTATCGCTTGAAATATGTATGATTCCGCGATAACAAGTGAGACAAATGACATATACAATTTCTGAAGAAAAGAAATTGGTATTAGAGAAAATATTAATCTAAATGACGTATAAAATTCACCACGATAAGTCTACTGATCCCAATACTTCAATATTTACATGTTTAAATTTACGTGTTTGGTGTTAAAGTCTATTTATATCATTTTTATATATTATTTAACTATATATTTATTTATGATATATATCATGAAGATATATTAATACAAATTCGCACATATTATATGATAAATATCACAAATTACTAGTAAATATCATGAAGTACATTTATACACTTAAAATTATATTATTTTGAGTTGACCAATTTTCACGAACATCTTATAGATGTTTGATTAATTGCATAATAATTATTGCACTTTCTTATGGAAGATGAGTAATAACGATAGTCATTACATATTATATTGATGATAATACTTGTATTATTGATATAGAATTATTTGTAATGATTCTTTTAATACATTACATTAATATATTTTTATAGTTTCCTGAAGAAACATGAATTTGTAATTTTAATAATCGAGGAGGTTATTAAAAAGAAATTGTTGATGTTCTTGATAAAACACAACGATATATAGTCATATTTTTATGATAGTATTTATGATAAACACATCAATTAAAATTAATATTCCTGAAGAATATTAGACAAAAAAATACATTATTTTGAATATTTTCTATATGGTCTTGTGTTAATGAATTGCTTTTATTATCACCATATTGATATAAATTGTTGCTCATGACGTAGTACAATTAATACTTTTAATTAATATTTACATACTCTTAAGAGTTTTTTATCTTTTGGGTGTTATATGCTTATAAATTGTTGCTCCCAAGGTAGCATAATTGATACTTTTGAAGAATATCACATATTCTTGATGAGTACTTCATATTTTCGGTAATATATGATTATCTTTGATTTAAATGGTTGCTCATGAGTTAGCACAATTAATATTCTTGAAGAAAAATACATGCTCCTGGTGAGCAATTTACATTTAAAGTTGCATGTATTTATTTCAAATGAAAAATACATAACTTTATGTCATATTGATTTGTTCAATTTCTACTTGAGAATGGAAAGACAATACCGGAAGGATTGGTATAATTTCATATGGCAATATTCTTATTGTCGGCTGTAAAAGGAGCTTTATTCAATGAGTATCGAATTAATTATAAGTGATATATTATTTTATCCAATGATCATGTTGTGATGAATTTCAAATTCAAGTATCCATATCAAAGACACAATATTTGGGTCACCCCCGCTGTTATTAGTGCACCTCCTGAAGAGGATTGATTTTTAATCCAATTCCCACTATCTCCGATACTAGGGGGAGATATGAAACATAAATAAGAGAAAGTCAAAAAATTCTCGTTAGGTTGGATATTTAAATTTACGCACTATGAACTTGAAGTTCAACAAGTTATTAATTGCCAAAGGAGTGATGAAATCTCATATACCAATTGTATATGTACCATAAAGAATTAAAGTCGAATATGAACGAAATATATTTGTTGATACTCCTCGACGCCAGAAGCGTGAGACTTATTCTTTATTGGTATTAAAGATAAAATCCACGGAATACAAATAGATTAAACTATAACATCACTTCAAAAACCTCATGAAGAGGATCGTCTCGAAGACGAGAATCTCAATACCTTAATTTGCACGTGCACTAAATAATTACAGTATTGGGATTATCGAGCGACCAAATCAAATGTTGTGGGAAATGTTGAATATTTGATTTTGTTGAAGTTGTCATGAACTGTGTTAATATGGGAGAATTGTTTATAAGAATGATAGTAATCGACAACACTTTGTGTCGCAACAATTGCTAGTGGAGTGCCTGAAGCACTAAATAAAATATAAATATTTGAGACAAAGCTTAACTCGCAAAATAAAATAAAGTGGTGAAAGATAAGCGAAATTAGCATATCAAAAGTTTAAGCGCATACCCAAAACATATTCTCCCGTTGGCACTACATTTCGTGATTTAATATACATATGACAATTATTATGAATATAGATATTCAATTAGTGACGTCATCACCACATTTTTCTATGGGTCACTGGACGCGAATATCTATATGAAAGTCCCTAACGGACTTGAGGTAACTAAAGTAATAGGAACACGACTAAGTGAATTCCTCCTGAAGAGGATGTAATACCCTTGCCTTCACTATTGTATTTTCTGATTTAAACCAAGTATTTTCGCACCATATCTGTATTGTTGTAGCAAGTATATCGACGAATTATGTTAAGTTGGAATCATGGTCATTCATACTATATTAATTGTTGGGTGATATTGGGAGAATTCCATTTATGCTTGTTATAGAACTTAACGTACGTTAACATATCTTCTTAACGTACGCTATGTACGTAGCCTTACGTACGTAACATTCATATGTTAACGTACGTAATGCGAGAGATCCATCAATAGCCTGCCTTTCGGCGGGTGGGACCGGACGGGGGTAGGTGGTCGGGAGTCGATCGCGATAGCCAAGTCAACGGCTATTACGTACGTAATAGTTATATATTTACGTACGTAACGAATTGCATGTTTTAAGTCAGAAAGATCTGATGAAATTGATTACGTACGTAATGTTCATGAGATTACGTACGTAAGGGCTTTAACGTACGTTAACCCCTCTCCTTAACGTACGTAATGCTGAGTTCAGGTTATAAAAATATGACTTGCCTTTCATTTCCTGCTCGACCCTTTCAACCTCCCCACTGAGAAAAACGATTCCCTTCCCTGCCAACTCCATTTCTAGCCCTTCTAACTTGTGTTGGAGCTTCAGCACTTGGTTTGTGACTTGGAGATTAGGAGATTGAAGGGTGTACCTTGAAGTGTTGGTGTTGTTCTTCATTTTGAGGTTGGTCTTTCTTTAACTCATATTAAATCTATGCTTATGATGATGTTAGTATATAAACACTTCACATAATGTTAGTTTAAGCTAGTATAAACTTGATAAGTTGATTAAATCATGCTCAAACTAAGTGAAGATCAACATTTAGGGGGTATTAGTATTACTTCTTGATGTATAATAACTTCATAATATGGTTGTGTTGATAATGACAGATAAAACCTGAATTATAAAATGATAATCGGAAGTTGATTATAGTCTCAACACTAGGAACATGTTAGGGATGAAATCCTTAATGATTAGAGGGGAGAGATATTAATCTTGTCTTGAACATTCAATTGATTCTTGAAGGTAATATGGAACCATAATTTTGGCCTCTTAAACCAATACCTTCGTAATAAATTGTTGGAAGAATTATGTTAACCCTTTGAAGATAATTTTTACAAGATGGGATGAAGTTACATTAAGAATTCCAAGTATCCAATGATATAACTAGGCTCTTAATAATTCTTCAAAAGTAAAACAATTTTGATAGAAGGAAGTTGTAATCTTCATATGTTCAAGTTAATCGATTTCGTCGATAACTTAAAAGGGTGTTAATCACTATATTAATATGTTGATAATGTTCTTAAGAGGATTATAGTGAATATGGTGATACAAATGCGGTAGATGAGTAGCCGAATTCCATGTCATTAATCCGTGTGTGTTAGGAGACGTAAATTAAGATGTTGTTCTTAGTTCACTAAAAACTTGAACTTATGCTTTCATATAGAAATCAGTTTTAATGTAATTGTTGGTAAAATAATGAAGAACGTAATTAAACACAAACTTATATCGTAATCGGAAGTGCCGATGATTTGAAAAGATGTTTTCACAATGTTATATTGGTAATAATTTGGACTTCAAGTATTTGACATTAATGTTAGAATATGTGAATGAACATGATAAACATATGATGATTTGTAATTGGAACATTTAAGTGATCAATATGATAATTGATTTATTCAAAGTAAATTTACGAATATTGTTTATGTAAGGATACCGTTATCGTACGAATGTGTTGTTGAATGAATTACATTTCATTCAAGGTTGCTTGTTCACGTGAGTATTGTTAGACGGGGATACCATTCGTTTGACCATTCAAAGAAGGATTATTCATCTACGGAATTGAGGCAAGTTATCTTGCTTGGTTATAATGATGGTTGAATTCTTGTGATTATTATGCATTTCGTGTGTATGAAATGTTCTGATAATCTATGATTCGTGATATGGTGATGCCCTTGATCGTATTATCATGGTGTTGGGATGATATACCCGAAATTACCGTTCTTGTTACCGTTGGTCCTTTTTGAGCTTTGTTGACACTTCGGTGAGTCGTTCGATTCCTTGATAAAGGTGTAATTCGTTGAGTTTCGTTGTCATGTTGTATCGTGAGTCGTGACATCTCTGGAGTCATATCCGCGTGCCGATTGGTTATGTGTAGGATTTTTAGCCGGGCACTTGATGATCATGCATGGATGTTTTTCGCATTTAGATCGTGCACACGAGACGTAGTTCGTGAGGCTAATTAGGTACATCGTCCCACGTATATTCTGGATTCCGTATACGGGGTGGACATGTGCACGGACACATTTCCGGATCGGGCGCACTGTGACGTCTGTCTTGAGCCGTATTATATGGTCTTTCGTATATTTGGTTATGTTCGACAATTGGGACTGACTGTTATACGCCTGCGGGGTATATTCAGTAGTCGATTGTTTTCTTTGAAATCCATATATATATGAATTGTATAATGTCATGAGAATTATTATCATGTATAGCTGACCCTGTGGTTGGGGCAAAATACTTTTATTTCAGGGCGAGGAAAGGGCAAGGCACAGGAGGAGCACAACGGCGACGGAGGGTTTTGAAGGATGCTATTTCAGGGTCCCCGAGTCTTTTGATGTTCGGTTATGTTTTATTGTGATTTTCATTTTACTTTGTGTCGGATGAATGTACTATAATTTGTTAGGTATTGCCCATCGTCATAGGGTCTGTACCGAATTTGGATCCTGTGTACGTTTGCTCGTATTAAGGACATGTATAACTTATACTCCACATCGGGGTTTTGATAAATATGGTGGTACGGTGCCACGTTGTCAGGTTGTAAGTGTATATCGTAATATTGCCTGGTGGGTCCCGGTAGGGGTCCACGGCACTGTAATAGCCACCGTTCTTGGGCTGTTACAGAGGATATGTGTGAATTATTTGAACTAATGTCTAAAGACAAGTTCAAGATGAAAACCTTAGATAAAACTAAGTATTAGTATTGTCTCGACTTATAGATCGAGCATGTATGATGGAAATTTTTTATCCATTTAGCTACTTAAAGGTTGTCTTACCACTTGAACTGGATACTGACTCATATAGATCTCAAGAAGATAACAAAGATATAAGAGGACCAGAAGTTCCGTACTTGTATGATATTGAAGCATTACATTATGAGGCCTGATATACAATTTGAAGTTAACATGCTAGCAAAATTTAATATTTCTCCAAGATGGAGAATGTAGAATGGTGTTAACCATATTGGTCTATTACATGAAAGAGATTGAGATTCGATATTGGTGGCTATTAGGGTATTATGATCTCATATTTGTTCTCATACTGCCTATTTATTATGATGAGAAATATTTTCCATTTATGTGTTGCTTATAATGTTTGGGCAAGTAAGATGAAATTTATTTCCACATGAGCTTTAGAAGAGTATAATGATAATCTAGCATATTTATTCACTAAATCTCTCCATGTCTGAAAATTATATTCATGGTATTGGAGTGCAAGATTGTTATCTTGAGTGGAAGAAGTGATAACTTTTGAATTAATTTGAAGATTATGTCGACCCTGAAGGTCAAAAGGTCCTGAAGACCAAATAGTTGTACTCTTTTTCCCTTTCTAAGTTTTTTTCCACCGGATTTTCTTAGTTAAGTTTTTTAACGAGGCAACCAATGCAACCCATGATCAAATTTATACTATGTACTCTTTTCCTCTATCGGTTTTTTCCCACAGGATTTTTCCGAAGGAGTTTTGATGAGGCATGAACATCATAATATTCAAGAGGAAGTATTGTATGAAGACGATGTCACTTGTATCTCAAAGGTAGATACATCAAATACTCACTTAAGTGATTAATCGGCGAACTTATTCACAAAGGCGTTGCCGACATCAACATTCAGAAGACTAGTACACATAATAGATTTCAGGGAGAGTAGCTGTATTCCTTTTCCTTCGATCGGGTTTTTCCCACTGAGTTTTCCCGACAAGGTTTTAATGAGGCGGCATGTATTAAAGGTCATTCAAGGGAGAATATTGTAATTAATATATTTATTAATAAATGACCTTTATACCCCTGAAACTATAGATGTGTACCTATAAATAAAGATTTTTGACCCTCATAAGAATACACACATTATTCTTCTTCTGTTCTAATTTCTCGCTTTTTCTCTCGACTTTATAACATTATTCACAATATTAAAAAGAATTTATTACCAGAATTGATTCTTTATTTAAATGCTAGTACACCATTTACTGTGAATTAGAGAGAGAGAGAGAGAGAGAGAGAGAGAGAGGAAGAGCGCGTGAAAAACTGTCGCCGCGGACTTCGACAGGAAAACTTTTTTTTTTTTTCGCCCGTCTCTCTCTAAGAAAACTCTGTATCTCTCTTCTCCGACCTTCAACCTGTCCCGTCGTTCTTGCTTCTTTATCCCCCATTTCCATCCTGCAGCTGAAATTCCATATGGGTTTCTTCCACATTCACATCCAATCGTAATTTGCTCAGGTAAAGAGAGAAAAAAAAAAGAATATGTTCGTCTTCAGTTTGTCTGTGCGTTTGTGAGTATTTTAATCAATGTTTAGATTTGTTTCCCTGTGATGAAATATTCGAGAAAGATGTGGAAATGTTCTATGTATGTCTGTTTTTTTTTTGTTGAAATTACAGAGATGTGGAAGAGAAATTCTAGCTGGCTTTTATTCGTCTTGATGCATCATTTGCAAAACAAAATAAAAATAAAAAAAGGGTTGTTTTTTCCTGATGCCGTCGAGGTCATATTATTTAATTTTTGGTGGAATTACTTTGCCCTCAAAATTTCCATTTCAAGCTGAATATTTTTTCTGTCATGATTAAGTTTGAATTTACTGATTTTTTGAAATTGTTTTTCGTTTTAATCGAGCCTATTTACTTCGACATTCGGATGTCGTGATGTTCGACTTTTTTTTTTCAGTCTCCTCCTCCTGTATCGTAATTGGCTATGTTGAAGATGTTGCAATCATGGCTGTTGAGTGATGATCACATAATTGTGTGCACAACAAAATCATATATTCTTTTACATTTCTTCTCTATTATATATTGTTTCCAGGTGGTACATTTGCTCCAATTTCTTGAATCTCGGTTTTCTGGGGGGTTAGTATCTTCAGGTGGGCATGTCGATATGCCATGGAGATTAATGTTCGCGTAAGAAAACCTCCATGGTTCTCGACATAATTTCCACAGTTACTTAAAAATAGCATTCTCACTTCAAAATATTGACAAAAAAAAATGGCTGGGGGTAGAATACGGGCGAAAATTCGTAGGAGCAATCTCTACACGTTTGCTTGCCACAGGCCTCGACCTTTCGAGGCAGATGGGGCAGACGAAATCCAAGGACCTGGTTACTCACGAATCGTCTGCTGCAACCAGCCTTGCATGCATGACCAGAAGCCTCTCAAATACTGCACAAATTATATCTCGACAACCAAGTACAATTTCTTGACCTTCCTACCAAAGGCGATATTCGAACAATTCAGACGTGTAGCCAACTTGTACTTTCTCCTAGCTGCAGCCCTATCACTAACTCCCGTGACACCATTTGCTCCTCTGAGTATGATCGCCCCACTGGTCTTTGTGGTTGGATTGAGTATGGCTAAAGAAGCTCTTGAAGATTGGCGGCGGTTTATACAGGATATGAAGGTTAACCTACGAAAAGCTAATGTACACAAGAGAGAAGGTGTGTTTGCTCTTAAACCATGGATGAAGCTACGAGTTGGAGATATAGTGAAAGTAAAGAAGGATCAATTCTTCCCTGCGGATTTACTGCTCCTATCTTCGAGTTATGAAGACGGGATTTGTTATGTTGAGACTATGAATTTAGATGGGGAGACGAATTTGAAGGTTAAACGAGCCCTGGAGACGACTTTACCCCTGGACGATGATTTAGCTTTTAAGGAATTCAAGGCGACCATTCGGTGCGAGGATCCTAACTCGAATCTTTACACTTTCGTGGGCAAGCTTGAATATGCTAACCATGTCTATCCTCTTGATCCTAGTCAGGTTCTGCTTAGGGACTCGAAACTTCGTAACACGGCTTACGTTTATGGAGTGGTGATATTCACTGGACACGATAGCAAGGTTATGCAGAATGCTACAAAATCTCCTTCGAAAAGGAGTAGGATCGAGAAACAAATGGACAAAATAATATACATCCTTTTCAGTCTTCTGCTGTTCATCTCATTCATAAGCAGCGTGGGTTTTATCGTAAAGACTAAATACGATCTGCCAAAGTGGTGGTACTTACGAGTCCCGGACGATAAAGGTCTGTTTAATCCTGGCGACCCACTGAAGTCGGGGTTTTATCATTTGGTCACTGCTCTTATGTTGTACGGATATTTGATACCGATATCCCTTTATGTGTCGATTGAGGTTGTAAAAGTCCTCCAAGCCCTATTCATAAACCAGGATATTCATATGTATGACGAAGAGACCGGAACTCCTGCTCAGGCAAGGACTTCGAACTTGAATGAAGAATTAGGACAGGTGGACACGATTTTATCCGACAAAACCGGGACTCTGACATGCAACCAGATGGATTTTCTTAAGTGCTCCATTGCTGGTACTGCATATGGCACCCGTGCTAGTGATGTAGAACTTGCTGCCGCAAAACAGATGGGCATGGAGGACGAGAATGGGGAGATTGGACACGAGTTAGAGGAATCGGAAATTCGATTGGAGAGTGTTGTTACTTCGAAAGATGGAGACGATTTTACAACTCCGGTAAAGGGGTTTAGCTTTGCAGATAGCAGGCTTATGAACGGGAATTGGTTTAAGGAACCGAACGAGAATGTTGTCTTATTATTTTTCAGGATACTATCCCTTTGTCACACTGCGGTTCCCGAGCAAAACGAAGAGACGGGGACCTTGAGTTATGAAGCAGAATCGCCTGATGAAGGCGCGTTTCTTATTGCTGCTAGAGAATTTGGTTTCGAGTTCTGTAGAAGAACGCAATCTAGTGTATCTGTACGTGAGAGATATCCTTCCTTTCAAGAGCCTATCATGAGGTGAGTCCGCGAACAAGTAGTTCTAACTATTCATTGGTAATTAATTTGTCATTCTTGGACCAGGTGCGTTGACTTGACGCGTAATGTTTATTTAATCTTGTGAATTCAGGGAGTTCAATGTTCTCAATTTGTTGGATTTCACTAGCAAAAGGAAGAGAATGTCTGTGATTATTAGAGACGAGAAGGGACAGATTTTTCTTCTGTGCAAAGGAGCTGATAGGTGTGTCACTGATTATTTAGACTTGTTGATTTGAATTTTATCTCGCAAAAGAAAACAGAAAAAAGTTATTTTTTACAAAAATAAAGATTTAAAGATAAGCTATATCGTTTTGCTTTTAGTGTAATGCAGAATATTTTCCAGAGAGAGGGGGAGGGTGAGAGGGAGGGGGAGACCCGGTGGAGGGGAAGGGGAGGGAGGGAGGGAGGGGGGGAGGGAGGGAAGGAGGGACTTGTTCTTGAGTTTAATGCATTTTTTTATAACAGCATAATCTTTGACCGGCTATCAAAGAACGGTAGAATGTATGAAGAAGCCACCAGAAAGCATTTGAATGAATATGGAGAGGCTGGACTGCGAACTCTTGCGCTTGGGAGGGAGGGAGGGAGGGAGGGACTTGTTCTTGAGTTTAATGCATTTTTTTTTATAACAGCATAATCTTTGACCGGCTATCAAAGAACGGTAGAATGTATGAAGAAGCCACCAGAAAGCATTTGAATGAATATGGAGAGGCTGGACTGCGAACTCTTGCGCTTGCTTACAAGAAACTCGATGAGGCAGAATATTCTGCATGGAATGAAGAGTTTACCAGTGCAAAAACCACATTTGGTAGCGACAGGGAAGCAAATCTTGAGCGGATTTCTGATAAGATGGAAAGAGATTTGATTCTTGTTGGTGCCACTGCCGTGGAAGACAAATTACAGAAAGGAGTATGTCATATATCCTATTGGGTGAATTTTTTTTTCAGGTTTTTATTTATGTCTTGTGCGAATGTTATGTGATTAATTTGTCATTTGATTGTGTATATTTAATTCTATAGTTGTTACTCCCTCCGTCCCACTTGAAGTTGGTACTTTCAAAACATGATTTTGTCCAATAGAAGGGTATTACTTCCAAAATAAAATTTTAATATATAACTAAAACTTATACATCAATTAAAGTATTTCATTATATAATTACAATATTAGTTGATTGGAATTTTTTATAAAAACTTAAAAGTAAGTGAGAGTAGATGGTTTAAAACGAGTTGTAGCTTCATTAGAATGACAAATATTAAAAGTTGTACCTTAACCAAGGTACCATCTTCAATTAGGACTGATGGAGTATTTTTAGTTGGAATATTGATAAGTGTGCTACTGTTTTTAGTTGATAAAATCTTTTTCCCTCCCCTCTTATTTTCTTTATGACTTCTCGTAGGTGCCTCAGTGCATCGACAAACTAGCACAAGCTGGTCTAAAAATATGGGTTCTGACAGGTGATAAGATGGAAACTGCAATTAACATAGGGTCCGTTTCTCACCATTGGAATGTGGATACAGTTTTTTGTTTTAAGATTCTTTTTTGAAATTAGATCATCAATGTTTCCTAAGCCCCAAAAACCTGAAATCTTGTAATCATGATGCAGATTTGCCTGTAGTTTGCTCCGACAGGGCATGAAACAAATATGTATAACAACGAATGCCCATTCATCAGTCCAACAGGTACTGCTGTTGTAGGAAAAGGATGTTGAATAATGCTTGACTAAAAGTTCATTTCATTTTTAAGGTAGAATTCGTTTTTTGGTTGTTGGTAGAAGGCTGCAAAGGAGGACATCTTACTGCAAATTACCAATGCAACCCAAATGATCTCGCTTGAAAAGGATCCGCATGCTGCATTTGCATTGATTGTTGATGGGAAGACGCTGACTCATGCACTGGAGGATGATATGAAGCATCATTTTTTAAATTTAGCCGTTGGTTGTGCATCTGTTATATGCTGTCGAGTCTCACCCAAGCAAAAAGCTGTGGTAAGATAATTTCCATGGTGGCAAAAACTTTGTGAAACCGTCTTATTGAATACATTACATAAGACGGAGTTTAAGTTTTATTTTACTTTTTATATTATTTTTCAGGTTTCGAGGGGGGGGGGGGTATTTTCATTTTTTTAGTTCTTTTATTTTTTCTTAGTTTTTTTTTTTAGGGTTTTTATGTTTTGTAGTTTTTTAGATTTTTGTTTTTCTTCTTTGTACTATCGTTTTAGATTCTTTTTATTTGGGGTCATTTGGAATCCTTCCCTCAAACCCTATCCTCAAATACAAATCCTTCCATTCAAACGCAACCTCAAAGAATTGCATTCTTTTTCTGATACTTAATTGTAAACCTCCGAACAGACACTCGTCGTGTTTATGTGATTTTTAGTTAATCATTTCCCCCTCTATTTTACACTTTAAGTTATTTTGACAATTAGGTAACGAGATTAGTAAAAGAAGGAACCGGGAAAATCACGTTAGCCATTGGTGATGGTGCAAATGATGTCGGTATGATTCAAGAAGCAGATATTGGTGTTGGCATCAGCGGATGTGAAGGAATGCAGGTTGGGTGATGAATCCGTCTCGATTCTGTTATTGTCTGTCTGTCTGTATCTAGTTAATAACTGAAATAGACTCTGGGAACTATGACGTTTTACTTAAATTTGGGCTCGATTGAAGTACTGAAGGAGGCGTGTCAAAATCACTCCACAAAGTATATCCAACAAACCTGAAAAGTGAAAACCAGTTCTATTTTAAAAACAAACTTTTTTGCCGTTTTTTTTTAATGCCAAAACTATAAACATTAGTTAAAACAGTCTTGGATTCTCTTTCACCACATGCATCATCATCATCATCAATATAATAATTTACTGCAGTTCTGCGTTTTAGTATCAAATATGCTTTCAAAGCACTATTCAAAGAGTCCAGGGTAGGGTTTTACCTTCGGTACGTGTTGTAATCGATTATATTTGCAGGCTGTGATGGCTAGTGACTTTGCGATTGCACAGTTCAGATTTCTGGAGAGGCTTCTGGTCGTACATGGACATTGGTGTTACAAAAGAATTGCTCAGATGGTAAATCTTTATGAGTTGAATTTTGATAAATTCTTTCCGTGGTGCATCTGAAGTATTGAAGAGTCCGCTTTAGTAAAACGCACAATTTTTATTTTTGCTCATTTTAGAAAATGAACAACTCTTTTTAAATCATACATTCTCATTTATTCTTCTAAGTTTTTTGTTGTCCAATAAGTTAGTATCCTTATTTATTTAACAAAAAATTGAATTTAAGAAATATTATACTCTATAAATTAGATATTAATGTTGTATTTTGAAAGTGGACTCTTCTATCGTGACCAAATTATTTCTTGAAATATGACTCTTTCAAGTGGGACGGACCCATACTTAAAGAAGCAGATACATGTTCGCCTTCCTGCTATTTTGGATAAATTCTAAATGAGCTGCATTTTTTCTCCATACAGATTTGTTATTTCTTCTACAAGAACATTGCATTTGGCTTGACAATCTTCTACTTCGAGGCGTTTGCTGGTTTTTCTGGACAGTCGGTGTATGATGACTGGTACATGCTGCTGTTCAATGTTGTACTCACTTCACTGCCAGTCATTTCTCTCGGTGTGTTTGAACAGGACGTGGATTCCGAAGTATGCTTGCAGGTTGGTTGGTTTTTTTCTTCTGCTGCCTGACCGTCTTCTAGAGTTTCATATTTTAAACCCCACGGATCAGGTAAATTGCAAAATACCCCTTATTGAGGGTGCTACTGTAAAGTAGGGCTGGAATCGGGCGGAACTGAGCTGACTTGAACCTAAAGTTTTTGGGTCGAGCTGAGCCGAGCTTTTTGAAAGTGCAAACCCGAAGTGAGCTCGTCTCATCAGGTTTGGTTTCGTCCGAGCTTCGAGCTTTTTGGCCTTTTGCAAAATAAAATATTGTGTCGGTGGCTACTTTCCAGGGTCTTCGAGTTGTTTCAGGGGGGTTCGAGTTCTTGAGGGCTTTCTTAAAGGCATGCTCAAGAAAAAAATATCGCATAACCTGTCAATTCGGTCTTTCCCTCGAGCTTTCTGAAACCTAGACCCAAGCTCGGCTCGAAGTTTCTATGTTCGAGCCAGGTTCGGGCCGATCCCTTTTTTTCATAGCCCCCGCGGGGATTCGGTCCCGAGCTTTTTTGGTCCGGTCCGGATTTTGATCCCGAAATCCCAGTCTTATTGTGAAATATAAACAAAAAACAAGGGGCTTCTTGTAATTTTAAGATATAGCTATTTTTTTATAATAATAATTAGACTAAATCTCAGGAATGTCTTTTTTTTTTTTTTTTGTAATTAATCTTCATAGAGGAACTAACAAGAATTCTATAAAGAAAGTGAAGTGGCATTGAAGAGATCATGTATATCGCCTGATAAATTGCATTCAAACGATGCATGACAGCACGAGGGCTTTTTTAAGGACATGCTCAAAAAAAAAAATTCGGATAACCTGTAATTCAGTCTTTTTCGAGCTTTCCGAGCTTGAGATCCTCTACTTTCGGGCCATGTTCGGATCGAGCCCTGTTTTTTATCGTAGCCGGCGGGGGGATTCGGTCCCAAGCTTTCTCGGTCCGAGTCCGGATTTTGAGTCCAAAATCCCAGCCCTATTGTGAACTATAAACAAAAAACAAGGGGCTATTTGTAATTTTGAGATATAGCTAGTTTTTTTTTTATAATAATAATTAGACTAAATCTCAGGAATATCTTTTTGTAAATAATATTCATAGAGAAACTAACAAGAATTCTATAAAGAAAGTGAAGTAGCACATTAAAGAGAGTTCATGGTATATCGACTGTATTAAATTGCATTTCGTACGGTGCAGTTTCCAGCTTTATACCAACAAGGCCCGAAAAATCTTTTCTTCGACTGGCAAAGAATATTCGGATGGATGGGGAATGGTCTCTACACGTCCCTCGTCATATTCTTCCTCAACATCATCATCTACTACGACCAAGCCTTCCGCGCCGGAGGCCAGACGGCCGACATGATTGCGGTGGGGACCGCCATGATGACCTGCGTGATCTGGGCCGTCAATTGCCAGATCGCTCTAACGATGAGCCACTTCACATGGATACAACACATCCTCGTCTGGGGCAGTATCATCACCTGGTACCTATTCCTCTTGGTCTACGGCGAACTGTCGTACGCCCTTCAAGTAAACGCCTTTAGGGTCCTCATCGAGGTTTTGGCCCCGGCTCCTATTTACTGGTCGGCCACTCTTTTAGTGACGGTCTTGTGTAACCTCCCGTACTTCGCGCACATTGCCTTCCAGAGATCGTTCAGTCCGTTGGATCATCACGTTATACAAGAGATCAAGTACTACAGGAAGGACATCGAGGATGGGCATATGTGGAGAAGAGAGAGGTCCAAGGCTCGGGAAAATACTAAGATTGGGTTCACGGCAAGAGTCGACGCGAAAATCAGGCAGTTGAAGGAACGGCTGCAGAAAAAATATTCGGTTATAAGTAATCATGCCATCCCTCAACAAACATAATTTTTTGACATATACAATACTTGTTTGGAGGTTTTGAATTATTTATACATATATAGATTTTTTAAGCCGAACCACACTCGGGCTACAGTATGTAAAGTATTTATGTACAGCTTCTTGAAAATAGCAGGTTTAATATTTGTATCTTCCCCTTTATTTAAGCAGTGTTCCAAAAATGGCTCGATGTTACAGGAATTTCAATTCCATTAAAATTAGCTTAAACTACGAGCCGAAATATTTGAGATCCGTCGTATCCAGATAAATAAATATATGGATTTTGGAATACTGAATCTCACAAACTTGTAATTCAATACCTCTCGTTTGTTTGCCGACTGAGGATGTAATATACATCTAAGCTTCCCAGTCTCATAGTTTTGGTTTGTAATTGTAATGTATGTATCTAAGCTTACCCGTCTCGCAGTTTTGGTTCATAACGATACCATGAGTGTCTTAGGGCATCATCAAGATATGTTTTCAGATATGACTATACAATTACGACTCGTTTTTGCTCAATGATACGAAAATAACCAAAATTTTGCAATGGATGCAACAAGAAATACCATTTAATATCTAAGCTTCCCAGTCGCGTAGTTTTGGTTTATAACGATACCATGAGTGCCTTGGGGCATCATCAAGATATGTTTTCAGTTACGACTATACAATTACGACTCGTTTTTGCTAAATGGTACGAAAACAACCAAAATTTAGCAACAGACGCAACAAGAAATACCATTTAGTTTCGGCAACTTTGTTAACTATTCGGTTAAAAATGTTGATGTTTTTTTTGTTCCAATTTTTTCCGAAGAGCTGCTATATGTGTACAGATTGTTGTACACGCATTCATTTCATCCTTTCAATTACTGTGGTCGAACAGTAAATATATGATTGAGATGTATACACATGTAGCATTAACGAATAAAAATAGACGGGAAAAAGTTGGAAAACAGAAGGGCAATTGGCAAAAACATAAAAGTGCAAGCCCCCACCGAATGGACAACAAAAGTTGTAGGACTCGATTAGAATTTGAACCAAAACTTGGGCCAAAAATCGAAGTACGTTACATACCTACAGACAGAACTGCATTCAGTAAATAAATGCCCCATCCCCAATGATACTGACCAAACACTGCACACAAGCAATGCATGCTCCAAGTCCACAGGGTGGAGACTATAAAATCTTTGTCAAAAAAAAAAAAAAAAAAAAAAAACATCTAGCAACGAAACAACTTAAATAAAAATAAAACAACTCAGAGTGGCCCCATTTACCATAACAAAACCCTAGGAAAAAACCACCTCAAAGCAGATCGGCAACGTTCTGCGGAAGCTGCTCGATGATAACATTGTAGAACTTCTGAATATCTTGAAGCATTTTCTCATCATCATTGGTCAAGAAATTTATGGCGACACCCTTCCTCCCGAACCTCCCACTCCTTCCGATACGGTGCAGATAATTCTCAGGCTGGGTCGGGAGATCAAAGTTTATGACAAGAGACACCTGCTGCACGTCGATGCCGCGGGCCAGGAGATCGGTGGTGATGAGAACACGGGAAGAGCCCGAACGGAACTCGCGCATGATGATGTCGCGCGTGTTCTGGTCCATGTCGCCGTGAGTGGCCGAGACCGTGTGGTCGCGGCTCCGCATCTTGTCGGTGAGCCAGTCGACCTTCCGTCTGGTGTTGACAAAGATGACGCTCTGAGTGATGGCCAGGGTCTCGTAGAGGTCGCAAAGCGTCTCCAGTTTATACTCTTCCTTTTCGACATTGACATAGAACTGCTTGATACCCTCAAGGGTAAGCTCATCACGTTTGACCAGAATCCGGACGGGCTTGTTCATGAATTTCCGGGTGATCTCGAGGGCTTCAGGGGGCATCGTCGCGGAGAAGACACCAACTTGTACTTTAGAGGGCAGCAATTGGAAAATATCATATATCTACCAGCAAAAAGGGTAACAATAGTTGGTGAAGAGACTCCAAGACGGAAATGATGAGATCATGAACGACCAAAATGGCCATGTTTCGCATTTAATAAAAGAAGTACAATATATTTTGTTATGAGGCAATTCCTTTTTTTAAAAAATGATTAATAAATAGTACAAGAAAAAAGGGGGGTAATCACGGGGGCACATGCCCTATAATGGGAGGTAGGGCTCCACCTCTGCAGATATAAGAAAGCAAAAACCTCGAACTTACGAACATAATAAGGCAAGTGACTCGAAAAAGATGCTACAATGACCAAATAGAGCCATAAATATATGAATGCAAAAACGAGGCCAAATTGGAGAAAGAACAACGAAACAGGAAAATGATTCAGAATGACAAACGAAAGTCATAAATCCACAATCAAGCACTGTACTAATTTTACAAGAGGAATAAACAGAGAAAAGATGTCACAGAAGAGCCAAACTCGGAAGCCATTCGATAGTGCGCACAAGCATTAAACTTCTGTTCCGTGATTTTGGGGAAGACAATCCAAAGAGGCAAGAGGCTATCAAGCAATGCACAGACTAAATCGTGTACAACATAAAAGCACTTTATTATCCTCATCCCCGAAAATTTAGAAGCCCAAACAAAGATCCAATTGACAACAATAAAACGAAAATGGTTATTTTTACTAAGGGGGTAACAAAATAAATGAAATAATAAAATAAATGAGGAAAAATATAAGGACATGCATTTTTTCTTAAGCCCTTTAAAATCTAGATCTTAATAAGTAAAATACTAAAAAAAAGAAAAAGGAAAAACATATGGCTCAATCTTCTAGCAAATATAAGAATGTGTAAACTGTAAACATGCTCAAATTGGATAACCTAATACACAAAAGGTGGAGTAAAAAGATATGTACCTGATCCTTAAAACCACGTGACAGCATCTCATCGGCCTCGTCCAAGACAAACATTTTAATGTAATCCGAACGAAGCGACTGCCTCCGCAGCATGTCAAACACACGGCCAGGGGTTCCAACAACAACATGAACCCCAGCGGAAAGAATCCTCTGGTCCTCACGAACACTGGTCCCACCAACACAAGCATGAACCTTGACACCAAGGAAGTCACCAAGTGCACGCATAACCTTCTCAATCTGCTGAGCAAGCTCTCTAGTGGGTGCCAAAACCAAGGCCTGACACTGAGTTAAGCCATAATCAAGCTGCTGCAAAATGCCAGAACAGAAAGTAGCAGTTTTCCCAGTTCCAGATTGAGCTTGCTGAATAACATCAAGTCCCCTGCAGAATGGGACAATGCCTCTCTGCTGGATGGCCGATGGCTTCTCAAAACCTATATGGAAAAAAAAGGTGATAACATCACAGGAAATGAATGAGAAGAGACAAGGGCATGGATAAGTAGTCAATTAATCATTCTTACTTGTCTAAAACATGGTATGAAATAAATTAACCAGTAGGGTTTTTAGTTATTAAAATTAAATCAATATTACTGCAAGCATACCATAGGCATATATGCCTCTAAGAAGGTTTTCCAGCAGGCCCATAGCATCAAAACTGTCGTGAACCTCATCAAACGAAGTAAAGAATTCATCTCCATCGACTTGAAGCCTGCATTAGAAAATTTAACACATAAAGAACTGATGCTTCAAACATTACCATGATCATTTACTGAAATCAATAGGTTGAGCAAAAATTAAAAGCCATAAAAGAACTCACACTTCATTCATCTTCACGTCAAACTGACGAGCATCATATTGCGATCCTTCTGGTGCCGAACCTGCCATACTGCAGTACGTTTGATGCATTAGTAAGACTTACATTGAAGTCACTAATAGTTTAATAACCGCGAAAAAGCTTTTCTCGGGGAAGAAAACTAAATCAACCTAACAAGTAGTAGTGAGAATTAGAAAATTAGAAGCTCAAACAACAGGGCGAAAAGCTGAAAGCTTCTTTCCTGAAGATAAAAGATGTCACAGAAGAGCCAAACTTGCAAGCCATTCAATATGGAGTACAAGCATTAAACTTCTGTTTCGTGTTTGGGGACAAGTGGTAAGGGGCTATCACGCAATGTAGACTAAATAGTTTACAAATCATAGCACCATATAACCCTCATCCCCGAAAACTTACAAGCCCGTATAATGATCACAATAGACAACAATACACCTAATCTCGCCAGGAAAAAAATGGAACAACATGCTCAAGAATTATATCAGATCGAAGCTACACCCAATGTTTACATCATTGGTGAACTTATCGAGATTCATCAGCGAAAATTCAGCTGACAAATCGAATCACACTAAGGCAAAGCTAATCATTATTACAGATATACAACAAGAAATCAAAACGGTAAATTCTATAAAAAAAACTCCTGATATCAAGATCCTACCACACAAACATGAAATCTGCGAAATCCCGGACACACAAACAGACATATTACATTAAAGGCATCACCTTTCACATTACAACAACAATAATCACAGATAAAAAACGGCCCAACAAAGAACTTAAACTCTATAAACCTACTCATCGAGATATAACAAACCGAAGAAGAAATAAAAAGTGAAAACCAAACGAACGATGGATTTAGATCGAACCTTCGATTTTGAAAGGAGAAAGAAACTTGTTATGAGATCGATTGATTTGCTGAATAACTCCTCGGATCTGCGCCGTGGAGTCGGAGAACAAGGATGGCGAAAATTTGTCGCTTTTTTGTTTGCAATAAACAAGGGCTGCTTTCAGGTTCTCTCCTTTTTATACTGAAATTTGCGGCTAGGGCAAATAACAATATTTTTTGGTATGTACGCACGTATACATATAACAATACACAAACTATACACGTATATAAATATTTGCTAGAGTATAACAATTTAAAAAGAAGAAAACAAAAATCCGTTAAAAATAAAATAAAATAATAAAAATAAAAAAGATATCAAGAACACTTGTTTTGAGATTGGTACATCACTTGAACTAGTGTATCATCTATCAAAATTCAATAGATATAATGGATTAGTTTAATTTATAATTGAAAATTAAGAAAATAATTAATATTTAAAACTGAAAATGTCCCAATGCTAAGGCAATTAATAATAATAATAATTATAGAGTTGACCAAGTACAATATATATATATATATACGAGACGATTGAATGAGTATTGGTTGCAGACGCTTGAATGAGCATATGACGGTATTTAGATGCCTATTAGAGAATTTGTATGTATTTATTTTAGAGGATTTAATTGTGTTGTTATCATAATTTTTGTATTTAAATTAGTTTATTTACATTAAAAGTTACAATTAAAATAGTCTTTTCACATGTAGTCTTTTAACATGAATAAGGACTCATCCGTAACGCTTTTTCCGTGTAGAATTCTTTTAGTCTATGTAATTAGTTATATGTAATGTATTGTATTTGTTTTAAATGTTCATAGTGTAATGTTTTATCAACCCGTCGTTGCCCAATTGCATCTAAATATCCATAGTGTAATGGTCGGTCTTAATTAGGTTTCCAAGATTTAAAAGCAGGTTTTTCACATTAAAAGAGTACATGTAAAAAGACTTTTCCGAGACGTTACATTTAAAAAGTATCTTCTCATGTAATCTTTAAATACTAATGGCTTTTGTTTTAACATTCTACAATTTTATGCAATCTTGAAACTACGATATGATTTTGTTTTTAATTCACAATTCTGCCAACTTACCATCCCCAGCAAAAAGTAAAAGTGAATAATACAAACAGAATGGATATGAAGAGTCTCCATTATATTGTAGGAGACTATTAGTAGCATCATCATGAGATAGAGAGAAATTGTGCATATTGATTATGTAAATCATTAATATGAGGTAAATTTCCAATGAAGAATGCCACTTTTAAAGCAAAATGCCCATGCAGCCATGTTGTATCTATAACTCCATACAAACATCAAACCCTTTAATGTCAGAAGCACACACAAACATCTTTAAAGAATACCACAGCAAGTCTTTAACTCCATATTCGAAAAGGTAGGCCGATATTAAAATATAGTGACAACCTCTTATCTACATATAAATAGAAAACGTAACAGGAAGCTTATATGGCAAACTGCAAAACTGGTGTTTTTTTTTTTTTGCTATGTTGTTTTTTCGTCTTTGGATGGTCAGCAACACTTCATATTTATCAATTATGAGAGCATGGTTCCAGGAAACATTTTGGGTTTACTCTATCATTACACGATTGTTTGTATTCCTTGGAGTTTAATATGTAGATGTAAATTCGTGAGTATATAAAAAACGAAATTATTTTTTGTTTGCAATGCATTAGTTGTACAGTACTAATTTTTTTGCACAATCCCCCTTGCACATTAAATTAAGGGATATTAATTTTTGTGCACAACCTCAATTTAAGTAGATATGTGTTTTTTCTTATTTATAATATATTGATAGTTTGTAGGTGAAGTTTGACTTTATCTCTACCACGTGCATACACACACATTTGCTCAACATTTTCCATCCATATACGCGTAAAGCACACATTTCCCACACTCACACAGTCACACGCCCACAGTATCTTTCCTCATTAGCTGCTAATCGCTAAACCCCTTCAGATCCGTTATGGAAATGTAGAGATTCTTAGTCCAGGTAATGCAATTTTGCTTTGTTTTTTGTTCTCTGTATTTTTCTTTTGTTGGGCCTCGCTTTTCTTTGAGTTGTGCTTGAACACTATCTCTTTCGCTCTTCGAATCCGGTCGAAGTTGATTCTTTCTCTTGCACTCTCCATCTCCGGTGGAAGCTCATCTTCAATTCGAAGCCCATCTCCGGTCGAAGCCCATCTCCGGTCGAAGCTCATCTCACTCTAATTAGTTCGGGGTATGTTTCTCTGTCCTCCTAATTAGCTCATCTCCATTCATAGTTTATTGTTTACAAACCCTAATTTTTTTGGGGTTTTTTATTTTGTAAATTTTGGGGGTTTTATAAACCCTACTTTTTTTTTTTTTTAAACGGTGTGTTAGCTTTTGCGAAATAATGACATTGTGGTTAGTTCACTTCATCAGATGCTCCAAGAGGACAACTCCATTACTGTTCCTGTGCTTGATTCAGTTTCCAACCTCAATTTGGATAATCTGTTGCAGGACCATGTCATTATGATTAGTTCTTAGCTTAAATTTACAAAGCTGTCAAATGGCTGGTTAGTTTTTCTGTGTTTCTAAGTCAGCTGCTCCTAATTAGGTTAGTTGGTTTCAGTTGGTGTCTGTCAAGATTCTTTGGCCCTGGATTTTAAAGGGGAAAAAAACTACGTCTATCTATCAATGAACACCCAAACAGGGACAAAAACCATAAAAAAAAAATGTATCACTGGTCAAGCGATTAAGGCTGCTAAGAACATAGTTGAGATAGTATGTAGTCTTTTTCTTAATAAAGTTATAGCAACGGTATATGTATCAAAGAGTTACGAAGCATCGAATTTTCGCGTGACGTAATTCTTGATCAAAAGCTGCGGAAAAGAATCGGTTTATGATTTTTAATTGGCCTTCGTTCGGAGGAAATGGATATAAAAGTGCTTCAAATCTCTAACTTAAACATAAAATCGAATTCGTGTTTCAACGAAGGATAAAAAGGAAAATAGGAGAAAGGATTCTTACCAATTTGTTTTGTTAAGCGAGCGTGACTGCGCAAGTGAAGAATGAGGTGGTATCTGGCTTGTCCTGCATGCGAACAATTGACATGGAGCATATGCCCCACCTGCTTAGATTCTTGTTGCTTTATGCGAAGGCATCAAATGCTAGGCAAATATTCTCGCAGGTACGTGAACAAATGAAATATCTGGGAGCTTCTTACGCACGAATTTCGTAGCTTAGCAAACTTCTAGGAAAATCTCTTATAGATAATATATTGATTCTCTTAGATGTAGCCTGCGTTTCAATAATGTTGGTTCCATATTTCTCTTGTGTAATCGTCCCTTTTCTTTTTTCATACGTTGTATATGAATGTATCAAAAATTATTTTTATTTTTCTTCTTGTTTTCTATGATGTCTTTTGTTATTTGCAGATGCTTTGTTTGGATTTTCTTAAGGAGATTAAAAGCTTGGAGAAAGCTAGTGATCATAAATGATAGGCATTTGGATGCTTACACTCATATTCATGAATAGTGAATCTTTGCAAAAGAGTGTTGAAAAGTTGTTTAAGAAGAAAATTGTTGAACAATGCCATAAGTTTTGGAAAAAACCCAATTATAGCATTGTTTTTTTTTTTGAAAACTAATCGATTATGGTATTGTAGTCGAGTTTTTGGGAAATATTAACCAATTATACCATTGCACTTTGAGTTGTTTTTAAAAACTAACCAATAATCGCATTGGACTTTAAGTTTTTTGAAAAACAAACCAATTATAGGATTGTTCTTGAGTTTTTAAAACTAACCAATTAGCGCATTGGATTTTCTCTTTTTTTGGAAAAAGTAGCGATTATAGCGAGTGTAATTTCGGTTTTCTTGAAAACCTAATCAATTTTGTTGCAAACTTTTTCTGGAGTCGCAAGGCAGCCCGGTTCTTTGGAGTTTATTAAAGGAGAAATGAATGGGGCTGCTGAAATGCATCACAATGTATACATTTAAATCTTGAAAAATATCTTTAGTCACCATTTTACTCATGCAAATTTTGTGATATGTTAATATACCCAGGTGACTCTTCCATGGCGAGCCTTATGAGGTGACTTATGATGGAGAATTTTTAACAGCTTTAGAATCATTCCGTTTCCAGGAATGGTATAAATCCGACCCTTAATTAATAACACTGTACTTTTGTTTATGGGTTTATTACAGTTTCCTAATTTCGTTTGTTTCTATTATCGCATTGTTTCTCTCATCGAATTCTAGCATCATATTTTTTTCTTTTTTATGTTACTTCTCACTACTTTGAAAAATCTCTCAAGTTATAGTTGCGAAAATTCCTTTCTCTTATTGACACCCTATACGTTCCTAAATGCAAGAAACAACAGCATACATATATTTCAGTATATCACGGATTGGACTTAGTTTTTACCGATTAGGGAATCGTACTTTCAATGTAAATCTAACCAACCATAAACTATATCTTATTAGGACATCATTATTTGAAAAGTGAAATCGACTTCTGCTTAATTTTGGATGACACTTGCTATATTTAGGTGTACTTAACTCCATTATTGTTCCTGTGCTTCAGTCAGTTTCCAACCTCAATTTGGATAATCATTGCGGGACCGTGTCTTTATGATTAGTTCTTAGCTTATAGTTATGATTACTAATGTTTCATAATATCTTCACCCTTTCTTGGTTTCTTACATCTTATTCTTTTTGGTCTCTTAATTTGGTTTTACTTTTTAAACATGTGAAGGTGATTGTGATAGCTCATCTGCATGCGAACAATTGACATGGAGCATATGTCCTACCTACTTAGATTCTTGCTGCTTTCTGCGAAGGCATCAAATCTTGGCGAATATTCTCGCAGTACGTGAACAAGCGATATCTCTGGGAGCTTCTTACGCACGAATTTCGTGACTTAGCAAACTTATAGGAAAATCTCTTGAAGATAGTACAGAGGCTTCAATTCTTGATTCTCTTAGATAAAGCCTGCGTTTCAATAATGTTGGTTCCATGTTTCACTTGTGTAATTGTCCCTTTTCTTTTTTCCCACGTTGTATATGAATGTATCAAAAATTATTTTTATTTTTTCTTCTTGTTTTCTATGATGTCTTCTGTTATTTGTAGATGGTTTGTTTGGAGTTTCTTAAGGATATGAAAAGCTGGTAGAAAACACGTGATCATAAAATGATAGGCATATGGATGCTTAACCTCATGTTCATGAACAATGAATCTTTGCAAAAGAGTGTTGAAAAGTTGTATAAGAAGAAAATTGTTGAATAGTTCTCCAGTTCATATCCTCACGACACCTCTCCTACTCTAGTTGTGCAAGATTTTAAACTCATCCTCTCTCTCCCCCTATTAATTTTTGCCTTTTTTTTCAGTGGATTTTCTTCATCCGGCTTCCTGAGGAGGAGTGCGTCTTTCATCACATGTTTCTTTTCTGTCTTTTACTCTATTATCATTTATTTGCATTAACGATAAATCTCCCTCTTTTTTCCGGTTCTAACCCCTGCCAAAGAAATCACTTGCTGTCAAAAATTGGTTTATCTGAGATGATGATGGTACTTTATTGATTGTCGATTTATTTTAAATAAAACAGAAGTTTAGTACCAGTTTTGATAATAAAAAAGCCTGTATAGATTTTGAAATTGAATCCATAGGGGCGTACTTTGAATTATTACAGCACACTCATTTCCAATTATTATGGGCACATGACATGATGAGTCCCACTCATATCCTCATTCATCACCCCATGCTTAAAAGTTAAAACTCCGGAATTTGAAAGATGGTGGCCTTCGAGCATCCCCTTAACATCCAAATTTATTCTTCACAACCTTTAGAGTTTCAAGTAATAACCCCTGTATCGTAACTGAAGCATTAACTCAACAGTAATTGACAAAGGGAGCCTATAAATAACACATTCCTTTCTTTAGCTTGCCACACCTCCCAATTGATATTAAAGGCCTGTATCACTGAAAATAAGAACATGTCAAACAAATCCACATATAAGAAAACTCACTTTTTCCTGGACGAGCTGGATGTGATGTGGAGGGACCCGTTGTCATCATGGTCTGTAGAAAATGGGACGTCAACGCTATTACTGGGCGATACATAAGCACTGACTTTGTGGTCTCAGATGGGAGGGTAAGAGAACTTTTATACCATTATCATGAACAGAACATTTACCTCAAGTGCTAACACAAGGTTTTCGGAGGGGAATATAATGCATTGCACGGCAAAGTGCAATATATCACATAATTTTGTTGATAAGTTACAGGAAGGAATCATTTACTACATTAAAGGCTTCTCCGTGTGCTTACATGATTGAATTCGACGGGTCAACATCCGTAAGAAAAAGTTCTGTCAAAATTGACGGTTTTGTTAGGCATCCTTTTCAGCTGATAGAGCAACACTTATGAAAAGCAATACAGATAAAGAAGTACCAAAATTCAAATATAAACCTGAGTCTGAAATACACCAATACCTTAGGCAAATCCTTAATACCATGATTGCACTGATCAAACATATGACCTTCAATTGCAAATAATGATGTCCTAATAAGATAAAATTTATGTTTGGTTAGATTCTTGTTGAAAATCGATTCCTAAATCGGTAAAAAAGCGAAGTACAATCTTTGTGATTGATCGAAATATATATGCGTTTTTTCTTGCACTTAGCAACGTATAGGGTGCCAATAAGAGAAAGGAATTTTCCATCTATAACTTGAGAGATTTTTCACGGTTGTGTGTACTAACATATAAAGAAAAAAATATGATGCTAGAATATAATAAACACATAAACAAAGTACAGTGCTATTAATTAACGGTCAAATTTATACCATTCACGGGACGCCGCCCCATTCATTTCTCCTTTAATAAACTCCAAAGAATCGGATGCCTTGCGACTCCGAGAAAAAGTTTGCGGCTTATTTTAGCAGAAGGTCGATCCCTACTTTGAGACAACACTATAAGTTGTTAGTTTTTCCAAAGTAGGGAAAATTCAATGCTAAAATTGATTAGATTTTCAAGAAAACCGAAATTACTGCTATAATCGGTACTTTTTCCAAAAAAAAAAGTGAAAGTCGATGCGTTAATTGGTTAGTTTTAAAAAATCGAAATCTGGACCTATAATTGGTTTGTTTTTCAAAAAACCTTAAAGTCAATGCGATTATTGGTTAGTTTTTAAAAAACAACTCAAAGGGCAATGGTATAATTGGTTAATTTTTCCAAATACTCCATTTGCAATACCATAATCGATTAGTTTTGCAAAAAAACAATGCTATAATTGTTTTTTTCGAAACTTATGGCTTTTTAATTTCAAAATCTATACGAGCTTTTTATTATCAAAAGCGGTACTAAACTTGCTTTATTTAAAATAAATCGACAATCAATAAAGTACCATCATCATCTCGGATAAACCAATTTTTTGACAAGTGATTTCTTTGGCAGGGGTTAGAACCGGAAAAAAGAGGGAGATTTATCGTTAATGCAAATAAATGATAATAGAGTAAAAGACAGAAAAGAAACATGTGATGAAAGACGCACTCCTCCTCAGGAAGCCGGATGAAGAAAATCCACTGAAAAAAAAAGGCAAAAATTAATAGGGGGAGAGAGAGGATGAGTTTAAAATCTTGCACAACTAGAGTAGGAGAGGTGTCGTGAGGATATGAACTGGAGAACTATTCAACAATTTTCTTCTTATACAACTTTTCAACACTCTTTTGCAAAGATTCATTGTTCATGAACATGAGGTTAAGCATCCATATGCCTATCATTTTATGATCACGTGCTTTCTACCAGCTTTTCATATCCTTAAGAAACTCCAAACAAACCATCTACAAATAACAGAAGACATCATAGAAAACAAGAAGAAAAAATAAAAATAATTTTTGATACATTCATATACAACGTGGGAAAAAAGAAAAGGGACAATTACACAAGTGAAACATGGAACCAACATTATTGAAACGCAGGCTTTATCTAAGAGAATCAAGAATTGAAGCCTCTGTACTATCTTCAAGAGATTTTCCTATAAGTTTGCTAAGCTGCGAAATTCGTGCGTAAGAAGCTCCCAGAGATATCAGTTGTTCACGTACCTGCGAGAATATTCGCCTAGCATTTGATGCCTTCGCAGAAAGCAGCAAGAATCTAAGTAGGTAGGACATATGCTCCATGTCAATTGTTCGCATGCAGGACAGAGCTATCACAATCACCTTCACATGTTTAAAAAAGTAAAACCAAATTAAGAGACCAAATTATGAGTTTAGCAAACTTATAGGAAAATCTCTTGAAGATAGTACAGAGGCTTCAATTCTTGATTCTCTTAGATAAAGCCTGCGTTTCAATAATGTTGGTTCCATGTTTCACTTGTGTAATTGTCCCTTTTCTTTTTTCCCACGTTGTATATGAATGTATCAAAAATTATTTTTATTTTTTCTTCTTGTTTTCTATGATGTCTTCTGTTATTTGTAGATGGTTTGTTTGGAGTTTCTTAAGGATATGAAAAGCTGGTAGAAAGCACGTGATCATAAAATGATAGGCATATGGATGCTTAACCTCATGTTCATGAACAATGAATCTTTGCAAAAGAGTGTTGAAAAGTTGTATAAGAAGAAAATTGTTGAATAGTTCTCCAGTTCATATCCTCACGACACCTCTCCTACTCTAGTTGTGCAAGATTTTAAACTCATCCTCTCTCTCCCCCTATTAATTTTTGCCTTTTTTTTCAGTGGATTTTCTTCATCCGGCTTCCTGAGGAGGAGTGCGTCTTTCATCACATGTTTCTTTTACGTCTTTTACTCTATTATCATTTATTTGCATTAACGATAAATCTCCCTCTTTTTCCGGTTCTAACCCCCGCCAAAGAAATCACTTCTTGTCAAAAATTGGTTTATCCGAGATGATGATGGTACTTTATTGATTGTCGATTTATTTTAAATAAAAGCAGTTTAGTACCGCTTTGATAATAAAAAGCTCAGTATAGATTTTGAAATTGAAAAGCCATAAGTTTCTGGAAAAAAACAATTATAGCATTGTTTTTTTTTTTGCAAAACTAACGATTATGGTATTGCGATGAGTATTTGGAAAAATAAACCAATTATACCATTGCCCTTTTAGTTGTTTTTTAAAAACTTTTCTATAATCGCATTGGACTTTAAGGTTTTTGAAAAACAAACCAATTATAGGTCCAGTACTTGATTTTTTAAAACTAACCAATTAACGCATTGGACTTTCACTTTTTTTTTTTTGGAAAAAGTACCTGATTATAGCAGTGTAATTTCGGTTTTCTTGAAAACCTAATCAATTTTAGCATTGAATTTTCCCTACTTTGGAAAAACTAACAACTTATAGTGTTGTCTCAGGTGCGAGGGACTGACCTTCAGTTGCTAAAATAAGCTGCAAACTTTTTCTGGAGTCGCAAGCGATCGATTCTTTGGAGTTTATTAAAGGAGAAATGAATGGGCAAGGCCCGGTCCCGAATGGTATAAATTTGACCCTTAATTAATAGCACTGTACTTTTGTTTATGTGTTTATTATATTCTAGCATCATATTTTTTTCTTTTATATGTTAGTACACACAACTGTGAAAAATCTGTCAAGTTATAGATGGGAAAATTCCTTTCTCTTATTGGCACCCTATACGTTGCTAAGTGCAAGAAAAAAAACATACATATATTTCAGTCAATCACAGCATTGTACTTCAGTTTTTTTACTGATTTAGGAATCGTACTTTCAGTCAGTAATCTAACCAAACATAAATTTTATCTTATTAGGACATCATTATTTGCAATTGAAGGTCATATGTTTGATCAGTGCAATCATGGTATTAAGGATTTGCCTAAGGTATTGGTGTATTTCAGACTCAGGTTTATATTTGAATTTTGGTACTTCTTTATCTGTATTGCTTTTCATAAGTGTTGCTCTATCAGCTGAAAAGGATGCCTAACAAAACCGTCAATTTTGACAGAACTTTTTCTTACGGATGTTGACCCGTCGAATTCAATCATGTAAGCACACGGAGAAGCCTTTAATGTAGTAAATGATTCCTTCCTGTAACTTATCAACAAAATTATGTGATATATTGTAACACCCCCGATATATTCGGGAATATTACAGCGCCGTAAATCCTTTACGTAAGGATTTACAAGGCTGAAGAATTGAACAAGTATAAAAAGGTACTGACGAATGGAAATAACGGAATTACAGTACAATAGTTCTGACCAAAATACGGAAATAATACAATTTGTCCAACAGAACTCAATATTACATTACCAAATTCAAATCACCACAAACTACTTTGTACTCGAGTACTTATTGAAATGACGAATAAACGAAAGATAAATAAACCCGGTCGGGACATCACTCTGCACCCTCGTCGTCATACTGTTCCAGTGGTTGTTTCCCAGCTCTCCTGGATCCTGAACACAAACAAAATGTTCACCCCCGAAGGGGTTAGCACAACGATGCTAGTACAAGTACCACAACATATTATTCATATCTCACGGTGAATAATAATAATAACGTAAACAACAAAATACCAACGAGTCTTCTCCTACGAGAAACTCAAACATAACATACACAACTGATAATCACAACATGATATCAATACATACACATGGTAATTCCATCGATCCAGCGTTCCGCCTAGAACCCACGATGATCCGTCGGACCAACCCGTGGTGGAAAAACCCGTCCGATGATCCGGTATGCGCTAGCATAGATCCCCCGATGATCCCGTCGGACCAACACGAGGTGGACACACAATAACGACATACATGCACGACAATATGTATAACAACAATACATAAAACAATTAAGGTACTTGCCTCGATTTGAAGACAATAACAATACTTCCACGAAAATGAATACTCGAAGGTCGTCCTCCTCAATCAATTGCGTAATGAGACCAAACCTTAACAAAAGAAATGATATAGGATTTATCTCACGTCGTATGAATGTTAAACAATTCGATTAACGGTCAAAAGTTCATAAACGCAATGCCGCCGAATAGCTTAGCGCACGCTAAGTACTGCGTGTAGCGTGCGTTACGTCATCGATAGCGCACGCAAACAACGAGCCTAGCGCACGCTAACGATGCATGGTCGATTACCTCGCGACCCGGCCGATTGACTACTTTGATGGTCTAGCGTCGTTACGTACCAAGCGTAGCGCCACGCTAACAATCGCCGATAGCGCCGCGTTACATCGCATATCATAGCGTGCGCTATCTACGCATGGCGATTTCTTTGGAAAGCGATAAGCTGTTCTTGCCATGTTTGAAACAACGAAATCTTGCGTGATAATTCATGTTACTTCCATGAATACTATGTCTACACCCTCATGAATGATTATACGGATAAAGACAACTTCGGATTCAAGGATATGCATGCCAATATAAAACCATATACTTTTCCGACTTCAAATCTTCATACGACAATACGAAAAGCTAAACGGTTGATATCAACACCTCTATATCAGTCCATATTATCCCACTGAAGTTGATAAACGTCCTACATATACTAGATAAATCCTTCCATGATCAGACCTTTAAATTTATCTAACAATAAGGATGTTAACGTCTAGTCCAAGATTATTATGAAATCATCTATTAGATTCGGTTAACCATTGATAGAAGCTTCTCTTCACATATTCAGTGTACTAAGATTCGAATCATGATGATTATAATCAAGGTATTCCAGGCTTATGCAACTCACTATTCCAAACATGATATACTTGGATAATTCATCTATGAAAATCCATATCTTGTTAACATGATCATCCAAATTGTTAGAATCCAACTCTAAGTCTGGAGATAGATTGAACATACCTTAAAATGACGAAATCACTGAACCGTAAGGTAAAATCCAACTCCGGTTGGTTGTATGCCCTTCCAAGGTGCTATTCCACTTCCATGAACATTCCACGTGGTAACCAATGTATAAATATCAACAATATGCGTTCTAAGTGTATGGGAGAATTTCTACAACTCTCTGAACTCTCAAGATTGAGGAAAGTGCGAAAGAAATGCAAGCCAACACGGTTGATGTCCCATTTATAATATCTGCATTATTGATAAGTTAGCGCACGCTACTAAGCATCCCTTAGCGTGCGCTAATAATGGTTGACTTCAGATTTTGTCCAAAAGGCCAATGGGAATCTTATCCGGACCCATGTCCCGCTGGCGCACGAGCCAGCTGCCCCGCTCAATAATTGAGTCCTTAGCGCACGTTACTCATACCTGCATAGCGTGCGCTTGTAATATCCGGATTTATTACAGTGTATTTCATCTGTATTCAACCATGTATTATTTCGGATTGGTGATTTTGATTATTGGAGTATGATATTTCGTGCATTGATATCATTGTACATAAGTATAGAAACATGCAAAATTGCTCAAACAACCTAGTGATAGCGCACGCTAAGAATGTATCTTAACGCGCGCTATCGGGCCACTATTAGCGTACGCTACACAGGTAGTAGTAACGTGCGCTAAGGACTCAATTATTGAAGGGCGGTGGCTCGTGCGCCGGGGACATGGGTCCGGATAAGATTCCTACCGACGCACCCGGACAAAATCAAGTCAACCATTATTAGCGCACGCTAAGGGATACTTAGTAGCGTGCGCTAACTTATCAATAATGCGAAATTATAAATGGGACAAAGAACCGCTTGAGCTTTCATTTCCTTCGTCTATACTTCATCTTTGAGAGTCCAGAGAGCAATAATCTACCTTCTAAACACTTAGAACATGTATGAGTGATCATAGAACGATTGAGTATCACTGTGAAGTGATCCTTGAAGAGAAGTGACACCTTGAGGGGCACGTAACCAACCGGAGTCGGATTACACCTTGTGGTTCGTTGATTTCGCATATTAAGGTATGTTCAACCTATCACCAGTCTTAGATTCGGATTTACAATGGATATGATGATCATGTTAAGGATATTGAATTTCATTAGTGAATTATTTCAACAACATCATGTTTAGAAGATTGGGATGTCTACAATTAAGATATTATTGTTGGAACCTTGAAGTTGGAATCCTAATACTTCAAATGATGAGAGATATATTCGGAAGTTAACAATCCGTATGATTTATGTTATCTTTGTGATCATGATTTGGAAAATATGTTATAAGAACTTAAAGGGAGAATCATCTTAGGAAATATTCTTTCGTATAAGTCGGAATTGTTAGTTCACCTCAAGATGAAGTCCGAATATGTATAATGATAGTAGAATCTAATACATCAACCGGAGATCACCAACTTTGCATGAGAATTGTAATCAAGATGGATTATGGTGTCATGATGATTATTCGTATATTTGCATCTTGAAGTTGATATAATACTGGAGATTATTCATAAGAGTAAGAACTTGGTATTCATGGAAGTAACATGAATTATCACGAAGGATTTCATTGTTTCGTTCATGGCAAGAATAGCTTCTCGCCAGCAAGAAATCGCCATGCGAATATAGCGCACGCTATGTTATGCGATTTAACGGCGCTTATCGAGCACTAGTTAGCGTCGCTACGTTTGGTACGTAACGTCGCTAGACCATCGACGAAGTCAGTTGATTGGTCGGTGAAGTACGACCATGCGTCGTTAGCGTGCTCTATGCTTTGGTGAGTTCGTGCGCTATCGGGCATTTAACGCACGCTACACGAAGTACTTAGCGTGCGCTAAGCTCCTCGCGCATTGCGCTTATGAACTTTTGACCGTTAAGCGAATTGTTAAACATTCATACGACGTGAGATAAACTCTATATCTTTTCTTTTGTTAAGGTTTGGTCTCGTTACGTGATTGATTGAGGAGGACGATCTTCGAGTGTTCATTTTCGTGGAAGTATTGTTATTGTCTTCAAATCGAGGCAAGTACCTTAATTGTCTTATGTATTGTTGTTATACATATTGTCGTGCATGTATGTCGTTATTGTGTGTCCACCTCGTGTTGGTCCGACGGGATCATCGGGGGATCTATGCTAGCGTGCGCTGGATCATCGGACGGGTTTTTCCACCACGGGTTGGTCTGACGGGATCATCGTGGGTTCTAGGCAGTGAACGCTGGATCGATGGAATTACCATGTGTATGTATTGATATCATGTTGTGATTATCAGTTGTATATGTTATGTCTGAGTTTCTCGTAGGAGAAGACTCGTTGGTATTTTGTCGTTTACGTTATTATTATTCACCGTGAGATATGAATAATTTGTTGTGGTACTTGTACTAGCATCGTTGTGCTAACCCCTTCGGGGGTGAACATTTTGTTTGTGTTCAGGATCCAGGAGAGCTGGAAAACAACCACTGGAACAGTATGACGACGAGGGTGCAGAGTGATGTCCCGACCGGATTTATTTATCTTTCGTTTATTCGTTATTTCAATAAGTACTCGAGTACGAAGTCGTTTGTGATGTTTTGAATTGGTGATGTAATATTGAGTTACATTGAACAAATTGTACTATTTCGTATTTGGTCGAATTGATGTCTTGAAATTCCGTTATTTCCATTCACAAGAACTTTTATACTTGTTAAATTCTTGACCTTGTAAATCCTTATGTAAAGGATTTACTACTGTAATATTCGAATATATTGGGGTGTTACGAATATGGTATCGGAGCTAAGATTATGGATATCTTGGCCGTTGGGTTAAAATAGGGTCATTTATGTCTTTTGGGATAACCGGCCGTGAATGACATCACCGCACCGCCTACGTCTTCATGCGAACAGTGGTTGTAAGTTCCTAAACTCTATCTCGTTCTTTGCATATTGTATCTCTTTATACTCGGATGTTGGGACGATGTTGTTTTCTCGTATATTGAGTATTTATGCTTACGGTATGTTGAGAGGCGGACGTGGACGTGGTCGCGGTCGTGGACGCGGACGAAGAAATGCCGAAAGGGAGGCGTCGCCTTCTAACCAAAGGCCATAGCTCGCGAGCCGCAGAATCTATTAATAATGAACCAGATCCTGCTTGCAGAGATCCTTCGCCAAGTGGTGAACCAGATGACTCGATTCGCCTGTGTCGTGGACCGAATGCAAGTGGCGGTAGGACTACGGCGAGGAGAGAGACAGGATCCCGGATATGGGAAATCGAGGTGGCCGTGGTCGCAAGAAGTGGCAAAGATGCAACCACCCAAATTCGACGGTATTTCTGAGACTCCCACCTGGGATCATTGGTTAAAGGAGCTGGAGAAGATTTTTGCCGGAATTAACTGCCCTGACGACCGGAGAGCCTCTATCGCTCAATATTTTCTACAGGGAAGCGTCCGAATGGTGGGAAGCCATCCGGCCTGTAGACCATGATGCCGATTGGACAGAGTTTAGATTGATGATGGAAGCCCAGTATTGCCCTCGTCCTGTGAGGGAAGCCAAAGTTCGGGAGTTTTTCTCCGCTCAGCCTTCTGATGTGCCGGTATCCCGTGCGATCAAGACGTTTAACCAACAAATGGCATTTGTTCGACATCCGGTCGAGCAGATGCGAAATGATGATCCATTTCGATATGAGAATGAAACCGGAAGTTCGAGGTACATGTCCGGATTTGAATGTACCACACTCCGCCAATACCAGGATAAGGCGTTGGCATATGAGATCAAGGAAGCGGCCATGGAGAAATTTGCGGAAACCAAGAAACAGAAAGTCTCTGGTACTTTTACGAGCACAAGAACAGTGGGGCTCGTAAGGCCCGGTCATCCTTTCACTCTTTCAGAAACCTCCGCACCCACTAGGAGCGGAAAGAACTTCGGGCGACATCAACTTTACCGATGTTACCAGAAATGCTTTAAGCTGCGCCGACGGGCACTATCGACGAATTGCCCCCTTCTGCCGTGACTTGTTTTGACTGTGGACGAGAGGGACATCGGGCGGTGTTTTGTGAAGAGGCCGCAAAGTCTTTTAGAGCCCGTGCACCACAGTCGACCCGAAGGAGGCCAAGATTCCACAGACGCAGCAAAGTGTTCGGATGCCTCAATTTTGGCTGCGCAGGCAGAGGACAATGGGACCGAAAGGGGACATCGAGTGCGGATCTGCTCCCCACGTGCATGCGAGATGAGGAGGACAGACGATCAGATGTCTTTGTCGCATCGTGCATCGTCCCGATCCTTTCCCGGCCGATTAGCGTTTTATTCGATACAGAGCTACACATTCTTTCATATCTTTGTCTTGTGTAAATCGTTTGAATATTTACGGTTTTCATGCTTGTGAACCTTATGTTGTTGGTTTACCGAGTGGAGAGAGGATTGTCGGAAATTTAGAAACTAGAAATTTCCCTGTATCATTTGGAGGCAGAGTGGCTCTCAAATCGATCATGATAGAAATGCAAGGAGATGACCTAATACTCGGAGACGATTGGCTTAATCGATATGGAGCAATTGTGAACTACCGAAGGAGGAATATCTCGCTGATCGCCGACGATGGTTCCGAGATTCTGTTTGAGGATGGAAACCGAAGCTCAGAAAGTTGATCAAGGCGATGAAAGCCACAAATTGTTGAAACAAGGTCAGACTGGGATCTGGTGTTACGCAATGAAGAAAGAAGATGAAATGGTGGAACTTTCATCTATTCCTGTTGTGAACGAATTTCCAGATGTATTTCATGATGAATTACCTTTGATACCTCCACGAAGGGATGTAGAATTTACTATTGAGTGGAACACGGAGCAACACCAATTTCTAAGGCGCCGTATCGTATGGCACCTCTTGAGATGTACGAATCAAGAAGCAATGGAGGAGTTCTTGGGCAAGGGCTATATTCACCAAGCGTTTCACCCTCGGGAGCGCCGGTTCTTTTGTCCGAAAGAAGGATGGATCGCTCATTGTGTATTGACTATCGAGAGTGAACAAGATGAAGATTAATTACAAGTTTCCGTTTCCACGTATTGATGATCTATATGACCAGTTGCAAGGGGCAACAGTATTTTCTAAAATAGATCTAAGATCATGATACCATCACCGAGGATTAAGGAATCGATGTTCAAATCCGCATTCGTAACTCGTTACGGGCATTATGAGTTTGTGGTGATGCCGTTTGGTCTCACTAACGCACTGCAGATTTATGCAATTGATGAACCGTGTGTTCATTGAATTTTGGATAAATTTGTGGTCGTGTTTATCGATGACATTCTCGTGTATTCTAAGAGTCCTAAGAACATGCACGGCATTTGCGGATTGTATTGGGACTTTTGAGGAACGAACAATTGTACGCCAAACTTTCTAAGTGTGAATTCTGGCTAAAGGAAGTAATGTTCCTCGGCCATGTGGTGTCAGCTAAAGGAGTCCGAGTGGATCCTCAGAAGATCGAGGCAATATTGGATTGGAAGCCTCCAAAGAACGTGAAAGAGGTCCAAGCTTCTTAGGACTTGCTGGATACTATCGTCGATTCGTGGAAGGGTTTTCTAAAATTTCCCGCCCACTTACTCGACTCCTTGAAAACTCAAATGTTTGAGTGGTTTGTATTTTGTCAGATTAGCTTTGATGAATTGAAGAAGAGATTGACGACGGCACCGATTCTATCACTTCCACAGGGAACTGAGGGATTCATAGTTTACAGTGATGCTTCGAACCAAGGACTTGGATGCGTGTTGATGCAGAATAATAAGGTGATCGCTTATGCATCGCGACAAGCCGAAACCTTATGAAGTGAATTACCCGACCCATGATTTGGAACTAGCGGCGGTGGTTTTTGCCTTGAAGATTTGGAGGCATTATCTCAGACGGACTCACCGTCAAATCTTTACGGATCATAAGAGTCTCAAGTACATATTGATCGAGAAAGAGTTGAATATGCGGCAAAGAAGATGGTTGGAACCGATTAAGGACTAAGACATGGAGATTAAATATCATCCATCAAAAGCGAAAGTAGTTGCCTATGCACTTAGCCGCAAGCCTGTCTCTATTCGGATCTTGGAGACACTGACCTCCCAACTTAGCCTTCAACGAGAGATGATTCGTGAAGGGATTGAAGTGTGGTTACAGAGAGTCCAGGGACAACTGTGCGTGATGGAGATAACTTCGTCATTAACCGAAGAAATCAAATCTAGACAGGCAGATGACCCTCTGATGATTCGGTTGCATGACGAAGTGATCAAAGGAAAGGCCCCCGGATTCATAATTCATGACGATGGAGTTTTGAGATTTCAAGACCGACTCTGCGTTTCCGATGTTGATGTTCTGAAACAGACAATTATGAAGGAAGCTCATAGTTCGCCCTATTCTATCCACCCGGGCACCAGTAAAATGTATAAGGACTTGAAGCAGAATTTCTGGTGGGGCAACATGAAGAAAGACGTAGCGGACTATGTTTCGAAATGCTTGACTTGTCAGCAGGTTAAGATCGAACATCAACGGCCCGCTGGAATGTTGAAGCCGCTCCCGATCCCTGAATGGAAGTGGGAGGACATATCAATGGACTTCATCACTAATATGCCGAAAACCAGGACAGGAATGAACATGATTTGGGTGATAGTTGATCGTTTAACCAAATCGGCTCATTTTCTAGGCATTAAGGATACGTGGGGACCGGAGAGATTGGCACGAGTCTTTATTTCAGAGATAGTTCGATTACATGGTACGCCGAAGACCATTGTTTCTGATCGAGACGGCCGTTTTGTGTCTCACTTTTGGAAGGCAGTTCATAAGGCCTTGGGGACCGAATTGAACTTCAAGATGACTTATCACCCGCAATCGATGGACAACTGAGAGAACTATACAAACGGTGGAAGATATGCTAAGGGCACATGCCTTAGATTGGTCAAACGATTGGGAAGTTCATCTACCATTGATTGAATTTACTTACAACAATAGTTGGCATGCTTCCATTAAGATGGCACCGTTTGAGGCATTATACGGAAGGAGATGCAGATCGCCCTTATGTTGGGACGATTCATCGGACTTGATCGAACGTAACCGAGTTGATCGAGCACTCGAGAGAAGATATCCTTGATTCGTGAAAGGCCGTTGATCGCCTGCAGTCGCCAGAAATCCTATGCGGACGTCGCCGCCGCCCATTGGAGTTCGATGCAGGAGATCACGTACTTTTGAAGGTTTCTCCTACCCGGGAATCTTTCGTTTCGGTAGGAAAGGTAAGCCGAGTCCGAGATATATCGGACCATTTGAGATCCTCGAGAGAGTTGGGGAGTTGGCCTACAGATTAGCATTACCGCCGTCATTGTACCATGTTCATAACGTGTTCCACGTATCCCGATTACGGAGATATATACCGGATCCTACCATATCATCGATTTCGGCGAGATCGAAGTCGAACAGATGGGACGTTTGAAGAAAGACTAATCAAGATACTCGAGAGTCGAGTTAAGCAACCGAGGAACAAGTCAATCGTTTTGGTCAAAGTTCGATGGTCACGTCATGGAACGGAAGAAGCCACTTGGGAAACGGAAGCCGATATGAAGTTTAGATATCCCGAGTTATTTTCATCTTGAGTTTCGGGACGAAACTCCTTTTTAGTAGGAGAGTATGTAATATCCGGATTTATTACAGTGTATTTCATCTGTATTCAACCATGTATTATTTCGGATTGGTGATTTTGATTATTGGAGTATGATATTTCGTGCATTGATATCATTGTACATAAGTATAGAAACATGCAAAATTGCTCAAACAACCTAGTGATAGCGCACGCTAAGAATGTATCTTAACGCGCGCTTATCGGGCCACTATTAGCGTACGCTACGGGTAGTAGTAACGTGCGCTAAGGACTCAATTATTGAGCGGGGCAGCTGGCTCGTGCGCCAGCGGGACATGGGTCCGGATAAGATTCCCGCTGACGCACCCGGACAAAATCTGAAGTCAACCATTATTAGCGCACGCTAAGGGATACTTAGTAGCGTGCGCTAACTTATCAATAATGCGAAATTATAAATGGGACAAAGAACCGCTTGAGCTTTCATTTCCTTCGTCTATACTTCATCTTTGAGAGTCCAGAGAGCAATAATCTACCTTCTAAACACTTAGAACATGTATGAGTGATCATAGAACGATTGAGTATCACCTGTGAAGTGATCCTTGAAGAGAAGTGACACCTTGGAGGGGCACGTAACCAACCGGAGTCGGATTACACCTTGTGGTTCAGTGATTTCGGCATATTAAGGTATGTTCAACCTATCACCAGTCTTAGATTCGGATTTACAATGGATATGATGATCATGTTAACAGGATATTGAATTTCATTAGTGAATTATTTCAACAACATCATGTTTAGAAGATTGGGATGTCTACAATTAAGATATTATTGTTGGAACCTTGAAGTTGGAATCCTAATACTTCAAATGATGAGAGATATATTCGGAAGTTAACAATCCGTATGATTTATGTTATCTTTGTGATCATGATTTGGAAAATATGTTATAAGAACTTAAAGGGAGAATCATCTTAGGAAATATTCTTTCGTATAAGTCGGAATTGTTAGTTCACCTCAAGATGAAGTCTGAATATGTATAATGATAGTAGAATCTAATACATCAACCGGAGATCACCAACTTTGCATGAGAATTGTAATCAAGATGGATTATGGTGTCATGATGATTATTCGTATATTTGCATCTTGAAGTTGATATAATACTGGAGATTATTCATAAGAGTAAGAACTTGGTATTCATGGAAGTAACATGAATTATCACGAAGGATTTCATTGTTTCGTTCATGGCAAGAACAGCTTATCGCCGATAGAACCGCCATGCGAATATAGCGCACGCTATGTTATGCGATTTAACGTCGCTTATCGAGCACTAGTTAGCGTCGCTACGTTTGGTACGTAACGTCGCTAGACCATCGACGAAGTCGATTGGTAGTCGGTGAAGCATCGACCATGCGTCGTTAGCGTGCGCTAGGCTTTGTTGTTTGCGTGCGCTATCGGGCAGACGTAACGCACGCTACACAGAAGTACTTAGCGTGCGCTAAGCTCCTCGGGCAGATTGCAGTTTATGAACTTTTGACCGTTAAGCGAATTGTTAAACATTCATACGACGTGAGATAAACTCTATATCTTTTCTTTTGTTAAGGTTTGGTCTCGTTACGTGATTGATTGAGGAGGACGATCTTCGAGTGTTCATTTTCGTGGAAGTATTGTTATTGTCTTCAAATCGAGGCAAGTACCTTAATTGTCTTATGTATTGTTGTTATACATATTGTCGTGCATGTATGTCGTTATTGTGTGTCCACCTCGTGTTGGTCCGACGGGATCATCGGGGGATCTATGCTAGCGTGCGCTGGATCATCGGACGGGTTTTTCCACCACGGGTTGGTCTGACGGGATCATCGTGGGTTCTAGGCAGTGAACGCTGGATCGATGGAATTACCATGTGTATGTATTGATATCATGTTGTGATTATCGAGTATATGTTATGTCTGAGTTTCTCGTAGGAGAAGACTCGTTGGTATTTTGTCGTTTACGTTATTATTATTCACCGTGAGATATGAATAATTTGTTGTGGTACTTGTACTAGCATCGTTGTGCTAACCCCTTCGGGGGTGAACATTTTGTTTGTGTTCAGGATCCAGGAGAGCTGGAAAACAACCACTGGAACAGTATGACGACGAGGGTGCAGAGTGATGTCCCGACCGGATTTATTTATCTTTCGTTTATTCGTTATTTCAATAAGTACTCGAGTACGAAGTCGTTTGTGATGTTTTGAATTGGTGATGTAATATTGAGTTCTGTTGAACAAATTGTACTATTTCTGTATTTGGTCAGAATTGATGTACTGAAATTCCGTTATTTCCATTCGTCAGTAACTTTTTATACTTGTTAAATTCTTCAGCCTTGTAAATCCTTATGTAAAGGATTTACGGCGCTGTAATATTCCCGAATATATTGGGGGTGTTACAGCGCTAATAATGGCCCGATAGCGCGCGTTAAGATACATTCTTAGCGTGCGCTATCACAAGGTTGTATGAGCAATTTTGCAAGTTGCTATACTTATGTACAATGATATTAATGCACTAAATATCATACTCCAATAATCAAAATCACCAATCCGAAATAATACATGGTTTGAATACTGTAATAAATCCGGATATTACATACTCTCCTACTAAAAAGGAGTTTCGTCCCGAAACTCAAGACGAAAATAACTCGGGATATCTAAACTTCATATCAGCTTCCGTTTCCCAAGTGGCTTCTTCCGTTCCATGACGTGACCACTGAACTTTGACCAAAACGATTGACTTGTTCCTCAGTTGCTTAACTCGACTCTCGAGTATCTTGGTAGTCTTTCTTCAAACGTCCCATCTGTTCGACTTCGATCTCGCCAAATCGATGACATGATAGGATCCGTATATATCTCCGCAATCGGGATACGTGGAACACGTTATGAACATGACACAATGACGGCGGTAATGCTAATCGTAGGCTAACTCCCCAACTCTCTCGAGGATCTCAAATGGTCCGATATATCTCGGACTCACTTCCTTTCCTACCGAAACGAAAGATTCCCGGGTAGGAGAAACCTTCAAGTACGTGATCTCCAGATCAACTCTAATGGGCGGCGGCGTACGTCCGCATAGGATTTCTGGCGACTCTGGGCAGTCAACAGCCTTTCACGAATCAAGGCTATCTTCTCTCGAGTCTGCTCGATCAACTCTGGTTCTGTTCCGATCAAGTCCGATGAATCGTCCCAGCATAGGGGCGATCTGCATCTCCTTCCGTATAATGCCTCAAACGGTGCCATCTTAATGGAAGCATGCCAACTATTGTTATAAGTAAATTCAATCAATGGTAGATGAACTTCCCAATCGTTTGACCAATCTAAGGCACAGGCCCTTAGCATATCTTCCACCGTTTGTATAGTTCTCTCAGATTGTCCATCGATCATGGTGATAAGTCAGATCGAAGTTCAATTCGGTCCCCAAGGCCTTATGAACTGCCTTCCAAAAGTGAGACACAAAACGGCCGTCTCGATCAGAAACAATGGTCTTCGGCGTACCATGCAATCGAACTATCTCTGAAATAAAGACTCGTGCCAACCTCTCTGGTCCCCACGTATCCTTAATGCCTAGAAAATGAGCCGATTTGGTTAAACGATCAACTATCACCCAAATCATGTTCATTCCTGTCCTGGTTTTCGGCATATTAGTGATGAAATCCATTGATATGTCCTCCCACTTCCATTCAGGGATCGGGAGCGGCTTCAACATTCCAAAGAGCCGTTGATGTTCGATCTTAACCTGCTGACAAGTCAAGCATTTCGAAACATAGTCCGCTACGTCTTTCTTCATGTTGCCCCACCAGAAATTCTGCTTCAAGTCCTTATACATTTTACTGGTGCCCGGGTGGATAGAATAGGGTGAACTATGAGCTTCCTTCATAATCGTCTGTTTCAGAACATCAACATCGGGAATGCAGAGTCGGTCCTGAAATCTCAAAACTCCATCGTCATGAATTATGAATCCGGGGGCCTTTCCTTTGATCACTTCGTCATGCAACCGAATCATCAGAGGGTCATCTGCCTGTCTAGATTTGATTTCTTCGGTTAATGACGGTTATTTCCATCACGCACGCTTGTCCTGGACTCTCTGTAACCACACTTCAATCCCTTCACGAATCATCTCTCATTGAAGGCTAAGTTGGGAGGTCAATGTCTCCAGATCTCGAATAGAGACAGCTTGCGGCTAAGTGCATCGGCCACTACATTCGCTTTGCTGGATGATATAAAATCTCCAAGTCATAGTCCTTAATCAGTTCAACCATCTTCTTTGCCGCATATTCAACTCTTTTCTGATCAATATGTACTTGAGACTCTTATGATCCGTAAAGATCCGGCAAAGAGTCCCGCATGATAATGCCTCCAAATCTTCAAGGCAAAACCACCGCCGCTAGTTCCAAATCATGCGTCGGGTAATTCACTTCATAAGGTTTCGGTTGTCGCGATGCATAAGCGATCACCTTATCATTCTGCATCAACACGCACCCAAGTCCTTGGTTCAAGCATCATCAGAACTATGAATCCTCGGTTCCTGCGGAAGTGATAGAATCGGTGCCGTCGTCAATCTCTTCTTCAATTCATCAAAGCTAATCGACACAATTCATTCCACTCAAACTTTTGAGTTTTACAAGGAGTCGAGTAAGTGGGCGGGATATTTTAGAAAACCCTTCCACGAATCGACGATAGTATCCAAAGAAGTCCTAAGAAGCTTCGGACCTCTTTCACGTTCCTTGGAGGCTTCCAATCCAATATTGCCTCGATCTTCGAGGATCCACTCGGACTCCTCTAGCCGACACCACATGGCCGAGGAACATTACTTCTTTTAGCCAAAATTCACACTTAGATAGTTTGGCGTACAATTGCTCGTTTCTCAAGAGTTCCAATACAATCCGCAAATGTCGCGCATGTTCTTAGGACTCTTAGAATACACGAGAATGTCATCAATAAACACGACCACGAATTTATCCAAAATTCAATGAACACTCTGTTCATCAATTGCATAAATACAAAGAAAGTGCGTTAGTGAGACCAAACGGCATCACTACAAACTCATAATGCCCGTAGCGGGTTCAACGCCGATTTCGAACATCGACTCCTTAATCCTCGATTGATGGTATCCCGATCTCGGATCGATCTTAGAAAATACCGTTGCTCCTTGCAATTGGTCAAACAAATCATCAATCCGTGGCAACGGATACTTGTTCTTAATCGTCATCTTGTTCGGCTCGATAGTCAATACACAATGGAGCGATCCATCCTTCTTTCGGACAAAGAGAATCGGCGCTCCTGTGGTGAAACGCTATCAATATAGCCCTTGCCCAAGAACTCCTCCACCGCTTCTTCATTCGTACATCTCGGTAGGTGCCATACGATACGGCGCCTTAGAAATTGGTGTTGCTCCAGGTTCCACTCAATAGTAAATTCTACATCCCTTCGTGGAGGTAGCCTGTAATTCATCAGAAATACATCCGAAATTCGTTCACAACAGGAATAGATGAAAGTTCCACCATTTCGTCTTCTTTCTTCATTGCGTAACACCGGTATCCGATCTGACCTTGTTTCAACAATTTGACAGCTTTCATCGCCTTGATCAACTTTCCTGAGCTTCCCGGTTTCCATCCCTCAAACAAAATCTCGGAACCATCGTCAGCGATCAGCGAGATATTCCTCCTTCGATAGTTTACAATTGCTCCGTACCGATTAAGCCAATCGTCTCCGAGTATCAGGTCATCTCCTTGCATTTCTATCATGATCAGGTTTGAGAGCCACTCTCTGCCTCCAAATGATACAGGGAAATTTCTAGTTTCTAAGTTTCCGACAATTCTTTCTCCACTCGGTAACCCAACCACATAAGGTTCACAAGCATGAAAACCGGAAATATTCAAACGATTAACACAAGACAAGGATATGAAAGAATGTGTAGCTCCAGTATCAAATAAAACACTAACTGGCTGGGAAAGGATCTGGACAGTACCTGATGCGACAAAGAAGATCACGATCGTCTGTCCTCCTCATCTCGTACAGACGTGGGGGAGCAGATCCGGCACTCGATGTCCCCTTTCGGTCCCATTGTCCTCTGCCTCGCCCGCGGCCAAAATTCTGAGGCATCTGAACACTTTGCTGCGTCTGTGGAATACTGGCCTCCTTCTGGACTGGATGTGGTGTACGGGCTCTAAAAGATTTTGCAGCCTCTTCACAAAACACCGCCCGATGTCCCTCTCGTCCACAATCAAAACAAATCACGGCAGGAAGGGGGCAATTCCGTCGATAGTGCCCCGTCTGGGCGCAGTTAAAGCATTTCCTGGTAACATCAGTAAAAGTTGATGTCGCCCCGAAGTTCTTTCCGCTCCTAGCTGGGTGCGGAGGTTTCCTGAAAGAGTGAAAGGATGACTGGGCCTTACGGGCCCCACTGTTCTTGTGCTCGTAAAAGTACCGAGACTTTCTGTTTCTTGGTTTCCGCAAATTTCTCCATGGCCGCTTCCTTGATCTCATATGCCAACGCCTTATCCTGGTATTGGGCGAGTGTGGTACATTCAAATCCGGACATGTACCTCGAACTTCGGTTTCATTCTCATATCGAAATGGATCATCATTTACGCATCCGCTCACCGGATGTCGAACAAATGCCACCGTTGGTTAAACGTCTTGATCGCACAGGATACTGGCACATCGGAAGGCCGAGCGGAGAAAACTCCCGAACTTTGGCTTCCCTCACGGGACGAGGGCAATCGAGCTTCCATCATCAATCTAAACTCTGTCAATCGGCATCATGGTCTACCGGCCGGATGGCTTCCCACCATTCGGACGCTTCCCTATCGAAAATATTGAGCGATAGAGGCTTTCCATCATCCGGCGATTGATTCCGCAAAGATTTTCTCCGGCTCCTTTAACCAATGATCCTGTGGGAGTCTCGAAATACCGTCGAATTTGGGTGGTTGCATCTTTGCCACTTCTTGCGACCACCGGTCACCTCGATTTCCCATATCTGGGATCCCTTGCTGTCTCTCTCCCTGCTGTAGTCCTACCGCCACTTGCATTCGGTCCACGACCTGGGCGAACTGAGTCATCTGGTTCACCACTTGCCGAAGGATCTCTGGTACAGCAGGATCTGGTTCATTATTAACAGATTGTTGCGGCTCGCCGGAGCTATGACTGGCCTGGTTAGAAGGCGACGCCTCCCTTTCGGCATTTCTCCGTCCGCGTCCACGACCGCGACCACGTCCACGTCCGCCTCTCAACATACTGTAAGCATAAATACTCAATATACAGAAAACAACATCGTTCTAATATCCGAGTATAAAGAAATACAATATGCAAAGAACGAGATAGAGTTTAGGAACTTACAACCACTGTTAGCATGAAGACGTAGGCAGTGCAGTGATGTCATTCACGGCCGGTTACCCCAAAAGACATAAATGACCCCTATTTTAACCCAACGGCCAAGATATCCATAATCTTAGCTCTGATACCATATTCTGTAACACCCCCGATATATTCGGGAATATTACAGCGCCGTAAATCCTTTACGTAAGGATTTACAAGGCTGAAGAATTGAACAAGTATAAAAAGGTACTGACGAATGGAAATAACGGAATTACAGTACAATAGTTCTGACCAAAATACGGAAATAATACAATTTGTCCAACAGAACTCAATATTACATCACCAAATTCAAATCACCACAAACTACTTTGTACTCGAGTACTTATTGAAATGACGAATAAACGAAAGATAAATAAACCCGGTCGGGACATCACTCTGCACCCTCGTCGTCATACTGTTCCAGTGGTTGTTTCCCAGCTCTCCTGGATCCTGAACACAAACAAAATGTTCACCCCCGAAGGGGTTAGCACAACGATGCTAGTACAAGTACCACAACATATTATTCATATCTCACGGTGAATAATAATAATAACGTAAACAACAAAATACCAACGAGTCTTCTCCTACGAAACTCAAACATAACATACACAACTGATAATCACAACATGATATCAATACATACACATGGTAATTCCATCGATCCAGCTTCACCGCTAGAACCCACGATGATCCCGTCTGACCAACCCGTGGTGGAAAACCCGTCCGATGATCCAGTAGACGCTAGCATAGATCCCCGATGATCCCGGACCAACACGAGGTGGACACACAATAACGACATACATGCACGACAATATGTATAACAACAATACATAAAACAATTAAGGTACTTGCCTCGATTTGAAGACAATAACAATACTTCCACGAAAATGAATACTCGAAGGTCGTCCTCCTCAATCAATTGCGTAATGAGACCAAACCTTAACAAAAGAAATGATATAGGATTTATCTCACGTCGTATGAATGTTAAACAATTCGATTAACGGTCAAAAGTTCATAAACTGCAATCTGCCCGAATAGCTTAGCGCACGCTAAGTACTCTGTGTAGCGTGCGTTACGTGCATCGATAGCGCACGCAAACAAGCGAGCCTAGCGCACGCTAACGATGCATGGTCGATTACCTCAGCGACCGCCGGTTGACTCGCTGATGGTCTAGCGTGCGTTACGTACCAAGCGTAGCGCACGCTAACAAGCGCTCGATAGCGCCGCGTTACCTGCATATCATAGCGTCGCTATCTACGCATGGCGCTTTCTTTGGCGATAAAGCTGTTCTTGCCATGTTTGAAACAACGAAATCTTGCGTGATAATTCATGTTACTTCCATGAATACTATGTCTACACCCTCATGAATGATTATACGGATAAAGACAACTTGATTCAAGGATATGCATGCCAATATAAAACCATATACTTTTCCGACTTCAAATCTTCATACGACAATACGAAAAGCTAAACGGTTGATATCAACACCTCTATATCATCCATATTATCCCCTTTGAAGTTGATAAACGTCCTACATATACTAGATAAATCCTTCCATGATCGGACCTTTAAATTTATCTAACAATAAGGATGTTAACGTCTAGTCCAAGATTATTATGAAATCATCTATTAGATTCGGTTAACCATTGATAGAAGCTTCTCTTCACATATTCAGTGTACTAAGATTCGAATCATGATGATTATAATCAAGGTATTCCAGGCTTATGCAACTCACTATTCCAAACATGATATACTTGGATAATTCATCTATGAAAATCCATATCTTGTTAACATGATCATCCAAATTGTTAGAATCCAACTCTAAGTCCGGAGATAGATTGAACATACCTTAAAATGACGAAATCACTGAACCGTAAGGTAAAATCCAACTCCGGTTGGTTGTATGCCCTTCCAAGGTGCTATTCCACTTCCATGAACATTCCACGTGGTAACAATGTATAAATATCAACAATATGCGTTCTAAGTGTATGGGAGTATTTCTACAACTCTCGAACTCTCAAGATTGAGGAAAGTGCGAAAGAAATGCAAGCCAACACGGTTGATGTCCCATTTATAATATCTCGCATTATTGATAAGTTAGCGCACGCTACTAAGCATCCCTTAGCGTGCGCTAATAATGGTTGACTTGATTTTGTCAGGGTGCGTCGGCGGGAATCTTATCCGGACCCATGTCCCAGGCGCACGAGCAGTGCCCGCTCAATAATTGAGTCCTTAGCGCACGTTACTCATACCTGCATAGCGTGCGCTAATAATGGCCCGATAGCGCGCGTTAAGATACATTCTTAGCGTGCGCTATCACAAGGTTGTATGAGCAATTTTGCAAGTTGCTATACTTATGTACAATGATATTAATGCACTAAATATCATACTCCAATAATCAAAATCACCAATCCGAAATAATACATGGTTTGAATACTGTAATAAATCCGGATATTACATATATTGCACTTTGCCGTGCAATGCATTATATTCCCCTGCGAAAACCTTGTGTTAGCACTTGAGGTAAATGTTCTGTTCATGATAATGGTATAAAAGTTCTCTTACCCTCCCATCTGAGACCACAAAGTCATTGCTTATGTATCGCCCAGTAATAGCGTTGACGTCCCATTTTCTACAGACCATGATGACAACGGGTCCCTCCACATCACATCCAGCTCGTCCAGGAAAAAGTGAGTTTTCTTATATGTGGATTTGTTTGACATGTTCTTATTTTCAGTGATACATGCCTTTAATATCAATTGGGAGGTGTGGCAAGCTAAAGAAAGGAATGTGTTATTTATAGGCTCCCTTTGTCAATTACTGTTGAGTTAATGCTTCAGTTACGATACAGGGGTTATTACTTGAAACTCTAAAGGTTGTGAAGAATAAATTTGGATGTTAAGGGGATGCTCGAAGGCCACCATCTTTCAAATTCTGGAGTTTTAACTTTTAAGCATGGGGTGATGAATGAGGATATGAGTGGGACTCATCATGTCATGTGCCCATAATAATTGGAAATGAGTGTGTTGTAATAATTCAAAGTACGCCCCTATGGATTCACTGCATTATTACTTGGAAATTCAGGAGTGTGCACATTACACTTGCACATTAAATTAAGGGCTTCAGCTTTTAGATAGTATATATATATATATATATATATATATTTACAGATAGTAATAAGAGTCTATAATCGTCGTCCGCTTCCTGTGCCCTTCACCTGCTTACTCGTGTTCTCTCTTCTCCTTTTCTTCCACCGAGCTCTCTGCTTCATCCGCTTGGGCGGCGTCCCTCTCTTTCTTTTCAGTTTTTATTCTTTGGTTCACACTATTCCCTACACTTATCGACTGTCTGGTTCTTTGGTCTCCTGCTTGGTTGTCGAACATAGGGTTTCAGTTTCTCGACTTTTGCTCGTTCTCCTTGCGCTCGTGGATAGGCGTTGCTTCGGTTATCACTGGGTGAGTGGTGGATGATTTATTTTTTCGCCGATTACACATTTCTTGGCAGCACCTTCTTTTTTTGGCTGGTAGGTTGTCGTGGTTCGATCGACTGAGGGTTCCTCTTTTTCCTGCGGCTTTATTTTGCCTCTAGAACGATCATTTTTTTGGGGTGAGTGGTGGGTGATTTATTTTTTCGTCGATTACACATTTCTTGGCAGCACCTTCTTTTTTTGGATGGTAGGTTGCCGTGGTTTGATCGACTGAGAGTTCTTCTTTTTCCTGCGGCTTTATTTTGCCTCTGGAACGATCGTTTTTTTGGGGTTCATTACATTTGCTGCAAATTTTGGTTTGTGGGGTTTGAAGATTTTTGTGTGCTGTTTAGGTTATTTTTTTACCATTTCGTTAACATCGGTGTGCTTCTTATCGCTTTGGTTGGATGTGCCGCGTGGTGTGCTATTTAGTTGATGTTTGTCACCAATTTTTTGGAGTTCTCTTATTTGTGTTGTCATTTGTATGTGAGCTTTTTACTTTGCTTGCTGTTAGTGCTTGTTTTGGGTTGTATGTGGTGTGTGTTTTAGGTCGTTAAGCCTGGAGGAGACTGCCTCTACTTTCAGGTTTATTTATGTCGGTAACTTGCTCATTATTTTATAGATTTGGCTTGGTTCGGGTCAGTCCTCGCTCAGTTGTTCGAGGCATATTTTTGGGGTCCTCCTTCGTCCTTTTATTTTTCCTTGCTTCTCCAATGCCTTCGCTGATATTTTTTTCCTTCTGTCTTTGTTGGGTGCAATTTAGGTGTTCTTGGGTTATAGACGATGTTTGTGTTTCTGCATATTTTCTGCATTTGTTTATATTTTTTATCGACTGACTGTATTTTTTTCCTTGCCCGATTTCTCATTGGGTGAGTGGTGGATGATTTATTTTTTCGTCGCTTACACATTACTTGGCACCTCCTTTCTTTGGCTGCGGGATCGTCATTGTTCGATCGGCGGAGGGTTCTTTCTTTTGATCTGGTGGTCGTTATTGTCTTTGAACTCTGGTTATTTTGGGTGCTGAATTGTTTTGTTTGCCTTACAGAGCATGGTTCTCTTTTTAATCCATGTTTCCCACCTTTATTCTGACTCAAATCTAGATTCGGAATATCTTTTCTTTGCCGTTTCTTCTGATTGGTAATGAATATTTTTTATGTTGATTGTCTGAGGCATTCGGCAAAGACTATTTTCAGTTCTTCCATTTCTTCAGGGTAGCGCGGACATAGATAATGATGTAAAAATAAATTTGGTGCTTCTTACGTTGAGTATAGTTTGCCGTTCGGCCTAGCTGCTCCAATATTTATAAAAATTCTTGTTTGTTTGCTGATTTTCAGATTTCGCAGGTCTCTGATAAGCCCCTTGCGATTGATAGGACTTCTCAGCGGGCGCTTACGACTCCTTAAAAGGGCTGCTCCGATAGGTATAACAACTTCGCGTACATGGTTCTTTATTAGTTTTATATGCTTGCATAAACTTCGCCTCTCCAATTTTTACATTTTGCTTTCATATTCCGAGCATAGGGTTTAGAAATATTGGTATTGTTATTTCGTTATTACCAAAAAAATCGTGGCAGCCAAAAAAATTGCACTTGTTCTGACGTCATTGCATTTAACCAATTTATCGTGGATGTTTATTTATAAGTTCCTGCAGTTTGGGTCAGTTCTTACAATTTTCTTTACTTTCGGTGAGCGAATTAATCTCTGTTCTCGCCTCCCTGATTGCCATATGTTTTTACTCTATTTTGCAAGAAAATTCCAGTTATATTTCGAGTTATACATGTTCTGTGATCTGGGTGTCTTTTTCTAATGTTGGTTCCATATTTCTGATCCGGATTTTTCGTGTTTATTCCACAATATTTTATCTCATTCTTGCCTCGATAGGTGCTTGTGCCTGAAATCTCATTGACTACAATTTTTTGTTTCCCTTATTCTGAACAAACTTGTATTGTGAAATCTACAGATAGATGTTATAGCAAGCCTTCTTAGTGGTAGACTTGTCCGTGAGCGTATTGTTCCAGCTATGCTTAGTGCTGTGCAAATTCAGGTTTGAAGCCATCGGATGCTGTAGGATAGGCAGGCTTTTTTTGGTTTTTGGTATTAATCTGCAACTTGAGTGAATGTATTCTATTACTTACTCAAGAGTTCCATTTTTGTTAGTCAGATCGTTTGTTGATTCACATGTAACCCCTTTTTTTTCTTCATTTTGTTTTCTGTTTTTGTTCACCGTCCCGCATGAACGAATTGATCGACTGCACAGGTAACCTTTTTTCCCTTCATTTTGTTTTCCGTTTTTGTTCGCTGCCCCGCATGAACGAATTGATCGACTGCTGGTGTTTTGTCATAAAGATCAGGGACTTCGTCCGATTTGCATTTTCTGCTGTATTTGGGAATATTTTATCTGTAATTCTTACATTTTTCTTTGCTTTCGGTGCGCGAAATAATCTCTGTTCTCGCCTCCCTGATTGCCATAGGCTTTTACTCTATTTTGCAAGAAAATTTCAATTTTATTTCGAGTTATACATGTTCTGTGATCTAGGTGTCTTTTTCTAATGTTGGTTCCATATTTCTGATCCGGATTTGTCGTGTTTATTCCACAATATTTTATCTCATTCTTGCCTCAATGAGTGCTTGTGCCCGAAATCTCATCGACTACAATTTTTTGTTTCCCTTAATCTGAACAAAGTTGTATTGTGAAATCTACAGATAGATGTTATAGCAAGCCTTCTGAGTGGTAGACTTGTCCGTGAGCGTATTGGTCCAGCTATGCTTAGTGCTGTGCAAATTCAGGTTTGAGGCCATCGGATGCTGTAGGATAAGCAGGCTTTTTTTTGTTTTTGGTATTAATCTGCAACCTGAGTGAATGTCTTCTATTACTTACTCAAGAGTTCCATTTTTGTTAGTCAGATGGGAGCCGTTGAAGCACCATTTGAGGAATTCCCTAACATTTTCGACACGGGTTCAGGTACATACACACATACATACTATTATGATTTCTCTCTCCTGACTAATGGTCCTTTTTGTGGGACTCATTCGAAAGAAATTCTCTCTGGATTTTCAATGTCAGGATTTTCAACTTGGGGAGACGGCTCGTCGTTTGCCTCATTGTCACCACCTGTTTAATCTACCTTGCATTGATACTTGGCTGCTGAGACATGGTTCTTGCCCCCTGTGTAGAAGGGTTCTGTGATACTTGTTCTCTTTATTATATATTAATTGCATCAAGACCGGTACTTTTGATTTCTTCATACTTGTTGGGTTCCACAGTTTGTTTCGTAATCCCTCCACTCGTAGGATTTCCCCCTCCGCCCCATGTAAATTTAGGCACCAGTTTAAGTTAATTGGTCATTGTGCTTCATCATTAGTATGTGAAAAGTGAATTTTGACTTGTGATGGTATATTATCCTCCTACTACTTATTGCTGTTAATTATCATGTTCCCTGTTTATCGTTATGCACCAAGAGAAAGACACTGAATCTCATTTTTTCCGGCTGAAGCTCCTACTCTGGAAACGCTGTTGCTCTTTGGTTTTTCACCTTCTTCTTGGTTCGTTGATTGACAGGTAACCCTTTTTTTATTTTGTTTTCCGTTTTTCTTGATTGAATCGGTTTTCTGTATTTGTTTCCGGTCTCTCGATTTTCACCTTATTCGTTTGTTGATTGACAGGTAACGCTTTTTTTTTCTTCATTTTGTTTTCCGTTTTTCTTGATTGATTTCTTGATTGTATGGGTTTTCTGTATTTAGGCAACATGTCCCTCTTGTACATTTCCTTTCTTTTTTCCAGTTCTACATAGGCTTCCCCTATTTTCTCTTTTTTTTTTTTTATCGATCCCCATCTCATTTTGGTTCCTTCTTGGTTTTTCTCTCTCAATTGACTACATGTTCCTCCATCTCAGCCTATTTTTGAGGTAGTTTTTTTGTTGCTTTGTGTTAATTTGTTGAAGGTTTCTGGATTTTTTTTTTCTGGATGAACTTTAAAGAGGGTTTTAGAGCTGCGAAAATTTCTTTGGTGAGATCAACATTTCCATGTCTAAACACGAGTTATAATTTTGCAGGATGCTTTTGCGTTTGTTTTTTTCGTGGTACCCTTCGATTTTGTATAATGTTTACAAAAAAATGGCTTCGTGTGGTACATTTGTACCGAGTGTGGTGTTACTCTATTGTGTGTGATGAATGCCTGCATATTTTTTTGTTTTAACAACAGAACGATATGTAATGTTGTGCCTATTATTTTTTTTATCCAAAAACCGGAGTTGTGCTCTGGTGGATATAACATCACTTCTCAAAAATTGTAGGTCTATCATGATTAATCTCCATTGATTGTTTCTTTCATAATGTTTGTATCTTGCTCTTGTCAACATAACTTTTTTTTATCAACATAACCTTTTCTCTATGTATTGCAAAATTTACCCTCAACTTACAATTGAAACAACTTTTCTTTTTTTAGAACTTCTGTCGGTTTGGGCTGAGTTATATTTTTCGGAGTGTGTTTTTCACCTTATTGTTTTTAGTGAAATCCTACAAGGTTGTAAATATTTTTTGAAAATGCTTATCTACGGCTGTGTGTTGCGAATTTACTGTGTGTGTCCGGTTATTTTGTTGTGGTGGTTGTGTTGTTATGCCAGTGTGCTGTAAATGTGCGATGGTCCTGTTTATTTGATATTCAGAGGATTAACATTACTTTACTAAAAATCCAAAAAAATGAGATTAGTTGACAAAGATTATTTGTTGGTCATTGTTATCTCTTCACCCAGAATATTTCCACTTTCAAGTTGGATAAAATTCTGTAACATTTATATCTATATCTCCATTTGGGCTGCTCGACTTCCACAAATTTTATACTATTGCAAATGCTTTACTAATGAATGACGCGTTCCTGTTTATGTCTCCGCTTTGCACAATCACCAGGCTATTTTTTTTTTTTTTGTGATTTCAGCTCGTAAGGTAGAATGATTCGTACTCAATCTTCGTCTACGTTCATCTCTGGATTTTATGTATGGGGCCTGGCCTGTGTATGATAGGTGATTTATGTGTTGTCCTGTGTTTAGTATGTGTGCTTTGTGCGCGTTTGTATGTGTGTTCTTCTGCGTGTGTCATATGTGTTTTATTTTCTGCGGCATTTGTGCTTATTTGTTTATAATTATATGTAGTGTGTTTTTTAGTTACCCACGCACGTGTGTGCGTGTTATGTGGCACTATTTATTAGGTTTTTCATTTAGGGTTTGCGATTTGTCCTTATTGCTTTGCTCGTCTTTTAGAAGCGTTTTTTTTATTGAGTTTGTTTCTCTTCTTGCAGGTTGGGTTTTTTTGCTGCTCTTTGCGAACATTGGGCATGCATACTCGTTTATCCTGCGGTTGACACCAAGATCTAAATCACCTGTTAATCCCGAAATTTCGCACAGGGAACCTTATTTTGTTGTAAAACAATACTGTAAATAACAAACAGAATATTTTGTTATTTCAATGACTTATTAATTCCGAACATGATAGGTACTAAATAATTCCTCATTTATTTATAGGCTTTCATTTGAAATTTAGGCAGAAATTAACATCGTCGTATGTTATGTGTGCGTGAGATTCACTATCAGTTGTGTTCTGACACATAATACAATATCCACTACACAGGCACGCACTAGCAGCAAACCTGACTATTTTCTGATCAGAAATGATGCCTCTAAATTTTCTCTAAAAATTTTACGAGCCTTTTAGTAAATACAATTCTTTACTATTTCAGCCATAAATTTCTGCCGTTTGTTGGGAGCCCGATAAAATTTTGGCCTGCTCCATAAACCTCAAAACATATTTCAATTTGATGGGATTTGTTTACTAACCATTTGTGACGAGGTCGCACATTGAGAGCCAAAAAGTTCGACTGACTAAATGTGCAGTCAGAGTGCTGTAAAAATAACGATGTTGTAAAATATTTGTAAAATAGTTTGACAGCAAACCTTTCATAAAAGCTATGTCCTCTAATCATATGTAAATATGGACTAAGCATTACGCCTTGTTTTGATGTTCTGACCTATTACACATTAGATGAGTTTTGCTTTATCCTTTGGTTTATGGTTCAGCTGCACTGGAAGATTAATCCTCTGCTTTTTACTCTGATAATCACGGTTTAATTATGTCCTCCGCCTTTCAACTTTACTACAAAAACTGGCCTCTGCATTTTCTTCAGTTTCGTTTTTTGATTTGGCTGACTGTGACAATTTTTTGCCTCGCTTTTGCTTGTTATTTTCCCACTCTTTTATAGCTTGTCTGAGCTCAAAGATTGATATTTCCTTTTTTCTGCAGCTCTGTTTGGACACATTTTTTTGGGGGGCTGCGTGCTTCTCAACCGGGTAATTGATTAAGGCTTTTTATATCCTTAGTTTCTATGTTTGTTAGTATGCATTCAAATATATCAGTTTTTGTACATTTTTTGTGTGTGTTTTTTCAAGTTGGGAACATACCATGGTTAAACATTTCTGCAGGATTTTTGGTTCAGTTTCTTCTGTCATTGCAATTTTCTTGAATCGATTTTGGCTCATTCTGCAGGTTTTTTTAGTGATTTGTACGCGATATTCGGAGAGGTTCAATATCAGGTAAAATTGTTTACATCTATCAATGATGTTTCACTGTAATTTAGTTTACTGGTATGGTAATTCATTTTTTTTCCCGAGGGTATAGAATCATCAGTATTTTTTCGCTTATGAAAAAACTGTCTATAGTTCGGTTCCAATATTTTTCTTGTGTTCAGATTTTTTGGCCGTTGCAAAATTATAAATTTTGTTCTTTGCTGCAATCTCTGGGGATCTGCCGCTGCTTGCCTCTCAAATAATAGCTCTAATGTTCTCAAAATGTGACATTATGATTATGAAAATATGGCATTTTCATATTTTTTAAAATAATTACTTACTTCCGAGGTCTCCTGTTTCTTTGTTCATTTGGAAACAACTAACTGATATATATTTTTCGATTGGTTCTTCTTTGTAGCTCGATTTGGTCACAACTAGGGTTTTAGTTCTCGGCATTTTCTACGCGCTCGTGATTTTGGCTCCTTTGGATTATCGTCAGGTAAACGTTAGTCTCTGCCTCTGTTTCTCTCTCTTTCGCTTGTTCTTCTTTTCCTGTTGGCCGATTTGGTTTATTTCTTGGTGTTATCTCGACCGCCTTCTTTCCACATAGTTTGTTTTGGCCATTTTCTTGAACGCCAGTGAGGATTTTCTGTGGATTTATATGTTTTTTTTTCCTGGTTGTTTTTCTTGGGTTTTTTTTTAGCTTTTTTTCCCGCGGCGTTTTTTTTTCTTGTAGCCTATTTCTGAGGGTTTTCTATTGTGGTCTATGCTTGTATCCTTTCCTTTGATGAGGAATTTATTGCAGCTTTGCATTTTCCTCGTACGCGGTCGTTTATGCTTTGCAAACCTCTTCTCACCGAGATGATATGTATTACTTGATGAGAATTGCAGAGACATTTTTTCGTTTATGTATTTTAGTCACTGTTATGGTTGTCTAACAAGTGTAACCAAAACACCCAGATTCTTGTGCTTTGCCTCTGCTGAAGCATTGCTTTTTCTTCTTCCTCGATTTTGATTTGATCTTGGATTTTTTTCGGCGCTACGTCAATCAGGTTATTGGTTCTAAGATTTTTTGTGCATTTACTTTCCTATGCTAGGATATGAGATTCGGTTGCTCTCCACTTCTCAAAAAAATAATGTTTTCCGGCTATGGAGGGTTATACGCTTTCTCAGTACAATGCACCTAATTTGTATTTAGTGTTTCTTATTTCTGTTCATTCTACAGTGATTTGGATGTGATCTTCGGGCTGTTATTCTTTTTCTCTTCTCGTGCTCAAAACTAGGAGTTTAGTTATCCACAATTTCTACGCGCTCGTGATTTTGGGTAGTCTTATCCTCAGGTAACTCTGCTATATCTTTGTATTAGTAATTATCAACTGCTTAAAGAGTACTGGAGTGCTCGCTGATTAGCATAATGTTATCGCTTCAGCTTCGTGCATTCTCCCTTTCTCTCTCTCTCTCACTCGTTCTTGTTCACTTGGTCGTTGGTGCTTTTATTGCATCGCTTTGGCTGGAAATCATCGTCGCACTTTTCTTTGATTCTATCTATATTCCATGCATATCCGTGTGTATATAGATTTTGTGGTTTCTATTTCATTTTTTGCTTTGTTTTTTGATTTCGATTTCATTTATCTTCTCGTTTTTGGATGTGTAGATTTGAATTTTGATCTGACCAGCATTATTATATGTCTGCTTCCATTTGGAGTTCATTTATTTCTTTCGGTGATATTGAGTTTTTCTTGTTTCACAGGTCATTTTTTTTGGCTGCTTTCGGTGAGATTTTTTTTGGCCTTCTTTGTTTCGGCTATTTGGTTATTGTGAACTGGTTAATGATTTTGTTTACCTTTTTTTTGGCAGATCCGCGGTCTGTCTGGTCTCTAGGCAGTAAGTGGATTTTCCTAATTACTCTACCTCTATGTTTGTATTTAGTTGCTCAACACTATTTCTAATTGTTTGCAGTAAATCGTTAACAGGTCCCCTGTACATAAATTTTAACCTATAATTTTTCGTTTCTAATCTGAGGCCTCGTATACTTTTTATTAAAAGTCATTTTTAGATTTTTTACAGGCTAGCTGGTCTAGCTCTAGATTTGTATTTAGTTGTTCAACAGAGTTTCGAAAGTTTTGCATGAGTGTACTTGGCTATAACATTTACTGGTTAATTGTTTACGAATAATTTGAATCTTCATCCATTGCAAACTGCCGAGCAGTAAACTTATTCACCTCGAGCAAATTTGTGTAACCAAATTCTATTTGAGTTTGCTTGTGTTATATAGGAATAAAATCGCACGGCCAGTTTTTCCTTTTAATTCGTTGTTTTCTCGTATTTTTTCTTCTCCTTTCTGCGATATCGAAAGAAATTGTTGACTCTTTCCTTTGCCTTTCAGACAGCTTTTGCAACTCAGCTAATGCTGATTTACCTGAATGCATAAAGGTATTTAATTATACTAGCATTCAATAATTTTTTTTATACTCTTTGGTTATCCATGTGCATGATTAGCGAAGAGTGATAGCTTTTGTGGAGATTTCTATTGTTTTATCTTTGATAGTTATTTAACTGTAGCTAAGGACATCGACATTGTTTGTTCTGCGTTTCGCAGAGTATTTGTTGAACAAAAACCTTCTGGGGTCGATCAGATATCAGCATATTAGTTTTATACTTTTACTATACTACAGATTGTCTATCTCTTTCACCTTCAAAATATTGCCTCTATTTTATATTACATACAGGAAGAAATGTACCTAAATGCATAGCAGTTTTGTTCCTTTTGTGTTTGAACTTATCTTAGTTATCCAGCCCTCTCGAATATTTTTTTATCCTGATCTCAAATATCTACGTTCTATATAAAATAGGGAAATACACAGAGGTACTAAATAGTACCTCATTTATTTATAGCCTCTCATTTGAAATTTGGATAGAAAGAGTAATAGTTTATTTATTTGGGAATGAGCCTATATTCTTTCTTATAATTAGAGGTATATAGACCGGCAGCCTTGCAACTGAAAGGGCTCTTCGGAGGATTATTACGACTCCTTAGAAGGACTGGTCTAATAGGTTTAACAATGTCACATACCTCTAATCGTTCCTGCGGATGTACGCGTTTACTTATTTATATATGTGTATGTATTTAGTTGTAGTTTAGTTTACAATGCCACAAATGAATACATATGACGTCTATTTCAGATTTGATTTAGAATTTGTCGATTCTTGCTTGACGTACGCCTAAAAATATTATTTGAGCATATTCTTTGTGAGCACGTTGATACACAACACGACTCACCGACCTCTTGCACCGGGGTACACTTTTGCAGAAACACGGACAAACTTCAATACACACCATCCTCACATGGCCAGAAATTTGAACTCACCTATTATTATATTCTATAAAGCATATCCAACATCGAAATGGGCACCACCATGCATCGCACGGTGGGTAAACCTAGTATATATATATATATTGATAAAAGAAGAAATTTTGTTATGTTCGTTTTAATATATTTTACTGAAAATAAACAAAACAATTTTTATGAAAAATGATTATAACAGTTTAATTAGTACATTGCACCAAACCTAATGATCCCTTAGAGTTGACGAATATGGTGAAGTTAATAGTTAGATCAAAGTAAAAATTAATTTCATTATAGTTTATATTATATGTTATTCTCAGTTATATAATGATCAAACAAATATTTTTCTGTATACTTTTTTAAAAAAAAAACGAAAATATATTAGACGAGACAAAAAATTGAGGGTGGACGAGTCCCTCTACACGCCCGAAAGGAATGAGGGAGGGCGAACTACTCTACACGCTCCGAAAAGAAATCAATAGAGATAAAAAGGCTAAAACATAGGCCCAACAACCAAACTAATTAAAAAGTACTTTTTTACATCTTAAATAAGAAAAACTTATTTTGTCTAGACGAATAAAGCCAAGAATTTTCCCTTTGAGATCATGCCCATTCGAACAAAAATAATCACGACAGGTGCAACCTTGATTCGCAAGTAGGTCGACAATCCCGTTACCCTCTTTATAGATGTGGGAGAAACGAATATTAGCTTGGGACGAGAACTTATGAATTTTCAACACCAAACTTTGAAGGTTCCATTGACATGTTGACCTCATTTGAATTAGCCTCAAAGCAACGACCGAGTCAACTTCCACCCAAATATAATTAGGATTTTTTTTCCAAGCATAGCTCGATGCCACGCCAAATAGCATGTAGTTCAGCAAAAGTGTTGGTTTGAACCCCAATATGTTCGGAAAAATAGAGGATGGGGTTACCCAAATGATCATGAACAATTCCACCCGCCCCCGCACAACCCAGGTTCCCTTTGGCTGCACCATCCGTGTTAAGTTTGACCCAACCGGCACACGGTCTAGCCCATCTAACGGCCACCATTTTAAGACGTCTCCTAGGCGCGCCTCAACCCCAAGACGGGCCGCAAAGACATCCGCGCCTTTCCAAAAGGTAGGGCGATATTTATCGGAATTTTAAGAGTACGAAGATAATTCCAAATCCGGGAACAAACACGCTCGGTCGTAAAGGGGATGCCCTTCATTCTTTTGTCATTCCTAGAACACCATAAAAACCAAAAACTAAAGATAAGGACGACATGGAAGATATGGACCTTACCTTTAGCTTTGGAGAACCAAGAGGCCAAGAGAAAAGAGAAATCGTCGGATATAGGTCCGCTAAAGCCCGCTAAATTATAAAAAACTTTCCACACCTTGGAAGCAATGGGGCCAATCGACCTTTCTTTTTTACCTCGATATTATTCCACCATCTGTCTCATAAAATAAATTGCTTCCATTGCGGATCTCCTACGCATAAATCCAATCGGGTTCTATCTTTTATAATACCAAACCATAAAATTAACAAGTTATATATCCTCATTCATAAGAGTATAAGTTTTTGATACCAACAGACATTAATACTCTTAAATCTATCACTAAAAGGTAAAAAAGGAAAGTCAACATCAACACCATTTTGGAGGACATTTTAGTCTTTTTAAGTAAAATGGTATCAATAACTTACACTCTTATGAATGAGGATATATAACTTATCAATTTTATGGTTTGGTATTAAAAAATTGATTCTCACAATCCAAATTTGGTTTCCAAGATCTTTCCACATTTCCTGAGCCTTTGTTCAATCACATATTCGGATAATTTCATGGTACGACTCATTAATTTAATTCCACGATAATAAGAACAATCTTATACAAGGGGAGGAGAACAAATTTTATCGGAAATTTTAAGAGTACGAAGATAATTCCAAATTCGGGAACAAACACGCTCGGCCGTAAAGGGGATGCCCTTCATTCTTTTGTCATTCCTACAACACCATAAAACCCAAAAAATAAGGATAGGAACGACATAGAAGATATGGACAAAAACATATATTCCCGAATATGTTTTTCTATCTCGATATTATACCAAAAACACGGGATATCAACAACCATTCCTCTCTTGATAAGACAATCCGATGTAGGAATCCATTTATTAAAAACACGAACCATAAAGACCGAAATCGTGGGAGTGATCATCGGGTTCCAACAATATTTAAGAAAATTGTACTCCATCTTTTTTTGGCGGATGTTATTCCAAGCACTTTTGAAAGAGAAATTGCCATGGGAAGAAAGTTTGCAACAAGGCTTGGTACTATTCTCATGGGTAGATAGAGCACAAATATAATTGCAATATTGTTGGGGCAAACCGAAAGAAGCTTAGGTTTATCCGAATCTGTCTCCCCCCAAAATTGATTAATGTGAGCTTTGGATTTAGTCGGGCAAATATTAGATAGTGGGCTAAAGTCACACCACTTATCATGCCAAAAGGAAATATTGCCATCCCCACTATTCCACCAAATATTACCATCCGCGTGAAACCGGGTGTTACAAAGTCTTTTCCAAATTGGCGAATCATATGGATCGACTTTCACAATCATGGGATGAAGTCTCTTGCAATACTTAGACTTAAGAAAGTGAGACCAAATATTATTGTTGGTGCAAAAATGCCACCACATTTTAATCTCTGGCGCATGAATAATATCATTAAGATCCCGACACCCAATCCCTCCTTCATTGGTCGGATAACAATTTTTTCCAAGACGCCCATTGAATTTTATTCTTGTGCTCATTAGAACCCCATAAAAATTTATTAAAAAGCCTCTCAATAAAAGTAATAACATTCCCGGGAGGCTTAATCACTTGTAAACAATAGAAAGAAATCGAATTTAAAACCGATTTAATGAGTTCACTTCTTCCTCCTAAAGAAAGGAGGTGATGGTCCCAAGTACAAATTTTATTTTGGATTTTAAGAATCAAATCATTGAACATTGCAAAGGTTGGGTTACCTTTCCAAAGCGGGACACCAAGATATCAAATCGGAAGTTTAGTGAAACCAAAACCCGTAATCCCATGCACCATAGCTTGGTCATCGGCCGACGGGTAGTGCATAACAAAAAGACTCTTGGCATTGTTAATTTTTTGACCCGAAATATCCTCGTAATGATTAAGACAATGATTGAGAATTTGTAAATTAGTCTTAGTAGCTTTAAAAAAGTAGGGTATCATCCGCATAAGCTAAATGAGTGATTCTCACATTTTTACGAATACCATAAAACATACCCGAATTTTTAGCAAAAGTATCATCAATGAGTCTAGAAAAATAATCCGCCGCAATAACAAAAAGAAGAGGGGAAATGTGATCACCTTGACAAAGACCCCTCTCACTCTTGAAATAACCCACCGACAAACCATTGGTAAGAATAAAAAACCAAAGTGAGCACACATTGTTTAATAAGGGAGATAAAGAGGGGGGAGAAACCAAATTGATCCATAACATTAATAAAAACCCCCCAATCCATTCTATCATAGGCCTTCTCCATATCAAGCTTGATAATTGTGTTTAAATTAGATCTAGAAATATCGTGTCTGACTTCTAGGGCCGTAAGAATATTATCGGTAATAAGGCGGTCTTTAATAAATCCAGATTGCGAGGGATTAATAATACAGGGTAAAATACCACTAAGTCTTTTACTCAAGATTTTAGAGAAGATTTTATAGGAAGTATTGCAAAGACTAATGGGCCGCAAATCCTTCCACGAGTTGGGGGACGGGATTTTAGGGATAAGCGACAAAGTAGTAGAGGAGTACGTTTGAGTCAAAGTCGTTCCCTTAAAAAAATCAATCACGGCATCAAGAACATCAAAGCAAATAATATCCCAACAAACTTGAAAAAAAATTTAGCATTAAAACCTTCAGGACCGGCAACACTGTCACTCTCCATATCAAAAACAACTTCGCGAATTTCCTCCAAAGAGGGGAGATCGCAAAGAAAATGATTATCCATGTCATCAATCACCTTAGGTATGAGGTCAAGCCTAGTACTATCAACCTCACTTGGTAAAACATTTTTTATAAAATTGAATCGCGGAATTATGAATATCATTCGGATCCGTGAGAGTGGATCCATTATCCGAGATGGAATGAATAAAGTTCTTTTGCCTTTTCCTTTTGACCAAATCATGAAAAAACTTACTATTTCTTTCTCTTTCCATAGTCCACTTACTTTTCGTTTTTTGTTTCCAAAATATCTCTTCAAGAGATAAAGTCATATTAAGCTTGACATTCATATTATTAAGATGTTCCTTGTTAGCATTGGAAGGATCCTTATCAAATCTCTTCCGCAATGGCAACACGATTTTGTGCTTTAACTTTTTCAAAAATATTCCCAAACACATTCCTATTTCATTCTTTGAGAGATAATTTTAGACGAGCAAGTTTTTTGGATAATTTGAGAATTCCCACGAAGGGGATGGGGATGGACCACGAATCCCTAACCACATCCAGAAAACCATGATGTTTCGTCCACATATTTTGAAACCGAAAGGAATAGGAATGTTTTTTGGACGGACTATTAAATTCACAAAGAAGAGCATGATGGTCTGAAGTGTGCCGCGATATGTGCCTAACCGAGCAATTCGGAAACGTGTTGAGCCATTCGGCGGAGAAGAGAATTCGGTCCAACCTTTGCCAAATAGAATTATTATACCAAGTAAACGGGGATCCAACATATCCTCCATCGATAAAGTCACAATCAATAATGGCATCTCTAAATTCTTCCATTTCCGACGGGATAGGTGGGTTTTTCCCTTTTTTCTCACAAGGATGGAGGACGATATTGAAATCACCGGCCACCATCCAAGGAACTTGAAATTGACGCACCGAAATAAGATCCTCCCAAAGCAAACGTCTCTCAATTTTAGTATTTTTACCGTAAACAATAGTGAGAAAAAAAGGAGCCGGAAGATAATTACTAGACACACTAGTATGAAGCATTTGACCTTAATTCCGAATAATAGAGACCTTGGTATCCACATCCGAGAAAATACAAATGTGATTATTGCTATTAGCAATCACTTTATCGAATCCAAAAAGCCTACAAAAATAATTGGAGTTTAATTGCACTTTAGGTTCAATAAGAGCCAAAATATTAAGTTTGTGATCTTTTTTGAAAAGTTTAACAATTTTTTGAGCCGATTCATTACCAATACCCCTAACATTCCAAATAATGACACTAATCATTTTGGCGGGTTCGTCTCGTAGGCATTTTAGATGTACTAATGCTAACATTTTTTTTTGGTTTAACTATCGGGTCGAAAATCCCCGTTTTAGTTTCCACATCAACAAGAGACGGCAAAGTAACAAGAAGTTTAGAATTTTCTCCGTCCGAAAAAGATTTTTCAAGCAACTCTTCTTTCGAACCAAAGGATGGTTCGGATCCCCCCTCATCAAGATCCTCTCTAATTTCCCCGGGTTCAGATTCTTCCCCCGAAGAGGGAGTGGCCTAATCTGCAGGGATCTTTGAGGGATCTTGACAAAGTCCTTTATGTGGCTCCTACAAATCACACAAAGGTTGGGTTCCCGAGCTTTCCGATAATTCCTCAGCCTCAGTAGAACAAGTAACAGCATTCATTCTCAAATTTAGGGGGAGGGATGCAAGTATTAAGAATAGTGGGCTGCCCCTCATTTGGCTTAGACAAGCCGAGGGGGTACCTTCCCCGGTAGATCCATTTTTTCTATTCCCACTGTGTCCTCGTTTTTTTTCACAGTTGGCCACGGATTTTGTCCCTTTTTCTTTAGTAGCCGAACTCTTGTCATTGTAGTCGGTAGATATGATTAATTCTGGGTCCTCAATATTTTGAAGGATATCAAATCTATTCTCAATGTGGGGACACAAATCTTCTTGGGCATTACCATCTTTGGGAGTTCCTGCCAAGTATGGCAGCACACAACTATTAGTACCATGGGTGGGATCAAATCACAATTATTTTGATCAACATCAACAATCACAATGGGAGCATTTTCAATAGGCTCAAGTGTCACATTAGATGAGATAACATTTTTACTTTTGTTCGGGGTAGTGAGGATTTTAGAGGTCGAAGCTATATCCGATTTTTTAACCGGCATCCATTCTTCTTTTTCTTTTCCTTTATTTAAAGTTTCTTTGTTTTGGAATTTGTTCACAAAGGTTTTCGGTTTTAGGCTAGGATTTTTGACAAAACAAGCTTCCATATCATGTCCGACATGGTGACAATGATGACAATACCGCGGCAATTTTTCATATTCCACATCTCGCTCGATTATAACACCATTACAATTGATGCCAACCGAGTTAGGTAAATCATGTTTAAGATTCACTTCAACACATTCTAGCATAATTAAGACGATTCCTATTTATCGTTTCCGGGTCAGCTTTCAAAAACGAACCCACCAGGGAACCAACCGTTTGTAAAGATCTAATATCAAACCATTGAATCGGGAGAGCTATGACTTTAATCCAAATCGGGACACAAGCAGGTTCTTGTTTAAAGTCAAAAAACGGATCCCACTTAAACAAGCGCATAGGAAATCCGGAGATGTTGAACTCACGTTTAAGCCACAATTTCGCACAAACATCGTCATTTTTCAAAGAAATCAAAACATGTTTAAAGTTGAGAAACTGAACTCTGCAGTTCCCAAATCCAGAATTTTCTAAATTTCTAGCAATCACTTCGTTAGGCGGTTTACAGAATGAAAACTTACCGATGAGGGCATTTTTATACACCCCCGATACCTGTTCACATTCTGCCGCAGAGAAGACAGCGGTCGGAATGTTTCCCGAGAAGTCCGTCAGGCGAAAGCGATCCGAGGTGGCCAAACCTTTGCTGACAGCATCCGCAAATGAAGAAGGTGAAACAAAAACCGGTCCAGATTACCTTTGATTCAACTTCGGGACAGAAACTTCACCAGAACTTACCAACAAATTTTTCTTCGAAGGACTTTTAACAACAGGGCGCTCCGATGAGGGGACCTGCTCCGGAACCGGAACACCATTCCCCAAAGGAGGAACTGCAAATGGAGGGACCCGCTTCGAAACCGGGTTAACATGCTCCACATGAGGATCTGAGCAGCTTTTTTGCGCAAATGGGTCGGGGATTTTTCGATCGACCTCCTTGGCCAAGATTTCCGCTTCTTCCCAGAATGAGTTCGCCGAGGAGGACGGAGAGGGATTAACAAATACATCCTTCTTTAAAAGCGACGCCGATGACTTTGAGGGACCCTTCCATAGGGCTTCTAGGAACAAAACCCCCTCGTCTTCGTATCCTCTGATAGTGGCAGGGGGGGGTTGACGCCATGAGAACCCTTATCAATCTGTAGGTCGGGTGAATCAATCGAGTGAAAGGAAACTCGATTCACCTTTAATGGTGTTATCTCAGTGTTCACATCAGTATTTTTCTCTTTTTCCCCAATAATCAAAGCAGATTTATTCAAGAGTGTGGGAGATTTGAATTTCAGAAAGTTTGACGTACGATTTTGTGGCATATCCATAGGATAAATTGGCCAGAGAGAAGAAAGATGAGAGAAATCCGCCGCACAGAGGCGGCGGTGCAGAAAAAGAAAAAGACGTTATCAGCAGAAATGGCTGATAACGGGTCGCAAATGAAAGAAAAGAAGGGGGAGGCGGCGGACAATTCTAGAGAGAAGGGAGAGAAAAAAACCTAGAGAGAGAAAGTGAAACATGAAATTGGTTCCCGATTGTGACTTCAAAAAATGAAGGCAAATTAAGTAGTAATTTTAATTGGCATTTAAAACTTGCACCCTTTGAGAGTCGTACCCTGGCGCTTAAAGGAAATCCAAGGACTTGTAACCACTGGGCTAAGTCAATATATATATAATAAAGTTTTCTGTATACTTTCTCAAGTTCCATTTCTATCGTGGGATTTACACAATCGAGAGGATTAGATAGTGATGCAACCGAGTTGATCGGTCACCAAGAACCGGGTCAATCTCAGAGGTTTGATCTAAGAAAACCCGAATGTGTCATGAGATATCTATCTGAGTGCTTCTGATTGCTCCCATTTGGGAGAGACAACTACTCTCCCATTTATAGGACGGATGAGAAGCCTCTCCCTCAGATCCCGCTCTTAGCTTAGGGGAATCCACGATATTCAGGGATTCTGGTTGCGGCCGCCAATCCCTGGATATCTGGGATTTCGACAGTGGCTGTCAATCCATGGGATTTTGTCAGGAAGATAAAATCCCACCATTTTATCTTTATGAGCCCGGACACTTCCCAACTCGGGGTAGGGTCATGTAGCTCGGACTCCTTTATGAGGGAACCCTCTTGTCAGGACCTCTCGTTCTTTTGAGAGGTCGATAGGCCTGTCTGTCTTTGCTGACATTTACATCGTCTTCGGAGCTCGGGATAGGGTCAGTCAGCTCGGACTCCTCTATGACAGAATCCCCTTGCCAGGGCCCCTCTTTTTGAAGAGAGGTCGGCAAGTCTGCCAATAGTCGGGCTCTTTAGACCGAGTTTTTGGAAGGTCTACATTTATCGTCCTATCAACCAGTCCCCCTACTCTAGTCGAGCTGTAAGACCGAGTAGAGTAGGACCTCTCGTTCTTTTGAGAGGTCGATAGGCCTGTTTGTCTTTGCTGACATTTACATCGTCTTCGGAGCTCGGGATAGAGTCAGTCAGCTCGGACTCCTCTATGACAGAATCCCCTTGCCAGGGCCCCTCTTTTTGAAGAGAGGTCGGTAAGTCTGCCAATAGTCGGGCTCTTTAGACCGAGTTTTTGGGAGGTCTACATTTATCGTCCTATCAACCAGTCCCCCTACTCTAGTCGAGCTGTAAGACCGAGTAGAGTAGGACTGTTGGGCTTTTGGCGACCTCGATATGATATATTATCGGGGGCTGGTTCCCAAGTAATGATGAGACTATAAAATCTTCGTCAAAAAAAAAAAACATCTAGCAACGAAATAACTTAAAAATAAAAATAAAATAACTCCAAGTGGCCCCATTTACCATAACAAAACCCTAGGAAAAACCACTTCAAAGCAGATCGGCAACGTTCGCCGGAAGGTCCTCGATGATAACATTGTAAAACTTCTGTATATCCTGAAGCATTTTCTCATCCTCCTTGGTCAAGAAATTTATGGCGACACCCTTCCTCCCGAACCTCCCAATCCTTCCGATACGGTGCAGATAGTTCTCAGGTTGGGTCGGGAGATCAAAGTTAATGACAAGAGACACCTGCTGCACGTTGATGCCGCGGGCCAGGAGATCGGTGGTGATGAGAACACGGAAAGAGCCCGAAAGAAACTCGCGCATGATGATGTCGCGCGTGTTCTGGTCCATGTCGTCGTGAGTGCCCGAGACCGTGTGGTCGCGGCTCCGCATCTTGTCCGTGAGCCAGTCGACCTTCCGTATGGTGTTGACAAAGATGATGCTCTGAGTGATGGCCAGGGTCTCGTAGAGGTCGCAAAGCGTCTCCAGTTTCCACTCTTCCTTTTCGACATTGACATAGAACTGCTTGATACCCTCAAGGGCCAGCTCATCATGTTTGACCAGAATCCGGACGGGCTTGTTCATGAACTTCCGAGTGATCTCGAGGGCTTCAGGGGGCATCGTCGCGGAGAAGACACCAACTTGTACTTTAGAGGGCAGCAATTGGAAAATGTCATATATCTACCAGCAAAAAGGGTAACAAGAGTTAGTGAAGAGACTCCAAGACGGAAATGATAAGATCATGAACGACCAAAATAGCCATGTTTCGCATTTAATAAAAGAAGTACAATTTATTTTGTTATGAGGCAATTCCTTTTTTAAAAAAATGATTAATAAATAGTACAAGAAAAAAGGGGGGAAATCACGGGGGCACATGCCCTATAATGGGAGGTAGGGCTCCACCTCTGCAGATATAAGAAAGCAAAAACCTCGAACTTAAGAACATAATAAGGCAAGTGACTCGAAAAAGATGCTACAATGACCAAACAGAGCCATAAATATATGAATGCAAAAACGAGGCCAAATTGGAGAAAGAACAACGAAACAGGAAAATGATTCAGAGTGACAAACGAAAGTCATAAATCCACAATCAAGCATTGTACTAATTTATTTTACAAGATGTCACAGAAGAGCCAAACTCGGAAGCCATTCGATAGTGCGCACAAGCATTAAACTTCTGTTCCGTGATTTTGGGGAAGACAATCCAAAGAGGCAAGAGGCTATCAAACAATGCACAGACTAATCGTGTACAACATAAAAGCACCTTATTATCCTCATCCCCGAAAATTTAGAAGCCCAAACAAAGATCCAATTGACAACAATAAAATGAAAATGGTTATTTTTACTAAGGGGGCAACAAAATAAATGAAATTATAAAATAAATGAGGAAAAATATAAGGGCATGCATTTTTTCTTAAGCCCTTTAAAATCTAGATTTTAAAAAGTAAAATACTAAAAAAAGGAAAAACATATGGCTCAATCTTCTAGGCAAATATAAGAATGTGTAAACTGTAAACATGCTCAAATTGGATACACAAAAGATGGCGTAAAAAGATATGTACCTCATCCTTAAAACCACGTGACAGCATCTCATCGGCATCGTCCAAGACAAACATTTTAATGTAATCCGAACGAAGGGACTGCTTCCGCAGCATGTCAAACACACGACCAGTGGTTCCAACAACAACATGAACCCCAGCGGAAAGAATCCTCTGGTCCTCACGAACACTGGTCCCACCAACACAAGCATGAACCTTGACACCAAGGTAGTCACCAAGTGCACGCATAACCTTCTCAATCTGCTGAGCAAGCTCGCTAGTGGGTGCCAAAACCAAGGCTTGACACTGAGTTAAGCCATAATCAAGTCTTTGCAAAATGCGAGCAGAAAGCGAGTTTTCCCAGTTCCAGATTGAGCTTGCTGAATAACATCAAGTCCCCTGCAGAATGGGACAATGCCTTTCTGCTGGATGGCCGATGGCTTCTCAAAACCTATATGAAAAAAAAAGGTGATAACATCACAGGAAATGAATGAGAAGAGACAAGGGCATGGATAAGTAGTCAAGTAAGTTGAATCCATATTCCTTGTTATAACTCTAAATTTCAATTAATCATTCTTACTTGTCTAAAACATGGCATGAAATAAATTAACCAGTAGGGTTTTTAGTTATTAAAATTAAATCAATATTACTGCAAGCATACCATAGGCATATATGCCTCTAAGAAGGTTTTCCAGCAGGCCCATAGCATCAAAACTGTCGTGAACCTCATCAAACGAAGTAAAGAATTCATCTCCATCGACTTGAAGCCTGCATTAGAAAATTTAACACATAAAGAACTGATGCTTCAAACATTACCATGATCATTTACTGAAATCAATAGGTTGACCAAAAATTAAAAGCCATAAAAGAACTCACACTTCATTCATCTTCGCGTCAAGTGGCGAGCATCATATTGCGATCCTTCAGTGCCGAACTGCCATATCTGCGATGCGTTTCATGCATTAGTAAGACTTACATTGAAGTCACTAATAGTTTAATAACTGCGAAAAAGCTTTTCTCGGGGAAGAAAACTAAATCAACCTAACAAGTAGTAGTGAGAATTAGAAAATTAGAAGCTCAAACAACAGGGCGAAAAGCTGAAAGCTTCTTTCCTGAAGATAAAAGATGTCACAGAAGAGCCAAACTTGCAAGCCATTTAATATGGAGTACAAGCATTAAACTTCTGTTTCGTGTTTGGGGACAAGTGGTAAGGGGCTATCACGCAATGTAGACTAAATAGTTTACAAATCATAGCACCATATAACCCTCATCCCCGAAAACTTACAAGCCCGTATAATGATCACAATAGACAACAATACACCTAATGTCGCCAAGAAAAAAAAAAAGGGAACAACATGGTCAAGAATTATATCAGATCGAAACTACACCCAATGTTTACATCATTGGTGAACTTATCAAGATTCATCAGAGAAAATTCAGCTCACAAATCAAATCACACTAAGGCAAAGCTAATCATTATTACAGATATACAACAAACATGAAATCTGCGAAATCTGCGAAATCCCGGACACACAAGCAGACATATTACATTAAAGGCATCACCTTTCACATTACAACAACAATAATCACAGATAAAAAACGGCCCAACAAAGAACTTAAACTCTATAAACCTACTCATCGAGATATAACAAACCGAAGAAGAAATAAAAAGTGAAAACCAAACGAACGATGGATTTAGATCGAACCTTCGATTTTGAAAGGAGAAAGAAACTTGTTATGAAATCGATTGATTTGCTGAATAACTCCTCGGATCTGCGCCGTGGAGTCGGAGAACAAGGACGGTGAAATTTTTTCGCTTTTTTGTTTGCAATAAACAAGGGCTGCTTTCAGGTTTTCTCCTTTTTTATTCAAGTAAAATTTTAAAATTAATGCAAATTATGAAAATATTTTATTATCTAATAACAAATTTAATTTCAAAATATCTCATGTTGTCGAAAATTTTGTTAACGTTTTATTTTGTGTCTAGTAAGTTATATGATTTATTTAAATTCATATAAGATTTTATAATTTCATGATGTCCATGATTTTCACTATATCTAGTAAATAATATACATATCTCGATACACAATATATATATATATATTGTTTCAGGAGAAAGTAAAAAGACTGTAAATAGAGTCAATCAATTGCATTCATAACACTGATAGAGGGGCCTTTATATAAGCATTACAATGAGAGTCCTTCCATACATAGGATTCCTAGATAAGGTAAGACATTTAATAGGATCCTACTACCCCTAGAAGGATCTAGAACCTTCCATCTATGTATCTACAACCAGTATTAGGTAAGACACATCACGGGAATAATAATTCCCGGAACACTCCCCTTGTGTCGAGCACTAATACAACAATGGTGCAGAAGATGTTGCCTTCGTAAAAACCTATTCCAAGCCAAAACAAAACCACATGGGAAATATAAAGGCTTGATGAGGAAAAGATTGCAACGCACCAAAATAACATGTCATGTATACTCCCCCTGATGTATACATAACGACTCCCCCTGATGAGTACCTCAAATCATAGGAGTCGGATGCCAAGTTGCCCTCACAACTATACCAAGGAAAAACCCAGTGGGAAAAATACCTCTTGGTCTAAGTTGAACAGAAGTACAACGCATCATTGTATGGATGTTCTCATAGGTCGCCTCGTTAAAAACCTTACCAAGTGAAAACCCAATGGGAAAAACAAACTTTGGTCTAAGGACAAAAAGAGCGCGACATATCCAAAGTGCAGAGTCGCTAAAGACTTATCAAGTTTTCTAAAGTCTTGAACTCCATGCACTAAATCAGTCATAACTTCTTCGATTCAATAGGCATCAATGAAACTGTAAGAACTTATGAAAACTAGATACCCATAGCTTTTCATTCACATACAATACGTAACCTAGATCGACCTGAGCAGATCACAAAGCTCTATCGAAGTTGACTTAGCAAATTACCGAACATATCCTGTCCTACTTTGCAACAATAGTCATATGTCACTCAACATGATGGATGTGATCAAATGGTTGGTTTCCTTGGAAAGTAGACACAAACCTTTCCAATGGTACCAATTTCACCATTTTCCAGCAAGTGAGCTGCCCTGTAGGTCATATGGGAGATAGACCAACACATTCTGGGCAGATTCGGGTATCAGTTTTCAAGTGTCCTTTTTATCGAGATAGAGCGAGCTTCAAGCTTCTTGCCAATCACAGACATTGCGTGAGCGCATCCTAGGCCATCATCACAGTGGTTTTACCGGATTATTACGAATGAGTACATCGAGTCAAACATGAGTACATAATACCGTACTTTTCTCTTAAGACTGCATCATCACTTAAGTGAGCCAAGTCTTATGATGACTTCGACTAATCATTGGGAATCATATATGCATTACTTTATCGTCTCTTAGGGAAACCGTCCCTTAGATTGCCTTAAACCGATTGATGAATACGCATCATCAAGTGTCCCCAAGATCCTTTCATTCTTAACTTTGGATTTAGCGGAATCTCTTAGTCTCACAAGAGTACATCACTATAAACCCTTAGTTTTACACGCAAAAGCTTCATATCTCTTCCAAATCAAGTATATACTTAGTATGCGTTCCCGAAAATCACTTGTCGACGCGCTCCGTGGTCAGGAGGCACTTGATTTGAGTTTGATCCACCACGAGATCCTTCCATCACTTAATTTAGTTCCCCACTAAGATAAGATTTAACCACAAGCTGCATATCAGTTTTTGGGAAACTATCTAACTGAAAAGATAGTGGATGTTATAACATCCATTACGATAGCACAACTAAGTTCCGTGCCATCGTAATCGATTCCAGTACGTTCATGAGAAACCTCGTGCCATGAGGTGAGTTTGACTCCTTCTATCACTCGCTTTAACAAAGTATACGGATAGATCTTATCTTTGGAGTGTCGGCACCACTTCAACAAAGGGCTATCACTTTGTTTATACTGAAATCGCATATGTTTCCATTTTAGGCCAAGGCTACAACGTTGTAGATTTTCAACGAAGTATGGTTCGATTAAACTCACATTCCACGTCCTCATGTACCAGCTTTATTCATAGAGTACTCTTTATGGATTGGCATTCATTGAGGCGTCCCCCAATGATGACTATAATCCAGAATCACATGAGACAGATGAGTTCATTTGATCATATGATCAAGTTTCATGTACCAAGCTCGCATACATTCTTAGCGAGAGTATTTATCGAACCAAGTGGTATCCCAATACTCTATGAGATCCACGGCCTAGTAACACCATCTACCACAATTTGTGGTGTTACCATATCACCATTTATAGGTGACGAACGTCCATGACCGGACACAATCCTTGCAGACATGTTTGCAGCATGTATTTAATCTCGTCACTTTAGGGAACTTGGTGAGGCACATCAGGGACAAACTATGATAATTCCAAGTCGTTCTACTCGAACATGATCGTTCGCATCTCTCCCTAATGACGGGAAGACTGGCTCATCAAAGTGACTTACGAGATCGTCTGCCAAGGTATATTTTAAGCGGACTATGAGTGAAAGCGCATGTCATACTCATCAGTTATAACCCGTCATAATGCGTTGTGGTGATGCACTTTGGCACATGAACATGTGGACGATAAAGGTTTTCATTGTTAACACAATCCAGTTAACAAAATGCATATGGTTACACTTGTAACTAAGCATTTGAATGATGATAGGTATAGGTGAATATGACATGTTGACCGATGCTACATAACTGTAGCTACTGGTCTTGAGAATCCAACAAAACCGCCACCATGCACCACCGGATCGAACATAAAGAAACGATTGAACCGATGATAGGCCGTTAGTTTTATCGAACCTCTAGTGCTTTCTTGAAGAGTTCACTCCCTTCACCAGCCCCAAACACCTCAAAATTTCGTGAGCATATATAAACGGGTGTTTAGGATTCCAAAATCATCAACTTTGTGGTAAAAAACCGGTCGAAATGACATCAAACTGGTCGTTCGGACGGCTGGTGGTATGTGAAAACTTCATTTAAGCGGTTCATCTCCTTCCAAGTCTCCAAATGGCATCAAAATTTGTGAGAAGGTAGCCTTGGATGTTAGGAAGTAACCTCCTCTTTTCGCCCCCTTTCCTTCATTGCCTTCTTGATTTCCATTGCCAATTCTGTAATTTCTTCGTTATTCTAAAAAGTGGGTGAACCGACCTTTACAATGACTGGTCCGCAAGTTGGACAATCATAAACTCAGGTTTCATCAACTTATCAATCATTGTCAAAGGAACAACATAACATATAAATGTTATCACTTAAGTACGACCATTTTTGAACACCATCATAGCATCATAAGCCACCCAGGCTAATACTTATGATCATGTATGTATAAGAACTCGGTGAAAAGGGAGGACTCAGCACCATGCTTATGCGAGTCGCTACATTATTTTCTTTAGCATATGAGGGTGTCATCTCCTAATCGTGCCAAAGAATAGGCTTGAATCAATGAACATAGCTAAGAAGGATCATTGGGGGATTTTTGGCGTCACACATGTTTATGAAAACAAGACGCGGATGACATAAATATCATCATCGGTCATGAGCCCTGCTCATGACTCCACCAACGTACTTTGGTGTCTTTGATCCAACTAGTTTCTTTGTTCAAAGAAAATGACGTCCATGACAATACCGTGATATATGGATCATCAAACTGTCCAAACTCAGGCTATTAAAGCCTAAATGTGTCAATGTCCCAATACATCTCCTGGTTACAAAAACCGATGCAAGCCGGACCATATTGACTCATGAATATTTTTCCTTTTCACATATCCAATACAAGTGATGCATAAGATTTTATTTCTCACAAATCACAATGAGATGCTATGAGTGATACACTTTGGCATATATATCATCGAGTCATAACATGGTTCAATTGTTACGGAACATATGTGACTAGAAAACACCATTCGACGTTCAACAACTTGAGCATTATACCACTCATTGATTGTGATGACTTAGTCATCATAGTCACAATGGATTTATAAACCGAAATCCAAAAATATTGTGTTCCTTGGAAATAGCTTAATATGTACTCAATTTCGCTTGCAAAATTTTACAAACATGAGCATATCGAACATTCTAACAACATAGAGATTTTATACCAGATACGATCAAAATAATCTATCATATTGAGTGCATAACATGGCAAGGTTATATGCCTAAGGGGAAAAATTATGACACAAGCATGGTGTAACACTACCATGCACACGCTCGACCTTCTTATAAGGGTGCGTATTTTGTGCTTCCCCAAGGAAACTGTTTTTCAACATTTGAAAGATTATATTTTAGCGTACAATGCATACCAAAAATTGCATCATCTATGGCAAATTCGGCCAAAGAGGTTGAAAAACATGTGTCATAAGACCACTTGCAAATTCAAGATGGGAACTAAGTTGGTTGGGACAAAGGTTAGCACAATCGCTGAAAATAAAATTCCGCGCAGCTTGAACTTTGTTCACTAAAACAGCGATAACTCCCTTGTTAGGAAGGCTATGGATGAACGGTCAGATGTTATGGAAACTAGACTTCCGTATCTTTCTATCCATATATTGTGCACCACATGGATCATTAAACTCAGACCACAGTGCATATTTTAAGTGGCTGCTTTAGTATTTCCCAAGTTTAGTGAGAAAACAAGGTTGAAACTATATCCAATGGCATAAGTGTTGATGAAAAACCATGGCAATGACAGCCATAGGTGCGTTTAAACACAGCAGGGTGTTCGATTTCTTATCTCGACTAATGATCCTTTTTGTAACTCCAACTTGATAGACTTGCAGAGAAAGTAGGAATGTCGGTACAACTAAGGCTGTTTAAAAACCACTGATTCCGTTTGAACTTTCAAAGCATAAACAAATACCGAGGATGTGCCTAGTCATGATCATAGTGTAGACAAAATCCACCAAAGTGCATCAAATCAACCAAGTATTTTAATTCTCAATTTGCAAGTATACGTCATAATAGCCATGTTACGTGGATGCAACACGGTGCATCATAATTAAGCATTTTGAACCATGAGACATAATGAATATACCATAACCAACTCGTCTTGACCATCCAACAAGATTGACTAAACATAGCAAATGTATAAGGCACATGCCTTTACAAATACTCGAAAAAGTATTTGGACCTATAGTCACACGAACTATAATCGAGGTCAACGAATTCATGTACTTAACGCAATATGCAATTGATTTACATGTTGAAACTCATGAGAATTACTCGTACATTTTTTCATATATCATATTGCAAGGAGACGGTGCATGACTACACCCACATGTAATATTTTATTTTAATAGGATGAAAGATGGTGTTTTCCAAGTATGGGATTGGGTCAAGACCAACGCGGTGGTCGCTCAATTCATCGTGACAAATCCGTCACAAATCGATTTTAACCACGACATATCCGTCGCAATCGATGTTTGTCCCATTTGTACGTCACAAATTCGTGACTAATCATGAACAAGTCATAACTTTACCGTTACCGACAATGTTCATTTTTTTTTCAATTGTTGGTTTAAAATCGACAAAACGGCGACGTCAAATCGCACCCAAAACGTGGTGTATGCAACAACCACAAATATCGACTTTCAACAATTATCCGTGACTCCCCTAGGACTATCACACAATTTACTTCGACATACGAGAGTGATACTACCTCTCATAGTCTCATCCACCGCAAAGTAGCGTGGGAGATAAAGAACCCAAATACCCAATTCCCCAAAAAAATTTTCCCAAACGAGAGGAATTGAAAAATGGGAACTTAATAAAATCTTACGCGGGTACTCGGTTCCATATTTGTTTTGATCCTTGAACAGAATAATAAATTTGGCTTTTCTCCATAGCATGTACATCATCATGAGCAACATATTTGCGTGGATACTCGGTTCCATATTTACTTGGATCTTTGAATGGGATAATAAATATGGCTTCTTTCCATAGCGTGCATGTCGTCATGAACAACATATTTTCCTATATTCATGTAAAACATAAACATGGTAAGATTCATAAGTGTACAATCAATGAACAAATGAATCATTAACTAGAAAAATATAGAGAGTTGAGAAAAGGCTACTGGGGCCGAAGAAAGACTCGGGCGAGGCGGTACAACAGGCGCTGGCAATTCCTCAAGTCCGAACGGTCAGGTAGGGTGCAGTTTAGCGGCAGTCTTTGGCGGGAAGCGGCATTGACCGGAATTAGGGTTTCACACCAGCAACAACTCGCTTGACAATCTTCATGTCGTCCAGCCGGAACCTCGCCGTTGCTAATCTCCGCAGCCAAAGCTCCACCCTATCGCCGCCGCTCAAGTTGGTGGTCTTATCCACCAACCACAAAATCCTCAGCACAGACTCCAAAACATAAACCAAAGTAAGCCAAACCGCCGTCACCAAAGTCCACAAGCTCCAACTCCTCCTCGATGTGGCCGACACGGAGTCGACGCCCCCAATCGTCGGCGTCCTCTCCGGATCGTCAGATCTCCGTCACTTTTATGGATGTAATTGTAACTTGCATTCCATATCATCAGTATCAGTAAGGTAACCACCATTGCAGCGAATTCTCTTATATATGCAAACATGAGCAAATTTATAGCACCCTCTCTGATTTCTCGGGCGGGCATGAGCAAGAAAGTCATTGCCAACAAATAAACATAGAAATATAAAGTAATCCACCAGCCTCTCGAAGTCAACTTCAAATTATGGGTTTGGGATATCCATTTATACCCCAAATATTGTCGTAAACCCATCAATTTTTTTTCTTTGGGTTCAATTTTTTTTTTCCTGACAAAGCTTTGGGCCAGGAACAGATAAAGCCCAAACTGAATTGTTGGTCCGAGCGGGGCTGAGTTCTGGGAATCTGGTTTCTGAAGCCGGTGGTCGCGATCAGGGAGGATGGTGCGAAGTGCTGGATCTAAGGCCCCGATTTTGCCGGCTGCGGTGTGAGGAAGATGGTGGGGGTCGAGCGGTAGGGATGATGCGGTCGGTTGTGAACAAAATCCGGAGACGGGGGGATGAGTCCCGGTGGGTCGGGAAGGAGACGGTGGTTCGCGGATCTGGGCGAGGCTGACTAAGGCCGCGGGTTTGCTGTGATGAGGAGGGAGGTCGCGATGGTTCTGGATCGGGGAAGAAGATGACCGATCGGGCAGCGGTGACCTGGTGCGACGTGCGGCGGCGGTGGGCTAGGTTTTGCAGGAGAAATTCGATTTTTTTTCTCTTTTCGGTCGGGATCTTTCATAAAATCGGGAAAAAAAATTTTGCTCAGCTGGGAACTACGTGCTGATAACGTGTTTCAGGAGAAAGTAAAAATACTGTAAATAGAGTCAATCAATTGCATTCATAACACTGATAAAGGGGCCTTTATATAGGCATTACAATGAGAGTCCTTCCATACATAGGATTCCTATATAAGGTAAGACAACTAATAGGATCCTACTACCTCTAGAAGGATCTAGAACCTTCCATCTATGTATCTACAACCAGTATTAGGTAAGACACACATTCTTATGGTTCTCTCATATAATATTTTCTTGTTGTTCTTCTATTTAAATTTTTCTTACAATTATCCTCCTTAATACCTTCTCGTGGTTCTCCTGAATAGACTATTCTTATGGTGCTTCTAGGTAGCATTTTTCTATGTTCTTCCGTGTATCATGTGTTTATGGCTTTTCCATGTAACATTTGCTTATCGTTATCCCCTTCAATATCTTCTTATCGTTATCATGTGTAACATCTTTTTATATTTTTGCCGTGTAGCATCTTCTTAATATTCTTCAATGTTTGAATATTCTTATGGTTCTCCCATGCAACATATTTTATCATTCTCCCATTTAATATCTTATTATGTTTTTTCCATATAGGATCTCCTATTGATCCTCCCACCAAGCATATTCTTATGGTTCCCTCGTATAACATCTTTTCTGATTTTCCCCTATAACATCTTCTTATCGTTCTCACATATAGTGGCTTTTTTATGGTTCTTCTGTGTATTATCTCTTATGGTTCTCCTGGATAGCCTCTTATCTAGTACTTCTGTGTAACATCTTCTTATGTTTATTGATGGTAATTATAGAGTGTATAATTAACGTAAAATAGTATAAGATTTATATAAATCATAATATCCGTAATATTTGTTGGATTCGATTCGATTCTACATATATATTGATATATAGAATATTCTTGTAGTTTTTCCGTGCATAATATTTTATCATTTCCCATTGAGTATCTTCTTATGGTTCTCTCGTGTAACATCTTCTTATGGCTCCCTCTCTATCACATTCTTATGATTGTAGTATGTTCGTATGGTTCTCGTGTATCATCTTCTTATTGATCCTCATGTATCATCTTCTTATCGTTCTCTCATTTAGTGATTCTTAAGGTTCTTCTATATAGTATCTTCTTACTATTCTCTCATATAGCATCTTTCTTATTGTTCTCCCGTATAGCATCTTATTATTGCTCATCCTTTGTTTGAACATTCTTATTGTTCCCTCTTGCAATATATTCTTATTGTTATACTATTTAGCATCTTTTTATAATTATGTAGAGCATTTTTCTTATGATTATTCTGTCCAGCTTTCTGGCTACAATTGTAATACCCGGTTGTAATTCAGTCATTATCATTCAGTAATTGTCACTCAGTAATTATTCACTCATTAATGATCATTCATCGTTCATATTCATTCATTGTATTCACCGATCAGAGTATTTGTATTGTACATCAGTTATTATTCGTCTTCCTACCTGGTTGGAGGATCGAACCGTGGTTATCATCATTGTCATCTTCATAGTGGGTTGTGTGTGAGGAGTAGCGCACACTACGTACTCTATTTAGCGCGTGCTAATTGAGTACGGGCAGCGCACGCTACCTCTCCGTATTCGCGCACGCTAATGTGGTTCAGGCCTGCAGTCCAGAAGGCACTGGACTGCAGTCGAGTTGGAGTAGCGCACGCTACGAATGGTAAGTAGCGCACGCTATTAAGTTTGGATAGCGCCCGCTATGCAGTCAGTGTAGCGCGCGCTAAGGCCGATCAGGCAGAGTCCAGTGGGTACTGGACTGATCTGAAATAGTTCATAGCGCACGCTATGAGTAGATCTTAGCGTACGCTAATGGTGTAGTAGCGCACGCTGAAACTGAGGTGTAGCGCACGCTATCGCGAGCAGACCTAAGGACAGATGGTTCTGGACTTCAGTTACTGGGCATCATATATTCAGTTAGCGCACGCTAACATTTGAGGTTAACGCACGCTAAGTATATGGCTGTAGCGCATGCTACAAAAGGTACGTAGCGCACGCTACCGCTTTGACAGGGGTCTTGGACTACCCAGACACCCGTTAACGCACGCTAAATATCGTGGCTTAGCGTGCGCTAAGTCGAACAAGATAAATAGGACATCACCAAGTTTCGTCATTTCTCACTTCTCACTTCGTTTTGGGCGATTAAGGCGTTTCGGGTGATTTGGAAGAATCTTTTCGAGCTGCACTCACCTATCATCATCTTCAAGTTTCTGAGTTGGATTAATCATCATTTCATCCTCTCCAACACATCAACTCAAGATAATTATTTCTTGTATCTAGAATTTCGGATTTTGAGTATTTTCCTTACGATCTCTTCGTGTAAGCTTGGATTTATGTTGGAAAATGCTAGATATGGATTATCTACATTGGATAAATGTATTCCTATGGATTTATTGATATGTTTTTCGGATTTGATGAACATTTGGAGAATTAATCAAGAACCATTGATGTTGACTTTGGTTATTTTTGGGGGTTTCCGATTATAGTTGTCGTAACTTCGAGTTATGGTTTCCTATTGGAATTAGAGCTGTTATCGGACCGGTTCGGACCGGTTTTCTCCAGATTCGGATCCGGTCCGATAGGTTACCGGGTAGATCCGTTCCGGACCGATAACGGTTCCGGTTCAATTTTTAGAACTCGAATCCGAACTCGTTAGTTTCCGGGTGAGTTTCGGTCCCGGGTATTTCGGTCCGGTTCATGACCGGGTTTCGAGTTCACTCAGACCGCTAACAGCCCTATGTGGGATGGATCTTTACTAGGAAAATGAAGGAAGATCACCAAAATAAATCACATAAATGGGGGTTACATGATTCGAACTCGAGACATTTTGTTCAAAGGTATAGCGTCTTAACTACTTGACCAGCATGCTATTTGTGTTTAAAACATGCAAAACGTATTAATAATATATGTATAAAATATATAAATTATAAAATACATATAAACTTTTTTTTTTTAATTTATTACCGGGTTTCTTTTCGGTTTTATCGGTCCGGGTCTTATCGGTTTTGGTTCAATGTTTAGAACTCGAATCCGAACTCGTTAGTTTTCGGGTGAGTTTCGGTCCCGGGTATTTCGGTCCGGTTCATGACCGGGTTTCGGGTTCACTCGGACAGCTAACAGCCATAATTGGAATATTGATATCATTGAAGGTGTTTTGTTGGATTGAACTACTCATTTTGGAGTTGGTTTCGATATATTTGGGTTTTGATTATAATCAAGGGTTGATGTTCGCTAAGTGGTTGTTTGAATGCCTCAATGAGTTTGGATATTGTTGTATCGACCTTTGAGTAGTCGTAATTCATGTTTGATACGTATATTGAGCGGATTATTGGTAATTGTATTATTCAAGGTTATTAGAGCGACCGACATCTCATTTTAGGACGTTGTTTGAGGAAGGACATTCTTCACCGGTGTTGTGTAAGTTAACTCTTACTCGGTTAAAAGGATATTCATTCCTTTCGTTGTTGTTCATTCATAATCATAATTCATTCATAATGTATTAACCGTATTGAGACTTGTAATTGTCAAATAATCACTTCATCCACGAGGAACGACGGTTCCAATCATTCTATTGAGCTCTCATTCATTTCAATATCATTTCATCTCGGTGAGTCATTCTTGACTTTGTCGGATTGTTTCATTAATATTCTTCATGGTCATTCTTGTCCATATGACCTTCTGGGTTCATATTGCGTGGCCGGGTGGGGATGTGTGGAATTTTTAGTCGGGCACGTGATAGTCATGTGATTGGGTTCACCGACACATTGGATTGTGCACACGGTAACGTACCTCCGTGAGACTAATTAGGTACAAGGACGGGTGTGCCCGGACACTCGTCTTGTGCACTTGCACATACCATTACGGGCATACTATGATGCCCCTCTTCAGCTTAATTTCATAATTAAGATTATATCATGATTGTGTTTATTCAACTCTTGAGGATTGTTGTTTTGTGTAACTGACCCCGTTGGGGGATGTTGTTTTCAGATCATGGCAAGGCTAAAGCACGGGAAGAGAACGTTGACGGCGAGGAGTCCCAGTGATACTAGTAGGGCCCCCCCAGTCCTTTTAGTCATTCATGTTTTCTTCATTTTATTTCCGCTGCAGATTTCCGTTTGGATGTTTATTTTCATTCGGTGTTGTATATTTTATCTTCATATAAAATATACTTGTATTATGTATTTTCCTGGGTGTGTTGTACTTGAAACTCCGCATCGGAGTAATTAATGATATAATGTGGTTCGATACTATAATTATATCACTTAATTCATTAATTTTCATTCGCCTAGTGGGTCCCAGTCGGGGGTCCACGACACTGTAATACTCGCCTAGTTTGGGGTGTTACAACAATTTGGTTTTTCCTCGTAGCATATTTGTCGTTCTCTTGTGTAGTATCCTTTTGTAGTTCTTCCATGCAACATCTTCTTATATTCAGTGATGGCAAATTATTGATAGGTTTTATAAGGATCCTTTTCTTATAATTCATAGCAAAGTAATATTTGAAAATTTTCAAATGTTATACGAAAAATATGAGTAACGCATTATTCTTCCCGTCACTTTTTTCATCTTCCGGTCAGTTCAAGTCTTTGAGTCTTATATAGTGCAGAGGTATACTAAAATATATGAGAATAGATTTCTAAAAATATTTTGATAATTACACCTCAATTATGTATTATATATAGATTCCAATTCAAAGAAAGCATGTATTACCATAAGAAGCTTATAAAAAGTATTATTAATTTTAAATTTTTATCCAAAATATAAAATCAATCAATTATGTACTAAAAAAATCAAAATATTTTAAAGTTTCACGAGGATGTAATTCTTTTTGGGACCTTTTAGGGACTATAAGAAGATTAAAACTCTAATTAATTATTCGTACTGAGCACAATATTTACATTGTGAGCTATCTTGCGAAGAAAAGAAGATTGTCTCACCCAATAAATTAAAATAATATTTTGCTACTTATTATAATCTTTAGAAACTAAATATTGTTATTATTAATATTAAGGCATTGTTATGTTCAATTCGAAAAGATATTATTAAGTAAAAATAAGTTCTAATCATTAAAGTTCAATTTTCATCACTAAAAAAGTCAGTTTATCAAGTAAAATTCAATTATAATCAATAAAATTCAAACTTAATGGCTAATTATTTTTGAAATAAAAAAAGATGAAAAAGTTCTAAGAAAAAGCTTATTCCAATTATACATGCATTATCATAATAAAAAAATCATGAGCTTTAATGATATTAAGCTAATATATGAATGAATTTAAAATATAATATTACTCGTAATTAAACTATTGACTGAAAACTTGCACGTAATATTAAAATCACGAATTTAGACATCCATACAATGCGTAATTAAAATATTAACAGGATATAAGAACCGTCATTATTGGACAAATAAAAATTAAACATCCATATAAATCACATATTTTAGTTTAATTATATATTTAATTAATTCTATGTTTTAAAAATCTCAAAATTTGCCAAAAAACTCAAATAATTACATCTAGGCATAAGCAATGAGATTGCACAAAAAACGTGAGTATTTATAATATATATATATATATATATCAATAAGAATATATATACAGATAGATACATATGATATGATAGTAATTAAAAGCAAAAGATTGCCCAAAAGTTTTCACGAAAAAATATTTCACATATTATTTTAGCAAAATAATAAAAGAAAAGTTAAAAATATGTGAAAAGCTAAATAATTTAATTAAGGATTAAGGCATTTATTAAATGTGAAAAGCTAAACATACAATTAATATGATCCAGTATTTTAGCAATTATAACAGGCGTAGATTTTCATAAATATATGCTTCATAAATTCAGCAAAATAATTTAGAATAGTTAAATTGGAAAATTTTGATCTATAAATTCAGAAAAATAATTAAGAGAAAGGTAAAAATATGTGAAAATTCTAACATATAACCAAGGCATTAAAATATTTATTAATGACAAAATGCCTAACATAGGTGATAGCAATTAAAAAATAAAAATTGACCAAAATTTCACAAAATGACACGTAGGACGAATTATTCTGGTGCAAGAAAAAAAACTCAGATTCTATAATATATATAATAGATATACGGATACTAAATTAAAAATAATAAAATTGTTAATTCTCACAGAATATAATCAAAACCGAACAAAAGAACAAAAAGCCATATTCATCGTCAATCACAATTAATATATGAATGAATTTAAAATATAATATTACTCATAATTAAACTGTTGACGGGAAACTTACACGAAATATTAAAATCAAGAACTTAGACATCCATACAACCCTTCATTAAAATATAAACAACATATGTGAACAACCGTCATTATTGGACAAATCAAAATTAAACATCCATATAAATCACATATTTTAGTTTTAATTATATATTTAATTATTTTTATATTTTGAAAATCTGAAAATTGGCCAGAAAAGAAAACTCAAAATTACACCTAGGCATAAGCCATGAGATTGCACAAAAAACTTGAGTATTTGCAATATATATGGAAATATAAATACATATCAGTCCGAATATATATATATATGATATGATATGATAATAATAAAAGCAAAATATTGCCCACAAATTTTGACGAAAAAATATTTCACTTATTATTTTAGCAAAATAATAAAAAGAAAAGTTAAAAATATGTGAAAAGCTAAATAATTTATTTAAGAATTAAGGAATTTATTAAATATAAAAAGCTAAACATACAATTAATATGATCCGAAATTTTAGCAATTATAACAGACGTATATTTTTCATAGATATATGCTCCATAAATTCAGCAAAATAATTTAAGGAAAGTTAAATCGAAAAATTTTGATCAATAAATTCAGCAAAATAATTAAGAGAAAGGAAAAAATATGAAATACTAACATATAATTAAGGTATTAAAATATTTATTAATGACAATATACCTAATATAGGTGATAGCTATTAAAAAATAAAAATTGCCAAAATTCACAAAATGACACGTAGGACAAATGATTCTGGTGCAAGAAAAAAACTCAAATTTTATATATTATATAGATTTCCGGCTAGGGCAAATAACAATATTTTTTGGTATGTACGCACGTATACATATAATATACACAAACTATGTATATAAATATTTGTTAGTGTATGATCTATCGAAATTCAATAGATATAATGGATAGTTTAATTTATAATTGAAAATTAAGAAAATAATTAATATTTAAAATTGAAAATATCCCACTGCCTTAGCAGTTAATAATAATAATTATAGAGTTGATCAAGTACAATATATATAAATTGATAAAAGAAGAAGTTTTGTTATGTTCGTTTCAATATATTTTACTGAAAATAAACAAAACAATTTTTATGAAAAATGATTATAACAGTTTAATTAGTAAATTGCACCAAACCTAATGATCCCTCCGAGTTGACGAATATTGTGAAGTTAATAGTTAGATCAAATTAAAAATTAATTTCATTATAGTTTATAATTATATGTTATTCTCAATTATATAATGGCCAAACAAATGTTTTTCTGTATACTTTCTGAAGTTCCATTTCTATCGTGGGATTTACACAATCGAGAGGATTATATAGTGATGTAACCGAGCTGATCGGTCACCAAGAACCAGGTCAATCTCAGAGATTTGATCTAAGAAAACTCGAATGTGTGATGAGATATCTATCTGAGTGCTTCTGATTGCTCCCCTTTAGGAGGGACAACTTCTCTCTCATTTATAGAAGGGATGAGAAGCCTCTCCTTGAGATCCCGCTCTTAGCTTAGGGGAAATCCACGATATTCAGGAATTCTGGCTACGACCGCCAATCCCCGGATATCTGGGATTTCGGTTGTGACTGTCAATCCCTGGATATCTTAAGATAAAATCCCACCTTTCGAGGGGGTTATATCATTATGAGCCCGGACCCTTGCCAGCTCGGGGTAGGGTCATGTAGCTTGGACTCCTTTGTGAGGGAACCCCGTTGTCAGGACCTCTCGTTCTTTTGAGAGGTCGATAGGCCTGCCGGTCTTTGCTGACATTTACATCGTCTTCGGAGCTCGGGATATGGTCAGTCAGCTCGGACTCCTCTATGACATAATCCCCTTGTCAGGGCCCCTCTTTTTGACGAGAGGTCGGTAGGTCTGCCAATAGTCGGGCTCTTTAGCTCGGGTTTTTGGGAGGTCTACATTTAACGTCCTATCAACCAGTCCCCCTACTCTAGTCGAGCTGTAAGATCGAGTAGAGTAGGACTGTTGGGCTTTTGGCGACCTCGATATGATAAATTCTCGGGGGCTGGTTCCCAAGTAATGATGATTTGTCTCTAAATTCGTGCGCATTTATGGCCATGCCGTTTCTTTTCTCAGGTCTCGCTTCCCAACCGTTGTCCCTTTACACCCAGGTCCTGGTGTCACCCTATTATAGGCCTGCCAAGGCGGTGCTGGATCTGGACCGTTCTTTTGAAAAGGTCATCGGACGCTCCAGATCGTCCCTACCTCTCTCGGCTTTCGTTCTTTTCTCCTATAAAAGGACGGCTTTAGGCTCTTTTTTCATTTCCGCATCCTCGCCTTCTTATACCAGAGCGCAAAAATTCCCCGGCGACATATTATATGTAGCTAGCCTTCCTGGCAACGTCTTTCCTCTCCATCTTCAGCGTTCTACTTTCTGCCCAACTCATAGGTATGTTTATCTGAGTTCACTTATTTTCTCCCCGCCTCTTCCTCTCTTTTATATTTGGTGTTAAGAGTTTGTTATATACACTCAATAGCCGACCATAATCAGGCAAGCGTAGGGGCTACGCGCGTACCTCCTCCCAATCCTTTATCCAGGACCAGCCCGGCCGCGCTAGAGAGCTTTATTTCTTAGGCTTCCTCTGGGGTGGGATTTTGTCACCCCTCAGGCTTTTGACGTCTCTGATCATCCTCCTCCAGGCCATATCACTTGGTTTGTGGATCAGGTGAACAACGGCCTTTGTTTTCCTCTTCATCCCTTCCTTGTTTCCATTTCTACTAAGTATAACCTCCTTCTTAATCAATTTTCCCCCAACCATTTCGTTATATGGTCGGTTTTCCCATGCTTTGCCATTATAAGAACGAGGAACCCGACCTAGATTTCTTTTACTTTTGTTTTGGGCTAAAGAGCTTTAACGACTCTTTTTATATAACTTCTCAGAACGACGCCCATTTCTTTACCCACCTCCCTTCCAATGTGAAGGACTGTAGGACACGTTTCTTTCTCCTTCGCCTTCCTCCAGGTGAATCTTGGGGCTTTCCAACAGAATGGGTGCAAGCCACTCCATATCAGGCTCTGATCCTTAGACGCAGCTCTATCCGAGATGGGTGGGTTAGTAAGGTTCATGAGTGGAATGTCATTTCCTATAATGCCTTCCAGCTGATGCATTTTCACGAGCTGTTAGTTCATTGTGGGTTGAGTTCTAATCCTTATCCGCTCATTCCTGATATTGGTAGGTCTTCCCAGTTTTCTGTTCTTTATATATATATATATATATATATATATATATATATATATATATATTGGCATATATTTGAGTGTGATGATGATTTGATATATATATCTTTGTAGATATGCGGACCTTCCAGGTGATGCTGCCAAGTCTGCCGAGCCTACGAAGACAAGCTTCTTAAGTTGGTGCATCCTCCTAAAGAGAGGGCCGAGGGCTCATCCAAATTGAAGCAGAGGCCTACTTCTTCCAAGGTGGTCGAAAAAATTTATAGTCTTTGATAGAAATCATCAAGTGTAGGTGAAAAGATGAAAAGTTCCTCAAGGATCACTGTTTCCCCCATAAAGCTCTTCGTCATCTTTCTTTAGCCTTTACTTTGGGAGTTTTTACCCCCAAGATCTCTTCGTCATCATCTTCCATTAGACATAATGCATCTTTCATTGCATCAAAACTACGACCTATCATGGAAGTACTTATTGGATATGCCTCATCTATGTTAAAGTGTCTGAGCATCTTTTGGAGATCAATTGATGTAACCGAGCTGATCGGCCACCAAGAACCGGGTCAATCCCAGATGTTTGATCTAAGAAAATCCGAATGTGTGATGATATATGATGAACAAATTATAAAATCGCAAGTGTATGAATCGCTTTTGTAGGAAGCGGCAAGTAACCCCGAGGTCGATCTCACAAGAGTTGGAAACGGTTTGAAGTTCAATAATGTTTGGCAAAATAGTCGAATTAACAATAATAAAGTAGATTTAAATACCGTGAATGATTCGATTGAGATGTAAGATCGTAAATACAAGTGCGGAAAATTAAATTAATATCTAAGCATTAAAAACACCGAATTTAAGGTTGGATTTTCTAGAGATTACAATTATGAGAAAGATATGGGAGTCTAGAATCACCGACACACACGTAATCAATCATTAGTTTCTATACCCAAAGAATTAATGGTTGAAAATCACCGATTGCTCACAGTTAAAAGAAATCTGTTTGATGGCGGCAAATTCTAAAAATTGCGATTGCTCTTTTCGAAAACAAGAGAAACTTATTTGATGGGGATGAATCCCTACTAACAATCGAATAGCTAAATACCTTTGATGGGGTAATTCGTTAAAAGATCGCAGAAAATGATTTAGAACATTCACAATCACTTCTATCGGGTCGTTTGATAGCGAACACCGACAAAACCCTCGATTTTGACAATAATAACAACTATGAAATAGGTTTAATGATCTAAATCATAAGTTCTCTTACGTCTAAACAATATTCGTGCACAATATCATCAAGAACACCGAGCAAAATGATAGAATAACGAAAGAGGAACAATCCCAAACTCATACCCGGAAAATCAATCAAAACTAACAACCAAGAACATGTGTGTGGTTCAATATAAAAATTCATATGATAAGATTAGATACTCATGATCATTTCAACAATAATAGCAAAAATCATAAAATAAAGCATGGTAGAAGTCTTCCCTTGCAAAAACGAAATCGAATCCCCGAGGAAGGTTTGATGTTCTTCCTTCAATTCTTGTTAAATCTTCATACAAGGAATAAAAATCACTCACAACTGTCTATCTATATGTTTGAATACCAAAAACAAAGATGAAAACTGAGTTCTAAGAGTGTTTTTCGGGGGCAAGTTGTGTCTAGGGTTCCCCTTTATATACCCGTCAAAAATCGCAAAAAGTGCAGAAAATTGTATTTTCTACACAATATGAGGGTGGACCGCGGTCTGGGTGGTTGGGACCATGGTCTGGATGTTTGTGGAAACTATCTGCCGTGCGGTCTGGGTTTGGGACCGCGGTCCGGGTGCGGTTCAGGACAGGATCGCGATCCTGATGCGGTCTGGACTGTGAGTCTGTGGTCTAGAAGTCATATCTCCTTCAATACACCTCGGAATTTAGCGTATAATATACCGTCGTGAAGCTGATTTCACGGGGAATCCATATATGTATAGAACACATCCTAATTCAAAGCAATTGTAATATCCTGGGGTAATTTTTTTTTTTCGTGTTACTGTTGAGTTGTACGTATTCATTTGGAATTGTACAAGTGTTGTTGTTTGGACCGATACAATGTATATTGTATTAGAATGTTTCGGGATTAAAATATTTTTACTGGTCGTCGGTTTGGTTTCGTCGTTTGGTTGTTGTTTGGCGAGTTTGGAATTTTGGCTAAGTTTATAGCCATAGCGTACGCTACCTGTGTAGCATTACGTACGCTAATTTGTTGCGATTACGTACATTACGCCCTGAGGATTACGTACGTAATGCGTGGTCGGTGGTATGAACCTTCCTCGTAGTCAACTTTCAGCTGGTAGGGCCAGGGTATCTTTGGGGTATCATTTATATATATATATATATATATATTATCACTCAATCTCACCTTTCCCTCTCACGTTCTTATATTCCCTCTTCTCACCATACTCTCTCTCCCTCACGTTATATATATATATATATATATATATATATATATATATATATATATATATATGTTATCTTTTGTTTTCTCTCTCCATCACCTTCTCACGTCGTTTGTCATCTCTCTCTCTCTCTCTCTCTCGTTCTCTCTCTCTTCTCTCCAGCTCTCTCATCTTCTCTCTCTCTCGTTTTTTTTTTCGAAGAGGTAGAGCTTAGATGGCAGCCGGCTTCTTTCCGGCGACAGACTGGAGATGACGACCGGAGTTAGAGGGGCTGACATCTCCGGCGACGACTGAAGCTCGACGGCGGCGTGGTGGCTCGTGACTGGAGCAGCGACGGCCGGTCGGAATTTCCGGATCGGAAGGCGTTGCAAATCCGGTCGAGCTGTTCCGGCCTTTTTCTGGCGAGACGGAGCTCAGGCGCCGTCGTTCTTCATGGTCTCCGGCCACGGACGCGGCTCCGTAAATTCCGGCGACCGGAGGTGGAACAGACGGCGGAACGGAGGCGCGGCAAACTTCCGGCGAGGAGTTGCAGGCGGAGATGGTGAAAACCGGCCATGGACGGGAACGGGCTGGAGTTGGACGAAGTCCAGCGGGTCAGTTTTTCCGGCGGCCGAATTCCAGCAGGGGAGTTGTTTTTTTTTTCTGAACTGGTTCCGGCGAGGGTTGCCCGGCCGATCGGCTTCTTTGGTAAGATGTGTGTGTAGATATATTTATAAATATCTCTATATATATATATATTGTGTGTACTGTTTTATATATATATATATATATATATTGTGTGTTTCGTGTGTGTTATATATATAGTGTGTAAAGTAGTGTGTGCATGTGCAGTGCAGGTATATATATGTGATGTATGTATATTATATATATATATATGTGTGTGTATACGGGTAAATACGAGTATAGTATGTCTTCGTATTGGAATCGAAGTTATCTATTATGTTGTTTTCGGTCTATATTGTGTTATCGAATGAATTGTATTTCATTCAAGGTTGTTGGAGTGCTTGTGATTGTCGGAGGACGCCGTTGATCGATTCGTGGTAGGACGTTGATCGTGGAAGGACTTTCTCACCTTCGGTTTGAGGCAAGTTTTATACTTGTACTAGTCAATGAGATTAATGTTATCATGTATGTGTATGAATGTGTGTATCATTTCGAGACTTGGTCTCTTTATGATTTTATTGATATCAGGGTATTGTTTGATACGATACCCTTCGGCAAATTATGCCAAATATTATTGTTGTTCATAAATGGCCGATTTAAGGCATTGCGATATTTGTTGGTAATATATTTGTCGATAGCCGATTCGCGGTATCGACATATCGATTGTTATTGTTGATTGATGTTCCATTGAGATATTGTTGTCGATATCCGGTTCGCGACATCGACGTATCGATCGTTATTGTTGATTGATATTCCATCAAGATATTATTGTGAATCGTCGTCTTTGATATCAGTGTTTTTCTATTGATGTCGTATTGGCCGATTGAAGGCATTGACGTATTCGATTATCATCTTCGTTATCGGTAACCGATTAAAGGTGCCGAGACATCCGTTGTATAATTGTTATCGGTTAACCGTTCTAAAGGTAATCGATGTATTGAATTGGGATTAGCAAAGATAATTCCCATCCGTTGTATAATTATTATCGGTGAACCGTTCTAAAGGTAATCGATGTATTGAATTGGGATTATCAAAGCTAATTCCCATCCGTTGTATAATTGTTATCGATTGACCGACCTGAAGGTAATCGATGTATTGAATTGGGACTGTCGAAAACATTCCCATCCGTTGTATCGTTGTTATCGATTGGCCGTTCTATGGTAATCAAAGTATTGAATTGGGACTGCCGAGGATAGTTCCCATCCGTTGAATTATTATTGTCGTGTTGGCCGACTCAAGGCAGCACACTATTATTCTTTTGAACTCGGTAATTTTTTGATCGTTGAGGGTTGAGGAGTTCTCGGACTGTTGTGTTGTGATCGTTGCTCGTGTTAATCGGTCCTTAGGGATTTTGATCCCAGGGTGGTTGTTTTGAATATTGTTGGTCGTGTCGATCTTTCATTATTCGTGTGTCATCGTTCACTTGGTGAGTCGTATGATCCGTATTGGATGTGTTATCCTTTGAGTTTCGTTGTCATGTTGCATCGTGACATATCCGGAATCATATCTGCGTTCCGATTGGTTATTGTGTAGGATTTTTAGCCAGGCACATATATAGTCATGCGTGGATATTATTTACGTATTGGACTGTGCACACGAGACGTAGTTCGTGAGGCTAATTAGGTACATTTTCCCACGTATATTTATGGATTCCGTATACGGGGTGGATATGTGCACGGACACATTTCTGGATCGGGCGTACTGTGATTTCCATCTTTGAGCCATACAATTTTGGTCGTTCATAGTCCATTTAAATGTGTGGATGTGTTCGACGTTTTGTGATTAAGCGTTCATACGCCAGAGGGGTATGTTCGACAGTAAGGTTTGTTTCTTTGAGATCTGTATTGTGATGATTTACGACTTGGCCTTTCGGCTTCGTGCCATCTTGATATTTTGGCAGCTTCGGGCTGTTCGGCTTTCAGGCCATCGTGATATTTTGGCAGCTTCGGCTGAGGGCTTTCAGGCCATTGTGATGTATTTTCGTTGTAGCCTTCGGGCATTGTGATTCGTATTTATTTCAGCGTTGGTTTGGTTTACCTACGGGTAATGTATTGTTGTGTTCTATATTGATGATTCGTCGTTGGGCACTTATGTTCTAACCTATTGAGCAGGTATTGATCGTATGCCGTGGGCATAGTGTTTCACGAATGCTCGATTCTTACTTTAGTTTGTGAGCATCTCATATTACCATTGTTGTACTGTTCATTCTGCCTTTGGATGCATGTCATGTTGTGCATGTATTTGATATTCATTATCTGGATGACTGACCCGGTGAGGGCGGAACATGTTTTCATGTTTTAGGTGCTTGCGAGGATAGAGTTGAGACACAGGGGCATGACGATGGCGACGAGGCATTCGAGCGATACTAGTCCAGGATATTTTGGTGTTCATGTCGGTCAGACAGTTTGGAGTACTCCAATTTTGTTCAGTCGTTGTCGTTTTGTATTATCCGAGCAAGGCTCGTGGATGTTGTATTTTATTTTGGCCATGTAGGACCATCCTTGTCGTTGAAATTTCATATCGGAATAGTACGTCGGACATCATAGTAGGGTCTGTGATTTCCTATTTTGGTCAGTTTGTTGTATTTTAGTCGTGTTCACCTGGTGGATCACTTGGTGTGGGGTCCACAACACTGTAATAACCCAATGGGATTTGGGGGTGTTATAGAAGATGGTATCAGAGAATTGGGTTGTGAGATACCCTGACTTGTGTGTTATGTGGCTCTATCAAGGCGGTAGTAGCGGGGCTGTCAGGTTATGACAATCTGGACAGTCGGGTTTTGTGAGTCGTGATAGTTGGACGACTGTATGAGTCATTCTTTCATCGAGTCGTCAGTGAAGACTAGTATCGCAAGACCTCGAAGCTTCGTATGACCTGTGTAAGGACTCTATTCTCTTTTATGTGCATACATTCATTACGTCATTGATTAAACCTGTTTTGTTGACACTTGCATGTGACGATCGAGTGCAATTGATTTATGATTATTTGCTTTGGAGCGTGTGGGCTCTGTATCGGCTATGATTAGCGCGATCGATGTGATCGTTTATCTGTTGAGTATGTATACTCGTGTTTGGCGTTGACATAGCATTCTGGCCGTTGAGGCGTATTCGAGTTGTGGCCATGATTGAATGTTGTTCCTTCAGTCTGGAAAGAGGACGTGACAGAGGGGGTAGAGGCCGCAGAGTGGGCCGAAAACCCGAAACCTCGTACCAATACTTTGGTGGCTGACGAATCATTTTCGGAGTCGTGCTCGAGAACCCACCGATCGTGATTGTGCTTGGAGTGAGTTCAAGACTCTCATGTTAGAGAGGTATTATCCGGCTCCACTTTGTGAAGCCAAGTTGTCGGAGGTTTTGAACCCCGAATCCGTCGAGGACGAGAGTGTTATTGTTATTGCTGAAAAGTTTCAAGGACTTCTTCAGTTTACTTCATCTGTTATCCGTACTGAGGCGGATAAGATCAAGTATTTTATCAAGAGGTTGAACCCGCAGTTGAGGATGCAGTTGTTCAATCACAATTGTAACTCACTTGGCGAATTCATCGAGAAGGCTCTTAGAGCAGAGCTTTTTGATCAAGGAGCTTACTCAGAAGGATCCTTCAGTTTCTTCTGGTGAGAGGACTAGGATGCCGATTCGTTCAGAGGGACATCGAGCTCCGACGTCCAAGAGGTCATTTTCTAGTCGGCTTCGTGCTGGGAAAGCATCTTCTTCTCAGGCGATGAGTTCGACTGTTATTTGTTTTAACTGTGATTCAGCGGGGCATGTTAGTACTCGATGTACGGTTCCATCTATTGTTTATTTTCTGTGTGGGGGGCAGGGACACCTTCAGAATACTGCAGGAGTTCTAGTACCAGTAGATCTCGGGAGAGCTCACGGGCCTCGAGAGATTTTGTTGCTTCAGTCCGTACTTCATCCAAGGGGTCATATCGGGCTTCGGGAGCCAGAGGTATGGACAACCGAGGAGGGGCGGCGAGTTCAGATTTGGGTTTTCCTCGAGTCGATGGGATCGAGGAAGTCGATGATCTGGAGGATGTTGATTTCGGGTACATTTGAGATGTAGCCTAGATTTGTATTTTCCTTAAATTTTTTTTCTCGGATTGATGTTTGACTCGGTCTGTATTTTAGTATTGTGGTTGTGAACCATTTATGGTTGATCTATCTTGTAATGATTGTATCTGAGAATCTTGACATTTGTGTCATTTGATATGATTTTCCTTCCTTTTGGTTCTGTACCCGGGATTTTTGTGATAATCTGGGTAATTGTTCATTGTGATTCAAGACGTCAAGTCGTGAGGACTTGGGCGTGCGGTTGATATGGTCCCGAGGACTATTCGTGCGTTGTTATTTTCTTTTGTGGTGCGAGTCCGTGATTGCATGGGCGTCCGATGCTGACGAGAACGGGGAAGTGTACACCGATGGTTGTAGGCATGTACAATGAGCGGCTCCCTCGAGATGTGTACGCCGGTGTTACTAGTCATGCGGTTAGTATGACTTCCTAGATGGTCTCTAGTAGGAGTCATGATTCGACTAATCTCGCACTTGGTTGAGTGTCTTTATCACTTGATTTTTTTCGCCTTGTTCAGGCAGAAGAGACGTGGGGACCCGTGGGGTCGGCCCAGTTGCTCATGCGGAATTGCTCGTATTGAGGAGTATTCCTGGAAATGTTGTTTTCTTATCCTGACGGATAGTCCGTGCCCCGACTTGTGCACCCTGAGTTTCGGGGACGAAACTCTTTTTAAGGGGGGGAGTATGTAATATCCGAGGGTAATTTTTTTTTTCCGTGTTACTGTTGAGTTGTACGTATTCATTTGGAATTGTACAAGTGTTGTTGTTTGGACCAATACAATGAATATTGTATTAGAATGTTTCGGGATAGAAATATTTTTACTGGTCGTCGATTTGGTTTCGTCGTTTGGTTGTTGTTTGGCGAGTTTGGAATTTTGGCTAAGTTTATAGCCATAGCTTACGCTACCTGTGTAGCATTACATACGCTAATTTGTTGCGATTACGTACGTTACGCCCTGAGGATTACGTACGTAATGCGTGGTCGGTGGTAGGAACCTTCCTCGTAGTCAACTTTCAGCTGGTAGGGCCAGGGTATCTCTGGGGTATTATTTTATATATATATATATATATATATATTATCACTCCATCTCACCTTTCCCTCTCACGTTCTTATATTCCCTCTTTTCACCATACTCTCTCTCCCGAACGTTATGTGTGTGTGTGTATATATATATATATATTATCTTTTGTTTTCTCTCTCCCTCACCTTCTCACGTCGTTTGTCATCTCTCTCTCTCGTTCTCTCTCTCTTCTCTCCAGCTCTCTCATATTCTCTCTCTCTCGTTTTTTTTTCCGACGAGGTAGAGCTTGGATGGCAGCCGGCTTCATTCCGACGACGGACTGGAGATGACGACCGGAGTTAGAGGGGATGACATCTCCGGCGACGACTGAAGCTCGACGGCAGCGTGGTGGTTCGTGACTGGAGCAGCGACGGCCGGTCGGAATTTCCGGATTGGAAGGCGTTGTAAATCCGGTCGAGCTTTTTCTGGCGAGACGGAGCTCAGGCGCCGGCGTTCTTCATGGTCTCCGTCCACGGACGCGGCTCCATAAATTCCGGCGACCGGAGGTGGTTTCTGTCCGGAACGGACGGCGGAACGGAGGCGCGGCAAACTTCCGGCGAGGAGTTGCATGCGGAGATGGTGAAAACCGGCCATGGACGGGAACAGGCTGGAGTTGGACGAAGTCCGGCGGGTCAGTTTTTTCGGCGGCCGAATTCCAGCAGGGGAGTTGTTGTTTTTTTCTGAACTGGTTCCGACGAGGGTTGCCCGGCCGATCGGCTTCTTTGGTAAGATGTGTGTGTAGATATATTTATAAATATCTATATATATATATTGTGTGTACTGTTATATATATATATATATATATATATATATATATATATATATATATATATTGTGTGTGTGTTTCTTGTGTGTGTTATATATATATATATATATATATATATATATATAGTGTGTAAAGTAGTGTGTGCATGTGCAGTGCAGGTATATATATATATATGATGTATGTGTATTATATATATATGTGTATACGGGTAAATACGAGTATAGTGTGTCTTCGTATTGGAATCGGAGTTATCTATTATGTTGTTTTCGGTCGATATCGTGTTATCGAATGAATTGTATTTCATTCAAGGTTGTTCGAGTGCTTGTGATTGTCGGAGGATGCCGTTGATCGATTCGTGGTAGGACGTTGATCGTGGAAGGACTTTCTCGCCTTCGGTTTGAGGCAATTGTACTAGTCAATGAGATTAATGTTATCATGTATGTGTATGAATGTGTGTATCATTTCGAGACTTGGTCTCTTTATGATTTTGTTGATATCAGGGGATTGTTTGATACGATACCCTTCGGCAAATTATGCCAAATATTATTGTTGTTCATAAATGGCCGATTTAAGGCATTGCGATATTTGTTGGTAATATATTTGTCGATAGCCGGTGCGCGGTATCGACATATCGATTGTTATTGTTGATTGATTTTCCATTGAGATATTGTTGTCGATAGCCGGTTCGCGGCATCGACGTATTGAATGTTATTGTTGATTGATATTCCATCAAGATATTGTTGTGAATCATCGTCATTGATATCAGTGTTTTTCTATTGATGTCGTATTGGCCGATTGAAGGCATTGACGTATTCGATTATCATCTTCGTTATCGGTAACCGATTAAAGGTGCCGAGATATCCGTTGTATAATTGTTATCGGTTAACCGTTCTAAAGGTAATCGATGTATTGAATTGGGATTAGCAAAGATAATTCCCATCCGTTGTATAATTATTATCCGTGAACCGTTCTAAAGGTAATCGATGTATTGAATTGGGATTATCAAAGCTAATTCCCATCCGTTGTATAATTGTTATCGATTGACCGACCTGAAGGTAATCGATGTATTGAATTGGGACTGTCGAAAACATTCCCATCCGTTGTATCGTTGTTATCGATTGGCCGTTCTATGGTAATCAAAGTATTGAATTGGGACTGCCGAGGATAGTTCCCATCCGTTGAATTATTATTGTCGTGTTGGCCGACTCAAGACAGCACACTATTATTCTTGTGAACTCGGTAATTTTGTGATCGTTGAGGGTTGAGGAGTTCCCGGACTGTTGTGTTGTGATCGTTGCTCGTGTTAATCGGTCCTTAGGGATTTTGATCCCAGGGTGGTTGTTTTGAATATTGTTGGTCGTGTCGATCTTTCATTATTCGTGTGTCATCGTTCACTTGGTGAGTCGTATGATCCGTATTGGATGTGTTATCCTTTGAGTTTCGTTGTCATGTTGCATCGTGACATATCCGGAATCATATCTGCATTCCGATTGGTTATTGTGTAGGATTTTTAGCCAGACACATATATAGTCATGCGTGGATATTATTTCCGTATTGGACTGTGCACACGAGACGTAGTTCGTGAGGCTAATTAGGTACATTGTCCCACGTATATTTCTGGATTCCGTATACGGGGTGGACATGTGCACGGACACATTTCCGGATCGGGCGTACTGTGATGTCCATCTTTGAGCCGTACAATTTTGGTCGTTCATAGTCCATTTAAATGTGTGGATGTGTTCGACGTTTTGTGATTAAGCGTTCATACGCCAGAGGGGTATGTTCGACAGTAAGGTTCATTTCTTTGAGATCTGTATTGTGATGATATACAGCTTCGGGCTGTTCAGCTTTCAGGCCATCTTGATATTTTGGCAGCTTCGGGCTGTTCGGCTTTCAGGCCATCGTGATATTTTGGCAGCTTCGGCTGAGGGCTTTGAGGCCATTGTTATGTATTTCCGTTGTAGCCTTCGGGCATTGTGATTCGTATTTATTTCAGCGTTGGTTTGGTTTACCTACGGGTAATGTATTGTTGTGTTCTATATTGATGATTCGCCGTTGGGCACTTATGTTCTAACCTATTGAGTAGGTATTGATCGTATGCCGTGGGCATAGTGTTCCACGAATGCTCGATTCTTACTTTGGTTTGTGAGCATCTCGTATTACCATTGTTGTACTGTTCATTCTGCCTTTGGATGCATATCATTTTGTGCATGTATTTGATATTCATTATCTGGATGACTGACCCCGTGGGGGCGGAACATGTTTTCATATTTTAGGTGCTTGCGAGGATAGAATTGAGACACAGGGGCATGACGATGGCGACGAGGCATTCGAGCGATACTAGTCCGAGATATTTTGGTGTTCATGTCGGTCAGACAGTTTGGAGTACTCTAATTTTATTCAGTCGTTGTCTTTTTGTATTATCCGAGCAAGGCTCGTGGATGTTGTATTTTATTTTGGCCATGTAGGACCATCTTTGTCGTTGAAATACCATATCGGAATAGTACGTCGGACATCATAGTAGGGTCTGCGATTTCCTATTTTGGTCAGTTTGTTGTATTTTAGTCGTGTTCGCCTGGTGGATCAGTTGGTGTGGGGTCCACAGCACTGTAATAACCCAATGGGATTTGGGGGTGTTACAGAAGATGGTATCAGAGAATTGGGTTGTGAGATACCCTGACTTGTGTGTTATGTGGCTCTACCAAGGCGGTAGTAGCGGGTCACAAAGTTATGACAATCTGGACAGTCGGGTTTTGTGAGTCGTGATAGTTGGACGACTGTATGAGTCATTCTTTCATCGAGTCGTCAGTGAAGACTAGTATCGCAAGACCTCGAAGCTTCGTATGACCTGTGTAAGGACTCTATTCTCTTTTATGTGCATACATTCATTACGTCATTGATTAAACCTGTTTTGTTGACACTTGCATGTGACGATCGGGTGCGATTGATTTATGATTATTTGCTTTGGAGCGTGTGGGATCTGTATCGGCTATGATTAGCGCGATCGATGTGATCGTTTATCTGTTGAGTATGTATACTCGTGTTTGGCGTTGACCTAACATTCTGGCCGTTGAGGCGTATTCGAGCTGTGGCCATGATTGAATGTTGTTCCTTCAGTCTGGAAAGAGGACGTGACAGAGGGGGTAGAGGCCGCAGAGTGGGCCAAAAACCCAAAACCTCGTACCAATACTTTGGTGGCTGACGAATCATTTTCGGAGTCATGCTCGAGAACCCACCGATCGTGATTGTGCTTGGAGTGAGTTCAAGACTCTCATGTTAGAGAGGTATTATCCGGCTCCACTTCGTGAAGCCAAGTTGTCGGAGGTTTTGAACCCCGAATCCGTCAAGGACGAGGGTGTTATTGTTATTGCTGAAAAGTTTCAAGGACTTCTTCAGTTTACTTCATCTGTTATCCGTACTGAGGCGGATAAGATCAAGTATTTTAACAAGAGGTTGAACCCGCAGTTGAGGATGCAGTTGTTCAATCACAATTGTAACTCACTTGGCGAATTCATCGAGAAGGCTCTTAGAGCAGAGCTTTTTGATCAAGGAGCTTACTCAGAAGGATCCTTCAGTTTCTTCTGGTGAGAGGACTAGGATGCCGATTCGTTCAGAGGGACATCGAGCTCCGACGTCCAAGAGGTCATTTTCTAGTCGGCTTCGTGCTGGGAAAGCATCTTCTTCTCAGGCGATGAGTTCGACTGTTATTTATTTTAACTGTGATTCAGCGGGGCATGTTAGTACTCGATGTACGGTTCCAGCTATTGTTTATTTTCTGTGTGGGAGGCAGGGACACCTTCAGAATACTGCAGGAGTTCTAGTACCAGTAGATCTCAGGAGAGCTCACGGGCCTCGAGAGATTTTGTTGCTTCAGTCCGTACTTCATCCAATGGGTCATATCGGGCTTCGGGAGCCAGAGGTATGGACAACCGAGGAGGGGCGGCGAGTTCAGATTTGGGTTTTCCTCGAGTCGATGGGATCGAGGAACTCGATGATCTGGAGGATGTTGATTTCGGGTACATTTGAGATGTAGCCTTGATTTGTATTTTCCTTAATTTTTTTTCTCGGATTGATGTTTGACTCGGTCTGTATTTTAGTATTGTGGTTGCGAACCATTTATGGTTGATCTATCTTGTAATGATTGTATCTGAGAATCTTGACATTTGTGTCATTTGATGTGATTTTCCTTTCTTTTGGTTATGTACCCGGGATTTTTGTGATAATCTGGGTAATTGTTCATTGTGATTCAAGACGTCAAGTCGTGAGGACTTGGGCGTGCGGTTGATATGGTCCCGAGGACTATTCGTACGTTGTTATTTTCTTTTGTGGTGCGAGTCCGTGATTGCATGGGCGTCCGATGCTGACGAGAACGGGGAAGTGTACACCGATGGTTGTAGGCATGTACAATGAGCGGCTCCTTCGGGATGTGTACGCCGATGTTACTAGTCATGCGGTTAGTATGACATCCTGGCTAGTCTCTAGTAGGAGTCATGATTCGACTAATCTCGCACTTGGTTGAGTGTCTTTATCACTTGATTTTTTTCGCCTTGTTTAGGCAGAAGAGACGTGGGGACCCGTGGGGTCGGCCCAGTTGCTCATGCGGAATTGCTCGTATTGAGGAGTATTCCTGGAAATGTTGTTTTCTTATCCTGACGGATAGTCCGTGCCCCGACTTGTGCACCCTGAGTTTCGGGGACGAAACTCTTTTTAAGGGGGGGAGTATGTAATATCCGAGGGTAATTTTTTTTTCGTGTTACTGTTGAGTTGTACGTATTCATTTGGAATTGTACAAGTGTTGTTGTTTGGACCGATACAATGTATATTGTATTAGAATGTTTCGGGATCGAAATATTTTTACTGGTCGTCGATTTGGTTTCGTCGTTTGGTTGTTGTTTGGCGAGTTTGGAATTTTGGCCAAGTTTATAGCCATAGCGTACGCTACCTGTGTAGCATTACATACGCTAATTTATTGCGATTACGTACGTTACGCCCTGAGGATTACGTACGTAATGCGTGGTCGGTAGTAGGAACCTTCCTCGTAGTCAACTTTCAGCTGGTAGGGCCAGGGTATCTCTGGGGTATCATATATATATATATATATATATATATATATATATATTACCACACCCGAACCATGCCGTACTGAGAGAGGTTTTGGCTCCGATACCATGTGTCACGGGACGGGAGTTCCGAAGCCCGTGCGGCGTCCCAGGGGCCCTCACACCCCGGGACCAGCCTATCCCTCTTAGCATGCCAACTGGTTTCGCCCTGCCATGGGCTCATCAGGGAGACGGCATTAGCCCCCGACCAGTTGTGCCCTACCCGCAATGATCCCCTGCATAGTCAAGTCCTCGACCAGCGACAAGCTCTCCGGACTAAATCGGGTCGGCATGCCTGACTCGGCCAGACCGATGCATCCGGGCAAACAACGCCTTAACGCTAATATATATATATATATATTATCTTTTGTTTTCTCTCTCCCTCACCTTCTCACGTCGTTTGTCATCTCTCTCTCTCGTTCTCTCTCTCTTCTCTCCAGCTCTCTCATATTCTCTCTCTCTCTCGTTTTTTTTTCCGACGAGGTATAGCTTGGATGGCAGCCGGCTTCATTCCGGCGACGGACTGGAGATGACGACCAGAGTTAGAGGGGCTGACATCTCCGGCGACGACTGAAGCTCGACGGCGGCGTGGTGGCTCGTGACTGGAGCAGCGACGGCCGGTCGGAATATCCGGATTGGAAGGCGTTGTAAATCCGGTCGAGCTTTTTCTGGCGAGACGGAGCTCAGGCGCCGCCGTTCTTCATGGTCTCCGGCCACGGACGCGCCTCCATAAATTTCGGCGACCGGAGGTGGTTTCTGTCCGGAACGGACGGCGGAACGGAGGCACGGCAAACTTCCGGCGAGGAGTTGCAGGCGGAGATGGTGAAAACCGGCCATGGACGGGAACGGGCTGGAGTTGGACGAAGTCCGGCGGGTCAGTTTTTGCGGCGGCCGAATTCCAGCAGGGGAGTTGTTGTTTTTTTCTGAACTGGTTCCGGCGAGGGTTGCCCGACCGATCGGCTTCTTTGGTAAGATGTGTGTGTGTAGATATATTTATAAATATCTATATATATATTGTGTGTACTGTTATATATATATATATATATAGTGTTTCTTGTGTGTGTGTGTGTGTGTGTTATATATATAGTGTGTAAAGTAGTGTGTGCATGTGCAGTGCAGGTATATATATATATATATATATATATATATATATTATGTAAAGTGTGTGTGTGTCATGTGGGTATACATATATATATATATGTATATATATATATATATGTGATGTATGTATATTATATATATATATGTGTGTATACGGGTAAATACGAGTATAGTGTGTCTTCGTATTGGAATCGGAGTTATCTATTATGTTGTTTTCGGTCGATATCGTGTTATCGAATGAATTGTATTTCATTCAAGGTTGTTCGAGTGCTTGTGATTGTCGGAGGATGGTTGATCGATTCGTGGTAGGACGTTGACCGTGGAAGGACTTTCTCGCCTTCGGTTTGAGGCAATTGTACTAGTCAATGAGATTAATGTTATCATGTATGTGTATGAATGTGTGTATCATTTCGAGACTTGGTCTCTTTATGATTTTGTTGATATCAGGGGATTGTTTGATATGATACCCTTCGGCAAATTATGCCAAATATTATTGTTGTTCATAAATGACCGATTTAAGGCATTGCGATATTTGTTGGTAATATATTTGTCGATAGCCGGTTTGCGGTATCGACATATCGATTGTTATTGTTGATTGATGTTCCATTGAGATATTGTTGTCGATAGCCGGTTCGCGGCATCGACGTATTGATTGTTATTGTTGATTGATATTCAATCAAGATATTGTTGTGAATCATCGTCATTGATATCAGTGTTTTTCTATTGATGTCGTATTGGCCGATTGAAGGCATTGACGTATTCGATTATCATCTTCGTTATCGGTAACCGATTAAAGGTGCCGAGACATCCGTTGTATAATTGTTATCGGTTAAACGTTCTAAAGGTAATCGATGTATTGAATTGGGATTAGCAAAGATAATTCCCATCCGTTGTATAATTATTATCGGTGAACCGTTCTAAAGGTAATCGATGTATTGAATTGGGATTATCAAAGCTAATTCCCATCCGTTGTATAATTGTTATCGATTGACCGACCTGAAGGTAATCGATGTATTGAATTGGGACTGTCGAAAACATTCCCATCCGTTGTATCGTTGTTATCGATTGGCCGTTCTATGGTAATCAAAGTATTGAATTGCGACTGCCGAGGATAGTTCCCATCCATTGAATTATTATTGTCGTGTTGGCCGACTCAAGGCAGCACACTATTATTCTTGTGAACTCGGTAATTTTGTGATCGTTGAGGGTTGAGGATTTCCCGGACTGTTGTGTTGTGATCGTTGCTCGTGTTAATCGGTCCTTAGGGATTTTGATCCCAGGGTGGTTGTTTTGAATATCGTTGGTCGTGTCGATCTTTCATTATTCGTGTGTCATCGTTCACTTGGTGAGTCGTATGATCCGTATTGGATGTGTTATCCTTTGAGTTTCATTGTCATGTTGCATCATGATATATCCGGAATCATATCTGCGTTCCGATTGGTTATTGTGTAGGATTTTTAGCCAGACACATATATAGTCATGCGTGGATATTATTTCCGTATTGGACTGTGCACACGAGACGTAGTTCGTGAGGCTAATTAGGTACATTGTCCCACGTATATTTCTGGATTCCGTATACGAGGTGGACATGTGCACGAACACATTTCCGGATCGGGCGTACTGTGATGTCCATCTTTGAGCCGTACAATTTTGGTCGTTCATAGTCCATTTAAATGTGTGGATGTGTTCGACGTTTTGTGATTAAGCATTCATACGCCAGAGGGGTATGTTCGACAGTCAGGTTTGTTTCTTTGAGATCTGTATTATGATGATTTACTTGGCCGTTTCGGCTTTCAGGCCATCGTGATATTTTGGCAGCTTCGGCTGAGGGCTTTCAGGCCATTGTGATGTATTTCCGTTGTAGCCTTCGGGCATTGTGATTCATATTTATTTCAGCGTTGGTTTGGTTTACCTACGGGTAATGTATTGTTGTGTTCTATATTGATGATTCGCCGTTGGGCACTTATGTTCTAACCTATTGAGCAGGTATTGATCGTATGCTGTGGGCATAGTGTTCCACGAATGCTCGATTCTTACTTTGGTTTGTGAGCATCTCGTATTACCATTGTTGTACTGTTCATTATGCCTTTGGATGCATGTCATGTTGTGCATGTATTTGATATTCATTATCTGGATGACTGACCCCGTGGGGGCGGAACATGTTTTCATGTTTTAGGTGCTTGCGAGGAGAGAGTTGAGACACAGGGGCATGACGATGGCGACGAGGCATTCGAGCTATACTAGTCTGAGATATTTTGGTGTTCATGTCGGTCAGACAGTTTGGAGTACTCCAATTTTGTTCAGTCGTTGTCGTTTTGTATTATCCGAGCAAGGCTCGTGGATGTTGTATTTTATTTTGGCCATGTAGGCCCATCCTTGTCATTGAAATTCCATATCGGAATAGTATGTCGGACATCATAGTAGGGTCTGTGATTTTCTATTTTGGTCAGTTTGTTGTATTTTAGTCGTGTTCGCCTGGTGGATCACTTGGTGTGGGGTCCATAGCACTGTAATAACCCAATGGGATTTGGGGGTGTTACAGTAATGAATCTAGAAATTAGAAAATTCGTCCGATATTGCTTCAATGTTCGTCGTTTAAGCCCGTTTTTGCTCTTAATCGTCATAAACTCTAATATTGGACATAAAAGCGCATATTTCACCACAATCTTCGTCTGGCTACCTACAAAACAAAAACACCACATACCACGCGTAAAAATAACAAAAACACTTAAAAACAAACACAAGCACGACTCAATAGAATAGAATGAGACGATTAAAAATCGACTCATCAAATCCCCCCAAACCTAAACTTTGCTTGTCCCCAAGCAAAAAGAAATAAAACACACGACAAAGAAGACGATGAGGATTGAATAATCAAGTTAATCATCGGGTATACATACAATCAATGGAATGTAAAAGTATCGTAAAGTCTCGTAATTTGCCATGGAAGCGTAAACTCACAAATGAATGGAAAGCAATGGTACTTGATCGATAATGCAAGAAAACAAGTCTTAGTAGTCCCTCACATAATTTTATCGATTCACTCATCTCTCAAGTGTTTAGATAGGTCAATACGCTCAACTCGATTCAAATGGAAAGTTCTACTATATGCTTGCACTTCTTCTCTTCATCAAACGCATCAATATTCACAAAACACGAGTCATAGGGTCTTACTTTTGGTTGTAACGGGGCCGTGGCTCAGGTTGGGAAAATTTGGGTAGTGGTTACAAGTTTTAGTCCAAGTAGAGCATATACAATCCTCACATATATGAAATAAAGACTCAAAGCAATGCCGATCACCCTACTTCAATTCTCTCGTATATATATTTTTTTCTTTTCAATTCAAGGCCTTGTTAAGCGCAATTCTTTTGATATCGGCCTAATTCTCACAACCCAACGACTTTCCCTTTTGTTTTTCTTAGGCTCACTCCTCTCCTCCCCTTTCTTTTCTAGCCCACTATTATTAATATATATTTTTTTAGTGGGGCTCATTATTTTTAGGGGGACGGGAGAAAAGATTTTTGCCTCTATACACCACAAACTTAGCACACCCTCGTTTTTTCAAATATATTCTCTTATGCTCTTAAAAGGACCAACACTTGGGTAAGTTATGGCTTTTGGATATGGAGCCATAAGATGCGGGCTTTTCGAACAAAAATATGGCTAAAGGCTCAACGGGGCTAGCAAAGGATATTGATATGAAATGGTGGGTATTTTTAGATGAGTAGGTTCAAGATAAAAAAAATGGGCAGCCCTAGTCATTTCTCGTGTATATAAATATCAACACACCATCCGATAGAATCATGCAAGTTCTAAAGAATACAAACCATGAGAAGAGAAATCACACATGAAAGAATTTTACCGCTAAAAGTGAACGGTTCAATTAGGCACAATAACTCATGGCTTTTGGACTACCACACTCAATCCTTACACATCAAATCAAGTAACCAAAACTATACATTCACACGTAATGTCAAACAATCAATTAGATTTATAAAATTCCATGAGTCAAGTACAAACACGACTAATAATCCATATACCCAACTGTTAACAAGGTTATTATAATCCAACTGCTACATCACGCAAGATAAAATAAAGAAAAGAAACAAATATCACGGAAACTAAAAACAAATAAAAATCGAAGAAGTTGCACCCCACAAACCTAGACCTTTGCTTGTCCACAAGCAATAAGATTAAGTCAGGAAAAATGCGAATGCAAATTAAAAAGAAAGAAAATAAAACTACCGGATTAAGAAGTGTGGTTTTTGATCGTGGGGCATCATGCTTTTGTGCTCGGGTCTCAACTTTCAATAGGCTAGGCTTCTTCCTCCTATAAATACCTCCTTTTTAGATTTCCTACACACACCACAGACAAAAACAAATAAAAGCAATAATAATAATAATAATAATAAAAGCGATAAAAATTTAAAAACTCCCTTGGATTGCCTCCCAAGCAGCACTTTTTTATAGTCTTTAGCTCGACTTTTCAGCTTCTTCTATCCTGGATTAAATAGAAACGTGTCAGGTCCATCTACATAGCTCGTTATTTTTCGCTCGTTTTCCTTCGTCAGGATATGGATAGTGGTTCCATGGATTTCCATTGTGAGCGCTTTTGTCACCATTCCAATTTTCATTATGATTGTCACCATGAAATGTCTTCCTTGAAGAATAAGTGACGTGATTTTTATTGGTGATGTTTCTTCTATGTTTGGTATCACGAAATCCATCGGGGCTATCACCTCCCCCAAATCTAGTGGCGAGTATATTGGTTTTTGCGATAAATCAATACTCGTTCCTAAGTCCGCGGTGAGAACTACTTTCTCCACGAAAAGAACTTCCATGTCAAAGCTTTCTAGGTCCTCCTTTTGATGCATTGATTCGACTGGATCGCTCTTATTCTCTTCAATTGGCTTCTCGATTGGATCTTTAGATTTTTCCCAAGGAATTCGAGTCTCGTAAGATTTAGTAGCAGTTTCTCGGATTTCTTCATTGTTCGACTCATCCTCTTCAATCGCCATAGATTTCTCCGATTGACTCGTCAATTCTTCTTTCTCAAGTGCTTGTACATGTGCCGCTATTTGCTCCAAGTAAATCTCTATGTTCTTGAATGAGGCTTCAACAGAGTTCATCCTCTTTTCGGTTTCCTCTCGGCTTGCTTTACTATCTTGGATGAATGAAGCCAAGCTTTGTTCAAGAGAAATCGTGCTTTGTTCCTTCGCAAGTTCGCTTTGAAAGTCGGAGTTGCTATTATAGTAGATCGGTGTGTCGACGTTGTAGGGGATCAGGTTGTTGTTCTTCCATGAATAGTTTAGGTGGTTTCTCAGTGCCGGACGGTACTCGTTTGGTGGAGGAGTGTTTCTATAATTGTTCCAGTAGTCATTCCTCCGATCTTCCCATTCAGGCGTTTCTTCATTATGCCCTATAGCCCAATAAGATTGCTTCGGTTCTTGCTCGCAGTCATAGCTATATGGGCAGACATTAGCTCCCTGCCCATTCAGTCCATATGCATAGCAATTTTTCTTTGTTGATGTTCAAATTCATTAAAATTCTAATCATAATAACTCATTCCAGAATCCCGATAACTGTAATTCCTCTCGTAGTCCATCTCGCAATGTGTTACTCTTCTTGGGTTTGTTCCCACTGTATAACATTTGTCGATCAATGGTAGAAGCGGATTCCCAACGATCTTCTACCGAGCGCTGCAATATCAAAGAGCTAGAACAAAATTTTTAGAGAATAAAGGAAACAAAAATAATAAAAACAAAGAAAATAAATGAAGCGAAAATAAATAAATAATAAATACAGGCCAGAAACACGGAAAATAAATAATTCAACTATTATTAAAACAAAACTAAAAATTAAACGTCAACTACCCGGCAACGATGCCAAAAACTTGATGAACAAATTATAAACTCGCAAGTGTACGAATCGCTTTTGTAGGAAGCGGCAAGTAACTCCGAGATCGATCTCACAAGGAGTTGGAAATAGTTTAAAGTTCAATAATGTTTGGCAATATAGTCGAATTAATAATAATAAAGTAGATTTAAATATCGTGAATGATTCGATTGAGATGTAAGATCGTAAACACAAGTGCGGAAAATTAAATTAATAGCTAAGCGTTAAAAGCACCGAATTTAAGGTTAGATTTTCTAGAGATTATAATTATGAGAAAGATATGGGAGTTTATAATCACCGACACACATGTAATCAATCATTAGTTCCGATACTCAAAGAATTAATGGTTGGAAATCACCGATTGCTCACAATTAAAAGAAATCCGTTTGATGGCGGCAAATTTTGGAAATCGCGATTGTTATTTTCGAAAACAAGATAAACTCCTTTGATGGGGATGAATCCCTACTAACAATCGACTACCTAAATACCTTTGATGGGGTAATTCGCTAAAAGATCGCGGAAAAAGGTTTAGAACATTCACAATCACTTCTATCGGGTCGTTTGATGGCGAACACCGAAAAAACCCCTCGATTTTGACAATAATAACTGTTGGGATTGTATACTGCAAAGCATACTTTATGCTTGTATTACCTAATTTCCCTGTTACTACCTATGAGAATATTATTTACATTTAATCACATGTTTTGCATATTAATTCACGTTATGGTTATGCAAATGAAATGTCTAATTATTTTATATTGTAGATAATGTAGTGTGTTGGTGTCACGGAAGATCACATTATCGGTGCCTTATAAAATAATATAATAGTTCACAACCTATATAATTATTAGACAAATTATATAAATGGTTGTAGTGTATGCTTGAGAATAGTTGGTCTTGACTATTAGCATACATTAGCGTATTTGCATACGTTGAACTGGATCGAGGTGAGATAGTGTCTTCTTCAGATCGACCGTAAGAAGAACGTAAATCTCGGATAATTATTATTTCTTAATTCTAAGTATATAATATTTAAATGTGTATTTATAATAATTATTGCTTTGATTTATCATAGGTGAGAGTCAAAATGATCGACTCAATAAGCCTCGTATCTTGGGCAATAATATTGTTTATACGACAATTATTATTATTACTAGAAATCGTGTCCCGACTCGTGCGGGTTGATGATGTCCCCTTGAGGAGCTCGATAATGATTATTATATTAAACCATGCAGGTGGATTTAATTCCGATATAATAATAAGGTTCGAGTGGTACTACTTGGATAAGATATTAATTAATTAAAGTCACAAGAGCTTATAATTAATTAATGGACATTCGATATCTTAAACACGGGAAATAATATATTTAATAAGGAGCCCAATTTCGTAATTTTGGATTTTGGTAAGAAGTGCAATATCAACTTTTTAGTGGACTAAGTTGATATTAATAGATTCATCATATATTAGGAAGAGTCCTAATAAGGTAAGATGAATTTATTAGGAGTCCTTCCATAATCCTCCTTTAGATCCCTAGTAGTAGTCCAAGAGCCTATAAATAGGACATATGGGGAGGTTGGCCGATTTTGTACATGCTTTGTGAGGTTGTGTGATCAATTTTTTTTCCTCTTGTGTTTAATTGTAGATCTAGACTTGTGTCTTTGATTCTACAATTTAGATAACACAATCAATTTGCTAAGAGTGTTCATAAAATACTAGAAAGCAAAGAAAAATAAAGTGATCACATACAAAGGTGAATCGGCCGATCCCAAGGTTGTCCAAACAAGATCCGGTAGCTCGTTGCCAACACAACGTCCGGTTCAAGGCGGATCATACTCTAGAAGATCTAAAGGTAGAAATACAAGGCGATCAAGACGGAAGTAACCAACACGCTTCAAAAGGTAATATCCTATGATCTTGGATCTAGATTAGGATATTTTATTTATCAACATATTTAATTAATAAATAATAAATAATATTTAAATTGCTTATTAGTCTTAGTAATTAATTAATTAGCATGCCTAAATAGATCTAATGCTCGTAGATGCGTAAAACGCTATTATCCACTTTCCCAAACTTCGCTTCCGCTGCGTTTTACTTCCCAACAATTGGTATCAGAGCCGGATTTTTAGGCTTTTGCTATTTTAATTAATTTTAGTGATTAATTGATAGCAATTTAAATATTCATATATTTTGATGTTGGAATATTTTGCTAGATGTGTTCTTGCAGGTGATATGATCCAATTATCATGGTTTATATGAATGGTGTATTTATTTATTTTTTTATTAATTATGCAATTGTTGGTTTGGCCCGTTTTTGAGGCATGTAATGGTTTTTTCCGTGAGAAAATCCGCGGGTAGTTCTAGGTGGTTTTATTTTTTCGTGTAAATCTTGATGTAATTTCGATGTATTTTATTTTGTATAAAATTGTAATCGAATTCGGAAAAGACGGGATCACGAAGAAATAGAGCAGAACCGGATCGCCGGATCGCTGGCAAATGACCGATTTAGCAAAGAAGCGGTCTGCTGAAAGACACGGCCGTCGCTGAAAGCAGCTGAAGCGGCTAGCTCATGGGCGTCTGGCCTGGTCCGGCCATTGTTCGAGCGGCCGCCCAGCTTTTGGTCCGCCCATTTTTGCCGCTTGTCGTTAAGGCGTCTGGGAAGTCGGGATTTAAAATTAAATTTTTTTTATGTAATTAATTTTGCATAAAAGTGAAATTTTAATTTTGAAAATCCACGGCCCGGCCGGGGAGGAGCGACGAGATGCTTGATTCAGTGGGAGAGATCGAGTCGAAGATTTTCTCGGATTCAACTCAAGGAAGAAGACCATGATAATTGGATAATTAATTATCCATGCTTTATTTTTGGTTTTTATTGTTTTGATGTATGGCATGTATGGATGTATGCGTGATATGTTTCCTTGCATGTTAGGACGAGAAAATTAAAAACCTTAAGGCTAAAATAACTAAGTGATTAAATTGATTTATTTTGTAATAAAATCAAATTGGCCTCCATAATTAATTTAAATTGTGAAGTAATTAGCATGCGCGTTGACATTAGAGTATTCCTCCATATCGGATGTGCTAATTATAGGTTCACTAGTTTTAAATTTCAAAATGATAACATAAGGTAAATATTACTTTTTATGATAGGACCTCTCCATCTGTAGGACTATTATTTAAAAGATAATATTTTAAGGATGTTAAATTATGGTGTTCACTTAGGTGTATTAATCAATAAGCTCCCCATCGGAGTCTATGTTAATTAATACATGGCCAAGAGGAACCAACTATTAATTTTACTTGTCATAACGTAATTTGACTAGATAGTAAAATTAAAGACGTAAAACTCTACTTGAAAAATGTGTGTGTAAACGTCCACACGATCGTGGCTTGCATGTGTGGATTTTTCGAGGTGTTGGTTGCTAGCATATATATTGTGTTTTTGATGTTTTTCGATATATTTTGCTATGCATTATGTGATGGATGTTTTTATTTTTTATCTCAGATGTCTTTCAATCCACTAGCTGTTATTCTCAAAGAAAATAAACTAGATGGCACTAACTTTGCCGATTGGAAAAGAAATCTTGACATTGTCCCGATCACGAGGGGCATAAATTTGTCTTAATCGAGGAGAGCCCTCTAGAACTGTGAACCGGATGCCACTCCCGAAGAGTTGGTGAATTCAAAATGGAAAAAGTCTCGATGAGATGGCTCATTGTTACATTTGGCTTCACCGACAAATGTATTGCAAAGACGATCGGGACTATGGGTTCGGCCGCGGAAATGATGAAAAGTCTCACCGAGATGTTTGGTCATCAGAACCGGGCGGCTAGACAAAATGCTATGAGGGTATTGATGACAACCCAAATGTCTGAAGGGACTCCAGTGAGGGATCATGTTCTAAAAATGATGTTTCATTTGAACGAACTGAGCATACTGGGGGTTACTATCGATGCGGAAACGCAGGTCGATATTATCTTAGGCATCTTACCTAGAAGCTTTGAGCAGTTCCGCCTTAACTACAATATGAACCGTAGGACATATAGTTTGGCGGAACTTCTGACAGAGCTTCATTCTGCTGAAGGTCTCTTCAAACAAGGTTATCATCAGATTCTTGCGGCAACCGGTGCTACCTCTTCCAAACCCAAATGGGGAAAGAAGAAGAAGCAGGTTGGCCAGAAGCAAGTGGAAACCCTCAAGGTGAAAAGCAAGGCTTCTCGCCCCGAGGCGAACAAAAAGCCAAAGGGAAAGTGCTACAAGTGCGGTCAGAAAGGACATTTTAAAGCAGACTGCCCTGCTCTTAAGAAAGGTATGTCTCGTGCACTAGTAGTCAAAACATGTTTGGCAGCTTGTTCTTCCACTTCGTGGATAGTTGATTCAGGCTCCACTGATCATGTTTGCTTTCACTCGCATTGTTTTCAGGTAACCAAGCAGCTTAGTGCGGGCGAGATTACCATCAATCAAGCGATTATTCCGTGCTTATGGTCATGCGAATGAGTCGTGCAGTTGAAGATTAATGATAAATTATTAGTTCTCAATAATGTATTACTAGTACCGGATTTTAGAATGAATTTAATTTCGGTTTCTAAATTAAAAAGCGATGGTTATTCAGTTTCTTTTGATGATGATGCCATTATTAAGAAAAGAAGCGGTGAATATATTTTCAAAAGTACTTTTAATGATGGACTATATGTTGTTAATACTGCACAAACTCCTATGCATAAATCACTTAACTCTTTGTCTAAACCTAAAAAGAGAAAAGAACTTTCAAGCATAAACCAAACATATCTGTGGCATTTACGGTTAGGACATGTAAACCTTGGAAGGATTCAAATATTGGTAGATGATGGCCCATTGGATGATCTCCAAGTTGAGTCATTTCCAATTTGTGAATCCTGTCTGGAAGGTAAGATGACCAAAAGGGTTTTTAAAGCCAAGGGAAACCGTGCTCAGAATGTGTTAGAATTGGTTCATACGGATGTATGTGGTCCAATGAATATCCAGGCTAGGGGTGGTTTCGAATACTTCATCACATTCATAGATGATTATTCGAGATATGGATACATCTATTTGATGCGACGTAAGTCTGAAGCTTTTGACAAGTTCAGAGACTTCAAGGCTGAAACGGAGAAGCGTCATGGGAAGAGTATCAAGTCACTACGATCTGATCGTGGTGGCGAATACCTTAGTGGAGAGTTTTGGATTTCTTGACGAATGAGGGGATTTCGTCCCCACCACCGCGGGAACTCCGTAACAAAATGGTGTGGTGAAAGAAGGAATAGGACTCTTTTAGAAATGGTTAGATCAATGATGAGTTATTCAGATTTACCTATTTCGTTTTGGGGATACGCCTTAGAAACAACGGCGTACATTCTAAACTCCGGTGCCTTCAAATCAGTTCCAAAACACCCACAGAATCGTGAGTGGGCGTAAGCCCAGTCTAGGACATGTTCGGATTTGGGGTACTCCAGCACATGTGCTGAATAAGGAAGCTGATAAGTTGGCATCTCGTACAGAAGTACGAGTGTTTGTAGGATACCCTAAGGGAACGAAGGGTGGCTTGTTCTATATTCCCCAGGATCAGAAGGTCATTGTTAGCACCAATGCCCGATTTCTAGAAGAGGATTATATGATTAGTCACAAGCCCATGAGCGAGATAATTCTGGAAGAGCTCAGGGGCGAGACTCCGTCTATACCAATCGTACAAGTGCCAACTGACACTGCACCACGTATCGATTCTGATACTTTTACACCAACTCAGGATTTGCCTCGTCGTAGTGGGAGGGTTGTTCTTCAGCCCGAACGATTCATAGGCATGGGAAAGTCTTCGGACTCAATCCCAGGCGAAGATGAATCAGTTCCCTGGACCTATAAAGAGGCAATCCAAGATAAAGATGCTGACTCCTGGCAAGTAGCAATGGAATCAGAAATGGGATCTATGGATTCCAATCAAGTGTGGGAGCTAGTTGTAACACCCCAATTCACAACTGGGACATTACACGCCGTAGAACCCTCGTGAGGTCTACGAGGCTAACACATGACACATGAACCACAATGTAATCCCAAATGATGCACTCAAAAAGTAAATAAGGCCGTGGCCTCGGCCAAAACAATTTAACGGAGTACATGAACATAAGTTAAATACCAATTCATTGCCCACGCACGGGACTTAAACCAAGTTCAAAAATAAACAGTCTAACTCCATTACTTGACAATGCAATGACAAAACATAAAAATACAGACTCGAGCCACATCATCAAGACAGTCTATCCTTTGCGTGCATGTCCCGTGCCTGCTCCTCAACTCTCCCGGTACCTGAAATGCATAAGACGCATTTCCCCCATTTAAGGGGTTAGCATTCGAATAGCTAGTGCAAGTACACAATTACACAATATTATATACAAATACGGTTTTACACGATCATCTCAATCAGATATCATTTGCCATAAATATTTCGGAATACTACATTGGCAATCAATTCAGTTTCAATCATCCCGATATCACAAAATCACAACTGGTATCCCGTGGCCGTACCCCTTAGTATCGACCCTCAGACATCCCGTCGAACACTCCGGGTGGGATACCACTTCCGCGGCCGTACCCCTTAGTATCGACCCCCAGACATCCCGTCGGACACTCCGGGTGGAAGTTCAACCACACACGCACCCAAGTCCACTTCCACGGCCGTACCCCTTAGTATCGACCCCCAGACATCCCGTCGGACACTCCGGGTGGAAGGAACACAACTCACGCACTCGAAAACCACAATTAATCATTCATTTCGAAAATCACAACATACATAACGAAATGTAATACATATACTTGCCTTGAATAAGACGAAACGAAGGAAACGACGAAGGAATAGGTTTTGGTCCGAACAATCCTCCCAAATCCGTTCCTAACACAATAACGGTATACAACAAGTCTCAATAACGCGGAAAGGTAAGAATTAATCCTAATTCTACCCGTTGGGGCAATTCATCGAACATCAAGAGTGCATAGGGAATTGAAATCGGTCAACGGTGTAATAACGAGATTTCATCCCATCCAATAACAAGGGAACCAAAGGTCACGAGTATACTATCGAAATCTAACAACAACATCAGTTAAATCGGATTAAAAGTCAAGATCACCACCAAACCCTCCCCAAATTCATACTAGGGTATAGGAAATCTTACCTCTTGAAGATTCAAGCCCTTTGGTCCGAAGAACACGTGTTAGATCCACAATCCGAGCGTCACGATCGAAAGGAAATGAAGAAAATCCAACACCCAAGTGAAAGATGAAGGAAAATCTCCCTCTCAAGCCTCTCTCTCTCGTATGGTGGAAGAAAAGGAGAAAAATGAACTGAACTTGCTGAAAAAAACGCAGTTATATCGCTGACCGCACGGTGTGCCGTAGCCCGGCCGAGGTGTGCCGCGGCACAGGGGCCAAAACTGCGCCCAGTGATCGGCAGTGTGCCGCGGCCCTGCGGGCATGTGCCGCGGCACACGGTACAGAAAGTTTGGCCGATAAGTGCAACACGGGTGTGCCGCGGCCCGGACGAATGTGCCGCGGCAGTGACTCGGCAGTGTGCCGCGGCACACGATACAGGCTGTTAGGGTTGTATACGTCAAAGCATACTTTATGCTTGTATTACCTAATTTCCCGGTCTTTATCTATGAGAATATTTAATTCATTTATCACATGTTTTGCATATTTATTCACGCTATGGTTATGCAAATGCAGTCTAATTTACTTTATATTGTAGATAATGTGGTGTGTAGTGTCACACAGAAGATCACATTATCGGTTCCTTATATAGTAATATTTAGTTCACAACCTATGTAACATTAGACCGTTATGTGAGAGGTTGTAGTATATGATTGAGATTGGTTGGTCTTGACCATTAGCATATATTAGCGTATTCGTTATATGTTGAACAGGATCGAGGTGAGATAGATTCTTCTGTACTGACTATAAGAAGAACGTACATCTCGGATAATTATTATTTCTTAATTCTAGTGATTAATATTTAGTTATATATATTTAATATTTATTGCTTTGATTTATCATGGGTGAGAGCCACAATGATTGACTCAATATGCTCAATATTTTGGGCAATATTATTATTTATATGATAATTAATATTATAGCTAGAAATCGTGTCCCGGCCAGTCGGGTTGATCATGTCCCTTGAGGCACTCGAAAGGATTATTATATCAAACCCTGCAGGTGGAATTAATTTTCCGATATAATAATAAAGGTCGAGTGGTATACTCATGTATAATACATTAATTAATTAAAAGCTGTCAGTAGCTTAAATTAATTAATGGACATGAAACCAAACCAAACCAAACATACCCAGTATATCCCGCTCAGAGCAGGGTCTGGGGAGGGTAAGATGTACGCAGACCATGCCCCTACTTATTACGGTAGGGAGGCTGTTTCCGTGAAGACCCCCAGCTTAGTGCACAGCAGAATCTTGTGTGATAAATACAAAGGAAAACATATGATTCGAAAAAGCTCGAGACCATACCTGAACCCATGGCTTGATCCACATGGGACTTACCTAAGCGGAATTTGGCTACTTCACTCCCGATGGACGCTGCTCTAACAAAAGAGAGGTTGGCTCTGCGCACAGCGTCCTGTCAAAAATACACCACATGCAAAGACAACAGGATAAAATATACAATAAAAGTAAAAATGCAATGCTCTAGGTCAAATCTAACCGAGACAACCCAACCCTGAGGCTCTCAACTACAGCACCGCTCCCTACAAAAGAATCCACAACTCTGATCTGGCGCCTCCAAGCGCACCTATCAACAGTCATGGTCTCGGAAAGGTTTAAGGCCTTCAAATCTAATCTCAGTTGCTCCTCCCACGTCCTCCTCGGTCTGCCTCTCCTCCTCTCCCCGACAACCATTAAACTCTCGACCCTCCTCACCATAGCAGATGCCTACCTCCTGCGGACGTGGCCAAACCATCTCAATCTCCCTTCCCTAACTTTCGCTGAAATGGGCGCCACTTCCAGCGCGTTCCTGAAAACCCCGTTCGCAATTCTATCTAACATAGTGCGACCACACGACCAACGTAACATTCTCGTTTCAGCCACTCCCAACTTGCTCTCAAGCGACTTCTTCATCACCCAACATTCGGAGCCATACAACATTGCAGGTCGGATTACCGCTCTATAGAATTTACCCTTCAACTTTAGAGGGACTTTCTTGTCGCACAGGACCCCTGTCGCTGATCTCCACCTTAGCCACCCCGCCTTGATGCGATGCGTGACATCATCTTCACACTCACCTTCCTTCTGAATGATCGAACCCAAATACTTGAACTTATCCGTACGGGGTACGATCTGATCCGCAATCATTACCTCAACATCTTCCTCGTTGGCCTCACCACTAAAGTTACACCAGAGATACTCGGTCTTAGACCGGCTCACACGCAAGCCCTGGGATTCTAACTTATCCCTCCACAGCTCCAACTTCGAGTTCACCTCCCTCCTAGACTCCGCCACTAACACAATGTCGTCAGCAAAAAGCATGCACCACGGGATGCCATCTTGAATCCCTCGCGAAATGACGTCAAGGATTAGAGCGAAGAGAATAGGGCTTAGCGCCGACCCCTGGTGTAGCCCTATCTCAACCGGAAAATACTGGGTGTCACCAACTGGGGTCCTAACGCATGTCCTAGCTTGGGAGTACATGTCTTGGATCGCCCTAACGAACGGCAACGACACCCTCCTCTCTACTAGGCTCCTCTTAATAACATCGCGCGGAATGCTATCATAAGCCTTCTCTAGATCTATGAACACCATATGGAGGTCCTTACGCCGCTCTCTAAACTTCTCCATAAGGCGTATGACGAGATGAATGGCCTCAGTCGTGGACCTCCCCGGCATGAAGCCAAATTGGTTCTCTGAGATCTCAACTTCTCTTCTAACCCTGCATTCCACCACTCTTTCCCAAAGTTTCATAGTATGACTGAGGAGTTTAATACCCCTATAGTTAATTATAGTTACTATAATTAATGGACATGGAATATCTTAAACACGGGAAATAAGTAATTTAAAAGGAGCCCAATTTCGTAATTTGGGATTTTGGTAGGAAGTGCAATATTAACTTATTAGTGGACTAAGTTGATATTAATAGAGTCTTCATATTAGGAAGAGTCCTAATAATGGAAGGGAGATATCTATTGGGAGTCCTTACCATATCCTCCTTAAGGTCCCTAGAGTAGCCCAAACACCTATAAATAGGAGACTTGGGATGGCAGATTTACACATTAATTTTTGCCCAAGAAATCGATTTTTCTGTGTGTGTTTTAATTGTGGATCTTGACTTGTGTCTTGGATTCCACAATTTGGTTAAACACAATATTTTTCTAAAATACTCAAAATATTCAAGAAAAATAGAGAGAACAAAAATCGTAAGTTTTTTGAGAAGTTTCGGCCGATTCCTTTTTTGCACTCCAAGTAATCCGGTAGATTGTTGCCCACACGACATCCGGACGTAGGCGGGATATACTCTAGAAGATATTGAGGTAGAAATACAAGAAGATCGGAGAGGAACACGAAGAAGGACAAATCGACCAAAGAGGGGATTATTCTACCACTTCGCGTCAAAGGTAAAATTATCGACTCCCATGCGTAAATATGTTTATTTAATTGTTTATTAATCTGTTTAGTTAATTAGTTGACAAGCCTAAATAGATCCGGTTTTTACGTTGGTTAGTTTATAAAACCTTTTATTAAATTATCATCACCAACTCGCTCACGCGCTTTTATATTCCAACAATTGGTATCGGAGCCGGTCTTTAGGTTCTGTTCAATTTAATTAATTTGGTGATTAATATGCTAGCAATTAAATATTCGTATAATATGATTTTTTGGAATATTTTGCTAGAATTTGTCTTGCAGGAAAATATCATCCAATTATCATGGCTATCTGATGTTTTTTATTTATTTACGCGTTTTGGTAATTTGGCCCGTTTTGTGGCATGTATAAGTTTTTCCCGTGAGAAAATCCATGGGTAGAATAGGATTTATTTTTCTTGTAATTTGATGTAAATTCGATGTATTTTATTGTGAATAAAATTGTAATCGAGTTGGAACACTCAAAGTACGAAAGAAAAAGAAGTCCAAGCGAAGAGGAGTCCGATCGACGAACCGACCGAGACCGGCATGCCGATCGGGACTCGGCCACCGGAAGAGCTCGGCCACCAAGGCAGCTCGGCCGTGAGTCGGCCACCGGAGCGGCTCGGCCACCGGCACCGTGGGGCAGCCGGGCAGCGGGTCGGGCAGCGGGTCAAGTCGTCCGGTTCGGGTCGTTCAATTCGTTTTTCCGCGAGATGCTTGAAGCAGTGGGAGCAAACGAGCCGAAGATTTTCTCGTTATTCAAAACGAGGAATAAAAAGCCATGATAATTAGATATAATTGTCCAATTTTAATATTTGTTGTTTTTTTTATTGTTTTGATGTATGGCATGTATGGATGTATGCGTGATATATTTCCTTGCATGTTAGGACGAGAAAATTAAAAACCTTAATTTTTCAAAACAACTAAGTAATTTTAAAATTGATTTTTCAAAATCAAATTGGCCTCCATAATTGGTTTAAATTGTGAAATAATTAGCATGCGCGTTGACATTAGAGTCTTCCTCCACATCGGATGTGCTAAATTATTGGCTCACTGGTTTTAAACTTCAAATTTGATAACAAAAAGGTGAATATTATTTTTTATGATAGGACCTCTCCATCTGTAGGACTACTATCATTAAATAATATTCTAAGGTTTGTTAAATTATGGTGTTTACTTAGATGTATTAATTAATAAGCTCCCCATCGGAGTCTATGTTAATTAAATATATGGACAAGAGGAACCAACTATACTTGTCAAAATGTGTCTTGGCTAGATAGTAAAATTAAAGACGTCAAAATCTACTTGAAAAGTATATGTAAACGTCCACACTATCGTGGCTTGCATGTGCGTTTTTTCAAGGTGTTGGTTGATTTCATATATATTGTTTTAAGGTTTTTTCAATATATTTTGCGTCGAATTATGTGATGAATGGTGTTTTAATTTTATTCTCAAAGAAAACAAACTTGATGGCACTAACTTTGCCGACTGGAAAGGAAATCTTGATATTGTCTTGACTGCCGAGGGGCATAAGTTTGTTTTAACTGAGGAGAGTCCTTTGGAACCAGAACCGGATGCCACTCCTGAAGAGTTGGCTGAATTCCGGAAATGGAAAAAGTCTGATGAGATGGCTTCCTGTTACATTTTGGCTTCATTGACAAATGTATTGCAGCATCAGCATCAGACGATGGGCTCGGCCGCGGAAATGATGAAAAATCTCACTGAGATGTTTGGTCATCAGAACCGGGCGGCTAGGCAAAATGCGATGAGGGTTTTGATGACAACTCAGATGTCTGAAGGGACCCCAGTAAGGGATCACGTTCTTAAAATGATGTCTCATTTGAACGAACTGAGCATACTGGGGGCCACTATCGATGCGGAATCGCAGGTCGATATTATCTTGGGCAGTTTACCAAGAAGCTTTGAGCAGTTCCGCCTCAACTACAATATGAATCGTAGGACTTACACATTGGCGGAACTTCTGACAGATCTTCAATCTGCCGAAGGTCTCTTCGAACAAGGTTATCATCAAATTCTTGCGGCAACCGATGCTGCTTCTTCAAAACCCAAATGGGGAAAGAAGAAAAAGCAGGTTGGCCAGAAGCAAGTGGCGACCTTCAAAGCTAAGGGCAAGGCTCCTCACCAAAGGCTCAAATTTAAGCGAACAAAAGCCGAAGGGCAAGTGCTTCAATCATGATCCTGAAGGACATTTCAAGAGTGACTGCCCTAAGAAAGGTACGTCTCATGCACTAGTAGTCAAAACATGTTTGACTGCCTGTTCCATCACTTCGTGGATAGTGGATTCGGGCTCCACTGATCATATTTGTTATGACTCGCATGGGTTCCAAGTAACCAAGGTACTTAGTGCGGATGAGATTACAATAAGCTCGGGCGACTATTCCAGGCTGAAGGCTGTTGCAGTGGGAGTCGTGCAGCTAAAAGTTGATGATAGGATTTTAGTTCTTAATAATGTATTATTAGTACCCGATTTTAGAATGAATTTGATTTCAGTTTCTAAATTGCGTCGTGATGGATATTCAGTTTCTTTTGAAGATAATGCAATTATTAAAAGAAATGGTGAATATATTTGCGGGAGTACTTATAATGAAGAACTTTATATCATCAATGCTGCACCAGCTCCCTTGCATAATTATAAATCGCTGAATTCTTTGACTAATCCTAATAAAAGAAAGGAACTTTAGAGCATAAATCCAACATATTTGTGGCATTTACGATTGGGTCATATTAACCTTAGAAGGATTCAAAGATTGGTGAGCGATGGCCCATCGATTCGCTCTCCAAGTTGAGTCATTTCCAACCTGCGAATCCTGCCTGGAAGGTAAAATGACTAAAAGGGCTTTTCAAAGCAAAGGAAATCGTGCACAAAAGGTGTTGGAATTCGTTCATACCGATGTATGTGGTCCAATGAACATCAAGGCTAAGGGTGGTTTCGAATACTTCATCACGTTTATAGATGATTATTCGAGATATGGATACATCTATTTGATGCGACGTAAGTCTGAATCTTTTGATAAGTTCAAAGAATTCAAGGCTGAAACGGAGAAGCGTCATGGGCAGAGTATCAAGTCACTACGATCTGATCGTGGTGGCGAATACCTTAGTGGAGAGTTTTTGGATTTCTTGGCACATGAGGGGATTACTTCCCAGCTCACAACGCCTGGTACACCACAACAAAATGTTGTTGCTGAACGAAGGAATCGTACTTTATTAGAGATGGTTAGGTCAATGATGAGTTATTCTGATTTGCCTATTTCTTTTTGGGGATACGCCTTGGAAACAGCGGCGTACATTCTAAACTTGGTGCCTTCGAAATCAGTTCCAAAAACACCCACAGAACTGTGGAATGGGCGCAAGCCCAGTCTAGGACATGTTCGGATTTGAGGTTCTCCAGCACACGTACTGAATAAGGAAGCTGATAAGTTGGCATCTCGTACAGAAGTACGAGTGTTTGTAGGATATCCTAAGGGAACGAAGGGTGGCTTATTCTACAGTCCTAAAGACCAGAAGGTCATTGTTAGCACCAATGCCCGGTTCTTAGAGGAGGACTATGTGATAAACCACAAGCCTAGGAGTGAGGTCATTCTAGAAGAACTTAGGGGCAAGATTTCGACAATACCAATTGTGCAAACACCTAGTGTACCACGTATTGACACTATTGTGGATACGCAAACTAAGGACACGCCTCGTCGTAGTGGGATGCTTTTTCGTCAACCCGAACGTTTCATCGGCGTGGGAGCATCTTCGGACCACTCCCCGGACCAGGATGAAACGGATCCATGTACGTACAAACAGGCAGTTCAAGACAAGGATGCTGAATCTCGAAAATAAAGAATGGAATCCAAAATGGGATCTATGGATTCTAACCAAGTGTGGGAGCTAGTAGAACTACCCAATGGGGTAAAACCCATTGGAAGTAAGTGGGTCTACAAGCGTAAGAGAGGATCGAAAGGGAAGGTTGAAACCTACAAAGCAAGGCTTGTTGCGAAAGGTTACACTCAGAAAGAGGGCATCGACTACGATGAAACCTTTTCGCCAGTAGCCATGCTTAAATCGATCCGGATTCTCTTAGCTATAGCTGCGCATTTGGATATGGAGATTTGGCAGATGGATGTCAAGACTGCGTTCTTGAATGGGAGTCTTGATAAGGAAATCTATATGCGCCAACCTGAAGGATTCATTGCTGAAGGAGAGGAGCACTTAGTGTGCAAGCTTAAGAGAGCCATTTATGGTCTTAAGCAAGCATCAAGGTCTTGGAACATGCAATTTGATGAGGTCATTCAATCGTATGGTTTTGAACAGTGTCCTAGTGAGGTTTGTGTATACAAAAAGTGTGATGGAAACGTGCTGGTGTTTCTTGTACTATACGTAGATGATATACTTCTAATTAGAAACAATGTGAAGGTATTATCAGACGTAAGGGTATGGCTATCTGAGCAGTTCGATATGAAGGATTTGGGAGAAGCTGGACACATCCTTGATATTAAGATCTTTCGAGATCGCAAGAAAAGGATGTTGTGCTTATCTCAGGCATCCTATATCGATACGGTGCTAAAGCGGTTTAGCATGGAGAATTCCAAGAAAGGTTTCTTACCTTACAGACATGGAATTCAACTATCTAAGGCTATGTGTCCTAAGACACAGAAGGAGATAGATGACATGAAGCTGGTCCCTTATGCTTCGGCAGTGGGAAGCCTCATGTATGCTATGCTTTGCACTAGGCCTGATATCTGTCAAGCTGTAGGCATGGTGGCGAGATATCACGAACTCAGACCGGGACATTGGATTCCGTCAAGCATATACTCAAGTACCTGAGAAGGACTAGGGAGCATATGCTTGTATATCAATCAGATACGCTTTGTCCTTTGGGTTACACTGACTCGGATTTCAGTGCGGACAAAGAAAAGTCAAAATCAACTTCCGGATATGTTTTCACTTTGGGAGGTGGAGCCATCCGTTGGAGGAGTGTGAAGCAGAAATGCATAGCGGACTCTACCATGGAAGCCGAATATGTAGCAGCCTCAGAGGCAGCTAAAGAGGCGGTATGGCTCAAGTACTTCCTAAAGGATTTGGGGGTGATTCCTAATTTGCCCAGGAGTATTACACCGTATAGTGATAATACCGGTCTTTGCAAATTCGAAGGAACCACGAGCCCACAAAGCAAGCAAACATATCAAGCGCAAATATCATATCATTCGAGATTTTGTGAAGAGAAGGAAGATCATTGTCTCCAAGATAGCATCTGAAGACAACCTAGCTGATCCTTTCACGAAAGGGTTGCCCTCAAAATCATTTGAAGGGCATGTGGAAGGAATGGGGTTGAGATGTATGGCAGCATTGCTTTGAGTATAAGTGGGAGATAGATAGACATAGTCTAGATAGTATACTTCAAAAGCATGCTTTGAGTATAAGTGGGAGATTGTTAGGGTTCTATACGTCAAAGCATACTTTATGCTTGTATTACCTAATTTCCCGGTCTTTATCTATGAGAATATTTAATTCATTTATCACATGTTTTGCATGTTTATTCACGCTATGGTTATGCAAATGCAGTCTAATTTACTTTATATTGTAGATAATGTGGTGTGTAGTGTCACACAGAAGATCACATTATCGGTTCCTTATATAGTAATATTTAGTTCACAACCTATGTAACATTAGACCGTTATGTGAGAGGTTGTCGTATATGCTTGAGATTGGTTGGTCTTGACCATTAGCATATATTAGCGTATTCGTTATACGTTGAACAGGATCGAGGTGAGATAGATTCTTCTGTACTGACTATAAGAAGAACATACGTCTCGGATAATTATTATTTCTTAATTCTAGTGATTAATATTTAATTATATATATTTAATATTTATTGCTTTGGTTTATCATGGGTGAGAGCCACAATGATTGACTCAATATGCTCGATATTTTGGGCAATATTATTATTTATATGATAATTAATATTATAGCTAGAAATCGTGTCCCGACCAGTCGGGTTGATCATGTCCCTTGAGGCACTCGAAAGGATTATTATATCAAACCCTGCAGGTGGAATTAATTTTTCGATATAATAATAAAGGTCGAGTGGTATACTCATGTATAATACATTAATTAATTAAAAGCTGTCAGTAGCTTAAATTAATTAATGGACATGGAATATCTTAAACACGGGAAATAATTAATTTAAAAGGAGCCCAATTTCGTAATTTGGGATTTTGGTAGGAAGTGCAATATTAACTTATTAGTGGACTAAGTTGATATTAATAGAGTCTTCATATTAGGAAGAGTCCTAATAATGGAAGGAAGATATCTATTGGGAGTCCTTACCATATCCTCCTTAAGGTCCCTAGAGTAGCCCAAACACCTATAAATAGGAGACTTGGGATGGCCGATTTACACATTAATTTTTGCCCAAGAAATCGATTTTTCTGTGTGTGTTTTAATTGTGGATCTTGACTTGTGTCTTGGATTCCACAATTTGGTTAAACACAATATTTTTCTAAAATACTCAAAATATTCAAGAAAAATAGAGAGAACAAAAATCGTAAGTTTCTTGAGAAGTTTCGGCCGATTCCTTTTTTGCACTCCAAGTAATCCGGTAGATTGTTGCCCACACGACATCCGGACATAGGCGGGATATACTCTAGAAGATCTTGAGGTAGAAATACAAGAAGATCGGAGAGGAACACGAAGAAGGACAAATCGACCAAAGAGGGGATTATTCTACCACTTCGCGTCAAAGGTAAAATTACTGACTCCCATGCGTAAATATGTTTATTTAATTGTTTATTAATCTGTTTAGTTAATTAGTTGACAAGCCTAAATAGATCCGGTTTTTACGTTGGTTAGTTTATAAAACCTTTTATTAAATTATCATCACCAACTCGCTTCCGCTGCGTTTTATATTCCAACACAGGCTGCTCGGCCAGAAGCTGGACAATATGTGTGCCGCGGCGCACCTTCCTTGTGCCGCGGCACCCCCCCCCTTGGGTCCCAAAATGATGAAAAATGATCCGGGAAGAGAATAAAAGCAATAGGAATCGATATATGTGAAACAATAACACGAAATGGAAGTACAGAGACCCCAAAACGGTCCGAGGTACACAACCAAAATCGAACAAGGAACAAATTCCCTAAACTTATAGGAAATTACAAAAACGGCCCAAACATCCGAAAATCACGATATAACGTCGGATTAACAATCCGAAACTCACAACATGCTCTACTCAACCATACGAACTCATGGAAATAGGAAAATGACGAAGTCGAACGAGTTTAACGGGAATCGAATACACATGCGATAAAATATAACTCAAGATGAAATTACGTAAAAACATCATCGAGACTCATCCCAACGGAGAAACTCCAAGAACAAAATAGATTCAGAATTCCAAAACAGTGCCAAGCGAGTTGTCCGAAACGAATATACACCGAAAATAGAAATTACCAAAAATAGAAAACTCGGATATTACATTATCTCCCCCTAAAAATAAGTTTCGTCCCGAAACTTACAATACGAATAACTCGGGGTATCTCGATCTCATACTCTCTTCCGTCTCCCACGTGGCTTCCTCGGACCCATGCCTCGACCATTGCACTTTAACCAGAGGAATGGTTTTGTGCCTGAGTTGCTTCACCCGACGCTCTAAGATCTGAATCGGCCTCTCCTCGAAGGTAATGTCGGGCCCCAACTCGATCTCTCCAAAATCAATAATATGGCTAGGGTCCGGTACGTACTTCCTAAGCTGGGAAACATGAAATACATTATGCACGTGGCTCAGGTACGGCGGCAAACCTAACCGATATGCAAGCTCTCCAACTCTCTCTAGAATCTCGAACGGCCCAATAAATCTCGGACTAAGTTTACCCTTACGACCGAAGCGGTAAACTCCCCGTGTCGGCGACACCTTAAGCAGCACATGGTCTCCCACCTCAAACTCCAACGATCGGCGACGTGTATCGGCATAAGACTTCTGCCGGCCCTGGGCCGTCACCAGTCTATCGCGAATCAGGGCAATCTTCTCTCTCATCTCAACTACCATATCGGGCTCGGTACCAATCAGCTCGGACGCATCATCCCAACAAAACGGCGATCTGCACCTCCTCCCATACAATGCCTCGAATGGTGCCATTTTGATTGAGGCATGCCAACTATTGTTGTACGCGAACTCAATCAACGGCAAGTGCGATTCCCAATCATCCTTCCAATCTAAGGCACAAGCTCTCAACATATCCTCCAACGTCTGGATCTTCCGTTCTGACTGTACGTCAGTCTGAGGGTGGTAAGACGTACTGAGTCTCAACTCAGTCCCCAAAGCTCGATGAACCGCCTACCAAAAATGCGATACAAACCGGCCATCTCGATCTGAAACAATACTCCTAGGAGTTCCATGCAATCTCACGATCTCTGCAATAAACACTCGCGCCAGCCTCTCTGGTCCCCAAGTGTCCTTAATACACAGGAAATGAGCTGATTTGGTCAGTCGATCGACAATAACCCAAATCATGTTCATTCCAGTCCGAGTCCTAGGCATCCCGGTAATGAAATCCATAGAGATGTCTTCCCATTTCCATTCCGGAATGGGAAGTGGTCGTAGCAACCCTGCGGGCCGCTGATGCTCAATCTTAACCTGCTGACAGGTCAAACACTTCGCCACAATCTCGCTAACGTCCGATTTCAAATTACTCCACCAATAGTTACTCCTCACATCCTTGTACATTTTGCTCGTACCAGGATGTATGGAATAAGGCGTAGTATGAGCCTCACTCAAAATCTTCTATCTCAACCCAACGTCATTCGGTACATATAACCTGCTGCGAAGTTTTAGAACGCCATCATCCTGAACCACAAATCCAGGGGCTTTCCCCTTCCTCACATCCTCCCTCAACTGGACCAAACACGGATCATCATATTGTTTCGCCTTGATATCATCAGTCAAGGACGAAGTGATCTCCAATGCACATAAATGACCCTGAACTCTCTGAACCCAAACCTCGATATTCTGACAAATCAAATCCCGCTGGATCTTGCTCTGTGGCGTAAGTACCTCTAACATCTGTAACGCCATCGGTTTTCGGCTCAATGCATCAGCCACTACGTTAGCCTTACCCGGGTGATAGAGTATCTCGAGGTCGTAATCTTTAATTAGATCCAACCACCTTCGCTGTCTTATGTTCAACTCTTTTTGACTGAAGATATACTTCAAACTCTTGTGATCCGTAAATATCTTACATGACGACCCATAGAGATAATGCCTCCAGATCTTTAAGGCGAAAACGACCGCAGCTAACTCCAAATCGTGCGTGGGGTAATTCGCCTCATACGGTTTCAACTGGCGGGATGCATAAGCAATAACTCTATCTCTCTGCATCAGAACGCATGCGAGTCCGAGGCCCGAAGCATCACTGTATACCACGAAATCTTCGTTCCCCTGAGGCAATGCTAAAATGGGTGTGGTAGTCAATCGTCTCTTCAACTCGTCAAAACTACCCTGTCTGTCTGCGGTCCACTCGAACTTCTGGGTTTTCTGGAGTAACTGAGTGAGCGGTCTAGCAATCTTAGAAAACCCCTCAACAAATCTACGGTAATAGCATGCAAGTCCCAGAAAACTCCTCACTTCCTTCACGTTCTTGGGCGGTTCCCAAGCCATCACCGCCTCTATCTTCTGTGGATCTATCCGAACTCCCTCTGCTGAAATCACATGCCCGAGGAACATCACTTCCTCAAGCCAAAACTCACACTTAGAGAACTTCGCATACAACTGCTCCGCTCTCAAAATGTCTAATACAATCCGGAGATGTAAGGCGTGCTCCTCCCGAATCCGTGAATAGATCAGAATGTCATCGATAAAGACGACTACGAATTTGTCCAAATATTCAATAAAAACTTTGTTCATCAATTGCATGAACACTGCTGGGGCATTGGTTAGCCCGAAAGGCATAACCACAAACTCGTAATGGCCATATCTCGTCCGAAAGGCAGCTTTCGGTATATCGGTGTCCTGAATCCTCAACTGGTAGTAGCCCGATCGCAAATCAATCTTTGAAAAGACTGTCGCCCCCTGGAGTTGATCGAACAAGTCGTCAATCCGGGGCAAAGGGTATTTATTTTTGATGGTTAACTTGTTTAATTCTCGATAATCGATGCATAAACGAAGCGATCCATCCTTCTTCTTAACAAAAAGTACGGGCGCACCCCAAGGCGATGCGCTCGGTCGAATATACCCTTTGTCTAACAACTCTCCCAACTGATTCTTCAACTCTAATATCTCCGATGGTTCCATACGATACGGCGCTCGAGAAATAGGGGCTGCATTCGGTTCTAGATCAATAGGAAACTCCACCTCTCGATGTGGTGGTAATCCCGGCAAGTCATCCGGAAATACGTCGGGGTACTCGCTAACAACTGGAATCGACGACATGTCAACCCCACCATCTTCCGCCTGCAGAGCGCAACACCAGTAGTCGACACAACCCTGGTTCAGAAGTTTCATCGCCTTTAAGGCGCTAATCACACTCCCCGATCTCCCCGGCTTACATCCGACGAGAGTATGCTCGGTGCCGTCCTCGGCCACTATCGAGATGGTACGAGTCCGATAGTTCATGATAGCACCGTGACGATCCAACCAATCGTCCCCGAGGATCAAATCCTCACCCTTAAGGTCTATAACAATGAGATTCGAGGGCCAATCTCGGCTCCCGATCCTCACTGGGCAATCCCTAACTACCCGGTCCCCAACCATACGATCCCCGCTAGGCGTACTCACTACAAATGGCTCACACTCAAACAAGCAGTCAAAACCAATACGACTCACACAATCCGATGCAATAAAGGAATGGGTAGAACCCGAATCAAAAAGCACTGAAACTGGATGAGTAAGGATTTGAGTGGTACCTGACGCCACCGGAACGTCTGCCTCCTCTGTGCGCCTCATCTGATACAATCAGGGGTGAACTGAACCCGAACTCGAGGCTGCGCGGTGATCCGGCTGACCCCGTCCCCTACCACGACCCGAACTCTGCGGAACATGAGTAGCTGGAGTGCTGTGATCCCTCTGATCGGTAGTGGTAGTCGGAACTCTAACAGCCCTGGTGGCCCTCTCACAATGAGTTGCCCGATGCCCGGTCTGCCCGCAAGTAAAGCAAGTGACTAGAGAAAAAGGGCAATCCTTCATTAAATGCTCATATTGGTTGCAGTTAAAACAAACCCTGCCACCAGAAGCAACGGACTGGACTGAACGATTACCCTGAGATCCACCGGCCTAATGAAGCGGCCTCTTCCCCGGTGTAGGGGCAGACTGTGCTCTCGAAAATCGGCCACTCTTGCCGGCTGAAAAGCTGCCAACCGTTTTCTCTTTTTTGGCCTCGGTACCTAACTCTGATTCCGGTGCGGCCATCTCGATCGCTAAAGCGCGATCCTAATACTCCTTCAAAGTGGCACACATGAGCGGTGCCATACTCTGCCTGATATGCGGTTTCATGCGCATATTGAAGTAACGGATTTTATCAGCCTCTGATCGCACTTGATCTCTCACGAAACCCAACTGTTGATTGTAAGTAATGATGGCCTGAGAAATAGGCACATCCTGAGGTGTAGCGGTGAAGAACTCCACAATTCTGCGCTCCGTAACTGGCGGTGGACAATATTCTGCTTCCATAGCAGCCTTGAATTCCTCCCAGGTAGCTCGACGGTCTATGGGCGCAATGGCCTCCCACCATTCCGCAGCTTCCTTATCCAGGAGGTACAGGGCAATATGTACCCTCCTGTCTTCGGGACAAGATACGGCGTCGAAGGTCCTGGACAACTGAAAGAGCCAATTCTCCCAACCGAGGGAGTCAGAAGATCCGGAAAAACGAGGTGGATGCATCTTAGTCACCGTCTGAAGCCACTTACTAGCTTTCTCTTCAGGTGTCTGGGGCGGATTCTGGCGTCCACCCTGAGCTATCTCAGTAAGTTGGGCTACTAACTGCTGAAGTACGGCAGTAGCCCCGGCATCGGCATTATCACCCTACGGCACTGAGTGAGAGGCTGAGTCCGCAGAGGATTGAGAAAGTGAGCCCTCTTCATTATCAGCACCCCGACCACGGCCTCGGCCGCGTCCCCTAGCTGGTCTACCACGAACTCTCAACATACTAAATGAAGAATGAAAAGGACAAGATCAGAAAGATTCACAATTGACAAAGTTGGTATCACAATTCATAATTCCGAACAATGCAAGAAAACGAATTACTGAAATATAAGAGTTCGAGGAGACTTACAGCCACGGGTCGCACGAAAAGACGGTAGCCTGATGATATTAGGCTCAACGACTGACAGACCCAAAAATTTACCGACAACCTAGGTATTCAAAACCTAAGCTCCGATACCATAAATGTAACACCCCAATTCACAACTGGGATATTACACGCCGTAGAACCCTCGTGAGGTCTACCAGGCTAACATATGACACATGAACCACAATGTAATCCCAAATGATGCACTCAAAAAGTAAATAAGGTCGTGGCCTCGGCCAAAACATTTTAGCGGAGTACATGAACATAAGTTAAATACCAATTCATTGCCCACAAAGGGGACTTAAATCAAGTTCAAAAATAAACAGTCTAACTCCATTACTTGACAATGCAATAACAAAACATAAAAATACAGACTCGAGCCACATCATCAAGCCAGCCCATCCTTTGCGTGCATGTCCCGTGCCTGCTCCTCAGCTCTCCCGGTACCTGAAATGCATAAGACGTATTTCCCCCATTTAAGGGGTTAACATTCGAATAGCTAGTGCAAGTACACAATTACACAACATTATATACAAATACGGTTTTACATGATCATCTCAATCAGATATCATTTGCCATAAATATTCCGAAATACTACATTGGCAATCAACACAGTTTCAATCATCCCGATATCACAAAATCACAACTGGTATCCCGTGGCCGTACCCCTTAGTATCGACCCCCAGACATCCCGTCGAACACTCCGGGTAGGATACCACTTCCGCGGCCGTACCCCTTAGTATCGACCCCCAGACATCCCGTCGGACACTTCGGGTGGAAGTTCAACCACACACGCACCCAAGTCCACTTCCGCGGCCATACCCCTTAGTATCGACCCACAGACATCCCGTCGGACACTCCGGGTGGAAGGAACACAACTCACACACTCGAAAACCACAATTCATCATTCATTTCGAAAATCACAACATACATAACGAAATGTAATACATATACTTGCCTTGAATAAGACGAAACGAAGGAAACGACGAAGGAATAGGTTTTGGTCCGAACAATCCTCCCAAATCTGTTCCTAACACAATAACGGTATACAACAAGTCTCAATAACGCGGAAAGGTAAGAATTAATCCTAATTCTACCCGTTGGGGCAATTCATCGAACATCAAGAGTGCCTAGGGAATTGAAATCGGTCAACGGTGTAATAACGAGATTTCATCCCATCCAATAACAAGGGAACCAAAGGTCATGAGTATACTATCGAAATCTAACAACAACATCAGTTAAATCGGATTAAAAGTCAAGATTACCACCAAACCCTCCCCAAATTCATACTAGGGTATAGGAAATCTTACCTCTTGAAGATTCAAGCCCTTTGGTCCGAAGAACACGTGTTAAATCCACAATTCGAGCTTCACGATCGAAAGAAAATGAAGAAAATCCAACACCCAAGTGAAAGATGAAGGAAAATCTCCCTCTCAAGCCTCTCTCTCTCTCGTATGGTGGAAGAAAAGGAGAAAATGAATCAACTTCAAAAAACGCAGCTTATATCGGCCGACCGCACGGCAGCGGCCGAAGTGTGCCGCGGCACAGGGGCCAAAACTGCGCCCAGTGATCGGCAGTGTGTCGCGGCCCTGCCGGCATGTGCCGCGGCACACGATACAGATAGTTTGGCCGATAAGTGCAACACGGGTGTGCCGAGGCCCGGACGAATGTGCCACGACAGTGACTCGGCAGTGTGCCGCGGCCCTTCCGGCATGTGCCGCGGCACACGGTACAGGCTGCTCGTCCATAAGCTGGACAATGTGTGTGCCGCGGCGCACCTTCCTTGTGTCGCGGCACACACCCCCCTTGGGTCCCAAAATGATGAAAAATGATCCGGGAAGAGAATAAAAGCAATAGGAATCGATATATGGGAAAAAATAACACGAAATGGAAGTACAGAGACCCCAAAACGGTCCGAGGTACACAACCAAAATCGAACAAGGAACAAATTCCCTAAACTTATAGGAAATTACAAAAACGGCCCAAACATCCGAAAATCACGATACAACGTCGGATTAACAATCCGAAACTCACAACATGCTCTACTCAACCATACGAACTCATGGATATAGGAAAATGATGAAATCGAACGAGTTTAACGAGAATCGAATACACATGCGATAAAATATAACTCAAGATGAAATTACGTAAAAACATCATCGAGACTCATCCCAACGGAGAAACTCCAAGAACAAAATAGATTCAGAATTCCAAAACAGTGCCAAGCGAGTTGTCCGAAACGAATATACACCGAAAATAGAAATTACCAAAAATAGAAAACTCGGATATTACAATAGTAGAGCTACCTGATGGTGTACAAGCCATTGGGAGTAAATGGGTCTACAAGCGAAAGAAAGGACGTGACGGGAAGGTTGAAACCTTCAAAGCGAGGCTTGTTGCAAAAGGTTACACTCAGAAAGAGGGTATCGATTATGATGAAACCTTTTCGCCGGTAGCCATGATTAAGTCAATTCGGATTCTTTTAGCTATAGCTGCGCATTTGGATCTGGAAATTTGGCAGATGGATGTCAAGACTGCATTCTTGAATGGGAGTCTAGACAAGGAAATCTATATGCGCCAAGCAGAGGGATTCATTGCTGAAGGAGAAGAGCACTTGGTGTGCAAACTTAAGAAATCCATTTATGGACTTAAGCAAGCATCTAGATCTTGGAACACTCGTTTTGACGAAGTTGTCCAGTCATATGGATTCGTCCAATGTCCGAGTGAGAGTTGTGTGTATAAGAAATGCGATGGAAACGTGTTGGTGTTTCTTGTACTGTATGTAGACGATATTCTTCTGATTGGAAACAACGTGAAGGAATTGTCGGACGTACGGGTGTGGCTATCTGAGCAGTTAGATATGAAGGATCTAGGAGAAGCAGGAAACATCCTTGGAATCAGGATCTTTCGTGATCGGAAGAAAAGGATGTTGTGCTTATCCCAGGCATCCTATATCGATACAGTGCTGAAGCGGATTAGCATGGAGAATTCCAAGAAAGGTTTTCTACCTTACAGACATGGAATTCAACTATCTAAGAACATGTGTCCTAAGACACAAAAGGAGATAGATGACATGAAGATGGTCCCTTATGCATCTGCTGTGGGAAGTCTCATGTATGCTATGCTTTGCACTAGACCAGACATCTGTCATGCCGTGGGCATGGCTGCTAGATATCACTCGAACCCGTGACTGTGACACCGGATTGTCACAAGCACATACTCAAGTACCTGAGAAGGACTAGGGAGTACATGCTTATATATCAATCAGACGACCTATTTCCAGTGGGTTACACTGACTCAGATTTTTTCATCGGACAAAGAAAAGTCCAAGTCTACTTCGGGTTATGTGTTTAGCCTGGGAGGTGGAGCCATTAGTTGGAGGAGTGTGAAGCAGAAATGCATCTCGGACTCTACCATGGAAGCCGAGTACGTGGCAGCCTCTGAGGCAGCCAAGGAGGCAGTGTGGCTCAAGTACTTCCTGCAGGACTTAGATGTGATTCCCGATTTGCCAGAGGGTATTACACTTTATTGTGATAATACTGGTGTAGTCGCAAATTCGAGGGAACCACGAGCCCATCAGGCAAGTAAACATATCAACCGCAAGTACCACATCATACGACACTTCGTAAAGGAAGGAGACATAGTTGTAGCCAGGGTTGCAGATAATCTTGCTGACCCTTTCACGAAAGGCCTACCTTCAAAAGTTTTTGAAAGGCATGTGGAAGGAATGGGATTACGGTGTATGACAGCATTGCTTTGAGTATAAGTGGGAGAAATGAGAGACTATGTAATAGAGTAGTATACTTAAAAGCATGCTTTGAGTATAAGTGGGAGATGATTGTTAGGATTGTATACTGCAAAGCATACTTTATGCTTGTATTACCTAATTTCCCGGTTACTACCTATGAGAATATTAATTACATTTAATCACATGATTTGCATATTTATTCACGTTATGGTTATGCAAATGAAATGTCTAATTATTTTATATTGTAGACAATGTGGTGTGTTGGTGTCACACGGAAGATCACATTATCGGTGCCTTATAAAATAATATAATAGTTCACAACCTATATAATTATTAGACAAATTATATAAAGGGTTGTAGTGTATGCTTGAGAATAGTTGGTCTTGACTATTCGCATACATTAGCGTATTTGCATACGTTGAACAGGATCGAGGTGAGATAGTGTCTTCTGTACTGACTGTAAGAAGAACGTAAATCTCGGATAATTATTATTTCTTAATTCTAAGCATTTAATATTTAATTGTGTATTTATAATAATTATTGCTTTGATTTACCATAGGTGAGAGTCAAAATGATCGACTCAACAAGCCTCGTATCTTGTGCAATAATATTGTTTATACGACAATTATTATTATTACTAGAAATCGTGTCCCGACTCGTGCGGGTTGATGATGTCCCCTTGAGGAGCTCAATAATGATTATTATATTAAACCCTGCAGGTGGATTTAATTCCGATATAATAATAAGGTTCGAGTGGTACTACTCTTGGATAAGATATTAATTAATTAAAGCTGCCAGTAGCTTATAATTAATTAATGGACATTCGATATCTTAAACACGGGAAATAATATATTTAATAAGCAGCCCAATTTCGTAATTTGGGATTTTGGTAGGAAGTGCAATATTAACTTTTTAGTGGACTAAGTTGATATTAATAGATTTATCATATATTAGGAAGAGTCCTAATAAGGTAAGATGAATTTATTAGGAGTCCTTCCATAATCCTCCTTTAGATCCCTAGTAGTAGTCCAAGAGCCTATAAATAGGACTTATGGGGAGGTTGGCCGATTTTGTACATGCTTGGTGAGGTTGTGTGATCAATTTTTTCTTCTTGTGTTTAATTGTAGATCTAGACTTGTGTCTTTGATTCTACAATTTAGATAACATAATTAATTTGCTAAGAGTGTTCATAAAATACTAGAGAGCAAAGAAAAATATAGTGATCACATATCAAGGTGAAATCGGCCGATCCCATAGGTGTCCAAACAAGATCCAGTAGCTCGTTGCCCACACAACGTCCAGTTCAAGGTGGATCATACTCTAGAAGATCTAAAGGTAGAAATACAAGGCGATCAAGACGGAAGTAACCAACACGCTTCAAAAGGTAATATCCTATGATCTTGGATCTAGATTAGGATATTTTATTTATCAACATATTTAATTAATAAATAATAAATAATATTTAAATTGCTTATTAGTCTTAGTAATTAATTAATTAGCATGCCTAAATAGATCTAATGCTCGTAGATGCGTAAAACGCTATTATCATATTTCCCTAACTTCGCTTCCGCTGCGTTTTACTTCCCAACAATTGGTATTAAAGACGGATTTTTAGCCTTTTGCTATTTTAATTAATTTTAGTGATTAATTGATAGCAATTTAAATATTCATATATCTCGATGTTGAAATATTTTGCTAGATGTGTTCTTGCAGGTTATATGATCCAATTATCATGGTTTATATGAATGGTGTATTTATTTATTTATTTTTATTAGTTATGCAATTGTTGGTTTGGCCCCTTTTTTGAGGCATGTAATGGTTTTTCCCGTGAGAAAATCCGCGGGTAGTTCTAGGTGGTTTTATTTTTTCGTGTAAATCTTGATGTAATTTCGATGTATTTTATTTTGTATAAAATTGTAATCGAATTCGGAAAAGACGGGATCGCGAAGAAATAGAGAAATAGAGCGTATCGGGATCGCTGGACTGGCGGCCATGACAGCAAGAGAAGCGGCGGTGCAAAGACACTCGCCAAGCTGCGGTAGCCTGGTCTGGGGCAGTTACGTTCGGGCCGGCCGCCCGATTTGGTCCGGTCCGCTGCCGCTCGTTAAGGCCCGCTTGGAAGTCGGGATTTAAAATTAATTTTTTTTATGTAATTAATTTTGCATAAAAGTGAAATTTTAATTTTGGAAATCCACGGCCCGGCCGGGGAGGAGCGACGAGATGCTTGATTCAGTGGGAGAGATCGAGTCGAAGATTTTCTCGGATTCAACTCAAGGAAGAAGACCATGATAATTGGATAATTAATTATCCATGCTTTATTTTTGGTTTTTATTGTTTTGATGTATGTCATGTATGGATGTATGCGTGATATGTTTCCTTGCATATTAGGACGAGAAAATTAAAAACCTTAAGGCTAAAATCAATCAAAACTAACAACCAAGAACATGTGTGTCTCGTCCAATTCTAACAAATCTCTCAACCCTTCCTATCAAACAGTCTTTGGACTTTTTTCTTAAAATAAAAAACAAACAAAAGGCCAACAAAGTATAGGGCTAAGGATCCATCTAAAAACCCATATGATAAGATTATCTACTCATGATCATTTCAACAATAATAGCAAAAATTATAAAACAAAATATGGTAGAAATCTTCCCTTGCAAAAACGAAATCGAATCCCCGAGGAAGGTTTGATGTTTCAATTCTTGTTAAATCTTTATACAAGGAATAAAAATCACTCACAAATGTCTCTTCAGATGTTTGAATACCAAAAACAAAGATGAAATCTGAGTTCTAAGAGTGTTTTTTGGCCCCCCGAAGTTGTGTTTAGGGTTCCCCTTTATATACTCGTCAAAAATCGCAAAAAGTGCAGAAAATCACATTTTATGCACAACAGGAGGGTGGACCGTAGTCTGGGTTTTTGGAACCGCGGTCTGGGTGTTTTTGAAAACTATCTGCCGCGCGGTCTGGGTTTGGGACCGCGGTCCGGGTGCGGTCCAAGACAGAATCGCGATCCTGATGCGGTTCGGACTGTGAAGCTATGGTCTAGAAGTCATATCTCCCTCAATACACCTCGGAATTTAGCGTACAATATACCGTTGTGAAGATTATTTCACGAGGAATACATACATATAGATAACACATCATAATTAGAAGTAAAGAATCTGAAAATTAGAAAATACAACCGACATTGCTTCAATATTCATCGTTTAAGCCCGTTCTTGCTCTTGATCGTCATAAACTCCAATATTGGACATAGCGCATATATCACCACAATCTTCGTCAGGCTACCTACAAAACAAAAACACCACATACCACGCATAAAAAGAACAAAAATAATTAAAAACAAATAAAAACACGACTCAATATAATAGAATGAGACGATCAAAAATCGACTCATCAATATATCTATATGAGTGCTTATGATTTTCCCCTTTGGGAGGGACAACTTCTCTCCCATTTATAGAAGGGATGAGAAGCCTCTCCCTGAGATCCCGCTCTTAGCTTTGGGGAAATCCATGATATTCCGGGATTCTGGCTGCGGCCGCCAATACCTGGATATCTGGGATTTCGGCTGCGGCTGTCAATCCCTGGATATATGGGATTTTGTCAAGAAGATAAAATCCCAATTTTCCAGGGTTTTTATCTCTATGGGCTCGGACCCTTCCCAGCTCGGGGTAGGGTCATGTAGCTCGGACTCCTTTATGAGGGAACCCTCTTGTGAGGACCTCTCTTTCTTTTGAGAGGTCGATAGGTATGTCTGTCTTTGCTGACATTTACATCGTCTTCTGAGCTTGGGATAGGGTCTGTCAGCTTGGACTCCTCTATGACGGAATCCCCTTGTCAGGACCCATGTTTTTAACGAATGGTCATTAGGTCTGTCAATAACCGGGTTCTTTAGACCGGGTTTTTGGGAGTCTATATTTATCGTCCTATCAGATAGATATCTCTTCAACTCAACATAGATCATCGAAAGGATCTGAGAGACCCACCAAAATATACTGTCGTGTTCAGCTTTGTCTCTCCCTTGGTCTCAAACAAGTTTTGGTCTAGCAGAGTGATTCAATCAGCTATTGGCGGTTAAATTTCTCTTGGAAATTGATTTTGGAAAAATGAGTTTTGACTCGATTTAAACCAATTTAATGATAATAAAATATTTAAATTTTTGAAATTAAATATTAAATTATGAATCTATGTTTTGAGGAGATAACTATAGGATTATATTTTTCTCAAAATTGATTTCCGGTTAGTGAGAACTAAATAATTAAAGTTGGTCATTTAATTAAAACGGTGAAGAGTTAAATGGGTATGAAAAGTCATCCCACATTGGAAACTAATGCCTTCTTTACTAGCTTAATAGTAAGAAGATGCATGGGTAGTTCAACAAGCTAGTAGTATATATTAATGGGCACTAAGCCCATACGCGCATCGCCGTCTACCCGCCGGCTCAGGCCCAGGCATGGGCACGGGCGTGGTTTTTGGTCCTTGGTCCTTGGTTTTTGGCAACTGGACTTAGACGACTTGGGACTTGTGGCTTGGGAGATTGGATTATAACTATATTACTTTTTTGCAGCCAAGGCCAATGACATCAGCCATGATAGAGAACCTAGCTGCCATCAGCCAGGTCAGAGAACACAGCGGCATCAACAACCCAGCTGCCATTAGCTAGGTTAGAGAACCCAGCTGCATCATCAACCTAGATGATATCAGCTAGGCTTGAACCCAGTTGGTTGTACTGAGCTGACTGATAACCCAACTGGTTGTACTGGGATAATTAAGAACCCAGCTAATATAAGACACGTTGAGAACCTAGCTGATATAAGCGAGATTGAAAACCCAGCTCATATTTAAACTCAGCTAAAATAATCCAGGTTGAGAATCTATCTCACATTTTCACCCAGTTGAAATAAGCCAGGTTGAGAACCCAGCTTCTGGAATATGACTCTTCACACTCCACAGTGTAACGTTTGAATTAAATGAGATTATTTATGGAGGTAACATTTCAGCTTAAGGATTAAAGAGAATTAATGGCACTTTAACCTACAATTCCCACTGATAGAGTGGATTTGGACCCTATAAAAGGGGGTCTTATGCATTTCATTTCATACAAATAGATAAAACGAAATACAAGCATACAACATATTGCAGCATATTTCCTTCTTACTCTTCGTGCTCGGTTTACAACATTTGAACATTCGTTGGAGCTCCGAGTTCAGGAGAGCACCTAACTCAGAAACATAGGAGTTGTATCTCGGGGACATCTTGCCTAGGTCGTCTGCTCTTATACGGGGGCAAAATTATCTTATAAAAAGAGTTCTACTCGCCTCTGTTAAGTTGCATTTTATTCAGTTTTTTAATCTACTATAATTGAAATAAGTTGCCTTTATTTGTAATAATGTAATTACTTTGTTGGAAATTCACAGAACCAACAATTTCCAGCTCCTTGGAGGTTTTATTATGGTGTTTGATCTATCCTTCATGTGATTGCGGCTCACTCCTTCACAGTCTGGTGTTAGGAATACTTGTTAGATTTTGATGATGTCATTAATATAAAATCAAATGTTATTACTTGGCAAAATGTAAGGAAGAACCAAATGAGTATCTTCCATAAGCCAAAATATGTTAAGTATAAAAACTTGGCAAAATGTAAAGAAGAACCAAATGAGTATCTTCTGTAGGCCAAAATTAGTTAGGCTAAAAATCGGCAAAGTACTAAGTACAGCTTAGTCCATCAGAGAGGAACAACCGAGTCTAGTCAGAGTAGCTCTGGTCAAAACAAAATTTATCAGAGAAGTTTGACCAGACTGCAGCCGAGGTACCTCAGGGAAGTCACCTGACCAGATAAGTCACAAACAAAGGAACAATGGAGAGGACTCGTCACAGAGATGTTAGCCGCATATCACCCTACTCAAGGCACCAAGTACTCCAAGTCCACGCGCATGCGTTGAAAAGTCAAGTATTACGGAAAGCTCACATGCAACGTGAAGAGACAAATTGGAGTGATTCCCAAGAGATATGATTTAAATAAATCATCCGACTCCACCTTGAAGACTTTAATCCTTTTATATTCAAAAGATTCGGCGCTCACATGCAGAAGTCTTCACAACGGTCGGAAGATAAAATTAAATAATGGGAATCCAGCCTTGCAACATTCAGAAAGATTAAACAATGAAGTCTTCCTCCAACGGACGGATTTGTTCAAAAGATTTGCAACGGCTACAAGGAAAAAGCTCAGAGATCGTGACCTATATATATCCGAAGATTTGAAACTGAGCAACTACCGGTGCGAACATACATTCAAGCGATCAAAGCAATCAAGCAATCTAAAGCAATCAATAGCATCGTGAAAAGAGCAGATCTAAAAGTTCATACTTAAGGAAGCTCTTAAGTTGGAGAAGACAAAAACTCTTGTCTATAATCTTGAGTACGGGGTACTTCACTGGTTGAAGTAAGAGACTGTAAAGGCATCCGAGGATCGAGGATCAAGAGGTGCAAGGCAGTCAAGTGTGTACAACGGCAGGAATTTCCACTGGTTGGAAGTCATTGTAGTGTGGTTTGAATCACCGTAATATTTATCACCGGTTGAAAATTATAGTGAATTCATCTCCAAGTTTGGAGAAAAGTGGATTAGTAGAGGATTACCACACCTCCGAGACCACTATAATTGCTGCGTTATTTATCAAGCTTTATCGCATCACACTTTAACTACCGCATACATTGTTAAGTGTTTCATTAAGTTGATTTCTATTCGTCATCACCGACTTCGCACATATCCAAGAACAAACGACTCCAAGTCATTTGTTTAACTATCAGCTGAAGAAACTCACTCTTCGTGAAAAAGAGTTCAAGAGTTTCAACAAGTCTATTCACCCCCCCTCTAGACTTGTTCCTGGACGACTTGTGACCTATAAGTGGTATCAGAGAGGTTGGTTCATTTATTTCACGAACCAGATCTATATCAGATATATATCTTTAGTCTCACCTTATAATGGAACACATGCACTCTAGACTCCCTGTGTTTTCAGTTGACGAGTATGATCTGTGGAAGATAAGGATGCAGGCACACTTATCTTCAATTCATGACGACATGTGGTGCATCATTGAAGACGGTCCATTCATCTTTGAGAAGGACAACACAGCAGAGGAGATCGCAGCAGGAAGGCCAGAGAAGATCCCTAAGAAGAGGACGGAGCTGACTCCCGAAGAAAAAAAGCTGGCCAATCTTGACAACCGGGCCAGAGATGTGTTATATCAAACTCTTGACAAATCCACCATGGTCAAGATCAAGAACTGTAAGAATGCCAAAGAAATTTGGGACACATTAGCCCTAATGTGTGAAGGAACGGAACTGATCAAGGAAAACAAGCTGTCAATTGCTATCCAAAAATTTGACAACTTTAAAATGAAGAATGGTGAATCCATAGATCAAGTGGACACAAGGTTCACTTAAATTATTAATGAGATCAACTCCCTGGGCAAAACCTATGGCAACAGGGAAATGGCACTAAAGGTCCTCAGATCTCTCAACCCCAAATGGAGCATGAAGGCCGTAGCCATGAGAGAATCCAAGGACCTGAATAAAATAAAGATTCAGGAGCTGTTCTCTGTTCTGAAGGCTTATGAGTTCGAGCTTCCAAGTTCATCCTCAACTGAGCCTGCAGAGAAGGGAATCGCATTTGCTGAGTCCCCGCCAAGAGCCTATCTGATGTGAAACCTCCAAATCCACTAGATTTTGAGGAAGAAATGGCTTTCATAATGCAAAGGTTCAGCAATTTCAGAAAGAACTACTCCAAGTACAAGAAAAATTACAAGGAGAATCCAAGAAGGAACCAGAAGGCTGGAAACTGGAAAGTAGAATGCTACAACTGTCACAAAATAGGACACATCCAAATGGATTATCCCGAGCTCAAGAAGGAAGAAACCAAGAAGGAGGTGGGCAGAAAGGAAGATAGAAGAAAGGCCCTCATCAGAGAAGACCAGGAGCATGTCGAGTCAAGCAGCGGTTTCTTTTCTGATGAAGACGAGGAGTATGATTGCCTGATGGCAAACCTAGCTGATGAAGAGGTAACTTCTAAACCCACCGGTTCAAATAATAGCTCAACCATGTCACAAGATATGGATCTACATGAATCGGTAAATCAGTTATTTAAAGATTTTGAAACACTCAAATATGCACACCAAGCTGTATCAGCAGAGAAGACTCAGCTACAAGATGAGAATAGGCAGCTGAAAAATGATTTCGAAAAACTCAGCCTAGATCTGGATAAGGTTGAGACAACTACAGCTGACTTTAAAAACCAGGAAAATGTCAATACAGCTGAGATAGATCGGCTAACCATTTTACTTAAAGAAAAATCAGCTGCACTTGCTCATGCCAAAGCTGAGTTTACTAAGCTGGCTCAGATAAATAAAACTCAGGCGCAGGAAATAACCTCCCTGAAAGCGTCTTCAACCCTGGGAGAATTGTGTACTTATAAAAGGTCACTATATACCAAATCAGGCCTTGGATATGATTCTCACACTCCCTCTAGTTCTGAAACCAAGTTTATCAAGGGAGAAACAATAGTCTCGATCACGAGCCTATATATAAACCGATATTCAAAAAACAGCAACAAATTAGTCAAACGTCTAGCCGCAATGTTACACTGCATACCACCTAGACAGCGACTAAGCGCAGGCCCGCATAAAAGCAAAGAACCTGCATAACATGCCCACTATTACCAACAACTTCCCAAAAATAGATTTCATAATGGGAGGGGCAGATGGAAACCTCAAGGTTATCCTAATTATCAAAATGAACAAGTGTGGAGATCACAAAAATTTAATAAATGGTCTCAGTCTAGATTTAAAAATGGCCCACACTATCAAAATTTTGAGGAATATCCGGTATACAATCCAACCAGAAGATTCAGACCTCGACCACAGACATCTTATAAGGGTTATAATAATAATAACAATTTCTATAATCCAAGGAGAAATCAATTCTCCAGGAAACCAACTAACCCCAAAGGACCCACACAAATTTGGGTACCTAAATCTCTGCTTGTTTAATTGCAGAAAAGGTGGAAGGACTACAACCACATCTCCTCAAGCTCAAATTTTGGAGGTGAAGAATGGTTTGTAGACTCTGGATGCTCGAGGCGTATGACCGAGAACAAGAAGATGCTGACCAAATACATCAAAGAAAGAGGTCCCGATGTAACCTTTGGAGATAGCTCTAGAGGACAGACAAAAGGCTTTGGAGAGCTGCACCGAGGAAACATTGTCATATCCAAAGTCCATTATGTCAAAGGGCTCAAGTACAACCTCCTGAGCATAAGCCAGTTCTGTGACGAGAAAAATCTAGTAGTCTTCACCATCTTGAAGTGTATGGTGATAGACATCTTATCTGGAGAAATAAAGCTACAAGGATTTAGAAGAAGAGATGTCTACATGATTGATTGGAACACAGGAACACCTAACTCCTGTTTTCTATCCAAGATGAGCCGAGAATGGATGGTCATGGCACAAAAGACTATGTCACTTAAATTTCAAAGCCATCAACAAGATTAGCTCTCGGAAGTCGGGTCGAGGACTTCCAAATGAAGCATTCAAGAAGGAAGCACTCGTGATGCATGTCGAAGGAAAGCGAGACCAAGGCATCGTTCAAGCCGATTCCTACAACGCTCACATCAAGGATCTTAGATCTACTCCACATGGATCTATTTGGTCCTATCAAGCCAAGGACTTTGAGCGGCCGAAAACATGCCCTTGTAATAGTAGATGATTATTCAAGGTACACTTGGATCATTTTCCTATACAAGAAAAGTGAAACCCTGACCAAGTTACTCGAGGCCGAGAAGGATCCGAATGAGAAATCCCTCTCCATAATCAAGATCGATCGATAGAGGAGGAGAGTTTCTCAACAAGGCGATAATCGATTACAGCGATCGTAATGGGATCCAAAGATGAGCTCTGCGCACCGTGACGCCCACAGAATGGTGTTGCCGAAAGAAGGAACAAAACCCTGAAGGAAGCAAAGAAGGTCCATGATTGCGTAAGGACCTACCCAAAAGGTTCTCGGGTCAAGTCACAACACACTGTCACACCTGCAGTGAGTATGATAGTAGGGAGACATGGCAAAACTCCCTATGAGGTTTGGAATAATAGAACTCCTACTGTTGCTTACTTTCATGTCTTTGGTTGTAAGTGTTTCATCCACAACAACGGTAAAACACAGCTAAATGCCTTTGATGCTAAAACTGATGACGGTCTCTTTATGGGATATTCCCAAAGAAGCAAGGCATATAGAGTTTTTAATAAAAGAACCTTAGTTGTGGAAGAAACACCCCATGTTGTTTTTGATGAATCTACCGTTGAGTACAGGAAACAAGTTGAGCTAATTGAGAACAAGCTCAAGTCAGCAACCCTTGAAGAAGTCATTATACATGACACTGGAATGGTGGACACACCTGCAGACCAGCCTGATGACCCAACTGCAGCTGATGAAGAACCAACTGCAGATCAGACAGGATCACCAAACCTATCTGATCCAGTTGCTGCTGAAGAAGACCCAGCCGGAGCTGACAAAGACTCATCTGCAGACCAGAACCCAGCTGATGCAGATAACCACCAGAGCAATCCAACAGGGGGAACAAACCCAGAAGAGGACGATATCCCCAAATGGCTCAAGGATCACCCAATTCAGCAAATTATCGGAAAGTTGACTGATGGAGTTAAGACGAGACAGTCAACCCTACCAGCAGGAATGGCGATGTTCTCATGTTTCATGTCGCAAATTGAACTCAAGACTACAGAACAAGCCTTGGAAGATTATTCATGGATTAATGCCATGCAAGAGGAATTGGAGCAGATGGAAAGAAACAAAGTTTGGGAACTAACAGACAAACCTGATCACAAGAAAGTTATTGGCACCAAATGGGTGTATAAAAACAAGAGTGATGAAGACGGAGCTGTTGTTAGGAATAAAGCCATACTTGTAGCAAAAGGTTATGCACAGTGTGAGGGAATAGATTTTGATGAAACTTATGCACCTGTTGCAAGATTAGAAGCCATCAAATTATTCCTCGCATATGCTGCATTCAAGGACTTTGAAGTCTACCAGATGGATGTAAAAAGTGCTTTTCTGAACGGAATCCTAGAAGAAGAAGTCTATGTAGAGCAACCCCCAGGCTTTGTCAAAGGAGACAAAGTCTATAAGCTGTTGAAGGCTCTGTATGGACTCAAGCAAGCACCAAGAGCGTGGTATGAAACACTGTCTGTGTTTCTTGAGAAAAATGGATTTTGCAAAGGGAAAGTGGACAAGACCCTATTCAGAGTAGAGCACAAAGGCCACATATTAATAGTCCAGATTTATGTGGATGACATCATACTCGGGTCAACCAATCCAGAGCTATGCGAGAAATTCTCCAACCTCATGCAAGGAGAATTTGAGATGAGTATGATGGGAAAGCTTAACTTCTTTCTTGGATTACAAGTTAAGCAGATGGAAAAAGGAATTTTCATCAACCAAGCAAAGTATTCCAGAGATCTTATCAAGAGATATGGAATGGAATCAGCCAAGCCCACAAGAATTCCAATGAGCACAAGTACTCACCTGGATGCAGACGAGGCAGGCATATCAGTGGACTCAACCCACTACAGAGGACTCATTGGATCTCTTCTGTACCTCACTGCAAGCAGGCCAGACATATCATATGCAGTTGGAGTTTGTGCAAGATTCCATTCCAAGCCAAAGCAATCACACCTAGATGCAGCCAAGAGAATAATTAAGTACCTAAAGTCTACAATTAATGTTGGACTATGGTATCCCAAGGATGATAACTTCGAGCTATCAGGATACTCAGATGCGGATTTCGCAGGATGCAAAATCAACAGGAAAAGCACTAGTGGAACGTGTCAATTCCTAGGAACCAGACTGATATCCTGGTTTAGCAAGAAGCAGGTTTCTAACTCTATCTCCACTACAGAGTCAGAATACCTAGCCGGTAGTCATTGTGCACAAATTTTATGGATTAGACAGCAGCTAAGGGACTATAATATCATTGCCAACGAAGTTCCTATCTGGTGTGACAACAATAGTGCTATTGCAATAACCAACAATCCGGTTTTGCACTCAAGGACGAAGCACATTGACGTTAAGCACCATTTCATTAGAGACCATGTGCTTAACAAAAGGGTTAGAGTTTAAAGAGTCAGCACAGACTACCAAATAGCTGACATCTTCACTAAACCCTTGCCAGAAGAAAGATTCCTAGAGCTGAGCAGAGACCTTGGATTACTAGATTGGGAATCTGGTACTGAAGCAAGTTAAAGGAATGACGGACCCCAGAATCAGCCTAGCTGATGCAGGCGAGAAGACGAAGGCCAGACGAAGCAACTTAGCTGTTCAGAATACCAGGCGAGAAGTCAGCGATCGCTCGTCAGCGATCTGGGAGTACAATGTAGGCTGTCCTCGCCCTCTCTTTTCAGACGGCAACGATGGCTGTCCAAGCTGCGCAGGAGTTCGAAGGGCATCCTTCCGTTGTTCGCCTGCAGGCGGATCTCGAGGCGGCTCGAAAAGAGAACGCCGAGTTTGCTGACAAGATTGCGGCGATGGAGAAGGACTCTTTGGAGACTGCTAAGCGGACAATCCAGGAGCTTGAGCTGGCGAGAAAAGATGCCGAGCTATCCCGGGTGACAGTCGATCGCTTTCGGGACCGGATGACCAATGCCGTGCGGGCATAGAAGGCCGCTGAGATGGAGGCCGATCGTCTGAAAGTGACCATCGCACGGCTGACCAGCGAGTTGGCAGAGTCGAAGGGGACGATGGCTGCAAAGAAGGCCGAGCTCCAGGGCGTGCAACAGGCGCTGGCTGAACTGAAGGGAAAGCAAGAGGCGACCGAGGCCAATCCCTTTCGTAACGTGGAGTTTGTCAGTGAGTTCGCCTATTATATGGCGTTTGCTGACTCGATCCGAGTTGCTAAGAAAGGAGGATTGGAGGTCGTCCCTTTAACTGACAATTTTAAAGCGTACGCGCTGGAGCGTCCTCTTCACCCTGATTTCTCCATGCCGATCTTGGATCTCGGGGACATTGGTGTGGATCTAAGCTGGTATCCGATCCCGGCGAACCTCGTTCATCCTGATGCCCCGGAGGATGGGGAGGCTGCTCTGCAGGCCGGTGAAGGGTCGCGATCGAGTCCGGGGGCCGAAGGCGAAGGCCAGGCAGGGGCCTGAGGCACTTTTCTTTTTATTGCTTTCAATTTGCTTGTAATTTGTATCTTTCCTTTTGTATTTAAGCCTTCGGGCGACCTTGTGCGTACTTCTGAGATAATGAGCAATGAAACGAATATTTGATCTTCGATTTGTCATTTGAATGATTGCTACTTTGAGTCTTTTGCTTGACTTTCGTACAAATGTGTGAGGAGAGGTTGCTGTAAGCGTAAGTCTACGTGGATTGATAAACTCTTATAGATAACTTATACAACAAATTCGATCGCTGCACAAACATTTGACTAATGACGATCGCCGTATGTAATGGAATAGGGCGATCGCCGATTATATATCTCCGCTCTCTTTTCCCCCTTGTTTTTGTTCACTTAGTGAAAGTAAGGGGACAAAAACAAATCGTTGAGTGAGCGGTCTTCAAGTTTGTCGAATCCTCGAAAGGAGCCGTCCATCTCGGTCTTGAGGAGCCGTGCACGATCACGAAGTTCGATAGACCGACCTCCATGATCGTGTCTTATGCACGAGTGACATTCCATCTGATGGCTTAGTTCTCATGACTCACTTAATTGGTAGGGTCTTCCGAAGGCTGTGCCTCGCCTCGTATTTAAACGAAGGGCGTGCGGTCTCGGTCTGGAAGATTCCTTGCGCGGGGCGTCGTCGGATTATTCAACTCTACTTCCGCGGCTTGTTAGCTCTGCTTCCACCTCGGGCCGCCACGAGGATGGTGACCCTCGACGGTGTACGTTGAGACGGGGGTAGGGACGTGTCGTATTGTCCGGGCCCACCACGTTAGATGATGAACCTTTGAGGGTGGGCGAGTATGTCCACTGATTAGTTTTGGAGGGCCCTCAGACTACGCCGGCCTCGTATTTAAACGAAGGACGGGCGATCTTGGCCCAAAGGGACCTTGTATGGCCGAAGCAGTCGGTTCCATCAACTACCAGGACCATGGCTGCACTCTTCCACCTCGGATCGTCATGTTAGATGCCGACCTTCGACGGTGTACGTTGTGCGGTGGAGGCGATCTCGTGCCGTAGTCCACCATGTTAGATGATGAACTGTAGATGGCGAACGAGTCCTCCGGTTTCGGAATGTTCGTTCAGGCAGTAGCCTTTGATTTGATGAGGTGGGAAATCGGGGAGAGATGTCTGAGGTTCCCTTCTCTTGATTGAAGTATACGATCGCCGAGGTTGATCGAGGGGTCGACTCGTATGAGCTTTTCAGCCTGTTCGCGTTCGACTCGGGCGATCGTATTTGGGAGTTTGGAGGGGCTCCGGCTAAGCCAATAAGCTATCCAACTTGTATTCCTCGAACAATTTCCAGAGTTGTTTGAGGAGATCGCGGCATTGGTTGGTGCTGTGGCCGGGACTCTTATGGTAGGCACAGTATTGATTGTGGTCCAGATGACTGTGGTCCCTTATCGCCTTTGGCTTGCTCAGCGGTTCGCGCCCTTTGACGGCATAGTAAATGTGGGCCGGAGTTCGGTTGAATGTGTGAAGGAGATGGGCTTCCATGTCCTCGAAGGTCTTGCGATCTCCGGGTGGCTTGGCGATCGCCTTCTTGGTTTTGGCGATCGCCGTGTTTCGAACAGAAGATGGCGTTTCCTCGCCTAGGCGGAGGGTGAGCAGCTTCTGCCTGGCCAGAAAGTCGGCAGCCTTGGCGCGGAAGATCGCATAAGTTGGGGGGACATCTTTCGTCAAATGTCTGAACATGGGGGAGTGACCGTAGAATCCCCCCAGGACTGAATAGAGGGCGAGCTCGTCGCTGATGGGCTCGCCAGTGAGGACGATCTCGTCCACTCGGTCGATGTAAGCTGCATCGAATTCGTCTTCCCCCTGCCTGATTTTCATCATGCGGTGGGGGCCTTCTGGTCTGGCAACCTTGGCGGCGAAGTACGACGTGAAGTCGGTCGCCAGTTTCTCAAAGGAGATGATCGATCGTGGTGGCAGCGAGACGTACCACCTGTGGGCCAGATCGCCTAATGTTAACGGGAAGATTCGGCACTTGGTCGCATCTGAGGCCCCACTTCCGGTCATATAGATCCGAAATTTACTTAGATGGGTTTCGGGGTCCGACCTCCCTTCGTATAGAGGCGTTTTGGGAGGAGCGATTCTTGGTTGCACGGGGGCGAGCTCGATGTGGGCTGCGAGTGGCTCGGTTGTCCCGACGATCTTTCTGCTGGTGCTTGCCCCAGTGTCCAAGAGTGCTTTCATCTCGTCGAGCTGGCGTTGGATAGCGGCCATCGCCGTGGCCTGGCTGCTCGCAGCTAGGCGATCAGAGCGGGAGCCGAGGCGATCTAATACTGACCCTCTGGCGTTCGGAATGGGAGCCAAGAGGCTGATCTGCCTTCGGCTGGGAGTTGGGTAGGCCGAACTCCTGGTGACGGGCTCGGAATCCGTCGTCTCATGGTTGGGGCCAGACTGCCCCGGTCGCCATGATGGATCGCTCCCCAAGCGACTGAACACGGAACCGTCCGATTTAGCGAGAGCCTTTTCTCGCGACTTGGGGCTTTCTGACGATCGCTCGCCCAGTAGCCCCTTGAATTTCCGTTTGCCCACGCGACGGATGGCCGAGGGAGTAACAACGGGAGTTGCGCATGCTCTCCGTCGCTCCTTTAGGATAGCCAAAGCCTCCTCGATCTGTTCCGCAGTTCGGATCTGATCGAGTGAGAGGCTGGGACCAACCCTCAGATGCGGGATCGAGAGCCTCGCATTCCTATGACTTCCCTCCACCGTAGGCTGGGGCTCGGATTGAGCCGGGACTCGGTGTCCGGCAGTTTGGAGAGTGGCTCTCTTCAGTGCAGAGGTAGATGCCATGATTCTGAAGGCTCTCTTCAGTGCAGAGGTAGATGCCATGATTCTGAAGGCTTTCTTTGAAGCGCAGTGAGTGTCACTTCAAGTATATGCCCCGAGAACAGTGAGTGTTCTTCGGGATGGTAGGAATAACAATGAAGGTTTGGACCCCCTTCCTCTAGCGCCAATTGTTGCTACCCAAAATATTATCCTGAGATAGATATTGCTGGAATGGATGGATAGCAAACAAGGTGCGAGAACACTTCCGTGGGAAAGAATAAATAACACAAGACTTGCCGGGGTTGTTAGTCCCGGGCTTGAATGCTCTCGCGAGATGTTATTAATACGAATATTCAGGGATACACGTATTAATGTTAGAATTCTATTACAGTGAGTGTAACGATTCTAGTTATCTAAGCGTGTGAGCGTGTAGATTGCCGGAAGAACCAGATTTGATGCTCTGTGAGTTCTTGTAACAACGTTGATGAGCTTGTGACGGTGGTGAGAGGTCGATCGCCTCTCACGGCGTGTACAAGCTGTTGGTTTGAGCTCTGGGGCTTGTGAATCTGACCTGTGGAGACTTTTTGCCTCTGCCGACCGTCTTCTGGTTGAGAGGTGCTGAGAGAGAAATCCTAAGATAGATTCCGGTGAGGAAGCCGGGAGCCTGAGATTATGGATGTTTGTATGTATTTTCTCTGGACATAATGGAGAATCTATGAGCTGAATGGAGAATGCCTGAACTGAATGCGGAACCTTTTTCTAGTAGACGGAGGTCCTCTATGTTGTTGCCCAAAATATTTATCCGAAGATTAATACTGCTGGAAGACGGACAACAAACAACAATTGCGGGAGCACTTCCGAGAGAAGATTAATAATACAAGATTTGCCGGGTTTGTTAGGCCCGGGCTTGAATGCTCTCGCGAGATGTTATTAATACGAATATTCGTGGATACAAGTATTACTGAGAGAAATCTAAATACAATGAGTGTAAAAAGACTCTGTTAATCCGGCTCTTGAGCGAAGCTTGGTGTTCTTCGTCCCGCCGATAATCTGCTCAAGGAGAAAAGGCCGGGAGAAGTAAGACCGAAAGAAAGCTGTTGCCAAGAGTTGGAGATTAGCCAAGTGCTGTATGTTTGCTTCTGTATAGTGTGCTTGAGTTGAGATATTGCTCGTGGAAATCAAGGAAGTCAAGAAGATGATGGAGTGTCCAAAATCTCGGTCAAAGGCGTAAGAGTTTCCGTCCTGGACAAGTGCCGGGAGCCTTGTTTATATAAAGGGCCGGGTCCTGTCCTTTAGCCGCTGACGCCCGGCCATTTTAATAAGGTGCCGATCGATCACGGCTAATATAATACTGCCGATCTCACGGGCTGCTAGAGTCCAAGGAAGATGCTTTGTCTCGGTAAAGTCCAATGCAAAGGGGCCGGGCGCTGGCGGTCCAATAAGGAGCCGAACGTGTCCGGAGCGGCCAACATGCGGCCCTACCGATGCTTTTCGGCCTGGCCTTACCGGGTGGAGAGAATCTGCCAGATTGTGGTCAATGGCCCGGGATTCGCGGATCTTGTCCCGGTCTTTGCACGTGGTGCTAGTCTTGAGGCTCGGTCTTCGCCGACTGGATGGCCATCGGTGGTGATCGACATGAGGAGGTCGGCTCTAGCTGATCATCCGAGGTCGCCATCGGCCAGTGGATGGAGGTCGACAATAGTCGGTCACCAAGGGTAGGTCGGCAAGTGCCGAGAGATGATCACCTCCAGTTTGCAGATCGCCAGGAGTCGGTCGCCGAGTACCGAGAGGCGATCGTTATTGAAGTTGATCGCTCGGCACCGGGACTGGTCCTGGGACCTTCAGTCGGTCGATATAACTCGCCCGCTGGGCTAAGGCTCGGTCGCCAGGCCGCTGATCGGCAGATCTGACTTGGTTGATCGGCAGCAAGTCGGTCGCCCGTCCTCCTAGTCGATCTCCGGTCGGAAGGTGTTAATTCTTGACACAACAATTGCCCCCCAGCTTGCTCCTATGTTGAAGACATGGGGCGAGGTGGTTCTTGCTGGTGATCGTGTAAGGATGAGGACGGGTGATCTGAGCTGACTTAGGACTCGGACTTGGGCTATCATGGTCGATTGGCTTAGCTATCTTTCGGTCTTGTACCTGCAAAAAACAACATTGGCCGATCCCCCACGGAAACTTGGTGGTTTCGCTTGCTTGAGGAATCGTGCACAGTCGCGGAGATCGATGGACCGACCCCATGACCGTGTCTTGGTGCACGAAGACAATGAGTGTCTCGTGACTCACTTTATTATGAGGGTCCTCTGTTAGGCTGCGCCTCGCCTTGTATTTAAACGAAGGGCGTGCGGTCTCGGTCTAGAGGAGTCCTTGCGCGGGGCAGCGTCGGATGAATCAACTCCACGCCCGCGGCTTGTTAGCTCTGCTTCCACCTCGGCCAGCCATGGAGATGGCCGACCTCGACGGTGTACGTTGAGACGGGGTTGTGGCATGTGTCCACTGATTAATGTTGGAGGGCCCTCAGACTACGCCGGCCTCGTATTTAAACGGAGGGCGGGCGATCTTGGCCGAAAGGGACCTTGCATGGCCGAAGCAGCCGGTTCCATCGACTGCCAGGACCACGGCTTTATGATGCGCGGTGGAGGCGATCTTATGCCTTAGTCCGTCATGTTATATGCTGGACTGTAGATGGCGATCGTGTCCACCGGGTTGCTGATGATGTTGCGACCTGGCCGGAAGACTGGCGATCGTCTCTCGGCGGCCGATCGCATTATTCGTAGGTCGATATTGGCGATCGGTCGGCGGCTAGTCCCTCATTTTAGAATGGACTGTAGGCGGGGATCGAGTCCTCCGGCTCTGCTGGGTAGTAGCGATCGGGCCGGGAGACTGGAGGTCGTCGTACGGCGCCGACCGATCTACTCCTAGCCGAGAAGAAGCCTTTGCCTCGACAGAAATCGCGGCTCTAGCCGGAAGGCTGCGTAGGTCGTCGGGTGGTCTTCGTGAGATGCCCGAACATAGGCGAAACCCCGAAAACCTCCTAGACCGCGTAGAGGGCGGTCTCATCGCTACGGGCTTGCCGTTGAGGATGATCATGTCAACCCGGCCGATGTAGTCCGAGTCGGACTCTTCTTCGCCCGCCCGATTTGCATCATGCGATGGCGACCTTCCGCCGGCGACCACGGTGGCGAAGTATTCCGTGAAGACGTGCGCCACTCGTTAAAGGAGCCATGGACCGAGGTGGCAATGAGGTGTACCACCGTGGGCGAGGTCGTCTAGCGCCGAGGGAACATTCGGCACCGGTCGCGTCCGATGCCCCACACCCGGCCATGTAGATGTTGAACTTGTGCAGTGTGCTTGGGGTCCGATCGCCCGGTACACGGTGTCTGAGGAGGAGCGATCCTGTGCTGCACCGGGGCGAGCTCGATGTCGATCGCGAGCGGCTCGCTCGGCGCGGCGATCGTCTTGGTGGCGCCTGCACCGGATTGCAGGAGCGCCTTCATGTCGTTGAGTTGACGTTGCATTGCGGCAACCGCCGCGGCTCGGCTGCTTGCGGATCGGCTATGGGAGCGGGGCCGAGGCGATCGTACCGACCTCCGACTCCGCCGCCCGACCTCCGGAATTTGGCGAGCCGGGAGCGCGCGGGACCGCCTTGTGGGAGCCGGTAGGCCGAGCTCGGTGACGGACACCAACTCCGCTGCCTCGTAGGCCGGGCCGGACCGCCTTGGCCGCTGTGTCGGGTCGCCGCCTGTGCGATCGAAGACAGACGTGCCCCGGCTGCCGAGCGCCTCTTGTTGCGGGCGAGAGCCTCCTGGCGATTGCTCGGCCAGTAGTGCCTTGAGCTTCCGCTTGATCTTCCGGCGAGAGACCGGGGGGGCGGCAGCTGGAGGCGCGTCGAGAGCACTCCGTCGCTCCTGAAGGACGGCTATGGCCTCTTCGATCTGTTCATTGGTTCGAATCGATCGAGCGAGAGGCTCGACCGCCTTCCCGGACGGGGTCGAGCGCCTCTCGATCACGGCGCTACCTCCCACCATCGGGCCGCGGCTGACCGGGACGGAACAGGGGTTTGGCCGGTGATCGGCTTTCTTCGACGCGAGGCTAAGACATGATTTCGAAGGATTTCTTTTGAAGTGCAAGAGTGTCACTTCAATATCCGCCCAGAACAAAGTGAGTGTTCTTCGACTAGGTGTAAAAAATCGAGGGTTGGATCCCCTTCCTCTAGCGCCAATTGTTGTTGCCCAAAATATTTATCCGAAGATTAATACTGCTGGAAGACGGACAACAAACAACAATTGCGGGAGCACTTCCGAGAGAAGATTAATAATACAAGATTTGCCGGGTTTGTTAGGCCCGGGCTTGAATGCTCTCGCGAGATGTTATTAATACGAATATTCGTGGATACAAGTATTAATGAGAGAAATCTAAATACAATGAGTGTAAAAAGACTCTGTTAATCCGGCTCTTGAGCGAAGCTTGGTGTTCTTCGTCCCGCCGATAATCTGCTCAAGGAGAAAAGGCCGGGAGAAGTAAGACCGAAAGAAAGCTGTTGCCAAGAGTTGGAGATTAGCCAAGTGCTGTATGTTTGCTTCTGTATAGTGTGCTTGAGTTGAGATATTGCTCAGGGAAACTGAAGGAAGCTGAAGAAGATGATGGAGTGTCCAAAATCTCGGTTCAGTGCAGAAGAGTTTCCGTCCTTGGACAAGTGCTGGGAGCCTTGTTTATATAGGGGCAGCCGGGTCCTGTCCTTTAGCTGCCGATCGCCTGCCGGCCATTTTAATAAGGTGCCGATCGACTGCCGGCTAATATAATACTGTGCCGATCTCCTGGGCTGTCGGGCTAGAGTCCAAGGAAGATGCTGTCTGTCCGGGTAAAGTCCAATGCAGTGGCTGGCGCCAGCTGGGCGGTCCAATAAGGAGCCAGAACGTGTCCGGAGCCAGTCAACATGCGGCCCTACTGACAGCTTTCGGCGGCCTGTCGGCTGGTGGAGAGAATCTGCCAGATTGTGGTCAATGGCCCGGGATTCGCGGATCTTGTCCCGGTCTTTGCACGTGGTGCTAGTCTTGAGGCTCGGTCTTCGCCGACTGGATGGCCATCGGTGGTGATCGACATGAGGAGGTCGGCTCTAGCTGATCATCCGAGGTCGCCATCGGCCAGTGGATGGAGGTCGACAATAGTCGGTCACCAAGGGTAGGTCGGCAAGTGCCGAGAGATGATCACCTCCAGTTTGCAGATCGCCAGGAGTCGGTCGCCGAGTACCGAGAGGCGATCGTTATTGAAGTTGATCGCTCGGCACCGGGACTGGTCCTGGGACCTTCGGTCGGTCGATATAACTCGCCCGCTGGGCTAAGGCTCGGTCGCCAGGCCGCTGATCGGCAGATCTGACTTGGTTGATCGGCAGCAAGTCGGTCGCCCGTCCTCCTAGTCGATCGCCGGTCGGAAGGTGTTAATTCTTGACACAACACTCTATATATAGTATTTTCATATGCTGGGCGATCGCTTTTGCTGTATTATAATAAGCGGGCGATCGTCCTTTAGCACATGGGCTTGTCCCTCCAAAGTCTGCAGGAGTTGCTGGCAGTCAACCGTGCGGTCCAATGAGAAGCATGCACGCGTCCGAGTCGCTGTCACGGGCGGCCCCACCTTGTACCTTTCGGCGGGCTTGTCGGTAGGTGGTGAGGTGGTGCCAGGCTGTGGTCAAAGATCCGGGAATCGCGGCGGCTGTCGGGGACTCGCACATGGGAGCTACTTTATGACTCAGTCTTCGTGGACTTGGACGGACGATGGTTTCAGTAGGTGGCGTGGGACGATCGTCTTAGGTCGGATGTCAGAGACGGTCGCTGAACGCCGAAGGGCGATCGCCTCGGGAGTCGATCGCCAGATGCCTGAAGGCGGTCTGGTATCTTTGCTTTAGGCGAGTCCGCCATGGCTTAACTGGTTGTGTACTCGGTCGCTCGGCCCTATAGTCGATCGCCTGTCTAGATGAATAAATCTTGACACAACACTAAGAAATAGAATATAGAAAAGGGAGTTTACTTAAATGGTTTGGGAGAGAATTTCGTATAACACCGCCTTTCAGCGAACTTGTCCGTTCAAGGAAGGGATCAATTGATCTCCCCTTACCTCAGGACAGATGGGGAATAAGAAGATCTTTCTCGACATTAAATTGTTGTCCCGGGCACTTGGGAAATATAAGTATCATGAAACTTCACATGAATGTAGATTTTTAGTTATCTTTTGAGTGGTTTAAATAAACCAAACCAAACCAAACCAAACATACCCAGTATATCCCGCGCAGAGCAGGGTCTGGGGAGGGTAAGATGTACGCAGACCATGCCCCTACTTTTCACGGTAGGGAGGCTGTTTCCGTGAAGACCCCCAGCTTAGTGCACAGCAAAGTATAGCGTTATATATACAAATAAGCATATGATTCGAAAAAGCTCCAGAGGCAGATCTTACCATAAATCAAGATTTAATGTGGGTTGCAGCCCAAATATTCGGCAACGCAGCAGGGGTCCGCAACAAGCATAGAGAGGATTAAGTGTGTGTTCTCTTTCCTATTTTAAGGTCATTTTTTGTTTTTATTTTCAAAAATACTAAAATTGTGTTCTTTTTATCATTTTCGAAAATGTATTTTGGAAAATAAAAAAAATATTTGTACACAAAACGCAAATGGCCAAAACCTCATTCTGAGCGTTTTGTGTGTATTTCAACAAAAAATCTTCAATATGCTCAAAATGCATTTTGAGTTTTTTTTTTTTGGATTATCCTAATTTGAAACTAAGTCTAAAATAAAGATTTATGAATTTAATATTAATATTACAAAAAAATATTTTGCAATATAAATTTAACAGAACGCGTTTTCAACAATTTTGAAAACAAAAATAAAAATAGAAAAATATAAAACATTTTTCAAAATGAAAATACAAAATCAAATACAAACAGAACGCACCCTAAAATTCTGCAATTTTCTCATTCTTTTTCACTCTCTTTCACCCCAACTCAGACTCGTCTTCCCCATGCAGTTTACACTCTCATGATTAATTTCTGGAGAATTCTACCACCAAACATCAATTTGGAGGTCATATATCAAGTTCTTCATGACACAACAACAACATTACCCCAATACCTCAACGGCTCCCGCAAAAAGCAGGGTAAGGGGGATCGAATGTACGCAGCCTTACCCCTGTCTTAACACAAAGAGGCTATTTCCGGATGATCCAAAATGAAAATTGCATCGAGAATTGCATGGAATGACTAGTACTTCATGAGAAATAGAAGTGCAACCAGTTTAATGAGTCATTTTGTTTTATTCCATTATAATCCAGAACCAAAGAATAAGGAGTCTTTGGCACCATTGGAAACAAGTTCTTCATGACCATCCACTTATTTTTTGAAATACTTTGCTAGGATTGAGACTTTGCATGCGAGAACCGGAATAAAAAATCTAATCTGAACTAGAATTCGGTTCAGATGCTTTAAAATTTTTTGATTCTAGCTTAGTATTCGAGTTTTTTTAAGCATTTTTATTTTATTTTCAATTTTTGGACTTGGTGTAGACGGATAACCAGAAGTGGATAATATAAAAATATTAATGAATTTATATATAAATATATTAAAATAAGAATAAATATAAAATATATTTTAAATTACCCTCTCCCTTATTTTATTCTTCGTTTCGGTTCTTGAGTTGTAATTCAGTTCTTAGTGTATATTTTTAATTTCTTTGGTGGTTTTTAATTTCTTGCATTTCTTGTGTAACTCGAAGAATCAAATCGGTTCCACTCGGTTCGATTCCACTTCAGCTCCTCATGAAAACATAAGGAAGTTCGAACCAACTCCTCATAATTTTGTTAAAAACTCAATTGGCCCCAATCCTATTTTTTGCTATGCCCTTGACTTTTTGGAACTTGGGGGCTTTTATTAGACTGTGTTTGAATTTAATATTGATATATATTTAGGTTAGATTAGAGCGGTTTAGAATATTACTACGTAGTGGGGTTAGGGATGGCAAAAAACCCCGAACCCGACAGGGAAATCCGAAACCCGATCTTAACGGGGCGGGGCGGGGCAGACATTATCGGGTTACGGGGCGGGGATCGGGGCGTTAACGGGGATTTTTTCGGGTTCGGTAGTGATCAAGTGCTCACTTCGCCCCGATATTATATTATATATATTTTTTATATTATATATATATATTATATATATATATATTTTATATATATATAGAACGGGGCAAAATAATATATATAAAATAATATATATAATATATTTTATATATATATATTTATAAAATAATATATTATATATATTTTTTATAAAATAATATATTATATATATATATATTATTTTATATATATTTTTTATATTATATATATATAATATAATTCTATATAAATATATAAAATGGGGCAAAAACGGGGAATGGGGAACGGGGCGGGGTTCGGGGTATGCTGTAGCCCCAATGGGGCGCCCCGATAAGATCCCCGACGGGGAACGGGGCGGGGACGGGGCAGGATTCAGATTTCGGGTTCGGGGACGGGGATAGCCTGCCCCGCCCCGAACCCGCCCCATTGCCATTCCTAAGTGGGGTCATATATTTCGAATTTAATATTGATATATATTTAGGTTAGATTAGAGCGGTTTAGAATATTATAAGTGTTTGACGTTTGATTTGGTCAACATCACGTGT